>JASWHV010000006.1:67191948-69961948 GCA_030760725.1 Neostapfia colusana
TTCTTCGGAGAAACCGGGTGTGACAGAAGTGGTATCAGAGCCAAGGTTGCCCGTAGGAACGTGGACCTAGGTAGAAATGGACGTATTTAAGGACCCTATTTTCTTAAAAACTATTTTACAAAAGTGTGGGTGGAAGGTGTTATTTAATGGGGTCACTTTATTCATCTTACCCCAACTTTTATTCAAAATACAATTTTTGTTTAACTTTGATCTAACTTAGTTTTAAATGCTTTATGTTTTATATTGTTCGCATGATCCGCACCGCTCGCAAGTCCACCGGAGGGAGAGCTCCTGTAGTTGCCCTTGCCTTAAGAGAGGAGAACCGTTCGGTGACGTACCACTCCTACGGGTTGGCAGTAGGAGGCTTGTTGCGCCGTCTACGGCGTATGCTCCACGCTGTCGGCAATACGGGCAAGCTAATGATACACTACAGCTCCACCCGGACCATCCGTGAGAAGCGGGAAGAATGGAGTTCAGAAATGAGGATTATCCATGAAAATCAGCTGCTCAAGATCCACCGCTCTCCAGCTTGTCTGGCGACACAGGCCGATGCTGAGAAGGATGTCACCTGGGAGGCCGTCACCTGCCAGAGTCACATCAACCGTCGCCACCTGGACAGGACTGAGTACATGTATGTCCTCCAGCATGAGAGTGGTACAGTGGAGAACAAGTACCCATTACCCCGCATTGAAGACTTATTTGATCAGTTGAGGGGAGCCTGTGTGTTCTCAAAAATTGATCTCAGATCGGGATACCACCAACTTAAGATAAGACAAACTGACATTCCAAAGACAACTTTCGTATCTCGGTACGGGCTGTATGAATACACCGTCAAGCCTTTCGGGCTAACTAATGCCCCGGCATACTTCATGTATCTCATGAACAAAGTATTCATGGAATATCTAGACAAATTTGTGGTGGTTTTCATTGATGACATTCTCGTCTTCTCCAAAGATGAAGAAGAACATGAGGGACATCTAAGGTTGGTGTTGCAAAAGCTGAGAGAACACCAACTATATGCCAAGTTCAGCAAGTGTGAGTTTTGGCTGAAAAGAGTTCCCTTCTTAGGACATATAATCTCGGAGGGAGGAATCTCCGTAGATCCCGCCAATATCGAGTATTTGCAGAAGTGGAAGACCCCTGAAAATGTCGGGGAAGTTCGAAGCTTCTTAGGATTGGCTGGGTATTATCGACGGTTTATCGAGGGTTTCTCAAAGATTTCGAGACCCCTCACCAAATTGTTAGAGAAGGGAATCACATTCACATGGACACCGCAGTGCGAGACGAGTTTTCAAGAACTGAAGAAAAGATCGACAACAGCCCCAGTGCTATTTATGCCAGATATGCAGAAAAACTTTTCGGTGTACTGCAATGCCTCTAGAAACGGGTTGGGATGGGTTCTCATGCAAGACGGGCATGTCGTGGCGTATGCATCCAGGCAGCTCCGAAAACACGAGAAAACTACCCTACACATGACCTAGAGCTAGCCGCAGCGGTACATGCATTGAAGATTTGGCGGCATTACTTGATGGGGAAAGGACAGAGATATATACGGACCATAAGAGCCTAAAGTACATTTTCACACAGCTAGATCTCAACCTCAGACAAAGGATATGGTTAGAGCTGATCAACGACTTTGATGTGGGCATCAACTATCATCCTGGGAAAGCGAATGTCGTAGCAGATGCTTTAAGCCGGAAGGTGCAGGTCAATAGGTTGAGCTTAAAGGACATGCCTACAAAATTGAAGGAAGAGGTTGTAAAACTCAATCTATGTCTGGTGAATAGTGGTGAGGCCATCTCCATGGAAGTGGAGTCCACATTAGAGCAAGACATACACAATGGTCAGAAGAATGATGAGAAAATACAAGAAATCAGAGAACTCATCAAGGATAATAAAGCCCCTGGGTTCAAAAAGGATGAACAAGGTACAGTGTGGCACTGGAAAAGAATCTGTGTGCCTGAAGTGAAGGAGATCCGTGAATTGATTTTGAAGGAGGCTCATGATTCCGACTATTCCATTCATCCTGGGAGTACGAAGATGTATCATGACCTCAAGAGCTGGTATTGGTGGTATGGCATGAAGCGAGATGTGGCGGAACATGTTGCCCTATGTGACACATGTCAGTTGGTGAAAGCAGAACATCAACGACCCGCGGGATTATTGCAACCTCTCAAAGTGCCTGAATGGAAATGGGAAGAAATAGGTATGGACTTCATAGTGGGACTACCCAGGACCCAATCGGGATATGATTCGATATGGGTCATCATCGACAGGCTAACCAAGGTAGCTCATTTCATCCCCGTGAAAGAAAGCTACAGCGGATCCAAATTGGCGGAATTGTACATGTCAAGGATCGTGTGTTTTCATGGAGTTCTAAAGAATATAGTGTCAGATCGAGGGACACAGTTCACCTCAAGGTTCTGGAAGAAGCTACATGAAACCATGGGAACTCATCTGAATTTTAGTTCTGCCTATCACCCTCAGACGAACGGGCAGACGGAAAGAACCAATCTGATCCTTGAGGATATGCTGAGAGCGTGTGCGCTCAAGAACAATAGGAGTTGGGATAAGAACTTACCGCATGCGGAGTTCTCCTATAACAACAGCTATCAGACTAGTATGAAGATGTCACTATTTGAGGCTTTGTATGGGAGGAAGTGCAGAACTCCACTATTTTGGAACCAAACCGGGGAAAGTAAAGTGTTTGGGCCCGAAGTACTACAAGAAGCCAAGGCGAAGGTAAGGGAAATCCGCAACAACTTGAGGATAGCACAGACCCGATAAAAGAGCTATGCCGATGTATGGAGAAGAGAGCTCGTTTTCAACGTGGGGGACTATGTTTATCCTAAGGTGTCCCCTATCCGAGGACTTCGTCGGTTCAAGGTGAAAGGGAAGTTATCACCTCGATACATCGGACCCTTTCAGATTTTGGAGAGGAAAGGCGAAGTGGCATATCAACTCGAACTACCGTATCGCCTATCAGATGTGCACGACGTATTCCATGTGTCACAGCTCAAGAAATGTCCGAGGACGCCTGAAGAGATGTTACCCATGAATGAGGTTGACGTAGGAGAGGAGTTGTCTTATGCCGAGCAACCGGTCAAGGTTTTGGAGACAATGGAACGCCTCACAAGAAATAAAAGAATTCGGATGTGCAAGGTGCAGTGGAAGCATCACTCGGAAGAGGAAGCCACATGGGAGCAAGAAGACGAGATTAAGGCACAGTTTCCGGAATTGTTTTCCTAGAACCACCAATCTCAAGGACGAGATTTCTTTTAAGGGGGGTAGAGCTGTAACACCCCAACACCTGTTAAAGAGGGGAATTTAAAAAATTTTGGACGTATTGCATGTGGTGCAGAAATTCAAATTCCAACTAGAATTCAAATTCAAATCAAAACAGAAAAGAAAAGGAAAAAGAAAAAGAAAAAGAAAAACGCCAACCGGCCAGTGGGCCGAAACCCGCCAGCCGGCCCAATTTCCCCGCACCATCCCAAGACCGCGCGCCCCCTCTCTTCCTCTCACTGACACGTGGGCCCGCGTGTCATCTCCTACCTCCCGTGCGCCCCAAATGGCCAGACTCTTCCCTCGCGCCCGATCGCAACCGACCTCCGGAAATCCGCGCCCCCAGCCGATTTCTGGTCCCGGACGACTCCAAGTCGATCCCAACAGACCTCCGCCCTCCCTTGCCTATATAAACACCGACAATCACCCTGTTCCCCCCCCGATCGGATGTTCTTCTCTCCGGTGAGAACCGAAGTTTCTACAGCCGATATCTTTCGATCCTTGCTCAAATTCCCTGATCTAACGTACTGATCACGTTCCACCTCCGCCGGGGAGCCCTGCAGGTGAAGGAAACGACGTGTCTTGCACCCCAACGCCCCCCCCCCCCCCGACGTGCACCGAAGATCGTCGCCGTTGAAGCTCGCCGCCGACCGACTTCCAGGGCCTCCGAGTGCTGGGAAACCCCTCGGTGAGCATCCCTTACCCCTCCGCAGCCGATCCATGCAAAAAGATGCGAGTTCTAACGAGTAGCGGCAAAAGCCGAGGCTGCGCCGGCGATATCGCCACCCCCCGCCGACGCGCGCCGCCGCACGCGCGGGCTGGCTCCGGCCAGGGCGACGTGGCCCCTTGAGGGCCGTCTATTTTAAATCGCACGGTAGAATTAAAACCCACGCGTACCGGTTCGGCGATCTAATCTAAGCTGTCTATTTAAATCGGACGGTCCACATCAGCCCCAAATTATAAAAGCTGGGATTCTTACGCGCTACCCCCTGGGGATCTCGGAAAACACGAGCTAGCCCCAGAAACTTCTGTTCTAGCCCCTGGAACTTCAGAAATTCGTGTAAATTCATTTAAAAATCAGTTTTAGCCCCTGGACTTAATAAAAATTAGGAAATCCCCTCTGTTATGTGTAGTTAGACCCCTGGAAAATTATGAAATAGCAAATTAGACCCTGCAAAAGGGTGGATTCACCTTGTTGACCCTATATGATATTAAATTCAGAAATTTGGATATGTGGCTAGGATTTAAATTTAAAAGTTAAGAAAAACACATGTGCAAATTCAAGTTTAAACTCTCCTAGCACTTGGAAAACTTTAGAATGAGTTTAAAATAGATTTTAGGCTGAAATGAAATCTGCCTAAGTATTGTTCATATTTATTAGTTCTAGAAACACATTTTTAGGCTAGGAAATAATTCTGAAAACTGATAAAATAAATTTAAATTAGTTCACATCAGAGGAGAAGTTCAAAAATATATTATTTAATATATTAGGTCAGAACCTATTCTGTTTAGATGATATGTCCTACTATTTAATATTAAAACTCACTTTTAGGCATAGAAAATAAATCTGAAAAATATAGGAAAATAGGTATGCATAATTAGAAAAACATAAATGAAGTCTCCAAATCCAAAAGCTTCAGTTTAGGATTTGGTAGAAGATCTGAAAACCTATTTGGAGTAGGAAATTACCTTTCATGCAAACTTGGTAGCTAAGAAGTGTATTAATCAAATATAAAGGATTTGTTCAAATTGGAAATTCATATATAGAGTGCAAATAGAAATCTGACTACAAAAGTTAGAAATAATATATATATGTTTAAAAGTGCATGTAGGCCTAAAATCAACACATCTAGGGTAACCACAACACTTAGAATTGGGAATGACTTTCATAGGTATGTATGTGTGGTTTGTATGAAGTGAAAGTGTGAACTATGTCATATGGATTGTTGTTTTCTTTTGCTATGTGTATTGGCATGAGTAGAACCTGCCCCAGAGCATGTTCTTCCCTTCCAAGACCAAGACTTTCTATTCCCAGAGCAGCAGGAAGAAGGCAAGTGTCCTTGACCACTTTGATCCTATACTAGGATGTGTAGATAGAATTATTTGCATTATCAATTGAAATATGAAACCCATGCTAGGAAGTTTCCATAGAATTGCATTACCTTGTTTCCTTGTAGCTTGGGTTAGGATTTATTTTATCATGTCATTTATTTATATGCTTATGCTTAGCCATGCTTAGAATGGGATAATTGGGATATGAGATCATCAATTTGTTTACCTTACTCTTGAATGAGATATTATGAGTTATGTAGAGGTAGGGATCGAGGTAGGGATCGAGGCAAGTTGGATGATTTGGTTGGTGCTGGGTGCACGAGACTCGGGTTTGTGTTTAGTACTTGCCAGGATCCTAAGGACCGGTTCATCGAGCATGTAACCTGGCTTTACCGTGCCAACCACATGCTGAGATGGGGCAGCTTGGCCAATTAATTAGGTGTATCCCCGGCGTAGTGTAAAAGCCCAAGAAAAGGGACTTGCAAAAACTTTCATGCACCTCACAACACAACAGTTTTGTTGTGTGTAGATTGTGAAATATTGTGAAGAGCAAGTGGCCCCCATCAAAAGAATGATTAGAGGGGAAAGCCTTCACCTTCACAATGTAGGGTTTCTACACCTGAACATGAGAGGTTGAGCTCACCCCTAGGATTTGAAAAGTCTTGGGAAGGTTCAGTCCAAAGCTCATGCAAATTCAACACTTTTTGAGGCACTTTTGGGTTGTTTCAAAAAGAGGCCAATTTGAATGTAAATTCAAATTGCAGCAACTTTCATCACCCAAATTCAAAAGTTAGCTCCATATCTATACTCAGCACATTTTTCTGAGTGAACCCACCAATTTTCATCCCCATTGGAGCTCATCTTGTCAAGAGCTAAATTTGCAAGAATTCAAAACTGATTTTGAATTTCAGTTTGAATATGAAGCAAATTTAACCAAACAAAGTTTGAATTTGAGAATTCAAATTCAAACAAAGACTTGGGAGCTAAGTCTCCCATTAAATTGTGAGTAGCTGGTGGGATAATTAGCAAAAACAGAAAAGAAATATTAGGGAAAAAGAAGAAAGGGGAGGCCCACATGTCAGCTGCACACCCGGGTACACAGCGGGTTGCAGCAGCCGGGTCTCGACTTCGCGCGCAAGGAACCGGGCGAGGCGGCGAGCCACCGGGGCGTCGACGTGCCGCCCCCTGCGCCTGATGCTTCGTGCGGGTAACACCTCAGTGAAGAAAACCAAATACTCCACTCGCCTTCTCCCCGTTTTTCCCCCGAGAGCAGCCGCACCAGGCCATAAAAACGATCGCCGCCGTCCACTCTTCGCGCCCGCACGTAGAGCAGTACCTCTAGGACCTCGCACAACCACTGGTGATCGTGACGGAGTGCGCGGGACGCTGCTGAACCTCACCGAGCTACCCAGCCGATCCCTCACCCTCTGTGTGTGGCGCACAGCACCAACCATCCTTAGAAATTTCAGTTTGTGCCGCCGCCGGGCCTCCTCGACGTTCCGGAGATACAGAGCCCATCACACCCCGGGTTACATAGCAAAAAGGTGCGCCTACTCTTTCTCTTCACGCTGCCGAAAGCCCCAGTCCATCCCTCCATGGGAGCCGCGGGAATTTGTGAAACACCGAGGACCTGTCCATAGGTCAGGGGGGGTTGATCTTCCAAAATTCACGACCCAGGTGTGTTCTTTAGCCATTCTAGTCCTAGGATAGGCCACAGACCTCGGTGCGAGTCGCCGAGGCTGAAAAGAACTAGAATTTGTGGAGCCTCCACGGTGCTATTCAAGTTTTACTCTCTGCCGCCGGTTTTCAACCGAGGGCGCACGGTGACATGGGGTTTGGAGGAGTTTCCAAGCTCTTTGGCATACGGGACGTTCTTTGCCATGAGCCACTGATGCTCTAGGGCGAGAGAGACGGGAAAGTAAGCCAGCAGAGAGGATGGCCGATGTCGCCGGACTCGGTCCGAGGACGCCGTCCGTCGCCAGCCTTCTGTGGGCCGTTAGGGCTCACGATGACCTCGGAAACGGGTTTCCCGACCCTCAAAACCCCTAGGCGGCGAGAGCCAGGCCGGAAGATCGCTTAGGAAGGAGGGACCGAGGGGGGGAGGAAGAACACCGGCGAGAGAGGCGCGCGCGGGAAGAGGGAAGCGGGAGGTTGAAGACGAAGCGCCGACCCCACCTGTCAGCCACTCGGCGGTAGAGCTGAGATCTTCTGTGGCTGCCGATCTTTTGTGACTACACCAGGGGAAACCCAGTAACCCTGTGTGTTCTCGTTTCTCACTGGCTGCGATTTAAAGAGTGGGCCCGGGTTCTTTTCCAATAGTAAAACAATTCCAGTTTCCACTCAAACTTTAGAAATCCATAACTTCTGCTAGGAAGCTCCAAATTTAGGGATTCAAATTGGGTTGGATTCATCTTGCCTAGCTCTGTCCAGATATACAACCCAATTTGTATGAAACCCATTAATTAATTCTGGAAAATTCTTTAAAGTTTCTGAGCAAAAGAATTTTAGAGGGAGTTTGGTCCATCCAAAAATCCCCAAATTTTGCCAGGATGTTCTTTAGGACATTAGTAAACCCCTGTAAAAGTTTCAGACCATTTGGAGTTGATTTGGTCAGAGCAATTCAAATTTGAAGGTGCTGTGTTCATTTGAATGCAGAAACATTTTCAGAGAATTTCCAAAACTTGGAAATTCAATTCTGGGCAAACCCTGACTCCAAAAATGCTAGGAAAATTCATGCAAACTCTATGAGCTATAATATAAATTGTAGTTCATTAAGTTGAGCATGAACAGGGGTATTACCTCAGAATTAATTCTTCCTTGCTGATTTGCCAAGAGAATTATTCTGAGCAAACCACTCCATGAAAAGTGCTAATGTTTGGTCCAGAGAGTTTTCTTGTGACAAGGAACTCACACAAAAAGTCTCAGCTCCATTGGAGCTCTAGATCACCCCTGTCCTGTTTACCCACTTAAGGGATTAATATGGAAAAGGGGGGAAAACCACTTAGCATTTAACCATGTGATTAAGTCCAAGCCAAACCACCAACACCAGTTCATATTTAAATTCTTAAACAAAGTTCCAGGTATTAGAGGCTGGTTATTAGAACCAATAGTATAAGTCTTACTCTAAACTCACTTTTGCATATAAATTAACATGTAGTATTTCATTAACGTGTAGCCGTTGAAGAAGAGACTCCGGAAGTGCTGGACTTCCTCCTTCCGGACGAAGAACTAACTCCTGACCAGCAGCAACAAGGCAAGCCCCGGTTTGCATTAACCCTTTTATAAATCTTACTTTGTTCACATGTGTCATATGAAGTATGTATGTGCATTAGGTCTAGGGTGAATGAAACCCCACTTGCATAACCAAAGGTTCCTAAAAGAGTGAGGGTAGTGTCAAGGACCTCGAGTAGACAGGCTATGCTTAATGAGTCATAGGACTTCGGTACAAGTCGAGTAGTTGGAATCTACTCGCGAGATAGGATGGGGACACACGGGTTCGGTTGAGTGATGTGAGATCACTTTAGTAATGAAAATGAGACTAGGCAGGGGCTAGGGCGCAGCAAGAGAGAGTCTTGTGTGCGCAGCCCTGTCCGTGTCGATTGAGGACCGATCCGTGTGCGGCCCTGCTGAACAAGTATTGAACGTACCGAAGGCATATCGGATATATGGGCCCCGATAAACCGATGTAGCCTAAACCTCCGGGCGTCGAGGCATAGCACACCGATTTATAGGTGTAGGTTGAGGGCAGCAAGGTGGAAATCTGCCAACGGGCATAGAGAGATGCTCCGTGTGGGGAACCTCCTGCTCGTTTCGGTGCGACCGGTTCGACGTTTGGGCTGTTGGGTGAAAGGTTGTCCCGTACGACATCGAGTGAGCGTGCTGTGCAGCTCCACGGGTGGGCGTACGTGACGTGCTCTTTGGGTTTTCCCTGCAGGTGTATATCGAGTCGATTCGCCGTCCCTCGCGGTGACGAGTACTGCTTGTTCACTGCGTCGTAACGTAGACTAATGGATGAAATATGTTGATTCAATGATGCTGATTGATATAATTGTATTGCTACATGTGTGCCACCAAATACTGCTTACTAAATTTCAGATTTCATGAACTGTTAACTTGTTGCTAAAAGATGAACTAAGGATGAACTTGTAGGCGTGTCGTTTTGCTGAAAAGTTACTATCCTATGTCCCTTGTACCCCTCATGTAGAGTTTCATGCTTAGGTGAGTCGGTTAAGCCTTGCTGAGCCTTCGTGCTCACGGTTGCTGCTTAAGTGTTTTTCAGGTGAGGAGCCACCCACGGACTCGGAGTACGAGTCCACCGGCGAGGGTTACCCTCCGTCGGGAACCACGGCTGAGTGGGAGCCGTACACGCCGCGCTGAGCTGAGACGTGCAGCTAGTGTGGGTTGCCCTAGGGCTGGGCAACCGACTTTTGCTAAATAGGCGGGCGTGAGTTGTATAGTGTAGTCTTCCGCTGTGTAATAGAACAATAATTGTAACTGAAGTTTGTACTTGTTTGTACAGTTTCAGCTGTTTTTCCCATGTAATATATTGTGTTCTTATGACGTGTGCTGTCGGGTGTCGCATCGCGCGGCACCACCCTCTGCGATCCTGGATGAGCGGATTCCGGTCCGCCACAGCCTGGTATCAGAGCTGCAGTGGGGATAGCACAGTACTAAAGGACTGCATTATGGGAAAAACTTAGGTATACGGTGAGGATTCGGTAGTTGCCCAAGTAAGGACTATATTAGCATAGTTACTTAAAGTGGCAAAGACTAACTTATGTGTTATAATTCTGAATTTCAATTATGTAACGACGCACCTACGCTCTGGTAAGTATGGTAAGGAACGCCACCGAAAGCGGTTCAATTTCGGTTAGCTCTCCCTGACGAGGAACATGGTTCAGGGATTGATCTCACAGCTTGGTGTGAGATGTCAATATGAATCTCTTGGACTCTTCATGTCCCTGAGTTCATATGTAACGCTGATCCCTAGCGTGCATTAGGCAAGTAAGTGGAGACCCCATCGCGTGGTCAGTAACGCGAAAGTGTGTTCGTCTGGAAATAGCCCAGGAGGACATACGCAGCGCTTGCCATCGGCGTGCCCTGCAGGGCAGTAGGTGGTATCTGTTGGGTTGATAACATTCCCAACCGTGACGACCCGTTCATGACATACTCGGGTTCCCCGTCGTGTGGTGTTGAAACACGATCACGTGCCTTGAGACGTGACTTAGCTCAAGGACGGCCGTATGGAAATGATACGGGCGTTTGTAATTACTTTTAGATATGGAACTGCCTGAAATGAACAAACTTTGAGTGCACCATCATTGTGTGGTCTTCTGCAGGTACTAACCACGTATGTATCCGTGTAGAAAACGTGTGCGAGAGACCGTTTAGTGCCACACTCGAGACGTATATGCCGGTATGATCCGGTTAGGATTTTCTTTTGTGAGGAACGTAGTACCGAGACATTGTAGGCATATGCATGAGTATAATGATGACAAAGAATTAAAATCTATAGGTTCAACAGTTAGGACCCTGGTTGGGTATAAGAATGGGATGGTGATGAGTGTAGTTCCAAAAGAGACTGAAAAACAGAGTGCTCTGTTTTGGGCAGCATGTTTGCTGATCTTCAACAGGGCATAACTCACAGGTCTTTTAGCCCAGGGAGGTGTGCTATATAGCTCTGGAAAGGTATTCAAGTACTCTACAACTTTGTTGTAGACTTCCAGAGCTGAAACTCGCCTTAAGATGGCTGAAATCCCAGAGGAATGTAAACTGTCCAGAACCAGGGCAGAGTAAAACATCCTCTGAACTGATATGTTTTTCAAATATAACTCCCAGTAGAAAAATATAAAATTGTCATATAATACACGCTTAGAAAGAGTAGAAGATGTGTGACATCTTTGCAATTCAAAGTTTCTGAAGTTTCAGCACAGAAATTAGGGAGAATTAGGGTTGAAGACAGCCGCTTCCAAGGGAGGTGCTGTTAAAATTCTTCCAGAAATTCTGCTGACTTTGAATTAGCATAACTTTTTAGCCAAATCTGATCTGGGGGCAAATGCATACTCGTTGGAAAGATACTAAAGTTAACTTAAACTTTGTTATTCAACTTGAGTCATGAAAATGCACAGAATCAGATCAAAACATGGGATAGGTAGAAACTGGTCATTCTGACAGAAGAATGACAGTTGAGCTCATTGGAGAGGGTGTCGTACCCTAAGGGTGTTATACGTGATGACAACGCAATAATAATGTCTCGTAGAGACCAAACCCAGTTATGTTGAGCTTCCAAACAGGGGGTTCATCAAGTTGGATTAAACTAACTTGTGTTTGGTCTGGTAATGGTGTAGCTTGTGCAAAGTTATTACATTATCTACTTACGAGATATTTCGCATATTTGGTTGTCATAATGTTTTTACGCCCAGTTCTATTGGACTGCATGCCAAATGTTGCGGGACTGATGTTTAATGTCGTATGGTTGCAGATGGTTCGTACTAGGACCACGCACGAGGTTGGTGGCTCTAGCCAAGGTGGAGGCGATGACTCCCAGCCACCGGCCTACGACAGCACCCCGCAGCAGCAGCCACCACCGCCGCCTCCGCTTAGTCTAGCGGATGTGATAGCGGCATTGGTGGGAGGTCGTGAGGAGCAGACCGACCTGCTCCGCACGATCGTGCAGAATACGTCCCAGGCGGGAGGACGTCAAGAGCGAGGGCCTCGTGAGCCCCGCGAAGTGTCGTACTCGGATTTCATGAGTACGCACCCTCCAGTGTTCACCGAAGCTGAAGAACCACTGGAGGCGGACAACTGGCTGCGGACTATCGAGTCCAAGTTCGGGCTGCTCCAGTGTACGGAGCGGCAGAAGACGCTGTTCGCAGCACAGCAGCTCCACGGTGCCGCTGGTGCGTGGTGGGCGAATTATGTCGCCTCACGTCCGGCTGGCCATGCCGTGGAATGGCAAGAGTTCCGGGAGGCGTTCCGCGCCTATCACATTCCTCCCGGAATAATGAAGAGAAAGTTCCAAGAATTTTTGGAACTAAAACAGGGCGGGAGGAGTGCCCACGACTACTCCCGTGCCTTCAACCATCTGGCGCAGTATGCGTCAGACTACATCTCCACGGAGGAGAAGAAGAGGGAGCACTTCTATCGGGGGTTACATCCCGAAATGAAGACCCACCTCGTACAATGGAACCGCGGCACATTCAACGACCTAGTCAATGCCGCCATCATGCAAGAGGACGCTCAGCGGGAGTTAGCAGCTGAGCAGAGGAAGCGTAGCGCTCCACCTAGCAGCGGTGGGAGTGGCGCTCCCCAGAAGTACCGTATGGTGTATCGGACACCATCCGGGCAGCAGTGGCAACCACCGGCACGACCGCAACGGTTCGGGGGACGTCCCTTTCAGGCACCTCCGTTCCGTCCGCCGATGCCACCACCAAGACAGCAGCAGCAGCAGACGGTACCCCGGGCGTTTCCACCGCCACAACGCGCCCCAGGTTTCCGTCCACCGATCAGCGGGGGACCGCCCCGTTTCACCTGCTTCACGTGTGGCCAAGCGGGCCACTTTGCGAAGGACTGTCCCCAGGGGCAGCAGAGCAGCGGGCAAGCCCAGCTCCAGGGCGGTGCTCGAGGCCGACCTCCGGTGAAGAAGGTTGGTCAGCGGACTGGAGGCGTCCGCAACCTCGACAATGAGGACGCCCCAGAGGGAGACAACGTGCTGGCGGGTACGTTTACTCTCAACCATCAAGCCATCGTCATATTATTTGATTCTGGTGCAACCCACAGCTTTATAAGTGCATCCTATGTGGCTAAACACCAATTGCAAGTCTTCCCAACCGACTGCACTTATATGATATGCTCACCGGGAGGGAAGATTTCAGCTAATATGATGATTCCAAAGGCACCTCTGTGCTTAGGTGGGAAACTATATCCCACCACCTTGATAATCCTTATGGGACAAAAGATTGATGCAATCTTAGGGATGTCATGGCTGCAATACCATGGCGCTGTCCTAGAGACTCGGACACGGACGGTCCACTTAAATTCTCCATTCCACCGTCCGCATTCCATGATGTTAGACACGCCAGTCCGGGAAGTTTTAGCAATTAATAATGCTGAAGTTCTCAAGTTAGAAGACATCCCCGTAGTCCGGGAGTATCCTGATGTGTTCCCGGATGATCTTCCGGGCATGCCACCTGAGCGGGATGTCGAGTTCAAGATTGAACTTGCACCCGGGACTACGCCCATATCACGGAGACCATACAAGATGGCTCCAAATGAGCTGGCGGAACTGAAAGAACAGCTCAATGATCTGTTGAGCAAGGGTTTCATTAGGCCGAGTTCCTCGCCTTGGGGATGCTCGGCGCTATTTGTAAAGAAGAAGGATGAAACCCTGAGGCTGTGTGTGGATTACCGGCCGCTCAACGCCGTCACTATCAAGAATAAGTACCCACTGCCCCGAATTGACATCTTGTTTGATCAACTTGTGGGGGCAAGTGTATTCTCAAAGATGGACCTTCGCTCTGGATATCACCAGATCAAGATCCGGGCGGAGGATATCCCGAAGACGGCATTCTCGACGAGATACGGCTTATACGAATATCTCGTCATGTCCTTTGGTCTCACAAATGCTCCAGCCCATTTCATGTATCTCATGAACTCGGTGTTCATGCCGGAGCTGGACAAGTTCGTGGTAGTGTTCATCGACGACATCTTGGTTTACTCCAAGACCGAAGCTGAACATGCCGAACACTTGCGGATCGTTCTTCAACGATTGCGAGACCACAAACTCTATGCTAAGTTCAGCAAATGCGAATTTTGGATCAGCCAAGTGCCATTCTTGGGACATATCATCTCAGCTGAAGGCATTGCGGTTGACCCAAGTAAAATCGAGCAAGTGTTGAAATGGAAAGCTCCCACTTCAGTTCATGAAGTCAGAAGCTTCCTCGGGTTAGCAGGATACTATCGGAGATTCATCCCAAGTTTCTCCAAGCTCGCTAAGCCGATGACAGAGTTGCTGAAGAAAGGGACAAAATATGTTTGGAACACCGCGTGTGAAGAAGCGTTCCGAACATTGGTGAAGCATCTCACAACAGCCCCGGTCTTAGCTCAACCGGATACAACAAAGCCCTTCGACGTGTATTGTGACGCGTCCGGTATTGGGCTTGGCTGCGTGTTGATGCAGGAAGGACGCGTGGTCGCTTATGGCTCACGCCAACTTCGGAACCATGAGCAGCACTACCCGACTCACGATCTTGAACTTGCTGCCGTGGTGTTGGCGCTGAAAATGTGGAGGCACTATCTCCTGGGGAACTTGGTGCATCTCTACACCGACCACAAGAGCTTGAAATACATTTTCACCCAGAAGGAGCTGAACATGAGGCAGAGGAGGTGGTTAGAACTGATCAAAGATTATGAGATTGAGATCCATTACCACCCCGGCAAGGCGAATGTGGTTGCCGACGCGCTGAGTCGGAAATCACATGTACATCACCTCACCATTACACCGGTGGAGGAGGAAGAGCCAAGTTTATACTTGGTTCCTTATGGATCGCTGTACAACCTTGCCCTCATCCCTACTATTAGGGAGGACATCATTGCAGCTCAGAAAACGGATAAAGGCATGGCACATCTCCGGAGACGGATAGACATTGGAGAAATTAAATGTTTCCGGAAAGATGGGGAGGGGACGCTGTGGTTCAATGACCGCATAGTCGTACCCCGGGATATGGAGTTGAGGAAAAAGATCCTCGATGAAGCTCACTTGTCTAAATACTCCATTCATCCGGGCAGCAACAAAATGTACCAAGATTTGAAAAAGAAATTTTGGTGGACGCGGATGAAGCGGGAGGTAGCTAAGTACGTATCCGAGTGCGATACGTGTAGACGAGTGAAAGCTGATCACATGAAGAAATCAGGGCTGTTGCAACCCCTGAAGATCCCGGCATGGAAATGGGAAGATGTGAGCATGGATTTCATTGTGGGATTACCCCTAACAGCCAACAAGCATGATTCCATATGGGTAATTGTTGATCGGTTAACCAAGACGGCTCATTTCATTCCGGTGAATACACGTTACAATGCCGGCAAATATGCGGAGCTATACATAGCGAAGATTCTATGCCTATACGGGGTACCCAAGACCATTGTCTCAGATCGAGGTGCATTATTTGTATCTCGCTTTTGGGAGCAGCTACACGCTGCATTGGGTACTAAGTTAATCAGGAGCTCCGCCTATCACCCTCAGACCGATGGTCAGACAGAAAGGGTGAATCAAGTCCTGGAAGACATGTTGAGAGCATGTGCCATCCACCATGGTAGGAACTGGGATGATCACCTACCCTTGGCGGAATTCTCGTACAACAACGGTTATCAGGCGAGTATCAAAATGGCACCTTACGAAGCTCTCTATGGTCGTAAATGCCGCACCCCATTAAATTGGTGCGAGTCCGGTGAAAGGGTCACATTCGGGGTTGATGTGGTGAACGACGCCGAGGAGCGCGTTCGGACAATTCAAGCCAATTTGAAGGCCGCTCAATCCCGACAGAAGAGCTACGCTGATAAGAGGCGTAGGCCGTTGCACTTTGACGTTGGGGAACACGTGTACCTCCGCGTGTCTCCAATGAAGGGCGTGCACCGATTCGGTGTGAAGGGAAAGCTCGCTCCCCGTTTCATTGGACCCTACGCTATCACCGAGAAGTGTGGACCAGCAGCGTATCGATTGGAGTTACCGGCATCTCTGACTGGTATCCATGATATCTTCCATGTTTCGCAACTGCGGAAATGCTTGAAGCATACAACTGCTGTTCCTACCGAAGACATCGGCGAGCTGAAACCGGATTTAACATATGATGAATATCCGGTGGGAATTCTTGATGAGAAAGCCAGGACCACGCGTAGCAGAACGTTGTGGTTCTACAAAATACTCTGGAGTAACCACACCGCCGAAGAAGCGACGTGGGAGAGCGAGGAGTTCCTTCGCTCAAATTACCCGGAGTTCATGGCTTCTCAACACGGGTAAGTCCCTATTACATCGCTATCTCTTCTTTTATAATCTCGGGACGAGATTCTTTTAAGGGGGGAGGGATGTAAAAGCCCAAGAAAAGGGACTTGCAAAAACTTTCATGCACCTCACAACACAACAGTTTTGTTGTGTGTAGATTGTGAAATATTGTGAAGAGCAAGTGGCCCCCATCAAAAGAATGATTAGAGGGGAAAGCCTTCACCTTCACAATGTAGGGTTTCTACACCTGAACATGAGAGGTTGAGCTCACCCCTAGGATTTGAAAAGTCTTGGGAAGGTTCAGTCCAAAGCTCATGCAAATTCAACACTTTTTGAGGCACTTTTGGGTTGTTTCAAAAAGAGGCCAATTTGAATGTAAATTCAAATTGCAGCAACTTTCATCACCCAAATTCAAAAGTTAGCTCCATATCTATACTCAGCACATTTTTCTGAGTGAACCCACCAATTTTCATCCCCATTGGAGCTCATCTTGTCAAGAGCTAAATTTGCAAGAATTCAAAACTGATTTTGAATTTCAGTTTGAATATGAAGCAAATTTAACCAAACAAAGTTTGAATTTGAGAATTCAAATTCAAACAAAGACTTGGGAGCTAAGTCTCCCATTAAATTGTGAGTAGCTGGTGGGATAATTAGCAAAAACAGAAAAGAAATATTAGGGAAAAAGAAGAAAGGGGAGGCCCACATGTCAGCTGCACACCCGGGTACACAGCGGGTTGCAGCAGCCGGGTCTCGACTTCGCGCGCAAGGAACCGGGCGAGGCGGCGAGCCACCGGGGCGTCGACGTGCCGCCCCCTGCGCCTGATGCTTCGTGCGGGTAACACCTCAGTGAAGAAAACCAAATACTCCACTCGCCTTCTCCCCGTTTTTCCCCCGAGAGCAGCCGCACCAGGCCATAAAAACGATCGCCGCCGTCCACTCTTCGCGCCCGCACGTAGAGCAGTACCTCTAGGACCTCGCACAACCACTGGTGATCGTGACGGAGTGCGCGGGACGCTGCTGAACCTCACCGAGCTACCCAGCCGATCCCTCACCCTCTGTGTGTGGCGCACAGCACCAACCATCCTTAGAAATTTCAGTTTGTGCCGCCGCCGGGCCTCCTCGACGTTCCGGAGATACAGAGCCCATCACACCCCGGGTTACATAGCAAAAAGGTGCGCCTACTCTTTCTCTTCACGCTGCCGAAAGCCCCAGTCCATCCCTCCATGGGAGCCGCGGGAATTTGTGAAACACCGAGGACCTGTCCATAGGTCAGGGGGGGTTGATCTTCCAAAATTCACGACCCAGGTGTGTTCTTTAGCCATTCTAGTCCTAGGATAGGCCACAGACCTCGGTGCGAGTCGCCGAGGCTGAAAAGAACTAGAATTTGTGGAGCCTCCACGGTGCTATTCAAGTTTTACTCTCTGCCGCCGGTTTTCAACCGAGGGCGCACGGTGACATGGGGTTTGGAGGAGTTTCCAAGCTCTTTGGCATACGGGACGTTCTTTGCCATGAGCCACTGATGCTCTAGGGCGAGAGAGACGGGAAAGTAAGCCAGCAGAGAGGATGGCCGATGTCGCCGGACTCGGTCCGAGGACGCCGTCCGTCGCCAGCCTTCTGTGGGCCGTTAGGGCTCACGATGACCTCGGAAACGGGTTTCCCGACCCTCAAAACCCCTAGGCGGCGAGAGCCAGGCCGGAAGATCGCTTAGGAAGGAGGGACCGAGGGGGGGAGGAAGAACACCGGCGAGAGAGGCGCGCGCGGGAAGAGGGAAGCGGGAGGTTGAAGACGAAGCGCCGACCCCACCTGTCAGCCACTCGGCGGTAGAGCTGAGATCTTCTGTGGCTGCCGATCTTTTGTGACTACACCAGGGGAAACCCAGTAACCCTGTGTGTTCTCGTTTCTCACTGGCTGCGATTTAAAGAGTGGGCCCGGGTTCTTTTCCAATAGTAAAACAATTCCAGTTTCCACTCAAACTTTAGAAATCCATAACTTCTGCTAGGAAGCTCCAAATTTAGGGATTCAAATTGGGTTGGATTCATCTTGCCTAGCTCTGTCCAGATATACAACCCAATTTGTATGAAACCCATTAATTAATTCTGGAAAATTCTTTAAAGTTTCTGAGCAAAAGAATTTTAGAGGGAGTTTGGTCCATCCAAAAATCCCCAAATTTTGCCAGGATGTTCTTTAGGACATTAGTAAACCCCTGTAAAAGTTTCAGACCATTTGGAGTTGATTTGGTCAGAGCAATTCAAATTTGAAGGTGCTGTGTTCATTTGAATGCAGAAACATTTTCAGAGAATTTCCAAAACTTGGAAATTCAATTCTGGGCAAACCCTGACTCCAAAAATGCTAGGAAAATTCATGCAAACTCTATGAGCTATAATATAAATTGTAGTTCATTAAGTTGAGCATGAACAGGGGTATTACCTCAGAATTAATTCTTCCTTGCTGATTTGCCAAGAGAATTATTCTGAGCAAACCACTCCATGAAAAGTGCTAATGTTTGGTCCAGAGAGTTTTCTTGTGACAAGGAACTCACACAAAAAGTCTCAGCTCCATTGGAGCTCTAGATCACCCCTGTCCTGTTTACCCACTTAAGGGATTAATATGGAAAAGGGGGGAAAACCACTTAGCATTTAACCATGTGATTAAGTCCAAGCCAAACCACCAACACCAGTTCATATTTAAATTCTTAAACAAAGTTCCAGGTATTAGAGGCTGGTTATTAGAACCAATAGTATAAGTCTTACTCTAAACTCACTTTTGCATATAAATTAACATGTAGTATTTCATTAACGTGTAGCCGTTGAAGAAGAGACTCCGGAAGTGCTGGACTTCCTCCTTCCGGACGAAGAACTAACTCCTGACCAGCAGCAACAAGGCAAGCCCCGGTTTGCATTAACCCTTTTATAAATCTTACTTTGTTCACATGTGTCATATGAAGTATGTATGTGCATTAGGTCTAGGGTGAATGAAACCCCACTTGCATAACCAAAGGTTCCTAAAAGAGTGAGGGTAGTGTCAAGGACCTCGAGTAGACAGGCTATGCTTAATGAGTCATAGGACTTCGGTACAAGTCGAGTAGTTGGAATCTACTCGCGAGATAGGATGGGGACACACGGGTTCGGTTGAGTGATGTGAGATCACTTTAGTAATGAAAATGAGACTAGGCAGGGGCTAGGGCGCAGCAAGAGAGAGTCTTGTGTGCGCAGCCCTGTCCGTGTCGATTGAGGACCGATCCGTGTGCGGCCCTGCTGAACAAGTATTGAACGTACCGAAGGCATATCGGATATATGGGCCCCGATAAACCGATGTAGCCTAAACCTCCGGGCGTCGAGGCATAGCACACCGATTTATAGGTGTAGGTTGAGGGCAGCAAGGTGGAAATCTGCCAACGGGCATAGAGAGATGCTCCGTGTGGGGAACCTCCTGCTCGTTTCGGTGCGACCGGTTCGACGTTTGGGCTGTTGGGTGAAAGGTTGTCCCGTACGACATCGAGTGAGCGTGCTGTGCAGCTCCACGGGTGGGCGTACGTGACGTGCTCTTTGGGTTTTCCCTGCAGGTGTATATCGAGTCGATTCGCCGTCCCTCGCGGTGACGAGTACTGCTTGTTCACTGCGTCGTAACGTAGACTAATGGATGAAATATGTTGATTCAATGATGCTGATTGATATAATTGTATTGCTACATGTGTGCCACCAAATACTGCTTACTAAATTTCAGATTTCATGAACTGTTAACTTGTTGCTAAAAGATGAACTAAGGATGAACTTGTAGGCGTGTCGTTTTGCTGAAAAGTTACTATCCTATGTCCCTTGTACCCCTCATGTAGAGTTTCATGCTTAGGTGAGTCGGTTAAGCCTTGCTGAGCCTTCGTGCTCACGGTTGCTGCTTAAGTGTTTTTCAGGTGAGGAGCCACCCACGGACTCGGAGTACGAGTCCACCGGCGAGGGTTACCCTCCGTCGGGAACCACGGCTGAGTGGGAGCCGTACACGCCGCGCTGAGCTGAGACGTGCAGCTAGTGTGGGTTGCCCTAGGGCTGGGCAACCGACTTTTGCTAAATAGGCGGGCGTGAGTTGTATAGTGTAGTCTTCCGCTGTGTAATAGAACAATAATTGTAACTGAAGTTTGTACTTGTTTGTACAGTTTCAGCTGTTTTTCCCATGTAATATATTGTGTTCTTATGACGTGTGCTGTCGGGTGTCGCATCGCGCGGCACCACCCTCTGCGATCCTGGATGAGCGGATTCCGGTCCGCCACACGTAGTATGGGTGTGTTGGATGGTGCGGGGAATAGGTGTCAGCTGGACTACCATATGAACCGCAAGGCTCAAGAGGGGGCCACTGCAGCGGGGTTGGGGCCTCTTGTATGTGTTAGGGGTGAAACCTCAGTGGGCCCATGCTCGTCGGGAATCCCTTTGTAAAGGCTTCGTAGTGATCTCCTGGCTACACACCTGGGAAGTGTGAATGTGGTTCGCGGCCACTGGCATAATGGAGGTTCTTTTAGTCCACCCGGCAATGGGGATGAAATCACTACATGTGGGTACAGTGGTGCAAACTCTGCAGAGTCAAAACTGTCATGACAGCCGTGCTCACGGTCAAGAGCGGCTTGGACTTATTCATGATTAGAGGATGATGGATTGGGAAGTTGTGGATGTTAAGCGGGATGCTTAACATTTGAGATGAGACTATGTTTACTTGATATTGATGATGGGTTGGGAGATTGGGACAATTTTACCTGTGTAGTAATGTAGGTGCTTAATAAGCTAAGGTGATAGGTATTAATGGTGTAGTGCTTTAACCATGAGTTCAACCTCTCCTTGCTCTAGCCATGCATGACATAACTTTCCCACACTTGCTGAGTACCAACAGTACTCAAACTTGCTTTTCTGTTGGTTTATATTGCTGCTCAGGTCAAGATAATGATGTGGTGTTTAATGACCAAGACTTTGGTCCTGAGGAAGGATTCTAGGTTCACGGAGTCCCCCGGGCAACGGCTGTGACGGAGCCCACAAGATTTATATTCCGCTGCTGTTTTATTTACATGTTATGAACTTATTATCGTCCATCGAGACGTATGCTATGTAAGACTTATTTATATTCGACACCTGGCTTGTAATAAATGATGCTTCACTATTTGTCATCACATGTGTGAGAGAATGATCCTGGCATACATGTGGTATTCACTCGGTGGTTCTTCAGAGAAACCGGGTGTGACAATGACAAAGGATATAGTGTTTCCAAATCTTCAGTGCATGCACTACTGCTGCTAGCTCTAAGTCATGTCTGGGATAATTAAGCTCGTGCTTCTTTAATTGTCGTGAGGCATAGGCTACCACTTGTCCTTCTTGCATGAGCACACATCCGAGCCTCTATCTGGATCCGTCACAATATATGTCAAAGCTTTTACTTACATCCGGCAATACCAGAACCGGTGCTGTGGTTAGCCTTTTCTTGAGTTCCTCAAAACTTCCTTGGCATGCTGGTGTCCATTGGAATACTTTTCCCTTCATTAGCAACTCTGTCATAGGCTTTGCTATCTTAGACAAGTCTTTAATGAAGCGTCGATAGTATCCAGCCATCCCAAGAAAACTCCGAATATCCCTCACGCTTTGCGGTTGGTCCCACCTCAGAACATCTCTCACTTTTCCGGGATCAACCGATACCCCTTCCTTGGAGATAATGTGGCCTAGGAACGATATTTCCTTTAGCCAAAATTGACACTTGTTAAGCTTGGCATACAATTGATGCTCACGCAATTTCTGCAAGGTCAATCTCAAGTATTCTTCATGCTCCTACTTGCTTTTTGAATACACCATAATGTCGTCGATGAAAACCACGACGAACTTATCCAAGTACTCCATGAAAACCTTGTTCATAAGGTACATGAAGTGATGTGGACATCACTCCTGTAGATATACACAACACTTACATGGTAGACATGCAAGGTCCAATTACTAGAGCTTGAGCACGACAATTGAATTTAGAGGTGAGCTCGTTCCTGAACAATTCTTTATACGTGAATTTTGAGAGTATGTTGCTACCTAATGGATTAATTATGATTAGGAACCATGGAGAGGACATGGAGATACATGGAGAGGGGTTTGGAGGCGTGGAGGACCAGAAAATACGGCAACAAGAAGTTAGAGACCGATCCCAACTCAAACTCGAGTGGAACTCGGGCCCAGGAGCAGTCCACCTTAAAATGGATGCACAGGAGGCATACGGACTCCATTTTTGACGTTCTACATATGCACGGAAAGCTGAGAGGATAAACTTTCCAATGGAGCTGGCCCCACGTCAAAATTCCCTTTGAATCGACGGGAAACTTCGAAAAAATATAAAGTTTAGAGTCTGTCAGGGTGTTGCATCACCTAGTTGGGCCATTGGGCCTCGTATCGAGTCCAAGTCCATTATGTACGTGTCTTAGGGTTAGGTCACGACCCAGCACCCCCCTGGTCGTCCTCCACCTCCTTTATACCCCCTAGCTGCCGTCACAAACAGCTGAGTTTTGCTTAGTTACAATCTGTCATTGAACAATGTCGCCGATCATCGGTTGTGAGACCCCAAATTCGTGATCAATTCAGTTTTGATTGCAACTTCTCTGTTCTTGCTTGTGTTCTTGATTGCGCTTGCAGGAATAAGCCTTTATGGCGAGGTCATTCATGTGACACGGGTGATAACCAACAGAGCAGTGGTGTAGTGATTGCGGGGTTTCGTTCGTTCGGAGCCTTGGATCATCAACGTCGAGATCTCCACCCAATCAAGTTTACCCTACCTCTCGGAAGATCGGGACTCATCCTCCTATCAATTGGTATCAGATTTCTAGATTCACCGTGAGGTATACTTGTGTGCCCTTTAGATTTATTTTGTTTCATTCCTATCGTCACAAAAAGCCACAAAAAATTTAGTCTCCCTGACTTACAACCCCCGCTCAACCTTTTGCACAATTTAGTTTCGGAGTCCGTAGTTCTGACTTTGTGTCCTAGGTTGAGTCTGGTTGCTGGTTTAGATTTGTTTTGGTTCAGTTTTGTTTCTTCCATCCGCTGCCATCTACAAAAAAACAATCTGCAAAAAAATTCCATCCACCGATTCATTTCTGTTGCAGTTTCCACCACCACCAAAACCTGATTCGAGGTATCCTCCTTAAAATGGGCATAACTTTTCGCTCATAACTCCGATTGAGGCGCATTTTTTTCCCAGAAAGTCTCGAAAAAGTCCACATACGGTGTTTTCAAAAAAATTACAAAAAATTAAGAAGGCCCTCGTTTCGAACTCCAAAGTTCCAGCACCAGTTTTTCCAATCGCTCCTGAATTTGTGCCGATCTCATCTTTCATCAGTTTGAGCTAATACTTGGTGCTGTTTCTATTCTTGTGCCCTGGTTGAGAAAAAAATATCAAAAAAATAAAGAGAAAAAAGATCTTGATTTCTACTAGTGCTTCAAGACAAAAATAGGAGGCTAAGGGGTTTTCTAGTTGTGCTATTTCTGTGTGAGTGCTGGATACTTGCTGATATTATCCTTGTTATTCATCATTATTCATCCTTGCCCTTGCTTGTTGCCACAACTGTTCTAATACATTCTTAGGCCAGCAACTAGGTGAAATTCTTTGGACACTTATTCAACATTGCTATCTGTTACTACCTTGTGTGCCATATACATATACTGCATTTGAGCCTTCCAAGCTCCACCTTCTCTCGAGCAGAACAGGTAACATTTGCAATCACACCCACTCTCTGCTTGCTTCACACCGGTCACCGTTGGCCACCTGCAGTGCTGGTAAGAAACTTGTAAGAGCGGGGTAAGACGCATCTTACTGATCGATTTTCCACCCACTTCGGAGAGTGTAGTAATAGGGTTCTTCACGATCTTTTTGTCTTTGTTTCTGTTTTGTACTAACAATGACAGGAAAGAAGCCTATGGATAAGACCTCTAGTTCTACACCTATGGATGATGATGAGTGCGTGTCCCATATGGAACTAAAGGACATGATGCGGGCAATGACCGAAGCTTTCAAGAATTACCAGACCACTACAACAGCCACCTTTTAGAGGCTCCATACAAGTGTTGCTGGTCTGACCACACGGTTGGACGAGATGGAGACTCGTCTTCCCCAACAAGCTACACCCTCTATCATCCTTGATGGTGATGCACATGCTCACTACGACACAGAGGATGACTTCAATAACGATGAGGTTGATGCACAGCAGCGCCTTCGCCCTCGACGAAATCGTCAAGGTATGGGAGGTAGACCTCGTCCTCATGCTCCTGAACAAGATAATGATCCTTATGCTAAGATTAAGTTTTCTATTCCAACATTTTATGGATCTTATGATGCTGAGACTTACTTGGATTGGGAGATGACGGTAGAACAAAAATTTAGCTCTCATCTTGTTCCTGAGCGACATAGAGTTAGACAACCCACTAGTGAGTTTAAAGATTTTGCTATAATTTGGTGGAATGAACTTGTCAATACACGTAATGCACCATAGACATGGGCTGCGTTAAAAGAAGAGATGCGCGCTAGGTTTGTTCCTCCTTCATATAGACGTGATCTTCTTAAGAAATTGCAACGCTTTGATCAGGGTGACATGACTGTCCAAGAGTACTACCAAGAGTTGCAGAAAGGTATGCTTCGTTGTGGGGTAGTTGAGGATCAGGAAGACCAAATTGTTAGGTTTTATGGGGGCTTGCGGCTTGAGATCCAGGACATAGTTGACTATAAGGAATATCATTCTATTCAACGTTTATTTCAACTTGGTATGTTAGCAGAAAAAGAAGTGCAAGGTCGCCAACAGCAGCGGCGGAACAACACCTTCACGCCATGACAATTTCTGGTGCCATCCAAAGCAGCGCCCTCCTCGAGCGTACGTGCTTCTACACCACCCTCCACGGGTGTTGTACACAGCAGCATCGCACCTTCTACATCACGGGGACAAGATAACAGCAAGTCCCAGATGCCTCCAGGTGTTGCAGCAAAGGCGGCTGCACCCAACACTTCGATAAGTCGCAGCTCCGACATCAAGTGCCACCGCTGCCAGGGACTTGGCCATATGCAACGAGATTGCCCCAGCAAACGTGCGATCATTGCCACTGCTGATGGTGGGTATGTTAGTGCTTCTGATATTGAAGATGAAAATATTATTGCAACTAACATTTCAGGTTCGGATGATGGTGCTGAGGAGGTTCTTGGTACATCTGCGACAAACAACTATAGGACTTTGATTGTGCAGCGAGCTTTGAGTGCCACTGTTCGAGAGGACGACAACCGCCAACGTCACAACCTTTTCAACATGTTTCTCGTCGTCAAGGACTGCCATGTACATACCATCATTGATGGTGGTAGCTGCAACAATTTGGTGAATGTTGAGGTGGTCAAGAAGCTTGGCTTGACCACACGGGAGCATCCCCACCCTTACCACATTCAATGGTTTAACAACAATGGTAACGTTAAGGTAACACAAACAGCAAGGATACATTTTTCCATTGGTTCTTATCATGATTTTGCTGATTTTGATGTGGTACCTATGGATGCTTGTTCTCTTTTGTTGGGACGTCCTTGGGAGTTTGATACTGATGCTATTCACCATGGTCGATCTAATAAGTATACTCTCATGCATAAGGGCAAGAAAATTGTGTTGCTTCCTATGAGTCCCACTGAAATTGTACAATTTGAGCAGGAGAAAAAGAATAATGTTAAGCAAAAGGGTGTTTTCAATTCTGAAATTCAGCAACCTATTAAGTTGAAAAATCCTATTTTGCTTGCAACTAAATCTGATCTTGATGATTTATATGCCTCTAATGGAACTTGCTATGCTTTAGTGTGCAAACATGCTTTATATTCCATTGAGGATACATCCATTGTCTTGCCACCTGCTGTTGCTAACCTTTTGCAGGAATATATCGATGTTTTTCCATCAGAGATACCCCCTAGATTACCACCTGTGTGAGGCATTGAGCACAAGATTGATTTGATTCCAGGGGCGAGCTTGCCAAACCATGCTGCCTACAGGACCAACCCCAACGAGACTAAGGAAATTCAGCGACAAGTCCAAGATCTTCTGGACCGCGGGTACATTCGTGAGAGTCTTAGTCCTTGTTCTGTTCCTGTTCTTTTGGTTCCTAAAAAAGATGGCACTTGGCGCATGTGTGTTGATTGTAGAGCCATCAATAACATTACCATTCGTTATCGCTATCCTATTCCTAGATTGGATGACATGATTGATGAGTTGAGTGGTTCTGTTATTTTCTCCAAGATTGATTTGCGTAGTGGGTATCATCAGATTCGTATGGCTTTAGGTGATGAATGGAAAACTGCTTTTAAAACTAAATTCGGACTTTATGAATGGTTAGTCATGCCATTTGGTTTAACTAATGCGCCCAGCACTTTCATGAGGTTGATGAATGAGGTTTTACGTGCTTTCATTGGTAAATTTGTAGTGGTTTACTTTGATGATATCCTTATTTACAGCAAGTCATATGATGAGCATCTTGAACATTTGCGTGCTGTTTTTAATATCTTGCGCGATGCACGTTTATAAGGTAACCTTGAGAAGTGCACCTTTTGCACCGACCGTGTGTCTTTTCTTGGGTATGTTGTTACTTCGCAGGGCATTGAGGTGGACGAGGCAAAGATTGCTGCCATCACGAGCTGGCCACTTCCGATTACGGTCACACAAGTTCGGAGTTTTCTTGGTCTCGCAGGTTTCTACCGGTGTTTCGTGCGGGATTTCAGCACCATTGCGGCACCTCTCCACGAGTTGACAAAGCACGGAGTGCCGTTTCGATGGGGACCAGCACAACAACAAGCTTTTGATGTTCTCAACTCGAAGCTCACACAAGCACCATTGCTGCAACTTCCTGATTTTGAGAAGACCTTCGAGCTTGAATGTGACGCGAGCGGCATTGGCATTGGAGGAGTGCTAATTCAAGGAGGTAAACCTGTTGCCTTCTTTAGTGAAAAATTGCATGGGCCTTCGCTGAATTATTCTACATATGACAAAGAACTTTATGCTTTAGTGCGTGTCTTGCAAACTTGGCAACATTACCTATGGTCTAAAGAATTTGTCATACATTCAGATCATGAGTCTTTGAAGTATCTTAACGGACAGGCTAATCTGAACAAACGTCATGCTAAATGGATTGAGTTCATAGAATCATTTCCTTACATCAGTAAGCATAAGAAAGGGAAAGACAATGTGATTGCCGATGTTTTATCTAGACGTTATACCATACTATCCCAACTTTCTCATAAAATCTTTGGTTTGGAAACCATAAAGAGGTTATATGCTACTGATTTGGACTTCAAAGATGCCTTTGAAAATTGTAGAGAGGGAAGAACGTGGCAAAAATTCCTGCTGCGTGAAGGCCTTCTCTACCGTGCTAACAAGCTGTGTGTTCCAGCTAGCTCCGTTCGTCTTTTGTTGTTGCAGGAAGCGCATGGAGGTGGTTTGATGGGACATTTTGGTGTTAAAAAGACAGAGGATGTGCTTGCCTCTCACTTCTTTTGGCCACGAATGAGGCGTGATGTGAAGTGCTACATTTCACGTTGCACGACATGCAACAAAGCTAAGTCTCGACTTAACCCACATGGCCTTTATATGCCTCTTCCGGTTCCTAGTGCACCTTGGGAGGATATTTCTATTGACATTGTTTTACGATTGCCTAGAATAAAGAGGGGGAGGGATAGTGTCTTTGTGGTTGTTGATCGTTTCTCTAAAATGGCTCATTTTATACCCTGCCACAAGACAGATAATGCTTCACATATTGCTGATTTGTTCTTTAATGAGGTTGTGCGTTTGCATGGTGTTCCCAATACTATTGTTTCTGATAGGGATGCTAAGTTTTTGAGTCACTTTTGGAGAACTTTATGGTATAAACTGGGAACAAAGTTGCTGTTTTCTACTACTTTTCATCCACAAACTGATGGGCAAACGGAGATAGTTAATCTTACCTTATCTACTATGTTGCGGGCTGTTTTGAAAGACAATTTGAGGTTGTGGGAGGAGTGTTTGCCACATATTGAGTTTGCTTATAACAGGTCTATTCACTCCACAACCAAGTTAAATCCGTTTATGGTAGTCTATGGTTTCAATCCTCGTGCTCCAATTGATTTGCTACCTTTACCACATACTGAAATTGTGAACTTAGATGCTACACAACGTTCTGAATTTATTCTTAAGGTGCATGAAACTACTAAGTTACAAATTGAAAAAATGAATGGAAAGTATCGCATTGCTGCTAGTAAAGGTAGGAAGGAGGTAAAATTGGAACCCGGTGATTTGGTGTGGGTTCATTTGAGAAAAGATAGGTTCCCGGATTTGAGAAAGTCCAAACTCATACCATGTGCTGCTGGACCTTTTAAGATTATTGAGAAGATAAATGACAATGCATATAAACTTGAGTTGCCTCCCGAGTTTGGGGTTAGTCCCACATTTAACATTTCAGATTTGAAGCCATACTTGGCAGAAGAAGATGAGCTTGAGTCAAGGACGACCCCAATGCAAGAGGGGGAGGATGATGTGGACATCACTCCTTTAGATATACACAACACTCACATGGTAGACATGCAAGGTCCAATTACTAGAGCTCGAGCACGACAATTGAATTTAGAGGTGAGCTTGTTCCTGAACAATTCTTTATATGTGAATTTTGAGAGTATATTGCTACCTAATAGATTAATTATGATTAGGAACCATGGAGAGGACATGGAGATACATGGAGAGGGGTTTGGAGGCATGGAGGACCAGAAAATACGCCAACAAGAAGTTAGAGACCGAGCCCACCTCAAACTCGAGTCCAACTCGGGCCCAGGAGCAGTCCACCTTAAAATGGATGCACAGGAGGCATACGGACTCCGTTTTTGACGTTCTACATATGCACGGAAAGCTGAGAGGATAAACTTTCCAATGGAGCTGGACCCACGTCAAAATTCCCTCGGAGTCGACGGGAAACTTCGAAATATTATAAAGTTTAGAGTCTGTCAGGGTGTTGCATCACCTAGTTGGGCCATTTGGCCTCGTATCGAGTCCAAGTCCATTATGTACGTGTCTTAGGGTTAGGTCACGACCCCAGCACCCCCCTGGTCGTCCTCCACCTCCTTTATACCCCCTAGCCGCTGTCACAAATAGCTGGGTTTTGCTTAGTTACAATCTGTCATTGAACTGTGTCACCGATCATCGGTTGTGACACCCCAAATTTGTGATTAATTCAGTTTTGATTGCAACTTCTCTGTTCTTGCTTGTGTTCTTGATTGCGCTTGCAGAAATAAGCCTTCGTGGCGAGGTCATTCATTTGACACGGGTGATAACCAACGGAGCAGTGGTGTAGTGATTGCGGGGTTTCGTTCATTCGGAGCCTTGGATCATCAACGTCGAGATATCCACCCAATCAAGTTTACCCTACCTCTCGGAAGATCGGGACTCATCCTTCTATCATGAAGTATGCAGGTGCATTTTTTAATCCAAAAGACATGACGGTATACTCATACAATCCATACCGTGTTTGAAAGGCAGTCTTGGGTATATCGGCGGGCTTAATCTTCAGTTGGAAATATCCCGACCGAAGATCAATCTTGGAGAACACTCGGGCTCCTTTAATTTGGTCGAATAGGTCTTCTATACGGGGCAGAGGGTATTTGTTCTTGATTGTTACCTTGTTGAGAGACCTATAGTCCACGCACATCCTTTGGGTTCCATCCTATTTGTCTACGAAGAGCACAGGAGCTCCCCATGGTGACGAGCTTGGACGTATAAACCCCTCTCCAACTGCTCTTGAATTTGCTCCTTGAGTTCTACTAGTTCATTGACGGGCATCCTATAGGGTCTCTTGGCTATGGGTGCAGTTCCGGGTACCAAATCAATGGCAAACTCAATGTCCCGGTCGGGGGGCATACCCGGAAGCTCTTCCGGGAACACGTACGAGAATTCCTGAACCACTGGAATGCTGTCCAATGTTGCTCCTTCGACGTGGTTTAAGATTACTTTTTTGGTTGTTTGTTGGACTGACTCAAACTCAACACGGATGCCGTGCTCATTTGTCAACTGCACGCTTCTTTCAGCACATTGGATTACCCCGTTGTGCTTGCTTAACCAATCCATCCCTAGTATTATGTCAATCCCTTGGTAATCCAAGATAATAAGGTTGGCAAGGAAGTCTACCCCCTTATTTTAAGGCATACTTTCGTACATACTATATTAGTCCTCATTTCTCCTCCGGGAGAATTAACTAACATAGCACATTCTAAGTGGGATACGGGTAGATGATGTTTGGCAACATACTTGGATGATATGAAAGAATGTGATGCTCCAGAATCAAATAAGATGGTGGCTGGGTTGGAGTTGGGAAGGAACATACTAATTACGACGTCCTCAGCCTGTTGTGCTTCCTCAGCAGAGACATGGTTCACGTTGCCACGAGCATAGTTCTACTGTCCACGGTTTCCTTGATTGTCCTCTCCGTTCGGTCGCGGGTTCTGCTTGGGCACGTTACCTTGCTGTCCAGGGCCTCTCCTCAGGCACTGGTTCGCAAAGTGTCCCAGTTCCCCGCAGGCAAAGCATGCCCTGTTGCCTACGGCAGCAGGTATGTTGGGGCGGGGGTTTTGAACAGGGCGCAGGAGGCAAGGGAACACGAGGTGCTGGTGCAACGGGTCATTGCTGTGGTGGCTGACCAGGGCAGTATGCAGGGGTGGTCGATCTATACTGTGGTGTGGCTGGGGGCATGTACCGAGGTCGTACGTTGCTCCCTTCGGGCTGGTACTGCATCTTCCTCTTGCCCTCTCGCTCGATCTCTCTGATCTTGCTTTCGACCACTATAGACTTGTCAACCAGCTTCTACAAGCACACGTAGTCATTGTTGAGGAGCTGAACCTGGATCTCATTGTTCAACCCTCTCATGAACAGGTACTGCTTCCGTTGGTCTGAGTTGACATCTTCGGGGGCGTACCGGGACAGTTGCGTGAACTTGTTGAGATACTCATTCACGCTTTTCTGTCCTTGGCGGAGACCTTCAAACTCCTGTCTCTTGAACTCAGTCCATGTGATTGTCTCCGGGTCGACACGGGCGTTGCATAGGGAATCCCACCAGTCAACGACAGCTCTCATAAGTTGGTGCGACGCAAAGAGAACCTTCTCTCGGTCATTGCACTGAACAATGGCAAGCTTATTCTCCATGGATTTTAACCAATCATCGGCCTCCATGGGATCACTAGCTTGAGAAAAAGTGGGTGGTTGAGTCCTCATGAACTCTCCCAGCCTGTTATGAGCCGGCAGTGGTGGTGGCGGTGGTGCCGGAACAGGGTTGTTGTTGTTGGCCTGCAACTGACCCAAAGTTTGGATCATGGTTTGCATAAGTTGGTTCTGCATGGCCATCAACCGTTCAAGGTGGTTCTCACCAGCTCCGGGGTTAATAGGAACTTCATCGTGGTCATCCTCTTGGTAGTCACGGATGTTCCTTCAGCCGGCGTTTCCTCTCACCATCTGTGAGAGAGATCGAAATAGAATGGAGTGTTAGAAGGTTAGGTAGATTCCCTCAACTATATGCATCAAGGTGAGTTGGACTATATATATTAGCCCATGTGAGGATGTGAACAAGTGCCGAAACATTTCACACCTCCTTCGACTCACGTGTGGATATGGACACCATTTTGAGACGTCCCATAACCCACACTAAGTACATAATCACAAATAATCACCACAAGGGCTCACACAACTCCTATTCAAGGATGGCTTCCTATGTCAAGGTAGTTTCAAGGCCAATCTAAGCGTCCTGGGATGCTTCCTTGGGTCAGCGTGGCTTAGCTACCCATCTGTGTCCAATACCAATCTGTGATTCCTATTTAGGTGTGTAACCTACTGTTAACCCATGGCTCTAATATCAATCTGAGATTTCTATCTAGGCGTGTAACCTACTGTCAACCCGTGGCTCTGATACCAATCTGTGACGCCCTCAATTCTGTGGAAAACCACGGAAACGAGAACTAATGCATATGTGTGCCCAGGATGTTCATCACACATACACATATGATCCACAAACTGAATTCGAAATATATATTACCACGAATAACGGAGTTTATTACAATGTCTCATGAGTCTTGGACTCATGCTCACAGCGGAAGTCTTATTTTTATGCAGCGGAAGTCTTTATTCTAATGCGGAAGCAATTTAACTAATGCAGAAGCAAATCTAAGCAGCAATGGCTCCATCTCTACTTCATCCCCCAGAGGCAAGGTTGAGAACAGATCACACGCCTAATGCTCCACTTGGTCCTCATAGAAATCTTCTTCTGCTGCTGATGATGAAATAATAATGCAAGTTTGAGTACAATGATGTACTCAACAAGTGCGGGAAAATATGATTTGTAGCTCATAACAAGGTAGGTATAAAAAGGCTCATTGCAGAAAACAAAGTTATTTATCAAAACCATAATAAAACAGCAACTAAACCTTTTAGGTGAATGTAATCCCAGCATGTATTAAATTACCAACATACCTCTATCACTTTCCATGTTCCACCCGAACATTAATCAACTTCATTCTTGCTCACAAATACCTCCTCGTATTTGCTACCATCTCACGAATACCATCTTGTATTCAATACCATCTCTCCTCATGAATAACTTTGTCTCACACCGAGACTAATCTCGTTGCCATGACCCAACAGTCATGCAACCCATCTTATCACCCGGACTCAACAGTCCCGAAAACCAAAACCATAATCAAAACCATAACCAATAACCATAACCAAGAATCATCCCGATAACCATCCCAACTAATCATGGCAGTTGGCCAGGCACTCGTGACCGTAAGCTCGGCTATCATGATAGTTTTTAAGAACCCTGCAGAGTTTGCACCTCTTTACCCACAAGTTTGTGATTTCGTCACCCGTCGGCGACTGCAGAACCTCCATTATACCAGTACACAACCGTCGGTGTATGGCCAAGAGATCACAAAATAGCCTTTACAAAGGGGCTACTAGATGCATCGACTCACTAAGGTTTCACCGGCAGGCTAGAATCTCCAATTCTCCCACCCACGGGCCCCCTCTTGTGCCATGCAGTTCCCAGGGCAGTCCTCACTCGACTCCCATTCCCCGCGCCTTCCACAGTCCATAACAATCTAGCAACTTACCTAATTAGTCAGCTAAGACGCACCCATACTTGGCCTTGTGGTGGCACTGTTATCCTGGCATGTGCATGCATGAACCGGTCATTAAATCTACTGCAAGTAAACCGCCATCTCATGCTACCTCATTCACAAACCCAGTCTTGCCTAGATCACCCTCCGATCCATGTCCATTAACAACATCAGTTTCTTATTATCATTACGAGTGCAGTTAGCTAGACACATCTATCTCGCTTCCCAATCCCATGGACTCAGCGAAGCATAAAAGTAAAACCATACCCGACTCATAAACATCCCTGGCGACAAGGGTGGTTTAACCAAAACTAGTAAACTTCCTATAAAAGGGTTTCCCATCATGTTTGACTCAGCACACACACCTTTTCGCAAAACAAAACAGTTTTTTTCCCAAAACATAGGATCAATATGGTCACGAAGCACTTGCATTGTTCTTGCGGTTCCGGTTGTTCTTGTATCTCGAAACCTTGCTGTTGCAGCTCGTCGTAAACAGCTCCCTGAGTTTGTCCTTCTATACAGGATCACGCACATACAAGATTCATAACAATCAATACCATGCACAAACTTTAAACTAGATGCGATGATGCATACGCATGCTTTCCTATGATCAGTTTTATTAGATCGTGTCCTTGCATGGCTTTATGATAAACAGGGGTGTTCGGATCAAATGTGGACATGGCGATGACCTTGTCTTTAGATCAACCCGATCAACAAGTGATCTGTCCATGAAAAAGCTTCTGTTCGAAAGGAATTGAAGAACAGATGCAAAGAAAACACAACGATGTCGTAAGATGATATTGGAGACCTACCTTGCGTTCTTCTTGGTCTTGGGTTCTTCTTAGATCGTTGGGCTCTCTTCCGGCGATCTTCCTTGCTGAACTCCGGCGATGGCTTTCTCAGCGAGTTGAGGCCAGGGCTCTAAGTCATCGGCTTAGGAGTTGGAAAAGAAGTTTGTGGTTTCAGCCAGAGGTTCTGGGTTCTATTTATAATCGGGAAGAGAAGAGTCCTAATCTGATTGGACTTCGAATAAAAGTTCTATTCAGATTTTTGTTGAATCTTACCATCTTATCTTTAGTTGATTTGGTGCGGTATCATTGTGGAATTCAGGTCGGATTCTGTTCCGGTATTTCTACGCGTACAGAATCCAAAAACCGCTCCAGAACTCATTACCTCCTCGGTGATGAGCTCCGGAAGCTCCACGTGTCCATCGGGACCTGGTCTCCCCTTTTTTCCGCAGAGACGAGCTCCGGTTGTGCCGCGTGTCAAACGAGCGAGACCTCCCTTCTCCTTCGGAGGTGAACTCTGCGTGCGCCACGTATCCTGGCGGTCGGGACCTCCTCTCTACTCGGAGGTGGCTCCACGCACGCCACGTGTCAGTGCCGGACCTTCCAATTATCCGGAGGTGGCCCCAGCGCCAGACTTCCTTTCTTCTCAAAGACGAGCTCCGAGGTTAACACGTGTCCAACAGTGACGGACCTCCCGGAGATAAGCTCCGGTGGTGACACGTGTCCAATAGAACCGGACCTCTCGGAGATGAGCTCCGAGATTGACACGTATCCCGCGCGACTGATCCTCTGATTTCCGTGGTGACTAGCTCTGAAGGTGACATGTGTCCTGCAGAAATGCCTTTGCTTATTCCGCAGAGGTTAGCTCTGAGCAACACGTGTCCCTCAGGGTCGGACCTCTCCCTCTCAGCGAAGATGAGCCCAGATCCTGCCACGTAGTCAGTTTAGCGGCGGATCTCTCCCCACTTCGCAGGGATGAGCTCCGAACATGCCACGTGGCCAGCGGGCCGCGGTAAGTTGTCTTCGGCGCTCTCGGTGAACTGGATTCGGCTCTTATTGGCTATCCTTTTGATGGTGTTCCTACTTTTCCTAAAATGTTTTCTATTCATAAAACATGAATATATGTTGAAGCCAAAAATGAGGGTGTCACAACTTCTTAGTCACCTGCAAAAAAAGCAAGCCCCGGTTTGCATTCAAGCTATTTTATAAAGTCTTTCCATTTCTAGAGATCATAGTTATGAATAATTGATTGCATTAGGATGATATTGAAAACCCATTTGCATGACCAGATTTACCCAAGAGAGCAAGGCTAGATTAGCACCTCCTCGAATGGATTTGGGATACGGTAAATGTTAGTTTGAAAGGACAGGTAGAAGTCGAGTAGTTGGAATCTACTCGCGAGCTTAGGGCTTAGTTTTATCGGAACGGGTCATGAAATAGAAGTATTGAGGAAAATTCATAAGTGAGAAAATTGAGACCGGGCAGGGAGATTTAGATGCAGCAGTCTGCGGACCGTGCATGCATAGCCCTGCCTGTGTCGGTTAAGGCCCGTCCATACTTGGCCATGTTGGACAAGTTTGAGTTGTGTACCGGGCGCATACTCGCTATATGGGACCGAGGAAACCGATGTACCTCGTGAGATCCACATTGGAACTTTTCCAATCATCTTAGGCTTTCAGCGTCAGTACAGCAGGAGGTAACTCGCTCAAGAACATATCACTGAGGGTATGTAACTTGAGGGAGCTTGCTGTTTGGGGTGATCGGACTGCATCCGGTGTAGAAGAACTTGGGAATGGTGGCTGCGTACAACATCAGTTGAGGTTGCTGCCGGCAACTCAGAGTATGGGTTTACGTGTCGTGTAGTCCGGATGTGTACTGATTCAAATCACCGTCTCTCGCGGTCATATGAGCATACTTGGCCAATGTGTCTTGACGTAGTAAGAACTGAAGTGAATTCCATTGAATTAGATAAGGTTTGTGTTTTAAATTGTATTCTAACCATGCTTGACTTAGAGATAGTGCCAATTAAACTTTACTTTACTTTGTGCAAGAAGCATCACAATAAAGCGTTTCTTGTTTGATTGTGGAGTTGTGATGCTGTTCGGCTCAAGGTCTTTAAAATGAGGCTTAAAAATCTGAAAGTTAAGGATCAACTGTAGGCGAGTCCTTTATAAAAATTCAGCTACCTTATTCAATCCGTCGTGCATATAGAGTTTCTTGTTTAGAGGAGACGGATCAGTCTTGCTGAGCCTATGTGCTCACGCTTGCTATATGAGTGGTTTTGCATGTTAACATCGACGCTTATGAGGAGGTTGTCTGGTGAGACTCGGAGACTTCCGAGTCGTTTAACACATGGAGAACCCAGCCGCTGCAGTTATCTTCGTGTTGCTAGCGAGAAGAGTCCGCGGGCTGGACATCTTCTTGAGTGCTTAGTAGTTATTCTACGAGAGATGATTATAGTCTTCCGCTGTAGTTATTTGATGTAAAATTATTTACAAAGAACACTTGTAAGATTCCGCTTTTGATTTATGTGATACAGTTTCCTTATATGTGTGCTGTTGGGTGCCGCATATCATGGCACTACCCAAGGCGATCCCCGGGTGAGCAGCACGGCCCCGTGAATGGGTCGGGCCCCGTCAGCGTGGTATCAGAGCCGCATTGGGAATAGCGCACGGAATAAGGATCGTATTACGACAAAAAGTTAGGATACAGTGAGAATAAGGTACTAGGCCCACATAAGGACTACTATATTAGCCTAATATGAAGGTGGCAACCTAACTTACTTGTTTATGTCAGAAAATCATGCATCTTGGGACTTTCCATGTCTTGGCAGGTGCATGTAAGCGCTGTCCACCAATGCGCACAAGCTGAAGGGTGGAGCCTCACGGGTGGCAAGTAACCCGGCCAGCTTTGGTATTCTCTACGACTCTTCATGTCCTTTGGGGTATTCGAGCAACGCCCTTCCCTGGCGTGCTATGAGCAAGTAGGGGAGACCCTGTCACATGGTTAGTACGTGAACACGTAGCTTAAGGCGTGTTTGGCTTGAGAACACCCGTGCGAGTGATGACGGACGGGTGTATGGAACTGTATTGGGACTGGGTTCGGTGTGCAGCCGAACCTGATGATTGTGTGTGATTTATGCAGGTTCAACCACGAAACCGTAGTACGAGTAGCACACATTTGCGAGTGACCGTATTAGTGCCACCGATACGGATATACCGGTATACTCCGGTTAGGATTTTCTTTTGTGAGGCTACGTAGTACCGTCCTCTTTCTTACGGTGCATCGACACCGTACTAAACTTAATAACCTCTTCCCTATAAAGAAATGACTCATTGACTAACTTTCAACTAAAAATGAAAGTTTGAAACATATATTAGTTACTGAACTCTTATTTTGAGCTAAGATTCAAATGAGAGAATGACTAGGCTTCAAAATGATTCAAAAACAGAGTGCTCTGTTTCTGGCAGGAATTCATGCTGGACTTTGACAGAGCATAACTATGAGTAGATTTACCCAATGGAGGTGTATGATACAGTTATGGAGACATTTTTAATTTCTCTACAACTTCTTTGTAGACCTCCAGAGCAAAATCAGACGCCAAATTGGTGGGAAGTCCAGTTGAAGGTAAACTGTCCAGAACCAGGACAGAAGCGAAACCTCTCTGCATAATTCTGTTTTTCAGCCACAACTCTCTGTAGAAAAACCCCTAAGGAGCCTATGATACACTGTTGGAACGGTTATAAAATGTGCAACATTGTTGTAGTTCAAAGTTTGTTCAGATTCATATTGTATTTGCATATACAACTGTGATAAAAATAGCCACATTCAAAGGAGATGCTTGCAAATTTTATCTGGGAATTCTGTCAACTTTGGAAAATCATAACTTTTGATCCAGCAATGATATGGTGGCATATGATTACTCGTTCGAAAGATACTGAAGTTAAATTTAACTTTGGTATTCAACTTGAGTTATGAAAATGCTGTTAACTGGAACAAAATCTAGATTTAGTTCATAAAGGTCTGTTCTGTACAGAAAAGAGGACTAGTTATGCCTACTTTAAGGATTTATGTAAACATGAATTTTGTTACTGCTTTCATAAAGTTTTGACATATTCATGTTATCATTAGATTCACATATTGCTGAGTTCATGTTTAACTCATCTCGAAATGTATTTTTGCAGTATGGTTCGTACTCGTTCTTCGAGTAAGGCCAGAAGTTCTCGCCGAGGCGGTGATGATTCTATTCCACCGTCGGAACCTCCACCCACAGGATGGATGGATCTTATGACTCGAGTTGTCGAGTCTAACCAAGAGAACACCAGGCTATTCCAAGAAGAAACTCAAGAGAACACATGATTACTCCAAACGTTGGTACAGCAAGGCATACTTCAACACACGCAACAAGTCGTTCCACCTCAGAACGCTTATCTGGATTCCTTGGCGACTCAACCGCCAATCTTAACGGAAGATACCAAACCCATGGAAGCGGATCAGTGGCTTCATGTCATAGATTCCAAATTTGCAGTATTCGAGTGTGACGAATATCATAAGACAATGTTTGCCGCTAAACAACTCCATGGAGCCATCAGAAATTGGTGGGTCGAACATCTCGCCACCATTCCAGAAGGCCATCAAGTAACATGGAGTGAGTTCTGTGAAGCCTTTCGTGCTCGTCACTGTCAAAGTGTTTTTGCGACACTTCCCCCGGTCTGCTCTAGAGCAGCCTGTGGAGGTTCTTTTTTAGGAGGGGCTTAGTGGTTTTGAGCGTTGTGGCACGATGGCGAGATTAACATGAAGACTTACGTGGTTCGGGCCGCCTGAGCATAATACCCTACGTCCACGGAGTGTTGGTTGTTCTTATCTGGAGTCCGAGCGTGGCTCGAGCCTGAGAGCTTACAAGTGTTACAGTTGTATGAGTTCGGGGGTCGGAATCAGGATAGGGGATCTGATCCTTTTGCCCATTGGCTGTCTTGTCTTTTTATAGCTCAAGGCCAGACAGTCTACAAGTGGGCCCGGGGCCTGACAGGCGGCCCCCGTATGGGTAGCAACCCCTACTACGGCTAGAACGCCCATTGCTAGTAGTAGCGTACTTGATGAAGCCGTAGAGCGTGTCGCCTTGTCGCATCGCCATCCTTAAGTGCTGCATGACGAAGGCAGTAGGAATACATCTTGTCCCGCGGCGCCGCACTATTGCTGTCGTCAGAGCGCCGCGCGACTGGTCTCTGCTGCTAGGAACGCTTGTACCGGGATACGCTGGATTGCTTGCCTGGGGAACATGCAAACTTTAAATGCACGATAGGACAACACACCTTCCTCTTTACTCCTTGGCTATCTGCCCGTTGCTTTTCGGCGCTGCGTCTGGGTGGCTGGCCCCCGGGACATGCGTCGCCACCGGAGCTGTCTTGTGGAGTAGCAAGGGGTCCGGAGTCATTGGACACGTGGCAATGCTGGAGCTCTCCCTGGCAGGAGGGGAGGTCCGGAGCTGTCATGCACGTGGCTGCACCGGAGCCCTCCTTGGCAGGAAGGGACACCTTGAGTTGTTGCCCACGTGGCAGCACCGCAGCCCTCCCATGCTGGAGGTCTAGCCCGGAGCCGTAGGACACGTGGCACCCCCGGAGCTTTCTCTAGCGAAAGACGTGACTCGGAGGTTCCGGACATGTGGCAGTGCCGGAGCCCTCCCTGGCGGGAAGTCAAGGTCCGGCACCATCAGACACATGGCGGCTCCGGAGCCAAACTCGGCCGGTAGTGAGGCTCAGAGCCTGCATACATGTGGCAGCCTCGGAGCCCTCCCTAGCAAGTGGTCAGACTGGAGGCCTAGGGCACGTGCCTTCTCATGAGTGCTCCCTAGCTTGTGGTTGGGCCCATCCTGCAGGTTGGGTCCCAGTCTTCTGTATACGTGCTGGCATAAGTCTTCTTTTGCTCTTACCCACGGGGGTACCTGGTTGTCGGTACCCTCAATACGGGGTACCCCTGCACACAGGGGAAAATGCCTAAGGACCTCGCCCTTCTCCGCAGGGAGAGCTCCGAAGGCGCCATGTGTCCAGCGGGGCCGGACCTCCCTCTCCTCAGAGGAGAGCTCCGGACCCGCCATGTGGCCAACTGAGCCGGACCTTCCCCCCCCCCCCCTCCGCGGGGAGAGCTCCGGAGGCTCCACGTGTCCTGCGGGGCCGGACCTCCCTCTCCTCAGAGGAGAGCTCCGGGCCCGCCACATGGCCAGCGGCAGCCGGACCTTCCCCCTCCATGGGGAGAGCTCCGAAGGCTCCACGTGTCCCACGGGGCCGGACCTCCCTCTGCTCAGAGGAGAGCTCCGGGCCCACCGCGTGGCCGGCGGAGCAGCGCTGCCTGCCCCCACGCGGTAGGCAGCAATAGTAAAGACACGTCATATCTTGCCCGTACAAGGTATTCAAGACCCGTGCCTTCCCAAGGCGCAGAGACGCGGAGCACGCCTCTATCAGATGCCGTTGCGCCCAGTCACATCACAGACTGGCGCGCCGTGTCAGAGCCTGCCCGTCAATAAACGCAGCGACAAGACATCCCCTGCCGCCCCTGCCATCATCAACCACTACGACTAGCTTGTGGCATGGGCAGGGCGGCAGAACGAAGACTCGGAAGCCTTCGCCAGAGACAACTACCGGCGTAACGGCAGATAAGGTAGATGGCAGACAATCTCCCCAGGACCACCTGTCGGGTCCCGGTCCCACCTTGTAAGCCGCACAAGCCTTGGACTACAAAAGGCTCGGGTAGGCAACGTTAGCAAGGGTTCGACTCATATGCACCCTCGCACTCTAGCCATTTGACATCTCTCACCCTCAAGCTCAGGACTCCGGTTCTGAGCAGCAAGCAATACAGCGAGCATCTCTGCTCACCGTGGACATAGGGTTTTATGCTCTGGCAGCCTGAACCACGTAAATGTTCCCGTGTCAAGCTTCCCCCTCAATCATCCCTAACGCTGAAGCTCTCCGTGAGTGACTAGCCCCTCCGAAAAAGAACCTCCGCGGGCTGCCCAGAGCAGGCCCGGGGGAAGTGTCGGTTACACACTTTGACATTTGGCTCTCCAGGTAGGGGGCTTTTCCCTTGTGCGACGAGCTTCTGCCGGTGAAGACGAAGCTTCCTTCAGCTGCAAGCTCTCCTCCTCCACGTTCATGACGAAGGGTGACTAGCGGGGACTACGTCTCGACACACTCTGGACGGAGTGTGTCGGCGCAAGCTGGAAGCCAGCAACTGACTCCGGCAGCACCGACTCTGGCAACGTAGGCTCCAGCGAGCGTGAGATCCTCTGCAGCTCTGAGCGTCTCCCACGGGGGCACGCTAGCTGCAGCGAGAGCGCTACTGCACAATCCACCTGCTGGGGACGCGCCTCAGTCAGCGACCCAGCAGTGGATTCGCGAGGTAGACCGTCTCGTCATCGCCGCCGCAAACCCACGACTTCGGCGGGGACGACGTCCCGGCCAACCGGCTGTGTCGCTGATGCGCACGCCAACGGTTGACGGGCAGACGGCAGATTCCCGCTCCACCAGACTCCCATCAACGGACCTGAGGACGGAGCTGGAAAGATGCCACTTGGGCAAACATGCCGTGTTCATTGAGCGACGACGAGAAAGGCGTCGCAACCAGGAGGCCGGTGACAGCATGTGGACTGCCTCAACCCAGCCTGAGGCGCAGACGTTCGCCACACGATCTCTGTCCCAGGCATACGCTACGCAGCATATGCCCTGCAAACGGTGCCCCCGGTAATGGCGCAGCCTTGCCCATACCGGGGTACACAGTGCCAGCAGCGAACCAAGCGTTCGCGGCACCAAAGCCTGCAGCAACAGGAGCAGGATGTGCGGCCCTAGCGCCACACCTTCGCTTCCCGAGGTGGCCGCGCAAGTTTCGGCCGCACCTGCCCGAGAAGTACGATGGCAGTGTCAACCCGGCGGAGTTCCTCCAGATCTACTCCACCGCCATCCTTGCTGCAGGAGGGGACGAGGCCGTCATGGCCAACTACTTCCCCGTCGCCTTGACCGGCCCAGCCCGGTCTTGGCTGATGAACCTCCCCCAGGGTTCCATAACCTCCTGGGGAGAGCTCTGCCGGCAGTTCACTGCTAACTTCGGCAGCTCCTACACCCGGCCTGGCACGGAGCTCAACCTCCATGCCATCCAGCAACAACCTGGAGAGACGCTGCGCTCCTTCATCCAGCGGTTCTCCCAGGTGTGGAACACCATCCCGCATATTCAAAATGCTTCTGTGGTGGTGGCGTTCTGGCAGGGTGTACGGGACAAGAAGATGCTTGAGAAGCTCCCGACCAGAGAGGTTCGCGACGTCTCAGAGCTCTTCAGACTGGCGGACAAGTGTGCCAGAGCAGCAGAAGGGCGGAACTGGCACTCGCTGCCAGCCTCCGAGTCAGGAGGACAGCCCGGATCTGGCGCTGCTTCCCATGGAAGCGGCAAGAAGATCAAGAACCGGGGCGGTGGCAAGATGAAGCCGCCGACCGCAGCCCCCGTTGCTGCAGCAGCAGCACCCAGTGGAGCTCGGGGGCCACACCCCGACAAGAGGCAGCATCGGTCACCAGCTCCAGATGGTGACCAAGGAGAGCCATGCCCCGTGCACGACACCAGTTACCATACTGCTGCCGAATGCCGGGAGATTCAGAAGCTCACGGAGCGCTTCCGCAAGGGGAAGCAGCTGCGAGCTGACGCCCCTCCCTTCCGTAAAATGGAGGGCAAGCAGAAGGTCGACACCCCTGGCAACGCCGACTACCAAGTGGAGTTCCAGGAGCTTCAGCGCGCCATGAAGACAGTGTGCAACCATGAGGACTCCAGCTCCAGCGATGACGAGCGCCGGAAGATGCTCTACGTCATCTACGGCGGGTCCGCTGACCCCTCACCCCGAAGTGCAGTTAAGACTCTGCGCCGAGCGGTAGCGTCGGTGGCTCCCCTCCCAAGTGCCGCGCCGCACCTCAAGTGGATGGGAACCCCCATCAGCTTTGATGCCACCGACTGCCCCAGGAACATGGCTGGGGCCGGCCAACTACCGCTCTTGGTAGCGCCCACCATCGCCAACGTGAGGATGTACCACGTTCTGGTAGATGGCGGGGCTGGGCTGAACCTCATCAGCCGCGCAGCTTTCCAGAAGCTGCAGATCCCGATGGCCAAGCTCACCCCATCGAGCCTGTTCTGAGGGGTAGGGCCGGGACAAGTCGTTCCCTACAGCAACATCAGCCTACCGGTGACCTTTGGGGCACCGGACAGCTATCGGACAGAGTACATTCTGTTCGACGTGGTGGAGATCGACCTCCCCTTCAACGCCATAATCGGCAGGCCAACCCTATACTGATTCATGGCAGTAGCCCACTACGGCTACGTTGTCTTGAAGATGCCTACACCAACAGGCGTCCTCAGGATTCGTGGAGACCGCACTGCTGCAGTGTCAGCCTTGGAAAAGCTCCAGGCATTTGCAACAGCTCGAGCACCAGCCCCTGGCAGTGCATAACCGGACCGGCTACACCCGAGTGCACGCCACCGTGCCTCTACCGCAGCACCCAGCGTGCAACCCCTCGACGAGGGCGACGTCCCCCTGAAGGTCGTCCAAGTCAGCGCCGATGCTGCCCAGACCACCCAGGTAGCCGGGGACCTGGATAGCAAATAGGAAGGTGCACTCATCACCTTCCTCTGGCACAACATCGACGTGTTTGCATGGCAGCCGTCGCAGATGCCGGGGATCCCTAGGGAGGTGATCGAGCACCACTTGAAGATCTTCCCCGACGCCTGGCTAGTCCAACAGAAGCCTCGCAAGCAGTCCATCGAGTGGCAGAACTTCATCCGAGAAGAAATCAAGAAGCTGATGGACGCTGGCTTCATACGGGAAGTCCACCACCCCCGGTGGTTGGCGAACCGCGTCGTTGTCCCGAAGGCCGGCGGGAAGCTCCGGATGTGCATCGACTACACCAGTGTTAATAAGGCATGTCCCAAAGATCCATTCCCTCTCCCTAGAATAGATCAAATAGTAGACTCGACATCAGGCTGTGATATGCTGTGCTTCCTAGACGCCTACTCGGGTTTCCATCAGATCCCTATGTCCAGAGAAGATGAAGAGCACACTTCATTCATCACAGTAGACGGCCTGTACTGTTATGTCTCTATGCCTTATGGCTTAAAGAATGCTCTTCCCACCTTTGTACGTGCAATGCACAAAACCTTTGGAGAGCTAATAAGAGACCTAGCCGAGGTGTATGTCGATGACATCGTTGTCAAGGTTAGGCAGAGTTCATCCTTGTTAGATAACCTGGCCCTAGTCTTTGACAAACTGCGCTCCACGCGCACCAAGCTGAACCCCGACAAGTGTGTGTTCGGCGTATCCTCTGGGAAGCTCCTAGGATTCCTGGTCTCACACCGAGGAATTGAGGCCAACCTAGAGAAGATCAAGGCCATCGACCTGATGCGGCCTCCCGCCCGCATCAAAGAAGTCCAGAAACTCACGGGATGCCTAGCCGCGCTGAGTCGGTTTATACCGAGGCTAGCAGAGTGAGTGCTCCCCTTCTTTAAGCTCCTGCACAAATCCGGTCCATTTGCTTGGACCGATGAAGCAGAGGAAGCTTTCCAGGAGTCGAAGCAACTCCTGACAACCCTACCCATCATGGTAGCCCCTGAGCCCGAAGAGAATTTGTTGCTCTACATCGCGGCAACAACTGAAGTGGTTAGCATGGTCCTCGTCGCAGAGCGGCCCGACCTCTCGTCACCCCAGCCTGCTCCGATAGCAGAAGACAAGCACCAGGAGACCCCAGAGGTCCAAGACGACCTCCCGGAGCCCCAAGACGACCTCCCGGAGGTCCAGCGGGACCTCCCGGAGCTCCCGGACAACCAGCGGGATCTCCCGGAGGTCCAAGGCGGCCTAGGAGCCTTCGAGTCCTAGCTCCCGGAGGCTCCCCCGTACCCACCTACCTCCGGTAGGCCTGAGCCAATGGATGAGGACATCTCAGGCATAGGAGGGAGAGTCCGGACCATCCAGAGGCCTGTCTACTACATCAGCGAAGTCCTCCACGACGCCAAGACAAGGTACCTGGAGGTCCGCAAGCTACTGTATGCAGTGCTCGTGGCATCCAGGAAGCTCCGCCACTACTTTCAAGCCCACCGGATCTCGGTGGTCACCTCCTACCCGCTGAAGGCGATCCTTCAGAGCCCCCACGTGACCGGCAATGTCGCTAAATGGGAAGCGGAACTGGTGGAGTTTGAGCTGGACTTCCTTCCTCGCCATGCAGTCAAGAGCCAAGCACTGGCTGACTTCGTGGCCGAGTGGACGCCAACGAAGGCTGACCCAGGGGGCCATGAAGACGGTTAACCAAAGCACCAAGCTCCGGTCTTCACCGGGCCTCACTGGACGCTCTTCTTTGACGGCTCCTCACGAAAGAAGGGGGGCTGGTGCCGGCATACTGCTTCTCATGCCATCGGGGGAGCAGTTTGGGTACATGGTGCGTCTCAATTTCAAGGCAACCAACAACATGGCAGAGTATGAAGCACTCATCTTTGGCTTAAAGACAGCCCTGTCTCTGGGCGCTCGCCAGTTGTTGGCACAGGGCGACTCCCAGCTAGTCATCAAGCAAGTTAAGGGTGAATGCTCCTGCAATGACCCACAGCTAGCTGCTTACCTGCTCCACGTGCAGATGTTGGAGAAAGACTTCCTTGCCTTGGACCTGCGCCATGTACCGTGCGCTAGCAATGCCTCAGCTGACGACCTCTCAATGAAGGCCTCCACCGGAGCCCCTGTGCCCGAAGGAGTCTTCGAGAGGACGTTGCTGCGGGCCACAGCCCGGCCCGCCGGGCCGGGCGAAGGAGGCTGGACCAGCACCTCGATGCTGGCCGTCCCAGCGGCCCTGCAGCCATGGACGCCGCCAAGGATTGTAAGTGTCACTGGGGACTCCGTGCAACCCAGCGCTCAAGATCCAGAAGCTCAAGTCTGACCCGATGCATGGATCACGGAGATCCGGGACTACTTGAAAGACAACATCCTCCCTGATGAACATGTATCCGCTGAACGGATCGTGCGCATGGCTAAAAGGTACGCGCTGGTAGAAGGGGATCTCTACCGGCGTGGCACCAACCACGTCCTATTGAGGTGCATAACCCAGGGGGAAGGCTGCGACTTGCTCGCTGAGATCCATGGAGGCGAATGTGGGAGTCACTCTTCCGCCGGTTCGGGGTCCCGAACAGAATTATCACTGACAACAGGACCCAGTTCACCAGCGCAGCGTTCCAAGAATACTGCGAGGACCTCGGCATCCAGGTGTGCTATGCCTCCATTGCTAACCCAAAGAGCAATGGGCAAGTTGAGAGGGCCAACTCCGAGATTCTTCGGGGCCTCAAGACTGGCACCTATGCCGGCTTGAAGAAAAATGGCGCCAACTGGGTGGACGAGCTTCCGAGCACACTATGGGCTAACCGGACATCCCAGAGCCGGGCCACCGGAGAGACACCCTTCTTCATGGTGTATGGGGCCGAGGCTGTGCTTCCCCCAGAGATCACCATGGGGTCCCTCCGTGTCCGAGCTTACGACGAAGCCGCGCAGGACAACCTCCGGCATGAAGACATCGACCTTGTCGACGAGGCTCGATTACATGCAGCACTCCGCAACACACGGTACCGACAAGCGCTCCGGCGCTACCACCAAAGGTTTGTACGTGTCCGGGAGCTGCAGGAAAGCGACCTGGTGCTGCGGCGCATACTTTCTCACGAAGGGACCGACAAACTCTCCCCCAGCTGGGAAGGTCCCTTCCGAGTCACGAAAGTGTGCCGCCTCGGGTGCGTACGCCTTTCCACCGAGGATGGGGATCCGCTCCCGAACCCTTGGAACATAGAACACCTCCATAAGTTCTACCCCTAGAGCAATAGTAGGACAGTCTCTTCTTTTTGTAATAGATTCCATAGAGTCCAGGAACAGCGCTCGGAGCAGCTAAGTCTCAGGGGACGGTCCAGGACTACGTCCAGCTTGGCCTGGTTCCGACCCTAAGCACGTAGAGTCTTGCTTCCCTTCTTAATGGGGCGGGTCATTGCCTCCATGTATAGCCTGCCTTCCTCCTATGGAAATTTATACGGAAAGAAACCTGTCCTACTTTGCTTTTCCCTTGTGCTCATTCAAATTACGTATTAATTTTTATGACCGCACTTCCTGTGTATGCTCACCATGCACTCAGCTTCCTTTTCCCATTCTCACCTCTAATCGGCATTTGCTATCCTACCGAAGGCGGTCGCGTTTGAGGTACCTGCCGATGGTCAGGGGGCCTCGAGCCCCCGGCACTTCGCGCACTAAAGTTCCCAAGCACCGTACACCGGATCAGGATCGTAAGCCAAATAAGACTATGAGATAGGGAAGGGGAGCCCCAAGGAGAATTACGTTTCCCTTACTTGTGTGCAGGACCTCCCGGCCTTAGCTCCCCGCAGGAGTATGGTAGGAGCGCCCAAACAATTGGCCACACCTACCAGGGGCCACTACGGGACCACGCAAGACCGGAGCTCCAACGCAAGACCGAAGGATCCGGACCTCGCCCCCTCCGCGGGGGCGGGCTCCAGAGGCCCCACGTGTCCGGCAGGGCCGGAGCCCCCATCTCCTCGGCAGGTAGCTCCGGGCCCGCCATGTGGCCGGCCTCGCCCCCTCCGCAGGGGTGAGCTCCGAAGGCCCCACGTGTCCCGTGGGGTCGGACCTCCATCTTCTCAGAGGAGAGCCCCGGGACCGCCACGTGGTCGGCAGATCCAGACCTCCCCGTTCTCACGGGGCAAGTTCCGGAGACCTCCGGGTCCCTTAACACAATAAGGACCCGGGGAAGGTGTCTGTGCAGGGCTTCAAGATTGGTGAAGGCCTCTGAGTACCTTGCGGAGCTAAGGGCTCGGTCAGGCCAAGCCAAGAGGAAGACGAAAGCACACAGACGCAGAAAATAACAAGAGTCTATTCATGCAAGGCTCCATGAGCTGGACTATAGACTCAACATAAGTAAAAAAATGGAGGAGAAGAGATGCAGGGCCTTTTTGGCCGCGGGGGCGGCTGCCTAAGAGTCTCCGGACTCCCGCTGGAACCTAGAGGCCACGAGGGAGACCATGTCCCTGACCTCGGCCCTAGCAGCTTCCTCCCGCTCGATGGCGGGCCCTAGTCAGACTGGCTCCAGAGAGAAGGAAGGGTCTTGGCTCCAGAAGCACGCCAGCACATGCGTGGGGACCTCCTTCGCCAGGCCTCGTCCCTCCACCTCAAGCTCGTCGGCGATCACCGCTTCGAGCCGGCCCAGCTTGGCGCCGATGGACTCAAGCGCCGGGATTGCCCCAGACACCTCCTGCGCTGGAGACTCCGTCCGCACCGGGCTGAAACCAAGGGGAACCAAGGCGGACCCCGCCTCAGTAACAAAGCTCCAGACCGCCCGGGCCTCGACAGACCGCGAAGCCTGGAGCTTCTCTACCTCTTGGTGGGCCAGCAGCTCGCGATCCAGCGCCGCCTGGCGCTCCCGGGGGGCTTGCTCCTCCCTCGCGGCAGCAGCCGACTCGCGGAGTTCCAGCTCCTCGGCTCGGGCCCTCAGCTCGCCCTCTCTGGCCTCCAGCTGTGCGGCGACCTTCTCCTCCTCGGCCGTCACGGCATGCTCCTGATCTGCGACGGCGCACTCTCGGCGAACTACCTGCAGCCGCAACTCCTCCACGGCAGTGGAGCGCGCTTCGGCCTTGGCCTGAGCTTCGCGGAAAGTAGCGCGGAGCCGCCAGGTCTCTGAGCCCAGGCGGTCGACGGCCCTCTTCTGAGCGTCGAGCAGAGCCCCCATGGCGTCAAGCCTCGACTGTCTCGAGTCGAGCTCTGTCTTAGCCTCCTGGGTCCACTGTTGCAGGAGATGCTCCCAGCTAAGGAGGCGCTCCCTCTCTCCAGCCAGCACCTCCCGCTCCCGCTCGAAGGTGGCCTGGATCTGTCGGACGCCAGCCTGAGCACACTCCAAGGCATCCCATATGGGCAGTGGGGCGACGGGGGCAGGAGCCGCGCACCTGACCTCCCCCGTCGCGTCCACGACCGGTGAAGGTGCTGGTGCCTCAGTAGCTGAGGCAAGACGCTGACCCGGGGGAGCCACAGAGCCAGCAGCTGCGCCCACAGCAGCCCCTCCAGCCTCAGCACCGGGCTTCCGGGCTGGCAAAGGAGGACGAGCAGGTTCTGCCGCCGCCACCGCAGGGGGCGAACTCGCCGGCGCAGAAGAAGCCCCCGCCGACTTGGGGGCCGTCGGAACCACCGCAGTTCCCGGATGCTGCGGCGCAGGGCCTCCGCTGACTGGAGATGGCCGGGGAATAGGCTCGCCCCCGGCAGCCGGTCAGTCCCTGCAGGCAAAGGAAGCTCTCAGGCTAAGAGAGGAGAAAGGAACTCTACTTCTACAAGCCAGAAAGAGCAACACTTACTGGGCGGTGTGAGGGCTCCAACGGGCTTGGAGCCCGGCCTCTGGGCCGGGGCAGAACCGCCAGGACCTGCAGCCGGAACACTCGCTGGCTGTGGCGTCTGAGTGACACGATCCCACGGTCTTGTTGAGCCAGGATCACGCTGAGGGGTGCTGCGTTGCACAGCACCGGATAACACACGTCAAAGGTACAAAGCGGAAGCAAAGTTTATATTACATAAAGTGGTTTATGAACATGTTTACATCAAAATAAGTCCAGTCTCCACTCACGGGCGTAGACTACGCATCAAGTTCACGTTCAGCCCTTAAACGTGTCCTTGCTAGCACACACGCACACTAACTCTGCGGCGTGCACGACTCCCACTCGACGGGGTTCCCCTCCTGGGGTTCCGTCTCCTCTTCGGGAGTCCCTTCCTCATAGAACCCTGCAAAAGCTTCAAACACAAGCAGTGAGCATGAAGGCTCAGCAAGTCTGACCTGTCTCACCTAAACATGGAACTTCTACATGAGGGGTGATGGGTTACATGAGGTAAAAATCATTTGCAAGGACTCGCCTAACTAGTAGAACCTTACTTTCAAGTTTTAGCAGCAGGTTGTGGAGAACCTTACGCTATGGCACATGAGAGAGCCGCAATCAAACAAGAAACACATTTCTCTCATGTACTTTGCCCAAAGTTGAAAAGAACTTTAGTTAGCTCTAAACTACAGCAAATCATTAGCAATCAAGTCCATATTTCAATCAGCAACATTTTAACATGCAACTAGCCTGTTCTTTCTACGTCACGGTACAGTGAACAAGTGGTACTCACTGACCGCGAGGGAAGGCGATTATAATCGATTTACACCTGCAGGGTTACCAGAACAACCCGTCACGTACGCCCGTACTCGATGTTGCCTACAACAACCATCACGGACGCTGTACGCAACCACCTTTCGCCCGTCAGCCAAATATTGAACCGGTCCCATCGTCCCGAGCAAGAGGTCTCTGCACGCGCATCTCAGTGCCGCCAGCCGATTTACACCTCGAGCTCTCAACCTACCCTCTGAACGACAGGCAATGCCTCAATACCCAGCTACCCGAGTTACATCGGTTTCCCGGTTCCCATGTAGCCGGTAGGTCTTCAGTACTGTTCTAGCTTGTTCAACAGGCCCGCACACGGCTCGGTCCTCAATCGACACAAGCAGAGCTATAGCACACAGGCCCCAAAATCCTGCTGCCCTTACTCTCCGCTCGGTCTCATTTTTCTTGCCATGTGTGTCATGTGCTATCTCTACCCGAGTCGAGTGCCTCTAGCCTATGCTCGCGAGTAGTTCCAACAACTCGACTTGTACCGAATCCTACACTATCTTAGCATTGCAGTAGCTAACGGGGTTCGCAAATCCTAAGCCCAACCCAGGATTTTCTTGGCTATGCAGTTGGGTTTCCAAACAAGACTTTAATGCAAGGAATCATAGTATTCAAGTATGTGCTCAAAACAATAAAAATTTGTAAAAAGGTTAATGCAAACCGGAGCTTGCCTTGCTGCTCTTGGTCGTAGGCTAGCTGCTCCTCCGGAGTAACGAAGTCTAGGACTTCGGGTTCCTCCTCGACCTTAGCGACTACATGATGTAAGAAGTACATGTATTAATTTAAGTGCATTTGTTTGAATTTAAACTTGTGAAGTCTATACTCTCACTAGACAGACCCAATGACTGTGAAACTTTTACTGTGGCTTGGTCACAACCTAAACAGAGACTTGGTCAAGTTTTAGTTGCAGCAAAGCTCATTTGAGCCCTCCACAATTAATTATGTACTTGACCTCAATTGAAGGCTTTTAGGGTGTTCTAAGGATTTTCATGAAACAAACTATGACTTTCTGAAAACTAGATCTTCAGAGGGTTCTAATGGAGTTGGTCTCACTTAATTTGAAGGTTCCTAGCTAAAGATATGAGCTAAACAATTTCAGAGAAAATTCTGAAAATGTTTCTGAACATTTTCTATTTTCTTTGGAACAGTTTTACTAATCACCCCATTAGGTGGATCAAATGAGCTCAAATGGATCTGAAATTTTTATCGCAGTTCAGGGATATTCTGTTGAACATTCCAGCAAAATTTCAGGATTTTCCTCCAAAGGATTCTCCAGTTAAAATTCCAAACATTTTAAATTTTGAGGAATTAATTCTGGAGAAATAAGGAGTTTTATGAAGTGAAACTTGATTTGCTGGAAAGTACTCAGGGAGCTGAACCAAACAAAGTTTGGTTCACTTGATTTGGAGCTTTCTAGCCAAAGTTATGAGGATTTGAAGTTTGAAGGAAATCTGAAAATCGGCGGAAAAGTTTAAATCCGCAGGGGCCCGCGGGGACACGTGTTAGGCGCGGAGGCGACCGCACACTGAGGCCCACAGGGTATTTGCGTGCCAGCACACCATATCCCGGCCACACCCGCTCCCGATTTAAATTTTTAAGCTGCTGACACGTGGGCGAGCCGGATTCGTCTTCCATCCGACGCGCCTTCGCGCTCGCGCCGCCGCCTCTCGCCGGAGCTGACCCGGAGCTCGCCGGACTGTCGCTGCTGGCCATCGCACGGTCTGAAACTCGCCGCCAGGGGGTTATCGACGTCGAGGAACACGTCTGTGGGGTCAGTTCGATCTGGCGGTGACCGGAAATAGCCCAGCGACGTGAGGCGGCATCGGTTGAGGTTCGGCAAAGTCGGCCGTGGGTTCTAACCCGCCATAGCCTCAAACGATTGGTTCTACAGCATCAGTATACCTCTAGGAAGCTCGACAAGGTGTCAAATGGGTTCAAAGATGGCGGCAAGCCGGTCGGCACTGTGTGACCGAGCGTGCCTGCCATGAACGCCCTCAATCGAGCTCAAACTTCGCTACTTCTAGTCGGTTTCATACCACGGATGCAGAAAGGAACTTGATCGCCGGCTAGTCCAGCGTCTATGTGCAAGATTTGATAACTAAAGAAAGATCACAGAGCGAGAATTTGAAGAATCCGTACCGGAAGCTCGGTTTAAGGTCGCCGGAGCAAAAACTGGAAATTCGCCGTGGATTCTTCACGGTTTGCTTCCAAACTTGCAGGAGAGCAGCACGGCTGTTGCGCGATCCTGCTGCTACCCTTGCTGGCCCGTGAAAACGCCTGTGGAACGCTGTCCACGAGCGCCTGACCTTCGGCTGAGGCTAGGTCGCCGCTGTGGTGATCGTTCTCGGGCAAGGGAGGTCGGAGCTCAGGGTTTTTGGCATTGGGGAGGTGTCAAGTGAGGATTGGCTCAGCCAACTTTCGCTGCTCGTGGTGGAGTACTCTTTTAATTATTCGCTCTATTATTGCCTCAGGATGTGATCGGGATTAAGCCGCGTATCGATACCCGGGGGGGGGACTCAAAGAGTGCGATCTCAGGCTGCCGTCTAGCCGCTCAGGGCAGGAGAAGGCGAGCTGTTTTCGGGGTTCTCCGATCGAGCAGAGAGGCGGCAGGTCGGGGGCTCGGTGTTCACGGGAGAGGGGGAAACAATCGGTGCCTGCCTCGGTGGAGCGCCTTAAGAGGGCCCTGGAACCGCCCTTGGGCTCGTGTGTGGGCGCAGGAAGCAGCTGGTGGCGCTGCTCCTCCTCGGTGGCGAGTGCAGCTGCTACCAGGCGTTGAGTCGGCAGCTGCTCGGTGGAAGTTCCCACCGAGACTGTGACTTTGGGTGCAAGTCTCCCCTCTTCTCTCTATGACATGTGGGTTCCACCCGGGGTTTTAACCTCTGAAATTTACTCCTAATCACTGTTGTAAACAGTGAGCCCCAAAATACCCACGGTGATTCAAATTATTCACCCATGAGCCATTTGAATTGGTTCAAATTCAAATTGGGTTTGGTTTGAATGAATTTCAGCACATGTGCAGATTGAAATTCAAATAAAGTTTGAATTTGCCCCACTTAGCTCATGTCAAGATCAACTCCAAATGGAGTGAAAATTGGTGTGTGAGCTCACAAAAATGTGCTGAATAAGAATATGCCTCCCACTTTTGAATTCATGGGATAAGAATCAGTTTGAATTTGAATATGGTTTCAAACTGCCCTCTTTCTAGCTATACCAAAAATGGCCTCAAAAAGGTTCTGAATTTGGGTGAAACTTGGCATGGACATCCCTAGCAATGGGTAGGAGTTTTCATATGCCCAGCCCCTCTATATCACATGTGGGAAATACCACTTTTGCAATATGTGACTTTGTTCTCTAACGAGCATGTTGATGGTGGTTACTTGCTCTTCATTTGTGTTCATCAACTTTCCTCAAATGAGGTGTGTGTGTGTATGGTGATGAACACTTCAAATATGTGTCAAAAACTGAGGCCCTTACATTCCTCCCCCCTTAAAGGAATCTCGTCCCGAGATTATAAGGTGAAAATGAGAGAGAGGACGGTGGAAAATTACCGGATATGCGACGTGAAAAAGTTGGGGTAGTTGGTGCGAAGAAATCCTTCGCTCTCCCATGTCACTTCATCCATGGAGTAATTACTCCATAGAACTTTGTAGAACCACAACGTACGGTTGTGTGTGGTTTGGGCCTTTTCGTCAATAATCTGAACAGGTTCCTCCAGATAGGTGAGATCCGGTTGCAGTTCTTCAATGTCTTCCAGCTGAACGGTAGTTGATAGCTTGAGACACTTCCTCAGCTGGGAAATGTGAAAGACGTCATGCACACCGGAAAGTGCTTCTGGTAATTTCAGCCGGTATGCTACCGATCCACATATTTCGGTAATCTGGAATGGACCGATGAATCGGGGTGCCAACTTTCCTCTCACCCCAAATCTGTTTACGCCCTTCATTGGAGACACACGTAGATATACGTGATCCCCGACTTCGAATTGTAATGGGCGTCTTCTACGGTCCGCATACTGTTTCTGACGGGATTGGGCGGCTTTTAGATTCGCTTGAATCAGTCGAACCTTCTCTTCCGCGTTGTTGACCAGGTCAATCCCGAAGGTAACCCTTTTGCCAGACTCACACCAGTTCAATGGTGTGCGGCATTTTCTTCCGTATAGCGCCTCGTAGGGCGCGATCTTTATGCTGGCTTGGTACCCATTGTTGTACGAGAACTCGGCTAACGGCAAGTGATCATCCCAATTCTTGCCGTGGTTGATAGCGCAAGCTCGTAGCATGTCTTCTAGTATCTGATTCACCCGCTCCGTTTGCCCATCCGTCTGCGGGTGGTATGCTGAACTACGGATCAGCTTCGTCCCCAAGGCAGCATGCAGCTGCTCCCAAAAACGGGACACAAATAAAGTGCCCCGATCCGATATGATGGTACGGGATACGCCGTACAAGCATAGGATCCGTGAGATGTATAGTTCAGCGTACTTTTTGGCGTTGTAGTTGGTGTTGACCGGGATGAAATGGGCAACTTTGGTGAGCCGATCGACGATCACCCACACAGAATCATGTTTCTGCAAGGTGGTTGGTAAACCGACGATGAAGTCTATGCTCACGTCCATCCACTTCCAGGCAGGAACGCCCAGGGGTTGTAGCAGTCCCGGTTTCCGCATATGGTCTGCCTTCACCCTTCGACATGTATCACACTCGGACACGTATTTTGCAGTCTCCCGTTTCATCCGTGTCCACCAAAACTTGCTTCTGAGTTCATGATACATTTTGTTGCTGCCGGGGTGAATAGAAAACTTTGACAAGTGAGCCTCATCAAAGATCTTCTTCCATAATTCCGGGTTACGGGGTACGACGATCCGGTCCTTGAACCATAGGACGCCGTCTCCGTCCTTCCGGAAACATTTCAGCTCCCTACTGTCTACACGTCTCCGGAAATGCGACATGCCCTTGTCATGTTTCTGAGGTGCCGCTACCTCTTCACGGATTGTGGGGATCAAAGCTAAGTTGTAGAGAGCTCCATGTGGAATCACATGCAGTGGTGGTTCGCTCTCTTTCAACGGTGTGATGGTCAGATTGTTGACGTGTGACTTGCGGCTCAGCGCATCTGCCACTACGTTTGCCTTGACCGGATGATAATGGATCTCTATTTCATAATCCTTTGTCAGTTCTAACCATCTTCGTTGCCTCATGTTCAGCTCTTTCTGAGTGAATATGTACTTGAGGCTTTTGTGGTCGGTATATAAATGTACGAGGTTACCGAGTAGGTAATGCCTCCACATTTTTAGTGCAAGTACCACAGCAGCGAGCTCCAAATCGTGAGTTGGATAATTCTGCTCATGGTTTCTAAGCTGCCGTGATCCATACGCGACCACTCTTCGGTCTTGCATCAGCACACATCCGAGCCTAATGCCGGATGCATCGCAGTACACATCGAACGGTTTTGTTGTGTGTGGCTGCGCCAAAACCGGTGCTGATGTCAGGTGCTTGACTAAAGCCTTGAACGCTGCTTCACACGTTGGACTCCAAACATATTTGGTAGCCTTCTTCAGCAGCTCTGTCATAGGCTTGGCAATTTTTGAGAAGTTCGGAATGAACCTCCGATAATATCCCGCGAGTCCGAGGAAACTCCGTACCTCGTGAACAGTTCTCGGGGATTTCCAATTCAGCACTTGAGTGATCTTGCTCGGGTCTACAGCGATACCTTCCGCTGAGATGAAATGCCCGAGAAAAGGCACTTGCGATATCCAGAAATCGCATTTGCTGAATTTCGCGTATAACTTGTGATCCCGCAGCCGTTGCAAGACTATACGCAGATGTTTCTTGTGATCTTCCTCTGACTTGGAATATACCAGGATGTCGTCGATGAAGACCACGACAAACTTGTCCAGCTCCGGCATGAATACCGAGTTCATCAAGTACATGAAGTGAGCTGGAGCATTGGTGAGGCCGAAGGACATGACCAGGTACTCATAAAGTCCGTACCTTGTCGAGAAAGCCGTCTTCGGAATGTCCTCAGCCCTTATCTTAATCTGATGGTACCCGGATCTTAAGTCCATCTTGGAAAAGATCTTTGCTTCGACCAACTGATCAGACAACATGTCGATCCGTGGCAACGGGTACTTGTTCTTGATGGCTACGGCATTTAATGGATGATAGTCCATGCAAAGCCGCAACGTCTCATCCTTCTTCTTTACAAATAATGCCGAACATCCCCATGGCGAGGAGCTCGGCCTAATAAAACCCTTCTCCAGAAGGTCTGTGAGCTGAGTCTTCAGTTCAGCCAACTCCTTGGGCGCCATCTTGTACGGCCTTCGGGATATTGGCATGGTTCCCGGTGCAAGTTCAATCTTGAACTCCACCTCTCTATCGGGCGGCATTCCCGGTAAATCGTCCGGGAATACGTCAGGGAACTCTCGGACCACTGGAATATCTTCCAATCTGATGGTTGTGGCTTGATAGACACTTGGAAGTTTTATTTCTGGACTGTCCAGAAATAAAGAGTGAGACCCGTGCACTTCTGAATTTAAGCGCACGACTCGAAGGACGGTGTCTGAAACAGCGCCGTGGCGGGTTAACCACGACATCCCTAGGATGACATCAACCTTTTGTCCCTCTAAGATTATGAGAGACGTAGGGTAGACTCTACCCGCTAAGCATAATGGTGCTTTGGAAACCATTACGCTTGCTGAAATCCTCCCACCCGGTGAACAAATTAAATATGGACTATCGGTGGGTAGTATTTGCAAGCTGTGTTTAGCAATGAAAGCTTGGCTAATAAAATTATGCGTGGCGCCTGAATCAAACAATACTATGGCGGGATGCTGGTGGAGTTGGAGCATACCCGCAAGGACTGGCTCACCCTCTGCCACGTCCTCTATGGCAAGCTGGTGGACGGTGCCGGGCCTAGGGTTTGCCCGCCGCGCATTAGTAGGGTTCCGGGGTTGATTCCTCCCCGGAAACTGCGGAGCCACTCCGCCGCCTTGCCTCTCCGGGAAACTGCTCGCGAAGTTTCCTGGACGACCACACTTGTAACATGTGGCCGCTGCTGGTGTAGTGCTCGGGGGACGAAAGCCCGGCATGCGCTGCTGAGGTGCATACGCACGCGGCATCGCCCGCTGCTGCTGTTGTTGTTGCGGAAGTGGTGCTGGCATTGCCGGCCTGAATGCCGGTGAAGAGTATGGCCGACTGGGGAACGGCATCGACCTCGGTGGTGGCTGCCAGCGTGGACCTGATGGTGGGCGATTCACCATCCGAAACTTCTGAGAAGGACCGCTTCCTTCTCCGCTGCTCTGCGGCGCGCTTCGCTTTTGCTCCGCCACCGCCAACTCCTTGCCGGAATCCTCTTAAACAATCACGGCGTCAATGATGTCGTTAAGGCTGCCGCGATTGAACATCGCCAATTTGTCCTTCAGGAGTGGGTTAAGCCCCTGGTAAAAGTGGTCCCACCGCTTCTCGTCGGTATCTGCATGATATAACGCGTAGAGCGCGGGATCGTTGAACGCCCTGGAATATTCCAGCGCGTTCCTGCTCCCTTGCTGCAGGTGTCGGAATTCCTGCATCTTTCTCTTCATCAAGCCTGGCGGTATGTGATAGGCCCTGAAGGCCGTCCGGAACTCCGTCCAGGTTATTACTCGGTCGGTGGGCTGTGAAGCACAGAAGTTGGCCCACCACGCGCTCGCGGATCCTTGGAGCTGCTGGACCGCAAACTGAGTCTTGCGCTGCTCGCTTATCTGGAGCAGCACGAACTTCATCTCTATTGCGCGGAGCCAGTTGTCCGCGTCAAGAGGTTCATCCACCCTTGAGAATACCGGGGGATGAGTAGCCAAGAAGTCAGAGTAGGAGCTCTGTTGACGCTCCTCACGATCTTGACGTCTCTCTGGGCGAAGCGTATTGGCAATAAGAGTTTGCAGCAACTCCGTGTGCTGTTGATGTGAACCCGCCATTGCCGTGACGATGTCGGCCAATGTAACCGTTGGCAGTGGCGGTGGCGGTGTTTGCTGTTGCTGTTGCTGCTGCTGTCCCGAGGAGCCCTCGGGATGCTGTTGGGAGGTCTCTCCCCCTTGGCTAGTACCCCCAATGTCCGGGTTGGCACGAGTACGCGTCATTCTGAAATTCAAAACAGCAGCGATTAGCACATGTTGTACTTAAAATTTCATATGCAATAGTAGGTATTGAAGTGACACATGAATAATTTGCACAACATTCACATATATTGATAAAGCATAAACTTTATACAAGATACATTATTCTCGGGTCTCCGAGAAGTCGTGCTCATGTCGTCACTACCTATACATATGCTACTGCCTACACGACATGTCACCGATTACAAAAGTTTGGTTACACTACCCGAGCTGCCCTACTTGATAACTGTAACCCCCTACTCGGAGTAGAACTCGACCTCCTGCCGGTCGTCCTCCTCCGGTACCTCTGCTGGTGGCTCTGGATCTACCACCTCTTCTCCCATCTCGGGTTCCCCCATTGCTGGAAGGCTCAAGACCACCGGTATGCCCAATACCGGAGGTACGAGGTCATGCAAAGCATGCACCTCGTCCATGGACTGGTTGTAGTCCTCTTCCCAGCCATGCCCTTCCTCAATAGCGTTGTCTCACTCTTGAGTAAGGTCCTCGTTCTGCTGGATCAGATTCTGTACCAGTTCTTGCAACGCCGCGATGTCGACATGGCTCTTCTTCTTTGCCTTCTTCAGACGATGCAACTGATTGTGCTGTTCATTCAGTCGCTTGATCGTCGGAAGGAGCACATTACAGAGTGCGCTGTGAGCACTCTCGAAATGGTTTCCACGGCTCGTGCTCTCCTTGATCTTCGTGCCGAGATGCTCCATATGAACAGCTTGGCTGTCCATCACGTTGTTTCCCGCCCTCATCTGGAGGCTAAGGTTTGCCTCCGCGGGGCTGTACCTTGGGCAACCCGGATCTGTTGCCTCCCGGTACCTCTCTTCCTACACATGCTGAGCCCGTCCCTCCACCGGAACAAGCGCGTATGGAGTGCCCTCCATAGCCTGCACGTGTAGTTAGCAGAAGCGTGACATGGTGTCACGGGCTGCCACTTGCCACATACCTTCCGGCTGTCTACCTCTCACCGTGATGGTGAACGGCACCCAACCGGGTGGCGTAGGTCCTGTGGGGACCTCGACATTGATCGTCCACGTCTTATTCCCCTCTTCGCCTTCTTCCTTGGCGAAGTACTGTGGCATCTGGTTGTATCCGAGATATTGAAGCATCTGCCTCAATGCCTCCGGATAACCACTGCGGTGAGAACAGTGGGACATCACCCACCCGTTCTCCATCTGTTTGTCTGCTGTCATCTGTAAAAATATATTTGATAAATGTCTAATATTTATTTAAACAGTAAACCACTGAGTTATAACATAAGACATGTCATTGAACCCATAAAACTTGGAAACATAGTTCAAATTTTAAACAAATTTGACTGCTGATCTGCTGTTCCCATGACAGCCCTGATCAGTTTCCATCTCAACCTGATTTAGGCCATGCTAAAAGCAAAACCAATTCTGGAGCTCAACATCAAAGTTAAAGCTAACTTCAATAGATTTCCATAAAGTATTTGCTTGGCCTAAGATCTGTCCTGGTTCAAAAGTTATGAGATGTCAAATTTAACAGAATTTCTGGAGAAAATTGGACAGCACCTCCCTGCTTTAGGTACTGATTTGATCCAAGAATCCCAGTTAATTCTGTTCCTAATCTGACAAAACTTCCTGTTACAAAGTTGTAACCCATCTCATAAGCTTCCCATAACTACCTCATTTTCTATTTTTGGATTTTTATGCAGGAAGTTATACTCAATTTACAGAGAGTTTACAGAGAGTCTTTGCTCTGTCCTGTTCTCTGGACAGTTTCAACTCCACTGCATTTTCCGATTGGTTAAGGGATGAAACACCTATGGACCTCAACAGAAAAGTTGTAAAGCTCTTCCAAAGCTTTCCAGAAATATATCATATGACCCCAACCTCGAAAGAACTCAACCTCTAACCTCTGATTAACTTCATCCTTAATTCAGCTGGAAACAGAGTGCTCTGTCCTTAACAACTTATAAGTTGAAAACTTGTTAACTTTGAATATTCTGATTAAGGGAAGGAGTTACATCAAGTTTTACTACTTTGGATCAAAACCTTCAAGTTTTAAATGAAGTTGTTCATTTAATGGGGTGTGACGTCGATGCGTCACCAGATTATGTCGGTACTACGTCCTCACAAAGAAAAACCTATACCGGACTTAGCCGGCTTCGTTACTTTAGTGGCACTAAACGTCACTCACACACGGATGCTACACGTCTACCGTTTCATGGTTAGACTACATGCAGAAACTCAAACAATCGTCAGACTCGTCTGCACACCGAGTCCGGTATCCATACAGTTTGTACACCCGGCCGTCATCACTCGCCCGGATGTTCTCAAGCCAAACACGCCTTGAGCTACGTGTTCACGTTTCAGACCACGTGACGGGGTCTCTCAAATTGCACCACGCACGCCAGGGACAGAGGTTGCTCGAATACCCCAAACGACATGAAGAGTCGTAGAGGATATCAAAGCGGGTCGGGTTACCTGCCACCTGTGGGGCTCCACCCTTCAGCTTGTGCGCACTGGTGGACAGCGCTTACGTGTACCCCCCAAGACATAAACGTCCTGAGATACACGATTTTCCGACATAGACAATTAGGTTAGTATGCCACTTTCTATATGCTAATAACATCCTTATACGGGCTACTAACTCGTTCCTCACTGGATTTTTGAAAAAGATGACCTTTGTAGTGCGTTAAACCTCAAGCGAGCTCTGATACCAACGCTGACATGACCCCATGGTCTTGTCGAGCCAGGATCACGCTGAGGGGTGCTGCGTTGCACAGCACCGGATAACACACGTCAAAGGTACAAAGAGGAAGCAAAGTTTATATTACATAAAGTGGTTTATGAACATGTTAACATCAAAATAAGTCCAGTCTCCACTCACGGGCATAGACTATGCATCAAGTTCACGTTCAGCCCTTGAACGTGTCCTTGCTAGCACACACACACACCAACTCTGCGGCATGCACGACTCCCACTCGACGGGGTTCCCCTCCTCGGGTTCCGTCTCCTCTTCGGTAGTCCCTTCTTCATAGAACCCTGCAAAAGCTTCAAACACAAGCAGTGAGCACGAAGGCTCAGCAAGTCTGACCCGTCTCACCTAAACATGGAACTTCTACATGAGGAGTGATGGGTTACATGAGGTAAAAATCATTTGCAAGGACTCGCCTAATTAGTAGAACCTTACTTTCAAGTTTTAACAGCAGGTTGTGGAGAACCTTACGCTAAGGCACATGAGAGAGCCGCAATCAAACAAGAAACGCATTTCTCTTATGTACTTTGCCCAAAGTTGAAAAGAACTTTAGCTAGCTCTAAACTACAGCAAATCATTAGCAATCAAGTCCATCTTTCAATCAGCAACATTTTAACATGCAACTAGCCTGTTCTTTCTACGTCACGGTACAGTGAACAAGTGGTACTCACTGACCGTGAGGGACGGCGATTATAATCGATTTACACCTGCAGGGTTACCCGAACAACCCGTCACGTACGCCCGTACTCGATGTTGCCTACAACAACCATCACGTACGCCGTACGCAACCACCTTTTGCCCTTCAGCCAAATATTGAACCGGTCCCATCGTCCCAAGCAAGAGGTCTCTGCACGCGCATCTCAGTGCTGCCAGCCGATTTACACCTCGAGCTCTCAACCTACCCTCTGAACGACGGGCAATGCCTCAATACCCAGCTACCCGAGTTACATCGGTTTCCCGGTTCCCATATAGCCGGTAGGTCTTCGGTTCTGTTCTAGCTTGTTCAACAGGCCTGCACACGGCTCGGTCCTCAATCAACACAAGCGGAGCTATAGCACACAGGCCCCAAAGTCCTGCTGCCCTTACTCTCCGCTCGGTCTCATTTTTCTTGCCATGTGTATCATGTGCTATCTCTACCCGAGTCGAGTGCCTCTAGCCTATGCTCGCGAGTAGTTCCAACTACTCGACTTGTACGAAATCCTACACTATTTTAGCATTGCAGTAGCTAACGGGGTTCGCAAATCCTAAGCCCAACCCAGGGTTTTCTTGGCTATGCAGTTGGGTTTCCAAACAAGACTTTAATTCAAGGAATCATAGTATTCAAGTATGTGCTCAAAACAATAAAAATTTGTAAAAAGGTTAATGCAAACCGGAGCTTGCCTTGCTGCTCTTGGTCGTAGGCTAGCTGCTCCTTCTGAGTAACAAAGTCTAGGACTTCGGGTTCCTCCTCGACCTTAGCGACTACATGATGTAAGAAGTACATGTATTAATTTAAGTGCATTTGTTTGAATTTAAACTTGTGAAGTCTATACTCTCACTAGACAGACCCAATAACTGTGAAACTTTTACTGTGGCTTGGTCACAACCTAAACAGAGACTTGGTCAAGTTTTAGTTGCAGCAAAGCTCATTTGAGCCCTCCACAATTAATTATGTACTTGACCTCAATTGAAGGCTTTTAGGGTGTTCTAAGGATTTTCATGAAAAAAAACTATGACTTTCTGAAAACTAGATTTTCAGAGGGTTATAATGGAGTTGGTCTCACTTAATTTGAAGGTTCCTAGCTAAAGATATGAGCTAAACAATTTCAGAGAAAATTCTGAAAATGTTTCTGAACATTTTCTATTTTCTTTGGAACAGTTTCACTAATCACACCATTAGGTGGATCAAAATAGCTCAAATGGATCTGAAATTTGGTATTTCAGGGATATTTTGGTGAACATTCCAGAAAAATTTCAGGATTTTCCTCCAAAGGATTCTCCAGTTAAAATTCCAAACAGTTTAAATTTTGAGGAATTGATTCTGGAGAAATAAGGAGTTTCATGAAGTGAAACTTGGTTTGCTGGAAATTACTCAGGGAGCTGAATCCAACAAAATTTGGTTCACTCGATTTGGAGCTTTCAAGCCAAAGTTATGAGGATTTGAAGTTTGAAGGAAATCTGAAAATCGGCGGAAAAGTTTAAATCCGCCGGGGCCCGCGGGGACACGTGTTAGGCGCGGAGGCGACCGCACACTGAGGCCCACAGGGTCTTTGCGCGCCAGCACACCCGATCCCGGCCACACCCAATCCCGATTTAAATTTTTAAGCCGCTGACACGTGGGCCAGCCAGCTTCGTCTTCCTCCCGACGCGCCCTCGCGCTCGCGCCGCCGCCCCTCGCCGGAGCAGACCCGGAGCTCGCCGGACTGTCGCTGCCGGCCATCGCATGGTCTGAAACTCGCCGCCAGGGGGTTGTCGACGTTGAGGAACACGTCTGTGGGGTCAGTTCAAGCTGGCGGTGACCGGAAATACCCCGGCGACGTGCGGCGGCCTCGGTTGAGGTTCGGCGCCGTCGGCCGTGTGTTCTAACCCGCCATAGCCTCGAACGATTGGTTCTACAGCATCAGTATACCTCTAGGAAGCCCGACAAGGTGTCAAATGGGTTCAAAGATGGCGGCAAGCCGGTCGGCACCGTGTGACCGAGCGTGCCTGCCATGAACGCCCTCAATCGAGCTCAAACTTCGCTACTTCTAGTCGGTTTCATACCACGGATGCAGAAAGGAACTTGATCGCTGGCTAGTCCAGCGTCTATGTGCAAGATTTGATAACTAAAGAAAGATCATAGAGCGAGAATTTGAAGAATCCGTACGGAAGCTCGGTTTAAGGTCGCCGGAGCAAAAACTGGAAATTCACCATGGATTCTTGACGGTTTGCTTCCAAACTTGGAGGAGAGCAGCACGGCTGTTGCGCGCTCCTTCTGCTACCCTTGCCGGCCCGTGAACACGCCTAGGGAACGCTGTCCACGAGCGCCTGACCTTCGGCTGAGGCTAGGTCGCCGCTGTGGCGATCGTTCTCGGGCAAGGGAGGTCGGAGCTCGGGGTTTTTGGCGTTGGGGAGGTGGAGTGTAATCTCAGGCTGCCGTCTAGCCGCTCAGGGCAGGAGAAGGCAAGCTGTTTTTGGGGTTCTCCGATCGAGCAGAGAGGCGGCAGGTCAGGGGCTCGGTGTTCACAGGAGAGGGGGAAACGATCGGTGCCTGCCTCGGTGGAGCGCCTTAAGAGGGCCCTGGAACCGCCCTTGGGCTCGTGTGTGGGCGCGGGAAGCAGCTGGTGGCGCTGCTCCTCCTCGGTGGCGAGCGCAGCTGCTCCCGGGCGTTGAGTCGGCAGCTGCTCGGTGGAAGTTCCCACCGAGACTGTGACTTTGGGTGCAAGTCTCCCCTCTTCTCTCTATGACATGTGGGTCCCACCTGGGGTTTTAACCTCTGAAATTTACTCCTAATCACTGTTGTAAACAGTGAGCCCCAAAATACCCATGGTGATTCAAATTATTCACCCATGAGCCATTTGAATTGGTTCAAATTCAAATTGGGTTTGGTTTTAATGAATTTCAGCACATGTGCAGTTTGAAATTCAAATAAAGTTTGAATTTGCCCCACTTAGCTCATGTCAAGATCAACTCCAAATGGAGTGAAAATTGGTGTGTGAGCTCACAAAAATGTGCTGACTAAGAATATGCCTCCCACTTTTGAATTCATGGGATAAAAATCAGTTTGAATCTGAATATGGTTTCAAACTGCTCTCTTTCTAGCTATACCCAAAATGGCCTCAAAAAGGTTCTGAATTTGGGTGAAACTTGGCATGGACATCCCTAGCAATGGGTAGGAGTTTTCATATGCCCAGCCCCTCTATATCACATGTGGGAAATACCACTTTTGCAATATGTGAGTTTGTTCTCTAATGAGCATGTTGATGGTGGTTACTTGCTCTTCATTTGTGTTCATCAACTTTCCTCAAATGTGGTGTGTGTGTGTATGGTGATGAACACTTCAAATATGTGTCAAAAACTGAGGCCCTTACACTGAGCCCCCGGCACACTCCCAGGCGTCGCTCCACTGGCGTCCTTCCTGGAAGCCCCTCCGCCTGAGGCAGGGTGGCAGGACGCTTGGGGTTCCTTGGACCGCCGCTGCCCGAGAAAAGACCTGCCGGAGTGGGAGACCCAGGGTCTCTTTGGGTCGCCACTCGACGAACCAGCGCCTCCGGGAGATGGGAGCAAAGGTGCCCCGGCCCCCTGGCTCGGCGCAAGCAGCGCCCTCGGAGGAGACCGGGCACATTTCTTCTCTGGCTGCCCGGGGGCCGGCTCCTTTCCCTTCCCCTTGTCGGCGGCCTGAGTCCCGACGGCCCTCGATGCGGGTTGGACAGCGACAGACGCCTCGCGCTCCGATCCAGAGCGCTCGACCCCGGGAATCGAGATGCCCCCGAGAGCATCCCCAACCTGACGAACGGCGATCCCAATGTCGTCGAGATTCGGCATCTTCCGCAGCAGCTCCGCCCTCCTCTGCGGCTCCAAGAAGAGGAGAGTGCCAGAGGCAGGGAAGGCGAGGTCGCCGCCAGTGACGTAGTCGCTGCTCACCTTGGCCACCATCTCGTACAGCTCTTCATCGGAAGGATCGGAGCCGAGACCCCGCTCCAACCTGGTGCAGTCGAGCTCGCCGGTGTAGTACCATGCCGGGCGGTTGCGTTGCTGCAAGGGCGCAATAAGGCGCGACAAGAAATCCACCAGCACCATCAGGGACGTCAGCCCCTCGTTGGTCTGGAACCGGATCCGCTCCAAGACCGGTGTGTACTCCTGCTCCAGCTCCGGGATCTCCTCCCAGAAGCGACGCTCGGTGGTTGGGCCGGCAGTTGGGAGCTGCAGGCGATCGTGCTTGTCGGTCTGCCCGATCACCCAGTTCTCCCTCCAGTTTTCCCACCTCGACGCACCGAAAGGTAGAAGGTACCCAGAGGCCTTCGGATCCTTGCAGCGATGCTGGAAGTAGTACGCCCCCAGCTGAGTCTTCGAGCTGCGCCCGGTCATCTGCAACACGAAGAAGTAGCGGAAGAGCGTCGCTGAAGCGTGCACCCCCACGAACATCTCGCAGAAATGGACGAAGACGGCGGCCATCGCGAAGGAGTTGGGGGAAAGGTGGTGGAGCTGGAGACCGTACGTCTCCAGCAGCGTGATGAAGAAGGAAGAAATTGGCGGGACAAACCGTGCCATGGTGTAGGCAGTAAAGAAGACCATCTCCCCCTTCTCCAGGAGCAGGGGGAGAGATCCCTGGCGGAGCCGGCGTTTCTGCTCCTCCGTGTGCCAGCCCAGCAGCCAGCGCACTGGTCTGAGTTTGGCCGACCGAGGGAGACGCGACGGAGGCAGGTTGGAAGCCATGGCAGGAGAAAGCTCAAGGACAGGGAAGACAAAGGCGCAAGAACTCAAGGAAGATGCAAGCGCTGGGAAGTGCGAAGGGAAGCCGCGATGCGGGTAAGATTCCCTTTTAAACTTCCCATGTGCGATTCAAAGCGATTCGAAACTCTTCGAATACGCCGCTTGGGCAACCGCTTCGGCTCCAAGACCAAGCATCGATGACAAGTGGGCCCAAGCCGTCCAGCTGAAGCGGTGGACCAAGAAGTCAGTCTCCCAAGGAGGCGAGCCGGCAAGACGCTTTGGCGGTTCCCAAAAAAGCGCTGCGACGTGCAGAAGTGGCAGCCATTGGAACCGCCGTAGTAAAAGCAGCCATCGAGTGGGGCACACGCTCCCACGATCCCGCGACTGTTCGTGCTCCGGCAATGGTCAATGTGGTTCTTAGAGAAGGTGCGCGGAATGGAAGAGACGGAGGCCCCACCTCGGGCTCGCTATCTCCCCCGAGATGGGCCCGGGGGCCACTGTCGGTACCCTCAATACGGGGTACCCCCTCGCACAGGGGAAAATGCCTAAGGACCTTACCCTTCTCCGCAGGGAGAGCTCCGAAGGCGCCATGTGTCTAGCGGGGCCGGACCTCCCTCTCCTCAGAGGAGAGCTCCGGACCCGCCACGTGGCCAACTGAGCCGGACCTCCCCCCTCCGCGGGGAGAGCTCCGGAGGCTCCACGTGTCCTGTGGGACCGGACCTCCCCCTCCTCAGAGGAGAGCTCCGGGCCCGCCACGTGGCCAGCGGCAGCCGGACCTTCCCCATCCGCAGGGAGAGCTCCGAATGCTCCACGTGTCCCGCGGGGCCGGACCTCCCTCTCTTCAGAGGAGAGCTCCGGGCCCGCCTCGTGGCCGGCGGAGCAGCGCTGCCTGCCCCCGCGCGGTAGGCAGCAAGAGTAAAGACATGCCATACCTTGCCCGTACAAGGTATTCAAGACCCGCGCCTTCCCAAGGCGCGGAGACGCGGAGCACGCCTCTCTCAGGTGCTGTTGCGCCCAGTCACATCGCAGACTGGTGCGCCGTGTCAGAGCCTGCCCGTCAATAAACGCAGCGACAAGACATCCCCTGCCACCCCTGCCATCATCAACCACTACGACTAGCTTGCGGCATGGGCAGGGCGGCAGAAAGAAGACTCAGAAGCCTTCGCCAGAGACAACTACCGGCGTAACTACAGATACGGTAGATGGCAGACAATCTCCCCGGGACCACCTGTCGGGTCCCGGGCCCACCTTGTAAGCCGCTCGAGCCTTGGACTATAAAAGGCTCGGGTAGGCAACGTTAGCAATGGTTCGCCTCATACGCACTCTCACACTCTAGCCATTCGACATCTCTCACCCTCAAGCTCAGGACTCCGGTTCTGAGCAGCAATCAATACAGCGAGCATCTCTGCTCACCGTGGACGTAGGGTTTTACGCTCCGGCGGCCTGAACCACGTAAAACTCCCCGTGTCAAGCTTCCCCCTCAATCGCCCCTAATGCTGAAGCTCTCCGTGAGTGACTAGCCCCTCCGAAAAAGAACCTCCGCGGGCTGCCCAGAGCAAGGGGACATGAGTCTCCTCGAGTGTGTCCAAAGGGATAGGTATTATCAAGACAAAGCGGGAGGAATTTTTGAAATTGAAGAAAGGGAACATGAGTCTCCTCAAGTGTGTCCAAAGGTTTAACCATTTGGCTCAATATGGTCCCGAATATGTGGCGATAGAAGCTGCACGGTGTGATTTATTCTTCCATGGCCTGAGTGTCATATTACAGGAGAAGTCGGCCGTGTTCAACAAAGGCAATTACACCGACATGGTCGATGCGGCTCTCATACAAGAAAAGCTGACACTTGAGTGGCAAGCAGAGAAAAGAAAAATGAGTGAGATCGAGCAGGCCAGCACAAGATATGTGCCCCAAAAATACAGTTTGGTGTACCGAACGCCATCCGGTGAAATATGCAGGACACCTGTACGATCAACTCCTTAGATGTTGATTGCTGGTCAAGTACCACAACTTGCACCACCTCCACAGCAGCAGCAGCAGCAGACGGTGGTTTGTGCTCCATCGCTGCAGCCATGTGTGCCTAGAATCCAACCGCAAGTCAGCGAAGAACCGGAGAGATATCCTTGTTTCACTTGTCGGTGTATGGGTCATTATGCTAGGTATTGTAAAGGTCCCAAAAATGTGAATACAAAGAAACATGAGTTGCACAAATGTTGGAGTCATGTGTATGAAAAAGGGGATTAGTTGAAACTTTTTTCTACATATGATATCATAGGTGAGATTCTTCTAAACAAACTTAGGGTTACTACATGGATGTACCTCATTTGGATCATAACCACAGAAGTGAAGAACTCAAGGGCAATGGGAGGGTTTAAAAATCAGAGTTGAACTAAATGTTAAACTCAAACTTCAAATGAGGGGAGGGCACAATGGGAACTCAAAACTGTTGTGTTCAAACTCTTGTTTGCAGCAGATAACACAAGAATCAAGTTGCATATTTGGATCCCTTAGGTCCAAATTAGTGGGGAGGCAAAGTTTCATTAATTTTTGAAAAGGTTTGCTGCCCATTTTTCCAAATGCAGTTAAATGTGCAAGGAATTCAAATAGACATTTGAATTTGGATGGAATTTGCCCAAACTATTCAAATGCAGCTCAGTTCCAACTTTCAAACAATTGGGTTGGATAATTGTCAAACTTTGGAGAGCTTTTGAGGAGAAGGGGTACTGACTAGTGGGGCCCACATGTCAGGGGGAGGAATAGACTTAACCCTTAAGTATTTTCTCTCTGTTCCACATTCAACCGAAAGCCTTACCCGGGCGACACCGAGCGGCTTAACCCCCCTCCCGATGCTGCACCTCCTGCCTGAATTCTTCACGCTGATGAGCTGCTCAGGCACTGATATTACCCCCATCGTGCTCAGTTTTGCTACCACACCGAGGGACCCCTTCGTCCTCTGTCTCGCGCGGGCTGCAGGACAGAACGGCTGCCGCCGTTGCATAATCGTCGGGGGCCGGCTCCTCTCGGGTGCAAGCGTCGGCAATCTAGCAAAACGGCACCACGGGACATCCTACAACCTCCTCGCACTTTTCCCGGTCGAGCTAGGCCACAGAAACCCGAGGGACGTTTGTTTTCGAGGCAACCGACAAGAACCGGCGAAGTGGTTGCACGTGGGCAGCGCTGCAGGGAGCTTGTGAACCCCGAACAAGAGCACCCGTGGATGCGCTAGGACCCTCTGGTGCTCACATCCGTAGCACAAGCCGTGACATGATCCACCGAGCGTGAATTTGGAAAACTTCTCCGGTGGGCACAAAACTACCTCCCGGCACGGTAACGTCAAATTCAACCTCTACGCTTGTTCTTAGCTTGTCAAATTTTGCACACACGAGCTGGGCTAGCCGGCGATCATTTGCCATTTTGCAACCCACGCCTGAAAACCTTTGTGCACGACGTATTTCCCACTTTTCCGACGGCGGTTATGGTGGGGCGGTTCGGGCTCCCTATGAGAGCTAGGTTAGGGCCATTTACAGGCTGCTTCACCACCCGGACGATCCTCCTTGGCGTCCACTGATGCTATAGCGCCGTTCCACCGGTGTTTTGGCAGGCTGGGTTGGCAGGGCGACGACGCCGAACTGGTACCGAGCCGCCACTCCGTGGCCGGATAGGCTAGAGCCACCGCCGGTTGGGGGAGAGGGTCCCATCTTGTTCAGCACGTGAAATTAGGCCCTAGAAGCGAGGGAGGGCTCGGGGGATGGCCGGGAGACCGGAATCCGTCGAACTCCGGCGAGCCCGGCGGCGCGCGGGCGCGGGGGGCCGGAGGTAGAAGACGACCTGGCGGGTCCCACCTGTCAGTGACGGTGTTTCAAATTTCTGATCGTCTGTGGCACGTGGATCTGGTGTGGCCGCGCGGGAAATACCCAGTAGCCCCGTGTGGCTTGCCCCGGCTAGTGACACCTGTCCACTGGACCCACAGCCAGTATTTGAACATTTTGGGGAATTTCAGTTTTCAGTTCAAACTTTGAATAGCTACAACTTTGGATAGGAGAATCCAAAAATTGTGAAACAAATTTTGTTGGATTCCTCTGATAGATTACTATCCAAATATAGAACCAAATCTGTATGAAACCCTTTATTTAATTCTGGGAAATTCTTTATAATTTTCAGCAAAAGAATTTCAGAGGGAGTTTGGTTAATCCAAAAATGCTCAAATTTTTCCAGAATATTCTCTAGGATAATAGTGAACTCCTGTAAAAATTTCAAACCATTTGGAGTTGATTTGTTTAGGGCAATTCAGATTTGAAGATGCTGTGTTCAATTGAATACAGAAACATTTTCAGAGAATTTCCAAAACTTGGAAATTCAGTTCTGGGCAAATCTTAGCTCCAAAAATGCTAGGAAAATTCATGAAAACTCTATGAGCTATAATTGAAATTGTAGTTCACTAAGTTTGGCATGAACATGGGTGAGATCTCAGAATTAGTTCTTCTTTGCTTAGTTGCTTAGAAAATTATTCTGAACAAACCACTCAATGAAAAGTGCTAATTTTTGGTCCAGAGGGTTTTCCTGTGACAAGCAACTCACATGAAAATTCTCAGCTCCATTGGAGCTTTGGATCACCCCTGCTCTGTTTAACCTCTTAAGGTGATCAATATAGAAGAGGGGGAAACCACTTAGCATTAATCATGTGTTTAGATCCAAACCCAAACCACTAGCACCAGTGTCATTTTAAATTCTTAAACAGAGTTCCAGTTTTTGAAAACTTGTTATTAGAACTTGTAGCAAAGTCGTTACAATTATAATTGTGCATATGCATTACGTGTAGCATCTACGTGAAGGACTTCAAGTCATTGGAGTGGAGATCAAAGGAGGGAGGCAAGAGATCAATTCAAGTGGTCTCCACTAACTGCATATATATATATAAGTCACCTGCAAAACTAAGGCAAGCCCCGGTTTGTATCAATTTTACAAGTTTTTATTTGTATTCACTTCATAAGTCTAGCATTTTATTTATTGCATTACGTCTAGATGGTATGAAACTCCAAATGGATGACCCAGAAAACCCTGGAGTTTAATGTAGGAAATGTTATCAATTAATTATAACTGCTGATCTCAATAAAAGTGGATTAAAAGAGGCATAACTCGAGTGGGCAGATTCCTACTTGTGAAACGGGGTTAAGGGGGATCAATCGGAAGAGTTGGGAATTGATCCTCATAGTTGGGAATGGAGACCGGGCAGTGGATGGAAGGCTCAAGGACGTGGTCCTGTGAACCTAGTCTATGTCTGAGTCGATTAAGACCCGTTCTCGTGTGCGGCCCGTTGGACAAGTTTGAGTTGTGTACCGGATGCATACTGGCTATATGGGACCCAGGAAACCGATGTAACATGTTAACCTGGGTGTCGAGGCATACCTCACCGTCTGATGCCGATGCTGAAAGGATAGAGAAGTCTGCTCTACGAGGGTTTGCCGTAGAGAGACTTAATCCCAGTCGGTGGGACTGGTTCGACATTTGGGTGTCGTGTGAAAGGTTGCCACGTACGACGTCAGTGACGGTTGCTGTGTGCAACGTCGAGTACGGGCGTGCGTGTCGTGTCAGCCCGGTGTTTTTTATTGCAATCACCGTCGCTCACGGTAGTGAGCATACTTGTTCTCTGCGTCGTGACGTAGTAATAAATTAGGAAAAGTTAATAATGCTTCGTGAGTAATCCTCATAATGGAGATGAGGAATGATCAACACTTTCACTAAATTTATTTTCCACCTTGGGCTAGTAGCGTCGAGGCAAAGCGTTTCTTTTTTGATTGTGGAGTCTCGACGTTGATGGCGCAAGGTCTGTATGAGTCTAGGGTAGCTCACTAAAGTTACTTTCACCTCGGGCAAGGGACATCGAGATGAAGCGTTTCTTGTTTGTTTGTGGAGTCTTGATGTAAGTTGCGCGAGGTCTATAAAAGTTTATTAAAACTGGAATTAAGCACTCTCCTTTAGCTCAAGTTCATCGTTTATGCAAACTGCTATAATCAGCCCTCTATTTTCATCATGTAGAGTTTCATGACTAGGGTGACGGGTCAGTCTTGCTGAGCTTCGTGCTCATAGATACTGCATAAGTTGTTTTGCAGGTAATAACTGTAGGCTGATCTGTACGGGTGCCCGATGATACTCGGAACTCCCCGAGTGGTGAACTCATGGCAACCCCTGCCGCTGCTATCATGACAGTGTTGCTAGCGAGAAGGGTCCGCGGGCTGGACACCTTCTCTGTTGCTTAGCATATGTATGAGACGTGAGTTGTAATAGTCTTCCGCTGTAGCATATTATTGAGAAGTATTTGTAAAATCAACACTTTGTGAGCTTCCACTTGTTTTATGTAATATGATGCTTTATTATGTGTGTTGTTGGGTGCCGCCTCGCACGGCACCAACCAATGCGATTCCCGGGCGAGGTGCCCCGTCCCCGTGAGTGATCGGGATGGCGGGGCCTCACAGGTATTGTCCGGAGGGAATTGAAGGCTGCGGGTCATCGTATTTGCAATATTCAGACCCATACCAATATCTGCAAAAAAGAGGGCAGACAAGGGGGCAGCATTCACTATACAGTGATTGATGATGTTCCAGAAGGAGAAGCCGCGTTAGCAGGGATGTTTTCTATAAATCAGCTACCGGTTTTGATTCTCTTTGATTCTGGTGCCACACACAACTTTATTAGCCAATCTTTTGTGGCTCAACATCAGCTCCAAACCACTTTTACAAAGAGCCGATACCTCATATCTTCGCCCGGGGGCAGCATTATAGCAAGCGAGATTGTCTCCCGAGCACCTCTTTGGGGGATAAAATATACCCCACCACCCTCATCATTCTTGGGGGTCTGAAGATCGACATCATTTTGAGGATGTCGTGGTTGAATTACCACAATGTGGTTCTTAACATCAGCTCTAGGACGGTTGAGCTCAACTCCCCACAGCACGGTCTTCATATATTATTTCTGGGCGCCAGTCAGCAACAGATTGCAACATTGAACCACATAGAAATTGTGAAGATAGTGGACTTTCCGGTGGTTCGTGAATATCCAGATGTGTTTCCTTATGATTTACCAGGCATGCCGCCCGAAAGGGACGTAGAGTTCAAGATTAAACTTGCGCTGGGAACGACACCTATTTCAAGTAGGCCGTACAAAATGGCACCCAATGAACTGGCAGAATTGAAGACACAGCTGAATGACCTAATGAGCAAGGGCTTTATACGACCGAGTTCGTCACCTTGGGGTTGTTCAGCGTTCTTTGTCAAGAAGAAGAACGAAACACTACGGCTTTGTGTTGATTATCGTCCTCTTAACGCCATGACCATCAAGAACAAGTATCCACTACCTGGCATTGATATGCTCTTCAAGCAATTAGTGGGTGCGAATGTATTCTCGAAGATGGATCTTTGGTCTGGATATCATCATATTAAAATCCGGGCAGAAGATATTCCGAAGACGGCATTTTCGACGAGATACGGTTTATATAAATATCTCGTCATGTCTTTTGGGTTGACCAACGCCCCGGCACACTTTATGTACCTGATGAATTCAGTGTTCATGCCGGAGTTTGATAAATTCATCGTTGTCTTCATCGACGACATCTTGGTGTACTCCAAGTCAGAGGAAGAACATGTTGAACATCTGCATATTGTGCTGCAAAGATTGCGAGATCACAAGCTCTATGCAAAATTCAGCAAATGTGAATTATAGATTAATCAAGTACCTTTTATCAGACACATTATTTCAGTGGAGGGCATCGCTGTAGATCCGAGTAAGATTACCCAAGTACAGAAATAGGAGTCACCAAAGTCTGTTCATAAAATCCGAAGCTTCCTCGGTTTAGCGGGTATTACCAAAGGTTCATTCCGAACTTCTACAAAATTGCTAAACCGATGACGGAACTATTGAAGAAGAGTGCCAGATTTGTGTGGTGTGATGCATGTGAACAAGCTTTCAGGACTTTAGTGAAGCATCTCACAACAGCACCAGTTCTTGCTCAGCCCGATACGACAGAGCCATTCGACGTTTATTGTGATGCATCTGGCATCGGTCTTGGCTATGTGCTGATGCAAGAAGGACGAGTGGTTGCTTATGGATCTCGTCAACTCAGAAATCATGAGCAGCATTATCCAACTCATGATCTTGAGTTAGCTGCCATGGTCCTTGCTTTGAAAATGTGGAGGAATTACTTGCTCGGAAATCTTGTACACATCTACACCGACCACAAGAGCTTGAAATACATCTTCACTCGGAAAGAACTGAACATGAGACAACAAAGATGGCTAGAGCTCAATAAAGATTATGAACTTGAGATTCATTATCACCCTGGAAAGGCGAATGTGGTCACCGATGCGCTCAGTCGTAAGGCGCATGTTCACCACTTGACTATTGCTGAAATGGATGATGAAGAACTGTCTCCGTGTCATCCCGTATGGAGCCCTCTATAATCTTGCTCTCATTCCTACCATTCAAGAGGAAATCATTGAGGCTCAAAGAAAAGACAAACGAATGTCCCACATACAGCGGAGAATATACAAAGGTGAAATGAAATGCTTCCGGAAGGACGAAGAAGGTACGTTATGGTTCAACGATCGGATAGTAGTACCTTGGGATATGGGACTACGGAAAAAAATTTTGGATGAAGCTCATTTGTCCAAATTTTCCATTCATACGGGCAGCAATAAAATGTACCAAGATCTCCGGAAGAAGTTTTGTTGGACACGTATGAAACGTGAAATTGCAAAGTACGTTTCAGAATGTGATACGTGTCGAAAAGTCAAGGCTGACCATGTGAAGAAGTCGGGCCTGCTGCAACCACTGCAAATACCGGCATAGAAATGGGAGGACTTGAGTATAGATTTCATCGCCGGTTGCCGATGACCTCCCACAACCATGATTCAATTTGGGTAATCGTTGACCGGTTAACCAAATCAACATATTTCATCGCTGTGCATACAAGATACAACGCAAAGCAGTATGCGGAGTTGTATATAGCACGGATCTTGTGCTTACATGGAGTTCCCCGTACCATTGTGTCGGACAAGGGATTGCTGTTCGTAGCCCGTTTTTGGGAGCAGCTACACGCATCATTGGGAACCAAATTGATTTGAAGCTTCGCGTATCACCGTCAAACCGATGGGCAAACTGAGATGGTGAATCAAATACTTGAAGACATGTTAAGAGCGTGTGCCATCCACCAAGGTAAGAACTAGGATGATCACTTACCGTTGGCGGAGTTCTCGTATAACAACGGTTATCAAACAAGCATCAAAATGGAACCATATGAAGCTCTCTACGGCTGGAAGTGCCGTACATCATTGAATTGGTGCAAGTCCGATGTAGCGTTCGGGGTTGATCTTGTCAACGAAGCTGAAGAGAGAGTTTGGATAATACAAGAGAACCTCAAAGCTGCCCAATCTCGTCAGAAAAGCTACGCGGATCAGAGGCGTCGACCGCTGCATTTTGACGTCGGAGAGCACATTTATCTTCGTGTGTCTCTGATGAAAGGAATTCATCGGTTTGGTGTCAAGTTGAAACTTGCTCCCCGATTAATCGGTCCGTTTGTTATTACGGAGAAGTGCGGGACTGTAGCCTACCGTCTGGAGCTACTGGCAAACCTTTCCGGTATTCACGACATATTTCACGTGTCAGAGCTGAGGAAGTGTCTCAAGTTTACCGCTGCTATCCGCACCGCAGACATCGACGAGCTAAAGCCGGATCTCACATACACTGAGCAGCCCATTCAGATTATTGATGAGAAGACCTGGATCACCCGGAACCGGACTTTGAAATTTTACAAAGTCCTGTGGAGTAATCATACCGCGGAAGAGGCGATGTGGGAAAGTGAAGATTACATCCACCAGAATTATCCGGAACTTTTGTCATATACTTTGTAAATTACTCTCCCGTCTCGTTCTTATATTGTAATCTCGGGACGAGATTCCTTTTAAGGGGGGAGGAATGTAAAGGTCCCAAAATATGAATACAAAGAAACTGAAGTTTGAAACAAAATTTTGGTTTCATGTGTATGAAAATTTGGACTTGTTTAAACTTTCACATGTGATGATGCGCATGAAAGCTCTCTCTACACAAGCTTATGTTTATTGCATGCTTGGAACCCAAGGTGGATTTAAAACCACAGATGTAAAGTCTCATGTGCAATAGAAAGTTTGAAATCAGCTTTTGAACTCAATTTGTTCAAGTCAAATTTCAAATGAGGGCAACACAATGGAAATGCAAACTGTTGTGTTCAAACTCTTATTTGCAGCAGCTAAATTTAAATCAGGTTTCATATTTAAATTCCTTAGGTCCAAATTAGCGGGGATGCAAAGTATCATTAATTTTGGAGATGTTTTGCTATCCATTTTCCAAATGGACTTAAATTTACAATGAATTCAAATACACATTTGAATTTGGATGAAACTTGCCCAATTATCCTAATACAGTTCAGATTGAATTTCCAACAATTGAATTTGATCATTTGCCAAATTTTGGAGATATTTTAGAGGGATAAGGAAGGGATGATTTGTGGGACCTACATGTCATTGGAGGGGAGGGCAGTAGACTTGCAAAATGAAGTTGCTCTCTATTTCACTCGAGCAGACCGAAGTCTCACCTGGGCGACATCGAGACACAACGTGAGACACCTCCCAGCTGCTTCCCTCACACTGGCGAGCTGTGTGTGTGGTTCCTTCACCTCATGCTGTTCTATTTGCCCTACACCGAAGCATCGGCTCGGTTTTCCTTCACGCTTGCCCACAAGAACAGAACCACCACCGCCACTGCTTTGATCCATAGGGAAACCTCATTCCCGTGCGTGTGAAGCCTCAATCAGTAGCAAAACGGTTCCTTGTGATCGCCTACTACCTCCTCGGCACGAGAACGAGCAACTTTCGGCTTCCCTCACCCGAGAGCGCGACTTCTTGCGGCGGCCGAAAACCTCCGCCATTTCGGTCGCACATGGACAGCCCTACAGAGAACTTCTCACGCCCGAGTAAGAGCACCTTTGGACACGCCAAGGTTCCGTGCTGCTCACCTACAAAACTTGTCCCGAGTTGTTCATCGTCGACAATGGAATTTCCATTTTTTTCCAATCGGTGCAAACCGACCCGCGGATAAGGAATTGCAAAATTCGCACTCAACTTTCGGTTTTAATGCACCAAATTTAGAACCCACGAGCTAGACTAGGTAGGCAACAATTGTTCTTTGGAACCCTAGCATGAAACCTACTGTAGACGGCCTATTCCGAGCTTTTCTAACGGCGCCAATGGAGGAAGCCGTCGGGTGCATGGTGAGAGCTCACTTAGAGCCTCTCCCGAACTAACTTGCATCCATGTCGAGCATCTACATCTCACACCGGTGCTGTAGAGCTTGAAAACCTGGTGTTTGGCGAGCTAGGCAGAGCGGGCAACGTTGCCGAAGTGGACCCGAGCTGCTGCGCCGTCACGGGCTATTATGGAGGCCTTGCCAGCTCGGGGAAACGGCACCAACTTGTTCAGCAAGTGGAATTCGGGGCTAGCGGCGAGTGGGATCCCGGGAGGAGGCCGGGAGGCCAAAGTCCGGCGAGCTCTGCCGAGGGGGCGGCGCGGGCGCGCGGAAACGGGCAAGAGGTTGAAGAAGCGCCCGGCCCCACCAGTCAGTCACTCGGTTAAAAGAAGCCGGATTCTCTGCGGCATTGGATCGATTTGTGCCACACGGGAGGACTATGTAGCCCTGTGTGGCTTTTAAGGAGAAGGCACCAGGTAGCCCCGGGTCCCGCTGTCAGAGATTTGAAATTTCCATGGTTTAATTTGAATTACAGATTTCCTTCAAACTTTGGAAGAGCATAACTTTTGCTAGAAAACTCCAAATTTAGTGATTCAAATTGGGTTCGACTCAGATTGAAAAACTATATCCAAATATGCAATCCAATTTGTAAGAAAGTGAATATTTAATTCTGGAAAATTCTTTGAAGCTTTTCAGTAAAAGAATTTTAGAGGAAGTTTGGTTCATCCAATTTTTCCAGAATAATCCTTAGTATATTATTAAACTCCTTTAAAATTTTCAGCTCATTTAGAGTTAGTTTGATTAGGATAATTCAGATTTCAATTTGCTATGTTCAAATGAATACAGAAACTTTTTCAGAAAAAGTCCCAAGGTTGTAAAATCATTTCTGGGCAATTCTGAGCTCCAAAAATCCTAGGAACATTCATGCAGGCTCTATGAACTATAAATGAAATTGTAGTTCACTAAGTTTGACATGAACATGTGAGTTACTTCAGAATTAATTCCTTTTTGCTTAATTGCTTAGGGAATTGTTCTGAATAAACCACTCAATGAAAAGTGCTAATTTTTGGTTCAGAACACTTTTCTGTGACAAGGAGCTCACATGAAAATTTTCAGCTAAAGTTGAGCTCTGGATCAGTACTTTTAAATACACTTTTGTTAGGTGAAAGTACTTCAATTAGGATGAACACTTAGTACTTGATCATATTAGGTAAACCCAACTCCAACCACTAGCACCAGTGTCATTTTAAGTTCTTAAACAGAGTTCTGGTTTTAAACTTATCAGTAGGCTTGTTAGCAAAAACTTTACAATTAAATACATATGCATGTTCATATCGTATAGTCGTCGACATGAGGACTTGTGAAGGAAGTGAAGTGGGATTCCAAGGACAAGGTGATCAAGTAATCAAGCCTCAAGTGATCGACGACACTAACTAGATTTACATTCTTAGTCACCTGCAAAACAGGCAAGCCCAGGTTTGCATTAAAGCTATTTTATAAAGTCTTTCCATTTCTAGAGATCATAGCTATGAATAATTGATTGCATTAGGTCTAGATGGTATTGAAAACCCATTTGCATGACCAGATTTACCCAAGCGAGCAAGGGTAGATTAGCACCTCCTCAAGTGGATTTGGGCTACGCTAAATGTTAGTTTGAAAGGACCGGTAGAAGTCGAGTAGTTAGAATCTACTCACGAGTTAGGGCTTGGTTATCGGAACGGGTCATGAAATAGAAGTATTGAGGAAAATTCACAAGTGAGAAAATTGAGACCGGGCAGGGACATTTAGATGCAGCAGGCTGCGGAGCGTACGTGCATAGCACTGCCTGTATCGGTTAAGGCACGTCCGTACTTGGCCCTGTTGGACAAGTTTGAGTTGTGTACCGGGCGCATACTGGCTATATGGGACCCAGGAAACCAATGTACCTCGTGAGATCCACAATGGAACTTTTCCAATCAGCATAGGCTTTCGGCATCAGTACAGCAGGAGGTAACTCGCTCAAGAACATATCGCTGCATGTATGTACCTTGAGGGAGCTTGCTTTTCGGGGCGATCGGACTGCGTCCGGTGTAGAAGAACTTGGGAATGGTGGATGCGTACAACATCAGTTGAGGTTGCTGCCAGCAACTCGGAGTATGGGTGTACGTGTCGTATAGTCCGGGCGTGTACTGATTCGAATCACCATCGCTCGTGGTCATATGAGCATACTTGGCCACTGCGTCTTGACGTAGTAAGAACTGAAGTGAATTCCATTGAATTTGATAAGGTTTATGTTTTAAATTGTATTATAACCATGCTTGCCTTAGAGATAGTGTCAATTAAACTTTACTTTACTTTGTGCAAGAAGCATCGCAACAAAGCGTTTCTCGTTTGATTGTGGAGTTGCGATGCTCTCAAGGCCTTTAAAATGAGGCTTAAAAATCTGAAAGTTAAGGATCAACTGTAGGCGAGTCCTTTATGCAAATTCAGCTACCTTATTCAATCCGGTGCATGTAGAGTTTCTTGTTTAGAGGAGACGGATCAGTATTGCTGAGCCTATGTGCTCACGCTTGCTATATGAGTGGTTTTGCAGGTTAACATCGATGCTTATGAGGAGGTTGTCCGGTGAGACTCGGAGACTTCCGAGTCGTTTAACACATGGAGAACCCTGACGCTGCAGTTGTCTTCGTGTTGCTAGCGAGAAGAGTCCGCGGGCTGCACATCTTCTCGAGTGCTTAGTAGTTATTCAACGAGAGATGATTATAGTCTTCCGCTGTAGTTATTTGATGTAAATTATTTACAAAGAACACTTGTAAGCTTCCGCTTTTGATTTATGTGATACATTTTCCTTATATGTGTGCTGTTGGTAAGTTCTTGTCCCAACTACTGCTATTCTTAAGTGCACAAGCCCTTAGCATGTCCTTGAGAATCTGATTGATTCTTTATGTCTACCCGTCGGTCTGCGGGTGATATGCCGAACTGAAATTGAGATGTGTCCCCACGGTTTCATGGAATTTTTGCCAGAATCTTGAGATAAACTGTGTTCCTCGATCTGACACTATCTTCTTTAGGACTCCATGTAAACACATGATTCTGGACATGTACAATTCTGCCAATTTAGAATCCTGTAGTGTTCTTTCAAAGCTACCTTGATTAGTCGGTCGACTATCACCCATATCGAATCATATCCCGATTGGGTTCTAAGCAGCCCCACATGAAGTCCATGCTTATCTCTTCCCATTTCCATTCTGGTACTTTGAGTGGTTGCAATAGTCCTGCAGGTCTTTGGTGCTCAGCTTTCACCAATTGCACGTGTCACACAATGCAACGTGTTCTGTGACATCTCGCTTCATGCCATACCACCAATACCTACTCTTAAGATCCTGATACATCTTATTACTCCCAGGATTAATGGAGTAGTCCGAATCATGAGATTCTCTCAGGATCAATTCACGAATTTCTTTTATCTCAGGCACACACATCCTTTTCCCATGCCATACCGTGCCTTGTTCATCCTCTCTAAATCCAGGAGCTCCATTTTCTCTGATGAGTCTTTTAATCTCTTGGATTTTTCTCATCATTTTTCTGACTATTGCGTATATCCTGCTCCACTGTGTTGTCCACTTCCATTGCAATGGCCTCACTTTTATTCACGAGACATAAGTTGAGTCTCGCAAATTCCTTGCATAATTGCGATGGTATATCATTCGGTTTCAACATGTTGACACGTATCTTCTAGCTTAGGGCATCTGCAACGATGTCTGCCTTTCCTGGATGATAGTTAATACCCACATCAAAATCATTGATCAGTTCTGACCATCACCGTTGTCTGAGGTTGAGATCTAGTTGTGTGAAAATATACTTCAAGCTTTTTATTACAGCTCTATAGGATCATAGACTAGCCCCACATACCAACACTAGTCTTTTCTGCGCACTTTGTCCTCATTCGTGCGCACCCAGGAAAACTTCCCGGTCGGTCACTGTCGGTACCCTCAATATGGGGTACCCCCGCGCACAGGGGAAACTGCCTAAGGACCTCGCCCTTGCAGGGAGAGCTCCGAAGGCGCCGCGTGTCCAGCGGGGCCGGACGTCCCTCTCCTCAGAGGAAAGCTCCGGGCCCGCCACATGGCCAACTGAGTCGGACCTCCCCTCCTCCACGGGGAGAGCTCCGAAGGGTCCACGTGTCCATTGGGGCCGGACCTCCCTCTCCTCAGAGGAGAGCTCCGGGCCTGCCACGTGGCCAGCAGAGCCGGACCTCCCCCCTCCACGGGGAGAGCTCCAAAGGCTCCACGTGTCCAGCGGGGCCGGACCTCCCTCTCCTCAGAGGAGAGCTCCAGGCCCGCCATGTGGCCAGCAGAGCCGGACCTCCCCCCTCCGCGGGGAGAGCTCCGAAGGCTCCATGTGTCCAGCGGGGCCGGACCTCACTCTCCTCAGAGGAGAGCTCCGGGCCCGCCACGTGGCCAGCAGAGCCGGACCTCCCCCCTCCGCGGGGAGAGCTCTGAAGGTTCCACGTGTTCAGCGGGGCCGGACCTCCCTCTCCTCAGAGGACAGCTCCGGGCCCGTCACGTGGCCAGCAGAGCAGCGCTGCCCGCCCCCACGCGGTAGGCAGCAAGAATAAAGACGCGCCATACCTTGCCAGTACCAGGTATTCAAGACCCGCGCCTTCCCAAGGCGCGGAGACGCGGAGCACGCCTCTGTCGGGTGCCGTTGCGCCCAATCACATCGCAGTGAAGACTGGCGCGCCGCGTCAAAGGCTGTACGCCAATAAACACAGCGACAAGACATCCCCTGCCGCCCCTGCCATCATCAACCACTACGACTAGCTTGCAGCATGGGCAGGGCGGCAGAACGAAGACTCGGAAGCCGTCGCCAGAGACAACTACCGGCGTAACTGCAGATACTGTAGATGGCAGGCAATCTCCCTGGGACCACCTGTCGGGTCCCAGGCCCACCTTGTAAGCCACTCGAGCCTTGGACTATAAAAGGCTCGGGTAGACAACGTTAGCAGGGGTTCGCCTTTTACACACTCTCACGCAGGGTTCGCACCTCAGCTATTCACACCTGAGGGTTCGACTCTTTGCACACTTACGCTCCAGCATCCGAGCACTTAGGTCATCCCCAAGCTCAGAACTCTGGCTCTGAGCACCAAGAAATACAACGAGCATCTCTGCTCACGTGGATGTAGGGTTTTACGCTCCGGCGGCCTGAACCATGTAAAAATCCCTGTGTCAAGCTTCTCCTTCAATCGTCCCTAACGCATAAGCTCTCCTTGAGTGACTAGCCCCTTCGAAAAAGAACCTCCGCGGGCTGCCCAGAGCAGGCCCGGGGGAAGTGTCGGCTACACACTTCGACATTTGGCGCGCCAGGTAGGGGGCTTTTCCCTTGCGCGACGAGCTTTCGCCGATGAAGATGACGAAGCTTCCTTCAGCGGCAAGCTCTCCCCGCCCACGTTCACGACGAACGGTGACCAGCAGGGACTACGTCTCGACACACTTAGGACGGAGTGTGTCGGTGCAAGCTGGAAGCCATCAGCCGACCCAGCAGTGGACGCGCCTCAGTCAGCGACCCAGCAGTGGATTCGCGATGTAGACCGTCTTGTTGTCACCGCCGACAACCCTCAACTTCGGCAAGGACGACATCCCGGTCAACCGGCTGTGTCGCTGACGCGCACGCCAACGGTTGACGGGCAGACGGCAGACTCCCGCTCCACCAGGCTCCCATCGGCGGACCTGAGGTCGGAGCTGGAACGACGCCACTTGGGCAAGGATGACCGAGTGGTCATCGAGCGACGGCGAGAAAGGCGTCACAACCAAGAGGCCGGCGACAGCATGTCAACCGCCTCGACCCAGCCTGAGCCGCAGATGTTCGCCACGCGGTCTCTGCCCCAGGCATACGCCACGCAGCATATGCCCCAGTCATATGCCCTGCAAATGGTGCCCCCGGTCTATGGCGCACCCTTGCCCATACCGGGGTATACGGTGCCAACAGCGAACCAAGCGTTTGCGGCACCAACACCTGCAGCAACAGGAGCAGGATGTGCGGCCCTCGCGCCACACCTTCGCTTCACGAAGTGGCCGCGCAAGTTCCGGACGCACCTGCCCGAGAAGTACGATGGCAGCATCAACCCGGCGGAGTTCCTCCAGATCTACTCTACCGCCATCCTTGCTGCAGGAGGGGACAAGGCCGTCATGGCTATCTACTTCCCCGTCGCCTTGACCGGCCCAGCTTGGTCTTGGCTCATGAATCTCCCCCAGGGTTCCATGACCTCCTGGGGAGAGCTCTGCCGGCAGTTCACTGCGAACTTCGGCAGCTCCTACACCCGGCCTTGCACGGAGCTCGACCTCCACACCATCAAACAACAACCTGGAGAGACGCTGCGCTCCTTCATCCAGCGGTTCTCCCAGGTACGGAACACCATCCCGCATATCCAAAATGCTTCAGTGGTCGTGGCGTTCCGGCAGGGTGTACGGGATACGAAGATGCTCGAGAAGCTCGCGACCAGAGAGGTTCGCGACGTCTCAGAGCTCTTCAGCCTGGCAGACAAGTGCGCCAGGGCTGCTGAAGGGCGGAACTGGCACTCACAGCCAGCCTCCGAATCAGGAGGACAGCCCGGATCTGGCGCTGTTTCCCATGGAAGCGGCAAGAAGATCAAGAACGGGGGCGGTGGCAAGATGAAGCCACCGACCACGGCTCCCGTTGCTGCAGCAGCAGCACCCAGTGGGGATCTGGGGCCACGCCCCGACAAGAGGCAGCGACAGTCACCAGCTCCAGATGGTGACCAAGGCGAGCCATGCCCCGTGCACAACACCAGCAGCCATACTGCTGCTGAGTGCCGGGAGATTCAGAAGCTCGCGGAGCGCTTCCGCAAGGGGAAGCAACCACGTACTGACGCCCCTCCTTTCCGTCAAAGGGAGGGCAAGCAGAAGGTCGACACCCAAGACAACGTCGACCACCAGGTGGAGTTCCAGGAGCCTCAGCGCGCTGTGAAGGCGGTGCACAACCATGAGTACTCCGGCTACAGTGAAGACGAGCGCCGGAAGACGCTCTACGTCATCTACGGCGGGTCCGCTGACCCCACGTCCCGAAGCACAGTCAAGACTCTGCACCGAGCGGTAGCGTCGGTGGATCCTCTCCCAAATGCTGCGCCGGTCCTCAAGTGGATGGGAACCCCCATCAGCTTCGACGCCACCGACTGCCCCAGGACATGGCTGGGACCGGCCAACTACCGCTCTTGGTAGCACCCACCATCGCCAACGTGAGGATGTACCACGTTCTGGTAGATGGCGGGGCTGGGCTGGACCTCATCAGCCGTGCAGCTTTCCAGAAGCTGCAGATCCCGATGGCCATGCTCACCCCATTGAGCCCGTTCTCAGGGGTAGGGCCGGGACAAATCGTCCCCTACAGCAACATCAGCCTTCCGGAGACCTTTGGGGCACCAGACAGCTATCGAAAAGAGTATATTCTGTTCGACGTGGCGGAGATTGACCTCCCCTTCAACGCCATAATCGGCAGGCCAGCCCTGTACCGATTTATGGCGGTAGCCCACTACAGCTACCTCGTCTTGAAGATGCCCACACCAACAGGCGTCCTCAAGATTCGTGCAGACCGCACTGCTGCAGTATCAGCCTTGGAGAAGCTCCAAGCACTTGCAACAGCCCGAGCACCAGCCCTTGGTGGTGCAGAACCGGGCCAGCTCCACCCGTGTGCACGCCACCGTGCCTCGACCTCAGCACCCCGTGTGCAACCCTTCGACAAGGGCGACGTCCCCCTGAAGGTTGTCCAAGTCGGCGCCAATGCGGCCCAGACCACCCGGGTAGCCAGGGGCCTGGACAGCAAATAGGAAGGCGTGCTCATCACCTTCCTCCGGCACAACGTCGACGTGTTTGCATGGAAGCCGTCGTAGATGCCGGTGATCCCTAGGGAGGTGATCGAGCACCATCTGAAGATCTTCCCTGACGCCCGGCCAGTCCAACAGAAGCCCCGCAAGCAGTCCATTGAGTGGCAGAACTTCATCTGAGAAGAAATCAAGAAGCTGCTGGACGCTGGCTTCATATGGGAAGTCCACCACCCCCGGTGGTTGGCGAACTCCGTCGTTGTCCCGAAGGCCGGCGAGAAGCTCCGGATGTGCATTGACTACACCAGTCTCAATAAGGCATGTCCCAAAGATCCATTCCCCCTCCCTAGAATAGATCGAATAGTAGACTCTACATCAGGCTGTGATATGCTATGCTTCCTAGATGCCTACTCGGGCTTTCATCAGATTCCTATGTCTAGAGAAGATGAAGAACACACTTTGTCGAAGTGTGTGGTCGACATTTCCCCCAGACCTGCACTGGGCAGCCCGCGGAGGTTCTTTTTCGGAGGGGCTAGTCACTTGCGGAGAGCTTGAGCGTAGGGACGAGTTAAGGAGGAGCTTGACACGGCGAGTTTTATGTGGTTCAGGCCGCCGGAGCGTAAAACCCTACGTCCACGGCGAGCTGAGGAGCTCGCTGTATTGCTTGTTGCTCAGAACCAGAGTCCTGATCTTGAGGATGAGTTATGCCTAGCGTATGAGTTGCGGGAGTGCGAACCTAGGGTGCGAATGGCTAGAGTGCGAACCCTTGCTAACGTTTCCTACCCGAGCCTTTTATAGTCCAAGGCTCGCGTGGCTTACAAGGGGGGCCCGGGACCCGACAGGTGGTCCCGGGGAGATTGCCTGCCGACTATCGTATCCGCAGTTACGTCGGTAGTTGTCTCTGGCGAAGGCTTCTGAGTCTTCGTCTTGCCGTCCTGCCCATGCCGCCTGCTAGTCGTAGTGGTTGATGACGGCGGGGGCGGCAGGGGATGTCTTGTCGCTGTGTTTATTGGCTGGCAGGTTCTGACACCGCGCGCCAGTCTGTGATGCGACTAGGCGCAACGGCACCTGACAGAGGCGTTCTCCGCGTCTCCGCGTCTTGGGAAGGCGCGGGCCTTGAATACCTTGTACGGGCAAGGTATGGGGCGTCTTTACGCCCGCTGTCTACCGCTCGGGGGCAGGCAGCGCTCTTCTGCTGGACACGTGGTGGGCCCGGAGCCCTCCTCAGAGAAGAGGGAGGTCCGGCCCCGCAGGACACGTGGACCCTTCAGACCTAACCCCGCGGAGGGGGAGGTCCGGCTTCTGTCGGCCACGTGACGGGCCCAGAGCTCTCCTCTGAGGAGAGGGAGGTCCGGCCCCGCTGGACACGTGGCGCCTTCGGACCTCTCCCGCGGAGGGGGAGGTCCGGCTTCAGCAGGCCAAGTGGCGAGCCCGGAGCTCTCCTCTGAGGAGATGGAGGTCCGGCCCCGCCGGACGCATGGCGCCTTCGGAGCTCTCCCTGCAGAGAAGGGCGAGACTCTTAGGCATTTTCCCCTGTGCACGGGGGTACCCCATATCGTGGGTACCGACAGTGGCCCCCAGACCCATCTTGGGGGAGATAGCGAGCCCGAGGTGGGACCTCTGTCTCTTCTGTTCCGCGCACTTTCTCTAAGTCCCGTATTGACCGCTGCCGGAGCACGAACAGTCGCGGGATTGTGGGAGCGTGCGCCCACTTGATGGTTGCTTTTACTGCGGCAGTTCCCAAGACTGCCACTTCTGCACGTTGCGGCGCTTTCTTCGGGAACCGCCGGAGTGCCTTGTCGGCTCGTCTTTTTGGGAGACTGACTCCTTGACCCACCGCTTCAGCTGGGCGGCTTGGGTCCACCTGTCATCGGCGCTTGGTCTTGGGGCCGAAGCGGTTGCCGATGCGGCGTATTCGAAGAGTTTCGAATCGCTTGGAATTGCACCTGGGAAGTTTTAAGAGGGGATCTTACCCGCATTGCGGCTTCCCTTCACACTTCCCAGCGCTTTTTCTTGGACTCTTGTGCCTTTGTCTTCTTGCCTTTGAGTCGTCCCTCGTCATGGCTTCCAACCCGCCACCAGAGAAGAAACGCGCTCGATCTCCTCCAGTGGCGGCATCTGTGCCAAGTTGGGGATCTGGGGTGCCCGCACCTCCTGCTTCTGGAGATGGCACTCCTTCCGGTGGCGACACAAAGAGGCCCCGGGCTGATGCGTTGAGGGGAGCTTCTGGAGCATCCCCTGCTCCGCCGGTCCAGGCGACTGCGGAGCGGCCGTCAGCGACGACGGCATGCTATGGGGATCCTACGCCGGCTTGGAAGTCGGGGTTCAGGGCCCGCTGGAGTGTTCGCGCTTCCCGGCCGTCCCCGTCTGGTGGGGAGTCTGTGCCATTGCGCTCGGAAACCGGGACGGCTGCCGCGGCCCCCAAGCCACCGCGAGTTTCCCCTGCTCCAGCGTGCCCAGATTCCACGGCTGTGTCATCTCCTCCTGCCGAGACAGCTGCCGCGGCCCCCAAGCCAGCGCAGGTCAACCCTGTACCAGGCGACCCAGCTTCTACTTCAGCGTCGGGTGAGAGTTCGGCTGGTCCGGCCGTCGGAGTCCCGGCGCCAGCTTCTCCTGATCGGCGTCTCATCCCGGTCACTGGTGCATCGCCTACTCTTGAGGATGATGCGATGGAGGAGGTTGGGGGTGCTGCTCCGGCCTCTGCGGCCCCACTGCCTCTGGCGGATGCCTTCGCGCTCGCCCAAGCAAGCGTCCGGCAGGTCTTGGCCGCACTTGGTCGTGAGCGGGAGGAGCATACGGTTGAAAAGGATCGCCTCCTCATCTGGGGGAACCTTTTGCGGGAGCGGACCGCGAAGGTCAAGGGCGAGCTCGATTCCAGGCAAGAGTCGCTTGACTTTAGGGAAGCGCTCCTCGACTGGCTGAAACGGTCTGTCGACCGCCTAGATGCCGAAACGCGACGGCTCCACCGGGAGGCCCTCGAGGTACATGCCCAGGCCGAGGAGAGTCCCTCCGAGGTGGAGGAGATACGTCAGATGCTGGAGTGCCGCAAGCTCGCCGTCGAGAACCAGGAGCGTTCTACGGCTGCCGAGGCGGAGAGGGTTGCCACGCGCCTGGCGGGGGGCGAGGCTGACCTGCGAGCTCGGACCAGGGAGTTAGAGGCCCGGAAGGCAGACCTGGCCATGAGGGAGGAACAGGTCTCCCGCGAACGCCAGGCGGTCCTGGATCGGGAATTGGCTGCCGACTTCCGGGTTTCTGAGCTGGAGCGGTTTGCCCAGTCTCTTCGCCTTCGGGAAAGCTCCCTGGCGGCCAGGGAGAAGGAGTCCTCCGAGAGAAGCCGCGACGCCCTGCGAGTAGCCCGCCGCGAGGTAGAGGAGCTCTTGGCTTCACGGTCCTCCGAGGCCCGTGCAGTCTCGAACTTCGTTGACCAGGCGGGGTCTGCCTTGGTCCCTCTTGGCTTCAGCCCGGTGAAGGCGGTGGCTCCTGCGCTGAAGGTGGCTGAAGTGATTCCCGCACTAGAGTCACTTGGCGCCAAGCTGAGCAGGCTGGACTCAGTGGTTGCCAGCGAGCTTGAGGCAGAGGGACGGAGCCTGGCCTTGGAGGTTGCTACGCATGTGCTGGCCTGCTTCAAGAGCCGGGACCCTTCCTTCTCACTGGAGCCAGTGAAAGACGGTCCTGCCGCGGAGCGAGAGGAGATGGCCAGGGCCGAAGTCGGGGAAGTGGCCGCCCTTGTAGCCTCTAGGTTCCGACGCAAACCAGGAGGCCCTTAGGACTCACTTCTTTCTTTTTATCGAGTCTGTAGACCAGCTCGTGGAGCCATGAATAAATAGACTCTCTTGAATGTTTGTGCCTGTGATGCTTTTCGTCTTCTTCATGGTTTTGCCTGGCCGAGTCCTTAGCTCCGCAAGGCACTCAGAGGCCTTTACCAATCTCGAAGCTCTGCACAGGCACCTTCTCCGGGTCCTTGATGTATTAAGGACCCCGGAGGTCTCCGGAGCTCGCCCCATGGGGAGGTCCGGATCTGCCGGCCATGTGGCGGGTCCGGAGCCCCTCCTGAGGGGGTGGGGGCTCCGGCCCCGCTGGACACGTGGGGCTTTCGGAGCACCCCTCTGAGGGGGAGGTCCGGTTTCCGCCAGCCACGTGGTGGGTCTGGAGCACCCCTCTGCGAGGCGGGAGCTCCGGGCCCGCAGGACACATGGGGCCTTCGGGCCTCGCCCCTGTGGAAGGGGCGGGACCCGGACCTTCCGATCCTGTGCCGGAGTAGCTAGCAGCTCCTTGCCCCCCCCCCACTTCATGCATCCCCCGTTGCTGTAACCTGGAGGTCCTGCACACAGGTAGAGGAAATGTAATTCTCCTCGGGGGGTCCTCCCCCCCTGTCTCTTAGTCTTATTCGACTTACGATCCTGATCCGTTATACGGGGCTTGGGCAATTCTGTGCGCGAGGCGCCGGGGCTCCGGCTCCCTCCAAGGTCCGGGTACGATCATCCGACCCCTAGTACCGGACCGTGTGCTGGGGAAGCAGAGTGCACAGGCTTTGGGTACGGAACCAGGCAAAGCGGCTGTACTCCCCTGGACCTCCGGAGGGCAGGATGCGCACGCTTTGGGTACTGAGCCAGCTAAGCGGGATACGCACCCTGGACCCCCCATGCACGGCACAGGCCTTTCCTGAAGGTGAGCAACTGGCATCGCAACACCTGACTGGGGGAGGCCCGAGAGACCCACTTGGCCTTCGGCAGGTGCCTCAAGCGCAGCCGCCTTCGGTAGGATAGAAAATGCTGACTACGGATGAGCACGGGAGAAAGGGAGCTAGATGTACGATGAACATACATAGAGAGTGCGATCATAAAAATTAATGCATAATTTAAATGAGCACATGAGAGAGAGCGAAGTAGAACAGGTTTCTGTGTTAATGCCCATAGGTGGAAGTCAGGCTGTACATGGAGGCAATGACCCGCCTCGTCAAGAAGGGAAGCAAGACTCTACGTGCTTAGGGTCAGAACCAGGCTAAGCTGGACGTAGTCCTGGACAGTCCCTTGAGACTTAGCTGCATAGTAGACGGCCTGTACTGTTATGTCTCTATGCCTTATGGTCTAAAGAATGCTCTTCCCACCTTTGTACGTCCTATGCAAAAAACCTTTGGAGAGCTAATAAGAGACTTAGTCGAGGTGCATGTCGATGACATCGTTGTCAAAGTCAGGCAAATCTCATCATTGTTAGATAAACTAGCCCTAGTCTTTGACAAACTGCGCTCCACGCGCACTAAGCTGAACCCCGACAAGTGTGTGTTTGGCGTATCCTCTGGGAAGCTCCTATTATTCCTGGTCTCACACCGAGGAATTGAGGCCAACCCAGAGAAGATCAAGGCCATCGACCTGATGTGGCCCCCCGCCCGCATCAAAGATGTCCAGAAACTCACGGGATGCCTAGCCGCGCTGAGTCGGTTTATACCGAGGCTAGCAGAGCGGGCGATCCCTTTCTTTAAGCTCCTGCGCAAATCCGGTCCATTTGCTTGGACCGACGAAGCAGAAGAAGCTTTCCAGGAGTTGAAGCAGCTCCTAACGACCCTACCCATCATGGTAGCCCCTGAGCCCGAAGAACACTTGCTGCTCTACATCGCGGCAACAACTGAGGTGGTGAGCATGGTTCTCGTCGCAGAGCAGCCGGACCCCTCGTCACCACGGCCTGCTCCGGTAGCAGAAGGCAAGCATCAGGAGACCCCAGAGGCTCAAGACAACCTCCCAGAGCTCCAACACAAGCTCCCGGAGGTCCAACGGGACCTCCCAGAGCTCCAAGACAACCTCCCGGAGGTCCATCGGGACCTCCCGGAGCTCCAGGATAACGCCCGGAGGCCCAAAGGAACCTCCCAGGAGAACAAGACGTCCTCCCGAGGGTCCAAGATGACCACCCGGAAGACCAGCGAGACCCCACGTAGGTTCAAGACGGCCTAGAAGCCTTCGAGTCCCACCTCCCGGAGGCTTCCCCGGACCCGTCTACCCCCTGTCAGCCTGAGCCAATGGAGGAGGACATCCCAGGCGCAGGGGGGAGGGTCCGGACCATCCATAGGCCTGTCTACTACATCAACGAAGTCCTCCACGACGCCAAGACAAGGTACCTGGAGGTCCACAAGCTGCTGTATGCAGTACTTGTGGCATCCAGGAAGCTCCGCCACTACTTTCAAGCCCACTGGATCTCGGTGGTCACCTCCTATCCGCTGAAGGCCATTCTTCACAGCCCCAACGCGACCGGCAATGTCGCTAAATGGGCAGCGGAATTGGCGGAGTTTGAGCTGGACTTCCTTCCTCATCATGCAGTCAAGAGCCAAGCACTGGCTGACTTCGTGGCCGAGTGGACGCCAACAATGACTAACCCAGGGGGTCACGAAGACGGTGAACCAAAGCCCCGAGGTCCGGTCTTCACCGGGCCTCACTGGACGCTCTTCTTCGATGGCTCCTCACGAAAGCAGGGGGCTAGTGCTGGCGTACTGCTTCTCATGCCATCGGGGGAGCAGTTTGGGTACATGGTGCGTCTCAATTTCAAGGCAACCAACAACATGGCAGAGTATGAAGCACTCATCTTTGGCCTAAAGACAGCCCTGTCTCTGGGCGCTCGCCAGTTGTTGGCACAGGGCGACTCCCAGCTAGTCATCAAGCAAGTTAAGGGTGAATGCTCCTGCAATGACCCACAACTAGCTGCTTATCTGCTCCACGTGCAGATGTTGGAGAAAGACTTCCTCGCCTTGGACCTGCGCCATGTACCGCGCGCTGGCAATGCCGCGGCCGACGACCTCTCAATGAAGGCCTCCACTGGAGCCCCTGTGCCCGAAGGAGTCTTCGAGAGGACGTTGCTGCGGCCCACAGCCCGGCCTGCCGAGCCGGGCGAAGGGGGCTGGACCAGCACCTCGAAGCCGGCGGTCCCGGCGGCCCTGCAGCCATGGACGCTGTCAAGGATCGTAAGCGTCACCGGGGACTCCGTGCAACCCAGCGCTCAAGATCCAGAAGCTCAAGTCAGACCCGATGCATGGATCACGGAGATCCAGGACTACTTGAAAGACAACATCCTCCCTGATGAACGTGTATCCGCTGAATGGATCGTGCGCATGGCTAATAGATACGCGCCGGTAGAAGGGGATCTCTATCGGCGTGCGCCAACCACATCCTATTGCAGTGCATAACCCAGGGGGAAGGCTGCGACTTGCTTGCTGAGATCCATGGAGGCGAATGTGGGAGTCACTCTTCCTCATGCACGCTCGTCGGTAAAGCCTTCCGACATGGCTTCTACTGGCCGACAGCACTCCGGGATGCTGTCATGCTGGTCGAGAGCTGCAAGGCATGCCAGTTCCACGCCAAGCAGATCCACACACCGGCTCAGGCGGTTCAGATGATCTAGCCCTCGTGGCCGTTCGCCGTATGGGGGTTGGACATCCTGGGACCATTCCCTAAAGCCATCGGGGGATTCCGGTACCTCTACGTCTCCATTGACAAGTTCACCAAGTGGCCGGAAGCTACACCCGTCGTCACCAGCAACAAGCAATCCACAGTAAAGTTCATCAAGTCGATCGTCTGCTGGTTCGGGGTCCCGAACAGAATCATTACCGGCAACGGGACCCAGTTCACCAGCGCAGCGTTCCAAGACTACTGCAAAGACCTCGGCATTCAGGTGTGCTATGCCTCCATTGCTCATCCAAAGAGCAATGGGCAGGTCGAGAGGGCCAACGCCGAGATCCTTCGGGGCCTCAAGACTCGCACCTATGCCGGCTTGAAGAAACATGGCGCCAAGTGGGTGGACGAGCTTCCGAGCACACTATGGGCTAACCAGAGATCCCAAAGCCGGGCCACCGGAGAGACACCCTTCTTCATGATATACGGGGCGGAAGTTGTGCTTCCCCCAGAGATCACCATGGGGTCTCTCCGTGTCCGAGCTTACGACGAAGCCACGCAGGACAACCTCCAGCGTGAAGACATCGACCTCGTCGACGAGGCTCGATTACACGCAGCGCTCCGGAATGCACGGTACCGGCAAACGCTCCGGCGCTACCACCAAAGCTCGTGTGTGTCCAGGAGCTGCAAGAAGGCGACCTGGTGCTACGGCGCATAATTTCTCGCGAAGGGACCGACAAACTCTCCCCCAGTTGGGAAGGTCCCTTCCAAGTCACGAAAGTTTGCCGCCCTAGGTGCGTATGCCTTTCCACCGAGGATGGGGATCCGCTCCCGAACCCTTGGAACATAGAACACCTCCGTAAGTTCTATCCTTAGAGCAATAGTAGGACAGTACTTTTTTCTTTCTGTAATAGATTCCATAGAGTCCAGGAACAGCGCTCGGAGCAGCTAAGCCTCAGGGGACGGTCCAGGACTACGTTCAACTTGGCCTGGTTCCGACCCTAAGCGCGTAGAGTCTTGCTTCCCTTCTTAATGGGGCGGGTCGTTGCCTCCATGTTTAGCCTATCTTCCTCCTATGGATATTTATATGGAAATAAACCTGTCCTGCTTTGCTCTTACCCTTGTGCTCATTTAATAACACATTAATTTTTGTGACCGCACTTTCTGTGTATGCTCACCATACACTCAGCTCTCTTTTCCCATTCTCACACTAGTTGGCATTTGCTATCCTACCGAAGATGGTCGTGCTTGAGATACCTGCCAATGGTCAGGGGGCCTCTCGGGCCTCCCCCAGTCAGGTGTTGCGATGCCAGTTGGTCCAGTACTAAGGGCCAGACGGTCGTACCCTGACCTCGGAGGGAGCCGGGCCATCGGCGCCGGGCGCACTGAATTGCCCAAGCCCCGTATACCGGATCAGGACCATAAGCCAAATAAGAGTATGAGATAGGGAAGGGGCAAGGAGAATTACGGTTCCCTTACTTGTGTGCAGAACCTCCCAGCCTTAGCTCGCCCGCAGGAGTATGGTAGGTGTGCCCAATTCATTGGCCACACCTACCAGGGGGCCACTACGAGGACCGCTCAAGGAAAGACCGGAGCTCCAACGCAAGACCGGAAGATCCGGACCTCGCCCCCTCCGCAGGGGCGGGTTCCGAAGGCCCCACGTGTCCGGCGGGGACGGAGCTCCCCTCTCCTTAGAGGGTAGCTTCGGGCCCACCACGTGGCCGGTAGAGCCGGACCTCGCCCCCTCCGCAGGTGTGAGCTCCCAAGGCTCCACGTGTCCCGTGGGGTCGGATTTCCCTCTCCTCAGAGTAGGGCTCCGGGCCCGCCACGTGGCCGGCAGATCTGGACCTCCCCGTCCTCACGGGGTGAGCTCCGAAGACCCCTTGGGTCCTTAACACAATAAGGACCCAAGGAAGGTGTCTGTGCAAGGCTTCAAGATTGGTGAAGACCTCCGAGGTCCTTGCGGAGCTAAGGACTCGTCCAGGCCAAGCCAAGAAGAAGATAAGCACGGACACAAAAAACAAAGAGCATGTCGATTTATTCAAAGCTCCATGAGCTAGACTACAGACTCAACAAAAGCAAAAAAGAATAGATACAGGGCCTTCTTGCCGCAGGGGCGACTGCCTAAGAGTCCCCGGACTCCCGCTGGAACCTAGAGGCCACGAGGGCGGCCATGTCCCCGACTTCGGCCCTAGCAGCTTCCTACCGCTCGACGACAGGGCCTAGTCTCACCGGCTCCAGAGAGAAGGAAGGGTCTTGACTCCGGAAGCACGCCAGCACGTGCGTGGCAACCTCGTTCGCCAGGCCTCGTCCCTCCGCCTCAAGCTCGTTGGCGATCACCACTTCGAGCCTGCCCAGCTTGGCGCTGATGGACTCAAGCGCCGGGATTGCCTCAAACACCTCCTGCGCTGGAGCCTCCGTCCGCACTGGGCTGAAACCGAGGGGAACCTTGGCGGACCCCGCCTCAGCGACAAAGCTCCAGACCGCTCGGGCCTCGACAGACCGCGAAGCCTGGAGCTTCTCCACCTCTTGGCGGGCCGCCAGCTCGCGATTAAGCACTGCATGGCACTCCCGGGAGGTCTGCTCCTCCCTCGCGGCAACAGCCGACTCGTGGAGCCCCAGCTCCTCGGCCCGAGCCCTCAGCTCACCCTCGCTGGCCTCCAGCGGTGCGGCGACCTTCTTCTCCTCGGCCGCCATGGCGCGCTCTCGATCCACGACGGCGCACTCGCGGCGAGCTACCTGCAGCCGCAGCTCCTCCACGGCAGTGGAACGCGCTTCGGCCCTGGCGTGAGCTTCACGGGTCTCCTGGCGGAGCCGCCGGGTCTCCGAGCCCAGGCGGTCGACGGTTCTCTTCTGAGAATCGAGCAGCACCTCCATGAAACCAAGCCTTGACTGCCTCGAGTCAAGCTCTGCCTTAGCCTCTTGGTTCCGCTGCTTCAGGAGATGCCCCCAGCTAAGGAGGCGGTCTCTCTCTCTCCAGCCAGCACCTCCCGCTCCCGCTCTAAGGCAGCCTGGACCTGCCGGACGCCAGACTGTGCAAGCCCCAAGGCATCCGCTAGGGGCAGCGGGGTGGCGGAGGCCAAGCCGCGCCCCTGACCTCCTCCATCCCGTCCTCAACAGGTGGAGGTGCCGGTGCCTCGGCAGCTAAGAAAAGGCGCCGATTGGGGGAAGCCAGAGGGCCAGCAGCAGCCCCTCCAGCCTCAGCACCGGACTTCCGAGTTGGCGGAGGCCGAGCGGGTGCTGCCGCCGCCACCGCGGGGGATGGTCCCGCCGGCACAGAAGAAGCCAACGCCGACTTGGGGGCCGTCGGAGCCGCCGCAGCCCCCGGACGCTGCGGCGCAGAGCCTCCGGTAGCCAGAGATGGCGGGGAACAGACTCACCCCCAGCAGCCGATGTGTCCCTGCCGGCATAAGAAGCTCTCAGTCTAAGAAAGGAGAAAAGAACGCTAGTTCTAAAAGCTGGAAAGAGCAACACTTACCGAGGGACATGAGCGCTCCAACGGGATTGGAGCCCCGGCTTCCGAGCCAGGACAGAACCACCGGAACCTGCCGCCGGCGCCTGCGCCTGCACCGCAGGCACCCGGACTGGCGGAGTAGGAGGCAGAGCAGTAGGACCCCCGTCAGTGGTGCCCCTAGTGCTGCTCGCCGATCTGGCCCCTGAGGCCCGGAGCACCTGCGCCCCCGGATGAGTCCCAGCGCTGCTCCTTCCGGCGCCGCTGCTTGCCGAGCCTACAGCCGGGACGCTCGCTTGCTGTGGCGCCTGAGCCCTCGACTCACCCCCGGGCATCGCCCCACCGGCGTCCCTCCTTGAAGCTCCTCCACCTGAAGAAGGGAGGCGGGACGCCCGGGGCTCCTCGGACCGCCGCTGTCTGAGAAGAGCCCCGCCAGAGCTGGAGACCCGAGGTCTCTTTGGGTCGCCGCCCGACGAACCAGCGCCTCCGGGAGATGGGCGCAAGGGTACCCCGGCCCCCTGACTCGGCGCAAACGACGCCCTCGGAGGGGATCGGGCACGTTTCTTCTCTGGCTGCCCGGGGGCCGACTCCTTTCCCTTCCCCTTGTCGACGGTCCGAGCTCCGTCGACCCTCGGTGCGGGTTGGGCAGCAGCAGACGTCTCGCGCTCCGCCCCGGAGCGCTCGACCCCGGCGATCTAGATCCCCCAGAAGGCATCCCCAACCTTACGAACGGCAATCCCGATGTCGTCAAGGTTCGGCATCTTCAGCAGGAACTTTGCCCTCCTCTGCGGCTCCAAGAAGAGGGGAGTGCCAGAGGCCGGGAAAGTGAGGTCGCCGCCGGTGACAAAGTCGCTGCTCACCCTGGCCACCATCTCGTACAACACCTCCTCAGATGGGTCGGAGCCGAGACCCCTCTCCAGCCTGGAGCAGTCGAGCTCGTCGGTGTAGTACCACGCCGGGTGGTTGCGTTGCTGCAAGGGTGCAATACGGCGTGACAGGAAGTCTATCAGCACCATCAGGACGTCAGCCCCTCGTTGGCCAGGAACCGGATCCGCTCCAAGACCGGCGCGTACTCCGGCTCCAGTTCCGGGATCTCCTCCCAGAAGCGACGCTCGGTGGTCGGGCCGACAGTTGGCAGCTGCAGGCGATCATGCTCGTCGGTCTACACGATCACCCAGTTCTCCCTCCAGTTTTCCCACCTCGCCACGCCAAAAGGTAGAAGGTACCCAAAGGCCTTCGGATCCTTGCAGCGATGCTGGAAGTAGTACGCCCCCAGCTGATTCTTCGAGCTGTGCCCGGTCATCCGCAACACGAAGAAGTAGAGGAAGAGCGTCACTGAAGCGCGCACCCCCACGAACATCTCGCAGAAGTGCACGAAGATGGCGGCCATCGTGAAGGAGTTGGGGGAGAGGTGATGGAGCTGGAGACCGAACGTCTGCAGCAGCGTCACAAAGAAGGAAGAAATCGGCGGGACGAACCCCGCCATGGCGTAGGCGGTGAAGAAGACTATTTCCCCCTTCTCCAGGAGCAGGGGGAGAGATCCCTGCCGGAGCCAGCATTTCTGCTCTTCCGCGTGCCAGCCCAGCATCCTGCACACTGACCCGAGCTCGGCCGACCGAGCGAGACGCAGCGGAGCCAAGTTGGAAGCCGTGGCAGATGGAAGCTCAAGAACAGGGAAGACAAGGGCGCAAGAGCTCAAGGAAACAAGGAAGATGCAAGCGCAGGGAAGTGCGAAGGGAAGCCGCGATGCGGGTGAGATCCCCTTTTAAACTTCCCAGGCACAATTCAAAGCGATTCGAAACACTTCGAATACGCTGCTTGGACATCCGCTTCAGCTCCAAGACCGAGCATCGATGACAAGTAGACCCAAGCAGTCCAGCTGAAGCGGTGGGCCAAGAAGTCAGTCTCTCAAGAAGATGAGCCGACAGGACGCTTCGGCGGTTCCCGAAAAGGTGCTGCGACGTGCAGAGGTGGCAGCCTTGGGAACCGCCGCAGTAAAAGCAGCCATCAAGCGGGGCACGCGCTCCCACGATCCCGCGACTGTTAGTGCCCCGGCAACGGTCAATACGGGTCTTCGAGAAGGTGCGTGGAGTGGAAGAGACGGGGGCCCCACCTCGGGCTCGTTATCTCCCCCGAGATTGGCCTGGGGGCCACTGTCAGTACCCTCAATATGGTGTACCCCCACGCACAAGGGAAACTGCCTAAGGACCTCGCCCTTCTCCGCAGGGAGAGCTACGAAGGCGCCGCGTGTCCAGCGGGGCCGGACGTCCCTCTCCTCAGAGGAAAGCTCCGGGCCCATCACGTGGCCAACTGAGCCGGACCTCCCCCCCTCCGTGGGGAGAGCTCTGAAGGCTCCACGTGTCCAGCGGGGCCGGACCTCCCTCTCCTCAGAGGAGAGCTCCGGGCCTGCCACATGGCCAGATGAGCCGGACCTCCCCCCTCCGCGGGGAGAGCTCCGAAGGCTCCACGTGTCCAGCGGGGCCGGACCTCCCTCTCCTCAGAGGAGAGCTCCGGGCCCGCCATGTGGCCAGCAGAGCCGGACCTCCCCCCTCCACGGGGAGAGCTCCGAAGGCTCCACGTGTCCAGCAGGGCCGGACCTCCCTCTCCTTAGAGGAGAGCTCCGGGCGCGCCACATGGCCAGCAGAGACGGACCTCCCCCCTCCGCGGGGAGAGCTCCGAAGGCTCCACGTGTTCAGCGGGGCCGGACCTCCCTCTCCTCAGAGGAGAGCTCCGGGCCCGCCACGTGGCCAGCAAAGCAGCGCTGCCCGCCCCCTCGCAGTAGGGAGCAAGAGTAAAGACGCGCCATACCTTGCCCGTACCAGGTATTCAAGACCCGCGCCTTCCCAAGGCGCGGAGACGTGGAGCACGCCTCTGTCAGGTGCCGTTGCCCCAATCACATCGCAGTGAAGACTGGCGCGCCGCGTCAGAGGCTGTACGCCAATAAACACAGCGACAAGACGTCCCCTGCCACCACTGCCATCATCAACCACTACGACTAGCTTGCGGCATGGGCAGGGCGGCAGAACGAAGACTCGTAAGCCCTCGCTAGAAACAACTACCGGCGTAACTGCAGATACGGTAGATGGCAGGCAATCTCCCCGGGACCAACTGTCGGATCCCGGGCCCACCTTGTAAGCCACTCAAGCCTTGGACTATAAAAGGCTCGGGTAGGCAACGTTAGCAGGGGTTCGCCTTTTACACACTCTCACGCAGGGTTCGCACCTCAGCTATTCACAGCTGAGGGTTCGACTCTTTGCACACTTACGCTCCAGCATCCGAGCACTTAGGTCATCCCCAAGCTCAGAACTCCGGCTCTAAGCACCAAGCAATACAATGAGCATCTCTGCTCACCGTGGACGTAGGGTTTTATGCTCCGGCAGCCTGAACCACGTAAAAATCCCTGTGTCAAGCTTCTCCTTCAATCGTCCCTAACGCATAAGCTCTCCGTGAGTGACTAGCCCCTCCAAAAAAGAACCTTCGCGGGCTGCCCAGAGCAGGCCCGGGGGAATTGTCGGCTACACACTTTGACAGTCACCCATCCCCAAATTTCTCCGGGCCAAGCACGCTTAACCCTGGAGTCCTTTGCAGGTGGGCTTCCGGAAAAGAAGGTATACCTTGTTGGTATGAGTATTCTATCAATCCTATTAAGCCGGGAGTCAGGATATCACACAATCCACCCCCCTTAGAAAACCAACGTCCAAGTCGGTCAATGCCAAGACAGGAACGTCCTCTCTTAGCCACGTCCGTACGTTCAGTATTGGCATACGCATACCGTACGTCCGGTTAGCAGCATACGTACCATACCGTGTCCCACACAGAGGACCCACGCGTCATGCGTACGTACCCACGTTCCTGACCCGTACGCTACCGTATCCTTCTCACTGAACCGTATGCACCCGTGAAACTTTGAGGGTCGGCTCTGATACCACGACTGTGGGGACACCCGTGGTTCACCCACTCCGGGATCGCAGAGGGTGGTGCCGTGCGATGCGGCACCCGACAGCACAAACGAAAAGAATAAGAACAACATACAAACTTTTATTTTATATAAAAACAGCGGAAGTCTTTTACAAACCTACTATACAGCGGAAGTATTATACATGCCAAACTCTCATACTAGCTAAGCAAAGAGTGTAGCCGTCCAGCCCTGGGACGCTACACACTAGCAGCACTCAATCAAAGATCACGGCGGCGTGCAGGGCTCCAGCTCGGCCGTGTACCCCGACGGGGGCATGGCCTCGTCCTCAGACCCCTCCTCATAGATCTCACCTGCACACAGCTCAAATATTGCAACCGTGAGCACGATGGCTCAGCAAGGCTTAACCGACAACCCTAGTCATGGAACTCTACATGCAGGGATGTGTAATATAGGAAAAAGAGACTTTGCAATAAAGACACGCCTACAAATTGATCCTTACTTTCAGTTTTATAGCAACAGATTCATGTGCCTTAGGCAGAACTCACATCGGAAGTCTACAATCAAACAAGAAACGCTTTTCCCCGATGTGGTGATGCCCAAAGTGGAAAATAAACTTAATTAGCTCTACATCTACAGCAGACATGGTTTCCAAACAGTAATAGTTCATCACAGCATATTATCATTCATCAGGCTTATTCCTCTTCTTACTATGTCACAGAACAGTGAACAAGCGGTACTCAAATAACCGCGAGGGATGGTGATTGCAATCAGGAGACACCCGGACAACACGTTGCATGCACGCACTTTCAGAAGCGTGATTCCACACCCCTTCCTAGTCTGTTGTATGCAACAACCTTTCAAAGGCAACCCAAACGCCGAACCGGTACATCCGTAACGGGCAGGAGGTCCCCGCGTGGAGCGTGACTGTGCCCACCGGCAGATTTACACCTTGCTACCCTCAACCCACTTCTATTTACGGTTGGGTAAGCCTCGACACCCAGGTTAACCAATTACATCGGTTTCCTGCTTATGTCAGTATGCCATCCGGTACTGTTTGATACTTGTTCAGCAGGCCCGCACACGACTCAGTCCTCAATCGACACCAACAGGGCTACGTACGTGAGACCTCCGCTCACTGCATCCTATCCGCCCTGCTAGGTCTCATTTTCACCACTCTTAAGCCAATTTCTACTCTGACCATACCGTGTGATAAAACATTACCTCGCGAGTAGATTCCAACTACTCGACTTCTACCGAGATCCTAAGCATATTAGCACGGCATTCTCTACTCGTCGAGTCTGTAAACTACCCAACCCTTCATAGGATTTAAAGTCATGCAAGTGGGGTTTCAAACACCTTAACTCTAATGCAAGCATTTCAACCTAGACATAAGTGATACAAATGAAAACTTTGTAAAAGGTACTTAAATGTAAACCGGGGATTGCCTGATTGCGAGTCAAAGGAGAAGTTAGCATCGGGTGGAAGGACGTCCAACGGCTCCGGTGTATCTTCAACTTCGGTCACTATATGAGATGTAGCAAAATATATGTATAAGTGCTAATGAAATATAAGAATTCACTTCTATTAATAGCTACTGCTATTTATATTCCTTAATTGGCTTTGGGACTTTTACAGGGAATACTAGACTCTATATGGATGATCTTAGCAACATTTGGAGAAATTTCATTGCACCTTGTGGTCTCCAAAATTCCCACAAGTACAAGGCTTCTCTGAATTTTGAGCCCAAATCAGGAGTTTTGACATGACTAACCGTGGAAGATATAATTAGGGTAAGTCTCCATGGTTCTATCAAAATTTGTTTCACCATTTTTGGAGCTACCAACAGAGAGATATAAATTTTTGAAGTTGGACAGGAGTTCTAAAAGTTTCTGTTTAAATTTTAATTTTCAAATAAAGGCTGAACTTTGGAAGGCAATTTAGCCTAGCAAATGACCTCCAATGGAGCTCAAATTTTTACTTGAGATCAGTAACTATAAAAAGGATTAGCTGCCCAAATTTGGGAATGTTTCATAAAGAATTGCTCCTGAAATAAATCTCCAAAGAATTTACTAAAAACAATTCTACAGAAATTCCTGTGCATTTTCATAGCAAGCAATTTGTTCCTCTGTGAAGTACTCATGAGGATTCCAACAAAATTGGTCTCATCCTTTTTGGAGTTCCCTACACAAAGTTATGGATTTTTCAAACTTGAATAACTTTCTGTTTGAAATTTACACAGAGACTCAAAGGGGGGCCCATGGGTCAGATGCTTTTTCAACCTCCCGCCAGAGAACGCGTGTGCACACCGGCACAGATCGTGGCGCGGCTCGTTCTCCCTCAATTCTCCACCGTTTTTGCTCTGGTTTCGCCCTACATGACCGTGGGAACTTGGCGCAGCTGCCGGGCAAGGTTTTACCTCATGAAAACCACCGGAAGTAGGTCGGCATCGGCGGCGGCGCTCGGCGGCGCAGCATAGAAATGTTCCGGCGTGTCCCAAGCTTGTACCGACGAGATAAGTTGCCCTAAAGCATCCCTAGTGGTCGGGGAACATGGAACGCAAGCCAATCCTTGCAGCAAACGGCCGGAAAAGGGGGTTCACCAGAGGACCGACCCGTTTTTGCCGCCGCCGGCGATTTCTCGTCGCCCGGGGCGTGTGGTGGATGGTTTGCTGCGGTATTCAGCGTGGGAGGGCGCTAGGATGGTGTGATGCTATGGCCTGAACCAAAGGAAGAACGATCAAGCGTGTTGGAAGAATTTCTTGTTTGGTTTTGATCGGTTCTTCACGTGTACCGGCGCCAAAACACAAATTCCGGCGAGCCAGCGACGGGGAAGAGCAAGGGGACTGCAGTAGCATGATCTACACACCTTGGCGCACCTTAGGGAGGTGTTGGTCATGCGGGAGAGGCATTGGAGTGGCCGGAATACGTGGAGCAGCGAGGTGCGGCGGTGCTCTGTTTTCTCCAGGTGAAGAACAGCTCGGGCACTGTGAGGGGAGGCCAGGGACGATCTGAGGATTGGTGGAACACGTCGAGGAGTCACCGGTGCAGCTCCTAGGGTGATCAACTGACGCTAGAGAGGGTGGTAGGCTGCTGAACGACAAGCACAGAGGGAGCGCGCTGTGTTTTTCTTCGGTGGCCCTCGAGCAGCTGAGGCTGAGGAGGCTTCGGTTGAAGGCAGAGAGGAGAAATATGAGTGCTGCGGCTCTGATCATCCATGCACGAGTTGTCTTCGGGAGCAAGCAAGGCAAGCAGCTCGGTGGAATCAGTGCAGCTCGGTGGCGCGCAGTGATTACCCCAGAGAAGCAAAAACAGTCGGTTGTGTTGGATGTGTGGCTGACAGGTGGGTCCCACCACGTCATGTTTTTCATCAAATTTTCCCCCCAGCTACTCATAATTGAATGCCTTACTTTACCCCAAAGCTAAGGTTTGAAATTTTGAATTCAAATAGTTTGAATTCTGGTGTGAAGTTTGAATTGGGTATGGCCATTTAAATTTGAAATGAAATTTGAATTCTTCTTTTTGCATTGTTCCAAAAACATAGCAAACCAACTCCAAAGTTTCTGATTTTTGGCATGGCTGCTAATTCAAATGTGGGGAACTCATTTGTGGAACCAAATTTGAAAATAAAGGAAATTAGAATTTGAAACTGAAATTTAAATTTAGATTGGAGGGCTTCCCCTTTTAATTCCAAACAAATCTAAAACCCCTCCAAATGAGCTGAAATTTGGAAGGTTGAATATTTGAAATATAAAGACCCAAGTTATGAATTTGTATCTCCAGTTTTGGAAGTTTGAATCCTCACTTTGAACTTACACTGTTATAATTCAAAGTTTTAATGCCCCTCATTTTTCCTAAGTGTACATGTGCTGAATTTCTTGCTACCACTTTTTGGGGATTTTACACTTTTATGATCAGTATAAATCTCAGTCCTCTTTCCCTTCAAATAGTACCTCCAAAGCTTCAACGCATGGACCACTGCGGCTAGCTCTATGTCATGCGTAGGGTAGTTCTTCTCTTGTTTCCGGAGTTGTCTAGAGGCATATGCATCGACATGTCCGTCTTGCATAAGAACACACCCCAATCCATGTCCCGAAGCACCACAATACACGGAAAGTTTTTCTGCATATCCGGCATAACTAATACTGGGATTGTTGTTAATCTTTTATTTAACTCTTGAAAATATGCCACACACTCTGGTGTCCATGTGAATGTGATTCCCTTCTCTAACATTTTGGTGAGAGGCCTCGAGATCTTGGAGAACCCTTCGATGAATCATCGGTAATATCCTGCCAAGCCTAAGAAGCTTCGGATTTCCCGACATTCTCAGGAGTATTCCACTTTTGCACATCCACGATCTTGGCGGGGTCCACGGATATCCCTCCTTCAGAGATTATATGTCCTAGGAAAGGAACTCTCTTCAGCCAAAATTCACACTTGCTTAGCTTGGCATAAAGTTGGTGTTCTCCCAGTTTTTGCAACACCAGTCTTAAGTGCTTCTCATGTCCCTCTTCATCTTTAGAGAAGATTAGAATATCATCAATGAAAACCACCACGAACTTGTCCAAATATTCCATGAATACCTTGTCCATGAGATACATGAAGTATGCCGGGGCATTGGTTAACCCGAACAGCATGACCGTGTATTCATACAGCCCATATCGAGAGACGAAAGCTGTCTTGGGAATATCGGATGGTCGTATCTTCAATTGGTGATATCCAAATCTGAGATCAATCTTTTAAAACACACATGCCCCTCTCGACTGGTCAAACAAGTCTTCAATGCGAGGCAGCGGGTACTTGTTTTTGATGGTCACCTTTGAGTTCCGTCCTTCTTAGGTACGAATATCACTGGAGCTCTCCAAGGTGAGGAACTAGGATGAATGTACCCTTTATCCATCAACTCCCGGATATGTTCCTTGAGCTCTTCTAGCTGCTTGGAAGCCATCCTGTAGGGCCTCTTATATATCGGGGCTGCTCCAGGCATTAATTCGATCGCAAATTCCACTTCTCCATTAGGGGAGGGCATACCTGGTAACTCCTCAGGAAATACATCTAGAAACTCCTTTATCAATCTTATCTCTTCAATCTTTGCTTCCACTTGATTGAGTTTAATGTCCTTCCTTGGTTCTTGGACGGCTATGAACTTGACCTTAGTGCCACTCGTATGAGTTAACTCCACCGTTCTCGTCGACCAATGGATAACACCTTTATGCTTGGTCAGCCAGTCCATTCCCAAAATAATATCTATCCCTTGTGAGTTTTACCACTATGAGGTTTGCAGAAACACTACCCCATTAATGTCTAGACTCACCCTAGGGCATACTTGTCTTGTTCTTATTTCTCCTCTTGGAGAGTTCACTACTAGCATATGGTTCATTTGCGTTGTTGCTAGATCATGTTTTATCACAAATTATTGAGCAATGAACGAATGGGTAGCACCAGAATCAAATAAAATTGTCGCAATGTGGGAATTAGCAGGGAACGTACCAATCAACACATCTGGTACTTTGTGTGCTTCTTCCATAGTCATGTCATTCACCCTTCCATGCACCAAGTTCTGCTGCTGTGGCTGTGTGGGCTTCTGCCTTGGACACTTGTGGGCATAGTGTCCTACTTCACCACAATTGAAACACTGTGTAAGGGCCTAAGTTTTTGGCACATATTCAAAGTGTTCATCACCACACACGCCCTCTGCCGAAGAAAACTTCGTTTGCTTTCTTCTCCTCGCGTGAACACTACGCCAAAGCTCTCTTCCCTCCGCTACCTCGGCTCGATCGGGAATCCTCGGCCGAATCGACCGCGCCATCCCTCCCCAAGCTGCTAAACCGCACCCTGAGCTCCGCACACACCTCCCCGACCCGGAAACAAGCGAGTTCCGGCCTTCCTTGCCTGAGAACGACCGCCACAGTGGTGACCAAGCTTCAGCCGACGATCGGGTGATCGTGGACAGCACTCCACAGGGGTTCTTACGGTCAAGCGATCCAGGCCACGGGAGCGCGCCGTGTTGGTGCTGCTCTCAACCAAGTCTCAAGCCACGCCGTGAAGCATCCGCGGTGAATTTAAAGTTTTTCACTCCGGTGACTTCTATCAAGCGGTCGGTACGGTTTGTTCAAATTCTTTCTCTCTGATCCTCCGTAGGTCATCAAACTCTGCACATAGGCGCTGGACTAGCCGGCGATCATCTTTGCTTTAGGATCCGTCGCATGAAAACACCACGGAGCAACGTATTCCGAGCTTTACCGAGTGTGTTCTTCGCGGAACCAATCGGGCGCACGATGCCGAGCTAGTTGGCTTAGTTTCCGAGCTAATCCATGGCCTTTTTGCCGAGCTTTGCAGTCACCCACTGGTGCTGTAGAGCTAGTCGATCAAGGTTTTGGCAGGATAGGGACCCCGGCCAACGCTACCGAACTTCAACCGAGGCCGCCACACGTCGCCGGCCATCTTCCGATCATCGACAGCCCCAGTACACCTCACCATCGTGTTCCTCGATGTCGCATACGCCCTAGAGGCGAGTTTTAGCCCATACGGTGGCCGGAACCGGCGAACCGGCGAGCTGGGGGCGCGGGCGCGCGAAAAACGGCCGGAGGAAGAAGAAGCCGGTGGGTCCCGGCTGTCAGCGGTGGAAAGATTTAAAACTGGGATCTTCTGGGGCCTGGATCAGGTGTGGCTGCACGCAAAGGACTCAGTAGCCGCGGGTGTCAACCGATGAGTAGCTGACACGTAGCCCCGGGTCCCACGCGCAGTGATTTGAACTTTTCTCGATTTTTCAGATTTCATTCAAACTTCAAATCCTCATAACTTTGGCTAGGAAACTCCAAATCAAGTGAACCAAATTTTTTTGGATTCAGCTCTCTGAGTAATTTCTAGCAAATCAAGTTTCACTTCATGAAAACCCTTATTTCTCCAGAATTAATTCTTCAAAGTTTAAACTGTTTATAATTTTAACTGGAGAACCTTTTGGAGGAAAATTCTGAAATTTTGCTGGGATGTTCACCAGAATATCCCTGAGCTACCATAAAAATTTCAGATCCATTTGAGCTCATTTGATCCACCTAATGGTGTGATTAATAAAACTGTTCCAGAGAAAATAGAAAATGTCCAGAAACATTTTCAGAATTTCTCTGAAATTGTTTAGCACATATCTTTAGTTAGGAACCTTAAAATTAAGTGAAACCAATTCCATTAGAACCCTCTGAAAATCTAGTTTTCAGAAAGTCATGGGTAGCTCTATGAAAATCCCTAGAACACCATAAGAGCTCCAATTAAGGTCAAGTACATAATTATTTGTGGAGAGCTCAAATGAGCTTTGCTGCAACTAAAACTTGGCCAAGTCTCTGTTTAGGTTGTATCCAAACCATAGTAAAAGTTTCAAAGTCATTGGGTATGTCAAGTGAGACTTATAAACTTCACAAGTTTAAATTCAATTCAAATGCATTTAAATTGATACATATACTTGTTATCTCATGTAGTCGCTAAGGTTGAGGAGGAAGCTGAAGTCTTAGACTTCGTTACTACGGAAGAGCAGCTAGCCTATGACCAAGAGCAGCAAGGCAAGCTCCGGTTTGCATTAACCCTTTTACAATTTTTTACTTTTTTGAGAACTTACTTTGAGTACCCTTACTGCTTGCATTAGAGTACCCTTACTGTACCGTGACGTAGAAAGAACAGGCTACTTACTGACTGAAAGATAGACTTTGATTGTTAATGATTTGCTTTAGTTTAGAGCTAATTAAAGTTCCTTTCAACTTTGGGCAAAGCACATGAGAGAAATGCGTTTCTTGTTTGATTGCGGCTCTCGCATGTGCCTTAGTGTAAGGTTCTCCACAACCTGCTGCTAAAACTTGAAAGTAAGGTTCCACTAAGTAGGCGAGTCCTTTGCAACTTATTTTACCTCATGCAGCTATCACCCTCATGTAGAAGTTTCATGTTTAGGAGAGACGGGCCAGTCTTGCTGAGCCTTCGTGCTCACTGCTTGTGTTTGAAGCTTTTGCAGGGTTCTATGAGGAAGGGACTCCTGAGGAGGAGACGAAACCCCAGGAGGGGAAGCCCGAAGCCCGTCGAGTGGGAGTCGTGCACGCCACCGTGTTAGTGTGTGTGCGTGCTAGCGGGGACACGTTCACGGGCTGAACGTGAACTTGATGCGTAGTCTACGCCAGTGAGTGTAGACTGAACATATTTTGTTGTAAAAGTGTTCATAAACCTGTTTATGTAATAAAACTTTGCTTCTGCTTTGTACCTTTGATGTGTGTTATCCGGTGATGTGCAACACAGCACCCCTCAGCGTGATCCTGGCTCGACAAGACCGTGGGGTCGTGTCAGCGTGGTATCAGAGCTCGCTTGAGGTTTAACGCACTACAAATGTCATCTTTTTCAAAAAATCCAGTGAGGAACGAGTTAGTAGCCCATATAAGGATGTTATTAGTGTACAGAAAGTGGCATAGTAACCTAATTACTTATGTCGGAAAATCGTGCATCTCAGGACGCTTTATGTCTTGGGGAGTGCACGTAAGCGCTGTCCACCAGTGCGCACAAGCTGAAGGGTGGAGCCCCACGGGTGGCAGGTAAGACGACCCGCTTTAATATCCTCTACGACTCTTCATGTCGTTTGGGATATTCGAGCAACGTCTGTCCCTGGCGTGCTTTGGGCAATTTGGGAGACCCCGTCACGTGATCAGTAACATGAACACGTAGCTCAGGGTGTGTTTGGCTTGAGAACATCCGGGCGAGTGATGATGGACGGCTGTACGAACTGTATGGATACCGGGCTCGGTGAGCAGCCGAGTCTGATGATTGTGTGGGTTATCTGCAGGTAGTCTAACCATGAAACGGTAGATGTGTAGCATCCGTGTGCGAGTGACGCTTAGTGCCACTGAATTAACGAAGCCGGCTAAGTCCTGTATAGGTTTTTCTTTGTGAGGACGTAGTACCGACATGATCTGATGACGCATCGACGTCACACCCCATTAAATGAGCAAATGCATTGTAAAACTTGAAAGTTTTAACCCAGAGCACTAAAACTTGATGTAACTCCTTCCCTTAATCAGGATATTCAAAGTTAATAAGTTTTCAACTTATAGGATACTAAGGACAGAGTCCCCTGTTTTCAGCTGAATTAAGGCTGAAGTTAATCAGAGGTTAGAGGTTGAGTTATTTCGATGTTGGGGTCATATGATACATTTCTGGAAATCTTTGGAAGAGCTTTACAACTTTTCTGTTAAGGTCCAGAGAAGTTTCATTCTCTAACCAATCGAAAAATGCATTAGAGTTGAAACTGTCCAGAAAACAGGGCAGAGCAAACACTCTCTGTAACTCTCTGTAAATTGAGCATAACTTCCTGCATAAAAATCCAAAAATTGAAAATGAGGTAGTTCTGAAAATCTTATGAGATTGGTTACAACTTTGTAACAGAAAGTTTTGTCATATTGGGAGTAGAATTAACTGGAATTCTTGGATCAAATCAGTACCTCAAGCAGGGAGGTGCTGTCCAATTTTCTCCAGAAATTCTGTTAACTTTGATATCTCATAACTTTTGAACCAGGACTGATCTTAGGCCAATCAAACACTTTATGGAAATCTATTGAGGTTAGATTTAACTTTGATGTTGAGCTCCAGAATTGGTTTTGCCTTTAGCATGGCCTAAATCAGGTTGAAATGGAAACTGGTCAGGGCTGTCATGTTGGACAGCAGATCAGCAGTCAAATTTGTTTAAATTTGAACTATGTTTCCAAGTTTTATGGGTTCAATGACATGTATTATGTTATAACTCAATGGTTTACTGTTCAAATAAATATTTTACATTTCTCAAATATGTTTTACAGATGACAGCGGATAGACAGTTGGAGAACAGGTGGGTGGTGTCCCACTATTCTCACTGCAGCGGCTATCCGGAAACGTTGAGGCAAATGCTTCAATATTTTGGGTATGACAAGATGCCGCAGTACTTCGCCAAGGAAGAAGGCGAGGAGGGGAACAAGACGTGGACGATCCATGTCGAAGTTCCTGCCGGACCTACGCCACCCGGTTGGGCGCCGTTCACCGTTACGGTGAGAGGCAGACAGCCGGAGGGGATGTGGCAAGTGGCAGCCCATGACACCATGTCGCGTTTCTGCCAACTACACGTGAGAGCTATGGGGGCACTCCATTCATGCTCGTTCCGGTGGAGGGACGGGCTAATCATGTGTGGGAAGGGAGGTACGGGGAGGCAACCGATCCGGGTTGCCCAAGGTACAACCCCGCAGAGGCGAACCTCAGTCTCCAATTGAGGGCAGGAAAAGCCATGATGGACAGCCAAGCTGTTCATACGGATTGTCTTGCTGCAAAGCTCAAGGAGAGCACAATCCGTGGAGATCATTTCGAGAGTGCTCACAGCGCCCTCAATGTGATCCTTCCGACGATTAAGCGACTGAACGAACAACATAATCAGTTGCAACGTCTGAAGAAGGCGAAGAGGAAAAGCCGTGTCGACATCACGGCTTTGCAACAGCAGGTGGAGGCTCTGACCCAGCAGAACGAGGTCCTTACTCAAGAGCGGGACGAAGCTATTGAGGAGGGGCAAGGCTGGGAAGAGGACTACAACCAGGCCATGGATGAGGTGCACGCGTTGCAGGACCTCGTACCTCCGGTAATGAGCATACCGGTGGTAGGTGCCATACCCGTGGTCTTGGGCCTTCCGGCAATGGGAGAACCCGAGATGGGAGAGGAGGTTGTAGATCCAGAGCCACCAGCAGAGGTACCGGAGGAGGACGACCCACAGGAGGTCGAGTTCTACTCCGAGTAGGAGGTTACCGTTGCCAAGTAGGGCAACCAGAGTTGTGTAACCCAAACTTTTGTAACCAGTGACATGTCGTGTAGGAAGTAGCTTATGTATAGGTAGTGACGACATGAGCAAGACTTCTCGGAGACCCAAGAATAATGTATCTTGTATAAAGTTTATGCTTTATCAATATATGTGAATGTTGTGCAAATTATTCATGCGTCACTTCAAATACCTACTGTTTCATATGGAATTTTTAAGTATGACATGTGCTGATCGCTGCTGTTTTGAATTTCAGAATGACTCATACTCGTGCCAACCCGGACGTTGGGGGTTCTAGTCAAGGGGGAGAAACCTCCCAACAGCCTCCCGAGGACTCCTCGGGACAGCAACAGAAACAGCAGCAACAGCAACAGCAAACACCGCCAACGGTTACATTGGCCGACATCGTTGCGGCAATGGCGGGTTCTCATCAGCAGCACACGGAGTTGCTGCAGACCCTTATTGCAAATACGTCTCGACTAGAGAGGCGTCATGATCGTGAGGAGCATCAACAGAGCTCCTACTCCGACTTTCTAGCAACCAATCCCTCGTTATTCTCAAGGGCGGATGAACCCCTCGATGCGGACAACTGGCTTCGCACGATGGAGATAAAGTTCGGGCTGCTCCAAGTGAGTGAGCAGCGCAAGACTCAGTTCGCGGTCCAAAAGCTCCAGGGATCCGCGAGCGTGTGGTGGGCGAACTACTGTGCTTCACAGCCCACCGACCGAGTTATGACCTGGGCGGAGTTCCGAACGGCCTTCAGGGCCTATCACATACCGCCAGGTCTCATGAAGACGAAGACGCAGGAGTTCTTACGACTGCAGCAAGGGAGCCGGAACCCGCTGGAATACTCCAGGGCATTCAATGATCTTGCGCTCTATGCATCGTATCATGCCGATACCGACGAGAAGCGGAGGGATCACTTCTACCAGGGGCTTAACCCGCTCCTGAAGGACAAACTGGCGATGTTCAATCGTGGCAGCCTCAACGATATAATTGATGCTGCGATTGTTCAGGAGGACTCCGGCAAGGAGTTAGCGGCGGCGGAGAGGAAGCGAAGCGCGCCGCAAAGCAGCGGAGAAGGAGGTGGTCCTTCTCAGAAATATCGGATGGTGAATCACCCACCATCGGGTCCACGCTGGTAGCCACCACAGAGGCCGATGCCATTCCACAGTCGGCCATATTCTTCACAGGCATTCAGGCTGGCACTGCCAACACCACCTCCGCAACAACAACAGCAGCAGCGGGCGATGCCGCATGCGTATGCACCTCAGCAGCGCATGCCGGGCTTTCGTCCCCCGAGCACCGGCCAAGCAGCAGCCACGTGCTACAAATGTGGTCGTCCCGGACACTTCGCCAGCAGTTGTCCGGAGAGGCAAGGCAGTGGAGTTGCACCACAAATTCCGGGGAGGAATCAGCCGCGGAACCCCACTAATGCGCGGCGGGCAAACCCTAGGCCCGGCACCGTCCACCAACTTGCCATAGAGGACGTGCCGGAGGGTGAACCAATCCTTGCGGGTATGTTCCAACTCCACCAGCATCCCGCCATAGTATTATTTGATTCAGGCGCCACGCATAGCTTTATTAGCCAAGCTTTCATTGCTAAATACAGCTTGCAAATACTACCCACCGATAGTCCATATTTGATTTGTTCACCGGGTGGGAAGATTTCAGCAAGCATGATGGTCCCAAAAGTGCCATTATGCTTAGAGGGTAGAGTATACCCTACGTCTCTCATAATTTTAGAGGGACAAAAGGTTGATGTCATCTTAGTGATGTCGTGGTTAACCCGCCATGGCGCTGTTTTAGACACCGTCCTCCGAGTTGTGCACTTGAACTCAGAAGTGCACGAATCTCATTCCTTATTTCTGGACAGTCCAGAAATAAAACTTCCAAGTGTGTATCAATCCACAACCATCAGATTGGAAGACATTCCAGTGGTCCGAGAGTTCCCTGACGTGTTCCCGGATGATTTACCGGGGATGCCGCCCGACAGAGAGGTGGAGTTCAAAATTGAACTTGCACCGGGAACCATGCCAATCTACCGAAGGCCGTACAAGATAGCGCCTAAGGAGTTGGCTGAACTGAAGACTCAGCTAATGGACTTGCTGGAGAAGGGTTTTATTAGGCCGAGTTCCTCGCCATGGGGCTGTTCGGCATTATTCGTGAAGAAGAAGGATGAGACGTTGCGGCTTTGCATGGACTATCGTCCACTAAACGCCGTAACCATCAAGAACAAGTACCCGTTGCCACGGATCGACATGTTGTTTTTTTCAGTTGGTCGAAGCAAAGATCTTTCCCAAGATGGATTTAAGGTCCGGGTACCACCAGATTAAAATACGGGCTGAGGATATTCCGAAGACGGCTTTCTCGACGAGGTATGGGCTTTATGAGTACCTGGTCATGTCCTTCGGCTTCACCAACGCTCCAGCCCACTTCATGTATTAGATGAACTCGGTATTCATGCCGAAGCTGGACAAGTTTGTCGTGGTTTTCATCAACGACATACTGGTATATTCCAAGTCGGAGGAAGACCACAAAAAGCATCCGCGTATAGTCTTGCAACGGCTGCGGGATCACAAACTATACGCGAAATTCAGCAAGTGCGAATTCTGGATATCGCATGTGCCTTTTCTCGGGCATATCATCTCACCGGAGGGTATCGCTGTAGATCCGAGTAAGATCACACAAGTGCTGAATTGGAAATCCTCGAGAACTGTTCACGAGGTACGGAGTTTCCTTGGATTCGCGTGATATTATCGGAGGTTCATTCCGAACTTCTCGAAGATTGCCAAGCCTATGACGGAGCTGCTGAAGAAGGCTACCAAATATGTTTGGAGTCCAGCATGTGAAGCAGCATTCAAGGCTTTAGTCGAGAACCTAACATCAGCACCGGTTTTGGCGCAGCCAGACACAACAAAGCCGTTCGACGTGTACTGCGATGCATCCGGCATTGGGCTCGGATGTGTGCTGATGCAAGACCGAAGAGTGGTCGCGTATGGATCACGGCAGCTCAGAAACCATGAGCAGAATTATCCAACTCACGACTTGGAGCTCGCTGCTGTGGTACTCGCACTTAAAATATGGAGGCACTACCTACTCGGTAACCTCGTACATTTATATACCGACCACAAAAGCCTCAAGTACATATTCACTCAGAAGGAGCTGAACATGAGGCAGCGAAGATGGTTAGAGTTGATAAAGGATTACGAAATAGAGATCCATTATCACCCTGGCAAGGCAAACGTAGTGGCGGATGCGCTGAGTCGCAAGTCACACGTCAACAATCTGACCATGACACCGTTGGAAGAGAGCGAACCACCACTGCATGTGATCCCACATGGAGCTCTCTACAACTTAGCTTTGATGCCCACCATCCGTCAAGAGATAGCGGCAGCCCAGAGAAATGGCAAGGGCATGTCACATTTACGGAGACGCATAGACAGTGGGGAGTTGAAATTTTCCGGAAAGACGGAGACGGCATCCTATGGTTCAAGGACCGGATCGTCGTACCCCGTAACCCGGAATTACGGAAGAAAATCTTTGATGAGGCTCACTTGTCAAAGTTTTCTATTCACCCCGGCAGAAACAAAATGTATCAAGAACTCAGAAGCAAGTTTTGGTGGACACGAATGAAGCGGGAGATCGCAAAGTACATGTCCGAGTGTGATACATGTCGAAGGGTGAAAGAAGATCATATGCGGAAACCGGGACTGCTACAACCACTGGGCGTTCCTGCCTGGAAATGGGAGGATATGAGCATGGACTTCATCGTCGGTTTACCCACCACCTTTCAGAAGCATGATTCTGTGTGGGTGATCACCGACCGGCTCACCAAAGTTGCCCATTTCATCCCGTTCAACACCAACTACAATGCCAAGAAGTATGCTGAACTCTATCTCACGGATCCTATGCTTGTACGGTGTACCCTGTACCATCATATCGTATCGGGGCACTTTATTTGTGTCCCGTTTTTGGGAGCAGCTACATGCTGTGTTGGGGACGAAGCTAATCCGTAGTTCAGCATACCACCCGCAGACGTATGGGCAAACCGAGCGGGTAAATCAGATTCTAGAAGATATGCTACGAGCTTGCGCTTGCCACCACGGCAAGAATTTGGATGATCACTTGCCATTAGCCTAGTTTTCGTACAATAATGGGTACCAAGCCAGCATCAAGATGGCGCCTTACGAGGCGCTATACGGGAGAAAATGCCGCACACCATTGAATTGGTGTGAGTCTGGCGAAAGGGTCACCTTCGGGATTGATCTGGTTACTAACGCGGAAGAAAAGGTTTGGCTAATTCAAGAAAACCTAAAAGCCGCACAATCCCGACAGAAACAATATGCGGACCGGAGAAGGCGCCCATTACAATTCGAAGTCGGGGATCACGTATACCAACGTGTGTCTCCAATGAAGGACGTGAACAGATTCGGGGTGAGAGGAAAGTTGGCACCCCGATTCATCGGTCCATTTCAGATTACCGAAAGATATGGATCAGTAGCATACCGGCTGAGATTACTAGAAGCACTTTCCGGTGTGCACGACGTCTTTCACATTTCCCAGCTGAGGAAGTGTCTTAAGTTATCAACTACCATTCAGCTGGAGGACATAGAAGAACTGAAACCGGATCTCATGTATCGGGAGGAACCGGTTCAGATTATTGATGAAAAGGCCCGAACCACACGCAACCGTACGTTGTGGTTCTACAAGGTTCTATGGAATAATCACTCCATGGACGAAGCGACATGGGAGAGCGAAGGATTTCTTCACGCTAACTACCCCGACTTTTTCACGTCGCATATACGGTAATATTCCACCGTCCTCTCTCTCATTTTCACCTTATAATCTTGGGACGAGATTCTTTTAAGGGGGAGGAATGTAAGGGCCTAAGTTTTTGGCACATATTCAAAGTGTTCATCACCACACACAACCTTCATTTGAAGAAACTTGATGAACACATTTGAAGAGCAAGTAACCACCATCAACATGCTCATTATAGGATAAACTCACAAAATGCAAAAGTGGCATTTTCCACATGCATCATATAGGGGCTGGGCATATATAAAACTCCTACACCTTGTTAGGAATGTCCATGCCAAGTTTCACCCAAATTCAAAACCTTTTTGAAGTCCTTTTGGGTACAGCTAGAAAGAGGGTGGCTTGAACTCAAATTCAAATTCAAACTGTTTTCACCCCATGAATTCAAAAGTGGGAGGCATATTTTCACTCGGCACATTTTTGTGAGCTCACACACAAATTTTCACTCCATTTGGAGTTGATCTTGACATGAGCTAAGTTTAGCAAATTCAAACCTTATTTGAATTTCAAACTGCTTATGTGCTGAAATTTAGTCAAACACAAACCATTTTGAATTCTATCCCATTCAAATGGCTCAGGGGTAGATAATTCAAATCACCATGGGTATAAGGGGGATTACTGTTTATAACAGTGAGAGGGAGTTAATTTCACAGGTTAAAAAGGAGGTGGGACCCACATGTCAACCACTGAAGCAAATTCAACCGACTGAAACTTCAGCACTCGGGTTATCGGGGTTCCTCCGAGGGCGCCACCAAGGGAAGCCGGTCGCCACCAGCTGCTTTCTCCCACGCACGAGCGCCGGGGTCGGTTCTGATCTCCTTTTTAAGGCGCTCCACGCCCTCTGCCGAAGAAAACTTCGTTTGCTTTCTTCTCCTCGCGTGAACACTGCACCGAAGCTCTCTTCCCTCCGCTACCTCGGCTCGATCGGGAATCCGGCCGAATCGACTGCGCCATCCCTCCCCAAGCTGCTAAACTGCACCCTGAGCTCTGCACACACCTTCCCGACCCGGAAACAAGCGAGTTCCGGCCTTCCTTGCCCGAGAACGACCGCCACAGCGGCGACCAAGCTTCAGCCGACGATCGGGTGATCGTGGACAGCCCTCCACAGGGGTTCTCACGGTCAAGCGATCCAGGCCACGGGAGTGCGCTGTGTTGGTGCTGCTCTCGACCAAGTCTCAAGCCACGCCGTGAAGCATCGGCGATGAATTTCAAGTTTTTCACTCCGGCGAGTTCTACCGAGCGGCCGGTACGGTTTCTTCAAATTCTTTCTCTCTGATCCTCCATAGGTCATCAAACTCTGCACATAGGCGCTGGACTAGCCGGAGATCATCTTTGCTTTAGGATCCATCGCATGAAAACACCTCGGAGCAACGTATTCCGAGCTTTACCGAGTGTGTTCTTCGCGGAACCAATCGGGCGCACGATGCCGAGCTAGTTGCCGTAGTTTCTGAGCTAATCCATGGCCTTGCCGAGCTTTGCGATCACCCACTGGTGCTGTAGAGCTAGTCGATCAAGGTTTTGGAAGGCTAGGGACCCCGGCCAACGCTGCCGAACTTCTACCGAGGCCGCCACACGTCGCCGGCCATCTTCCGATCATCGGCAGCCCCAGAACACCTCACCATCGTGTTCCTCGATGTTGCATATGCCCTGGAGGTGAGTTTTAGCCCATACGGTGGCCGGGACCAGCGAACCGGCGAGCAACAGTCAGCTCCGGCGAGCTGGGGGCGCGGGCGCGCGAAAAACGGCCGGAGGAAGAAGCAGCCGGTGGGTCCCGGCTGTCAGCGGCGGAAAGATTTAAAACTGGGATCTGCTGTGGCCTGGATCAGGTGTGGCTGCGTGCAAAGGACTCAGTAGCCGTGGGTGTCAACCAATGAGGAGCTGACACGTAGCCCCGGGTCCCATGTGCAGTGATTTGAACTTTTCTCGATTTTTCAGATTTCATTCAAACTTCAAATCCTCATAACTTTTGCTAGGAAACTGCAAATTGAGTAAAACAAATTTTGTTGGATTCAGCTCTCTGAGTACTTTCTAGAAAATCAAGTTTCACTTCATGAAAACCCTTATTTCTCTAGAATTGATTCTTCAAAGTTTAAACTGTTTAGAATTTGAACTGGAGAACCTTTTGGAGGAAAATTCTGAAATTTTTCTGGGATGTTCACCAAAATATCCCTGAGCTACCATAAAAATTTGAGATCCATTTGAGCTCATTTGATCCACCTAATGGTGTGATTAATAAAACTGTTCCACAGAAAATAGAAAATGTCCAGAAACATTTTCAGAATTTCTCTGAAATTGTTTAGCTCATATATTTAGTTAAAACCTTCAAATTAAGTGAAACCAACTCCATTAGAACCCTCTGAAAATCTAGTTTTCAGAAAGTCATGGGTTGCTCCATGAAAATCCCTAGAACACCATAAGAGCTCCAATTAAGGTCAAGTACATAATTCTTTGTGGAGAGCTCAAATGAGCTTTGCTGCAACTAAAACTTGGCCAAGTCTCTGCTTAGGTTGTATCCAAAGCACAGTAAAAGTTTCAAAGTCATTGGGTCTGTCTAGTGAGACTTATAAAGTTCACAAACTTAAATTCAATTCAAATGCATTTAAATTAATACATATACTTGTTATCTCATGTAGTCGCTAAGGTTGAGGAGGAACCCGAAGTCTTAGACTTCGTTACTCCGGAAGAGCAGCTAGCCTACGACCAAGAGCAGCAAGGCAAGCTCCGGTTTGCATTAACCCTTTTACAAATTTTTACTGTTTTGAGAACTTACTTTGAGTACCCTTACTGCTTGCATTAGAGTCTTGTTTGAAAACCCAAATGCATAGACAAGAAAACTATGGGTTGGGATTAGGATTGAAAACCCCGTTAGCCACTGCAATGCTAAGATAGAGTAGGTTTTGGTACAAGTCGAGTAGTTGGAACTACTCGCGAGAATAGGCTAGAGGCACATCGCTCGGGTAAGAATAGCAAATGAAACACATGGCAAGAAAATGAGACTGAGCGGAGGGTAAGGGCAGCAGGACTTTGGGGCCTGGGTGCTATAGCTCCGCTTGTGTCGATTGAGGACCGAGCCGTGTGCGGGCCTGTTGAACAAGCTAGAACAGTACTGAAGACCTACCGGCTACATGGGAACCGGGAAACTGATGTAACTCGGGTAGCTGGGTGTTGAGGCATAGCTGGTCGTTCAGAGGGTAGGTTAAGAGCTCGAGGTGTAAATCGGCTGGCGGCACTGTGGATGCGCGCGCAGAGACCTCTTGCTTGGGACGATTGGACCGGTTAACCATTTGGCTGACGGGTGAAAGGTGGTTGCGTACGACGTCCGTGATGGTTGCTGTAGGCAACATCGAGTACGGGCGTACCTGACGGGTTATTCGGGTAACCCTGCAGGTGTAAATCAATTATAATCGCCGTCCCTCGCGGTCAGTGAGTACCACTTGTTCACTGTACCGTGACGTAGAAAGAACAGGCTAGTTACATGTTAAAATGTTGCTGATTGAAAGATGGACTTTGATTGTTAATGATTTGCTTTAGTTTAGAGCTAATTAAAGTTCCTTTCAACTTTGGGAAAAGTACATGAGAGAAATGTGTTTCTTGTTTGATTGCGGCTCTCTCATGTGCCTTAGCGTAAGGTTCTCCACAACCTGCTGCTAAAACGTGAAAGTAAGGTTCCACTAAGTAGGCGAGTCCTTTGCAACTTATTTTACCTCATGCACCTATCACCCTCATGTAGAAGTTTCATGTTTAGGAGAGACGGGTCAGTCTTGCTGAGCCTTCGTGCTCACTGCTTGTGTTTGAAGCTTTTGCAGGGTTCTATGAGGAAGGGACTCCCGAGGAGGAGATGGAACCCCAGGAGGGGAACCCCGTCGAGTGGGAGTCGTGCACACCGCCGTGTTAGTGTGTGTGCGTGATAGCGGGGACACGTTCACAGGCTGAACGTGAACTCGATGCGTAGTCTACACCCATGAGTGTAGACTGAACATATTTTGTTGTAAAAGTGTTCATAAACCTGTTTATGTAATAAAACTTTGCTTCCGCTTTGTACCTTTCATGTGTGTTATCCGGTGCTGTGCAACGCAGCACCCCTCAGCGTGATCCTGGCTCGACAAGACCGTGGGGTCATGTCACACTGCACCCCTACCTTAGGTGCCTGATCTTTGTTGCCTTGGGGCGGGTTCTGCTGTCCTTGTCCTACTGGCCTAGGTGGAAAAGCAGGACATGGCTGCTGCAATTGCGGGCGATGCGGCTGGACTTGCAATGAGGAATGCCTGAAGTTAGGGTTGTATCCCTTCTGTGCGGGATAGGGCACCATAGCACGGCTCACTTGTCCTGCGGGCTGCAGTGCAAAACGTGGTCGAGTGTTGTTGCCCAAAGATTGGCCTTGCCAGTTCATCTTCCTCTTGCGTTCATTCTCCAAGGCTCTCATCTCCCTTTCCACAATGAATGCCCTGTCCGCCATCTTCTGTAAGCTAGCATATTCGTTGGAGGACATAGCACACTGCATCTCCATGGTGAGTCCTTCCATGAAGCAGTCTTGCTTTTGCTCATTAGTTTCAATGTCCCTTGGTGCATAACGGGACAGCTGTGTGAACTTGGTGAGGTATTCCCTCACCGTCATGCTACCTTATTTGAGAGAGAGGAACTCCTTCCTCTTGTTCTTGAGTTCTCCCGATGGGGCGTAGTGGTTGCGAAAGCTGCGCTTGAATTCTTCCCAAGATATGTTCTCAGGATCCTCGTGTCGAGAGGCAAACAGCAGCCTCTCATGCCCTTAACACTGTATGATCGTTCATCTTATTCTCGATGGTCTTTAACCAGTCATCTACCTCCAGGGGTTCAGCAGCACTTGCAAACCTTGGAGGTTGAGTGCCCAGAAACTCACTCAACCTTGGCTGACGTGGTGCGGCCGGTGGGGGTGGAGCTTGATGCAGGTTGGCCACCACTTGTGTTAGGTTCTGGATGAGCTGGTTCTGATTGTTGATCATTTGGTGAATCGGGTCAGCCGCTCCTCATCGACCGCCCCTGCCATACCATCCAAGAATGGGGAGGTTGGCGGCCATGTTGTTATTGTTGTTGCCACCACGACCTCTTCCTCTGTTGGCCATCTATCATAATCAACCAAATACAAATTTAATCATATGCATCAAGTTCCCTATGTAGCTTGCATGGTGTTATGTATATATTTCAATTTGGATAACAGAAATTTAGATGACATGGAAAATTCACACAAGGTTTCAGTCAACTAATCATCACAAAGTTTCATAATGAAAGCAAATGCAAACATGACAATGAAGTTGTGGATAAGTGCCCATGGCTTCCACAACTCATGTCACTGTAACACCCTCAAATTCATTTCCATGCATTGCATACATTTTTCATGTAGAGAAACATTATAAAAGAAGTAGAAATGGAGAAAAAACTATAGAAATGGAGAAAGAACTATAGAAATGGAGAAAGAACCATAGAAATGGAGAAAAGAACCATAGAAATGGAGAAAGAACCATAGAAATGGAGGAAGGAACCATAGAAAAGGAGGAAAAAACCACAGAAATGGAGAAGGGAATATAGAAATGGAGAATGGGGCATAGAAATGGAGAAGGGCAATGTAGAAATGGAGAATGGGACATAGAAATGGAGAGGGGAATGTAGAAATGGAGAATGGGACATAGAAATTGAGAGGGAAATGTAGAAATGGAGAATGAGACATATAAATGGAGAGGGGAATGTAGAAATGGAGCAAGTGACATAGAAATGGTGAGGAATGGGAAAAAGATAGCTGAAATGAGCCATTCCCATATTTCCCCAAATTTCCCCAAAATTTCTAAATTCCCCAATTCCCAAAAAAGGGAATTTTCCCCACATTTCAGGGATAAAATCCCCAAGGCTGCCGCACCACAAGAGATAAGTTTGTTAAGATCCAAAAAAATGAATAGGACTCTTATTTGAGCTCCAATTAAAGTAGGACTCTCCCTTTTTCCCCCTTATAAATATAAACCCCACCCCCTGGCCGAAATCCTATCTATTTTGGACGTCTCCCCCTGCTGCCAAGCCCCCTTCCTTGCTGCCAAGTTGCCAAGTCCCCCCCCCCCCCCCCTTGCCGGAATTTGGCCGCCGTCGAGCTCCGTCAAGCCCTGCCGTCGCCGGAGAAGAAGCCCGACGATCTGTCCTGCCCTAATCTTTCGTAGAAAAATTCCCCAATGCTGCCATTGCTAGGAGGAAGGCCCTGCCACTAAAAGGAAGTGAGGTAGGTCACCATTACCCATCTTACGACGTCGCCGCTGTATCTAAGCATCTGTTTTCTTCGCCCCCTTCGAGCAGAAACTTTTACATGTGGACAGATCATGTTTTGATCGGTTTTTGACGGTGGAATTGATCTAGATCTTGAGTCAAGATCATCAACACGTCCACACTTGATCCCAGCACCCTTGTTTATCATAAAACCCCATGAAAGACCATTAAAACATGCAAGAACACGTACAAACTGATTTAATAAAACAGCACCATAGGATTTGCATTCATCTAAACCATTGCATCTTGAGTAAAGTTTGTGCATGATGATTGATTGCTGTGAATTTTGTATGTGCGTGATCGTGAGTAGAAGAACAAGCTCAAGAGGCCATCTACGAGGAACTACAGCACCAAGACTTCGAGACGCTCGAACAACAAGAGCCACGGGAGCAAGGCAAGTGACCATTGACCATATTGAAAACTCATATGCTTGAGTCAACTTGATGGGACACCCTTTTATAGGAATTTACTAGTTTTGTTAACCATCCTTGTCGCCGGGAAAGTTGATGAGTCGGGTATGGTCATTTTTCCTTTTTGCTTCGCTTAATCTACGGGATACGGGAAGTTGAATTAAAACATGTTTAGCTACTGCACTCATATGAATAATGATGATGAGAACTTGATGATGTTAATGAGCATGGAATCGGGGAGATCTAGGCAAGCTTGGTTCATGGATGTTGCTGAATGAGATGGTGGTTTACTTGCCGTAGATCTAAGGACCGGTTCATGCCAGCACATGCCAGGAAAATAGTGCCACCACAAGGACAAATGTGGGTGCGGCTTAGCTGATTAATTAGGTGTGTTGCTAGCTTGTTGTGGACTGTGCATGGCGCGGGGAATGGGAGTCGAGAGCGACTGCCCTAGGAACTGCATGGCACAAGAGGGGGCCCGTGAGTGGGAGAATGGTGATTCGAGCCTGCCGGTGAAACCTCAGTGAGTCCATACATCTAGTAGCCCCTATATAAAGGCTGTTTTGTGATCTCTTGGCCATACACCGACGATTGTGTACTGGTAAAATGGAGGTTCTGCAGTAGCCGACGAGTGACGAAATCACGAACTTGTGGGTAAAGTGGTGCCATCTCTGCAGAGTGTAAAACTATCATGATAGCCGTGCTTCCGGTCACAAGCACCTGGCCAACTCACATGATTAGTGGAAAAACTTGGGATGGTTATTCGGTATGGTTATGGTATGGCCATTGGGATTGGTTTTTGGGACTGTTTGGAGTCATGACAATGAATTTGGTTTCGGTTATATGGAAATGAGATGGTTATGAATATTTATGAGTATGAGACGAACTTGAGAAAGATTAATGGCTGGATGAGACTTGATAAATGGTGCATTATGATGAAAGAATGTTGCTGATTTACTTGGATATATTGGGATTTAATTCACATAGAAATAGTTGCTGTTTTTTACCTTGTTTGTGAAATAAAATTTGCTTGCTGCAATGAGCATTTTTATTGCCTACCTTGTTGTAAGCTACATGTCATACTTTTCCCGCACTTGCTGAGTATAACGTGTACTCACCCTTGTATTCCCACATATACATCAGCTACAGGAGAAGAGTACTTCGAGGAACAAGTGGAGTACTAGGCGTGCGAACTACCATCAACATGCCTGTGGAGTTGAAGTTGGAGCCTGCTGTTTAGCCATTTTCCACTGCCGTTTAGAGTCTTCCGCTGCAAGAATAAGTTAGATATTCATGAGTGAGACATTGAGTCATTGTAATAAAGTACTTAAACACTATTTATTTGTGGTTATATTCTGAATTCAGTTTGTGGATTACATGTGTATGTGTGATGAACATCCTGGGCACACATATGCATTCACTTGGTTCTATTTTCGGAACCGGGTGTCACAGATTGGTATCAGAGCCACGTTGACCGTAGGACGCAAGCCTAGGTAGAATGGACACTTTAAAACACATAGAAACACCCCTCTAAACTGCTATTTTCGAAAATTGATTGCTGCTGCACCTTACTTGTCAATTCAGCCACCGCAAAGTGCTATTTTCAGCCCCTCTTTTCTCTTCTTTTGGACAGCAACACCTTTGCTTTCTTGCTCCATATCTTCTGAAGTTTTTGAGTTATTTCTTCCTTCTCTAAAGTTTCTCATTTCTTATTTATAGATGCCGGTGATCAGGAGCACGGCACGCAAAAGTACTCATCCATCACCACGTGGGAGTGCACTTAACCCCATTGAGGTGTCCGATGGACCATATTGGGAGGAGGTGAAGATGGAACCTCATGATGAAGAGGAAGTCAATACCTCTATGCATGAGGAAGAGGACCCGGAAGAGGTGGAACCATTTGAAGACGATATAGAGGATGATCCACAAGAACGGCATTGGTACGCACCTCAGAAGGAGTTTCACGCGGTCTTACACCCGTGGAGCCTCTTGAAGCTATGTCGGGAGGAGATGAAACCGAGGAGGAGCCACCCCTTGCTGAGACCAATAACGAAGGTGATGAATGGGCCAACCATTCAGTTCAAGATATTCGGTCCAACGGAATGGAAGGAGGACACATATCTAGGGAGCTCAAAGAATTTCTGGATTGCTGCAGCCTATATCCGGAATATCTTCTCAAGAAAGTCCCTCGTCTTGGACATGTAGAGTGGAAGGCTGACGTAACCATCCTATCTAACCGGGGTCGTCACTCAGCACTTCACACCCACATGGAGAGCTACAAGGGCAGAAGCTATCGATGATGCCGGATGGGAAACAGTCACCGGACTGTGCTACGCCTTCCATGAGCAGCTTGAGAGCACCAATTTTGAGCTGCACCCATATCGGAAGAGTGGCGCAAGGGAGATCATTGGACCCCATGTAACAGATCTTTTCCAACCCACAAGCTGCTGACAAGTCTCAGAGGTTGCTCGTGGAGTTAGGAAACCGCTACGCAAGCGCACAAGAAGAGATCCATTACCTCCGCAAGAAGCTGTATTGCCTACCTTGTTGTAAGCTACATGTCATACTTTTCCCGCACTTGCTTAGTATGACATGTACTCACCCTTGCATTCTCACATAAACATCAGCTACAGGAGAAGAGTACTTCGAGGAACATGTAGAGTACTAGGCGTGCGAACTACCGTCAACATGCCTGTGGAGTTGAAGTTGGAGCCTGCTGTTTAGCCATTTTCCACTGCCGTTTAGAGTCTTACGCTGCAAGAATAAGTTAGATATTCATGAGTGAGACATTGATTCATTGTAATAAAGTACTTAAACACTATTTATTCTTGGTTATATTCTGAATTCAGTTTGTGGATTACATGTGTATGTGTGATGAACATCCTGGGCACACATATGCATTCACTTGGTTCTATTTTCGGAACCGGGTGCACAGATTGTTATCAGAGCCATGTTGACCGTAGGACGCAAGCCTAGGTAGAATGGACACTCTAAAACACATAGAAACATCTCTCTAAACTGCTATTTTCAAAAATTGCTTGCTGCTGCACCTTACTTGTCAATTCAGCCACCGCAAAGTGCTATTTTCAGCCCCTCTTTTCTCTTCTTTTGGACAGCAACACCTTTGCTTTCTTGCTCCATATCTTCTGAAGTTTTGGAGTTATTTCTTCCTTCTCTAAAGTTTATCATGTCTTATTTATAGATGCCGGTGATCAGGAGCACGGCACGCATAAGTACTCGTCCACCACCACGTGGGAGTGCACTTAACCCCATTGAGGTGTCCGATGGACCATATTGGGAGGAGGTGAAGACGGAACCTCATGATGAAGAGGAAGTCAATAGCTCTATGCATGAGGAAGAGGACCCGGAAGAGGTGGAACCACTTGAAGATGATATAGAGGATGATCCACAAGAACGGCATTGGTACGCACCTCAGGAGGAGTTTCACGCGGACTTACACCCCGTGGAGCCTCATGAAGCTATGTCTGGAGGAGATGAACCCGAGGAGGAGCTACCCCTTTCTGAGACCAATAATGAAGGTGATGAATGGGCCAACCATTCTGTTCAAGAATTTCGGTCCGACGGAATGGAAGGAGGACATATATCTAGGGAGCTCAAAGAATTTCTGGATTGCTGCAGCCTATATCCGGAATATCTTCTCAAGAAAGTCCCTCGTCTCAGACATGAAGAGTGGAAGGCTGATGTAACCATCCTATCTAACGGTAGGGTTGTGACTCAACACTTCACACCCACATGGAGAGTTACAAGGGCAGAAGCTATCGATGATGCCGCATGGGAAGCACTCACCGGACTGATCTACGCCTTCCATGAGCAGCTTGTAGGCACCAATTTTGAGCTGCACCCGTGTCGGAAGAGTGGCACAAGGGAGATCATTGGACCCCATGTAACAGATCTTTCCAAGACACAATCTGCTGACTAGTCTCAGAGGTTGCTCGTGGAGTTAGGATACCGCTACGCAAGCGCACAAGAAGAGATCCATTACCTCTGCAAGAAGCTGTATTGCCTACCTTGTTGTAAGCTACATGTCATACTTTTCCCACACTTGCTGAGTATGACATGTACTCACCCTTGCATTCCCATATATACATCAGCTACAGGAGAAGAGTACTTTGAGGAACATGTAGAGTACTAGGTGTGCGAACTACTATCAATATGCCTGTGGAGTTGAAGTTGGAGCCTGCTGTTTAGCCATTTTTCACTGCCGTTTAGAGTCTTCCGCTGCAAGAATAAGTTATATATTCATGAGTGAGACATTGAATCATTATAATAAAGTACTTAAACACTATTTATTCGTGGTTATATTCTGAATTCAGTTTGTGGATTACATGTGTATGTGTGATGAACATCCTGGGCACACATATGCATTCAATTGGTTCTATTTTCGGAACCGGGTGTCACAGTCACACACCAATCACTAATAGGCAAACTAACACAAATGAGTTTATTTCGCTACTACTCGGGAGAATACTAAATTAAGGGAAATAATATCTAAACGACTTGCATCACTGCGCTGGCTCCTCGGGGTCTTCATCTTCAGGGTTGCTGCCCCCTGACTTGTCTCTGGGTGGGGAAGTGGGTGGTGGAGAAGTGTGACGATGCTTGTTCGCCCTGCGGTCTGGAGAGTCAAGCGTCTAGGTGTTATCCTCTGACACACAGATCTCGTTCTGCTCTCCTTCCCTCACCCTCAAGCAAGCACGAAGTGTAGCCTCGGTCCTCTTCAGGATGTCACGTACATCCTGAAGCTCCTGCTAGCAGTCCTGTAGTCTAGTGCTGAGCATAGCTCCATCCTCTAAGCTCATGTCCATCTGCTCGTGGGTAGATCCCTCCTGGACTGGTGGATACTTGAACTCAGTCGTGCCACTCTCGCGCTGAACAGTATTCATATACTTGGTCCTGTCAAGGTGACTACGGTTGATGTAGCTCCGACAAGTGATAGCATCCCAGGTGGCATCTTTCTCAGCATCTGCCATAGTCGCTCTCCAAGCTTGTGAGTGTTGGATCTTGATCAGCTTGTTGTAATGGTAGATCCTAGCCTCCGAGCTCCTTTCCTCACGCTCTGTGAGAATGGTCTTAGTAGTGTTGTAGTACACTACCAGCTTGCTGGTGTAGCCAACAGTGTGGAGGAGACGTCGAAGACGCTGCAGCATACTTCCTACGGCTACCCCGTGAGAGTGGTACGTCACAGGATGATCCACTTCGCTCAAGGCGGGTGCAGCTAAAGGAACGCATCCTCCGGTTGTCTTGCGAGCGGTGTGAATCATGCAAACCATCTAAAACATAAAACATTTAAAAATTAAGAAAGATAATAAGCAAATAAATACTCTATTTTGAACATAGATAAGATGAGATAACTATTAAATAAGAGAACAATCTTAAATAACACATTTACCCCACACACGTTTATAAAATAGTTTTTAAGAACATAATGTCCTTAAATACGTCCGTTTCTAACTAGGTTCACGTTCCTACGGGCAACCTTGGCTCTGATGCCACTTCTGTCACACCCGGTTTTCTTGAAGACAAACAAAGTGAATAAACACATGTATGCCAGGATCTGTTTGCTCATATATGTGATGAAAAGAGTGAAACATCATTTAATACAAGCCAAGTGTACGAATACATAATAGTCTTACAATAAGGTCTCAAACGACTATTAAATATTTCATGTTCATCATAAACAAAAGCAGCGGAAATAGTGTCCTGTGGAGCTCCATCATAGGCGTTGCCCGGGGGATTCGGCAAGCCTAGAATGCACTATCAGGATCAAACTCGTCGTTGTTGTATTCCACGTCTTCATCATGGCATGAGCAGAAATAAATCCAATGACAAGCAAGCTTGAATACCAATGGTTCTCAGCAAGTGTGGGAAAGTAATGATACGCAGGCTAAGACCAGGAAAGTCTTAACTCATGGTTATTGCACTACGCATTAATTTTTATCACCTTAGCTTATTAAGCACCTATATTACTACATAAGTGAAATAGTCCCAATCCCATAATCTTTGCCATTGTTAAGCTCCCGGCATAACATTCACAACCTCTCACTTCATCATCCTCTAATCGTGAAGAAGTCCAAGCCGCTCTGAACCGTGAGCTCAGCTGTCATGACAGTTTCCACCTCTGCAGAGTGTGTACCTCTTTACCTATAAGTAGTGATTTCATCTCCTATTGCCGGGTGGACTAAAGAACCTCCATTTTTCCTATGGCCGCGTACCTTGTTCACACTTCCAAGGTGTGTAGCCAGGAGATCACTACAAGGCCTTTACAAAGAGATTCCCGAGGAGTATGAGCCCACTGAGGTTTCACCCCTAACAGCATCCAGGAGGCTCCAACCTCCACTGCAGTGGCCCCCTCTTGAGCCTTGTGGTTCCCATGGTAATCCAGCTGACTCCTATTCCCCGCACCTTCCAAACACCCACACTACGTCGGAAATAGACCGAATTAATTAGCCAAGCTGCCCCATCTCATCATGTGGTGGCACGGTAAAGCCAGGTTAAATGCTCCATGAACCGGTCCTTAGAATCCAGGCAAGCACTAGACACGAACCCAAGTTCTTGTGCACACAACACCTAAACATCCAGCTTTCCTAGATTCCTATCCCTACCATAATTCATCATATATCATCAATATTAAATAATCAAGGTTTGGAGTTGATGTCCCAAGTATCCCACTTCTAAGCATGGCTAAGCATAAAGAATGTCCATAATAAACATACTAGTAACTCCCACCCTGGTTACAAGGAATAAGACATGAAAAGCTAGGGGAAACTTCCTAACATTTGTCTCAAAATTCTTATGACAATTGTCGAAGTGTTCGCTACGACACTTCCCACTTCCCCCGGTCTGCTCGGAAGCAACCCGCAGAGGTTCTTTTTTTCAGAGGGGCTAGTGGTTTTGGAAGGTCGGAGCATGATGGCGAGGGTGAACACGAGGATTTACGTGGTTTGGGCCGCCGGAGCGTAATGCCCTACGTCCACGGGAGTGCTTATTATATTGCTTGCCCGTATGAGTGTGAGAGAGTGAGTTGGCTGGGTTGCGAATCCGAGTGCAAACCTTTTGCCCAGAGGCTGCCCCGGTCCTTTTATAGCCCAAGGCCGAGACAGCTACAATGTGGCCCGGGGCCCAACAGGTGGCCCCGCAGCTATCTGTACCCTATACATGAGCTAGGGTATTTACAGCTATATGTACTATCGCTGTAGAAGAAGTTAAGGCGCGCCACTTGACACGTCGGGCGCCTCTGACCAGGTAGCTGGTGATGATGAAGTCCCCGCCTTGTCGATGCGTCTCCTCATTCCACAGAGCAGCTCTGTGCCGTTGGGCGGCGCTGTTCTGTTGTCACACCTCGCTGCCCTGTCCCGTCACCGTAATGGTGAACAGGCGGTTAAGCGTGCCCGGCGTGTCAAGTTGCTCGTCGACGCGTGTCACACCCGGTTTTTCCGAAGAACAACCAAGTGAATATCACATGTATGCCAGGATCATTTTCTCATACATGTGATGACAAATAGTGAAGCATCATTTATTACAAGCCAGGTGTTGAATATAAGTAAGTCTTACATAGTAAATGTCTCGATGGACAATAATAAGTTCATCACAAGTAAATAAACTAGCAGCGGAATATTATTCTTTAGGGCTCCATCACAGGCGTTGCCCGGGGGTCTCCATGAACCTAGAAACCTTCCTCGGGTCCAAAGTCTTGGTCATTATACACCACCTCATTGTCTTGACCTGAGCAGCAATATAAACCAACAAATATGCAAGGTTGAGTACCAAGGGTACTCAGCAAGTGTGGGAAAATTATATCATGCATGGCTAGAACAAAGAGAGGTTGAACTCATGGTTAAAGCACTATGCAATTAATACCTATCACCTTAGCTTGTTAAGCACCTACATTACTACACAGGTGAAATGGTCCCAATCTCCCATCCCATCATCATAATCCAATAACCATAACATCATTTCCAATGTTAAGCTCCCCGCTTAACTTCCAAAACCATCAATCGTCTAATCATGAATAAGTCCAAGCCGCTCTTGACCGTGAGCACGGCTGTCATGACAGTTTTGACTCTGCAGAGTTTGTACCACTGTACCCACATGTAGTCATTTCATCCCCCGTTGCCGGGTGGACTAAAAGAACCTCCATTATGCCAGTGGCTACGAACCACATTCACACTTCCCAGGTGTGTAGCCAGGAGATCACTACGAAGCCTTTACAAAGGGATTCCCGGCGAGCGTGGGCCCACTGAGGTTTCACCCCTAACAGCATACAAGAGGCTCCAACCCCGCTGCAGTGGCCCCCTCTTGAGCCTTGCGGTTCATATGGTAGTCCAGCTGACACCTATTCCCCGCACCATCCAACACACCCATACTACGCCGGGGATACGCCTAATTAATTGGCCAAGCTGCCCCATCTCAGCATGTGGTTGGCACTGTAAAGCCAGGTTACATGCTCCATGAACCGGTCCTTAGGATCCAGGCAAGTACTAAACACAAACCCAAGTCTCGTGCACCCAGCACACAACCAAAACATCCAACTTGCCTTGATCCCTACCTCTACATAACTCACAATATCTCATTCAAGAGTATGGTAAAATAAACTGATGATCTCATATCCCAAATATCCCATTCTAAGCATGGCTAAGCATATGCATAATAATAAATGTCATGATAAAATAAATCCCAACCCAAGCCACAAGGAAACAAGGTAATGCAATTCTAGGGAAACTTCCTAGCATGGGTTTCATATTTCAATTGACAATGCAAATAATTCTATCTACACATCCTAGTATAGGATCAAAGTGGTCAAGGACACTTGCCTCCTTCTTGCTGCTCTTGAAATGGGTAGTCCTGGTCTTGGAAAGGAATAACTTGCTCTTGAGCAGGTTCTACATCACACCATCACACATAGCAAAAGAAAAACAACAATCCATAAGACATAGTTCACACTTCCACTTCATACAAACCACACATTCATATTTATGAAATTCATTCACCATTATATGTGTTGTGGTTACTCTATGTGTGTTGATCTGTGGCTTGCATACACTTTTATTGATATGTATATGATTCCTACTTTGGTGTTCATATTTATACTTACATACTATATATATATATATATATGTGTGTGTGTGTTTCAAATTTAAATAAATTCCTTATATTAAACTACTACACCTTTTCACTACCAAGTATGTATGAAAAGTATTTTTCTTCTCCATATGTGCCTTCAGAATTTCTACCAACCCTAAACTGAATTCTTTGGATTTTAGAAACTCCATTTATCATTTACTAGTTGCTATATTTTCAGATTTATTTTCCTATGCATAAATGTGTATTTTATTATGAAATTAGTAATACACATCATCTAAACAGAATAGGTTCTGGTCCTAAATAATTTAATAACATATTTTGACCTTTTCCTCTGATGTAAGCTATTTCACAATTATTTTCCCTATTTTCTATAACTATTCTTTACTTAAAAATGTGTTCCTAAATGTGAATAATAAATTAACCAAATTCAATTCAGTCCAAAATATGTTTTTATCTCACTCCAAAATTTTCTAAACACTGAGAAAATCTTTAACTTAATTTTGACAATTATGTTTGTCCCACTTTTTAATTTTTAAACACTAGTTACATATTCAATTTTCTAAATTAAATACTAAACAGGGCTAAAATAATGAACTCACCCCATTACAGGGTCTATAATATTATTTTCATAATTTCCAGGGGTCTAGCTACACTTATCAGAGGTGTTTTTCCTAATTTTTATTAAGTCCAGGGGCTAAAACTGATTTTTAAATGAATTTACATGATTTTCTGGAGTTCCAGGGGCTAGATCAGAAGTTTCCGGGGCTAGCTCTTATTTCCCGAGAACCCCAGGGGGTAGCACGTAAGAATTCCAGTCTTTATAACGCGGGGCTGACGTGGACCGTCCGATTTTAAACCGACGGCCGAGATTATAACATCGAACCGGTACGCGGGGTTTTAAAGTCTACCGTGCGATTTAAAATAAACGGCGCACAAGCGGCCACGTCGCTCTGATCAAGCGCGGGCGGCGCTGCCGGCGGCGCACGGCGGCGGGAAGCGGCGATCTCGCCGGAAACTTTCGGATCCTCGAGAATTCTGCCTAGAACTGTGATCTTATGGCATAGATCGGTAGAGGGAAGGTCGGGGATCTCACCTCGGGGGTTTTCTTGAGCTCGGAGGTCCTGGGAGGTGATCGGCGGCGAGGTCCGAGGCAAAACCACGGCGAAGCTCGTCGGCGCTGTGTTTACACCGCAAGTCACCGAGTTTTCTGCACCTGCAAGGTTCCCCGGAGGCGGTGGATCAAGACCAGCGAGTTAGATCGGAGTTTCCGAGCTTAGATCGGCCGGAATTCACCGGAGAAATCTCGGTTCTCACCGGAGTAAAAATCGGCGATCGCGTGGGAAAAACAGAACGGGGCCGGGGTTTTTATAGACGGGGGAGGGCGACGAGGTGGTTTAGATCATGTCCGTATCCTCCTCGAGCGAAATTCGGCTGTGATCCGCAGCAGTTCCGATCGGTTTGGATTCGGTGAGAAAGAGTCCGGCGCGGCGCGAGGTTGAAGACGAAGCCCGGGTGGGTCCCTCCTGTCAGCGTGAGAAAGCGCGGGCGCGCGGCTGCGGGCTGGCACGGGGTAAGTTGGGCCGGCTGGTGGGTTTTCGGCCCACTGGCCGGTTTTTTTCTGTTTTCTCTTTTTCTTTTTCCATTTCTTTTCTGATTTGAGTTTAATTTGAATTCCAGTTTGAATTTGAATTTTTGCAAAACATGCAACACGTCCAAAAATTTTTAAATTCCCCTCTTAACATGATTTAGTGTTTTGAATCAAAATTTTGGGGTGTTACAACGCGGCGTCCGGGTGTCTTGCCCCCGGGACAGGCGTCTCTACCGGAGCAGTCTTGCGGAGTACTGAGGGGTCCGGAGTCGTTGGACACGTGGCAGCGTCGGAGCCCTCCCACGCTGGAGGTCGGGCCCGGAGCCGTAGGACACGTGGTGTAACAACTCTCTAGGATCATAGACTTGCCCCCACATACCACCACTCGTCTTTTCTGCGCACTTTGTCCTAACTCGTGCGCACCCGGGAAAACTTCCCGGTCAGTCACCCATCTCCAAATTTCTCCGGGCCAAGCACGCTTAACCCCAGATTTCTTTGCAGGTGGGCATCCAGAAAAGAAGATATACCTTGATGATATGAGTACTCTATCAATCCTATTAAGCTGGGAGCTAGGATGTCACAATCCACCTCCCTTAGAAGACCGACGTCCTCGTCAGTCAATGCCAAGACATGAATGTCCCCTCTTAGCCACGTCCGTATGTTTGGTACTGGCATACGCATACTATACGTCCAGTTAGCAGCATACGTACCATACTGTGTCCCTCACAGAGGACCCACGCGTCATGTGTATGTACCCACGTCCTTGGCTCATACGCTACCGTATCCTTCTCACTGACCCGTGCGCACCCGTGAAACTGCGAGGGTCGGCTCTGATACCATTTGTGGCAGCTCTCTAGGATCATAGACTGGCCCCACATACCACCACTCGTCTTTTCTACGCACTTTGCCCTCACTCGTGCGCACCCTGGAAAACTTCCCAGTCGGTCTCCCATCCCAAAATTTCTCCGGGCCAAGCACGCTTAACCCCGGAGTCCATTGCAAGTTGGCTTCCGAAAAAAGAAGATATACCTTGATGATATGAGTACTCTATCAATCCTATTAAGCTGGGAGCCAGGATGTCACACGTGGCACCTCTGGAGCTCTCCTTGGTGGGATGGTACGCCTGGAGTCGTTACCCACATGGTAGTACCGGAGCCCTCCCACGCTAGAGGTCGGACTCAGAGCCGTAGGACACGTGGCTCCTCTGGAGCCTTCTCTGGTGGGGGTGTGGCTCGGAGGTTCCAAACACGTGACAGCGCCGGGGCCCTCCCTAGCGGGAGGTCAGACCCAGCACCATTAGACACGTGGCGGCTCTGGAGCCATCCTCGACCGGCAGTGGGGCTTAGAGCCTGAAGACACGTAGCAGCCTCGAAGCCCTCCTTAGTAGGTAGTCGGACGCGAGGCCTAGGGCACGCGCCTTCTCATGAGTGCTCCCTAGCTGGCGGTTGGGCCCAGCCGGTGTGACACCCTCAATTTCGTAATCATGCATGCATGCATATTTCATATAGAGAAACATTTTAAAAGAAGTAGAAACGGAGAAAGAATCAGAAAAATAGCTAAAAAGAACCAGTTCCAGATCGCCGACGAGCGCTGTAGACACTTCCCGCAGCCTGCTTGCCACGTGGCGCATTTGGAGCTCTTTCCTGCGAAGTGGGGAGAGGTCCGGCACCGCCAGACACGTGGCATGCTCAGAGCTAGCCTCTGTGGAAGGGGCAAGGTCCGACCCGCTGAACACGTGTCGCCTCCAGGGCTTGTCTCTGCGGAGAAGCGAAGTCCAGCCCCGCAGGACACATGTCGCCACCGGACCTAGTCGCTGCGGAAAAGCAAAGCCCAACCCCGCGGGACACGTGTCGCTCTCGGAGTTTGCCTCCGAGAGGTCCGACCCACGAGACACGTGTCACCCTCGGAGCACACCTCCGGGAGGTCTGGTTCTACTGGACACGTATTATCCTCGGAGCTCACCTCCAAGGAGAAGATACTGTAGGACACGTGTCATCCCCGAAGCTCACCCCCGAGGAGAAGGCATTACTGGACACGTGTCATCCTCGGAGCTCACCTCCGGGAGGTCCGACGCTGTTGGACACGTGTCGACCTCGGAGTTCATCTCTGAGCAGAAAGAAAATCCGGCGCTGCTAGGATACGTGGCACTCTCGGAGCTCACCTCCGAAGAGAGGGGAGGTCCGACACAGAGACATGGCACTCTCAGAGCCCACCTACGAAGAGAGGGGAGGTCCGACACTGACACGTGGCGCACGCGGAGCTCACCTCTAAGGAAGAGGGAGGTCCCACCTGCCAGACACGTGGCGCACGTGGAGCTCGCCTCTGCGGAAGAGGGAGGTCCTGCCCGCCTGACACATGGCGCAATTAGAGCTTGTCCCTAAGGAAAAGGGAGGCCCAGGCCCCCGCTGGACACGTGGAGCCTCCGGAGCTTATCCCTGCGGGAGGACGAGACTCTTAAGCGCTTTTTCTCTGTACGCGAGTACCCGGTACAGAGGAAACCGACACGATTTCTTCCACGATTGATACCGCATCAAATCTATTGGAGATAAGTTGTTAAGATCTAAACACAAATCAAATAGGACTCTTATTTGAAATACAATCAGAGGAGGACTCTTCTTTTCCCGATTATAAATAGAACCCGAAGCAACCCCTTGGTCGTAACATCTTTTCCAGCCGACAACTTAGAGGCCTGTAACACCCCAAAACCTGTCAAGAGGGGAATTTAAAAAAAAATTTGGACGTATTGCATGTGGTGCAAAAATTCAAATTCAAACTGGAATTCAAATTAAACTCAAAACAGAAATGAAAAAGAAAAAGAAAAATAAAAAACTAAACCTCCCCGGCCAGTGGGCCGAAACCCACCAGCCGGCCCACTCACCCCCGCGCCAGCCCGCAGCCGCGCACCCCGTTCCCTTTCTCGCTGACGTGTGGGGCCCGCCATCCTTCTTCCTCCTCGCGCCCGCGCTCGGCCGGCCGGGACTCTTCTCTCCTCCGAATCAAAACCGCCCCGGATACTCCCGTATCCCAGCCGAATTTCGGTTCTGGACGACGCAAACTCGATCACAACCGAACGCCGCCCTTCCCCGGCTATATAAACATCGGCATCTTCCCGATTTTCACCCACGATCAGCTGTTTTTCCTTCCGGTGCTGAAAACTCGGTGGTTTGCGCTTCAAACCCAGCGCCAACGAGCATCGCCGTGAATTCACCTCGGACCTCGTCGCCGACCGCCTTCCAGGACCTCCGAGCTCAAGAAAACCCCCGAGGTGAGATCCCCGACCTCCCCTCTACCGATCTATGCCATAAAATCCCAGTTTTAGGAAGAATTTACAAAGATCTGAAGCTCTCCGGCGAGATCGCCGCCTCCCGCCGCCGCGCGCCGCCGGGCAGCGCCGCCCACGCTCGATCAGAACGACGTGGCCGCTTGTGCGCCGTCTATTTTAAATCGCACGCTAGAATTTAAATCCCCGCGTACCGGTTCAACGTTATAATCTCAGCCGTCAGTTTTAAATCGGACGGTCCACGTCAGCCCCGCGTTATAAAGGCCGGGATTCTTACGCGCTACCCCCTGGGGTTCTCGGAAAATACGAGCTAGCCCCGGAAACTTCTGATCTAGCCCCTGGACTTAATAAAAATTAGGAAAACTCCTCTGTTATGTGTAGTTAGACCCCTGGAAATTTATAAAATAATATAATAGACCCTCTGATGGGGTAAGTTGGCCTTTTTAACCTTATATAATATTAAATTTAGGAATTTGACTATGTAATTAAGATTTAACTTTAAAAAAGGGTGAGGCACACACATTGTAAATTGAAGTTTAAACTTTACTAACAATTGGAAAGCTTTAGAATGAGCTAAAAATAAATTTTAGGCTGAAATGAAATCTGTTTGGGTGTGTTCATGTTTATTTGATCTAGAAACACATTTTAGGCTAGGAAATAATTCTGAAAATTTGTAAAATAAATGTAAAATAGTTCACATCAGAGGAGAAGCTCAAAAATATATTATTTACTATTTTAGATCAGAACCTATTCTGTTTAGATGATGTGTCTTACTATTTTCATAATAAAGTTCACAATTAGGTATAGAAAATAAATCCTAAAATATAGGAAAATAGGTATGCATAACCAGAAAATGATAAATGAAATCTCCAAAACCCAAAGATTTCAGTTTAAGATTTGGTAGAAGATCTGAAAACCCATTTGGAGTAGGAAAATACCTTCCATGCATATTTGGTAGTTAAGGTGTGTATTAATTGAATATAAGAAATTTGTTTAAATTGGAAATTCATATATATTGTACAAATATAAATCTGAATACAAGAGTTAGAAATTATATGCACATGTTTAAAAGTGCATGTAAGCCCAAAATCAACACACATAGAGTAACCACAACACATAGAAATATGACATAAATGAATGTGTGGTTTGTATGAAGTGAAAGTGTGAACTATGTCTTATGGATTGTTGTTTTCTTTTTGCTATGTGTGATGGTATGAGTAGAACCTGCTCCAGAGTAAGTTCTTCCTTTCCAAGATCAGGACTATCCATTCCCAGAGCAGCAGGAAGAAGGCAAGTGTCCTTGACCACTTTGTTCCTATACTAGGATGTGTAGATAGAATTATTTGCATTGTCAATTGAAATATGAAACCCAAGCTAGGAAGTTTCCCTAGAATTGCATTACCTTGTTTTCCTTGTAGCTTGGGATGGGATTTTGTTCTATTTTGTCATTCATTCATATTACTTATGCTTAGCCATGCTTAGAATGGGATAAGTGGGATATGATATCATCAACTTGTTTACTTTACTCTTGAATGAGATATTATGAGTTATGTAGAGGTAGGGATCAAGGCAAGTTGGATGATTTGGTTGGTGCTGGGTGCACGAGACTCGGGTTTGTGTTTAGTACTTGCCTGGATCCTAAGGACCGGTTCATGGAGCATGTAACCTGGCTTTACCGTGCCAACCACATGCTGAGATGGGGCAGCTTGGCCAATTAATTAGGTGTATCCCCGGCGTAGTATGGGTGTGTTGGATGGTGCGGGGAATAGGTGTCAGCTGGACTACCATATGAACCGCAAGGCTCAAGAGGGGGCCACTGCAGCGGGGTTGGAGCCTCTTGTATGCCGTTAGGGGTGAAACCTCAGTGGGCCCATGCTCGTCAGGAATCCCTTTGTAAAGGCTTCGTAGTGATCTCCTAGCTACACACTTGGGAAGTGTGAATGTGGTTCGTAGCCACTGGCATAATGGAGGTTCTTTTAGTCCACCCGGCAACCGGGGATGAAATCACTACATGTGGGTACACTGGTGCAAACTCTGCAGAGTCAAAACTGTCATGACAGCCGTGCTCACGGTCAAGAGCGGCTTGGACTTATTCATGATTAGAGGGTTGATGGCTTTGGAAGTTGAGGATGTTAGGCGGGGAGCTTAACATTGGAAATGATGTTATGGTTATTTGATTATGATGATGGGTTGGGAGATTGGGACCATTTCATCTATGTAGTAATGTAGGTGCTTAATAAGCTAAGGTGATAGGTATTAATTGCGTAGTGCTTTAACCATGAGTTCAACCTCTCCTTGTTCTAGCCATGCATGACATAACTTTTCCACACTTGCTGAGTACCATCGGTACTCAACCTTGCATATTTGTTGGTTTATACGGCTGCTCAGGTCAAGAAAATGATGTGGTGTTTAATGATCAAGACTTCGGACCTGAAGAAGGATTTTAGGTTCATGGAGTCCCCCGGGCAACGCCTATGACGGAGACCACAAGAATAATATTCCGCTGCTATTTTATTTACATGTTATGAACTTATTGTCGTCCATCGAGACATATGCTATGTAAGACTTATTTATATTCGACACCTGGCTTGTAATAAATGATGCTCCACTATTTGTCATCACATGTATGAGAAAATGCTCCTGGCATACATGTGATATTCACTCGGTTGTTCTTTGGAGAAACCGGGTGTGACAGATGTGGTATCAGAGCCATGGTTGCCCGTAGGAACGTGGACCTAGGTAGAAATGGACGTATTTAAGGACCCTATTTTCTTAAAAACTATTTTACAAGGTGTGGGTTGAAAAGTGTTATTTAATGGGGTCACTTTCTTCGTCTTACCCCAACTTTTATTCAAAATAGGATTTTTGGTATAAAATTTTATCTAACTTGAGTTTAAATGATTTATGTTTTAGATGGTTCGCATGATTTGCACCGCTCGCAAGTCCATAGGAGGGAGAGTTCCCGTAGTTGCCCTTGCCCAAAGAGAGGAGAGCCGTCCGGTGACGTACCTTTCCTACGGATTGGCAGTAGGAGGCTTGTTGCGCCGTATTCGATGCATGCTCCAAGCCGCCGGCAATACGGGCAAGCTAATCATACACTATAGCTCCACCCGGACCATCCGTGAGAAGAGGGAAGAATGGAGTTCAGAGATGAGGATTATCCACGAAAATCAGCTGCTTAAGATCCACCGCTCTCCGGCTTGTCGAGCGACACAGGTCGATGCGGAGAAGGATGTCACCTGGGAGGCCATCACCTGCCAGAGTCACATCTACCGTCGCCACCTGGACAGGACTGAGTACATGTATGTCCTCCAGCGTGAGAGTGGTACGACGGAGTACAAGTACCCGTCAGTGCAGCAGGGGACTTCCCATGAGCACATGGACTTGTGCTTGGAGGATGCTGCTATGCTTAGCACTCGACTGCAGGAGTGTCAGGAGGAGCTTCAGGATGTTCATGACACCCTGAAGGAAACCGAGGCGTTGCTTCGAGCCTGCTTGAGGGCGAGAGAAAGAGGAGATGAGAATGAACTGTGTGTCACCGTGAATGACACATGGACTCCTGACTTCCCAGATCGCCGGGCGATCAGGCGTCGTCGCACTTCTCCACCAGCAGCTTCCCCACCCAAAGCAGAGTCAGAAGTCAGTCGAAATAATGAGGAAGATCCCGAGGAGCCAGCTCAGTGATACGAGTAGTGTAGAGTCCTTTCCTTAGTTTAGCAGGATGTCGAGTAGTCGAGTCGTTACACTTGTTAATGGAGTGTTAATGGTTGGTGTGTGACGTGAGTTGTGGAAGCCATGAGCAATTGTCCACAGCCTCGTCTTCAGGTTGTTTTGCTTTGGTGTGTGAACCCACATGAAATAATAGTGCATTTATTTTTTGTGTGAGACATGAACCCTCAGAAAGTATAAATACAACAAAGCCTCAACACTTCCAAGTAAAAACAAGTGAAAGTAGTAAGATAATACGTAATGCTTTAAATTGACATTTGGTTGATCATGCTAGATGGCCAGAAGAGGAAAGGGTCGTGCCGCCAACCCCACCAACAATAATGATGAGGCCTGCAACCCTCATCTTTCTGGAGGCCAAGACAGGGGTGGTCGCCGTGAAGGAGTTGATCCCATCCACCAAATGCTTGAGAATCAAAATCAGCTCATCCAGAACCTGACTCAAGTGGTGGCCAACTTGCACCAAGCTCCGCCTCCACAAGCTGCACCACACCAACCAAGGTTGAGTGAGTTTCTGGGAACTCAACCTCCAAAGTTTGCAAGTGCGGCTGAACCCCTGGAGGCAGATAACTGGCTAAAGACCATTGAGAGCAAGATGAGGATCATACAATACCAAGGGTACGAGAGGGTGCTGTTTTCCTCTCACCAATTGCATGGACCTGCTGCTGATTGGTGGACCGCTTACGTGGCCGCCCATCATGACCCTGAGAACATCACATGGGAAGAGTTCAAGCGTACCTTCCGCAACCATTACATACCAAGTGGTGAACTCAAAAACAAGAGGAAGGAGTTCTTGGGATTGCAGCAAGGAAACATGACTGTGAGGGAATACCTCACTAAATTCACTCAACTATCCCGTTATGCCTCACGGGACATAGAGACTGATGAGAAGAAACAGGATTGTTTCGTGGAAGGACTTACCGCAGAAATGCAGTGTGCAATGTCCTCCAACGAGTATGAAAGCTTCCAAAAGATGGTGAACAGAGCATTTGTTGTAGAAAGGAAGCTGAAGGCCTTGGAAAATGAAAACAAGAGGATGGCGGGATGGTCACACCAAGCCTCGGGCAGCAACACCCGCCCCCGTCTGATGCAGCAACCCGCAGGGCAGACGAGCCGTGCTGCGGTACCCTACTCGGCACCGAGAGGGTACAACCCGAACTTCAGGCCTCCGGCAGCACCAGCACCACCACAACATCAATTTGTGCAGCAGCCTCTCCCTACATATCAACCTCGACCAGCAGTACAAGGACCCCCAAACCAACCCCAAGACAACAAAGGCCAGGCACCTAAGGTTGGGGTGCAATGCTTTAACTGTGGTGAAGTGGGGCACTACGCCCATAAGTGCCCAAAGAAGAAGGCCGTGCAGTCGCAACAACAGAATGTAATGCGAGGACGGGTGAACCACGTTACCATGGAGGAGGCGCAAGAGGCACCCGACGTGGTAGTTGGTAAGTTTCCTGCCAATTTACACATTGTGACCCTGTTGTTTGATTCTGGTGCTACCCACTCATTCATTGCTCAAGGGTTCGTTAAGAAGCATGATCTAGCAACAACACAAATGAACCATATGCTAGCAGTAAACTCTCCAGGTGGAGAAATAAGGACAAGACAAGTGTGTCCCAAGGTGAACCTAGACATTAATAGGGTAGTATTTACTGCTAACCTCATAGTGATTGATTCACAAGGGATAGATATTATCTTGGGTATGGATTGGTTGACCAAACATAAGGGAATCATCCATTGTTCGACCAGAACGGTGGAACTAACTCACCCTAGTGACACAAGAGTAAAGTTCATAACAATACAAGAGCCTAGGAGGGACATTAAATTAAATCAAGTTGAGGTGAGGGTGGAAGAGATCAGGATCATCAGGGAATATCCAGATGTTTTTACCGAGGAGTTGCCAGGTATGCCTCCCGATCGTGAAGTGGAATTTGCGATTGAGCTAGTACCTGGAACAGCTCCGATATACAAGAGACCTTATCGGATGGACTCCAAGCAGCTGGGAGAACTCAAGGATCATTTAAGAGAATTCACGGAGAAGGGGTATATTCGTCCTAGTTCCTCACCATGGGGAGCTCCAGTGATATTTGTGCCCCAAAAGGACGGAACACAAAGGTTATGCGTAGACTACCGTGCCTTGAATGAAGTAACCATCAAGAACAAGTACCCATTACCCCGCATTGAAGACTTGTTTGATCAGTTGAGCGGAGCTTGTGTGTTCTCAAAGATTGATCTCAGGTCGGGATACCACCAACTTAAGATAAGGCAAACTGATATTCCAAAGACAGCTTTCGTATCTCGGTACGGACTGTATGAATACACCGTCATGCCTTTCGGGCTAACTAATGCCCCGGCATACTTCATGTATCTCATGAACAAGGTATTCATGGAATACCTGGACAAATTTGTGGTGGTTTTCATAGATGACATTCTAGTCTTCTCCAAAGATGAAGAGGAACATGAGAAACATCTAAGGTTGGTGTTGCAGAAGCTGAGGGAACACCAACTATATGCCAAGTTGAGCAAGTGTGAGTTTTGGCTGAAGAGAGTTCCCTTCTTAGGTCATATAATCTCGAAGGGAGGAATCTCCATAGATCCCGCCAAGATTGAGGATATACAGAAGTGGAAGACCCCTGAGAATGTCGGGGACGTTCGAAGCTTCTTTGGATTGGCTGGATACTATCGACGGTTTATTGAGGGATTCTCCAAGATCTCGAGACCCCTTACCAAACTGTTGGAAAAGGGAATCACATTCACATGGACACCACAGTGCGAAACGAGTTTTCAGGAGCTAAAGAAAAGATTGACAACAGCCCCAGTGCTAGTTATGCCAGATATGCAGAAGAACTTTTCGGTGTACTGCGATGCCTCTAGAAACAGGTTGGGATGTGTTCTCATGCAAGAAGGGCATGTCGTGGCTTATGCATCCCGGCAGCTCCGGAAGCACGAGAAGAACTATCCTACACATGACCTAGAACTAGCCGCAGTGGTACACGCGTTGAAAATATGGCGGCACTACTTGATGGGGAAGAGGACAGAGATATATACGGATCATAAGAGTTTAAAGTATATTTTCACACAGCCAGATCTCAACCTCAGACAAAGGAGATGGTTAGAGCTAATCAATGACTTTGATGTGGGCATCAACTATCATCCTGGGAAAGCAAACGTCATGGTAGATGCTTTAAGTCGGAAAGTGCAGGTCAATAAGTTGAGCTTGAAGGACATGCCTACCGAATTGAAGGACGAGGTTATAAGGCTCAATCTATGCTTGGTAAATAGTTGTGAAGCCATCGCCATGGAAGTGGACTGCACATTAGAGCAAGACATACGCGATGGTCAAAAGAATGATGAGAAGATACAAGAAATCCGACAACTCATCAAGGATAATAGAGCCCCTGGTTTCAGAGAGGATGAACAAGGTACGGTGTGGCACGGGAAAAGAATCTGTGTGCCTGAAGTGAAGGAGATCCGCGAATTGATTTTGAAGGAGGCTCACGATTCTGACTATTCCATTCATCCTGGGAGTACAAATATGTACCAGGACCTTAAGAGCAGGTATTGGTGGTATGGCATGAAGCGAGATGTCGCGGAACATGTTGCCCTATGTGACACATGTCAGTTGGTGAAAGCGGAACATCAACGACCTGCGGGATTATTGCAACCACTCAAAGTGCCTGAATGGAAATGGGAAGAAATCGGTATGGATTTCATAGTTGGACTGCCTAGGACTCAATCAGGATATTATTCGATATGGGTCATCGTCGACAGGCTAACCAAGGTAGCTAATTTCATCCCCGTGAAAGAAAGCTACAGCGGATCCAAATTGGCGGAGTTGTACATGTCAAGGATCGTGTGTTACCATGGAGTGCCCAAGAAGATAGTGTCGGATCGAGGGACACATTTCACCTCAAGGTTCTGGCAAAAGTTGCATGAAACCATGGGAACCCATCTGAATTTTAGCTCTGCCTATCATCCCCAAACTGACGGGCAGATGGAAAGAACCAATCAGATTCTTGAGGATATGCTGAGAGCGTGTGCACTCAAAAACAATTGGAGTTGGGACAAGAACTTACCGTATGCGGAGTTCTCCTATAACAACAGCTAACAGGCTAGTATGAAGATGTCGCCGTTTGAAGCTTTATATGGGAGGAAGTGCAGAACTCCCCTATTTTGGAACCAAACAGGGGAAAGTAAAGTGTTTGGTCCCGAAGTACTACAAGAAGCCGAGGCGAAAGTGAGGGAAATTTGCAACAACTTGAGGATAGCACAGACACGACAAAAGAGCTATGCCGATGTTCGGAGAAGAGAGCTCGTTTTTAACGTGGGAGACTATGTCTATCTCAAGGTGTCCCCTATCCGAGGACTTCGTCGGTTCATGGTGAAGGGGAAGTTATCACCTCGATACATCGGACCCTTTCAAGTTCTGAAGAGGAAAGGCGAAGTGGCGTATCAACTAGAATTGCCGGCTCGCCTATCGGATGTGCATGATGTATTCCATGTGTCACAGCTCAAGAAATGTCTGAGAACAACTGAAGAGATGTTACCCATGAATGAGGTTGACGTAGCTAAGGATCTGTCTTATGCCGAGCAACCATCCAAGATTTTGGAGACAATAGAACGCCTCACAAGAAATAAAGGAATCCGGATGTGCAAGGTGCAGTGGAAGCATCACTCGGAAGAGGAAGCCACATGGGAGCGAGAAGACGAGATTAAGGCACAGTTTCCAGAATTGTTTTCTTAGAACCACCAATCTCGAGGACGAGATTTCTTTTAAGGGGGGTATAGCTGTAACACCCCAAAACCTGTCAAGAGGTGAATTTAAAATTTTTTGGACGTATTGCATGTGGTGCAAAAATTCAAATTCAAACTGGAATTCAAATTAAACTCAAAACAGAAATGAAAAAGAAAAAGAAAAAGAAAAAATAAACCTCCCCGGCCAGTGGGCCGAAACCCACCAGCCGGCCCACTCACGCCAGCGCCAGCCCGCAGCCGCGCGCCCCGTTCCCTTTCTCGCTGACGTGTGGGGCCCGCCATCCTTCTTCCTCGCGCCCGCGCTCGGCCGGCCGGGACTCTTCTCTCCTCCGAATCAAAACCGCCCCGGATACTCCCGTATCCTAGCCGAATTTCGGTTCTGGACGACGCAAACTCGATCACAACCGAACGCCGCCCTTCCCCGGCTATATAAACATCGGCATCTTCCCGATTTTCACCCACGATCAGCCGTTTTTCCTCCCGGTGCCGAAAACTCGGTGGTTTGCGCTTCAAACCCAGCGCCGACGAGCATCGCCGTGAATTCACCTCGGACCTCGTCGCCGACCGCCTTCTAGGACCTTCGAGCTCAAGAAAACCCCCGAGGTGAGATCCCCGACCTCCCCTCTACCGATCTATGCCATAAAATCCCAGTTTTAGGAAGAATTTACGAAGATCTGAAGCTCTCCGGTGAGATCGCCGCCTCCCACCGCCGCGCGCCGCTGGGCAGCGCCGCCCACGCTCGATCAGAGCGACGTGGCCGCTTGTGCGCCGTCTATTTTAAATCACACGGTAGAATTTAAATCCCCGCGTACCGGTTCAACGTTATAATCTCAGCCGTCAGTTTTAAATCGGACGGTCCACGTCAGCCCCACGTTATAAAGGCCGGGATTCTTACGCGCTACCCCCTGGGGTTCTCGGAAAATATGAGCTAGCCCCGGAAACTTCTGATCTAGCCCCTGGAACTTCAGAAATTCATGTAAATTCAATTAAAAATCAGTTTTAGCCCCTGGACTTAATAAAAATTAGGAAAACTCCTCTGTTATGTGTAGTTAGACCCCTGGAAATTTATAAAATAATATAATAGACCCTCTGATGGGGTAAGTTGGCCTTTTAACCTTATATAATATTAAACTTAGGAATTTGACTATGTAATTAAGATTTAAATTTAAAAAAGGGTGAGGCACACACATTGTAAATTCAAGTTTAAACTTTACTAACAATTGGAAAGCTTTAGAATGAGCTAAAAATAAATTTTAGGCTGAAACGAAATCTGTTTTGGTGTGTTCATGTTTATTTGATCTAGAAACACATTTTAGGCTAGGAAATAATTCTCAAAAATAGTAAAATAAATGTAAAATAGTTTACATCAGAGGAGAAGCTCAAAAATATATTATTTACTATTTTAGATCAGAACCTATTCTGTTTAGATGATGTGTCTTACTATTTTCATAATAAAGTTCACAATTAGGTATAGAAAATAAATCCTAAAATATAGGAAAATAGGTATGCATAACCAGAAAATGATAAATGAAATCTCAAAAACCCAAAGATTTCAGTTTAGGATTTGGTAGAAGATCTGAAAACCCATTTGGAGTAGGAAAATACCTTCCATGCATACTTGGTAGTTAAGGTGTGTATTAATTGAATATAAGAAATTTGTTTAAATTGGAAATTCATATATAGTGTACAAATATAAATCTGAATACAAGAGTTAGAAATTATATGCACATGTTTAAAAGTGCATGTAAGCCCAAAATCAACACACATAGAGTAACCACAACACATAGAAATATGAATGACTTTCATAAATGAATGTGTGGTTTGTATGAAGTGAAAGTGTGAACTATGTCTTATGGATTGTTGTTTTCTTTTTGCTATGTGTGATGGTATGAGTAGAACCTGCTCCAGAGCAAGTTCTTCCTTTCCAAGATCAGGACTATCCATTCCCAGAGCAGCAGGAAGAAGGCAAGTGTCCTTGACCACTTTGTTCCTATACTAGGATGTGTAGATAGAATTATTTGCATTGTCAATTGAAATATGAAACCCATGCTAGGAAGTTTCCCTAGAATTGCATTACCTTGTTTTCCTTGTAGCTTGGGATGGGATTTTGTTCTATTTTGTCATTCATTCATATTACTTATGCTTAGCCATGCTTAGAATGGGATAAGTGGGATATGATATCATCAACTTGTTTACTTTACTCTTGAATGAGATATTATGAGTTATGTAGAGGTAGGGATCAAGGCAAGTTGGATGATTTGGTTGGTGCTGGGTGCACGAGACTCGGGTTTGTGTTTAGTACTTGCCTGGATCCTAAGGACCGGTTCATGGAGCATGTAACCTGGCTTTACCGTGCCAACCACATGCTGAGATGGGGCAGCTTGGCCAATTAATTAGGTGTATCCCCGGTGTAGTATGGGTGTGTTGGATGGTGCGAGGAATAGGTGTCAGCTGGACTACCATATGAACCGCAAGGCTCAAGAGGGGCCACTGCAGCGGGGTTGGAGCCTCTTGTATGCTGTAAGGGGTGAAACCTCAGTGGGCCCACGCTCGTCGGGAATCCCTTTGTAAAGGCTTCGTAGTGATATCCTGGCTACACACCTGGGAAGTGTGAATGTTGTTCGTAGCCACTGGCATAATGGAGGTTCTTTTAGTCCACCCGGCAACTAGGGGATGAAATCACTACATGTGGGTACAGTGGTGCAAACTCTGCAGAGTCAAAACTGTCATTACAGCCGTGCTCACGGTCAAGAGCGGCTTGGACATATTCATGATTAGAGGGTTGATGGCTTTGGAAGTTGAGGATGTTAGGCGGGGAGCTTAACATTGGAAATGATGTTATGGTTATTTGATTATGATGATGGGTTGGGAGATTGGGACCATTTCATCTATGTAGTAATGTATGTGCTTAATAAGCTAAGGTGATAGGTATTAATTGTGTAGTGCTTTAACCATGAGTTCAACCTCTCCTTGTTCTAGTCATGCCTGACATAACTTTCCCACACTTGCTGAGTACCATCGGTACTCAACCTTGCATATTTGTTGGTTTATATGGCTGCTCAGGTCAAGAAAATGATGTGGTGTTTAATGATCAAGACTTCGGACCCGGAGAAGGATTTTAGGTTCATGGAGTCCCCCGGGCAACGCCTGTGACGGAGCCCACAAGAATAATATTCCGCTGCTATTTTATTTACATGTTATGAACTTATTGTCGTCCATCGAGACATATGCTATGTAAGACTTATTTATATTCGACACCTGGCTTGTAATAAATGATGCTTCACTATTTGTCATCACATGTATGAGAAAATGATCCTGGCATACATGTGATATTCACTCGGTTGTTCTTTGGAGAAACCGGGTGTGACAAGGCCCTAGCCCCCAAACTCGTCGAGCTAACCCCCTTCGCCGGAGTTCGACTACCAGAGAGACCGCCGATGAGCCCCGACACGATCTCCATCGCTGGAAGAGAGCCGACGATCTGTTTTGCTGCCATTGCTAGGAAGAAAGCCGAGGTAGGTCACCATTACCACCTTACGACATCATCACGGTTTTCTTCGCATTTGTTTTTCTTCGATCCCTTGGAACAGAAGCTTTTTCGTGTGGACAGATCACGTGTTGATCTTGAGACGAGATCATCTCCACACTTGATCCTTACACCTCTGTTCATCGTAAAACCCATGCAAGCCATGCAAGAACACGTACAAACTGATCTCACAAAAACAGCACCATAGGAAGAGCATGCATATGCACCATTGAATCTTGAGTAAGAATTGTGCATGATAAATGATTGCTGTGAATCTTGCATATGCGTGATCGTGACTAGAAGGACATGCTCAGGGAGCTATCTACAAAGGAATACAGAACCAAGACTTCGAGATCCAAGAGCAACAGAAACCACAGGAACAAGGCAAGTGCCCCTTGACCATATTGATTCCATGTGTTTGAAACTATTTTGTTTGAAAAAAGGTGTGTGTGCTTGAGTCAACTTGATGGGAAACCCTTTAATAGGAGTTTACTAGTTTTGTTAACCACCCTTGTCGCCAGGAAAATTGATGAGTCGGGTATGGTCGTTTTGCTTTTTGCTTCGCTAATCTACGGGATATGGGAAGAGATAGAATGTGTCTAGCTACTGCACTCATATAATGATAATATGAACTTGATGTTGATAATGAACATGGATCGGGGGAGATCTAGGCAAGCTTGGTTCGTGGAAGTGGTAGAATGAGATGGTGGTTTACTTGTCGTAGATCTAAGGACCGGTTCATGCCAGCCATGCCAGGAAAAATAGTGCCACCACAAGGCCAAATATGGGTGCGGCTTAGCTGACTAATTAGGAAAGTTGCTAGATTGTTATGGACCGTGGAAGGCGCGGGGAATGGGAGTCGAGTGAGGACTGCCCTGGGAACTGCATGGCACAAGAGGGGGCCCGTAGGTGGGAGAATGGTGATTCTAGCCTGCTGGTGAAACCTTAGTGAGTCCATACATCTAGTAGCCCCTTTGTAAAGGCTATTTTGTGATCTCTTGACCATACACCGACGGTTGTGTACAGGTATAATGGAGGTTCTGCAGTCGCCGACGGGTGACAAAATCACAAACTTGTGGGTAAAGTGGTGCAGACTCTGTAGGGTATAAAACTATCATGATAGCCGCGCTTACGATCACAAGCGCCTGGCCAACTCACATGATTATATGGGATGGTTATTCGGATGGTGATTGGGATGGTATTTGGTTCGGTTATGGGTTTGGTCATGGATGGTCTTTCGTTTTGTTTCAAGACTGTTGAGTCTTGGTAATGAGAATTGGACTGTTGAGCTGTGATAATGAGCTTTGGTCTCGGTTATGAGACGGAATTGAATATGAGATGAGATGGTAATGAATACGAGATGGTATTCATGAGCATGAGAAAAAGTGGAGAAAGATAAATGGCTTTATGAGACATGAAAGGTTGTGAACTATGATGGAGGTATGTTGATGTTGTAATTGGATAAATGTTTGGATTACATTCACTTAAAGTAAGTTGTTATTTTTATCATGTTTTGTGAAATAAACTTTGCTTTCTGCAATGAGTCTTTTTGTTCCTACCTTGTTGAAAGCTACATATCATATTTTCCCGCACTTGCTGAGTACGTCATGTACTCAACCTTGCATTATTATTTCATCATCAGCAACAGGAGAGGAGTACTTCGAAGAGCATGTGGAGTACTAGGCGTGTGATCTACCGTTGACTTGCTTGTGGAGTAGGAGATGGAGCCGCTGTTGCTGTTTAGTTTGCTTCCGCAATAGTTTAGAAGACTTCCGCTGCTAGAATAAGACTTCCGCTGCTAGAATGGATTAGACATTCATGAGACATTGTAATAAAACCCTATTATTCGTGGTATTATTCTGAATTCAGTTTGTAAATTACATGTATATGTGTGATGAACATTCTGGGCACACATATGCATCAGCTCGGTTCCGAGGTTTTCTCGGAACAGGGGCGTCACAGCTTGCAGACCGGGTCCCTGTCTTCTTTTGCTCTTACACGCGGGGGTACAAAGTGGACCAGGACACTTGCCTTCTTCTTGCTGCTCCGGTGTGACGCCCGGTCCCGTAAAACACGGAACCCAGCTAATGCATATGTGTGCCCAGGATGTTCATCACACATACACATGTAATCCACAAACTGAATTCAGAATATAACCACGAATAAATAGTGTTTAAGTACTTTATTACATCAATCTCTAACTTATTCTTGCAACGGAAGTCTCTTAACCTATTCTAGCAGCGGAAGTCTCTAAACGATAGCGGAAGCAACTAAACAGCAGCGGCTCCATCTCCAACATTACAGGCAAGTTGACGGTAGTTCGCACGCCTAGTACTCCACATGATCTTCAAAATACTCTTCTCCTGTTGCTGATGTCTGTATGATAATGCAAGGGTGAGTACATGTCGTACTCAAAAAGTGCGGGAAAAGTATGACATGTAGCTTTCAACAAGGTATGGAACAAAAAGGCTCATTGCAGCAAGCAAATTTTATTTCACAAACATAATAAAAACAACAACTATGTCTAGGTGAATTTAATCCCAATATAACCATGTAAAACAGAAACATACCACCATGATAAATCACATTTTCTCAAGTATCAACATTCTTTCATCATAATTCACTTTTTCTCAAGTCTCAACCAGCAATTGATCTTTCTCAAATTCATCTCATGCTTATAACCATCTCATATTCTCATAACCGAAACCAAAACTCATTCTCATTTTCATATGACCAAAGCCAAACTTAATGTCATGACTCAAACAGTTCCAAAGCAATCCCAATAACCATACCATAACCATAACCAAATAACCATCCCAAGTTTCCATCCCAAATTTCCTTCTAATCATGTGAGTTGGCCAGGCGCTTTTGACCGTAAGCACGGCTATCATGATAGTTTTACACTCTGCAGAGGTGGAACCACTTTACCCACAAGTTTGTGATTTCGTCACACGTCGGCGACTGCAGAACCTCCATTATACCAGTACACAACCATCGGTGTATCGCCAAGAGATCACAAAATAGCCTTTACAAAGGGGCTACTATATGTATGGACTCAGTAACGTTTCACCGGCAGGATCGAATCACCATTCTCCCACCTACGGGCCCCCTCTTGTGCCATGCAGTTCCCAGGACAGTCCTCTCTCGACTCCCATTCCCTGCGCCTTCCACGGTCCATAACAATCTAGCAAATTACCTAATTAGTCAGCTAAGCCGCACACATAGTTGGCCTTGTGGTGGCACTGTTTTCCTGGCATGTGCTGGCATGAACCAGTCCTTAGATCTACGACAAGTAAACCACCATCTCATTCTACCACATGCACGAACCAAGCTTTCCTAGATCTCCCCCGATTCTATGATCATTATTATCATCAAGTTCTCATCATCATTATTCATATGAGTGCAGTACTTAGATATGTTCTACTTCGCCTTCCTGTATCCCATAAGCTAAGGGAAGCAAAAAGGAAAAACGACCATACCCGACTCATCAACTTTCCTGGTGACAAGGATGGTTAACAAAACTAGTAAACTCCTATAAAAGGGTGTCCCATCAAGTTGACTCAAGCAAACACGTTTTCGCAAACAAAACAGTTTCAAAACATGGGATCAATATGGTCAAGGGGCACTTGCCTTGCTCCTGTGGCTCTTGTTGCTCACGTGTCTCGAAGTCTCGGTGCTGTAGTTCTTCGTAGATGGCTTCCTGAGCTTGTCCTTCTACTCACGACCACACACATACAAAATTATAGCAATCAAACATCATGCACAAACTTTACTCAAGATGCAATGGTGCAAATCTTATGATGCTGTTTTATTAGACCAGTTTGTACGTGTTCTTGCATGTTTTACTGGGCTTGCATGGGGTTTTATGGTGAACAAGAGTGTAAGGATCAAGTGTGGACGTGGTGATGATCTTGACTCAAAATCTAGATCAATTCCACTGTTAAAAACCGATCAACACGTGATCTGTCCACACGAAACAGCTTCTGTTCGAAGGGAACAAAGAAAACAGATGCGGAGAAACCACGACGAGGTCATAAGATGGGTACGTAGACCTACCTCACTTCTCTCTGGTGGCGGGGCCTTCCTCCTAGCAATGGCAGCAGCGATGGTGAGGTGCGACGGTGCTCGTCGGCGGGCTCACCGGTGGGGCTCACCGGCGACTGAACTCCGGCAGGGGGTTCAACTCGGCGAGTTGGGGGCTAGGGCCTCTAAGTTGTCGACTTGGGAAAGGTGTTACGGCCAAGGGGGCTTTCGGGTTCTATTTATAAAAGGAAAAGAATAGTACTACTCTGATTGGATTTCAAATAAGAGTCCTATTCAATTTGTTTTAGATCTTAACAACTTATCTCCAATTGATTTGGTGCGGTAGCAACGTGGAAATCGTGTCGGTTTCCTCAGTACCGGGTATTCCCGCGCGCACAGGAGAAAAACCGCTTAAGGATCTTGTCACCTCTGCAGTGGTGAGCTCCGGAGACGCCACGTGTCCAGCGGGGGCCGGTCCTTGCTTCCCTTCAGAGGTGAGCTCTGGACCTGCCACGCGTCCAGCGGGGTGTGGCCTCCCTTTTCCTCAGAGGCGAGCTCCGCGTGCGCCACGTGTCTGGCGAGCGGGACCTCCCTTCTCCTCAGAGACGAGCTCCGCGTGCGCCACGTGTCTGGCGGGCTGGACCTCCCCTCTCTTCAGAGGCGAGCTCCGCGTGCGCCACGTGTTAGTGCCGGACCTCCACTCTCCTCAGAGGTGGGCTCCGAGAGTGCCACGTGTCCAGCGGTATCGGACCTCACTCCCTCCGCAGGGGTGAGCTCCGAGAGCGACACGTGTCCAGCGGTGCTTGGCCTCTCTTCTCTGCAGAGACTAGCTCCGAAGTCAACACGTGTCCCGTGAGGCTGAGCCTCGCTTCTCCGCAGAGACTAGCTCTAAAGGCGACACGTGTCCAGCGGTGCTGGGCCTCGCTTCTCTGCAGAGACTAGCTCCGAAGGCAACACGTGTCCAGCGGGGCCGTACCTCGCCCCTTCCTCAAAGGCGAGCTCCAAGCCTTCCACGTGGCCAGCAGTGCCAGACCTCACCCCCTCCGCAGGGATGAGCTCCGAAGGCGCCACGTGGCCAGCGGGCCGCAGGAAGTGTCAACAGCGCTCCTTGGCGAATTTGAATTGGCTCTTTTCAGCTATCTTTCTCCCATTTTTATGATTCTTTCCAATTTCTATTTCTTTTATAATTTTTTCTATATGCAATGCATGAATATGAAATTAAGGGTGTTACAAACCTACCCCCCTTAAACTGAATCTCACCCTCGAGATTCAATAGAGTAGGGAATAGGTGAGGGAATTCTGCTTTGAGGTCTTCCTCACGCTCCCATGTAGCTTTGGCTTCCGTGTGATGGCTCCACTGTACCTTGCACCAACGGATCACTTTGTTCCTCATGACCCTTTCCTTCACGTCCAAAATTTGGACAGGGTGCTCTACGTAGGTCAGATCCTCTTGAAGCTCGAGCTCATCCATCGGTACTTGTTCTTCTGGTACTCTCAGGCACTTCTTGAGCTGGGATACGTGAAACACGTCATGCACGTCGGAGAGGTGCGTTGGGAGCTCTAGTTGATAAGCTACCTCTCCTCGCTTGCCCAAAATCTTAAATGGCCCGATGTAGCAAGGTGCTAACTTGCCTTTGACGTTGAAACGTCGTTGGCCACGGATAGGCGATACCTTAAGGTACACGAAGTCTCCTACTTCGAAGGTCAACTTTCTTCGCCTATTGTCCGCATAACCTTTTTGTCCTGACTGAGCAGCCTTCAAGTTCTCCCATATTGTTTGGACTTGCTTCTCGGCGTCTTGCAGCACTTCGGGTCCAAACACTTGGTTCTCTCCGGTCTCATTCCAGAACAGCGGCGTTCTACACCGTCTACCATACAATGCTTCGAAAGGTGACATCTTCAAGCTGGCTTGATAGCTGTTATTGTATGAGAACTCAGCATACGGCAAGCTCCTATCCCAACTACGCCCATGTTTCAAGGCGCAGGCTCTCAACATGTCTTCTAAAATTTGATTTATCCTCTCAGTTTGCCCGTCGGTTTGCAGGTGGTAAGCGGAGCTGAAATCCATTCGTGTACCCATAGCTTCATGCAGCTTCTTCCAGAACCTAGAGGTAAATTGGGTACCCCGATCTGAAACTATCCTCTTTGAAACTCCATGACGGCACACGGTTTGCTCCATGTTGTGACACCCTCATCTCTGGTTTCTGCATGCATTCATATTTCATGTAGAGAAAACATTTTAAGAAAAAAAGAAGTGGGAACAAAGGAAATATCAAAAAGATAGCCAGTAAGAGCCGAATCCAGTTCACAGAGAGCGTCGAAAACAACTTCCGCGGCCCGCTGGCCACGTGGCGTGTTCGGAGCTCATCCCTGCAAAGTGGGGAGAGGTCCGCCGCTAAAATGGCTACGTGGCAGGCTCGGGGCTCATCTCCGCAAAAGGGGAGAGGTCCGACCCTGTGGGACACGTGTTGCCCTGAGCTAGCCTCTGCGGAAGAAGCAAAGGCATTTTCCGCAGGACACATGTCACCTTCGGAGCTAGTCACCATGGAAATCAGAGGACCGGTCGCGCGGGATACATGTCGATCTCGAAGCTCACCTCCAAGAGGTCCGGTTCCATTAAACACATGTCGCCACCGGATCTTATCTCCGGGAAGTCCGTCACTGTTGGACACGTGACAACCTCGAAGCTTGTCTCTGAGAAGAGAGGAAGGGTCCGGCACTGACACGTGGCATGTGCGGAGCCACCTTCGAGTAAGAGAGGAGGTCCCGACCGCCAGGATACGTGGCGCACGCGGAGCTCACCTCCGAAGGAGAGGGAAGTCTTGCTCACTTGACACGCGGCACAACTGGAGCTCGTCCCTGCAGAGAGGGAGACCAGGACCCGGTGGACACGTGGAGCCTCCGGAGCTCATCACCGAGGAGGTAACGAGTTCTAGGAACGGTTTTTGGATTCTGTACGCGTAGAAATACCGGAACAGAAACCGACCTGAATTCCACAATGATACCGCACCAAATCAACTAACGATAAGTTGTAAGATTCAACGACAAATTCGAACAGGACTCTTATTCGGGATATAATCAGATTAGGATTCTTCTCTTCCCGATTATAAATAGAACCCAGAACCTCTGGCCGAAACCACAAACTTCTTTTCCAACTCCTGAGCCGATGACTTAGAGCCCTAGTCCCAACCCGCCGAGTAAACCATCGCCAAAGTGAAGCAAGGAAGATCGCCGGAGGAAAGCCCAACGATCTGAGGAGGACCTCAAGACCGAGAAGAACGTAAGGTAGGTCTCCAATACCACCTTACGACATCGTTGTGTTTTCTTTGCATCTGTTCTTTGATTCCTTTCTAACAGAAGCCTTCTCGTGGACAGATCACTTGATGATCAGGTTGATCTAAAGACAAGATCATCGCCACGTCCACCTTTGATCCGAACACCTCTGTTCATCATAAAATCCATGCAAGCCATACAAGAACACGTACAAACCAATCTAATAAAACTAATCATAGGATAGCATGCATATGCATCATCGCATCTAGTTTAAGGTTTGTGCATGATATTGATTGCTGTGAATCTTGTATGCACGTGATCCTACATAGCAGGACAAGCTCAGGGAGCTTTCTACGACGAGCTGCAGCAACAAGGTTTTGAGATCCAACAACAACCGGAACAGCAAGAACAAGGCAAGTACTCCTTGACCATATTGATCCTATGTTTTGGGAAAAACTATTTTGTTTTGCGAAAAGGTGTGTGTTCTGAGTCAAACATGATGGGAAACCCTTTTATAGGAGTTTACTAGTTTTGGTTAAACCACCCTTGTCGCCAGGGAAGTTTATGAGTCGGGCATGGTTTTTGCTTTATGCTTCGCTGAGTCCATGGGATTGGGAAGCGAGATAGATGTGTCTAGCTAACTGCACTCGTAATGATAATGAGAAACTGATGATGTTAATGAACATGGATCGGAGGGAGATCTAGGCAAGCCTGGGTTTGTGAATGAGGTAGCATGAGATGGTGGTTTACTTGCCGTAGATCTAAGGATCGGTTCATGCATGCACATGCCAGGATAACAGTGCCACCACAAGGCCAAGTATGGGTGCGGCTTAGCTGAGTAATTAGGTAAGTTGCCAGAGTGTTATGGACTGTGGAAGGCGCGGGGAATGGGAGTCGAGTGAGGACTGCTCTAGGAACTGCATGGCACAAGAGGGGGCCCATGGGTGGGAGAATTGGAGATTCTAGCCTGCCGGTGGAACCTTAGTGATCTCTTGACCATACACCGACGGTTGTGTACTGGTATAATGGAGGTTCTGCAGTCGCCGACGGATGACGAAATCACAAACTTGTGGGTAAAGAGGTACAAACTCTGCAGGGTTCTTAAAACTATCATGACAGCCGAGCTTACGGTCACGAGTGCCTGGCCAACTGCCATGATTAGTTGGGATTGTTATTGGGATGGTTGTTGGTTATGGTTATTGATTATGGTTATGGTTTGGTTTTGGGACTGTTGAGTCTGGGTGACAAGATGGTTGCATGACTGTTGAGTCATGGCAACGAGATTGGTCTCGGTGTGAGACGAAGTTGTTTATGAGATAACATGGTAGCGAATACGAGAAGGTATTCCTGAGATGGTAGCGAATAGGAGGAGGTATTCGTGAGCAAGAATGAAGTTGGATAATGTTCGGGTGGAACATGGAAAGTGATGGAGGTATGTTGGTAATTTAATACATGCTGGGATTACATTCATCTAAAGTTAAGTTGCTGTTTTATCATGGTTTTATAAATCTGCTTTTCTGCAAATGAGCCTTTTTATACACACCTTGTCATGAGCTACATATCATGTTTTTCCCGCACTTGGTGAGTACATCATTGTACTCAAACTTGCATTATTATTTCATCATCAGCAGCAGAAGAAGATTTCTATGGAGACCAAGTGGAGCATTAGGCGCGTAATCTGTTCTCAACCTTGCCTGTGGAGGGAGTAGAGATGGAGCCACTCCTGCTTAGATTTGCTTCCGCATTAGTTAGATTGCTTCAGCATTAGAATAAAGACTTCCGCTGCATAGAAATAAAGACTTCCGCTGTGAGCATGAGTCCAAGACTCACGAGATATTGTAATAAACTCTGTTATTCATGGTAATATATAATCTGAATTCAGTTTGTGGAACATATGTGTATGTGTGATGAACATCCTGGGCACACATATGCATTAGTTCTCGGTTCCGTGGTTTTCCACAGAATTGAGGGCGTCACACATGTACAGCTCGGCTAGTTCTGCGACGCGGTACGTGGTTCTAACAGGAAGAAAATAGGCTATTTTCATCAATCGGTCCACAATAACCCAGATGGAGTCGTAACCCGACCGAGTACGTGGTAATCCGATGATGAAATCCATGCTAGTGTCTTCCCACTTCCACTCGGGTACTTTCAATGGTTGCAACAGTGCAGCGGGTCTTTGATGTTCGGCCTTCACCCGTTGGCACGTGTCGCTTAAGGCAATGTACTCAGCTATGTCCCTTTTCATACCATCCCACCAATAGCAAGTTTTCAGTTCCTTGTACATCTTTGTACAGCTGGGATGTATGGAATAAGGTGAGTCATGTGCCTCCTTTAATATCGTGTCGCGGATGTGCTTCACGTGAGGCACACAAATCTTTTTCCCTAACCAAAGCGTACCCTTCCCATCTTCCTTGAAATCCTTTTCTATGCCTTGTCGGATTCTTTTCTTGATTTCCTTGATTTCCTCATCCGTTGCTTGGCCATCTCGTATCTCTTGTTCCAGCGAGGAGTTGAGTTCTATCACTTCCATCTCGTTCAAGAATCCGATATGTAAATGTTCGAACTCCTTGCGCAGCTCGGGCAGTGGCTCCCGAACCGTGAGTTGGTGACATGCTCCCTTTTGGCTCAACGCATCAGCTACTACATTGGCCTTTCCGGGGTGATAGTTGATTCCAACATCATAATCCTTGATGAGTTCCAACCATCGACGTTGCCTTAAATTTAGATCCGTTTGCGTGAATATATACTTGAGGCTTTTGTGATCCGTATAGATCTCACATCGGTGGCCAAGGATATAATGCCTCCAAATATTTAATGCATACACCACGGCTGCAAGTTCCAAGTCATGTGTGGGGTAATTCAGCTCGTGTTTCTTTAGTTGTCTCGATGCATAGGCTACCACTTATCCTTCATGCATGAGCACACATCCAAGCCCTTGTCTTGATGCGTCACAATATATTTCGAAACTCTTGCTCACGTCCGGCAATACCAAAACCGGCGCTGCGGTTAGTCTTTTCTTGAGCTCCTCAAAGCTTTCTTGGCACACTGGTGTCCACTGAAATGCTTTCCCCTTCATTAGCAATTCAGTCATAGGCTTCGCTATTTTGGAGAAATCCTTGATGAACCGTCGGTAGTATCCAGCCATCCCAAGAAAACTCCGAATATCCCTCACATTCTGCGGTTGGTTCCACTTCAGAACATCTCCCACTTTTCTGGGATCAACCGATACTCCTCTCTCGGAGATGATGTGGCCTAGGAACGATATCTCCTTTAGCCAAAATTGACGCTTGCTGAACTTGGCATACAATTGATGCTCTCGCAGTTTCTGCAATGTCAATCTCAAATGTTCTTCATGTTCTTCCTCGCTTTTTGAATACACCATGATATCATCGATGAAAACCACGATGAACTTGTCCAAGTACTCCATGAAGACCTTATTCATGAGGTACATGAAATATGCGGGTGCATTTGTTAACCCAAAAGACATAACGGTGTATTCATACGAACCATACCGTGTGTGAAACGCAGTCTTGGGTATGTCGGAGGGCTTAATCTTCAGCTGGAAGTATCCCGACCGAAGATCAATCTTGGAGAAAATTCGGGCACCTTTCATTTGGTTGAACAGGTCCTCTATACGGGACATCGGGTATTTATTCTTGATTGTCACCTCGTTGAGAGACCTATAATCCACACACATCCTTTGGGTCCCATCCTTCTTGTCTATGAAGAGCAGGCTCCCCATGGTGACGAGCTCGGGCATATAAAACCCTTTTCTAGCTGCTCCTGAATTTGCTTCTTAAGTTCCACTAGTTCATTAATGGGCACCCTATATGGCCTCTTCACTATGGGTGCAGTTCCAGGTACTAAATCGATGGCAAACTCAATGTCCCGGTCAGGTGGTATGCCTGGAAGTTCTTCCAGGAACACGTCCGAATATTCTTGAACCACCGGAATGCTTTCCAATGTTGCTTCTTCGACGTGGTTCAATGTTGCCTTCTCGGTTGCCAGTTGGGCTGACTCGAACTCAATACGAGTATCGTGCTCATTTGTCAACTGCACGCTCCTCTCAGCACATTGGATCACTCCGTTGTGCTTGCTTAACCAATCCATTCCAAGTATTATATCAAGCCCTTGAGAATCCAGGACAATAAGGTTGGCAAGGAAGTCTACCCCCCTTATTTTAAGGTTTACTTTTGGACATACTATATTAGTCCTCATCTCTCCACCGGGAGAATTAACCAACATAGTATATTTCATGTGTGATATGGGCAGATTATACTTGGCAACATACTTGGATGATATGAATGAATGCGATGCTCCGGAATCAAATAAAACAGTAGCTGGGTTGGAGTTGGCAAGGAACATACCAATCACGACACCCTCAGCCTGTTGCGCCTCCTCAGCGGAGACATGATTCATGTTGCCACGAGCGTAGTTCTGCTGTCCACTGTTACCTTGCGTAGCTCCCCCATTCGGCCATGGGTTCTGTCTTGGTGCGTTGGTCGGCTGTCCAAGACCTTTCTTCGGGCATTGACTTGCAAAGTGTCCCGCCTCTCCGCATGAAAAGCATGCCTTGTTTCCCAAGACAACAGGAACGTTAGGGCGAGGGTGGTTTTGAGCATAGGCGCCCGTGTTGGGACGGGGCGTAGAAGGCAAAGGCACACGAGGTGCTTGCATAGCAGGACGTTGCTGCGGTGGTTGATTAGGGCGAGGTGGGTTTACAAGGCGGAAAGTAGAAGAGGACGAGCCATACTGTGGTGCAGCCGGTGGCATGTAACGGGGACGTACATTGCTCCCTTGTGGCTGGTATGGCATCTTCCTCTTGCCCTCTTGCTCGATCTCACGGATCTTACTCTCAACCACTATAGCTTTGTCAACAAGCTTTTGGAAGCTTGTATAATCATTGTTGAGCAGCTGAACTTGGATCTCATTGTTCAATCCTCTCATGAACAAGTATTGCTTCCTTTGATCCGAGTTGACGTCTTCTAGAGCATACCTTGAAAGCTCCGTGAACTTGTTGAGGTACTCATTCACGCTCTTCTTTCCTTGGCGGAGACCATCGAACTCTTGCCGTTTAAGCATCATGACTCCAGCAGGGATGTAATGAGAGCAGAAACTCTCCTTGAACTCAGTCCAAGTGATAGTCTCCTGGTTGACATGAGCATTGCAAAGAGCGTCCCACCAGTCAGCGGTGGCTCTCATAAGTTGGTATGATGCGAAGAGAACTTTCTCCCGATCATTGCACTGAACAATAGCAAGCTTCTTTTCCATGGATTTCAACCAATCGTCGTCCTCCATGGGATCATTAGCTTGTGCAAAAGTAGGCGGTCGAGTCCTGATGAACTCTCCCAGTCTGTTGTGAGCCGGCGGTGGTGGCGGTGCAGGAACGGGATTAGGATTGTTGTTGTCATTGGCTTGCAGCTGTCCCAAAGTTTGTATCATTGTTTCCATGAGCTGGTTCTGCATAGCCATCAACCATTCAAGGTTGTTTGCATCAGCCCTGTGGTTAGCATTTTCAGGAACTTCAATGTTGCCATCCTCTTGTGGTTCAGAGTGGCCACGAACGTTCCTCCTTTGGCGGCTGGCGTTTTCCCACACCGTCTGTGAGAGAGAATTGGGTAGAATAGAAAAGAAAAGTTTAGATTGATCCCCCCAACTATATGCATCAAGGTTCATGAACTATATATCTTCTTTCATAAATTTCAACCTATATGATGTTGTGAACACATGCCGAAACATCTCACATCTCTCCACAATGTGTGGATGTGGATATTCGTAGAAGTGTTCTACAACTCACACTAGCATACAAACACAAGCAATCATCACAAAAGTTCAACACACCACTCCTATTCAAGCTACTATGATTTAAATGTTCCTATTACGGCTTATTCAATGGGAGTCCTAAACTTAATCATGTGAACCGGTGCTGTTCTCGCCGTGTGACGGAGGTGGTCCATACATGGGCGCACGCCATGGTGAGTCGGCAGTCCATATAGGGTTAGATGGCGCTGGTGCTCCTAGTCACCGGCATCTTATAATAAGACATGAGAAACTTTAGAGAAGCAAGAAAACACTTTCAAAACTTCAGAAGCTATGAAGCAAGAAAGCAAAAAGGGTTGTTTGTCCAAAAGAAGAGATAAGAGGGGCTGAAAATAGCATTTTGCGGTGGCTGTCTTGACAAGAAAAGTGCAGCAGCAAGCAATTTTTGAAAATAGCAGTTTAGAGGGGTGTGCCTATGTGTTTTAGAGTGTCCATTCTACCTAGGCTTGCGTCCTACGGTCAACGGTGATGATCTTGACTCAAGATCTAGATCAATTCCACCGTCAAAAACCGATCAACACGTGATCTGTCCACACGAAACAGCTTCTGTTCGACAGAAACGAAGAAAACAGATGTGAAGAAACCACGACGAGGTCGTAAGATGGGTACGAAGACCTACCTCACTTCTCTTTGGTGGCGGGGCCTTCCTCCTAGCAATGGCAGCAGCGATGGCGAGGCGCGACGGCGCTTGTCGGTACCTGAGATATGGGGTACCCCCGCGCACAGGGTAAAATGCCTAAGGAACTCGCCCTTCTCCGCAGGAAGAGCTCCGAAGGCGCCACGCGTCCGGCGGGGCCGGACCTCCCTCTCCTCAGAGGAGAGCTCCGGGCCCGCCACGTGGCATACAGAAGCCGGACCTCCCCCTCCGCGGGAGAGAGGTCCGAAGGCGCCGCGTGTCCAGCGGGGCCGGACCTCCCTCTCCTCAGAGGAGAGCTCCGGGCCCGCCACGTGGCCAACAGAAGCCGAGCCTCTCCCTCCGCGGGGAGAGGTCCGGAGGCTCCACGTGCCCCGTGGAACGGACCCTCCTCTCCTCTGAGAAAGGCTCCGGGCCCGCCACGTGGCAGCAGAACAGCGCTGCCCGCCCCCGAGCGATAGGCAGCGGGCGTAAAGACGCCCCATACCTAGCCCGTACAAGGTATTCAAGGCCCGCGTCTTCCCGAGACGCGGAGACGCGGAGCACGCGTCTGTCAGGTGCCGTTGCGCCCAGTCGCATCACAGACTGGCGCGCGGTGTCAGAACCTGCCAGCCAATAAACACCGCGACAAGACATCCCACGCCGCCTGCGCCGTCATCAACCACTACGACTAGCATGCGGCATGGGCAGGGCGGCAAGATGAAGACTCAGAAGCCTTCGACCAGAGGCAACTACCGGCATAACTGCAGATACGGTAGATGATAGGCAATCTTCCCCGGACCACCTGTCAGGTCCCGACCCCCCTTGTAAGCTGCCCGAGGCTTGGACTATAAAAGGCTCGGGTAGGCGTCGATAGCAGGGGTTCGCACTTTGCAACTCATACGCTAGCCATACACTCTCAAGCTGTAACTCACCCCCGTGCTCAGGCCTCCGGTCCTGAGCAGCAAGCAATACAGCAAGCTCCATAGCTCGCCGTGGACGTAGGGTTTTACGCTCCGGCGGCCTGAACCACGTAAAACTCGCCGTGTCAAGCTCTTACTAACTCGTCCATCTGCGCAAGCTCTCCGCTAGAGACTAGCCCCACCGAAAAATGAACCTCCGCGGGCTGCCCAGTGCAGGCCCGGGGGAAGTGTCGACTGAACACTTCGACATTTGGCGCGCCAGGTAGGGGGCTTTTCTCCTAGCGCGACGAGTTTCCGCCGACGAAGATGACCAAGCTTCCTTCAGCGGCAAACTCTCCCCCTCCGCGTTCACGGCGAACCGTGACCACTGGGGAGTACATGTCGACACACTCAGGACGGAGTGTGTCGGCACAAGCTGGTAGCCAGCAGCCGACTCCGGCAACGCCGACTCTGGCTATGCAGGCCCCGACCAGTGTGAGATCTTCTGCGGCGCTGAGCGTACACCATGGAGGTGCGCTAGCTGCAGCAAGAGCGCTGCTGCGCAACCCACCTGCGGGGGATGCGTCCCATTCAGCGACCCAGCAATGGGTCCGCGAGGTGGACCGCCTCATCGTCGCCGCCGCGAACCCTCGGTTTCGGCGAGGACGGCGCCCAGGACAACCGGCTGTTTCGCTGACGCGCACACCCACGGTTGACGGGCTAACGGCGGATTCCAGCTCCTCCAGGCTCCTGTCGACGGACCTGCGAAGGGAACTGGAACGGTGCCACTTGGGCCAGGACGCCCGGGTGTACCTCGAGCGACGCCGAGAAAGGCGTCGCAACCATGAAGCTGGCGACAGCATGACGTCGGCCTCGACACAACCTGAAGGGCAGGTCTTCGCCACGCGAGCCCTGCCTCAGGCATATGCTGCGCAGCATATGCCACAACCATATGCGCCGCAAGCAGCGGCCCCGGTCTATGGTGCAGCCTTGCCCATGCCGGGATACGTGGTGCCAAGTGCGAACCAAGCGTTCGCTGCGCTAGTACCTGCAGCAGCAGGTGCAGGATGTGCGGCCCTTGCACCCCACTTTCGCTTCGCAAGGTGGCCACGCAAGTTTCGCCCGCACCTGCCCGAGAAGTACGACGGCAGCGTCAACCCAGCGGAGTTCCTCCAGATCTACTCCACCGCCGTACTTGCCGCAGGAGGGGACGAGGCTGTCATGGCCAACTACTTCCCCGTCGCCTTGACCGGCCCAGCTCGGTCTTGGCTCATGAATCTACCTCAGGGGTCCGTAACCTCCTGGGGAGAGCTCTGCCGGCAGTTTGTCACCAACTTTGGCAGCTCCTACACCTGTCACGGCACGGAGCTTGACCTCCACGCCGTCAAGCAACAACCTGGGGAGTCGCTGCGCTCTTTCATCCAGCGGTTTTCTCAGGTACGCAACACCATCCCACATATCCAAAGTGCCTCTGTGGTGGTGGCGTTCCGACAGGGTGTCCGGGACGAGAAAATGCTTGAGAAGCTCGCGACCAGAGAGGTCCGCGACGTCTCGGAGCTCTTCAGCCTGGCGGACAAGTGCGCCAGAGCAGCTGAAGGGCGGAACTGGCACGCTCTGCCGACCTCCGAGTCAGGAGGACAGCCCGGATCCGGTGCTACTGCCTATGGGGGTGGCAAGAAGACCAAGAACCGGGGGAGTGGCAAGATGAAGTCACCATTCACGGCCCCTGTCGCCGCAGCTGCGACGACCAGTGGAGCTCGGGGGCCACGCCCCGACAAAAGGCAGCGGCAATCACCGGTCCCAGACAGTGACCAGGGCGGGCTATGCCCTATGCATGGCACCGGCAACCATACTGCCGCCGAGTGCTGGGAGATCCAGAGGCTTGCAGAGCGCTTCCGCAAAGGAAGACAGCAGAGGGCTGAAGCACCGCCCTACCCTCAGAGGGATGGCAAACAGAAGGTCGATGCCCCAGTCACTGCTGCCCATCAGGTGGGGTTCCAGGAGCCTCAGCATGTCATAAAGACAGTGCATGACGGTGAGGACTCCAGTTCCGACGGTGACAGGCCAGGGCATTAGCCAACTGCGGCGCGCCTCCGTGCCTCGAACATACCTCTCGGGAGCCGCCTAAGGTCTGTCAACCCCTTGAAGGCCTCGCCAGAAGGGGAAGACGCCTTAGGTCATCCAAGACGAGCCCGGGCCTACCTACCCCTTGAAGGCCTTAGCCAGCAGGGGAGAACTCCCCGGGGGCCCCCAGGAGAAGCCGCGCAGGACCTGATCCAGCGCGAAGATAACAACCTCGTCGACAAGACTCGGCTGCAGGGAACACCCCACAACGCGCGGTCTCGGCTAATGCTCTAAGCACTACCGCCAAAGAACCAAACGCATCGGGGGCCTGCAGAAGGGCAACCTGGTGTAGCGGCACGCTCTATTCCAAGAAGGACCCATAAGCTCTCCCCCAGCAGGAAGGTCCCTTCCAAATCATGAAAGCTGCCGCCCCAAGTACACATGCCTTCCAACCGAGAGTGGGATCCATTCCCAAAAATCCTTGCCATGAAGCAACACTGTAAGTCCTACTTCCTGAGCATCAGTAGAACAGGGTTATTCCCTTCTGTAATGGATCCCATAGAATTTAGGAACAGAGCTTGGGGCAGCTAAGTCTCAAGGGACGGTACAGGACTACGTCCAGTTTAGCCTGGTTCCGACCCTAAGCGCGTAGAGTCTTGCTTCCCTTGTAGACGAGGCAGAACATTGCCTCCATGTACAGCCAGAATTCCATCTATGGGCACGAATACAGAGACATGTTCTACTTAGCTCTCTCTCTCTCTCATGCGCTCATTTAAATTATGCATTAATTTTTATGATCGCACTATCTCTGTATGTTCATCGTACATCTAGCTCCCCCTCTCATGCGCTCATCCATAGTCGGCATTCGCTATCCTACCGAAGGCGGCTGCGCTTGAGGCACCTGCCGATGGCCGAGTGAGTCTCTCGGGCCTCCCCCAGTCAGGTGTTGCGGTGCCAGTTGGTTACCTCCCGGAAAGGCCTGCGTTGTGCATGGGGGGTCCAGGGTGCGTATCTAGCTTAGCCAGCCATGAGCCCAAAGCATGCGCATCCTGCCCTCCGAAGGTACAGGGGAGTACGACCGCTTTGCCTGGTCATGAACCCAAAGCACGTGCACTCTGCTTCCCCAGCGCATGGCCCGGTACTAGGGATCGGACGGCCGTACCCGGACCTCGGAGGGAGCCGGAGCTCCGGCGCCTCGTGCACAGAATTGCCCAAGCCCCGTATAGCGAATCAGGATCGTAAGACGGATAAGACTAGGAGACGGGAGGGGAGGACCCCCCGAGGAGAATTACGTTTCCTCTGCCTGTGTGCAGGACCTCCAGGTTACGGCGACAGGGACTGCATGAAGCAGGGGGGAAAGGAGCTACCAACTACTCCGGCCTAGGACTGGAAGGACCGGGACCTGCCCCTCCAGCAGGGGCGGGACCCGGGGGCCCCACGTGTCCAGCGGGCCCGGAACTCTCTCCTCCCTTGAGGAGGGCTCCGGGCTCGCCACGTGGCAGGTGGAAACCGGACCTCCCCCCTCGGTGGGAGGGCTCCGAAAGCCCTACGTGTCCAACATGGCCGGAGCTCCCGCCTCTTAAGGAGGAGCTCCGGACCCGCCACGTGGAAGGCAGATTTGGAGCTCCCCATAGGGCGAGATCCGGAGACCTCCGAGGGCCCCTAACACGGTTAGGACCCGGGGAGGGTGTCTGTGCAAAGCTCCGAGATTGGAGATGGCCTCTGAGTACCTTGCGGAGCTAAGGACTCAGTCAGGCAAAGCCAAGAAGGAGAGAAAAAGCATCACAGACACAAATATCCAGAAGAGTCAAATTAAGCGAGGCTCCATGAGTTGGACTACAGACTCGATAAAAAGGGAGAAACAAGTCCTAAGGACCTCCCGGCTCCCGCCGGAACCTTGCGGCTATAAGGGTGGCCACATCCTCAACTTCTGCACTGGCAGCTTGCTCCCGCTCTGCGGCTGGGCCCTCTCTCGCTGGTTCTAGCGAAAAAGAGGGGTCGCGGCTCTTAAAGCATGCCAGCACATGTGAGGCGACCTCTAAGGCTAGGCCGCGCCCCTCGGCCTCAAGCTCGCTGGCGACCACCGAGTCTAGCCTGTCCAGCTTGGCGCCGATCGACTCCAGCACGGGGATCACCTCCAACGCAGGGGCCGCGGTCCTCACCGGACTGAAGCCAAGAGGGATCAGGGCGGACCCCGCTCGATCCACGAAGCTCGGGACCGCAAGAGCCTCGGAGGACCGCAAGGCCGAAAGCTCCTCCACCTCACGGCGGGCCGCCTGCAGAGCCTCCAGGTTCCTCTCGGAGAATTCCTTCTCCTTGGCCGCCAGGGAGCTCTCCCGAAGGTGGAGAGTCTTGGCGAGCCACTCCAACTCACCGGCCTTGAAGTCGGCGGTCAACTCCAGGTCCAAGACCGCCCGGCGATCACGGGAGACCTGTTCCTCCCTCAAGTCGAGGTCATCCTTCAGGATCACCAGCTCCTCGATCCGAGCTCGAAGGTCATCCTCGCCCGCCGCCAGCTGCGCAGCGACCCTCTCCGCCTCAGCTGCCATGGAACGCTCCCGTTCCTCAACGGCGAGTTCACGACGCTCCAACCGCTGCCGCATCTCCACAGCAGCATAGAGGCTCTCTTCGGCCCGGGCGTGTGCCTCCAGAGCCTCCCTGTTGATCCGCCTCGATTGGGTGTCCATGCGGTCGACAGCCCGCTTCATCCGGTCAAGGAGCACTTCCCTGAAGTCGAGCAGCTCCCGCCTGGAGTCGAGCTCGCTCTTAACCTTCGCGGTCCTCTCCCGCAAAAGGTTCCCCCAGGTGAGGAGGCGATCTCGTTCAACCGTATACTCCTCCCGCTCGCGACCTAGTGCAGCCAAGACCTGCCGAATGCTCGTCTCGGCAAGCGTGAAGGCATCCGCCAGGGGCAATGGAGCGACAGAGGCTGGGGCAGTCCCTCCGACCTCCTCCATTACCTCATCCTCAAGAGGAGTCGACGCACCAACAACCGAGACAAGACGCCGATCAGGAGAAGTTGGCTCTGAGGCTATGGCAGCCAGGCCAGCCGGGCTCTCTTCAGCTTCTGGCTCCTTGATCTGAGGAGATGGGCGAGCCGGGGAAGGCGGTGCTGGAGAAGAGGCCGGGCCGCCTAGTGCAGGGTCAACCTGCGCTGGCTTGGGGGCCGCGGTGGCCGTCTCGGCAGGAAGAGACGACGCCACCGCGGAGTCCGGGCACACCGAAACAGGAGAAATTCGCGCTGGCCTGGGGGCCGCGGCAGTTGCCCCTGGCTCCGAGCGCAGCGGCACAGATTCCCCGCAAGTCGGGGAAGGCCAGGAAGCGCGGACACTCCAGCGGGCTCTGAACCCCGACTTCCGAGCCGGAGTAGGACTCCCAGAGCCCGCTACCGTCACTGACGGCCGCTCCGCAGTCGCTTGAACTGGCGGAACAGGGGACGCCCCAGAAGCTTCCCCCAGCGCATCAGCCCGGAGCCTCTTCGAGTCGCCACCGGAGGGATTGTCAGGCACCCCAGAATCCCGACTTGGCACAGACGCTGCTGCTGGAGGAGATCGAGCGCCCTTCTTCTCTGGTGGCGGGTTGGAAGCCATGGCAAGGGAGAACTCAAGGGCAAGAGAGCAAAAGCACAAGAGTCCGAGAAGAAACGCAGGGAAGTGCGAAGGGAAGCTGCAATGTGGGTAAGACCCCCTCTAAAAACTTCCCGGGTGCAATTCCAAGCGATTCGGAACTCTTCAAATACCCCGCACCGGCAACCGCTTCGGTTCCTAGACCAAGTGCCGATGACGGGTGGGCCCAAGCCGCCTAACTGAAGCGGTGGGGTCAAGGAGTCAGTCTCCTGAGAAGATGAGCCGGCAAGGCACTTCGGCGGTTCCCGAAGAAAGCGCCGCAACGTGCAGAAGTGGCAGTCTTGGGAACCGCCGCAGTAAAAGCAACCATCAAGTGAGCGCACGCTCCCACGATCCCGCGGCCGTTCGTGCTCCGGCAGCGGTCAATTCGGGACTTAGAGAAAGTGCGCGGGATGAAAGAGACTGAGGTCCAACCTCGGGCTCGATACCTCCCCCAAGATGGGCCCGGGGGCCACTGTCGGTACCTGAGATATGGGGTACCCCCGCGCACAGGGTAAAATGCCTAAGGAACTCGCCCTTCTCCGCAGGAAGAGCTCTGAAGGCGCCACGCGTCCGGCGGGGCCGGACCTCCCTCTCCTCAGAGGAGAGCTATGGGCCCGCCACGTGGCATACAGAAGCCGGACCTCCCCCTCCGTGGGAGAGAGGTCCGAAGGCGCCGCGTGTCCAGCGGGGCCGGACCTCCCTCTCCTCAGAGGAGAGCTTCGGGCCCGCCACGTGGCCAACAGAAGCCGAGCCTCTCCCTCCGCGGGGAGAGGTCCGGAGGCTCCACGTGCCCCATGGAACAGACCCTCCTCTCATCTGAGAAAGGCTCCAGGCCCGCCATGTGGCAGCAGAACGGCACTGCCCGCCCCCGAGCGATAGGCAGCGGGCGTAAAGACGCCCCATACCTAGCCCGTACAAGGTATCAAGGCCCGCGTCTTCCCGAGATGCGGAGACGCGGAGCACGCGTCTGTCAGGTGCCGTTGTGCCCAGTCGCATCACAGACTGGCGCGCGGTGTCAGAACCTGCCAGCCAATAAACACCGCGACAAGACATCCCACACCGCCTGCGCCGTCATCAACCACTACGACTAGCATGCGGCATGGGCAGGGCGGAAAGATGAAGACTCAGAAGCCTTCGACCAGAGGCAACTACCGGCATAACTGCAGATACGGTAGATGATAGGCAATCTTCCCGGGACCACCTGTCGGGTCCCGGCCCCCCTTGTAAGCTGCCCGAGCCTTGGACTATAAAAGGCTTGGGTAGGCGTCGATAGCAGGGGTTCGCACTTTGCAACTCATACGCTAGCCATACACCCTCAAGCTGTAACTCACCCCCGTGCTCAGGCCTCCGGTCCTGAGCAGCAAGCAATACAGCGAGCTCCATAGCTCACCGTGGACGTAGGGTTTTACGCTCCGGCGGCCTGAACCACGTAAAACTCGCCGTGTCAAGCTCTTACTAACTCGTCCATCTGCGCAAGCTCTCCGCTAGAGACTAGCCCCACCGAAAAAAGAACCTCCGCGGGCTGCCCAGTGCAGGCCCGGGGGAATTGTCGACTGAACACATTGACAGCGCTCGTCGGCGGGCTCACCGGTGTGGTTCACCGGCGACTGAACTCCGGCAGGGGGTTCAACTCGGCGAGTTGGGGGCTAGGGCCTCTAAGTTGTCGACTTGGGAAAGGTGTTACGGCCAAGGGGGCTTTCGGGTTCTATTTATAAAAGGAAAAGTAGAGTCCTACTCCGATTAGATTTCAAATAAGAGTCCTATTCAATTTGTTTTGGATCTTAACAACTTATCTCCTATTGATTTGATGCGGTAGCAACGTGGAATCGTGTCGATTTCCTCAGTATCTGGTATTCCCGTGCGCACAGGAGAAAAACCGCTTAAGCATCTCGTCACCTCCACAGTGGTGATGTCACACCCGGTTTCTCCGAAGAACAACCGAGTGAATATCACATGTATGCCAGGATCATTTTCTCATACATGTGATGACAAATAGTGAAGCATCATTTATTACAAGCCAGGTGTCGAATATAAATAAGTCTTACATAGCATATGTCTCGATGGACGATAATAAGTTCATCGCAAGTAAATAAACTAGCAGCGGAATATTATTCTCGTGGGCTCCGTCACAGGTGTTGCCCTGGGGGGACTCCATGAACCTAGAAACCTCCTTTGGGTCCAAAGTCTTGATCATTAAACACCACATTATTCTCTTGACCTGAGCAGCAATATAAACCAACAAATATGCAAGGTTGAGTACTGATGGTACTCAGCAAGTGTGGGAAAGTTATGTCATGCATGGCTAGAAAAGGAGAGGTTGAACTCATGGTTAAAGCACTACGCAATTATTGCCTACCACCTTAGCTTATTAAGCACCTACATTACTACACAGGTGAAATGGTGCCAATCTCCCATCCCATCATAATAATCAAATAACCATAACATCAATTCCAATGTTAAGCTCCCCGCTTAACATCCACAACTTCCAAAGTCATCATCCTCTAATCATGAATAAGTCCAACCCGCTCTTGACCGTGATCACGGCTGTCATGACAGTTTTGACTCTGCAGAGTTTGCACCACTGTACCCACATGTACTGATTTCATCCCCCGTTACCGGGTGGACTAAAAGAACCTCCATTATGCCAGTGGCTACGAACCACATTCACACTTCCCAGGTGTGTAGCCAGGAGATCACAACGAAGCCTTTACAAAGGGATTCCCGACGAGCGTGAGCCCACTGAGGTTTCACCCCTAACAGCATACAAGAGGCTCCAACCCCGCTGCAGTGGCCCCCTCTTGAGCCTTGCGGTTCATATGGTAGTCCAGCTGACACCTTGTAACACCCCAAAAATTCGTGTTAAGACCCTAAATCATGTTAAGAGGGGAATTTAAAAATTTTTGGACGTGTTGCATGTTTTGCAAAAATTCAAATTCAAACTGGAATTCAAATTAAACTCAAAACAGAAAAGAAATAGAAAAAAGAAAAAGGAAAACAGAAAAAAACCGGCCAGTGGGCCGAAACCCACCAGCCGGCCCACCCTGCCCCGCGCCAGACCGCAGCCGCGCGCCCGCGCTCTCTCTCTCAGACAGGTGGGACCCACCTGGCATCCCTAACCCCCGATCGTCCGAAACTCGGACTGTTCACCCGCTCGCGCGCGATCGCAAACGACCGGATATCCGGCCGAATTCTTGTTCCGGAGGACTCCCACTCGATCTAAACAAACCCGCCGCCCTCCCCCGTCTATAAAAACCCCGGCCTCGTTCTGTTTTTCCCACGCGATCTGCTGTTTTTCCTCCGGTGAGAACCCGAGCCTTCTCTGGCGAATTCTGGCAGATCTAAGCTCGAAAATTCCGATCTAACTCGCTGGTCTTGATCCACCGCCTCCGGGGAACCTTGCAGGTGCAGAAAACTCGGTGACTTGCGGTTCAAACACAGCGCCGACGAGCTTCGTCGTGGTTTCACTTCGGACCTCGTCGCCGGTCGCTTTCCAAGACCTCCGAGCTCAAGGAAACAACCGAGGTGAGATCCCCGACCTCCCCTCCACCGATCTATGTCATAAAATCACAGTTCTAGGAAGAATTCTCGAAAATCCGAAAGTCTCCGGCGAGATCGCCGCTTCCCGCCGCCGTGCGCCGCCGGCAGCGCCGCCCGCGCTCGATCAGAGCGACGTGGCCGCTTGTGCGCCGTTTATTTTAAATCGCACGGTAGGGTTTAAATCCCCGCGTACCGGTTATACGTTATAATCTCAGCCGTCGGTTTAAAATCGGACGGTCCACGTAAGCCCCACGTTATAAAGACTGGAAATCTTACGTTCTACCCCCTGGAGTTCTCGGGAAATAAGAGCTAGCCCCAGAAACTTCTGATCTAGCCCCTGGAACTTCAGAAAATCATGTAAATTCATTTAAAAATCAGTTTTAGCCCCTGGACTTAATAAAAATTAGGAAAAACTCCTCTGATAAGTGTAGCTAGACCCCTGGAAATTCTGAAAATAATATTATAGACCCTGTAGTGGGGTGGGTTTACCTTTTTAGCCCTGTTTAGTATTTAATTTAGGAAATTGAATATGTGGCTAGTGTTTAAAAAATTAAAAAGTGGGACAAACAGATTGTCAAAATTAAATTAAAAACATTCTCAGTATTTAGAAAACTTTGGAGTGAGATAAAAATATATTTTGGGCTGAAATGAATCTGTTTAATTTATTATTCACATTTAGGGACACATTTTTAAGTAAAGTATAGTTCTGGAAAATAGGTAAAATAATTGTAAAATAGTTTACATCAGAGGAAAAGGTCAAAAACATATTAGTAAATATTTTAGATCAGAACCTATTCTGTTTAGATGATGTGTCTTATTATTTTCATAATAAAGTTCACATTTAGGCATAGGAAACAAATCTGAAAATATAGCAACTAATAAATAATAAATGGAGTTTCTAAAATCCAAAGAATTCAGTTTAGGGTTGGTAGAAATTATGAAGACACATATGTAGAAGGAAAATACCTTTCATGCATACTAGGTAGCTAAAAGGTGTAGTAATTGAATATAAGGAATTTATTTAAAGTGGAAACTCATATATATAGTATGTAAGTATAAATGTGAACACAAAAGTAGGGACATATGATCAAAAGTGCATGCAAGCCATAAATCAACACACATAAAGTAACCACAACACATATAATTGTGAATGACTTTCATAAATGTAAATGTGTGGTTTGTATGAAGTGGAAGTGTGAACTATGTCTTATGGATTGTTGTTTTTCTTTTGCTATGTGTGATGGTATGATGTAGAACCTGCTCAAGAGCAAGTTATTCCTTTCCAAGATCAGGACTACCCATTTCAAGAGCAGCAGGAAGGAGGCAAGTGTCCTTGACCACTTTGATCCTATGCTAGGATGTGTAGGTAGAATCATTTGCATTGTCAATTGAAATATGAAACCCGTGCTAGGAAGTTTTCCTAGAATTGTATTATCTTGTTTCCTTGTAGCTTGGGTTGGGATTTATTTTATTATGTCATTTATTTACATGCATATGCTTAGCCATGCTTAGAATGGGATATTTGGGATATGAGATCATCAGTTTATTTTACCATACTCTTGAATGAGATATTGTGAGTTATGTAGAGGTAGGGATCAAGGCAAGTTGGATGTTTTGGTTGTGTGCTGGGTGCACGAGACTCGGGTTTGTGTTTAGTACTTGCCTGGATCCTAAGGACCGGTTCATGGAGCATGTAACCTGGCTTTACAATGCCAACCACATGCTGAGATGGGGCAGCTTGGCCAATTAATTATGTGTATCCCCGGCGTAGTATGGGTGTGTTGGATGGTGCGGGGAGTAGGTGTCAGCTGGACTACCATATGTACCGCAAGGGTCAAGAGGGGGCCACTGCAGCGGGGTTGCAGCCTCTTGTATGCTGTTAGGGCTGAAACCTCAGTGGGCCCACGCTCGTCGGGAATCCCTTTGTAAAGGCTTCGTAGTGATCTCCTGGCTACACACCTGGGAAGTGTGAATGTGGTTCATAGCCACTGGCATAATGGAGGTTCTTTTAGTCCACCCGGCAACGGGGGATGAAATCACTACGTGTGGGTACAGTGGTACAAACTCTGCAGAGTCAAAACTGTCATGACAGTCGTGCTCACGGTCAAGAGCGGCTTGGACTTATTCATGATTAGAGGATTGATGGTTTTGGAAGTTAAGCGGGGAGCTTAACATTGGAAATGATGTTATGGTTATTGGATTATGATGATGGGATGGGAGATTGGGACCATTTCACCTGTGTAGTAATGTAGGTGCTTAATAAGCTAAGGTGATAGGTATTACTTGCGTAGTGCTTTAACCATGAATTCAACCTCTCCTTGTTCTAGCCATGCATGATATAGTTTTTTTTCCCACACTTGCTGAGTACCATTGGTACTCAACCTTGCATATTTTGTTGGTTTATATTGCTGCTCAGGTCATGATAATGAGGTGGTGTATAATGACCAAGACTTTGGACCCGAAGAAGGTTTCTAGGTTCATGGAGACCCCCGGGCAACGCCTGTGACGGAGCCCTAAAGAATAATATTCCGCTGCTAGTTTATTTACTTGTGATGAACTTATTATTGTCCATCGAGACATTTGCTATGTAAGACTTATTTATATTCGACACCTGGCTTGTAATAAATGATGCTTCACTATTTGTCATCACATGTATGAGAAAATGATCCTGGCATACATGTGATATTCACCTTGGTTGTTCTTCGGAAAAACCGGGTGTGACAGAAAGTGGTACCAGAGCCAAGGTTGCCCGTAGGAACGTGGACCTAGGTAGAAATGGACGTATTTAATGGCCCTATTTTCTTAAAAACTATTTTACAAGGTGTGGGTTGAAAAGTATTATTTAAGGAGTCACTTTCTTCATCTTACCCCAATTTTCATTCAAAATAGGATTTTTGTTTAAAAAGTTTATCTAACCTAAGTTTAAATGCTTTTTGTTTTAGATGGTTCGCATGATTCGCACCGCTCGCAAGTCCACAGGAGGGAGAGTTCCCGTAGTTGCCCTTGCCAAAAGAGAGGAGAGTCGTCCGGTGACGTACCTTTCCTACGGATTGGCAGTAGGAGGCTTGTTGCGCCGTCTTCGACGTATGCTCGAAGCCGCCGGCAATACGGGCAAGCTAATCATCCACTATAACTACACCAGGACCATCCGTGAGAAGAGGAAAGAATGGAGTTCAGAGATGAGGATTATACACGAAAATCGGCTGCTTAAGATCCACCGCTCTCCAGCTTGTAGAGCAACACAGGTCGATGCAGAGAAGGATGTCACCTGGGAGGCCATCTCCTGCCAGAGTCACATCTATCATCGCTACCTGGACAGAACGGAGTACATGTATGTCCTTCAGCGTGAGAGTGGTACCACGGAGTACAAGTACCCACCAGTGCAGCAAGGGACTTCCCATGAGCACATGGACTTGTGCTTGGAGGATGCTGCTATGCTCAGCACTCGACTGCAGGAGTGTCAGCAAGAGCTTCAGGATATTCAGGACACCCTGAAGGAAACGGAGGCATTGCTTCGTGCCTGCTTGAGGGCGAGAGAAAGAGGAGATGGGAATGAACTGTGTGTCACCGTGAATGATACATGGACTCCTGACTCCCCAGATCGTCGGGCGATCGGGCGTCGTCGCACTTCTCCACTAGCAGCCTCCCCACCCAAAGCAGAGTCAGAAGGCAGCCGAAATGATGAGGAAGATCCCGAGGAGCCAGCTCAAGAAAACGAGTAGTGTAGAGTCCTTCCCTTAGTTAGCAAGATGTCGAATAGGCGAGTCGTTACGTTGAGTTAATGGTGTGTTAATGCTTGGCGTGTGACGTGAGTTGTGGAAGCCATTAGCAATTGTCCACAGCCTCGTCTTTAGATTGTTTTTCTTTGGTGTGAGAACCCACATGAAATAATATTGCATTTATTTTTGTGTGAGAAATGAACCCTCAGAAAAGTATAACAAAGCCTCAACACTTCAAAGTACGAACAAATGAAAGTAGTAAGATGATACTAAATGCTTTCAAATTAACATTGGTTGATTCTGCCAGATGGCCGGAAGAGGAAAGGGACGTGCTGCCAACCCCGCCAGCAACAACGATGAGGCATGCAACCCTCATCTTTCTGGAGGCCAGGACCGGGGTGGTCGCCGCGAAGAAGCTGATCCTCTCCACCAAATGCTGGAGAATCAAAATCAGCTCATCCAGAACTTGACTCAAGTGGTGGCCAACTTGCATCAAGTTCCACCTCCACAAGCTGCACCACGCCAACCAAGGTTGAGTGAGTTTCTAGGAACTCAACCTCCAAAATTTGCAAGTGCTGCTGAACCTTTGGAGGCAGATGATTGGCTAAAGACGAAAGCAAGATGAGGATCATCCAGTGCCAAGGGTATGAGAGGGTGCTGTTTGCCTCTCATCAATTGCATGGACCTGCTGCTGATTGGTGGACCGCCTACGTGGCCGCCCATCATGACCCTGAGAATATCAATTGGGAAGAGTTCAAGCGTAGCTTCCGCAACCATTACATCCCAAGAGGTGAACTCAAAAACAAGAGGAAGGAGTTTTTGGGACTGCAGCAGGGAAACATGACGGTGAGGGAATACCTCACTAAATTCACTGAACTATCCCGTTATGCCCCACGGGACATAGAGACTGATGAGCAGAAACAAGATTGTTTCGTGGAGGGACTTACCGCAGAAATGCAGTATGCAATGTCCTCAAATGAGTATGAGAGTTTCCAAAAGATGGTGGTCAGAGCGTTTGTGGTAGAAAGGAAGCTAAAGGCCTTGGAAAATGAGAATAAGAGGAAGGCCGGGTGGTCACATCAAGCCTCAGAGAGCAACACCTGCCCCCGTTTGATGCAGCAACCTGCAGGGCAGACGAATCGTGCTGCGGTACCCTACTCAGCACCAAGAGGGTACAACCCGAACTACAGGCCTCCCACAGCACCAGCACAGCCACAACGTCAGTTTGTACAGCAGCCTCGCCCCGCATATCCACCTCGACCAGCAGTGCAAGGACCTCCAAACCAACCCCAAGACACTAAAGGCCAAGCACCTAAGGTTGGGGTGCAATGCTTTAGCTGTGGTGAAGTGGGGCACTACGCCCATAAATGCCCAAAGAAGAAGCCCACACAGCCACAACAGCAGAATGTAATGAGAGGACGGGTGAACCACGTCACTATGGAGGAAGCACAAGAGGCACCCGACGTGGTAGTTGGTAAGTTTCCTGCAAATTTACAGATTGCAACTCTGCTGTTTGATTCTGGTGCTACCCACTCGTTCATTGCTCAAGGGTTTGTTAAGAAGCATGACCTAGCAACCACACAAATGAACCATATGCTAGCCGTAAACTCTCCGGGTGGAGAAATAAGGACAAGACAAGTGTGTCCCAAGGTGAACCTAGACATTAATGGGGTAGTGTTTACTGCTAACCTCATAGTGATAGATTCACAAGGGATAGATATTATATTGGGTATGGATTGATTGACAAAACATAAAGGAATCATCCATTGTTCGACCAGAACGGTAGAACTAACTCACCCTAGTGGCACAAGAGTAAAATTCATAACAATACATGATCCTAGGAGGGACATTAAATTAAATCAAGTTGAGGTGAAAGTTGAGGAAATCAGGACCATCAGGGAATATCCAGATGTTTTTCCGGAGGAGTTGCCAGGTATGCCTCCCGATCGTGAAGTGGAATTTGTAATTGAGCTAGTGCCTGGAACAGCCCCGATATACAAGAGACCTTATCGGATGGACTCCAAGCAGCTAGAAGAACTCAAGGATCATTTGAGAGAATTGACGGAGAAGGGGTATATTCACCCTAGTTCCTCACCATGGGGAGCTCCGGTGATATTTGTGCCCAAAAAGGACGGAACCCAAAGGTTATGCATGGATTACCGTGCCTTGAATGAGGTAACCATCAAGAACAAGTACCCCTTACCCCGCATTGAAGACTTGTTTGATCAGTTGAGGGGAGCTTGTGTGTTCTCGAAGATTGATCTCAGGTCGGGATACCACCAACTCAAGATAAGGCAATCTGATATTCCCAAGACAGCTTTCGTATCTCGGTACGGACTGTATGAATACACCGTCATGCCTTTCGGGCTAACTAATGCCCCGGCATATTTCATGTATCTCATGAACAAGGTATTCATGGAATATCTGGACAAATTTGTGGTGGTTTTCATAGATGACATTCTCGTCTTCTCCAAAGATGAAGAAGAACATGAGAAACATCTAAGGTTGGTGTTGCAGAGGTTGAGAGAACACCAACTATATGCCAAGTTGAGCAAGTGTGAGTTTTGGCTGAAGAGAGTTCCCTTCTTAGGACATATAATCTCGGAGGGAGGAATCTCCGTGGATCCTGCCAAAATCGAGGATATACAGAAGTGGAAGACCCCTGAAAATGTCGGGGAAGTTCGAAGCTTCTTGGGATTGGCTGGATACTATCGACGGTTTATTGAGGGATTCTCCAAGATCTCGAAACCTCTCATCAAACTGTTGGAGAAGGGAATCACATTCACATGGACGCCACAGTGCGAGACGAGTTTTCAGGAGCTAAAGAAAAGATTGACAACAGCCCCAGTGTTGGTTATGCCAGATATGCAAAAGAACTTTACGGTGTACTGCGATGCCTCTGGAAACGGGTTGGGATGTGTTCTCATGCAAGAAGGGCATGTCGTGGCATATGCATCCCGGCAGCTTTGAAAGCACGAGAAGAACTATCCTACACATGACCTAGAACTAGCCGCAGTGGTACACGCGCTGAAAATTTGGCGGCATTACTTGATGGGGAAGAGGACAGAGATATATACGGATCATAAGAGTTTAAAGTACATTTTCACACAACCAGACCTCAACCTCAGACAAAGGAGATGGTTAGAGCTAATCAATGACTTTGATGTGGGCATCAACTATCATCCTGGGAAAGCAAACATCGCGGCCGATGCTTTAAGTCAGAAATTGCAGGTCAATAAGTTGAGCTTGAAGGACATGCCTACAGAATTGAAGGACGAGGTTATGAGGCTCAATCTATACCTGGTAAATAGTGGTGAAGCCATCGCCATTGAAGTGGACTCCACACTCGAGCGAGACATCCGCGAGGGTCAAAAGAAAGACGAGAAGATACAAGAGATCAGACAACTCATCAAGGAAAATAAAGCTCCTGGTTTTAGAGAGGATGAAAAAGGAACGGTGTGGCACGGGAAAAGAATCTGTGTGCCAGAAGTAAAGGAGATCCGTGAATTGATTCTGAAGGAGGCTCATGATTCTGACTATTCCATTCATCCTTGGAGTACGAAGATGTACCAGGACCTCAAGAGCAGGTATTGGTGGTATGGCATGAAGCGAGATGTTGCGGAACATGTTGCCCTATGTGACACATGTCAGTTGGTGAAAGCAGAACATCAACGACCCGCGAGATTATTGCAACCACTCAAAGTGCCTGAATGGAAATGGGAAGAAATCAGCATGGATTTCATCGTGGGATTTCCTAGGACCCAATCAGGATATGATTCGATATGGGTCATCATTGATAGGCTAACCAAGGTAGCTCATTTCATCCCCGTGAAAGAAAGCTACAGCGGATCTAAATTGGCAGAGTTGTACATGTCAAGGATCGTGTGTTACCACGGAGTGCCAAAGAAGATTGTGTCGGATCGAGGGACACAGTTCACCTCAAGGTTTTGGCAGAAGTTGCACGAAACCATGGGAACCCATCTGAACTTTAGTTCTGCCTATGATCCCCAAACTGACGGGCAGACGGAGAGAACCAATCAGATCCTTGAAGATATGCTGAGGGCATGTGCGCTGAAAAACAATCGGAGTTGGGACAAGAACTTACCGTATGCGGAGTTTTCCTATAACAACAGCTATCAAGCTAGTATGAAGATGTCGCCATTTGAAGCTTTGTACGGGAGGAAGTGCAGAACTCCCCTATTTTGGAACCAAACAGGGGAAAGTAAAGTGTTTGGTCCAGAAGTACTACAAGAAGCCGAGGCGAAGGTGAGGGAAATTCGCAATAACTTGAGGATAGCACAGACACGCCAAAAGAGCTATGCCGATGTACGAAGAAGAGAGCTCGTTTTCAACGTGGGAGACTATGTCTATCTCAAGGTGTCCCCTATTAGAGGACTTCGTCGGTTCAAGGTGAAAGGGAAGTTGTCACCGCGATACATCGAACCCTTTCAAGTTTTGGAGAGGAAAGGCGAAGTGGCGTATCAACTAGAATTACCGGCTCATCTATCGGATGTGCACGATGTGTTCCATGTGTCACAACTCAAGAAATGCCTGAGGACGCCTGAAGAGGTGTTACCCATGAATGAAGTGAACGTAGCTGAGGATTTGTCTTATGCCGAGCAACCATACAAGATTTTGGAGACAATGGAACGCCTCACCAGAAATAAAAGAATCCGGATGTGCAAGGTGCAGTGGAAGCATCACTCAGAAGAGGAAGCCACCTGGGAGCGGGAAGATGAGCTAAAGGCACAATTTCCGGAATTGTTTTCTTAGAACCACCAATCTCGAGGACGAGATTTCTTTTAAGGGGGGTAGAGTTGTAACACCCCAAAAATTCGTGTTAAGACCCTAAATCATGTTAAGAGGGGAATTTAAAAATTTTTGGACGTGTTGCATGTTTTGCAAAAATTCAAATTCAAACTGGAATTCAAATTAAACTTAAAACAAAAAAGAAATAGAAAAAAGAAAAAGGAAAACAGAAAAAACCGGCAAGTGGGACGAAACCCACCAGCCGGCCCACCCTGCCCCGCGCCAGACCGCAGCCGCGCGCCCGCGCTCTCTCTCTCAGACAGGTGGGACCCACCTGGCATCCCTAACCCCCGATCGTCCGAAACTCGGACTGTTCACCCGCTCGCGCGCGATCGCAAACGATCGGATTTCCGGCCGAATTCTTGTTCCGGAGGACTCCCACTCGATCTAAACAAACCCGCCGCCCTCCCCCGTCTATAAAAACCCCGGCCTCGTTCTGTTTTTCCCACGCGATCTGCTGTTTTTCCTCCGGTGAGAACCCGAGCCTTCTCCGGCAAATTCTGGCGGATCTAAGCTCGGAAATTCCGATCTAACTCGCTGGTCTTGATCCACCGCCTCCGGGGAACCTTGCAGGTGCAGAAAACTCGGTGACTTGCGGTTCAAACACAGCGCCGATGAGCTTCGCCGTGGTTTCACTTCGGACCTCGTCGCCGGTCGCTTTCCAGGACCTCCGAGCTCAAAAAAACCCCCGAGGTGAGATCCCCGACCTCCCCTCCACCGATCTATGCCATAAAATCACAGTTCTAGGAAGAATTCTCAAAAATCCGAAAGTCTCCGGCGAGATCGCCGCTTCCCGCCGTCGTGCGCCGTTTATTTTAAATCGCACGGTAGGGTTTAAATCCCCGCGTACCGGTTCGACGTTATTATCTCAGCCGTCGGTTTAAAATCGGACGGTCCACGTCAGCCCCGCGTTATAAAGACTGGAAATCTTACGTGCTACCTCATGGGGTTCTCGGGAAATAAGAGCTAGCCCCGGAAACTTCTGATCTAGCCCCTGGAACTTCAGAAAATCATGTAAATTCATTTAAAAATCAGTTTTAGCCTCTGGACTTAATAAAAATTAGGAAAAACTCCTCTGATAAGTGTAGCTAGACCCCTGGAAATTCTGAAAATAATATTCTAGACCCTGTAGTGGGGTGGGTTTACCTTTTTAGCCCTGTTTAGTATTTAATTTAGGAAATTGAATATGTGGCTAGTGTTTAAAAAATTAAAAAGTGGGACAAACAGATTGTCAAAATTAAATTAAAAACTTTCTCAGTATTTAGAAAACTTTGGAGTGAAATAAAAATATATTTTGGGCTGAAATGAATCTGTTTAATTTATTATTCACATTTAGGGACACATTTTTAAGTATAGTTCTGGAAAATGTCACACCCGGTTTTTCCGAAGAACAACCAAGTGAATATCACATGTATGCCAGGATCATTTTCTCATACATGTGATGACAAATAGTGAAGCATCATTTATTACAAGCCAGGTGTCGAATATAAATAAGTCTTACATAGCAAATGTCTCGATGGACAATAATAAGTTCATCACAAGTAAATAAACTAGCAGCGGAATATTATTCTTGAGGGCTCCGGCACAGGCGTTGCCCGGGGTCTCCATGAACCTAGAAACCTTCTTCGGGTCCAAAGTCGTGATCATTATACACCACCTCATTATCTTGACCTGAGCAGCAATATAAACCAACAGATACGCAAGGTTGAGTACCGATGGTACTCAGCAAGTGTGGGAAAGTTATGTCATGCATGGCTGGAACAAGGAGAGGTTGAACTCATGGTTAAAGCACTACGTAATTAATACCTATCACCTTAGCTTATTAAGCACCTACATTACTACACAGGTGAAATGGTCCCAATCTCCCATCCCATCATCATAATCCAATAACCATAACATCACTTCCAATGTTAAGCTCCCCGCTTAACACCCACAACTTCCAAAACCATCAATCCTCTAATCATGAATAAGTCCAAGCCGCTCTTGACCGTGAGCACGGCTGTCATGACATTTTTGACTCTGCAGAGTTTGTACCACTGTACCCACATGTAGTGATCTCATCCCCCATTGCCGGGTGGACTAAAAGAACCTCCATTATGCTAGTGGCCACGAACCACATTCACACTTCCCAGGTGTGTAGCCAGGAGATCACTACGAAGCCTTTACAAAGGGATTCCCGACGAGCGTGGGCCCACTGAGGTTTCACCCCTAACAGCATACAAGAGGCTCCAACCCCGCTGCAGTGGCCCCCTCTTGAGCCTTGCGGTTCATATGGTAGTCCAGCTGACACCTACTCCCCGCACCATCCAACACACCCATACTACGCCGGGGATACACCTAATTAATTGGCCAAGCTGCCCCATCTCAGCATGTGGTTGGCACTGTAAAGCCAGGTTACATGCTCCATGAACCGGTCCTTAGGATCCAGGCAAGTACTAAACACAAACCCAAGTCTCGTGCACCCAGCACACAACCAAAACATCCAACTTGCCTTGATCCCTACCTCTACATAACTCACAATATCTCATTCAAGAGTATGGTAAAATAAATAATGATCTCATATCCCAAATATCCCATTCTAAGCATGGCTAAGCATATGCATAATAATAAATGACATGATAAAATAAATCCCAACCCAAGCTACAAGGAAACAAGGTAATGCAATTCTAGGGAAACTTCCTAGCATGGGTTTCATATTTCATTTGACCATGCAAATAATTCTATCTACACATCCTAGCATAGGATCAAAGTGGTCAAGGACACTTGCCTCCTTCCTGCTGCTCTTGGAATGGGTAGTCCTGATCTTGGAAAGGAATAACTTGCTCTTGAGCAGGTTCTACATCATACCATCACACATAGCAAAAGAAAAACAACAATCCATAAGACATAGTTCACACTTCCACTTCATACAAACCACACATTCATATTTATGAAAGTCATTCACCATTATATGTGTTGTGGTCACTCTATGTGTGTTGATTTGTGTCTTGCATGCACTTTTAATCATGTGTATATGATTCCTACTTTTATGTTCACATTTATACTTACCTACTGTATATATATGAGTTTCCCATTTAAATAAATTCCTTATATTCAACTACTACACCTTTTCACTACCAAGTATGTATGAAAAGTATTTTTCTTCTCCATATGTGCCTTTAGAATTTCTACCAACCTTAAAATGAATTCTTTGGGTTCTAGAAACTCCATTTATCATTTACTAGTTGCTATATTTTCAGATTTATTTTCCTATACATAAATGTGTTCTTTATTATGAAATTAGTAATACACATCATCTAACAGAATAGGTTCTGGTCCTAAATAATTTAATAACATATTTTGACCTTTGCCTCTGATGTAAACTATTTCACAATTATTTTCCCTATTTTCTAAAACTATTCATTGCTTAAAAATGTATCCCTAAATGTGAATAATAAATTAGACAGATTCAATTCAGCCCAAAATATGTTTTTATCTCACTCCAAAGTTTCCTAAATACTGAGAAAATCTTTAATTAAATTTTGACAATATGTTTGTCCCACTTTTTAATTTTTAAACACTAGCAACATATTTAATTTCCTAAATTAAATACTAAACAGGGCTAAAAAGTTAAACTTACCCCACTACAGGGTCTATAATATTATTTTCAGAATTTCTAGGGGTCTAGCTACACTTATCAGAGGTGTTTTTCCTAATTTTTATTAAGTCTAGGGGCTAAAACTGATTTTTAAATGAATTTAAATGATTTTCTGGAGTTCCAGGGGCTAGATCAGAAGTTTCCGGGGCTAGCTCTTATTTCCCGAGAACCCCAGGGGGTAGCACGTAAGATTTCCAGTCTTTATAACGCGGGGCTGACGTGGACCGTCCGATTTTAAACCGACGGCCGAGATTATAACATCGAACCGGTACGCGGGGATTTAAACCCTACCGTGCCGTTTAAAATAAACGGCACACAAGCGGCCACGTCGCTCTGATCGAGCGCGGGCGGCGCTGCCGGCGGCGCACGGCGGCGGAGAGCGGCGATCTCGCCGGAAACTTTCGGATCTTCGGGAATTCTTCCTAGAACTGTGATTTTATGGCATAGATGGTAGAGGGGAGGTCGGGGATCTCACCTCGGGGGTTTTCTTGAGCTCGGAGGTCCTGGAAAGTGATCGGCGACGAGGTCCGAGGCGAAACCACGGCGAAGCTCATCGGCGCTGTGTTTACACCGCAAGTCACTGAGTTTTCTGCACCTGCAATGTTCCCCGGAGGCGGTGGATCAAGACCAGCGAGTTAGATCGGAATTTCCGAGCTTAGATCAGCCAGAATTCGCCGGAGAAGTCTCGGTTCTCACCGGAGGAAAAATCGGCGATCGCGTGGGAAAAACAGAACGAGGCCGGGGTTTTTATAGACGGGGGAGGGCGGCGGGGTGGTTTAGATCATGTCCGCGTCGCCTACGAACAGAATTCAGCGGGGATACGCCGAAATCCCGATCGGTTTTGATTCGGGCGCGAGGGAGTCCGGCGCTGGCGCGAGGTAGACGACGATCGGGTGGGCCCCGCCTGTCAGTGTGAGGCAGCAGCGCGCGCGGCTGCGGGCTGGCGCGGGCGCTGGCTGGGCCGGCTTGTAGGTTTCGGCCCACTGGCCGGTTTTTTTCTGTTTTCTCTTTTTCTTTTTCTATTTCTTTTCTGATTTGAGTTTAATTTGAATTCCAGTTTGAATTTGAATTTTTGCAAAACATGCAACACGTCCAAAAATTTTTAAATCCCCCTCTTAACATGATTTAGGATTTTGAATCAAAATTTTGGGGTGTTACAGCTCTACCCCCCTTAAAAGAAATCTCGTCCTCGAGATTGGTGGTTCTAAGAAAACAATTCCGGAAATTGTGCCTTTAGCTCATCTTCCCGCTCCCAGGTGGCTTCCTCTTCTGAGTGATGCTTCCACTGCACCTTGCACATCCGGATTCTTTTATTTCTGGTGAGGCGTTCCATTGTCTCCAAAATCTTGTATGGTTGCTCGGCATAAGACAAATCCTCAGCTACGTCCACTTCATTCATGGGTAACACCTCTTCAGGCGTCCTCAGGCATTTCTTGAGTTGTGACACATGGAACACATCGTGCACCTCCGATAGACGAGCCGGTAACTCTAGTTGATACGCCACTTCGCCTTTCCTCTCCAGAACTTGAAAGGGTCCGATGTATCGAGGTGACAACTTCCCTTTCACCTTGAACCGACGAAGTCCTCGGATAGGGGACACCTTGAGATAGACATAGTCTCCCACGTTGAAAACGAGCTCTCTTCTTCGTACATCAGCATAGCTCTTTTGGCGTGTCTGTGCTATCCTCAAATTGTTGCGAATTTCCCTTACCTTCGCCTCGGCTTCTTGTAGTACTTCTGGACCAAACACTTTACTTTCCCCCGTTTGGTTCCAAAATAGGGGAGTTCTGCACTTTCTCCCGTACAAGGCTTCAAACAGTGACATCTTCATACTAGCTTGATAGCTGTTGTTATAGGAAAACTCCGCATACAGTAAGTTCTTGTCCCAACTCCTATTGTTTTTGAGTGCACATGCCCTTAGCATATCTTCAAGGATCTGATTGGTCTTTTCGTCTGCCCATCAGTTTGGGGATGATAGGCAGAACTAAAGTTCAGATGGGTTCCCATGGTATCATGCAACTTCTGCCAGAACCTTGAGATGAACTGTGTCCCTCGATCCGACACAATCTTCTTTGGCACTCCATGGTAACACATGATCCTTTACATGTACAACTCTGCCAATTTGGATCCGCTGTAGCTTTCTTTCACGGGGATGAAAAGAGCTACCTTGGTTAGCCTGTCGATGATGACCCATATCGAATCATATCCTGATTGGGTCCTAGGCAATCCCACGATGAAATCCATGCTGATTTCTTCCCATTTCCATTCAGGCACTTTGAGTGGTTGCAATAATCCCGCGGGTCGTTGATGTTCTGCTTTCACCAATGTGTCACATAGGGCAACATGTTCCGCGACATCTCGCTTCATGCCATACCACCAATACCTGCCCTTGAGGTCCTGGTACATCTTCGTACTCCCAGGATGAATGGAATAGTCAGAATCGTGAGCCTCCTTCAAAATCAATTCACGGATCTCCTTTATTTCTGGCACACAGATCCTTTTCCCGTGCCACACTGTACCTTGTTCATCCTCTCTGAAACCTGGAGCTTTATTTTCCTTGATGAGTTGTCTGATCTCTTGTATCTTCTCATCATTCTTTTGGCCCTCGCGTATGTCTCGCTCGAGTGTGGAGTCCACTTCCATGGCGATGGCTTCACCACTATTTACTAGACATAGATTGAGCCTTATAACCTCGTCCTTCAATTCTGCAGGCATGTCCTTCAAGCTCAACTTATTGGCCTGCACTTTCCGACTCAAAGCATCGGCCACGACGTTTGCTTTCCCGGGATGATAGTTGATGCCCACATCAAAGTCATTGATTAACTCTAGCCATCTCCTTTGTCTGAGGTTGAGATCTGGCTGTGTGAAAATGTACTTCAAACTCTTATGATCCGTATATATCTCAGTCCTCTTCCCCATCAAATAGTGTCGCCAAATTTTCAACGCGTGTACCACTGCGGCTAGTTCTTGGTCATGTGTAGGATAGTTCTTCTCGTGCTTTTGAAGCTGCCGGGATGCATATGCCACGACATGCCCTTCTTGCATGAGAACACATCCCAACCTGTTTCCAGAGGCATCGCAGTACACCGTAAAGTTCTTCTGCATATCTGGCATAACGAGCACTGGGGCTGTTGTCAATCTTTCCTTTAACTCCTGAAAACTCGTTTCGCACTGTGGCGTCCATGTGAATGTGATTCCCTTCTCCAACAGTTTGGTGAGGGGTCTCGAGATCTTAGAGAATCCCTCAATAAACCGTCGATAGTATCCTGCCAATCCCAAGAAGTTTCGTACTTCCCCGACATTTTCAGGGGTCTTCCACTTCTGTATATCCTCGATTTTGGCGGGATCCACGGAGATTCCTCCCTCCGAGATTATATGTCCTAAGAAGGGAACTCTCTTCATCCAAAACTCACACTTGCTCAACTTGGCATACAGTTGGTGTTCTCTCAGCCTCTGCAACACCAACCTTAGATGTTTCTCATGTTCTTCTTCATCTTTAGAGAAGACGAGAATGTCATCTATGAACACCACCACAAATTTCTCCAGATATTCCATAAATACCTTGTTCATGAGATACATGAAGTATGCCGGGGCATTAGTTAGCCCGAAAGGCATGACGGTGTATTCATACAGTCCGTACCGAGATACGAAAGCTGTCTTGGGAATATCAGATTGCCTTATCTTGAGTTGGTGGTAGCCCGACCTGAGATCAATTTTCGAGAACACACAAGCGCCTCTCAACTGATCAAACAAGTCTTCAATTCGGGGTAATGGGTACTTGTTCTTGATGGTTACCTCATTCAAAGCACGGTAATCCACACATAACCTTTGGGTTCCGTCCTTCTTGGGCACAAATATCACAGGAGCTCCCCATGGTGAGGAACTAGGACGAATAACCCCTTCTCCGTCAATTCTCTCAAATGATCCTTAAGTTCTTCTAGCTGCTTGGAGTCCATCCGATAAGGTCTCTTGTATATCGGGGTTGTTCCAGGCACTAGCTCAATTGCAAATTCCACTTCACGATCGGGAGGCATACTTGGCAATTCTTCCGAAAAAACATCTGGATATTCCCGGATAATCCTGATCTCCTCCACTTTCACCTCAACTTGATTTAATATAATGTCCCTCCTAGGCTCGTGTATTGTTATGAACTTTACTCTTGTGCCACTAGGGTGAGTTAGTTCCACTGTTCTGGTCGAACAATGAATGATTCCCTTATGTTTGGTCAACCAATCCATGCCCAAAATAATATCGATCCCTTGGGAATCTATTACTATGAGGTTAGCAGTAAACACTACCCCATTAATGTCTAGATTCACCTTGGGACACACTTGTCTGGTCCTTATTTCTCCACCTGGAGAGTTTACGGCTAGCATATGGTTCATTTGTGTTGTTGCTAGGTCATACTTCTTAACAAACCCTTGAGCAATAAACGAGTGGGTGGCACCAGAATCAAGCAGCAGCGTTGCAAGGTGTAAATTGGCAGGAAACTTACCAACTACCACGTCGGGTGCATCTTGTGCTTCCTCCATAGTGACGTGGTTCACCCGTCCTCTCATTACATTCTGCTGTTGTGGCTGCGCGGGCTTCTTCTTTGGGCACTTATGGGCATAGTGCCCCACTTCACCACAGCTAAAGCATTGCACCCCAACCTTAGGTGCCTGGCCTTTATTGTCTTGGGGTTGGTTTGGGGGTCCTTGCACTGCTGGTCGAGGTGGATATGCGGGGCGAGGCTGCTGCACAAACTGACGTTGCGGCTGTGCTGGTGCTGCCGGAGGCCTGTAGTTCGGGTTGTACCCTCTTGGTGCTGAGTAGGGTACCGCAGCACGGCTCGTCTGCCTCGTAGGTTGCTGCATCATACGGGGGCGAGTGTTGCTTCCCGAAGCTTGATGTGACCAACCGGCCTTCCTCTTATTCTCATTTTCCAAGGCCTTTAGCTTCCTTTCTACCACAAATGCTCTGTCCACCATCTTTTGGAAGCTTTCATACTCATTCGAGGACATTGCACACTGCATCTCTGAGGTAAGTCCTTCCACGAAACAATCTTGTTTCTGCTCATCAGTCTCTATGTCCCGTGGGGCATAACGGGATAGTTGGATAAATTTAGTGAGGTATTCCCTCACCGTCATGTTTCCCTGCTGCAGTCCCAAAAACTCCTTCCTCTTGTTTTTGAGTTCACCTCTTGGGATGAAATGGTTGCGGAAGCTATGCTTGAACTCTTCCCAAGTGATGTTCTCAGGGTCATGACGGGCGGCTACGTAGGCGGTCCACCAATCGGCAGCAGGTCCATGCAATTGGTGAGAGGCAAACAGCACCCTCTCATACCCTTGGCATTGTATGATCCTCATCTTACTTTCAATGGTCTTCAGCCAATCATCTGCCTCCAGAGGTTCAGCAGCACTTGCAAACTTTGGAGGTTGAGTTCCTAGAAACTAACTCAACCTTGGTTGGCGTGGTGCAGCTTGTGGAGGTGGAACTTGATGCAAGTTGGCCACCACTTGAGTCAAGTTCTGGATGAGCTGATTTTGATTCTCCAGCATTTGGTGGAGGGGATCAACTCCTTCACGGCGACCACCCCGGTCCTGGCCTCCAGAAAGATGAGGGTTGCATGCCTCATCGTTGTTGTTGGCGGGGTTGGCAGCACGTCCTTTTCCTCTTCCGGCCATCTGGCAGAATCAACCAATGTTAATTTGAAAGCATTTAGTATCATCTTACTACTTTCATTTGTTTGTACTTTGAAGTGTTGAGGTTTTGTTATACTTCTCTAAGGGTTCACTTTTAACACAAAAATAAATGCAATATCATTTCATGTGGGTTCACACACCAAAGCAAAACAATCTAAAGACGAGGCTGTGGACAATTGCTCATGGCTTCCACAACTCACGTCACACACCAAGCATTATCACACCATTAACTTAACTTAACGACTCGACTATTCTACGTCTTGCTAACTAAGGGAAGGATTCTACACTACTCGTTTTCTTGAGCAGGCTCCTCGGGATCTTCCTCATCATTTCGGCTTCCTTCTGACTCTGCTTTGGGTGGGGAGGTTGCTGGTGGAGAAGTGCGACGATGCCTGATCGCTCGGCGATCTGGGGAGTCAGGAGTCCATGTATCATTCGCGGTGATACACAGTTCATTCCCATCTCCTCTTTCTCTCGCCCTTAAGCAGGCTCGCAGCAACGCCTCCGTTTCCTTCAGGGTGTCCCGGACATCCTGAAGCTCTTGTTGGCACTCCTGCAGTCGAGTGCTGAGCATAGAAGCATCCTCCAAGCACAAGTCCATGTGCTCATGGGAAGTCACTTGCTGCACCGGCGGGTACTTGTACTCCGTGGTACCACTCTCACGCTGGAGGACATACATGTACTCAGTTTTGTCCAAGCGGCGACGATAGATGTGGCTCTAGCAGGTGATGGCCTCCCAGGTGACATCTTTCTCCGCATCGACCTGTGTTGCTCGACAAGCTGGAGAGTGGTGAATCTTAAGCAGCTGATTTTCGTGTATAATCCTCATCTCTGAGCTCCATTCTTCCCTCTTCTCACGGATGGTCCTGGTGGAGTTATAGTGGATGATTAGCTTGCCCGTGTTGCCGGCGGCTTCGAGCATATGCCGCGCAATAAGCCTCCTACTGCCAATCCATAGGAAAGGTACGTCACCGGACGGCTCTCCTCTCTTTCGGCAAGGGCAACTACGGGAACTCTCCCTCCTGTGGACTTGCGAGCGGTACGAATCATGCGAACCATCTAAAACAAAAAGAATTGAAAATTAGGTTAGATAAACTCTCAAACAAAAATCCTATTTTGAATGAAAGTTGGGGTAAGATGAAGAAAGTGTCTCATTTAAATAACACTTTTCAATCCACACCTTTGTAAAATAGTTTTTAAGAAAATAGGGCCCTTAAATACGTCCATTTCTACCTAGGTCCACGTTCCTATGGGAAACCTTGGCTCTGATACCACTTTTGTCACACCCGGTTTTTCCGAAGAACAACCAAGTGAATATCACATGTATGCCAGGATCATTTTCTCATACATGTGATGACAAATAGTGAAGCATCATTTATTACAAACCAGGTGTCGAATATAAATAAGTCTTACATAGCAAATGTCTCGAAGGACAATAATAAGTTCATCACAAGTAAATAAACTAGCAGCGGAATATTATTCTTGAGGGCTCCGTCACAGGCGTTGCCCAGGGTCTCCATGAACCTAGAAACCTTCTTCAGGTCCAAAGATCATTATACACCACCTCATTATCTTGACCTGAGCAGCAATATAAACCAACAAATATGCAAGGTTGAGTACCGATGGTACTCAGCATGTGTGGGAAAGTTATGTCATGCATGGCTAGAACAAGGAGAGGTTGAACTCATGGTTAAAGCACTACGCAATTAATACCTATCACCTTAGCTTATTAAGCACCTACATTACTACACAGGTGAAATGGTCCCAATCTCCCATCCCATCATCATAATCCAATAACCATAACATCACTTCCAATGTTAAGCTCCCCGCTTAACACCCACAACTTCCAAAACCATCAATCCTCTAATCATGAATAAGTCCAAGCCGCTCTTGACCGTGAGCACGGCTGTCATGACAGTTTTGACTCTGCAGAGTTTGTACCACTGTACCCACATGTAGTGATTTCATCCCCCGTTGCCGGTGGACCAAAAGAACCTCCATTAAGCCTGTGGCCACGAACCACATTCACACTTCCCAGGTATGTAGCCAGGAGATCACTACGAAGCCTTTACAAAGGGATTCCCGACGAGCGTGGGACCACTGAGGTTTCACCCCTAACAGCATACAAGAGGCTCCAACCCCGCTGCAGTGGCCCCCTCTTGAGCCTTGCGGTTCATACGGTAGTCCAGCTGACACCTATTCCCCGCACCATCCAACACACCCATACTACACCGGGGATACACCTAATTAATTGGCCAAGCTGCCCCATCTCAGCATGTGGTTGGCACGGTAAAGCCAGGTTACATGCTCCATGAACCGGTCTTTAGGATCTAGGCAAGTACTAAACACAAACCCGAGTCTCGTGCACCCAGCACCAACCAAATCATCCAACTTGCCTTGATCCGTACCTCTACATAACTCAGAATATCTCATTCAAGAGTATGGTAAATAAACTGATGATCTCATATCCCAATTATCCCATTCTAAGCATGGCTAAGCATAAGCATGTCAATAAATGATATGATAAAATAAATCCCAATCCCAAGCTACAAGGAAACAAGATAATGCAATTCTAGGGAAACTTCCTAGCATGGGTTTCATATTTCAATTGACAATGCAAATAATTCTATCTACATATCCTAGCATAGGATCAAAGTGGTCAAGGACACTTGCCTTCTTCTTGCTGCTCTGAGAATGGAAAGTCTTGGTCTTGGAAGGGAAGAACTTGCTCTGGAGCAGGTTCTACTCATACCATCACACATAGCAAAAGAAAACAACAATCCATAAGACATAGTTCACACTTTCACTTCATACAAACCACACATTCACATTTATGAAAGTCATTCACATTTCTATGTGTTGTGGTTACTCTATGTGTGTTGATTTTGGGCTTACATGCACTTTTAAACATATGTATATTATTTCTAAGTTTTGTATTCAGATTTTTGTTTGTACACTATATATAAATTCCCCATTTAAACAAATTCTTTAATACCCTCTTTAGCTACCAAGAGTGCATGCAAGGTAATTTCCTACTCCAAATGGTTTTCAGACCTTCTACCAATCCTAAACTGAATTCTTTAGATTTTGGAAACTTCATTTTTCATTTTCTAGTTATTCACACTTAGCTTGCTATATTTCCAGATTTATTTTCCTATGCCTAAATGTGAACTTTATTAGGAAAATAGTAAGACACATCATCTAAACAGAATAGGTTCTGATCTAAAATATTAAATAATATATTTTTGAACTTCTCCTCTGATGTGAACTAATTTACATTTATTTTACCAATTTTCAGAATTATTCTCTAACCTAAAAATGTGTCCCTATAACTAATAATTGTGAACAATCAATTAGACAGATACATTTCAGCTTAAAATCTATTTTTAACTCACTCCAAAGTTTTCCAAGTGCTAGGAGAGTTTAAATTTGAATTTACAATGTGTTTGTCCCATCTTTTACATTTTAAATACTAATCACATATTCAAATTCCTAAATTTAATATCATATAGGGTTAAAAAGGTAAACTCACCCCACTACAGGGTCTATTATATTATTTCATAAATTTCCAGGGGTCTAACTACACATAACAGAGGGGTTTTCCTAATTTCTATTAAGTCCAGGGGCTAAAACCGATTTTTAATTGAATTTACATGAATTTCTGAAGTTCTAGGGGCTAGATCTGAAGTTTCCGGGGCTAGCTCGTATTTTCCGAGATCCCCAGGGAGTAGCGCGTAAGAATCCCGACCTTTATAACGCGGGGCTGATGTGGACCGTCCGATTTAAAACAGACGGCTGAGATTATAACGTCGAACCGTTACGCGGGGATTTAAATTCTACCGTGCGATTTAAAATAGACGGTGCACAAGCGGCCACGTCGCTCTGATCGAGCGCGGGCGGCGCTGCCCGGCGGCGGGAGGCGGCGATCTCACCGGAGAGCTTCGGATCTTCGTCAATTCTTCCTAAAACTGGGATTTCATAACATAGATCGGTAGAGGGGAGGTCGGGGATCTCACCTCGTGGTTTTCTTGAGCTCGGAGGTCCTGGAAGGCGGTCGGCGACGAGGTCCGAGGTGAATTCACGACGATGCTCGTCAGCGCTATGTTTGAAGCGCAAACCACCGAGTTTTCTGCACCTGCGTGATTCCCCGGAGGCGGTGGATCAAGACAAGCGCGTTAGATCAGAAATCCCGGGCGAAGATCAAGAGAAATTGGCCGGAGAAACCGTGGTTCTCACCGGGAGGAAAAACGGCTGATCATGGGTGAAAATTGGGAAGATGCCGGTGTTTATATAGCCGGGGGAGGGCGGCGGGTTTGTTTAGATCGAGTTTGAGTCTTCTGGGACCGGGAGTCGGGCTGAGGGACGCGGAATTCCGGGTTGGTTACAATCGCGCGCGCGCGGAAGAGTCCGGGGTTGGCGCGAGCGGGAGGTCGGGGATGACAGGCGGGCCCCGCATGTCAGTGAGAAAGAGGGGGGCGGCTACGGGCTGGCACGGGGGTGGGTGGGCCGGCTGGTGGGTTTCGGCCCACTGGTCGGGAGGTTTGTTTTTTTTCTTTTTCTTTTTCTTTTTCTTTTCTGTTTTGAATTTAATTTGAATTCCAATTTGAATTTGAATTTCTGCACCACATGCAATACGTCCAAAAATTTTTAAATTCCCCTCTTACAAGTTTTGGGGTGTTACAGCTCTACCCCCCTTAAAAGAAATCTCGTCCTCGAGATTGGTGGTTCTAAGAAAACAATTCCGGAAACAGTGCCTTAAGCTCGTCTTCTCGCTCCCATGTGGCTTCCTCTTCCGAGTGATGCTTCCACTGCACCTTGCACATCCGGATTCTTTTATTTCTTGTGATGCGTTTCATTGTCTCCAAAATCTTGGATGGTTGCTCGGCATAAGACAGATCCTCAGCTACGTCAACCTCATTCATGGGTAACATCTCTTCAGGTGTTCTTAGACATTTCTTGAGCTGTGACACATGGAAAACGTCATGCACATCCGATAGGTGAGCCGGTAATTCTAGTTGCTACGCCACTTCGCCTTTCCTCTCCACAACTTGAAAGGGTCCGATGTATCGAGGTGATAACTTCCCTTTCACCTTGAACCGACGAAGTCCTCGGATAGGGGACACCTTGAGATAGACATAGTCCCCCAAGTTGAAAACGAGCTCTCTTCTTCGTACATCGGCATAGCTCTTTTGTCGTGTCTGTGCTATCCTCAAGTTGTTGCGGATTTCCCTCACTTTCGCCTCGGCTTCCTGTAGTACCTCGGGTCCAAACACTTTACTCTCCCCTGTTTGGTTCCAAAATAGTGGAGTTCTACACTTCCTCCCGTACAAAGCTTCAAACGGTGACATCTTCATACTAACCTGATAGCTGTTGTTATAGGAGAACTCTGCATACGGTAAGTTCTTATCCCAACTCCGATTGTTTTTGAGTGCACACGCTCTCAACATATCCTCAAGGATCTGATTGGTTCTTTCCGTCTGCCCGTCAGTTTGGGGATGATAGGCAGAACTAAAGTTCAGATGGGTTCCCATGGTTTCATGCAACTTCTGCCAGAACCTTGAGGTGAACTGTGTCCCTCGATCCGACACTATCTTCTTTGGCACTCCATGGTAACACACGATCCTTGACATGTACAATTCCGCCAATTTGGATCCGCTGTAGCTTTCTTTCACGGGGATGAAATGAGCTACCTTGGTTAGCCTGTCGATGATGACCCATATCGAATTGTATCCTGATTGGGTCCTAGGCAATCCCACTATGAAATCCATACCGATTTCTTCCCATTTCCATTCAGGCACTTTGAGTGGTTGCAATAACCCCGCGGGTCGTTGATGTTCCGCTTGCACCAACTGACATGTGTCACATAGGGCAACATGTTCCGCGACATCTCGCTTCATGTCATACCACCAATACCTGCTCTTGAGGTCCTGGTACATCTTCGTACTCCCAGGATGAATGGAATAGTCGGAATCGTGAGCCTCCTTCAAAATCAATTCACGGATCTCCTTTACTTCTGGCACACAGATTCTTTTCCCGTGCCACACCGTTCCTTGTTCATCCTCTCTGAAACTAGGGGCTTTATTTTCCTTGATGAGTTGCCTGATTTCTTGTATCTTCTCGTCATTCTTTTGACCATTGCGTATGTCTTCCTCTAGTGTGGAGTCCACTTCCATGGCGATGGGTTCACCACTATTCACCAGGCATAGATTGAATATTATAACATCGTCCTTCAATTCTGCAGGCATGTCCTTCAAGCTCAACCTATTGACCTGCACTTTCCGGCTTAAAGCATCTGCCACGACGTTTGCTTTCCCAGGATGATAGTTGATGCCCACAACAAAGTCATTGATTAGCTCTAACCATCTCCTTTGTCTGAGGTTGAGATCTGGCTGTGTGAAAATGTACTTCAAACTCTTATGATCCGTATATATCTCTGTCCTCTTCCCCATCAAGTAGTGTCGCCAAATTTTCAACGCGTGTACCACCGCGGCTAGTTCTAGGTCATGTGTAGGATAGTTCTTCTCGTGTTTCCGGAGCTGTCGGGATGCATAAGCCACGACATGCCCTTCTTGCATGAGAACACATCCCAACCCGTTTCCAGAGGCATCGCAGTACACCGAAAAGTTCTTCTGCATATCTGGCATAACTAGCACTGGGGCTGTTGTCAATCTTTTCTTTAGCTCCTGAAAACTTGTCTCGCACTGCGGCATCCACATGAATGTGATTCCCTTCTCCAACAGTTTGGTGAGGGGTCTCGAGATCTTGGAGAATCCCTCAATGAACCGTCGATAGTATCTAGCCAATCTCAAGAAGCTTCGAACGTTCCCGACATTCTCAGGGGTCTTCCACTTCTATATATCCTCGATCTTGGCGGGATCTACGGAGATCCCTCTCTCCGAGATTATATGTCCTAAGAAGGGAACTCTCTTCAGCCAAAACTCACACTTGCTCAACTTGGCATATAGTTGGTGTTCTCTCAGCTTCTGCAACACCAACCTTAGATGTTTCTCATGTTCCTCTTCATCTTTGGAGAAGACGAGAATGTCATCTATGAAAACCACCACAAATTTGTCCAGATATTCCATGAATACCTTGTTCATGAGATACATGAAGTATGCCGGGGCATTAGTTAGCCCGAAAGGCATGACGGTGTATTCATACAGTCCGTACCGAGATACGAAAGCTGTCTTGGGAATATCAGTTTGCCTTATCTTAAGTTGGTGGTATCCCGACCTGATATCAATTTTTGAGAACACACAAGCTCCCCTCAAATGATCAAACAAGTCTTCAATGCGGGGTAATGGGTACTTGTTCTTGATGGTTACTTCATTCAAAGCACGGTAGTCTACGCATAACCTTTGGGTTCCGTCCTTCTTGGGCACAAATATCACTGGAGCTCCCCATGGTGAGGAACTAGGACGAATATACCCCTTCTCCGTCAATTCTCTTAAATGATCCTTGAGTTCTCCCAGCTGCTTGGAGTCCATCCGATAAGGTCTCTTGTATATCGGAGCTGTTCCAGGCACTAGCTCAATCGCGAATTCCACTTCACGATCGGGAGGCATACCTGGCAACTCCTCCGGAAAAACGTCTGGGTATTCCCTGATAATCCTGATCTCCTCCACTTTCACCTCAACTTGATTTAATTTAATGTCCCTCCTAAGCTCTTGTATTGTTATGAACTTTACTCTTGTGCCACTAGGGTGAGTTAGTTCCACCGTTCTGGTCAAACAATGGATGATTCCCTTATGTTTGGTCAACCAATCCATACCCAAAATAATATCTATCCCTGTGAATCTATCACTATGAGGTTAGCAGTAAATACTACCCCATTAATGTCTAGGTTCACCTTTGGACACACTTGTCTTGTCCTTATTTCTCCACCTGGAGAGTTTACTGCTAGGATATGGTTCATTTGTGTTGTTGCTAGATCATGTTTCTTAACAAACCCTTGGGCAATGAACGAATGGGTAGCACCAGAATCGAACAACAGGGTTGCAATGTGTAAATTGGCAGGAAACTTACCAACTACCACGTCGGGTGCCTCTTGCGCCTCCTCCATGGTCACGTGGTTCACCCGTCCTCGCATCACATTCTGCTGTTGTGGCTGCACGGGCTTCTTCTTTGGGCACTTATGGGTGTAGTGCCCCACTTCACCACTGTTAAAGCATTGCACCCCAACCTTAGGTGCCTGGCCTTTGTTGTCTTGGGGTTGGTTTGGGGGTCCTTGTACTGCCGGTAGAGTTTGATATGTAGGGCGAGGCTGCTGTCCAAACTGACGCTGTGGTGGTGCTGGTGCTGCCGGAGGCCTGAAGTTCGGGGTGTACCCTCTCGGTGCTGAGTAGGGTACCGTAGCACGGCTCGTCTGCCCGGCGGGTTGCTGCATCAGACGTGAGCGGGTGTTGCTACCGGAGGCTTGGTGTGACCACCCGGCCTTCCTCTTGTTTTCATTTTCCAAGGCCTTCAGCTTCCTTTCTACAACAAATGCTCTGTCCACCATCTTTTGGAAGCTTTCATACTCGTTGGAGGACATTGCACACTGCATTTCTGCGGTAAGTTCTTCCACGAAACAATCCTGTTTCTGCTCATCAGTCTCTATGTCCCGTGGGGCATAACGGGATAGTTGAGTGAATTTAGTGAGGTATTCCCTCACAGTCATGTTTCCTTGCTGCAATCCCAAGAACTCCTTCCTCTTGTTTTATAGTTCACCCCTTGGTATGTAATGGTTGTGGAAGCTACGCTTGAACTCTTCCCAAGTGATGTTCTCAGGGTCATGATGGGTGGCCACGTAAGCGGTCCACCAATCAGCAGAAGGTCCATGCAATTGGTGAGAGGCAAACAGCACCCTCTCATAGCCTTGGCATTGTATAATCCTCATCTTGCTCTCAATGGTCTTTAGCCAATCATCTGCCTCCAGGGGTTCAGCAGCACTTGCAAACTTTGGAGGTTGAGTTCCTAGAAACTCACTCAACCTTGGTTGGCGTGGTGCAGCTTGTGGAGGTGGAGCTTGGTGCAAGTTGGCCACCACTTGAGTCAGGTTCTGGATGAGCTGATTTTGATTCTCAATCATTTGGTGGATGGGATCAACTCCTTCACGGCGTCCACCCCTGTCTTGGCCTCCAGAAAGATGAGGGTTGTCTGCCTCATCGTTGTTGTTGGCAAGGTTGGCAGCACGGCCCTTTCCTCTTCCGGCCATCTATCATGATCAACCAAATGTCAATTTAAAGCATTACGTATTAACTTACTTTAAGATTTTGAGAACTTATTTCATTTATATTTTCTGAGGATTTCATGTCTTACGTGAACGTAGATGCACTCTAATTCATATGGGTTCACACTTCAAAGCAAAACAACCTGAAGACGAGGTTGTGGACAAACGCCCATGGCTTCCACAACTCACGTCACACACCAAGCATTAACACACCATTAACTAAGGTAACGACTCGACTACTCGACATCCTGCTAAACTAAGGGAAGGACCCTACACTACTCGTATCACTGAGCTGGCTCCTCGGGATCTTCCTCATTATTGCGGCTGCCTTCTGACTCCGCTTTGGGTGGGGATGCTGCTGGTGGAGAAGTGCGACGACGCCTGATCGCCCGGCGATCTGGGGAGTCAGGAGTCCATGTGTCATTCACGGTGACACACAGTTCATTCCCATCTCCTCTTTCTCTCGCCCTCAAGCAGGCTCGAAGCAACGCCTCGGTTTCCTTCAGGGTGTCACGAACATCCTGAAGCTCCCGCTGACACTCCTGCAGTCGAGTGCTGAGCATAGCAGCATCCTCCAAGCACAAGTCCATGTGCTCATCGGAAGTCCCCTGCTGCACTGGCGGGTACTTATACTCCGTTGTACAACTCTCGCGCTGGAGGACATACATGTACTCAGTCCTGTCCAGGTGACGATGATAGATGTGACTGACAGGTGATTGCCTCCCAGGTGACATCCTTCTCCGCATCGACCTGTGTCGCTCGACAAGCTGGAGAGCGGTGGATCTTGAGCAGCTGATTTTCGTGGATAATCCTCATCTCTGAACTCCATTCTTCCCTCTTCTCACGGATGGTCCTGGTGGAGCTATAGTGTATGATTAGCTTGCCCGTATTGCCGGCGGCTTGGAGCATGCGTCGAAGACGGCGCAACAAGCCTCCTACTGCCAATCCGTAGGAGAGATACGTCACCGGACGGTTCTCCTCTCTCAGGGCAAGGGCAACTACGGGAACTCTCCCTCCGGTGGACTTGCGGGCGGTGCGGATCATGCGAACCATCTAAAACATAAAGGATTTAAAATTAAGTTAGATAAGATTTTAAACAAAAATCCTATTTAAAATAAAAGAAGGGGTAAGATGAATAAATTGGCCCATTAAATAACACTTTTCAACCCACACCTTGTAAAATAGTTTTTAAGAAAATAGGGTCCTTAAATACGTCCATTTCTACCTAGGTCCACGTTCCTACGGGCAACCTTGGCTCTGATACCACTTCTGTCACACCCGGTTTCTCCGAAGAACAACCGAGTGAATATCACATGTATGCCAGGATCATTTTCTCATACATGTGATGACAAATAGTGAAGCATCATTTATTACAAGCCAGGTGTCGAATATAAATAAGTCTTACATAGCATATATCTCCATGGACGATAATAAGTTCATCGCAAGTAAATAAACTAGCAGCGGAATATTATTCTCGTGGGCTCCGTCACAGGTGTTGCTCGGGGGGGACTCCATGAACCTAGAAACCTCCTTCGGGTCCAAAGTCTTGATCATTAAACACCACATCATTCTCTTGACCTGAACAGCAATATAAACCAATAAATATGCAAGGTTGAGTAACGATGGTACTCAGCAAGTGTGGGAAAGTTATGTCATGCATGGCTAGAACAAGAAGAGGTTGAACTCATGGTTAAAGCACTACGCAATTATTGCCTACCACCTTAGCTTATTAAGCACCTACATTACTACACAGGTGAAATGTTCCCAATCTCCCATCCCATCATCATAATCAAATAACCATAACATCAATTAAAATGTTAAGCTCCCCGCTTAACATCCACAACTTCCAAAGTAATCATCCTCTAATCATGAATAAGTCCAAGCCGCTATTGACCGTGAGCACGGCTGTCATGACAGTTTTGACTCTGCAGAGTTTGTACCACTGTACCCACATGTAGTGATTTCATCCCCCGTTACCGGGTGGACTAAAAGAACCTCCATTATGCCAGTGGCCACGAACCACATTCACACTTCCCAGGTGTGTAGCCAGGAGATCACTACGAAGCCTTTACAAAGGGATTCCCGACGAGCGTGGGACCACTGAGGTTTCACCCCTAACAGCATACAAGAGGCTCCAACCCCGCTGCAGTGGCCCCCTCTTGAGCCTTGCGGTTCATACGGTAGTCCAGCTGACACCTATTCCCCGCACCATCCAACACACCCATACTACACCGGGGATACACCTAATTAATTGGCCAAGCTGCCCCATCTCAGCATGTGGTTGGCACGGTAAAGCCAGGTTACATGCTCCATGAACCGGTCCTTAGGATCTAGGCAAGTACTAAACACAAACCCGAGTCTCGTGCACCCAGCACCAACCAAATCATCCAACTTGCCTTGATCCGTACCTCTACATAACTCAGAATATCTCATTCAAGAGTATGGTAAATAAACTGATGATCTCATATCCCAATTATCCCATTCTAAGCATGGCTAAGCATAAGCATGTCAATAAATGATATGATAAAATAAATCCCAATCCCAAGCTACAAGGAAACAAGATAATGCAATTCTAGGGAAACTTCCTAGCATGGGTTTCATATTTCAATTGACAATGCAAATAATTCTATCTACATATCCTAGCATAGGATCAAAGTGGTCAAGGACACTTGCCTTCTTCTTGCTGCTCTGAGAATGGAAAGTCTTGGTCTTGGAAGGGAAGAACTTGCTCTGGAGCAGGTTCTACTCATACCATCACACATAGCAAAAGAAAACAACAATCCATAAGACATAGTTCACACTTTCACTTCATACAAACCACAATTCACATTTATGGAAGTCATTCGCATTTCTATGTGTTGTGGTTACTCTATGTGTGTTGATTTTGGGCTACCATGCACTTTTAAACATATGTATATTATTTCTAACTTTTGTATTCAGATTTCTGTTTGTACACTATATATAAATTCCCCATTTAAACAAATTCTTTAATACCCTCTTTAGCTACCAAGAGTGCATGCAAGGTAATTTCCTACTCCAAATGGTTTTCAGACCATCTACCAATCCTAAACTGAATTCTTTAGATTTTGGAAACTTCATTTATCATTTTCTAGTTATTCACACTTAGCTTGCTATATTTCCTGATTTATTTTCCTATGCCTAAATGTGAACTTTATTAGGAAAATAGTAAGACACATCATCTAAACAGAATAGGTTCTGATCTAAAATATTAAATAATATATTTTTGAACTTCTCCTCTGATGTGAACTAATTTACATTTATTTTACCAATTTTCAGAATTATTCTCTAACCTAAAAATGTGTCCCTATAACTAATAAATGTGAACAATCAATTAGACAGATACATTTCAGCTTAAAATCTATTTTTAACTCACTCCAAAGTTTTCCAAGTGCTAGGAGAGTTTAAATTAGAATTTACAATGTGTTTGTCCCATCTTTTACATTTTAAATACTAATCACATATTCAAATTCCTAAATTTAATATCATATAGGGTTAAAAAGGTAAACTCACCCCACTACAGGGTTATTATATTATTTCATAAATTTCCAGGGGTCTAACTACACATAACAGAGGGGTTTTCCTAATTTCTATTAAGTCCAGGGGCTAAAACCGATTTTTAATTGAATTTACATGAATTTCTGAAGTTTCAGGGGCTAGATCTGAAGTTTCCAGGGCTAGCTCGTATTTTCCGAGATCCCCAGGGGGTAGCGCGTAAGAATCCCGGCCTTCATAATGCGGGGCTGACGTGGACCGTCCGATTTAAAACAGACGGCTGAGATTATAACGTCAAACCGTTATGTGGGGATTTAAATTCTACCGTGCGATTTAAAATAGACGGCGCACAAGCGGCCACGTCTCTCTGATCGAGCGCGCGGCGGCGGAGGCGGCGATCTCGCCGGAGAGCTTCAGATCTTCGTCAATTCTTCCTAAAACTGGGATTTCATAGCATAGATCGGTAGAGGGGAGATCGGGGATCTCACCTCGGGGTTTTCTAGAGCTCGGAGGTTCTGGAAGGCGGTCGGCGACGACGTCTGAGGTGAATTCACGGCGATGCTCGTCGGCGCTGTGTTTGAAGCGCAAACCACCGAGTTTTCTGCACCTGCGTGATTCCCCGGAGGCGGTGGATCAAAATCAGCACGTTAGATCAGAAATCCCGAGCGAAGATCGAGAGAAATTGGCCGGAGAAACCCGGGTTCTCACCGGGAGGAAAAACGGCTGATCGTGGGTGAAAATCGGGAAGATGCCGGTGTTTATATAGCCGGGGGAGGGCGGCGGGTTTGTTTAGATCGAGTTTGAGTCTTCTGGGACCGGGAGTCGGGCTGAGGGACGCGGAATTCCAGGTTGGTTACGATCGCGCGCGTGCGGAAGAGTCCGGGGTTGGCGCGAGCGGGAGGTCGGGGATGACAGGCGGGCCCCGCATGTCAGTGAGAAAGAGGGGGGGCGCGGCTGCGGGCTGGCGCGGGGGTGGGTGGACCGGCTGGTGGGTTTCGGCCCACTGGCCGGGAGGTTTTTTTTCTTTTTCTTTTTCTTTTTCTTTTCTGTTTTGAGTTTAATTTGAATTCCAATTTGAATTTGAATTTCTACACCACATGCAATACGTCCAAAAATTTTTAAATTCCCCTCTTAACAAGTTTTGGGGTGTTACAGGTGAGCTCTGGAGACGCCATGTGTCCAGCGGGGGACGGTACTTGCTTCCCTTCAGAGGCGGGCTCCGGACCTGCCACGCGTCCGGCGGGGCGGGGCCTCCCTTTTCCTCAGAGGCGAGCTCCACGTGCGCCACGTCTCTGGTGGGTGGGACCTCCCTTCTCCTCAGAGGCGAGCTCCGCGTACGCCACGTGTCTGGCGGGCGGGACCTCCCCTCTCTCCAGAGGCAAGCTCCGCGTGCGCCACGTGTCACACCCGGTTTCTCCGAAGAACAACCGAGTGAATATCATATGTATGCCACGATCATTCTCTCATACATGTGATGACAAATAGTGAAGCATCATTTATTACAAGCCAGGTGTCGAATATAAATATGTCTTACAAAGAATACGTCTCGATGGACGATAATAAGTTCATAACATGTAAATAAAACAGCAACGGAATATAAATCTTGTGGGCTCCGTCACAGGCGTTGCCCGGGGGACTCCGTGAACCTAGAATCCTTCTTTGGGTCCGAAGTCTTGGTCATTGAACACCACATCATCCCCTTGACCTGAGCAGCAATTTAAACCAACAAATATGCAAGTTTGAGTACCGTTGGTACTCAGCAAGTGTGGGAAAGTTATGTCATGCATGGCCAGAGCAAGGAGAGGTTGAATTCATGGTTAAAGCACTATGCAATTAATACCTATCACCTTAGCTTATTAAGCACCTACATTACTACACATGTGAAATGGCTCCCAAATGCCTCAACCCATCATCATTATCAAATAAACATAGTCTCATCTCCAATGTTAAGCTTCCGACTCAACATTCTCAACTTCCCAATCCATCATCTTCTAATCATGAATAAGTCCAAGCCGCCCTTGATCGTGAGCACGGCTGTCATGACAGTTTTGACTCTGTAGAGTTTGCACCACTGTACCCACATGTAGTGATTTCATCCCCCGTTGCCGGGTGGACTAAAAGAACCTTCATTATGCCAGTCACCACGAACCACATTCACACTTCCTAGGTGTGTAGCCAGGAGATCACTACGAAGCCTTTACAAAGGGATTCCTGACGAGCATGGGCCCACTGAGATTTCACCCCTAACAGCATACAAGAGGCTCTAACCCCGCTGCAGTGGCCCCCTCTTGAGCCTTGCGGTTCATACGGTAGTCCAGCTGACACCTACTCCCCGCACCATCTAACACACCCATACTACGCCGGGGATACACCTAATTAATTGGCCAAGCTACCCCATCTCAGCATGTGGTTGGCACGGTAAAGCCAGGTTACATGCTCCATGAACCGGTCCTTAGGATCCAGGCAAGTACTAAACACAAACCCGAGTCTCGTGCACCCAATACCAACCAAATCATCCAACTTGCCTCGATCCCTATCTCTACATAACTAATAATATCTCATTCAAGAGTAAGGTAAATGAATTGATGATCTCATATCCCAATTATCCCATTCTAAGCATGGCTAAGCATAAGCATGTAAATAAATGACATGATAAAATAAATCCCAACCCAAGCTACAAGGAAACAAGGTAATGCAATTCTAGGGAAACTTCCTAGCATGGGTTTCATATTTCAATTGACAATGCAAATAATTCTATCTACACATCCTAGTATAGGATCAAAGTGGTCAAGGACACTTGCCTTCTTCCTGCTGCTCTGGGAATGGAAAGTCTTGGTCTTGGAAGGGGAGAACTTGCACTGGGGCAGGTTCTACTCATGCCAATACACATAGCAATAGAAAAACAGCAATCCATAAGCCATAGTTCACACTTTCACTCATGCAAACCACACATACATATATATGGGAGTCATTCACATTACTAAGTGTTGTGGTTACCCTAGATGTGTTGATTTTTGGCCTACATGCACTTTTAAACATATGTATATGATTTCTAACTTTTGTATTCAGATTTCTGTTTACACACTATATATGAATTTCCAATTTGAACAAATTCTTTATATCCAATTAACATGCTTCTGAGCTACCAAGTTTGCATGGAACGTAATTTCCTACTCCCAATGGGTTTTCAGATCTTCTACCAAATCCTAAACTGAAGTTTTTGGATTTTGAGACTTCATTTATCATTTTCTAATTATGCATACTTATTTTCCTATATTTTCAGATTTATTTTCTATGCCTAAAAGTGAGTTTTAATATTAAATAGTAGGACATGTCATCTAAACAGAATAGGTTCTGATCTAACATATTAAATAATATATTTTTGAACTTCTCCTCTGATGTGAACTAATTTAAATTTATTTTATCAGTTTTTAGAATTATTTCCTAGCCTAAAAATGTGTTTCTAGAACTAATAAATATGAACAACACTTAGGCAGATTTTATTTCAACGTAAAATCTATTTTTAACTCATTCTAAAGTTTTCCAAGTGCTAGGAGAGTTTAAACTTGAATTTGCACATGTGTTTGCCTTACCTTTTAAATTTAAATCCTAGCCACATATCCAAATTTCTGAATTCAATATCATATAGGGTCAAAAAGGTAAATCCACCCTACTGCAGGGTCTAATTTGCTATTTCATAATTTTCCAGGGGTCTACCTACACATAACAGAGGGGTTTTTCTAATTTTTATTAAGTCCAGGGGCTAAAACTGATTTTTAAATGAATTTACACGAATTTCTGAAGTTCCAGGGGCTAGATCAGAAGTTTCCGGGGCTAGCTCGTGTTTTCCGAGATCCCTAGGGGGTAGCGCGTAAGAATCCCGACCTTTATAACGCGGGGCTGATGTGGACCATCCGATTTAAAATAGACGGCTCAGATTAGATCGCCGAACCGGTACGCTTTGGCTTTAATTCTACCGTGCGATTTAAAATAGACGGACCTCAAGGGGCCACGTCGCCCTGGCCGGAGCCAGCCCGCGCGCGGCGCCGGGGGTTGGCGATCTCGCGGGCGCAGCCTCGGCTTTTGCCGCTACACGTTAGAACTCGCATCTTTTTGCATGGATCGGCTGCTGAGGGGTAGGGGATGCTCACCGAGGGGTTTTCCAGCACTCGGAGGTCCTGGAAGTCGGTCGGCGGCGAGCTTCAACGGCGACGATCTTCGGTGCATGTCGGGGTGGCTGTTGGGGCGCAAGGCACGTCGTTTCCTTCACCTACAGGGATCTCCGGCGGCGGTGGAACGTGATCAGCACGTTAGATCAGTAAATTTGAGCAAGGATCGACGGAAATTGGCTGTAGAATCTTCGGTTCTCACCGGAGAGAAGAACGGACGATCGGGGGGGGACAGGGCGTTGCCGGCATTAATATAGACGAGGGAGGGCGGCAGTCTGTTGAGATAGAGTTGGGGGCGTCCGGGACCAGAATTCGGGTTGGGGGCGCGGGTTTCTAGAGTTCGTTGCGATCGGGCGCAGGGAAGAGTCTGGTCGGTTGGCGCGCGCGGGAGGTAGGAGATGACACGCGAGCCCCGCGTGTCAGTGAGGGGAAGAGAGGGCGCGCGGTCGTGGGCTGGCGCGGGGGGGGGGGAGAATAGTGGGCCGGCTGGCGGGTTTCGGCCCACTGGCCAGTTGGGGGTTTTCTTTTTCTTTTTCTTTTTCCTCTTCTTTTTCTATTTTGATTTGAATTTGAATTCCAGTTTGAATTTGAATTTCTGCACCACATGCAATACGTCCAAAATTTTTTAAATTCCCTCCTTTTGCAGATTTTGGGGTGTTACACCACGTGTCAGTGTCGGACCTCCCCTCTCCTCGGGGGTGGGCTCCGAGAGTGCCACGTGTCCAGCGGTGTCGGACCTCACTCCCTCCGCAGAAGTGAGCTCCGAGAGTGACACGTGTCCAGCGGCGCTGGGCCTCGCTTCTCTGCAGAGACTAGCTCCGAAGTCAACACGTGTCCCAAGGGGCTGAGCCTCGCTTCTCCGCAGAGACTAGCTCCGAAGACGACACGTGTCCAGCGGTGCTGGGCCTCGCTTCTCTGCAGAGACTAGCTCCGAAGGCGACACGTGTCCAGCGGGGCCGGACCTCGCCCCTTCCTCAGAGGCGAGCTCCGAGCCTGCCACATGGCCAGCAGTGCCGGACCTCACCCCCTCCGCAGGGATGAGCTCCGAAGGCGCCACGTGGCCAGCGGGCCGCGGGAAGTGTCGACAGCGCTCCTCGGCAAATTGGAGTTGGCTCTTTTCAGCTATCTTTCTCCCATTTTTATGATTCTTTCCCATTTCTATTTCTTTTATAATGCTTTTCTATATGCAATGCATGAATATGAAATTGAGGGTGTTACATCCAGGATTGGAAAATCCTGCTCCTGGACGTTGAGAACCGGCTCTGGGGCTGGTTCTACTCGTGCACACATATACATAGCACAACAAACACATTCCATAAGAAATCATCCACACATACACTCATGCAAGTCAAATATGAAACATAGCTTCACTTTTTTCTTTTATCCTAGAATTACTAAAGTCTACATATATGCATTCATTTTGAGTCTCTCATAATGGACTTCTTATATAGTGTTCATATCAACTTTGGTGTCTTTATGTGCATATATATTACCTTTAAACTTTACTTTTAACCACATTTTGCACTATGTGAGTCGTTTTCATGCATTCCTACACTTTTTGCACATATCTATTGTCCCTAAGTTAAAGTTAGGATCTCAATTTTAAACCCAAACTGAATTCTCAATTGTAACTCAATTACCACTTTTCATATTACCATTTTTACCCCTAAGAAAGTATTTCCAATCTAAACAGAATTTTATAACTTATTCCTAAACTTTCTAACCCAAATTTCATACTCAAAACCTTCTATGAACATTTCCTAAAGTGTTTATTATTTTTACATATATTTTAGATTTGTTTTTATGCCTAAAAATGAATTTTCAGCAATAAAGAGAATTTAAATCATGTTTCCAGAATTTATTTTCCATCTAAACCAATTTTCAAATTGTGATAAAGATTTTCTAGGTGCTAAGTAAACTAAAGATGAATTTCATATGATGGTTTGCACTTCTAATGAATTCAAACAAAATTTAAATGACCAAATGCATGAATAAATAATTGTACAGGGTCTAAATCTTAAATATCCACTACTGTAGGTTCAAAATTTTATTTTCCTTAATGTTCAGGAGCCTAAACATCAAATACAGACTGATTTTCCAAATTTCTATTAAGTCCAGGGGCTAAAACAGCTATTTAAACATGTTTGCATAGTTTCCAAAAAGTCCTGGGGTAGAACATTAGAATCTGGGGCTAGCGCGTGGTTTCCGAAAGCCCCAGGGGGTAGCGCGCAAAACTTTCGGCGGGATTCTCTATTTTAAATCTGAGCCGTTGGATTTAAAGTGTGCGGCTCGGATTAAATTGACGAAGGGGTACGCCGGGTTCTAATTCTGATCGTATGATTTAAAACGTAGGGCGATCCGAAGGCCACGTCGCCCTGACCGGAGCCAGATCGCGCGCAGCGGCGGGGGCGGTGATCTCGCCGGTGAGGATTCAAATTTTTGTCTACACGCGCTAAAACTTGAATTACTTGCATGGATCGACTGGGGGGAGTAGGGGAGCTCACCTAGGGAGGTTTCTTGAACCCGAAGGGACCGGAGGGTGCTCGGCGACGGCGATCGGTGGCGGTTGTCGGTGAGCTTCATCAGCAGGGCGTTCGGGTCCTATTTCCTCTCAGTTTTCTGGTCGTCGAGGTTCACCATGGTCCGGAGATGAAGTACCGAGGGTCAGTTTGGATCAAAACAAGGAAATTCGAGGACTTCAGCAGAGAGCAGCGGCAGCTTCTTACCAGCGAGCGTCGGGGTGGGTGTTGTTTCTCCCCGGAGTTGGCGTCTACGGCTTGTGTGCGATGCTGCGAAGAATTCAGGCCGGTTAGATGGAAGAAAACGGCGGTGTGCTGAGGGAATTTCAGAATTCGGCGGTGCCTTACCGAGAGCGACGGCGAGAGCGTGCGAGGAAGAGGGGTTGGGGCCAGGGATTGTTTAAATCGGGGAGGAGGAGGAGAGTCGGGGAGGTTGGGATCGTGCGGTTTGTGCGCTGAGAAACCAGAATCGTGGGCGAGCAAGAGGAAATCGGACGTGGGCGGCGTTGAGTCCTGGCGCTGGAACAGCGCGGGCGGTTGAAGAAGAAGGTGCTGATGTGTGGGTTCCGGCTGACAGTGAGAGGAGGAGAGAGGGGAAGGGACGCGGGCTGGCTGGGCTGCTCAGGTGGATTTCGGCCCAGCAGCCGCTTTCCATTCCTTTTCTCTTTTCTTTTTTTTCTGTTTCTTCATTCAAACTTCAAATTGGTTTCAAATTTTCAAATCTTCACACATGCATTACGTCCATTCGTTAGGAAATTTGATTTGCAAAATTTTCGGACGTTACAACATTTCACTAGAAATTTGAACCAATCGATTTAAGTTCGGACGTTTGAAATCAAATAGAGGCAAGTACGTGCAAAAGATAAACATATGTATCTACTATCTATAAGCTTTCAAAAAAATGAATGTGGATCAGCGGGGCGATACAAGGCAATTGACGACAGGCGACTGATGAACAGGAAACAGCATGTGTGCAGCTATCGAGCAGAGCCCGCTGCCAAGCCCCGCCCTCATTGAAAATCGAGGCTCTGTGCCCCCTTGGGCAGCCGCATGGCGGGAAGGAACGTCACCGTCTCTCGCTTAGACAGATCGAGGCAGAGCCGTCGATTGACATCAAGCCATGCATGCGGCATGCCTAAAGCTACTGAGAGTCCATGCGTCGCAGCAACCGAAGCAACAAACAGCGACGCACGACGGGCGGTGCCGGTGCTTCCAGTGCTTAATTTAATACCGCTGCGCATCCAAACCCAAAGGGGCCTATAAAAACATCCCCTGCCTTTCTTCTCTTTTATTTGAGGCTGATCAAGGTTGCAGATCTAGTGGTACCCTTGGCAGTGTTTGGTTCGGCAATTGCAATGCAATGGCATTACATCTGTTTGGTTAGATGTACCCCGTAATCCATTACCCTTAATTCGATATTGGTTTATTCAGAACTGAATCCGGCCCTCCCAGAACTACAGGTATACGATTTATTTTTCTCGGCCAAAAACTCATGAAAATAATTATTTTCATGGGCTTAGCCCTTATTTTCATAGGCGAGGAGCCCACGAAAATAAAATTGTCGAAAATAAAATTATTTTCGTGGCCCATTTCTGATGCACAAAAACAATTATTTTCATGAGCTAGATTCTGGCCCACGAAACTCGTGGTATTATTTTCATGAGCTAGTGGGCCAGATTCTGGCCCACGAAAATACTGTGGTTTCGTGGGCTAGAATCTGGCCCACAAAAATAATGCCTCAGTATTTTCATGGGCCATAATCTAGCCTACGAAAATATTTAGGCATTATTTTCATGGGTCTGATTCTGACCCAAGAAAATACATTATATTACCATTTAAAAAACACGCTTATTATTTCATTTCGAGCACATAAATAAACAGGATAACATTATTAATCAAACTTCACAACACATTGATACTTTTCATACCAAATATAACACATTTCAACTCGGGACCAATTTAAATTCACATTAAAACATTTATTACATAGTGCATAAGACATTGTAACTCACAACTAAGTTCAATTAAAATTAAAACATCCATTACATGGTTCACAATACATCGCAACTCGCAACCAAATTGATAACAGATTACAACTCGTGTGTCTTGAAAAGTAACATGAATTTTTTTGGATCTTCCAGATGGAGCTTGAGGTTGATGCCAATGTGACGAGTCTCCCACATCATCAGTCTTTCGCCTTGCATCAAATTACTTCACAACTTGCCCAGGCAAAACATGAGCGCCCCAATCATAGTGACAACAGTAAGAGGCTTCAACGTTCCGTATTACCAAGATAGCTCAGAATATACTGTAGGATCGAAGTACACGTAAAGCTACTAGAGCGGGTGAATGGTAGATAAAAACTTTTCAGCGGAAGCAACAAAACGCCCCTCAGCAGAAAACTGATCTGTTAAAGAAACCGTGTGTGCGACTAATCTAAACATGTTCAACTGTGACAAAACTAGTATAGATTGTAGAGAATCAAGTCAAGAAGACGTCACAATAAGAATCATGAAAATCTGTTGAGAGGAACTTAAGTTACGATCGAAAGATCGAACAAAGGTCAATCTGTCCTACGCGAGAAAAACAGTTCTGGAATACTGCAAAGAAACTCGTGTAGATCAGAAACCACAAATTCAATGACAGTGAAATTTTCAAAGATGATAGATAATCAAGTTGTGAAGACAATCCAAAAAGAATCACATCATTTGGATCTGTAAAACTCGAGTTATGATAAAACCACCGAAGCAAGGTAGTGCTGAACAGAAACTCAACGAGAAAAACTTGTCTGAAACAAGTCGGACGAACAAGTCACAAAAGTTCCTTTAGAATACGAATTTTATTTATCAAAACACAAGAGGAACAGCCCCAAAGTCGTGTACCCACGAGCCTTGGCCTCCCTTGCTTATATAACCAGCCCTAAGGCCAACCCGGTTCAAACTAGGACTCCTACTCCTACTTGGATTCAAACTGTAACTTTCCAATACTGCTCAAAACTCTTCTACACGCATATAGAAGCAATCTTAAGACTTCCAAACACCTTAGTAACATCCCAAACATTCCTAAAACAACTCAAATTCGTGACCCACACGAAATCCTATCATAACCAATTCAAAACTTTCCATATTTGAGTCAAACACGACTCAGCCGCAGCCTGAGTCCATAACCTAGTCGGTTGGATCTTTCCGACCAATTCTTTACGTCCACATCTCTTCATCACGCCTTGGAACCATGCAGCCACGTCCATGCACTCCTTGCACACGTGCAAACATCTTCCAATGACGTCCAAGATACTTTCATATGCATTGTTCTTGATTCAAACATACTGCGCAACCTCCCAATCAACTCAACCACAATTCCTCCCGAACTTGGTTGTTGAACCTCATCTTCTCCCTAAGACTAGTTCAATGGATCCCGTCACCAGCCATGTCTTGAACTCAAGCAACACCTGCACATGAATAAACAACGAATACTTTCGAGCACAAGTCCTCGACTTGACTCTCGTTAGTTTTGAAACTACAACATCTTACGTGAGCACCTCACATAAGCATGTTGTAAACCATAGCAAAATGATATCAGCCATAACCACCAAAACACACCAAAAACTTAGTAAAATAATACTAAGCAAACTTTCCATAAGAGTAAAGCAAGTTCGAAATATTGCAAGTTAAAAGCAGAACCATTGCAATCAAGCTCTGAACCTTACCAAAGCTAACCGGATCTTGAACCGGAGCTTACCAAAGCTAGTCGGACCTAGCGCCGGAGCTTACTAAAGCTTAGTCAGACCTAGCACAGAACTTACCAAAGCTAGTCAGACCTAGCACCGGAGCTAGCAAAAACAATCGGACCTAGCCAAAATAAGTCAGACCTAGACAAAGCAAGTCGGACCTTACGTCGGACCTATCGTCGGACCTTGCAGGAGCTCGAACCTAGAGTCGGATCTTGTTAAAAAGGTGTTTTGGTAGTATTCAAAACTTTTATCGTCAAATCCAATGTATTCAGCACACATAGGTCTCACTATCTCCCCCTTGATGAATGCATTGGCAACACCACTTAAAATCCGAACATTGGCTTATTCACATGAAAAGTTTTGAAGACAATTTCCCCCCTTTGTAAATTAGAAATAAAATGAGAAGAAAAACAAAAATACCAAAAATTCTCCCCCTGAGAAGATTCGTGCCAAAACACTTGTGAATGTGTGTAATGTGTGATCAATTTCTCCCCCTTTGACAATGTATTCAGCAAGGTACAAAAGAGAAATGTTAATTTGTTATGAGCACAGTATAACATATACATATAAAACAAAGCTCATCCAAATCATACTATCAAGTAACTTACACTATCACATCAATGAGATACATAAAGTAGTGTAAGCCATGCTAGAGATCAAGTGTAATTTTCAATTTAAGCAAGTCATGATCTCACAAACTTAACTATTTCAAGACCTGAAAGCATGACACTTGTTGCTGCATTTTATTTAACATTTAAAGCACAAATTTTGATCTTATGACATTTGCAAGAGATAATATGCAGCATCAGCCTTATTCTAACCAACCAAGCCAAGCCTATGTCATTTGACAGTGAGAAGCTTAAGGACATGGTTTTAGTCATACACAACTCCTTCCAAGTTCATATCTAAGTGCAATGATAAGCCATCTCAAAAGAAGAAGTGCGATGCATGCATATTCTCTTGATCTTTTCTCATTTTTTTATTTGAACATAAAAACTCAACATGTGAGTTGATTACTTGATTAATTCTTTATGATTAAAAGCACTTGTGAGCATGCAACAAGTTCAAAACAGCAAGAAAGTTCGACCATGCCCAGATTTAGTGTAAGTAATTATTCTAATTACTAGACATGGTAAAAACTACAAAATGTATAACACGAGTAATGTAGTAAGAACTTTCAGCATGAAAAAGGAATTACAAAGTCATATATGCATGACATAATATGCTCATATTATTTTAATTTTAGATTCACACATAGACTTCCGAAGTTTCAAAATTCTCCCTCAATTTAAGCCATGAGGATGCATAACCCCTATTTTACTACGAATGTAACAAAAACGAGTGAAATCCAAAGGTTTTGTAAAAATGTCAGCCAAGTGTTGTTCGGTATCCACATGGTGAAGCACAATGTTCCCTTTTTAGACATTATCATGGAGAAAGTGATACCTAATGTCAATGTGCTTAGTTCTCGAATGTTGCACGGGGTTTTTAGCAATGCAAATGGCACTAGTGTTATCATAAAACAGTGGAACACTATCTAGATCAACCCCATAGTCCTTAAGTGTTTGAACAATCCAAATAATTTGTGAGCAAGCACTAGCAGCAGCTACATATTCAGATTCGGCTGTGGATTGTGCAACTGTACTTTGTTTTCTAGAGGACCAGGCAACAAGTGAATTACCAAGAAAATGACAAGCACCAGAAGTACTTTTCCTATCAATTCTACAGCCCCCAAAATCAGCATCAGAAAAAGCTTTCAAAGTAACGGTTGAGGAAGAAGGAAGAAAAATGCCAAATTCTTGAGTTCCATGTAAGTACCTGAGAATCCTTTTGACGGCTTGACGATGTGAAGCACGTGGGGAGGCTTGAAACCGTGCACAAAGACATACGCTAAATTGTATGTCTGGTCTTAATGCTTTGAGATACAAAAGTGATCCGATCATGCTTATATATTCTTTTTGATCAACGGGATCACAATCTTCATCAAGTTCAAGTGTTGTTGCTGTTCCCATTGGTGTCCGAAGAGGCTTGCTTTTGTCCATGTTGAAGCGCCTTAGGAGATCTTTTGTATACTTTGTTTGATGCACAAAGGTACCCTCCTTGGTTTGCTTGATTTGCAGCCCCAAAAAGTACGTGAGTTCTCCCATCATACTCATCTCAAATTGTGAACTCATCATAGCTGAGAACTTGGACACAAGATCATGAGAAGCACAACCTAAGATAATATCATCCACATACACTTGAACGAATAATGAGTCATTGCCATGCTTAAGCACAAAAAATGTTTTATCAACCTTGCCCATGGTAAACCCATTTTCAAGTAAGAATGTTTTTAACCTATCATACCATGCTCTAGGGGCTTGTTTGAGACCATGCAAGGCTTTGGACAGTTTGTAAACATGATTAGGAAAATTTGGATTTTCAAAACCAGGTGGTTGTTCGACATAAACCTCCTCATCTATGTAGCCATTAAAAAAAGCACTTTTAACATCCATTTGATATAGCTTAAAACCTTTAGATGCAGCAAAATCTAACAAAATTCTTATGGCTTCTAATCTAGCAACAGGAGCAAAAGTTTCATCAAAATCTAGACCTTCAACTTGTGTGAAACCTTGAGCAACCAACCTAGCCTTATTCCTAACCACAACCCCATCCTCACTTTGTTTATTTTTAAACACCCATTTAGTTCCAATTAAAGTGTGACCTTGAGGTGGAGGTACAAGTTTCCAAACATTATTTCTTTCAAAATTTTCTAACTCTTATTGCATGGCAATAATCCAAGATTCATTAGTGAGTGCGTGTGATATATCTTTGGGTTCAAAAGAAGCAACAAAAGCAGAATAAGTATGAGAATTGGTGTCGAAAAACCTGGATCTTGTAACTCGTTCATGCAAGCTTCCAATAATTTGTTGTGGAGGATGACTTTTGAGAATCTGGAGGGGAGTGGACACTTCACAAGCTTCTTCTTGTTCATGTTCATCACAAATAGATGAGCTTATGATGTGAGGAGGATCTGGACCAGCAATGGTGGTCATAGGTGCTGGCTGTGAATCAAGATCAGGAGCTAGAACAATGTCATTAGCTGCTGAATTTTCGGGCAGCAGCACCACTTCTTCCTCTTCTTCAACGAAAATACTCTCCCCCTGCGGATATGGATCCGGACCTGCAATATTTAAACTAGTACCTGGGCTAGCTTCATCAAAAGAAACCTCACAAGTCTCCACAATTTTGTTAGTATCAAGTAAAAGCACACGGTAGCCTCTAGTATTAGATGGATAACCAAGAAACATGCCATCAACAGATCTAGCTTCAAATTTATCAAGATTACCATGTTTCTTAACAAAGCATTTGCAATCAAAGACCCTAAAGTGTGTGACACTAGGCCTATGTCCGAACCTGAGCTCATATGGTGTTTTACCTAGCTTAGCACGCAAGAAAACATGATTTGAGACATAACAAGCGGTTGCAATTGCATCAGCCCAAAATTTCCTAGGAGTTTGATGTTCATCAAGCATAGTCCTAGCCATCTCAACTAAGGTTCTGTTCTCCTCTCTACAACACCGTTTGAGGTACATATGGTGAAGAAAATTGATGATCTATTGCATTTTTAGCACAAAAGTGATCAAACGATTGATTTTTAAATTCGGTTCCATTATCACTTCTAATTGCTCTTAAAGATCCTGAGTGATCAATTGATAATCTAAGAAATAAAGTTCTAAAGTGACTAAAAGCTTCATTCTTAGATGTCATAAAGTAAACCCAAGAGTATCTAGAATAGTCATCAACAATCACAAGAACATACCATTTACCTCCGAAGGATTGAACACGTGAAGGTCCTACGGTGTCAAGGTGTAAAAGTTGACCCGGTTCAGTTGTCATGGTCATTGTGAGAGGAGCATGTGAACCTGCAACCATCTTAGAATGTCTACAAGAAGAGCACACAATTTCTTTGTCCCATTTAAGCTTAGGCAGCCCACGTATGCGATCAAGAGCACTAACACGCGTGAGATGATCAAAGACTACGTGACCAAGTCTACAATGCCAAAAATATAAATCTTTGGAATCATTTGCAACTAGACATCTATGCTTAGAGGAAGACATATCAAAATCAGCTTTAAAAACTCTTCCAAACCGAGACATGTTAAAGATAAGCTCACTATTTGAACCTACAACTTTGCAGCAGTTTTTATTGAAAATAATTTCCAGATTTTCATCTAGCAATTGTGAAACAGAAAGCAAGTTGTGTTTCAAATTTTTGACAAGTGCCACATCCTTCAAAGTGTAGTGATCATTTACTCTAACCGAACCCTTAGCAATTATAGGAGTTGAAGAATTATCGGCAAAAGTAACATTCTCTACACGTGACACAAAAGAGAGAGAGGAGAACCATTCTTTGTTACCGGTCATGTGGCGTGAGCAACCTGAATCCACAATCCAAATGTTCTCCTTCCTCAAGCGTCTAACCTACATAGAAGCACAATACATCGATGACTCAATACTGGGGTTAGTTAAAAGGCATTTAGGAATCCAGTACTGAGTCACACGACGTCCAGCAGGAATAACATGTGAAAACTGAGATAAAACAGCAGGTTTATGAGTCAAAGTTTGAGATTTTTTGTTCTTAACTACTGACCTATGAGGTGTCACTTGTGTAGCACGAAAATCAGTAGCTCCGGAGGCAAAAACAGAAGCTCCGGAGGTAAACTTTGAATATTTCTGACTCATAACAGCAGGTTGAATGTTCCTGACATTCGGTTTAGTATGTGCAGCAAATTTTGCATGAGAGTTATAAGATCTAGCTTGCATTCTTTCCTTTTTATGTTGTTTAGCTAGTCTATAACAAAAATCTATGACATGACCATATCTACCACAATAGGTACAATGAAATTTAACTTTGTGTTCATGTCTAGATGAGCATGCAATATGCTTATTTGAACCCGAATGTGACAACACTCCTGCAGATTTAAAAACCACTTGTTTTTGTTTAGGAACTGTTTGAATCAAACCACTTCCAAATAATTTTACAATTTTAAGTGGATGTTCCTTGGCATGAGCATGTGAATCAAAACCTAAACCAGTTTTATCATTGCAAGACTTGGAAAAATTCAGCAGCAAGTTTAGGTTCTTATTCCCATTATAAAACCGATCTAATGTCCTATGCATGTTATCAAGTTTATTTGATAGATCAAGGCAATTTTCATATGAAGTTTTTCCTTTTAATTTGAAATTGGAACAATATTTAACTTCATGAGAACGTAAAGCATTGTTCAATATAGAGATTTCTTTCATAGCATCTTGTAGTTTCTTATCAATAACATCGCAAGTAGAACAATGCAAATCAATTGTAGAACAACAAGCATCGTTCAAGTTTTTATCATTAAGTGCAGCAAGCTTTTTGTTCTTTTTGATTTCAGTTCAAGTTTATCAAGTGTGGAGGTGTGTGCACTTCTTAGAGAGGACAATTGTTCGTATATTAAATCACATGAGGAACAAGTCATCACTTGGAATCAAGGATTTAAACGATTAATTTCAGATTCTAGTGACTCAATTTTAACAGCATTGTCCCTAAGCTTTTTGTCCTTTTTCTTAACAATTATAGTGGCACGAGAAATAGCATCACACATTTCTTTGCAAGTAGGGCATACCTCTTCATTGTCACTGTTGTGTTCTGCATCCTCCATACTTGATTTTGATTTGCCCGCCATGAAGCACAAGTTTTGTAACACCCCAAAACTTGTTAAGAGGGGAATTTAAAAATTTTTGGACGTATTGCATGTGGTGCAGAAATTCAAATTGGAATTCAAATTAAACTCAAAACAGAAAAGAAAAAGAAAAAACAAACCCCCCCGGCCAGTGGGCCGAAACCCACCAGCCGGCCCACCTCACCCCCGCGCCAGCCCGCAGCCGCGCACCCCGTTTTCTTCTCACTGACGTGTGGGGCCCGCCATCTTCTTCCTCCTCTCGTGCGCGCGCTCGGCCGACCGGGACTCCTCTCTCCTCCGAATCGAAACCACCCCGGATACTCGCGTATCCCAGCCGAATTTCGGTTCTGGACGATGCAAACTCGATCACAACAAAACGCCGCCCTTCCCCGGCTATATAAACACCGGCATCGTCCCGATTTTCACCCGCGATCGGCTGTTTTTCCTCCCGGTGAGAACCGAAGCTCCGATCACCGTTTTCTCTCGATCCTTGCTCGGGTTCTCTGATCTAACGCGCCGATCGTGTTCCACCGCCTCCGGGGAATCACGCAGGTGCAGAAAACTCGGTGGTTTGCGCTTCAAACACAGCGCCGACGAGCATCACCGTGAATTCACCTCGGACCTCGTCGCCGACCGCCTTCCAGGACCTTCGAGCTCAAGAAAAACCCCGAGGTGAGATCCCCGACCTCCCCTCTACCGATCTATGCCATGAAATCCCAGTTTTAGGAAGAATTGACAAAGATCCGAAGTTTTCCGGCGAGATCGCCGCCTTCCGCCGCCGCGCGCCGCCGGGCAGCGCCACCCGCGCATGTTCAGGGCGACGTGGCCGCTTGTGCGCCGTCTATTTTAAATCGCACGGTAGAATTTAAATCCCCGCATACCGGTTCGACGTTATAATCTCAGCCGTCTGTTTTAAATCGGACGGTCCACGTCAGCCCCGCATTATAAAGGTCGGGATTCTTACACGCTACCCCCTGGGGATCTCGGAAAATACGAGCTAGCCCCGGAAACTTCTGATCTAGCCCCTGGAACTTCAGGAATTCATGTAAATTCAATTAAAAATCAGTTTTAGCCCCTGGACTTAATAAAAATTAGGAAAACACCTCTGTTATGTGTAGTTAGACCCCTGGAAATTTATGAAATAACATAATAGACCCTGTAGTGGGGTGAGTTTACCTTTTTAACCCTATATGATATTAAATTTAGGAATTTGAATAAGTGATTAGTATTTAAAATTTAAAAGATGGGACAAACACATTGTAAATTCAAATTTAAACTCTCATAGCACTTGGAAAACTTTGGAGTGAGTTAAAAATAGATTTTAAGCTGAAATGAATCTGTCTAATTGATTATTCACATTTATTACTTATAGGGACACATTTTTAGGTTAGAGAATAATTCTGAAAATTGGTAAAATAAATGTAAATTAGTTCACATCAGAGGAGAAGTTGAAAAATATATTATTTAATATTTTAGATCAGAACCTATTCTGTTTAGATGATGTGTCTTACTATTTTCATAATAAAGTTCACAATTAGGTATAGAAAATAAATTTTAAAATATAGGAAAATAGGTATGCATAACTAGAAAATGATAAATGAAGTCTCCAAATCCAAAGATTTCAGTTTAGGATTTGGTAGAAGATCTGAAAACCCATTTGGAGTAGGAAAATACCTTCCATGCATACATGGTATCTAAGATGTGTATCAATTGAATATAAGGAATTTGTTCAAATTAGAAATTCATATATAGTGTGCAAACATAAATCTGAATACAAAAGTTAGAAAACATATGAACATGTTTAAAAGAGCATGTAAGCCAAAAATCAACACACATAGAGTAACCACAACACATAGAAATGTGAATGACTTTCATAGATGTGAATGTGTGGTTTGTATGAAGTGAAAGTGTGAACTATGTATTATGGATTGTTGTTTTCTTTTTGCTATGTGTGTTGACATAAATAGAACCTGCCCCAGAGCAAGTTCTTCCCTTCCAAGAACAAGACTTTCCATTCCCAGAGCAGCAGGAAGAAGGCAAGTGTCCTTGACCACTTTGATCCTAAGCTAGGATGTGTAGATAGAATTATTTGCATTGTCAATTGAAATATGAAACCCATGCTAGGATGTTTCCCTAGAATTACATTATCTTGTTTCCTTGTAGCTTGGGTTGGGATTTGTTTTATTATGTCATTCACTCATATTACTTGTGCTTAGCCATGCTTAGAATGGGATAATTGGGATATGAGATCATCAGTTTATTTACCATACTCTTGAATGAGATGTTATGAGTTATGTAGAGGTAGGGATCAACGCAAGTTGGATGATTTGGTTGGTGCTAGGTGCACGAAACTCGGGTTTGTGTTTAGTACTTGCCTGGATCCTAAGGACCGGTTCATGGAGCACGTAACCTGGCTTTACCGTGCCAACCACATGCTGAGATGGGGCAGCTTGGCCAATTAATTAGGTGTATCCCCGGCAGAGTAGGGGTGTGTTGGATGGTGCGAGGAATAGGTGTCAGCTGGACTACCATATGAACCGCAAGGCTCAAGAGGGGGCCACTACAGCGGGGTTGGAGCCTCTTGTATACTGTAAGGGGTGAAACCTCAGTGGGCCCACGCTCGTCGGGAATCCCTTTGTAAAGGCTTCGTAGTGATCTCCTGGCTACACACCTGGGAAGTGTGAATGTGGTTCGTAGCCACTAGCATAATGGATGTTCTTTTTGTCCACCCGGCAACAGGGGATGGGAGATTGGGACCATTTCACCTGTGTAGTAATGTAGGTGCTTAATAAGCTAAGGTGGTAGGTAATAATTGCGTAGTGCTTTAACCATGAGTTCAACCTCTCCTTGCTCTAGCCATGCATGACATAACTTTCCCACACTTGCTGAGTACCTATGGTACTCAAACTTGCATATTTGTTGGTTTAAATTGCTGCTCAGGTCAAGGGGATGATGTGGTGTTCAATGACCAAGACTTTGGACCCGAAGAAGGATTCTAGGTTCATGGAGTCCCCCGGGCAACGCCTTTGACGGAGCCCCCAAGAATAATATACCGCTGCTATTTTATTTACATGTTATGAACTTATTATCGTCTATCGAGACATATGCTATGTAAGACTTATTTATATTCGACACCTGGCTTGTAATAAATGATGCTTCACATTTCGTCATCACATGTATGAGAAAATGATCCTGGCATACATGTGATATTCACTCGGTTGTTCTTCGGAGAAACCGGGTGTGACAGAAGTGGTATTAGAGCCAAGGTTGCCCGTAGGAACGTGGACCTAGGTAGAAATGGACGTATTTAAGGACCCTATTTTCTTAAAAACTATTTTACAAAGGTGTGGGTTGAAAAGTGTTATTTAATGGTGTCACTTTATTCATCTTACCCAACTTTTATTCAGAATAGGATTTTTGCTTAAAATCTTATCTAACTTAATTTTAAATACTTTATGTTTTAGATGGTTCGCATGATCCGCACCGCCCGCAAGTCCACCGGAGGGAGAGTTCCCGTAGTTGCCCTTGCCCTGAGAGAGGAGAACCGTCCGGTGACGTATCTCTCCTACAGACTGGCAGTAGGAGGCTTGTTGCGCCGTCTTCGACGCATGCTACAAGCCGCCGGCAATACGGGCAAGCTAATCATAGACTATAGCTCCACCAGGACCATCCGTGAGAAGAGGGAAGAATGGAGTTCAGAGATGAGGATTATCCATGAAAATCAGCTGCTCAAGACCCACCGCTCTCCAGCTTGTCGAGCGACACAGGTCGATGCGGAGAAGGATGTCACCTGGGAGGCCATCACCTGCCAGAGTCACATCTACCGTCGCCACCTGGACAGGACTGAGTACATGTATGTCCTCCAGCGTGAGAGTGGTACAACGGAGTACAAGTACCCTCCAGTGCAGCAGGGGACTTCCCATGAGCACATGGACTTGTGTTTGGAGGATGCTGCTATGCTCAGCACTCGACTACAGGAGTGTCAGCAGGAGCTTCAGGATGTTCGTGACACCCTGAAGGAAACCGAGGCGTTGCTTCGAGCCTGCTTGAGGGCGAGAGAAAGAGGAGATGGGAATGAACTGTGTGTCACCGTGAATGACACATGGACTCCTGACTCCCCAGATCGTCGGGCGATCAAGCGTCGTCGCACTTCTCCACCAGCAGCCTCCCCAGCCAAAGCGGAGTCAGAAGGCAGCCGCAATAATGAGGAAGATCCCGAGGAGCCAGCTCAGTGATACGAGTAGTGTAGAGTCCTTCCCTTAGTTTAGGAGGATGTCGAGTAGTCGAGTCGTTACCTTAGTTAATGGTGTGTTAATGCTTGGTGTGTGACGTGAGTTGTGGAAGCCATGGGCGTTTGTCCACAACCTCATCTTCAGGTTGTTTTGCTTTGGTGTGTGAACCCATATGAATTAAGAGTGCATTTATGTTCACGTAAGACATGAAATCCTCAGAAAATATAAATAAAATAAGTTCTCAAAATCTTAAAGTTTAAACAAGCAAAAACTGGTAAGTTAATACATAATGCTTTAAATTAACATCTGGTTAATCATGATAGATGGCCGGAAGAGGAAAGGGTTGTGGTGCCAACCCCGCCAACAACAATGGTGAGGCCGGCAACCCTCGTCTTTCTGGAGGCCAAGACAGGGGTGGTCGCCGTGAAGGAGTTGATCCCATCCACCAAATGCTTGAGAATCAAAATAAGCTCTTCCAGAACCTGACTCAAGTGGTGGCCAACTTGCACCAAGCTCCACCTCCACAAGCTGCACCACGCCAACCAAGGTTGAGTGAGTTTCTGGGAACTCAACCTCCAAAGTTTGCAAGTGCTGCTGAACCCCTGGAGGCAGATGACTGGCTAAAGATCATTGAGAGCAAGATGAGGATCATACAATGCCAAGGGTATGAGAGGGTGCTGTTTGCCTCTCACCAATTGCATGGACCTACTGCTGATTGGTGGACCGCTTACGTGGCCGCCCATCATGACCCTGAGAACATCACTTGGGAAGAGTTCAAGCGTAGCTTCCGCAACCATTACATACCAAGGGGTGAACTCAAAAACAAGAGGAAGGAGTTCTTGGGATTGCAGCAAGGAAACATGACTGTGAGGGAATACCTCACTAAATTCACTCAACTATCCCGTTATGCCCCACGGGACATAGAGATTGATGAGCAGAAACAGGATTGCTTCGTGGAAGGACTCACAGCAGAAATGCAGTGTGCAATGTCCTCCAATGAGTATGAAAGCTTCCAAAAGATGGTGGATAGAGCATTTGTTGTAGAAAGGAAGCTGAAGGCCTTGGAAAATGAAAACAAGTGGAAGGCAGGATGGTCACACCAAGCTTCGGGTAGCAACACACGCCCACGTCTGATGCAGCAACCCGCAGGGCAGACAAGCCGTGCTGCGGTACCCTACTCAGCACCGAGAGGGTACAACCCGAACTTCAGGCCTCCGGCAGCACTGGCACCACCACAACGTCAGTTTGTACAGCAGCCTCGCCCTACATATCAACCTGGACCAGCAGTACAAGGACCCCCAAATCAAGCCCAAGACAACAAAGGCCAGGCACCTAATGTTGGGGTGCAATGCTTTAACTGTGGTGAAGTGGGGCACTACGCCCATAAGTGCCCAAAGAAGAAGCCCGTGCAGCCGCAACAGCAGAATGTGATGCGAGGACGGGTGAACCACGTGACCATGGAAGAAGCGCAAGAGGAACCCGACGTGGTAGTTGGTAAGTTTCCTGCCAATTTACACATTGCAACCCTGTTGTTCGATTCTGGTGCTACCCACTCGTTCATTGCCCAAGGGTTTGTTAAGAAGCATGATCTCGCAACAACACAAATGAACCATATGCTAGCAGTAAACTCTCCAGGTGGAGAAATAAGGACAAGACAAGTGTGTCCCAAGGTGAATCTAGACATTAATGGGATAGTATTTACTGCCAACCTCATAGTGATAGATTCACAAGGGATAGATATTATTTTGGGCATGGATTGGTTGACCAAACATAAGGGAATCATCCATTGTTCGACCAGAACGGTGGAACTAACTCACCCTAGTGGCACAAGAGTAAAGTTTATAACAATACAAGAGCCTAGGAGGGATATTAAATTAAATCAAGTTGAGGTGAAAGTGGAGGATATCAGGATTATCAGGGAGTATCCAGACGTTTTTCCGGAGGAGTTGCCAGGTATGCCTCCCGATCTTGAAGTGGAATTCGCGATTGAACTAGTGTCTGGAACAGCTCCGATATACAAGAGACCTTATCGGATGGACTCCAAGCAGCTGGGAGAACTCAAGGATCATTTAAGAGAATTGACGGAGAAGGGGTATATTCGTCCTAGTTCGTCACCATGGGGAGCTCCAGTGATATTTGTGCCCAAGAAGGATGGAACCCAAAGGCTATGCGTAGACTACCGTGCATTGAATGAGGTAACCATCAAGAACAAGTACCCATTACCCCGCACTGAAGACTTGTTTGATCAGTTGAGGGGAGCTTGTGTGTTCTCGAAAATTGATCTCAGGTCAGGATACCACCAACTTAGGATAAGGCAAACTGATATTCCCAAGACAACTTTCGTATCTCGGTACGGACTGTATGAATACACCGTCATGCCTTTCGGGCTAACTAATGCCCCGATATACTTCATGTACCTCATGAACAAGGTATCCATGGAATATCTGGATAAATTTATGGTGGTTTTCATAGATGACATTCTCGTCTTCTCCAAAGATGAAGAGGAACATGAGAAACATCTAAGGTTGATGTTGCAGAAGCTGAGAGAACACCAACTATATGCCAAGTTGAGCAAGTGTGAGTTTTGGCTAAAGAGAGTTCCCTTCTTAGGACATATAATCTCGGAGGGAGGAATCTCCGCAGATCCCGCCAAGATCGAGGATGTACAGAAGTGGAAGACCCCTGAGAATGTCGGGGACGTTCGAAGCTTCTTGGGATTGGCTGGATAATATCGACGGTTCATTGAGGGATTCTCCAAGATCTCGAGACCCCTCACCAAACTGTTGGAGAAGGGAATCACATTCACATGGACGCCGCAGTGCGAGATGAGTTTTCAGGAGCTAAAGAAAAGATTGGCAACAGCCCCCGTGCTAGTTATGCCAGATATGCAGAAGAACTTTTCGGTGTACTGCGATGCCTCTGGAAACGGGTTGGGATGTGTTCTCATGCAAGAAGGGCATGTCGTGGCTTATGCATCCCGGCAGCTCCGGAAACACGAGAAGAACTATCCTACACATGACCTAGAACTAGCCACAGTGGTACACGCGTTGAAAATTTGGCGGCACTACTTGATGGGGAAGAGGACAGAGATATATACGGATCATAAGAGTTTAAAGTACATTTTCGCACAGCCAGATCTCAACCTCAGACAAAGGAGATGGTTAGAGCAAATCAATGACTTTGATGTGGGCATCAACTATCATCCTGGGAAAGCAAACATCATGGCAGATGCTTTAAGCCAGAAAGTGCAGGTCAATAGGTTGAGCTTGAAGGACATGCCTGCAGAATTGAAGGACGATGATATAAGACTCAATCTATGCCTGGTGAATAGTGGTGAAGCCATCGCCATGGAAGTGGACTCCACACTACAGCAAGACATACGCGATGGTCAAAAGAATGACGAGAAGATACAAGAAATCAGACAACTCATCAAGGAAAATAAAGCCCCTGGTTTCAGAGAGGATGAACAAGGTACGGTGTGGCACGGAAAAAGAATCTGTGTGCCTGAAGTAAAGGAGATCCATGAATTGATTTTGAAGGATGCTCACGATTCCGACTATTCCATTCATCCTGGGAGTACGAAGATGTACTAGGACCTCAAGAGCAGGTATTGGTGGTATGCCATGAAGCGAGATGTCGCGGAACATGTTGCCCTATGTGACACATGTCAGTTGGTGAAAGCGGAACATCAACGACCCGCAGGATTATTGCAACCACTCAAAGTGCCTGAATGGAAATGGGAAGAAATCGGTATGGATTTCATAGTGGGATTGCCTAGGACCAATCAGGATATGATTCGATATGGGTCATCATCGACAGGCTAACCAAGGTAGCTCATTTCATCCCCGTAAAAGAAAGCTACAGCGGATCCAAATTGGCCGAGTTGTACATGTCAAGGATCGTGTGTTACCATGGAGTGCCAAAGAAGATAGTGTCGGATCGAGGGACACAGTTCACCTCAAGGTTCTGGCAGAAGCTGCAAGAAACCATGGGGACCCATCTGAACTTTAGTTCTGCCTATCATCCCCAAACTGACGGGCAGACGGAAAGAACCAATCAGATCCTTGAGGATATGCTGAGAGCGTGTGCACTCAAAAACAATCGGAGTTAGGATAAGAACTTACCGTATGCGGAGTTCTCCTATAACAACAGTTATCAGGCTAGTATGAAGATGTCACCATTTGAGGCTTTGTATGGGAGGAAGTGTAGAACTCCACTATTTTGGAACCAAACAGGGGAAAGTAAAGTGTTTGGACCCAAGATACTACAAGAAGCCGAGGCGAAAGTGAGGGAAATCCGCAACAACTTGAGGATAGCACAAACACGACAAAAGAGCTATGCCGATGTACGGAGAAGAGAGCTCGTTTTCAACGTGGGGGACTATGTCTACCTCAAGGTGTCCCCTATCCGAGGACTTCGTCAGTTCAAGGTGAAAGGGAAGTTATCACCTCGATACATCGGACCCTTTCAAGTTCTGGAGAGGAAAGGCGAAGTGGTGTATCAACTAGAATTACCGGCTCGCCTATCGGATGTGCATGACGTATTCCATGTGTCACAGCTCAAGAAATGTCTGAGAACACCTGAAGAGATGTTACCCATGAACGAGGTTGACGTAGATGAGGATCTGTCTTATGCCGAGCAACCATCCAAGATTTTGGAGACAATGGAACGCCTCACATGAAATAAAAGAATTCGGATGTGCAAGGTGCAGTGGAAGCATCATTCGTAAGAGGAAGCCACATGGGAGCGAGAAGACGAACTTAAGGCACAGTTTCCGGAATTGTTTTCCTAGAACCACCAATCTTGAGGACGAGATTTCTTTTAAGGGGGGTAGAGCTGTAACACCCCAAAACTTGTTAAGAGGGGAATTTAAAATTTTTTGGACGTATTGCATGTGGTGCAGAAATTCAAATTGGAATTCAAATTAAACTCAAAACAGAAAAGAAAAAGAAAAAGAAAAAACAACCCCCCCGGGCAGTGGGCCGAAACCCACCAGCCGGCCCACCTCACCCCCGCGCCAGCCCGCAGCCACGCGCCACGTTTTCTTCTCACTGACGTGTGGGGCCCGCCATCTTCTTCCTCCTCTCGCGCGCGCGCTCGGCTGACCGGGACTCCTCTCTCCTCCGAATCGAAACCACCCCGGATACTCGCGTATCCCAGCCGAATTTAGGTTCTGGACGACGCAAACTCGATCACAACCGAACGCCGCCCTTCCCCGGCTATATAAACACCGGCATCGTCCCGATTTTCACCCGCGATCGGCTGTTTTTCCTCCCGGTGAGAACCGAAGCTCCGATCACCGTTTTCTCTCGATCCTTGCTCAGGTTCTCTGATCTAACGCGCCGATTGTGTTCCACCGCCTCCGAGGAATCACGCAGGTGCAGAAAACTCGGTGTTTTGCGCTTCCAACACAGCGCCGACGAGCATCGCCGTGAATTCACCTCGGACCTCATCGCCGACCGCCTTCCAGGACCTCCGAGCTCAAGAAAAACCCCGAGGTGAGATCCCCGACCTCCCCTCTACCGATCTATGCCATGAAACCCCAGTTTTAGAAAGAATTGACGAAGATCCGAAGTTTTCCGGCGAGATCGCCGCCTTCTGCCGCCGCGCGCCGCCGGGCAGCGCCGCCAGCGCACGGTCAGGGCGACGTGGCCGCTTGTGCGCCGTCTATTTTAAATCGCACGGTAGAATTTAAATCCCCGCGTACCGGTTCGACGTTATAATCTCAGCCGTCTGTTTTAAATCGGACGGTCCACGTCAGCCCCGCATTATAAAGGTCGGGATTCTTACACGCTACCCCCTGGGGATCTCGGAAAATATGAGCTAGCCCCGGAAACTTCTGATCTAGCCCCTGGAACTTCAGAAATTCATGTAAATTCAATTAAAAATCAGTTTTAGCCCCTGAACTTAATAAAAATTAGGAAAACCCCTCTGTTATGTGTAGTTAGACCCCTGGAAATTTATGAAATAACATAATAGACCCTGTAGTGGGGTGAGTTTACCTTTTTAACCCTATATGATATTAAATTTAGGAATTTGAATATGTGATTAGTATTTAAAATTTAAAAGATGGGACAACACATTGTAAATTTAAATTTAAACTCTCATAGCACTTGGAAAACTTTGGAGTGAGTGAAAAATTGATTTTAAGCTGAAATGAATCTGTCTAATTGATTATTCACATTTATTAGTTATAGGGACACATTTTTAGGTTAGAGAATAATTCTGAAAATTGGTAAAATAAATGTAAATTAGTTCACATCAGAGGAGAAGTTCAAAAATATATTATTTAATATTTTAGATCAGATCCTATTCTGTTTAGATGATGTGTCTTACTATTTTCATAAAAAAGTTCACAATTAGGTATAGAAAATAAATTTTAAAATATAGGAAAATAGGTATGCATAACTAGAAAATGATAAATGAAGTCTCCAAATCCAAAGATTTCAGTTTAGGATTTGGTAGAAGATCTGAAAACCCATTTGGAGTAGGAAAATACCTTCCATGGTACTTGGTAGCTAAGATGTGTATCAATTGAATATAAGGAATTTGTTCAAATTGGAAATTCATATATAGTGTGCAAACATAAATCTGAATATAAAAGTTAGAAAACATATGAACATGTTTAGAAGTGCATGTAAGCCAAAAATCAACACAAATAGAGTAACCACAATACATAGAAATGTGAATGACTTTCATAGATGTGAAGTGTGGTTTGTATGAAGTGAAAGTGTGAACTATGTCTTATGGATTGTTGTTTTCTTTTTGCTATGTGTGTTGACATAAATAGAACCTGCCCCAGAGCAAGTTCTTCCCTTCCAAGAACAAGACTTTCCATTCCCAGAGCAGCAGGAAGAAGGCAAGTGTCCTTGACCATTTTGATCCTATGCTAGGATGTGTAGATAGAATTATTTGCATTGTCAATTGAAATATGAAACCCATGCTAGGATGTTTCCCTAGAATTGCATTATCTTGTTTCCTTGTAGCTTGGGTTGGGATTTGTTTTATTATGTCATTCACTCATATTACTTGTGCTTAGCCATGCTTAGAATGGGATAATTGGGATATGAGATCATCAGTTTATATACCATACTCTTGAATGAGATGTTATGAGTTATGTAGAGGTAGGGATCAAGGCAAGTTGGATGATTTGGTTGGTGCTGGGTGCACGAGACTCAGGTTTGTGTTTAGTACTTGCCTGGATCCTAAGGACCGGTTCATGGAGCATGTAACCTGGCTTTACCGTGCCAACCACATGCTGAGATGGGGCAGCTTAGCCAATTAATTAGGGGTATCCCCGGCGTAGTATGGGTGTGTTGGATTGTGCAGGGAGTGGGTGTCAGCTGGACTACCATATGAACCGCAAGGCTCAAGAGGGGGCCACTGCAGCGGGGTTGGAGCCTCTTGTATGCTGTTAGGGGTGAAACCTCAGTGGGCCCACGCTCTTCGGGAATCCCTTTGTAAAGGCTTCGTAGTGATCTCCTGGCTACACACCTGGGAAGTGTGAATGTGGTTCATAGCCACTGGCATAATGGATGTTCTTTTTGTCCACCCGGCAACAGGGGATGAAATCACTACATGTGGGTACAGTGGTGCAAACTCCGCAGAGTCAAAACTGTCATGACAGCCGTGCTCACGGTCAAGAGCGGCTTGGACTTATTCATGATTAGAGGATTGATGGTTTGGAAGTTGTGGATGCTAAGCAGGGAGCTTAACATTGGAAATGATGTTATGGTTATTTGATTATGATGATGGGATGGGAGATTGGGACCATTTCACCTGTGTAGTAATGTAGGTGCTTAATAAGCTAAGGTGGTAGGTAATAATTGCGTAGTGCTTTAACCATGAGTTCAACCTCTCCTTGCTCTAGCCATGCATGACATAACTTTCCCACACTTGCTGAGTACCTATGGTACTCAAACTTGCATATTTGTTGGTTTAAATTGCTGCTCAGGTCAAGGGGATGATGTGGTGTTCAATGACCAAGACTTCGGACCCGAAGAAGGATTCTAGGTTCATGGTGTCCCCCGGGCAACGCCTGTGACGGAGCCCCCAAGAATAATATTCCGCTGCTATTTTATTTACATGTTATGAACTTATTATCGTCTATCGAGACATATGCTATGTAAGACTTATTTATATTCGACACCTGGCTTGTAATAAATGATGCTTCACATTTTGTCATCACATGTATGAGAAAATGATCCTGGCATACATGTGATATTCACTCGGTTGTTCTTCGGAGAAACCGGGTGTGACAAGTTTGCCAGATCATCTTCATCACTTCCAATGTCTACATCACTCGAGCCAAGTTCTTGAAGTACGGTGATGAAACTGTTTATCAGTTTGCGTCCTGTAAAACCCTTCTTTTTCTTGTTGGTGTTGCCAAAAGAGGACTTGACTTTATTCTGCTTTTCATCACGGTTAGAAGGACCTGAAAGGTTAGGGCAATCTGTACGAAAGTGTCCTGTCTTACCACATTCAAAGCATCGTTGAGGTCTGGAGCTTCCTCTCCTTCTAGTTCTCACATTTTGCAATGCTTTTGAGAACCTAGTAAAGAAGTACTAGCTCCTCCTCTAGAAACTCCTCAATCTGTTCCAGGTTAGAGAAGTGTGACACCCTCAATTCTGTGGAAAACCATGGAACCGAGAACTGATGCATATGTGTACCCAGGATGTTCATCACACATACACATATGTTCCACAAACTGAATTCAGAATATATATAACCATGAATAACAGAGTTTATTACAATGTTTCATGAGTCTTGGACTCATGCTCACAGCGGAAGGCTTAATTTAACAGCGGAAGTCTTCTAACTATTGCGAAAGCAATTTAACTAATGCGGAAGCAATTCTAGGCAGCAATGGCTCCATCTCTACTCCATCCTCACAGGCAAGGTTGAGAACAAATCACACGCCTAATGCTCCACTTGGTCTTCATAGAAATCTTCTCCTGTTGCTAGTGATGAAATAATGCAAGTTTGAGTACAATGATGTACTCAGCAAGTGCGGGAAAATATGATATGTAGCTCATAACAAGGTAGGTATAAAAAGGCTCATTGCAGAAAGCAAAGTTATTTATCAAAACCATGATAAAACAGCAACTCATCTTTAAGTGAATGTAATCCCAACATGTATTAAAATACCAATCATACCTCCATTATGTTCATTACCTTCCATGTCACAACCAGTCATCAATCAACCTCATTCTTGCTCACGAATACCTCCTCGTATTCGCTACCATCTCACGAATACCATCTCGTATTCGCTACCATCTCATCTCATAAACAACTTCATCTCACACCGAGACCAACCTTGTTGCCATGACTCAACAGTCATGCAACCCATCTTATCACCCGGACTCAACAGTACCAAAAAAAACCAAACCAAAACCCAAACCATAACCATTAACCATATCCAATAACCATCCTAACTAATCATGGAAGTTGGCCAGGCGCTTGTGACCATAAGCTCGGCTATCATGATAGTTTTAGACTCTGCAGAGTTTGCACCTCTTTACCCACAAGTTTGTGATTTCGTCACCTGTCGGTGACTGCAGAACCTCCATTATACCAATACACAACCGTCGGTGTATGGCCAAGAGATCACAAAATAGCCTTTACAAAAGGGCTACTAGATGTATGGACTAAACAAGGTTTCACCGGCAGGCTAGAATCTCCAATTCTCCCATCCGCGGGCACCCTCTTGTGCCATGCAGTTCCTAGGGCAGTCCTCACTCGACTCCCATTCCCCGCGCCTTCCACGGTCCATAACAATCTAGCAACTTACCTAATTAGTCAGCTAAGCCGCACTCATAGTTGGCCTTGTGGTGGCACTGTTATCCTGGCATGTGCTCGCATGAACCGGTCCTTAGATCTACGGCAAGTAAAACCACCATCTCATGCTACCTCATTCACAAACCCAGTCTTGCCTAGATCTCCCTACGATCCATGTTCATGACACGACCCCACTGGTCCTGTCGAGCCAGGATCACGCTGAGGGGTGCTGCGTTGCACAACACCGTATAACACACGTCAAAGGTACAAAGCGGAAGCGGAAGCTTTATTACATAAACAAGTTTATTAACATGTTTACATCAAAATAAGTTTAGTCCACACTCGCGGGCGTAGACTAAGCATCAAGTGCACGTTCAGCCCTCGAACGTGTCCTTGCTAGCACACACGCACACTAACTCTGCGGCGTGCATGACTCCCACTCGACGGGGTTCCCCTCCTGGGGTTCCGTCTCCTCTTCGGGAGTCCCTTCCTCATAGAACCCTGCAAAAGCTTCAAACACAAGCAGTGAGCACGAAGGCTCAGCAAGTCTGACCCGTCTCACCTAAACATGGAACTTCTACATGAGGGTGATGGGTTGTATGAGGAAAAAAATCATTTGCAAGGACTCGCCTAATTAGTAGAACCTTACTTTCAAGTTTTAGCAGCAGGTTGTGAAGAACTCTATGCTAAGGCACATGAGAGAGCCGCAATCAAACAAGAAACGCATTTCTCTCATGTACTTTGCCCAAAGTTGAAAAGAACTTTAGTTAGCACTAAGCTACAACATATCATTAACAATCAATATCCAACTTTCAATCAGCAACATTTTAACATGTAACTAGCCTGTTCTTTCTACGTCACGGTACAGTGAACAAGTGGTACTCACTGACCGCGAGGGACGGCGATTATAATCGATTTACACCTGCAGGGTTACCCGAACAACCCGTCACGTACGCCCGTACTCGATGTTGCCTACAACAACCATCACGGACGCCGTACGCGACTACCTTTCACCCGTTAGCCAAATATTGAACCGGTCCCATCGTCCCGAGCAAGAGGTCCCTGCACGCGCATCTCTGTGCCGCCAGCTGATTTACACCTCGAGCTCTCAACCTACCCTCTGAACGACGGGCAATGCCTCAACACCCAGCTACCCGAGTTACATCAGTTTCCCGGTTCCCATATAGCCGGTAGGTCTTCGGTACTGTTCTAGCTTGTTCAACAGGCCCGCACACGGCTCGGTCCTCAATCGACACAAGCGGAGCTACAGCACACAGGCCCCAAAGTCCTGCTGCCCTTACTCTCCGCTCGGTCTCATTTTCTTGCCATGTGTTTCATGTGCTATCTCTACCCGAGCAATGTGCCTCTAGCCTATTCTCGCGAGTAGTTCCAACTACTCGACTTGTACCGAATCCTACTCTATTCTAGCAATGCAGTGGCTAACGAGGTTTTCGATCCTAAACCCAACCCATGGTTTTCTTGGCTGTGCAGTTGGGTTTCCAATCAAGACTCTAATGCAACGAACAAAGGGAAACAAGTATGTGCTCAAAACAATAAAATTTGTAAAAAAGGTTAATGCAAACCGGGGCTTGCCTTGCTGCTCTTGGTCGTAGGCTAGCTGTTCCTCCGGAGTAACGAAGTCTAGGACTTCGGGTTCCTCCTCGATCTTAGCGACTACATGATAAGAACAATGTATGTATTAATTTAGAGGCCTTTGTATTAACTTTGAAGTTGTGAAGCCTATAACTCTTACTAGACAGACCTAATGACTGTGAAACTTTTACTGTGGCTTGGTTACAACCTAAACAAAGACTTGGTCAAGTTTTAGTTGCAGCAAAGCTCATTTGAGCCCTCCACAAATAATTATGTCCTTGACCTTAATTGGAACCCTTAGGGTGTTCTAGGGATTTTCATGAGACAAACTATGACTTTCTGAAAACTAGATTTTCAGAGGGTTCTAATGGAGTTGGTCTCACTTAATTTGGAAGTCTCTAACTAAAGATATGAGCTAAACAATTTCAGAGAAAATCCTGAAAATGTTTCTGAACATTTTCTATTTTCTCTGGAACAGTTTTACTAATCACACCATTAGGTGGACTAAATGAGCTCAAATGGATCTGAAATTTTTATGGTAGCTCAATGATATTTTGGTGAACATCTCAGAAAAATTTCAGGATTTTCCGCAAAAGGATTCTCCAGTTAAAATTCCTAACAGTTTAAACATTAAGGAATTAATTCTGGAGAATTAGGGAATTTCATGAAGTGAAACTTGATTTTCTGGAAAGTACTCAGAGAGCTGAATCCAGCAAAATTTGGTTCACTCAATTTGGAGCTTTCTAGCCAAAGTTATAAGGATTTGAAGTTTGAAGGAAATCTGAAAATCGGGGAAAAGTTTAAACTCGCGCGTGGGCCCAGGGGACACGCGTCGCACGCCGAAGCGACAGCACACTGCGGCCCACAAGGCTTTTGCGCGCCAGCACACCCGATCCCGGCCGCAGCCGGATCCCGATTCAAAATATCGGCCGCTGACAGCTGGGGTCCACCCCCTTCTTCAACCTCGCGACACCCGCGCTCCGCCGCCGAGGGACCTCGCCGGAGAGCTCGCCGCTGGCTGCTGTACCGCTCCAAACTTCTTGATTCTGGCCGCCCCTGCCTACTTTTACTTGGGGAACATGATCCGAGGGTCAGCTGCTCATGACAACGGCCGGAGCATGGTCGGCGACGAGCCGCCATATCGGAACGACTTCGGCCATGTCGGCTGATGCTCCTAGTGCCTCAGCTACTTGGGAAACCGGTCGGGGAGCATCAGTGGACCTCAGAGAAGGTCGACATGAACTCGGGGCAGCTCGGGGAAGGCCCGAAATAGGTCCTCACCGTGCGCCCGATACCCCCCGTGCGTTCCGCCATTAGTAGACCTTGAATTACGCCGGGCACAGAAGTTCTCCGGCCCAGAGTTGTGAAGGCAACTTGTGCGTCACCGTGTCTAGTTCGTGTGGGAGTGGCCTGAGGCCCTCTAATCCTTTCTAGAGCACGAATTAAACAGAATCGTACCCGAGGGTCGTTCTGCACACAGAAAGGGGAAAAGTGGAAATTCGCCGCCGGTGAGCAACCACTCGAGCTATGGCTCGGGGATGAGCAGCACCGATCACTTGCGCGTCCAAGGGTGCCTTGGCTCGGGCGTGACAACGCCCAGGTTGGGCTGTCCACGAGAGCCCGAGGTGCGGCGGTTTCCAGTTCCGAGTTTGATCTTTCGGCACAGCCGATATCACTCGGTTTCAATCGATTTCTATCAATGGGAAGGATGGAGGATGGTTGCTAGTACCTTGCTGGGACCTTGGAATGGAAAGAGGGGGCTGCGATCGGCTTGATCAAGCAGGAACTCGAGCGGCGGCGATGGCAGTGGAAAAACAAGTCGTGTGCGTCGGCAGCTCGAGGAAATGGTGACTGAAGCACGCCGGGGAGGGAATAAATAGCCCGGCCGGCTGGTCTCCGGCTTGGGGCACGCAGCAGGAGCTGGCGCCGGCTGCCCCCTTCGGTGGCGCGCGCGCACAGCTGCCGGGAACCGACTGAACTGTGGTTCAGTCGGTTTGCTTTGAGGCAGAGGCTGACATGTGGGTCCCACTTCTCTTTTAACCTCTGAAATTTATTCCTAACAGCTGTGGTAAACAGTGAACCCTATTCTACCCTTGGCAATTCAAATTATTCACCCAAGAGCCATTTGAATTGATCAAAGTTCAAATGAGGTTTGGTTTGAATGAATTTCAGCACAAGAATAGAAAACTTTGATAAGTGAGCTTCATCAAAGATTCTCTTCCTTAACTCCGGGTTTCGGGGTACGACGATCCGGTCCTTGAACCATAAGACGCCGTCTCCGTCCTTCCGGAAACATTTCAACTCCCCACTGTCTACACGTCTCCGCAAATGTGACATGCCCTTGTCATTCTTCTGGACTGCCGCTATCTCTTCACGGATGGTGGGGATCAAAGCTAGGTTGTAGAGAGCTCCATGTGGAATCACATGTAGTGGTGGTTCGCTCTCTTCCAACGGTGTGATGGTCAGATTATTGACGTGTGACTTGCGGCTTAGCGCGTCTGCCACAACGTTTGCCTTGCCCGGATGATAATGGATCTCTATCTCGTAATCCTTTATCAGTTCCAACCATCTTCGTTGCCTCATGTTCAGCTCCTTCTGAGTGAAGATGTACTTGAGGCTTTTGTGGTCGGTATATAAATGTACGAGGTTACCGAGTAGGTAGTGCCTCCACATTTTCAGTGCAAGTACCACGGCAGCGAGCTCCAAATCGTGAGTTGGATAATTTTGCTCATGGTTCCTAAGCTGTCGTGATCCATACGCGACCACTCTTCGGTCTTGCATCAGCACACATCCGAGCCCAATGCCGGATGCATCGCAGTACACATCGAACGGTTTTGTTGTGTCTGGCTGCGCCAAAACCGGTGCTGATGTCAGGTGCTTGACTAAAGCCTTGAATGCTGCTTCACATGCTGGACTCCAAACATATTTGGTAGCCTTCTTCAGCAGCTCTGTCATTGGCCTGGCAATCTTCGAGAAGTTCGGAATGAACCTCCGATAATATCCCGCGAGTCCGAGGAAACTCCGTACCTCATGAACAGTTCTCGGGGATTTCCAATTCAGCACTTGCGTGATTTTGCTCGGGTCCACAGCGATACCCTCCGCTGAGATGATATGCCCGAGGAAAGGCACTTGCGATATCCAAAACTCGCATTTGCTGAACTTTGCGTATAACTTGTGATCCCGCAGCCGTTGCAAGACTATACGCAGATGTTTCTTGTGATCTTCCTCCGACTTGGAGTATACCAGGATGTCGTCGATGAAGACCACGACAAACTTGTCCAGCTCCGGCATGAACACCGAGTTCATTAAATACATGAAGTGAGCTGGAGCATTGGTGAGGCCAAAGGACATGACCAGGTACTCATAAAGTCCGTACCTTGTCGAAAAAGCTGTCTTTGGAATGTCCTCAGCCCTGATCTTAATCTGATGGTACCCGGATCTTAAATCCATCTTGGAAAAGACCTTTGCTTCGACCAACTGATCAAACAACATGTCGATCCGTGGCAACGGGTACTTGTTCTTGATGGTTACGGCATTTAATGGACGGTAGTCCACGCAAAGCCGCAACGTTTCATCCTTCTTTTTGACAAATAATGCCGAACAGCCCCATGGCGAGGAGCTCGGCCTAATAAAACCCTTCTCCAGAAGGTCCGTGAGCTGAGTCTTCAGTTCCGCCAACTCCTTGGGCGCCATCTTGTACGGCCTTCGGGATATTGGCATGGTTCCCGGTGCAAGTTCAATCTTGAACTCCACCTCTCTATCGGGTGGCATCCCCGGCAAATCATCCGGGAATACATCAGGGAACTCTCGGACCACTGGAATGTCTTCCAATCTGATGGTTGTGGCTTGATAGACACTTGGAAGTTTTATTTCTGGACTGTCCAGAAATAATGAGTGAGAACCGTGCACTCCTGAGTTTAAGTGCACGACTCGGAGGACGGTGTCTAAAACAGCGCCGTGGCGGGTTAACCACGACATCCCTAGGATGACATCGACCTTCTGTCCCTCTAAGATAATGAGAGACGTGGGGTACACTCTACCCGCTAAGCATAATGGTGCTTTGGAGACCATTACGCTTGCTGAAATCTTCCCACCCGGTGAACAAATTAAATATGGACTATCGGTGGGTAGTATTGGCAAGCTGTGTTTAGCAATGAAAGCTTGGCTAATAAAATTATGCGTGGCGCCTGAATCAAATAGTATTATAGCGGGATGCTGGTGGAGTTGGAACATACCCGCAAGGATTGGCTCGCCCTCCGGCACGTCCTCAATGGCAAGCTGGTGGACAGTGCCGGGCCTAGGGTTTGCCCGCCGCGCATTAGTAGGGTTCCGGGGTTGATTCCTCCCCGGAAACTGTGGTACCACTCCGCCGCCTTGCCTCTCCGGGCAACTGCTCGCGAAGTGTCCTGGACGACCACACTTGTAACATGTGGCCGCTGCTGGTGGAGTACTTGGTGGACGAAAGCCCGGCATGCGTTGCGGAGGTGCAAACGCACGCGGCATCGCCCGCTGTTGCTGCTGTTGTTGCGGTGGTGCTGGCAGTGCCGGCCGGAATGCCGGTGAAGAATACGGCCGACCGCGGAACGGCATCGACCGCTGTGGTGGCTGCCAGCGCGGACCTGATGGTGGGCGATTCACCATCCGAAACTTCTGAGAAGGACCGCCTCCTTCTCCGCTGCTCTGTGGCGCGCTTCGCTTTCGCTCTGCCGCCGCCAACTCCTTGCCGGAGTCTTCCTGAACAATCGCAGCATCAATTATGTCGTTGAGGCTGCCGCGATTGAACATCGCCAGCTTGTCCTTCAGGAGCGGGTTAAGCCCCTGGTAAAAGTGGTCCCGCCGCTTCTCGTCCGTATCTGCGTGATACGACGCGTAGAGTGCGAGATCGTTGAACGCTCTGGAGTACTCCAGCGCGTTCCGGCTCCCTTGTTGCAGGTGTAGGAATTCCTGCGTCTTCCTCTTCATCAAACCGGGCGGTATATGATAGGCCCGGAAGGCCGTCCGAAACTCCGCCCAGGTCATCACTTGGTCGGTGGGTTGTGAAGCACAAAAGTTGGCCCACCACGCGCTCGCGGATCCTTGGAGCTGCTGGACCGCGAACTGAGTCTTGCGCTGCTCGCTGATTTGGAGCAGCCCGAACTTCATCTCTATGGCGCGGAGCCAGTTGTCCGCGTCAAGTGGTTCATCCGCCCTTGAGAATACAGGGGGATGAGTCGCCAGGAAGTCGGAGTAGGAGCTCTGTTGGCGCTCCTCACGATCTTGACGTCTCTCTGGGCGAGACGTATTCGCAATTAACGTTTGCAGCAGCTCTGTATGCTGCTGATGTGAACCCGCCATTGCCGCGACGATGTCGGCCAATGTAACCGTTGGCAGTGGCGGTGGCGGTGTTTGCTGTTGCTGTTTCTGCTGCTGTCCCGAGGAGTCCTCGGGAGGCGGTTGGGAGGTCTCTCCCCCTTGGCTAGTACCTCCAACATCAGGGTTGGCACGAGTACGCGTCATTCTGAAATTCAACACAGCAGCAATTAGCACATGTCTTACTCAAAATTCCATAAACAGCAGTAAGTATTGAAGCGACGCATGACTAACTTGCACAACATTCACATATATTGATAAAGCATAAACTTTATACAAGATACATTATTCTCGGACCTCCGAGAAGTCGTGCTCATGCCGTCACTACCTATACATACGCTACTGTCTACACGACATGTCACCGATTACAAAAGTTGGGTTACGCTACCCTAGCTGCCCTACTTGGCAACCGTAACCCCCTACTCGGAGTAGAACTCGACCTCCTGTGGGTCGTCCTCCTCCGGTACCTCTGCTGGTGGCTCTGGATCTACCACCTCTTCTCCCATTCCGGGTTCTCCCATTGCTGGAAGACCCAAGACTACCGGTACGCCCAATACCGGGGGCACGAGGTCCTGCAATGCATGCACCTCGTCCATAGCCTGGTTGTAGTCCTCTTCCCAGCCTTGTCCTTCCTCAATAGCGTCGTCCCGCTCTTGAGCAAGGTCCTCATTCTGCTGGGTTAGGGTCTGCACCAGCTCTTGCAACGCCGCAATGTCAACACGGCTCTTCTTCTTTGCCTTCTTCAGACGACGCAACTGATTGTGTTGTTCATTCAGTCGCTTGATCGTCGGAAGGAGCACATTGCGGAGTGCACTGTGAGCACTCTCAAAATGATCTCCACGGCTTGTGCTCTCCTTGAGCTTGGTGGCGAGATGCTCCGTATGAACAGCTTGGCTGTCCATCACAGCGTTTCCCGCCCTCATTTGGAGGCTGAGATTTGCCTCCGCGGGGTTGTACCTTGGGCAACTCGGGTTTGTTGCCTCTAGGTACCTCTCTTCCCACACATGCTGAGCTCGTCCCTCCACCGGAACGAGTGCGTATGGAGTTCCCTCCATAGCCTGCACGTGTAGTTGGCAGAAACGTGACATAGTGTCACGGGCTGCCACTTGCCACATCCCTTCCGGTTGTCTTCCTCTCACCGTGACGGTGAATGGCACCCAACCGGGTGGCGTAGGCCCTGCAGGAACCTCGACATGGATCGTCCACGTCTTGTTCCCCTCTTCGCCTTCTTCCTTGGCGAAGTATTGCGGCATCTGGTTGTACCCGAAATATTGGAGCATTAGCCACAATGCTCCCGGGTAGCCGCTACGGTCAGAGCAGTGGGAAACTACCCACCCGTTCTCCAACCGTTTATCTGCTGCCATCTGTAAAAATATATTTGAGAAATGTCAAATATTTATTTAAACAGTAAACCATTGAGTTATAACATAAGATATGTCATTGAACCCTTAACACTTGGAAACATAGTTCAAATTTTTAAACAAATTTGACTGCTGATCTGCTGTTCCCATGACAGCCCTGACCAGTTCCCATATTAATCTGATTTAGGCCAGGTTAAAAGCAAAACCAGTCCTGGAGCTCAACATCAAAGTTAAAGTTAACTTCAATAGCTTTCCAGAAAGTATTTGGTTGGCCTAAGATCTGCTCTGGTTCAACAGTTATGAGATGTCAAAGTTAACAGAATTTCTGGAAACAATTGGACAGCACCTCCCTGCCTTAGGTACTGATTTGATCCAAGAATTCCAGTTAATTCTCTTCCTAATCTGACAAAACTTTCTGTTACAAAGTTGTAACCCATCTCATAATCTTTCCAGAACTACCTCATTTCCTATTTTTGGATTTTTAAGCAGGAAGTTATGCTTAATTTACAGAGAGTTTACAGAGAGTCTTTGCTCTGTCCTGTTTTCTGGACAGTTTCAACTCTACTGCATTTTTCGAGTGGTTAAGGGACGAAACACCTCTGGAACTCAACAGAAAAGTTGTAAAGCTCCTCCAAAGCTTTCCAGAAATGTATCATACGACCCCAACCTCGAAAGAACTCAACCTCTAACCTCTGATTACTTCAGCCTTGATTTAGCTGAAAACAGAGTGCTCTGTCCTTAACATCCTATAAGTTGAAAACTTATTAGCTTTGAATATCCTGTTCAAGGGAAGGAGTTACATCAAGTTTTACTACTTTGGATCAAAACCTTCAAATTTTAAATGAAGTTGTTCATTTTGTTGGGTGTGACGTCGATGCGTCACCAGATTATGTCGGTACTACGTCCTCACAAAGGAAAAACCTATACCGGACTTAGCCGGCGTCGTTACTTCAGTGGCACTACTCGTCACTCGCACACGGATACTACACGTCTACCGTTTCGTGGTAAGGCTACCTGCAGAAATTCAACCAATCATCAGACTCGGCTGCACACCGAGCCTGGAATCCATACAGTTGGTACATCCGGCCGTCATCACTCGCCCGGATGTTCTCAAGCCAAACACGCCCTGAGTTACGTGTTCACGTTTCAGACCACGTGACGGGGTCTCCCATGTTGCACCACGCACGCCAGGGACAGACGTTGCTCGAATACCCCAAACGACATGAAGAGTCGTAGAAGATACTAAAGCGGGTCGGGTTACCTGCCACCCGTGGGGCTCCACCCTTCAGCTTGTGCGCACTGGTGGACAGCGCTTACGTGCACCCCCCAAGACATGAACGTCCCGAGATGCACGATTTTCCGACATAACAAATAGGTTAATAAGCCACTTTCTATATACTAATAACATCCTTATACGGGCTACTAATTCGTTCCTCACTGGATTTTTGAAAAAGAAGACCTTTGTACTGTGTTAAACCTCAAGCGAGCTCTGATACCACGCTGACACGACCCCACTGGTCCTGTCGAGCCAGGATCACGCTGAGGGGTGCTGCGTTGCACAACACCGTATAACACACGTCAAAGGTACAAAGCGGAAGCGGAAGCTTTATTACATAAACAAGTTTATTAACATGTTTACATCAAAATAAGTTTAGTCCACACTCGCGGGCGTAGACTAAGCATCAAGTGCACGTTCAGCCCTCGAACGTGTCCTTGCTAGCACACACGCACACTAACTCTGCGGCGTGCATGACTCCCACTCGACGGGGTTCCCCTCCTGGGGTTCCGTCTCCTCTTCGGGAGTCCCTTCCTCATAGAACCCTGCAAAAGCTTCAAACACAAGCAGTGAGCACGAAGGCTCAGCAAGTCTGACCCGTCTCACCTAAACATGGAACTTCTACATGAGGGTGATGGGTTGTATGAGGAAAAAAATCATTTGCAAGGACTCGCCTAATTAGTAGAACCTTACTTTCAAGTTTTAGCAGCAGGTTGTGAAGAACTCTATGCTAAGGCACATGAGAGAGCCGCAATCAAACAAGAAACGCATTTCTCTCATGTACTTTGCCCAAAGTTGAAAAGAACTTTAGTTAGCACTAAGCTACAACATATCATTAACAATCAATATCCAACTTTCAATCAGCAACATTTTAACATGTAACTAGCCTGTTCTTTCTACGTCACGGTACAGTGAACAAGTGGTACTCACTGACCGCGAGGGACGGCGATTATAATCGATTTACACCTGCAGGGTTACCCGAACAACCCGTCACGTACGCCCGTACTCGATGTTGCCTACAACAACCATCACGGACGCCGTACGCGACTACCTTTCACCCGTTAGCCAAATATTGAACCGGTCCCATCGTCCCGAGCAAGAGGTCCCTGCACGCGCATCTCTGTGCCGCCAGCTGATTTACACCTCGAGCTCTCAACCTACCCTCTGAACGACGGGCAATGCCTCAACACCCAGCTACCCGAGTTACATCAGTTTCCCGGTTCCCATATAGCCGGTAGGTCTTCGGTACTGTTCTAGCTTGTTCAACAGGCCCGCACACGGCTCGGTCCTCAATCGACACAAGCGGAGCTACAGCACACAGGCCCCAAAGTCCTGCTGCCCTTACTCTCCGCTCGGTCTCATTTTCTTGCCATGTGTTTCATGTGCTATCTCTACCCGAGCAATGTGCCTCTAGCCTATTCTCGCGAGTAGTTCCAACTACTCGACTTGTACCGAATCCTACTCTATTCTAGCAATGCAGTGGCTAACGAGGTTTTCGATCCTAAACCCAACCCATGGTTTTCTTGGCTGTGCAGTTGGGTTTCCAATCAAGACTCTAATGCAACGAACAAAGGGAAACAAGTATGTGCTCAAAACAATAAAATTTGTAAAAAAGGTTAATGCAAACCGGGGCTTGCCTTGCTGCTCTTGGTCGTAGGCTAGCTGTTCCTCCGGAGTAACGAAGTCTAGGACTTCGGGTTCCTCCTCGATCTTAGCGACTACATGATAAGAACAATGTATGTATTAATTTAGAGGCCTTTGTATTAACTTTGAAGTTGTGAAGCCTATAACTCTTACTAGACAGACCTAATGACTGTGAAACTTTTACTGTGGCTTGGTTACAACCTAAACAAAGACTTGGTCAAGTTTTAGTTGCAGCAAAGCTCATTTGAGCCCTCCACAAATAATTATGTCCTTGACCTTAATTGGAACCCTTAGGGTGTTCTAGGGATTTTCATGAGACAAACTATGACTTTCTGAAAACTAGATTTTCAGAGGGTTCTAATGGAGTTGGTCTCACTTAATTTGGAAGTCTCTAACTAAAGATATGAGCTAAACAATTTCAGAGAAAATCCTGAAAATGTTTCTGAACATTTTCTATTTTCTCTGGAACAGTTTTACTAATCACACCATTAGGTGGACTAAATGAGCTCAAATGGATCTGAAATTTTTATGGTAGCTCAATGATATTTTGGTGAACATCTCAGCAAAATTTCAGGATTTTCCGCAAAAGGATTCTCCAGTTAAAATTCCTAACAGTTTAAACATTAAGGAATTAATTCCGGAGAATTAGGGAATTTCATGAAGTGAAACTTGATTTTCTGGAAAGTACTCAGAGAGCTGAATCCAGCAAAATTTGGTTCACTCAATTTGGAGCTTTCTAGCCAAAGTTATAAGGATTTGAAGTTTGAAGGAAATCTGAAAATCGGGGAAAAGTTTAAACTCGCGCGTGGGCCCAGGGGACACGCGTCGCACGCCGAAGCGACAGCACACTGCGGCCCACAAGGCTTTTGCGCGCCAGCACACCCGATCCCGGCCGCAGCCGGATCCCGATTCAAAATATCGGCCGCTGACAGCTGGGGTCCACCCCCTTCTTCAACCTCGCGACACCCGCGCTCCGCCGCCGAGGGACCTCGCCGGAGAGCTCGCCGCTGGCTGCTGTACCGCTCCAAACTTCTTGATTCTGGCCGCCCCTGCCTACTTTTACTTGGGGAACATGATCCGAGGGTCAGCTGCTCATGACAACGGCCGGAGCATGGTCGGCGACGAGCCGCCATATCGGAACGACTTCGGCCATGTCGGCTGATGCTCCTAGTGCCTCAGCTACTTGGGAAACCGGTCGGGGAGCATCAGTGGACCTCAGAGAAGGTCGACATGAACTCGGGGCAGCTCGGGGAAGGCCCGAAATAGGTCCTCACCGTGCGCCCGATACCCCCCGTGCGTTCCGCCATTAGTAGACCTTGAATTACGCCGGGCACAGAAGTTCTCCGGCCCAGAGTTGTGAAGGCAACTTGTGCGTCACCGTGTCTAGTTCGTGTGGGAGTGGCCTGAGGCCCTCTAATCCTTTCTAGAGCACGAATTAAACAGAATCGTACCCGAGGGTCGTTCTGCACACAGAAAGGGGAAAAGTGGAAATTCGCCGCCGGTGAGCAACCACTCGAGCTATGGCTCGGGGATGAGCAGCACCGATCACTTGCGCGTCCAAGGGTGCCTTGGCTCGGGCGTGACAACACCCAGGTTGGGCTGTCCACGAGAGCCCGAGGTGCGGCGGTTTCCAGTTCCGAGTTTGATCTTTCGGCACAGCCGATATCACTCGGTTTCAATCGATTTCTATCAATGGGAAGGATGGAGGATGGTTGCTAGTACCTTGCTGGGACCTTGGAATGGAAAGAGGGGGCTGCGATCGGCTTGATCAAGCAGGAACTCGAGCGGCGGCGATGGCAGTGGAAAAACAAGTCGTGTGCGTCGGCAGCTCGAGGAAATGGTGACTGAAGCACGCCGGGGAGGGAATAAATAGCCCGGCCGGCTGGTCTCCGGCTTGGGGCACGCAGCAGGAGCTGGCGCCGGCTGCCCCCTTCGGTGGCGCGCGCACACAGCTGCCGGGAACCGACTGAACTGTGGTTCAGTCGGTTTGCTTTGAGGCAGAGGCTGACATGTGGGTCCCACTTCTCTTTTAACCTCTGAAATTTATTCCTAACAGCTGTGGTAAACAGTGAACCCTATTCTACCCTTGGCAATTCAAATTATTCACCCAAGAGCCATTTGAATTGATCAAAGTTCAAATGAGGTTTGGTTTGAATGAATTTCAGCACAAGTGCAGTTTGAAATTCAAATAAAGTTTGAATTTCTCCCCCTTAGCTCATGTCAAGATCAACTCCAAATGGAGTGAAAATTGGTGTGTGAGCTCACAAAAATGTGCTGAGCAAGAATATGCCTTCCACTTTTAAATTCAGTGGGTGAAAACAGTTTGAATTTGAATATGGTTTCAAACTGCCCTCTTCCTAACTATACCCAAAATGACCTCAAAAAGGTTTTGAATTTGGGTGGAACTTGGCATGGACATCCTTAGCAAAGTGTAGGAGTTTTCATATGTCCAGCCCATCTATATCACATGTGGGAAGTACCACTTTTGCAATGTGTGAGTTTGTTCCCTAATGAGCATGTTGATAATTGTTACTTGCTCTTTATTTGTGTTCATCATTCTTCCTCAAATGAGGTGTGTGGTGTGGTGATGAACACTGCAAATGAGTGTCAAAAACTGAGGCCCTTACAGTTCATTAACAACATTAGTTTCTCATTATCATTATGAGTGCAGTTAGCTAGACACATCTATCTCGCTTCCCAATCCCCTGGACTCAGCGAAGCATAAAGCAAAAACCATACCCGACTCATAAACTTCCCTGGCGACAAGGGTGGTTTAACCAAAGCTAGTAAACTCCTATAAAAGGGTTTCCCATCATGTTTGACTCAGCACACACGCCTTTTCGCAAAACAAAACAGTTTTCCCAAAACATAGGATCAATATGGTCAAGGAGCACTTGCCTTGTTCTTGCTGTTCCGGTTGCTCTTGGATCTCGAAACCTTGTTGTTGCATCTCGTTGTAGACAGCTCCCTGAGCTTGTCCTGCTATACAGGACCACGCACATACAAGATCCACAGCAATCAATATCATGCACAAACTTTAACTAGATGCGATGATGCATATGCATGCTATCCTATAATCAGTTTTATTAGATCGGTTTGTACGTGTTCTTGCATGGTTTTATGATGAACAGAGGTGTTTGGATCAAATGTGGCCGTGGCGATGACCTTGTCTTTAGATCTATATCAAACCGATCAGCAAGTGATCTGTCCACGAAAAAGCTTCTGTTCGAAAGGGATCGAAGAACAGATGCAAAGAAAACGCGATGACGTCGTAAGGTTGTATTGGAGGCCTACCTCACGTTCTCCTTGGTCTCGGGGTCCTTCTCTGATCAACACAGATCGTTGGGACTCTCTTCCGGCGATCTTCCTCGACTGAACTCCGGCGATGGGTTTACTCGGCGAGTTGGGGCTAGGGCTCTAAGTCGTCGGCTCAGGAGTTGGAAAAGAAGTTTGTGGTTTCGGCCAAGGGTTCTGGGTTCTATTTATAACCGGGAGAAGAAGAGTCCTAATCTGATTGGACTTCAAATAAGAGTTCTATTCAGATTGTCGTTGAATCTTTACGACTTATCTTTAGTTGATTTGGTGCGGTAACTTTGTGGAATTCAGGTTGGTTTCTCCTCCGTACCGATATTTCTACCCGTACAGAATCCAAAAACCGCTCCAAAACTCGTTACCTCCGCGGTGATGAGCTCCGGAAGCTCCACGTGTCCATCGGGGCCTGGTCTCCTCCTTTCCACAGAGACGAGCTCCGGTTGTGCCGCGTGTCAAGCGAGCGAGACCTACCTTCTCCTTCGGAGGTGAGCTCCGCATGCGCCACGTATCCTGGCGGTCGGGACCTCCTCTCTTATTCGGAGGTGGCTCCGCGCACGCCACGTGTCAGTGCCGGACCTTCCCTATCTCCGGATGTAGCTCCGGGTGTGCCACGTATCCATTCCGGACCTCCCTCTCTTCGGAGGTGAGCTCCATGAATGCCACGCGTCAAGTAGCGCCGGACTTTCCTTTTTCCTCAGAGACGAGCTCCGAGGTAGACATGTGTCCAACAGTGTCGGACTTCCCAAAGATAAGCTCCGGTGGCGACATGTGTCAAACAGAACCGGACCTCTCGGAGGTGAGCTCCGAGATCGACACGTATCCCGCGCGACTGGTCCTCTGATTTCCGTGGTGACTAACTCCGAAGGTGACATGTGTCCTACGGAACTGCCTTCGCTTCTCCGCAGAGGCTAGCTCCGGGGGCAACACGTGTCACATAGGGTCGGACCTCTCCCCCTTTGCGGAGATGAGCCCCGAGCCTGCCACGTAGCCAGTTTAGCGGCGGACCTCTCCCCACTTCGCAGGATTGAGCTCCGAACATGCTACATGGCCAGCGGGCCGCGGAAGTTGTCTTCGGCGCTCTCTGTGAAGTGGATTCTTGTTCTTTTTGGCTATCCTTTTAATTCTTTCTCTGTTCCCACTTCCTTTAAAATGTTTTCTCTTCATGAAACATGAATACATGCAGAAACCAAAAATGAGGGTGTCACAAATCTACGCCCCTTAAATTGAATCTCGCCCTCGATTCATTGATAGAGAATAGATTAGGAAATTCTGCCTTGATGTCTTCTTCTCGCTCCCATGTGGCTTCAGCTTCGGTGTGATGGCTCCATTGTACCTTGTACCATTGGATCACTTTGTTCCTGGTGACCCTTTCCTTTACGTCCAAAATTCAGACAGGGTGCTCCGTATAAGTCAGGTCTTCTTGAAGTTCAAGCCCTTCCATTGGTACTTGCTCCTCTGGTACTCTCAAGAACTTCTTGAGCTGGGATACATGAAACACGTCATATATGTCGGAGAGATATGTTGGGAGCTCTAGTTGATAAGCCACTTCTCCTCGCTTGTCCAAAATCGTAAATGGTCCGATGTAGCGAGGTGCTAGCTTGCCTTTAACGTTGAAACGTCGTTGGCCACGGATAGGCGATACCTTAAGGTATACGAAGTCTCCTACTTCGAAAGCCAACTTCCTCCGCCTATTGTCCGCATAGCCTTTTTGTCGTGACTGAGCAGCCTTTAAGTTCTCACATATCTTTTGGACTTGTTTTTCAGCTTCTTGTAGCACTTCGGGTCCAAACACCTGGTTCTCTCCGGTTTCGTTCCAAAACAGCGGCGTTCTACACCGTCTACCATATAATGCTTCAAAAGACGACATCTTCAAGCTAGCTTGATAGCTGTTGTTATAGGAGAATTCGGCGTACGGTAAACTCCTATCCCAACTACGCCCATGTTTCAAGGCGCAAGCTCTCAACATGCCCTCCAAAATTTTGTTTGTCCTTTCGGTTTGCCCATCAGTTTGGGGGTGATAGGCGGAGCTAAAATCCAGTCGTGTATCCATAGCTTTCTGTAGCTTCCTCCAGAATCTAGAGGTAAACTGAGAACCTTGATCTGAGACTATCCTCCTCGGGACTCCATGACGGCACATGATCTGCTCCATGTACAACTCGGCTAATTGTGCAACGTTGTACTTGGCCCTTATAAGGAGAAAATGGGCTGTTTTCGTCAATCGGTCCATGATAACCCAGATGGAGTCATAACCGCACTGAGTACGGGGCAATCCGACGATGAAATCCATACTGATGTCCTCCCACTTCCACTCGGGTACCTTCAAGGGTTGCAACAATCCAGCGGCTCTTTGGTGTTCGGCCTTCACCCGTTGGCATGTGTCGCATAGGGAAACGTATTCGGCTATGTCCCTTTTGATACCATCCCACCAATAACAAGTCTTCAAGTCCTTGTATATTTTGGTACTTCCGGGATGTATGGAATAGGGTGATTCATGTGTCTCTTTCAATATCATGTCACGGATGTGCTTCACGTTAGGCACACAAATCATTTTTCCTAGTCAATGCGTACCCTTCTCATCTTCTTTGAAATCCTTCTCTTTTCCTTGTCGGATCCTTTCCTTGATCTCCTTTATCTCCTCATCCGTTGCTTGGCTATCTCTTATCCTTGCTCCAATGAAGAGTGGATCTCCATCATTTTCATGTTGTTCAAGAATCCGAGGTGTAACCGTTCGAACTCCTTACGTAGTTCGGGCAGTAGCTCCCGAACCGTGAGTTGGTGACATGCTCCCTTTCGGCTCAATGCATCAGCTACTACATTGGCCTTCCCAGGGTGGTAGTTGATTCCAACATCGTAATCCTTGATGAGTTCCAACAATCGACGTTGCCTCAAATTCAAGTCTGTTTGTGTAAATATGTATGTAACACCCCAAAAATTTTGATTCAAAACACTAAATCATGTTAAGAGGGGAATTTAAAAATTTTTGGACGTGTTGCATGTTTTGCAAAAATTCAAATTCAAACTGGAATTCAAATTAAACTCAAATCAGAAAAGAAATGGAAAAAGAAAAAGAGAAAACAGAAAAAAACCGGCCAGTGGGCCGAAACCCACCAGCCGGCCCAACTTACCCCGCGCCAGCCCGCAGCCGCGCGCCTGCGCTTTCTCACGCTGACAGGCGGGACCCACCCGAGCTTCGTCTACCTCGCGCCGCACCGAACTCCCCCCCGCGCCCGAATCGAAACTGATCGGGATTTCGACGTAAACCCCGCTGAATTCTGTTCGTAGCCGACGCGGACATGATCTAAACCACCCCGCCGCCCTCCCCCGTCTATAAAAACCCCGGCCTCGTTCTGTTTTTCCCACGCGATCGCCGATTTTTACTCCGGTGAGAACCGAGACTTCTCCGGTGAATTCTGGCCGATCTAAGCTCGGAAACTCCGATCTAACTTGCTGATCTTGATCCACCGCCTCCGGGGAACCTTGCAGGTGCAGAAAACTCGGTGACTTGCGGTGTAAACACAGCCCCGACGAGCTTCACCGTGGTTTTGCCTCGGACCTCGTCGCCGATCACCTTCCAGGACCTCCGAGCTCAAGAAAACCCCCGAGGTGAGATCCCCGACCTCCCCTCTACCGATCTATGCCATAAGATCACAGTTCTAGGCAGAATTCTCGAGGATCCGAAAGTTTCCGGCGAGATCGCCGCTTCCCGCCGCCGTGCGCCGCCGGCAGCGCCGCCCGCGCTCGATCAGAGCGACGTGGCCGCTTGTGCGCCGTTTATTTTAAATCGCACGGTAGGGTTTAAACCCCCGCGTATCGGTTCGATGTTATAATCTCGGCCGTCGGTTTAAAATCGGACGGTCCACGTCAGCCCCGCGTTATAAAGACTGTGATTCTTACGTGCTACCCCCTGGGGTTCTCGGGAAATAAGAGCTAGCCCCGGAAACTTCAGATCTAGCCCCTGGAACTCCAGAAAATCATGTAAATTCATTTAAAAATCAGTTTTAGCCCCGGGACTTAATAAAAATTAGGAAAAACAGCTCGGATAAGTGTAGCTAGACCCCTGGAAATTCTGAAAATAATATTATAGACCCTGTAATGGGGTGAGTTCATCATTTTAGCCCTGTTTAGTATTTAATTTAGAAAATTGAATATGTAACTAGTGTTTAAAAATTAAAAAGTGTGACAAACATATTGTCAAAATTAAGTTAAAGACTTTCTCAGCGTTTAGGAAATTTTGGAGTGAGATAAAAACATATTTTGGACTGAATTGAATCTGTTTAATTTATTATTCACAATTAGGGACACATTTTTAAGTAATAAATAGTTTTAGAAAATAGGGAAAATAATTATGAAATAGTTTACATCAGAGGCAAAGGTCAAAATATGTTATTAAATTATTTAGGACTAGAACCTATTCTGTTTATATGATGAGTATTACTAATTTCATAATAAAGTACACAATTATGCATAGGAATATAAATCTGAAAATATAGCAACTAGTAAATGATAAATGGAGTTTTTAAAAATCCAAAGAGTTCAGTTTAGGGTTGGTAGAAATTATGAAGGCACATATGGAGAAGAAAAATACTTTTCATACATATTTGGTAGTGAAAGGGTGTAGTAGTTGAATATAAGAAATTTATTGGAAACTCATATATATAGTATGTAAGTATAAATGTGAACACAAAAGTAGGAATCATATACACATGATTAAAAGTGCATGCAAGCCACAACTCAACACACATAAAGTAACCACCACACATATAATGGTGAAGGACTTTCATAAATGTGAATGTGTGGTTTGTATAAAGTAGAAGTGTGAACTATGTCTTATGATTGTTGTTTTTCTTTTGCTATGTGTGATGGTATGATGTAGAACCTGCTCAAGAGCAAGTTATTTCTTTCCAAGACCAGGACTACCCATTTCAAGAGCAGCAAGAAGGAGGCAAGTGTCCTTGACCACTTTGATCCTATGCTAGGATGTGTAGATAGAATTATTTGCATTGTCAAGTTAAATATGAAACCCATGCTAGGAAGTTTCCCTAGAATTGCATTACCTTGTTTCCTTGTAGCTTGGGTTGGGATTTATTTTTTCATGTCATTTATTATTGATGCATATGCTTAGCCATGCTTAGAATGGGATATTTGGGACATGAGATCTTCAGTTTATTTTACCATACTCTTGAACGAGACATTGTGAGTTATGTAGAGGTAGGGATCAAGGCAAGTTGGATGTTTTGGTTGTGTGTTGGGTGCACGAGACTTGGGTTTGTGTTTAGTACTTGCCTGGATCCTAAGGACCGGTTCATGGAGCATGTAACCTGGCTTTACAGTGCCAACCACATGCTGAGATGGGGCAGCTTGGCCAATTAATTAGGTGTATCCCCGGCGTACTATGGGTGTGTTGGATGGTGCGGGGAGTAGGTGTCAGCTGGACTACCATATGAACCGCAAGGCTCAAGAGGGGGCCACTGCAGCGGGGTTGGAGCCTCTTGTATGCTGTTAGGGGTGAAACCTCAGTGGGCCCACGCTCGTCGGGAATCCCTTTGTAAAGGCTTCGTAGTGATCTCCTGGCTACACACCTGGGAAGTGTGAATGTGGTTCGTAGCCACTGGCATAATGGAGGTTCTTTTAGTCCACCCAGCAACGGGGGATGAAATCACTACATGTGGGTACAGTGGTACAAACTCTGCAGAGTCAAAACTGTCATGACAGCCGTGCTCACGGTCAAGAGCGGCTTGGACTTATTCATGATTAGAGTATGATGACCTTGGAGGGTGTGAGTGTTAAGCGGGGAGCTTAACATTGGAAATGATGATTATGGTTATTTGATTATGATGATGGGATGGGAGATTGGGACCATTTCACCTGTGTAGTCATGTAGGTGCTTAATAAGCTAAGGTGGTAGGTAACAATTGCGTAGTGCTTTAACCATGAGTTCAACCTCTCCTTGTTCTAGCCATGCATGATATAATTTTCCCACACTTGCTGAGTACCATTGGTACTCAACCTTGCATATTTGTTGGTTTATATTGCTGCTCAGGTCAAGAGAATGAGATGGTGTATAATGATCAAGACTTTGGACCCGAAGAAGGTTTCTAGGTTCATGGAGACCACCGGGCAACACCTGTGAAGGAGCCCTCAAGAATAATATTCCGCTGCTAGTTTATTTACTTGTGATGAACTTATTATTGTCCATCGAGACATTTACTATGTAAGACTTACTTATATTCGACACCTGGCTTGTAATAAATGATGCTTCACTATTTGTCATCACATGTATGAGAAAATGATCCTGGCATACATGTGATATTCACTTGGTTATTTCTTCGGAAAAACCGGGTGTGACAGAGGTGGTATCAGAGCCAAGGTTGCCCGTAGGAACGTGGACCTAGGTAGAAATGGACGTATTTAAGGACCCTATTTTCTTAAAAACTATTTTACAAAGGTGTGGATTGAAAAGTGTTATTTAATGGAGTCACTTTCTTCATCTTACCCCAACTTTCATTCAAAATAGGATTTTTGTTTGAGAGTTTATCTAACCTAATTTTAAATTCTTTTTGTTTTAGATGGTTCGCATGATTCGCACCGCTCGCAAGTCCACAGGAGGGAGAGTTCCCGTAGTTGCCCTTGCCGAAAGAGAAGAGAGCCGTCCGGTGACATACCTTTCTTATGGATTGGCAGTGGGAGGCTTGTTGCGCCGTCTTTGGCGTATGCTCGAAGCCGCCGGCAATACGGGCAAGCTAATCATCCACTATAACTCCACCAGGACCATCCGTGAGAAGAGGGAAGAATGGAGTTCAGAGATGAGGATAATACACGAAAATCAGCTGCTTAAGATCCACCACTCTCCAGCTTGTAGAGCAACACAGGTCGATGCGGAGAAAGATGTCACCTGGGAGGCCATCACCTGCCAGAGTCACATCTATCGTCGCCACCTAGACAAGACTGAGTACATGTATGTCCTCCAACGTGAGAGTGGTACCACGGAGTACAAGCACCCGCCGGTACAGCAAGGGACTTCCCATGAGCACATGGACTTGTGTTTGGAGGATGCTGCTATGCTCAGCACTCGACTGCAGGAGTGTCAGCAAGAGCTTCAGGATGTCCGGGACACCCTGAAGGAAATGGAGGCGTTGCTGCGAGCCTGCTTAAAGGCGAGAGAAAGAGGAGATGGGAATGAACTGTGTGTCACCGTGAATGATACATGGACTCCTGACTCCCCGGATCGCCGAGCGATCAGGCATCGTCGCACTTCTCCACCAGCAGCCTCCCCACCCAAAGCAGAGTCAGAAGGTAGCCGAAATGAGGAGGAAGATCCCAAGGAGCCAGCTCAAGAGAACGAGTAGTGTAGAGTCTTTCCCTTAGCTAGCAAGAGGTCGAGTAGTCGAGTCGTTACGTAGTTAATGGTGTGATAATGCTTGGTGTGTGACGTGAGTTGTGGAAGCCATGAGCAATTGTCCACAGCCTCGTCTTCAGATTGTTTTGCTTTGGTGTGTGAACCCACATGAAATAATAGTGCATTTATTTGGTGTGAGATATGAACCCTCGTAAAAGTATAACCAAGCCTCAACACTTCAAAGTACAAACAAAATGAAAGTAGTAAGATGATACTAAATGCTTTCAAATTAACATTGGTTGATTCTGCAAGATGGCCGGAAGAGGAAAAGGACGCGCTGCCAACCCCGCCAACAACAACGATGAGGCATGCAACCCTCATCTTTCTGGAGGCCAGGACCGGGGTGGTCGCCGTGAAGGAGTTGATCCCCTCCACCAAATGCTGGAGAATCAGAATCAGCTCATCCAGAACTTGACTCAAGTGGTGGCCAACTTGCATCAAGTTCCACCTCCACAAGCTGCACCACGCCAACCAAGGTTGAGTGAGTTTCTAAGAACTCAACCTCCAAAGTTTGCAAGTGCCGCTGAACCTCTGGAGGCAGATGATTGGCTGAAGACCATTGAAAGTAAGATGAGGATCATACAATGCCAAGGGTATGAGAGGGTGCTGTTTGCCTCTCATCAATTGCATGGACCTGCTGCTGATTGGTGGACCGCCTACGTGGCCGCCCATCATGACCCTGAGAACATCACTTGGGAAGAGTTCAAGCGTAGCTTCCGCAACCATTACATCCCAAGAGGTGAACTCAAAAACAAGAGGAAGGAGTTTTTGGGACTGCAGCAGGGAAACATGACGGTGAGGGAATACCTCACTAAATTTACTCAACTATCCCGCTATGCCCCACGGGACATAGAGACTGATGAGCAGAAAAAAGATTGTTTTGTGGAAGGACTTACTGCAGAGATGCAGTGTGCAATGTCCTCAAATGAGTATGAAAGTTTCCAAAAGATGGTGGACAGAGCGTTTGTGGTAGAAAGGAAGCTAAGGGCCTTGGAAAATGAGAATAAGAGGAAGGTCGGGTGGTCACATCAAGCCTCAGGGAGCAACACCCGCCCACGTATGATGCAGCCACCTGCAGGGCAGACGAACCGTGCTGCGGTACCCTACTCAGCACCAAGAGGGTACAACCCGAACTACAGGCCTCCGGCGGCACCAGCACAGCCGCAACGTCAGTTTGTGCAGCAGCCTCGCCCCGCATATCCACCTCGACCAGCAGTACAAGGACCCCCAAACCAACCCCAAGACAGCAAAGGCCAGGCACCTAAGGTTGGGGTGCAATGTTTTAGCTGCGGAGAAGTGGGGCACTACGCCCACAAATGCCCAAAGAAGAAGCCCGCGCAGCCACAACAGCAGAATGTAATGAGAGGACGGGTGAACCACGTCACTATGGAGGAAGCACAAGATGCACCTGACGTGGTAGTTGGTAAGTTTCCTGCCAACTTACACCTTGCAACCCTGCTGTTTGATTCTGGTGCTACCCACTCGTTTATTGCTCAAGGGTTTGTTAAGAAGTATGACCTAGCAACAACACAAATGAACCATATGCTAGCCGTAAACTCTCCAGGTGGAGAAATAAGGACAAGACAAGTGTGTCCCAAAGTGAAGCTAGACATTAATGGGGTAGTATTTACTGCTAACCTCATAGTGATAGATTCACAAGGGATAGGTATTATTTTGGGTATGGATTGGTTGACCAAACATAAAGGAATCATTCATTGTTCGACCAGAACGGTGGAACTAACTCACCCTAGTGGCACAAGAGTAAAGTTCATAACAATACACGAGCCTAGGAGGGACATTAAATTAAATCAAGTTGAGGTGAAAGTTGAGGAAATCAGGACTATAAGGGAATATCCAGATGTTTTTCCGGAGGAGTTTCCAGGTATGCCTCCCGATCGTGAAGTGGAACTCGCAATTGAGCTAGTACCGGGAACAGCCCCGATATACAAGAGACCTTATCGGATGGACTCCAAGCAGCTAGAAGAACTCAAGGATCATTTGAGAGAATTGACGGAGAAGGGGTATATTCGCCCTAGTTCCTCACCATGGGGAGCTCCGGTGATATTTGTGCCCAAGAAAGACGGAACCCAACGGTTATGCGTGGATTACCGTGCTTTGAATGAGGTAACCATCAAGAACAAGTACCCATTACCCTGCATTGAAGACTTGTTTGATCAGTTGAGGGGAGCTTGTGTGTTCTCGAAAATTCATCTCAGGTCGGGATACCACCAACTCAAGATAAGGCAATCTGATATTCCCAAGACAGCTTTCGTATCTCGATACGGACTGTATGAATACACTGTCATGCCTTTCGGGCTAACTAATGCCCCGGCATACTTCATGTACCTCATGAACAAGGTATTCATGGAATATCTGGACAAATTTGTGGTGGTTTTCATAGATGACATTCTCGTCTTCTCCAAAGATGAAGAAGAACATGAGAAACATCTAAGGTTGGTGTTGCAAAGGCTGAGAGAACACCAACTATATGCCAAGTTGAGCAAGTGTGAGTTTTGGCTGAAGAGAGTTCCCTTCTTAGGACATATAATCTCGGAGGGAGGAATCTCCGTAGATCCCGCCAAAATCGAGGATATACAGAAGTGGAAGACCCCTGAGAATGTCGGGGAAGTTCGAAGCTTCCTGGGATTGGCTGGATACTATCGACGGTTTATTGAGGGATTCTCCAAGATCTCGAGACCTCTCACCAAACTGTTGGAGAAGGGAATCACATTCACATGGACGCCACAGTGCGAGACGAGCTTTCAGGAGCTAAAGAAAAGATTGACAACAGCCCCAGTGTTGGTTATGCCAGATATGCAGAAGAACTTCACGGTGTACTGCGATGCCTCTGGAAACGGGTTGGGATGTGTTCTCATGCAAGAAGGGCATGTCGTGGCATATGCATCCCGGCAGCCTCGGAAGCACGAGAAAAACTATCCTACACATGACCTAGAACTAGCCGCAGTGGTACACGCGTTGAAAATTTGGCGGCACTATTTGATGGGGAAGAGGACAGAGATATATACGGATCATAAGAGTTTGAAGTACATTTTCACACAGCCAGATCTCAACCTCAGACAAAGGAGATGGTTAGAGCTAATCAATGACTTTGATGTGGGCATCAACTATCATCCCGGGAAAGCAAACGTCGTGGCCGATGCTTTGAGTCGGAAAGTGCAGGTCAATAAGTTAAGCTTGAAGGACATGCCTGCAGAATTGAAGGACGAGGTTATACGGCTCAATCTATGCCTTGTGAATAGTGGTGAAGTCATCGCCATGGAAGTGGACTCCACACTCGAGCGAGACATACGCGAGGGCCAAAAGAATGATGAGAAGATACAGGAAATCAGGCAACTCATCAAGGAAAATAAAGCTCCAGGTTTCAGAGAGGATGAACAAGGTACGGTGTGGCACGGGAAAAGGATCTGTGTGCCAGAAGTAAATGAGATCCGTGAATTAATTTTGAAGGAGGCTCATGATTCCGACTATTCCATTCATCCTGGGAGTACGAAGATGTACCAGGACCTCAAGAGCAGGTATTGGTGGTATGGCATGAAGCAAGATGTCGCGGAACATGTTGCCCTATGTGACACATGTCAGTTGGTGAAAGCAGAACATCAACGACCCGCGGGATTATTGCAACCACTCAAAGTGCCTGAATGGAAATAGGAAGAAATCAGCATGGATTTCATCGTGGGATTGCCTAGGACCCAATCAGGGTATGATTCGATATGGGTCATCATTGGTAGGCTAACAAAGGTAGCTCATTTCATCCCCGTGAAAGAAAGCTACAGCGGCTCCAAATTGGCAGAGTTGTACATGTCAAGGATCGTGTGTTACCATGGAGTGCCAAAGAAGATTGTGTCGGACCGAGGGGCACAGTTCACCTCGAGGTTTTTGCAGAAGTTGCATGAAACCATGGGAACCCATCTGAACTTCAGCTCTGCCTATCATCCCCAAACTGACGGGCAGACGGAAAGAACCAATCAGATCCTAGAAGATATGCTAAGGGCATGTGCACTCAAAAACAATAGGAGTTGGGACAAGAACATACCGTATGCGGAGTTTTCCTATAACAACAGCTATCAAGCTAGTATGAAGATGTCACCGTTTGAAGCCTTGTATGGGAGGAAGTGCAGAACTCCTCTATTTTGGAACCAAACAGGGGAAAGTAAAGTGTTTGGTCCAGAAGTACTACAAGAAGCCGAGGCGAAGGTGAGGGAAATTCGCAACAATTTGAGGATAGCACAGACACGCCAAAAGAGCTATGCCGATGTACGAAGAAGAGAACTCGTTTTCAACGTGGGAGACTATGTCTATCTCAAGGTGTCCCCTATCAGAGGACTTCATCGGTTCAAGGTGAAAGGGAAGTTGTCACCTCGATACATCGGACCCTTTCCAGTTTTGGAAAGGAAAGGCGAAGTGGCGTATCAACTAGAGTTACCGGCTCATCTATCGGATGTGCACGATGTATTCCATGTGTCACAACTCAAGAAATGTTTGAGGACGCCTGAAGAAGTGTTACCCATGAATGAAGTGGACGTAGCTGAGGATTTGTCTTATGCCGAGCAACCATACAAGATTTTGGAGACAATGGAATGCCTCACCAGAAATAAAAGAATTCGGATGTGCAAAGTGCAGTGGAAGCATCACTCGGAAGAGGAAGCCACCTGGGAGCGGAAAGATGAGCTCAAGGCATAATTTCTGGGATTGTTTTCTTAGAAACACGAATCTCGAGGACGAGATTTCTTTTAAGGGGGGTAGAGCTGTAACACCCCAAAAACTTTGATTCAAAACACTAAATCATGTTAAGAGGGGAATTTAAAAATTTTGGACGTGTTGCATGTTTTGCAAAAATTCAAATTCAAACTGGAATTCAAATTAAACTCAAATCAGAAAATAAATGGAAAAAGAAAAAGAGAAAACAGAAAAAAAACCGGCCAGTGGGCCGAAACCCACCAGCCGGCCCAACTTACCCCGCGCCAGCCCGCAGCCGCGCGCCCGCGCTTTCTCACGCTGACAGGCAGGACCCACCCGAGCTTCGTCTACCTCGCGCCGCACCGAACTTCCCCCCGCGCCCGAATCGAAACCAATCGGGATTTCGACGTAAACCCCGCTGAATTCTGTTCGTAGCCGACGCGGACATGATCTAAACCACCCCGCCGCCCTCCCCCGTCTATAAAAACCCCGGCCTCGTTCTGTTTTTCCCACGCGATCGCCGATTTTTACTCCGGTCAGAACCGAGACTTCTCCGGTAAATTCTGGCCGATCTAAGCTCGGAAACTCCGATCTAACTCTTTGATCTTGATCCACCGCCTCCGGGGAACCTTGCAGGTGCAGAAAACTCGGTGACTTGCGGTGTAAACACAACGCCGACGAGCTTCGTCGTGGTTTTGCCTCGGACCTCGTCGCCGATCACCTTCCAGGACCTCCGAGCTCAAGAAAACCCCCGAGGTGAGATCCCCGACCTCCCCTCTACCGATCTATGCCATAAGATCACAGTTCTAGGCAGAATTCTCGAGGATCCGAAAGTTTCCGGCGAGATCGCCGCTTCCCGCCGCCGTGCGCCGCCGGCAGCGCCGCCCGCGCTCGATCAGAGCGACGTGGCCGCTTGTGCGCCGTTTATTTTAAATCGCACGGTAGGGTTTAAACCCCCGCGTACCGGTTCGATGTTATAATCTCGGCCGTGGGTTTAAAATCGGACGGTCCACGTCAGCCCCGCGTTATAAAGACTGGAATTCTTACGTGCTACCCCCTGGGGTTCTCGAGAAATAAGAGCTAGCCCCGAAAACTTCAGATCTAGCCCCTGGAACTCCAGAAAATCATGTAAATTCATTTAAAAATCAGTTTTAGCCCCTGGACTTAATAAAAATTAGGAAAAACAGCTCGGATAAGTGTAGCTAGACCCCTGGAAATTCTGAAAATAATATTATAGACCCTGTAATGGGGTGAGTTCATCATTTTAGCCCTGTTTAGTATTTAATTTAGAAAATTGAATATGTAACTAGTGTTTAAAAATTAAAAAGTGTGACAAACATATTGTCAAAATTAAGTTAAAGACTTTCTCAGCGTTTAGGAAATTTTGGAGTGAGATAAAAACATATTTTGGACTGAATTGAATCTGTTTAATTTATTATTCACAATTAGGGACACATTTTTAAGTAATAAATAGTTTTAGAAAATAGGGAAAATAATTATGAAATAGTTTACATCAGAGGCAAAGGTCAAAATATGTTATTAAATTATTTAGGACTAGAACCTATTCTGTTTATATGATGAGTATTACTAATTTCATAATAAAGTACACAATTATGCATAGGAATATAAATCTGAAAATATAGCAACTAGTAAATGATAAATGGAGTTTTTAAAAATCCAAAGAGTTCAGTTTAGGGTTGGTAGAAATTATGAAGGCACATATGGAGAAGAAAAATACTTTTCATACATATTTGGTAGTGAAAGGGTGTAGTAGTTGAATATAAGAAATTTATTGGAAACTCATATATATAGTATGTAAGTATAAATGTGAACACAAAAGTAGGAATCATATACACATGATTAAAAGTGCATGCAAGCCACAACTCAACACACATAAAGTAACCACCACACATATAATGGTGAAGGACTTTCATAAATGTGAATGTGTGGTTTGTATAAAGTAGAAGTGTGAACTATGTCTTATGATTGTTGTTTTTCTTTTGCTATGTGTGATGGTATGATGTAGAACCTGCTCAAGAGCAAGTTATTTCTTTCCAAGACCAGGACTACCCATTTCAAGAGCAGCAAGAAGGAGGCAAGTGTCCTTGACCACTTTGATCCTATGCTAGGATGTGTAGATAGAATTATTTGCATTGTCAAGTTAAATATGAAACCCATGCTAGGAAGTTTCCCTAGAATTGCATTACCTTGTTTCCTTGTAGCTTGGGTTGGGATTTATTTTTTCATGTCATTTATTATTGATGCATATGCTTAGCCATGCTTAGAATGGGATATTTGGGACATGAGATCTTCAGTTTATTTTACCATACTCTTGAACGAGACATTGTGAGTTATGTAGAGGTAGGGATCAAGGCAAGTTGGATGTTTTGGTTGTGTGTTGGGTGCACGAGACTTGGGTTTGTGTTTAGTACTTGCCTGGATCCTAAGGACCGGTTCATGGAGCATGTAACCTGGCTTTACAGTGCCAACCACATGCTGAGATGGGGCAGCTTGGCCAATTAATTAGGTGTATCCCCGGCGTACTATGGGTGTGTTGGATGGTGCGGGGAGTAGGTGTCAGCTGGACTACCATATGAACCGCAAGGCTCAAGAGGGGGCCACTGCAGCGGGGTTGGAGCCTCTTGTATGCTGTTAGGGGTGAAACCTCAGTGGGCCCACGCTCGTCGGGAATCCCTTTGTAAAGGCTTCGTAGTGATCTCCTGGCTACACACCTGGGAAGTGTGAATGTGGTTCGTAGCCACTGGCATAATGGAGGTTCTTTTAGTCCACCCAGCAACGGGGGATGAAATCACTACATGTGGGTACAGTGGTACAAACTCTGCAGAGTCAAAACTGTCATGACAGCCGTGCTCACGGTCAAGAGCGGCTTGGACTTATTCATGATTAGAGTATGATGACCTTGGAGGGTGTCAGTGTTAAGCGGGGAGCTTAACATTGGAAATGATGATTATGGTTATTTGATTATGATGATGGGATGGGAGATTGGGACCATTTCACCTGTGTAGTCATGTAGGTGCTTAATAAGCTAAGGTGATAGGTAATAATTGCGTAGTGCTTTAACCATGAGTTCAACCTCTCCTTGTTCTAGCCATGCATGATATAATTTTCCCACACTTGCTGAGTACCATTGGTACTCAACCTTGCATATTTGTTGGTTTATATTGCTGCTCAGGTCAAGAGAATGAGGTGGTGTATAATGATCAAGACTTTGGACCCGAAGAAGGTTTCTAGGTTCATGGAGACCCCCGGGCAACACCTGTGAAGGAGCCCTCAAGAATAATATTCCGCTGCTAGTTTATTTACTTGTGATGAACTTATTATTGTCCATCGAGACATTTACTATGTAAGACTTACTTATATTCGACACCTGGCTTGTAATAAATGATGCTTCACTATTTTTCATCACATGTATGAGAAAATGATCCTGGCATACATGTGATATTCACTTGGTTGTTTCTTCGGAAAAACCGGGTGTGACAATGTACTTGAGGCTTTTATGATCCGTATAGATCTCACATCGATGACCAAGGATATAATGTCTCCAAATCTTCAATGCATGCAATACTTGATAGGGGGATGAGTCCGGATCTTCCGAGAGGTAGGGTAAACTTGATTGGGTGGAGATCTCGACGTTGATGATCCAAGGCTCCAACGAACGAAACCCCGCAATCACTACACCACTGCTCCGGTGGTTATCACCCATGTCACACGAATGACCTCGCCACGAAGGCTTATCCCTGCAAGCACAATCAAGAACACAAGCAAGAACATAGAAGTTGCAATCAAAACTGAATTGATCACGAATTTGGGGTCTCACAACCGATGATCGGCGACACTGTTCAATGACAGATTGTAACTAAGCAAAACCCAACCCTAATGTGATGACGGATGCTGTATAAAAAGGAGTTTAGGGGCGTGCAATACCCCTGGACGCAACCCTAAAGGGCTTCCACACGATACACGGGCCAGCAGCCCAAAAGGCGGTGGCACAGCACCGGACAGATTCTGGACGCCCACTTGTTTTGCTGATTCCCGCCAACTTATAAGAAATTTTGAGGTGGGGCTGCTTCCATTGGAAGCTTTATGAAATCACGGTTCCAACCATATATAGAACGTCCAAATCCGACTCCGTATGTGCCCGGGACATCAGTTTTGGTGAAGGCAGCTCCTGGAACCCGAGGTGGAGTCGAAGTCGAGTTGTACTTGGGCTCCTCCTTGGTGTGCACGTCCTATCTCCTCCTCCTTGACTCCTTGGACTCCTCCCAGCCATTGCTGGTCCTCTCCATTGTTCCTAATCAAAAAAACATGCATGGAAACAAGCGTAAGTTCTGAAAAACAATTGACAAGGTTAGAACGTACCTGGAGATCCAATTGTCGTGCACGTGCTCTAGTGATCGGTCCTTGCATTGTATGCAAAGGAGAGATGTCCTCATCATCCTCCCCCTCTTGAATTGGAGTCGTCCTCGACTCAAGCTCATCTTCCTCACCCAAGTATGGCTTCAAATCTGAAATGTTAAATGTGGGACTAACCCCAAACTTGGGAGGCAACTCAAGTTTATATGCATTGTCATTTATCTTCTCAAGAACCTTAAAAGGTCCAGCAGCATGTGGCATGAGTTTGGACTTTCTCAAATCCGGGAACCTATCTTTTCTCAAATGAACCCACACCAAATCACCGGGTTCAATTTTACCTCCTTCCTACCTTTACTAGCAGCAATGCGATACTTTTCATTCATTTTTTCAATTTGTAACTTAGTAGTTTCGTGCAACTTAAGAATAAATTCAGAACGTTGTGTAGCTTCTAAGTTCACAATTTCAGTATGTGGTAAAGGTAGCAAATCAATTGGAGCACGAGGATTGAAACCATAGACTACCATAAACGTACTTAACTTGGTTGTGGAGTGAATAGACCTGTTATAAGCAAACTCAATATGTGGCAAACACTCCTCCCACAACCTCAAATTGTCTTTCAAAACAGCCTGCAACATAGTAGATAAGGTACGATTAACCACCTCCGTTTGCCCATCAGTCTGTGGATGACAAGTAGTAGAAAACAGCAACTTTGTTCCCAATTTATACCATAAAGTTTTCCAAAAGTGACTCAAAAACTTAGCATCCCTATCAGAAACAATAGTATTGGGAATACCTTGCAAACGCACAACCTCATTAAAGAACAAATCAGCAACATGTGAAGCATTATCGGTCTTGTGGCAGAGTATAAAATGAGCCATTTTAGAGAAACGATCAACAACCACAAAGACACTATCCCTCCCCCTCTTTGTTCTAGGCAATCCTAAAACAAAGTCAATAGAAATATCCTCTCAAGGTGCACTAGGAACCGGAAGAGGCATATAAAGACCATGTGGGTTAAGTCGAGACTTAGCTTTGTTGCATGTCGTGCAACGTGAAACGTAGCGCTCCACATCACGCCTCATTCGTGGCCAAAAGAAGTGAGCGGCCAGCACATCCTCTGTCTTTTTAACACCAAAATGTCCCATCAAACCACCTCCATGCGCTTCCTACAACAACAAAAGACGAACGGAGCTAGCTGGAACACACAACTTGTTAGCACGGTAGAGAAGGCCTTCACGCAGCAGGAATTTTTGCCACGTTCTTCCCTCTCTACAATTTTCAAAGGCATCTTTGAAGTCCAAATCAGTAGCATATAACCTCTTTATGGTTTCCAAACCAAAGATTTTATGAGAAAGTTGGGACAGCATGGTATAACGTCTAGATAAAGCATCGGCAATCACATTGTCTTTCCCTTTCTTATGTTTAATGATGTAAGGAAATGATTCTATGAACTCAATCCATTTAGCATGATATTTGTTCAGATTAGCTTGTCCTTTAAGATACTCCAAAGACTCATGATCTGAATGTATGACAAATTCTTTAGACCATAGGTAATGTTGCCAAGTTTGCAAGACACGCACTAAAGCATAAAGTTCTTTGTCATATGTAGAATAATTCAGTGAAGGCCCATGCAATTTTTCATTAAAGAAGGCAACAAGTTTACCTCCTTGAATTAGCACTCCTCCAATGCCAATGCCGCTCGCGTCACATTCAAGCTCGAAGGTCTTCTCAAAATCAGGAAGTTGCAGCAATGGTGCTTGTGGGAGCTTCGACTTGAGAACATCAAAAGCTTGTTGTTGTGCTGGTCCCCATCGAAACGGCACTCCATGCTTTGTCAACTTGTGGAGAGGTGCCGCAATGGTGCTGAAATCCCGCACGAAACGCCGGTAGAAACCTGCGATACCAAGAAAACTCCGAACCTGTGTGACCGTAGTCGGAAGTGGCCAGCTCGTGATGGCAACAATCTTTGCCTCGTCCACCTCAATGCCCTGCGAAGTAACAACATACCCAAGAAAAGACACACGATTGGTGCAAAAGGTGCACTTCTCAAGGTTACCATATAAACGTGCATCGCACAAGACATTAAAAACAGCACGCAAATGTTCAAGATGCTCATCATATGACTTGCTGTAAATAAGGATATCATCAAAGTAAACCACCACAAATTTACCAATGAAAGCACGTAAAACCTCATTCATCAAACTCATGAAAGTGCTGGGCGCATTAGTTAAACCAAATGGCATGACTAACCATTCATAAAGTCCGAATTTAGTTTTAGAAGCAGTTTTCCATTCATCACCTAAGGCCATACGAATCTGATGATACCCACTACGCAAATCAATCTTGGAGAAAATAACAGAACCACTCAACTCATCAAGCATGTCATCCAATCTAGGAATAGGATAGCGATAACGAATGGTAATGTTATTGATGGCTCTACAATCAACACACATGCGCCAAGTGCCATCTTTTTTTCGAACCAAAAGAACAGGAACAGAACAAGGACTAAGGCTCTCACGAATGTACCCGCGGTCCAGAAGATCTTGGACTTGTCGCTGAATTTCCTTAGTCTCGTCGGGGTTGGTCCTGTAGGCAGCACGGTTTGGCAAGCTCGCCCCTGGAACCAAATCAATCTTATGGTCAATGCCTCGCACAGGTGGTAATCCAGGGGGTATCTCTGATGGAAAAACATCCATATATTTCTGCAAAAGGTTAGCAACAGCAGGTGGCAAGACAATTAATGTATCCTCAATGGAATATAAAGCATGTTTGCACACTAAAGCATAGCAAGTTCCATTAGAGGCATATAAATCATCAAGATCAGATTTAGTTGCAAGCAAAATAGGATTTTTCAACTTAATAGGTTGCTGAAATTCAGAATTGAAAACACCCTTTTGCTTAGCATTATTCTTTTTCTCCTACTCCAATTGTACAATTTCAGTGGGACTCATAGGAAGCAACACAATTTTCTTGCCCTTATGCATGAGAGTATACTTATTAGATCGACCATGGTGAATAGCATCAGTATCAAACTCCCAAGGACGTCCAACAAAAGAGAACAAGCATCCATAGGTACCACATCAAAATCAGCAAAATCATGATAAGAACTAATGGAAAAATGTATCCTTGCTATTTGTGTTACCTTAACCTTACCATTGTTGTTAAACCATTGAATGTGATAAGGGTGGGGATGCTCCCGTGTGGTCAAGCCAAGCTTCTTGACCACCTCAACATTCACCAAATTGTTGCAGCTACCACCATCAATGATGGTATGTACATGGGAGTCCTTGACGATGAGAAACATGTTGAAAAGGTTGTGACGTTGGCAGTTGTTGTCCTCTCGAACCGTGGCACTCAAAGCTCGCTGCACAATCAAAGTCCTATAGTTGTTTGTCGCAGATGTACCAAGAACCTCCTCAGCACCATCATCCGAACCTGAAATGTTAGTTGCAATAATATTTTCATCTTCAATATCAGAAGCACTAACATACCCACCATCAGCAGTGGCAATGATCGCCCGTTTGCTGGGGCAATCTCGTTGCATATGGCCAAGTCCCTGGCAGCGGTGGCCCTTGATGTCGGAGCTGCGACTTGTCGAAGTGTTGGGTGCAGCCGCCTTTGCTGCAACACCTGGAGGCATCTGGGACTTGCTGTTATCTTGTCCCCGTGATGTAGAAGGTGCGATGCTGCTGCGTACAACACCCGTGGAGGGTGGTGTAGAAGCACGTACGCTCGAGGAGGGCGCTGCTTTGGATGGCACCGGAAATTGTCGTGGCGAGAAGGTGTTGTTCCGCTGCTGTTGTTGGCGACCCTGCACTTCTTTTTCTGCTAACATAGCAAGTTGAAATAAACGTTGAATAGAATGATATTCCTTGTAGTCAACTATGTCCTGGATATCACGCCGCAAGCCCCCATAAAACCTAACAATTTGGTCTTCCTGATCCTCAACTACCCCACAATGAAGCATACCTTTCTGCAACTCTTGGTAGTACTCTTGGACAGTCATGTCACCCTGATCAAAGCGTTGCAATTTCTTAATAAGATCACGTCTATATGAAGGAGGAACAAACCTAGCGCGCATCTCTTCTTTTAACGCAGCCTATGTCTGTGGTGCATTACGTGTATTGACAAGTTCATTCCACCAAATTATAGCAAAATCTTTAAACTCACTAGTGGCTTGTCTAACTCTATGTCGCTTAGGAACAAGATGAGAGCTAAATTTTTGTTCTACCGTCATCTCCCAATCCAAGTAAGTCTCAGCATCATAAGATCCATAAAATGTTGGAATAGAAAACTTTATCTTAGCATAAGGATCATTATCTTGTTCAGGAGCATGAGGACGAGGTCTACCTCCCATACCTTGACGATTTCGTCGAGGGCGACGGCGCTGCTGTGCATCAACCTCATCGTTATTGAAGTCATCCTCTGTGTCGTAGTGAGCATGTACATCACCATCAAGGATGATAGAGGGTGTAGCTTGTTGGGGAAGACGAGTCTCCATCTCGTCCAACTGTGTGGTCAGACCAGCAACACTTGTATGGAGCCTCTGAAAGGTGGCTGTTGTAGTGGTCTGGTAATTGTTGAAAGCTTTGGTCATTGCCCGCATCTTGTCCCTTAGTTCCATATGGGACACACACTCATCATCATCCGGAGGTGTAGAACCAGAGGTCTTATCCATAGGCTTCTTTCCTGTCATTTTTAGTATGAAAACAGAAACGAAGACAAAAAGATCGTGAAGAACCCTATTACTACGCTCTCTGAAGTGGGTGGAAAATCGATCAGTAAGATGCGTCTTACCCCGCTCTTACAAGTTTCTTACCAGCACTGCAGGTGGCCAACGGTGACCGGTGTGAAGCAAGCAGAGAGTGGGTGTGATTGCAAAGGTTACCTGTTCTGCTCGAGAGAAGGTGGAGCTCGGAAGGCTCAAATGCAGTATATGTATGTGGCACACAAGTTAGCAACAGATAGCAATGCTGAATAAGTGTCCAAAGAATTTCACCTAGTTGCTGGCTTAAGAATGTATTAGAACAGTTGTGGCAACAACCAAGGACAAGGATGAATGATGATGAACAACAAGGATAATATCAGCAAGTATCCAGCACTCACACAAAAATAGCACAACTAGAAAACCCCTTAGCCTCCTGTTTTTGTCTTGAAGCACTAGTAGAAATCAAAATATTTTTTCTCTTTATTTTTTTGATATTTTTTTCTCAACCAGCAGCACAAGAATAGAAACAGCACCAAGTATTAGCTCAAACCGATGAAAGATGAGATCGACACAAATTCAGGAGCGATTGGAAAAACTGGTGCTGGAACTTCGGAGTTCGAAACGAGGGCCTTCTTAATTTTTTTATTTTTTTTTAAAATGCTGTGACCGGCGTAGCTGGTGTATCGTATGTGGACTTTTTCGAGACCTTTCTGGGAAAAAATTGCACCTCAATTGGAGTTACGAGCGAAGAGTTATGCCCATTTTATGGAGGATACCCCGAATCAGGTTTTGGTGGTGGTGGAAATGCAACAGAAACGAATCGGTGGATGGAATTTTTTGTAGATTGGTTTTTTGTAGATGGCAGCAGATGGAAGAAACAAAACTGAACCGAGACAAATCTAAACCAGCAACCAGACTCAACCTAGGACACGAACTCAGAACTACGGACTCCGAAACTAAATTGTGCAAAAGGTTGAGCGGGGGTTGTAGGTCAGGGAAACTAAATTTTTTTTGGCTTTTGTGGACGATAGGACTGAAACAAAATAAATCTAAAGGGCACATAAGTATATCTTATGGTGAACCTGGAAATCTGATACCAATTGATAGGGGGATGAGTCCAGATCTTCCGAGAGGTAGGGTAAACTTGATTGGGTGGAGATCTCGACGTTGATGATCCAAGACTCCGAACGAACGAAACCCCGCAATCACTACACCACTGCTCCATTGGTTATCACCCGTGTCACACGAATGACCTTGACATGAAGGCTTATCCCTGCAAGCGCAATCAAGAACACAAGCAAGAACAGAGAAGTTGCAATCAAAACTGAATTGATCACGAATTTGGGGTCTCACAACCGATGATCGGCAACACTGTTCAATGACAGATTGTAACTAAGCAAAACCCAACCCTAATGTGGTGACGGCTGCTGTATAAAAAGGAGTTTAGGGGCGTGCAAGACCCCTGGACGCAACCCTAATGGGCTTCCACACGATACACGGGCCAGCAGCCCAAAAGGCGGTGGCACAGCACCGGACAGATTCTGGACGCCCACTTGTTTCGCTGATTCCCGTCAACTTAGAAGGAATTTTGAGGTGGGGCTGGTTCCATTGGAAGCTTTATGAAATCACGGTTCCAACCATATATAGAACGTCCAAATCTGACTCTGTATGTGTCCGGGACATCAGTTTTGGTGAAGACAGCTCATGGAACCCGAGGTGGAGTCGAAGTCGAGTTGTACTTGGGCTCCTCCTTGGTGTGCACGTCCTATCTCCTCCTCCTTGACTCCTTGGACTCCTTCCAGCCATTGCTGGTCCTCTCCATTGTTCCTAATAAATAAAACATGCATGGAAACAAGCATAAGTTCTGAAAAACAATTGACAAGGTTAGAACGTACCTGGAGATCCAATTGTCGTGCACGTGCTCTAGTAATCGGTCCTTGCATTGTATGCAAAGGAGAGATGTCCTCATCACTACTGCTGCTAGCTCCAAGTCATGTGTAGGATAATTAAGCTCGTGCTTCTTTAATTGTCGTGAGGCATAGGCTACCACTTGTCCTTCTTGCACGAGCACACATCCGAGCCCCTATCTGGATGCGTCACAATATATGTCAAAGCTCTTGCTTACGTCCGGCAATACCAAAACCGGTGCTGTGGTTAGCCTTTTCTTGAGTTCCTCAAAACTTCCTTGGCATGCTGGTGTCCATTGAAAGGTTTTTCCCTTCGTTAGCAACTCCGTCATAGGCTTTGCTATCTCTTTAATGAAGCGTCGATAGTATCCAGCCATCCCAAGAAAACTCCTAATATCCCTCACGTTTTGCGGTTGGTCCCACTTCAGAACATCTCTCACTTTTCCGGGATCAACCGATACCCCTTCTTTGGAGATAATGTGGCCCAGGAACGATATTACCTTTAGCCAAAATTGACACTTGTTAAGCTTGGCATACAATTGATGCTCACGCATTTTCTGCAAGGTCAATTTCAAATGTTCTTCATGCTCCTCCTCACTTTTTGAATACACCATAATGTCGTCAATGAAAACCACGATGAACTTATCCAGGTACTCCATGAAAACCTTGTTCATAAGGTACATGAAGTATGCGGGTGCATTTGTTAACCCAAAAGACATGACGGTATATTCATACGAACCATACCGTGTTCGAAAGGCAGTCTTGGGTATATCGGAGGGCTTTATCTTCAGTTGGAAGTATCCCGACCGAAGATCAATCTTGGAGAACACTCGGGCTCCTTTCATTTGGTCGAATAGGTCCTCTATACGGGGCAGAGGGTATTTGTTCTTGATTGTTACCTCATTGAGAGACATATAGTCCACGCACATCCTTTGGGTTCCATCCTTCTTGTCCATGAAGAGCACGGGGGCTCCCCATGGTGACGAGCTTGGACGTATAAAACCCTTCTCCAACTGCTCCTGAATTTGCTTCTTGAGTTTTACTAGTTCATTGATGGGCATCCTATAGGGTCTCTTTGCTATGGGTGCAGTTCCGGGTACCAAATCAATGGCAAACTCAATGTCCCGATCAGGGGGCATACCTGGAAGCTCTTCTGGAAACACGTCCGAGAATTCTTGAACCACTGGAATGCTGTCCAATGTTGCTCCTTCGACGCGGTTCAAGATTGCCTTTTCGGTTGTTTGTTGGGCTGACTCAAACTTGACATGAGTACCGTATGCAAAGCATTCCCTGTTGCCTACGGCAGCAGGTACGTTGGAGCGGGGGTTTTGAACAGGAGCTCCCATGTTAGGTCGGGGCACAGGAGGCAGGGGCACAGGAGGTGCTGGTGCAACGGGTCGTTGCTGTGGTGGTTGACTAGGGCGGTATGCAGGAGTGGTCGATCCATACGGCGGTGCGGCCGGGGGCATGTACCGAGGTTGCACGTTGCTCCCTTGGGGCTGGTATGGCATCTTCCTCTTGCACTCTCGCTCGATCTCTCGGATCTTGCTTTCGACTACTATAGCCTTGACAACCAGCTTCTGAAAGCTTGCGTAGTCATTGTTGAGGAGATGAACCTGAATTTCATTGTTCAACCCTCTCATGAACAGATATTGCTTCCTCTGGTCTGAGTTGACATCTTCGGAGGCATACCAGGACAGTTGTGTGAACTTGTGGAGATACTCATTCACGCTTCTCTGTCCTTAGCGGAGGCCTTCAAATTCATGTCTCTTGAGCATCATTACACCAGCAGGGATGTAATGAGAGCGGAAACTCTCCTTGAACTCAGTCCAAGCGATCGTCTCCGGGTCGACATGAGCGTTGCACAGGGCATCCCACCAGTCAGCGGCAGCTCCCATGAGTTGGTGCGACGCAAAAAGAACCTTCTCTCGGTCATTGCACTACACTATGGCAAGCTTCTTCTCCATGGATTTCAACCAGTCGTCGACCTCCATGGTGTCATTAGCTTAAGCAAAGGTGGGTGGTCGAGTCCTCATGAACTCACCCAATCTGTTATGAGCCGGCGGTGGTGGTGGCGGTGATGCCAGAACGGGGTTGTTGTTGTTGGCCTGCAACTGACCCAAAGTTTGGATCATGGTTTGCATAAGTTGGTTTTGCATGGCCATGAACCGTTCCAGGTGGTTCTCACCAGCTCCGGGGTTAACAGGAACTTCATCGTGGCCGTCCTCTTGGTTGTCACGGACGTTCCTTCGGCCGGCATTTCCCCTCACCATCTGTGAGAGAGAACGAAATAGAATAGGAGATTAGAAGGTTAGGTAGATCCCCTTAACTATATGCATCAAGGTAGGTTGGACTTATATATATTAGCCCATATGAGGATGTGAACAAGTGCCGAAGCATCTCACACCTCTTTCTACTTATTTGTGGATATGTACAACGTTTTGAGACGTCCCACGACTCACACTAAGCACACAATTCACAAACAATCATCACAAGGGCTCACACAACTCCTATTCAAGGCTAGTTCAATGGGGGTCCTATATGGCTTAGGGTGTTGCAAATTTTGTGATCCAACTATGGCTTCTCCTAGGCTTGTATCCTATGTCAAGGTAGTTTCAAGGCCATCTAAGCACCCTATGCTTGCATCCTATGATCAGCGTGGCTTAGCTACCAATCTGTGTCTGATACCAATCTGTGATCTATCTAAGTGTGTAACCTACCATCAACCCGTGATTCTGGTACCAATCTGTGATTGTATCTAGGTGTGTAATCTACCCTCATCCGTGGCTTTTGATACCAATTTGTGTTTCCTATTTAGGTGTGTAACCCACTGTCAACCGTGGCTCTGATACCAATCTGTGACGCCCTCAATTCTGTGGAAAACCACGGAACCGAGAACTGATGCATATGTGTGCCCAGGATGTTCATCACACATACACATATGTTCCACAAACTGAATTCAGAATATATATAACCACGAATAACAGAGTTTATTACAATGTTTCATGAGTCTTGGACTCATGCTCACAGCGGAAGTCTTAATTTAACAGTGGAAGTCTTATTTCTATGCAGCAGAAGTATTCTAACTATTGCAGAAGCAATTTAACTAATGTGGAAGCAATTCTAGGCAGCAATGGCTCCATCTCTACTCCATCCCCACAGGCAAGGTTGAGAACAGATCACACGCCTAATGCTCCACTTGGTATTCATAGAAATCTTCTCCTGTTGCTAATGATGAAATAATGCAAGTTTGAGTACAATGATGTACTCAGCAAGTGCGGGAAAATATGATATGTAGCTCATAACAAGGTAGGTATAAAAAGGCTCATTGCAGAAAGTAAAGTTATTTATTAAAACCATGATAAAACAGCAACTCATCTTTAAGTGAATGTAATCCCAACATGTATTAAAATACCAATCATACCTCCATTATGTTCATTACCTTCCATGTCACAACCAGTCATCAATTAACCTCATTCTTGCTCACGAATACCTCCTCGTATTCGCTACCATCTCACGAATACCATCTCGTATTCGCTAACATCTCATCTCACACCGAGACCAACCTTGTTGCCATGACTCAACAGTCATGCAACCCATCTTATCACCCGGACTCAACAGTCCCAAAAAAAACCAAACCAAAACCCAAACCATAACCATTAACCATATCCAATAACCATCCCAACTAATCATGAAAGTTGGTCAGGAGCTCGTGACCGTAAGCTCGGCTATCATGATAGTTTTAGACTCTGCAGAGTTTGCACCTCTTTACCCACAAGTTTGTAATTTCGTCACCCGTCGGCGACTGCAGAACCTCCATTATACCAATACACAACCGTCGGTGTATGGCCAAGAGATCACGAAATAGCCTTTACAAAGGGGCTACTAGATGTATGGACTCACTAAGGTTTCACCGGCAGGCTAGAATCTCCAATTCTCCCACCCACGGGCCCCCTCTTGTGCCATGCAGTTCCAAGGGCAGTCCTCACTCGACTCCCATTCTCCGCGCCTTCCACGGTCCATAACAATCCAGCAACTTACCTAATTAGTCAGCTAAGCCGCACCCATACATGGCCTTGTGGTGGCACTGTTATCCTGGCATGTGCTCGCATAAACAGGTCCTTAGTTCTACGGCAAGTAAAACCACCATCTCATGCTACCTCATTCACAAACCCAGTCTTGCCTAGATCTCCCTCCGATCCATGTTCATTAACAACATTAGTTTCTCATTATCATTATGAGTGCAGTTAGCTAGACACATCTATCTCGCTTCTCAATCCCCTGGACTCAGCGAAGCATAAAGCAAAAACCATACCCGACTCATAAACTTCCCTGGTGACAAGGGTGGTTTAACCAAAGCTAGTAAACTCCTGTAAAAGGGTTTCCCATCATGTTTGACTCAGCACACACACCTTTTCGCAAAACAAAACAGTTTTCCCAAAACATAGGATCAATATGGACAAGGAGCACTTTCCTTGTTCTTGCGGTTCCGGTTGGTCTTGGATCTCGAAACCTTGTTGTTGCAGCTCGTCGTGGACAGCTCCCTGAGCTTGTCCTGCTATACAGGACCACGCACATACAAGATACACAGTAATCAATATCATGCACAAACTTTAACTAGATGCGATGATGCATATGCATGCTATCCTATAATCAGTTTTATTAGATCGGTTTGTACGTGTTCTTGCATGGTTTTATGATGAACAGAGGTGTTCGTATCAAATGTGGATGTGGCGATGACCTTGTTTTTTGATCTAGATCAAACCGATCAGCAAGTGATCTGTCCACGAAAAAGCTTCTGTTCAAAAGGAATCGAAGAACAGATGCAAAGAAAACGTGATGACGTCGTGAGGTTGTATTGGAGGCCTACCTCACGTTCTTCTTGGTCTCGGGGTCCTTCTCTGATCGAGAGATCGTTGGGACTCTCTTCCGACGATCTTCCTCGACTGAACTCCAGCGATGGGTTTACTCGGCGAGTTGGGGCTAGGGCTCTAAGTCGTCAGCTCAGGAGTTGGAAAAGAAGTTTGTGGTTTCGGCCAAGGGTTCTGGGTTCTATTTATAACCGGGAGAAGAAGAGTCCTAATCTGATTGGACTTCAAATAAGAGTTCTATTCAGATTGTCGTTGAATTTTTACGACTTATCTTTAGTTAATTTGGTGTGGTAACATTGTGGAATTCAGGTCGGTTTCTCCTCCTTACCGATATTCCTACACGTACAGAATCCAAAAACTGCTCCAGAACTCGTTACCTCCGCGGTGATGAGCTCCGGAAGCTCCACGTGTCCACCAGGGCCTGGTCTCCTCCTTTCCGCAGAGACGAGCTCCGGTTGTGCCGCGTGTCAAGCGAGCGAGACCTCCCTTCTCCTTCGGAGGTGAGCTCCGCGTGCGCCACGTATCCTGGCGGTCGGGACCTCCTCTCTTATTCGGAGGTGGCTCCACGCACGCCACGTGTCAGTGCCCGGACCTTCCCTCTCTCCGAAGGTAGCTCCGGGTGTGCCACGTATCCATTCCGGACCTCCCTCTCTTCGGAGGTGAGCTCCGTGAATGCCACGCGTCATGTAGCGCCGGACTTTCCTTTTTCCTCAGAGACGAGCTCCGAGGTAGACACGTGTCCAACAGTGTCGGACTTCACGGAGATAAGCTCCGGTGGCGACATGTGTCCAACAGAACCGGACCTCTTAGAGGTGAGATCCGAGATCGACACGTATCCCACGCGACTGGTCCTCTGATTTCCGTGGTGACTAACTCCGAAGGTGACATGTGTCCTGCGGAACTGCCTTCGCTTCTCCGCAGAGGCTAGCTCCGGGGGCAACACGTGTCCCACAGGGTCGGACCTCTCCCCCTTTGCGGAGATGAGCCCCGAGCCTGCCACATAGCCAGTTTAGTGGCGGACCTCTCCCCACTTCGCAGGATTGAGCTCCGAACACGCCACGTGGCCAGCGGGTCGCGGAAGTTGTCTTCGGCGCTCTCTGTGAACTGGATTCTTGTTCTTTTTGGCTATCCTTTTAATTCTTTCTCTGTTCCCACTTCCTTTGAAATGTTTTCTCTTCATGAAACATGAATACATGCAGAAACCAAAAATGAGGGTGTCACAAGAAGACAACGAAGCAAGTGTATTGCTAGATGATTGGCCGGAGCTAGGCATATCACGTTGTGAGACAAATGCAATAGTCTTATTTGGGTTCTTACGTGATATAATTTCAATTTCATGAGTTTTTAGCTTAGAATAAAGCACATCAAATGTAAGAGTACTCATGACAGTGGATTCACATATTGATGTTACTTTCATCTCCCAAATTGACATGTCTAATGCACTTAGTAATTGCTTAGCATTTTCAGCATCTGAAAAATTAACATTGACGCTACGCAAGTTTCTGAGAATTTTATTAAAGCGAGCAAAGAGGTCATCAATGGACTCACCGGGTTGCATCTCAAAGCGCATGTATTCTTTCTTGAACATATCCTGTCTTACCTCCTTGATCGTGTTGGATCCTTCGTGGTAGTCACAAAGTTCTCTCCACACATCGTACGCCGATCGGAGGTGTGCAACACGGTTGAAGTCACTCTGAGTTATTCCTTGTATGATCAAGTTCCGAGCCTTGTTGTTGTTGTCGACATCTCTCATGTTTGTAGCCGTGACTTGATTGTTTGAAGGCACATCGTAAGGCTTGTACACCTTTTCCCATATTGTAAAGCCTTGTGCCTGGATGAAAGCTTCCATGTGTGCCTTCCAAATCTGAAAATCAATACCACTAAACACACAAGGTTTGGCGGAGTATTTCTCCATGATGATTAGTCAAAACATGTGCAAATCACAAAGATTAGAGCAACCTGGCTCTGATACCAATTGTAGGGTCAAAGTACACGTGTAAAGCTACCAGAGGGGGGTGAATGGTAGATAAAAACTTTTCAGCGGAAGCAACAAAACACCCCTCAGCAGAAAACCGATCTGTTAAAGAAACCATGTGTGCGACTAATCTAAACGTGTTCAACTGTGACAAAACTAGTATAGATTGTAGAGAATCAAGTCACGAAGACGTCACAACAAGAATCATGAAAATCCGTTGAGAGAAACTCAAGTTACGATCGAAAGATCGAACAAAGGTCAATCTGTCCTACGCGAGAAAAACAGTTCTAGAATACTGCAAAGAAACTCGTGTAGATCAGAAACCACAAATTCAATGACCGTGAAATTTTCACAGATGATATATAATGAAGTTGTGAAGACAACCCAAAAATAATCACATCAATTGGATCTGTAAAACTCGAGTTATGATAAAACCACCGAAGCAAGGTAGTGCTGAACAGAAACTGGACGAGAAAAACTTGTCTGAAACAAGTCGGACGAACAAGGCACAAAAGTTCCTTTAGAATACGAATTTTATTTATCAAAACACAAGAGGAACAGCCCCAAAGTCGTGTACCCACGAGCCTTGGCCTCCCTTGCTTATATAACCAGCCCTAAGGCCAACCCAATTCAAACTAGGACTCCTACTCCTACTTGGATTCAAACTGTAACTTTCCAATACTGCTCAAGACTTTTCTACACGCAGATAGAAGCAATCTTAAGACTTCCAAACACCTTAGTAACATCCCAAACATTCTTAAAACAACTCAAATTCGTGACCCACACGAAATCCTATCATAACTAACTCAAAACTTTCCATATTTGAGTCAAACACGACTCAGCCGCAGCCTGAGTCCATAACCTAGTCGGTTGGACCTTTCCGACCAATTCTTTACGTCCACATCTCTTCATCACGCCTTGGAACCATGCAGCTTCGTCCATGCACTCCTTGCACACGTGCAAACATCTTCCAACGACGTCCAATATATCTTCATATGCATTGTTCTTGATTCAAACATACTGTGCAACCTCCCGATCAACTCAACAGCAATTCCTCCCGAACTTGGTTGTTGAACCTCATCTTCTCCCTAAGACTAGTTCAATGGATCCCGTCACCAGCCATGTCTTGAATTCAAGCAACACCTGCACATGAATAAACAATCAATACTTCCGAGCACAAGTCCTCGACTTGACTCTCGTTAGTTTCAAAACTACAACATCTTACGTGAACACCTCACATAAGCATGTTGTAAACCATAGCAAAATGATATCAACCATAACCACCAAAACACACTAAAAACTTAGTAAAATAATACTAAGCAAACTTTTCATAAGAGTAAAGCAAGTTCGAAACATTGCAAGTTAAAAGCAGAACCATTGCAATCAATCTCCGAACCTTACCAAAGCTAACCGGACCTTGAACCGGAGCTTACCAAAGCTAGTCGGACCTAGCACCGGAGCTTACTAAAGCTTAGTCGGACCTAGCACGGAACTTACCAAAGCTAGTCGGACCTAGCACCGGAGCTAGCAAAAACAAGTCGGACCTATCCAAAATAAGTCAGACCTAGACAAAGCAAGTCAGACCTTACGTCAGACCTATCGTCGGACCATGCAGGAGCTCGGACCTTGTTATAAAGGTGTTTTGGTAGTATTCAAAACTTTTATCATCAAAGCCAATGTATTCAGCACACATAGGTCTCACATATACAGTAAAACCTGCAGCATATATGGATATAAGGCACACAAGAGAAAAAGGTCAACAAATTTTCAATTATAAATTTTCAGGAGTGGTTTATACTCAAATTCGTGAAAACACGCTTGGTCTGTATTAGGCATTCATCTAAATAGAATTATCAAGATCAATAAGGCTCGATTCTTCTTCAAGAAGTCTAATCCAGAGGGGCGTACATTTTTCCAGTCAATTTTCTTTGGTTTATCAACTTTCTAGTTTAAAAGAAGTAAATCAATAACAGGTCCAGGCTTCACAATCATGGTTGTAAAAACGTCTGGAAATTAAAATAAAAAATTAACATGGCACGAGCATGAAAGATCAAATGTAAGTGTTACAGATAGACAATGCAGTTACATTATTATAAAATGCATGACAATCCATCACACCACCACCCAAGTGAACAAAATTAGAAGTTTTTGTAAAAAAATGATTGAAGATTCAGCCCCTGCAAACAGTGGGAAAATTAATCACACCCATGATGACCTGAAATTACAAGCATAATGAGAGCTAATATGCAAACAGGGCTTGATATTCGCTTCATGAACCAGCCCCCAAATTCTCCTGATATGAATGTATTAGATCTTGGACTTTTTCATTCTCTTCAATCATTGACATATCAGAGGATTTCTAGAAATATCAATGATCTAATAACTAATATTCATAAGGAATATGATGAGTATGATGCAGACAAGGTCAATAAGATGTTCCTTACATTACAAGGTTGTTTGATTGAGTTTATGAAGACAGGTGGAGGCAATCGGTACAAGATCCCACACATGAACAAAGCAAGGCTGCAGCGGCTAGGCAGTATTCCAAAAACACTCAGTTGTGACCCTGAACTATAAGAAGGTGTAGTACAGTTATTAGATGGTTAGACCTTAATATTTCTAAGGAAGAAAGGTCACTTCCATAAGGGAAGGCATCATATTTTGGTGTGAAAATCACATCACATTATGTAAGGAAAAGTTGCATATTCATTTCAGTGCAAGCAGGTCATTTTACAGCACAAGCAGTAAGATTCACTTGGCATTGAAATTTACAATAGGAAATAGCACTAGAACATCGCAAATTTTGAATGGCCACAAAAGTAACACTAATATCCGCAGCAGAATCTAAATTACTGGTGTCGAAGTGTTGCGGTCGACACTTCCCCCGGGCCTGCGTCAGGGGCAGCCCACGGAGGTTCTTTTTTGGAGGGGCTAGTTGTCTCGGAAGGTCGCGTTAGTTGTAAGAGGATTGACACAAGGATTTTTACATGGTTCGGGCCGCCGGAGCGTAAAACCCTACGTCCGTGGGAGCTGTGTTGCTCGGTGTATTGCTTGCTCGCGTATGAGGATGAGTTGGCTGGGCTGCGAACTCGCAAGGTGGCGAACCCCTTGCAATGTTGCCTACCCGAGCCTTCTATACTTCAAGGCTCAGGCGGCTTACAAGGTGAGCCCCGGGGCCCAACAGGTGGCCCCGGGGTGATTTCCTGCCATCTACCATGTCTTGCAGTGAATGCTGGTAGCTGTCTTCCGGCGATGGCTTCTTGGTCGTCGTCTTGCCGTCCTGCCCACGCCGCAAGGTAGGTGTAGTGGTTGATGATGTCAGAGACGGAAGGCCATGTCTTGTCGATGTGTTTATTGGTCTACAGCTTCTGACACGGCGTGCATGTCTTCACTGTGACGCGACTGGTCACAGCGCCACCTGACAGGGGTGCGCGCCGCGTCCCCGCGTCTTGGGAAGGCGCGGGTCTTGAATGTCTTGATCGGACAAGGCATGGCGTGCCTTTACTCCTGCTGCCTACCGAGCCGGGGTGGGCAGCGCGGCACTGCTGGCCATGTGGCAGGCCCGGGGCTCGCCTCTGAGGAGAGAGGAGGCCCGGCCCCGCTGGACACATGGCGCCTTCGGAGCTCACCCCTACGGAGGGGGTGAGGTCCGGCCCTGCAGGCCATGTGGCAGGCCTGGGCGCTCGCCTCTGAGGAGAGGGGAGGCCTGGCCCCGCTGGACACATGGCACCTTTGGAGCTCACCCCTGCAGAGGGGGTGAGGTCCAGCTCTGCTGGCCACGTGGCAGGCCCAGGGCTCGCCTCTGAGGAGAGGGGAGGCCTGACCCCGCTGGACACGTGGCGCCTTCGGAGCTCACCCTTGCGGAGGGGGCGAGGTCCGGCTCTGCTGGCCACGTGGTAGGCCCGGGGCTCGCCTCTGAGGAGAGGGGAGGCCCGGCCCTGCTGGACATGTGGCACCCTCGGAGCTCACCCCTGTGGAGGGGACGAGGTCCTTAGGCGGTTTTCTCCTGTGCGCGGGGGTACCCGGTATTGAGGGTACCGACAGTGGCCCCTGGGCCCACCTCGGGGGAGATAACGATCCCGGGATGGGGCCTTCTCCTTTCCTACCCCGCGCACTTTCTTGAAACTCTTTTAGACCGTCGCAAGAGGAGCACGACCAAACCGCGCGGGCCCATGCACACTCCTCATTGATGGGAGGGTCGTGGGGACATGACTCCTGCTTGATAGTTGCTTTAACCGTGGCGGTTCCCAACGCTGCCACTACTGCACGCCGCAGCGCCTTGTCAGGAACCTTCGGGTTGTCCGCTAGAGGGACTGACTTCTTGGTCCACAGTTACTGCAGGACGGCTTGGACCCTCTTGTCATTGTCGCTGGGGCTTGGACCTAGGGCATCCGCCCCGAGCGGCGCATACGAAGCGTTCTGAATTGCCTCTGGGAGGTTTAAAGGGAACCCCTTCTGTATCGCAGTCTTCCCTTCGCACATCTCCCTACGCCTGAGCCTTCCTTGTTCTTCCGTGCGCCCAAGCCTTGTCTGCCTTCCAAGTTCCTGCTCCTTCGCCTCCGATGGCTTCCAGCCTACCCTCGCCGCGCATCGCCCGGACAAAGGACCTTGGGCCGGTGTGCAGGCTCCTTGGATGGCACTCCGAGGAGCAGAGGTTTTGCCTTCAGCGGGGATCTCTTCCGCTGCGACTGGAGAGAGGGGAGGCTGTCCTCTTCGTCGCCTACGCCTTGGCCGGGTTTGTCCCCCAGATTTCCTCCTTCTTCGTGACTCTCCTGGAGACTTATGGTCTTCAGTTCCACCACCTTTCCCCGAATTCTTTCGCTTTGGCTGCTGTCTTCGTGCACCTCTGCAAGATGTTCGTGGGGGTCCACGCTTCAGTGACGCTCTTTCGTCACTTCTTCTTGCTGCGGACGACTGGGCGCGGCTCGAAGAACCAGCTGGGAGCATACTACTTCCAGCACCGCTGCAAGGATCCAAAGGTCTCCAAGTACCTCCAACCCTTCAGTGCCTCGAGGTGGGAGAGGTGGAGGGATGACTGGGTGATCGTAAAGACTGATGATCACGATCGTCATCAGCTGCCGACCGAGGCCCCATCCACCGGGCGCCGAATCTGGGAGGAGTGCCCGGAGCTAGAGCCGGAGTACACGCCAGTCCTGGAGCGGATCCAGTTCCTGACGGAGCAGGGGCTGACGTCCCTGATGGTGCTGGCGGACTTCCTGTGGTACTACACCGGCGTGCATGACTACACTAGGCTGGAGACGGGCTTAGACTCCGACCCTTCCGTCAAGATGCTGAAGGAGATGGTGATGAGGATAAGCAGTGACATCCTCGATGACCGCTCTCTAACAGTTCCTGTTTCCTGCCTCCCCCTCTTCGTGGAGCCGATGCGGAGGTTGAAGCTGCTCCGGGAGATGCCAACCTTGGACGATATCGGCATCGCCATGCGCCAGATCAGTGATGCTTCCCGAGGGATCTTGATCACCGAGGTTGACCGCTCTAGAGCGCAGCGCAAGGCGTCGGCCAATGCCCAACCCGGGACGAGGATCGAAAGAGCTCAGACTGTCGACAAGGGGAAGGGCAAGGTGCCGGCCTCCAGCCCGCCGAAGAGGAAGCGCTCCTGGTCTCCGCCGAGGCATTGTTCGCGCCGAGTCAGGGGACCGAAGTGCCCCCGCGCTCTTCATCAAGAGGCGTCAGTCCGTCAGGCAGCGACCCAAATAGGTCTCGGGTCTTCCGTGCCGACGGAACTCCCCTTGGACAGCGGCGGTCGGAGGAGCCCCGGGCGTCCTACACTCCTTCCACAGGTGGAGCTCCGAGGAGGGATGTCGGTGCCGCGGTGTCTAGGACTCAGCCTGGGGCTCATCTGCCCCGGTCGTCGAGTGTCTCCGCTGCAGGCTCGACAGGCGGCAGTGCTAGAGGGAGCGCAGCTGGGACTCAACCGGGGGCGCAGGCGCCCCGGCCTTCAGGTGCTTCAGGAGCTGGCACGGCGAGCGGCGCCAGAGGTGCTGCCAGCGGGAGCCCCGCTGCTCCATCTCCCAGGGGGGCTCCAGGTGCACCCCCTGTCCCGCCAGTCCAGATGCCTTCGGCGCAGGCCCCGGCGGCGATGGCAGGCTCTGGCGGCCTTGCCCCGGCTCGGAAGCCAGGGCTTCATGCCCGCTGGAATGTCCATGTCCCTCGGTAAGTTGTACTTACCGGGACTAAGTACTTGCATACTCGATCTCTTCTTCTATTCTTGTCTTAAGTGTTCCCTGTGCTTGTAGGGACTCGTCGGCTGTCGGGGACGCGTCTGTTCCCCAGCCAACTTCGGCTGGTAGCAGCCCAGTGCCGCAGCATCCGGACGCCACGGCAGCTTCACCGCCCCCCGTGAAAGTCCAGGCCGCTTCTCATTCTGGCCCGGCAGGACCGGCTTCTGCGACGACGGCGGCGCCTGTTCCTCCTCCTTCGCCAGCTCGGGAGCTGGCTGCTAGTGAAGACCCAGCGGAGCAGGCTGGCGGCGGCTAGCCTTCGGGTGCTGACGCAGGAGAAGCTGACGCGGGTCCTCAGGTGGGCGGTGAACAGGAGCGCATCGGGACTGGCCCTGCCTCAGCACCGTCTTTTCCTGATCGACGCATCGTCGTGGCTCCCTTGGGTTTTGCGGCACCAGCGTCTCCTCCGTCGGATGATGACGCCATGGAGGAGGTTCGCTGCGCAGCTCCGGCCTCTGCCTGTCCAGCGTCTCTGTCAGATGCCATGGAACTTGCCCTGTCCGGTGTCCGGCAGGTTCAGGCTGCGCTCGAGCGCGAGCGGGAGGACTTGGCGGACGAGAGGGACCGCCTCCGTGGCTGGGAGCGACTCTTGAAGCTATGGACCAGGGAGGTCAAGGAGGAGCTCGACGCTAAGAGGGCGAGGCTCGACGCTGAGGAGGAGCTCCTCAGTGCGCAGAAGATCGCCGTCGACCGCCTGGACACCGAGACCCGGAGGATCATGCGGGAGGCCCGTGAGGCCTATGATGGTGTCTGAACCCGCCTCACCGCCAATGAGGAGATGTGGTTGCAGCTGGCGCGGCGAGAGTGTGCTGTCGTGGAGCGGGAGCGCGCTGTGGCGGACAAGGAGAAGGAGGTCACCGAGCAGCTGCAGGTGGGGGAAGGCAACCTGAGGGCCAGGGCCGAGGAGCTGGAACTCCGAGAGGCAGCTTTGGCTGAAAGGGAGGAGCAGGTCGCCAAGGACCGCCAGGCGGTGCTGAACCTGGAACTTGCTGCCAACTTCCGGGCGTCGGAGTTGGAGAGCCTCACCCGGGACCTCCAGCTCCGGGAGAACGATATGGCCGCCAAGGAGAGGAGGTTCGCCGAGGAAGGACCTGGCGCCCTGCTGGCGGCTCGTCAGGAGGTGGAGCAGCTCCGGGCTTCGCGGACCGTCGAGGTCCAGGGAGTCTGGGACTTCGTTGGCCAGGCGGAGTCTGCTCTAGCGTCTCTAGGCTTCAGCCCCGTGAGGACGGGGGCTCCGGCGCAAAAGATAGCCCAGGCGCTCTCGGCACTCGAGTCCATCGGCGCCTAGCTGGAGAGGATAGAAGCTGGGATCACCAACGAGCTCGAGGTCGAGGGGAGGGGCTTGGCGAAGGAGGTCACCGCGCACGTGCTGACGTGCTTCCGGAGCTGGGACTCCTCCATCTCTCTAGAGCCAGTGGTGCCGGGCCCCGTCACCGAGCGGGAGGAGGTCGCCAGGGCCGAAGTCAGAGACGTCGCCGCCCTCGTCGCGTCTCGGTTCCAGCGGGAGGCCGGGGACCCTTAGACACCTGCCCTTGTAGCTGGAGGGCTTTTGTATTTTTTTTTTCTTTTGTCTGTAGACCAGCTCATGGAGCTTTCAATGAATATACTTGTTGCCTGAGCTTTTTGCTTCCTTTTCTTGGCTTGCCCTGCCCGAGCCCTTAGCTCCGTAAGGACCCCGGGAGGTCTCCACCGATATTGAAGCCTTTTAGCACAGACATCTCCCTTAGGCCCTTGTTCTCATAAGGACCCAAGGGGTTTTGAGTTGGAGTCTGGAACTCCGGTCTTCAGAAGTCTTGGGACTCCAATACCACCGGGTGCTCCGGCCTTCCCTTGTGTAGTCCCCGTAGTGGCCCCCTGGTAGGTGTGGCTAATGCATTGGGCACACCTACCACACTCCTGCGGGGGAGCCAAGGCCAGGGCCCCCCTGACCGTCCGGAGCACGCCGGTGTCGGAGCTCTGGCGCCGGAGGTCCGAGAGGCCTCTCAGGAAGTCCTGCACACAAGTAGGGAAACGGTAATTCTGCTCGGGGGCTCTCCCTTCCCTGTCTCTTAGTCTTATTTGGCTTACAGTCCTGGGCGGGTATACGGGACTTGGGCAATTCAGTGCACTCGGCACCGGGGATCCGGCTCCCTCCTTGGTCAGGGTGCAACCGTTCGGCCCCTAGTACTAGACCGTAGCACTAGGGAGGCAGAGTGTGCATGCTTTGGGTACGAGACCAGGCAAAGCAAGCTACACACCCTGGACCTCTCGGGAGGCAGAGTGCGCACGCTTTGGGTATGGAACCAGGCAAAGCAAGCTGCACACCCTGTACCTCCCGGTCTGGCGTAGGTTTTTCCTGGAGGATACCAACTGGCGTCACAGTACCCTAAGAGGGGGAGGTCCGAGAGGCCCCCGGGCCTTTGGCAGGTACCTCAAGAACAACCGCCTTTGGCAGGATGGCAAATGCCGACTAGGCGTGAGAGTGGGAAAGGAGAGCTGAGTATACGATGGACATACACTGTCTTGAGCACGGGGTGGTGATCATAAAAATTAATGCGTAATTTAAATGAACACATAAGTAAGAGCGTGGTGGGACAGGGTTCTTTTCATTCATATACGTCCATAGGAGGAAAACAGGCTGTACATGGAGGCAACGACCCACCCCATTGTGAAGGGGGGCAGGGCCTACGCGCTTAGGGTACGAGACCAGGCTAAGTCGGACGTAGTCCTGGACCACCCCCTGGGGCTTAGTTGCTCCGAGCGCTGCTCCTGGGCTCTATGGGATCTGTTACAGAAAAAAAACCTGTCCTACCACTGCTCTAAGGGTAGAACTTACGGAGGTGTTCTATGTTCCAAGGATTGGGGAGCGGGTCCCCGTCCTCCGTAGTGAGGCGTACGCACCCGGGGCGGCAAACTTTCATGACTCGGAAGGGACCTTCCCAGCTGGGGGAGATTTTGTTGGTCCCTTCTCGAGAAAGTATGCGCCGCATCACCAAGTCGCCTTCCTTGAGCTCTTGAGCATGCACGGACCTCTGGTAGTAGCGCCGGAGCGCTTGCCGGTATCGTGCGTTTCGGAGCGTTGCTTGCCATCTTGCCTCGTCGACTAGGTTGACGTCCTCATGCCGGAGCTGGTCCTGCGTGGCTTCGTCGTAAGCTCGGACACGGGGGGACCCCATGGTAATCTCCGGGGGGTGCACGGCTTTGGCCCCCGTATACCATGAGGAAGGGTGTTTCCCCTATGGCCCGGTTCTGGGAATGTCCAGCTGGCCCAGTGTGCACGGAAGCTCGTCCACCCACCTTGCACCATGTTTCTCCAAGATGGCATAGGTGCGAGTCTTGAGGCCTCGAAGGATCTCAGCGTTGGCTCTCTTGACTTGCCCGTTGCTCTTTGGATGAGAAACAAAGGCATAGCACACCTGGATGCTAAGGTCTTCGCAGTACTCTTGGAATGCTGCACTAGTGAACTGGGTCCCGTTGTCGGTGATGATCCTGTTCAGGACCCCGAACCTACAGATAATTGACTTGATGAACTGGACTGTGGATTGCTTGTTGATGGTGACGACTGGTGCAGCTTCCGGCCACTTGGTGAACTTGTCGATGGTGGCGTAGAGGAACCGGTATCCCCCGACGGCTCTGGGGAAGGGCCCCAGGATGTCCAACCCCCATACCACGAGCGGCCACGAGGGTGGGATCATCTACAGCGTCTGCGCCGGTGTGTGGATCTGCTTGGCATGGAACTGGCACGCCTTGCATCTCTTAACAAGTTTCACGGCGTCCAGGAGGGTTGTTGGCCAGCAGAAGCCATGCCGGAAGGCTTTACCGACCAGCGCGTGGGAAGATGCGTGGTTCCCGCACTTGCCTCCATGGATTTCTGCGAGCAGGTCGCAGCCTTCCTCCTGAGTTATGCACCGCAATAGGACGCTGTTGGCGCCACGCTGGTAGAGATCCCCTTCTACCAGCGTGTATCTCTTAGCCATCCGCGCAATCCGTTCAGCAGATGCATGTTCTTCAGGAAGGATGTTGTCTTTCAAGTAGTCCCGGACCTCCGTGATCCATGCATCGGGGCCTACTTGAGCTTCTGGATCTTGGGCGCTGGGTAGCACGGAGTCCCCAGTGGCACATACGATCCTAGGAGGGCACCATGGCTGCAGGGCCGTCGGGACCGCCAGCTTCGAGGTGCTGGTCTCGCCCCTTTCACCTGGTTCGGCAGGTTGGGCTGTGTGTCGTGGCAACGTCCTTTTGATGGCTCCTTCGGGCACCGGGTCTCCGGTGGAGGCCTTCGTTGATAGGTCGTCGGCGACGGTGTTGTAGGTGTGCGGTACATGACACAGGTCCAAGGCTTCAAAGTCCTTCTCCAGCATCTACACGTAGAGCGGATAGGCAGCTAAATGTGGGTCGTTGCAGGAGCATTAACCCTTGACTTGCTTGATGATTAGCTGGGAATCGCCCTTGACCATCAACTGGCGGACACCGAGAGACAGCGCCGTCTTCAGGCCAATAATCAGAGCTTCATACTCGGCCATGTTATTGGTTTCCTTGAAGTTGAGGCGCACCATGTATTGAACTGCTCCCCCGTCGGCATGAGGAGCAGTAGCCGGCTCCGGCCCCCTGCTTCCGCGAGGAGCCGTCGAAGTAGAGCGTCCAGTGAGGCTCGGTGAAGACCGGTGCCCGGGGCTCTGGCTCTCCACCTTCAGGGCCCGCTGGGTTGGTTGGTGATGGCGTCCACTCGGCCACGAAGTCAGCCAGTGCTTGGCTCTTGATCGCATGACATGGTAGGAAGTCCAGCTCGAATTCCGCCAGCTCCGCTCCCCACTTGACGACGTTGCCAGTCGCATTAGGGCTGTGGAGGATGGCCCTCAGCGGGTAGGAGGTGACCACCGAGATCCTGTGGGCTTGGAAGTAGTGCCGGAGCTTCCTGGACGCCACGAGCATTGCATACAACAGCTTATGTACCTCCAGGTACCTAGTCTTGGAGTCGTGGAGGACTTCACTGACGTAGTAGACAGGCCTTTGGACGGTCCGGACCCTCCCTGGGGGATCCGGGACGTCTTCCAGGATTGGCACCGGACCCTGGGACCTCCTGTCCTCTAGGTCCGGGACAGCCTCCGGGGGCTGGGACCCGAGGACTTCTCTGCCGTCTTGGACCTCCGGGAGGTCGATTGTGATCTCTGGGGCCTGGGCCTTAGAGATCTCCTGGCTGTCGGGACCCCCCATGGGGTCCAGACAGCCTTGGTGCTTGACTTCTGCTACAGGAGCAGGTTGTAGTTGCGAGGGGTCCGGCCGCTCTGCGACTAGGACCATGCTCACCACTTCTGTCGTCGCCGCGATGTAGAGCAGTAGATGCTCACCGGGCTCAGGGGCTACCATGATGGGCAGTGTCGTTAGGTGCTGCTTCAACCCCTGGAATGCTTCTTCTGCTTCTTCAGTCCAAACAAATGAACCGGCTTTGCGCAGGAGCTTGAAGAAGGGGAGAGCCTGATCAGCTAGCCTAGGTATAAACCGACTGAGCGCAGCTAGACATCCCGTGAGCTTCTGGACGTCCTTGATGCGAGCCGGGGGCCGCATCAGCTCGATGTCCTTGATCTTCTCTGGGTTGGCCTCGATCCCTCAGTGTGAGACCAGGAATCCAAGGAGCTTTCCAGAGGAGACACTGAACACGCATTTGTCCGGGTTTAGTTTGGTGCGTGTGGAACGCAATTTGTCAAAGACTAGAGCTAGGTTATCTAACAAGGATGTGCTCTCTCTGACTTTGACAACGATGTCATCGACATACACCTCTACTAAGTCTCGGATTAGCTCTCCAAATGTTTTATGCATAGCACGTACAAAGGTAGGAAGAGCATTTTTCAAACCATAAGGCATGGAGACATAACAATACAGGCCATCTACTGTTATAAAAGCAGTGTGTTCTTCATCTTCTCTAGACATTGGTATTTGGTGGAAACCTGAGTAGGCGTCTAGGAAGCATAACAAATCACAGCCTGATGTAGAGTCTACAATTTGATCTATTCTAGGGAGAGGGAATGGATCTTTTGGGCATGCCTTATTGAGACTAGTGTAGTCGATGCACATCCGGATCTTCCCGCCGGCCTTCAGGACGACAACAGGATTCGCCAACCACCGGGGGTGGTGGACCTCTCGTATGAAGCCATCATCAAGCAACTTCTTTATTTCTTCACGGATGAAGTTCTGCCGCTCGATGGACTGCTTCCGGGGCTTCTGCTGTTTCGGCCATGCGTCAGGGGAGATCTTCAGATGGTGCTCAATCACCTTCCTAGGGATCCAGGGCATCTGTGATGGTTGTCATGCAAACACGTCGACGTTGTCCCGGAGGAAGGTGATGAGCGCACTTTCCTGTTTGCTATCCAGGCTCCGGCTATGGAGGTGGTCTGGGCAGCCTCAGAGCCGACTTGGACGACCTTCAGGGGGACGCCACCTTCATCGGAGGGATGCACTCGGGGTGCAGAGGTTGAGGCACGGTGGCGTTCACTCGGGTGGAGCCGGCCCGGTTCTGAACCGCCAGGGGCTGGTGCTCAGGCCGCCGCAAGTGCTTGGAGCTTCTCCAAGGCTGACACTACGGCGATGCGGTCTCCACGGATCCTGAGAACACCGGTGGGTGTAGACATCTTCAGGACCAGGTAGCCTGTGACGCCCTCAATTCTGTGGGAAAACCACGGAACCGAGAACTAATGCATATGTGTGCCCAGGATGTTCATCACACATACACATACGTTCCACAAACTGAATTCAGATTATATATTACCACGAATAACAGAGTTTATTACAATACCTCATGAGTCTTGGACTCATGCTCATAGCGGAAGCCTTTATTTCTATGCAGCGGAAGTCTTCTAACTAATGCGGAAGCAATTCAACTAATGCGGAAGCAATTTAGCTAATGCGGAAGCAAATCTAAGCAGAGGTGGCTCCATCTCTACTCCCTCCACAGGCAAGGTGTAGAACAGATCACACGCCATAATGCTCAACTTGGTCTTCATAGTAGGCTTCTCCTGCTGCTGATGATGAAATAATAATGCAAGTTTGAGTACAATGATGTACTCAGCAAGTGCGGGAAAACACATGATATGCAGCTCATAAACAAGGTAGGTATAAAAAAAGGCTTATTTGCAGAAAAGCAGATTTATAAAAAAAACATGATAAAACAGCAACTTAACTTTAGATGAATGCAATCTCAGCATGTATTAAATCACCAACATACCTCCATCGCTTTCCATGTTCCAATCGAACATTAACCAACCTCATTCTTACTCACGAATACCTCCTCGTATTCGCTACATCCCATGAATACCTCCCCGTATTCACTATCATCTTAAAACAACTTCGTCTCACACTGAGACCAAACTCGTTGCCATGACTCAACAGTCATGCAATCATCTTATTACCCGGACTCAACAGTCCCAACAACCAAACCATAACCAAACCAGTAACCATAACCAAAAACCCTCCCAATAACCATCCCAACTAATCATGGCAGTTTAGCCAGGCGCTCGTGACCGTAAGCTCGGCTATCATGATAGTTTTAGACTCTACAGAGTTTGCACCTCTTTGCCCACAAGTTTGTGATTTCGTCACCCGTCGGCGACTGCAGAACCTCCATTATACCAGTACACATCCGTCGGTGTATGGTCAAGAGATCACAAAATAGCCTTTACAAAGGGGTTACTAGATGTATGGACTCACTAAGGTTTCACCAGCAGGCTAGAATCTCCAATTCTCCCACCCACGGGCCCCCTCTTGTGCCATGCAGTTCCCAGGGCAGTCCTCACTCGACTCCCATTCCCCGCGCCTTCCATAGTCCATAACACTCTAGCAACTTACCTAATTACTCAGCTAAGCCGCACCCATACTTGGCCTTGTGGTGGCACTGTTATCCTGGCATGTGCATGCATGAACCGGTCCTTAGATCTACGGCAAGTAAACCACCATCTCAGGCTACCTCATTCACAAACCCAGTCTTGCCTAGATCTCCCTCCGATCCATGTCCATCAGTTTCTTATTATCAATACGAGTGCAGTTAGCTAGACACATCTATCTCGCTTCCCAATCCCATAGACTCAGCGAAGCATAAAGCAAAAACCATACCCGACTCATAAACTCACCAGGCGACAAGGGTGGTTCAACCAAAACTAGTAAACTCCTATAAAAGGGTTTCCCACCATGTTTGACTCAGCACACACACCTTTTCGCAAAACAAAATAGTTTTACCCAAAACATAGGATCAACATGGTCAAGGAGCACTTGCCTTGTTCTTGCGGTTCCGGTTGTTCTTGGATCTCAAAACCTGGTTGCTGCAGTTTGTCGTAGACAGCTCCCTGAGCTTGTTCTGCTAGGTAGGATCACGTGCATACAAGATTCACTGCAATCAATATCATACACAAACCTTAAACTAGATGCGATGATGCACATGCATGCCATCCTATGATAAATTTTTATTAGATTGGTCTGTTCGTGTTTTTGCATGGCTTGCATGGACAGAGGTGTTCGGATCAAAGGTGGACGTGGCAATGATCTTGTCTTTAGATCAATCTGATCATCACGTGATCTGTCCATGAAAAGGCTTCTGTTCGAAAGGAATCAAAGAACAGATGCAAAGAAAACACAACGATATTGTAAGGCGGTATTGGGGCCTACCTTACATTCCTTTCGGCCTTCGAGGTCCTCCTCGGACCGCTGTGTTTTCCTCCGGTGATCTTCCTTACCGCGCTCCGGCGATGGCTTTCTCGGCGAGTTGGGGCTAGGGCTCTAAGTCGTCGGCTCAGGAGTTGGAAAAGAAGTTTGTGATTTCGGCCAGAGGCTCTGGGTTCTATTTATAATCGGGAAGAGAAGAGTCCTAATCTGATTGTATCCCAAATAAAAGTTTTATTCAGATCGTCGTTGGATCCTATCATCTTATCTTTAGTTGATTTGGTGCGGTAACGTTGTGGAATTCAGGTCGGTTTCCTTTACGTACCGGTATTCTTTACGTGTAACAGCCGCTCCAGAACTCGTTACCTACGCGGCGATGAGCTCCGGAGGCTCCACGTGTCCTTCCAGGTCCTGGTATCTCCTTCTCCGCAGAGACGAGCTCCGGTTGTGCCGCGTGTCAATCGACCGAGACCTCCCCCTCTTTTGGAGGTGAGCTCCGCGCACGCCACGTGTTGGCGCCGGTCTTTCCTCTCTTCTTTCTTCAGGGACATGCCCCGAGGTCGACACGTGTCCGCAGCGACAGACCTCCCGGAGATAAGCTCCGGTGATGACGCGTGTCCAATAGAACAGGACCTCTCGGAGGTGGGCTCCGAGATCGACACGTATCCCGCGTGACTGGTCCTCTGATTTCCGCGAGGACTAGCTCCGAGGATGACACGTGTCTTGCGGAAATGCCTTTGCTTCTTCCGCAGAGGCTAGCTCCGTGGGCAACACGTGTCCCACAGGATCGGACCTCTCCCCTTTGCGGAGACGAGTCCCGAACCTGCCACGTAGCTATTTTAGCGGCGGACCTCTCCCCACCTCGCAGGGACGAGCTCCGAACACGCCACGTGGCCAGCGGCCGCGGTAAGTTGTCTTCGGCGCTTTCTGAGAGCTGGATTCGGCTCTTATTGGCTATTCTTTTGATATTTTTCTCTGTTCCTTCTTTTCTTAAAATGTTTCCTCTTCATAAAGCATGAACATATGCTGACACCCGAGATGAGGGTGTCACAAATCTACCCCCCTTAAATTGAATCTCGCCCTCGAGATTCGTTAGTAGAAAATAGATGGGGAAATTCTGCTTTGATATCCTCTTCACGCTCCCATGTGGCTTCAGCTTCGGTGTGATGGCTCCATTGTACCTTGCACCATCGAATCACCTTGTTTCGGGTGACCCTTTCCTTTACGTCCAAGATTCGGACAGGGTGTTCCGCATAAGTCAGGTCCTTTTGAAGTTCAAGCTCTCCCATTGATACTTGTTCCTCTGGTGCTCTCAAGCACTTCTTGAGCTGGGATACATGAAACACGCCATGTACGTCGGAGAGGTGGGTTGGGAGCTCTAGTTGATAGGCTACTTCTCCTCGCTTATCCAGAATCTTAAATGGTCCGACGTAGCGAGGTGCTAGCTTTCCTTTGACGTTGAAACGCCGTTGGCCTCAGATAGGCGACACCTTAAGATATATGAAATCCCTACTTCGAAGATCAACTTCCTACGCCTATTGTCCGCATAGCCTTTCTGTTGTGACTGAGCGGCTTTTAAGTTCTCCCATACCGTTTGGACTTGCTTTTCGGCTTCTTGTAGTACTTCGGGTACAAACACCTGGTTCTCTCCGGTTTCGTTCCAGAACAGTGGCGTTCTACACCGTCTACCATATAATGCTTCGAAAGGCGACATCTTCAAGCTAGTTTGATAGCTGTTGTTATAGGAGAATTCGGCATACGGTAAACTCCTATCCCAACTACACCCACGTTTCAAGGCGCAAGCTCTCAACATGTCCTCCAAAATTTGGTTTGTCCTTTCGGTTTGTCCATCTGTTTGTGGGTGATAGGCGGAGCTAAAATCCATTCGTGTACCCATGGCTTTCTGCAGCTTCCTCCAGAATCTAGAGGTAAACTGAGAACCTCGATCCGAGACTATCCTCCTCGGAACTCCGTGACGGCACACGATTTGCTCCATGTACAACTCTGCCAATTGTGCAACGTTGTAACTGGTCTTTACAGGGAGAAAATGGGCGGTCTTCGTCAATCGGTCCATAATGACCCAGATGGAGTCGTATCCCGACTGAGTACGTGGCAATCCGACGATGAAATCCATGCCGATGTCCTCCCACTTCCATTCGGGTATTTTCAAAGGTTGCAACAATCCAGCGGGTTTTTGATGTTCGGCCTTCACCCGTTGGCATGTGTCGCATAGGGCAACGTATTCGGCTATATCCCTCTTCATACCATTCCACCAATAACAAGTTTTCAAGTCCTTGTACATTTTGGTGCTTCTGGGATGTATGGAATAGGGGGAATCATGTGCCTCCTTCAATATCATGTCACGGAGGTGTCTTATATTCGGCACACAAATCCTTTTTCCTAGCCAAAGCGTACCCTTTTCATCCTCCTTGAAATCCTTCTCTATTCCTTGTCGGATTCTTTCCTTGATTTCCTTGATCTCCTCGTCCGTTGCTTGGCCCTCTCTTATTTCTTGCTCCAATGAGGAGTGGATCTCTATTATTTCCATGTTATTCAAGAATCCGAGGTTTAACCGTTCGAACTCCTTACGTAGTTCGGGTGATAGTTCCCGAACCGTGAGTTGGTGACATGCTCCCTTCCTGCTCAATGCATCAGCAACTACATTGGCCTTCCCGGGGTGGTAGTTGATTCCAACATCATAATCCTTGATAAGCTCTAACCATCGATGTTGCCTCAAATTCAAATCCGTTTGGGTAAATATGTACTTGAGGCTTTTATGATCCGTATAGATATCACATCGATGACCAAGGATATAATGTCTCCAAATCTTCAATGCATGCACTACTGCTGCTAACTCCAAGTCACGTGTAGGATAATTAATCTTGTTCTTCTTTAATTGCCGTGAGGCATAGGCTACCACTTGTCCTTCCTGCATGAGCACACATCCGAGCCCCTGTCTGGATGCGTCACAATATATGTCAAAGCTCTTGCTTACGTCTGGCAGTACCAGAACTGGTGTTGTGGTTAGCCTTTTCTTGAGTTCCTCAAAACTTCTTGGCAGGCTGGTGTCCATTGAAAGACTTTTCCCTTCATTAGCAACTCCGTCATAGGTTTTGCTAGTTTAGAGAAGTTTTTAATGGAGCGTCGATAGTATCCTGCCATCCCAAGGAAACTCCGAATATCCCTCACGCTCTTCGGTTGGTCCCACTTCAGAACATCTCTCACCTTTCTAGGATCAACCGATACCCCTTCCTCGGAGATAATATGGCCTAGGAAAGATATTTCCTTTAGCCAAAATTGACACTTGTTGAGCTTGGCATACAATTGATGCTCACGCAACTTCTGCAAGGTCAATCTCAGATGTTCTTCATGCTCCTCCTCACTTTTTGAATACACCATAATGTCGTCGATGAAAACCACGAAAAACTTGTCTAAGTACTCCATGAAGACCTTGTTCATAAGGTACATGAAGTATGCGGGTGCATTTGTCAACCCAAACGACATAACGGTATATTCATACGAACCATACCGTGTTCGAAAGGCTGTCTTAGGTATATCGGAGGGCTTAATCTTCAGCTGGAAGTATCCCGACCGAAGATCAATCTTGGAGAACACTCGGGCTCCTTTCATTTGGTCGAACAGGTCCTCTATACAGGGCAGAGGGTATTTGTTCTTGATTGTTACCTCGTTGAGAGACCTATAGTCCGCGCACATCCTTTGGGTTCCATCCTTCTTGTCTACGAAGAGAATCGGAGCTCCCCATGGTGACGAGCTTGGACGGATAAAATCCTTTTCCATCTGTTCTTGAATTTGCTTCTTGAGTTCAACTGGCTCGTTGACGGGCATCCTATAAGGTCTCTTGGCTATGGGTGCAGTTCCGGGTACCAAATCGATGGCAAACTCGATGTCCCGGTCAGGCGGCATACCTGGAAGCTCTTTGTAACACCCCAAAATCCTATTAAGAGGGGAATTTAAAATTTTTTGGACATATTGCATGGGCTGCAGAAATTCAAACTTAGTTGGAATTCAAATTCAAATTCAAACCAGAAAAGAAATGGAAAAAAAAAAACAGAAAAAAAACCGGCCAGTGGGCCGAAACCCACCAGCCGGCCCACCCCATCCCGCGCCAGCCCGCAGCCGCGCCCCCCCCCCCTTCTTCCCACTGACACGCGGGGCCCGTCAACCTTTCTTCCTCCTCGCGCTCGCGCCCGCGCTCGGCCGGTCTCTTCTCACCCCGAATCAAAACCGCCCCGGATCCTCGCGTATCCCAGCCGAATTTCGTTCGTGGGCGACGCAAACTCGATCACAACCAAACGCCGCCCTCCCCCGTCTATAAAAACCCCGGCATCGTCCCGTTTTCCCCCACGATCCGCCGATTTTCTCTCTAGTGAGAACCCGAGCCCCTTCGATGAATTCTGCTCGATCTACGCTCGAGAATTCTGATCTAACTCGCTGGTCTTGATCCACCGCCTCCGGGGAACCTTGCAGGTGAAGAAAACTCGGTGATTTGCGGTTCAAACATAGCGCCGACGAGCCTCGCCGTGAATTCACCTCGGACCTCGTCACCGATCGCTTTTCGGGACCTCCGAGCTCAAGAAAATCCCCGAGGTGAGATCCCCGACCTCCCCTCTACCGATCTATGCCATAAAATCACAGTTTTAGGAATAATTGACGAAGATCCGAAACTCTCCGGCAAGATCGCCGCCTCCCGCCGCCGTGCGCTGCCAGGCAGCGCCGCCCGCGCTCGATCAGAGCGACGTGGCCGCTTGTGCGCCGTCTATTTTAAATCGCACGGTAGAGTTTAAATCCCCGCGTACCGGTTCGATGTTATAATCTCAGCCGTCTGTTTTAAATTGGACGGTCCACGTCAGCCCCACGTTATAAAGACTGGAATTCTTACGCGCTACCCCCTGGGGTTCTCGGAAAATAAGAGCTAGCCCCGGAAACTTCAGATCTAGCCCCTGGAACTTCAGAAATTCAGGTAAATTCAATTAAAAATCAGTTTTAGCCCCTGTACTTAATAAAAATTAGGAAAACCCCTCTGTTATGTGTAGTTAGCCCCCTGGAAATTCTTAAAATAATATAATAGACCCTGTAGTGGGGTGAGTTTACCTTTTTAACCCTATTTGATATTAAATTTAGGAATTTGAATATGTGGTTAGTATTTAAAATTTAAAAGATGGGACAAACATATTGACAATTCAAATTAGAAACTTTCCTAGTACTTGGAAAACTTTGGAGTGAGATAAAAATAGAATTTTGGCTGAAATGAATCTGTTTAATTGATTATTCACATTTATTAGTTATAGGGACCTATTTTTAAGTAGAGAATAATTCTGAAAATTAGTAAAATAAATGTAAAATAGTTCACATCAGAGGAGAAGTTCAAAAATATATTATTATATATTTTAGACCCAAAACCTATTACGTTTAGATGAGGTGTCTTACTATTTTTATAATAAAGTTCACATTTAGGCATAGGAAATAAATCTGAAAATATAGCAAGCTAGGTATAAATAACTAAAAAGTGATAAATGAAGTTTCCAAAATCCAAAGAATTTAGTTAGGGTTGGTAGAAGGTCTGAAGACATAGGGAGTAGGAAAATACCTTTCATGCATACTTGGTAGCTAAAAGGTGTAGTAATTGAATATAAGGAATTTATTTAAATTGGAAATTCATATATAGTGTGCAAACATAAATCTGAATACAAAAGTTAGAAAACATATGAACATGTTTAAAAGTGCAGGTAAGCAAAAAATCAACACACATAGAGCAACCACAACACATAGAATTATGAATGGCTTTCATAAATGTGAATGTGTGGTTTGTATGAAGTGGAAGTGTGAACTATGTCTTATGACTTGTTGTTTTCTTTTGCTATGTGTGATGGTATGAGTAGAACCTGCTCCAGAGCAAGTTCTCCCTTTCCAAGATCAGGACTACCCATTCCAAGAGCAGCAGGAAGGAGGCAAGTGTCCTTGACCACTTTGATCCTATGCTAGGATGTGTAGATAGAATTATTTGCATTGTCAAATGAAATATGAAACCCATGCTAGGAAGTTTCCCTAGAATTGCATTATCTTGTTTCCTTGTAGCTTGGGTTGGGATTTATTTTATCATGTCATTTATTTACATGCTTATGCTTAGCCATGCTTAGAATGGGATAATTGGGATATGAGATCATCAGTTTATTTACCATACTCTTGAATGAGATATTATGAGTTATGTAGAGGTAGGGATCAAGGCAAGTTGGATGATTTGGTTGGTGCTGGGTGCACGAGACTCGGGTTTGTGTTTAGTACTTGCCTGGATCCTAAGGACCGGTTCATGGAGCATGTAACCTGGCTTTACCGTGCGAACCACATGCTGAGATGGGGCAGCTTGGCCAATTAATTAGGTGTATCCCCGGCGTAGTATGGGTCTGTTGGATGGTGCGGGGAGTGGGTGTCAGCTGGACTACCTTATAAACTGCAAGGCTCAAGAGGGGGCCACTGCAGCGGGGTTGGAGCCTCTTGTATGCTGTTAGGGGTGAAACCTAAGTGGGCCCATGCTCGTCGGGAATCCCTTTGTAAAGGCTTCGTAGTGATCTCCTGGCTACACACCTGGGAAGTATGAATGTGGTTCATAGCCACTAGCATAATGGAGGTTCTTTTAGTCCACCCGGCAACGGGGGATGAAATCACTACATGTGGGTACAGTGGTGCAAACTCTGCAGAGTCAAAACTTTCATGACAGCCGTGCTCACGGTCAAGAGCGGCTTAGACTTATTCATGATTAGAGGATGATGGCTTTGGAAGTTGTGGATGTTAAGCGGGGAGCTTCACATTGGAAATGATGTTATGGTTATTTGATTATGATGATGGGATGGGAGATTGGGACCATTTCACCTATGTAGTAATGTAGGTGCTTAATAAGCTAAGGTGATAGGTATTAATTGCGTAGTGCTTTAACCATGAGTTCAACCTCTCCTTGTTCTAGCCATGCATGACATAACTTTCCTACACTTGCTGAGTACCATCGGTACTCAACCATGCATATTTGTTGGTTTATATTGCTGCTCAGGTCAAGATAATGAGGTGGTGTATAATGATCAAGACTTTGGATCCGAAGAAGGTTTCTAGGTTCATGGAGTCCCCCGGGCAATGCCTGTGATGGAGCCCTCAAGAATAATATTCCGCTGCTAGTTTATTTACTTATGATGAACTTATTATTGTCTTTCGAGACATTTGCTATGTAAGATTTATTTATATTCGACACCTGGCTTGTAATAAATGATGCTTCACTATTTGTCATTACATGTATGAGAAAATGATCCTGGCATACATGTGATATTCACTCGGTTGTTCTTCGGAAAAACCGGGTGTGACACTCTTCTGGGAATACGTCCAAAAATTCCTGAACCACTGGAATGCTGTCCAATGTTGTTCCTTCGACCTTGTTCAAATTTGCCCGTTCGGTTGTTTGCTGGGCTGACTGAAACTCGACACAAATACCGTGCTCGTTTGTCAAGTGTACGCTTCTTTCAGCACATTGGATTACTCCGTTGTGCTTGCTTAGCCAACCCATTCCGAGTATGATGTCAATCCCTTGGGAGTCCAAGACAATAAGGTTGGCAAGGAAGTCTACCCCCCTTATTTTAAGGCTTACTTTAGGACATACTATATTAGTCCTCATTTCTCCTCCGGGAGAATTAACTAACATAGCACATTCTAAGTGGGATATGGGTAGATGATGTTTGGCAACATATTTGGATGATATGAAGGAATGCGATGCTCCAGAATCAAATAAGATGGTGGCTGGGTTGGAGTTGGCAAGGAACATACCAATTACGACGTCCTCAGCCTGTTGTGCTTCCTCAGCAGAGACATGGTTTACGTGGCCGCGAGCATAGTTCTGCTGTCCACGGTTCCCTTGATTGTCTCCTCCGTTCGGTCGCGGGTTCTGCTTGGGCACGTTACCTTGCTGTCCAGGGACTCTCCTCGGGCACTAGTTCGCGAAGTGGCCTACTTCCCCACATGCAAAGCATGCCCTGTTGCCTACGGCAGCAGGTGCATTGGGGCGGGGGTTTTGAACAGGGGCGCCATTGTTAGGTCGGGGTGCAGGAGGCATGGGCACACGAGGTGCCGGTGCAATGAATTGTTGCTGTGGTGGCTGACCAGGGCGGTACGCAGGAGCGGTCGATCCATACTGCGGTGCAGGGGGCATGTACCTAGGTCGTACGTTGCTCCCTTGGGGCTGGTATGGCATCTTTCTCTTGCACTCTCGCTCGATCTCTCGGATCTTGTTTTCAACCACTATGGCCTTGTCAACCAGCTTCTGGAAGCTTTCGTAGTCATTGTTGAGGAGCTGAACCTGGATCTCATTGTTCAACCCTCTCATGAACAGGTACTGCTACCTTTCATCTGAGTTGACATCTTCGGGGGCATACCGGGACAGTTGTATGAACTTGTTGAGATACTCATTCACACTTTTCTGCCCTTGGCGGAGACCTTCGAACTGCTGCCTTTTGAGCATCATTACACCAGCAGGGATGTAGTGAGAGCAGAAACTTTCCTTGAACTCAGTCCAAGTGATCGTCTCCGGGTTGACATGAGTGTTGCTCAGGGCATCCCACCAGTCAGCAGCGGCTCCCGTAAGTTGGTGCGACGCGAAGAGAACCTTCTCTCGGTCATTGCACTGTACTATGGCAAGCTTTTTCTCCATGGATTTTAACCAATCATTGGCCTCCATGGGATCACTAGATTGAGCAAAGGTGGGTAGTCGAGTCCTCATGAACTCTCCCAACCTGTTATGAGCCGGCGGTGGTGGTGGCGGAACGGGGTTTTGGTTGGCCTGCAACTGACCCAAAGTTTGGATCATGGTTTGCATAAGCTTGTTTTGCATGGCCATCAATCTTTCCAGATGGTTTTCACCAGCTCCTGGGTTAGCAGGAACTTCATCATGGTCATCCTCCTGGACGTTCCTTCGGCCGGCATTTCCTCTCACCATCTGTGAGAGAGATCGAAATAGAAGGTTAGAAGATTAGGTAGATTCCCTCTAACTATATGCATCAAGGTGAGTTGGGCTATGTATATATTATCTCATATGAGGATGCGAGCAAGTGCCGAAACATCTCACACCTCTTTCCTCTTACGTGTGGATATGGACAACGTTTTGAGACGTCCCACAACTCACACTAAGCACACAATCACAAATAATCATTACAAGGGCCCACACAACTCCTATTCAAGGATGGTTTCCTATGTCAAGGTGGGTTTAAAGGCCAATCTAAGCTATTCACTTTAGGATACTTCCTTTGGTCAGCGTGGCTTAGCTACCTGTGACTCCTATTTAGGGGTGTAACTTGCTGTTTAACCCGTGGCTCTATTATCAATCTAAGGTTTCTATCTAGGCGTGTAACCTACTGTCAACCCGTGGCTCTGATACCAATCTGTGACGCCCTCAATTCTGTGGGAAAACCACGGAACCGAGAACTAATGCATATGTGTGCCCAGGATGTTCATCACACATACACATACGTTCCACAAACTGAATTTAGATTATATATTACCACGAATAACAGAGTTTATTACAATACCTCATGAGTCTTGGACTTATGCTCATAGCGGAAGCCTTTATTTCTATGCAGCGGAAGTCTTCTAACTAATGCGGAAGCAATTCAACTAATGCGGAAGCAATTTAGCTAATGCGGAAGCAAATCTAAGAAGAGGTGGCTCCATCTCTACTCCCTCCACAGGCAAGGTTGAGAACAGATCACACGCCATAATGCTCAACTTGGTCTTCATAGTAGGCTTCTCCTGCTGCTGATGATGAAATAATAATGCAAGTTTGAGTACAATGATGTACTCAGCAAGTGCAGGAAAACACATGATATGCAGCTCATAAACAAGGTAGGTATAAAAAAAGGCTTATTTGCAGAAAAGCAGATTTATAAAAAAACATGATAAAACAGCAACTTAACTTTAGATGAATGCAATCTTAGCATGTATTAAATCACCAACATACCTCCATCGCTTTCCATATTTCACCCGAACATTAACCAACCTCATTCTTACTCACGAATACCTCCTCGTATTCGCTACATCTCATGAATACCTCCCCGTATTCACTATCATCTCAAAACAACTTCGTCTCACACCGAGACCAAACTCATTGCCATGACTCAACAGTCATGCAACCATCTTATTACCCGGACTCAACAGTCCCAACAACCAAACCAGTAACCATAACCAAAAACCCTCCTAATAACCATCCCAACTAATCATGGCAGTTTAGCCAGGTGCTCGTGACCGTAAGCTCGGCTATCATGATAGTTTTAGACTCTGTAGAGTTTGCACCTCTTTACCCACAAGTTTGTGATTTCGTCACCCGTCGGCGACTGCAGAACCTCCATTATACCAGTACACATCCGTCGGTGTATGGTCAAGAGATCAAAAAATAGCCTTTACAAAGAGGTTACTAGATGTATGGACTCACTAAGGTTTCACCGGCAGGCTAGAATCTCCAATTCTCCCACCCACGGGCCCCCTCTTGTGCCATGCAGTTCACAGGGCAGTCCTCACTCGACTCCCATTCCCCGCGCCTTCCATAGTCCATAACACTCTAGCAACTTACATTAATCACTCAGCTAAGCTGCACCCATACTTGGCCTTGTGGTGGCACTGTTATCCTGGCATGTGCATGCATGAACCGGTCCTTAGATCTACGGCAAGTAAACCACCATCTCAGGCTACCTCATTCACAAACCCAGTCTTGCCTAGATCTCCCTCCGATCCATGTCCATCAGTTTCTTATGATCAATACGAGTGCAGTTAGCTAGACACATCTATCTCGCTTCCCAATCCCATAGACTCAGCGAAGCATAAAGCAAAAACCATACCCAACTCATAAACTCCCCAGGCGACAAGGGTGGTTCAACTAAAACTAGTAAACTCCTATAAAAGGGTTTCCCACCATGTTTGACTCAGCACACACACCTTTTCGCAAAACAAAATAGTTTTACCCAAAACATAGGATCAACATGGTCAAGGAGCACTTGCCTTGTTCTTGCTGTTCCGGTTGTTCTTGGATCTCAAAACCTGGTTGCTGCAGTTCGTCGTAGAAAGCTCCCTGAGCTTGTTCTGCTAGGTAGGATCACGTGCATACAAGATTCACAGCAATCAATATCATGCACAAACCTTAAACTAGATGCGATGATGCACATGCATGCCATCCTATGATAAATTTTTATTAGATTGGTCTGTTCGTGTTTTTGCATGGCTTGCATGGACAGAGGTGTTCGGATCAAAGGTGTACGTGGCAATGATCTTGTCTTTAGATCAATCTGATCATCACGTGATCTGTCCACGAAAAGGCTTCTGTTCGAAAGGAATCAAAGAACAGATGCAAAGAAAACACAACGATATCGTAAGGCGGTATTGGGGCCTACCTTACGTTCCTTTCGGCCTTCGAGGTCCTCCTCAGACCGCTGTGTTTTCCTCCGGCGATCTTCCTTACCGCGCTCCGGCGATGGCTTTCTCGGCGAGTTGGGGCTAGGGCTCTAAGTCGTCAGCTCAGGAGTTGGAAAAGAAGTTTGTGATTTCGGCCAGAGGCTCTGGGTTCTATTTATAATCGGGAAGAGAAGAGTCCTAATCTGATTGTATCCCGAGAAAGAGTTTTATTTAGATCGTCGTTGTATCCTATCATCTTATCTTTAGTTGATTTGGTGCGGTAACGTTGTGGAATTCAGGTCGGTTTCCTTTACGTACCGGTATTCTTTACGCGTAATAGCCACTCCAGAACTCGTTACCTTCGCGGTGATGAGCTCCGGAGGATCCACGTGTCCTTCCGGGGCCTGTTATCTCCTTCTCCGCAGAGACGAGCTCCGCTTGTGCCGCGTGTCAGTCGACCGAGACCTCCCCCTCTTTTGGAGGTGAGCTCCGCGCACGCCACGTGTTGGCGCCGGTCTTTCCTCTCTTCTTTCTTCAGGGACATGCCCCGAGGTCGACACGTGTCCCGCAGCGACAGACCTCCCAGAGATAAGCTCCAGTGACGACGCGTGTCCAATAGAACAGGACCTCTCGGAGGTGGGCTCCGAGATCGACACGCATCCTGCGTGACTGGTCCTCTGATTTCCGCGAGGACTAGCTCCGAGGATGACACGTGTCTTGTAGAAATGCCTTTGCTTCTTCCGCAGAGGCTAGCTCCGTGGGCAACACGTGTCCCACATGATCGGACCTCTCCCCTTTGCGGAGACGAGTCCCGAACCTGCCACGTAGCTATTTTAGCGGCGGACCTCTCCCCACCTCGCAGGGACGAGCTCCGAACACGCCACGTGGCCAGCGGCCGCGGTAAGTTGTCTTCGGCGCTTTCTGAGAGCTGGATTCGGCTCTTATTGGCTATCCTTTTGATATTTTTCTCTGTTCCTTCTTTTCTTAAAATGTTTCCTCTTCATAAAGCATGAACATATGCTGACACCCGAGATGAGGGTGTCACATAGCCATAGTGGGCTACCGCCATGAACCGGTACAGGGCCGTCCTGCCGATGATGGCGTTGAAGGGGAGGTCGACCTCCGCGACGTCGAACAGAACATATTCCGTCCGGTAGTTGTCCGGTGCTCCGAAGGTCACCGGGAGACTTATGTTCCCATATGGGACGACCTGTCCCGGCCCTACTCCTGAGAACGGGCTCAACGGGGTGAGCTTGGCCATGGGAATCTGCAGCTTCCGGAAAGCTGCACGGCTAATAAGGTTAGGCCGGCCCCACCATCTACCAGTGCGTGGTACATCTTCACGTTGGTGATGGTTGGAGCTACCAAGAGAGGTAGCTGTCCAGCCCCAGCCATGTTCTTAGGGCAGTCAGAGGCGTCGAAGATGATGGGGGTCGCTACCCACTTGAGGTGTGGCGCTGCACTTGGGGTAGAGGCCACCGACGCCACTGCTCGGCGCAGGGTTTTGACTACGTTCAGGGACGAGGGGTCCGAGGACCCTCCGTAGATGACATGGAGCACCTTCCGGTGCTCGTCTTCTCCGGAGCTGGAGTCCCCATGGTTGTGGACCGCCTTCACGGTGCGCTGAGTCTCCTGGTACCCCACTTCTTAGTCGCTGTTGTCCCGGTGGTCGACCTTCTGCTTGCCCTCCCTCTGGCGGAAGGGAGCACCATCTGTGTGCGGTTGCTTCCCCTTGCGGAAGCGCTCCGCGAGCTTCTTGATCTCCTGGCATTCACTAGCAGTGTGGCTCCTGGTGTTGTGTATCGGGCACGGCTCACCACGGCCACCACCGTTAGGTGACTGTCGTGGTCTCTTGTCGGGACGTGGCCCCCAAGCTCCGCCGGGTGCTGCAGTTGCAGCAACGGGAGCTCCGGCCGGCGGCTTGACCTTGCCACCGCCTTTCTTCTTGTTCTTCTTGCTGCTCCCTTGGGGCGCAGCACTAGCTCCGGGCTGGCTGTGTGTGCTAGTTGCGCCATTCTACTGCTCTGGGGCACTTGTCCACCAGACTGAAGAGCTCCGAGACGTCTCGCACCTCCCTGGTGGCCAACTTCTCGAGCATCTTCTTGTCCCTCACACCCTGTCAAAATGCGACCGCGACTGATGCGTTCTGGATGTGAGGGATGGTGTTCCGTACATGTGAGAACCGCTGGATGAAGGAGCGCAGCGATCCCCCCGGTTGCTGTCGCACGGCGTGGAGGTCCATCTCCGTGCCGGGACACGTGTAGGAGCTTCTGAAGTTCACCGTGAACTGTCGGCATAGCTCCCCCCAGGAAGTTATGGAACCCTGGGGCAGGTTCATGAGCCATGACCGTGCTGGGCCGGTCAAGGCGACAGGGAAGTAGTTGGCCATGACGACCTCATCCCCTCCTGCCGCGAGGATGGCAGTGGAGTAGATCTGCAGGAACTCTGCAGGGTTGACGCTTCCGTTGTACTTCTCCGGCAGGTGTGGCCGGAACTTGCGTGGTCACACTGCGAAGCGGAGGTGTGGCGCCAGGGCCACACACCCCGTCCCTGCTGCTGCTGATCCTGGTGCCGTGAACCCCTGGTCCGCTGCTGGCACGATGTACCCCGGCATGGGCAATGGTGCACCATATACCGGGGGCGCCGACTGCAAGGCATGTGGCTGCTGCATATGCTGCGCGGCGTACGCCTGGGGCAGGGGTCGCATGGCGAACGTCTGAGGCCCAGGCTGAGTCGTGGCAGTCGACATGCTGTAGTCGGCCTTGTGGTTGCGACACCTTTCCTGCCGCCGCTTGATGGTCACGCGAGCATCTTCCCCCAAGTGACGTCGCTCCAGCTCTGACCTCAGGTCCGCCGTTGGGAGCCTGGTAGAGCGGGAGTCCGCCGTCTGCATGTCAACCATTGGTGTGCACGACAGCGACACATCTGGTTGACCGGGGCGTCATCCCCGCCGCAGCGGAGGGTTGAGGGCAGCAACGACGAGGTGGTCGACGTCGCGGATCCACTGCTGGGCGGCCCCCTGGGGAGCGTCCACAACAGGTGGATTGTGCAGGAGCGCTCGTGCTGCAGCTACCGCACTCGCTTGATTAGCGCTCTGCGCCACAACAGATCTTGGGCTTGTAGGAGTCCGCGTTGTTGCAGTCCGACGCGGGCTCCCAACCTGTCCCGACACACTCCTCCCTGAGTTCGTCGAGACATAAGCCTCGCTGGTCATTGTTCGCCGGGAACGTAGGCGCGGAGAGCTAGCCGCTGAAGGAAGCTTGATCATCTTCGTTGGTGCAGACCCGTCTCGAGAGAAAAAAACCCTACCTGGCGCGTCAAATGTCGAAGTGTTGCGGTCGACACTTCCCCCGGGCCTGCGTCAGCGGCAGCCCGCTAAGGTTCTTTTTCAGAGGGGCTAGTTCTCTCAGAAGGTCGCGTTGGCTGTAAGATGATTGACACAAGAATTTTTACGTGGTTCGGACCGTCGGAGCGTAAAACCCTACGTCCACGGGAGATGTGTTGCTCGGTGTATTTCTTGCTCGTGTATGAGGATGAGTTGGCTGGGTTGCGAACTCGCAAGGTGGCGAACCCCTTGCACTGTTGCCTACCCGAGCCTTTTATACTTCAAGGCTCGGGCGGCTTACAAGGTGGGCCCCGGGGCTCGACAGGTGGCCTCGGGGTGATTTCCTCCCATCTACCATGTCTTGCAGTGAATGCTGGTAGCTGTCTTCCGGCAATGGCTTCTTGGTCGTCGTCCTGCCCACGCCGCAAGCTAGGCATAGTGGTTGATGATGGCAGGGACGGCAAGGCATGTCTTACGCTGTGTTTATTGGTCTATAGCTTCTGACACGATGTGCCTGTCTTCACTATGACGCGACTGGTCACAGCTCCACCTGACAGGGGCGCGCGCCGCGTCTCTGCGCCTTGGGAAGGCGCGGGTCTTGAATGTCTTGATCGGACAAGGCATGGCGTGCCTTTACTCCTGCTGCCTACCGAGTCGAGGTGGGCAGCGCGGCACTACTGGCCACGTGGCAGGGCCGGGGCTCGCCTCGGAGGAGAGAGGAGACCCGGCCCCGCTGGACACGTGGCGCCTTCGGAGCTCACCCCTGCGGAGGGGGCGAGGTCCGGCCCTGGTGGCCACGTGGCAGGCCTGGGGCTCGCCTCTGAGGAGAGGGGAGGTCCGGCCCCGCTGGACACGTGGCGCCTTCGGAGCTCACCCCTGCGGAGGGGGTGAGGTCCGGCTCTGCTGGTCACGTGGCAGGCCCGGCGCTCGCCTCTGAGGAGAGGGAGGCCCGGCCCCGCTGGACACGTGGCGCCTTCGGAGCTCACCCCTGCAGAGGGGGCGAGGTCCGGCTCTGCTGGCCACGTGGCAGGCCCGGGGCTCGCCTCTAAGGAGAGGGGAGGCCCGGCCCCGCTGGACACGTGGCGCCTTCGGAGCTCACCCCTGCGGAGGGGGCGAGGTCCGGCTCTGCCGGCCACGTGGCAGGCCCAGAGCTCGCTTCTTAGGAGAGGGGAGGGGAGGCCCCGCTGGACACGTGGCACCTTCGGAGCTCACCCCTGCAGAAGGGGCGAGGTTCGACTCTGCTGGCCACGTGGCATGCCCGGGGCTCGCCTCTGAGGAGAGGGGAGGCCCGGCCCTGCTGGACACGTAGCGCCCTTGGAGCTCACCCATGCGGAGGGGGCGAGATCCTTAGGCGGTTTTCTCCTGTGCGCGGGGGTACCCGGTATTGAGGGTACCGACAATTGGTATTACATAATCATTACAAACTATTCCAGTTGATGGTCAGCACATTGGACACAAACACAACCAAAATTAGAAGATTCAAACCGATCCAGATCGAGGCAGGTCGAAGTAGATAGGCAAATGAATCAGAAGCATGCTCAGAAATGCTTCACGGTCGATGTGCTCCAGGTTATTGGCTGCGCGTTGCTCATCCACGACAGCCGCGACATGCATGTCCGCGGTGGCGGCGTCCAGCTCGTCCCTAACTGCAACGGCCTGCACCTAGGCAGCGGCAACAACCTGCTCTTCTCCATTCAAAGGCGGCGAACGGACCAAGAGAGAGGCAAACCGACCAACCCAAGGCGGCAGGCTTGCTGCGACGCCGACTGCTCCGCTCCAGGGCACGACTGGACCATCTCCACCGAGGAGCGAAGTCGCGCGGCAGTCGGACGAGTTTCTTGCGCTCGGGGCCGGCGGGGGCACGGAGCAAGCGGTGGCCGGCGGCCGGCGCAAGGGGGCGGGAGCGTCGCAGCGGCGGCGGCGGGGCCGAGAGGAGCGGCGTGTGACAGCGTCGGTTCGGGTGACAGGCGAGAAGACTGCGCGTAGTAGGTTATCGGGCCAAATGTATAGCGCCACAATTTTCGTGAGCCTACATGCAGGCACACGAAATTACAAGGTATTCCCGTGTGCTTGCTTTTTGGTCCACGAAATTAGATTGTATTTTCGTGTGCTTCTTTCTAGCTCACGAAATTAGTTTATATTTTCATGTGCTTCATTCTGTACCCACGAAATTATGTTGTATTTTCGTGTGTTTGCTTTCTGGCTGACGAAATTAGGTTGTATTTTCGTGTGCTTTCTTCCTGACCCACGAAAATATACTTTATTATCGTGAGCTTGGTCCTGGCTCACAAAATTATGTTTATTTTCATGAGGTCCTACGAAATTACTTTAGACCGACGAAAATAATATGTTTTTCTGTAGTACCATACCGCTTCTTGAACAGTTCATCTCTCGTCCCATCAATCGAACTTGGAAGCAGGGCCGGCTCTGGCCCTAGGCGGGAGGGGCGACCGCCTAGGGCCCAGGCCGCCGGGGGCCCATGGTTGCAACATGTTAAGTTAAAAAAATACGGTAACGGGCTGTTATATTTTATCTGAAATAGGGTGACCACCTATGACTCAGTTCAGTTAGAGGTCCCAGAATTTGAAGCACACATATAATATTAGCCATTCAACCCAATACAAGCAGACCCACACACCAGTCCATGGAGTCCAGCAGCGAGCAACAATCCACACGTTGCACTTTTTCCATTATACATTATCATTATTTGACTGTTCACGCCGTTGCGGCACTCAAATTTTTTTGGCAAAAACAAAATGACGATTTCCTTCATGCCTTGACTCCTCATCTCCGTAGCTGCCGCAAAGCCAACAACATTCAAAAGTTTGAGTAATCTTGCATCGTTCAACTCTTGGGCTGTTGTTGTTAAGACTTTAATTTTCGATCTCTTATTGGAGACCCGGTCACCATTCATATTGTCGTATATGAAAGGTTAAAGTAATAGAAAAAGTGCTCAAGCTATGGTTCTATACATAATCTTTTATCATTATCTCTTTAATATTATTGTTATTAATATTATATATAATTTGTGAGTGAAGTATATATATACATATCTTCGAGGGGCCTATTATCGAGGTTGCCCTAGGGCCTTCAAAACTATAGAGCCGGCCCTGCTTGGAAGTTGGAAGTGCTCCATTAGGCCAGAGATCGGCGTTCGATGCGTGACCTTAGCGGGAGGCTCGGATCGGCTGACGCAAGCGCGATCGGCGTGCCCATGGCGAAAGCAAATCGCGAGCTTGCAGCAGCACTCAGCGATTGCATAGTGCTCGTGTTGAGTGACGGCGCTGGTGCGTGATACAAAGATCGAGAGATAAGCTTGTTCTTCTTTCCAATTTCGATCCGTTACATTGTTTGCCACTGCAGTGTTTAAGGAAATTATTTGCGATTCTGATTGCATGTCTGGACGAGACGGTAAGAATGCAGGGTCCACGAGCGCTATAGAATACGGTTTTAATCTGATTAGAGTTGCTTGCAGGCTGCAGAGTGATGCATGCACGCAGCCATCGGCCGTGGAACCGAATTCTCTGGATCGGTGTTCTACACGGGAAGCTATGCATCACGTCATGGATTTCCAACACCTGTCCAGCACGAATCCTAAAGCATGAGTCATGTAAAGCAGCGTACGCGTCGCTCAGCTGATCGGCTCGGCTCCGAATAAACAAATGCGGTATCGCTTTGCTTCTCTCTCTGTAGGCGACGGTTTCCTTGCTTATTTCGCGACGGCGCCCTGGGCTGGAGTTCATCGGCTTTCACGCGGCACTGCGGCGACCGCGGATAACATGGAGGTAGACAGGGAAACGGGCCTGCTCGCGCTGTTGCCGACGCGATGGTGGACGAGCTTCGCCGTGGGAGATTCTTGTATAAGAAGTTGTTTCTGAAGAACGGGAAGAGCACGCCGTTAAACAAGCCGGAGTAGAACGCGAAGATCTTACCAGAGTGATTCTGACTGGACAGGCATGTTACCAAGCATCTGAATCTGGTGTTTGCGTTTCATGAGACCCTTGAGTGGTTTGAGTTTCATATATATCATTAGAATTTAGAGGTGATGAGCATGTCCATAATTTTTTCTCCAAAATATGTACCAGCAAGATGAATGGCTCATTGCCCGTTTCCCCGTCTGCCTCCATGTTATCCGCGATCGCCGCAGTGCCGCGCGAAAGCCGATGAACTCTAGGTCTGCGGCGGCTGCGGTCTTCCGTCGCGAGATAACCCTAGCAAACCGTTGCATATGGAGAGAGAAGAAAATTCGGAGCCGAGCCGATCAGTCGAGCGATGCGCCTACCGCTGTTTTACAGGACTCGTGCTTTAGGATTCGTGCTGGACAGGTGTTGGAAATCCATGACGTGATGCACAACTTCCGGTGTATCGGCCGTTGGGGAAAAGAACCCTGTGGACGTAGATTCCATATGTGACGCCCCCTGTTGTTCGGCTCCCACGCGATGGCCCAGGGTCGATCGACTCACTCGCAGCTCGCGTCTTCTTGGCTTCAGGCGATCAAGACGAGCCTCATATGTCTCCCCACCTCTTGTCCAGTTCTGCCTCCGCCTCTTGGTGCCGAGACAGATTCGGCGGCGATCAGGCGTGCCCTGCAGTGGCTGAGACAATGGCATCTCATCAATGAATAGGCAACAAGTGCACAACACCTTCCATCAGGATGCTCACTTGGCCCTTCGCCGCCCATACGAGGACACTTTATGTGCAATTTGATCCTTGCCTGCTTGTTTGATTTCTAAAGTCTGCATGAGCAAGCAAGTAGTGGATGAACAAGTAGTCACTACAAAAGTCATCTATACCGGTTCATAAGTACCATCTGTATCAGGTCCTAAAACTGGTACTAAAAACTCGGTTCTGATTATAAGGTCATCTATATTTTTAGCGAGTTTTTTTTTAACAAAGACATTCAATGTCTTCATTATTTGTCAAACTATTTCTCATGTGTTCTTCAGTTGAAGGGCCTCCTTTATGCATCGTCTCCTTATCTTCACCATGCTCGGGCCAACACGTGTACGCATAAAACCTTCTGTTAACCAAGCGTGCACGCATCTCCTTTATATCTGAAAAAAATATTAAATTTTTTAGTCATGACACGGGCAAGATATGTATTGCACAACAGACTTGCTTTTTAGCTTCTTCTATAATGCAACGGTATTCAAAAAAATTTCCAAGCGATCAAAAAACTGTCGGTTCAAAGGGGAACTAGCATACATCTGTTTTCAATCGATCCATCTGCCAAATCATTATTGTGGTCACAAAAAATAAGATGAAATGATTATCCACATTAATGTTTTAAATTGTGTACGTGCTTTTTTGGAGTTCGATTGCATCTTAATAAATACATGTTTAAATACATAACATCTTTAAAAACTCCGCTCAAGTTGGGTGCCCTGTCATGTAAAGACTGTCGCCCCTTCTCTCGACAAGCAGGTTTACGTGTCATCACTTACTGACAAAATATATTGGTAATATCGTGTTAATGGCAAATTGAACTTAGTTTTAACCTCATAAGAATATTACACCTTATAATTGCATAATATAATATGTTCGTCTTTTTACCTATCTCATCTAATTTAGGACATGTTTGGCACCGCTTTGTTTCACATTAGACCAACTCTACTCCAAAACATAAAAGAGCAACTCTACTCTAAAACTCCATACCTGAACTAGAGTTTGACTCCAGAGTCAATGCCAAACACGCCCTTTGTGTATTGGATGGTGCCGTGTTATGCGACACCCAACAGTATACACAAAAAGATAACATACATTACATTAACAAGTCTTTTATTGCATAAAAAGGTTCTCTTTTACAATTATCGTACAACGAATGTACAACGCAGCGGAAATCTACACAACACGTACTCTCGAACCTAACTATGCAGAGAGGAAGCCATCTAGCCCTCGGACGCTTCCCACTAGCAACTGGAACCATAAGGCAGCGGCAAGGTTTTCTAATGAGATTATACACCCTGAAGGTTGTGATATCTCACTGAATAACCCTCATCATAAAGCATATTCATACATGCAAAACATTTCATATAGCAAAAGTGAGCATGGAGGCTCATCAAGACTTAACTGTCATCCTAAGCTTGAGAATCTACATGCAGGGACTTTAAACTAGGATAAACAAAAATTTTGTATAAGTAACTCACCTATGAGTTCATCCTTAACTTTCAGTTTTATAGCATCAATTTAAAGCCTTGAGCCGAGCAGCATCGTAACTCTACAATCAAACAAAAAATGCTTCATCACGATGCTTCTTACACAAGGTGAAATAAACTTTAGTTTGCACTAGTTCTAATCCAAACAAGGTTGCAATACATGGTATTAATCAAATCAACATGTATAATAAGTTCCAACTACTCTTTATTACTACGTCACGACTCAGTGAACAAGCGGTACTCATATAACCATGAGACGGTGATTCGAATCAGTAAACACCAGGACTGCACGACACATACGCACTTTCGAAAGAGAAATGTTGTCTCCTTCAGTACTCGTCGTATATGTCAACCTTTCACAAGACACCTACATACTGAATCGGTCCAATCGCCCCGGACAGTAGCCTCTCTCATGGGGCACCTATCTGTAACACCCTCATTTTTTGTTTCTGCATATATTCATGTTTCATGAAGAGAAAACATTTTAAAAGAAGTAGGAACTGAGAAAATTATCAAAAAGATACCCAATAAGAGCCGAATCCAGTTCACCGAGAGCGCCGAAGACAACTTACCGTGGCCCCCTGGCCACGTGGCGTGTTCGGAGCTCATCCCTGCGAAGTGGGGAGAGGTCCGCCGCTAAACTGGCTACGTGACAGGCTCGGGGCTCATCTCCGCAAAGGGGGAAATGTCTGACCCTGTGGGACACGTGTTGCCCCTGAGCTAGCCTCTGCGGAAGAAGCAAAGGCATTTCCGCAGGACACATGTCACCTTCGGAGCTAGTCACCACGTAAATCAGAGGACCAGTAGCACAGGATACGTGTCGATCTCGGAGCTCACCTCTGAGAGGTCCGGTTATATTGAACATGCCGCCAGAGCTTACCTACGGGAGGTCCGACACTGTTGGACACGTGTCTACCTCGGAGCCGTCTCTGAGGAAAAAGGGAGGTCCGGAATAGATACGTGGCACATCCGGAGCTACATCCGGAGAGAGGGAAAGACCGGCACTAACACGTGGCGTGCACGGAGCCACCTCTGAATAGAGAGGAGGTCCCGACCGCCAGGATACGTGGCGCACGCGAAGCTCATCTCCGAAGGAGAGGGAGGTCTTGCTCGCTTGACACGCGGCACAACCGAAGCTCGTCTCTGCGGAAAGGGAGAGACCAGGACCCGGTGGACACATGGAGCTTCCGGAGCTCATCACCGCGGAGGTAATGAGTTCTGGGGAGGGTTTTTGAATTCTGTACACGTCGAAATACTGGTACGGAGGAGAAACCGACCTGAATTCCACAATGTTACCGCACCAAATCAACTAAAGATAAGTTGTTAAGACTCCACGACGATCTGAATAGGACTCTTATTCGAAGTCCAATCAGATTAGGACTCTTCTTCTCCCGATTATAAATAGAACCCAGAACCCTTGGCCGAAACCACGAACTTCTTTTCCAACTCCTAAGCCGACGACTTAGAGCCCTAGCCCTAACTCGCCGAGTAAGCCATCGCCGGAGATCAGCGAAGAAGATCGCCGGAAGAGAGCCCAACGATCTGTCTGATCAGAGAAAGACTCCGAGACCGAAAAGAATGTAAGGTAGGTCTCCAATACCACCTTACGACATCGTTGTGTTTTTCTTTGCATCTGTTCTTCGATTCCTTTCGCACCAAAGCTTTCTCGTGGACAGATCACTTGTTGATCGGGTCGATCTAAAGACAATGTCATCGCCACGTCCACATCTGATCCGAACACCCTTGTTCATCATAAAGCCATGCAAGAACACGTACAAACCGATCTAATAAAGCTGATCATAGGATAGCATGCATATGCATCATCACATCTAGTTTAAAGTTTGTGCATGGTAATGATTGTTATGAATCTTGTATGTGCGTGATCCTGTATAGAAGGACAAGCTCAGGGAGCTGTCTACGACGAGCTGCAACAACAAGGTTTTGAGATCCAAGAGCAACGGGAACCGCAAGAACAAGGCAAGTGCTCCTTGACCATATTGATCCTATGTTTTGGGAAAAACTGTTTTGTTTGTAAAAAGGTGTGTTGTGCTGAGTCAAACATGATGAGAAACCCTTTTATAGGAGTTTACTAGCTCTGGTTAAACCATCCTTGTCGCCAGGGAAGTTTATGAGTCAGATATGGTTTTTACTTTTATGCTTTGCTGAGTTCATGGGAGTGGGAAGCGATATAGATGTGTCTACCTAAACTGCACTCATAACGATAATAAGAAACTGATGTTGTTAATGAACATGGATCAGAGGGAGATCTAGGCAAGACTGGGTTTGTGAATGAGGTAGCATGAGATGGTGGTTTACTTGCCGTAGATCTAAGGACCGGTTCATGCATGCACATGCCAGGATAACAGTGCCACCACAAGGCCAAGTATGGGAGCAGCTTAGCTGAGTAATTAGGTAAGTTGCTAGATTGTTATGGACAGTGGAAGGCGCGGGGAATGGGAGTCGAGTGAGGACTGTCCTGGGAACTGCATGGCACAAGAGGGGGCCTGTGGGTGGGAGAATTGGAGATTCTAGCCTGCCGGTGAAACCTTAGTGAGTCCATACATCTAGTAGCCCCTTTGTAAAGGCTATTTTGTGATCTCTTGGCCATACACCGACGGTTGTGTATTGGTATAATGGATGTTCTGCAGTCGCCGACGGGTGATGAAATCACAAACTTGTGGGTAAAGAGGTGCAAACTCTGTAGAGTTCTTAAAACTATCATGATAGCCGAGCTTACGGTCACGAGCGCCTGGCCAACTGCCATGATTAGTTGGGATGGTTATTGGATATGGTTACTGGTTATGGTTTGGATGGTTTGGTTTTGGTTTTGGTTTTGGTCTTTGGGACTATTGAGTCCGGGTGATAAGATTGGTTGCATGACTGTTGAGTCATGGCAACAAGGTTAGTCTCGGTGGGAGACGAAGTGGTTTTATGAGATGAAATGGTAGCGAATACGAGATGGTATTCGTGAGATGGTAGCGAATACGAGGAGGTATTCGTGAGCAAGAATGAGGTGGATTGATGACTGGTTGTGACATGGAATGTAATGAGAAAAATGGAGGTATGATGGGTATTTTAATACATGTTGGGATTACATTCACTAAAAGATGAGTTGCTGTTTTATCAAGGTTTTGATAAATAACTTTGCTTTCTGCAATGAGCCTTTTTATACCTACCTTGTTATGAGCTTCATATCATATTTTCCCGCACTTGTTGAGTACATCATTGTACTCAAACTTGCATTATTATTTCATCATCAGCAGCAGGAGAAGATTTCTATGAAGATCAAGTGGAGCATTAGGCGTGTGATCTGTTCTCATCCTTGCCTGTGGGGATGGAATAGAGATGGAGCCATTGCTGCTTAGATTTGCTTCCGCATTAGTTAGAAGACTTTCCGCTGCATAGAAATAAGACTTCCGCTGTGAGCATGAGTCCAAGACTCATGAGACAATGTAATAAACTCTGTTATTCGTGGTTATATATATTCTGAATTCAGTTTGTGGAACATATGTGTATGTGTGATGAACATCCTGGGCACACATATGCATTAGTTCTCGGTTCCGTGGTTTTCCACAGAATTGAGGGCGTCACACTATCCGATGTGATAGTGTTCATGAGCGAGTTACATGCTACTGTGCAGTTCCGCGACAACCTGAGGCGTTTGAAAAAGTCTTGACACAAAGGTTAACAAGTTATGTCGGTTTACTGAACCCCATAATTCAGTATGCACCCGGTACATCATGTCAAAACTTGTCCAGCGGGGCCGCGAACGGTGTGGTCCTTAACCGACACAGATGGGGCTACAATCCTAACCTCAACATCTGTCGTGCCATACCGGCCCAGACACGATGTGGTCACAAGCATTGTCCCACCGATCAGGTCGAGACAACCTTGGGCGTTCCATCATACATAACTCCCCGTCCACATCTCAATTTATTAGAGAGTGATCTATGAGTATCATCTCACGAGTAAACTTCGCTACTCGACTCCTTTCGCGAGTAGAATACCACTACTCGACTTGTGGTCGGTAAAAGGTGACCATCTCGCAAGCAGATTTCAATTACTCGTCATCTACCGAACCTTTCAACTAAACATTAAGCATAGCCTCTCGATATGATTAGGTATCTCACTAACCAACCCTTTAATGGTCTTTTGATTATGCAAGTGGGTTTCATACAAGCTAGACTTAATGCACATCTCAAGACTACACAATATAGTATGAAAAGCAAAATTTTCTAAAAGTAGTTAAATGCAAACCGGAGCTTGCCTTGTTTTGCAGGTGATTAGTATTGTATATATCAGTTAGATTGCTTCTGTCACTTGACGCTTAATCACTTGATGCACCTGAGTTTGATCCAAGCTCCACTTGATTATTGCTCCACGTCGAAATTAAACGTTATGACCATGCATAAAATACATAATTATAATTATATGGCTTGATACGGAAATAATACTAAGAACTTATATTAGAGATTTAATCTGGACTAATCAAGGTCTCTAAAGATGATTGAACAAGGTAGGATCAGGATCATACATGTTCTTCCCAAGTGTTAAATGTTCACCTAGGAAGGATACATATAGCAAGAATGGTCCAGAGCTCTAATTGAGCTGAAACTTTTCCTGTGAGTTTCTTGTTACAAGAAAGAATTTTGGACCAAATTTAGAACTGTTCATGGAGTAGTTCTTCCATATTAATTCACTAAGCAGTTATGATTAAAAAATTAATTTTGAAGTAATTTGCATTTTCATGCAAAATAAATAGATCTAAAATTTCAACCATAGATCATAGAGTATGCGTGAATTTTCCTAGAATTTTTAGAGCTAAGGACTGGCCAGAACTGATTTTACAAGGGTTAAACCTTTTCTGAAAATTGTTTCTGCAAAAAATTGAGTACAGGGAATTGTACTCTTAAATTTTCTATCCAACTATAAATGAGCTGAAGCTTTTACATAAGTTCAATAATATTCTAAAGAGTATTATGATAAATTTTGGGGATTTTTTAATGAACCAAACCCTCTCAATAATTATTTTACTGAACAGCTTCAAAGAATTATCTAGAAAATATTATTGACTTCCGTACCAATTAAATGGTATTGCCAGAAAGTACTGGTCACAAGGATACTAACAAAATTTGTTTGAGGAATCCTGCCTGTTGAAGTGGGCTCCGGAGCTGCCAAGTGTTCTCCGGCTCCGGATCTGGCCTCCCCGTTGAGGTGAGGTCTTGAGCTGCCACATGTCCTCCGGCTCCGGACCTGGCCTCCCCGTTGAGGTGAGGTCCGGTGCTGCCAAGTGTCCTCCGGCTCCGGACCTGGCCTCCCCGCTGAGGTGAGGTCCGGTGCTACCACGTGTCCTTCGGCTCCGGACCTGGCCTCCCCGTTGAGGTGGGGTCTAGTGTTGCCACGTAGGATCCCAGCCACAACTGATCAGAACAGTCGCTGACACGTGGGACCAGTCGGGTCTTCTTCTACCTCCCAACGCTCGACCTCTCCGTGGCAGCACTCGACGGCAAGCTCGCCGCTGAGGCATTCCCGGCCATCCGGATACTCAAAACTCGCCGCCAGTGCCTAACTTTGCATGTTGAGCACGCTGGTGACCTCAGCCCGCACTGGCGATAGACGGAACATGGCTGACCACGGCGACAGCGGCTCAAAGCTCACCGGGGACGGTATTCTAGCTCGGTAAGGCCTCTTTTTGATCAGGTTTTGCTCCTACAGCATCGCCGGATCATGTGGAACACGAAAATGAAACAAGAAGGCGATGAAAATGGTTGGAACCTAGAGTTCACCGGTGAACCAAAAGGTTTTCGCCGCCGGAGGCAAAAACGCGGTGAACTTCTTGGTTTCTTGGGCAAAGCTTGATCTAGTTCTTCCTACAGCTTCGTATGGATGTCTAGATCATCTCCTTAGATGCGCACGATCGCTAAAGGATCGCGTGAGATGAATATCACCTTGAAAACAATTCGGCTCAAATGAACACACCGATGGAAAAACTAGAATTTCTCGGCGCACAATGAAGCAAATGATAAACGGCTTTCACGGTGAGCACCAGCACAGGATGGCACGCCTTTTTTCTTTTGGAGGTGCGGCGAGAGAACGTCTGGATCACCGGGGAGATGGGGGTCCGAAGCGGCGGCGGTGGGATGAGTTTGGCGGCTGAAAATCGAGAAGAATAATGAGCTCGGTCGGTTCCACGGGGAGGGGTATATAGCTGTGGAAATTTGGTCGCACTAAACTCGTCTTTCCACCGAGGTGCCTGAGTGTGTGCTTCACCGCTTGGGTAGGAGCGCCAGCGAGCCACGGTGTCGCGTGGTGGAGAGAAAGAAACTGACTGAGCTCGGTTTGTGTGACTGACATGTGGGTCCCCCACAATTTTCTTCCTCTCTCCACTGATTTCTCCTATTTAACTCCTCCAAAATATTTCCAGTCATAGTGATTTTCTGAATTTCAAATTTCTGAAGTTTGAAAGTGGGATGGAGTTTGAATTACACTAAATTAGGTTGAATTTCCCTTTTAAATTTGAATTCAGCCCTAATTTGGTGATAATCATCTTTAACTTCTTTTTGCCCACATTTAATTCAGAAGCTTGCCAATATGAGTTACCTCAAATTCGAAGTTATGAGGTTATAGTATATTCATATTTTTTGCAGCAATTTGATGTGAACATTTGAGTTCAAAATCTGAATTTAACCTCCCACATGAACATGAATACATTTACACATGGTGTTTAAATCAACATTGGGTTAAAACATTTGAATGAACACTTGATTTGTTGGACAACCATGTGCACAATCAAGTTTAGAAAGTTTTTATAAGTCTCATTTCCTTGAACTCGAAACATAACTGCATTCAACATTCAAGTTATTGTCTTTACATTTTTTGGGACTTTTACACCCTTATACCTAAAGTTTTGAATTATCTAGCCGCAATAATGGGTAGAAATGACATCTCTCAAGCAGCACGTGAACTGTTGTCCAAGATGGTGAGAAACGCCTGGTGGTCAGTAGAAGATATACTGCGAAACATATGTGTACCAGTTTACAACTGGAACTGATATAGCTAATAAGTATCTGTACCAGTTCATATCTGAAACAGGTATAGAAAGCTTGCATACAGATTTAAGTCAAAAGTTGGTACAGATAAATCATTTATCAGTACCGGTTCGGTTTCCTCACTGGCACAGATAGGTTTTACAGAGTAAAAAAAATTCTTTACACCAACTGAGAACATTTACAACATTCACAAAATTTGCATCGTTACATGGAATATTGACAACATTACATAGTATCACATACGATAAGTTCAACATCAAATAGTTTTACATACAAAGTTCAGAAGCGACACAAACAGTTTCAAATTTGACACAGTTATGAAAGCCCTCAGAAATTATTTTAAAAATAAAAACTAAGGATTTGCTTGAACCTTGCTTAGAATCTGCCTCTGCATCACGCCGTAGTACACACGGAGAGTGTCAGTGATGGTGCTCAGATCAATGTTGAGAATGCAGTCATCAAGCCTAATTTGTCGCTCTATTATCATTTACCACTCGTACTCCAGCTCTTTCTTAGCTTAAGCATCTCCTCATTCCTTTTGCGATTGAACTCCACAGCCTCTTTTTTCATACGGATTTTTGTTTCTTCATGTTTCAGCTTCTTTCTTTCAACAACCAGCATTTCTTCATGAACGAAGAGAATGAGGAAGAGCATGCCTTGTTACGAGCACTATTTACATCATTCCTTCCAATGGGCCTCTTGCCCGCGAAAGGCGACCACATGGAGTGATCAGCAGATTGGTCAAGCTTTGATTTGGATGTTTTCATTTTAACCTTGCCCTTTCCCTTTCCAAGCATGACGTAAGTGTTATCGGCTCCATCCATCCTGCGCAATTGGCACAAACATGCAAAAAAACGCATATCAATTGGGTAATGAACATAGCAAAAAAACAAATTCACCTAACAACAGTTAATAAAATCAAACAAGTTGGTGCAACAATTTAATAAAATCACCATAACACAAGATATAATAAACATCATGTCCATTACAATGAAAGATAAGCTCCACTATATTGAATGGAACCATAGTACCATAACAAACATATAATACTATACATAAGCACGAATAGTTAATTATGTAGAACAATTAACTTAGCATATTAGTTGGATGGCTGAACTAATGTCTGTCAGACTCGATGATTGCATACTCATCGCTGTCCCACATGTAGCCATTATCTGATCCACTCCAGTCATAGGGGACCTGATCATTGCCGGAAACATTATCACCGTCCGTGAATGAGACAGCTCATGCCGGTACTAATGTCACTTCTTCCCGTTGAATGAAAAGATGGTCTAACTCTTCTATTAAATCATCTATGTGCACGGGGCCCTTGGCATGTGTTGCGGAGGGTTGTCAAGCATGTTGAGGATGAGGTCCTTAATGGCACCTTATGGTCCACTTGGTCGGTCATACTTAGAAGCCCATTACAGAACCTTTTATCCTCCGAAGACATTTTCACTAAACAATAAATGTAACAATTTAGTACTCATATCTTTGTAGAATATTTTCAAATTTGTTTAAGACATAAATGTTAATTCAAGCTTAAAGTATTTCTATCTTTAGATAGTTTTAGTCCACGTTTAAGATGATCAAAAGCAGCAGCCATGTACCTTAACATATAAGTTGCCAAATATGTTTCAACAACTCAAATTAATGCATGCTACAAACTAATTAATAAGGTAGTCATTGAAATTAGAGTATTGTTAAAGCATGATGTATATCATTATAACTATTTTCGAAATATGATTGTGGGTATGATCTAACATTTAAAAAAACTGTTCAAGTACCTAAGTTGTTGCTCGAACTGTAGCTTGATGGCACCCTGGCCTCGCTCTTCGCCCAGCCCTCCCCACCCGCGCGGAAGCCGGAGCAAACCTTCCTCATTGTTGCCTTCTTAGTCGCCCCACTAGCCGGGAACACTCACTATGCGTAGGTATAGGTATCTCGAAGCTCATTTCTAGCGGCATCTTTCAGTGAATGGCCCGACTGGGATTTGTAGTCTTTGCAGACATCTATATCATTTTGTTTCTCGAACCAGTACAGAATGTTTGCTTAAGTATTAGTACCGGTTCTAGTTGTGAGTCAATACTGATAAAATTAGTATATGTATCAGTTCGTATCTGGAACCAGTATAGAAGGTCTACTTAGCTATCAGTACCGGCTGCAGTTGAGAACCGATAATAATAACAACCTTCTACACCGGTTTTGATAATAGTTTTTCATGACTCAATGATTGGTGCAGCCGCGAAGGTAAAGAATCCGCACTGATAATAATTGTGAACCGGCTCTAATCTGATAAAAATTGTGAATCGGTTCTAATGGAGTAGTACAAAGGTTGTTTCTATAATTAGCGAGTGTTTGAAGCACATATTGAAAAGTGCAGTGATTCGGTCTCAGTGTATATCAGTGTTTTCTATGTTCAGGTTGATGTTGTTGAGTCGCTTATATTATAGGCATGATGGAGTCTTTAGTTTCAAACCCTTGTCTTGTACAATTTATTTAATCGAGTTCTTCCTAATCTTGTAACAACATCAGTTTTCAAGGTACCGAGTGAGAATCTGTTGACCGGATTCATTCCTATATATCAGCACGCAGGGACAGTGGTGCGACTTGTACGGCGGCACGGGCACGGCCCGTTTATATTTAAGAATAAATATAATTAATTGCCTACAGTAAACAAGGAAGCCAATATGGTATGATGATAAGTTAATTGCCTACGGTCCTAGAGGCCGCCTGTCCCATGTACGCTCGGCTGCATCGGTGGGTAGTAGGGCCTGGCCAGACAGCCGGCCTGACAATTAGGGTCCACGACCACCACCCACGCGGATGCATGCAAGGTCCCCCACGGGCATATAAAATTTCCGTGAGTTACGTGCATCATCGTGGTTGCATGCGTATGTACGTACACCATGTATGGTGCATGTGCACGATATATCCCTGTTCATCTCCATGCATGCATATGCAGATGGCCCATGCATCGCATTCCGTCAGTGGTCAGCACTACGCCGTAACGCATCATAAACTTTGACTTGTAATGTGATACATTGTCGTATGCACGGGACGCCAAGGCTACAATCACCTGTGTGTGGTTTCGCTGTGTCCAGAGGTCAGTCTAGTGCTGGGAATTGGGCCGTGCCGTGCCGGCACAGTCATGTGCTTCGGGCCGTTACCGCCCATGGTCCGAAAGCACGCCGTGCCTCCTCGTGCCGGCCCAGGCGGCACGAAGGCTAGAAAACACGGCCCGCAGCACGCTGGACCACAATACAGAAAAAGGCTAAATTTACGACGGCGAAGTTTATTTACGACAGTTATAGAGTTGGCCGTCGTAAATAAAAATATTTATGACGGCCAGATTTAGCTGTCGTAAAAGGCTGACTTAGGCCGTCGTAAGTTATCTATTAGTTACGACGGTCAGGATTTGGCCATCGTAAATAACCTTATTTACGATGGCCCGTGTCCAGGCCGCCGTAAATAGAGGCCTTATACCCCGGCCCGAGCAGCCCGATCGATCCTTATACTTAATCGATTTGTATGTTTTTAGTTGAAAATTAGTTTAATTGTTAGTTATTTGATTTAATTTAGTAATTAGTTCTGTTTTTAGATATTTAATTTAGTTAATTAATTGATTAGTTGTTTAAGCACATTGTTTTTTGCTTTACTCCCCAGCCTCGCCGCCCCTGGCCCCGCTGCCCCGTGCGCCGTCGCTGCCGGCCCCTGCCGTCGCCGCTGCCCCCAGCCGTTCCGCCCCCGCCCGCACCCAATTCCGAGCCACCGCTCCGGCCCCCTCTGCCCCGGCCCCCGGCGCCTCCCCGGCCCGCGCCGGTGCCCCGGTGCGCCCCTGACCCTGGCAGCCCACCCCGCCACCGCCGTCGGACTTGCGCCCTCGCCGAGTCATTTTTTTAATAATTATGTTTTGTTTATTAATTACTTGCATAAAAATTGTTTGAAAATTGAGTGTTAATTATTCGCTTCACAACAGTTAGCTATATACACCATCGTGAGAGCATGTAGTAAGATAATTAATAGTATGGCATATGTCGAGTCGGGCTAGCTTCGAGGCGAACGGTGCCGGTGCTGACGCAAAGCACTTGTTGGAACACGCGGTGTACATGAGACATAGACTGGCGATCTCCTAACCTTTTCCTTTCTTTCTCTATTTCTTTCATCTGTCTCTCATTGGAACGCATGAAAACAGTCGTAAATATGTTTTTTACGACGGTATTGAATGAATCAAAACTGAGTAACATAACCTATGCGTCACCCGTTTCGAACCGTCACGTATCACTTGCGCTACGCACGTGACACGTGTAGGTTCGAAATTGTCCCTTTTTTGGACAGTCTCGGAGTGACTTAGAGAGCTTGCTTATGGTGAGAGCGAGAGGTCTGGATCCTGATGATATTTCGGTTGTATAACCTTGATGTTCTCCGCTACCGTTTTGGGCTTGCAGTTGGAGAACTGCGTTGTTATGCTGCTGAAGTTTCATCAGGATATGTACCCCGCGTCTCGTTATAAGCAACCTCTCTCGATCACTCTTGGGTGGGTTTAGGACACATCCTTCCTAATAGAGATGTGGACATGTGATATCTGACGTTGCTGAATTTGGTTTGTAGGCTCAAATATGGGTGAAGATCGTAGTTGAATGTATACTAGTTGGAAAAAGAATAGAAGTCACTCAAATGAGTGGGTGACTAAGACTATGGCTTCTGTGGACCGTGTTTTTTTGTTAGCCAACACAAATAAGGTACAGTATCCATATAGCAGATGCCAGAATATGAGGTATTTGGACAAGAGAACGCTTTCACTAGACTTGTGCCGATACGGTTTTGTGCCACATTATGAGGTGTGGGTCTTTCACGGTGAATCATCGCCTAAACCCATAGAAGAAGAGGAAGAGAATGCTTATATGATGGGGGTTGATAGGATGGACGAGATGTTTGAATCTTTACAACCAGACTTTAACAAAGACTCTCCTACACTGGAGGTTGAAGCGTTCTTCAATCTTCTCAGAGCACTAGAAGAACCGCTACATGAGCACACAAAAGTGACACTCCTTTTTTTCTTGACACGACTTATTGCAATTAAGTCTAAGCAATTTTTTCTCAAATAACTGCTACAACGATATTGTCAAATTGATCAGCGATATTCTTCCAAAGCCTCATAAAGTGCCTAAAGACATGTACGAGTCAAACAAAATGATTTCTGTTCTGGGTATGAAATATGAGAAGATTGATGTGTGCCTAGACAACTGCATGCTTTTCTAGAAAGAGCATGGCAAAGAACACAAGTGCTTAAAGTGTGGTAAATCGAGATTTGTGAAAGTTGTTAACGACAACGGTGACAAGGTGATGACAGAAGTCACACATAAGCAACTTCGTTGCTTCCCCATCACACCTCGGTTGAAACAATTGTTCCTCTCTAAAAGAACTGCCAGACACATGAGGTGGTAAAAGAAGGGGTGTGTGACAACAATCGAGTAATGGTGCACCCGTTCAATGGTGATGCATGAAAGGCGCTGGACAGTTTCGATGCAGACTTTGCTAGTGATGCGAGAAATGTTCGTGTTGGGTTAGCGACATATGGCTTCTCACCTTATAGTACAAATGTCACACCTTAATCATGTTGATGGGTTTTCGCTATTCCGTACAACCTACCACCTGCTCTTTGTATGAAATATAAGTTTATGTTCCTTTATCTCATTCTACCTGGACCCTATCATCCTGGTCCATGCCTGAACGTGATGTTGCAACCTCTAATCGAAAAGTTGAAACGGTTGTGGACTGGAGTTGAAGCGTACAACTGTTACAGAAAGCAAAAATTCAACCTTCGAGTTGCGTACTTGTGGTTTGTCCATGATTTTCCGGCATACGACATGTTTTCTGGCTAGAGCGTCCACGGACGTTTGATATGTCCGATATGTGCTTCAAACACGGATTATTTTTGTCTTACTGATGGTGGCAAGATATGCTACTTTGATTGTCGTAGACGTTGGTTGACCTAGAATAATGTGTTTAGGCAACAGAAGAATGCTTTCAAAAAGAACACTATTGTGACAAAGAGACCGCCGAAGCGTTTAAGTGGGCCAAAAATTGCTACTATGTTGGAGAAACTTGTGGTAGATTAAGGTCGCCCTATGTTTTTTATAGGTTATGGAGAGGTACACAATTGGACTCACAGATGTAGACTATGGGACCTATCATATGTCAAGTTGTTAATTTTAATGCACAATATTGATGTCATGCACCAGAAGCGTAACATGGGTGAATGCATCATAAGCACGTGCATGGATATGCTTAGCAAAACAAAAGACAACGTACTTGAAAGGATTTGGTAGAGCATTGTAATCATCCAATGCTTGAGCTCTCTGAAAGTAGTGGTAAGCCACGTGCTCCTTTCTGTCTTAAACCTAACTAGAAGAAAGAAGTTCTGAATTGGTTGGAAAGGTTAAAATTACCCGATGGCTACGCTGCTAGCTTGAGACTCCTGCCCGTTATATATAGGGGCTACGTTGATGACGCAGTTTGGAAAGTGTTAGCTGAACTTAGATATTTTTATAGGCACCTATGTGCTAAAGAAATCACGATACAAATGATGGAGAAGTTAGAGAAGGAGATACCATTTCTTTTATGTAAGATGCAAAAATATTTCCACCAAGATTTTTTAATTCAATGCAGCATCTCCTTATTTATCTACCGTATGAAGCCAAAGTGGGCGACCTTGTGCAAAATAGGTGGATGTATCACACTGAAAGAGCTCTAAGATATCTTAAACTAATGGTTGGCAATAGGGCTAGAGTTCAAGGGTGCATTGCTGAAGCATTTACTCTTAAGGAGGTAGGATACTTTTCAAGTGTTTACTTTGCAGAGAAAAATAATATCAATGCTTATACGATGCGGTACAATATAGATGAAAATCCTCCTTGTAGCGACCTATCCATTTTTGCGATGAGGGGAACCCTTTCGGTAGTAGCACTAGCTACAATTGTACCGCAGAAGAAAGGAAGGCTGCTTTGTTGTACATGTATGCTAATATAGATGGGATGGACAAATATTTCGAGTAAGTATTTGTTCTACATCTATGCTACGTACCATTGTTTACTATACCTTAATGTTAATATTCATGTTTTTTAGACAGCGCGTTTCATAAACAAAATTGGACACTTAGACATCAACCGACAAGCAAGCAGGTAGAAACGATGCAACGAGATGGAATTAATAGAGGGTCTAATTTTCTATCTTGGTTTCGAGATCAAGTAACATTTTCTTGTCACTTCTCTATTCCGAATTATATAGTAATATATAAAAAATATTCTTATAAGTTTATATTATGGATAGTGTGTAAAAGATGCCAACGTCTATCAAGACTTGCGACAACTATCTGACGTAACATTCAAAGTTAGAATCTACGGTCTGTACAACACCAACAAGTTCCGATTTCATTCGACTCAATTTGAAGCTCTTCATCCTCTTGCGGCAACGACTAATACCGGAGTTGTGACGAGAGCAATCGATGTTGAAGGACGGGAAACAAATTACTATGGGATCATTAACAAAATCCTCGAATTTAGCTTTCCCGACAATAAAGAACTTAAATTAGTTTTTTTTATTGTGACTGGTTTCATAACCATAATTTAACCCTTGAAAACCAATTTGGCATGGTTGAAGTAAAACACAACGAAAGACTGCGAGGATACGACTTTTTTGTCCTTGTAGACCAAGTTGAGCAAGTGTATTATCTACCTTATCCATGCAAGAAGATGAATGCTTGGTGGGTCGTACACAAGGTCAATCCTCATGAACGGTTATAAATTAGTTCGTAAATAACTAGAATGTTTAATAATCTTATATTTTTGTCTTCTTGTAAAGACGGTACCGTTTGGCGGATCCAGCAGATGTCGAGCACGCGAGAGCCGTCTTCAACAACAACGCCAGGAAGCTTGTTACGCATGCAATCTTTTATGTCCGGATTCAAGCAACAAACGATTACTTGAAGAGGCATTGTGACACCCTCATTTTTTGATTTCTGCATATATTCATGTTTCATAAACATTTTTATAAGATTGAAACAGAGAAGAATCAAAAGATAGTCAAAAGGATCCAATTTGATTCGTCTAGAGCGCCGAAGACATTTTCCGCGGGCCGCTGGCCACATGGCGTGTCCGGAGCTCACCCCCGCAAATGGGGAAAGGTCCGACCCCGTGGGGCACGTGTTGCCCTGGAGCTAGCCTCTGCGGGGATGTGAGGCCAGTCCCGCAGGACACGTGTCACCTTCGGAGCTAGTCACCGCGGAAAACTGAGGACCAGTCACGCGGGATACGTGTCGATCTCGGAGCTCACCTCCGAGAGGTCCGGTCCTATTGGACACGTGTCACCTCCGGAGCTTATCTCTGGGAGGTCCGTCCCTGTTGGATACGTGTCAACCTTGGAGCTCGTCTCTGAGAAGAATGGAAGTCTGGCGCTGTTAGGATGCGTGGCACACCCGGAGCCACCTCCGAAGAGAGGGGAGGTCCGGCACTGACACGTGTCGTGCGCGGAGCCACCTCCGAATAGAGAGGAGGTCCCGACCGCCAGGATACGTGGCGCACGCGAAGCCCACTTCTGAGAAAGAAGGAGGTCTCGCTCGCTTGACACGCGTCACAGATGAGCTCGTCCCTGTGGAAAGGGGAGACCAGGCCCCGATGGACATGTGGAGCTTCCGGAGCTCATTACCGCAGAGGTAACGAGTTCTGGAGCGGTTTTTGCTTCTGTACGCGTGGGAATGCCGGTACAGGAGGAAACCAACATGAATTCCACAATGTTACCGCACCAAATCAACTAAAGATAAGTTGTTAAGATTCAACGACAATTTGAATAGGACTCTTATTCGAAATACAATCAGATTAGGACTCTTCTCCTCCTGATTATAAATAGAACCCAGAACCTTTGGCCGAAACCACAAACTTCTTTTCCACCTCCTGAGCTGACGACTTAGAGCCGTAGCCCCAGCTCGCCGAGTAAACCCTTCACCGAAGTTCGGTCGAGAGAGATCGCCAGAAGAGGGCCCCAATGATCTGTCTTGCTAGGAGAAGGACCCCGAGACCAAGAAGAACGTAAGGTAGGTCTCCAATACTATTTTACGACACCATCGCATTTTCTTTGCATCTGTTCTTCGATTCCTTTCGAACAGAAGCTTTTTCGTGGACAGATCACTTGTTGATCGGTTTGATCTAAAGTCAAGATCATCGCCACGTCCACAATTGATCTCTACAACTCTGTTCATCGTAAAACCCATGAAAGCCATGCAAGAACACGTACAAACTAAACTGCATCATAGGATTAACATGCATAAGCATCATTGCATCTTAAGGTAGAGTTTGTGCATGATATTGATTGCTGTGAATCTTGTATGTGCGTGATTGCGTATAGAACGACAAGCTCAGGGAGCTGTCTATGACGAGCTGCAACAACCAGGTTTCGAGATCCAAGAGCAACAGGAACCGCAAGAACAAGGCAAGTGCCCCTTGACCATATTGATCCTATGTTTTGAAAAACTGTTTTGTTTGCAAAAGGGTGTGGGTGCTGAGTCAAACATGATGGGAAACCCTTTTATAGGAGTTTACTAGTTTTGGTTAAACCACCCTTGTCGCCAGGGAAGTTTATGCGTCGGGTATGGTTTTTACTTTTATCCTTCGCTGAGTCCATGGGATTAAGGGAAGCGAGATAGATGTGTCTAGTTAACTGCACTCGTAAGAATATTGAGGAACTGATGTTGTTAATGAACATGGATCGGAGGGAGATCTAGGCAAGCCTGGGTTTGTGAATGAGGTAGAATGAGATGGTGGTTTACTTGCCGTAGATCTAAGGACCGGTTCATGCAAGCACATGCCAGGATAACAGTGCCACCACAAGGCCAAGTATGGGTGCGGCTTAGCTGAGTAATTAGGTAAGTTACTAGATTGTTATGCACCGTGGAAGGCGCGGGGAATAGGAATCGAGTGAGGACTGCCCTGGGAACTGCATGGCACAAGAGGGGGCCTGTGGGTGGGAGAATTGGAGATTCTAGCCTGCCGGTGAAACCTTAGTGAGTCCATACATCTAGTAGCTACTTTGTAAAGGCTATTTCGTGATCTCTTGGCCATACACCGATGGTTGTGTACTGGTATAATGGAGGTTCTACAGTCGCCGATGGGTGACGAAATCACAAACTTGTGGGTAAAGTGGTACAAACTCTGCAGAGTCTAAAACTATCATGATAGCCGAGCTTACGGTCACGAGCGCCTGGCCAACTTCCATGATTAGTTGGATGGTTATGGTTTTGGATGGTTTTTGTTATGGTTTGATTTTGGTTTGGTTTTCGGGACTGTTGAGTCTGGGTGATAAGATTTGGTTGCATGACTGTTGAGTCATGGCAACGAGATTGGTCTCGGTGTAAGACGGAATTGTTTATGAGATGAAGTGGTAGCGAATACGAGATGGTATTCGTGAGATGGTAGCGAATACGAGAAGGTATTCGTGAGCAAGAATGAGGTTGATTAATGTCTGTTTGGGACATATAAAGTGATGAACATAATGCTGCTTAGATTGCTTTCGCATTAGTTAGAAGACTTCCGCTGCTAGAATAAAGACTTCCGCTGTTAGATTAAGACTTCCGTTGTTAGCATGAGTCCAAGACTCATGAGACATTGAAATAAACTCTGTTATTCGTGGTTATATATGTTCTGAAATTCAGTTTGCGGATGATGTGTATATGTGTGATGAACATCCTGGGCACACATATGCATCAGTTCTCGGTTCCGTGGTTTTTCCACAGAATTTAGGGTGTCACAGATTGGTATCAGAGCCACGGGTTGATGGCAGGTTACACGCTTCGATAGAAGTCACAAGTTGGTATCAGGCACAGATTGATATTGAAACTGCCATGCCTAGTCACAGATTTGGTAGCTGAGCCACGCTGACCATAAGATGCAAACCTAGGATGCATAGATTGGCATTGGAACTACCTTGATATAGGATACAAACCTAGGAGAAGCCGTAGTTGGATCATAGATTGGCATCACCCTAAGCCATATAGGACCCCCATTGAATAAAAGCCTTGAATAGGAGTTGTGTGAGCCCTTGTGATGATTGTTATGATTGTGTGTGAGTTGTGGGACGTCTCAAGCGTTGTCTGTACCCACACGTAAGTAGAAAGGAGGTGTGAAATGCCTCGGCACTTGTTCACATCCTCATATGGGCTAATACATATAGTCCAATCCACCTTGATGCATATGGTTAGGGGGATCCATCTAATCTTCTAACCTCTATTCTATTTCGTTCTCTCTCACAGATGGTGAGAGGAAACACCGTCCGCCAAGGTAGGAATGTCCGTGTCAACCAAAAGGATGGCCACGATGAAGTTCCTGTTAACCCCGGAGCTGGTGAGAACAACCTGGAACGGTTGATGGCCATGCAGAATCAACTTATGCAAACCATGATCCAAACCTTGGGTCAGTTGCAGGCCAACAACAACAACCCCGTTCCGGCACCACCGCCACCACCACCGCCGGATCATAACAGACTGGGAGAGTTCATGAGGACTCGACCACCCATCTTTGCCCAAGCTAACGACCCCATGGAGGCCGACGACTGGTTGAAATACATGGAGAAGAAGCTTGCCATAGTGCAGTGCAATGACCGAGAGAAGGTTCTTTTTGCGTCGCACCGACTCATGGGAGTTACCGCTGACTGGTGGGATGCCCTATGCAACGCTCATGTCGACCCGGAGACGATCACTTGGATTGAGTTCAAGGAGGGTTTCCGCTCTCATTATATCCCTACCGGTGTAATGATGCTCAAGAGACAGGAGTTCGAAGGTCTCCGCCAAGGACAGAGAAGCGTGAATGAGTATCTTAACAAGTTCATGCAACTGTCCCGGTACGCCCCCAAAGATGTCAACTCGGACCAACGGAAGCAGTACCTGTTCATGAGAGGGTTGAACAATGAGATCTAGGTTCAGCTCCTCAACAATGACTACGCGAGCTTCCAGAAGCTGGTTGACAAGGCTATATTGGTTGAAAGCAAGATCCGAGAGATCGAGCGAGAGTGCAAGAGGAAGATGCCAAACCAGCCCCAAGGGAGCAACGTACGACCTCGGTACATGCCCCCAGCTGCACCGTAGTATGGATCGACCACTCCTGCATACCGCCCTAGTCAGCCACCACAGCAACGATCCGTTGCACAAGCACCTCGTGTGCCTTTGCCTCCTGTGCCCCAACCCAACATGGGCACTCCTGTTCAAAACCCCCGCCCCAACGTACCTGCTGCCATGGGCAACAGGGCATGCTTTGCATGCGGGGAAACAGGACACTTCACGAGCCAGTGCCCGAGGAGAAGTCCTGGACAGCAAGGCAACGTGCCCAAGCAGAACCCGCGACCGAACGGAGTAGGCAATCAAGGAAACCGTGGACAACAATACTATGCTCGCGGCAACGTGAACCATGTCTCTGCTGAGGAAGCACAACAGGCTAAGGACGTCGTAATTGGTATGTTCCTTGCCAATTCCATCCCAGCCACCATTTTATTTGATTCTGGAGCATCACATTCCTTCATATCATCCAAGTATATTGCCAAGCATAATCTACCCATATCACACTTAAAATGTGCTATGTTAGTTAATTCTCCCGGTGGAGAGATGAGGACTAATATAGTATGTCCGAAAGTAAGCCTTAAAATAAGGGGGTAGACTTCCTTGCCAACCTCATTGTCTTGGATTCCCAAGGGCTTGACATAATACTCGGGATGGATTGGTAAGCAAGCACAACGGAGTAATCCAGTGTGCTGAGAGGAGCGTGCAGTTGACAAACGAGCACAGTATTCGTATCGAGTTTAAGTCAGCCCAACAAACAACCAATAAGGCAAGTTTGAACCACGTCGAAGGAGCAACGTTGGACAACATTCCAGTAGTTCAGGAATTCTCGGACATGTTTCCAGAAGAGCTTCTAGGTATGCCACCTGACCGGGACATTGAGTTTGCCATTGATTTGGTACCCAGAACTGCACCCATAGCAAAGAGACCCTATAGGATGCCCACCAATGAACTAGTGGAACTCAAGAAGCAAATTCAGGAGCAGTTGGAGAAGGGTTTTATACGTCCAAGCTCGTCACCATGGGGAGCCCCCGTGCTCTTCGTAGACAAAAAGGATGGGACCCAAAGGATGTGCGTGGATTATAGGTCTCTCAACGAGGTGACAATCAAGAACAAATACCCTCTGCCCAGTATAGAAGACCTATTCGACCAAATGAAAGGAGCCCGAGTGTTCTCCAAGATTGATCTTCGGTCGGGATACTTCCAGCTGAAAATTAAGCCCTCCGATATACCCAAGACTGCCTTTCAGACACGGTATGGTTCGTGTGAATATACCATCATGTCTTTTGGGTTAACAAATGCACCCACATACTTCATGTACCTTATGAACAAGGTTTTCATGGAGTACTTGGATAAGTTCGTCGTGGTTTTCATCGACGACATTATGGTGTATTTAAAAAGTGAGGAGGAGCATAAAGAACATTTAAGATTGACCTTGCAGAAAATGCGCGAGCATCAATTGTATGCCAAGCTTAACAAGTGTCAATTTTGGCTAAAGGAGATATCGTTCCTAAGCCACATTATCTCCGAGGAAGGAGTATCAGTTGATCCCGGAAATGTGAGAGATATTCTGAAGTGGAACCAGCCGCAAAACGTGAGGGATATTCGGAGTTTTCTTGGGATGGTTGGATACTACCGACGCTTCATCAAGGACTTCTCTAAGATAGCAAAACCTATGATGGAGTTGCTAACGAAGGGAAAAGCGTTCCAGTGGACATCAGCGTGCCAAGAGAGCTTTGAGGAACTCAAGAAAAGGCTAACCACAGCGCCAGTTTTGGTATTGCCAGACGTAGGCAAGAGCTTTGACATATATTGTGACGCATCAAGACAAGGGATCAGATGTGTGCTCATGCAAGAAGGACAAGTGGTAGCCTATGCCTCATGGCAATTAAAGAAGCACGAGCTTAATTATCCTACACATGACTTGGAGCTAGCAGCAGTAGTGCATGCATTAAAGATTTGGAGACAATATATCCTTGGTCATCGATGTGAGATCTATACGGATCATAAAAGCCTCAAGTACATATTTACACAAACGGACTTGAATTTGAGGCAACGTCGATGGTTGGAACTCATCAAGGATTACGATGTTGGAATCAACTACCACCCTGGAAGGGCCAATGTAGTAGCTGATGCATTGAGCCGGAAGGGAGCATGTTGCCAACTCACGGTTCGAGAGCTACCACCCGAACTACACAAGGAGTTCGAACGATTACACCTCGGATTCTTGAACAAGATGGAAGTGATGGAACTCCACTCTTCATTGGAGCAAGAGATAAGAGGTGGCCAAGCAACGGATGAGGAGAATAAGGAAATCAAGGAAAGGATCCGACAAGGAATAGAGAAGGATTTCAAGGAAGATGAGAAGGGTACGCTTTGGCTAGGAAAAAGGATTTGTGTGCCTAACGTGAAGCACATCCGCGACATGATATTAAAAGAGGCACATGATTCACCTTATTCCATACATCCCGGAAGTACCAAAATGTACAAGGACCTGAATACTTGTTATTGGTGGGACGGTTTGAAAAGGGACATAGCCGAGTACGTTGCCCCATGCGATACATGCCAACGGGTGAAGGCCGAACATCAAAGATCCGCTGGATTGTTGCAACCCTTGAAGGTACCCGAGTGGAAGTGGGAAGACATCAGTATGGATTTTATCATCGGATTGCCACGTACTCAGTCGGGTTAGGACTCCATCTGGGTTATCGTGGACCGATTGACGAAAATAGCTCATTTTCTCCCTGTAAGGGCCAAGTACAACGTTGCACAATTAGCCGAGTTGTACATGGAGCATATCGTGTGCCGTCATGGAGTCCCAAGGAGGATAGTCTCAGATCGAGGTTCTCAGTTTACTTCTAGATTTTGGAGGAAGTTGCAGAAAGCTATGGGTACACGACTGGATTTTAGCTCCGCCTATCACCCACAAACCGATGGACAAACCGAAAGGACAAACCAAATTTTGGAGGACATGTTGAGAGCTTGCGCCTCGAATCATGGGCATAGTTGGGATAGGAGTTTACCGTACGCTGAATTCTCCTATAATAACAGCTATCAAGCTAGATTGAAGATGTCGCCTTTTGAAGCATTGTACGGTAGATGGTGTAGAACGCCGCTGTTTTGGAACGAGACCGGAGAAAACAGGTGTTTGGACCCGAAGTGCTACAAGAAGCTAAAAAGCAAGTCCAGACGATACGGGAGAACTTAAAGGCTGCTCAGTCACGACAGAAAGGCTATGCGGACAATAGGCGAAGGAAGTTAATTTTTGAAGTAGGAGACTTCATATACCTTAAGGTATCGCCTATCCGTGGCCAACGACGTTTCAACGTCAAAGGCAAGATAGCACCTCGCTACATCGGGCCATTTAAGATTTTAGACAAGTGAGGAGAAGTAGCCTATCAACTAGGGCTCCCAACACACCTCTCCGACGTACATGACGTGTTTCATGTATCCAAGCTCAAGAAGTGCTTGAGGATACCAGAAGAGCAAGTACCGATGGATAAACTTGAACTTCAAGAGGATCTGACCTACGCAGAGCACCCTGTCCGAATTTTGGACGTAAAGGAAAGGGTCACGAGGAACAAAGTAATCCGATGGTGCAAGGTAAATTGGAGCCATCACACCAAAGCTGAAGCCACATGGGAGCGTGAAGAAGACCTCAAGACAGAATTCTCTCATTTATTCTCTACTATCAATCTCGAGGGCAAGATTCAATTTAAGGGGTTAGATTTGTGACACCCTCATTTTTCGATTTCTGCATATATTCATGTTTCATAAACATTTTTATAAGATTAAAACAGAGAAGAATCAAAAGATAGTCAAAAGGAGCCAATTTCAATTCGCCTAGAGTGCCAAAGATATTTTTCGTGGGCCGCTGGCCACATGGCGTGTCCGGAGCTCACCCCTGCAAATGGGGAAAGGTCCGACCCCGTGGGACACGTGTTGCCCTGGAGCTAGCCTCTGCGGGGAAGCGAGGCTAGTCCCGCGGGACACGTGTCACCTTCGGAGCTAGTCACCGCGGAAAACAGAGGACCAGTCACGCGGGATACGTGTCGATCTCAGAGCTCACCTCCGAGAGGTCCGGTCCTATTGGACACGTGTCACCTCCGGAGCTTATCTCCGGGAGGTCCGTCACTGTTGGACACGTGTCAACCTCGGAGCTCGTCTCTGAGAAGAAAGGAAGTCTGGCGCTGTTAGGATGCGTGGCACACCGGGAGCCACCTCCAAAGAGAGGGGAAGTCTGGCACTGACATGTGGCGTGCACGGAGCCACCTCCGAATAGAGAGGAGGTCCCGACCGCCAGGATACATGGTGCATGCGGAGCCCACTTCTGAGAAAGAAGGAGGTCTCGCTCGCTTGACACGCGTCACAGATGAGCTCGTCCCTGCGGAAAGGGGAGACCAGGCCCCGATGGACACGTGGAGCTTTCGGAGCTCATCACCGCGGAGGTAACGAGTTCTGGAGCGGTTTGTGCTTCTGTACGCGTGGGAATACCGGTACGGGAGGAAACCGACATGAATTCCACAATGTTACCGCACCAAATCAACTAAAGATAAGTTGTTAAGATTCAACGACAATTTGAATAGGACTCTTATTCGAAATACAATCAGATTAGGACTCTTCTCCTCCTGATTATAAATAGAACCCAGAACCTTTGGCCGAAACCACGAACTTCTTTTCCACCTCCTGAGCTGACGACTTAGAGCCCTAGCCCCAGCTCACCGAGTAAATCCTTCGCCGAAGTTCAGTCAAGAGAGATCGCCGGAAGAGGGCCCCAACGATATGTCTTGCTAGGAGAAGGACCCCGAGACCAAGAAGAACGTAAGGTAGGTCTCCAATACTACCTTACGAAATCATCGCGTTTTCTTTGCATCTGTTCTTTGATTCCTTTCGAACAGAAGCTTTTTCGTGGACAGATCACTTGTTGATCGGTTTGATCTAAAGTCAAGATCATCGCCACGTCCACAATTGATCTCTACAACTCTGTTCAGCGTAAAACCCATGCAAGCCATGCAAGAACACGTACAAACTAAACTGCATCATAGGATTAACATGCATAAGCATCATTGCATCTTAAGGTAGAGTTTGTGCATGATATTGATTGATGTGGATCTTGTATGTGCGTGATTGCGTATAGAAAGACAAGCTCAGGGAGTTGTCTACAACGAGCTGCAACAACCAGGTTTCGAGATCCAAGAGCAACAGGAACCGCAAGAACGAGGCAAGTGCCCCTTGACCATATTGATCCTATGTTTTGAAAAACTGTTTTGTTTGCAAACGGGTGTGGATGCTGAGTCAAACATGATGGGAAACCCTTTTATAGGAGTTTACTAGTTTTAGTTAAACCACCCTTGTCGCCAGGGAAGTTTATGAGTCAGGTATGGTTTTTATTTTTATGCTTCGCTGAGTCCATAGGATTACGGGAAGCGAGATAGATGTGTCTAGCTAACTGCAATCGTAAGAATATTGAGGAACTGATGTTGTTAATGAACATGGATCGGAGGGAGATCTAGGCAAGCCTTGGTTTGTGAATGAGGTAGAATGAGATGGTGGTTTACTTGCCGTAGATCTAAGGACCGGTTCATGCGAGCACATGCCAGGATAACAGTGCCACCACAAGGCCAAGTATGGGTGCGGCTTAGCTGAGTAATTAGGTAAGTTACTAGATTGTTATGGACCGCTGACACGACCCCATTGGTCCTGTCAAGCCAGGATCACGCTGAGGGGTGCTGCGTTGCACAGCACCGTATAACACACGTCAAAGGTACAAAGCGGAAGCGGAAGTTTATTACATAAACAGGTTTATGAACATGTTTACAGCAAAATAAGCTCAGTCTACACTCGCGGGCGTAGACTAAGCATCAAGTGCATGTTCAGCCCTCGAACGTGTCCTTGCTAGCACACACGCACACTAACTCTGCGGCGTGCACGACTCCCACTCGACGGGGTTCCCCTCCTGGGGTTCCGTCTCCTCTTCGGGAGTCCCTTCCTCATAGAACCCTGCAAAAGCTTCAAACACAAGCAGTGAGCACGAAGGCTCAGCAAGTCTGACCCGTCTCACCTAAACATGGAACTTCTACATGAGGGTAATGGGTTACATGAGGTAAAAATCAGTTGCAAGGACTCTCCTAATTAGTAGAACCTTACTTTCAAGTTTTAGCAGCAGGTTGTGGAGAACCTTACGCTAAGGCACATGAGAGAGCCGCAATCAAACATGAAACGCATTTCTCTCATGTACTTTGCCCAAAGTTGAAAAGAACTTTAGTTAGCTCTAAGCTACAGCATATCATTAACAATCAATGTCCAGCTTTCAATCAGCAACATTTTAACATGTAACTAGCCTGTTCTTGCTACGTCATGGTACAGTGAACAAGTGGTACTCACTGACCGCGAGGGACGGTGATTATAATCGATTTACACCTGCAGGGGTTACCCGAACAACCCGTCACGTACGCCCGTACTCGATGTTGCCTACAGCAACCATCACGGACGCCGTACGCGACTACCTTTCACCCGTCAGCCAAATGTTGAACCGGTCCAATCGTCCCGAGCAAGAGGTCTCTGCACGCGCATCTCAGTGCCGCCAGCCGATTTACACCTCGAGCTCTCAACCTACCCTCTGAACGACCAGCTATGCCTCAACACCCAGCTACCCAAGTTACATCTGTTTCCTGGTTCCCATATAGCCGGTAGGTCTTCGGTACTGTTCTAGCTTGTTCAACAGGCCCGCACACGGCTCGGTCCTCAATCGACACAAGCGGAGCTACAGCACACAGGCCCCAAAGTCCTGCTGTCCTTACCCTCCGCTCGGTCTCATTTTCTTGCCATGTGTATCATGTGCTACCTCTACCCGAGCAATGTGCCTCTAGCCTATTCTCGCGAGTAGTTCCAACTACTCGACTTGTACCGAATCCTACAATATCTTAGCAATGCGGTGGCTAACGAGGTTTTCGATCCTAAACCCAACCCATGGTTTTCTTGGCTATGCAGTTGGGTTTCCAATCAAGACTCTAATGCAAAGAAAAATATTCAAAGATGTGCTCAAAACAATAAACATTTGTAAAAAGATTAATGCAAACCGGAGCTTGCCTTGCTGCTCTTGGTCGTAGGCTAGCTGCTCCTCCGGAGTTACGAAGTCTAGGACTTCGGGTTCCTCCTCGACCTTAGCGACTACATGATAAGAGCAATATATGTATCAATTTAAATGCATTTGTATTACTTTGAAGTTGTGAAGTCTATAACCCTTGCTAGACAGACCTAATGACTGTGAAACTTTGAGGATTCTCCAGTTAAAATTCCTAACAGCTTAAACTTTGAGGAATTAATTCTGGAGAATTAAGGGTTTTTATGAAGTGAAACTTGATTTGCTGAAAAGTGCTCAAAGAGCTGGATTCAACAAAATTTGGTTCACTCGATTTGGAGCTTTATAGCCAAAGTTATGAGGATTTGAAGTTTGGAAGAATTCTGAAAATCGGGGGGAAAAGTTTAAACTCTCGGGTCCCGCGGGGACACGTGTCGAGCGCGGAGGTGTCCGGCACACCGGGGATACCACACGTGTCGAGCGCAGAGGTGTCCGGCATACCGGAGCTCACAGGGTATTTGCGCGCCAGCACAGCCGATCCCCGGCCACAACCGATCCCGATTTAAATTCTTCAGCCGCTGACACGTGGGCCAGCCGGCTTCGTCTTCCTCCCGCTGTTTTCTCGCGCCCGCGCCGCCGACCTCGCCGGAGCAGACTCGGAGCTCACCGGCTCGCCGCTGCCGGACCTCCCATGGGCTGAAACTCGCCACCAGGGGATTGTCGACGTCGAGGAACACTTCGGTGGTGTCAGGTCGGGCTGAGGGTGAACGAAAATAGCTCGGCGACGCGCCGCGGCCTCGGTAGAGGTTCGGCGCTGTCGACCGTGGGTCCTAACCCGCCAACACCTCGAACAAACGGTCCTACAGCATCAGCGTACCTCTAGGAAGCTCGACAAGGTGTAAAAAGGGTTCAGGGATGGCGGCAAGTCGATCGGCACCATGTGACCGATCTTGTCCGCCATGACCGCCCTTGATCGAGCTCGAAATTCGTTACTCCTAGACAGTTTCACGCCACGGATGCAGAAAAGAACTTGATCGCCGGCTAGTCCAGCGTCTACGTGCAAGATTCGATGACCTCCGAAAGATCATAGAACATGAATTTAAAGAAACCGTACCGGAAGCTCAGTTTAAGGTTGCCGGAGCAAAACTGAGAATTCACCGGCGAGAGTTCACGGCGTGGCTTGAGCTTCAGGTGGAAGCAGTGTGGAGTCCGTGCGCTCCTGTTGCCGCCCTTGCTCGGCCGTGGAAGTGGTTGCAGCGTGCTGCCCGCGTGAGACCGATCGCCGTCCTTCAGCTAAACTGCGGCGGTCGTCGTTGATCACGGGAACAGGGGCCAAAACTCGGTGGTTCAGGCGTTGGGAGGGTGGTGCGCGACCTCCGGTGGCTGTCTAGCAGCTTAGGAATGAAGGAGATTGTTTTGCTGGTTTTTCCCGATTGAGCAGAGAGCTGCGGTCAGAAACAATGCCGCTGCTCGGGTTTGCCCGCGAGAAGATAATGCCGGCCGACTCCTGCTCGGCTGAGGCGGTGCCGGTCGCGTGGGGGCGCGAGCAAGCCGCCCTGGGCGCCAGCGCACGGAGGGGGAAGCAGCTGGTGGCGCCGGTAGCTGCTCGGTGGCACAGCCGACAGCTGCTCGGTGGAATTTCCCACCGAGACTCTGACTTTGGTTGCAAGTTTCTCCTTCTTCCCTCTATGACATGTGGGTCCCACCCGGGGTTTTAACCTCTGAAATTTACTCCTGATCACTGTAGTGAACAGTGAACTCCATAATACCCCTGGTGATTCAGATTATTCACCCTTGAGCCATTCGAATTGAATAGGATTCGAATTGGGTTTGGTTTGAGTGAATTTCAGCACAAGTGCAGTTTTAAATTCAAATGAAGTTTGAATTTATCCTACTTAGCTCATGTCAAGATCAACCCCAAATGGAGTGTAAATTGGTGTGTGAGTTCACAAAAATGTGCTGAGTAAGAATATGCCTCCCACTTTTAAATCCATGGGATAAAAACAGTTTGAATTTGAATATGGTTCCAAACTGCCCTCTTTCTAACTATACCCAAAATGACCTCAAAAAGGTTTGGAATTTGGGTGAAACTTGGCATGGACATCCTTAGCATAGTGTAGGAGTTTTCATATGTCCAGCCCACCTATATCACATGTGGGAAATACCACTTTTGCAATATGTGAGTTTGTACTCTAATGAGCATGTTGATAATTGTTACTTGCTCTTCATTTGTGTTCATCATCCTTCCTCACATGAGGTGTGTGGTGTGGTGATAAACACTGCGAATGTGTGTCAAAAACTGAGGCCCTTACATTCCTCCCCCCTTAACAGAATCTCGTCCCGAGATTATAAGGTGAAAGTGAGAGAGAGGACGGTGAAAAATTACCGGATATGCGATGTGAAAAATTCGGGGTAGTTAGTGCGAAGGAATTCTTCGCTTTCCCATGTCGCTTCGTCCATGGAGTGATTACTCCATAGAACCTTGTAGAACCACAACGTACGGTTGCGTGTGGTTCGGGCCTTTTTATCAATAATCTGCACCGGTTCCTCCCGATAGGTGAGATCCGGTTGCAGTTCTTCAATGTCTTCCAGCTGAACGGTAGCTGATAGCTTGAGACACTTCCTCAGCTGGGAAATGTGAAAGACGTCGTGCACACCGGAAAGTGTTTCTGGTAATTTCAACCGGTATGCCACTGATCCACCTCTTTCGGTAATCTGGAATGGACCGATGAATCGGGGTGCCAACTTTCCTCTCACCCCAAATCTGTTTACGCCCTTCATTGGAGACACCCGCAGGTATACGTGATCTCCAACTTCGAATTGTAATGGGCGCCTTCTCCGGTCCGCATACTGCTTCTGACGGGATTGAGCGGCTTTTAGGTTCGCTTGAATTAGTCGAACCTTTTCTTCCGCGTTGTTGACGAGGTCAATCCCGAAGGTAACCCTTTCGCCAGACTCACACCAGTTCAAAGGTGTGCGGCATTTCCTACCGTATAGCGCCTCGTAGGGCGCCATCTCGATGCTGGCTTGGTACCCATTGTTGTACGAGAACTCGGCTAACGGCAAGTGATCATCCCAATTCTTGCCGTGGTTGATAGCGCAAGCTCGTAGCATGTCTTCTAAAATTTGATTTACCCGCTCCGTTTGCCCATCCGTCTGCGGGTGGTAGGCTGAACTACGGATCAGCTTCATCCCCAAGGCAGCGTGTAGCTGCTCCCAAAAACGGGACACAAATAAAGTGCCCCGATCCGATACGATGGTACGGGGTACGCCGTACAAACATAGGATCCGTGAGATGTACAGTTCAGCGTACTTCTTGGCATTGTAATTTGTGTTGACCGGGATGAAATGGGCAACTTTGGTGAGCCGATCGATGATCACCCACACAGAATCATGTTTCTGCAAGGTGGTGGGTAAACCGACGATGAAGTCCATGCTCACATCCTCCCACTTCCAGGCAGGAATGCCCAGTGGTTGTAGCAGTCCCGGTTTCCGCATATGATCTGCCTTCACCCTCCGACATGTATCACACTCGGACACGTATTTTGCAACCTCGCGCTTCATCCGTGTCCACCAAAATTTTCTTCTGAGTTCGTGATACATCTTGTTACTGCCGGGGTGAATAGAGAACTTTGATAAGTGAGCCTCATCAAAGATCTTCTTCCGTAGTTCCGGGTTTCGGGGTATGACAATCCGGTCCTTGAACCATAGGACGCCGTCTCCGTCCTTCCGGAAACATTTCAACTCCCCACTGTCTACGCGCTCCGCAAATGTGACATGCCCTTGTCATTCTTCTGGGCTGCCGCTATCTCTTCACGGATGGTGGGGATCAAAGCTATGTTGTAGAGAGCTCCGTGTGGAATCACATGGAGTGGTGGTTCGCTCTCTTCCAACGGTGTGATGGTCAGATTATTGACGTGTGACTTGCGGCTCCGCGCATCTGCCACTACGTTTTCTTTGCCCGGATGATAATGGATCTCTATTTCGTAATCCTTTATCAGTTCTAACCATCTTCGTTGCCTCATGTTCAGCTCCTTCTGAGTGAATATGTACTTGAGGCTTTTGTGGTCGGTATATAAATGTACGAGGTTACCGAGTAGGTAGTGCCTCCACATTTTTAGTGCAAGTACCACGGCAGCGAGCTCCAAGTCGTGAGTTGGATAATTTTGCTCATGGTTCCTAAGCTGCCGTGATCCATACGTGACCACTCTTCGGTCTTGCATCAGCACACATCCGAGCCCAATGCCGGATGCATCGCAGTATACATCGAACGGTTTTGTTGTGTCTGGCTGCGCCAAAACCGGTGTTGATGTCAGGTGCTTGACTAAAGCCTTGAATGCTGCTTCACATGTTGGACTCCAAATATATTTGGTAGCCTTCTTCAGCAGCTCTGTCATTGGCTTGGCAATCTTCGAGAAGTTCGGAATGAACCTCCGATAATATCCCGCGAGTCCGAGGAAACTCCGTACCTCGTGAACAATTCTCGGGGATTTCCAATTCAGCACTTGAGTGATCTTGCTCGGGTCCACAGCGATACCCTCCGCTGAGATGATATGCCCGAGGAAAGGCACTTGCGATATCCAAAACTCGCATTTGCTGAATTTTGCGTATAACTTGTGATCCCGCAGCCGTTGCAAGACTATACGCAGATGCTTTTTGTGATCTTCCTCCGACTTAGAATATACCAGGATGTCGTCGATGAAGACCACGACAAACTTGTCCAGCTCCGGCATGAATACCGAGTTCATCAAGTACATGAAGTGAGCTGGAGCATTGGTGAGGCCAAAGGACATAACCAGGTACTCATAAAGTCCGTACCTCGTCGAGAAAGCCGTCTTTGGAATGTCCTCAGCCCTTATCTTAATCTGATGGTACCCGGATCTTAAATCCATCTTGGAAAAGATCTTTGCTTCGACCAACTGATCAAACAACATGTCGATCCGTGGCAACGGGTACTTGTTCTTGATGGTTACGGCATTTAATGGACGATAGTCCACGCAAAGCCGCAACGTCTCATCCTTCTTCTTGACAAATAATGCCGAACAGCCCCATGGCGAGGAGCTCGGCCTAATAAAACCCTTCTCCAGAAGGTCCGTGAGCTGAGTCTTTAGTTCAGCCAACTCCTTGGGCGCCATCTTGTACGGCCTTCGGGATATTGGCATGGTTCCCGGTGCAAGTTCAATCTTGAACTCCACCTCTCTATCGGGTGGCATCCCCGGCAAATCATCCGGGAATACATCAGGGAACTCTCGGACCACCGGAATATCTTCCAATCTGATGACTGTGGCTTGATAGACACTTGGAAGTTTTATTTCTGGACTGTCCAGAAATAATGAGTGAGACTCATGCACTTCGGAGTTCAAGTGCACGACTCGGAGGACGGTGTCTAAAACAGCGCCGTGGCGGGTTAACCACGACATCCCTAAGATGACATCGACCTTTTGTCCCTCTAAAATTATGAGAGACGTAGGGTAAACTCTACCCTCTAAGCACAATGGCGCTTTTGGGACCATCATGCTTGCTGAAATTTTCCCACCCGGTGAACAGATCACATAAGGACTATCGGTGGGTAGTATTTGCAAGCTATATTTATCAATGAAAGCTTGACTAATGAAACTATGCGTGGCGCCTGAATCGAATAGTACTATAGCGGGATGCTGGTGGAGTTGGAACATACCCGCAAGGATTGGCTCGCTCTCCGGCACGTCCTCAATGGCAAGTTGGTGGACAGTGCCGGGCCTAGGGTTTGCCCGCCGTGCATTAGTAGGGTTCCGGGGTTGATTCCTCCCCGGAAACTGTGGTGCCACTCCGCCGCCTTGCCTCTACGGGCAACTGCTCGCGAAGTGCCCTGGACGACCACACTTGTAACATGTGGCCGCTGCTGGTGGAGTGCTCGGTGGATGAAAGCCCGGCATGCGTTGCTGAGGTGCAAACGCACGCGGCATCGCCCGCTGCTGCTGTTGTTGTTGCGGTGGTACTGGCAGTGCCGGCCGGAATGCCGGTGAAGAGTACGGCCGACTGCGGAACGGTATCGACCGCTGTGGTGGCTGCCAGCGTGGTCCTGATGGTGGGCGATTCACCATCCAAAACTTCTGAGAAGGACCTCCTCCTTCTCCGCTGCTCTGCGGCGCGCTTCGCTTTCGCTCTGCCGCCGCCAACTCCTTGCCGGAGTCCTCCTGAACAATCGCAGCATCAATGATGTCGTTGAGGCTGCCGCGATTGAACATCGCCAACTTGTCCTTCAGGAGCGGGTTAAGCCCCTGGTAAAAATGGTCTCGCCGCTTCTCGTCTGTATCTGCGTGATACGACGCGTAGAGCGCGAGATCGTTGAACGCTCTGGAGTATTCCAGCGCGTTCCGGCTCCCTTGCTGCAGGTGCAAGAACTCCTGCATCTTCCTCTTCATTAGACCTGGCGGTATATGATAGGCCCTGAAGGCCGTCCGGAACTCCGCCCAGGTCATCACTCGGTCGGTGGGCTGTGAAGCACAGAAGTTGGCCCACCACGTGCTCGCGGATCCTTGGAGCTGCTGGACCGCGAACTGAGTCTTGCGCTGCTCGCTGATTTGGAGCAGCCCGAACTTCATTTCTATGGCGCGGAGCCAATTGTCCGCGTCAAGTGGTTCATCCGCCCTCGAGAATACAGGGGGATGAGTCGCCAGGAAGTCGGAGTAGGAGCTCTGTTGGCGCTCCTCACGATCTTGACGTCTCTCTGGGCGAGACGTATTCGCAATTAAGGTTTGCAGCAGCTCCGTGTGCTGCTGATGTGAACCCGCCATTGCCGCGACTATGTCGGCCAATGTAACTGTTGGCAGTGGCGGTGGCGGTGTTTGCTGTTGCTGCTGCTGTCCCGAGGAGTCCTCGGGAGGTTGTTGGGAGGTCTCTCCCCCTTGGCTAGTACCTCCAACATCAGGGTTGGCACGGGTACGCGTCATTCTGAAATTCAACACAGCAGCAATTAGCACATGTCTTACTCAAAATTCCATAAACAGCAGTAGGTATTGAAGCGACGCATGATTAACTTGCACAACATTCACATATATTGATAAAGCATAAACTTTATACAAGATACATTATTCTCGGATCTCCGAGAAGTCGTGCTCATGTCGTCACTACCTATACATACGCTACTGTCCACACGACATGTCACCGATTACAAAAGTTGGGTTCCCGCTACCCTAGCTGCCCTACTTGGCAACCGTAACCCCCTACTCGGAGTAGAACTCGACCTCCTGTGGGTCGTCCTCCTCCGGTACCTCTGCTGGTGGCTCTGGGTCTACCACCTCTTCTCCCATCCCGGGTTCTCCCATTGCTGGAAGGCCCAAGACCACCGGTACGCCTAACACCGGGGGCACGCGGTCCTGCAAAGCATGCACCTCGTCCATAGCTTGGTTGTAGTCCTCTTCCCAGCCTTGGCCTTCCTCGATAGCGTCGTCCCGCTCTTGAGCAAGGTCCTCATTCTGCTGGGTTAGGGTCTGCACCAGCTCTTGCAACGCCGCGATGTCAACACGGCTCTTCTTCTTTGCCTTCTTCAGACGACGCAACTGATTGTGTTGTTCATTCAGTCGCTTGATCGTCGGAAGGAGCACATTGCGGAGTGCGCTGTGAGCACTCTCGAAATGATATCCACGGCTTGTGCTCTCCTTGAGCTTTGTGGCGAGATGCTCCGTATGAACAGCCTTGCTGTCCATCACAGCGTTTCCCGCCCTCATTTGGAGGCTGAGATTTGCCTCCGCGGGGTTGTACCTTGGGCAACTCGGGTCTGTTGCCTCCAGGTACCTCTCTTCCCACACATGCTGAGCTCGTCCCTCCACCGGAACGAGTGCGTATGGAGTGCCCTCCATAGCCTGCACGTGTAGTTGGCAGAAACGTGACATAGTGTCACGAGCTGCCACTTGCCACATCCCTTCCGGTTGTCTTCCTCTCACCGTGACGGTGAATGGCACCCAACCGGGTGGCGTAGGTCCTGCAGGAACCTCGACATGGATCGTCCACGTCTTGTTCCCCTTTTCGCCTTCTTCCTTGGCGAAGTACTGTGGCATCTGATTGTACCCGAAATATTGGAGCATTTGCCACAATGCTTCCGGGTAGCCGCTACAGTCAGAACAGTGGGAAACCACCCACCCGTTCTCCAACTGTTTATCTGCTGTCATCTGTAAAAATATATTTAGGAAATGTCAAATATTCATTTAAACAGTAACCCATGGAGTTATAACATAAGACATGTCATTGAACCCACAAAACTTGGAAACATAGTTCAAATTTTAAACAAATTTGACTGTTGATCTGCTGTTCCCATGACAGCCCTGACCAGTTTCCATTTCAACCTGATTTAGGCCATGTTGAAGGCAAAACCAATTCTGAAGCTCAACATCAAAGTTAAAGTTAACTTCAACAGCTTTCCATAAAGTATTTGCTTGGCCTAAGATCTGTCCTGGTTCAAAAGTTATGAGATGTCAAAGTTAACAGAATTCCTGGAGATAATTGGACAGCACCTCCCTGCTTTAGGTACTGATTTGATCCAAGAATCCCAGTTAATTCGTTTCCTACTCTGACAAAACTTTCTGTTACAAAGTTGTAACCCATCTCATGAGCTTTCCAGAACTACCTCATTTCCTATTTTTGGATTTTTAAGCAGGAAGTTATGCTTAATTTACAGAGAGTCTACAGAGAGTCTTTGCTCTGCCCTGTTTTCTGGACAGTTTCAACTCTACTGTATTTTTCGAGTGGTTAAGGGATGAAACACCTCTGGACCTCAACAGAAAAGTGGTAAAACTCTTCCAAAGCTTTCCAGAAATGTATCATATGACCCAACCTCGAAAGAACTCAACCTCTAACCCCTGATTAACTTCAGCCTTGATCCAGCTGAAAACAGAGTGCTCTGTCCTTAACAACCTATAAGTTGAAAACTCGTTAACTTTGAATATCCTGTTCAAGGGAAGGAGTTACATCAAGTTTTACTACTTTGGATCAAAACCTTCAAGTTTTTAAATGAAATTGTTCATTTAGTTGGGTGTGACGTCGATGCGTCACCAGATTATGTCGGTACTACGTCCTCACCAAGACAAACCTATACCGGACTTAGCCGGCTTCGTTAATTCAGTGGCACTAAACGTCACTCGCATACGGATGCTACACGTCTACCGTTTCGTGGTTAGGCTACCTGCAGAAACTCAAACAATCATCAGACTCGGCTGCACACCGAGCCCGGAATCCATACAGTTCGTACAACCGGCCGTCATCACTCGCCCGGATGTTCTCAAGCCAAACACGCCTTGAGTTACGTGTTCACATTTTAGACCACGTGACGGGGTCTCCCAAGTTGCACCACGCACGCCAGGGACAGACGTTGCTCGAATACCCCAAACGACATGAAGAGTCGTAGAGGATATCAAAGCGGGTCGGGTTACCTGCCACCCGTGGGGCTCCACCCTTCAGCTTGTGCGCACTGGTGGACAGCGCTTACGTGCACCCCCCAAGACATACACGTCCCGAGATGCACGATTTTCCGACATAATCAAATAGGTTAATAAGCCACTTTCTATATACTAATAACATCCTTATACGGGCTACTAACTCGTTCCTCACTGGATTTTTGAAAAATAAGACATTTATAATGTGTTAAACCTCAAGCGAGCTCTGATACCAACGCTGACACGACCCCATTGGTCCTGTCAAGCCAGGATCACGCTGAGGGGTGCTGCGTTGCACAGCACCGTATAACACACGTCAAAGGTACAAAGCGGAAGCGGAATTTTATTACATAAACAGGTTTACGAACATGTTTACAGCAAAATAAGTTCAGTCTACACTCGCGGGCGTAGACTAAGCATCAAGTGCACGTTCAGCCCTCGAACGTGTCCTTGCTAGCACACACGCACACTAACTCTGCGGCGTGCACGACTCCCACTCGACGGGGTTTCCCTCCTGGGGTTCCGTCTCCTCTTCGGGAGTCCCTTCCTCATAGAACCCTGCAAAAGCTTCAAACACAAGCAGTGAGCACGAAGGCTCAGCAAGTCTGACCCGTCTCACCTAAACATGGAACTTCTACATGAGGGTAATGGGTTACATGAGGTAAAAATCAGTTGCAAGGACTCGCCTAATTAGTAGAACCTTACTTTCAAGTTTTAGCAGCAGGTTGTGGAGAACCTTACGCTAAGGCACATGAGAGAGCCGCAATCAAACAAGAAACGCATTTCTCTCATGTACTTTGCCCAAAGTTGAAAAGAACTTTAGTTAGCTCTAAGCTACAGCATATCATTAACAATCAATGTCCAGCTTTCAATCAGCAACATTTTAACATGTAACTAGCCTGTTCTTGCTACGTCACGGTACAGTGAACAAGTGGTACTAACTGACCGCGAGGGACGGCGATTATAATCGATTTACACATGCAGGGTTACCCGAACAACCCGTCACGTACGCCCGTACTCGATGTTGCCTACAGCAACCATCACGGACGCCGTACGTGACTACCTTTCACCCGTCAGCCAAATGTTGAACCGGTCCAATCGTCCCGAGCAAGAGGTCTCTGCATGCGCATCTCAGTGCCCGCCAGCCGATTTACACCTCGAGCTCTCAACCTACCCTCTGAACGACCAGCTATGCCTCAACACCCAGCTACCCGAGTTACATCAGTTTCCCGGTTCCCATATAGCCGGTAGGTCTTCGGTACTGTTCTAGCTTGTTCAACAGGCCCGCACACGGCTCGGTCCTCAATCGACACAAGCGGAGCTACAGCACACAGGCCCCAAAGTCCTGCTGCCCTTACCCTCCGCTCGGTCTCATTTTCTTGCCATGTGTATCATGTGCTACCTCTACCCGAGCAATGTGCCTCTAGCCTATTCTCGCGAGTAGTTCCAACTACTCGACTTGTACCGAATCCTACTCTATCTTAGCAATGCGGTGGCTAACGAGGTTTTCGATCCTAAACCCAACCCATGGTTTTCTTGGCTATGGAGTTGGGTTTCCAATCAAAACTCTAATGCAAAGAACAATATTCAAAGATGTGCTCATAACAATAAACATTTGTAAAATGGTTAATGCAAACCGGAGCTTGCCTTGCTGCTCTTGGTCGTAGGCTAGCTGCTCCTCCGGAGTTACGAAGTCTAGGACTTCGGGTTCCTCCTCGACCTTAGCGACTACATGATAAGAGCAATATATGTATCAATTTAAATGCATTTGTATTACTTTGAAGTTGTGAAGTCTATAACCCTTGCTAGACAGACCTAATGACTGTGAAACTTTTACTGTGGCTTGGTTACAACCTAAACAGAGACTTGGCCAAGTTTTAGTTGCAGCAAAGCTCACTTGAGCCCTCCACAATTAATTATGTCCTTGACCTTAATTGGAACTCTTAGGGTGTTCTAGGAATTTTCATGAAACAAACTATGACTTTCTGAAAACTAAATTTTCAGAGAGTTCTAATGGAGTTGGTCTCACTTAATTTGGAAGTTCTTAGCTAAAGATATGAGCTAAACAATTTCAGAGAGAATTCTGAAAATGTTTCTGAACATTTTCTATTTTCTCTAGAACAGTTTCACTAATCACACCATTAGGTGGATCAAATGAGTTCCAATGGATCTGAAATTTTTATGGTAGTTCAGGGATATTTTGGTGAACATCCCAGCAAAATTTCAGGATTTTCCTCCAAAGGATTCTCCAGTTAAAATTCCTAACAGCTTAAACTTTGAGGAATTAATTCTGGAGAATTAAGGGTTTTTATGAAGTGAAACTTGATTTTCTGAAAAGTGCTCAAAGAGCTGGATTCAACAAAATTTGGTTCACTCGATTTGGAGCTTTCTAGCCAAAGTTATGAGGATTTGAAGTTTGGAAGAATTCTGAAAATCGGGGGAAAAGTTTAAACTCTCGGGTCCCGCGGGGACACGTGTCGAGCGCGGAGGTGTCCGGCACACCGGGGATACCACACGTGTCGAGCACGGAGGTGTCCGGCATACCGGAGCTCACAGGGTATTTGCGCGCCAGCACAGCCGATCCCCGGCCACAACCGATCCCGATTTAAATTCTTCAGCCGCTGACACGTGGGCCAGCCGGCTTCATCTTCCTCCCGCCGTTTTCTCGTGCCCGCGCCGCCGACCTCGCCAGAGCAGACTCGGAGCTCACCGGCTCGCCGCTGCCGGACCTCCCATGGGCTGAAACTCGCCGCCAGGGGGTTGTCGACGTCGAGGAACACTTCGGTGGTGTCAGGTCGGGCTGAGGGTGAACGGAAATAGCTCGGCGACGCGCCGCGGCCTCGGTAGAGGTTCGGCGCTGTCGACCATGGGTCCTAACCCGCCAACACCTCGAACAAACGGTCCTACAGCATCAGCGTACCTCTAGAAAGCTCGACAAGGTGTAAAAAGGGTTCAGGGATGGCGGCAAGTCGATCAGCACCGTGTGACCGATCTTGTCCGCCATGACCGCCCTTGATCGAGCTCGAAATTTGTTACTCCTAGACAGTTTCACGCCACGGATGCAGAAAAGAACTTGATCGCCGGCTAGTCCAGCGTCTACGTGCAAGATTCGATGACCTCCGAAAGATCATAGAACGTGAATTTAAAGAAACCGTACCGGAAGCTCAGTTTAAGGTTGCCGGAGCAAAACTGAGAATTCGCCGGCGAGAGTTCACGGCGTGGCTTGAGCTTCAGGTGGCAGCAGTGTGGAGTCCGTGCGCTCCTGTTGCCGCCCTTGCTCGGCCGTGGAAGTGGTTGCAGCGTGCTGCCCGCGTGAGACCGATCGCCGTCCTTCAGCTAAACTGCGGCGGTCATCGTTGATCACGGGAACAGGGGCCGAAACTCGGTGGTTCAGGCGTTGGGAGGGTGGTGCGCGACCTCCGGTGGCTATCTAGCAGCTTAGGAATGAAGGAGATTGTTTTGCTGGTTTTTCCCGATTGAGCAGAGAGCTGCGGTGAGAAACAATGCCGCTGCTCGGGTTTGCCCGCGAGAAGATAAAGCCGGCTGACTCCTGCTCGGCTGAGGCGGTGCCGGTCGCGTGGGGGCACAAGCAAGCCGCCCTGGGCACCAGCGCGCGGAGGGGGAAGCAGCTGGTGGCACCGGTAGCTGCTCGGTGGCACAGCCGACAGCTGCTCGGTGGAATTTCCCACCGAGACTCTGACTTTGGTTGCAAGTTTCTCCTTCTTCCCTCTATGACATGTGGGTCCCACCCGGGGTTTTAACCTCTGAAATTTACTCCTGATCACTGTAGTGAACAGTGAACTCCATAATACCCCTGGTGATTCAGATTATTCACCCTTGAGCCATTCGAATTGAATAGGATTCGAATTGGGTTTGGTTTGAGTGAATTTCAGCACAAGTGCAGTTTTGAATTCAAATGAAGTTTGAATTTATCCTACTTAGCTCATGTCAAGATCAACCCCAAATGGAGTGGAAATTGGTGTGTGAGTTCACAAAAATGTGCTGAGTAAGAATATGCCTCCCACTTTTAAATCCATGAGATAAAAACAGTTTGAATTTGAATATGGTTCCAAACTGCCCTCTTTCTAACTATACCCAAAATGACCTCAAAAAGGTTTGGAATTTGGGTGAAACTTGGCATGGACATCCTTAGCAAAGTGTAGGAGTTTTCATATGTCCAGCCCACCTATATCACATGTGGGAAATACCACTTTTGCAATATGTGAGTTTGTACTCTAATGAGCATGTTGATAATTGTTACTTGCTCTTCATTTGTGTTCATCATCCTTCCTCACATGAGGTGTGTGGTGTGGTGATGAACACTGCGAATGTGTGTCAAAAACTGAGGCCCTTACATTCCTCCCCCCTTAACAGAATCTCGTCCCGAGATTATAAGGTGAAAGTGAGAGAGAGGACGGTGAAAAATTACCGGATATGCGATGTGAAAAATTCGGGGTAGTTAGTGCGAAGGAATTCTTCGCTTTCCCATGTCGCTTCGTCCATGGAGTAATTACTCCATAGAACCTTGTAGAACCACAACGTACGGTTGCGTGTGGTTCGGGCCTTTTCATCAATAATCTGCACCGGTTCCTCCCGATAGGTGAGATCCGGTTGCAGTTCTTCAATCTCTTCCAGCTGAACGGTAGCTGATAGCTTGAGACACTTCCTCAGCTAGGAAATGTGAAAGACGTCGTGCACACCGGAAAGTGTTTCTGGTAATTTCAACCGGTATGCCACTGATCCACCTCTTTCGGTAATCTGGAATGGACCGATGAATCGGGGTGCCAACTTTCCTCTCACCCCAAATCTGTTTACGCCCTTCATTGGAGACACCCGCAGGTATACGTGATCTCCAACTTCGAATTGTAATGGGCGCCTTCTCCGGTCCGCATACTGCTTCTGATGGGATTGAGCGGCTTTTAGGTTCGCTTGAATTAGTCGAACCTTTTCTTCCACGTTGTTGACGAGGTCAATCCCGAAGGTAACCCTTTCGCCAGACTCACACCAGTTCAAAGGTGTGCGGCATTTCCTACCGTATAGCGCCTCGTAGGGCGCCATCTCGATGCTGGCTTGGTACCCATTGTTGTACGAGAACTCGGCTAACGGCAAGTGATCATCCCAATTCTTGCCGTGGTTGATAGCGCAAGCTCGTAGCATGTCTTCTAAAATTTGATTTACCCGCTCCGTTTGCCCATCCGTCTGCGGGTGGTAGGCTGAACTACGGATCAGCTTCATCCCCAAGGCAGCGTGTAGCTGCTCCCAAAAACGGGACACAAATAAAGTGCCCCGATCCGATATGATGGTACGGGGTACGCCGTACAAGCATAGGATCCGTGAGATGTACAGTTCAGCGTACTTCTTGGCATTGTAATTTGTGTTGACCGGGATGAAATGGGCAACTTTGGTGAGCCGATCGACGATCACCCACACAGAATCATGTTTCTGCAAGGTGGTGGGTAAACCGACGATGAAGTCTATGCTCACATCCTCCCACTTCCAGGCAGGAATGCCCAGTGGTTGTAGCAGTCCCGGTTTCCGCATATGATCTGCCTTCACCCTCCGACATGTATCACACTCGGACACGTATTTTGCAACCTCGCGCTTCATCCGTGTCCACCAAAATTTTCTTCTGAGTTCGTGATACATCTTGTTACTGCCGGGGTGAATAGAGAACTTTGATAAGTGAGCCTCATCAAAGATCTTCTTCCGTAGTTCCGGGTTTCGGGGTACGACAATACGGTCCTTGAACCATAGGACGCCGTCTCCGTCCTTCCGGAAACATTTCAACTCCCCACTGTCTACGCGTCTCCGCAAATGTGACATGCCCTTGTCATTCTTCTGGGCTGCCGCTATCTCTTCACGGATGGTGGGGATCAAAGCTATGTTGTAGAGAGCTCCGTGTGGAATCACATGGAGTGGTGGTTCGCTCTCTTCCAACGGTGTGATGGTCAGATTATTGACGTGTGACTTGCGGCTCCGCGCATCTGCCACTACGTTTTCTTTGCCCGGATGATAATGGATCTCTATTTCGTAATCCTTTATCAGTTCTAACCATCTTCGTTGACTCATGTTCAGCTCCTTCTGAGTGAATATGTACTTGAGGCTTTTGTGGTCGGTATATAAATGTACGAGGTTACCGAGTAGGTAGTGCCTCCACATTTTTAGTGCAAGTATCACGGCAGCGAGCTCCAAGTCGTGAGTTGGATAATTTTGCTCATGGTTCCTAAGCTGCCGTGATCCATACGTGACCACTCTTCGGTCTTGCATCAGCACACATCCGAGCCCAATGCCGGATGCATCGCAGTACACATCGAACGGTTTTGTTGTGTCTGGCTGCGCCAAAACCGGTGCTGATGTCAGGTGCTTGACTAAAGCCTTGAATGCTGCTTCACATGTTGGACTCCAAACATATTTGGTAGCCTTCTTCAGCAGCTCTGTCATTGGCTTGGCAATCTTCGAGAAGTTCGGAATGAACCTCCGATAATATCCCGCGAGTCCGAGGAAACTCCGTACCTCGTGAACAATTCTCGGGGATTTCCAATTCAGCACTTGAGTGATCTTGCTCGGGTCCACAGCGATACCCTCCGCTGAGATGATATGCCCGAGGAAAGGCACTTGCGATATCCAAAACTCGCATTTGCTGAATTTTGCGTATAACTTGTGATCCCGCAGCCGTTGCAAGACTATACGCAGATGCTTTTTGTGATCTTCCTCCGACTTAGAATATACCAGGATGTCGTCGATGAAGACCACGACAAACTTGTCCAGCTCCGGCATGAATACCGAGTTCATCAAGTACATGAAGTGAGCTGGAGCATTGGTGAGGCCAAAGGACATAACCAGGTACTCATAAAGTCCGTACCTCGTCGAGAAAGCCGTCTTTGGAATGTCCTCAGCCCTTATCTTAATCTGATGGTACCCGGATCTTAAATCCATCTTGGAAAAGATCTTTGCTTCGACCAACTGATCAAACAACATGTCGATCCGTGGCAACGGGTACTTGTTCTTGATGGTTACGGCATTTAATGGACGATAGTCCACGCAAAGCCGCAATGTCTCATCCTTCTTCTTGACAAATAATGCCGAACAGCCCCATGGCGAGGAGCTCGGCCTAATAAAACCCTTCTCCAGAAGGTCCGTGAGCTGAGTCTTTAGTTCAGCCAACTCCTTGGGCGCCATCTTGTACGGCCTTCGGGATATTGGCATGGTTCCCGGTGCAAGTTCAATCTTGAACTCCACCTCTCTATCGGGTGGCATCCCCGGCAAATCGTCCAGGAATACATCAGGGAACTCTCGGACCACCGGAATATCTTCCAATCTGATGACTGTGGCTTGATAGACACTTGGAAGTTTTATTTCTGGACTGTCCAGAAATAATGAGTGAGACTCATGCACTTCGGAGTTCAAGTGCACGACTCAGAGGACGGTGTCTAAAACAGCGCCGTGGCGGGTTAACCACGACATCCCTAAGATGACATCGACCTTTTGTCCCTCTAAAATTATGAGAGACGTAGGGTAAACTCTACCCTCTAAGCACAATGGCGCTTTTGGGACCATCATGCTTGCTGAAATTTTCCCACCCGGTGAACAGATCACATAAGGACTATCGGTGGGTAGTATTTGCAAGCTATATTTATCAATGAAAGCTTGACTAATGAAACTATGCGTGGCGCCTGAATCGAATAGTACTATAGCGGGATGCTGGTGGAGTTGGAACATACCCGCAAGGATTGGCTCGCCCTCCGGCACGTCCTCAATGGCAAGTTGGTGGACAGTGCCGGGCCTAGGGTTTGCCCGCCGCGCATTAGTAGGGTTCCGGGGTTGATTCCTCCCCGGAAACTGTGGTGCCACTCCGCCGCCTTGCCTCTACGGGCAACTGCTCGCGAAGTGCCCTGGACGACCACACTTGTAACATGTGGCCGCTGCTGGTGGAGTGCTCGGTGGATGAAAGCCCGGCATGCGTTGCTGAGGTGCAAACGCACGCGGCATCGCCCGCTGCTGCTGTTGTTATTGCGGTGGTACTGGCAGTGCCGGCCGGAATGCCGGTGAAGAGTACGGCCGACTGCGGAACGGTATCGACCGCTGTGGTGGCTGCCAGCGTGGTCCTGATGGTGGGCGATTCACCATCCAAAACTTCTGAGAAGGACCTCCTCCTTCTCCGCTGCTCTGCGGCGCGCTTCGCTTTCGCTCTGCCGCCGCCAACTCCTTGCCGGAGTCCTCCTGAACAATCGCAGCATCAATGATGTCGTTGAGGCTGCCGCGATTGAACATCGCCAACTTGTCCTTCAGGAGCGGGTTAAGCCCCTGGTAAAAATGGTCTCGCCGCTTCTCGTCTGTATCTGCGTGATACGACGCGTAGAGCGCGAGATCGTTGAACGCTCTGGAGTATTCCAGCGCGTTCCGGCTCCCTTGCTGCAGGTGCAAGAACTCCTGCATCTTCCTCTTCATTAGACCTGGCGTTATATGATAGGCCCTGAAGGCCGTCCGGAACTCCGCCCAGGTCATCACTCGGTCGGTGGGCTGTGAAGCACAGAAGTTGGCCCACCACGTGCTCGCGGATCCTTGGAGCTGCTGGACCGCGAACTGAGTCTTGCGCTGCTCGCTGATTTGGAGCAGCCCGAACTTCATTTCTATGGCGCGGAGCCAATTGTCCGCGTCAAGTGGTTCATCCGCCCTCGAGAATACAGGGGGATGAGTCGCCAGGAAGTCGGAGTAGGAGCTCTGTTGGCGCTCCTCACGATCTTGACGTCTCTCTGGGCGAGACGTATTCGCAATTAAGGTTTGCAGCAGCTCCGTGTGCTGCTGATGTGAACCCGCCATTGCCGCGACTATGTCGGCCAATGTAACTGTTGGCAGTGGCGGTGGCGGTGTTTGCTGTTGCTGTTGCTGCTGCTGTCCCGAGGAGTCCTCGGGAGGTTATTGGGAGGTCTCTCCCCCTTGGCTAGTACCTCCAACATCAGGGTTGGCACGGGTACGCGTCATTCTGAAATTCAACACAGCAGCAATTAGCACATGTCTTACTCAAAATTCCATAAACAGCAGTAGGTATTGAAGCGACGCATGATTAACTTGCACAACATTCACATATATTGATAAAGCATAAACTTTATACAAGATACATTATTCTCGGATCTCCGAGAAGTCGTGCTCATGTCGTCACTACCTATACATACGCTACTGTCCACACGACATGTCACCGATTACAAAAGTTGGGTTCCCGCTACCCTAGCTGCCCTACTTGGCAACCGTAACCCCCTACTCGGAGTAGAACTCGACCTCCTGTGGGTCGTCCTCCTCCGGTACCTCTGCTGGTGGCTCTGGGTCTACCACCTCTTCTCCCATCCCGGGTTCTCCCATTGCTGGAAGGCCCAAGACCACCGGTACGCCTAACACCGGGGGCACGCGGTCCTGCAAAGCATGCACCTCGTCCATAGCTTGGTTGTAGTCCTCTTCCCAGCCTTGGCCTTCCTCGATAGCGTCGTCCCGCTCTTGAGCAAGGTCCTCATTCTGCTGGGTTAGGGTCTGCACCAGCTCTTGCAACGCCGCGATGTCAACACGGCTCTTCTTCTTTGCCTTCTTCAGACGACGCAACTGATTGTGTTGTTCATTCAGTCGCTTGATCGTCGGAAGGAGCACATTGCGGAGTGTGCTGTGAGCACTCTCGAAATGATATCCATGGCTTGTGCTCTCCTTGAGCTTTGTGGCGAGATGCTCCGTATGAACAGCCTTGCTGTCCATCACAGCGTTTCCCGCCCTCATTTGGAGGCTGAGATTTGCCTCCGCGGGGTTGTACCTTGGGCAACTCGGGTCTGTTGCCTCCAGGTACCTCTCTTCCCACACATGCTGAGCTCGTCCCTCCACCGGAATGAGTGCGTATGGAGTGCCCTCCATAGCCTGCACGTGTAGTTGGCAGAAACGTGACATAGTGTCACGAGCTGCCACTTGCCACATCCCTTCCGGTTGTCTTCCTCTCACCGTGACGGTGAATGGCACCCAACCGGGTGGCGTAGGTCCTGCAGGAACCTCGACATGGATCGTCCACGTCTTGTTCCCCTTTTCGCCTTCTTCCTTGGCGAAGTACTGTGGCATCTGATTGTACCCGAAATATTGGAGCATTTGCCACAATGCTTCCGGGTAGCCGCTACAGTCAGAACAGTGGGAAACCACCCACCCGTTCTCCAACTGTTTATCTGCTGTCATCTGTAAAAATATATTTGGGAAATGTCAAATATTCATTTAAACAGTAACCCATGGAGTTATAACATAAGACATGTCATTGAACCCACAAAACTTGGAAACATAGTTCAAATTTTAAACAAATTTGACTGTTGATCTGCTGTTCCCATGACAGCCCTGACCAGTTTCCATTTCAACCTGATTTAGGCCATGTTGAAGGCAAAACCAATTCTGAAGCTCAACATCAAAGTTAAAGTTAACTTCAACAGATTTCCATAAAGTATTTGCTTGGCCTAAGATCTGTCCTGGTTCAAAAGTTATGAGATGTCAAAGTTAACAGAATTCCTGGAGATAATTGGACAGCACCTCCCTGCTTTAGGTACTGATTTGATCCAAGAATCTCAGTTAATTCGGTTCCTACTCTGACAAAACTTTCTGTTACAAAGTTGTAACCCATCTCATAAGCTTTCCAGAACTACCTCATTTCCTATTTTTGGATTTTTAAGCAGGAAGTTATGCTTAATTTACAGAGAGTCTACAGAGAGTCTTTGCTCTGCCCTGTTTTCTGGACAGTTTCAACTCTACTGTATTTTTCGAGTGGTTAAGGGATGAAACACCTCTGGACCTCAACAGAAAAGTGGTAAAACTCTTCCAAAGCTTTCCATAAATGTATCATATGACCCAACCTCGAAAGAACTCAACCTCTAACCCCTGATTAACTTCAGCCTTGATCCAGCTGAAAACAGAGTGCTCTGTCCTTAACAACCTATAAGTTGAAAACTCGTTAACTTTGAATATCCTGTTCAAGGGAAGGAGTTACATCAAGTTTTACTACTTTGGATCAAAACCTTCAAGTTTTTAAATGAAATTGTTCATTTAGTTGGGTGTGACGTCGATGCGTCACCAGATTATGTCGGTACTACGTCCTCACCAAGACAAACCTATACCGGACTTAGCCGGCTTCGTTAATTCAGTGGCACTAAACGTCACTCGCACACGGATGCTACACGTCTACCGTTTCGTGGTTAGGCTACCTGCAGAAACTCAAACAATCATCAGACTCGGCTGCACACCGAGCCCGGAATCCATACAGTTCGTACAACCGGCCGTCATCACTCGCCCGGATGTTCTCAAGCCAAACACGCCTTGAGTTACGTGTTCACATTTTAGACCACGTGACGGGGTCTCCCAAGTTGCACCACGCACGCCAGGGACAGACGTTGCTCGAATACCCCAAACGACATGAAGAGTCGTAGAGGATATCAAAGCGGGTCGGGTTACCTGCCACCCGTGGGGCTCCACCCTTCAGCTTGTGCGCACTGGTGGACAGCGCTTACGTGCACCCCCCAAGACATACATGTCCCGAGATGCACGATTTTCCGACATAATCAAATAGGTTAATAAGCCACTTTCTATATACTAATAACATCCTTATACGGGCTACTAACTCGTTCCTCACTGGATTTTTGAAAAAGAAGACATTTATAATGTGTTAAACCTCAAGCGAGCTCTGATACCAACGCTGACACGACCCCATTGGTCCTGTCAAGCCAGGATCACGCTGAGGGGTGCTGCGTTGCACAGCACCGTATAACACACGTCAAAGGTACAAAGCGGAAGCGGAAGTTTATTACATAAACAGGTTTACGAACATGTTTACAGCAAAATAAGTTCAGTCTACACTCGCGGGCGTAGACTAAGCATCAAGTGCATGTTCAGCCCTCGAACGTGTCCTTGCTAGCACACACGCACACTAACTCTGCGGCGTGCACGACTCCCACTCGACGGGGTTCCCCTCCTGGGGTTCCGTCTCCTCTTCGGGAGTCCCTTCCTCATAGAACCCTGCAAAAGCTTCAAACACAAGCAGTGAGCACGAAGGCTCAGCAAGTCTGACCCGTCTCACCTAAACATGGAACTTCTACATGAGGGTAATGGGTTACATGAGGTAAAAATCAGTTGCAAGGACTCGCCTAATTAGTAGAACCTTACTTTCAAGTTTTAGCAGCAGGTTGTGGAGAACCTTACGCTAAGGCACATGAGAGAGCCGCAATCAAACAAGAAACGCATTTCTCTCATGTACTTTGCCCAAAGTTGAAAAGAACTTTAGTTAGCTCTAAGCTACAGCATATCATTAACAATCAATGTCCAGCTTTCAATCAGCAACATTTTAACATGTAACTAGCCTGTTCTTGCTACGTCACGGTACAGTGAACAAGTGGTACTCACTGACCGCGAGGGACGGCGATTATAATCGATTTACACCTTCAGGGTTACCCGAACAACCCGTCACGTACGCCCGTACTCGATGTTGCCTACAGCAACCATCACGGACACCGTACGCGACTACCTTTCACCCGTCAGCCAAATGTTGAACCGGTCCAATCGTCCCGAGCAAGAGGTCTCTGCATGCGCATCTCAGTGCCCGCCAGCCGATTTAAACCTCGAGCTCTCAACCTACCCTCTGAACGACCAGCTATGCCTCAACACCCAGCTACCCGAGTTACATCAGTTTCCCGGTTCCCATATAGCCGGTAGGTCTTCGGTACTGTTCTAGCTTGTTCAACAGGCCCGCACACGGCTCGGTCCTCAATCGACACAAGCGGAGCTACAGCACACAGGCCCCAAAGTCCTGCTGCCCTTACCCTCCGCTCGGTCTCATTTTCTTGCCATGTGTATCATGTGCTACCTCTACCCGAGCAATGTGCCTCTAGCCTATTCTCGCGAGTAGTTCCAACTACTCGACTTGTACCGAATCCTACTCTATCTTAGCAATGCGGTGGCTAACGAGGTTTTCGATCCTAAACCCAACCCATGGTTTTCTTGGCTATGGAGTTGGGTTTCCAATCAAAACTCTAATGCAAAGAACAATATTCAAAGATGTGCTCAAAACAATAAACATTTGTAAAATGGTTAATGCAAACTGGAGCTTGCCTTGCTGCTCTTGGTCATAGGCTAGCTGCTCCTCCGGAGTTACGAAGTCTAGGACTTCGGGTTCCTCCTCGACCTTAGCGACTACATGATAAGAGCAATATATGTATCAATTTAAATGCATTTGTATTACTTTGAAGTTGTGAAGTCTATAACCCTTGCTAGACAGACCTAATGACTGTGAAACTTTTACTGTGGCTTGGTTACAACCTAAACAGAGACTTGGCCAAGTTTTAGTTGCAGCAAAGCTCACTTGAGCCCTCCACAATTAATTATGTCCTTGACCTTAATTGGAACTCTTAGGGTGTTCTAGGAATTTTCATGAAACAAACTATGACTTTCTGAAAACTAGATTTTCAGAGAGTTCTAATGGAGTTGGTCTCACTTAATTTGGAAGTTCTTAGCTAAAGATATGAGCTAAACAATTTCAGAGAGAATTCTGAAAATGTTTCTGAACATTTTCTATTTTCTCTAGAACAGTTTCACTAATCACACCATTAGGTGGATCAAATGAGCTCCAATGGATCTGAAATTTTTATGGAATTCAGGGATATTTTGGTGAACATCCCAGCAAAATTTCAGGATTTTCCTCCAAAGGATTCTCCAGTTAAAATTCCTAACAGCTTAAACTTTGAGGAATTAATTCTGCAGAATTAAGGGTTTTTATGAAGTGAAACTTGATTTTCTGAAAAGTGCTCAAAGAGCTGGATTCAACAAAATTTGGTTCACTCGATTTGGAGCTTTCTAGCCAAAGTTATGAGGATTTGAAGTTTGGAAGAATTCTGAAAATCGGGGGAAAAGTTTAAACTCTCGGGTCCCGCGGGGACACGTGTCGAGCGCGGAGGTGTCCGGCACACCGGGGATACCACACGTGTAAAGGTCCCAAAATTATGAATACAAAGAAACACTTATTTGCAAAAGTTGGTTTCATATGTATGAAAATTGGGACTTGTTAAAACTTTTCCCCACATGTGATAACACACATGAGGATTTTGCTTCACACAAGTCAAATGTTTATCTGAGAACTTGGAACCCTAGAGGGGTCAAAAACAAGGATGGGAAGTTCCCATATGTGTGAGAAAACAAAAATCAGTTTTGGAACAATTTGTTCAAACACAAATTCAAATGAGAAAAACACAATGGAATTCAAAACTGTTGTGCTAAAAATCTCATTTGCAGCAGCCAAAATAAAAATCAGATTTCATATTTGAATTTGGATGAAACTTGCCCAATTATTCAAATGCAGTTTAATTTTCAACTCCACACAGTTGAATTTCATCATTTGCAGATTGTGGAGATATTTTGGAGAGATAAGGGGGAGATGGGACCCACATGTCATAGGTACCAAAATATCTACACAAAGGAGATGGGTCTCTGTTTTGCTGCCTTCAGGGGAGCGACAGCAGCTGCTGCTCGGGACAGCACGCCCGCAGCTGGTCGGCCGCCCCCGCAACCGACTCCAGCGCCGATACAGCCCCCCCCCCCAGCACCCTCATCCATCCACAACGTGCTCTCCCTCTGCTCACAGACCGAGCACAGAGGCTTTTCTTCTTCCCTCGCGCCCTGAGCAACACCTACGCCGCCGCCGTCGTTTGCTCGACAGCCGGCTCAAACAGGCGCGAACAACAGCTGGTCAATAGCCAGATAGCACCGGCGCAGCTCCCTCTCCCTCCTCAACGCGTCCCCGACCCATGATCGGCTCTCCTACCCCGAATCCACCACGGCCGTGTGGCGGCCGAACAAGGATTGACTGGGAGGCGTCCGTGGACAGCTCAGTCTGGTGAGTATCACGACCAAGTGCCGGCGCCTCTGGACGCGCCAAGGCACCCTGCTGCTCCCCTCCAAAGAGCAGACCGTGCCATGCATCGCCGGGAGTGAATTTTGAAAAATTGCTCCGGCGTACTCCATCTGACCTTCCGGCACGGTAATCCCGAATTCCTCTTAAATTCTCAATATTTGTTCATCACAGTTTGCACGAAGGGTCCAAAGTAGTAGGCGATCCTTTGCTCTTCACGGTTCTAGCCTAAAACTGCACATAGACCGATTATTTCATGGGTTTCTACCGGCGACCGAACCGGGGAACCGCAGTCGCACGGTGAAAGCATGTTTGCCATCATTCTCGAACGTTTTTGAGGCTAGGCCGAGCTCCCCCATCGTTCACTGGTGCTGTAGCACCATTTGGTCGAACTGTTGGTGCACTAGGATGGCCGGCCAACGTCGCCGATGAAGTGTCGGGCTGCCGCAGCGTCGCTAGCTACCATAGAGGTTTTGTCGGCTCGGGAAAACCTTACCATCGTGCTCAGCAGGGCGGGTTAGGCTCTGGCGGCGAGCCAGGGCTCGAGCAGAAGCCGGGAGATCGAGTTACGGCGATCTCCGGCGAGGGCGGCGGCGTGGGCACCCGGAGCGCGGGAACTGACCCGAGGTAGAAGAAGGGGTCGGCGGGCCCAGTCGTCAGTGAGAGAGAGTTTAAAACCCTGATCCTCTGTGGCTGTGGGATCCCATGTAACTGCACAGAGGGATCTGTGTGGCTCCGTGTGCCTTTGATTCTGTAAGTGACACGTGCCCCATGGCCCACAGTCAGGTTTAAACTTTTCCCCGGATTTATTCAAATCCCAGATTTTTCCCAAACTTTAGAAGAGCATAACTTTTGCTAGGAATCTCTAAAATTAGTGATTCAAATTGGGTTAGATTCAGATTGACAAACTCTATCCAAATATGCAACCCAATTTGTATGAAAGTCTTTATTTAATTCTGGAAAATTCTTTAAAGCTTTTCAGCAAAAGAATTTTAGAGGGAGTTTGGTATATCCAAAAATCCTCAAATTTTGCCAGGATATTCTTTAGGGTGTTATTAGACTCCTGTAAAAGTTTCAGCTCATTTGGAGTTGAATTAATCAGGGTAATTCAGATTGTAAGTTCCTGTATTCAAATGAATACAAAAACATTTTCAGGGAATTTCCAAAACTTGTAAATTCAGTTCTGGGAAATTCCTAGCTCCAAAAATCCTAGGAAAATTCATGTGGGCTCTATAAACTATAATTGAAATTGTGGTTCACTGAGTTTGACATGAAAATGGATGTTACCTCAGAATTAATTCATCTTTGACTAAACACTTAGAGAATTATTCTGAATAAACCAGTCCATGAAATGTGCTAAATTTTGGTCCAGAGAACTTCTTGTGACAAGGAACTCACATGAAAATTCTCAGCTCCATTAGGGCTCTGGATCACCACTGTCATGTGTGATCTCGTAAGGTGATCAACACTTAAGTGGAAAGAAGCATTCAACACTTGATCTTAGTGTTTAAGCCCAACCCAAACCACTAGCACCAGTGTCATTTTAAATTCTTAAACAAAGTTCCAGTTTTAAATGGTCATTAGATCTTATGAGCAAAATCTTTTCAATTAAATACATATGCATGATCATAACGTGTAGTATATACGTGAAGAAGGTGAGGAGGACTTGGAGTGAAGATCAAGGAGGGAGGAGAACAAGTGATCAAGCTCCAAGTGATCATCACTAACTGATTGTAACAGTAGTCACCTGCAAAACAGGCAAGCCCCGGTTTGCACTTGAACCATTTTATAAAACATTTTCATTTGTAAAGATCATAGCTTTGCATCGTTGATTGCATTACGTCTAGATGATATTGAAAACTCCACTTGCATGACCAGAAACACCTATGAGAGAAAGGGTAGAATAGCAACTCCTCGAGGGAATTTGGCTATGCTAATGTTAGTAGGAAAGGTCCGGTAGAAGACGAGTAGTTGGAATCTACTCGCGAGTTTAGGGCTGGTTTACTCGGAACGGGTCCGAATTAGAAAGAATGATGAAAGTTCACACTTAAGAAATGGAGACCGGGCAGGGAGGTTTAGATGCAGCAGGTTGCAGGCCGTGCGTGCATAGCCCTGCCTGTGTCGGTTAAGGCCCGTCCGTGCTTGGCCCTGTTGGACAAGTTTGAGTTGTGTACCGGGCACATACTGGCTATATGGGACCCAGGAAACCGATGTACCTTGGGAGATCCATAGTGGAACTTTTCCAACTGCCTTAGGCTTTCGGCGTCAGGGTAGCAGGAGGTAACTCGCTCAAGAACATACCACAGCGGGTATGCACCTTGAGGGAACTTGCGTACTCGGGGCAGTTGGACTGCGTCCAATGTGGAAGATCTTGGGAAAGGTGGCCGCGTACAACGTCAGTCGAGGTTGCTGCCGGCAGCTCGGAGTACGGGTGTACGTGTCGTGTAGTCCGGGCGTGTACTGATTCGAATCACCGTCGCTCGCGGTTATATGAGCATACTTGCCCACTGCGTCTTGACGTAGTAACAACTGGAATTGTTTATCTTCGAACTTGATGAGGATGTGCTATAACTTGTATTGCAACCATGATTGAATTAGAGATAGGCTCATTAAAGTTTACTTTCACTTTGTGCAAGAAGCATCGCAACAAAGCGTTTCTTGTTTGATTGTGGAGTTGCGATGCTTTTCGGCTCAAGGTCTGCACAATGAGGCTTAAAATATGAAAGTTAAGGATCAACTTTAGGCGAGTCCCTTATGCAAATCTAGCCGACCCAATTGCAACCGTCTTGCATATAGAGTTTCTTGCTTAGGAGAGACGGGTCAGACTTGCTGAGCCTATGTGCTCACGCTTGCTATATAAGTGGTTTTGCAGGTTAACAACGATGCTGAAAAGAAGGTTGTCCGGTGAGACTCGGGAACTCCCGAGTCAGGTAACACATGGAGAACCGAGCCGCTGCTGCTTGTCTTCGTGTCGCTAGCGAGAGGAGTCCGTGGGCTGGACTTCATCTCGAATGCTCTTAGTTATTCGACGTGAGTTGATAAAGACTTCCGCTGTAGCTACTTGATGTAAAGTATTTACAAAGAAAAACTTGTAAGCTTCCGCTATTGTTTTATGTAATACATTGTTCCTCATATGTGTGTTGTTGGGTGCCGCATAACACGGCACCACCCAATGCGATTCCCGGGCGAGTGGCCTGTCTCGGTTGAGCGGGTCGCGTCAGCGTGGTATCAGAGCCGCATTGGGAATAGCACACGGAATAAGGATGGTATTACGACAAAAATTTAGGTTCCGGTGAGGATACGGTACTAGGCCCACATAAGGATTACTATTAGCTTAATATGAAGGTGGCAACCTAACTTACTTGTTATGTCGGAAAATCGTGCATCTCGGGACGAGTTATGTCTTGGGGGGTGCACGTAAGCGCTGTCCACCAGTGCGCACAAGCTGAAGGGTGGAGCCCCACGGGTGGCAGGTAACCCGATCTGCTTTAGTATCCTCTACGACTCCTCATGTCGTTTGGGGTACTCGAGCAACGTCTATCCCAGGCGTGCGTGGTGCAATTTGGGAAACCCCGTCACGTGGTTAGTAACGTGAACACGTAGCTCAAGGCGTGTTTGGCTTGAGAACGCCTGTGCGAGTGATGACGGACGGGTGTAAGAGATGTATGCATACCGGGTTCGGTGTGCAGCCGGACCTGATGATTGAGTGTGACTCATGCAGGATTAACAACGAAACCGTAGTACGAATAGTATACGTTTGCGAGTGACCGTTTTAGTGCCACCTAAGATACGTTATACCGGTATAATCCGGTTAGGATTTTCTTTTGGTGAGGCTACGTAGTACCGACATGCTTCTTACGGTGCATCGACGCCGTACTAAACATAATAACCCCTTTCCTTTGAAGAAATGACTCATGAACTAACTTTCAACTAAAAATGGAAGTTTGAAACAAATATTAGTTACTGAACTCTTATTTTGAGCTAAGATTCAAATGAGAGGAAAATGACTTCAAAGATTTCAAAAACAGAGTGCTCTGTTTTCAGCAGAAATTTGTGTTGGACTTCTACAGAGCATAATTCTGAGTAGCTTGACCCAATTAAGGTGTAAGGTACAACTATGCAAAGATTTTCAAGTGATCTACAACTTCTATGTAGACCTCCAAAGCTAAATCACATGCTAAATGGGTAGAAAGTTCAGAGAAGAGTAAACTGTCCAGAACCAGGACGGTAACGAAACCTCTCTGGACCTTTCTGTTTTTAAGCCATAACTTTCTGTAGATAAACCCTTAAGAAGCCTATGATACACCATTGGATAGGTTATGAAATGTGCAACATTGTTGTAGTTCAATGTTTGTTCAGGTTCTTATTGTATTTACATATACAACTGTAATAAAATCAGCCATGTACAAAGGAGGTGCTGGCAAATTTTATTCAGGAATCCTGTCAACTTTGGAAAAATCATAACTTTTAATCCGGAGATGATCTGGGGGCATATGAGTACTCGTTGGAAAGATACTGAAGTTAACTTTAACTTTGGTATTCAACTTGAGTCATGAAAATGCTCTTAATTAGATCAAAATCTGGAGATAGTGCATAAAGGTCTGTCCTGTACAGATAGGCTGAATAGCTATGCCTACTAAGGAGTTGTGTAAACATGAATTTTGTTACTGCTTTCATAAAGTTTTGACATAATCATGCTTCCATTAGTCACACATACTGCTGAGTTCTTGCTTAACTCATCTCAACTACATTTTGCAGTATGGTTCGTAATCGCTCTAGGAGTAGGGCCGGAAGTTCTCGTCGAGGCGGTGATGCTTCCATTCCACCGTTGGAACCACCATCCACGGGATGGATGGATCTTATGACTCGAGTCGTCGAGTCTAACCAAGAGAACACTAGGCTACTCCAAGAAGCAACGCAAGAACACACACGCTTACTCCAAGCTTTGGTACAGCAAGGCGTACTCCAGAACACGCAACAAGTCGTTCCACCTCGGAACGCTTATCTGGACTTCTTGGCGGCTCAACCGCCTATCTTTACTGAAGCCACCGAACCTGTCGAAGCAGATCAATGGCTTCGTGTCATGGAGTCTAAATTTGGAGTATTCAAATGTGATGAATACCAGAAGACAAAGTTTGCCGCTCAACAACTCCATGGAGCCGCCGGAAATTGGTGGGTGGATCATCTTGCCACCATTCCGGAGGGCCATCAAGTAACATGGAGAGAGTTTTGTGAAGCCTTTCGTACCCGTTACATACCACTAGGTATTGTCAAGGCAAAGCGGGAGGAATTTTTGGGCTTAAAGCAAGGGGACATGAGTGTCCTCGAATATGTCAGGAGATTTAATCTTTTGGCCCAATATGCTCCCGAATATGTGACGAAAGAAGAAGCACGGTGTGACCTATTCTTCCATGGCCTGAGTGGCATATTACGGGAGAAGCTGGCCGTACATAATAACGGCAGTTACACCGACATGGTCAATGCGGCTTTCATTCAAGAGAAGCCGACACTTGAGTGGCAAGCGGAGAAGAGAAAGATGAGTGAGATCGAGCAGGCTAGCACAAGTTATGTGCCTCGGAAGTACCGTTTGGTGTATCAAACGCCATCCGGTGAAAGACGGAGGCCACCTGTACAATCAACTCCTCAGAGATTGATTACTGGTCAAGTTTTACAACTTGCACCACCTCCACTGCCGCAGCATCAGACGGTGGTTTGTGCTCCATCGCTGCAGCCATATGTACCTAGCAGTCCATCGCAAGTCAACGAAGAACCGGAGAGGCATCCGTGTCTTACTTATGGGCGTAAGGGCCATTATGCTAGGCAATGTCTGGAGGGAATTCGAGGCTACGGGTCATCATATTTACAACAATACGACCCGTACCTTAATCTGCAGATAGGAGGGCAGATAAGGGGCAACCTTCACTATACTGTGATTGATGATGTTCCGGAAGGAGAAGCCGCTTTAGCAGGGATGTTTTCTCTGAATCAGATACCGGTTTTAATTCTCTTTGATTCCGGTGCCACACACAACTTCATTAGCCAACCTTTTGTGGCTCAACATCAGCTCCAAACCGTTTATACAAAGAGGCAATACCTCATATCTTCGCCCGGGGGCAGCAGTACCGCAAGCGAGGTTGTCTCCCGAGCACCTCTTTGTTTGGGGGGTAAAATATACCCTACGACCCTCATTATTCTTGAAGGTCTGAAGATCGACATCATTTTGGGGATGTCGTGGTTGAATTACCACGGAGCGGTTCTTAACATCAGCTCCAGGACCGTTGAGCTCAACTCCCCACAGCACGGTCTTCATATATTAATTCTGGGCGCCAGACGGCAGCAGATTGCAACAGTGAACCACACGGAAGCTGTCAAGATAGAGGACATTCCGGTGGTACGTGAGTATCCGGATGTGTTTCCCGATGATTTACCGGGCATGCCGCCCGAGCGAGACGTTGAGTTCAAGATCGAACTTATACCGGGAACCACACCGATATCACGAAGGCCGTACAAGATGGCACCCAATGAACTGGCAGAATTGAAGACACAGCTGAATGACCTAATGAGCAAGGGATTTATACGACCGAGTTCGTCACCTTGGGGTTGTTCAGCGTTGTTTGTCAAGAAGAAGGACGAAACACTACGGCTTTGTGTTGATTATCGTCCTTTGAACGCCGTTACCATCAAGAACAAGTATCCACTACCTCGCATAGATATGCTCTTCGATCAATTAGTGGATGCGAAGGTATTTTCGAAGATGGATCTTCGGTCCGGATATCACCAGATTAAAATCCGGGCAGAAGATATTCCAAAGACGGCATTCTCAACGAGATACGGGCTGTATGAGTATCTCGTTATGTCTTTTGGTTTGACCAACGCCCCGGCACACTTTATGTACCTGATGAATTCAGTGTTCATGCCGGAGTTGGATAAATTCGTCGTGGTCTTCATCGACGATATCTTGGTGTACTCCAAGTCAGAGGAAGAACATGCTGAACATCTGCATATTGTGCTACAAAGATTGCGAGATCATCAGCTCTATGCAAAATTCAGCAAGTGTGAATTCTGGATTAATCAAGTACCTTTTCTCGGACACATTATTTCAGCGGAGGGCATCGCTGTAGATCCGAGTAAGATTATCCAAGTACAGAAATGGGGGTCACCAAAGTCAGTACATGAAATCCGAAGCTTCCTCGGTTTAGCGGGTTACTACCGGAGGTTTATTCCGAGTTTCTCCAAGATTGCTAAACCGATGACAGAATTATTAAAGAAGAATACCAGATTTGTGTGGGGTGCTGCGTGTGAACAAGCTTTCAAGACCTTAGTGAAGCATCTCACGACAGCCCCAGTTCTTGCTCAGCCGGATACAACAAAGCCATTCGACGTTTATTGCGATGCATCTGGCATCGGTCTTGGCTGCGTGCTGATGCAAGAAAGACGAGTGGTCGCTTATGGATCTCGTCAACTCAGAACTCACGAGCAGCATTATCCAACTCATGATCTTGAGTTAGCTGCCGTGGTCCTTGCTTTGAAGATGTGGAGGCATTACTTGCTCGGAAATCTTGTACACCTCTACACCGACCACAAGAGCTTGAAGTACATCTTCACTCAAAAAGAATTGAACATGAGGCAACGAAGATGGCTAGAGCTCATTAAGGACTATGAACTAGAGATTCATTATCATCCAGGAAAGGCGAATGTGGTCGCCGATGCGCTCAGTCGTAAGGCGCATATCCATCACCTAACTATTGCTGAAATGGATGATGAAGGACCAAGCCTCCGTGTCATCCCGCATGGAGCTCTCTATAATCTTGCTCTCATTCCTACCATCCGAGAGGAGATCATTGAGGCTCAGCGAAAAGACAAGGGTATGTCTCACATACGACGGAGGATAGACAACGGAGAAATGAAGTGCTTCCGGAAGGACGATGAAGGTACTTTGTGGTTCAACGACCGGATTGTAGTACCCCGGGATATGGGACTACGGAGGAAAATTTTGGATGAAGCTCATTTGTCCAAGTTTTCTATTCATCCGGGCAGTAATAAAATGTACCAAGATCTCCGGAAGAAGTTTTGGTGGACACGTATGAAACGTGAAGTTGCAAAATACGTTTCAGAGTGTGATACGTGTCGAAGAGTCAAGGCCGACCATATGAAGAAGTCAGGCCTGTTGCAGCCATTGCAAGTACCGGCATGGAAGTGGGAAGACTTGAGTATGGACTTCATCGTCGGGTTGCCGATGACCTCCCACAACCATGATTCGATTTGGGTAATCGTGGACCGATTAACCAAATCAGCACATTTCATCCCTGTGCATACTAGGTACAACGCAAAGCAGTATGCGGAGCTGTATATAGCACGGATCTTGTGCTTACATGGAGTTCCCCGCACCATTGTGTCAGATAGAGGATCGCTGTTCGTAGCCCGTTTCTGGGAACAGCTACACACCTCCTTGGGGACAAAGTTGATTAGAAGCTCTGCATATCACCCTCAAACCGATGGGCAAACTGAGAGGGTGAATCAAATACTAGAGGATATGCTAAGAGCATGTGCCATCCAACACGGTAAGAGCTGGGATGATCACTTACCGCTGGCGGAGTTCTCGTACAACAACGGATATCAGACGAGCATCAAAATGGCACCATATGAAGCTCTATACGGCCGGAAGTGCCGTACACCATTAAATTGGTGCGAATCCGGTGAACGAGTAACGTTCGGGGTCGATCTTGTCAATGAAGCCGAAGAGAGAGTTCGGATAATACAAGAGAACCTCAAAGCTGCCCAATCTCGTCAAAAGAGCTACGCGGACCAGAGACGTCAACCGCTGCATTTCAAAGTCGGAGAGCACGTGTATCTTCGTGTGTCTCCGATGAAGGGGATTCATCGGTTCGGTGTCAAGGGGAAACTTGCTCCCCGATTTATCGGTCCGTTTACTATCACGGAGAAGTGCGGAACTGTAGCCTACCGGCTGGAACTACCAGCAAGCCTTGCCGGTATTCACGACATATTTCACGTATCCCAGCTGCGGAAATGTCTCAGGTTTACAGCTGCCATCCGCACCGAAGACATCGACGAGTTGAAACCGGATCTCACCTATGTCGAGCAACCTGTACAGATTATCGACGAAAAGACCCGGACCACCAGGAACCGGACTTTAAAATTTTACAAAGTCCTGTGGAGTAATCATACCCCAGAAGAGGCGACGTGGGAAACCGAAGATTACATCCACAAGAATTATCCGGAGCTTTTGTCATAAACCTTGTAATTACCTCCCACCTCGTTCCTCTTTTGAATCTCGGGACGAGATTCCTTTTAAGGGGGGAGGAATGTAAAGGTCCCAAAATTATGAATACAAAGAAACACTTATTTGCAAAAGTTGGTTTCATATGTATGAAAATTGGGACTTGTTAAAACTTTTCCCCACATGTGATAACACACATGAGGATTTTGCTTCACACAAGTCAAATGTTTATCTGAGAACTTGGAACCCTAGAGGGGTCAAAAACAAGGATGGGAAGTTCCCATATGTGTGAGAAAACAAAAATCAGTTTTGGAACAATTTGTTCAAACACAAATTCAAATGAGAAAAACACAATGGAATTCAAAACTGTTGTGCTAAAAATCTCATTTGCAGCAGCCAAAATAAAAATCAGATTTCATATTTGAATTTGGATGAAACTTGCCCAATTATTCAAATGCAGTTTAATTTTCAACTCCACACAGTTGAATTTCATCATTTGCAGATTGTGGAGATATTTTGGAGAGATAAGGGGGAGATGGGACCCACATGTCATAGGTACCAAAATATCTACACAAAGGAGATGGGTCTCTGTTTTGCTGCCTTCAGGGGAGCGACAGCAGCTGCTGCTCGGGACAGCACGCCCGCAGCTGGTCGGCCGCCCCCGCAACCGACTCCAGCGCCGATACAGCCCCCCCCCCCAGCGCCCTCATCCATCCACAACGTGCTCTCCCTCTGCTCACAGACCGAGCACAGAGGCTTTTCTTCTTCCCTCGCGCCCTGAGCAACACCTACGCCGCCGCCGTCGTTTGCTCGACAGCCGGCTCAAACAGGCGCGAACAACAGCTGGTCAATAGCCAGATAGCACCGGCGCAGCTCCCTCTCCCTCCTCAACGCGTCCCCGACCCATGATCGGCTCTCCTACCCCGAATCCACCACGGCCGTGTGGCGGCCGAACAAGGATTGACTGGGAGGCGTCCGTGGACAGCTCAGTCTGGTGAGTATCACGACCAAGTGCCGGCGCCTCTGGACGCGCCAAGGCACCCTGCTGCTCCCCTCCAAAGAGCAGACCGTGCCATGCATCGCCGGGAGTGAATTTTGAAAAATTGCTCCGGCGTACTCCATCTGACCTTCCGGCACGGTAATCCCGAATTCCTCTTAAATTCTCAATATTTGTTCATCACAGTTTGCACGAAGGGTCCAAAGTAGTAGGCGATCCTTTGCTCTTCACGGTTCTAGCCTAAAACTGCACATAGACCGATTATTTCATGGGTTTCTACCGGCGACCGAACCGGGGAACCGCAGTCGCACGGTGAAAGCATGTTTGCCATCATTCTCGAACGTTTTTGAGGCTAGGCCGAGCTCCCCCATCGTTCACTGGTGCTGTAGCACCATTTGGTCGAACTGTTGGTGCACTAGGATGGCCGGCCAACGTCGCCGATGAAGTGTCGGGCTGCCGCAGCGTCGCTAGCTACCATAGAGGTTTTGTCGGCTCGGGAAAACCTTACCATCGTGCTCAGCAGGGCGGGTTAGGCTCTGGCGGCGAGCCAGGGCTCGAGCAGAAGCCGGGAGATCGAGTTACGGCGATCTCCGGCGAGGGCGGCGGCGTGGGCACCCGGAGCGCGGGAACTGACCCGAGGTAGAAGAAGGGGTCGGCGGGCCCAGTCGTCAGTGAGAGAGAGTTTAAAACCCTGATCCTCTGTGGCTGTGGGATCCCATGTAACTGCACAGAGGGATCTGTGTGGCTCCGTGTGCCTTTGATTCTGTAAGTGACACGTGCCCCATGGCCCACAGTCAGGTTTAAACTTTTCCCCGGATTTATTCAAATCCCAGATTTTTCCCAAACTTTAGAAGAGCATAACTTTTGCTAGGAATCTCTAAAATTAGTGATTCAAATTGGGTTAGATTCAGATTGACAAACTCTATCCAAATATGCAACCCAATTTGTATGAAAGTCTTTATTTAATTCTGGAAAATTCTTTAAAGCTTTTCAGCAAAAGAATTTTAGAGGGAGTTTGGTATATCCAAAAATCCTCAAATTTTGCCAGGATATTCTTTAGGGTGTTATTAGACTCCTGTAAAAGTTTCAGCTCATTTGGAGTTGAATTAATCAGGGTAATTCAGATTGTAAGTTCCTGTATTCAAATGAATACAAAAACATTTTCAGGGAATTTCCAAAACTTGTAAATTCAGTTCTGGGAAATTCCTAGCTCCAAAAATCCTAGGAAAATTCATGTGGACTCTATAAACTATAATTGAAATTGTGGTTCACTGAGTTTGACATGAAAATGGATGTTACCTCAGAATTAATTCATCTTTGACTAAACACTTAGAGAATTATTCTGAATAAACCAGTCCATGAAATGTGCTAAATTTTGGTCCAGAGAACTTCTTGTGACAAGGAACTCACATGAAAATTCTCAGCTCCATTAGGGCTCTGGATCACCACTGTCATGTGTGATCTCGTAAGGTGATCAACACTTAAGTGGAAAGAAGCATTCAACACTTGATCTTAGTGTTTAAGCCCAACCCAAACCATTAGCACCAGTGTCATTTTAAATTCTTAAACAAAGTTCCAGTTTTAAATGGTCATTAGATCTTATGAGCAAAATCTTTTCAATTAAATACATATGCATGATCATAACGTGTAGTATATACGTGAAGAAGGTGAGGAGGACTTGGAGTGAAGATCAAGGAGGGAGGAGAACAAGTGATCAAGCTCCAAGTGATCATCACTAACTGATTGTAACAGTAGTCACCTGCAAAACAGGCAAGCCCCGGTTTGCACTTGAACCATTTTATAAAACATTTTCATTTGTAAAGATCATAGCTTTGCATCGTTGATTGCATTACGTCTAGATGATATTGAAAACTCCACTTGCATGACCAGAAACACCTATGAGAGAAAGGGTAGAATAGCAACTCCTCGAGGGAATTTGGCTATGCTAATGTTAGTAGGAAAGGTCCGGTAGAAGACGAGTAGTTGGAATCTACTCGCGAGTTTAGGGCTGGTTTACTCGGAACGGGTCCGAATTAGAAAGAATGATGAAAGTTCACACTTAAGAAACGGAGACCGGGCAGGGAGGTTTAGATGCAGCAGGTTGCAGGCCGTGCGTGCATAGCCCTGCCTGTGTCGGTTAAGGCCCGTCCGTGCTTGGCCCTGTTGGACAAGTTTGAGTTGTGTACCGGGCACATACTGGCTATATGGGACCCAGGAAACCGATGTACCTTGGGAGATCCATAGTGGAACTTTTCCAACTGCCTTAGGCTTTCGGCGTCAGGGTAGCAGGAGGTAACTCGCTCAAGAACATACCACAGCGGGTATGCACCTTGAGGGAACTTGCGTACTCGGGGCAGTTGGACTGCGTCCAATGTGGAAGATCTTGGGAAAGGTGGCCGCGTACAACGTCAGTCGAGGTTGCTGCCGGCAGCTCGGAGTACGGGTGTACGTGTCGTGTAGTCCGGGCGTGTACTGATTCGAATCACCGTCGCTCGCGGTTATATGAGCATACTTGCCCACTGCGTCTTGACGTAGTAACAACTGGAATTGTTTATCTTCGAACTTGATGAGGATGTGCTATAACTTGTATTGCAACCATGATTGAATTAGAGATAGGCTCATTAAAGTTTACTTTCACTTTGTGCAAGAAGCATCGCAACAAAGCGTTTCTTGTTTGATTGTGGAGTTGCGATGCTTTTCGGCTCAAGGTCTGCACAATGAGGCTTAAAATATGAAAGTTAAGGATCAACTTTAGGCGAGTCCCTTATGCAAATCTAGCCGACCCAATTGCAACCGTCTTGCATATAGAGTTTCTTGCTTAGGAGAGACGGGTCAGACTTGCTGAGCCTATGTGCTCACGCTTGCTATATAAGTGGTTTTGCAGGTTAACAACGATGCTGAAAAGAAGGTTGTCCGGTGAGACTCGGGAACTCCCGAGTCAGGTAACACATGGAGAACCGAGCCGCTGCTGCTTGTCTTCGTGTCGCTAGCGAGAGGAGTCCGTGGGCTGGACTTCATCTCGAATGCTCTTAGTTATTCGACGTGAGTTGATAAAGACTTCCGCTGTAGCTACTTGATGTAAAGTATTTACAAAGAAAAACTTGTAAGCTTCCGCTATTGTTTTATGTAATACATTGTTCCTCATATGTGTGTTGTTGGGTGCCGCATAACACGGCACCACCCAATGCGATTCCCGGGCGAGTGGCCTGTCTCGGTTGAGCGGGTCGCGTCAACACGTGTCGAGCACGGAGGTGTCCGGCATACCGGAGCTCACAGGGTATTTGCGTGCCAGCACAGCCGATCCCCGGCCACAACCGATCCCGATTTAAATTCTTCAGCCGCTGACACGTGGGCCAGCCGGCTTCATCTTCCTCCCGCCGTTTTCTCACGCCCGCGCCGCCGACCTCGCCAGAGCAGACTCGGAGCTCACCGGCTCGCCGCTGCCGGACCTCCCATGGGCTGAAACTCGCCGCCAGGGGGTTGTCGACGTTGAGGAACACTTCGGTGGTGTCAGGTCGGGCTGAGGGTGAACGGAAATAGCTCGGCGACGCGCCGCGGCCTCGGTAGAGGTTCGGCGCTGTCGACCATGGGTCCTAACCCGCCAACACCTCGAACAAACGGTCCTACAGCATCAGCGTACCTCTAGGAAGCTCGACAAGGTGTAAAAAGGGTTCAGGGATGGCGGCAAGTCGATCGGCACCGTGTGACCGATCTTGTCCGCCATGACCGCCCTTGATCGAGCTCGAAATTCGTTACTCCTAGACAGTTTCACGCCACGGATGCAGAAAAGAACTTGATCGCCGGCTAGTCCAGTGTCTACGTGCAAGATTCGATGACCTCCGAAAGATCATAGAACGTGAATTTAAAGAAACCGTACCGGAAGCTCAGTTTAAGGTTGCCGGAGCAAAACTGAGAATTCGCCGGCGAGAGTTCACGGCGTGGCTTGAGCTTCAGGTGGAAGCAGTGTGGAGTCCGTGCGCTCCTGTTGCCGCCCTTGCTCGGCCGTGGAAGTGGTTGCAGCGTGCTGCCCGCGTGAGACCGATCGCCGTCCTTCAGCTAAACTGCGGCGGTCATCGTTGATCACGGGAACAGGGGCCGAAACTCGGTGGTTCAGGCGTTGGGAGGGTGGTGCGCGACCTCCGGTGGCTATCTAGCAGCTTAGGAATGAAGGAGATTGTTTTGCTGGTTTTTCCCGATTGAGCAGAGAGCTGCGGTGAGAAACAATGCCGCTGCTCGGGTTTGCCCGCGAGAAGATAAAGCCGGCTGACTCCTGCTCGGCTGAGGCGGTGCCGGTCGCGTGGGGGCACGAGCAAGCCGCCCTGGGCGCCAGCGCGCGGAGGGGGAAGCAGCTGGTGGCGCCGGTAGCTGCTCGGTGGCACAGCCGACAGCTGCTCGGTGGAATTTCCCACCGAGACTCTGACTTTGGTTGCAAGTTTCTCCTTCTTCCCTCTATGACATGTGGGTCCCACCCGGGGTTTTAACCTCTGAAATTTACTCCTGATCACTGTAGTGAACAGTGAACTCCATAATACCCCTGGTGATTCAGATTATTCACCCTTGAGCCATTCGAATTGAATAGGATTCGAATTGGGTTTGGTTTGAGTGAATTTCAGCACAAGTGCAGTTTTGAATTCAAATGAAGTTTGAATTTATCCTACTTAGCTCATGTCAAGATCAACCCCAAATGGAGTGGAAATTGGTGTGTGAGTTCACAAAAATGTGCTGAGTAAGAATATGCCTCCCACTTTTAAATCCATGGGATAAAAACAGTTTGAATTTGAATATGGTTCCAAACTGCCCTCTTTCTAACTATACCCAAAATGACCTCAAAAAGGTTTGGAATTTGGGTGAAACTTGGCATGGACATCCTTAGCAAAGTGTAGGAGTTTTCATATGTCCAGCCCACCTATATCACATGTGGGAAATACCACTTTTGCAATATGTGAGTTTGTACTCTAATGAGCATGTTGATAATTGTTACTTGCTCTTCATTTGTGTTCATCATCCTTCCTCACATGAGGTGTGTGGTGTGGTGATGAACACTGCGAATGTGTGTCAAAAACTGAGACCCTTACAACCGTGGAAGGCGCGGGGAATGGGAGTCGAGTGAGGACTGCCCTGGGAACTACATGGCACAAGAGGGGCCCCGTGGGTGGGAGAATTCAAGATTCTAGCCTGCCGGTGAAACCTTAGTGAGTCCATACATCTAGTAGCTCCTTTGTAAAGGCTATTTTGTGATCTCTTGGCCATACACCGACGGTTGTGTACTGGTATAATAGAGGTTCTGCAGTCGTCGACGGGTGACGAAATCACAAACTTGTGGGTAAAGTGGTACAAACTCTGCAGAGTCTAAAACTATCATGATAGTCGAGCTTACGGTCACGAGCGCCTAGCCAACTTCCATGATTAGTTGGATGGTTATGGTTTTGGTTATGGTTTTATTTTGGTTTGGTTTTCGGGACTGTTGAGTCTAGATGATAAGATTTGGTTGCATGACTGTTGAGTCATGGCAACGAGATTGGTCTCGGTGTAAGACGGAATTGTTTATGAGATGAAATGGTAGCAAATATGAGATGGTAACGAATAAGAGAAGGTATTCGTGAGCAGGAATGAGGTCTATTAATGTCTGGTTGGGACATGGAAAGTGATGAACATAATGGAGGTATGATTGATACATGTTGGGATCACGTTCACTTAAAGTTAAGTTGCTGTTTTATCATGGTTTTGATAAATAACTTTGCTTTCTGCAATGAGCCCTTTTTTACCTACCTTGTTGTGATCTACATATCATATTTTCCCGCACTTGCTGAGTACATCATTGTACTCAAACTTGCATTATTATTTCATCATCAACAACAGGAGAAGATTACTATGAAGACCAGGTGGAGCATTAGGCGTATAATCTGTCCTCAACCTTGCCTGTGGAGAATGGAGCAGAGATGAAGCTGCTGCTGCTGCTTAGATTGCTTCCGCATTAGTTAGAAGACTTCCACTGCTAGAATAAAGACTTCCGCTGTTAGATTAAGACTTCCGTTGTTAGCATGAGTCCAAGACTCATGAGACATTGAAATAAACTCTGTTATTCGTGGTTATATATATTCTGAAATTCAGTTTGTGGATGATGTGTATATGTGTGATGAACATCCTGGGCACACATATGCATCAGTTCTCGGTTCCGTGGTTTTTCCACAGAATTGAGGGTGTCACAATCATCAAGGGCATGCGCTTGCGGCGTTCAGAGACGGCTCCGACACGTACTTGATGGAGGAGCAGTACGTGGAGTTAAACTGGTAGTGTTTTAATTATGACTTATTTTATAATGTTAACGTTATTTCAATCAATTACTAAATGCATGCAGGTGGAGATTTCTTGGTTGGAGGACCGTCCGGAGGCTTACTGGGCCCTCTGTCGGCTGTGGTCCAGCGAGAACTTTGTCGCCAAGTCCAAACGGGGTTGACAGTGCAGAGGCTCTATCGGGGGCCATACGTATGGTCTGGATGGCCATCTACGTCTGGCTAGACGAATGGTGAGGAAAATACTTACAAAACTATATTTATAGTATATTTATGCTACTGAATCGAACTTACATGAAAACAAGCTCGGTGAACGATCGAGCGATGTTCAGGTGTGGAAAAGAGGTCATAGGGCAAGTGACCCTTCATAGCTAGACCAGCTGTGCACTCTAGTGGCCATAGCGAGACTGGTGAGTCCTCGAACTAACATGTTGCTTTACTTGTAACTAACATTGCTACTGACGCGCTTTTATATATTGTTTCTATTTGTAGGAGAAGTATGGAGAGGTGGCAGTTGATATGGACATCACTCCTGCAGATATACACAACACTCACATGGTAGACATGCAAGGTCCAATTACTAGAGCTCGAGCACGACAATTGAATTTAGAGGTGAGCTCGTTCCTGAACAGTTCTTTATATGTGAATTTTGAGAGTATGTTGCTACCTAATGGATTAATTATGATTAGGAACCATGGAGAGGACATGGAGATACATGGAGAGGGTTTTGGAGGCGTGGAGGACCAGAAAATACGCCAACAAGAAGTTAGAGACCGAGCCCAACTAAAACTCGAGTCCAACTCGGGCCCAGGAGCAGTCCACCTTAAAATGGATGCACAGGAGGCATACGGACTCCATTTTTGACGTTCTACATATGCACGGAAAGCTGAGAGATAAACTTTCCAATGGAACTAGCCCCACGTTAAAATTCTCTCGGAGTCGACAGAAAACTTCAAAACAATATAAAGTTTAGAGTCTGTCAGGGTGTTGCATCACCTAGTTGGGCCATTGGGCCTTGTATCGAGTCCAAGTCCATTATGTACGTGTCTTAGGGTTAGGTCACGACCCCAGCACCCCCTGGTCGTCCTCCACCTCCTTTATACCCCCTAGTCACCGTCACAAACAGCTGCGTTTTGCTTAGTTACAATCTGTCATTGAACAGTGTCGCCGATCATCGGTTGTGAGACCCAAAATTCGTGATCAATTCAGTTTTGATTGTAACTTCTCTGTTCTTGCTTGTGTTATTGATTGCACTTGCAGGGATAAGCCCTCGTGGCGAGGTCATTCGTGTGACACGGGTGATAACCAACGGAGCAGTGGTGTAGTGATTGCGGGGTTTCGTTCGTTCGGAGCCTTGGATCATCAACGTCGAGATCTCCACCCAATCAAGTTTACCCTACCTCTCGGAAGATCGGGACTCATCCTCCTATCAATTGGTATCAGATTTCCAGGTTCACCGTGAGGTATACTTGTGTGCCCTTTAGATTTATTTTGTTTCAGTCCTATCGTCCACAAAAAACCACAAAAAAAATTTAGTTCCCCTGACCTACAACCCCCGCTCAACCTTTTGCACAATTTAGTTTCGGAGTCCGTAGTTCTGAGTTCGTGTACTAGGTTGAGTCTGGTTGCTGGTTTAGATTTGTTTTGGTTCAGTTTTGTTTTTTCCATCCACTGCCATCTGCAAAAAACCAATCTACAAAAAAATTCCATCCACCGATTCGTTTCTGTTGCAGTTTCCACCACCACCAAAACCTGATTCGGGGTATCCTCCTTAAAACGGGCATAACTTTTCGCTCGTAACTCCGATTGAGGCACATTTTTTTCTCAGAAAGGTCTCGAAAAAGTCCACATACGGCATTTTCAAAAAAAAATAAGAAGATTAAGAAGGCCCTCGTTTCGAACTCCGACGTTCTAGCACCAGTTTTTTTCCAATCGCTCCTGAATTTGTGCCGATCTCATCTTTCATCGGTTTGAGCTAATACTTGGTGCTGTTTCTATTCTTGTGCCCCTGGTTGAGAAAAAATATCAAAAAATAAAGAGAAAAAAGATTTTGATTTCTACTAGTGCTTCAAGACAAAAACAGGAGGCTAAGGGGTCTTCTAGTTGTGCTATTTCTGTGTGAGTGCTGGATACTTGCTGATATTATCCTTGTTGTTCATCATCATTCATCCTTGTCCTTGCTTGTTGCCACTACCATTCTAATACATTCTTAGGCCAGCAACTAGGTGAAATTCTTTGAACACTTATTCAGCATTGCTATCTGTTACTAACTTGTGTGCCACATACATATACTGCATTTGAGCCTTCCAAGCTCCACCTTCTCTCGAGCAGAACAGGTAACCTTTGCAATCACACCCACTCTCTGCTTGCTTCACACCGGTCACCGTTGGCCACCTGCAGTGCTGGTAAGAAACTTGTAAGAGCGGGGTAAGACACATCTTACTGATCGATTTTCCACCCACTTCGGAGAGCGTAGTAATAGGGTTCTTCACGATCTTTTTATCTTCGTTTCTGTTTTGTACTAACAATGACAGGAAAGAAACCTATTGATAAGACCTCTGGTTCTACACCTCTGGATGATGATGAGTGCGTGTCCCATATGGAACTAAAGGAGATGATGCTGGCAATGACCGAAGCTTTCAACAATTACCAGACCACTACAACAGGCACCTTTCAGAGGCTCTATACAAGTGTTGCTGGTCTGACCACACGGTTGGACGAGATGGAGACTCGTCTTCCCCAACAAGCTACACCCTCTATCATCCTTGATGGTGATTCACATGCTCACTACGACACAGAGGATGACTTCAATAACGATGAGGTTGATGCACAGCAGCGCCGTCGCTCTCGACAAAATCGTCAAGGTATGGGAGGTAGACCTTGTCCTCATGCTCCTGAACAAGATAATGATCCTTATGGTAAGATTAAGTTTTCTATTCCAACATTTTATGGATATTATGATGCTGAGACTTACTTGGATTGGGAGATGACGGTAGAACAAAAATTTAGCTCTCATCTTGTTCCTGAGCGACATAGAGTTAGACAAGCCACTAGTGAGTTTAAAGATTTTGCTATAATTTGGTGGAATGAACTTGTCAATACACGTAATGCACCACAGACATGGGCTGCGTTAAAAGAAGAGATGCGCGCTAGGTTTGTTCCTTCTTCATATAGACGTGATCTTCTTAAGAAACTGCAACCCTTTGATCAGGGTGACATGACTGTCCAAGAGTACTACCAAGAGTTGCAGAAAGGTATGCTTCGTTGTGGGGTAGTTGAGGATCAGGAAGACCAAATTGTTAGGTTTTATGGGGGCTTGCGGCGTGAGATCTAGGACATAGTTGACTACAAGGAATATCATTCTATTCAACGTTGATTTCAACTTGCTATGTTAGCAGAAAAAGAAGTGCAGGGTCGCCAACAGCAGCGGCGGGAAAACACTTTCACGCCACGACAATTTCCGGTGCCATCCAAAGCAGCGCCCTCCTCGAGCGTACGTGCTTCTACACCACACTCCACGGGTGTTGTACGCAGCAGCATCGCACCTTCTACATCACAGAGACAAGATAACAGCAAGTCCTAGATGACTCCATGTGTTGCAGCAAAGGCGGCTGCACCCAACACTTCGACAAGTCGCAGCTCCGACATCAAGTGCCACCGCTGCCAGGGACTTGGCCATATGCAACGAGATTGCCCCAGCAAACGGGCGATCATTTCCACTGCTGATGGTGGGTATATTAGTGCTTCTGATATTGAAGATGAAAATATTATTGCAACTAACATTTCAGGTTCGGATGATGGTGCTGAGGAGGTTCTTGGTACATCTGCGACAAACAACTATAGGACTTTGATTGTGCAGCGAGCTTTGAGTGCCACGGTTCGAGAGGACGACAACTGCCAACGTCACAACCTTTTCAACATGTTTTTCGTAGTCAAGGACTGCCGTGTACATACCATCATTGATGGTGGTAGCTGCAACAATTTGGTGAATGTTGAGGTTGTCAAGAAGGATGGCTTGACCACACGGGAGCATCCCCACCCTTATCACATTCAATGGTTTAACAACAATGGTAAGGTTAAGGTAACACAAACAGCAAGGATACATTTTTCCATTGGTTCTTATCATGATTTTGCTGATTTTGATGTGGTACCTATGGATGCTTGTTCTCTTTTGTTGGGACGTCCTTAGGAGTTTGATATTGATGCTATTCACCATGGTCGATCTAATAAGTATACTTTCATGCATAAGGGCAAGAAAATTGTGTTGCTTCCTATGAGTCCCACTGAAATTGTACAATTTGAGCAGGAGAAAAAGAATAATGCTAAGCAAAAGGGTGTTTTCAATTCTGAAATTCAGCAACCTATTAAGTTGAAAAATCCTATTTTGCTTGCAACTAAATCTGATCTTGATGATTTATATGCCTCTAATGGAACTTGCTATGCTTTAGTGTGCAAACATTCTTTATATTCCATTGAGGATACATCCATTGTCTTGCCACCTGCTGTTGCTAACCTTTTGCAGGAATATATGGATGTTTTTCCATCAGAGATACCCCCCGGATTACCACCTGTGTGAGGCATTGAGCACAAGATTGATTTGGTTCCAGGGGCAAGCTTGCCAAACCGTGCTGCCTACAGGACCAACCCCGATGAGACTAAGGAAATTCAGCGACAAGTCCAAGATCTTCTGGACCGCGGGTACATTCGTTAGAGTCTTAGTCCTTGTTCTGTTCCTGTTTTTTTGGTTCCAAAAAAAAGATGGCACTTGGCGCATGTGTGTTGATTGTAGAGCCATCAATAACATTACCATTCGTTATCGCTATCCTATTCCTAGATTGGATAACATGCTTGATGAGTTGAGTGGTTCTGTTATTTTCTCCAAGATTGATTTGCGTAGTGGGTATCATCAGATTCGTATGGCTTTAGGTGATGAATGGAAAACTGCTTTTAAAACTAAATTGGGACTTTATGAATGGTTAGTCATGCCATTTGGTTTAACTAATGCGCCCAGCACTTTCATGAGGTTGGTGAATGAGGTTTTATGTGCTTTCATTGGTAAATTTGTGGTGGTTTACTTTGATGATATCCTTATTTACAGCAAGTCATATGATGAGCATCTTGAACATTTGCGTGTTGTTTTTAATGTCTTGCGCGATGCACGTTTATATGGTAACCTTGAGAAGTGCACCTTTTGCACCGATCGTGTGTCTTTTCTTGGGTATGTTGTTACTTCGCAGGGCATTGAGGTGGACGAGGCAAAGATTGTTGCCATCACGAGCTGGCCACTTCCGACTACGGTCACACAGGTTCGGAGTTTTCTCAATCTCGCAGGTTTCTACCGGCGTTTCGTGCGGGATTTCAGCACCATTATGGCACCTCTCCACAAGTTGACAAAGCATGGAGTGCTGTTTCGATGGGGACCAGCATAACAACAAGCTTTTGATGTTCTCAAGTCGAAGCTCACACAAGCACCATTGCTGCAACTTCCTGATTTTGAGAAGACCTTCGAGCTTGAATGTGACGCGAGCAGCATTAGTATTGGAGGAGTGCTAATTCAAGGAGGTAAACCTGTTGCCTTCTTTAGTGAAAAATTGCATGGGCCTTCGCTGAATTATTCTACATATGACAGAATTTTATGCTTTAGTGCGTGTCTTGCAAACTTGGCAACGTTACCTATGGTCTAAAGAATTTGTCATACATTCATATCATGAGTCTTTGAAGTATCTTAAAGGACAAGCTAATCTGAACAAACGTCATGCTAAATGGATTGAGTTCATAGAATCATTTCCCTACATCATTAAACATAAGAAAGGGAAAGACAATGTGATTGCCGATGCTTTATCTAGACGTTATACCATACTATCCCAACTTTCTCATAAAATCTTTGGTTTGGAAACCATAAAGAGGTTATATGCTACTGATTTGGACTTCAAAGATGCCTTTGAAAATTGTAGAGAGGGAAGAACGTGGCAAAATTTCCTGCTGCGTGAAGGCCTTCTCTACCGTGCTAACAAGCTGTGTGTTCCAGCTAGCTCCGTTCATCTTTTGTTGTTGCAGGAAGCACATGGAGGTGGTTTGATGGGACATTTTGGTGTTAAAAAGACAGAGGATGTGCTGGCCGCTCACTTCTTTTGGCCACGAATGAGGCGTGATGTGGAGCGCTTCGTATCACGTTGCACGACATGCAACAAAGCTAAGTCTCGACTTAACCCACATGGTCTTTATATGGCTCTTCCGGTTCCTAGTGCACCTTGGGAGGATATTTCTATTGACTTTGTTTTAGGATTGCCTAGAACAAAGAGGGGGAGGGATAGTGTCTTTGTGGTTGTTGATCGTTTCTCTAAAATGGCTCATTTTATACCATGCCACAAGACCGATAATGCTTCACATGTTGCTGAGTTGTTCTTTAATGAGGTTGTGCATTTGCATGGTGTTCCCAATACTATTGTTTCTGATAGGGATGCTAAGTTTTTGAGTCACTTTTGGAGAACTTTATGGTATAAATTGGGAACAAAGTTGCTGTTTTCTACTACTTGTCATCCACAAACTGATGGGCAAACGGAGGTAGTTAATCATACCTTATCTACTATGTTGCGGGCTGTTTTGAAAGACAATTTGAGGTTGTGGGAGGAGTGTTTGCCACATATTGAGTTTGCTTATAACAGGTCTATTCACTCCACAACCAAGTTAAGTCCGTTTATGGTAGTCTATGGTTTCAATCCTCGTGCTCCAATTGATTTGCTACCTTTACCACATACTGAAATTGTGAACATAGATGCTACACAACGTTCTGAATTTATTCTTAAGTTGCATGAAACTACTAAGTTACAAATTGAAAAAATGAATGAAAAGTATCGCATTGCTGCTAGTAAAGGTAGGAAGGAGGTAAAATTGGAACCCGGTGATTTGGTGTGGGTTCATTTGAGAAAAGATAGGTTCCCGGATTTTAGAAAGTCCAAACTCATGCCATGTGCTGCTGGACCTTCTAAGGTTCTTGAGAAGATAAATGACAATGCATATAAACTTGAGTTGCCTCCCGAGTTTGGGGTTAGTCCCACATTTAACATTTCAGATTTGAAGCCATACTTGGGAGAAGAAGATGAGCTTGAGTCGAGGACGACTCCAATGCAAGAGGGGGAGGATTATGTGGACATCACTCCTGCAGATATACACAACATTCACATGGTAGACATGCAAGGTCCAATTACTAGAGCTCGAGCACGACAATTGAATTTAGAGGTGAGCTCGTTCCTGAACAGTTCTTTATATGTGAATTTTGAGAGTATGTTGCTACCTAATAGAATAATTATGATTAGGAACCATGGAGAGGACATGGAGATACATGGAGAGGGGTTTGGAGGCGTGAAGGACCAAAAAATACGCCAACAAGAAGTTAGAGACGAGCCCAACTCAAACTCGAGTCCAACTCGGGCCTAGGAGCAGTCCACCTTAAAATGGATGCACAGGAGGAATACGGACTCTATTTTTGACGTTCTACATATGCACGGAAAGCTGAGAGGATAAACTTTCCAATGGAACTGGTCCCATGTCAAAATTCCCTCGGAGTCGACGGGAAACTTCGAAACAATATAAAGTTTAGAGTCTGTCAGGGTGTTGCATCACCTAGTTGGGCCATTGGGCCTTGTATCGAGTCCAAGTCCATTATGTACGTGTCTTAGGGTTAGGTCACGACCCCAGCACCCCCCTGGTCGTCCTCCACCTCCTTTATACCCCCTAGCCGCCGTCACAAACAGCTGAGTTTTGCTTAGTTACAATCTGTCATTGAACAGTGTCGCCGATCATCGGTTGTGAGACCCCAAATTCGTGATCAATTCAGTTTTAATTGCAACTTCTCTGTTCTTGCTTGTGTTCTTGATTGCGCTTGCAGGGATAAGCCCTCGTGGCGAGGTCATTCGTGTGACACGGGTGATAACCAATGGAGCAGTGGTGTAGTGATTGCGGGGTTTCGTTCGTTCGGAGCCTTGGATCATCAACGTCGAGATCTCCACCCAATCAAGTTTACCCTACCTCTCGGAAGATCGGGGCTCATCCTCCTATCAGCAGTGAACATTCATGGCCAAGATTACAATTGACAGAACGCCCCAATCGATGCTAACGTCGTGTATGCGAGCGGTGGCGGTAAAGCACGTGGATGGTAAGATGCTACATGTTTTTCTTTCTGTCAATTCAACTTATATTATCTTACTCTTAATTTTTTTTGTACATAGTTTTACCATTTTTATAATGGTGGTTGACTCGAGGGAGGCAAGGCCTTCGAGTGGCTTCCATCGCAGTCTTTGTCTATCGGACCCAGCCGACGGATGTCAGCGAGGGAGCTGGAGCTTCTAGGTGTCTAGGAGGAGCTACGCTGCACATAGGATAAGCTCCAGGAGCAAGCAGCCTTATTGAAGGTCACTCAAGACCATGAAGCCACCTACAACGCACAGATACAAGCGGCGATATATGTAATAGCTTAAAATACAAAGCAATTATATTGTTTCATTACTATTTATGTGCTAATGTTTTTCTATCGCGGGCTTTAGCAAAGCAGCACGAACAGTAGATTGCCATTCCCACATGGCCGCCGTCGATGCCGGGGCCACAGGTGTCTTCTTTTGCGACACAGGTAAGCACCATTTCTTCAAAACATCGTAAATTAGATTACTGAAGGGGGACTTGGCGCAGCGGTTAAGTTGTTGCCTTGTGACCATGAGGTCACAGGTTCGAGTCCTGGAAACAGCCTCTTGTGGAAATGCAGAAAAAGGCTACGTACAAAAGACCCAAATGGGTCGGACCCTTCCCCGGACCGTGCGCAAGCGGGAGCTACATGCACCAGGATGTCCTTTCTTTTTTATCGTAAAGTAGATTACTAAAGCAAACTGGGACAAAATTAGTCAACTATGGCACAACTTAACCATAATTGCTCAAACCTAGACAAATATAGCCATAATTGCTCAAACATAGAAAAATTTAAACATAATTGCTCAAACATAGCCAAACTTAGCTATAATTGCTCAAACATAGCCAAACTTAGTCAATCTTAGCCATAATTGATTAAACATATGCTCTTACATTTTACATGGATCGGCAGCGGAGGCTCAGACTCCATCGCCTGTGCTACCGGGACCTGGAGCATGACGCGAGGATGACATTCTGGTCTCCAGAGGTAGCGGATGAGCAAGTGTGTAGTGTCATGTTTTATATTTCATAGTATTGTAATCTTATCTATATTGTTATGTATATGCATGTGAAATAGCAATCGTGCTAGGTTAGCATTTCTCTGTATTTTTTAAAAAATTACATTAATTACTACGACAGCCTGGAGGTGCCCGTCGTAAATAAGCATGTGTTATTAAAGACGGTCATCTTCAGGTCATCGTAAATAAGTCTGCGTTATTTATGACGGCCACCTCCAGGCCGTGGTAAATAAGCTTCCAGAGTCCATAAGTTACGACGGCCAATTTAGGTCGTTGTAAATAACTGTCACACCCGGTTTTTCCGAAGGACAACCAAGTGAATATCACATGTATGCCAGGATCATTTTCTCATACATGTGATGACAAACAGTGAAGCATCATTTATTACAAGCCAGGTGTCGAATATAAATAAGTCTTACATAGCAAATGTCTCGATAGACAATAATAAGATCATCACAAATAATTAAACTAGCAGCGGAATATTATTCTTTAGGGCTCCGTCACAGGCGTTGCCCGGGGGTCTCCATGAACCTAGAAACCTTCTTCGGGTCTACACCACCTCATTATCTGGACGTGAGCAGCAATATAAACCAACAAAATATGCAAGGTTGAGTACCAATGGTACTCAGCAAGTGTGGGAAAATTATATCATGCATGGCTAGAACAAGGGGAGGTTGAACTCATGGTTAAAGCACTACGCAATTAATACCTATCACCTTAGCTTATTAAGCACCTACATTACTACACAGGTGAAATGGTCCCAATCTCCCATCCCATCATCATAATCCAATAACCATAACATCATTTCCAATGTTAAGCTCCCTGCTTAACATCCACAACTTCCAAAACCATCACTCCTCTAATCATGAATAAGTCCAAGCCGCTCTTGACCGTGAGCACGGCTGTCATGACAGTTTTGACTCTGCAGAGTTTGCACCACTGTACCCACATGTAGTGATTTCATCCCCCGTTGCCGGGTGGACTAAAATAACCTCCATTATGCCAGTGGCCACGAACCACATTCACACTTCCAGGTGTGTAGCCAGGAGATCACTACGAAGCCTTTACAAAGGGATTCCCGACGAGCGTGGGCCCACTGAGGTTTCACCCCTAACAGCATACAAGAGGCTCCAACCCTGCTGCAGTGGCCCCCTCTTGAGCCTTGCGGTTCATATGGTAGTCCAGCTGACACCTACTCCCCGCACCATCCAACACACCCATACTACGCCGGGGATACACCTAATTAATTGGCCAAGCTGCCCCATCTCAGCATGTGGTTGGCACGGTAAAGCCAGGTTACATGCTCCATGAACCGGTCCTTAGGATCCAGGCAAGTACTAAACACAAACCCGAGTCTCGTGCACCCAGCACACAACCAAAACATCCAACTTGCCTTGATCCCTACCTCTACATAACTCACAATATCTCATTCAAGAGTATGGTAAAATAAACTGATGATCTCATATCCCAAATATCCCATTCTAAGCATGGCTAAGCATATGCATAATAATAAATGACATGACAAAATAAATCCTAACCCAAGCTACAAGGAAACAAGGTAATGCAATTCTAGGGAAACTTGCTAACATGGGTTTCATATTTCAATTGACAATGCAAATAATTCTAGCTACACATCCTAACATAGGATCAAAGTGGTCAAGGACACTTGCCTCCTTCCTGCTGCTCTTGAAATGGGTAGTCCTGATCTTGAAAATGAATAACTTGCTCTTGAGCAGGTTCTACATCATACCATCACACATAGCAAAAGAAAAACAACAATCCATAAGACATAGTTCACACTTCCACTTCATACAAACCACACATTCACATGTAACAAAGCCATTCACAACTTCTATGTGTTGTGTTTACTCTATGTGCGTTGACCTTTGGCTTACATGCACTTTTAATCATGTTTATATGATTCCTACTTTTGTATTCACATTTATGCTTGCATACTTTATATATGAGTCTCCAATTTAAATAAATTCCTTATATTCAATTACTACACCTTTTAGCTACCAAGTATGCATGAAAGGTATTTTCCTTCTCCATATGTGTCTTCAGAATTTCTACCAACTCTAAACTGAATTCTTTGGATTTTAGAAACTTCATTTATCATTTACTAGTTGCTATATTTTCAGATTTATTTCCTATGCCTAAATGTGAACTTTATTATGAAAATAACAAGACACATCATCTAAAAAGAATAGGTTCTGATCTAAAATATTTACTAATATATTTTTGACCTTTTCCTCTGATGTAAACTATTTTACATTTATTTTCCCTATTTTCAGAACTATTCTTTACTTAAAAATGTGTCCCTGTAACTAATAAATGTGAATAATAAATTAAACAGATTCATTTCAGCCCAGAATCTATTTTTATCTCACTCCAAAGTTTTCTAAGTACTGAGAAAGTTTTTAATTTACTTTTGACAATATGTTTTTCCCACTTTTAAATTTTAAATACTAGCCACATATTCAATTTCCTAAATTAAATATCAAACAGGGTTAAAAGGTAAACTCACCCCACAACAGGGTCTATAATATTATTTTAAGAATTTTTAGAGGTCTAGCTACACATAACAGAGGGGTTTTCCTGATTTTTATTAAGTCTAGGGGCTAAAACTGATTTTTAAATGAATTTACATGATATTCTGGAGTTCCAGGGGCTAGATCAAAAGTTTCCGGGGCTAGCTCTTATTTCCCGAGAACCCCAGGGGGTAGCACGTAAGATTTCCAGTCTTTATAACGCGGGGCTGACGTGGACCGTCCGATTTTAAACCGACGGCTGAGATTATAACGTCGAACCGGTACGCGGGGATTTATATCCTACCATGCGATTTAAAATAAACGGCGCACAAGCGGCCACGTCGCTCTGATCGAGCGCGGGCGGCGCTGCCGGCGGCGCACGGCGGCGGGAAGCGGCGATCTTGCTGGAGATTTTCGGATCTTCGAGAATTCTTCCTAGAACTGTGATTTTATTGCATAGATCGGTGGAGGGGAGGTCGGGGATCTCACCTCGGGGGTTTCTTGAGCTTGGAGGTCCTGGAATGTGATCGGCGACGAGGTCCGAGGTGAATTCACGGCGAAGCTCGTCGGCGCTGTGTTTACACCGCAAGTCACCGAGTTTTCTGCACCTGCAAGGTTCCCCGGAGGCGGTGGATCAAGACCAGCGAGTTAGATCGGAATTTCCGAGCGTAGATCGGCCAGAATTCGCCGGAGAAGGCTCGGGTTCTCACCGGAGGAAAAACAGAACGAGGCCGGGGTTTTTATAGACGGGGGAGGGCGGCGGGGTGGTTTAGATCGAGTTCGCGTCGCCCCCGAGCGAAATTCGGCTGGGATTCGCAGAAATCCAGATCGGTTTGGATTCGGGGTGAGAGAGTCCGGCGCGGGCTCGAGGTAGACGAAGAACTGGCGGGCCCCGCCTGTCAGTGGGAGGAAAGGGGCGCGCGCGGCTGCGGGCTGGCGCGGGTTCTGGTTGGGCCGGCTGGTGGGTTGCGGCCCACTGGCCGGTTTTTTTCTGTTTTCTTTTTTTTTCTTTTTCTATTTCTTTTCTGATTTGAGTTTAATTTGAATTCCAGTTTGAATTTGAATTTTTGCAAAACATGCAACACGTCCAAAAATTTTTAAATTCCCCTCTTAACATGATTTAGGGTCTTAACAAGAATTTTTGGGGTGTTACAGCTCTACCCCCCTTAAAAGAAATCTCGTCCTCGAGATTGGTGGTTCTAAGAAAACAATTCTGGAAATTGTGCCTTTAGCTCATCTTCCCGCTCCCAGGTGGCTTCCTCTTCTGAGTGATGCTTCCACTGCACTTTGCACATCCGGATTCTTTTATTTCTGGTGAGGCGTTCCATTGTCTCCAAAATCTTGTATGGTTGCTCGGCATAAGACAAATCTTCAGCTACGTTCACTTCATTTTTGGGTAACACCTCTTCAGGCGTCCTCAGGCATTTCTTGAGTTGTGACACATGGAATACATCGTGCACATCCGATAGATGAGCCGGTAATTCTAGTTGATACGCCACTTCGCCTTTCCTCTACAAAACTTGAAAGGGTCCGATGTATCACGGTGACAACTTCCCTTTCACCTTGAACTGACGAAGTCCTATGATAGGGGACACCTTGAGATAGACATAGTCTCCCACGTTGAAAACGAGCTCTCTTCTTCGTACATCGGCATAGCTCTTTTGGCGTGTCTGTGCTATCCTCAAGTTATTGCGAATTTCCCTCACCTTCGCCTCGGCTTCTTGTAGTACTTCTAGACCAAACACTTTACTTTCCCCTGTTTGGTTCCAAAATAGGGGAGTTCTGCACTTCCTCCCGTACAAAGCTTCAAATGGCGACATCTTCATACTAGCTTGATAGCTGTTGTTATAGGAAAACTCCGCATACGGTAAGTTCTTGTCCCAACTCCTATTATTTTTGAGTGCACATGCCCTCAGTATATCTTCAAGGATCTGATTGGTTCTCTCCGTCTGCCCGTCAGTTTGGGGATGATAGGCAGAACTAAAGTTCAGATGGGTTCCCATGGTTTCGTGCAACTTCTGCCAGAACCTTGAGGTGAACTGTGTCCTTCGATCCGACACAATCTTCTTTGACACTCCATGGTAACACACGGTCCTTGACATGTACAGCTCTGCCAATTTGGATCCGCTGTAGCTTTCTTTCACGGGGATGAAATGAGCTACCTTGGTTAGCCTATCAATGATGACCCATATCGAATCATATCCTGATTGGGTCCTAGGCAATCCCACGATGAAATCCATGCTGATTTCCTCCCATTTCCATTCAGGCACTTTGAGTGGTTGCAATAATCCCGCGGGTCGTTGATGTTCTGCCTTCACCAACTGACATGTGTCACATAGGGCAACATGTTCCGCGACATCTCGTTTCATGCCATACCACTAATACCTGCTCTTGAGGTCCTGGTACATCTTCGTACTCCCAGGATGAATGGAATAGTCAGAATCATGAGCCTCCTTCAAAATCAATTCACGGATCTCCTTTACTTCTGGCACACAGATTCTTTTCCCGTGCCACACCGTTCCTTGTTCATCCTCTCTAAAACCAGGAGCTTTATTTTCCTTGATGAGTTGTCTGATCTCTTGTATCTTCTCGTCATTCTTTTGACCCTCGCGGATGTCTTGCTCTAGTGTGGAGTCCACTTCCATGGCGATGGCTTCACCACTATTCACAAGGCATAGATTGAGCCTTATAACCTCGTCCTTCAATTCTGTAGGCATGTCCTTCAAGCTCAACTTATTGACCTGCACTTTCCGACCTAAAGCATCGGCCACGACGTTTGCTTTCCCAGGATGATAGTTGATGCCCACATCAAAGTCATTGATTAGCTCTAACCATCTCCTTTGCCTGAGGTTGAGGTCTGGCTGTGTGAATATGTACTTCAAACTCTTATGATCCGTATATATCTCGGTCCTCTTCCCCATCAAATAGTGTCGCCAAATTTTCAACGCGTGTACCACTGCGGCTAGTTCTAGGTCATGTGTAGGATAGTTTTTCTCGTGCTTCCGGAGTTGTCAGGATGCATAAGCCACGACATGCCCTTCTTGCATGAGAACGCATCCCAACCCGTTTCCAGAGGCATCGCAGTACACCGTAAAGTTCTTCTGCATATCTGGCATAACTAGCACTGGGGCTGTTGTCAATCTTTTCTTTAACTCCTGAAAACTCGTTTCGCACTGTGGCGTCCATGTGAATGTGATTCCCTTCTCCAACAGTTTGGTGAGGGGTCTCGAGATCTTAGAGAATCCCTCAATAAACCGTCGATAGTATCCAGCCAATCCCAAGAAGCTTCGAACTTCCCCGACATTTTCAGGGGTCTTCCACTTCTGTATATCCTCGATTTTGGCAGGATCTACGGAGATTCCTCCCTTCGTAGATTATATGTCCTAAGAAGGGAACTCTCTTCAGCCAAAACTCACACTTGCTCAGCTTGGCATATAGTTGGTGTTCTCTCAGCCTCTGCAACACCAACCTTAGATGTTTCTCATGTTCTTCTTCATCTTTGGAGAAGACGAGAATGTCATCTATGAAAACCACCACAAATTTGTCCAGATATTCCATGAATACCTTGTTCATGAGATACATGAAGTATGCCGGGGCATTAGTTAGCCCGAAAGGCATGACAGTATATTCATACAGTCCGTACCGAGATACGAAAGCTGTCTTGGGAATATTAGATTGCCTTATCTTGAGTTGGTGGTATCCCGACCTGAGATCAATTTTCGAGAACACACAAGCTCCCCTCAACTGATCAAACAAGTCCTCAATGCGGGGTAATGGGTACTTGTTCTTGATGGTTACCTCATTCAAGGCACGGTAATCCACGCATAACCTTTGGGTTCCGTCCTTCTTGGGCACAAATATTACCGGAGCTCCCCATGGTGAGGAACTAGGACGAATATACCCCTTCTCCGTCAATTGTCTTAAATGATCCTTGAGTTCTTCTAGCTGCTTGGAGTCCATCCGATAAGGTCTCTTGTATATCGGAGTTGTTCCAGGCACTAGCTCAATTGCGAATTCCACTTCACGATCGGGAGGCATACCTGGCAACTCCTCCAGAAAAACATCTGGATATTCCCTGATGGTTCTGATCTCCTCCACTTTCACCTCAACTTGATTTAATTTAATGTCCCTCCTAGGCTCGTGTATTGTTATGAACTTTACTCTTGTGCCACTAGGGTGAGTTAGTTCCACCGTTCTGGTCGAACAATGGATGATTCCTTTATGTTTGGTCAACCAATCCATACCCAAAATAATATCTATCCCTTGTGAATCTATCACTATGAGGTTAGCAGTAAATTCTACCCCATTAATGTCTTGGTTCACCTTGGGACACACTTGTCTTGTCCTTATTTCTCCACCCGGAGAGTTTACGGCTAGCATATGGTTCATTTGTGTTGTTGCTAGGTCATGCTTCTTAACAAACCCTTGGGCAATGAACGAGTGGGTAGCACCTGAATCAAACAGCAGGGTTGCAATGTGTAAATTGGCAGGAAACTTACCAACTACCACGTCGGGTGCCTCTTGTGCTTCCTCCATAGTGACGTGGTTCACCCGTCCTCTCATTACATTCTGCTATTGTGGCTGTGTAGACTTCTTCTTTGGGCACTTATGGGCATAGTGCCCCACTTCACCACAGCTAAAACATTGCACCCCAATCTTAGCGGCTTGGCCCTAATTGTCTTGGGCTTGGTTTGGAGGTCCTTGCACTGCTGGTCGAGGTGGATATGCGGGGCGAGGTTGCTGTGCAAACTGACGTTGTGGCTGTGTTGGTGCTGCCGGAGGCCTGTAGTTCGGGTTGTACCCTCTTGGTGCTGAGTAGGGTACCGCAGCACGGTTCGTCTGCCCTGTAGGTTGCTGCATCAGACGTGGGCGGGTGTTGCTCCCTGAGGCTTGATGTGACCACCCGGCCTTCCTCTTATTCTCATTTTCCAAGGCCATCAGTTTCCTTTCCACCACAAACGCTCTGTCCACCATCTTTTGGAAGCTTTCATACTGATTTGAGGACATTGCACACTGCATCTCCGCGGTAAGTCCCTCCACGAAACAATCTTGTTTCTGCTCATCAGTCTCTTTGTCTCGTGGGGCATAACGGGATAGTTGAGTAAATTTAGTGAGGTATTCCCTCACCGTCATGTTCCCCTGCTGCAGTCCCAAAAACTCCTTCCTCTTGTTTTTGAGTTCACCTCTTGGGATGTAATGGTTGTGGAAACTACGCTTGAACTCTTCCCAAGTGATGTTCTCAGGGTCATGATGGGCAACCACGTAGGCGGTCCACCAATCAGCAGCAGGTCCATGCAATTGATGAGAGGCAAACAGCACCCTCTCATACCCTTGGCACTGGATGATCCTCATCTTGCTTTCAATGGCCTTTAGCCAATCATCTGCCTCCAGAGGTTCAGCAGCACTTGCAAACTTTGGTGGTTGAGTTCCTAGAAACTCACTCAACCTTGGATGGCGTGGTGCAGCTTGTGGAGGCGGAACTTGATGCAAGTTGGCCATCACTTGAGTCAAGTTCTGGATGAGCTGATTTTGATTCTCCAGCATTTGGTGGAGGGGATCAACTCCTTCACGGCGACCACCCTGGTCCTGGCCTCCAGAAAGATGAGGGTTGCATGCCTCATCGTTGTTGTTGGCGGGGTTGGCAGCATGTCCTTTTCCTCTTCCGGTCATCTGGTAGAATCAACCAATGTTAATTTGAAAGCATTTAGTATCATCTTACTACTTCATTTGTTTGTACTTTCAAGTGTTGAGGCTTTGTTGTACTTTTCTGAGGGTTCATTTCTCACACAAAAATAAATGCAATATTATTTCATGTGGGTTCACACACCAAAGCAAAACAATCTAAAGACGAGGTTGTGGACAATTGCTCATGGCTTCCACGACTCACGTCACACACCAAGCATTAACACACCATTAACTTAACGTAACGACTCGACTATTCGACATCTTGCTAACTAAGGGAAGGACTCTACACTACTCGTTTTCTTGAGCTGGCTCCTCGGGATCTTCCTCATCATTTCGTCTGACTTCTGACTCTGCTTTGGATGGGGAGGCTGCTGGTGGAGAAGTGCGACGACGCCTTATCGCCCGACGATCTGGGGAGTCAGGAGTCCATGTATCATTCGTGGTGACACACAGTTCATTCCCATCTCCTCTTTCCCTCGCCCTCAGGCAGGCTCGCAGCAACGCCTCCGTTTCCTTCAGGGTGTCCCGAACATCCTGAAGCTCTTGCTGACACTCCTGCAGTCGAGTGCTGAGCATAGCAGCATCCTCCAAGCACAAGTCCATGTGCTCATGGGAAGTCCCTTGCTGCACTGGCGGGTACTTATACTCCATTGTACCACTCTCACGCTGGAGGACATACATGTACTCAGTCCTGTCCAGGTGGCGACGATAGATGTGACTCTGGCAGGTGATGGCCTCCCAGGTGACATCCTTCTCCGCATCAACCTGTGTCGCTCGACAAGCTGGAGAGTGGTGGATCTTAAGCAGCTGATTTTCGTGTATGATCCTTATCTCTGAACTCCATTCTTCCCTCTTCTCACGGATGGTCCTGGTGGAGTTATAGTGGATGATTAGCTTGCCCATATTGCCGGCGGCTTCGAGCATGGCTAGAACAAGGGGAGGTTGAACTCATGGTTAAAGCACTACGCAAGTAATACCTATCATCTTAGCTTATTAAGCACCTACATTACTACACAGGTGAAACAGTCCCAATCTCCCATCCCATCATCATAATCCAATAACCATAACATCATTTCCAATGTTAAGCTCCCCGCTTAACTTCCAAAACCATCAATCCTCTAATCATGAATAAGTCCAAGCCGCTCTTGACCGTGAGCATGGCTGTCATGACAGTTTTGACTCTGCAGAGTTTGTACCACTGTACCCACATGTAGTGATTTCATCCCCCGTTGCCGGGTGGACTAAAAGAACCTCCATTATGCCAGTGGCTACGAACCACATTCACACTTCCCAGGTGTGTAGCCAGGAGATCACTACGAAGCCTTTACAAAGGGATTCCCGACGAGCGTGGGCCCACTGAGTTTTCACCCCTAACAGCATGCAAGAGGCTCCAACCCCGCTGCAATGGCCCCCTCTTGAGCCTTGCAGTTCATATGGTAGTCCAGCTGACACCTATTCCCCGCACCATCCAACACACCCATACTACGCCGGGGATACACCTAATTAATTGGCCAAGCTGCCCCATCTCAGCATGTGGTTGGCACTGTAAAGCCAGGTTACATGCTCCATGAACCGGTCCTTAGGATCCAGGCAAGTACTAAACACAAACCCGAGTCTCGTGCACCCAGCACACAACCAAAACATCCAACTTGCCTTGATCCCTACCTCTACATAACTCACAATATCTCATTCAAGAGTATGGTAAAATAAACTGATGATCTCATATCCCAATTATCCCATTCTAATCATGGCTAAGCATATGCATAATAATAAATGACATGATAAAATAAATCCCAACCCAAGCTACAAGGAAACAAGGTAATGCAATTCTAGGGAAACTTCCTAGCATGGGTTTCATATTTCAATTGACAATGCAAATAATTCTAGCTACACCTCCTAGCATAGGATCAAAGTGGTCAAGGACACTTGCCTCCTTCCTGCTGCTCTTGAAATGGGTAGTCCTGATCTTGGAAAGGAATAACTTGCTCTTGAGCAGGTTCTACATCATACCATCACACATAGCAAAAGAAAAACAACAATCCATAAGACATAGTTCACACTTCCACTTCATACAAACCACACATTCACATTTATGAAAGTCATTCACAATTATATGTGTGGTGGTTACTCTATGTGTGTTGATTTGTGGCTTGCATGCACTTTTGATCATATGTATATGATTCCTACTTCTGTGTTCACATTTATACTTACATACTATATATATGATTCTCCCATTTAAATAAATTCCTTATATTCAATTACTACACCTTTTAGCTCCCTAGTATGCATGAAAGGTATTTTCCTTCTTCATATGTGTCTTCATAATTTCTACCAACCCTAAACTGAATTCTTTGGATTTTAGAAACTCCATTTATCATTTATTAGTTGCTATATTTTCAGATTTATTTCCTATGCCTAAGTGTGGACTTTATTATAAAAATAACAAGATACATCGTCTAAACAGAATAGGTTCTGATCTAAAATATTTGCTAATATATTTTTGACCTTTTCCTCTGATGTAAACTATTTCACAATCATTTTCCTTATTTTCTAGAACTATTCTTTACTTAAAAATGTGTCCCTAAATGTGAATAATAAATTAAACAGATTCAATTCAGCCCAAAATATGTTTTTATCTCACTCCAAAGTTTCCTAAATACTGAGAAAGTATTTAATTTAATTTTGACAATATGTTTGTCCCACTTTTTAAGTTTTAAACACTTGTCATATACTCAATTTCCCAAATTAAATATTAAACAGGGTTAAAAAGGTAAACCCACCCCACTACAGGGTCTATAATATTATTTTCAGAATTTCCAGGGGTCTAGCTACACTTATCAGAGGAGTTTTTCCTAATTCTTATTAAGTCCAGGGGCTAAAACTGATTTTTAAATGAATTTACATGATTTTCTGAAGTTCCAGTGGCTAGATCAGAAGTTTCCGGGGCTAGCTCTTATTTCCCGAGAACCCCAGGGGGTAGCACGTAAGATTTCCAGTCTTTATAACGCGGGGCTGACGTGGACCGTCCGATTTTAAACCGACGGCTGAGATTATAACGTCGAACCGGTACGCGGGGATTTAAACCCTAACGTGCGATTTAAAATAAACGGCGCACACGCGGCCACGTTGCTCTGATCGAACGCGGACGGTGCTGCCGGCGGCGCACGGCGGCGGGAAGCGGCGATCTCGCCGGAGACTTTCGGATCTTCGAGAATTCTTCCTAGAACTGTGATTTTATGGCATAGATCGGTGGAGGGGAGGTCGGGGATCTCACCTCGGGGGTTTTCTTGAGCTCGGAGGTCCTGGAAGGTGATCGTCGACGAGGTCCGAGGTGAATTCACGGCGAGGCTCGTCGGCGCTGTGTTTACACCGCAAATCCCCGAGTTTTCTGCACCTGCAAGGTTCCCCGGAGGCGGTGGATCAAGACCAGCGAGTTAGATCGGAATTTCCGAGCTTAGATCGGCCAAAATTCGCCGGAGAAGTCTTGGTTCTCACCGGAGGAAAATCGGCGGATCGTGTGGGAAAAACCGAACGAGGTCGGGGTTTTTATAGACGGGGGAGGGCGGTGGGGTGGTTTAGATCGAGTTTGTGTCGCCTACGAACGGAATTCGGCGGGGATGCGCAGGAATCCGGGTCGGTTTTGATCCGGGGTGAGAGAATCCCGGCGCGGGCGCGAGGTAGAAGAAGGGCTGGCGGGTCCCGCTTGTCAGTGGGAGGAAGCGGCGCGCGCGGCTGCGGGCTGGCGCGGGCACTGGTTGGGCCGGCTGGTGGGTTTTGGCCCACTGGCCGGTTTTTTTCTGTTTTCTCTTTTTCTTTTTCTATTTCTTTTCTGATTTGAATTTAATTTAAATTCCAGTTTGAATTTGAATTTTTGCAAAACATGCAACACGTCCAAAAATTTTTAAATTCCCCTCTTAACATGATTTAGGGTCTTAACAAAATTTTGGGGTGTTACAGCAGCAATATAAACCAACAAAATATGCAAGGTTGAGTACCAATGGTACTCAGCAAGTGTGAGAAAATTATATCATGCATGGCTAGAACAAGGGGAGGTTGAACTCATGGTTAAAGCACTACGCAATTAATACCTATCACCTTAGCTTATTAAGCACCTACATTACTACACAGGTGAAATGGTCCCAATCTCCCATCCCATCATCATAATCCAATAACCATAACATCATTTCCAATGTTAAGCTCCCCGATTAACATCCACAACTTCCAAAACCATCACTCCTCTAATCATGAATAAGTCCAAGCCGCTCTTGACCGTGAGCACGGCTGTCATGACAGTTTTGACTCTGCAGAGTTTGCACCACTGTACCCACATGTAGTGATTTCATCCCCCGTTGCCGGGTGGACTAAAATAACCTCCATTATGCCAGTGGCCACGAACCACATTCACACTTCCCAGGTGTGTAGCCAGGAGATCACTACGAAGCCTTTACAAAGGGATTCCCGACGAGCGTGGACCCTCTGAGGTTTCACCCCTAACAGCATACAAGAGGCTCCAACCCCGCTACAGTGGCCCCCTCTTGAGCCTTGCAGTTCATATGGTAGTCCAGCTGACACCTACTCCCTGCACCATCCAACACACCCATACTACGCTGGGGATACACCTAATTAATTGGCCAAGCGGCCCCATCTCAGCATGTGGTTGGCACGGTAAAGCCAGGTTACATGCTCCATGAACCGGTCCTTAGGATCCAGGCAAGTACTAAACACAAACCCGAGTCTCGTGTACCCAGCACACAACCAAAACATCCAACTTGCCTTGATCCCTACCTCTACATAACTCACATTATCTCATTCAAGAGTATGGTAAAATAAACTGATGATCTCGTATCCCAAATATCCCATTCTAAGCATGGCTAAGCATATGCATAATAATAAATGACATGACAAAATAAATCCCAACCCAAGCTACAAGGAAACAAGGTAATGCAATTCTAGGGAAACTTGCTAACATGGGTTTCATATTTCAATTGACAATGCAAATAATTCTAGCTACACATCCTAACATAGGATCAAAGTGGTCAAGGACACTTGCCTCCTTCCTGCTGCTCTTGAAATGGGTAGTCCTGATCTTGAAAATGAATAACTTGCTCTTGAGCAGGTTCTACATCATACCATCACACATAGCAAAAGAAAAACAACAATCCATAAGACATAGTTCACACTTCCACTTCATACAAACCACACATTCACATGTAACAAAGCCATTCACAACTTCTATGTGTTGTGTTTACTCTATGTGCGTTGACCTTTGGCTTACATGCACTTTTAATCATGTGTATATGACTCCTACTTTTGTATTCACATTTATGCTTGCATACTTTATATATGAATCTCCAATTTAAATAAATTCCTTATATTCAATTACTACATCTTTTAGCTACCAAGTATGCATGAAAGGTATTTTCCTTCTCCATATGTGTCTTCAGAATTTCTACCAACCCTAAACTGAATTCTTTGGATTTTAGAAACTTCATTTATCATTTACTAGTTGCTATATTTTCAGATTTATTTCCTATGCCTAAATGTGAACTTTATTATGAAAATAACAAGACACATCATCTAAACAGAATAGGTTCTGATCTAAAATATTTACTAATATATTTTTGACCTTTTCCTCTGATGTAAACTATTTTACATCTATTTTCCCTATTTTCAGAACTATTCTTTACTTAAAAATGTGTCCCTATAACTAATAAATGTGAATAATAAATTAAAAAGATTCATTTTAGCCCAAAATCTATTTTTATCTCACTCCAAAGTTTTCTAAGTACTGAGAAAGTTTTTAATTTACTTTTGACAATATGTTTTTCCCACTTTTTAAATTTTAAATACTAGCCACATATTTAATTTCCTAAATTAAATATCAAACAGGGTTAAAAAGGTAAACTCACCCCACAACTGGGTCTATAATATTATTTTAAGAATTTTCAGAGGTCTAGCTACACATAACAGAGGGGGTTTTCCTGATTTTTATTAAGTCTAGGGGCTAAAACTGATTTTTAAATAAATTTACATGATTTTCTGGAGTTCCAGGGGCTAGATTAGAAGTTTCTGGGGCTAGCTCTTATTTCCCGAGAACCCCAGGGGGTAGCACGTAAGATTTCCAGTCTTTATAACGCGGGGCTGACGTGGACCGTTCGATTTTAAACCGACGGCTGAGATTATAACGTCGAACCGGTACGCGGGGATTTAAACCCTATCGTGCGATTTAAAATAAACGGCGCACAAGCGGCCACGTCGCTCTGATCGAGCGCGGGCGGCGCTGCCGGCGGCGCACGGCGGCGGGAAGCGGCGATCTCGCCGGAGATTTTCGGATCTTCGAGAATTCTTCCTAGAACTGTGATTTTATGGCATAGATCGGTGGAGGGGAGGTCGGGGATCTCACCTCGGGGGTTTTCTTGAGCTTAGAGGTCCTCGAAGGTGATCGTCGACGAGGTCCGAGGTGAATTCACGGCGAAGCTCGTCGGCGCTGTGTTCACACCGCAAGTCACCGAGTTTTCTGCACCTGCAAGGTTCCCCGGAGGCGGTGGATCAAGACCAGCGAGTTAGATCGGAATTTCCGAGCGTAGATCGGCCAGAATTCGCCGGAGAAGGCTCGGGTTCTCACCGGAGGAAAAACAGCAGATCGCGTGGGAAAAACAGAACGAGGCCGGGGTTTTTATAGACGGGGGAGGGCGGCGGGGTGGTTTAGATCGAGTTCGCGTCGCCCCCGAGCGAAATTCGGCTGGGATTCGCAGAAATCCGGATCGGTTTGGATTCGGGGTGAGAGAGTCCGGCGCGGGCTCGAGGTAGACGAAGAACTGGCGGGCCCCGCCTGTCAGTGGGAGGAAAGGGGCACGCGCGGCTGCGGGCTGGCGCGGGTTCTGGTTGGGCCGGCTGGTGGGTTGCGGCCCACTGGCCGGTTTTTTTCTGTTTTCTTTTTTTTTCTTTTTCTATTTCTTTTCTGATTTGAGTTTAATTTGAATTCCAGTTTGAATTTAAATTTTTGCAAAACATGCAACATGTCCAAAAATTTTTAAATTCCCCTCTTAACATGATTTAGGGTCTTAACAAGAATTTTTGGGGTGTTACAATAACTTATTTATGACAGCGGTTATTTACGACCAATCACTTGTAACGGTCGGATGCCTTCGTAAATAAGGAATAATCGTCGTAAATAAGTTAATTACGACGGATATGGGCTTAATTACAACGGTTTAGGCCGTGCCTGGCCCGAGCACAACCAAAAAACTGTTTTTTGTCTTTTTATATATCTCAAAATAAAGTAAATTTAGAAGTGAAATTTGTTGTGTGAGTTATATATGGTAAGAGAACCTATTATATATTTTGTGAATTCTATAAAATTAATTTGAATGATTGTGTGTTTGAATTTTAAAGAATGATACATATGTTTATGATCATTTGAATGAATGGAGGGTAAATTTAAATTTATACAGGTTGGAGTGCTTCAAAAAAATTACACAAAATTCATACGTGTAGAGATATAGAATATACACATGCACAACAAAATTCTCATCAATCTACTTATATTTTGAAGGATTTACAAAAAAATGAAGAATATGTACATATGATTTGTTTTGAAAGTTTTAAAAAAACCAAATATAGCTAAAGAAGATTCAAAATAATGCTTCAAAGTTGTGGATAAGAATTATTGAAGCACATAGGAAAAAGAATAATCAAATTCAAACCATATTTGCGGAATCTGTACAAGTGTTAATTCTCATAATCGGATCAAAATAAAAAAAATAAGAGATGGCTGAAGACCTTAGGAAAGACTGAAGAACGGCGGGCCCCGCTTGCCAGTGAAACCGACGCTGGCCAATTTCGGGCCGATGGGTTTATTTCGGGCCGATTCAAATTTTGGGCCATTTTCATGTCGGGTCGGCCTGAGCACGGCCCAAAACGACGTGAAATGTAATGTAGTGTTGTGCTGCCCGTCGTGCCTGAATCCCAGGCGCGGCACGGCCCAGGTTTCGTGCTGAACCGGTACGGCCCAAAATTTTTTGTGCCGGACCGGACCATGGGTCGTGCTTCGGCCCGCCCGATTTTGGCCCGGCCCAATTCCCAGGACTGGGTCAGTCCCTTGCCCACTCCTCTTTCAACAACTGTATAGGTATAGTTGAGAAGATGATGATTTAATTTGTATATTAAAAAATAAGGCCTAATCGCCTAGTTATCTGAGTTGCCTCCGTTTGGATTGAGTCCGAGCTCTGCACTTTCATGGTGTACCAGGTCCTCTTCTTCACGGCAAGTACAATTGCCGGTGCACTGCATGTTTCGTGCGTACGTAACACGTTCAAGATCATGTAATTTCGTATCAAATGTACATCACGATGAAAAATGTACTCAAGTACGTCTCTGAATCGAATTTCGAATGATGGTACTAGAGAATGAATTGTAGCGGTACAACATCCTATTTGTAGGACAGGTTTAATACTGTCGTCGTAGAGGATGGAGATGTCCAACGAAAGAACGTGTTGGGAGGAGATCGATGGAAGTGCTTGGCAGAGCCGCCTTTCAGTCCCTGAGTTCATGTCCCAGCTAGAGGTGGGAGATGGGCCGGGCCAAATTCGGGTGGGCCGAAGCCCGACGGGCCGGCACGGCCCATGCACGAAAATGGCCCGAAATAGATTCGGGCCGGGCCGGCCCGGCACGGGATTTCGGGCCGTGTCGTGCCCAGGTTCAGAGGCTTCGGGCGGCCCGGCCCGAAATTGAGTTTCGGGCCGTGCTCGGGCCGGCCCGACCCGAAATTGGCCCATCGGCCCGAAAAGGCCCATCAGCCCGAAATTGGCCCGAAATGTCTGAAACAGTCCGAATTTTTTGGAATTTTCTCTGTATTTTTTTTGTTTTTAGATTTATTTGGAATTTTTTGGAATTTTCCTGATTTTTTATGGATTTTTGATTTTTTTTCGGTTTTACAGATTTTTTTGAATTTTTTTGAATTTTTTCAGTTTTACAGATTTTTTTTTGAATTATTTGAATTTTTCTGTTATCGGGCCGTGCTTGGGCCGGGCCCGGCCCGAAATAGGCCCGCCGGGCTGCGTGCCGTGCTCGGGCCGCCGGTTTGGTAATTCGGGCCGGCCGGCCCAGCCCGAAAAGGCCCGGCGTGCTTTCGGGCCGCGGGCCGAATTGGCCCGAAGCACGAAAATTTCGGGCCGTGCCGGCCCGGCCCGGCCCGACTCCCACCTCTAGTCCCAGCAGGGCCTGGACCTAATAAGATTCTGCGTTTTGTTTGGACCTAGGTCGGAAGCTAGCGCCGCATGTGTGTTCTGCGCGCTCCTCCACTGGACACGTAGGACGGAACGAAAAGAACACTAGTTTTTCAATTTTTTTCTATGACCGGGACAAAAGTGTAGTCAGATCCCATCAGGGAAGTGGCGTTTTATTTAGTACGCGTTATGTTTGTTTCTGGATCGTCTCATCCTGTACATGTGTATATATAACATCTCGGATCTGAAGGAGATGAATATAATGTGTGTCCCTGCATATGCACCAGTAGGAGATGGTTTATAAGGACTCGTGACAGAACCGTAGAAGAATGCAGACACACTCTCACTCGTATAAATTTTTAAGGGCATTTCATGTTATCACAATTATTAAACGATGTGAGACCGAAGTATACCGTTAAAAAACGTCACTTTTACCTTTTGCATGAGCAAACGCTAGCTTGTGACTGTATATGCGACAGATTTGTTCACTAGCAAGTTTTGCATCCGCTACTTCTCTTTACGTACAGCTGCACTTTTCTTAGATCCATTGCCTTTTATGGGGACTAACTTTCTCCAACCGTCAGGCTTTTGGGTCCTTTTGTAGCACTCGATAGCTTATTTGATTCAGATGCTAACCTTTTCAGGCTACTTAAAAAAGAAGCATTTTATGTCAAAAAGATCGTATGAAAATTGATATGTGGGACCAGCCATATATTAACAAACAGCGTTCTTTTTCCCTCGTGCATGCTGGGGCACCCCATTCTACATATTCAAAGGAAACTGTTTTTCTTTAAATGTAGCCATAGGTTACACTAAGGCCATATTTTGATGAAACTTAACTACTCCCCATTCCTATTTTATCTACCATTGTAGCCTTCTATGAATTTTTTTTTAAAATTAATTATCATTCTCACTTTCTAATGCATCTTTTTCCCAATCCGTCTCTTTCCCCGTTTCTCTCCTCCTTGTTTCATATGCACCATATCTTTTTCAGTTCTCTTTAATTCTATGAACGATGTATTAAATCAGCAACGGTGAGGCCATAAAGAGTACGGGGTTCCCTATATGCACGTTGTTTGTTTTAATTAATATTTTGATCAAAGAATCACCGTGGAACATTGAGAGCAGAGTCATGAACATATAGGGAATTTTGCTTGAAAATATGGATATCGGCACACACACGCTTCAATTTTAGGGCTCATTTGGTAGCAAGGTATGTAAGTCCTAGAGAAAGGAAATCCTAGGCTTCCATTTCTATTCCCTGCCACCTGGGAAACATATTCCCTATCAGCATTTGGTAACCCAAAGATAAAAATAGCCTCCGCCGCGAGTATATCCGCCGAAGAATCGTCTCTGCTTCGTCCTCTCTCCTCCGAGGCCGACAAAGACGCGGCCCATGACGAGCTGCGCGGGGCCCGTGGTCAACGACATGACCGCCGCGCTCGCAAGGAAGAGGAGGACAGCTGCAAGGATCGACGACCGCCGCCCGAACCGGTCCGTGGCCCAGACGCCAATGATCGCGCCGGCCACCGCCATGCTCACGATCATTTCCTGCACCACCGTCCATCGATTTCAGCGTCATGACAGGGTTCATCGCAAGAACGAGGGGCTGCTCTGCTCCCCTGTGTCGTAGCCGAAGAGGAGGCCGCCAATGCCGGCGAAGAAGGCGAGGCGGAGGACATAGGGGTTCCGCCACAAGAGGGAGAATCCAGAGAGCGGAGCGGTCGGCTGGTTGGGAGCTCGAGCGGTCGGGCGAGCGGCCGCTTGGGGGCGGGGGCGAGGCGAGCGGCCGCCTAGGGGTCGGGGCGAGGCGAGCGTCGAGGAGGCGAGCGTCAGTGGACCGGTTGGCGGGTGGGGGAAGCGGTCGGCCGAGCAGGCGCTTGGGGGCGAGGGCGAGGCAAGCGTCGGGGGGGAGGCGAGAAGAAGCGAGAAGTTTTTGGTCATTTTTTCATTAATTGATCATGAATAAATTTATTTATAATGGTTATCTTCGTAAATAACTAACTTACGACGGTTGTTTCCAGCCGCTGTAAACAATGAGTCATCGCCCGCCCATAGCCGTGCCATGTGGTGGATTGGACACCTAACTTACTACGGCCTGGACCCGTTGCCGTTGTAAGTTAATTAGATTAACTTACGACGGCCTTATATAGCTAGTCGTCGTATATAAGGTTTTCTCATTAAAAAAACAAAAAACAGATATCCTGACACGATGGCCCGCTCACAGAACAGTTTATATACACATCCAAAATATAAAACTACAAGGGGATCCGCTCGCTAAACACTACCACTTCCACTCGCGGATCCACTCGCTCCGGAGTCGAAGAATCTGTCTCCGCGACCTCCTCCGGATGCCAGTAGCTTTCGTGGAGTTTGAGCCTTCGTTGTCGATCTCTGCAATGTAAATAAATAGATAAAGTGAATTTGAGCTTCTACAACTCTCCCACCCTTACTCACACTCTCCCTCACTCCCCTCCTTACTCTCACTCTCTCTCCCTCTCCCTCCCCCGCACTCTCACTTTCTCCCTCGCCCTCTCCCTCCCCCCTCTCTCTACGGCTCCCTCTCTCTCACCCCCTCTCTCTACCACTCTGTCTCTCTCTCCCTCCCTCTTTCCCTTTTCACTCTCACTCTCTCTCCCTCTTCCTGCCCCTCTCTACCACTATCTCTTACTCTCACTCCCACCCTCTCCCCTCCTCACTCTCACTCTCTCCTCTCAACTACACTAAGTTTTTCTTAGATTAGAAAATAGCAAATAAAAAATACGTTACCTGGATATCTGAAAGTCCATGTGGTGGGGGCACTTCGGCGGGGCCAACTCTAACGGCTGCCACGTAGGGATCGGGATCTGCTGCCCACTCTGTCTAGCTAAGGGTTGTAATTGCAAAATATTAAACAAATATACTAATGCAATGATATGAATTTATATTAATTTGTATTAAATTACTTACGTCCACTGCGCCTGCATCTGAGCTATGTATTTTGCCATGTAGGCGGCCTGCTGCTCCTGTTGCGGCCTGGAAAAGATCCCTCTCCCTCTGGAGCTCCTCTCTCTCTCGATCTCGTCTCTCTCCCTATGGAGCACCTCTATCTCGCTCTGGGAGAGACGACGACTTGTATGCCCGATAGATGAACCCTCGGTCGATGGAGTGATGATCGAAGGCCGTGCTACCCTTGAGTCAACAACTCCATCAAAAATGGCAAACCTACAAAAGAATAAAAGAATAATAATTAGAAGAAGCAAGATTTTAAAGAAACAAAGAAAATGACCAACTAATCGTCCATGTGCTTTCCCGCCTCCGCTAGCGTAAATGGCTTGAAGGTCGATTGGTGCGTTTTTCCAATCATACCCTTCCCCGTGTATCCTCACGGCCTCTCGCCCATACTTTCTTCTAAAAACAGTAAAATTGCGTATTAGTAACAACAATAGTATTAGTAACAATTGAATTGATGAGTTTTGATAACTTACAAGTCGATCGGCCGCAACCTGACTGCACTCCCCAGACTGGGATGGGTCCTTATGACCCCGCTTTCAGACTTGAGTGGTGGTCGGTACCTGACCGGTCTCACGCTCGTGTAGATATGTGTTATGCTAATTATATTATGAAGACATACAAAAAAGAGATATTATTCTTACCACGCGTTTAGCCAAGCGCACATGGCCATCGGGGCCATAGGAGTGCTTTGAGTCGAACCTCTACATACAAGCCCTCCTGGACTTAGCGATGAAAGCATCGCTAGCCCACATCTGTCAGAGAGCTCGGTATGCTTCGAGCCGACTCTCTAGCTAGAAAAATACTAACCTGCACATATTTATTATGTCATTGACATATCATTTACATAACTAAATATTAAAATAATTGAACACAAACAACTTACCTGCGTGTACTGCTCCTTCGTCAAGTACGTGTCTCAGGCCCTCCTAAACGGCCCCGGCTGGTACTCCTGGTGCCGCTTCAGGTACTCGTTCACAGCTTGAATACGAGTGTAAGATAACGCTTGCGTTACAAGATTATGCGCGTTTCTGTTGAACACGGCTCTAGTATGGTCCAACATGCTCTAACTCGTGTCCTCAAAATGATACCTCAGCTATAAGAAAACAAATATTGAAGAGATATGCATTAAAAATCTTATCAAGTTGAAGAATACTAATTTACAAAATTTTATTAAGCAAACTTACCATAAAATCTACCCACACAGCCCCCTGAAGGTTGTTGTGCGTCTCGTGAGAGACATGAGCGTAGTCGTCCCATGACGTCGCAGGGACCCATCAATCACACCGGGATAGTGCAGAAACACTAAAAACCCGATGCAACGGGACACCTGTTTGTGGTGCCTCTGACCCGTGAACGAGCAGTCGTACCAAGAGCTGCAAGGATTTAGTGAACTTATTAATGTACCCACAAATAAAAGAACCTAAAAGTTGAATATTATGTGATATTTTGCTTACGGGTCTCCAATCGGGCGAATAGTGACCCGCTCTGTAAGAACTAGAGAAGGAGACACAAAGTGTGTCCTCCTCGTCCGACGCCTCTGCTCTAGGACCACGTCTGGTGACCCGGAAGGCTGGTCACTGCTAGAGCCCGAAGGCTTCACGCTAGGCGGCTCCATGCTAGGCGCCTCCGCGGCAGCCATAGGCGACCCCGAAGGCTATGGCGGTGCCCTAGCCTCTGACTCTAACTCAGATGACTCTGAGTCAGACTGCAAAATTGAAGGATTGATAAGAATAGTTAATTGGTAAGTGATATATAAGATAACGTAATTCGCAATGGAAATGTTCCTCCGTGCGCTGTAAGGCCACAGGTCTGCCCGCTAGGTCTGGGACGTGTCTCAACAGCTGAGAGCGTCTGCTCTCACCTGACGAACTGCCCCTAAAAAGGGTGTCCCGTGCCTACCTAAGAAAGCCCCTAGCCCCCTTCCCATTTCCCTTCCCTGATGACATCCTGTTGAAGGAGTAATTGATAAATATGCTAAGAAAATATACAAAGTTATGTTAATTTAGTGAAAAAAATACTTGGAGTCAGTTTAAGAATTCATCGACATCACGAACCCTACTCCTTAAACCAGAACATCGATCTTGTTTCGTAACTTGTTTCAGTTTTTGTTTACGCATATCAGAAGTCTCTACATAGTTAGCGTCTCCAACCAAGTGATCGAGTTCAACACCAAGATCGACGGAAAATGACTCTGGCAACTCTTGTTCTTGATAAAGCTCGTTAACGTCATTGATATCTTGGTAACCATCATCTCTTGGAGTATATAACCACTTACAAGGATTCACCTTATGTACCATACATCAAGCAATAAGCTTTTGACATGGATAAGGTAAATAATACACTTGCTCGACTTGGTGTGCAAGAACAAATATATCATAGCCTCATAGTCATTCATTGTGTTTGACTTCCACCACGCCAAATTCGTTTTGTCATGTTTCATGATTGTTTTCAAACCAATCAAATCAAATAAGACAACTTGAAGTTTCTTATTTCCGGTAAAAGTAAATTCAAGGATTTTGTCAATGATCTCATAGTAATTAGTTTCGCGGCCTTGTCGATTGCCCTCGTCACAACTCTGGTGTTACATGTTGCCGCGAGAGGATGAAGAACTTCAAAATGAGTTGTACGAAATCGAAACCCGTTGACGTCATAGGCACGCCCCTTCAGTCACTCCTAGGCTGTCCAGAAATGGACAATTCTGAACCTACCCGGCTCACATGTGTAACGCATGTGAGACGAGCCGGTTCTAAACGGGTGATGCAAAGGTTTAGTTACTTATTCATTTTTGAGTAATTTACGAGAGAGAGAGAGAGAGACAAAGAGAGAGAGGAAATAACAAAATAGAGAGGGGGGAGAAAAATAGGAGTGACCGTCAACACGCGGGTCTGCGTACATGCCAAGATTTTAAGTCGACTAATTGACACTAGTCGCCTTAGGGCGACTAGGTCGACTAGTCATCGACAAGGGCGACTAGTCGAGCCCCTATTCATCCAGTGTTTTTTTAGCCCTGATCGGTCGAATAGTTGGACGATTAGTTTTCTAGTCTCCTTGATCACGTCTTTGTCCCTAATCGACCGTCAGCGACCGATATGGACGTACCGCGACTTAGCGTCCCAGCGCAGGGCGCGAGGAGTGCGGCTTAGCATCCGAAAGGGGGCGCGCGTGGCGGCGGCGCCAACGAGTGCTTGGCGTCCTCACCGGTCTTGTTCGCCACTGTGTCCGCCTTGACGGTTGTCATACTAATTATTGTCCTACTATCGTTATAAATAACATATCATATGTGCTCTCATAACGGTGTATATAGCTAATTAACCGTCATAAAGCAAATAATTACACTCAATTTTTAACGATTTCAACTAAATAATAAAATTAAACAAATAATTAACAAATAAATACACTAAATAATAAACAAGAAAATTTACAACTAAATAATTAAATAACTAAACTAATTGATGAACTAAGTAATTTAACTAACAAATTAACCATACAACTAACTAATGAAACAAATAAACAATCACCAAGATTATTCAACTAAACTAAATAATAAACTAAATACATAATAATCTAACTTAATAATAAACTAAATAAATACTAAACTAACTTAACTTTAACCTAAACTATAATTAAGTAAAAATTAGATTACACGTACTTACCTCGAAGTGGCGCAAAGGCGGGGCGGGCTCGGGGCCGAGCCGCGGTGGTGGCGCGGGGGGCCGGAGGCGCGCCGAGGTGGCTTGGCGCGGGTCGGGGGCGGCCGGGGCGGTGCCGGGTGGGGGAGGCCGGTCGGCGCTAGTGCGGGGGAGCCCAAGAGGCGTGCCTGGGGTGGCGCGTGGCCGGCGGCGGCGGGGGAGGCTGAGAGGCGGCTCCCGGGGGCGACGCGCGGGCGGCGGCGGGTCGGGGTCAGCACGAGCGTGAATGCCCGCGCCGACCCCGACCCAGGCGGCTATAAACCCGTTATTTACGACAGCCACGGACCGAGCCGTCGTAAATAACATGGTATTTAAAACGGCGATATTAATTATGACGGCCTTAGAGTTGGCCGTCGTAATTAACGTTTGTCGGTACCCGCGATGTGGGGTACCCCCGTGCACAGGGGAAAATACCTGAGGATCTCGCTGTTCTCCGCAGGGAGAGCTCCGAAGGCGCCACGCGTCCAGCGGGCCCGGACCTCCCTCTCCTTAGAGGAGAGCTCCGGGGTCGCCACGTGGCCTGCGGAAGCCGAACCTCCCCCCTCCGCGGGGGAGAGGTCCGAAGGCGCCACGTGTCCAGCGGGGCCGGACCTCCCTCTCCTCAGAGGAGAGCTCCGGGCCTGCCACGTGGCCGACAGAAGCCGGACCTCCCCCTCCGCGGGGAGAGGTCCGAAGGCTCCACGTGTTTTGCGGGTCCAGACCCCCACTCTCCTCTGAGGAGGGCTCCGGGCCCGCCACGTGTCCAGCAGAACAGCGATGCCTGCCCCTGAGCGGTAGGCAGCGGGCGTAAAGACGCCCCATACCTTGCCCGTACAAGGTATTCAAGGCCCGCGCCTTCCCAAGACGCAGAGACTCGGAGCACGCCTCTGTCAGGTGCCGTTGCACCCAGTCGCATCACACACTGGCGCGCGGTGTCAGAACCTTGCCAGCCAATAAACACAGCGACAAGACATCCCCTGCCGCCTCCGCCGTCATCAACCACTATGACTAGCATGCGGCATGGGCAGGGAAGCAAGACGAAGATTCAGAAGCCTTCGCTAGAGACAACAACCGACATAACTGCAGATACAATAGTCGGGAGGCAATCACCCCGGGACCACCTGTCGGGTCCCGGGCCCCCCTTGTAAGCCACACGAGCCTTGGACTATAAAAAGGCTCGGGTAGGCGACGTTAGCAAGGGTTCGCACTCTAGCCATTCGCACCCGAGGCATAACTCATCCTCAAGCTCGGGACTCCGGTTCTGAGCAACAAGCAATACAGCGAGCACCTCAGCTCACCGTGGACGTAGGGTTTTACGCTCCGGCGTCCTGAACCACGTAAAACTCGCCGTGTCAAGTTCCTCTCAAACTCGTCCCTACGCTCAAGCTCTCCGCAAGCGACTAGCCCCTCCAAAAAAGAACCTTCGCGGGCTGCCCAGAGCAGGTCCGGGGGAAGTGTCGACCACACACTTTGACATTTGGCGTGCTAGGTAGGGGGGCTTTTCCCTTGCGCGATGAGCTTCTGCCGACGAAGATGACCAAGCTTCCTTCAGCGGCAAGCTCTCCTCCCCCGTGTTCACGACGGACCGTGACTAGAGGGGAGTACGTGTCGACACACTCTGGACGGAGTGTGTCGGCGCAAGATGGAAGCCAGCAACTGACTCCGGCAACGCCGACTCCGGCAATGCAGGCTCCAGCCAGCGTGAGATCTTCTGCAGCGCTGAGCGTTCCCCACGGGGGCGCGCTAGCTGCAGCAAGAGCGCTACTGTGCAATCCACCTGCTGGGGACGCGCCTCAGGCAACGACCCAACAGTGGATTCGCGAAGTAGACCATCTCGTCGTCGCCGCCGCAAACCCTCGACTTCGGCGGGGACGACACCCCGGCCAACCGGCTGTGTCGCTAACGCGCACACCAACGGTTGACGGCCAGACGGCAGACTCCAGCTCCACCAGGCTCCCATCGACGGACCTGAGGGCAGAGCTGGAACGATTCCACTTGGGCCAAGATGCCCGAGTGTTCCTTGAGCGACAACAAGAAAGGCGTCGCAACCAAGAGGCAGGCGACAGCATGACGTCAGCCTCGACCCAGCCTGAGGCGTAGACCTTCGCCACGCGATCTCTGCCCCAGGCATACGCTGCGCAGCATATGCCACAGCCATATGCCCTACAAACGGCGTCCCCGGTCTATGGTGCAGCTTTGCCCATACCGGGGTACACTGTGCCAGCGGCGAACCAAGCGTTCGCGGCGCCAACGCCTGCAGCAACAGGAGCAGGATGTGCGGCCCTGGCGCCCCACCTTCGCTTCGTGAGGTGGCCGTGCAAGTTTCGGCCGCACCTGCCCGAGAAGTACGACGGCAGCGTCAACCCGGCGGAGTTTCTCCAGATCTACTCCACCGCCGTACTTGCCGCAGGAGGGGATGAGGTTGTCATGGCCAACTACTTCCCCGTCGCCTTGACCGGCCCAGCCCGGTCTTGGCTCATGAACCTCCCTCAGGGTTCCATAACTTCCTGGGGAGAGCTCTGCCGGCAGTTCACCGCCAACTTTAGCAGTTCCTACACCCGGCCTGGCACGGAGCTCGACCTCCACGCCATCTAGCAACAATCTGGGGAGTCGCTGCGCTCCTTCATCCAGCGGTTCTCCCAGGTGCGGAACACCATCCCACACATCCAGAACGCTTCTGTGATGGTGGCGTTCTGGCAAGGCGTTCGGGACAAGAAGATGCTCGAGAAGCTCGCGACTAGAGAGGTCCGCGACGTCTCGGAGCTCTTCAGCCTGGCGGACAAGTGTGCCAGAGCAGCCGAAGGGCAGAACTGGCACTCACTGCCAGCCTCCGAGCCAGGGGGGCAGCCAGGATCTGGCGCCGCTTCCTATGGAAGCGGCAGGAAGATCAAGAACAGGGGCGGTGGCAAGATGAAACCGCTAGCCGCGGCCCCCGTTGCCGCAGCAGCGGCGCCCAGTGGAGCTCGGGGGCCGCGCCCCGACAAAAGGCCGCGACAGTCACCGGCTCCAGACGGGGGCCAGGGCGAGCTATGCCCCGTGCACGGCACCAGTTACCATACTGCTGCCGAGTGCCGGGAAATCCAGAAGCTCGTGGAGCGTTTCCGGAAAGGGAAGCAGCTTCTAACTGATGCCCCACCCTACCGTCAAAGGGAGGGCAAGCAGAAGGTCGACGCCCCAGACGACGTCGACCACCAGGTGGAGTTCCAGGAGCCTCAGCGCGCCGTGAAGGTGGTGCGCAATCATGAGAGCTCCAGCTCCGGTGATGACGAGCACCGGAAGATGCTCTACGTCATCTACGATGGGTCCGCTGACCCATCGTCCTGAAGCGCGGTTAAGACCTTGCGCTTGAGCGGTAGCGTCGGTGGCTCCCCTCCCAAGTGCCGCACCGCACCTCAGGTGGATGGGAACCCCCATCAGCTTCGATGACACCGACTGCCCCAGGAACATGGCTGGGGCCGGCCAACTACCGCTCTTGGTGGCCCCCACCATCGCCAACGTGAGGATGTACCACGTTTTGGTCGATGGCGGGGCTGGACTGAACCTCATCAGTCGCGCAGCTTTCCAGAAGCTGCAGATCCCGATGGCCAAACTCACCCCATCGAGCCCGTTCTCAGGGGTAGGGCCGGGACAGGTCGTTCCCTACGGCCACATTAGCCTCCCGGTGACCTTTGGGGCACCAGACAGCTATCGGACGGAGTACATTCTGTTCGACGTGGCGGAGATCGACCTCCCCTTCAACGCCATAATTGGCAGGCCAGCCCTGTACCGATTCATGGCAGTAGCCCACTACGGCTACCTCGTCTTGAAGATGCCTACACCAACAGGCGTCCTCAGGATTCGTGGAGACCGTGCTGCCGCAGTATCAGCCTTGGAAAAGCTCCAAGCGCTTACAACAGCTAGAGCACCAACCCCCCGGCAGTGCAGAACCAAACCGGCTCCACCCGAGTGCACGCCACCGTGCCTCTACCACAGCACCCCGTGTGCAACCCCTCGACGAGGGCGACGTCCCCTTGAGGATCGTCCAAATCGGCGCCGATGCCACCTAGACCACCCGGGTAGCCGGGGGCCTGGATAGCAAATAGGAAGGCGCGCTCGTCACCTTCCTCCGGCACAACGTCGACGTGTTTGCATGGCAGCCGTTGCAGATGCCGGGGATCCCTAGGGAGGTGATCGAGCACCACCTAAAGGTCTTCCCCAACGCCCGGCCAGTCCAACAGAAGCCCCACAAGCAGTCCATCGAGCGGCAAAACTTCATCCGCGAAGAAATCAAGAAGCTGCTGGACGCTGGCTTCATACGGGAAGTCCACCACCCCCGGTGGTTGGCGAACCCTGTTGTTGTCCCAAAGGCCGGCGGGAAGCTCCGGATGTGCATCGACTACACCAGTCTCAATAAGGCATGTCCTAAAGATCCATTCCCTCTCCCTAGAATAGATCAAATAGTAGACTCGACATCAGGCTGCGATATGCTGTGCTTCCTATACGCTTACTCGGGTTTCCATCAGATCCCTATGTCTAGAGAAGATGAAGAGCACACCTCCTTCATCACAGTAGACGGTCTGTACTGTTATGTCCCTATGCCTTATGGCCTAAAGAACGCTCTCACTACCTTCGTACGTGCAATGCACAAAACCTTTGGGGAGCTGATAAGAGACTTAGTTGAGGTGTATGTCGACGACATCGTTGTTAAGGTCAGGCAGAGTTCATCCCTACTAGATAACCTGGCCTTAGTCTTCGATAAGCTGCGCTCTACGCGTACCAAGCTGAACCCCGACAAGTGTGTGTTCGGTGTATCCTCTGGAAAACTCTTAGGATTCCTGGTCTCACACCGAGGAATTGAGGCTAACCCAGAAAAGATCAAAGCCATCGACTTGATGCGCCCCCCCCCCCCCCCCGCTCGCATCAAAGAAGTCCAGAAACTCACGGGATGCCTAGCCGCGCTGAGTTGGTTTATACCGTGGTTAGCAGAGCGAGCGCTCCCCTTCTTTAAGCTCCTGCGCAAATCCGGCCCATTTGCTTGGACCGACGAAGCAGAAGAAGCTTTCCAGGAGCTGAAGCAACTCCTGACGACCCTATCCGTAATGGTAGCCCCCGAGTCCGAAGAGCATCTGTTGCTCTACATCGTGGCGACGGCTGAAGTGGTGAGTATGGTCCTCGTCGCAGAGCGGCCGGACCCCTCATCACCACAGCCTGCTCCGGTAGCAGGAGACAGGCGCCAGGAAACCCCGGAGGTCCAAGACGACCCCCCGGGTCTCTGAGGCAACCCCCCGGAGGTCCAAAACGGACCCTCGGACCCCCAAAACAACCTCCCGGAGGACCAACAGGACCTCCCTGAGGTGCAACGGGACCCCCCGGAAGTCCAACGGAACCTCCCGGATGTCCAACGGGACCTCCCGGAGCCCCCGGGAACTCAGCGGGACCTCCCGGAGGTCCAAGATGGCTCGGGAGCCTTCGAGTATCAGCTCCCGGCAGCCTCCCTGGGCCCACCCACCTCCCGCAGGCCTGAGCCCATGGATGAAGATATCTTTGACCTGGGAGGGAGGGTCCAAACCATCCAGAGGCCTGTCTACTACATCAGCGAGGTCCTCCATGACGCCAAGACAAGGTACCTAGAGGTCCATAAGCTGCTCTATGCAGTACTCGTGGCGTCCAGGAAGCTCCGCCACTACTTCCAAGCCCACCGGGTCTCGGTGGTCACCTCCTATGCGCTGAAGGCTGTCCTCCACAGCCCCCACGCGACTGGTAATGTCGCCAAATAGGCCGCGGAGCTGGCGGAGTTTGAGCTAGACTTCCTTCCTCGTCATGCAGTCAAGAGCCAAGCACTGGCTGACTTCGTGGCTGAGTGAACACCAACGAAGGCTGACCCAGGGGGCCATGAAGACGGTGAACCAGGGCCCCGAGCTCCGGCCTTCACCGGGCCTTACTGGACGCTCTTCTTCGACGGCTCCTTGCGAAAGCAGGGGGCCGGTGCTGGCGTACTGCTTCTCATGCCATCGGGGGAGCAGTTTGGGTATATGGTGTGTCTCAATTTCAAGGCAACCAACAACATGGCAGAGTATGAAGCACTCATCTTTGGCCTAAATACAGCCCTGTCTCTAGGCGCTCACCAGTTGTTGGCACAGGGCGACTCCTAGCTAGTTATCAAGCAAGTTAAGGGTGAATGCTCCTGCAATGACCCACAGTTAGCTGCTTATCTGCTCCATGTGCAGATGTTTAAGAAAGACTTCCTCGCCTCGGACCTGCGCCACGTACCGCGCGCTGGTAATGCCGCAGCTGACGACCTCTCAACAAAGGCCTCCACCGGAGCCCCTGCGCCCGAAGGAGTCTTCGAGAGGACGTTGCTGCAGCCCACAGCCCGAACCGCCGAGCTGGGTGAAGGGGGCTGGACCAGCACCTCGAAGCTGGCGGTCCCGGCGGCCCTGCAGCCATGGACGCCGCCAAGGATCGTAAGCGTCACTGGGGACTCCGTGCAGCCCAGCGCTCAAGATCCAGACGCTCAAGTCAGACCCGATGCATGGATGACGGAGATCCGGGACTACTTGAAAGACAATATCCTCCCTGATGAACGTGTATCCGCTGAACGGATCGTGCGCATGGCTAAGAGATACGTGTTGGTAGAAGGGGATCTCTACCAACGTGGCGCCAACCACGTCCTATTGCGGTGCATAACCCAGGGGGAAGGCTGCGACTTGCTCGCTGAGATCCATGGAGGCGAATGTGGGAGTCACTCTTCCTCACGCACGCTCATCGGTAAAGCCTTCCGGCATGGCTTCTACTGGCCGACAGCACTCCAGGATGCCGTCAAGCTGGTCGAGAGCTGCAAGGCATGCCAGTTCCACGCCAAGCAGATCCATACACCGGCTTCGACGGTACAGATGATCCCGCCCTCATGGCCGTTTGCTGTATGGGGGCTGGACATCCTGGGACCATTCCCCAGAGCCGTCGGGGGATTCCGGTACCTCTATGTCGCCATCAACAAGTTCACCAAGTGGCCGGAAGCCACACCAGTCACCACCATCAACAAGCAATCCGCAGTAAAGTTCATCAAGTCAATTGTCTGCCAGTTCGGGGTCCCAAACAGGATCATCACCGACAATGGGACCCAATTCACCAGTGCAGTGTTCCAAGACTACTGCGGAGACCTCGGCATCCAGGTGTGCTATGCCTCTGTTGCTCACCCAAAGAGCAATGGACAAGTTGAGAGGGCCAACGCCGAGATTCTTAGGGGCCTCAAGACTCGCACATATGCCAACCTGAAGAAACATGGTGCCAATTGGGTGGATGAGCTTACAAACACACTATGGGCTAACCGGGCATCCCAGAGCCGGGCCACCGGAGAGACACCCTTCTTCATGGTGTATGGGGCCGAAGCCGTACTTCCCCCGGAGATCACCATGAAGTCTCACCGTGTTCGGGCTTACGACGAAGCCGCGCAGGATAACCTCCGGCGTGGAGAAATCGACCTCGCCGACGAGGTTCGATTGCATGCAGCACTCCGTAACGCACGGTACAGACAAGCGCTCCGCCGCTACCAACAGAGGTTTGTACGTGCCCGGGAGCTGCAGGAAGGCGACCTGGTGCTGCGGCGCATACTTTCTCGCGAAGGAACCCACAAACTCTCCCCTAGATGGGAAGGTCCCTTCTGAGTCACAAACGTGTGCCGTCCCGGGTGCGTACGCCTTTCCACCGAGGATGCGGACCCGCTCCCGAATCCTTGGAACATAGAACACCTCTGTAAGTTCTACCCCTAGAGCAACAATAGGACAGACATACTCTTCTTTTTGTAATAGATTCCATAAAGTCCAGGAACAGTGCTCGAAGCAGCTAAGCCTCAGGGGACGGTACAGGACTACGTTCAGCTTCGCCTGGTTCCGACCCCAAGCGCGTAGAGTCTTGCTTCCCTTCTTAATGGGGCGGGTTGTGGCCTCCATGTTTAGCCTGCCTTCCTCCTATGGAAATTTATATGAAAAGAAACATGTCCTACGTTGCTCTTCCTTGGTGCTCATTTAATTTACGTATTAAATTTTTATGACTGCACTTCTGGCACATGACCACCATGCGCTCAGCTCCCTCTTCTCATTCTCACCTTTAGTCGGCATTTGCTGCCCTACCAAAGGCGGTGGTGTTGGAGGTACCTTCCGATAGCCATGGGGACCCCGAGCTCCCGGCACTTCGCGCACGGTAGTCCCCAAGCACCGTATAAGTGGATGGGGACCGTAAGCCAAATAAGACTACGAGATAGAGGAGGGGAGCCCCCAAGGAGAATTACGTTTCCCTTACTTGTGTGCAGGACCTCTCGGCCTCAGCTCCCCGCAGGAGTATGGTAGGTACATCCATCCAATGGAACGCACCTACCAGGGGGCCGCTACGGGATCGCGCAAGACCGAAACTCCAAGGTAAGACCGAAGAATCCAGACCTCACCACTTCCGCAGGGGCGAGACCCGAAGGTCCCACGTGTCCAGCGGGGCCGGACCTCCCTCTCCTTGGGGGGGAGCTCCGGGCCCGCCGCGTGGCCTACAGAAGCCGGGCCTCCCCCCTCCGCGGGGAGAGGTCCGAAGGCTCCACGTGCCCCGCAAGCCCGGACCTCCCTCTCCTCAGAGGGGAGCTCCGGGCCTGCCACGTGACTAGCAGGCCCGCCCCCCCCCCCCATTTTCATGAGGTGGGTCCTGGAGACCTCCGGGGCCCTTAATATAGTAAGGACCCGGGGAAGGTGTCTGTGCAGAACTTCGAGATTGGTCAAGGCCTCCGAGTACCTTGCGGAGCTAAGGACTCGGCCAGAAAAAAGCAGGAAGAAGACTAAAGCATGCAGACACAGAAAAAAAACAAGAGTCTGTTCATACAAGGCTCCATGAGCTGGGCTACAGACTCAACAAAAATAAAAAAGGAGGTACAGGGCCTTGTGACCACGGGGGCAGATGCCTAGGAGTCCCCGGACTCCCGTTGGAACCTAGAGGCCACAAGGGCGGCCACGTCCTCGACCTCAGCCCTAGCATCTTCCTTCCGCTCGGCAACGGGTCCTAGACGGACTGGCTCCAGAGAGAAGGAAGGGTCTTGGCTCCGGTAGCATGCCAGTACGTGCATAGCGACCTCCTTCACCAAGCCCCGTCCTTCCACCTCAAGATCGTCGGCGATCACCGCTTCGAGCCGGCCCAGCTTGCCGCCGATGGACTCAAGTGTCGGGATTGCTTCGGACATCTCCTGCGCCGGAGCCTCCATCCGCACCGGGCTGAAACCAAGAGGAGCCAAGGCGGACCCCACCTTGGCAATAAAACCCCAGACCGCCTGGGCCTCGGTAGACCGCGAAGACTGGAGCTTCTCTACCTCTTGGCGAGCCGCCAGCTCGCGATCCAACGCCGCCTGGCGCTCCTGGGAGAACTGCTCCTCCCTCGCGGCAGCAGCCGACTCACGGAGCTCCAGCTCCTCAGCCCGAGCCCTCAGCTCGCCCTCTTTGGCCTTCAGCCGTGCGGCGATCTTCTCCTCCTCGGCCGCCGCAGCACGTTCCCGATCAGCGATGGCGCACTCTCGACGAACTACCTGCAGCCGCAACTCCTCCGCGGCGGCAGAACGCGCCTCGGCTTTGGCTTCAACATGGGCCAGGGCCTCGCGGTAGGAAGCATGAAGCCGCTGGGTCTCTGACTCTAGGCGGCTGATGGCTTTCTTCTGAGTGTCAAGCAGAGAACTCATGGCCTCAAGTCTTGACTGCCTCGAGTCAAGATCCGCCCTAGCCTCCTCGGCCCGCTGCTGCCAGCTAAGAAGGCGTTCCCTCTCTCCGGCCAGCGCCCCCCGCTCCCGCTCGAAGGCAGCCTGGAACTGTCGGCCGCTGGTCTGGACACGCCCCAGGGCATCCCACATGTGCGCCGGGACAGAGGGGACAGGAGCCACGCCCCTGACCCCCCCTGTCGAGTCTAAGACTGGCGGAGGAGCCGGTGCTTCAGCAACCGGAGTGGGACGCTGTCCTGAGGGAGCCAGGGGGCCAGCAGGTGCACCTACAGCGGCCCTTCCAGTCTCAGGACTGGATTTCTGGGCTGGTGAAGGAGGGCGGACAGGTGCAGATGCGGCCACCGCGGAGGGTGAACTGGCCGGCACAGAAGAAGCCCCCGCCGGCTTGGGGGCCATGGGAGCCACCGCGGTTCCCAGATGTTGTGGCGCAGAGCCTCCGCCAGTTGGAGATGGCCGGGTAAGAGGCCCGCCCCCGGCAGCCGGTCGGTCCCTGCAAGAAAAGAAAGCTCTCAGGCTAAGAGAGGGGACGAGAACGCAGCCCCTACAAACCAGAAGGAGCAACGCTTACTGGGTGACATGAGCGCTCCAACGGGCTTGTAGCCCTGGCCCCTGGGCCGTAGTTGAACCGCCAGGACCTGCAGCTGGAACTGTCGTGGGTCGTGGCGTCTAGACCCCCGGCACACTCCCCGGCGTCACCCCACCAGTGTCCGTCCTAGAAGCCTCTCCGCTTGAGGAAGGATGACGAGGCGCTTGGGGTTCTTCGGACTGCTGCTGTCCGGGAAGAGACCCGCTGGGGTGGGACACCCGGGGCCTCTTCGGGTCACCACTCGATGGACCAGCACCCCCGGGAGACGGGTGCAAGGGTGCTCCGGCTCCCTGACTCGGCGAGGGCGGCGCCCTCGGAGGGGACCGGGCGCGTTTCTTCTCTGGATGCCCGGGGGCCGGCTTCTTCCCCTTCCCCTTGTCGGCGGCTTGAGTTCCGTCGGCTCTTGGGACGGGTTGGGCAGCAACAGACGCCTCGCGCCCCGATCCGGAGCGCTCGGTTCCTGGGATCGAGATACCCCGGAAGGCATCCCCAACCTGCCGGACGGCGATCCCGATGTCGTTGAGGTTCGGCATCTTCCGCAAGAGCTCTGACCTCCTCTGTGGCTCCAAGAAGAGGGGGGGTGGCAGAGGACGGAAGGGCGGGGTCGCCACTGGGAATGAAGTCGCCGCTCACCTTGCCCACTATCTCGTACAGCTCCTCGTCGGAAGGATCAGAGCCGGGGCCCCTCTCCAGCCTGGTACAGTCCTGCTCGCCAGTATAGTACCACGCGGGCGACTGCGCTGCTGCAAGGGCGCAATACGGCGCGACATGAAGTCCATCAGCACCATCAGAGATGTTAGCCCCTCGTTGGCCAAGAACCGGATCCACTCCAAGACTGGGGCGTACTTCTGCTCCAACTCTGGGACCTCCTCCCAGAAGCGACGCTCGGTGGTTGGGCCAGCGGTCGGGAGCTGTAAGCGATCGTGCTCGTCGGTCTGCACTACCACCCAGCTCTCCCTCCAGTTTTCCCACCTTGACGCGCTGAAAGGCAGAAGATACCCAGAGACCTTCGGGTCCTTGCAGCGATGCTAGAAGTAGTACGATCCCATCTGGGTCTTCGAGCCGCGTCCAGTCGTCCGCAACACAAAGAAGTAGCGAAAGAGCGTCACAGAAGCGTGCACCCCCACAAACATCTCGCAGAAGTGGACGAAGACAGCGACCATTGCGAAGGAGTTGGGAGAGAGGTGGTGGAGCTGGAGCCCATACGTCTCCAGCAATGTGACAAAGAAGGAAGAAATTGGCGGGACGAACCCCGCCAGAGCATAGGCAGTAAAGAAGACCATCTCCCCCTTTTCCAGGAGCAGGGGGAGAGATCCCCAGCGGAGCCGGCGTCTCTGTTCCTTTGTGTGCCAGCCCAACAGCCTGCGCACTGGCCCAAGCTCGGCGGAACGAACGAGGCGCGTCGGGAGCAAGTTGGAAGTCATGGCGGGGGAGAGCTCAAGGACAGGAAGGCCAAGGCGTAAGAGTTCAAGGAAAGAGCGAGCGCTAGGGAATGCGAAGGGAAGCCGCGATGCGGGTAAGATCCCCTTTTAAAACTTTCCAGGAATGATTCGAGGTGATTCGAAAACCTTCGAATACACCGCATCGGCGACCGCATTGGCTCCGAGACCGAGCGCCGATGACTGGTGGACCCAAGCCGCCCAGCTGAAGCGGTGGGTCAAGGAGTCAGTCTCCCAAGAAGACGAGCCGGCAAGGCGCTTCGGCGGTTCCAGCAGAAAGCGCCACGACGTACAGAAGTGGCTGTCACACCCGGTTTCTCCGAAGAACAACCGAGTGAATATCACATGTATGCCAGGATCATTTTCTCATACATGTGATGACAAATAGTGAAGCATCATTTATTACAAGCCAGGTGTCGAATATAAATACGTCTTACAAAGCATACGTCTCGATGGACGATTAATAAGTTCATAACATGTAAATAAACTAGCAGCAGAATATTATTCTTGTGGGCTCCGTTACAAGCGTTGCCCGGGGGACTCCATGAACCTAGAAACCTTCTTCGGGTCCAAAGTCTTGATCATTATACACCACCTCATTATCTTGACCTGAGCAGCAATATAAACCAACAAATATGCAAGGTTGAGTACCAATGGTACTCAGCAAGTGTGGGAAAGTTATGTCATGCATGGCTAGAACAAGGAGAGGTTGAACTCATGGTTAAAGCACTATGCAATTAATACCTATCACCTTAGCTTATTAAGAACCTACATTACTACACAGGTGTAATGGTCCCAATCTCCCATCCCATCATCAAAATCAAATAACCATAACATTATTTCCAATGTTAAGCTCCCCGCTTAACATCCACAACCTCCAAGGTCATCGTACTCTAATCATGAATAAGTCCAAGCCGATCTTGACCGTGAGCACGGTTGTCATGACAGTTTTGACTCTGCAGAGTTTGCACCACTGTACCCACATGTAGTGATTTCATCCCCCATTGCCGGGTGGACTAAAAGAACCTCCATTATGCCAGTGGCCACGAACCACATTCACACTTCCCAGGTGTGTTGCCAGGAGATCACTATGAAGCCTTTATAAAGGGATTCCCGACGAGTGTGGGCCCACTGAGGTTTCACCCCTAACAGCATACAAGAGGCCCCAACCCCGCTGCAGTGTCCCCCTCTTAAGCCTTGCGGTTCATATGTTAGTCCAGCTGACACCTATTCCCCGCACCATCCAACACACCCATACTTCGCCGGGGATACACCTAATTAATTGGCCAAGCTGCCCCATCTCAGCATGTGGTTGGCACGGTAAAGCCAGGTTACATGCTCCATGAACCGGTCCTTAGGATCCAGGCAAGTACTAAACACAAACCCGAGTCTCGTGCACCCAGCACCAACCAAAACATCCAACTTGCCTTGATCCCTACCATCTACATAACTCACAATATCTCATTCAAGTGTATGGTAAAATAAACTGATGATCTCATCTCCCAAATATCCCATTCTAAGCATGGCTAAGCATATGCATAATAATAAATGACATGATAAAATGAATCCCAACCCAAGCTACAAGGAAACAAGGTAATGCAATTCTAGGGAAACATCCTAACATGGGTTTCATATTTTCAATTGACAATGCAAATAATTCTATCTACACATCCTAGCATAGGATCAAAGTGGTCAAGGACACTTGCCTCCTTCCTGCTGTTCTTGAAATGGGTAGTCCTGATCTTGAAAAGGGAGAACTTGCTCTGGAGCAGGTTCTACATCATACCATCACACATAGCAAAAGAAAAGTAACAATCCATAAGACATAGTTCACACTTCCACTTCATATAAACCACACATTCACATTTATGAAAGCCATTCACAAATTCTATGTGTTGTGGTTACTCTATGTGTGTTGATTTTTGGCTTACATGCACTTTTAAACATGTGTATATGATTTCTACTTTTGTATTCATATTTATGCTTGCATACTATATATATGAGTTTCCAATTTAAATAAATTCCTTATATTCAATTACTACTCCTTTTAGCTACCAAGTATGCATGAAAGGTATTTTCCTACTCCGTATGTGTCTTCAGTCCTTCTACCAACCCTAAACTGAATTCTTTGGACTTTTGGAAACTTCATTTATCATTTTCTAGTTATTCATACCTAATTTGCTATATTTTCAGATTTATTTCTTATGCCTAAATGAACTTTATTATGAAAATAGTAAGACACCTCATCTAAATAGAATAGGTTTTGGGTCTAAAATATATAATAATATATTTTTAAACTTCTCCTCTGATGTAAACTATTTTACATTTATTTTACAAATTTTCAGAATTATTCTATACTTAAAATGTATCCCTATTACTAATAAATGTGAATAATCAATTAGACAGATTCATTTCAGCTAGAAGTCTATTTTTAACTCACTCCAAAGTTTTCCAAGTACTGGGAAAGTTTTTAATTTGTCTTTGACAATATGTTTGTCCCCCCCTTTTAAATTTTAAATACTAGCCACATATTCAAATTCCTAACTTTAATATTATCTAGGGTTAAAAAGGTAAACTCACCCCACTACAGGGTCTATAATATTATTTTAAGAATTTTCAGGGGTCTAGCTACACTTAACAGAGGGGTTTTTCCTAATTTTTATTAAGTCCAGGGGCTAAAACTGATTTTTTAAATGAATTTACATGATTTTCTGAAGTTCCAGGGGCTAGATCAGAAGTTTCCGGGGCTAGCTCTTATTTTCCGAGAACCCCAGGGGGTAGCGCGTAAGAATTCCAGTCTTTATAATGCGGGGCTGACGTGGACCGTCCGATTTAAAACAGACAGCTGAGATTATAACATCGAACCGGTACGCGGGGATTTAAACTCTACCGTGCGATTTAAAATAAACGGCGCACAAGCGTCCACGTCGCCCTGATCGAGCGCGGGCGTCGCTGCCCGGTGGCGCACGGTGGCTGGAGGCGGCGATCTCACCGGAGAGTTTCGGATCTTCGTCAATTCTTTCTAAAACTGTGATTTTATGGCATAGATCGGTAGAGGGGAGGTTGGGGATCTCACCTCGGGGGTTTTCTTGAGCTCGGAGGTCCCGAAAAGCGATCGGCGACGAGGTCCGAGGTGAATTGACGGCGAGGCTCGTCGGCGCTGTGTTTGAACCGTAAATCACCGAGTTTTCTGCACCTGCAAGGTTCCCCGGAGGCGGTGGATCAAGACCAGCGAGTTAGATCAGAATTCCCGAGCGTAGATCGAGCAGAATTCGCCGGAGGGGCTTGGGTTCTCACCGGAGATAAAATCGGCGGATCGTGGGGAAAATGGGACGATGCCGGGGTTTTTATAGACGGGGGAGGGCGGCGGGTTGGTTTAGATCGAGCTGGAGTCTTCGGGGTCCGGAAGTCGGCTGGGAACGCGGGATTTTCCGGTCGATTGCGATCGCGCGCGCACGGGGGAACAGTCCGGGTTTCGGACGATCGGGGTTAGGGATGACAGGTGGGTCCCACCTGTCTGCGAGAGGGAGCGTGGGCGCGCGGCTGCGGGCTGGCGCGGGGACTGGGTGGGTCGGCTGGTAGGTTTCGGCCCACTGGCCGGGGAGGTTTAATTTTTTTCCTTTTCTTTTTCTTTTTCATTTCTGTTTTGAGTTTAATTTGAAATCCAGCTTGAATTTGAATTTTTGCAACACATGCAATACGTCCAAAAATTTTTAAATTCCCCTCTTAACAGGATTTTGGGGTGTTACAGTGGCAGCCTTGGGAACCGCCGCAGTAAAGGCAACCATCAAGTGGGCGCACGCTCCCACGATCCCGCGACTGTTCGTGCTCCGGCAGCGGTCAATGCGGGACTTAGAGAAAGTGCGCGAGACAGGAGAGACGGAGGTCCCACCTCGGGCTCGCTATCTCCCCCGAGATGGGCCCGGGGGCCACTGTCGGTACCCGAGATATGGGGTACCCCCGCGCACAGGGGAAAATACCTGAGGATCTCGCCCTTCTCTGCAGGGAGAGCTCCGAAGGCACCACGCGTCCGGCGGGCCCGGACCTCCCTCTCCTCAGAGGAGAACTCCGGGCTCGCCACGTGACCTGCAGAAGCCGGACCTCCCCCCTCCACTGGGGAGAGGTCCGAAGGCGGCACGTGTCCAGCGGGGCCGGACCTCCCTCTCCTCAGAGGAGAGCTCCGGGCCCGCCACGTGGCCGACAGAAGCCGGACCTCCCCCTCCGCGGGGAGAGGTTCAAAGGATCCACGTGTCCTGCGGGGCCAGACCCCCCTCTCCTCTGAGGAGGGCTCCGGGCCCGCCATGTGTCTAGCAGAACAGGGTTGCCTGCCCCCGAGCGGTAGGCAGCGGGCGTAAATACGCCCCATACCTTGCACGTACAAGGTATTCAAGGCCCGCGCCTTCCCAAGACGCGGAGACGCGGAGCACGCCTCTGTCAGGTGCCGTTGCGCCCAGTCGCATCACAGACTGGCGCGCGGTGTCAGAACCTGCCAGCCAATAACCACAGCGACAAGACATCCCCTGCCGCCTCCGCCGTCATCAACCACTACGACTAGCATGCGGCATGGGCAGGGCAGCAAGACGAAGACTCAGAAGCCTTCGCCAGAGACAACTACCGACATAACTGCGGATACAATAGTCGGCAGGCAATCACCCCGGGGCCACCTGTCGGGTCACGGGCCCCCCTTGTAAGCCACACGAGCCTTGGACTGTAAAAGGCTCGGGTAGGCGACGTTAGCAAGGGTTCGCACTCTAGCCATTCGCACCCGAGACATAACTCATCCTCAAGCTCAGGACTCCGGTTCTGAGCAACAAGCAATACAGCGAGCACCTCAGCTCACCGTGGACGTAGGGTTTTACGCTCCGGCGGCCTGAACCACGTAAAACTCGCCGTGTCAAGCTCCTCCCAAACTCGTCCCTACGCTCAAGCTCTCCCAAACTTGTATGGTTCATATAGCCACGTGCGGAGTGACGTTCTCCAATCCGGCCGCTTGTCGAGGTGGAAGCATTTGCGTGTGTGGACTTTGAATGTGTAAGTTTTTTTTTAAAAAAAGGAAAGAAACAAAAGAGAGACGTAGCCACGCATGACAATACATGACAATCATGCATGTTGTGTACTCCTTCAGTTTTTTGTTTAATATTGGTTAGTTCAAAAATAAACTAACAAGCATCAAATAAAAAGAAACGGATGAAGTACACGGAAGGATTTTTGTTGCCCCTCTAGCCCATCAAAGCATATCCTCCTACTTTTTATGATGTATATGGCGGCTCTTTCAAAATGTTAATTAGGGACTGGCTAAATTTTGACGGCAGAAAGTACTGTTTTTATTTTCAGTGACATATGGAACAGATTTGCTCCTTGAAGCTGGTCCTAACCAGAGTTTCAGAACACTGGGCAAAATCCATATATTATACGGGTGCACAAAGGCTCCAGGGAAGACTTGTTTGGATAATAATAAATCACTGTGAATAGGATAGGGTGAAAAATACACTAAATTTTATTTTAATTCACTCCAAATGGTGAGTATAAGACCTCACACGGCCAACGGAACTTATCCACGTAGAGTGGCCACACACCCGTGACCAGTGGCTCGCCATGCCGGGGCCAGCCGGGCTTCCAAAGAGAAATCTATCGAGAGGCAAACAGTTCCGATATTCAACAACCTGCCGCGCGCTGCTGGCGGGCTCTAGAGCCGTGCACCCCCGCGCGCGCTACGCTACCAGCTAGTACCCGATAGATCGAGCATAGCGACAGCCATGGCATCTGCATGCATGGCAAAGCTACCGTAGCCTGTGCGGCTGTGCCCGCATGCATGCAGCAACGGGACCAAAACGAAGCCCCGCATCTACCGAAGAACGTACCGGCGCCTCCCGCCGAGCGCCTGTACCGCGACCGCCAGAGGAATTGAATGCGTGGCTGCCTCGATGCCACCCCGGCTCCTCCATAATACGGTCACCTCGATCGCGGCGTCGGCGATGAAGACGCAAGCTGCAGCGGCGGCCCCGGGTCCGTAAGGCCGCCGGCCGGCGAGGGTAAAACCTTCCGTGTGCATGACCAGTCCAGTGCCAGCTCTCGCTGCAGGCAGGATCGATTAATCTCACTTGGATGCGCGCGTGGCGGGTGATGCTGCACAGAAAGATTAGTTAACAGTCGCACGGCGCGCTTAGAACTAGCAGCATTTACTTCCTTTGATTTGAAATCTGGATATACTCAAATACCCTTGAAGCTCGAGCAATTTCATTCACGGACTGCTTGAAGGTCCATGGAAAGAATCAGCCTAAGGCTGACACAACACGCGCTTCGACCTCTTCCTAGCTCACCAAGAAACGCCGGCCACAATGGAAGATCAGCTTTGTCGCATGTCTAGGACTGACGTATACCACTGAAAGATCAGCTCCTTTGTTCTTTCTCCTGGTCATAAGTTTGATTTTCATCAGTAATTTCCTCAAGGCCATAAGTATTAGTAAATCTATTAGGCTCTCCGGTGACGAAACTGGCGGCATGCATTATTCGCCTTTAGATAAACTCTCTATATATAGACGTAAACCTCCTGCGCTCTTTTCCCAGAAACAAACCAAAAAAAAAATTCCACGAGCCTTTAACAATGCGAAGATGCGGGAATTGAGTGTTAATGTTGTCATTAGGGATGGCAACGGGTGCCCATTACCCGTTTACCCGTGGATATCCGACCCACTGGGTACGGATTCAGGTATAAATTTAGATCCACGGGTACGGGTTCGGGTTACGGGTAGAATCCAATCAATATTTCTTATCGGGTAAAAAAATTCCATACCCATATCCGTATAACCGAACCCGTTCTCTGACATGTGGGTCCAATACAACATCATATAAATACATCTAGTTCTAGGGTTTTTTCCTCTTCTTTCCACCTCCTGACTCCCTGCGCAACGCCACATCCCGCATTCCCGTTGAGTCCTCCTCCCGAGTCCCGAGTCACCCGAGGCCACCAGCCACCTCCAGTCCTCCACCTCGGTCCACCTCCCCAACCTGCGCCGCCGCCCCGAGAACCCCCGACGGCCGACGCCTCCCGAGTCCTCCTCCCGAGTCACCCGAGGCCACCAGCCACCTCCAGTCCTCCACCTCGGTCCGCCTCCCCAACCTGCGCCGCCGCCCCGAGAACCCCCGACGGCCGACGCCTCCCTGCGGACCCCACCACCGCCTCCGGCCTCCCTGCGCTGCCGCCGCCTCCGGCCTCCCGGTATGTTCGTGTTATGTATTGAACATGTATTTGTTATGTGTTAAAGTGTTGCAGAAATTACCTTTTTGTTAAAGGTTTTCGGGTACCGGATATGCCCGCGAATAAAAAATATCAGTAGGTAACAGATACGGATAATCTTTTTTTACCCGCTGCGGGTAATGGGCACGGATTCGGGTACGGATTTTATCCGGCGGGTACGAGTAACCCAGAGTAATATCTGCGGATTTTTTAGCTGTTGCCATCCTAGTTGTCATAAGTGCTTTAAAGACTCTGCCTTTCAACAATAGGAAAAAATAGAAATAATCAAGACATTAATAAGCTTTAGGAAATCCCGGAAATGACACTGACAGGGGCCCCCGCTTCGTCATTCGTTGCTCACCGTGTGGTTGTGCGTATGAAGCAAAGCTTGAATGGCATGAAAGCATAAATACATTATCCATTGTGCGCCTCTGATTAGTGCATTTGTGCTGTACTAGAATTCTCAACTTATGGGCGCTTGGATGCCACGAAGAACGACAGGTCTTGACTCAGCATTTCGGAACATAAATTACAATGAACTTGAACTCCCTGCAACAAAAAAGATGCACGAAGGTTGAGAAAACATCCCATGTCGAACGAGCACGTCGATCCACCACATGCACACATTCCGACTCGGCAAGAAACACAAAACAAGAAGTAGTAGGGTAGCCCTAGAAACGTCTGGGGATGGGCTACATCGTGATGTCAGAAGCGTGCCTGGGCGGAGCGAGAAGGCCCCGGCCCGCACCACATCTTGTCGCCGTCGTCGTCGCCGCGCAGAGCGCACCTCTGCTGCAGAGGCATGCTCGTTCCGCATCCTCATATGGGTAGCCCGCCGAGCAGCTACCAATAGTTTGGAAAAGGTACCAGATGTGTAACCTACGTTCTGATTTATCGCATATATCTGTCAGTTTTTCTCTTTTTTATGGGTTATGTATTAACTATATTTACTTATATATTAATTTTTAAAAAAATTATAACCTATAATGCGTAGGTTAAAATGCTAATTTCATATGTCTAAAAATTAGCAACTCCCATAATTCCAATCATGTCTCACGGGCAACAAAGCCAGAGAGAGAAGTAGAGAGAGAAACCATAGAAAACCCCATTATTCCATCTCATTTGTCCTCCTCCCACCGCTTCTTTGTTAAGCTCTAGCCCAGCTCTCATTCGTCACGCTCCTCCCAGCCTCTCTGGTAGAGAAATTACTCTCCTCTTCCTCCTCCGCGTCTTCTGCATTGCCGTGTTCCGTGCCGTTGCTAAGCTTATCCTGCTTGGAGCGCGGCGAAGGCGAGGTGAGGCCGTGAAGGAGGCGGGACGGCGGCCAGTCATGAGGGCGGGCGGGATGCTGTGCCGGTCGCAGGCGGCGACGGCAGTGTGCGTGCCGGGCGACGCGCGGTCCATGGTTGTGGCCCGCCGCGCTGACCGCACCGTCGTCGCGGAGGACGCGCGCGCCCTGCACGACGTCAGGTACGCCAGACTCGGCGGCGGCGACGACCAGCAGCACCGGTCCGTTTCGCGACGGTTCACGGTGACTAGGGGGGCTCCCCCGCCGCCGCCACCTGTCCCGCTGCCTACCAACAAGCCGAGGCGGCGTGGCGGCAGCAGGGCGCCCGTGGCCGTGACGCTGCCCATGGTGACCAAGAGCCCCGTCAGGGAGTCGCCGTCACGGAAGCCAGCGGCTGCCGCCAAGCGCGCGCCCACCGTTGCCGCCGCCGCTGCAGCTCCGTCGCCGGGAGACCAGGACCTCCAAGTACGTAGACTACCCTCGACTCGGCCCTTCTTTCTTTTTTCCCTGTCTCACAAGTCACCACCTAGATAGTGGGCAATTATTCCTCTTCTGCAATTCTTCTTTTTTCAGGTCCACTGTTAATTTTATCCTACTTTATAAATTACTTACAAGCTACCCATTATTCACCACGATTTGGTCACCAGCACAAGACACATACTCTTTGCTCATCTCTCTTCAGAGCACCAAAAATTAACCATGGCTATGTGTTTACAGCCACGTCCAAAAGAATTAACCATGGCCAGAAGTTTCTACAGCCACTGCACGTCCAAAAGATTATTACACAACCCTACTATCCGTGACTTAACATTCTCCCACGTACGTTACGTAGACCTATTCCATACGCCCTCGCAGACAGTAATTAAAAAGTCAAAAGCTGTCAGTTACACTCGCACAACTGATTTGTAATAATCAATGGTTGATCCCACTGGTCCCGGTAACTGTCCGTTTAACCTCGCTCGTCAGCAGCAGTGAATTCCTCTGTTGCTTCCTCCTTACTGTACTTGTTTACGGCGGGCCTGGTGGTCAAAACTGAGGCAGCGTGAGATACAGTAACGGCATTTACGCGAAATAAAGAAACAAAAAGGACTCTCTCTGATGGCGGCACACTAGAAGAGAGGAGAGACTGGTGATCCGGCCCCACCGTTGAGCTGAGCACCTGCAGCATCGGGTAGCTAACTGCGCCCCTTCTCACGGACAGGGAGTAGTGAGACACCGAAGAGGGGCACTGCTCCTCAGTCGTGGACCATGCATCAACTTGGAACGCGTCTGAAAACTCACCGTGAGGGATAAGATCTACACGACTCGTTTTCCTATTTTTTACCTGTACTTTTGGAAAGACATTGACAGCACATCGAGCTAGTTACGATGGATACCGCGTTAGAATTGTACGAGTAGATGCTGATCTTTCGGTGTGATGCCTGAATGTTCACTACGTACGCGTGCTGCAGGTGGTGGTGATGAAGGTGGCGATACACTGCCAGGGATGCGCAGGGAAAGTGAGGAAGCACATCTCCAAAATGGAAGGTATACATGCATGTTCTTTCAAGTGCAAATGTTGCTACTCCCCGAGCTAGGGTACGGTTACCATTCATCCCATCCCAGAGAATACGGATGCATATGTAAGCTTGCCTCGTGAATACTCCTACAAAAGTGCGTAGTAGTGCCCGAAATTCAGAAACGTCACTAGACCTTTCTGCAAAATCTATGGGTCGGGTTATTGAGGGGGGGAGAGAGAGAGAGAGGTCGTTGCGGTCTTGTTTTACTGATGACGGCATGGAAGCATGGGATGTTGCAGGTGTGACGTCGTTCAGCATCGACCTGGAGAGCAAGAAGGTGACGGTGACGGGCCACGTGTCGCCCAACAGCGTCCTCGAGAGCATCTCCAAGGTCAAGAAGGCCGAGCTCCTAGTCGTGTCTGACTGACCCTTCACAGCAGCAGGCTCATCAATGCGTCAATGAAAGCGGAGGAAGGAGAATTAAGTCCTGCTGGCTTCTGATTGCATGCATGCAAACCTAGCTGCTGCTGGTTTCTGTTGGCTCAGAGAGAAAAACGAGATGGGTAATGGTAGAGACGGGTAATATTGGTAACATATGTGGAATGTGTGGTAACGCATGCTTGCAGGCATGCGTGGTGAACTGCGTCTAGCACCTGCTGGTGTCTCTTGGTGTGTAGCGTGGCGTAGATCGTGTGTGAGTGTCTCAGCTTGCTCAGTTTTTCTTTTGTTACAGTACTTACTACATATATTGCTCAGCTTTTCTCTCTCTTGATGGAGCATGTCCCAGTCGAGGCGTGTATTGGACCATGTCGCCATGCACGAGCCACCGTGCACATGACCGAGCTGATCTTGAGCTTTTCTTGGCAGCTTCCGTTTGGCATTGCTTCCTGACTGCGTCCGTGTCGTATATTCCGAGCGCGAGAGTACGGATAAAACTTGACAATAGAGAAGGCACAGGAGTAGAGTACATGCACTTACATCCATGCGGTTCTTTTTGCACTGTACGGTCCGCTCCTTGCGATGACGAGAGACCAGGCTCCCAGGTTTCTTGTCTTGTCGCCGTCGGACGCGACGCAAGGTTGAAGATGGCAGGTGGGGGTGGTCGATCTTATTGAATCCAGTAATATGCCGGTCATGATTTTTTATGGCGGGCCAACTAAAAATGGGGGTTTGTTGCTTATAAATATAACAAGATAATATATTAATTGTACCTATATTGTAAAATCTTATTGTCACTAAACATGTCAATAGTAAGTTTAAAATATAAAAATAAACTATTTCTAGATCAATTTAAACAATTTCTTCTAACATATTTAGATGCAAAAAGCTAATAATAGTTGGTATCAATTTCATCCAACAAATCTAACAACATTTTCCCAATGCAAAGTAGCCAAACTATTTAGCCTTTCAATAACTCCAATTTTGAAAAGCTTCTTTCAACTGATGCAATAGTCATCTACATAGCAAACAAGATTCGATAAGCAATGGAAGTATTGGGATTCGATAAGCAATCGGGTAGGCAGACAATCAGTGGTAGTCGTATTGTGTATACAAAAAGCGTGTGGAGGCGGCCGTGGAATAGGATGATGGATTGATCTTCTTGTACTTAACTTGTAATTGCAAGATAATTGCCTGGTCGGAAGTAGGCTTCAACCTCATGTTCGGTCTGTTTCCGATTTAAGTCTGATTGAACTGAAATTATAAAAGAACTATAGCCGGTAACAGAATAAATCTAGAATATGTATGTAGTACGTGTACATGTACCTCCAAATTGATATGCTTAATTTTTTAGGGCCCGAGGCGGCGCCTATCAGGTACTTGCTCTGGCCCGGCCGTACCGCAGCGCCTTCATATTCTTGACCGTTGATGAGCATGTGTGTACCGATCGATGAACACTTGTTAGTTACCACTGTTCGTGAGTCTGTGTGTTCGTTCGGGAAAAAATATCTACTGTCGTTGTCAGTTTTACTTATCTACTCTCCTTGTCGGTTTTACTTTTTACAGGTCAGTTTTGAATTAAACTTAACTATTAGGAAGTTGCTAATTTTTAAATGTTCAAAATTAACATCTTTTTTCAATCTACGCTTTGAGTCATCGAATCTAGATTAGATTATAACTTATATTTTTTAGTCAATATATCCACATTTTTATAGTCAATATATAATCTTGCAAAAAATAAAAATATCTAACAATAAACGTATAAGTCTTAGTTAAAAAGAGATTAATTTCAGACACCTAAAAATTAACATTCACGTAATTAGTAAACATATTATCTAAAGTTACTACCATCCTCCTCTGCGCCGCGTGACCGGCACGCGGCACCTCGTGGAGGCACGCATGTCCTAGCGCGCATGCAGACAGCAGAGCCAGCTCGCGCTAATCAAAAGAGCACCAACGACAAAGTGTCATTGTTTATCGATGACACACAATGACACAAGCACGAAGCAACGGGATCGTGATCGGTCCAAACTTTTTTGGGTTTATCGATCGATCCGGCCCTGGAGTTCATCATTAATGCAACTCGAGGAATAATAATCAGTCACCGACGATAACAAACAGAGTTTGGCAAAACCCGCAAGTAGCATTTTAGTTAATTTGGAATGTCCATCAAAAGCAAGATGTTGATGTGAAACGGACATTACGTACATACTTACATATAGGCCTTGTCGTTATGTATAACAGATGAAGATCATTAGCTCAAGAATTATGCAGATCGATCAAGGTCCGTTCGGCCTCTGCCATCACTTTCCAAGAAAAACATCGGACCACGGGAAGTGACAACGCCAAAGGTTGCTAGCGACGAGCCGTCGTAGACAGGGGGAGCTAGACTTTAGGTTTGAGGGTGCCTAGATGTCAGAGGGGACGGGTAATTTAAAACACGATAGTTAGCACAACAACCAGCTAATTACACTACAAGCAAGGGCCACTACAGTGCAAAGTCTGCTTACACAATGTAATTTCAAGCCAGCGCGGATTCTCGCTTTCCAAAATGTGTTTGGAAAGTATGGGCACCTGCAAAATGCAAATTCTTTATGTGGTTACTTCTCCAAGACCGTGTATGGATGGCAGCTCGCTTACAAATTCGTGGGTGGGAAAACTAATACTTTTGTAGCCTCTGTCAAAGAAACCTTGAAATGCCAGTTCACCTATTTATAGAGTGCCTCTATGCGAGAGAGGTTTGGTTGAAGGTTGCTGAATGTTTTGAAGCTCATGCTATGAACCCCTGTCATTGGCAATCCGATAGCCCGCTGGACAGGTGGTTTGAAGGCCTCTCTAAAATACCAGATAAACGAAAGTCTAGACAGAGCAAATCCATAGCAATTCTAACGTGTTGGATGTTATGGAAGGAAAGGAATCGCCGTGTCTTTGAAGACATTGAACTGAATCCTAAACAAGTCGTGGAACTGATCAATGATGAAGCAAGGCAATGGTTTTTTGCCGGAGCAAATACCCGAAACTCCTAGCTGAAATCTTGCATATCTCTTTAGTAGAAATGCTTGTGACACTTTTTATGTGTATGTAGGATTTGGTCCGGCCCTTCGTGGGTCTGTTTTAGGCATGTAAAAAATCATCTTCTTATATTAATATACGCCAGGCCTCTTGGCCCGGGTTTTTTGAAAAATTACACTACAATAAAAATCGTCATTCTTACCGCTAGATGATACTGGTACAATTTCAACTGCTGCAGAAAAAGTATTAGTACCACTAGCTAAATTCAATGGCCGCGTCAATTATTGAGACTTGAATAACCGTTGCAGAAAACAGTTATCAGTACTGGTTCTTATTGGAACCAGTATTGATATCTATATTCTATATAGACTTTTTGTACCGGTTTTTAACTAGAACCGATACTGATATCTACATAAACATGTATAAATTTGTTTGTAAAAAGTAAAAATAACTACAAACCTCAGTCGTGTCAGTGCCATATTTGTTGGAGTCTAGTGCAACTTTCTTCTTCTAATGGCACCGTTCTACCCACTTGCATCATTTATAGGAGTGCTCTCTCTCTCTTGTTGGAAAATACACATGTCATGCAATTAATTTGACAAACCAGAACAGAAAAATAGCAAGAACAAATATACTAGCAGTCAATATAAACAATACTAGTGTTATACAAAATGAACTGAAACATATACGAAAAGATCTCTCATCAGAAATATCGAATTAGTCATGGATCGAGTAATTACTTATAGAGAATCCTGCTAGAAAGTGTAGGATCAGATGACGAACTCGATGGAGAAGTTGAGGACGAAGGAAGTGCTGTGAGCGGCCGTGCGAGCGCACTTCTCAGAAACCTGATCGCCGACACCCGTGCATGTCTTCAGATCACCGGTCGTCGGTTCGGAGATACCGCTCTCCCTCGATCCACTGCACTACGGACGGATGGACGGCAAGGCGAAAAAACGGCGGCGCAGAGCAGTTTTCAAGAGAGGTGAGTTTTGTGTGACTTCTCCAGTACCCAGGACCTCTCCTATATACTCGAGCCTACCAAACTACTCAGATTCGATCTGCCATAATTTCAGAAAACCGCCCTTTGAATCCTTCAACGTGCAACTAATGGAGCAGTTATCGCCATTATGCACATTAAACATGTGCTTGCATTTACGTGGCATTACACACATTATACATGTGTCTGCCGTTACGCCATAATTACTCCTCAAGTTGACCTAGCAGTCTAGGTGTTGATGAGATATTCCAAATTATACAAGTGGCAGAAAATAAAGGATCAGTAGAACACAACTCGTCACGACGCAAACGTGTAAGTCACAAGTCACACGATAAATACGCGTAAAACCGCGAAACGCGCGCGCGTGCGTGTGTATTTGTGTCCATAGCAGCAGCCTTCATATCTCTCATTATTCTCATGTTGAGAAACACTCCAAGGGCCACTATATATATTGGGAAACACCTATCTATGTGGGCAATGTGGGACTAAACATCCGAGCCACCTCTCCACACCACACCATGGCTTTATACTAGTGAATTTGACCCAAATAATTCAGCCCAGAAACTATGGTGAAACTCACGTAGGCCAAATTCCAACATCTCTCTCTCTCTCTATCTCTCTCTCTCTCTGTTTGAGCTATCAGTTTCTGGACGGTGAGTGAGCAGCAGCAAATTGTACGACACTATAGGGATACGACTGACTTACGACGGTCGGAACCGTCGTAAGTCATAAACCGTCGTAAGTAGCTAACTTACGATGGTATTCCGTTACTTACGACGGTGACGAGCCGAGGTAATTATTTTATCATAAATAAGCTAACTTGCAACGTCTACCGTCGTAAGTTACGTCGCGCATCCGTCGTAAGTAACGGCCCATGCCACGTGGTGGCCAAGCCACTTCACTTATGACGGCTTGCTCAATGCCTAACAGAGGCTAACTTACAACGGCTTCTGGGCAGTGGCCGTCGCAAGTTATATTTGTAATTTTTTTAAAATTCAAAAACTGACTAACCTGGCTTGATGGCCAGCTCATAGAACAAACAATATAGAAAATATAAACTCATAGTAGCAGTAAATATTCTTAAACAGAGGCATACGCATCAAACACAACACAAAACACAAAAGGGCTACACACTATCCGCTTGACTACCTCCAGATCCGAAGAAACCGTCTCCGTGCGTCCCTCCCGGAACCTGTAGCTGTGGCGATGGAGTTGAAGCCTCCGTCGCCGAACCCTGCAAAGCACATGAGTAGTTAGACATATTTTGGATTCATATATCCATGTCTTTCTCTTTTTTCTCACTCTCTTCGTCTCTCTCTACTTTTCATCTTCTCTCTCACTCTATTCCTCTATCTCTGTACCATCCATCCCCTTTTTCTGTCACTCTCACTATCATCCTCTCTATCGCACTCTCTCTCTCCCTCTATTATAACACTCCGTCTCTCCATCTCACTATCACCCTCTCTTGCACTCCCACTCTCTCCCTTCTGTACCACTCTATCTCTCTCTATATCTTCCTCTCTCCCTATGTTAAATGAATAATACAATATTAAAGAGTTTATTACCTGTACCGGAGACACCTGTGCTGTGGGCTCCTGTGACGGGTTCGTCTGTGGCGGCTGCCACGCAGCAATCGTGATCTGCTGGCCGTTCTGTCAAGCTAAGGCCTATAATTGCAAAATATTAGAACATACATATTACTTAAATGCTATGAAAGTAAACTACAATAATTTAAATTACTTACCTCCATCGCTGCCTGCATCTGGGTCATGTAGTTAGCTTGGTACTCCTGGATGGCGCTCGCCCTGTCGAGCTCCTCCTGGGTCCGCGTCAACCTCTCCTGCATGGCATGAAACTCCATGTCCCTCTGCAAGAGACAGCCACTCGACGGTCCCAACCGATGAAGCCAGCGTCGATGAAGTGCCTCTCGCAAGTCGCGCCGACCTCGAGTCGACAACTCCATCGAAAATGGCAAACCTACAAAAGAAAGAAAAATAATAAGTAAAAGAAGGAAGAGTAAAAAACATAAATCAAAGAAACCAACTCACCGGCCATGGGCCTTCCCCCCGCCGCTTGCATACACGGCTTGAGGGTCGATTGGCGCGTTTTCTCAATCGTATCCTTCACGTGTATTTTGACGACCTCCTGCCCATACTTTTACTAAAAAACATTGAAATGGTGTAAGCATGTAAATAATAATATTAGTTATAATTAAATTGAAGAATTTTAAAAACTTACCAGTTAATCGGTCGCGACCTGACTGCACTGCACCGACTGTGACGGGTCACTTCCCTAGTGACCTCTCTTCCAAACCTGGGTCGAGCTAGGTTCCTGACCGGTCTCTCACTTTTGTAGATACGTGTTAGTAGGATAAATATATTATGAACACATAAACGAACTTATAATACACTTACCATGCGTTGAGCCAAACGCAAATGACCATCGACGCCATAGCTGTGCTTCCCGTCGGACCCTCTGCATCCTCGAGCCCTCATGGACTTAGCTTTGAATTCGCTAGCCAATTAATGACAGAGAGTTTGGTATGCATCGGGTTGACCCTCTAACAAGGAAATACTAATCTGCACATATTTAGTATATCATTTAACTGTTAACATAAGTAACTATTGAAATTTTTTAATAATTAGAACTTACCTCTGCGTATTGATCCTCTGTCAAGTATGTGTCGGAGTCCCTTCTAAAGGGATCCCGTTCCTGCTGCTGCTGATGCCGTTTCATGTAGTCGTTAACGGCCTGTATGCAGGCGTACGACAATGCCTACGTCACGAGCTTCCAAGCGTTTATGTGGAACACGATTGTCGCGTGCTCCATCATGCTCTCACTCGTTTCCTCTAACTGGTACCTCAGCATTCAGAAAACAAACATTTAATCAATATGCATTAACAATTTAAATGAGTTGAAGAATATAAACATTTAAACTTACCATAAAATCGTTCCACACGGTCCCCTGAAGGGTGCCGTGCACCTCGTGCGAGACACGAGCGTAGTCGTCCCACGACAAAGCAGGGACACCATCGATGACACCGGGATAGTGCAAACGCACTAAAGCCCCAATGACACCGTTAACCTGCCTGTGGTGTCCCTGGCCCTTGAACGAACAGTCGTACCAAGATCTGTAAAATTTGTTAACTCAGTAAGTAACGGTAGACATCATAAAATATGTAATAGTATATGATTTTTTACCTGTCTCCAACTGGACGGATAGTGACCCGCTCACGAGGAACAGGAGGAGGAGCCGCAAAGTGGGTCCTCCTCGTCCGTCGCCTCTGCGTGGGCACCACGTCCGGTGACCCGGAAGGCTGGTCACCACTAGAGCTCAAAGGCTCCACGCTCGCCGGCTCCGAAGGGAGGGTAGCTGGCTCTTAGGGCTGGCTAGCCTGTGGCGGCGCCTTAACCTCTAACTATGACGATTGTGAGTCAGACTGCAAAATTAAAGGATTGATAAGAATAAATTATTTATAAGTGCGCTGTGATTGACAACTGAAATTTACCTCTGTGGGCTGTAAGGCCACAGCTTGGCCCGCAAAGTCTGGAAGGTACCTCATCAGCTGAGAGCGTCTGCTCGCACCTGACGAGCTATCTGAGAAGAGGTCCCATGACCGACTGAGGAACCCTCGTGCCTCCTTATTCCCGCTCCCCTTTGATGATGACATCCTATTGTAAGGAGTAATTGATAGATATGCTAAGATAATATATACAAAATTCATGTTAAGTTAGTGAAGAAAACGTTACATCATCAATTTCAAAATTCATCAACGTCATGATCATGTACCCTACTCCTTAAACCAGACCATCGATCTTCTTTCCTGAGCGTCTGGACTAGATTTCGTTTTTGTTTACGCATATCAGAAGTCTCGACATCTTGAGCGTCTCCAACTAAGTCACCGTGTCCTACACCAGGCTTGAAGATAAACGAGTCTGGCAACTATTCTTCTTAGTAAACATCATTAACCTCATCAGTATCATGGTAACCATCATCTCCTGGAGTGTATAACCGCTCACGAGGATTCACCTTATGTACCACCCACCAAGCTTTGAGTTTTTTGCATGGATTAGATAGATAATACACTTGCTCCACTTGGTGTGCAAGAACAAATGAATCGTATTCTCGTAGCCGTTCATTGTGTTTGACTTCCACCATGCCAAATTGGTTTAGTCGAGTTCCATGATTGATATCAAACCAATCACAGTCAAAGAATACTGCTCGAAGATCCTTATTCCCGACAAAAGAAAATTCAAAGATTTTATTAATGATTCCATAATAATTAGTTTCATGTCCTTGAGAGTCGACTGCCCTCGTCACAACTCCGGTATTAGATGTTGCCGCGAGAGGACTAAGAGATTCAAATTGAGTTGTACGGAATCGGAAGCCGTTGACGTCATATCGACCGTAGCTCCTAACTTTAATCAATCCATAGGATAGTTGTCGCAAGTCTTCATGAACGTCGGCATCTTTCATGCACTGTTCAATTATGAAGTTATAAGAAAACTTTGTAAATACTCGTAAGTTAAAAGAATACTTTGTAAATATTGCTAAGTTAACGAGAAAATGTTAAATGATCTCAAAACCAGGATAGGAAATTAGGTCCTCCGTTTGCTTGTAGGTTGATACCTATGTGTCCAATTTTGCTTGTGAAACTCACTGTACAAAAAAATTTTTAGAATAGATGTGTTACAAAATACGCCGATTTGTATAAATGCAAGATAAACACTTACTCGAAATATTTATCCATCTTATCTATATTCGCGTACATGTAGAGGAAAGCAGCACTTCTTTCTTCTGCGGTAGAGTTGTAGGAATTGGAACTACCAACAGTAGTGTCTCTTGTTGCAAAAATAGAGAGATCGCTACAAGGAGGTTGCTCATCCACATTGTACCACATTGCCGAAGTGTTGACATTGTTTTCCTCTGCAAAGTAAACACTTGAAAAGTATCCTACTTCTTTAAGTGTAAATGATTTGGCGATGCATCCTTCTACCTTTGCCCTGTTAGGAACCATTGGTTTCAGATATCTTAGTGCTCTTTCAATATGATACATCCACCTATACTGCACGGGACCTCCAACTTTAACTTCAAATGGAAGATGGATGAGGAGATGTTGCATTGGATTGAAGAACCCCTGGAGGAAAAATTTTCTCCATCTTACATAATAGTACCGGTATCTCCTTCTCCAATTTACGCATCATCTCTATCGTGATTTGTTTTGCACAGAGCTGTCTATAGAAGTGACTAAGCTCGGCTAGCACCTTCCACACCGCATCATCAAAATAGCCTCAAAACATAACAGGTAGAAGTCTTTCCATAATTATGTGATAATCATGACTCTTCAACCCTGTCAGCTTTCCCATTTTGATATTCATGGCTCATTTTAGACTAGCTGCGTAACCATCTGGGAATTTCAAATTTCTCAAACATTTGAGTACTTCTTTCTTTCCTTTAGGTTGAAGACAGAAAGAAGCACGTGGTTTAGCACCACTTTCAGATAGCTCAAGAGTTGGACGGTTACAAAGCTCTGCCAGGTCTTTTCGAGCCTTTATATTATCTTTCGTTTTGCCCGTCATGTCCATGCATGTGCTTATGATACATTCGCCCATATTACGCTCTTGATGCATGACATCAATGTTGTGCATTAGTATCAACGACTTCACATATGGTAGCTCTCATAGTCCACATATATGAGTCCAATTGTGATCCTCTCCGTAACCGAGAAAATATCCAGACGTCCTTTATCTGGCACCAGTTTGTCCAGCATATCAGATATTTCTGATCTGTTTAGACGTTTCGGTGGTCCTTTAGTGACAACGGTGTCTTTTTTAAAGACATTCCTCTGTTGCCTAAACATGTGTTTCGGTGGCAGCCAACGCCTGTGACAATTGAAGTAGCATATCTTTCCTCCATGAGTAAGTCAAAAACAGTCCGTGTCAGAAGCACATATCGAACACGTCAAACGACCATGAGTGCTCCATCCAGAAAAACATACCGTATGCCAAGAAATCATGGACGGACCACAAATAAGCAGCTTGAAGGTTGAATTTCTGCTTCTTATAACAGTCGTACGCTTCGACTTCAGTCCACAACATTTTCAATTCTTCGATCAGCGGTTTCAACATCACGTTGAGACGTGGCCCAGGATGATCCGGCCCAGGTATAATGAGGCTAAGGAACATGAACTCGTACTTCATACAAAGAGCTGGTGGTAGGTTATACGGAATGACAAAGATGAGCCAACAGAAGTATGGTGTGGCGTTTGTACTGAACGACAAGAATGCATCTGTCGCCAACCCAATTTGAACATTTCTCGCATCACGACTAAAGTCTGGATCAAACCGGTCAAGCGTATTCCATGCCTCACCATAGCCCGGGTGTATCATGACTCCATTGTTCTCACGTACACCTTCTTTGTGGCATCTCATGTGTCTAGCTGTTCTTTTTGATAGAAACAGCTGCTTGAAACGAGGTATCACGGGTAAGTAACGAAGTTGCTTACGTGCAAATTCTGTCATCAAATTATTGCCATCGTTATTAACAATTTTGACAAACCTTGATTCACCACATTTTAAGCATTTCTTCTCTTTTGCATGCTCTTTCCAGAAAAAACATGCAATTGTCTGGACACACATCAATCTTCTCATATTTCATACCGAGACCAGAAAACAATTTCTTCGCCTTATACATATTTTTAGGTACTTTATGAGGCTATGAAAGGATATCGCTGATCAATTTGATGATGTCGTTGTAGCAGTTATTAGAAAAGAAGTACTTAGACTTAATTGCCATAAGTCTAGTCATGAAAGTGAGGATGGTCACTTCAATGTGTTCTTGTAGCGGCTCGTCTGAAGCTTTGAGAAGCTTGAAGAACGCTCCAACCTCCGTCGTAGGAGGATCCTCCGTAAACTCTGGTTGTATAGCTTCAAGCATCTCATCCATCCTATCAACCCCCGTGTAATCATCATTTTCCTCTACCACTTCTTGTACAGTTTGAGAAGTTGTCTCACCGTGGAAGATACACACATCATAATGTGGCACGTAACCGTTTCGACACAAGTGTATCGAGACCGTCATTTTATCCAAAAACTTGGTATTCCGGCATTTCGTACATGGGCACCGCACCTTACCGATCATTGACAATGAAAAGGCTTAATCTACAAAAGCATTTGTCTTGGTGAACCACTCATCCGAGTAACCACCAGAACTGTTCTTCCAACCGGTATACATCCAACTACGGTCCTCACCCATGTTTGAATCTATAGTTTAATGTCAAGGAAATTATAGTTACTTTATAATTTATTTATGTGACGCCCCAGTTCTATGGAAAAACCACGGAACCCGGACTGATGCATATGTGTGCCCAGGATGTTCATCACACATACACATGTATTCCACAAACTGAATTCAGAATATATATATAACCACGAATGAATAGGGTTTTATTACATTGCCTCATGGATTTCTAACTCATTCTAACAGCGGAAGTCTTTAATCTAGCAGCGGAAGTCTTTATTCTAGCAGCGGAAGTCTTCTAAACTATTTGCGGAAGCAAACTAAGCAGCAGCGGCTCCATCTCCTACTCCACAGGCAAGTTGACAGTGGAACACACGCCTAGTACTCCACATGGTCTTTGAAGTACTCTTCTCCCGTTGCTGATGATGCAGTAAAAATGCAAGTTTAAGTACATGACGTACTCAACAAGTGCAGGAAGTATGACATGTAGCTTACAACAAGGTAGGTATAAAACGGCTCATTGTAGAAAGCAAAGTTTATTGTATAAAACATGATAAAAACAGCAATTAGCTTAGAATGAATTTAATCCCAACATATATTAAAACATCAACATACCTCCATCATATTCTACTTTCCATGTCTCATCCAGACATTAATCTTTCTCATTTTTCATCTCATGCTCATGAATACCATCTCGTATTCACTACCATCTTATCTCATATTCAATTTTTCATCTCATAACCGATACCAAAGCTCATTATCACGACTCAACAGTCTAAGTTTCATTACCAAGACTCAACAATCCAAATTTCATTACCAAGACTCAACAGTCCCGAAACCAAAACCAAAGACCATCCATGACCAAACCTGTAACCGAACCAAATACCATCCCAATAACCATCCCATATAATCATGGAAGTTGGCCAGACGCTTGTGACCGGAAGTACGGCTATCATGATAGTTTTATACCTTGCAGAGTTTGCACCACTTTACCCACAAGTTTGTGATTTCATCACCCGTCGGCGACTGCAGAACCTCCATTATACCAGTACACAACCGTCGGTGTATGGCCAAGAGATCACAAAATAGCCTTTACAAAGGGGCTACTAGATGTATGAACTCACTAAGATTTCACCAGCAGGCTCGAATCACCATTCTCCCACCTACGGGCCCCCTCTTGTGCAATGCAGTTCCTAGGGCAGTCCTCTCTCGACTCCCGTTCCCCGCGCCTTCCACGATCCATAACAATCTAGTAACTTACCTAATTAGTCAGCTAAGCTGCACCCATACTTGGCCTTGTGGTGGCACTGTATTCCTGACATGTGCTCGCATGAACCGGTCCTTAGATCTACGACAAGTAAACCACCATCTCATTCTACCACTTCCACGAACCAGGCTTGCCTAGATCTCCCTCCGATTCATGTTCATTAACATCAGGTTCTCATTATCAATATTCTCATGAGTGCAGTAGCTAGACATATTCTATTTCGCTTCCCACATCCCGTAGACTCAGCGAAGCAAAAAGAAAAATCGACCATACCCGACTCATCAACTTTCCCGGCCCCAAGGGTGGTTAACAAAACTAGTAAACTCCTATAAAAGGGTTTCCCATCAAGTTGACTCAAGCATTCACACCTTTTTGCAAACAAAACAGTTCCAAAAACATGGGATCAATATGGTCAAGGGGCACTTGCCTTGTTCCTGTGGCTTCTATTGCTCACGGATCTCGAAGTCTTGTTGTTGTATCTCGTCGTAGATAGCTCCCTGAGCTTGTCCTTCTACTCAGGATCACACACATACAAGATTTACAGAGATTAATCATCATCCACAAACTTTACTCAAGATGCAATGATGAATATGCATGCTAATCTTATGGTGCTGTTTTATCAGATCAGTTTGTACGTGTTATGGTTTGCATGGATTTACATGGGTTTTTACGATGAACAGAGGTGTAAAGATCATGTGCCGACGTCGTGATGATCTGGACTCAAGATCTAGATCAAACCGATCAACACGTGATCTGTCCACGAAAAAGCTTCTGTTCAAAGGGTTCGAAGAAACAGATGCAAAGAAAACCATAATGAGGTTGTAAGGTGGTAACGAAGACCTATCTCACTTCCTTGGTCTCAGGGTCTTCCTCCTAGCAAGACAGATCGTCGGGGCTCTCCTCTGGCGACGGCGAGCTCGTCAGCGGTCTCCGGCGACTGAACTCTGGTGAAGGGGTTTAGCTCGATGAGTTGGGGGCTAGGGCCTCTAAGTCGTTGACTTGGGAATAGATGGTACGGCCAAGGGGTGTTTCGGGTTCTATTTATAACCGGAAAACAAAGAGTCCTACTCTGATTGGATTTCAAATAAGAGCCCTATTTGATTTGTTTTTAGATCTTAACAACTTATCTCTAAACGATTTGGTGCGGTATCAATCGTGGAAGAATTCATGTCGGTTTTCTCAGTAACGGGTACTCACGTACATAGAAAAACCGCTTTAGAATCGCGTCCTTCCGTAGGGATAAGCTCCGGAGGCTCCACGTGTCCAGCGAGGGCCTGAGCTTCTCTTTCCTCAGGGGCGAGCTCTGGTTGTGCCGCGTGTCAGGCGGGCGGGACCTCCCCTCTCCTCGGAGGTGAGCTCCGCGTGCGCCACGTGTCCTGGCAGGCGGGACCTCCCTCTCCCTCAGAGGCGAGCTCCACGTACGCCACATGTCTGGTGGGTCGGGACCTCCCCTCTCTCTAGAGACGAGCTCCGCGTATGCCATGTTTCAGTGCCGGACCTCCCCTCTCTTCGGAGGTGAGCTCCGAGAGTGCCATGTGTCAAGCAGCGGCGAATCTTCCTTTCTCCAAAGAGACGAGCTCCGAGGTCGACACGTGTCCATCAGCGTCGGACCTCCCGGAGGTGAGCTCCGAGGTCGACACGTGTCCAACAGTGTCCGACCTCCCGGAGGCGAGCTCCGGAGGTGACACGTGTCCAGTAGGACCAGATCTCTCGGAGGCAAGCTCCAAAGGTGACATGTATCCTGCAGGGCTGGACTTCACTCCTCCACAAAGGCAAGCCCCGGAGGCGACACACGTCCAGCGGGTCGGATCTCGCCCCTTCCGCAGAGGCAAGCTCCTAGCCTGCCACATGTCTGGCGGGTCCGGACCTCTCCCCACTATGCAGGGATGAGCTCCAAACACGCCACGTGGCCAGCAGGCCGCGGGAGTGTCTACAGCGCTCCTCGGCGAACTGGAACTGGCTCTTTTTAGCTACCTTTCTGATTCCTTCTCTGTTTCTACTTATTTTAAAATGTTTCTCTATATGAAATATGAATGCATGCATGATTACGAAATTGAGGGTGTTACAATTTATGTCACGACCCTACATCTATTGTAAAGGATAGGTCCTAAACCCACCCAGGAGTGTCCGAGAGGAACATGCTTATGACAAGACACGGAGTCTAGATTCAGACGAAATTTTGGCAGCATAACCCCGCTGTTCTCCAACTGCACGCCCGAAAATGGTGCAACAGAGAACATTAGGGTTACGCTGTCGAAACTACGTCCAAATCGAGACCCCTCGTCTCATCATAAGCACGCCATCTCGGTCACTCCCAGGCTGTCCAAAAAGGGACAATTCCGAACCTACACGCCTCACATGCATAACACATGTGAGACGGACCGGTTCAAAACGGGTGGCGCATATTGTATAGGTTTACGTCAATCTTTCATTTTTGAGTTGAGAGAGAGAAGGAAAGAACGAGAGAGAGACAGAGAAGTGGGTCAGCCGTCCTAAGTTATGCCCCAAGAGGCGGCGCGGCGGGGCTGCGGTGGCGGCGGCAGGGCAGGGCGGAGGCGGAGCGGCTCGGCGAGGGCGAGGCGGAGCGGTGGCAGCGGCAGTCGGTGGGTCGCGCTTGAGTGGGACGCACGCGGCCCGCGAGATGTAGGGTTATGTTGTTTATTTATGACGTGTGACACCCTCAATTTTGATTTCTGCATGCATTCATATTTTATGTAGAGAAATATTTTAAAATAAGTTGAAACCGAGAAAGAATAAAAAAGATAGCCAAAAAGAGCCAATTCCAGTTTGCCAAGGGGCGCTCTAGAAAATTTCCACGGTTGCTGGCCACGTGGCACCTTCGGAGCCCATTGTGACACCCTCATTTTTGATTTCTGCATGTATTCATGTTTCATGTAGAAAAACATTCTTAAAATAAGTTGTCAGAGAAAGAATAAAAAAGATAGCCAAAAAGAGCCAATTCCAGTTCACCGTGAGCGCCGAAGACAACTCCCGCGGCTCGCTGGCCATGTGGCTTGTTCGGAGCTCACCTCCGAGAGGTCCGGCCCCGCCAGACACGTGTCGCTCTCGGAGCTCACCTCCGAGAGGCCTGGTCCCACCAGACACATGTCGCTCTCGGAGCTCGTCTCCGAGAGGTCCGGTCTTACTGGACACGTGTCACCTCCGGGAGGTCCGACACTACCGGACACGTGTCACCTCCGGAACTCACCTCCGGGAGGTCCGACACTAATGGACACGTGTCGACCTCGGAGCTCATCCCCGAGAAGAAAAGAAGTCTGGCGCTGCTAGGACACGTGGCACATCCGGAACCACCTTCGAAGAGAGGGGAGGTCCGGAATTGACACGTGGCACATCCAGAGCTACCTCCGAAGACAGGGGAGGTCCGGAACTGACACGTGGCGTTCGTGGAGCTCGCCTCTGTTGAGAGGGGAGGTCCTGACCCACCAGACACGTGGCACACGCGGATCTCATCTCTGGAGAGAGGGGAGGTTCCCGCCCGTCAGGACGCGTGGCGCACGCGGAGCTCACCTCTGAGTAAGAGGGAGGTCTCGCCCGCCTGACACGCGGCCCAACTAGAGCTCGCCTCTGTGGAAAAGGGAAGCCCAAGCCTCTGCAGGATACGTGGAGCCTCCGGAGCTTATCCCTAAGCAAGGACATGATTTTGAAGCGGTTTTTGCCTGTGTACGCGTGGGAATACTGGTACGGGATGAAACCGACACGATTTCCACATTTCTACCGCACCAAATCAACTAAAGATAAGTGGTTAAGTGTGACACTCTCATTTCTGGTTTCTGCATGTATTCATGTTTCATGTAGAGAAAACATTTTAAAAAGAAGTGGGAACAGAGAAAAATATCAAAAAGATAGCCAATAAAAGCCGAATCCAGTTCCCATAGAGCGCCGAAGACAACTCCCGCGGCCCGCTGGCCACGTGGCGTGTTCGCAGCTCATCCCTGCGAAGTGGGGAGAGGTCCACCGCTAAAATGGCTACGTGGCAGGCTCGGGGCTCATCTCCGCAAAAATGGGAGAGGTCCGACCCTGTGGGACACGTGTTGCCCCCGGAGCTAGCCTCTACGGAGAAGCGAAGGCAGTTCCGCAGGACACATGTCACCCTCGGAGCTAGTCACCGTGGAAATCAGAGGACCAGTCGCGCGGGATACGTGTCAATCTCGGAGCTCACCTCCGAGAGGTCCGGTTCTATTGGACACGTGTCGCCTCCGGAGCTTATCTCCGGGAGGTCCGTCACTGTTGGACACGTGTCTACCTCGGAGCTCGTCTCTGAGGAAAAAGGTAGTCTGACGCTACTTGACGTGTGGCATTCACGGAGCTCGCCTCCGAAGAGAGGGAGGTCCGAAATGAATACCTGGCACACCCAGAGCTACCTCCGGAGAGAGGGAAGGTCCGACACTGACGCGTAGCGTGCGCGGAGCCACCTCCGAATAGAGAGGAGGTCTCGACCGCCAGGATACGTGGCGCACGCGGAGCTCACCTCCGAAGGAGAGGGAGGTCTCACTCGCTTGACATGCGGCACAACCGGAGCTCGTCTCTGCGGAAAAGGGGAGATCAGGCCCCGGTATACACGTGGAGCTTCCGGAGCTCATCACCGCAGAAGTAACGAGTTTTGGAACGGTTTTTGGACTCTGTACGCGTAGAAATATCGGTACGGAGAGGAAACCGACCTGAATTCCACAATGTTACCGCTCCAAATCAACTAAAGATAAGTTGTTAAGATTCAACGACAATCTGAATAGGACTCTTATTCGAAATACAATCAGATTAGGACTCTTCTTCTCCCGATTATAAATAGAACCCAGAACCCTTGGCCAAAACCACGAACTTCTTTTTCAAACTCCTAAGCCGACGATTTAGAGCCCTAGCCATCAACTTGCCGAAGTAAAGCCCATCGCCGGAGTTCAGTGGAGAAAGATCGCCGGAAGGGAGCCCAACGATCTGTCTGATAAGAGAAGGACCCCGAGACCAAGAAGAACGTAAGGTAGGTCTCCAATACCACCTTACGACATTGTCGTGTTTTCTTTGCATCTGTTCTTCGATTCATTTTGAACAGAAGCTTTCTCGTGGACAAATCACTTGTTGATCGGGTTGATCTAAAGACAAGATCATCGCCACGTCCACATTTGATCTGAACACCTCTGTTCATCATAAAACCATGCAAGAACACATACAAACCGATCTAATAAAACTGATTATAGGATAGCATGCATATGCATCATTGCATCTAGTTAAAGTTTGTGCATGATATTGATTGTTGTGGATCTTATATGTGCGTGATCCTGTATAGCAGGACAAGCTCAGGGAGCTGTTTACGACGAGCTGCAACAACAAGGTTTCGAGATCCAAGAGCAACCGGAACCGCAAGAACAAGGCAAGTGCCCCTTGACCATATTGATCCTATGTGTTGGGAGATTGTTTTGTTTTATGAAAAGGTGTGTGTGCTGAGTCAAACATGATGGGAAACCCTTTTATAGGAGTTTACTAGCTTTGGTTAAATCACCCTTGTCACCAGGGATGTTTATGAGTCGGGTATGGTTTTTTACTTTTATGCTTCGCTGAGTCCATGGGATTGGGAAGCGAGATAGATGTGTCTAGCTAATTGCACTCGTAACGATAATGAGAAACTGATGTTGTTAATGAACACGGATCGGAGGGAGATCTAGGCAAGCCTGGTTTGTGAATGAGGTAGCCTGAGATGGTGGTTACTTGCCGTAGATCTAAGGACCGGTTCATGCGAGCACATGCCAGGATAATAGTGCCACCACAAGGCCAAGTATGGGTGTGGCTTAGCTGAGTAATTAGGTAAGTTGCTAGATTGTTATGGACCGTGGAAGGCGCGGGGAATGGGAGTCGAGTGAGGACTGCCCTGGGAACTGCATGGCACAAGAGGGGGCCCGTGGGTGGGAGAATTGGAGATTCTAGCCTGCCGGTGAAACCTTAGTGAGTCCATACATCTAGTTGCCCCTTTGTAAAGGCTATTTTGTGATCTCTTGGCCATACACCGATGGTTGTGTACTGGTATAATGGAGGTTCTGCAGTCGCCGACGGGTGACGAAATCACAAACTAGTGGGTAAAGAGGTACAAACTCTGCAGAGTCTAAAACTATCATGATAGCCGAGCTTACGGTCACGAGCGCCTGGCAAACTTCCATGATTAGTTGGGATGGTTATTGGATTTTGGTTATGGTTTGGTTTTGGTTATGTTTTGGGGACTGTTGAGTCCGGGTGATAAGATGAGTTGCATGACTGTTGAGTCATGGCAACGAGATTGGTCTCGGTGGGAGACGAAGTTGTTTATGAGATGAATGGTAGCGAATACGGGATGGTATTCGTGAGATGGTAGCGAATACGAGGAGGTATTCGTGAGCAAGAATGAGGTTGATTGATGTCTGGTTGTGACATGAAAGGTAATGAATATAATGGAGGTATGGTTGGTATTTTAATACATGTTGGGATTACATTCACTTAAAGATGAGTTGCTGTTTTATCATGGTTTTGATAAATAACTTTGCTTTCTGCAATGAGCCTTTTTATACCTACCTTGTTATGAGCTTCATATCATATTTTTTCCGCACTTGCTGAGTACATCATTGAACTCAAACTTGCATTATTTCATCATCAGCAACAGGAGAAGATTTCTATGAAGACCAAGTGGAGCATTAGGCGCGCAATCTGTCCTCAACTTTGCCTGTGGGGATGAAGTAGAGATGGAGCCACTGCTGCTTAGAATTGCTTCCGCCTTAGTTGACTTGCTTCCGCATTAGTAGAAGACTTCCGCTGCATAGAAATAAGACTTCCGCTGTGAGCATGAGTCCAAGACTCATGAAACATTGTAATAAACTCTGTTATTCGTGGTTATATATATTCTGAATTCAGTTTGTGGAACATATGTGTATGTGTGATGAACATCCTGGGCACACATATGCATCAGTTCTCGGTTCCGTGGTTTTCCACAGAATTGAGGGCGTCACAGACTGGTACGGAGCCACGGTTGACGGTGGGTTACGCGCCTAAATAGGCGTGACACTCTCAATTCTGTGGAAAACCACGGAACCGAGAACTAATGCATATGTGTGCCCAGGATGTTCATCACACATACACATATGATCCACAAACTGAATTCAGAATATATATTACCATGAATAACAGAGTTTATTACAATGTCTCATGAGTCTTGGACTCATGCTCACAGCGGAAGTCTTATTTCTATGCAGCGGAAGTCTTTATTCTAATGCGGAAACGATTTAACTAATGCGGAAGCAAATCTAAGCAGAAGTGGCTCCATCTCTACTCCCTCCACAGGCAAGGTCGAGAATAGATCACATGCCTTAATGCCCCACTTGGTCTTCATAGTAGGCTTCTCCTGCTGCTGCTGATGAAATAACACTGCAAGTTTGAGTACAATGATGTACTCAGCAAGTGCAGGAAACACATGATATGCAGCTCATAACAAGGTAGGTATAAAAAGGCTCATTTGCAGAAAAGCAAATTTATAAAACCATGATAAAACAGCAACATAACTTTAAATGAATGTAATCCCAGCATGAATTAATATTACCAACATACCTCCATCACTTTCCGTGTTCCATCCAAACATTAACCAACCTTTATTCATACTCACGAATACCTCCTCGTATTCGCTACCATCTCACGAATACCTTCCTGTATTCGCTACCATCTCATCTCTTAAAGCAACTTCGTCTCGCACAGAGACCAATCTCTCGTCATGACTCAACAGTCATGCAACCATCCCAACACCCGGACTCAACAGTCCCAACAACCAAACCATAACCAACTCAATAACCATAACCAAGAACCTTCCCAATAACCATCCCAACTAATCATGGCAGTTTAGCCAGGTGCTCATGACCGTAAGCTCGGCTATCATGATAGTTTTAAGACTCTGCAGAGTTTGTACCTCTTTACCCACAAGTTTGTGATTTCGTCACCCGTCGGCGACTGCAGAACCTCCATTATACCAGTACACAACTGTCGGTGTATGGTCAAGAGATCACAAAATAGCCTTTACAAAGGGGTTACTAGATGTATGGACTCACTAAGGTTTCACCGGCAGGCTAGAATCTCCAATTCTCCCACCCACGGGCCCCCTCTTGTGCCATGCAGTTCCCAGGGCAGCCCTCACTCGACTCCCATTCCCCGTGCCTTCCATAGTCCATAACACTCTAGCAACTTACCTAATTACTCAGCTAAGCCACACTTATACTTGGCCTTGTGGTGGCACTGTTATCCTGGCATGTGCATGCATGAACCAGTCCTTAGATCTACGGCAAGTACACCACCATCTCATGCTACCTCATTCACAAACCCAGTCTTGCCTAGATCTCCCTCCAATCCATGTTCATTAACAACATCAGTTTCTTATTATCAGTACGAGTGCAGTTAGCTAGACACATCTATCTCGCTTCCCAATCCCATGGACTCAGCGAAGCATAAAGAAAAACCATACCCGACTCGTAAACTTCCCTGGCGATAAGGGTGGTTTAATCAAAACTAGTAAACTCCTATAAAAGGGTTTCCCATCATGTTTGACTCAGCACACACACCTTTTCGCAAAACAAAACAGTTTTACCCAAAAACATAGGATCAATATGGTCAAGGAGCACTTGCCTTGTTCTTGCAGTTCCGGGGGTTCTTGGATCTCAAAACCTTGTTGCTGCAGCTCGTCGTAGACAACTCCCTGAGCTTGTCCTGCTAGGTAGGATCACGTGCATACAAGATTTACAGCAATCAATATCATGCACAAACCTTAAACTAGATGCGATGATGCATATGCATGCTATCCTATGATTAGCTTTTATTAGATTGGTTCGCACGTGTTCTTGTATGGCTTTGTTTGGACAGAGGTGTTCGGATCAAAGGTGGATGTGGCGATGATCTTGTCTTTACATCCACCTGATCATCAAGTGATCTTTCAATGAGAAGGCTTCTGTTCGGAAGGAATCAAAGAACAGATGCAAAGAGAATACAACGATGTCGTAAGGTGGTGTCGGAGTCCTACCTTACGTTCTTCTTGGTTTTCGAAGTCCTCCCCAGACCGCTTGGCTCTCCTCCAGCGATCTCCCTTGCTGTGCTTTGGCGATGGTTTTTACTCGGCGAGTTAGGGCTAGGGCTCTAAATCGTCGGCTCAGGAGTTGGAAAAGAAGTTTGTGGTTTCGGCCAGAGGTTCTGGGTTCTATTTATAATCAGGAAGAGAAGAGTCGTAATCGGATGGTATCCCGAATATGAGTCCTATTCAGATCGTAGTTAGATCCTAACGTCTCATCTCTAGTAACATCGTGGAATTCAGGTTGGTTTCCGTTGCGTACCGGTATCCTTACGCGTAAAAACCGCTCCATATCTCGTTACCTCCGTGGTGATGAGCTTCGGAAGCTCCAGGTGTCCTCCGGGGCCTGGTATCTCCTTCTCTGCAGAAACGAGCTCCGGTTGTGCCGCGTGTCAAACGAGCAAGACTTCCCTCTTCTTCGGAGGTGAGCTCCGCATGCGCCACGTATTAGTGCCGGTATTTCCTCTCTTATTTCCTCAGAGACGAGCTCCGAGGTTGACACGTGTCCATTAGTGACGGACCTCCCGGAGATTATCCCCGGTGGCGACACGTCTTCGATAGAACCGGACCTCCCAGAGATGAGCTCCGAGATCGACACGTACCCCGTACGACTGGTCCTCTGATTTCCGTGGCGACTAGCTCCGAAGGTGACATGTGTCCTACGAAAAATGCCTTTGCTTCTTCTGCAGAGGCTAGCTCCGTGGGCGACACGTGTCCCACAGGGTCGGACATCCATTCCTTTGCAGAGACGAACCCCGAGTCTGCCACGTAGCCAGCTTAGCGGCGGACCTCTCCCCACTTCGCAGGGATGAGCTCCGGACACGCCACGTGGCCTGCGGGCCGCGAAAGTTGTCTTCGGTGTTCTCTGAGAGCTGAATTTGGCTCTCATTGGCTATCCTTTTGATAATTTTCTCTGTTCCTATTTTTCTTAAAATGTTTTCTCTTCGTAAATCATGAATATGTGTAGACACTAGAGACGAGGGTGTCACAAATCTACCCCCCTTAAATTGAATCTCGCCCTCGAGATTCGTTAGTAGAAAATAGATGGGGAAGTTCTGCCTTGATATCCTCTTCACGCTCCCATGTGGCTTCAGCTTCGATGTGATGGTTCCAATGTACCTTGCACCATCGAATCACCTTGTTCCGGGTGACCCTTTCCTTTACGTCCAAGATTCTGACAGGGTGTGCCGCATAAGTCAGATCCTCTTGAAGTTCAAGCTCTCCCATTGATACTTGCTCTTCTGGTACTCTCAAGCATTTCTTGAGCTGGGATACATGAAACACGTCATGTACGTCGGAGAGGTGGGTTGGAAGCTCTAGTTGATAGGATACTTCTCCTCGCTTGTCCAAAACCTTAAATGGTCCGACATAGCGAGGTGATAGCTTGCCTTTGACGTTGAAACATCGTTGGCCTCGGATAGGCGATACCTTAAGGTATACGAAGTCTCCTACTTCAAAGGTCAACTTCCTACGCCTATTGTCCGCATAACCTTTCTGTCGTGCCTGAGCAGCTTTTAAGTTCTCCCGTACCGTTTGGACTTACTTTTCAGCCTCTTGTAGCGCTTTGGGTCCAAACACCTGGTTCTCTCCGGTTTCGTTCCAGAACAGTGGTGTTCTACACCGCCTACCGTATAATGCTTTGAAAGGCGACATCTTCAAGCTAGCTTGGTAGCTGTTGTTATAGGAGAATTCGGCATACGGTAAACTCCTATCCCAACTATGCCCTCGTTTCAAGGCGCAAGCTCTCAACATGTCCTCCAAAATTTGGTTTGTCCTTTCGGTTTGTCCATCAGTCTGTAGGTGATAGGCGAAGCTAAAATCTAGTCGTGTACCCATGGCTTTCTGCAGCTTCCCCCAGAATCTAGAGGTAAACTGAGAACCTTGATATGAGACTATCCTCTTCGGCACTCCATGACGGCACACGATCTGTTCCATGTACAACTCGGCTAATTGTGCAACGTTGTAACTGGCCTTTACAGGGAGAAAATGGGCGGTTTTCGTTAATCGGTCCACAATAACCCAAATGGAGTCGTACCCCGACTGAGTACGTGGCAACCCGACTATGAAATCCATACTGATGTCTTCCCACTTCCATTCGGGTACCTTCAAGGGTTGCAACAATCCAGCGGGTCTTTGATGTTCGGCCTTCACCCGTTGGCATGTGTCGCATAGGGCAACGTATTCGGCTATATCCCTTTTCATACCATCCCACCAATAACAAGTTTTCAACTATTAGTACATTTTGGTGCTTCCGGGATGTATGGAATAGGGTGAATCATGTGCCTCCTTCAATATCATGTCGTGGAGGTGTTTTATGTTAGGCACACAAATCCTTTTTCCTAGCCAAAGCGTTCCCTTCTCATCCTCCTTGAAATCCTTCTCTATTCCTTGTCGGATTCTTTCCTTGATCTCCTTGATCTCCTCATCCGTTACTTGGCCATCTCTTATTTCTTGCTCCAATGAAGAGTGGATCTCCATTATTTCCATGTTGTTCAAGAACCCAAGGTGTAACCTTTCGAACTCCTTACGTAGTTTGGGTGGTAGCTCCCGAACCGTGAGTTGGTGACATGCTCCCTTTCTGCTCAATGCATCAGCTACCACATTGGCATTCCCGGGGTGATAGTTGATTCCAACATCGTAATCCTTGATAAGCTCTAACCATCGACGTTGCCTCAAATAAAAATCCATTTGGGTAAATATGTACTTGAGGCTTTTATGATCCGTATAGATCTCACATCGATGACCAAGGATATAATGTCTCCAAATCTTCAACGCATGCACTACTGCTGCTAACTCCAAGTCATGTGTCGGATAATTAAGCTCGTGCTTCTTTAATTGTCGTGAGGCATAGGCTACCACTTGTCCTTCTTGCATGAGCACACATCCAAGCCCCTGTCTGGATGCGTCACAATATATGTCAAAGCTCTTGCTTACATCTGGCAACACCAGAATTGGTGCTGTGGTTAGCATTTTCTTGAGTTCCTCAAAACTTTCTTGGCAGGCTGGTGTCCATTGAAAGACCTTTCCCTTCATTAGCAACTCCGTCATAGGTTTTGCCATCTTAGAGAAGTCTTTAATGAAGCGTCGATAGTATCCTGCCATCCCAAGAAAACTCCGAATATCCCTCACGCTCTACGGCTGGTCCCACTTCAGAACATCTCTCACTTTTCCGGGATCAACCGATACCCCTTCCTTGGAGATAATGTGGCCTAGGAAGGATATTTCCTTCAGCCAAAATTGACACTTGTTAAGCTTGGCATACAATTGATGCTCCCGCAATTTCTGCAAGGTCAATTTCAAATGTTCTTCATGCTCCTCCTCACTTTTTGAATACACCATATTGTCGTCGATGAAAACCACGACGAGCTTGTCCAAGTAATCCATGAAAACCTTATTCATGAGGTACTTGAAGTATGCGGGTGCATTTGTCAACCCAAAAGACATGACGGTATATTCATATGAACCATACCGTGTCGGAAAGGCTGTCTTGGGTATATCGGAGGGCTTAATCTTCAGCTGGAAGTATCCTGACCGAAGATCAATCTTGGAGAACACTCGGGCTCCTTTCATCTGGTCAAATAGGTCCTCTATACGGGGCAGAGGGTATTTGTTCTTGATTGTCACCTCGTTGAGAGACCTGTAGTCCACGCACATTCTTTGGGTTCCATCCTTCTTGTCTACGAAGAGCACCGGAGCTCCCCATGGTGACGAGCTTGGACGGATAAAACCCTTCTCTAACTATTCTTGAATTTGCTTCTTGAGTTCTACTAGCCCGTTGACGGGCATCCTATAGGGTCTCTTGGCAATGGGTGCAGTTCCGGGTACCAAATCTATGGCAAACTCAATGTCCCGGTCAGGTGGCATACCTGGAAGCTCTTCCGGGAACACGTCTGAAAATTCCTGAACCACTGGGATGTTGTCCACGGTGGGTCCTTTGATGTGGTTCAGAATTGCTCGCTCGGTGGTTTGCTGGGCTGACTCAAACTCGACACGAATACCGTGCTCGTTTGTCAACTGCACACTCCTTTCAGCACATTGGATTACTCCATTTTCTTACTTAGTCAATCCATTCCGAGTATGATGTCAATCCCTTGGGAGTCCAAGACAATAAGGTTGGCAAGGAAGTCTACCCCCCTTATTTTAAGGCTTACTTTAGGACATACCATATTAGTCCTCATTTCTCCTCCGGGAGAATTAACTAACATAGCACATTCTAAGTGGGATATGGGTAGATGATGTTTGGCAACATATTTGGATGATATGAACGAATGCGATGCTCCAGAATCAAATAAAATGGCGGATGGGTTGGAGTTGGCAAGGAACATACCAATTGCGACGTCCTCATCCTGTTGTGCTTCATCGGCAGTGACATGGTTCACGTGGCCACGATCATAGTTCCGTTGTCCATGGTTTCCTTGATTGTCCCCTCCGTTTGGTCGCTGGTTCTGCTTGGGCATGTTACCTTGCTGTCCAGGGCCAATCCTCGGGCACTGGTTCGCGAAGTGGCCTACTTGCCCGCAGGCAAAGCATGCCCTGTTGCCTACGGCAGCAGGTATGTTGGGGCGGGGGTTTCGAACAGGAGCGCCATTGTTAGGTCAGGGCGCAGGAGGCATGGGCACGCGAGGTGCCAGAGCAACGAATTGTTGCTGTGGTGGCTGACCAGGGCGGTATGCAGGAGTGGTCGATCCATACCGCGGAGCTGCCGGGGGCACGTACCGAGGTCATACGTTGCTCCCTTGGGGCTGGTATGGAATCTTCCTCTTGCACTCTCGCTCGATCTCTCGGATCTTGTTTTCAACAACTATGGCCTTGTCAACCAGCTTCTGGAAGCTTACGTAGTCATTGTTGAGGAGCTGAACCTGGATCTCATTGTTCAACCCTCTCATGAACAGGTACTGCTTCCTCTGGTCTGAGTTGACATCCTCGGGGGCGTACCGGGACAGTTGCGTGAACTTGTTGAGATACTCATTCACACTTTTCTGTCCTTGGCAGAGACCTTCGAAGTCCTGCCTCTTGAGCATCATTACACCAGCAGGGATGTAATGGGAGCGGAAACTTTCCTTGAACTCAGTCCAAGTGATTGTCTCCAGGTTGGCATGAGCATTTCTCAGGGCATCCCACCAGTCGGCAGCGACTCCCATGAGTTGGTGCGACGCAAAGAGAACCTTCTCTCGGTCATTGCACTGAACAATGGCAAGCTTTTTCTCCATAGATTTTAACCAATCATCGGCCTCCATGGGATCACTAGCTTGAGCAAAGGTGGGTGGTCGAGTCCTCATGAACTCACCCAACCTGTTATAAGCCGGCGGTGGTGGTGGCGGGGGTGCCGGAACGGGGTTGTGGTTGGCCTGCAACTGACCCAAAGTTTGGATCATGGTTTGCATAAGCTGGTTTTGCATGGCCATCAACCTTTCCAGATGGTTCTCGCCAGCTCCCGGGTTAGCAGGAACTTCATCATGGTCATCCTCCTGGACGTTCCTTCGGCCGGCGTTTCCCCTCACCATCTGTGAGAGAACGAAATAGAATAGATGGTCAGAAGGTTAGGTAGGTCCCTTCAACTATATGTATCAAGGTGAGTTTGGACTATATATATATACTAGCCCATATGAGGATGTGAACAAGTACCGAAGCATCTTCACACCTCTTTCTTCTTTCGTGTGGACATGGACAACGTTTGGAGACGTCCCACAGCTCATACTAAGCATATAATCACAAACAATCATTGCAAGGGCTCATACAACTCCTATTCAAGGATGGTTTCCTATGTCAAGGTGGGTTTAAAGCCAATCTAAGCGTCCTAGGGTGCTTCCTTTGGTCAGCGTGGCTTAGCTACCAGTCTGGGTCTATCTGTGATTCCGATTTAGGGGTGTAACCTACTGTTAACCCGTGGCTCTAGCATCAATCTGAGGTTCCTATCTAGGCATTTAACCTACTGTCAACACGTGGCTCTGATACCAATCTGTGACGCTCTCAATTCTGTGGAAAACCACAGAACCGAGAACTAATGCATATGTGTGCCCAGGATGTTCATCACACATACACATATGATCCACAAACTGAATTCAGAATATATATTACCACGAATAACAGAGTTTATTACAATGTCTCATGAGTCTTGGACTCATGCTCACAACGGAAGTCTTATTTCTATGCAGCGGAAGTCTTTATTCTAATGCGGAAACGATTTAACTAATGCGGAAGCAAATCTAAGCAGAAGTGACCCCATCTCTACTCCCTCCACAGGCAAGGTCGAGAATAGATCACACACCTTAATGCCCCACTTGGTCTTCATAGTAGGCTTCTCCTGCTGCTGCTGATGAAATAACAATGCAAGTTTGAGTACAATGATGTACTCAGCAAGTGCGGGAAACACATGATATGCAGCTCATAACAAGGTAGGTATAAAAAGGCTCATTTGCAGAAAAGCAAATTTATAAAACCATGATAAAACAGCAACTTAAATTTAAATGAATGTAATCCCAGCATGAATTAATATTACCAACATACCTCCATCCCTTTCCGTGTTCCATCCGAACATTAACCAACCTTTATTCATACTCACGAATACCTCCTCGTATTCGCTACCATCTCACGAATACCTTCCCGTATTCGCTACCATCTCATCTCTTAAAGCAACTTCGTCTCGCACCGAGACCAATCTCTCGTCATGACTCAACAGTCATGCAACCATCCCAACACCCGGACTCAACAGTCCCAACAACCAAACCATAACCAACTCAATAACCATAACCAAGAACCTTCCCAATAACCATCCCAACTAATCATGGCAGTTTAGCCAGGTGCTCGTGACCGTAAGCTCGGCTATCATGATAGTTTTAAGACTCTGCAGAGTTTGTACCTCTTTACCCACAAGTTTGTGATTTCTTCACCCGTCGGCGACTGCAGAACCTCCATTATACCTGTACACAACCGTCGGTGTATGGTCAAGAGATCACAAAATAGCCTTTACAAATGGGTTACTAGATGTATGGACTCACTAAGGTTTCACCGGCAGGCTAGAATCTCCAATTCTCCCACCCACGGGCCCCCTCTTGTGCCATGCAGTTCCCAGGGCAGTCCTCGCTCGACTCCCATTCCCCGCGCCTTCCATAGTCCATATCACCCTAGCAACTTACCTAATTACTCAGCTAAGCCGCACCCATACTTGGCCTTGTGGTGGCACTGTTATCCTGGCATGTGCATGCATGAATCGGTCCTTAGATCTATGGCAAGTACACCACCATCTCATGCTACCTCATTGACAAACCCAGTCTTGCCTAGATCTCCCTCCGATCCATGTTCATTAACAACATCAGTTTCTTATTATCAGTATGAGTGCAGTTAGCTAGACACATCTATCTCGCTTCCCAATCCCATGGACTCAGCGAAGCATAAAGCAAAACCATACCCGACTTGTAAACTTCCCTGGCGACAAGGGTGGTTTAATCAAAACTAGTAAACTCCTATAAAAGGGTTTCCCATCATGTTTGACTCAGCACACACACCTTTTCGCAAAACAAAACAGTTTTACCCAAAAACATAGGATCAATATGGTCAAGGAGCACTTGCCTTGTTCTTGCAGTTCCGGGGGTTCTTGGATCTCAAAACCTTGTTGCTGCAGCTCGTCGTAGACAGCTCCCTGAGCTTGTCCTGCTAGGTAGGATCACGTGCATACAAGATTTACAGCAATCAATATCATGCACAAACCTTAAACTAGATGCGATGATGCATATGCATGCTATCCTATGATTAGCTTTTATTAGATTGGTTCGCACGTGTTCTTGTATGGCTTTGTTTGGACAAAGGTGTTCGGATCAAAGGTGGACGTGGCGATGATCTTGTCTTTAGATCAACCTGATCATCATGTGATCTTTCCACGAGAAGGCTTCTGTTCGGAAGGAATCAAAGAACAGATGCAAAGAGAATACAACGATGTCGTAAGGTGGTGTCGGAGTCCTACCTTACGTTCTTCTTGGTTTTCGAGGTCCTCTCAGACCGCTCGGCTCTCCTCCGGTGATCTCCCTTGCTGTGCTTCGGCGATGGTTTTTACTCAGCGAGTTAGGGCTAGGGCTCTAAGTCGTCGGCTCAGGAGTTGGAAAAGAAGTTTGTGGTTTCGGCTAGAGGTTCTGGGTTCTATTTATAATCAGGAAGAGAAGAGTTCTAATCGGATGGATCCCGAATATGAGTCCTATTCAGATCGTAGTTAGATCCTAACGTCTCATCTCTAGTAACATCATGGAATTCAGGTCGGTTTCCGTTGCGTACCGGTATCCTTACGCGTAAAAACCGCTCCAGATCTCGTTACCTCCGTGGTGATGAGCTCCGGAAGCTCCACGTGTCCTCCGGGGCCTGGTATCTCCTTCTCCGCAGATACGAGCTCCGGTTGTGCCGCGTGTCAAACGAGCAAGACTTCCCTCTTCTTCGGAGATGAGCTCCGCATGCGCTACGTATTAGTGCCGGTATTTCCTCTCTTATTTCCTCAGAGACGAGCTCTGAGGTTGACACGTGTCCAGTAGCGACGGACCTCCCGGAGATAAGCCCCGGTGGAGACACGTGTTCGATAGAACCGGACCTCCCGGAGATGAGCTCTGAGATCGACACGTACCTCGTGCGACTGGTCCTCTGATTTCCGTGGTGACTAGCTCCGAAGGTGACATGTGTCCTACTAAAAATGCCTTTGCTTCTTCTGCAGAGGCTAGCTTCGTGGGCGACACGTGTCCCACAGGGTCGGACCTCCTTTCCTTTGCGGAGACGAACCCCGAGTCTGCCACGTAGCCAGCTTGGCGGCGGACCTCTCCCCACTTCTCAGGGATGAGCTCCGGACACGCCACGTGGCCTGCGGGCCGCGAAAGTTGTCTTCGGTGTTCTCTGAGAGCTGAATTCGGCTCTCATTAGCTATCCTTTTGATAATTTTCTCTGTTCCTATTTTTCTTAAAATGTTTTCTCTTCGTAAATCATGAATATGTGTAGACACCAGAGACGAGGGTGTCACAATAGGAAACACAGATTAGTATCAAAAGCCACGGGTTGATGGTAGGTTGCACGATTAGATAAGTTCACAGATTGGTATCAGACACAGATTGGTATCAACCTGCCACATATAGATCACACAACCTAGATAGATCACAGATTGGCAACACCCTAAGCCATATAGGACCCCCATTGAACAAGCCTTGAATAGGAGTTGTGTGAGCCCTTGTGATGATTGTTTGTGATTATGTGCTTAGTGTGAGTTGAGGGACGTCTCAAAACGTTGTCCATATCCACACATAAGTAGAAAGAGGTGTGAGATGCCTCGGCACTTGTTCACATCCTCATATGGGCTAATATATATAGTCCAACCCACCTTGATGCATATAGTTAAGGGGATCTACCTAACCTTCTAACCTTCTATTCTATTTCGTTCTCTCTCACAGATGGTGAGAGGAAACGCCGGCCGAAGGAACATCCGTGACAACCAAGAGGATGGCCACGATGAAGTTCCTGTTAACCCTGGAGCTGGTGAGAACAACCTGGAACGGTTGATGGCCATGCAGAACCAACTTATGCAAACCATGATCCAAACTCTGGGTCAGTTGCAGGCCAACAACAACAACCCCGTTCCAGCACCACCGCCACCACCACCACCGGCCCATAACAGGCTGGGAGAGTTCATGAGGACTCGACCACCCACCTTTGCTCAAGCTAACAATCCCATGGAGGCCGACGACTCGTTGAAATCCATGGAGAAGAAGCTTGCCATAGTGCAGTGCAATGACCGAGAGAAGATTCTTTTTGTATCGTACCAACTCATGGGAGCTGCCGCTGACAGGTGGGATGCCCTATGCAACGCTCATGTCGAACCGGAGACGATCACTTGGACTGAGTTCAAGGAGAGTTTCCGCTCTCATTACATCCCTGCCGGTGTAATGATGCTCAAGAGACAAGAGTTTGAAGGTCTCCGCCAAGGACAGAGAAGCGTGAATGAGTATCTCAACAAGTTCACACAACTGTCCCGGTATGCCCCCGAAGATGTCAACTCAGACCAGAGGAAGCAATACCTGTTCATGAGAGGGTTGAACAATGAGATCCAGGTTCAGCTCCTCAACAATGACTACGCAAGCTTTCAGAAGCTGGTTGACAAGGCTATATTAGTCGAAAGCAAGATCTGAGAGATCGAGCGAGAGTGCAAGAGGAAGATGCCATACCAGCCCCAAGGGAGCAACGTAAGACCTCGGTACATGCCCCCAGCTGTACCGCAGTATGGATCGACCGCTTCTGCATACCGCCCTAGTCAGCCATCACAACAATGACCCGTTGCACAAGCACCTCGTGTGCCTTTGCCTCCTGTGCCCCGACCAAACATGGGCGCTCCTGTTCAAAACCCCCGCCCCAACGTACCTGCTGCCGTAGGCAACAGGGCATGCTTTGCATGCGGGGAAACAGGACACTTCACGAGCCCGTGCCCGAGGAGAGGCCCCGGACAGCAAGGCAATGTGCCCAAGCAGAACCCGCGACCAAACAGAGGGGACAATCAAGGAAACCATGGACAGCAGAACTATGCTCACAGCAACGTGAGCCATGTCTCTGCTGAGGAAGCACAACAGGCTGAGGACGTCGTAATTGGTATGTTCTTTGCCAACTCCAACCCAGCCACCATCTTATTTGATTCTGGAGCATCGCATTCCTTCATATCATCCAAGTTTGTTGCCAAGCATAATCTACCGATATCACACTTAAAATGTGATATGTTAGTTAATTCTCCCGGAGGAGAGATGAGGACTAATATAGTATGTCCAAAAGTAAGCCTTAAAATAAGGGGGGTAGACTTCCTTGCCAACCTCATTGTCTTGGATTCCCAAGGGCTTGACATAATACTCAGGATGGATTGGTTAAGCAAGCACAACGGGGTAATCAAATGTGTTGAAAGAAGCCTGCAGTTAACAAATGAGCACGGTATTCGCGTCGAGTTTGAGTCAGCCCAGCAAACAACCGAAAAGGTAATCTTAAACCACGTCGAAGGAGCAACATTGGACAGTATTCCAGTGGTTCAAGAATTCTCGGACGTATTTCCAGAGGAGCTTCCAGGTATGCCCCCTGATCGGGACATTGAGTTTGCCATTGATTTGGTACCCGGAACTGCACCCATAGCAAAGAGACCCTATAGGATGCCCGTCAATGAACTGGTAGAACTCAAGAAGCAAATTCAAGAGCAGTTGGAGAAGGGTTTTATACGTCCAAGCTCGTCACCATGGGGAGCTCCTGTGCTCTTCGTGGACAAGAAGGATGGCACCCAAAGGATGTGCGTGGACTATAGGTCTCTCAACGAGGTGACAATCAAGAACAAATACCCTCTGCCCCGTATAGAGGACCTATTCGACCAAATGAAAGGAGCCCGAGTGTTCTCCAAGATTGATCTTCGGTCGGGATACTTCCAACTGAAGATAAAGCCCTCCGATATACCCAAGACTACCTTTCGAACACGGTATGGTTCGTATGAATATACCGTCATGTCTTTTGGGTTAACAAATGCACCCGCATACTTCATGTACCTTATGAACAAGGTTTTCATGGAGTACTTGGATAAGTTCGTTGTGATTTTCATCGACGATATTATGGTGTATTCAAAAAGTGAGGAGGAGCATGAAGAACATTTGAAATTGACCTTGCAGAAAATGCGTGAGCATCAATTGTATGCCAAGCTTAAAGTTTCAATTTTGGCTAAAGGAAATATCGTTCCTAGGCCACATTATCTCCGAGGAAGGGGTATCGGTTGATCCCGGAAAAGTGGGAGATGTTCTGAAGTGGAACCAACCGCAAAACATGAGGGATATTCAGAGTTTTCTTGGGATGGCTGGATACTACCGACGCTTCATTAAGGACTTCTCTAAGATAGCAAAGCCTATGACGGAGTTGCTAACAAAGGGAAAAGCCTTTCAATGGACACCAGCATGCCATGGAAGTTTTGAGGAACTCAAGAAAAGGCTAACCCTAGCGCCGGTTTTGGTATTGCCGGACATGAGCAAGAGCTTTGACATATACTGTGACGCATCCAAACAAGGGCTCGGATGTATGCTCATGCAAGAAGGACAAGTGGTGGCCTATGCATCACGACAATTAAAGAAGCACGAGCTTAATTATCCTACACATGACTTGGAGCTAGCAGCAGTAGTGCATGCATTGAAGATTTGGAGACATTATATCCTTGGTCATCGATGTGAGGTCTATACGGATCATAAAAGCCTCAAGTACATATTTACACAAACGGACTTGAATTTGAGGCAACGTCGATGGTTGGAACTCATTAAAGATTACGATGTTGGAATCAACTACCACCCTGGGAGGGCCAATGTAGTAGCCAATGCATTGAGCCGGAAGGGAGCATGTCACCAACTCACGGTTCGGGAGCTACCACCCGAACTACGTAAGGAGTTCGAACGGTTACACCTCGGATTCTTGAACAACATGGAAGTGATGGAGATCCACTCTTCATTGGAGCAAGAGATAAGATATGGCCAAGCAACGAATGAGGAGGTCAAGGAGATCAAGTAAAGGATCTGACAAGGAATAGAGAAGGATTTCAAAGAAGATGAGAAGGGTACGCTTTGGCTAGGAAAAAGGATTTGCGTGCCTAACGTGAAACACCTCCGCGACATGGTATTAAAAGAGGCACATGATTCACCCTATTCCATACATCCCGGAAGTACCAAAATGTACAAGGACTTGAAGACTTGTTATTGGTGGGATGGTATGAAAAGGGATATAGCCGAATACGTTGCCCTATGCGACACATGCCAACGCGTGAAGGCCAAACATCAAAGGCCCGCTGGATTGTTGCAACCTTTGAAGGTACCAGAGTGGAAGTGGGAGGACATCAGTATGGATTTCATCGTCGGATTGCCACATACTCAGTCGGGTTATGACTCCATCTGGGTTATCGTGGACCGATTGATGAAAACAGCCCATTTTCTGCCTATAAGGGCCAAGTACAACATTGCACAATTAGCCGAGTTGTACGTGGAGCAGATCGTGTGCCGTCATGGAGTCCCGAAGAGGATAGTCTCAGATCGAGGTTCTCAGTTTACCTCTAGGTTCTGGAGGAAGCTGCAGAAAGCTATGGGTACACGACTGGATTTTAGCTCTGCCTATCACCCACAAACCGATGGGCAAAACGAAAGGACAAACCAAATTTTGGAGGACATGTTGAGAGCTTGCGTCTTGAAACGTGGGCGTAGTTGGGGTAGGAGTTTACCGTACGCCGAATTCTCCTATAACAACTTCTATCAAGCTAGCTTGAAGATGTCGCCTTTCGAAGCATTATATGGTAGACGGTGTAGAACGCCGCTGTTTTGGAATGAAACCGGAGAGAACCAGGTGTTTGGACCCGAAGTGCTACAAGAAGCTGAAAAGCAAGTTCAAACGATACGGGAGAACATAAAGGCTGCTCAGTCACGACAGAAAGGCTATGCGGACAATAGGAGAAGGAAGTTGACCTTCGAAGTAGGAGACTTCGTATACCTTAAGGTATCGCCTATCCGTGGCCAACGACGATTCAACGTCAAAGGCAAGCTAGCACCTCGCTGCATCGGACCATTTAAGATTTTGGACAAGCGAGGAGAAGTAGCCTATCAACTAGAGCTCCCAACGTATCTCTCCGACGTACATGACGTGTTTCATGTATCCCAGCTCAGGAAGTGCTTGAGAGTACCAGGGGAACAAATACCAATGGAAGAACTTGAACTTCAAGAAGACCTGACTTATAAGGAGCACCCTGTCCGAATTTTGGACGTAAAGGAAAGGATCACAAGGAACAAAGTGATCCGATGGTGCAAGGTACAATGGAGAGATCACACCGAAACCGAAGCCACATGGGAGCGTGAAGAAGACATCAAGGCAGAATTTCCTCATCTATTCCCTACTAACGAATCTCGAGGGCGAGATTCAATTTAAGGGGGGTAGATTTGTGACACCCTCATTTCTGGTTTCTGCATGTATTCATGTTTCATGTAGAGAAAACATTTTAAAAAGAAGTGGGAACAGATAAAAATATAAAAAAGATAGCCAATACGAGCCGAATTTAGTTCCTAGAGAGCGCCGAAGACAACTCCCGCGGCCCGCTGGCCACGTGGCGTGTTCGGAGATCATCCCTGTGAAGTGGGGAGAGGTCCGCCGCTAAAATGGCTACGTGGCAGGCTCGGGGCTCATCTCCGCAAAAAGGGGAGAGGTCCGACCTTGTGGGACACGTGTTGCCCCCGGAGCTAGCCTCTGCGGAGAAGCGAAGGCAGTTCCACAGGACACATGTCACCCTCGGAGCTAGTCACCGCGGAAATTAGAGGACCAGTCACGCGGGATACGTGTCGATCTCGGAGCTCACCTCCGAGAGGTCTGGTTCTATTGTACACATGTCACCACCGGAGCTTATCTCCGGGAGGTCCGTCACTGTTGGACACGTGTCTACCTCGGAGCTCGTCTCTGAGGAAAAAGGGAGTCCGGCACTACTTGACGCGTGGCATTCATGGAGCTTGCCTCCGAAGAGAGGGAGGTCCGAAATGAATACGTGGCACACCCAGAGCTAGCTCCGGAGAGAGGGAAGGTCCGGCACTGACGCGTGGCATGCGCGGAGCCACCTCCGAATAGAGAGGAGGTCTCGACCGCCAGGATACGTGGCGCACGCGGGGCTCACCTCCGAAGGAGAGGGAGGTCTCGCTCGCTTGACACGCGGCACAACCGGAGCTCGTCTCTGCGGAAAAGGGGAGATCAGGCCCCGGTATACACGTGGAGCTTCCGGAGCTCATCACCGCGGAGGTAACGAGTTTTGGAACGGTTTTTGGACTTTGTACGCGTAGAAATATCGGTATGGAGAGGAAACCGACCTAAATTCCACAATGTTACCGCACCAAATCAACTAAAGATAAGTTGTTAAGATTCAACGACAATCTGAATAGGACTCTTATTCGAAATACAATCAGATTAGATCTCTTCTTCTCCCCGATTATAAATAGAACCCAGAACTCTTGGCCGAAACCACAAACTTCTTTTTCAAACTCCTAAGCCGACGATTTAGAGCCCTAGCCCTCAACTCGCCGAAGTAAAGCCCATCGCCGGAGTTCAGTCGAGAAAGATTTCCGGAAGGGAGCCCAACGATCTGTCTGATCAGAGAAGGACCCCGAGACCAAGAAGAACGTAAGGTAGGTCTCCAATACCACCTTACAACATCGTCGTGTTTTCTTTGCATCTGTTCTTCGATTCATTTTGAACAGAAGCTTTATCGTGGACAGATCACTTGTTGATCGGGTTGATCTAAAGACAAGATCTTCACCACGTCCACATTTGATCCGAACACCTCTGTTCATCATAAAACCATGAAAGAACACGTACAAACCGATCTAATAAAACTGATTATAGGATAGCATGCATATGCATCATCGCATCTAGTTAAAGTTTGTGCATGATATTGATTGCTGTGGATCTTGTATGTGCGTGATCCTGTATAGCAGGACAAGCTCAGGGAGCTGTCTACGACGAGCTGCAACAACAAGGTTTCGAGATCCAAGAGCAACCGGAACCGCAAGAACAAGGCAAGTGCCCCTTGACCATATTGATCCTCTGTTTTGGGAGACTGTTTCGTTTTGCGAAAAGGTGTGTGTGCTGAGTCAAACATGATGGGAAACCCTTTTATAGGAGTTTACTAGCTTTGGTTAAACCACCCTTGTCGCCAGGGATGTTTATGAGTCGGGTATGGTTTTTACTTTTATGCTTCGCTGAGTACATGGGATTGGGAAGCGCGATAGATGTGTCTAGCTAACTGCACTCGTAACGATAATGAGAAACTTATGTTGTTAATGAACATGGATCGGAGGGAGATCTAGGCAAGCCGGGTTTGTGAATGAGGTAGCCTGAGATGGTGGTTACTTGCCGTAGATCTAAGGACCGGTTCATGCGAGCACATGCCAGGATAACAGTGCCACAACAAGGCCAAGTATGGGTGCGGCTTAGCTGAGTAATTAGGTAAGTTGCTAGATTGTTATGGACTGTGGAAGGCGCGGGGAATGGGAGTCGAGTGAGGACTGCTCTGGGAACTGCATGGCACAAGAGGGGGCCAGTGGGTGGGAGAATTGGAGATTCTAGCCTTCCAATGAAACCTTAGTGAGTCCATACATCTAGTAGCCCCTTTGTAAAGGCTATTTTGTGATCTCTTGGCCATACACCGACGTTGTGTACTGGTATAATGGAGGTTCTGCAGTCGCTGACGGGTGACGAAATCACAAACTTGTGGGTAAAGAGGTGCAAACTCTGCAGAGTCTAAAACTATCATGATAGCCGAGCTTACGGTCACGAGCGCCTGGCCAACTTCCATGATTAATTGGGATGGTTATTAGATTTTGGTTATGGTTTGGTTTTGGTTATGTTATGGGGACTGTTGAATCCGGGTGATAAGATGAGTTGCATGACTGTTGAGTCATGGCAACGAGATTGGTCTTGGTGGGAGACGAAGTTGTTTATGAGATGAATGGTAGCGAATACGGGATGGTATTCATGAGATGATAGCGAATACGAGGAGGTATTCGTGAGCAAGAATGAGGTTGATTGATGTCTGGTTGTGACATGGAAGGTAATGAATATAATGGAGGTATGGTTGGTATTTGAATACATTTTGGGATTACATTCACTTAAAGATGAGTTGCTGTTTTATCATGGTTTTGATAAATAACTTTGCTTTCTGCAATGAGCCTTTTTATACCTACCTTGTTATGAGCTTCATATCATATTTTTCCCGCACTTGCTGAGTACATCATTGTACTCAAACTTGCATTATTTCATCATCAGCAACAGGAGAAGATTTCTATGAAGACCAAGTGGAGCATTAGGTGCGTAATCTGTCCTCAACTTTGCCTGTGGGGATGAAGTAGAGATGGAGCCACTGCTGCTTAGAATTGCTTTCGCCTTAGTTTAATTGCTTCCGCATTAGTTAGAAGACTTCCGCTGCATAGAAATAAGACTTCCGCTGTGAGCATGAGTCCAAGACTCATGAAACATTGTAATAAACTCTGTTATTCGTGGTTATATATATTCTGAGTTCAGTTTGTGGAACATATGAGTATGTGTGTTCCGTGGTTTTCCACAGAATTGAGGGCGTCACATTAAGATTCAAAAACAATTTGAATAGGACTCTTACTCGAATTCCGATCAGAGGAGGACCCTTCGTTTCCTCTTATAAATAGAACCCAGAACCTTTGGTTGCAACCACAAACTTCTTTTCCACCTCCCGAAAGTTGTCGACTTAGAGCCCTAGCCCCAAACTCGCCGAGCTAAACCCCTTCGCCAGAGTTTGACCACCGGAGAGACCGCCGACGGGCCTGGATCATGATTGCCATTGCTGGAGGAGAGTCGACGATCTGTTTTTCTGGGGGAAGGACCCGAAGAACGTAAGGTAGGTCTCCAATACCACCTTACGACATCATCGCATTTTTCTTTGCATCTGTTCTCCGACCCCTTTCGAACATAAACTTTTTCATGGACAGATCACGTGTTGGTCGGTTTGATCTAAAGTCAAGATCATCGCCACGTCCACAATTGATCTTTACACATCTGTTCATCGTAAAACCCATGCAAGCTATGCAAGAACACGTACAAACTAAACTGCATCATAGAAATTAGCATGTGTATGCATCATCACATCCTGATTAGAGTTTGTGCATGGTATTGATTGCTATGAATCTTGTATGTGCGTGATCGCGTATAGAAGGACAAGCTCAGGAAGCTACCTACGATGGACTAGAACAGCAAGAATTTGAGCAACAGGAACCGCAAGAACAAGGAAAGTGCTCCTTGACCATATTGATCCCATATTTTGGAAAACTGTTTTGTTACGAAAAGGTGTGTGTGCTGAGTCAAATTGATGAGAAACCCTTTTATAAGAGTTTACTAGTTTTGGTTAAACCACCCTTGTTGCCAGGGAAGTTTATGGGTCGGGTATGGTTTTTGCTTTTATGCTTCGCTGAGTCCATGGGATACAGGAAGCGAGATAGATGTGTCTAGCTAACTGCACTCGTACGAATAATGTTAATGAGAAACTGATGTTGTTAATAAACATGAATTGTAGGGGGATCTAGGCAAGCCTTGGTTTGTGGATGCGGTAGAATGAGATGGTGGTTTACTTGCCGTAGATCTAAGGACCGGTTCATGCCAGCCATGCCAGGATAACAGTGCCACCACAAGGCCAAGTATGGGTGCGGCTTAGCTGAGTAATTAGGTAAGTTACTAGATTGTTATGGACCGTGGATGGCGCGGGGAATGGGAGTCGAGTGAGGACTGCCCTGGGAACTGCATGGCACAAGAGGGGGCCCGTGGGTGGGAGAATTGGAGATTCTAGCCTGCCGGTGAAACCTTAGTGAGTCCATACATCTAGTAGCCCTTTGTAAAGGCTATTTTGTGATCCCTTGACCATACACTGACGGTTGTGTACTGGTATAATGGAGGTTCTGCAGTCGCCGACGGGTGACAAAATCACAAACTTGTGGGTAAAGTGGTGCAAACTCTACAGAGTCTAAAACTACCATGATAGTTGAGCTTACGGTCACGAGCGCCTGGAAATTTCACATGATTAGATGGGATGGTTTTTGGGATGGTTTTTGGTTTGGTTATGGTTTGGTTTTTGGGACTGTTGAGTCCGGGTGATAAGATTGGTTGCATGACTATTGAGTCATGGCAACGAGATTGGTCTCGGTATGAGACGGAATTCTTTATCAGATGAAAAGGTAGTGAATACGAGATGGTATTCATGAGATGACAGTGAATACGAGAAGGTATTCATGAGCAAAGTTGAGAAAGACTAATGTCTATTGAGACATGGAAAGGGATGAATCGTGATGGAGGTATGTTAATGTTTAAATACATGTTGGGATTACATTCACTTAAAGATAAGTTACTGTTTTTATCGTGTTTTGAGAAATAAATTTTGCTTTCTGCAATGAGCCTTTTTATACCTTCCTTGCTGTGAGCTACATATCATATTTTTCCGCACTTGCTGAGTACATCATGTACTCAAACTTGCATTATTACTTCATCATCAGCAACAGGAGAGGAGTACTATGAAGACCATGTGGAGAATTAGGCGTGTAATCTGTCCTCAACCTTGCCTGTGGGGATGGAGTAGAGATGGAGCCGATGCTGCTTCTTAGTTTGCTTCCACACTAATTAGAAGACTTCCGCTGCTAGATTTAGACTTCCGCTGCTAAGATAAGACTTCCGCTATTAGAATGAGTCCATGACTCATAAGACATTGTAATAAACCCTGTTATTCGTGGTAATATATATATATATATTCTAAATTCAGTTTGTGGATGATATGTGTATGTGTGACGAACGTCCTGGGCACACATACGCATCAGTTCTCGGTTCTGTGTTCTACAGAATTGAGGGCGTCACAGATTGGTATCAGGGCCATGGTTGATGGTAGGTTACACGCCTAGATAGAAAACACAAATTGGTATCAACCTGCCACGGGTTGATCGTAGATCACACAGCCTAGATAGGTCACAGATTGATATTAAAGCTGCCATGACTAGTCACAGATTGGTACAATCCACAGATTTGTACCAAGCTACCACGGATGACTGTAGGTCACAAACCTAGAATGATCACAGATTGGTTATAGAGCCACGTTGACTGTAGGCCGCACCCCTAGTAACAGATTGGTATTAGAAGCCACGCTGACCATAGGATGCAAGCCTAGGATGCATAGATTGGCATTGGAACCATCTTGACATAGGATGCAAGCCTAGGAGAAGCCATAGTTGGATCACAGATTGGTATCACCCCAAACCACCTTGACTATAGGGTGAAATCGCAGATTGGTATCACCCGAAAAACCCTATAGGACCCCCAATGAATAAGCCTTCAATAGGAGTTGTGTGCTGGACCTTTGTGATTATTATTTGTGCTTGTGTGCTTAGTGTGAGTTATGGGACGTTTCAGCGTTGTCCGTACCCACACATAGTAGAGAGAGGTGTGAGATGCCTCGGCACTTGTTCACATCCTCATATGGGCTAATGTATATAGTCTATCCACCTTGATGCATATAGTTAGGGGGATGGTGAGAGGAAATGCCAACCACCAAGGAAGGAACGTCCGTGGCAACCAAGAGGATGGCCACGATGAAGTTCCTGTTAAACCCGGAGCTGGTGAAAACAACCTGGAACAGTTGATGGCCATGCAGAATCAGCTTATACAAACCATGATCCAAACTTTGGGTCAGCTGCAGGCCAACAACAAAAACCTAGTTCCTGCACCACCGCCACCATCACCGCCACCACCACCGGCTCACAGCCGACTGGGAGAGTTCATGAGGACTCGACCACCCACTTTTTCTTAAGCTAATGACCCCATGGAGGCCGACGATTGGTTGAAGTCCATGGAGAAGAAGCTTGCCATCGTCCAGTGCAATGACCGAGAGAAAGTTCTCTTTGCGTCACACCAACTCATGGGAGCACCCGCTGATTGGTGGGATGCCCTTTGTAATGCTCACGTCGACCCGGAGACTATTACTTGGACTGAGTTCAAGGAGAGTTTCCGTTCTCATTACATCTCTGCTGGTGTAATGATGCTCAAAAGACAAGAGTTTGAAAGTCTCCGCCAAGGACAGAAAAGCGTGAATGAGTACCTTAACAAGTTCACACAACTATCACGGTATGCCCCTGAAGATGTCAACTCGGACCAACAGAAGCAATACCTGTTTATGAGAGGGTTGAACAATGAGATCCAGGTTCAGCTCCTCAACAATGACTATGTGAGCTTCCAGAAACTGGTTGACAAAGCCATAGTAGTTGAAAGCAAGATCCGAGAGATCGAGCGAGAAGGCAAGAGGAAGATGCCATACCAGCCACAAGGGAGCAACGTACGACCTCGGTACATGCCCCCAGCTGCACCACAGTATGGGTCGACTACTCCTACCTTTCGCCCCAATCAACCACCACAGCCACATCCTGCTATGCAAGCACCTCGTGTGCCTTTGCCTCCAGTGCCCCGACCCAACTTAGGCGCTCCTTTTCAAAACCCCCGCCCCCAACGTACCCGCTGTCGTGGGCAACAAGGCATGATTTGCATGCGGAGAAACAGGACACTTCGCGAGCCAGTGCCCGAGGAGAGGTCCTAGACAGCAAGGCAACGTGCCCAAGCAGAACCCACGGCCGAAAGGAGGAGCCAATCAAGGGAACCGTGGACAGCAGAACTACGCTCGCGGTAACGTGAACCATGTCTCTACTGAGGAAGCGCAACAGGCTGAGGACGTCGTGATTGGTATGTTCCTTGCCAACTCCAACCCAGCCACCATTCTATTTGATTCTGGAGCATCACATTCCTTCATATCATCCAAGTATGTTGCCAAGTATAATCTACCCATATCACACTTGAAATATACTATGTTGGTTAATTCTCCCGGTGGAGAGATGAGGACTAATATAGTATGTCCTAAAGTAAACCTTAAAATAAGGGGGATAGACTACCTTGCAAACCTCATTGTCTTGGATTCCCAAGGGCTTGACATAATACTTGGAATGGATTGGCTAAGTAAGCACAACGGAGTAATCCAATGTGCTGAAAGGAGCGTGCAGTTGACCAACGAGCGCTGTACCCATATCGAGTTTGAGTCAGCCCAACCGGCAACCGAGAAGGCAATGTTGAACCACGTCAAAGAAGCAACCCTGGACAGCATTACGGTGGTTCAAGAGTTTTCGGACGTGTTCCCGGAAGAACTTCCAGGTATGCCACCTGACCGGGATATCGAGTTTTCCATTGACCTAGTACCCAGAACCACACCTATAACAAAGAGACCATATAGGATGCCCGTCAATGAACTAGTGGAGCTCAAGAAACAAATCCAGGAGCAGCAAGAGAAGGGTTTTATACGTCCAAGCTCGTCACCATGGGGAGCCCCTGTGCTCTTCGTAGACAAGAAGGATGGGACCCAAAGGATGTGCGTGGACTATAGGTCTCTCAATGAGGTGACGATCAAGAACAAATACCCTCTGCCCCGTATAGAGGATCTGTTCGACCAGATGAAGGGAGCTCGAGTGTTCTCAAAGATTGATCTTCGGTCAGGATACTTCCAGCTGAAGATTAAGCCCTCCGATATACCCAAGACTGCCTTTCGGACACGGTATGGTTCGTATGAATATACCGTGATGTCTTTTGGGTTAACGAACACACCTGCATACTCAATGTACCTCATGAACAAAGTCTTGATGGAGTACTTGGATAAGTTCATCATGGTTTTTATTGATGATATCATGGTGTATTCGAAAAGCGAGGAGGAACATGAAGAACACTTGAGATTGACATTACAGAAGCTGCAAGAGCATCAATTGTATGCCAAGTTCAGCAAATGTCAATTTCAGTAAAGGAGATATCGTTCCAAGGTCACATCATCTCCGAGGAAGGAGTATCGGTTGATCCCGGAAAAGTGGGAGATGTTCTGAAGTGGAACCAACCGCAAAACGTGAGGGATATTTGGAGTTTTCTTGGGATGGCTGGATAATACCGACGATTCATCAAGGACTTCTCTAAGATAGCAAAGCCAATGACGGAGTTGCTAACGAAGGGAAAAGCCTTCCAATGGACACCAGAGTGCCAAGAAAGCTTTGAGGAGCTCAAGAAAAGGCTAACCACAGCACCGGTTTTGGTATTGCCAGACGTAAGCAAGAGCTTTGACATATATTGTGACGCATCCAGACAAGGGCTTGGATGTGTGCTCATGCAAGAAGGACAAGTGGTAGCCTATGCGTCGAGACAACTCAAGAAACACAAGCTCAATTACCCCACACATGACTTGGAACTTGCAGCCGTGGTGCATGCATTGAAGATTTGGAGACATTATATCCTTGGTCATCGATGTGAGATCTATACAGATCATGAAAGCCTCAAGTACATATTCACTCAAACGGATTTGAATTTGAGGCAACATCGATGGTTGGAGCTCATCAAGGATTATGATGTTGGAATCAACAATAATCCTAGAAAGGCCAATGTAGTAGCCGATGCATTGAGCCTGAATGGAGCATGTCAGCAACTTACGGTTCGGGAGCTATCACCCGAGTTACGAAAGGAGTTCGAACGGTTACATCTCTGATTCTTGAACGAGATGGAAGTGACGGAACTCCAATCTTCCTTGGAACAAGAAATAAGAGACGACCAAGCTACGGATGAGGAGATCAAGGAGATCAAGGAAAGGATTCAACAAGGAATAGAAAAGGACTTCAAGGAAGACGAGAAGGGTACGCTTTGGCTAGAAAAAAAGGATTTGTGTGCCTAACGTGAAGCACATCCGCGACACGTTATTAAAAGAGGCACATGACTCACTTTATTCCATACATCCCGGAAGTACCAAGATGTACAAGGACATGAAGACTTGTTATTGGTGGGATGGTATGAAGAGGGACATAGCCGAGTATGTTGCCCTAAGCGACACATGCCAACGGGTAAAGGACGAACATCAAAGACCCGCTGGACTGTTGCAACCCTTGAAGGTACCCGAGTGCAAGTGGGAAGATATCAGTATGGATTTCATCGCCGGATTGCCACGTACTCGGTCAGGTTACGACTCCATCTGGGTAATCGTGGAACGATTGGCGAAAACCGCTCCTTTTCTTCCTGTTAAAACCACGTACCGCGTGGCAGATCTAGCCGAGCTATACATGGAGCAAATCGTGTGCCACCATGGAGTCCCGAAGAGGATAGTCTAAGGTCGGGGTTCTCAGTTTACCTCTAGATTTTGGAGGAAGCTGCAGAAAGCTATGGGTACACGACTAGATTTTAGCTCCGCTTACCACCTGCAGACCGATAGACAGACCGAAAGGACAAACCAAATTTTGGAGGACATGTTGAGAGCTTGCGCCTTGAAATATGGGCGTAGTTGGGATAGGAGTTTACTATACACTGAATTCTCCTATAACAATAGCTATCAAGCTACCTTGAAGATGTCACCTTTCGAAGCATTATATGGTAGACGGTGTAGAACGCCGTTGTTTTGGAACGAAACTGGAGAGGACCAAGTGTCTGGACTGGAAGTGTTGCAAGAGGCTGAGAAGCAAGTCTGAACAATACGGTAGAACTTGAAGGCCGCTCAGTCACGCCAAAAGGGCTATGCAGACAATAGGCGAAGGAAGTTGACTTTTGAAGTAGGAGACTTCGTATACCTTAAGGTATCGCCTATCCGAGGCCAACGACGTTTCAATGTCAAAGGCAAGCTAGCACCTCACTACATCGGACCATTTAAGATTTTGGACAAGCGAGGAGAAGTAGCCTATCAACTAGAGCTCCCAACACACCTCTCCGACGTACATGACGTGTTTCATGTATCCCAGCTTAAGAAGTGCTTGAGAGTACCGGAAGAGCAAGTACCGATGGATGAGCTCGAACTTCAAGAGGATCTGACCTATGCAGATCACCCTGTCCAAATTTTGGACGTAAAGGAAGGGGTCACGAGGAACAAAGTGATCCGTTGGTGCAAGGTACAATGGAGCCATCACACCGAAGCTGAAGCCACATGGGAGCGTGAAGAAGACATCAAGACAGAGTTCCCTCATCTATTCTCTACTAACGAATCTCGAGGGCGAGATTCAATTTAAGGGGGTAGATTTGTGACACCCTCATTTTGATTTCTGCATGTATTCATGTAGAAAAACATTCTTAAAATAAGTTGAAACAGAGAAAGAATAAAAAAGATAGCCAAAAAGAGCCATTTCCAGGTCGCCGAGAGCGCCGAAGACAACTCCCGCAGCTCGCTGGCCACGTAGCATGTTCGGAGCTCACCTCCGAGAGGTCCAGCCCCGCCAGACACGTGTCGCTCTCGGAGCTCACCTCCGAGAGGTCCGGCCCCACCAGACACGTGTCGCTCTCGGAGCTTGTCTCCGAGAGGTCCGGTCTTACTGGACACGTGTCACCTCCAGAGCTCACCTCCGGGAGGTTCGACACTACCGGACATGTGTCACCTCCGGAGCTCACCTCCAGGAGGTCCGGCACTAATGGACACGTATCGACCTCGGAGCTCATCTCCGAGAAGAAAAGAAGTCTGGCGCTGCTAGGACACGTGGCACATCCAAAACCACCTCCGAAGAGAGGGGAGCTCCGGAATTGACACGTGGCACATCCGGAGCTACCCCCGAAGAGAGGGGAGGTCCGGAACTGACACATGGCGTTCGCCTCTATTGACAGGGGAGGTCCCGACCCACCAAACATGTGGCGCATGGGGAGCTCGTCTCTGGAGAGAGGGGAGGTTCCCGCCCGCCAGGACGCGTGGCGCACGCGGAGCTCACCTCTGATAAGAGGGAGGTCTCGCCCGCCTGACACGCGGCACAACCAGAGCTCGCCTCTACGGAAAAGGGAAGCCCAAGCCTCTGCAGGACACGTGGAGCCTCCGGAGCTTATCCCTGAGCAAGGACACGATTTTGAAGCGGTTTTTGCCTCTGCCCGCATGGGAATACCGGTACGGGAGGAAACCGACACGATTTCCACATTGCTACCGCACCAAATCAACTAAAGATAAGTTGTTAAGATTCAAAAACAATTTGAATAGGACTCTTATTTGAATTCCGATCAGAGGAGGACTCTTCATTTCCTCTTATAAATAGAACCCAGAACCTTTGGCCGCAACAACGAACTTCTTTTCCACCTCCCAAAAGTTGTCGACTTAGAGCCCTAGCCCCAAACTCACCGAGCTAAACCCCTTCGCCGGAGTTTGACCACCAGAGAGACCGCCGACGAGCCTGGATCATGATTGCCATCGGCGGAGGAGAGTCGACAATCTGTTTTTCTTGAGGAAGGACCCGAAGAACGTAAGGTATTTCTCCAATACCACCTTATGACATCATCGCGTTTTTCTTTGCATCTGTTCTTCGATCCCTTTCGAACAGAAGCTTCTTCGTGGACAGATCACGTGTTGATCGGTTTGATCTAAAGTCAAGATCATCGCCACGTCCACAATTGATCTCTACACCTCTGTTCATCGTAAAACCCATGCAAGCCATGCAAGAACACGTACAAACTAAACTGCATCATAGGAATTAGCATGCGTATGCATCATCACATCCTGATTAGAGTTTGTGCATGGTATTGATTGCTATGAATTTTGTATGTGCGTGATCGCGTAAAGAAGGACAAGCTCAGGAAGCTACCTACAACGGACTACAACAGCAAGAATTTGAGCAACAAGAACCGCAAGAACAAGGCAAGTGCTCCTTGACCATATTGATCCCATATTTTGGAAAACTGTTTGTTGCGAAAAAGGTGTGTGTGCTGAGTCAAATTGATTGGAAACCCTTTTATAAGAGTTTACGAGTTTTGGTTAAACCACCCTTGTTGCCAGGGAAGTTTATGAGTCGGGTATGGTTTTTGCTTTTATGCTTCATTGAGTCCATGGGATACAGGAAGCGAGATAGATGTGTCTAGCTAACTGCACTCGTACGAATAATATTAATGAGAAACTGATATTGTTAATGAACATGAATCAGAGGGGGATCTAGGCAAGCCTTGGTTTGTGGATGAGGTAGAATGAGATGGTGGTTTACTTGCCGTAGATCTAAGGACCGGTTCATGCCAGCCATGCCAGGATAACAGTGCCACAACAAGGCCAAGTATGGGTGCGGCTTAGCTGAGTAATTAGGTAAGTTACTAGATTGTTATGGACCGTGGAAGGCGCGGGGAATGGGAGTCGAGTGAGGACTGCCCTGGGAACTGCATGGCACAAGATTGGGCCCGTGGGTGAGAGAATTGGAGATTCTAGCCTGCCGGTGAAACCTTAGTGACTCCATACATCTAGTAGCCCTTTTGTAAAGGCTATTTTGCAATCTCTTGACCATACACCGAAGGTTGTGTACTGGTATAATTGAGGTTCTGCAGTCGCCGACGGGTGACGAAATCACAAACTTGTGGGTAAAGTGGTGCAAACTCTGCAGAGTCTAAAACTATCATGATAGCCGAGCTTACGGTCACGAGCGCCTGGACAACTCAGATGATTAGATGGGATGGTTTTTGGGATGGTTTTTGGTTTGGTTATGGTTTGGTTTTCGGGACTGTTGAGTCCGGGTGATAAGATTGGTTGCATGACTGTTGAGTCATGGCAACGAGATTGGTCTCGGTATGAGACGGAATTCTTTATGAGATGAAAAGGTAGTGAATACGAGATGGTATTCATGAGATGGTAGTGAATACGAGAAGGTATTCATGAGCAAAGTTGAGAAAGATTAATGTCTGTTGAGACATGGAAAGGGTTGAATCGTGATGGAGGTATGTTAATGTTTAAATACATGTTGGGATTACATTCACTTAAAGCTAAGTTGCTGTTTTTATCGTGTTTTGAGAAATAAATTTTGCTTTCTGCAATGAGCCTTTTTATACCTTCCTTGCTGTGAGCTACATATCATATTTTTCCGCACTTGCTAAGTACATCATGTACTCAAACTTGCATTATTACATCGTCATCAGCAACAGGAGAGGAGTACTATGAAGACCACATGGAGAATTAGGCGTGTAATCTGTCCTCAACCTTGCCTGTGGGGATGGAGTAGAGGTGGAGCCGATGCTGCTGCTTAGTTTGCTTCCGCACTAGTTAGAAGACTTCCGCTGCTAGATTTAGACTTCCGTTGCTAAGATAAGACTTCCACTGTTAGAATGAGTCCAAGACTCATAAGACATTGTAATAAACTCTGTTATTCGTGGTAATATATATATTCTGAATTCAGTTTGTGGATGATATGTGTATGTGTGACGAACGTCCTGGGCACACATACGCATCAGTTCTCGGTTCTGTGTTCTACAGAATTGAGGGCGTCACACCCATCCCCGCAAAAGGGGGAGAGGTCCGCCGCTAAACTGGCTACGTAGCAGGCTCGGGGCTTGTCTCTGCGGAAGGGGCGAGGTCCGACCCCATGGGACACGTGTTGCCCCCGGAGCTCGCCTCTGCGGAGAAGCGAGGTCAGCCTGCAGGACACGTGTCGCCTTCGGAACTAGTCACTGCAGAAGAGAGAGAACCAGCCGCGCGGGACACGTGTCGCTCTCAGAGCTCTTCTCCGAGAGGTCCGACCCGCAGGACACGTGTCGCTCTCGGAGCTAACCTCCGAGAGGTCCGGTCCTATTGGACACATGTCACCTCCGGAGCTCACCTCCGAAAGGTCCGACACTACTGGACACGTGTCACCTCCAGGAGGTCCGACGCTGACAAACATGTGTCGACCTCGGAGCTCGCCTCTGAGGAGAAAGGAATTCTGGTGCTTCTAGGACACGTGGCACATCTGGAGCCACGTCCGGAGAGAGGGGAGGTCCGACACTGACATGTGGCACATTCAGAGCTACCTCCAAAGAGAGGGGAGGTACGAACTGACACGTGGCGTTCGCGGAGCTCGCCTCTGTTGAGAGGGGAGGTCTTGACCCACCAGACACGTGGTGCACGCGGAGCTCGCCTCTGGAGAGAGGGAGGTCCCGCCCTTCAAGACGCGTGGCGCACGCGGAGCTCGCCTCTAAAGGAGAGGGAGGTCTCGCCCGCCTGACTCGCGGCACAACCGGAGCTTGTCTCTGCGGAAAAGGGAGCCCAGGTTCCCGCAGGACACGTGGGGCCTCCGGAGCTCATCACCGCGGAGGTGACGAGATCTGAAGTGGTTTTTCTCCTATGCACGAGTGCCCGACACGGAGGAAACCAACACAAACTCTTCTACGTTGAATACTGCACCAAATCAATTGAAGATAAGATGTTAGGATTCAAGAACAATTTGAATAGGACTCTTATTAGAATTCCGATCAGATTAGAACTCTTCTTTTCCCGATTATTGTGACACCCTCATTTTTTATTTCTGCATATATTCATATTTTATATGTAGAAAACATTTTAAAAGAAGTTGAAACAGACAAAATATAAAAAAGATAGCCAAAAAGAGCAAATTCCAAGTCACCGAGAGGGCTGAAGACAATTTCTGCGGCCCGCTGGCCACGTGGTGCCTTCGGAGCTCATTCCTGCAAAGGGGGAGAGGTCCGCCACCAAACTGGCTACGTGGCAGGCTCGGGTCTTGTCTCTATGAAAAAGGGCGAGGTCTGACCCCGAGGGACATGGTTGCCCCCGGAGCTAGCCTCTGCGGAAGGAGCGAGGCCAGTCCCGCAGGACACGTGTCGGCTGCGGAGCTAGTCCCTGCGGAAAAGAAAAGGTCCAGTCGCGCGGGACACGTGTCGCTCTCGGAGCTCATCTCTAAGAGGTCCGGCCCCGCGAGACACGTGTCGCTCTCGGAGCTCACCTCCGAGAGGTCCGGTCCTACTGGACACGTGTCACCTCCGGAGCTTGCCTCCGCGAGGTCCGACACTTTCGGACATGTGTCACCTCCGGAGCTTGCCTCCGCGAGGTCCGATGCTAATGGACACGTGTCAACCTCAGAGCTCGTCTCTGAGGAGAAAAGAAGTCTGGCGCTGTTAGGACACGTGGCACTATCAGAGCTTACCTCTGAAGAGAGGGGAGGTCCGGCTCTGACACGTGGCATTCTCGGAGCCACCTCCAAAGAGAGGGGAGGTCCGGAACTGACATGTGGCGTTCGCGGAGCTCGCCTCTGTTGAGAGGGGAGGTCCCGACCCACCAGACACGTGGCGCACGCGGAGCTCATCTCTGGAGAGAGGGGAGGTTCCCGCCCGCCAGGACGCGTGGCGCACGCGGAGCTCACCTCTGAGTAAGAGGGAGGTCTCGCCCGCCTGACACGCGGCACAACCAGAGCTCGCCTCTGCGGAAAAGGGAAGCCCAAGCCTCTGCAGCACACATGGAGCCTCTGGAGCTTATCCCTGCGCAAGGATGCGATGTTGAAGCGGTTTTTGCCTCTGTACGCGTGGGAATACCTGTACAGGAGGAAACCGACACGATTTCCACATTGCTACCACACCAAATTAACTAAAGATAAGTTGTTAAGATTCAAAAACAATTTGAACATGACTCTTATTCGAATTCTGATCAACTCTTCGTTTCCTCTTAGAAATAGAACCCAGAACCTTTTCCCGCAACCATGAACTTCTTTTCCACCTCCCGAAAGTTGTCGACTTAGAGCCCTAGCCCCCAGCGCGCCGAGCTAAACCCCTTCGCCAGAGTTTGACTACCAGAGAGATCACCGACGAGCCCAAAGACGATTGCCATCACCGGAGGAGAGCCGACGATCTGAGAAAAGACCCAAAGGAAGTAAGGTAGGTTTCCAATACCACCTTACGACATCATCACGGTTTTCTTTGCATATGTTCGTTGATTCCTTTCGAACAGAAGCCTTTTCATGGACAGATCACGTGTTGATCGGTCTGATCTAGATCTTGAGTCAAGATCATCACCACGTCCACATTGATCCGAACACCTTTGTTCATCATAAAAACCATGCTGTGACACCCTCATTTTTGGTTTCTTCATGTATTCATGTTTCATGAAGAGAAAACATTTTAAAGGAAGTGGGAACAGAGAAAGAATTAAAAGGATAGCCAAAAAGAACAAGAATCCAGTTCACAGAGAGCGCCGAAGACAACTTCCACGGCCCGCTGGCCACATGGCGTGTTCGGAGTTCAATCCTGCGAAGTGGGGAGAGGTCCGCCGCTAAACTGGCTACGTGGCAGACTCGGGGCTCATCTACGCAAAGGGGGAGAGGTCCGACCCTGTGGGACACGTGTTGCCCCCGGAGCTATCCTCTGCGGAGAAGCGAAGGCAGTTCCGCAGGACATATATCACCTTCGGAGTTAGTCACCATGGAAATTAGAGGACCAGTCGCGTGGGATACGTGTCGATCTCGGAGCTCACCTCCGAGAGGTCCGGTTCTGTTGGACACATGTCGCCACCGGAGCTTATCTCCGGGAAGTCCAACACTGTTGGACACGTGTCTACCTCGGAGCTCGTCTCTGAGGAAAAAGGAAAGTCCGGCGCTACTTGACGCGTGGCATTCACGGAGCTCACCTCCGAAGAGAGGGAGGTCCAGATTGGATACGTGGCACACCCGGAGCTACCTTCGGAGAGAGGGAAGGTCTGGCACTGACACGTGGTGTGCACGGAGCCACCTCCGAATAAGAGAGGAGGTCCCGACCGCCAAGATACGTGGCGCACGCGGAGCTCATCTCCGGAGAGAGGGAGGTCTCGCTCGCTTGACACGCGGCACAACCGGAGCTCGTCTCTGCGGAAAGGAGGAGACCAGGCCCCGGTGGACACGTGGAGCTTCCGGAGCTCATCACCGCGGAGGTAACGAGTTCTGGAGCAGTTTTTGGATTCTGTACGCATAGAAATATCGGTACGGAGGAGAAACCGACCTGAATTCCACAATGTTACCGCACCAAATCAACTAAAGATAAGTCGTAAAGATTCAACGACAATCTGAATAGAACTCTTATTTGAAGTCCAATCAGGTTAGGACTCTTCTTCTCCCGGTTATAAATAGAACCCAGAACCCTTGGCCGAAACCACAAACTTCTTTTCCAACTCCTGAGCCGACGACTTAGAGCCCTAGCCCCAACTCGCCGAGTAAACCGTCGCCGGAGTTCAGTCGAGGAAGATCGCCGGAAGAGAGTCCAAACGATCTGTCTTGATCAGAGAAGGACCCCGAGACCAAGGAGAACGTGAGGTAGGCCTCCAATACAACCTTACGACGTCATCACGTTTTCTTTGTATCTGTTCTTTGATTCCTTTCGAACAGAAGCTTTTTCGTGGACAGATCACTTGCTGATCAGTTTGATATCTAAAGACAAGGTCATCGCCACGTCCACATTAGATCCGAACACCTCTGTTCATCATAAAACCATGCAAGAACACGTACAAACCGATCTAATAAAACTGATTATAGGATAGCATGCATATGCATCATCGCATCTAGTTAAAGTTTGTGCATGATATTGATTGCTGTGGATCTTGTATGTGCGTGGTCCTGTATAGCAGGACAAGCTCAGGGAGCTGTCTACGAAGAGCTGCAACAACAAGGTTTCGAGATCCAAGAGCAACCGGAACCGCAAGAACAAGACAAGTGCTCCTTGACCATATTGATCCTATGTTTTGGGAAAACTGTTTTGTTTTGTGAAAAGGTGTGTGTGCTGAGTCAAACATGATGGGAAACCCTTTTATAGGAGTTTACTAGCTTTGGTTAAACCACCCTTGTCGCCAGGGAAGTTGATGAGTCGGGTATGGTTTTTGCTTTATGCTTCGCTGAGTCCAGGGGATTGGGAAGTGAGATAGATGTGTCTAGCTAACTGCACTCATAATGATAATGAGAAACTAATGTTGTTAATGAACATGGATCGGAGGGAGATCTAGGCAAGACTGGGTTTGTTAATGAGGTAGCATGAGATGGTGGTTTTAATTGCCGTAGATCTAAGGATCGGTTCATGCGAGCACATGCCAGGATAACAGTGCCACCACAAGGCCAAGTATGGGTGCGGATTAGCTGACTAATTAGGTAAGTTGCTAGATTGTTATGGACCGTGGAAGGCGCGGGGAATGGGAGTTGAGTGAGGACTGCCCTGTGAACTGCATGGCACAAGAGGGGGCCTGTGGGTGGTAGAATTGGATATTCTAGCCTGCCGGTGAAACCTTAGTGAGTCCATACATCTAGTAGCCCTTTGTAAAGGCTATTTTGTGATCTCTTGGCCATACACCGATGGTTGTGTATTGGTATAATGGAGGTTCTGCAGTCGCCGACGGGTGACGAAATCACAAACTTGTGGGTAAAGAGGTGCAAACTCTGCAGAGTCTAAAACTATCATGATAGCCGAGCTTACGGTCACGAGCGCCTAGCCAAATCCCATGATTAGTTGGGATGGTTATTGGATATGGTTAATGGTTATGGTTTGGGTTTTGGTTTGGTTTTTTGGGACTGTTGAGTCCAGGTGATAAGATGGGTTGCATGACTGTTGAGTCATGGCAACAAGGTTGGTCTCGATGTGAGACGAAGTTGTTTATGAGATGAGATGGTAGCGAATACGAGATGGTATTCGTGAGATGGTAGCGAATACGAGGAGGTATTCGTGAGCAAGAATGAGGTTGATTGATGACTGGTTGTGACATGGAAGGTAATGAACATAGTGGAGGTATGATTGGTATTTTAATACATGTTGGGATTACATTCACTTAAAGATGAGTTGCTGTTTTATCATGGTTTTGATAAATAACTTTGCTTTCTGCAATGAGCCTTTTTATATCTACCTTGTTATGAGCTACATATCATATTTTCCCGCACTTGCTGAGTACATCATTGTACTCAAACTTGCATTATTTCATCATTAGCAGCAGGAGAAGATTTCTATGAAGACCAAGTGGAGCATTAGGCGTGTGATCTGTTCTCAACCTTGCCTGTGGGGATGGAGTAGAGATGGAGCCATGGCTGCCTATAATTGCTTCCGCATTAGTTAAATTGCTTCCGCAATAGTTAGAAGACTTCCGCTGCATAGAAATAAGATTTCCGCTGTTAAATTAAGACTTCCGTTGTGAGCATGAGTCCAAGACTCATGAAACATTGTAATAAACTCTGTTATTCGTGGTTATATATATTCTGAATTCAGTTTGTGGAACATATGTGTATGTGTGATGAACATCCTGGGCACACATATGCATCAGTTCTCGGTTCCGTTGTTTTCCACAGAATTGAGGGCGTCACAGATTGGTATCAGAGCCACGGTTGACAGTGGGTTACACGCCTAAATAGGAAACACAGATTGGTATCAAAAGCCACGGATGAGGGTAGATTACACACCTAGTTACAATCATAGATTGGTACCAGAATCACGGTTTGATGGTAGGTTACACACTTAGATAGATCACAGATTGGTATCAGACACAGATTGGTAGCTAAGCCACGCTGATCATAGGATGCAAGCCTAGGGTACTTAGATGACCTTGAAACTACCTTGACATAGGATACAAGCCTAGGAGAAGCCATAGTTGGATCACAAAATTTGCAAGAATTGTGTGCTTAGTGTGAGTCGTGGGACGTCTCAAAACGTTGTCCATATCCACACATAAGTAGAAAGAGGTGTGAGATGCTTCGACACTTGTTCACATCCTCATATGGGCTCATATATATAAGTCCAATCTACCATGATGCATATAGTTAAGGGGATCTACCTAACCTTCTAATCTCCTATTCTATTTCGTTCTCTCTCACAGATGGTGAGGGGAAACGCCGGCCGAAGGAACGCCCGTCACAACCAAGAGGATGGCCACGATGAAGTTCCTGTTAACCCCGGAGCTGGTGAGAACCACCTGGAACGGTTGATGGCCATGCAAAACCAACTTATGCAAACCATGATCCAAACTTTGGGTCAGTTGCAGGCCAACAACAACAACCCCATTCCGGCACCACCGCCACCACCACCGCCGGCTCATAACAGACTGGGTGAGTTCATGAGGACTCGACCACCCACCTTTGCTCAAGATAACGACCCCATGGAGGCCAACGACTGGTTGAAATCCATGGAGAAGAAGCTTGCCATAGTGCAGTGCAATGACCGAGAGAAGGTTCTTTTTGCGTCGCACCAACTCATGGGAGCTATCGCTGACTGGTGGGATGCCCTGTGCAACGCTCATGTCGACCCGGAGACAATCACTTAGACTGAGTTCAAGGAGAGTTTCCGCACTCATTACATCCCTGCTGGTGTAATGATACTCAAGAGACAGGAGTTTGAAGGTCTCCGCCAAGGACAAAGAAGCGTGAATGAGTATCTCCACAAGTTCACACAACTGTCCCAGTATGCCCCCGAAGATGTCAACTCAGACCAGAGGAAGCAATATCTGTTCATGAGAGGGTTGAACAATGAGATTCAGGTTCAGCTCCTCAACAATGACTATGCAAGCTTTCAGAAGCTGGTTGACAAGGCTATAGTAGTCGAAAGCAAGATCCGAGAGATCGAGCGAGAGTGCAAGAGGAAGATGCCATACCAGCCCCAAGGGAGCAACGTACGACCTCGGTACATGCCCCCGGCCGCACCGCCGTATGGATCGATCACTCCTGCATACCACCCTAGTCAACCACCACAGCAACGACCCGTTGCACCCGCACCTCGTGTGCCCCTGCCTCCTGTGCCCCGACCTAACATGGGAGCTCCTGTTCAAAACCCCCGCCCCAACGTACCGGCTGCCATAGGCAACAGGGCATGCTTTGCATGCGGGGAAACAGGACACTTTGCGATCTAGTGCCCGAGGAGAGGCCCTGGACAGCAAGGCAACGTGCCCAAGAAGAACCCACGACCAAACGGAGGGGACAATCAAGGAAACCGTGGACAGCAGAACTATGCTCGCGGCAACGTGAACCATGTCTCTGCTGAGGAAGCACAACAGGCTGAGGACGTCGTAATTGGTATGTTCCTTGCCAACTCCAACCCAGCCACCATCTTATTTGATTCTGGAGCATCACATTCCTTCATATCATCCAAGTTTGTTGGCAAGCATAATCTACCCATATCACACCTAGAATATGCTATGTTAGTTAATTCTCCCAGTGGAGAGATGAGGACTAATATAGTATGTCTGAAAGTAAGCCTTAAAATAAGGGGGTAGACTTCCTTGCCAACCTCATTGTCTTGGATTCCCAAGGGATTGACATAATACTCGGGATGGATTGGTTAAGCAAGCACAATGGAGTAATCCAATGTGCTGAAAGAAGCGTGCAGTTGACAAATGAGCACGGTACTCGTGTCGAGTTTGAGTCAGCCCAACAAACAACCAAAAAGGCAATCTTGAACCACGTCGAAGGAGCAACATTGGACATCATTCCAGTGGTTTGAGAATTCTCAGACGTGTTTCCAGAAGAGCTTCCAGGTATGCCCCCTGATCGGGACATTGATTTTGCCATTGATTTGGTACCCGGAACTGCACCCATAGCAAAGAGACCCTATAGGATGCCCGTCAATGAACTAGTAGAACTCAAGAAGCAAATTCAGGAGCAGTTGGAGAAGGGTTTTATATGTCCAAGCTCGTCACCATGGGGAGCTCCTGTGCTCTTCGTGGACAAGAAGGATGGGACCCAAAGGATGTGCGTGGACTATAGGTCTCTCAATGAGGTAACAATCAAGAACAACTACCCTCTGCCCTGTATAGAGGACCTATTGGACTAAATGAAAGGAGCCCGAGTGTTCTCCAAGATTGATCTTCGGTCGGGATACTTCCAACTGAAGATAAAGCCCTCCGATATACCGTCATGTCTTTTGGGTTAACAAAATGCACCCGCATACTTCATGTACCTTATGAACAAGGTTTTCATGGAGTACCTTGATAAGTTTGTCGTGGTTTTCATCGACGACATTATGGTGTATTCAAAAAGTGAGGAGGAGCATGAAGAACATTTGAAATTGACCTTGCAGAATATGCGTGAGCATCAATTGTATGCCAAGCTTAAGAAGTGTCAATTTTGGCTAAAGGAAATATCGTTCCTAGGCCACATTATCTCCAAAGAAAGGGTATCAGTTGATCCCGGAAAAGTGAGAGATGTTCTGAAGTGGGACCAACCACATTATTAGGAGTTTGCTTGGGATGGCTGGATACTATCGACGCTTCATTAAAGACTTCTCTAAGATAGCAAAGCCTATAACGGAGTTGCTAACGAAGGGAAAAACCTTTCAATGGACACCAGCATGCCAAGGAAGTTTTGAGGAACTCAAGAAATGGCTAACCACAGCGCCGGTTTTGGTATTGCCGGACGTAAGCAAGAGCTTTGACATATATTGTGACGCATCCAGACAGGGGCTCGGATGTGTTTTCATGCAAGAAGGACAAGTGGTAGCCTATGCCTCACGACAATTAAAGAAGCACGAGCTTAATTATCCTACACATGACTTGGAGCTAGCAGTAGTAGTGCATGCATTGAAGATTTGGAGACATTATATCCTTGGTCATCGATGTGAGATCTATACAGATCATAAAAGCCTCAAGTACATATTTACACAAACGGACTTGAATTTGAGGCAACATCGATGGTTGGAACTCATCAAGGATTACGATGTTGGAATCAACTACCACCCTGGGAAGGCCAATGTAGTAGCTAATGCATTGAGTCGAAAGGGAGCATGTCACCAACTTACGGTTCGGGAGCTACCGCCCAAATTACGTAAGGAGTTCGAACGGTTACACCTCAGATTCTTGAACAACATGGAAATGATGGAGATCCTCTCTTCATTGGAGCAAGAGATAAAAGATAGCCAAGCAACGGATGAGGAGATCAAGGAGATGAAGGAAAGGATCCGACAAGGAAAAGAGAAGGATTTCAAAGAAGATGAGAAGGGTACGCTTTGGCTAGGAAAAAGGATTTGTGTGTCTAACGTGAAGCACATCCGCGACATGATATTGAAAGAGGCACATGAATCACCCTATTCCATACATCCCGGAAGTACCAAAATGTACAAGGACTTGAAGACTTGTTATTGGTGGGATGGTATGAAAAGGGACATAGCCAAATACGTTGCCCTATGCGACACAAGCCAACGGGTGAAGGCCGAACACCAAAGACCCGCTGGATTGTTGCAACCCTTGAAGGTACCCGAGTGGAAGTGGGAGGACATCAGTATGGATTTCATCATCGGACTGCCACGTACTCAGTCGGGTTACGACTCCATCTGGGTTATCGTGGACCGATTGACGAAAACAGCCCATTTTCTCCCTGTAAGGGCCAAGTACAACGTTGCACAATTAGCCGAGTTGTACATGGAGCAGATCATGTGCCGTCATGGAGTCCCAAGGAGGATAGTCTCAGATCGAGGTTCTCAGTTTACCTCTAGATTCTGGAGGAAGCTGCAGAAAGCTATGGGTACACGACTGGATTTTAGCTCCGCCTATCACCCCCAAACCGATAGGCAAACCAAAAGGACAAACCAAATTTTGGAGGACATGTTGAGAGCTTGCGCCTTGAAACGTGGGCGTAGTTGGGATAGGAGTTTACCGTACGCCGAATTCTCCTATAACATGTAAAAGCCCAAGAAAAGGGACTTGCAAAAACTTGTCATCACCTCACAACACCATAGTTTTTGTTGTGGATATCTTGTGAAAAATGGTGAAGAGCAAGTAACCTCCATCAAAATAGTGATTAGAGGGGAAAGCCTTCACTTTCACAAAGTAGGATTTCTACACAGGAACATGAGAGGTTGAGCTCACCCCTAGAACTTAAAAAGTCTTGGAAAGGTGCAGGCCAAGTTTCATGCAAATCCAACAATTTTGAGGCAATTTTGGAGGCATTTGAAAAAGAGGCCCATTTGAATGTAAATTCAAATTGCAGCAACTTTTATCACTTAAATTCAAAAGTTAGATTCATATTCAAACTCAGCACATTTCTCTGAGTTATCCCACCAATTTTCATCTCCATTGGAGTTCATTTTGTCAAGGGCCAAATTTGTAAGAATTCAAAACTGAATTTGAATTTCAGTTCAAACATGGAGCAAACTTAGCCAAACACAGTTCAAATTTGAGAACTCAAATCCAAACCAAGACTTGGTGATTAAGTCTTACATTCAATGGTGAGTAGCTGGGGATATTTTGGCACAAACAGAATTGAGAAAAATGAAAAAGGAATTAGAGGGGAGGCCCACTGGTCAGTAGACTTAGCACAGAAGTCTCCTCAGCCGACTCTCTCGGCCGAGCGCGCTCGCCAGCTGCGGCCAGCGTCGGTGCCCGACCACCTCGGCCGGCCAGCTCCTGCTTCGGCGTAGGAGGTGGCACAGCAGATGTCGGGCTCTCCACTGGCCTCAGTGGCCTATAAAAGGCCCGAGACCGCCGGCGAGTTTCTGTTTTCACGAGTTCCCGCAACCAGCAACCAAATCACCCGAGCTCCGATCGATTGCCACCCAAGCTGTGATCGTCCTCCGGCCTCGACCTCCATAGAAAAGTGGAGCGCTAGTTTGTCCTCGAGACCACCGCGCAAACCGTTCCAAGGTTTGACCTTTGTGCGCGGAGAATTTTCCAGTTTAGGGCGGGGATCTCATTTTGGGACCCTATGAGGTTTAGTAGAAATTCGGGAAGATTGGTGGGTGGGAGGTCGAACGGAGCTGTGAGGGAGTATCTAGAGGTTCTTGCGACCCTTCTCGATCAAAACCCGGAAGGAAACCACCGCCGGAACCCTAAGTTCACCATAGAACAGTGTGGCGGAGGAGGGGGTCACCGGTGAGGTCTGGGTGGCCGGCCGTTTAGGGCCCAACGGAGATCATGCCGAGCTTCCCGAGGTTCCCCTGAGCGTGGCGACGCGATTAGCGCGCGAAGGAGATGGTCAGGAGGGCGGAAACACGTTGCCGAGGTAGCACAGAGGCATAGAGCTCGTCGCCGGTGAGCTACGGCGGTTAGCCGGCTGCGGCATGGTGTCCAGCATGTTCAGCACCCGAAATTACGTGGGGGCGGCGAGTCTCGCCGGCGCCGGCGAGCTAGATCGCCGGGAACGCCGACCTCGCCGGAGCTCCGGCGGCTCGGGGCAGCTGCGTCGAGAGGTAGACGAAGGGCGCGCCCCACCTGTCAGCCACTGTGCTAATCGCGCGCGAGGGCGCGGTTAGTTCAAATTAAATGGGCGGGCCCCGCTGTCAGCCTCTGGTTTAGCGCGGGAAGGGATTCTCTGTAGGAAAATAATTCAGGGATCAGCTCAAACTTTAGAAATTCATAACTTTGTGTAGGAAGCTCCAATTTCAGTGAACCAAATTTTGCTGAAATCAAGATTTTGAGTAGTTTCTAGCAATACCAATTTCTGCTCATGAAACCTAATGGTTTTCCAGAATTAATTCCCTAAAATTTAAACTGTTGGGAATTTTATCTGGAGAATTACTTCATGAAAAGTTCTGAAATTTGGCTGAGAGGGTCATTGGAAAATCCTTGAGTCACAGTAATATTTTCAGGCTCATCCAAGTTTATTTACTCCCCCTAATGGGATGATTAAGTTAACTGCCCTGAGAAAATAGAAAAAATTTACAGAAACATTTTTCAGATTTTCTCAAATCTTAATTAGGGCATAACTTTCAGTAGAATTCTTCAAATGACATGAAACCAATTCCATTAGGACCCTCTTAAATTCTAGATTCCAGAAAGTAATGTTTGGAGCCATGAAAACCTCTGGAATTACTTAGTGGCTCAAATGTTGACCAAATGGGCTTTTATTTGTAAAAGGTTCAAATGAACTTTGTTTCAAATGAAACTTGGTCAAGACTCTGGTTAGGACCCTACCAAGCAACCATAAAAATTTCAGAACCAAAGGGAAGGGCTAGCTAGAGTTATTAGTAATTATGTATTCAAGTAAACACATTGCATTTAAATTGACATGTAGTATTTTATTAAACGTGTAGTCGCTGAAGGCGAAGAGACTCCGGAAGTGCTCAACTTCCTCCTTCCGAACGAAGACCTAACCCCTGACCAGCAGCAACAAGGCAAGCCCCGGTTTGCATTAACCTTCTTTATAAAGTTTTTGCTTTGTTCACATGTCTAGTGTGAAGTATAAATGTGCATTAGGTGTAGGATGAATGGAACCCCACTTGCATAACCAGAATTTTCCCCTAAGAGTGAGGGTAGTGTCTAAGACCTCGAGTAGACAGGCTATGCTTAATGATTCATAGGACTTCGGTACAAGTCGAGTAGTTGGAATCTACTCGCGAGTTTAGGCTTGGGACACACGGGTTCGGCTGAGTGATGTGAGATCACTTTAGTAATGAAAATGAGACTAGGCAGGGACTAGGGTGCAACAAGAGGAAGTCTTGTGTGCGCAGCCCTGTCTGTGTCGATTGAGGACCGATCCGTGTGCGGCCCTGCTGAACAAGTATTGAACGTACTGAAGGCATATCAGATATATGGGCCCCGGTAAACCGATGTAACCTAAACCTCCGGGCGTCGAGGCATAACGCACCAATTTATAGGTGTAGGCTGAGGGCAGCAAGGTGGAAATCTGCCAACGGGCATAGAGAGATGCTCCGTATGGGGAACCTCCTGCTCGTTCCGGTGCGACCGGTTCGATTTTGGGCTGTTGGGTGAAAGGTTGTCCCGTACGACATCGAGTGAGCGTGCTGTGCAGCTCCACGGGTGGGCGTACGTGACGTGCTCTTTGGGTTTCTCTGCAGGTGTATATCGAGTTGATTTGCCGTCCCTCGTGGTGACGAGTACCGCTTGTTCACTGCATTGTAACGTAGATAATTTATGGAATGTTTTGATTCAATTCTGCTGTATGATATAATTGTATTGTTACATGTGTGCCACCAAATATTGCTTACCAAATTTCAGATTCATAAACTGTTAACTTGTGGCTAAAAGATGAACTAAGGATCAACTATAGGTGCGTCCGTTTGCTGAAATCCTACCATCCCATGTTCATTGTACACCTCATGTAGAGTTTCATGCCTAGGTGAGTCGGTTAAGTCTTGTTGAGCCCTCGTGCTCACGGTTGCTACTTAAGTGTTTTTCAGGTGAGGAGCCACCCACGGACTCGGGTTACGAGTCCACCGGCGAGGGTTACCCTCCGTCGGGGACCACGGCTGAGTGGGAGCCGTACACGCCGCGCTGAGCTGAGGAGTGCATATAGTGCGGGTTGCCCTAGGGCTGGGCAACCGACTTTTGCTAGATAGGCGGGCGTGAGTTGTAGAAAAGTAGACTTCCGCTGTGTAATAAAGACAATAGTTTATAACTGAGTATTGTACCTGTTTGTACAGTTCAGTTGATTTCCCATGTAATATATTGTGTTCTTATGACGTGTGCTGTCGGGTGTCGCATCGTGCGGCACCACCCTCTGCGATCCTGGATGAGCGGATTCCGGTCTGCCACATAACAACAGCTATCAAGCTAGCTTGAAAATGTCGCCTTTCGAAGCATTATATGGTAGACGGTGTAGAACGCCGCTGTTTTGGAACAAAACCGGAGAGAACCAGGTGTTTGGACCCGAAGTGCTACAAGAAGCTGAAAAACAAGTCCAAACGATACGGGAGAACTTAAAGGCTGCTCAGTCACGATAAAAAGGCTATGCGGACAATAGGCGAAGGAAGTTGGCTTTCGAAGTAGGAGACTTTATATACCTTAAGGTATCGCCTATCCGTGGCCAACGACGTTTCAACGTCAAAGGCAAGCTAGCACCTCGCTACATCGGACCATTTAAGATTTTGGACAAGCGAGGAGAAGTGGCTTATCAACTAGAGCTCCCAACATATCTCTCCGACGTACATGACGTGTTTCATGTATCCCAGCTCAAGAAGTGCTTGAGAGTACTAGAGGAGCAAGTACCAATGGAAGGGCTTGAACTTCAAGAAGACCTGACTTATACAGAGCACCCTGTCCGAATTTTGGACGTAAAGGAAAGGGTCACCAGGAACAAAGTGATCCAATGGTACAAGGTACAATGGAGCCATCACACCGAAGCTGAAGCCACATGGAAGCGAGAAGAAGACATCAAGGCAGAGTTTCCTCATCTATTCTCTATCAACGAATCTCGAGGGCGAGATTCAATTTAAGGGGGGTAGATTTGTGACACCCTCATTTTTGGTTTCTGCATGTATTCATGTTTCATGAAGAGAAAACATTTTAAAGGAAGTGGGAACAGAGAAAGAATTAAAAGGATAGCCAAAAAGAACAAGAATCCAGTTCACAGAGAGCATCGAAGACAACTTCCGCGGCCCGCTGGCCACGTGGCGTGTTCGGAGCTCAATCCTGCGAAGTGGGGAGAGGTCCGCCGCTAAACTGGCTACGTGGCAGGCTCGGGGCTCATCTACGCAAAGGGGGAGAGGTCCGACCCTGTGGGACACGTGTTGCCCCCGGAGCTAGCCTCTGCGGAGAAGCGAAGGCAGTTCCGCAGGACACATGTCACCTTTGGAGTTAGTCACCACGGAAATCAGAGGACCATTCGCGCGAGATACGTGTCGATCTCGGAGCTCACCTCCGAGAGGTCCGGTTCTGTTGGACACATGTCACCACCGGAGCTTATCTCCGGGAAGTCCGACACTGTTGGACACATGTCTACCTCGGAGCTCGTCTCTGAGGAAAAAGGAAAGTCCGGCGCTACTTGCCCGCGTGGCATTGACGGAGCTCACCTCCGAAGAGAGGGAGGTCCAGAATGGATACGTGGCACACCCGGAGCTACCTTCGGAGAGAGGGAAGGTCCGGCATTGACACGTGGCGTGCGAGGAACCACCTCCGAATAAGAGAGGAGGTCCCGACCGCCAGGATACGTGGCGCACGTGGAGCTCACCTCCGGAGAGAGGGAGGTCTCGCTCGCTTTACACGCGGCACAACCGGAGCTCGTCTCTGCGGAAAAGAGGAGACCAGGCCCCGGTGGACACGTGGAGCTTCCAGAGCTCATTACCGCAGAGGTAACGAGTTCTGGAGCGGTTTTTGGATTCTGTACGCGTAGAAATATCGGTGCGGAGGAGAAACCGACCTGAATTCCACAATGTTACTGCACGAAATCAACTAAAGATAAGTCGTAAAGATTCAACGACAATCTGAATAGAACTCTTATTTGAAGTCTAATCAGATTAGGACTCTTCTTCTCCCGGTTATAAATAGAACCCAGAACCCTTGGCCGAAACCACGAACTTCTTTTCCAACTCCTGAGCCGACGACTTAGAACCCTAGCCCCAACTCGCCGAGTAAACCCATCGCCGGAGTTCAGTCGAGGATGATCGCCGGAAGAGAGTACAAACGATCTGTCTTGATCAGAGAAGGACCCCGAGACCAAGGAGAACGTGAGGTAGGCCTCCAATACAACCTTACGACGTCATCGCGTTTTCTTTGCATCCGTTCTTTGATTCCTTTCGAACAGAAGCTTTTTCGTGGACAGATCATTTGTTGATCGGTTTGATCTAGATCTAAAGACAAGGTCATCGTCACGTCCACATTTGATCCAAACACCTCTGCTCATCTTAAAACCATGCAAGAACACGTACAAACCGATCTAATAAAACTGATTATAGGATAGCATGCATATGCATCACCACATCTAGTTAAAGTTTGTGCATGATATTGATTGCTGTGGATCTTGTATGTGCGTGGTCCTGTATAGTAGGACAAGCTCAGGGAGCTGTCTACGACGAGCTGCAACAACAAGGTTTCGAGATCCAAGAGCAAACGGAACCGCAAGAACAAGGCAAGTGCTCCATGACCATATTGATCCTATGTTTTGGGAAAACTGTTTTGTTTTGCAAAAAGGTGTGTGTGCTGAGTCAAACATGATGGGAAACCCTTTTATAGGAGTTTACTAGCTTTGGTTAAACCACCCTTGTCGCTAGAGAAGTTTATGAGTCAGGTATGGTTTTTGCTTTATGCTTCGCTGAGTCCAGGGGATTGGGAAGCGAGATAGATGTGTCTAGCTAACTGCACTCATAATGATAATGAGAAACTAATGTTGTTAATGAACATGGATCGTAGGGAGATCTAGGCAAGACTGGGTTTCTGAATGAGGTAGCATGAGATGGTGGTTTTACTTGCCGTAGATCTAAGGACCGGTTCATGCGAGCACATGCCAGGATAACAGTGCCACAACAAGGCCAAGAATGGGTGCAGCTTAGCTGACTTATTAGGTAAGTTGCTAGACTGTTATGGACCGTGGAAGGCGCGGGGAATGGGAGTCGAGTGAGGACTGCCCTGGGAACTGCATGGCACAAGAGGGGGCCTGTGGGTGGGAGAATTGGAGATTCTAGCCTGCCGGTGAAACCTTAGTGAGTCCATACATCTAGTAGCCCCTTTGTAAAGGCTATTTTGTGATCTCTTGGCCATACACCGATGGTTGTGTATTGGATATAATGGAGGTTCTGCAGTCGCCGACGGGTGACGAAATCACAAACTTGTGGGTAAAGAGGTGCAAACTCTGCAGAGTCTAAAACTATCATGATAGCCGAGCTTACGGTCACGAGCGCCTGGCCAACTTCCATGATTAGTTTGGATGGTTATTGGATATGGTTAATGGTTATGGTTTGGGTTTTGGTTTGGTATTTTTGGGACTGTTGAGTCCGGGTGATAAGATGGGTTGCATGACTGTTGAGTCATGGCAACAAGGTTGGTCTCGGTGTGCGACGAAGTTGTTTATGAGATGAGATGGTAGCGAATATGAGATGGTATTCGTGAGATGGTAGCGAATACGAGGAGGTATTCGTGAGCAAGAATGAGGTTGATTGATGACTGGTTGTGACATGGAAGGTAATGAACATAATGGAGGTATGATTGGTATTTTAATACATGTTGGGATTACATTCACTTAAAGATGAGTTGCTGTTTTATCATGGTTTTGATAAATAACTTTGTTATCTGCAATGAGCATTTTTATACCTACCTTGTTATGAGCTACATATCATATTTTACCACACTTGCTGAGTACATCATTGTACTCAAACTTGCATTATTTCATCATTAGCAACAGGAGAAGATTTCTATGAAGACCAAGTGGAGCATTAGGCGTGTGATCTGTTCTCAACCTTGCCTGTGGGGATGGAGTAGAGATGGAGCCATTGCTGCCTAGAATTTCTTCCGCATTAGTTAAATTGCTTCCGCAATAGTTAGAAGACTTCCGCTGCATAGAAATAAGACTTCCGCTGTGAGCATGAGTCCAAGACTCATGAAACATTGTAATAAACTCTGTTATTCGTGGTTATATATATTCTAAATTTAGTTTGTGGAACATATGTGTATGTGTGATGAACATCCTGGGCACATATATGCATCAGTTCTCGGTTCCGTGGTTTTCCACAAAATTGAGGGCGTCACACATGCAAGCCATGCTAGAACACGTACAAACTAAACTGCATCATAGGATTAACATGCATATGCATCCTTACATCTTAAAGTAGAGTTAGTTCATGATGATTGATTGCTATGAATCTTGTTTGTGCATGATCGCGTATAGAAGGACAAGCTCAGGGAGCTGTCTACGACGAGCTGCAACAACAAGGTTTCGAGATCCAAGAGCAACAGGAAACGCAAGAACAAGTCAAGTGCTCCTTGACCATATTGATCCCATATTTTGGAAAACTGTTTTGTTGCGAAATGGTGTGTGTGCTGAGTCAAATTGATGGGAAACCCTTTTATAGGAGTTTACTACTTTTGGTTAAACCACCCTTGTCGCTAGGGAAGTTTATGAGTCGGGTATGGTTTTTGCTTTTATGCTTCGCTGAGTCCATGGGATATGGGATGCGAGATAGATGTGTCTAGCTAACTGCACTCGTATGAACAATGAGAAACTGATGTTGTTAATGAACATGAATCGGAGGGAGATCTAGGCAAGCCTAGGTTTGTGAATGAGGAAGAATGAGACGGTGGTTTACTTGCCGTAGATCTAAGGACCGGTTCATGCCAGCCATGCCAGGATAACAGTGCCACCATAAGGCCAAGTATGGGTGCGGCTTAGCTGAGTAATTAGGTAAGTTACTAGATTGTTATCGACCTTGGAAGGCGCGGGGAATGAGAGTCGAGTGAGGACTTCCCGGGGAACTGCATGGCACAAGAGGAGGCCCGTGGGTGGGAGAATTTAAGATTCTAGCCTGCCGGTGAAATCTTAGTGAGTCCATACATCTAGTAGCCCCTTTGTAAAGGTTATTTTGTGATCTCTTGGCCATACACCGACGGTTGTGTACTGGTATAATGGAGGTTCTGCAGTCGCCAACGGGTGACGAAATCACCAACTTGTGGGTAAAGTGGTGCAAACTCTGCAGAGTCTAAAACTATCATGATAGCCGAGCATACGGTCACGAGGGCCTGGACATCTCACATGATGTGATGCCCTCAATTCTGTGGAAAACCACGGAACCGAGAACTGATGCATATGTGTGCCCAGGATGTTTATCACACATACACATATGTTCCACAAACTGAATTCAGAATATATATTACCACGAATAACAGAGTTTATTACAATGTTTCATGAGCCTTGGACCCATGCTCATAGCGGAAGTCTTATTTTTATGCAGCGGAAGTCTTCTAACTAATGTGGAAGTGGTTTAACTAATGCGGAAGCAAATCTAAGCAGCAATGGCTCCATCTCTATTCCATCCCCACAGGCAAGGTTGAGAACAGATCACACGCCTAATGCTCCATTTGGTCCTCATAGTAGTCTTCTCCTGCTGCTGCTGATGAAATAATAATGCAAGTTTGAGTACAATGATGTACTCAGCAAGTGCGAGAAAATATGATATGAACCTCATAGCAAGGTAGGTATAAAAAGGCTCATTTGCAGAAAAGCAGATTTATAAAACCATGATAAAACAACAACTTAACTTTAGATGAATGTAATCCTAGCATGTATTAAATTACCAACATACCTCCATCACTTTCCATGTTCCACCCAAATATTAACCAACTTCATTCTTGCTCACGAATACCTCCTCGTATTCGCTACCATCTCATGAATACCTTCTCGTATTCGCTACCATCTTATCTCATAAACAACTTCGTCTCACACCGAGACCAATCTCGTTGCCATGACTCAACAGTCATGCAACCATCTTGTCACCCGGACTCAACAGTCCCAAAACCAAACCATAACCATAATCAATAACCATAACCAAGAACCATCCAAACTAATCATGGCAGTTGGCCAGGCGCTCGTGACCGTAAGCTCGGCTATCATGATAGTTTTAAGAACCCTGCAGAGTTTGCACCTCTTTACCCACAAGTTTGTGATTTCGTCACCCGTCGGCGACTGCAGAACCTCCATTATACCAATACACAACCGTCGGTGTATGGCCAAGAGATCACAAAATAGCCTTTACAAAGGGGCTACTAGATGTATGGACTCACTAAGGTTTCACCGGCAGGCTAGAATCTCCGATTCTCCCACCCACGGGCCCCTTCTTGGGCCATGTAGTTCCCAGGGCAGTCCTCACTCGACTCCCATTCCCCGCGCCTTCCACAGTCCATAACACTCCAGCAACTTACCTAATTACTCAGCTAAGCCGCACCCATACTTGGCCTTGTGGTGGCACTGTTATCCTGGCATGTGCATGCATGAACCGATCCTTAGATCTACGGCAAGTAAACCACCATCTCATGCTACCTCATTCACAAACCCAGGCTTACCTAGATCTCCCTCCGATCCATGTTTATTAACATCATCCGTTTCTCATTATCATTACGAGTGCAGTTAGCTAGACACATCTATCTCACTTCCCAATCCCATGGACTCAGCGAAGCATAAAGCAAAAACCATACCCGACTCATAAACTTCCCTAGCGACAAGGGTGGTTTAACCAAAACTAGTAAACTCCTATAAAAACAGTTTCCCATTATGTGACTCAGCACACACACCTTTTCGCAAAACAAAACAGTTTCACCCAAAACATAGGATCAATATGGTCAAGGAGCACTTGCCTTGTTCTTGCAGTTCCGGTTGTTCTTGGATCTCAAAACCTTGTTGCTGCAGCTCGTCGTAGACAGCTCCCTGAGCTTGTCCTGCTATGTAGGATCACGTGCATACAAGATTCACAACAATCAATATCATGCACAAACCTTAAACTATATGCGATGATGCATATGCATGCTATCCTATGATTAGTTTTATTAGATTGGTTTGTACGTGTTCTTGTATGGCTTGCATGGATTTTATGATGAACAGAGGTGTTCGGATCAAAGGTGTACGTGGCGATGATCTTGTCTTTAGATCAACCTGATCATCAAGTGATCTGTCCACGAGAAGGCTTCTGTTTGAAAGGAAATCAAAGAACAGATGCAAAGAAAACACAATGATGCCGTAAGGTGGTATTGGAGACCTACCTTACGTTCTTCTCGGTCTCGAGGTCCTCCTCAGATCGTTGGGCTTTCCTCCGGCGATCTTCCTTGCTGCACTCCGGTGATGGTTTACTCGGCGGGTTGGGACTAGGGCTCTAAGTCGTCGGCTCAGGAGTTGGAAAAGAAGTTTGTGGTTTCGGCCAGAGGTTCTGGGTTCTATTTATAATCGGGAACAGAAGAGTCCTAATCTGATTGTATCCCGAATAAGAGTCCTGTTCAAATTTGTCGTTAATCTTACAACTTATCTTTAGTTGATTTGGTGCGGTATCATTGTGGAATTCAGGTCGGTTTCTGTTCCGGTATTTCTACGCGTACAGAATCCAAAAACCGTTCCTAGAACTCGTTACCTCCTCGGTGATGAGCTCCGGAAGCTCCACGTGTCCACCGGGTCCTGGTCTCTCCCTTTCCGCAAAGACGAGCTCCGGTTGTGCCGCGTGTCAAGCGAGCAAGACCTCCTCTTCTTCGGAGGTGAGCTCCGCGTGCGCCACGTATCCTGGCGGTCAGGACCTCCTGTCTTACTCGAAGGTGGCTCCGCACACACCACGTGTCAGTGCCGGACCCTTCCTCTCTTCTCAGAGACAAGCTCCGAGGTTGACACGTGTCCAACAGTGACGGACTTCCCAGAGATAAGCTCCGGTGGCGACATGTGTTCAATGGAACCGGACCTCTTGGAGGTGAGCTCTGAGTTCGACATGTATCCCGCGTGACCGGTCCTCTGATTTCCATGGTGACTAGCTCCGAAGGTGACATGTGTCCTGCGGAAAATGCCTTTGCTTCTTCCGCAGAGGCTAGCTCAGGGCAACACGTGTCCCACAGGGTCGGACCTCTCCCCTTTTGCGGAGATGAGCCTCGAGCCTGCCACGTAGCCATTTTAGCGGCGTACCTCTCCCCACTTCGCAGGGATGAGCTCCGAACACTCCACGTGGCCAGCGGGCCGCGGAAGTTGTCTTCGAAGCTCTCTATGAACTAGATTCGGCTCTTACTGGCTATGTTTTTGATATTTCCTCTGTTCCCACTTCTTTTTTAAAATGTTTTCTCTACATGAAATATGAATACATGCAGAAACCAGAGATGAGGGTGTCACAAATCTACCCCCCTTAAATTGAATCTCACCCTAGAGATTCGTCAGTAGAGAACAGATGAGGAAATTCTGCCTTGATGTCTTCTTCACGCTTCCATGTGGCTTCAGCTTCGGTGTGATGGCTCCATTGTACCTTGCACCATCGGATCACTTTGTTTCTGGTGACCCTTTCCTTTACGTCCAAAATTCGGACAGGGTGCTCCGTGTAAGTCAGGTCCTCTTGAAGTTCAAGCTCTTCCATTGGTATTCGTTCCCCTGGTACTCTCAACCATTTCTTGAGCTGAGATACATGAAACACGTCATGGACGTCGGAGAGGTGCGTTGGGAGCTCTAGTTGATAGGCTACTTCTCCTCGCTTGTCCAAAATCTTAAATGGTCCGATGTAGCGAGGTGCTAGCTTGCCTTTGACGTTGAAACGTCGTTGGCCTCGGATAGGCGATACCTTAAGGTATACGAAGTCTCCTATTTCAAAAGTCAACCTCCTTCGCCTATTGTCCGCATAGCCTTTTTGTCGTGACTGGGCAGCCTTTAAGTTCTCCCGTACCGTTTGGACATGCTTTTCAGCTTCTTGTAGCACTTCGGGTCCAAACACCTGGTTCTCTCCGGTTTCGTTCCAGAACAGTGGAGTTCTACACCGCCTACCATATAATGCTTCGAAAGGTGACATCTTCAAGCTAGCTTGATAGCTGTTGTTATAGGAGAATTCGGCATACGGTAAACTCCTATCCCAACTACGCCCACGTTTCAGGGCGCAAGCTCTCAACATGTCCTCCAAAATCTGGTTTGTCCTTTCGGTTTGCCCATCGGTTTGTGGGTGATAGGCGGAGCTAAAATCCAGTCGTGTACCCATAGCTTCCTGCAGCTTCCTCCAGAATCTAGAGGTAAACTGAGAACCTCGATCTGAGACTATCCTCCTCCGGACTCCATGACGGCATACGATCTGCTCCATGTACAACTCGGCTAATTGTGCAACGTTGTACTTGGCCCTTACAGGGAGAAAATAGGCGGTTTTCGTCAATCGGTCCACGATAACCCAGATGGAGTCGTAACCCGACTGAGTACGTGGCAATCCGACGATGAAATCCATACTGATGTCCTCCCACTTCCACTCTGGTACCTTCAAAGGTTGCAACAATCCAGCGGGTTTTTGATGTTCGGCCTTCACCCGTTGGCATGTGTCGCATAGGGCAACGTATTCGGCTATATCCCTCTTCATACCATCCCACCGATAACAAGTTTTCAAGTCCTTGTACATTTTGGTACTTCCGGGATGTATAGAATAGGGTGAATCATGTGCCTCCTTCAATATCATGTCGCGGAGGTGTTTCATGTTAGGCATACAAATCCTTTTTCCTAGCCAAAGCGTACCCTTCTCATCTTCTTTGAAATCCTTCTCTATTCCTTGCCGGATTCCTTCCTTGATCTCCTCATCCGTTGCTTGACCATCCCTTATCTCTTGCTCCAATGAGGAGTGGATCTCCATCATTAACATGTTGTTCAAGAATCCAAGGTGCAACCGTTCGAACTCCTTACGTAGTTCGGGTGGTAGCTCCCGAACTGTGAGTTGGTGACATGCTCCCTTTCAGCTCAATGCATCAGCTACTACATTGGCCTTCATAGGGTGATAGTTAATTCCAACATCGTAATCCTTGATAAGTTCCAACCATCGACGTTGCCTCAAATTCAAGTCCGTTTGTGTAAATATGTACTTGAGGCTTTTATGATCCGTATAGATCTCACATCGATGACCAAGGATATAATGTCTACAAATCTTCAATGCATGCACTACTGCTGCTAGCTCCAAGTCATGTGTAGGATAATTAAGCTCATGCTTCTTTAATTGTCGTGAGGCATAGGCTACCACTTGTCCCTTTTGCATGAGCACACATCCGAGCCCCTGTCTAGATGCGTCACAATATATGTCAAAGCTCTTACTTACGTCTGGCAATACCAGAACCGGTGCTATGGTTAGCCTTTTCTTGAGTTCCTCAAAACTTTCTTGGCATGCTGGTGTCCATTGGAAGAATTTTACCTTCATTAGCAACTCCGTCATAGGCTTTGCTATCTTAGAGAAGTCTTTAATGAAGCGTCGATAGTATCCAGCCATCCCAAGAAAACTCCGAATATCCCTTACGCTCTGCGGTTGGTCCCACTTCAGAACATCTCTCACTTTTCCGGGATCAACCGATACCCCTTCCTTGGAGATAATGTGGACTAGGAATGATATTTCCTTTAGCCAAAATTGACACTTGTTAAGCTTGGCATACAATTGATGCTCACGCAATTTCTGCAAGGTCAATTTCAAATGTTCTTCATGCTCCTCCTCACTTTTTGAATACACCATAATGTCATCGATGAAAACCACGACGAACTTATCCAAGTACTCCATGAAAACCTTGTTCATGAGGTACATGAAGTATGCTGGTGCATTTGTTAATCCAAAAGGCATGACGGTATATTCATACGAACCATACCGTGTTCGAAAGGCTGTCTTGGGTATATCGGAGGGCTGAATCTTCAGCTGGAAGTATCCCGACCGAAGATCAATCTTGGAGAACACTCGGGCTCCTTTCATTTGGTCAAATAGGTCCTCTATACGGGGCAGATGGTATTTGTTCTTGATTGTCACCTCGTTGAGAGACCTATAGTCCACGCACATCCTTTGGGTTCCATCCTTCTTGTCTACGAAGAGCACAGGAGCTCCCCATGGTGATGAGTTTGGACATATAAAACCCTTCTCCAACTGCTCTTGAATTTGCTTCTTGAGTTCTACTAGTTCATTGACGGGCATCCTATAGGGTCTCTTGGCTATGGGTGCAGTTCCGGGTACCAAATCAATGGCAAACTCAATGTCCCGATCAGGGGGCATACCTGGAAGCTCTTCCCGGAACACGTCCGAAAATTCCTGAACCACCGGAATGCTGTCCAATGTGGTTCCTTCGACGCAGTTCAAAATTGCCCTTTCGGTTGTTTGCTGGGCTTACTCAAACTCGACACGAATACCGTGCTCGTTTGTCAACTGCACGCTCCTTTCAGCACATTGGATTACTCCGTTGTGCTTGCTTAACCAATCCATCCCGAGTATAATGTCAATCCCTTGGGAATTCAAGATAATAAGGTTGGCAAGAAAGTCTACCCCCTTATTTTAAGGCTTACTTTCGTACATACTATATTAGTCCTCATTTCTCCTCCGGGAGAATTAACTAACATAGCACATTCTAAGTGGGATACGGGTAGATGATGTTTGGCAACATACTTGGATGATATGAAGGAATGTGATGCTCCGGAATCAAATAAGATGGTGGCTGGGTTGGAGTTGGCAAGGAACATACCAATTACGACGTCCTCAGCCTGTTGTGCTTCCTCAGCAGAGACACGGTTCACGTTGCCGCGAGCATAGTTCTGCTGTCCATGGTTTCCTTGATTGTCCCCTCCGTTCGGTCGGGGGTACTTCTTGGGCACGTTACCTTGCTGTCCAGGGCCTCTCCTCGGGCACTGGTTCGCAAAGTGTGCCAGTTCCCCGCAAGCAAAGCATGCCCTGTTGCCCACGGCAGCAGGTACGTTGGGGCGGGGGTTTTGAGCAGGGGCACCCATGTTGGGACGGGGCGCAGGAGGCATGGGCACGCGAGGTTCTGGTGCAACGAGTTGTTGCTGTGGTGGCTGACCAGGGCGGTATGCAGGAGTGGTCGATCCATACTGCGGTGCAGCTGGGGGCATGTACCGAGGTCGTACGTTGCTCCCTTGTGGCTGGTATGGCATCTTACTCTTGCCCTCTCGCTCGATCTCTTTAATCTTGCTTTCGACCACTATAGCCTTGTCAACCAGCTTCTGGAATCTTACGTAGTCATTGTTGAGGAGCTGAACCTGGACCTCATTGTTCAACCCTCTCATGAACAGGTACTGCTTCCTCTGGTCTGAGTTGACATCCTCGGGGGCATACCGGGACAGTTGCTTGAACTTGTTGAGGTACTCATTCACACTTCTCTGTCCTTGGCAGAGACCTACAAATTCCTGTCTCTTGAGCATCATTACACCAGCAGGGATGTAATGAGAGCGGAAACTCTCCTTGAACTCAGTCCAAGTGATCATCTCCGGGTCGACATGAGCGTTGCTTAGGGCATCCCACCAGTCAGCGGCGGCTCCCGTAAGTTGGTGCGACACAAAGAGGACCTTCTCTCGGTCATTGCACTGCACTATGGCAAGCTTCTTCTCCATGGATTTCAACCAGTCGTCGGCCTCCATGGGGTCGTTGGCTTGAGCAAAGGTGGGTGGTCGAGTCCTCATGAACTCTCCCAACCTGTTATGAGCCGGTGGTGGTTGTGGCGGTGGTGCCGGAACAGGGTTGTTGTTGTTGGCCTGCAATTGGCCCAAAGTTTTGATCATAGTTTGCATAAGTTGGTTCTGCATGGCCATCAACCATTCCAGGTGGTTCTTGCCAGCTCCGGGGTTAACAGGAACTTCATCGTGACCATCCTCTTGGTTGTCACGGGCGTTCCTTCGGCCGGTGTTTCCTCTCACGATCTGTGAGAGAGATTGCAATAGAATAGAAGGTTAAAAAGTTAGGTAGTTTTCCTCAACTATATGAATCAAGGTGAGTTGGACTATATATATATACTAACCCATATGAGAATTTGAACAAGTGTCGAAACATCTCACACCTCTTTCTACCTACGTGTGGATATGGGCAACGTTTTGAGACGTCCCACAACTCACACTAAGCATATAATCACAAACAATCATCACAAGGGTTCACACAACTCCTATTCAAGGATGGTTTCCGATGTCAAGGTAGTTTCAAGGTCAATCTAAGCGTCCTAGGGTGCTTCCTATGGTCAGCGTGGCTTAGCTACCAATCTGTGTCTGATACCAATCTGTGATTCCTATTTAGGTGTGTAACCTACTGTCAACCCGTGGCTCTAATATCAATCTGAGATTTCTATCTAGGCGTGTAACCTACTTTCAACCCGTGGCTCTGATACCAATCTGTGATGCCCTCAATTCTGTGGAAAACCACGGAACCGAGAACTGATGCATATGTGTGCCCAGGATGTTTATCACACATACACATATGTTCCACAAACTAAATTCAGAATATATATTACCACGAATAACAGAGTTTATTACAATGTTTCATGAGTCTTGGACCCATGCTCATAGCGGAAGTCTTATTTTTATGCAGCGGAAGTCTTCTAACTAATGCGGAAGCAAATCTAAGCAGCAATGGCTCCATCTCTATTCCATCCCCACAGGCAAGGTTGACAACAGATCACACGCCTAATGCTCCATTTGGTCCACATAGTAGTCCTCTCCTGCTGCTGATGATGAAATAATAATGCAAGTTTGAGTACAATGATGTACTCAGCAAGTGCGGGAAAATATGATATGAAGCTCATAGCAAGGTAGGTATAAAAAGGCTCATTTGCAGAAAAGCAGATTTATAAAACCATGATAAAACAGCAACTTAACTTTAGATGAATGTAATCCCAGCATGTATTAAATTACCAACATACCTCCATCACTTTCCATGTTCCACCCGAACATTAACCAACTTCATTCTTGGTCACGAATACCTCCTCGTATTCGCTACCATCTCACGAATACCTTCTCGTATTCACTACCATCTTATCTCATAAACAACTTCGTCTCACACCGAGACCAATCTCGTTGCCATGACTCAACAGTCATGCAACCATCTTGTCACCCGGACTCAACAGTTCCAAAACCAAACCATAACCATAATCAATAACCATAACCAAGAACCATCCCAATAACCATCCCAACTAATCATGGCAGTTGGCCAGGCGCTCATGACCGTAAGCTCGGCTATCATGATAATTTTAAGAACCCTGCAGAGTTTGCACCTCTTTACCCACAAGTTTGTGATTTCGTCACCCGTCAGCGACTGCAGAACCTCCATTATACCAGTACACAACCGTCGGTGTATGGTCAAGAGATCACAAAATAGCCTTTACAAAGGGGTTACTAGATGTATGGACTCACTAAGGTTTCACCGGCAGGCTAGAATCTCCAATTCTTCCACCCACGGGCCCCTTCTTGTGCCATGCAGTTCCCAGGGCAGTCCTCACTCGACTCCCAATCCCCGCGCCTTCCACAGTCCATAACACTCTAGCAACTTACATAATTACTCAACTAAGCCGCACCCATACATGGCCTTGTGGTGGCACTGTTATCCTGGCATGTGCATGCATGAACCGGTCCTTAGATCTACGGCAAGTAAACCACCATCTTATGCTACCTCATTCACAAACCCAGGCTTGCCTAGATCTCCCTCCGATCCATATTTATTAACATCATCAGTTTCTCATTATCATTACAAGTGCAGTTAGCTAGACACATCTATCTCGCTTCCCAATCCCATGGACTCAGCGAAGCATAAAGCAAAAACCATACCCGACTCATAAACTTCCCTGGCGACAAGGGTGGTTTAACCAAAACTAGTAAACTCCTATAAAAAGGGTTTCCCGTCATGTTTGACTCAGCACACACACCTTTTCACAAAACAAAACAGTTTCACCCAAAACATAGGATCAATATGGTCAAGGAGCACTTGCCTTGTTCTTGCGGTTCCGGTTGTTCTTGGATCTCAAAACCTTGTTGCCGCAGCTCGTCGTAGACAGCTCCCTGAGCTTGTCCTGCTATGTAGGATCACGTGCATACAAGATTCACAGCAATCAATATCATGCACAAACCTTAAACTAGATGCGATGATGCATATGCATGCTATCCTATGATTAGTTTTATTAGATTGGTTTGTACGTGTTCTTGTATAGCTTGAATGGATTTTATGATGAACAAAGGTGTTCGGATCAAAGGTGGACGTGGCGATGATTTTGTCTTTAGATCAACCTGATCATCAATGATCTGTCCACGAGAAGGCTTCTGTTCAAAAGGAAATCAAAGAACAGATGCAAAGAAAACACAACGATGTCATAAGGTCATATTGGATACCTACCTTACGTTTTTCTCGGTCTCGAGGTCCTCCTCAGATCGTTGGGCTATCCTCCGGTGATCTTCCTTGCTGCACTCCGGCGATGGTTTACTCGGCGGGTTGGGACTAGGGCTCTAAGTCGTCGGCTTAGGAGTTGGAAAAGAAGTTTGTGGTTTCGGCCAGAGGTTCTGGGTTCTATTTATAATCGGGAAGAGAAGAGTCCTAATCTTATTGTATCCCGAATAAGAGTCCTGTTCAAATTTGTCGTTGAATCTTATAACTTATCTTTAGTTAATTTGGTGCGGTATCATTGTGGAATTCAGGTCGGTTTCTGTTCCGGTATTTCTACGCGTACAGAATCCAAAAACCGTTCCTAGAACTCATTACCTCCTAGGTGATGAGCTCCGGAAGCTCCACGTGTCCACCGGGTCCTGGTATCTCCCTTTCCGCAAAGACGAGCTCCGGTTGTGCCGCGTGTCAAGCGAGCAAGACCTCCCTCTTTTTTGGAGGTGAGCTCCGCGTGCGCCACGTATCCTGGCAGTCGGGACCTCCTCTCTTACTCGAAGGTGGCTCCGCACACGCCACGTGTCAGTGCCGGACCCTTCCTCTCTTCTCAGAGACAAGCTCCGAGGTCGACACGTGTCCAACAGTGACGGACTTCCCGGAGATAAGCTCCGGTGGCGACATGTGTTCAATGGAACCGAACCTCTTGGAGGTGAGCTCCGAGATCGACATGTATCCCGCGCGACCGGTCCTCTGATTTCCATGGTGACTAGCTCCGAAGGTGACATGTGTCCTACGGAAAATGCCTTTGCTCCTTTCGCAGAGGCTAGCTCAGGGCAACACGTGTCCCACAGGGTCGGACCTCTCCCCTTTTGCGGAGATGAGCCCTGAGCTTGCCACATAGCCATTTTAGCGACGGACCTCTCCCCGCTTTGTAGGGATGAGCTCCGAACACGCCACGTGGCCAGCGGGCCGCGGAAGTTGTCTTCGACGCTCTCTGTGAACTGGATTCGGCTCTTACTGGCTAACTTTTTGATATTTCCTCTGTTCCCACTGCTTTTTTTAAATGTTTTCTCTACATGAAATATGAATACATGCAGAAACCAGAGATGAGGGTGTCACACATGATTAGTTCTGATGGTTTTTAGGATGGTTTGGTTTTAGTGATGGTTTGGTCTTTGGATTTGGTTTTCGGGACTGTTGAGTCCGGGTAATGAGATTGGTTGCATGACTGTTGAGTCATGGCAACGAGAATTGGTCTTGGAAGGAGACGGAATTGATTATGAAATGGTAGTGAATACGAGATGGTATTCTTGAGATGGTAGTGAATACGAGATGGTATTCATGAGCAAAGTTGAGAAAGATTAATGTCTGGTTGAGACATAGAAAGGGATGAATCATAATGGAGGTATGTTAATGTTTAAATACATGTTGAGATTACATTCACTTAAAGCTAAGTTGCTATTTTTATCGTGTTTTAAGAAATAAAATTTGTTTTCTGCAATGAGCCTTTTTTTATACCTTCCTTGCTGTGAGCTACATATCATATTTTCCCGCACTTGCTGAGCACATCATGTACTCAAACTTGCATTATTACTTCATCATCAGCAACATGAGAGGAGTACTATGAAGACCACGTGGAGGATTAGGCGTGTAATCTGTCCTCAACCTTGCCTGTGAGGATGGAGTAGAGATGGAGCCGCTGCTGCTGCTTATTTTGCTTCCACAATAGTTTAGAAGACTTCCGCTGCTAAGATCTAGACTTCCGCTGCTAAGATATGACTTCCGCTGCTAGCATGAGTCCAAGACTCATGAGACATTGTAATAAACCCTGTTATTCGTGGTAATATATATTATGAATTCAGTTTGTGGAACATATGTATATGTGTGATGAACATCCTGGGCACACATATGCATCAGTTCTCGGTTCTGTGTTCTACAGAATTGAGGGCGTCACAGATTGGTATCAGAAGTTGAAACAGAGAAAATATCAAAAAGATAGCCAAAAAGAGCAAATTCCAGTTCACCAAGAGCGCTGAAGACAATTCCCGCGGCCCGCTGGCCACGTGGCGCCTTCGGAGCTCATTCCCGGAAAGGGGGAGAGGTCCGCCGCCAAACTGGCTACGTGGCAGGCTCAGGGCTCGTCTGTGAAAAAGGGCGAGGTCCGACCCCGAGGAACACGTGTTGCCCCCAGAGCTAGCCTCTGCGGAAGGAGCGAGGCCAGTCCCGCAGGGCACATGTTGGCTGCGGAGCTAGTCCCTACGGAAAAGAAAAGGTCGAGTCGCGTGGGACACGTGTCACTCTTGGAGCTCATCTCTGAGAGGTCCAGCCCCGCTAGACACGTGTCGCTCTCGGAGCTCACCTTCGAGAGGTCCGGTCCTACTGAACACGTGTCACCTCCGGAGCTTGCCTCCGTGAGGTCCGACACTTTCGGACACGTGTCACCTCCGGAGCTTGCCTCCGCGAGGTCCGACGCTAATGGACACGTGTCAACCTCAGAGCTCGTCTCTGAGGAGAAAAGAAGTTTGTCGCTGTTAGGACACGTGGCTCTATCGGAGCTCACCTCCGAAGAGAGGGGAGGTCCGGCTCTGACCTGTGGCATTCTCGGAGCCACCTCCGAAGAGAGGGGAGGTCCGGAACTGACACATGACATTCGCGGATCTCGCCTCTGTTGAGAGGGGAGGTCCCGACCCACCAGACACGTGGCGCACGCGGAGCTCGTCTCTGGCGAGAGGGGAGGTCCCGCCCGCCAGGGCGCGTGGCGCACGCGGAGCTCACCTCTGAGTAAGAGGGAGGTCTCGCCCGCCTGACACGCGGCACAAACAGAGCTCGTCTCTGCGGAAAAGGGAAGCCCAAGCCTCTGCAGAACACGTGGAGCCACCGGAGCTTATCCCTGCGCAAGGACGCGATTTTGAAGCGGTTTTTGCCTCTGTACGCGTGGGAATACCGGTACGGGAGGAAACCGACATGATTTCCACATTGCTACCGCACCAAATCAACTAAAGATAAGTTGTTAAGATTCAAAAACAATTTGAATAGGACTCTGTCGATGTGTTCGGTCGACACTTCCCCCGGGCCTGCACTGGGCAGCCCGCGGAGGTTCTTTTTTCGGTGGGGCTAGTCCCTTGCGGAGAGCTTGCGCGGATGGATGAGTTAGTAAGAGCTTGACACTGTGAGTTTTACATGGTTCAGGCCGCCGGAGCGTAAAACCCTACGTCCATGGCGAGCTATGGAGCTCGCTATATTGCTTGCTGCTCAAGGCCGGAGTCCTGAGCATGGGGGTGAGTTACAGCTTGGGTGTGAATGGCTAGCGTATGAGTAGCGGAGGTGCGAACCCTTGCTACCGTCGCCTACCCGAGTCTTTTATAGTCCAAGACTCGGGTGGCTTACAAGGGGGGCCCGGGACCCGACAGGTGGTCCCGGGGAGATTTCCTGCAGACTATCGTATCCACAGTTATGCCGGTAGTTGTCTCTGGCTGTCGAAGGCTTCTGAGTCTTTGTCTTGCAGCCCTGCCCGGGCCGCATGCTAGTCGTAGTGGATGATGACGGCGGGGGCGGCATGGGATGTCTTGTCGCTGCGTTTATTGGCTGGCAGGCTCTGACACCGCGCGCCAGTCTATGATGCGACTGGGCGCAACGGCACCTGACAGAGGTGTGCTCCGTGTCTCCGCGTCTTGGGAAGACGCGGGCCTTGAATACCTTGTACGGGCAAGGTATGGGGCGTCTTTACGCCCGCTGCCTATTGCTCGGGGGCAGGCAGCGTTCTTTTGCTGGCCATGTGGCGGGCCCGGAGCCCTCCTTAGAGGAGAAGGGGGGTCCGGCCCCGCGGGACATGTGGAGCCTTCGGACCTCTCCCGGCGGAGGGGGAGGTTCGGCTTCTGTCAGCCACATGGCGGACCCGGAGCTCCTCTCCGAGTAGAGGGAGGTCCGGCCCCACCGGATACGTGGCACCTTCGGACCTCTCTCCCGTAGAGGGGGAGGTCCGGCTTCTGTATGCCACGTGGCAGACCCGGAGCTCTCCTTTGAGGAGAGGGAGGTCCGGCCCGCCGGACGCGTGGCGCCTTCGGAGCTCTCTCCCGCGGAGGGGGAGGTCTGGCTTCTGCAGGCCACGTGGTGAGCCCGAAGCTCTCCTCTGAGGAGAGGGAGGTCCGGCCCCGCCAAACGCGTGGTGCCATCGGTACTCTCCCTACGGAGAAGGGCGAGTTCCTTAGGCATTTTCCCCTGTGCGCGGGGGTACCCCATATCGCGGGTACCGACAGTGGCCCCCGGGCTCTCCTCGGGGGAGGTAACGAGCCCGAGGTGAGGCCTTCTCCTACCCGCGCACTTTCTTGTCTTGAGTACTCCCTGTGCTGGCAGGGTTTTGACGGCTTCGGAGTTCAGCCTCTTAGGAGAGGGTGAAGCCTGGCATCAGAGCTCGGCCCGGCTGTGGGGGCGGAGGTCCGGAAGTCATCGGAGCTCAGGCCAGCGACGGGCGTGAGGTTCGGCATCGGCGCTCGCCTCTGAAAGGAGGGCGAGGGCTGGCCTCGGAACTTGGCCCAGCTGCGGGGGCGAAGGTCCGGAAGTCATCGAAGCTGAGGCCAGCGAAGGGCGAGAGGTTCGGCATCAGCGCTTGCCTCTGAAAGGAGGGCGAGGGCTGGCCTCGGAGCTCGACCTGGCTGTGGAGGTGGAGTCCGGAAGTCATCGGAGCTCAGGCCAACGAAGGGCGTGAGGTCCGGCATCAGCGCTCGCCTCTGAAAGGAGGGCGAGGGCTGGCCTCAGAGCTTGGCCCAGCTGCGGGGGCGGAGGTCCGGAGCTGCTCAGTGGCCTCCCCTTTCCTGTCCCTTAGTCTCATTTGGCTTACTGTCCCAGGCCGGAATGCGGGGCTTGGGTAATCCAGTGCACTTGGTCCCGGAGGTCTGGCCCCAGCCCCAGTCAGGGTGTAACCGTCCGGCTCCCTGGTACTCAGACCGTAGCGCCGGGAGGCAGAGTGCGCATGCTTTGGGTGCAAGACCGGGCAAAGCAAGGCTCCTGACCCCCCGGTCTAGCGTAGGTCTTTTCTCGGAGGAAACCAACTGGCGGTACAGTACCCTTATAGGGGGAGATCCAAAAGGCCACCGGGCCTCTGGCAGGTACCCCAAGCACTACCGCCTTCGGCAGGACGGCAAATATCGACTATGCATGAGAGCCGGAAAGAGGAGCCGAGTGTACAATGGACGCACACTGTCTAGAGCGTGGGGAGGTGTTCATATAAATTAATGTGTAATTCAAATAAACACCTAAGTAAGCATGGTGAACTTACTGGGTAGCGTCGCAGCGCCTGTCTTCACGCAGAGCGGGTCATGCGTGGCTTCGTCGTACGCTGGACACGGGGGGACCCCCATGGCTATATCAGGGGGAAGCATGGCTTCGGCCCCGCATACCATGTGGAAGGGTAGTTCCTGTGACCCGGCCCTGGGAAGTCCAGCTGGCCCTCGACATGGAGGAGCCGGTATCCCCCGACGGCTCTGGGTGCGCGTCTGCACCGGTTGTGTGGGTCTGCTTGGCGTGGACCTGGCACGCATTGCATCCCTAACCGGTTTGACGGCGTCCAGGTGGCTCTCGGTCAGTAGGAGCCATGCCGGGTGGCTTAACCGACCAACGTGCGGGATGATGAGCGTTCCCAGCACTCGCCTCCTTGGAGTACTGCGAGCTAATCGCAGCCTTCCTCCTGGGTTATGCACCGCAATAGGATGTCGTGGCGCCACGCCAGTAAAGATACCAGCGCGTAGCACTTAGCCATCCGCACCACCCGTTTAGCGGATGCACGTTCATCAGGAAGGATGTCCTTCAAGGAGTCCCGGACCTCCGTGGTCCATGCATCGGGACTACTTGAGCTTCTGGATCTTGAGCGCTGGGTTGCACGGAGTGTCCAGTGACTCTTACGATCCTTTGGCGGCATACAGGGCCGCCGGGACTGCCTAGCTTCGAGGCACTGGTTCAGCCCCCTTAGCCCGGCTCGGCAGGCCGGGCTGTGGACCGCAGCAACATCCTCTCGATGACTCCTTCGTGCGCAGGGGCTCTGATGGAGGCTTTCGTTGAGAGGTCGTCAGCTGCGGCCGTGCCAGCGCGCGGTACATGGCGCAGGTCCAAGGCGAGGAAGTCTTTCTCCAACATCCGCACGTGGAGCAGATAAGCAGCTAGCTGTGGGTCATTGCAGGGGCATTCACCCTTAACTTGCTTGATAACTAGCTGGGAGTCGCCCTGCGCCAACAACTGGCGAGCACCCAGAGATAGGACTGTCTTTTAGGCCAAAGATGAGTGCTTCATACTCTGCCAAGTTGTTGGTTGCCTTGGAATTGAGACGCACCATGTACCCAGACTGCTCCCCCGATGGCATGAGGAGCAGTACGCCGGCACCGGCCCCCTGCTTTCGCGAGGAGCTGTTGAAGAAGAGCGTCCAGTGAGGCCCGGTGAAGACCGGAGCTCGGTACTTTGGTTGACCGTCTTCGCGGCCCCCTGGGTCAGCCTTCGTTGGCGTCCACTCAGCCACGAAGTCAGCCAGTGCTTGGCTCTTGGCTGTCTGACGTGGTCGGGAGCTCAGCTTGAACTCCGCCGTCTTCGGGCTGTCTTCCGGCTTCGGAAGCTGGCAGTGAGTGCCAACTCCGCCCTCCGGCTGCTCTGGCGCACTTGTCCGCCAGGCTGAAGATCTCGGAGGCATCGCAGACCTCTCTGGTTGCAAGCCTCTCAAGCATCTTCTCGTCCCGGACACTGTCGAAGTGCCGCCACCACAGAAGCACTTTGAATATGCGGAATGGTGTTGCGTAGCTGGGAGAACCGCTGGATGAAGGAGCGCAGCGACTCCCCAGGTTGTTGCTTGATGACGTGGAGGTCAGGCTCCGTGCCGGGACGGGTGTAGGAGCTGCCGAAGTTGGAGATGAACTGCCGGAAGAGCTCTCCCCAGGAAGTTATGGAACCATGAGGGAGGTTCATTAGCCAAGACCGGGCTGGGCCGGTCAAGGCGATGGGGAAGTACTTTGGCCATGACGGCCTCATCCCCTCCTGCGGCAAGTACGGCGGTGGAGTGGATCTGGAGGAACCCCGCCGGGTTGACGCTGCCGTCGTACTTCTCGGGCAGGTTCGGCCGAAACTTGCGCGGCCACCTCGTGAAGCGGAGGTGGGGCTCCAGGGCCGTACATCCTGCCCCTGTTGCTGCAGGCGTTGGTGCCGCGAACGCTTGGTTCGCCGCTGGCACAGTGTACCCCGGTATGGGCAAGGCTGCGCCATAGACCGGGGGCGCCGTTTGCAGGACATATGGCTGTGGCATATGCTGCGTGGCGTATGTCTGGGGCAGAGTTCGCGTGGCGAAAGTCTGCGCCTCAGGCAGGGTTGAGGCAGTCGTCATGCTGACGCCGGCCTCTTGGCTGTGACGCCTTTCTCGTCGCCGCTCGAGGAACACTCGGGCGTCTTGGCCCAGGTGGCATCGTTCCAGCTCAGTCCTCAGGTCCGTCGACGGAAGCCTGGTGGAGCTGGAATCCGCCGTCTGTCCGTCAACCGTCGGCGTGCGCGTCAGCGACACAGCCGGTTGGCCAGAGCGTCGTCCCCGCTGAAGTCAAGAGTTTGCGGCGGCGACAACAAGACGGTCTACTTCGCGAATCCACTGCTGGGTCGCTGCCTGAGGCGCGTCCCCAGCAGGCGGATTGTGCAGTAGCACTCTTGCTGCGGCTAGCGCACCCCCGCCGGGTACGCCCAGCGCTACTGAAGACCTGACGCTGGTTGGAGCCTGCATTGCCGGGGTCGGCGCTGCTAGAGCTGGCTGCTGGCTCCCAGTGCAGGTATTGGTGCCGTGAACGCTTGGTTCGCCGCTGGCACAGTGTACCCCGGTATGGGCAAGGCTGCTCCCTAGACCGGGGACGCCGTTTGTGGAGCATATGGTTGTGGCATATGCTGCGCGGCGTATGCATGGGGCAGAGCTCGCGTGGCGAAGATCTGCCCTTCAGGCTGGGTCGAGGCCGACGTCATGCTGACGCCAGCCTCTTGGTTGCGACGCCTTTCTTGACGTCGCTCGAAGAACACTCGGGCATCTTGTCCCAAGTGGCATCGCTCCGTCTCTGCCCTCAGGTCCGTCGACAGAAGCCTGGTGGAGCTGGAGTCCGCCGTCTGCTCGGCAACCATTGGCGTGCGCATCAGCGACACAGCCGGTTGGCCAGAGCGTCATCCCCGCCGAAGTCGAGGGTTTGCGGCGGCGACGACGAGACGGTCTATCTCGCGAATCCACTTCTGGGTCGCTGCCTGAGGCGCGTCCCCAGCAGGCGGATTGCGCAGTAGCGCTCTTGCTGCGGCTGGCGCACCCCTGCCGGGTACGCCCAGCGCTACTGAAGACCTGACGCTGGTTGGAGCCTGCATTGCCGGGGTCGGCACTGCCAGAGCCGGTTGCTGGCTCCCAGTGCAGGTACTGGTGCCACGAACGCTTGGTTGCGCCTGACACAGTGTACCCCGGTATGGGCAAGGTTGCGCCATAGGCCGGGGACGCCACTTGCAGAGCACATGGTTGTGGCTTATACTACGCGGCGTACGCCTGGGGCAGAGCTCGCGTGGCGAAGGTCTGCCCTTCAGGCTGGGTCGAGGCCGACGTCATGTTGTCGCCAGCCTCTTGAGTGCGACGCCTTTCTTGACGTCGCTCGAGGAACACTCGGGCATCTTGGCCCAAGTGGCATCGCTCCAGCTCTGCCCTCAGGTCCGTCGACAGAAACCTGGTGGAGCTGGGGTCCGCCGTCTGCCCGTCAACCGTTGGCGTGCGCGTCAGGGACACAGCCGGTTGACTGGAGCGTCGTCCCTGCCGAAGTCGAGGGTTCGCGGCGGCGACGACGAGGCGGTCCACCTCGCGGACCCTCTGCTGGGTCGCTGAATGGGGCGCATCCCCAGCAGGTGGGTTGCGCAGTAGTGCTCTTGCTGCAGCTAGCGCACCCCCATGGTGCACGCTCAGCGCTGCAGAAGATCTCACACTGGTCGGAGCCTGCATTGCCGGAGTCGGTGTTGCTGGAGTCGGCTGCTGGCTACCAGCTTGTGCCGACACACTCCGTCCTGAGTGCGTCGACATGTACTCCCCACTGGTCACGGTTCGCCGTGAACGCGGAGGGGGAGAGTTTGCCGCTGAGGGAAGCTTGGTCATCTTCGTCGGTGGAAACTCGTCGCGCAAGGGGAAAAGTCCCCTACCTGGCGCGCCAAATGTCGAAGTGTTCGGTCGACACTTCCCCCGGGCCTGCACTGGGCAGCCCGCGGAGGTTCTTTTTTCGGTGGGGCTAGTCCCTTGAGGAGATCTTGCGCGGATGGACGAGTTAGTAAGAGCTTGACACTGTGAGTTTTACGTGGTTCAGGCCGCCGGAGCGTAAAACCCTACGTCCACGGCGAGCTATGGAGCTCGCTGTATTGCTTGCTGCTTAGGGCCGGAGTCCTGAGCTTGGGGGTGAGTTACAGCTTGGGTGTGAATGGCTAGCGTATGAGTAGCGGAGGTGCAAACCCTTGCTACCGTCGCCTACCCGAGTCTTTTATAGTCCAAGACTCGGGTGGCTTACAAGGGGGGCCCGGGACCCGACAGGTGGTCCCGGGGAGATTTCCTGCAGACTATCGTATCCACAGTTATGCCGGTAGTTGTCTCTGGCTGTCGAAGGCTTCTGAGTCTTCGTCTTGCAGCCCTGCCCAGGCCGCATGCTAGTCGTAGTGGATGATGACGGCGGGGGCGGCATGGGATGTCTTGTCGCTGCGTTTATTGGCTGGCAGGCTCTGACACCGCGCGCCAGTCTGTGATGCGACTGGGCGCAATGGCACCTGATAGAGGCGTGCTCCGCGTCTCCGCGTCTTGGGAAGATGTGGGCCTTGAATACCTTGTACGGGCAAGGTATTGGGCGTCTTTACGCCCGCTACCTATTGCTCGGGGGCAGGCAGCGTTCTTTTGCTGGCCACGTGGCGGGCCCGGAGCCCTCCTCAGAGGAGAAGGGGGGTCCGGCCCCGCGGGACACGTGGAGCCTTCGGACCTCTCCCCGCGGAGGGGGAGGTTCGGCTTCTGTCGGCCACGTGGCGGACCCGGAGCTCCTCTCCGACTAGAGGGAGGTCCGGCCCCGCCGGATACGTGGCACCTTTGGACCTCTCTCCCGCAGAGGGGAAGGTCCGACTTCTGTATGTCACGTGGCGGGCCCGGAGCTCTCCTCTGAGGAGAGGGAGGTCCGGCCCCGCGGGACGCGTGGCGCCTTCGGAGCTCTCTCCCGCGGAGGGGGAGGTCTGGCTTCTGCAGGCCACATGGCGAGCCTGGAGCTCTCCTCTGAGGAGAGGGAGGTCCGGCCCCGCCGAACGCGTGGCGCCTTAGGTGCTCTCCCTACGGAGAAGGGCGAGTTCCTTAGGCATTTTCCCCTGTGCGCGGGGGTACCCCATATCGCGGGTACCGACAGACTCTTATTCGAATTCGGATCAGAGGAGTACTCTTCATTTCCTCTTATAAATAGAACCCAAAACCTTTGGCCACACCCACAAACTTCTTTTCCACCACCCGAAAGTTGTTGACTTAGAGCTCTAGCCCCCAGCTCGCCGAGCTAAACCCTTTCGCCGGAGTTTGACCACCAGAGAGATCGCCGACGAGCCCAGAGATGACTGCCATCACCGGAGGAGAGCCGACGATCTGAGGAAAGACCCGAAGGAAGTAAGGTAGGTTTGCAATACCACCTTACGACATCATCGCGGTTTTCTTTGCATCTGTTCTTCGATTCCTTTCGAACAGAAGCTTTTTCGTGGACAGATCACGTGTTGATCGGTCTGATTTAGTTCTTGAGTCAAGATCATCACCACGTCCACATTGATCTGAACACCTTTGTTCATCGTAAAACCCATGCAAGCCATGCTAGAACACGTACAAACTAAACTACATCATAGGATTCACATGCATATGCATCCTTACATCTTAAAGTAGAGTTTGTGCATGATGATTAATTGCTATGAATCTTGTCTGTGCGTGATCGCATATAGAAGGACAAGCTCAGGGAGCTGTCTACGGTGAGCTGCAACAACAAGGTTTCCAGATTCAAGAGCAACAGGAAACACAAGAACAAGGCAAGTGCTCCTTGACCATATTGATCCCATATTTTGGAAAACTGTTTTGTTGCGAAAAGGTGTGTGTGCTGAGTCAAATTGATGGGAAACCCTTTTATAAGAGTTTACTAGTTTTGGTTAAACCACCCTTGTCGCTAGGGAAGTTTATGAGTCGGGTATGGTTTTTGCTTTTATGCTTCGCTGAGTCCATGGGATATGGGAAGCAAGATAGATGTGTCTAGCTAACTACACTCGTATGAACAATGAGAAACTGATGTTGTTAATGAACATGAATCGGAGGGAGATCTAGGCAAGCCTGGGTTTGTGAATGAGGTAGAATGAGATGGTGGTTTACTTGCCGTAGATCTAAGGACCGGTTCATGCCAGCCATGCCAGGATAACAGTGCTACCACAAGGCCAAGTATGGGTGCGGCTTAGCTGAGTAATTAGGTAAGTTACTAGATTGTTATGGACCATGGAAGGCGCGGGGAATGGGAGTCGAGTGAGGACTGCCCTGGGAACTGCATGGCACAAGAGGGGGCCCGTGGGTGCGAGAATTGGAGATTCTAGCCTGTCGGTGAAACCTTAGTGAGTCCATACATCTAGTAGCCCCTTTGTAAAGGCTATTTTGTGATCTCTTGGCCATACACCGACGGTTGTGTACTGGTATAATGGAGGTTCTGCATCGCCAACGGGTGACGAAATCACAAACTTGTGGGTAAAGTGGTGCAAACTCTGAAGAGTCTAAAACTATCATGATAGTCGAGCTTATGGTCACGAGCGCCTGGACAACTCACATGATTAGTTGGAATGGTTTTTGGGATGGTTTGGTATTTGGATTTGGTTTTCGAGACTGTTGAGTCCGGGTAATGAGATTGGTTGCATGACTGTTGAGTCATGGCAACGAGCGGTCTCGGAAGGAGACGAAATTGATTATGAAATGGTAGTGAATACGAGATGGTATTCATGAGCAAAGTTGAGAAAGATTAATGTCTGGTTGTGACATGAAAAGGGATGAATCATAATGGATGTATGTTAATGTTTAAATACATGTTGGGATTACATTCACTTAAAGCTAAGTTGCTGTTTTGATCGTGTTTTAAGAAATAAACTTTGCGTTCTGCAATTAGCCTTCTTTATACCTTCCTTGCTGTGAGCTACATATCATATTTTCCCGCACTTGCTGAGTACATCATGTACTCAAACTTGCATTATTACTTCATCATCAGCAACAGGAGAGGAGTACTATGAAGACCACGTGGAGGATTAGGCGTGTAATCTGTCCTCAACTTTGCCTGTGGGGATGGAGTAGAGATGGAGCCGTTGCTGCTGCTTAGTTTGCTTCCGCAATAGTTTAGAAGACATCCGCTGCTAAGATTTAGACTTCCGCTACTAAGATAAGACTTCCGCTACTAAGATAAGACTTCCGCTGCTAGCATGAGTCCAAGACTCATGATACATTGTAATAAACCCAGCTATTCGTGGTAATATATATTCTGAATTCAGTTTGTGGAACATATGTATATGTGTGATGAACATCCTGGGCACACATATGCATCAGTTCTCGGTTCTGTGTTCTACAGAATTGAGGGCGTCACAATTATAAATAGAACCCAAAACAATCCCTTGGTCATAACATCTTTTCTAAGCCGACAACTTAGAAGCCCTAGCCCCCAAACTCGCCGAGCTAAACCCCTTCGCTGGAGTTTGACCACCAAAGAGACCGCCGACATGCCAGACACGATCGCCGCCACCGGAAGAGAGCCCCGATGATCTGTCCTTGCAAGGAGGGAGGACTCGAAGGAAGTAAGTTAGGTTTCCAATACCACCTTACGACATCATCGCGTTTTCTTTGCATCTGTTCTTCGATCCCTTCGAACAGAAGCTTTTTTGTGGACAGATCACGTGTTGATCGGTTTGATCTAGATCATGTGATGATATCATCGCCACGTCCACAGTTGATCTTTACACCTTTGTTCATCGTAAAACCCATGCAAGCCATGCAAGAACACGTACAAACTAAACTGTATCATAGGATTAACATGCATATGCATCATTGCATCTTAAAGTAGAGTTTGTGCATGATGATTGATTGCTATGAATCTTGTATGTGCGTGACCGCGTATAGAAGGACAAGATCAGGGAGCTACCTACGATGAACTACAACAGCAAGAATTTGAGCAACAGGAACCGCAAGAATAAGGCAAGTGCCTCTTGACCATATTGATCCCATGTTTTTGGAAAACTTTTTTGTTTGCGAAAAGGTGTTTGTGCTTGAGTTAATATGATGGGAAACCCTTTTATAGGAGTTTACTAGTTTTGTTAACCACCCTTATCACCGGGAAAGTTAATGAGTTGGGTATGGTTTTTGCTTTTATGCTTCACTGAGTCTATGGGATACGAGAAGCGAGATAGATGTGTCTAGCTAACTGCACTCGTATGAATAATGTTAATGAGAAACTGATGTTGATAAATGAACATGAATCGGAGGGAGATCTAGGCAAGCTTGGTTTTGTGGAAGTGGTAGCATGAGATGGTGGTTACTTGCCGTAGATCTAAGGACCGGTTCATGCGAGCCATGCCAGGATAACATTGCCACCACAAGGCCAAGTATGGGTGCGGCTTAGCTGAGTAATTAGGTAAGTTGCTAGATTGTTATGGACCGTGGAAGGCGCGGGGAATGGGAGTCGAGTGGGGACTGCCCTGGGAACTACATGGCACAAGAGGGGGCCCGTGGGTGGGAGAATTGGATTCTAGCCTGCTGGTGAAACCTTAGTGAGTCCATACATCTAGTTGCCCCTTTGTAAAGGCTATTTTGTGATCTCTTGACCATACACCGATGGTTGTGTACTGGTATAATGGAGGTTTTGCAGTCACCGACGGGTGACGAAATCATAAACTTGTGGGTAAAGTGGTACAAACTATGCAGAGTCTAAAACTACCATGATAGCCGAGCTTGCGGTCACGAGCGCCTGGACAACTTCCATGATTAGATGAGATGGTTATTGGGATGGCAATTTAGTTTGGTGATGGTTTGATCTTTGGGTTTGGTTTTCGGGACTGTTGAGTCCGGGTAATGAGATTGGTTGCATGACTGTTGAGTCATGGCAATGAGCATTGGTCTCGGAATGAGACGGAATTAAATATGAGATGAAATGGTAGTGAATACGAGATGGTATTCATGAGATGGTAGTGAATACGAGATGGTATTCATGAGCAAAGTTGAGAAAGATACATGTCTGGAAGAGACATGAAAAGTGGTGAATCATGATGGAGGTATGTTGATATTTAAATACATGTTAGGATTACATTCATTTAAAGATAAGTTGTTGTTTTTATTGTGATTTGTGAAATAAACTTTGCTTTTATGCAAGGGGCCTTTTTATACCTTCCTTGTTGTGAGCTACATATCATATTTTCCCGCACTTGCTAAGTACATCATGTACTCAAACTTGCATTATTACTTCATCAGCAGCAACAGGAGAGGAGTACTATGAAGACCACGTGGAGTATTAGACGTGTAATCTGTCCTCAACCTTGCCTGTGGAGTAGGAGATGGAGCCGCTGCTGCTGCTTAGTTGCTTCCGCGATAGATAGAAGACTTCCGCTGCTAGAATAAATACTTCCGCTGCTGGAATAAGACTTACGCTGCTAGATTAAGACTTCCGCTGCTCTCATGAGTTTTGAGACTCATGAGACATTGTAATAAACCCTGTTATTCGTGGTATTATTCTGAAATTCAGTTTGTGGATTATATGTGTATGTGTGATGAACATCCTGGACACACATATGCATCAGTCTCAGTTCCGAGAGGTTCTCTCTCAGAACAGGGGCATCACTGATTGGTATCAGAGCCACGGTTGATAGTAGGTCAGATGCCTAGATAGGTCACAAATTGGTATCAACCTATCACGGGTTGATCGTAGGTCACACACCTAGATAGAAATCACAGATTGATATTAGAACTGCCATACCTAGTCACAGATTGGTATAGATGCCACGTTGACTGTAGGATGCACCCCTAGTAACAGATTGGTATTAGAAGCCACGCTGACCATAGGATGCAAGCTTAGGTAAAATGCATAGATTGGCATTGGAACCACCTTGACTATAGGACTCCCATTGAGCAAGCCTTGAATAGGAGTTGTGTGAAACTTTTGTGATGATTGCTTGTGATTGTGTGCTTAGTGTGAGTTGTGGGACGTTTCAGCGTTGTCCATATCCACACATAGTAGAGAGGTGTGAGATGCTTCGGCACTTGTTCACAACCTCATATAGGACGATATTAAGTCCGTCCACCTCAATACATATAGTTAGGGGGATCCATCTAACCTTCTAACCTCTATTCTATCCAACTCTCTCTCACAGATGGTGAGAGGAAACATCGGCCATCAAGGGAGGAACGTCCATGGCAACCAAGAAGAAGACCACGTTGAAGTTCCTGAGAATGACAACCCTGGAGCTGGTGCAAACAATCCAGAACGGTTGATGGCTATGCAGAATCAGCTTATGCAAACTATGATCCAAACTTTGGGTCAGCTGCAAGCCAACAATAACAACCCCTTTCCTGCACCCCCGCCACCACCACCGCCACCACCACCGGCTCACAACCGACTGGGAGAGTTCATGAGGACTCGACCCCCTACCTTTTCACAAGCTAATGACCCCATGGAGGCCAACGACTGGTTGAAGTCTATGGAGAAGAAGCTTGCCATAGTTCAGTGCAATGACCGAGAGAAAGTTCTCTTTGCATCGCACTAACTCATGGGAGCAGCTGCTGACTGGTGGGATGCCCTTTGCAATGCTCATGAAAACCCGGAGACTATTACTTGGACTGAGTTCAAGGAATGTTTCCGCTCTCATTACATCCCTGCTGGTGTCATGATGCTCAAGAGGCAAGAGTTTGAAGGTCTCCGCCAAGGACAGAAGAGCGTGAATGAGTACCTCAACAAGTTCACAAAACTGTCATGGTATGCCCCTGAAGATGTCAACTCAGACCAACGAAGCAGTACCTGTTCATGAGAGGGTTGAACAATGAGATCCAAGTTCAGCTCCTCAACAATGACTATGCGAGCTTCCATAATCTAGTTGACAAAGCCATAGTGGTTGAGAGCAAGATCCGAGAGATCGAGCAAGAGGGCAAAAGAAAGATATCATACCAACCACAAGGGAACAACTACGCCCTCGGTACATGCCCCCAGCTGCACCACAGTATGGATCGTCCGCTCCTACTTTTCGCCCTAATCAACCACCACAGCAACGTCCTGCCATGCAAGCACCTCGTGTGCCTTTGCCTCCTACGCCTCGTCCAAACATGGGCACTCCTATTGAAACCCCCACCCCAACGTACCTGCTGTCGTGGGTATAGGATCGAAGAGCACGTGAAAAGCTACCAGAGGGGGGTGAATGGTAGATTAAAACTTTTCGCAGCGGAAACAACAAAAACCCCTCAGCAAAAAATCAATCGGTTAAAGAAACCGTGTGTGCAAGTGTTTTAAAACGTGTTCAACCGTTACAAATCAAGTAGAGAGGTAGAGAATCAAGTCACGGATCTAATGCAACAAGAATCACTTGAAAACACGAAGTAAAACTTGAGATACGATCAAAACATTAAACGAAGATCAATCTGTTCTACCCGATATAAAACAGATCTGCAACGCTGCAAAGAAACTCGTGTATCTCAAAAACTACAGATCGGAAGCTCGTGAAAATTTCACAGATGATAGATAGTTGAGTTTTCAAGACAACCCAAAAAGAATCACATCAATCGGATCTGTAAAACTCGAGTTATGAACGAAACACCCAAGCAACGTCGGTCTGTCCAGAAACTCGGCGAGAAAGACTTGACGAAAAACAAATCGGACGAACAAGGCACAAAAGCTCCTCGAAACTATGAACTTTAAACAATAGAAACACAAGAGGAACAGCCCAAAGTTCTCTACCCACGAGAGCTCTGGCCTCCCTTGCTTTTATAGCCAGCCCTCAGGCTAATCAATCCAATATAGGACTCCTACTCCTAATTGGACTCGTATCCTAACTTACCATAACTGCTCAGGACTCTACTATTCGCAGATAGAAGCAATCGTGAGACTTCCAAACACCTAAGGAACGTCCTAAACATTCCTAAAACAACTCAACTTCGTGCCTAGCATGAAATCCTATCATAACTGTCACACCCGGTTTTTCCGAAGAACAACCAAGTGAATATCACATGTATGCCAAGATCATTTTCTCATACATGTGATGACAAATAGTGAAGCATCATTTATTACAAGCCAGGTGTCTAATATAAATAAGTCTTACATAGCAAATGTCTCGATGGACAATAATAAGTTCATCACAAGTAAATAAACTAGCAGCGGAATATTATTTTTGTGGGCTCCATTACAGGCGTTGCCCGGGGGACTCCATGAACCTAGAAACCTTCTTCAGATCCAAAGTCTTGATCATTATACACCTCCTCATTATCTTGACCTGAGCAGCAATATAAACCAACAAATATGCAAGGTTGAGTACCGATGGTACTCAGCAAGTGTGGGAAAATTATGTCATGCATGGCTAGAACAAGGGGAGGTTGAACTCATGGTTAAAGCACTATGCAATTAATACCTATCACCTTAGCTTATTAAGCACCTACATTACTACACATGTGAAATGGTCCCAATCTCCCATCCCACCATCATAATCAAATAACCATAACATCATTTCCAATGTTAAGCTCCCCGCTTAACATCCTCAACCTCCAAAACCATCACTCCTCTAATCATGAATAAGTCCAAGCCGCTCTTGACCCTGAGCACGACTGTCATGATAGTTTTGACTCTGCAGAGTTTGCACCACTGTACCCACATGTAGTGATTTCATCCCCCGTTGCCGGGTGGACTAAAAGAACCTCCATTATGCCAGTGGCTACGAACCACATTCACACTTCCCAGGTGTGTAGCTAGGAGATCACTACGAAGCCTTTACAAAGGGATTCCCGACGACCATGGGCCCACTGAGGTTTCACCCCTAAAAGCATACAAGAGGCTCCAACCCTGCTGCAGTGGCCCCCTCTTGAGCCTTACGGTTCATATGGTAGTCCAGCTGACACCTATTCCCTGCACCCTCCAACACACCCATACTACGTCGGGGATACACCTAATTAATTGGCCAAGCTGCCCCATCTCAACATGTGGTTGGCACGGTAAAGCCAGGTTACATGCTCCATGAACCGGTACTTAGGATTCAGGCAAGTACTAAACACAAACCCGAGTCTTGTGCACCCAGCACCAACCAAAACATCCAACTTGCCTTGATCCCTACCTCTACATAACTCACAATATCTCATTCAAGAGTATGGTAAAATAAACTGATGATCTCATATCCCAAATATCCCATTCTAAGCATGGCTAAGCATATGCATAATAATAAATGACATGATAAAATGAATCCCAACCCAAGCTACAAGGAAACAAGGTAATGCAATTCTAGGGAAACATCCTAGCATGGGTTTCATATTTTCAATTGACAATGCAAATAATTCTATCTACACATCCTACTCATACCATCACACATAGCAAAAGAAAACAAGAAGTCATAAGACATAGTTCACACTTCCACTTCATACAAACCACACATTCACATTTATGAAAGCCATTAACAATTCTATGTGTTGTGGTTACTCTATGTGTGTTGATTTTTGGCTTACATGCACTTTTAAACATGTGTATATGATTTCTGCTTTTGTATTCACATTTATGTTTGCATACTATATATATGAGTTTCCAATTTAAATAAATTCCTTATATTAAATTACTACACCTTTTAGCTACCAAGTATGCATGAAAGGTATTTTCCTACTCCATATATGTCTTCAGTCCTTCTACCAACCCTAAACTGAATTCTTTGGATTTTGGAAACTTCATTTATCATTTTCTAGATATTCATACCTAGTTTGCTATATTTTCAGATTTATTTCCTATGCCTAAATGTGAACTTTATTATAAAAATAGTAAGACACCGCATCTAAACAGAATAGGTTTTGGGTCTAAAATATATAATAATATATTTTTGAACTTCTCCTCTGATGTGAACTATTTTACATTTATTTTACTAATTTTCAGAATTATTCTATACTTAAAAATGTGTCCCTATTTCTAATAAATGTGAATAATCAATTAAACAGATTCATTTCAGCCAAAAATCTATTTTTATCTCACTCCAAAGTTTTCCAAGTACTAGGAAAGTTTTTAATTTGAATTTTCAATGTGTTTGTCCCATCTTTTAAATTTTAAATACTAAACACATAGTCAAATTCCTAAATTTAATATCACATAGGGTTAAAAGGGTAAATTGACCCCACTACAGGGTCTATTATATTATTTTAGGAATTTCCAGGGGTCTAACTACACATAACAGAGGGATTTTGTTAATTTTTATTAAGTCCAGGGGCTAAAACTGATTTTGAAATGAATTTACATGTTTTTCTAAAGTTCCAGGGGCTAGATCAGAAGTTTCCGGGGCTAGCTCGTATTTTCCGAGAACCCCAGGGGGTAGCACGTAAGAATCCCGTCCTTTATAACGCGGGGCTGACGTGGACCGTCCGATTTAAAACAGACGGCTGAGATTATAACGTCGAACCGGTACGCGGGGATTTAAATTCTACCGTGCGATTCAAAATAGACGGCGCACAAGCGGCCACGTTGCTCTGATCAAGCGCGGGCGGCGCTGCCCGGCGGCGGGAGGCGGCGATCTCGCCGGAGAGTTTCGGATCTTCGTCAATTCTTCCTAAAACTGTGATTTTATGGCATAGATCGGTGGAGGGGAGGTCGGGGATCTCACCTCGGGGGTTTCTTGAGCTCGGAGGTCCTGGAAAGCGATCGGCGACGAGGTCCGAGGTGAATTCACGGCGAGGCTCGTCGGCGCTGTGTTTGAACCGCAAACCACCGAGTTTTCTGCACCTGCAAGGTTCCCCGGAGGCGGTGGATCAAGACCAGCGAGTTAGATCAGAATTCCCGAGCGAAGATCGAGCAGAATTCGCCGGAGAAGCTCGGGTTCTCACCGGAGAGAAAAACGGCGGATCGTGGTGAAAAACGGGACGATGCCGGGGTTTTTATAGACGGGGGAGGGCGGCGGGTTGGTTTAGATCGAGCTGGAGTCCTCTGGGACCGGGAGTCGGCTGGGAACGCGCGGTTTTCCGGTCGGTTACGATCGCGCGCGCGCGGGGGAAACAGTCCCGGATTCGGACGAGCGGGGGTTAGGGATGACAGGTGGGTCCCGCCTGTCTGCGAGAGGGGGTGCGGGCGCGTGGCTGCGTGCTGGCGCGGGGGTTGGGTGGGCCGGCTGGTGGGTTTCGGCCCACTGGCTGGGAAGGTTTGTTTTTTCTTTTTCTTTTTATTTTTCATTTCTGTTTTGAGTTTAATTTGAATTCCAGTTTAAATTTGAATTTTTGCAACACGTCCAAAAATTTTTAAATTCCCCTCTTGACAGGATTTTGGGGTGTTACAGCTCTACCCCCCTTAAAAGAAATCTCGTCCTCGAGATTGGTGTTTCTAAGAAAACAATTCCGGAAATTGTGCCTTAAGCTCATCTTCTCGCTCCTAGGTGGCTTCCTCTTCTGAGTGATGCTTCCACTGCACCTTGCACATCCGGATTCTTTTATTTCTTGTGAGGCGTTCCATTGTCTCCAAAATCTTGATTGGTTGCTCGGTATAAGAAAGATCCTCAGCTACGTCAACCTCATTCATGGGTAACACCTCTTCAGGCGTTCTCAGACATTTCTTGAGCTGTGACACATGGAATACATAGTGCACATCCGAAAGGCGAGTCGGTAATCCTAGTTGATACGCCACTTCGCCTTTCCTCTCCAGCACTTGAAAGGGTCCGATGTATCGAGGTGACAACTTCCCTTTCACCTTGAAACGACGAAGTCCTCGGATAGGGGACACCTTGAGATAGACATAGTCCCCCACGTTGAAAACGAGCTCTCTTCTTCGTACATCGGCATAGCTCTTTTGTCGTGTCTGTGCTATCCTCAAGTTGTTGCGAATTTCCCTCACTTACGCCTCGGCTTCTTGTAGTACTTCGAGACCAAACACTTTACTTTCCCCTGTTTGGTTCCAAAATAGGGGAGTTCTACACTTCCTCCCATACAAAGCTTCAAACAGTGACATCTTCATACTAGCCTGATAGCTGTTGTTATAAGAAAACTCCGCATACGATAAGTTCTTATCCCAACTCCGATTGTTTTTGGGTGCACATGCTCTCAGCATATCCTCAAGAATCTGATTGGTCCTTTCCGTCTGCCCGTCAGTTTGGGGATGATAGGCAGAGCTGAAATTCAGATGGGTTCCCATGGTTTCATGCAACTTCTGCCAGAACCTTGAGGTGAACTGTGTCCCTCGATCCGACACTATCTTCTTCGGCACTCCATGGTAACACACGATCCTTGACATGTACAACTCCGCCAATTTGGATCCGCTGTAGCTTTCCTTCACGGGGATGAAGTGAGCTACCTTGGTTAGCCTGTCGATGATGACCCATATTGAATTATATCCGGATTGGGTCCTAGGCAATCCCACTATGAAATCCATGCCGATTTCTTCCCATTTCCATTCAGGCACTTTGAGTGGTTACAATAATCCTGTGGGTCGTTGATGTTCTCCTTTCACCAACTGACATGTGTCACATAGGGCAACATGTTCCGCGACATCTCGCTTCATGCCATACCACCAATACCTGCTCTTGAGGTCCTGGTACATCTTTGTACTCCCAGGATGAATGGAATAAACAGAATTGTGAGCCTCCTTCAAAATCAATTCACGGATCTTCTTTACTTCAGGCACACAGATTCTTTTCCCGTGCCACACCGTTCCTTGTTCATCCTCTCTGAAACCAGGGGCTTTATTATCCTTGATGAGTTGCCTGATTTCTTGTATCTTCTCGTCATCCTTTTGACCCTCGCGTAATTCTTTCTCTAGTGTGGAGTCCACTTCCATGGCGATGGCTTCACCACTATTCACAAGGCATAGATTGAGCCTCATAACCTCGTCCTTCAATTCTGCAGGCATGTCCTTCAAGCTCAACTTATTGACCTGCACTTTCCGACTTAAAGCATCTGCCACGACGTTTGATTTCCCAGGATGATAGTTGATGCCCACATCAAAGTCATTGATTAGCTCTAACCATCTCCTTTGTCTGAGGTTGAGATCTGGCTGTGTGAAAATGTACTTTAAACTCTTATGATCCGTATATATCTCTGTCCTCTTCCCCATCAAGTAGTGCCACCAAATTTTCAACGCGTGTACCACTGCGGCTAGCTCTAGGTCATGTGTAGGATAGTTCTTCTCGTGCTTCCGGAGCTGCCGGGATGCATAAGCCACGACATGCCCTTCTTGCATGAGAACACATCCCAACCCGTTTCCAGAGGCATCGCAGTACACCGTAAAGTTCTTCTGCATATCCGGCATAACTAGCACTGGGCTGTTGTCAATCTTTTCTTTAACTCCTGAAAACTCGTCTCGCACTGCGGCGTCCATGTGAATGTGACTCCCTTCTCCAACAGTTTGGTGAGGGGCCTCGAGATCTTAGAGAATCCCTCAATAAACCATCGATAGTATCCTGCCAATCCCAAGAAGCTTCGAACTTCCCCAACATTTTCAGGGCTCTTCCACTTCTGTATATCCTCGATTTTGGCGAGATCCAAGGAGATTCCTCCCTCCGAGATGATATGTCCTAAGAAGGGAACTCTATTCAGCCAAAACTCACACTTGCTCAACTTGGCATATAGTTGGTGTTCTCTCAGCTTCTGCAACACCAACTTTAGATGTTTCTCATGTTCCTCTTCATCTTTGGAGAAAACGAGAATGTCATCAATGAAAACCACCACAAATTTGTCCAGATATTCCATGAATACCTTGTTCATGAGATACATGAAGTATGCCGGGGCATTAGTTAGCCCGAAAGGCATGATGGTGTATTCATACAATCCGTACCGAGATACGAAAGCTGTCTTTGGAATATCGGCTTGCCTTATCTTAAGTTGGTGGTATCCCGACCTGAGATCAATTTTCGAGAACACACAAGCTCCCCTCAACTGATCAAACAAGTCTTCAATGCGGGGTAATGGGTACTTGTTCTTGATGGTCACTTCATTCAAGGTACGGTAGTCTACACACAACCTTTGGGTTCCGTCCTTCTTGGGCACAAATATGACTAGAGCTCCCCAAGGTGAGGAACTAGGACGAATACACCCCTTCTCCGTCAATTCCCTCAAATGATCCTTGAGTTCTCCCAGCTGCTTGGAGTCCATCCGATAAGGTCTCTTGTATATCGGGGTTGTTCCCGGCACCAGCTCAATTGCGAATTCCACTTCACGATCGGGAGGCATACCTGGCAACTCCTCCGGAAAAACATCTGGATATTCCCTGATGGTCCTGACCTCCTCCGCTTTTACCTCAACTTGATTTAATTTAATGTCCCTCCTAGGCTCTTGTATTGTTATAAACTTTACTCTTGTGCCACTAGGGTGAGTTAGTTCCACCGTTCTGGTCGAACAATGGATGATTCCTTTATGTTTGGTCAACCAATCCATACCCAAGATAATATCTATCCCTTGTGAATCTATCGCTATGAGGTTAGCAGTAAATACTACCCCATTAATGTCTAGGTTCGCTTTGGGACACACTTGTCTTGTCCTTATTTCTCCACCTGGAGAGTTTACTGCTAGCATATGGTTCATTTGTGTTGTTGCTAGGTCATGCTTCTTAACAAACCCTTGGGCAATGAACGAGTGGGTAGCACCAGAATCAAACAACAGGGTTGCAATGTGGAAATTGGCAAGAAACTTACCAACTACCACGTCGGGTGCCTCTTGCGCCTCCTCCATGGTGACGTGGTTCACCCGTCCTCTCATTACATTCTGCTGTTGCGGCTGCGCGGGCTTCTTCTTTGGGCACTTATGGGCGTAGTGCCCCACTTCACCACAGTTAAAACATTGCACCCCAACCTTAGGTGCCTGGCCTTTGTTGTCTTGGGGTTGGTTTGGGGGTCTGTGCACTGCTGGTCGAGGTTGATACGTAGGACGAGGCTGCTGTACGAACTGACGTTGTGGCTGTATTGGTGCTGACGGAGGCCTGAAATTCGGGTTGTACCCTCTCGGTGCTGAGTAGGGTACCGCAGCACGACTCGCCTGCCCAGCGGGTTGCTGCCTCAGACGTGGGCGGGTGTTGCTACCTGAGGCTTGATTTGACCATCCCTCCTTCCTCTCGTTTTCATTTTCCAAGGCCTTCAACTTCCTTTCTACAACAAACACTCTGTCCACCATCTTTTGGAAGCTTTCATACTCATTGGAAGACACTGCACACTGCATTTCTGCTGTGAGTCCTTCCACGAAGCAATCCTGTTTCTGCTCATCAGTTTCTATGCCCCGTGGGGCATAACATGATAGTTGAGTGAATTTAGTGAGGTATTCCCTCACAGTCATGTTACCTTGCTGCAACCCCAAGAACTCCTTCCTCTTGTTTTCGAGTTCACCCCTTTGTATGTAATGGTTGCGGAAGCTACGCTTGAACTCTTCCCAAGTGATGTTCTCAGGGTCATGATGGGCGGCCACGTAGGCGGTCCACCAATCAGCAGCAGGTCCATGCAATTGATGAGAGGCAAACAGCACCCTCTCATACCCTTGGCACTGTATGATCCTCATCTTGCTCTCAATGGTCTTTAGCCAATCATCTTCCTCCAGAGGTTTAGCAGCACTTGCAAACTTCGGAGGTTGAGTTCCCAGAAACTCACTCAACCTTGGTTGGCGTGGTGCAGCTTGTGGAGGTGGAACTTGATGCAAGTTGGCCACCACTTGAGTCAGGTTCTGGATGAGCTGATTTTGATTTTCAAGCATTTGGTGGATGGAATCAACTCCCTCACGGCGTCCACCCCTGTCTTGGTTCCCAGAAAGATGAGGGTTGCAGGCCTCATCGTTGTTGTTGGCGGGGTTGGCAGCACGACCCTTTCCTCTTCCGGCCATCTGGCATGATCAACCAATGTTAATTTAAAGCATTACGTATCATCTTACTACTTTTACTTGTTTTACTTTGAAGTGTTGAGGCTTTGTTATACTTTCTGGGGGTTCATGTCTCACAAAAATAAATGCACTATTATTTCATGTGGGTTCACACACCAAAGCAAAACAATCTGAAGACGAGGATGTGGACAATTGCTCATGGCTTCTACAACTCACGTCACACACCAAGCATTAACACACCATTTACTAAGGTAACGACTCGACTACTCGACATCTTGCTAACTAAGGGAAAGACTCTACACTACTCGTATTCCTGAGCTGGCTCCTCAGGATCTTCCTCATTATTACGGCTACCTTCTGACTCTGCTTTGGGTGGGGAGGCTGCTGGTGGAGAAGTGCGACGACGCCTGATCGCCCGGCGATCTGGGGAGTCAGAGTCCATGTATCATTCATGGTGACACACAGTTCATTCCCATCTCCTCTTTCTCTCGCCCTCAAGCAGGCTCGAAGCAACGCCTCAGTTTCCTTCAGGGTGTCCCGAACATCCTGAAGCTCCTGCTGACACTCCTGCAGTCGAGTGCTAAGCATAGCAGCATCCTCCAAGCACAAGTCCATGTGCTCATGGGAAGTCCCCTGCTGCACTGGCGGGTACATGTACTCCGTTGTACCACTCTCGTGCTGGAGGACATACATGTACTCGGTCCTGTCCAGGTGTCAACGATAGATGTGACTCTGGCAGGTGATGGCCTCCCAGGTGACATCCTTCTCCGCATCAACCTGTGTCGCTCGACAAGCTGGAGAGCGGTGGATCTTAAGCAGCTGATTTTCATGGATAATCCTCATCTCTGAACTCCATTCTTCCCTCTTTTCAGGATCGTCCTGGTGGAGCTATAGTGTATGATTAGCTTTCCCGTATTGCCAGCGGCTTGGAGCATACGTCGAAGACGGCGCAACAAGCCTCCTACTGCCAATCCGTAGGAAAGGTACGTCACCGGACGGCTCTCCTCTCTTTGGGCAAGGGCAACTACGGGAACTCTCCCTCCTGTGGACTTGCGAGCGGTGCGAATCATGCGAACCATCTAAAACAGAAAGCATTTAAACTTAGGTTAGATAAACTTTTAAACAAAATCCTATTTTGAATAAAAGTTGGGGTAAGATGAAGAAAGTGACTCCATTAAATAACACTTTTCAACCCACAACTTGTAAAATAGTTTTTAAGAAAATAGGGCCCTTAAATACGTCCATTTCTACCTAGGTCCACGTTCCTACGGGCAACCTTGGCTCTGATACCACTTCTGTCACACCCGGTTTTTCCGAAGAACAACCAAGTGAATATCACATGTATGCCAGGATCATTTTCTCATACATGTGATGACAAATAGTGAAGCATCATTTATTACAAGCCAGGTGTCGAATATAAATAAGTCTTACATAGCAAATTTCTCGATGGACAATAATAAGTTCATCACAAGTAAATAAACTAGCAGCGGAATATTATTCTTGTGGGCTCCATTACAGGCGTTGCCCGGGGGACTCCATGAACCTAGAAACCTTCTTCGGATCCAAAGTCTTGATCATTATACACCTCCTCATTATCTTGACCTGAGCAACAATATAAACCAACAAATATGCAAGGTTGAGTACCGATGGTACTCAGCAAGTGTGGGAAAATTATGTCATGCATGGCTAGAACAAGGGGAGGTTGAACTCATGGTTAAAGCACTATGCAATTAATACCTATCACCTTAGCTTATTAAGCACCTACATTACTACACAGGTAAAATGGTCCCAATCTCCCATCCCACCATCATAATCAAATAACCATAACATCATTTCCAATGTTAAGCTCCCCGCTTAACATCCTCAACCTCCAAAACCATCACTCCTCTAATCATGAATAAGTCCAAGCCGCTCTTGACCGTGAGCACGGCTGTCATGACAGTTTTGACTCTGCAGAGTTTGCACCATTGTACCCACATATAGTGATTTCATCCCCCGTTGCCGGGTGGACTAAAAGAACCTCCATTATGCCAGTGGCTACGAACCACATTCACACTTCCCAGGTGTGTAGCCAGGAGATCACTACGAAGCCTTTACAAAGGAATTCCCGACGAGCGTGGGCCCACTGAGGTTTCACCCCTAACAGCATACAAGAGGCTCCAACCCCGCTGCAGTGGCCCCCTCTTGAGTCTTGTGGTTCATATGGTAGTCCAGCTAACACCTATTCCCCGCACCATCCAACACACCCATACTACGCCGGGGATACACCTAATTAATTGGCCAAGCTGCCCCATCTCAGCATGTGGTTGGCACGGTAAAGCCAGGTTACATGCTCCATGAACCGGTCCTTAGGATACAGGCAAGTACTAAACACAAACCCGAGTCTTGTGCATCCAGCACCAACCAAAACATCCAACTTGCCTTGATCCCTACCTCTACATAGCTCACAATATCTCATCAAGAGTATGGTAAAATAAACTGATGATCTCATATCCCAAATATTCCATTCTAAGCATGGCTAAGCATATGCATAATAATAAATGACATGATAAAATGAATCCCAACCCAAGCTACAAGGAAACAAGGTAATGCAATTCTAGGGAAACATCCTAGCATGGGTTTCATATTTTCAATTGACAATGCAAATAATTCTATCTACACATCCTAGTATAGGATCAAAGTGGTCAAGGACACTTGCCTCCTTCCTGTTGCTCTTGGAATGGGTAGTCCTGATCTTGGAAAGGAAGAACTTGCTCTGGAGCAGGTTCTACTCATACCATCACACATAGCAAAAGAAAACAACAAGTCATAAGACATAGTTCACACTTCCACTTCATACAAACCACACATTCACATTTATGAAAGCCATTCACAATTCTATGTGTTGTGGTTACTCTATGTGTGTTGATTTTTGGCTTACATGCACTTTTAAACATGTGTATATGATTTCTGCTTTTGTATTCACATTTATGTTTGCATACTATATATATGAGTTTCCAATTTAAATAAATTCCTTATATTCAATTACTACATCTTTTAGCTACCAAGTATGCATGAAAGGTATTTTCCTACTCCATATGTGTCTTCAGTCCTTCTACCAACCCTAAACTGAATTCTTTGGATTTTGGAAACTTCATTTATCATGTTCTAGTTATTCGTACCTAGTTTGCTATATTTTCAGATTTATTTCCTATGCCTAAATGTGAACTTTATTATAAAAATAGTAAGACACCTCATCTAAACAGAATAGGTTTTGGGTCTAAAATATATAATAATATATTTTTGAACTTCTCCTCTGATGTGAACTATTTTACATTTATTTTACTAATTTTCAGAATTATTCTATACTTAAAAATGTGTCCCTATTTCTAATAAATGTGAATAATCAATTAAACAGATTCATTTCAACCAAAAATCTTTTTTTATCTCACTCCAAAGTTTTCCAAGTACTAGGAAAGTTTTTAATTTGAATTTGCAATGTGTTTGTCCCATCTTTTAAATTTTAAATACTAAACACATAGTCAAATTCCTAAATTTAATATCACATAGGGTTAAAAGGGTAAATTCACCCCACTACAGGGTCTATTATATTATTTTAGGAATTTCCAGGGGTCTAACTACACATAACAGAGGGATTTTGTTAATTTTTATTAAGTCCAGGGGCTAAAACTGATTTTTAAATGAATTTACATATTTTTCTAATGTTCCAGGGGCTAGATCAGAAGTTTCCGGGGCTAGCTCGTATTTTCCGAGAACCCCAGGGGGTAGCACGTAAGAATCCCGGCCTTTATAACGCGGGGCTGACGTGGACCGTCCGATTTAAAACAGACGGCTGAGATTATAACGTCGAACCGGTACGCGGGGATTTAAATTCTACCGTGCGATTTAAAATAGACGGCGCACAAGCGGCCACGTCGCTCTGATCGAGCGCGGGCGTCGCTGCCCGGCGGCGGGAGGCGGCGATCTCGCCGGAGAGTTTCGGATCTTCGTCAATTCTTCCTAAAACTGTGATTTTATGGCATAGATCGGTGGAGGGGAGGTCGGCGATCTCACCTCAGGGGTTTTCTTGAGCTCGGAGGTCCTGGAAAGCAATCGGCGACGAGGTCCGAGGTGAATTCACGGCGAGGCTCGTCGGCGCTGTGTTTGAACCGCAAACCACCGAGTTTTCTGCACCTGTGAGGTTCCCTGGAGGCGGTGGATCAAGACCAGCGAGTTAGATCAGAATTCCCGAGCGAAGATCGAGCAGAATTCGCCGGAGAAGCTCGGGTTCTCACCGGAGAGAAAAACGGCGGATCGTGGGGAAAAATGGGACGATGCCGGGGTTTTTATAGACGGGGGAGGGCGGCGGGTTGGTTTAGATCGAGCTGGAGTCCTCTGGGACCGAAAGTCGGCTGGGAACGCACGGTTTTCCGGTCGGTTACGATCGCGCTCGCGCAGGGGAAACAGTCCCGGATTCGGACGAGCGGGGGTTAGGGATGACAGGTGGGTCCCGCCTGTCTGTGAGAGGGGGCGCGGGCGCACGGCTGCGGGCTGGCGCGGGGGTTGGGTGGGCCGGTTGGTGGGTTTCGGCCCACTGGTCGGGAAGGTTTGTTTTTTTCTTTTTCTTTTTCTTTTTCATTTCTGTTTTGAGTTTAATTTGAATTCCAGTTTGAATTTGAATTTTTGCAACACATGCAATACGTCCAAAAAATTTTAAATTCCCCTCTTGACAGGATTTTGGGGTGTTACAATAACCAACACAAATCTTCCATATTTGAGCCATATCCGACTCAGCCTCAGCCCGAGTACGCAATCCAGCCGGTTGGACCTTTCCGACCAATTCTTTACATCCACTTCTCTTCATCACGCCTTGGAACAATGTTGCCACGTCCATGCACTCCTTGCACACGTGCAAACACCTTCCAACGACATACACGCAACCTTCATATGCACTGCCCTTGATCCAAACATGCTGCGCGACCTCCCGATCAACTCAACCACAGCTCCTCCCGAACTTGGTTGTTGGAACCTCATCTCCTCCCTGAGACTAGTCCAAGGATCCCGTCACCAGCCATGTCTTGAACTCAAGCAACACCTGCACATGAATAAACAACCAATTCTTCCGAGCACAAGTCCTCGACTTGACTCACGTTAGTTCGAAAACCACAACACCTTACATGAGCACGTCACATAAGCATGTTGCAAACCATATCAAATGATAACAGCCATAACCACCAAAACACATAAAAAACTTAGCAAATTAATACTAAGCAAACCTTCCCATGAAGCAAGTTTGAAACATTGCGAGTTAAAAGCAAAAACAAGACGCTGCAGTTCTACGAGTTGAACTTCACGGGAGCTCCCTAAAAACAAGCTCCGGACCTCACAGAAGCTCTCCGGACCTTGCAGGAGCTCTCCGGACCTTGCCAACACTTGGCGGACCTAACAAAGAACTTGTCGGACCTTGCCACAGAAGAATGTTTTGGCAATATCCAAAACTTTGAATGTTACTGCTAACTTTTATCCTAATTGCCAATGTATTCAGCACACATAGGTCTCACAATCTCCCCCTTGATGAATGCATTGGCAACACCAATTAAAATCCGAACATTGGCTTATGAAAAGTTTTGAAAAGCTTTGAAAACTCATTTCTCCCCCTTTATTAATTTCTCCCCATTTTTTAAAATCAGAGAAGAAAGAAAGTGTATAACATATGCAAAGTGTAAAAAAATCTCAAAAATCTCTCCTTATACATATTTCTCCCCCTTTGACAATGTATTCAGCAAGGTTCAAAAGAGAAGCATGTGTCGGATCATCAACAATCACAAGCACATACCATTTACCTCCGAAAGATTGAACACGTGTCGGACCTACTGTGTCAAGATGTAAAAGTTGTCCCGGTTCAGTTGTCATGGTCATTGTGAGAGGAGCATGTGAACCTGCAATAAACTTAGCATGTATACAAGAAGAGCACACAATATCATTGTCATTTTTAACCTTCGGCAGCCCACGTATGCGATCGAGAGCACTAACACGAGTGAGATGATCAAAGCCTATGTGACCAAGTCTACGATGCCAAAAATATAGATCCTTTGTATCATTAGCAACTAGACACCGAAGCTTAGAAGTTGACAAATCAAAATCAGCTTTAAAAACTCTTCCAAACCTAGACATGTTAAACAAAAGCTCACCTTTTGAATCTACAACCTTGCAGCAATTTTTAGCAAACCTAACCTCCAGATTTTCATCTAGCAATTGTGAAACCGAAAGCAAGTTGTATTTCAAATTTCTAACAAGTGCCACATCTTTCAAAGTGTAGAGATTGTTTACTCTAATCGAACCTTTAGCAATTATGGGAGTAGAAGAGTTATCGGCGAAAGTAACATTTTCTACACGTGACACAAAAGAGAGAGAGGAGAACCATTCTTTGTTATCGGTCATGTGGCGTGAGCAACCTGAATCCACAATGCAAATGTTCTCCTTCCTCAAACGTGAAACCTACATAGCAGCACAATACGCCGATGACTCAATACTGGGGTTAGTTAAAAGACATTTAGGAATCCAGTACTGAGTCACACAACGTCCAGCAGGAATAACACGCGAAAGCTAAGAAGGTACAACAGGTTTATGAGCCAAACATCGAAAAATTTTGTTCCCAACTACTGACTTAGAAGATGTGTTATATGTAGCACAAAAAACAGTAGGTCCGGGAGCAAGTTTTTGACTCATTACAGCAGGTTGCAAGCTCCGAACATTCGGTCTAGCAGATTTTGCTTGGTTGTTATGTGATCTAGCAAGTATTCTTTGTTTCTTATCGTGTTTAGCTAGTGTATAACAAAAATCCATGACATGACCATCTCTACCACAGTAGGTACAATGAAAAATAACCTTATTATCATGTCTAGATGAGCAAGCAACACATTTATTAGAACCCGAATGGGACAGTACTCCTGCAGATTTGAAAATCACCTCTTTTTGTCTAGGAGCTGTTTGAATCAAACCGCTTCCTAATGACTTTACAACTTTAGGTGGGTGTGCCTTAGCATGAGCATGAGAATTAAAACCTAAACCAGTTTTATCATTACAAGACTTGGAAGAATTCAGCAGCAAGTTTAGGTTCTTATTTGCATTAGAAAACCGATCTAGTGTCCTATGCATGTCATCAAGTTTATTGGACAGATCAAAGCAGTTTTCACATGAAGTTTTTCCTTTTAATTGCAATTTAAACAATATTTAACTTCATGCACACGTAAAGCATTGTTCAAAATAGAAATCTCATTCATAGCATCATTTAGTTTCTTATTCAGATCATCACATGAAGAACAATGCAAATCAATTGTAGAACAACAAGCATCTTTTAAATTTTTATCATTAAGTGTAGCAAGCTCTTTGTTCTTTTCAATTTCAAGTTCAAGTTTATCAAGTGTAGATGCGTGTGCACTTCTTAAAGAGGATAATTGTTCATAAATCAAATCACATGAGGAACAAGAATCATCACTAGGAATCAAAGTTTTTAAACGATTAATTTCAGATTCTAGTGATTCAATTTTAACAGCATTGTTCCTAAGTTTTTTATCCTTTTTCTTTAATATAACAGTGGCACGAGAAATAGCATCACACATTTCTTCGCAAGTGGGACATACCTCTTCATCGTCGCTGTTGTGTTCTGCCTCCTCGGAGCTTGAACTTGACTTGCTCGCCATGCAGCACATATTTGCCATAGCTTCTTCATCTTCATCACTACCGGTGTCCACATCACTTGAGCCGAAATCTTGAAGTGCAGAGATCATACTATGCACTATGTTGCGCATTGATAAATCTTTCTTCTTCTTATTCTTTACAAACGATTTCTTTGGCCTTGTTTGCTTTTCTTCACGTGAAGTCGAACCTGAAAGGTTAGGGCACTCCATACGAAAATGTCCCGTCTTACCACATTCAAAGCATCGTTGAGGTCCGGAGCTTCCTCTCCTTCTAGTTCTCACATTTTGCAATGCTTTGGAGAACCGAGTAGAGATGAGTGCAAGCTCCTCCTCTGGAAACTCTTCAATCTGTTCAAGGGTTAGAGAGGACAGCAAAGAGAGTGCACCACTAGATGATGATTGACTAGAACTAGACATGTCACGTTGCGAAACAAATGCAATAGACTTGTTGAGGTTTTTACGTGAGATGATGTCAATTCATGAGTTTTCAATTTGGAATAAAGCACGTCTAAAGTAAGAGAACTCATGATAGTAGATTCACGAATAGATGTAACTTTCATCTCCCAAATTGACATATCTAATGCTCCTAACAATTGTCTAGCATTTTCAGCATCTGAAAAGTTAACATTGACACTACGCAAGTTGCTGAGAATTTTATTAAAGCGAGCAAAAAGGTAGTCAATTGACTCACCGGGTTGAATCTCAAAACGCATGTATTCTTTCTTGAACATATCTTGCCTTGCCTCCTTGATCGTATTGGATCCTTCATGGTAGTCACAAAGAGCTTTCCAAACATCATATGCAGATCGGAGGTGTGCAACACGGTCGAAGTCGCTTTGAGTCAATCCTTGGATGATCAAGTTGTGAGCCTTGTTGTTGTTGTCAACATCTCTCATGTTCGCAGTCGTAACTTGATCGTTGGGTGGTACATCGAAGTTCCGGTAGACCTTTTCCCATATGGCGAAGCCTTGCGCCTGTATGTAGGCCTCCATCCGCGCCTTCCAAACCTGAAAATCGATGCCATTGAACACACAAGGTTTTGCGGAGTACTTCTCCATGATGGTTAGTCAAAACACGTGCAGATCACAAAGATTAGAGCACCTTGGCTCTGATACCAATTGTAGGATCGAAGAGCACGTGAAAAGCTACCAGAGGGGGGTGAATGGTAGATTAAAACTTTTCGCAGCGGAAACAACAAAAACCCCTCAGCAAAAAATCAATCGGTTAAAGAAACCATGTGTGCAAGTGTTTTAAAACGTGCTCAACCGTTACAAATCAAGTAGAGAGGTAGAGAATCAAGTCACGGATCTAATGCAACAAGAATCACTTGAAAACACGAAGTAAAACTTGAGATACGATCAAAACATTAAACGAAGATCAATCTGTTCTACCTGATATAAAACAGATCTGCAACGCTGCAAAGAAACTCGTGTATCTCAAAAACTACAGATCAGAAGCTCGTGAAAATTTCACAGATGATAGATAGTTGAGTTTTCAAGATAACCCAAAAAGAATCACGTCAATCGGATCTGTAAAACTCGAGTTATGAACGAAACACCCAAGCAATGTCGGTCTGTCCAGAAACTCGGCGAGAAAGACTTGACGAAAAACAAATCGGATGAACAAGGCACAAAAGCTCCTCGAAACTATGAACTTTATTCAATAGAAACACAAGAGGAACAGCCCAAAGTTCTCTACCCACGAGAGCTCTGGCCTCCCTTGCTTTTATAGCCAGCCCTCAGGCTAATCAATCCAATATAGGACTCCTACTCCTAATTGGACTCGTATCCTAACTTACCATAACTGCTCAAGAGTCTCCTATTCGCAGATAGAAGCAATCGTGAGACTTCCAAACACCTTAGGAACGTCCTAAACATTCCTAAAATAACTCAACTTCGTGCCTAGCACGAAATCCTATCATAACCAACTCAAATCTTCCATATTTGAGCCATATCCGACTCAGCCTCAGCCTGAGTACGCAATCCAGCCGGTTGGACCTTTCCGACCAATTCTTTACGTCCACTTCTCTTCATCACGCCTTGGAACAATGTTGCCACATCCATGCACTCCTTGCACACGTGCAAACACCTTCCAACGACGTACACACAACCTTCATATGCACTGCCCTTGATCCAAACATGCTGCGCGACCTCCCGATCAACTCAACCACAGCTCCTCCTGAACTTGGTTGTTGGAACCTCATCTCCTCCCTGAGACTAGTCCAAGGATCCCGTCACCAGCCATGTCTTCAACTCAAGCAACACCTGCACATGAATAAATAACCAATTCTTCTGAGCACAAGTCCTCGACTTGACTCATGTTAGTTTGAAAACCACAACACCTTACATGAGAACGTCACATAAGCATGTTGCAAACCATATCAAATGATAACAGCCATAACCATCAAAACACACAAAAAACTTAGCAAATTAATACTAAGCAAACCTTCCCATAAAGCAAGTTTGAAACATTGCGAGTTAAAAGCAAAAATAAGACGCTGCAGTTCTACGAGTTGAACTTCACGGGAGCTCCCTAAAAACAAGCTCCGGACCTCACAGAAGCTCTCCGGACCTTGCAGGAGCTCTCCGGACCTTGCCAACACTTGGCGGACCTAACAAAGAACTTGTCGGACCTTGCCACAGAAGAATGTTTTGGTAATATTCAAAACTTTGAATGTTACTGCTAACTTTTATCCTAATTGCCAATGTATTCAGCACACATAGGTCTCACAATCTCCCCCTTGATGAATGCATTGGCAACACCAATTAAAATCCGAACATTGGCATATGAAAAGTTTTGAAAAGCTTTGAAAACTCATTTCTCCCCCTTTATTAATTTCTCCCCATTTTTAACTGGTTTTTATCCCATGCACGAGTGCCCTACACGGAGGAAACCGACACGAACTCTTCTACGTTGAATACTGCACCAAATCAATTGAAGATAAGTTGTTAGGATTCAAAAACAATGAATAGGACTCTTATTTGAATTTCGACCAGATTAGGACTCTTCTTTTCCCAATTATAAATAGAACCCGAAACGACCCCTTGGTCGTAACATCTTTTCTAAGCCGACAACTTAGAAGCCCTAGCTCCCAAACTCGCCAAGCTAAACCCCTTCGCCGGAGTTTGACCACCGAAGAGACAGCCGACGAGCCAGACACTATCGCCGCCGCCGGAAGAGAGCCCCGACGATCTGTTCTTGCAAGGAGGAAGGACCCGAAGGAAGTAAGTTAGGTTTCCAATACCACCTTACGACATCATCGCGTTTTCTTTGCATCTGTTCTTCGATCCCTTTGAACAAAAGCTTTTTCGTGGATAGATCACGTGTTGATCGGTTTGATCTAGATATGGTGATGAGATCATCACCACGTCCACAATTGATCTTTACACCTTTGTTCATCGTAAAACCCATGCAAGCCATGCAAGAACATGTACAAACTAAACTGCATCATAGGATTAACATGCATATGCACCATTGCATCTTAAAGTAGAGTTTGTGCATGATGATTGATTACTATGAATCTTTTATGTGCGTGATCGCGTATAGAAGGACAACCTCAGGGAGCTACCTACGAAGGACTACAACAGCAAGAATTTGAGAAACAGGAACTGCAAGAACAAGGCAAGTGCCCCTTGACCATATTGATCCCATGTTTTTGGAAAACTGTTTTGTTTGCGAAAAGGTGTGTGTGCTTGAGTCAATATGATGGGAAACCCTTTTATAGGAGTTTATTAGTTTTGTTAACCACCCTTGTCACCGGGAAAGTTAATGAGTCGGGTATGGTTTTTTGCTTTTATGCTTCGCTGAGTCCATGGGATACGGGAAGCGAGATAGATGTGTCTAGCTAACTGCACTCATATGAATAATGTTAATGAGAAACTGATGTTGATAAATGGACATGAATCGGAGGGAGATCTAGGCAAGCTTGATTTTGTGGAAGTGGTAGCATGAGATGGTGGTTACTCGCCGTAGATCTAAGGACCGGTTCATGCGAGCCATGCCAGAATAACAGTGCCACCACAAGGCCAAGTATGGGTGCGGCTTAGCTGAGTAATTAGGTAAGTTGCTAGATTATTATGGACCGTGGAAGGCGCGGGGAATGGGAATCGAGTGAGGATTGTCCTGGGAACTGCATGGCACAAGAGGGGGCCCGTGGGTGGGAGAATTGGAGATTCTAGCCTGCTAGTGAAACCTTAGTGAGTTCATACATCTAGTAGCCCCTTTGTAAAGGCTATTTTGTGATCTCTTGACCATACACCGACAGTTGTGTACTGGTATAATGGAGGTTCTGCAGTCGCCGATGGGTGACGAAATCACAAACTTGTGGGTAAAGTGGTACAAACTTTGTAGAGTCTAAAACTATCATGATAGCCGAGCTTAAGGCCACGAGCGCCTGGACAACTTTCATGATTAGATGGGATGGTTATTGGGATGGTATTTGGTTTGGTTATTGGTTTGGTGATGGTTTGTTCTTTGGGTTTGGTTTTCGAGACTGTTGAGTCCGGGTAATGAGATTGGTTGCATGACTGTTGAGTCATGGCAATGAGCATTGGTCTCGGAATGAGACGGAATTAAATATGAGATGAAATGGTAGTGAATACGAGATGGTATTTATGAGATGGTAGTGAATACGATATGGTATTCATGAGCAAAGTTGAGAAAGATACATGTCTGGAAGAGATATGAAAAGTGGTGAATCATGATGGAGGTATGTTGATATTTAAATACATGTCGGGATTACATTCATTTAAAGCTAAGTTGTTTTTATCATGATTTGTGAAATAAACTTTGCTTTTATGCAATGTGCCTTTTTATACCTTCCTTGATGTGAGATACATATCATATTTTCCCGCACTTGCTGAGTACATCATGTACTCAAACTTGCATTATTACTTCATCATCAGCAACAGGAGAGGAGTACTATGAAGACCACGTTGAGTATCAGGCGTGTAATATGTCCTCGACCTTGCTTGTGGAGTAGGAGATGGAGCCACTTCTGGTGCTTAGTTGCTTCCGTGATAGATAGAAGACTTCTGCTCCTAGAATAAAGACTTCCGCTACTAGAATAAGATTTCCGCTGCTAGATTAAGACTTCCGCTGCTAGCATGAGTTTTGAGACTCATGAGACATTGTAATAAACCCTGTTATTCGTGGTATTATTCTAAAATTCAGTTTGTGGATTATATGTGTATGTGTGATGAACATCCTGGGCACACATACGCATCAGTCTCAGTTCCCAGAGGTTCTCTCTCAGAACAGGGGCGTCACAGGACGGCTTCTTAACTTACGACGGTTTAGGTTTTAGCTATCGTAAATAGTAATTAAATTTCGACGGTTTACTTACTTACGACGGCCAAGGTTCCGACCGTCGTAAGTTATACATTAAATTCTATCAGTCAAGGTTCCGACCGTCGTACCAACAACGTTTCTTGATCGAAACCAAACGGTTCTTAACGGTTGTCTCGGCGGCAGCCATGGCCATGGCCATTGACCTTTAAATGGCCCGTGTCAGGCCATATATGGGTTGTGTCGGGCTGAGTCGGCCCGAAGCCCGTTCATATATATATCGATATTATACACTCAATCAATCAAATTAAATTAAAATTACTAACTTAATAATCAACTAACTCAAAATTTTAAAAAAATATAAAACTAACTCAATACTCAACTAAACAAAAATTAAGTAATGTAATTAAGTAACAAATCAAATTTAACTAAACTAATTAATAAGAAACTAAATGAACTAAATTACTTACTAAATTAACTAAATTAATTACTAAATGAAATAATATGAACTAAATTACTTAGTAAATGAACTAAATAAACTAAATTAATTCGTAAACAAAATAAATTAACTAAATTAATAACTAAATAAAACGTACCTCGAAGTGGCGGCGAAGCGGGGCGGGCTTGGGGCCTAGCGGCGGCGGCGGGGAGGCGCGCGACGGCGGCGCCTGGGCGGCGGTGTGGCCGGGGAAGCGCGGGGCAGCGTGGGGAGGCCAGGGGACCTCGGGGCGGCGCGCAGCATGGGCGACGCGGGGGGCCGGGGGACCTCGGCGGCGGCGCGGGGCGGTGGCAGCAGCGGCGTGGGGCGGCGGCGCTGGGGCAGGGCGGCGCGGGGCGGAGGCGCGGCACGGCGGCAGCGGCGGCGGTCTTGGGCTCGGGCTGAATGAGCCCGAGCCCGGACCGGGGCGGCAGTTAAAACCCGCAACTTACGACGGCTGTAACCTAAGCCGTCGTAAGTAACTCTTAGTTTGCGACAACTCTTTAACTTACGACGGCTTAGGGATACGGCCGTCGTAACTTACGACGGTCCCTGAAATTACGACGGCCATGGGCCTAAGACCGTCGTAAGTTAGTTTACTTACGACGGTCGATGTGCGCCGTCGTAAGTTAGGTTACTTACGACAACTAGCTGTCATAAATAACTTGGCCGTCGTAATGTATTAGGTTTCCTGTAGTGCGAGTTCTATTGTGTGTTTATGTCCTGTGTAATGTTGTTATATTTCTATCTTCATATGATAGGCATTGGTTCTTGTTAGATATAATCTTGTTCGTGTGTGTTAGTTTGTTTTTATATTTTGTGTCAGTGTGGTGCTTGCGTCATAATGATGTGCATGGTGTAGTGGCAGGTGAAGCAGTCTGGAAGACGTGCATGCAGGAGTATGCGGGGGTGAGTGAGCTAGCTGCTGTGCATGTGTGTATCAGTTAGAGTGATCGATTCCAGTGTTTGTATGACTGATTCATGTGCATGAGTATAGCAGTTCTAGGTTTTACCGAATCTTCAGTAGTAGAAGATGAAAAATAGTTGTTGTGCATCGGTGGAGTGAGTCAGTCGAAGCATGGAACTATGGCAGAAAAAGTGGAACTCATGCATGTGGGCATGCAGGGAGGCGTGGCTTGTATTTAGAAAGGTTGTTAGTGGGCTGGTCACGATGGTGCTCGGCCGAGTTGTGTGGCTATACGTGGCTCAGCTGAAAGTGTCACTACAGGAAACAGGGCAACATATGACAGCCTGTATAACATACGACGGCTAGCTGTCGTATATAAAATTACATACGACGGTCAGCAGAGGCTGTCGTATATAAGTTTATATTCGACACTACAGCCGTCGTTTATTATATGACTGTCGTATATAGTTGTTATATACGACAGCCAACCCTAGGCTGTCGTATATAGCAGTTATATACGACAGCCAAACCAAGGCTGTCGTAAATAAGCTTATGTACGACGGCCACACCATGGGTCGTCGTAAATAAGGCTTATATACCCGCGGGCCCGGGTCGGCGCAGGCATTCACGCCCGCGCGGACCCGAGCCCCCGCCGCCAGCTGCCGCCCCGGCCGCCCCCCCCCCCCCCCCCGGCCGCCCCCGCCAGCCGGCGCCCCGGCCGCCACCCGCCCGCAAGTCAACCGTCGCCGCCTGGCCGCCACCGCCGCCAGCCGCCGCTGCCCGGCCGCCACCGTCCGTTCGTGCTCGAGGCGTCGCCACCACAGGAGCAGTTTCCTGGAGTACAGGTATAAAAATAAAGTTACATTAAGTGGAAGCCCCAACCGCTAAGAAGCCTAATGAACCTAGAAAAAGAATTGTAAACTTGTACATATGTCGATGTGTTTCGCAGGGATCAGGGACGGAGGCTCAGACTCCATCGCCACAGCTAAGGGCGCCAGGTTCGCCGTGGCAGGATGACTGCTTCGCTCCCAGAGGTAGTGGAGGGGCTAGTAATCAATAGATTTGTGATTTTATTTTTGATTGTGTGGATGTCAGACTTCGTGACTGTCGATGTGTACTATTACACTTTGTTGTGATTTTATATATCAAATTGTTTTGTTGTTGTCTATTGTTTTGGATGTGTAGCTGGCCATCGAGCCAGGTTAGCCATTTTCTGATTTAAAAAAAAATGGAAAAAGCTTATATACGACGGCCTGTATAGTTTATATACAACGGTCGCTATAAAGTGCCGTCGTAAATAAGCCTAAATTATATACGACAGCTGGGCCAGGTTGTCGTATATAAGCTCTTATATACGACAGTCAGGGCCCAGCGGCTGCCGTATATAAGCTCTTATATACGACAGCCAGGGCCGATGCGCTGTCGTATATAAGAGCTTATATACGACAGTCTTGACCCAGCCGTCGTATATAAAGGCCCCGGCCCACTGGGCCAAGTATACGAAACGGGTCATTGTATATAAGTGGCCGTCGTATATATACTGTTATATACGACGGTGCCGTCGTATATAACTATATATACGACAAAATATATACGATGGCCACAAACCATCGTATATAAACAACTGTCGTCGTATATAGTTTATATACAACGGCTTCTGCTTTATATACGACGGTTTTAGCCGTCGTATGCTAACGGGAATCCTGTAGTGTGTGCGAGTGCTATTTAAACGAGTTCAAAGTGAGGTGTTGGAGTCTGTGAAATACAGGGGCCTGCAGTGTGCAGAGTGCCATGCGCCATGCGTGTGTCGCAGTGTCAAAGTGAGTGCTAGTGTTGAGTGCTGAGAGAGAATTTGTATGAGCCAAATGAAGGCAAGTGTCTAGTGATTAAACAGTTTACCTGTGTGCTTTTGTGTGTGAGAATTTGAGGGCTGGGCCAACAGTTCTTGATCGCATTTCTTGACTGGTTTGGTTTCGGTATCCTTTTCAATAAAGTTGTTGCCTTTCTGCTTGGTTTAGATAAGGTGTCTGAAGAACACAAATGACGGTACTAGAGAAGGAAGGGCACACACCCTTTACCAAAACGGTGAAGCCTTCTAATGCCTCAGTAAGGCACAAGCTTTCTAAGATGTTCGATACATTCGTTTGCTTCAGCAGATTCTATCGGTTTTGGTATCCTTTCTGCAATGTACGTGAGGATATTCTATTTTTGTTAAATGGCAGTAATTTTGATGAAAAAATATTAACTGTTTCTCGTTCTTCACTTAAAGATGTTATTAATTCAACCTAAATTGGTAACTTCTTTATTCTATTTTTACTCTTGTTTATATGCATGGTTCCATTTTGAAATGGTTTTTGAAAGTCCGAGCAATTTGTCCTATTACTTGTGTTTCTTCCAGCAAGGTAGAAATTCAACCTCATCTGAAAAGTGAAGCCAAGAAGGAAAATTAGCCCAAGAGTAGGGCACGTAAATTCTTAAAGAAAGAGGCAAGGACCTGAAATTTGCTTATGTTTCTTTGTTTTTTTCCCTTTTGCACATAGCTTAAAATTGTTCCTTGTTGTACTCTTCATTTTGGGTCTCAGAAACCAATATTTTGTAGAACAATTCTTGCTTAAATTATTTTAAATAAAAAGATCAAGCTGGTGTTTTTTGTTCTGACATGATTCTCACATGCAGATTCTATAAATAGAGATGCACCTCAAGGATCAGCAGGTGGTGCGAGGTGCACTAGAGAAAGCATTGGGACCTGCTCTTACTCCTGAATATGCAACCAAGGTTGCAAAACGAACATGAAAGGTGCATTCTGTATTTTGAAAAAGCTAATACAAGGAAGCCACTGATATCAACTACAGAAAAGCAGCTGCTAGAACGACATACATATGCAATACTGAGAAAGTGATCACTTTCTCTAAAATAAAATTATATCTTTTATGTCATAAGTGAACATAGTACCCGTGAGATCCTTATATTGCAAAGAATCTATACATTTATTATGAATGTTTTGTATAAGGTTGCAAATTCAAGTCTAATTCTATTGAGTTCGAATTTAGAGAATTTAGTTTTTACATGAAATACATATCTATGTTGGTTTATAACTAGGGCCGACCCTGACTTTTTCGGGGCCCGGGGCCAACAAAAAATCTTAGGCCCTCATTGACCGAAACTATATTATAAAATTTTATTACCACTAACCGTGTCACAATAATAAGTTTGACATAAATAACACAGTTAGATGAGAGAAAAAATTAGAGAAAATCAACTAGTCTAGAAGTAGTATATGTAGAAAATCAATAAAGACAACGGCAATAAAGTGGTGGCATGCAGCCCTGTAACCTTGAGCAGCTCAGCGATATCACAATCGCAATACACAACCAAAGAGAATAAAGATAGGATTCAACGATTGGTGTCCAGTTCAGAAGATTAGACGAGGCAACGATGTGGAGCTGCTCAACCTCTACCACTCTGCATGGCCATGAGTATTGTTGGAAAGGATGACCATCTACGTAATCCACAATTTTATTGGTTGTTATTCTTGGTTAATTAATTCTTTGTCATATGCCACTTTGATCACATTTGCTTATTTAGTTGTGTAGCGTGATAAAAATTTATCGACTAATTCAGAGGGGGCCCTTAATTTTTGGGGGCCCGGGGCGGTCGCCCCTTGGGCACTGCCCCAGGGCCGGCCCTGTTTATAACTAGAACAATTCTGATAATCGATTATCATTATTGGTTCATAACTAGAACTGGTTGTAATAATCGATTATCAGTATTGTTTCATAACTGGAACCGGATCTGATACTCTTATTTGTACCATTTTAGAACAGGTATTGATAGATGTTATTATCAGCATCGAGTTTTTAGTACTGTTTATAAAACCGGTACAGATGACAGATATATGAACTGGCACAGATTAGTGTTTTATTGTAGCGTTAAGGGGCACTAAGGCTGATTCATTCCAACCAGCATATCCATAACTGGAGACTCATTTTCATGTTTTGGGTGTGTAGGACACTCATATTTAGATCCTTTTCTGGGGTGAACATAAAATGGATTTCATGTTTAGATACCTTATTAAAAACGCAACAGTATTATTTGGCTGCGCATTTTAAGTTTCGATATCCGGCCGGTAGCACACTGGAGTCAGTACGCGGGTCGACAGCCCGCCCTACTTGTAGAGGTAGCCCAAAATTCCTTGTTCACCAATCACTGCCTGCCATACGGCAGACATATGGCACACAAGTAGACAAGTTGCGAGTTTAGAAATACACACGTACGTACGCGTCACGGGCAGCACAACGTCACTCACGTACGTAGTTGAAGATTAGCTAACCAATTCTGAAAGTGCAGTCTGAAACGCAGGCACAGGCAAGGGAGCGGGTGTCGTTGTAATTATTGTGGTCAAATCGAATCGACTAACCATCTCTTATTCAGGTGGCCCATTACATGTTTCATTTGGGATCGGTAGCCTAAAAGAGATTTTTGGCTGGTCAGATCAACTTCAGTCGATGACCGATATCCCCTAGCTCCCCTAAGTACAAACCGAAAACGTTAACTGTTCCATATTTGCCCGTGCCGCCGGTCCCCTCCGCGTACGACCCGCCACTTCCAGATCATGCTTGGTCCGGCAGCTGATCGATTGGTCCGGCGACGGCGATGTCACCGCCGTCAAGGGACTACTGGCTCGGCTTCTTCCGTGGTCCGCGGAATACTCCGCCATATATATATATATATATATAAAGGAGGATCAGCAGTTGAAGGAATTACATACACACACAGCGCTAGACATCACGGGGTATCTTAGGCAGAGACGCTAGCAGGCTTGCAGGAGCCTACTCACTATCCTTGACGCTAGTCAACGGCGAGATGTCTCGCACCTCAGAGCTTCGCGTCCTCTCCCTGATCCCGTTCTTGCTGATCCCGTCAACGAGCAGCTAGGTGACGGTTTTCTCCTTGGCGTCACAACCCGGCCCGAGCGTTTCGTTCCCTCTAGGTAACCAATGATATAGGATGCTTTTTGCTTCCGATCTCTTGGCCTTAGGACTTACATTGAACCATGAAGCAATGTCCGCGTGGCTCACTACTACAAAAATCATTATCACAGGCGTCTCGTTTTTCAGACTCTAGGTAGTCCATAAAAAATGCGTCTGTGATGTAGAATAAATTAATAGTCGTCTGTGATAAATAAACATCATAGACGGCTCGCAAAGGCAAACCGCCTGTGCAAACATATCAATTTTCACAGGTGAACCGTAGAGTAGGAGCCACCTGAAATATTGATCATTAATACAGGCGGCTGAAGCGACCGTGCGTGCACGACCTATGCGGTTATAGAGAGGAACGCGCCTTTGAATTCAATTCGAAGCCACCAAACGTCGCCACCCAGTATACATCAACCACATTTAGCATCAAACAAAAAGACAATAAACAATTCGATAATCGATAACAAACATTCATCATCAAATAAACATTCATTAAAAATTAAATTTTTACAAACAACAGACGATCGCCTAGTCCTCCGGTGGCGGAGGAGCCCCGCACTTGTCGGTGATCGCCTCCACCAACTTCCTGCTACCTTCCACCCCAAGCACCTCACCGATGGTCTCCCATATCGCGTCAAAATGACCGGCCACTGCGCTTAACCCGAATAGGTAGTGGTCTATGGTGTTCATTCCAGTACATTCTGGAAGGCGACCAAGACCAAGAAGCTCCATGGCATCAAATGTACTGTTGAATACATCCTTCGCCATTTTGCGGCGCAACGATGATAGGTCGTCCACCTTTGCCATGAGGGCAACCAAACTCTGCTCTAGGAAAGCGACTTAACCAAATAGGTGCACTCTCTCTTCCGCCCAGGAAGGCGGCGGAGGTGCGGTTGGAGCCGGGGATGAAGGTGCGGCGAGTGCAGAGCATGGTGGGGAGCGCTTCGTCAGTGGTGCCATTAAGACTAGAGCTACGGTGCGGCGAGAAAGATAAAGACTAGAGGGAAGAGGAAGACTGTGATGGTGGTGCAGAGAAGGGAAAGGTGCAAGTTATAATGGTGCGAAGTAGGAGAGGTCGGATCGATTCGAATTCTGCGTGCGAGTGGCAACGATCGCACGATACAGGCGGACCGTGGAGTAGGAGCCGCCTGCAATATTGGCCATTAGTACAGGCGGCTGAAGCGACCGGGCGTGCGCGACTTTTCGTTTACCGTGGAACGCGCACAGCACATGCGTCCTTCGAATTCAATTCGAACCCACCAAACAGTGATCGATATAAATACACGCCAGCCTTAATCAATTTTCATAGGCGGTCCTTAATCAAAATTGTATTTAATTTATCACAGGCGATTTATAACGTAATATTATCCGCCTGTGTAACTATATTAATGTAGGCGGTTCTTTACCTACGACTAGCTGCCTATGAAACTATATTATCACAGGTGGTTCATTACCTACGATAAGCCGTATGTGAAATTATATTATCGCAGACGGTTTGTTAGTTACTACATGCTATTATTTCCAATTTCTAGATCAATTTCATATGCACATTCACACATAGTAGAAATAATATATTCTGACAAGCATCATCGACATAATATCACCAAAAAGTCATCTCATATACATATGTAAGTAAAATACATCTCAATTCATAGTTTACAACTTTTTCACAAATAATAAAATTGATGCTTAGTATACTGGCAAAGTTCTGGCACATCAGCTATTACACTTGCGTCATCCAAGAACTGCCCTTTTCGGTGGTCTTTACTTGAAGGAAAAATAGAGGAAAATTATAATACACACGACCAGATGAAAAACAGAGCTCACACACACACATAGAGATGAAGCAGCACTCAGTCAGCCATGGCTTCAAGCGAAGTGTATTTCAGTGTTGAAGTCTACGGCCAATTCAAAGCCAATATTTCACTGTATATATTTTATTAATTTTTTAAAGCATTCCAAAATGTCAAAATTCAAATATTAAAAGAGAAATAATCATCAAATTAAAATATTAAAGTTTTATTATAATATAATAAATATATAAATATATATGTCATTTATTTTTTCCAACATTAACATCTTCTCGCATATAGGGATTCAAATCGTTTTTAATGCTTCTTTCTACGCGCTTGATGTTGTCTGTATCGATGAAAAGGTACATATCTTCATATTAATTATATTTCTCTTCATTATCTCCCACATTCTCAACCCCAACAATATTTTGCTTTCCAGAAACAACTACGTGCATCTTCTCATTTCCTAGATCCTGTACGTAAAAAACTTGTGCAACACGATCAACGAGAACCCACGGGTCATCTTTATATCCCACTTTGTTCAAGTCTAATAGTGTCAGCCTGTAGTTGTCCACTTTCACACTATCAGGATATTTGACCCATGGCACTTAAATACGAGCATTTGCATTCTTTCGCCATAATCGAATTCTCATATTTCCTCTATGAACCCGAGGTATGTGGTCTTCTGCCGTTGTGGATCATAAGACTCTATAAGAACACCACTATTTTGTGCAACTCTTACTATCTTTCTCCTTAGTGTAAAATGTGTAACCATTGATGTCATATGCTTGCCATGATGTCATCAAAGCACATGAGCCAGAAGTTAACTTCTTAGCTTCTTCATTGTTGCCTCTTCTATAGAGTTTTCGTATGGTATACTTTTGTCCATTAACCATTAAGTGAAACATCTTCTATGCTCTTCCATGATCCAGTCCTCTCTGCGGCCTTGGTTTTTTCTGTGAAACTCAATTTCATGTTCCTCGATGTACGACTCAGCTATTACGAGTTGTTGTAGTACACCAAAATATGCACAGTGTACTAATTTATAATCTTGAACGATAAAAGTTTTCTTACCCACTTTGCCTCTCCCACATAGTCAACCCTCATGTACTGGTATAGGCACACCTATCGGCTTTTCAACTTTGATGTAATAAGCGCAACCCTCAATCACTTCTTCAGTAGTGTATCCTTCCATAATTGAACCCTCTGGGTGAGCACGGTTCCACACATAACCCTTTAATTCTCCTAAATATCTCTCCAACAAAAACATATAATATAAATATAGTGGCCCCAATGCTTTTATCTGATCAACAAGATGTATGATTAGATGTACTTGCATATCGAAAATGGATGGTGAAAAACACATGTCAAGCTTGCACATAGTCTTGACGATGTACGTTTTCAAATAGTCTAAGTCTTCCCAGGCTATCACCTTTTGCGATACTGCATTGAAGAAGTAACACAAACGCGTGATGACAACTTTTACATGCTCAGATTTGACGACCCTTATTTCAATGACAAGGAACACTGTCATCATCATGTGACAGTCATGAGAATTATAACCGAATAAAGACAAGTCTTTCATCGAGACTAGTTTACGGATATTGGATGAGAAACTCATGGGCACTGTGATCCCACGCAAGCATTCGCAAATTGCCTTTTTCTCCTGTAGTGTCAAGTTGTAGCTGGCTAGGGGAAGGTAATGCTTCCCGTTGGCCTTTTCTATCGGGTGAAGCTCTGGTCTCATATCAAAATTTACTAGGTCCATACATGATTTTAATCCGTCCTTTGTTTTCCTCAGCATGTCCAACAAAGTTCTAATGATGCTATCAAATACATTGTTTGTAACGTGCACCAAATCAATACTATGGCAAATTTTCAGGTTCTTCCAGTATGGAAGATACTTGAAAAAATCGATTATTTTTTGAATGTCGGGTCAGTTGTATCACTCGAATATGTAGTTTTCTTTCTCTTTGTTCCTTTACATTTTTTGCCCACACTGAAAGCAACCTAAATGTTCTTGACCATTTCGAACACGAGTTTTCTACTGTAAGGTTTGGGTGCAATATCTTTTTCGATTGTATTATCAAATTGTTATTTCATCTTTTTGTACTTGTGTGTATCTGTCAAGAACCGCTGGTGTCTCATGTGCACCGTCTTGCTGGATGAAGTGAGCTACAAAAATCCAGTTCCATCCACACATCTTACACAACTTTTCTTCATTTTCATTTGTCCCGATAATGTAAACAATCCGGGGTAATCATGCACGGTAACGAATATCATTACTCTTAGCGTGAAATACTCCCACTTGTACTCATCCCATGTGCGTACCCCTTCTTTCCATAGTTTCACCATATCTTATATTAGAAGTTCCAAGAACACATCTATTAGAAGTTTCACCATATCTTTTTCAATTGATAACAAAATATATTTCCTTTTCTGACACAACCACATCGGTAGGTTGTATATCGTTAAGACCACGGGTCATGTGCTGTGTATGCTATTTTTTAACCAAATGAATTCGTTCCGATTGTACCCAAGGCAAACTTTACATCTCTGATTTCCTTTGCAAACTCTGAACACTGAATATCAAATTTTTACACTAGGTTGCATTACCAGGGTGTCGAATATGTTTTTCATTCTTCCTGCACTGCTCGGAATGCCAACGTATAAGTTCAGCCTCCCTAGTGTTTGAGAACAAACGCTTCAAGCGATCAATTATAGGAAGGTACCACATCATCAAGGCAAGAATTTTTCTCTTATTCTTCCCGCCTCCATCGTCAGAAGTATCGTCATCATCATCTTCAGGGACAATAATATTCTTCTTATTCTTTAGTGTCTTATTCATGTTGGTAACATACTGGTGATTGTAGTCCTTGTATCTACTGACAACGCAGATGGGATATCTAGTTGCGAGCTAATGCTCTTTGTGATACAAAATACAATGGTTCACACAAGGGTGTATTTTTGTCACACCTAGTGACATCGAGGAAAGAAGTTTCTTCGCTTTATAAGTGCTTCTGGGCAATTTATTGGGATTTGAAATAATATCTGCCAAAATATTCAAAAGATTAGAGAAACTACAATCGAACCATCCGTGTGTGGCTTTCAACTTTATTAGTTCTAGGACTGCACGCAATGTAGTAAACTCTTTATCACAACCCTTTGATTCATCATATAAGAGCTCTGTCACCACATTCTGCAATGTTTTCATTTTACTTAAACCTTTACTTGCTCCCATAAAAATCAATAGTGTGGTTCGATGCGACGCAACATCTCGCCACAACCAAACTCATCATCATCACCATCATCATCCTGATTATCACTACCATAATCGATATGAGCATTATCGTCATCAGAACCTCTCTCATCATCTTTATCCACCTCATGTGTATCTAACTCACCATGTTCTGTCCATATTGTGTAGTTTTTTTTGAAACCCCTTTTCACCAAATGAGATTGGATTACTATAGTATCTATCCAAGCAATCTTATTTTCACAATCGATATATGGACATAATATGTCATCTATCTTTTGCATCTTCGCATATCTCTTGGACGCTTCAATAAAGTTTACAATATTTTGAATGTACATAGGATCAGGTCTTGGCATGTTGTACATCCACGCTCGGCGGTCCATCTTCTATGTCAAACTATAAAATAGAAATATGATAGTAACCATTTTTGAATGCAAGTGAAGGCTGAAAGTTGAACACAAGCTTCATAAAGCTAGCGTACAGTAATGCAACTTGGAGGCGAGGTCGACGACGTGCGCGCGCTTGGAGGCGAGGGCGAGGACGGCGACGTGGGCTCGGCAGCGAGGGAGAGGACGGCGGAGGCGGCAACAACGTCCAGGACGGCGGCGGAGACGGCGAGGGGAATGCATTTTTTGGTAGCTTGACGGCGTCGATGTGAAATATCCCGAGTTAGGTTTTCGCGGTGCCTGAGTGGTGCTTCATATAGTCGTATGTTATCACAAGCGGGTTTTAAGGTGGTCCATTAAAAACCGCCTGTGATAATTGCCTCTTCATAGGTCCGCTCTTCAGTTTCTTCTTTCTTTGCTTTATTTTTTTATTTAGATTCCAATGTAAATACTCAAACATGTATAAATTCTGCAAATTAAGTCCAAACTCGATGATTATTTTTTCTATATTCTTCAAAAAATAATATATACCAGATGGAACAAAAAGTTTAAAACTTATATAGGTAATAGTGTTATGTTTTGGTAAATATAGAATTAATTTATATGCACATATTATTTAGGTTTTCATATCTCCTAAAAAATAGATCTTCCACTAAAAGTTGGTTAGTGTGAATATATTGTCTTATTTATACATCTATGAATTTTGTTAATTTTTTTAAAGTAATCCGACATGTCAAAATTCAAATTATCCATCATTCTAATGGAATGCTCATATACATATGAGGCATTTTCAAATTTTGAACACACATTGATTCAAACAATTTTGTAAAAATCTGAAAAAATCATAGAGGTTGGTATGATGACTAAAAAGTCCAATAGAAAAATTCACTCATAAAATCATTGTATTATGCAAGATACAAAAATGACAAATAACCTATTTATTTGTTTTTTTTTCTGACCAATTTTAAAGGTTTTTCCAAGTGAAATTTAATGAACATCTGTAATACTAAATCATATTACAAGAACTTGAAATTTGGCATTTTACAAGCCCTCATTTTGATCAAGAATATTAATTAATCCTAAACTTAGTAAACCTTTTCACAAGCGGTTCTATATTAAAAACCGCCTGCAATAATTGCCTCTTCATAGGTCTGCTCTTCAGTTTCTTCATCCTTTGCTTCATTTTTTATTTAGATTCTAATGTAAATACTCAAACATGTATAGATTCTGTAAATTAAGTCCAAACACGGTGATTCTATTTTTATATTCTTCAAAAATTAATATATACAAGTTGGAACAAAAAGTTTAAAACTTATATAGGTAACATTGTTATATTTTGATAAATATAGAATTAATTTATATGCACATATTATTCAGATTTTCATATCTACTAAAAAAATGGATCTTCCACTCAAAGTTGGTTTGTATAAACATATTGTCTTATTTATACATATATAAATTTTGTTAATTTTTTAGAGCAAACCAATATGTCAAAATTCAACTTATCCATCATTCTAATAAAGCGCTCATATACATATGAGGCATTATTCAAATTTTGAACAAACATTGATTCAAACAATTTTGTAAAAATCTAAAAAAATATAAAGGTTGGTGTGATGACTATGTAGTCCCATAGAAAAATTTAATCACAAAATCATTATATTACGCAAGATACAAAAATGAAAAATAACCTATTTGTTTGGTTTTTTATGTTCTGACCAATTTCAAAGGTTTTACTAAGTGAAATTTAATGGGCACCTGTAATACTAATTCATATTACAAGAACTTGGAATTTGGCTTTTACAAGCCCCTTTATTGTGATCAAGAATATTAATTAATTCTAAACTTAGTAAACTTTTTTTTACAGTCGGTTCTATATTAAAAAACCACCTGTGATAATTGCCTCTTCATAGGTGTGTTCTTCAGTTTCTTCTTCCTCTACTTTATTTTTTTTAGATTCCAATGTAAATACTCAAACATGTATAGATTCTATAAATTAAGTCCAAACCTGATGATTCTTTTTTCTGTATTCTTCAAAAATTAATATATACCAGATGGAACAACAAGTTTAAAATTATATAGGTAATATTATTATGTTTTGATAAATATAGAATTAATTAATATACACATATTATTCATATTTTCATATCTTCTTAAAAAATGGATCTTCCACTGAAAGTTGGTTTATATTGTCTTATTTATACATGTATGAATTTTGTTAATTTTTTAAAGCATTCCAACATGTCAAAATTCAAACTATCCATCATTCTAATAAAATGCTCATATACATATGAGGCATTCTTTAAATTTTGAACACACATTGATTTAAATAATTTTATAAAAATCTGGAAAAAATCATAGAGATTGGAATGATGACTAAAAAGTCCTATAGAAAAATTTACTCACAAAATCGTTATATTATGCAAGATACAAAAATGACAAATAACCTATTTATTTGTTTTTATATTCTCACCAGTTTCAAAGGTGTTTCCAAGTGAAATTTAATGGGCACATGTAATACTAAATCATATTACAAGAACTTAGAATTTGGGCTTTTACAAGCCCCTCATTTTAATCAAGAATATTAATTAATTCTAAACTTAGTAAATATTTTTCACATGCGGTTCTATATTAAAAACCGCCTGAGATAATTGGCTCTTCATAGGTCTGCTCTTGAGTTTCTTCTTTCTTTGCTTTATTTTTTATTTAGATTTCAATGTAAATACTAAAACATGTATAGATTCTGCAAATTAAGTCCAAACTCGATGATTCTTTTTCTATATTCTTCAAAAATTAATATATACCAGGTGAAACAAAAAGTTTAAAACTTATATAGGTAACATTGTTATGTTTTAGTAAATATAGAATTAATTTATACGCACATATTATTCAGATTTTCATATCTCCCTCCTATTCTACGTCGTCGTCATCGTTCATGGCTGGGAACTTTATTATCAATTCGGCGCCTGGCCGACTCAAGGAGAAGCGATTGGCGTGGCGCAAGAACCACCCCTATGTATGTACATATGGCACACCGGTTGCTCTGTAGTCTTGCTTTTCTGTCTTGTTTGTTTTTGTTATTTCTAATTTCAAGGCTCGCCATTTGTGTCACTTGTTGTCCAATTCTCTGCGTAGGATTTCTCCGCGAAGCCTGAGGCGGGAGATATAATGAAGTGGTAGTGCATCGTCCCCGATAAATAAGGGGTAAGTCATCAAGAATAAGCACAACCTAGTATAACCATCGTCCCCTAATTTCCTTTATAGACTGACTGGGAAGGTGGTTACTACCCACTGACAATCTTCTTCTCGGAGGACTATCCCTTGGTACCTCCAAGATTCTTGTTTCCACCTGGTTTCTTGCACCCGAATGTCCATCGCTCAGGAGCACTCTGCCTTGGGGTTCTTGATCAAGAGATGGTAAGATAGACTTATTTTTCTCAAGTAATTAGTAATTGTTGCCGAACTTATTAGAAGTGGTTTCTTATGTTGCTTAAATTGATATTTCGTAGGGGTGGTATCCTAGTATTAATATCAAAATTTTACTACTTGAAGTTCAACGTTTGCTTCATCAGCCAAATACGCTCGATGTTGAAAATGATTGCTATAATCTACTTATCAAGGTTAGTAACTTTGTGTTAGTGAGCAACCTTGGTTATATATCATTCCTCATTTGACATTTGTCAATTTAAAGAATATCAATGTTATTTTCAGGATCCAGAGGAATATAAGAAGCATGTTTGGGAGCAAGCTCGACGGTACAGTTTAGATTGATCGATGGGAGATTCATAGGAATATAAGTTTGAAATGTATAGTTTAGAGGACATGCAATGTGTGTGAACTATAAAATATTCATTGAGTTGCAAATGTTTATCTCTAAATTACAATGTGATTGCGGTTTTATATTTTCATTGTGATAACGATGCACATTTATTATCTCTGCGCGTGAAGTGGCAACGGACAAATATACTAGAAAGAACATAACTTAAATATTTTTCACAGGCGGTGTTTAACTAAGAGCCGCTTGTGAAATTTGCGCCTATATAGGGCCTCTCAGGCGGTTCTAAATTACAATTTATAAATCGCCTGCACTAATACATCTTCAGAGGCGGTGTTTAACCAAGATCCGCCTGTGAAAATCTGCGCCTATGTAATGCCGCTCGGTTTCCGCAAAAAATCCAACCCTGGAAATTTCATTTGGACGCCGTCAGAATGCCAAAATTTTCCTTTGCTGCCAAAGCCCTCGCCGCCGAGCTTTGTCCTTGCTGCCGAGCTTCGTCATCGCCATCCTCGCCGCCGAGCTTCGTCTCCATCGTTGTCGCCATTGCCATCTATGTACGTCCGACTCTTTCCTCCCTTCTCTCCCTCCTCCCTTCTCTGTCCCCCGCGCCGCCTCCTTCCCTCCCCTCCCCATGCCGTCTCCCTCCTCGCCCTTGCCGCTGGCCGAGTGTCATCCTCGCCCTTGGGGCTGCCTCCCTCCTCCCTTTTCTGTCACCCTCTGGCACCATCGCCGCCGCACCCTCGCACCTTAATCCTCCCCGCACCGCCTCCTCCTTCCTGGCATATACCCCCACTGTGCGCTGCCCTCTCCCCACCGTCCCCCGCCGCCGGCGCTCTACCACTGCGCTGAGCCCCCTGCTTTTAGATTGTTTAGATTACTTGTTTAGAGACCTTGATAATTTCTTAGATTAATTGTTTAGATTTTGTTTGAAGGTGGATCAGAGAGCAAATTAATTTTTTACATCAGAAAGCAAAGCAAATTTAGCTCAATTGTTTTTTCTACATTTTCTGTGTGTGTTCATACCGACACCAATTAGTTGTTTAGAATAGTGGTTGTGTTAAAGGAGATAGTCTTGTTGTGCTAACAGGTAGTCCATGTTGTCTTTGTAATCACTGAGTACTATAGCAGAGAATCATGTTGTCTTTGTAAATCCACCATGTTCACTCTATTTTATATATTAGGATGTGATTTTACATATTAGGATGTCTTTGTAATGACTAAGTACTATAACAAGAAACCCCTTCTGTTGCTTTTCAAGTTCTAACATGGAAAGCCCTAAGAAGACTGGTGCTGGTAGTAACAATGAAGTCGACAATGTTGAGTTTAGTGACTCCAGCAGTCCAGGCTCGTATCACAGTACATTAGATCCTTTTCCAAATATAAAAATTAAAAAAAACTTCAGAGGATCTTGACCCGGAATATGATCCTGCCGGTGAGGTATGGATCACGAATCTTAACTTCAGCAGTTTAAGTTAATGTTGGTTGTCAAGTATATGAAGTCTTATAAATTTTTTCTACCTAGCTTAATTGCCAAGACAACGAGGTGACTTCGGCTCCTAAAACCGCAGAAGGTTCTCCAATGGTTGAATCCTCAAATTCAGTCAAGTGAAAACGAGGGCAACGAGGTCCCAATAAGGGTCCATTGAACCGTATCATATACATAACAAGTGTCGGTCCAGATGGGCTTCTCCAAGAACCATTGGATTCAGTTACAAAGTACCAAAATGCATATGGTTGTCTTGTTAGAGAGCTCGTGCCAATCACAACCGAGAATTAAAGAAAATTCCCTGAGGCGGACAAGAATGAGTTGTGGGAGAAGTTAAAAAATAGTTCAAGTTCCCAAAAGGACGGAAGAATCTGTAAAGAAAGCAACATTGATCTCTTGTGCAAAAAAGTTTCGTGGCTGTGTGAAATGAATGCTTATGTTAAGGACAATAAGGTCTCTAGCCTGAAGAACATGGTACAAATCACACAAGCTCAGTGGCAAGAATTTTCTCGTCAAAAGACCACACCTAAGGCTAAAGTCCTAAGTGAATCTAGGTCAGAGCTTGCCAAAATGAACAAATACCATCATCACTTGGGGTCTGCCGGATAAGCCCCCAAAGTTGAGAAATGGAATAAAATATTAAAGAAAACTATTAGTAAGGGCAATCCTGACCCGCTACAAGGTTGGGATGAGAGAACTAAGTGGCGGGTCTTAGCTCGGTCAAGTTCGACCAGCGAGGGCAACTTGAAAAGCACGACTCTATGAACCAAGTAGAGCAAAAAATGAAAGAAGTAATTGAAAAGCAACAGAATGGTCTCTTCAAGCCGAAGATGGAGAATGACAAACTTACCGCTATCCTAGGCAACCCTGAAAACGGTGGACGCGTTCGAGCAATCTCTTCTCAGATGTCCTGGAGAGATGGTTTTCCGAACGATAAAGAGTTATATAGAAGACGTGACAAGTTCAAGAAGACAATTGAAGATACGATTGATCAAAAGGTTAAGGCATATGTGAAAGAAATAATAGATGAACTTATAAAATCGGGACAATTCACGCCACACAATAGAGCGATACTTCCCGTGACAATGGAGCATTTGATATCTCCGACTTCCTTCCCGTGCCAGGCTCAGGGTCAAGCCATAATTGACACGATCCCAATTGGTCTTGTCGAGCCAGGATCACGCTGAGGGGTGCTGCGTTGCACAGCACCGTATAACACACGTCAAAGGTACAAAGCGGAAGCGAAATTTTATTACATAAACAAGTTATGAACATGTTTACATCAAAAATGAGTTCAGTCCACACTCGCACGCATAGACTAAGCATCAAGTGCACGTTCAGCCCTTGAACGTGCCCTTGCTAGCACACACGCACACTAACTCTGCGGCGTGCATGACTCCCACTCGACGGGGTTCCCCTCCTGGGGTTTCGTCTCCTCTTCGGGAGTCCCTTCCTCATAGAACCCTGCAAAAGCTTCAAACACAAGCAGTGAGCACGAAGGCTCAGCAAGTCTGACCCGTCTCACCTAAACATGGAACTTCTACGTGAGGGTAATGGGTTACATGAGGTAAAGATCATTTGCAATGACTCGCCTAATTAGTAGAACCTTACTTTCAAGTTTTAGCAGCAGGTTGTGGAGAACCTTACGCTAAGGTACATGAGAGAGCCGCAATCAAACAAGAAACGCATTTCTCTCATGTACTTTGCCCAAAGTTGAAATGAACTTTAGTTAGCTCTAAACTACAGCAAGTCATTAGCAATCAAGTCCATCTTTCAATCAGCAACATTTTAACATGTAACTAGCCTGTTCTTTCTACGTCACGGTACAGTGAACAAGGGGTACTCACTGACCGCGAGGGACGGCGATTATAATCGATTTACACCTGCAGGGTTACCCGAACAACCCGTCAGGTACGCCCGTACTCGATGTTGCCTACAACAACCATCACGGACGCCGTACGCGACTACCTTTCACCCGTTAGCCAAATATTGAACCGGTCCCATCGTCCCGAGCAAGAGGTCTCTGCACGCGCATCTCCGTGCCGCCAGCCGATTTACACCTCAAGCTCTCAACCTACCCTCTGAACGACGGGCAATGCCTCAATAACCAGCTACCCGAGTTACATCAGTTTCCCGGTTCCCATATAGCCGGTAGGTCTTCGGTACTGTTCTAGCTTGTTCAACAGGCCCGCACATGGCTCGGTCCTCGATCGACACAAGCGGAGCTACAGCACACAGGCCCCAAAGTCCTGCTGCCCTACTCTCCGCTCGGTCTCATTTTCTTACCATGTGTATCATGTGCTATCTCTACCCGAGCAATGTGCCTCTAGCCTATTCTCGCGAGTAGTTCCAACTACTCGACTTGTACCGAATCCTACTCTACCTTAGCATTGTAGTAGCTAACGGGGTTTGCAATCCTAAACCCAACCCGTGGTTTTCTTGGCTATGCAGTTGGATTTCCTAACAAGACTCTAATGCACAGAACAAAGGAAACAAGTATGTGCTCAAAACAATAAAAATTTGTAAAAAGGTTAATGCAAACCGGAGCTTGCCTTGCTGTTCTTGGTCGTAGGCTAGTTGTTCCTCCGGAGTAACGAAGTCTAGGACTTCAGGTTCCTCCTCGACCTTAGCGGCTACATGATAGAAACAATACATGTATTAATTTAATACATTTGCATTAGGTTTGAAGTTGTGAAGTCTATAACTTTTGCTAGATAGACCTAATGACTGTGAAACTTTTACTGTGGCTTGGTTACAACCTAAACAGAGACTTGGTCAAGTTTTAGTTGCAGCAAAGCTCAATTGAGCCCTCCACAATTACTTATGTCCTTGACCTTAATTAAAGGCTTTTAGGGTGTTCTAAGGATTTTCATGAAACAAATATGACTTTCTGAAAACTAGATTTTCAGAGGGTTCTAATGGACTTGGTCTCACTTAATTTGAAGGTTCCTAGCTAAAGTTGTGAGGATTTGAAGTTTGGAAGAATTCTGAAAATCGGGGGGAAAAGTTTAAACTCTCGGGGCCCGCGGGGACACGTGTCGAGCGCGGAGGTGTCCGGCACACCGGGGATACCACACGTGTCGAGCGTGGAGGTGTCCGCCACACCGGAGCTCACAGGGTATTTGCGCGCCAGCACAACCGATCCCCGGCCACACCCGATCCCGATTTGAATTCTGCAGCCGCTGACACGTGGGCCAGCTGACTTCGTCTTCCTCCCGCCGTTCTCTCGCGCCCGCGCCGCCGACCTCGCCGGAGCAGACTCGGAGCTCGCCGGCTCACCGCCGCCGGACCTCCGATGGGCTGAAACTCGCCGCCAGGGGGTTGTCGACGTCGAGGAACACATCGGTGGTGTCAGGTCGAGCTGGGGGTGACCGGAAATAGCTCGGCGACGTGCCGCGGCCTCGGTTGAGGTTCGGCGCTGTCGACCGTGGGTCCTAACCCGCCAACACCCCGAACAAACGGTCCTACAGCATCAGTGTACCTCTAGGAAGCTCGACAAGGTGTCAAAAGGGTTCAGGGATGGCAGTAAGTCGGTCGGCACCGTGTGACCGATCGTGCCCGCCATGACCGCCCTCGATCGAGCTCGAAATTCGTCACTCCTAGACAGTTTCACGCTACGGATGCAGAAAAGAACTTGATCGCCGGCTAGTCCAGCGTCTATGTGCAGGATTCGATGACCTCCGAAAGATCATAGAACGTGAATTTAAAGAAACCGTACCGGAAGCTCAGTTTAAGGTTGCCGGAGCAAAACTGAGAATTCGCCGGCGAGAGTTCACGGCGTGGCTTGAGCTTCAGGTGGAAGCAGTGTGGAGTCCGTGCGCTCCTGTTGCCGCCCTTGCTCGGCCGTGGAAGTGGTTGCAGCGTGCTGCCCGCGTGAGACCGATCGCCGTCCTTCAGCTAAACTGCGGCGGTCGTCGTTGGTCACGGGAACAGGGGCCGAAACTCGGTGGTTCAGACGTTGGGAGGGTGGTGCGCGACCTCCGGTGGCTGTCTAGCAGCTTAGGAATGAAGGAGATTGTTTTGCTGGTTTCTCCCGATTGAGCAGAGAGCTGCGGTGAGAAACAATACCGCTGCTCGGGTTTGCCCGCGAGAAGATAAAGCCGGCCGACTCCTGCTCGGCTGAGGCGGTGCCGGTCGCGTGGGGGCGCGAGCAAGCCGCCCTGGGCGCCAGCGCGCAGAGAGGGAAGCAGCTGGTGGCGCCGGTAGCTGCTCGGTGGCACAGACGACAGCTGCTCGGTGGAATTTCCCACCGAGAGTCTGACTTTGGGTGAAAGTTTCTCCTTCTTTCTTCTATGACATGTGGGTCCCACTCGGGGTTTTAACCTCTGGAATTTACTCCTAATCACTGTAGTAAACAGTGAACCCCATACTACCCTTGGCAATTCAAATTATTCACCCATGAGCCATTCGAATTGAATAGGATTCGAATTGGGTTTGGTTTGAGTGAATTTCAGCACAAGTGCAGTTTTGAATTCAAATGAAGTTTGAATTTCCCCCACTTAGCTCATGTCAAGATCAACTTCAAATGGAGTGAAAATTGGTGTGTGAGCTCACAAAAATGTGCTGAGTAAGAATATGCCTTCCACTTTTAAATTCATGGGATAAAAACAGTTTGAATTTGAATATGGTTTCAAACTGCCCTCTTCCTATCTATACCCAAAATGACCTCAAAAAGGTTTTGAATTTGGGTGAAACTTGGCATGGACATCCTTAGCAAAGTGTAGGAGTTTTCATATGTCCAGCCCATCCATATCACATGTGGGAAATACCACTTTTGCAATGTGTAAGTTTGTTCTCTAATGAGCATGTTGATAATTGTTACTTGCTCTTCATTTGTGTTCATCATTCTTCCTCAAATGAGGTGTGTGGTGTGGTGATGAACACTGCAAATGTGTGTCAAAAACTGAGGCCCTTACATTCCTCCCCCCTTAAAAGAATCTCGTCCCGAGATTATAAGGTGAAAATGAGAGAGAGGACGGTGGAAAATTACCGGATATGCGACGTGAAAAATTCAGGGTAGTTAGTGCGAAGGAATTCTTCGCTCTCCCATGTCGCTTCGTCCATGGAGTGATTACTCCATAGAACCTTGTAGAACCACAATGTACGGTTGCGTGTGGTTCGGGCCTTTCCATCAATAATCTGCACCGGTTCCTCCCGATAGGTGAGATCCGGTTGCAGTTCTTCAATGTCTTCCAGCTGAACGGTAGTTGATAGCTTGAGACACTTCCTCAGCTGGGAAATGTGAAAGACGTCGTGCACACCGGAAAGTGCTTCTGGTAATTTCAGCCGGTATGCCACTGATCCACATCTTTCGATAATCTGGAATGGACCGATGAAGCGGGGTGCTAACTTTCCCCTCACCCCAAATCTGTTTACGCCCTTCATTGGAGACACCCGTAGATATACGTGATCTCCAACTTCGAATTGTAATGGGCCCTCCTCCGGTCCGCATACTGCTTCTGACGGAATTGAGCGGCTTTTAGGTTCGCTTGAATTAGTCGAACCTTTTCTTCCGCGTTGTTGACGAGGTCAATCCCGAAGGTAACCCTTTCGCCAGACTCACACCAGTTCAAAGGTGTGCGACATTTCCTACCGTATAGCGCTTCGTAGGGCACCATCTTGATGCTGGCTTGGTACCCATTGTTGTACGAGAACTCGGCTAACGGCAAGTGATCATCCCAATTCTTGCCGTGGTCGATAGCGCAAGCTCGTAGCATATCTTCTAGAATCTGATTTACCCGCTCCATTTGCCCATCCGTCTGCGGGTGGTAGGCTGAACTACGGATCAGCTTCGTCCCCAAGGCAGCGTGCAGCTGCTCCCAAAAACGGGACACAAATAAAGTGCCCCGATCCGATATGATGGTACAGGGTACGCCGTACAAGCATAGGATCCGTGAGATGTACAGTTCAGCGTACTTCTTGGCGTTGTAGTTGGTGTTGACCGGGATGAAATGGGCAACTTTGGTGAGCCGATCGACGATCACCCACACAGAATCATGTTTCTGCAAGGTGGTGGGTAAACCGACGATGGAATCCATGCTCACGTCCTCCCACTTCCAGGCAGGAATGCCCAGTGGTTGCAGCAGTCCCGGTTTCCGCGTATGATCTGCCTTCACCCTTCGACATGTATCACACTCGGACACGTATTTTGCAACCTCGCGCTTCATCCGTGTCCACCAAAACTTTCTTCTGAGTTCTTGATACATCTTGTTGCTGCTGGGGTGAATAGAAAACTTTGATAAGTGAGCCTCATCAAAGATTTTCTTCCGTAATTCCGGGTTTCGGGGTACGACGATCCGGTCCTTGAACCATAGGACGCCGTCTCCGTCCTTCCGGAAACATTTCAACTCCCCACTGTCTACACGTCTCCGCAAATGTGACATGCCCTTGTCATTCTTCTGGGCTGTCGCTATCTCTTCACGGATGGTGGGGATTAAAGCTAGGTTGTAGAGAGCTCCGTGTGGAATCACATGTAGTGGTGGTTCGCTCTCTTCCAACGGTGTGATGGTCAGATTATTGACGTGTGACTTGCGGCTCAGCGCATCTGCCACTATGTTTGCCTTGCCCGGATGATAATGGATCTCTATCTCGTAATCCTTTATCAATTCTAACCATCTTCGTTGCCTCATGTTCAGCTCCTTCTGAGTGAATATGTACTTGAGGCTTTTGTGGTCGGTATATAAATGTACGAGGTTACCGAGTAGGTAGTGCCTCCACATTTTTAGTGCAAGTACCACGGCAGCGAGCTCCAAGCCGTGAGTTGGATAATCTTGCTCATGGTTCCTAAGCTGCCGTGATCCATACGCGACCACTCTTCGGTCTTGCATCAGCACACACCCGAGCCCAATGCCGGATGCATCGCAGTACACATCGAACGGTTTTGTTGTGTCTGGCTGCGCCAAAACCGGTGCTGATGTCAGGTGCTTGACTAAAGCCTTGAATGCTGCTTCACATGCTGGACTCCAAACATATTTGGTAGCCTTCTTCAGCAGCTCTGTCATTGGCTTGGCAATCTTCGAGAAGTTCGGAATGAACCTCCGATAATACCCCGTGAGTCCGAGGAAACTCCGTACCTCGTGAACAGTTCTCGGGGATTTCCAATTCAGCACTTGAGTGATCTTGCTCGGGTCCACAGCGATACCTTCCGCTGAGATGATATGCCCGAGGAAAGGCACTTGCGATATCCAAAACTCGCATTTGCTGAATTTTGCGTATAACTTGTGATCCCGCAGCCGTTGCAAGACTATACGCAGATGTTTCTTGTGATCTTCCTCCGACTTGGAATATACCAGGATGTCGTCGATGAAGACCACGACAAACTTGTCCAGCTCCGGCATGAACACCGAGTTCATTAAGTACATGAAGTGAGCTGGAGCATTGGTGAGGCCGAAGGACATGACCAGGTACTCATAAAGTCCGTACCTTGTCGAGAAAGCTGTCTTTGGAATGTCCTCTGCCCTTATCTTAATCTGATGGTACCCGGATCTTAAATCCATCTTGGAAAAGATCTTTGCTTCGACCAACTGATCAAACAACATGTCGATCCGTGGCAACGGGTACTTGTTCATGATGGTTACGGCATTTAATGGACGGTAGTCCACGCAAAGTCGCAATGTTTCATCCTTCTTCTTGACAAATAATGCCGAACAGCCCCATGGCGAGGAGCTCGGCCTAATAAAACCCTTCTCCAGAAGGTCCGTGAGCTGAGTCTTCAGTTCAGCCAACTCCTTGGGCGCCATCTTGTACGGCCTTCGGGATATTGGCATGGTTCCCGGTGCAAGTTCAATCTTGAACTCCACCTCTCTATCGGGTGGCATCCCCGGCAAATCGTCCGGGAATACATCAGGGAACTCTCGGACCACTGGAATGTCTTCCAATCTGATGGTTGTGGCTTGATAGACACTTGGAAGTTTTATTTCTGGACTGTCCAGAAATAATGAGTGAGAACCGTGCACTGCTGAGTTTAAGTGCACGACTCGAAGGACGGTGTCTAAAACAGTGCCGTGGCGGGTTAACCACGACATCCCTAGGATGACATCGACTTTCTGTCCCTCTAAGATAATGAGAGACGTGGGGTACACTCTACCCGCTAAGCATAATGGTGCTTTGGAGACCATTACGCTTGCTGAAATCTCCCCCCCCCCCCCCGGTGAACAAATTAAATATGGACTGTCGGTGGGTAGTATTGGCAAACTGTGTTTAGCAATGAAAGCTTGGCTAATAAAATTATGCGTGGCGCCTAAATCAAACAGTACTATAGCGGGATGCTGGTGGAGTTGGAACATACCCGCAAGGATTGGCTCGCCCTCCGGCACGTCCTCAATGGCAAGCTGGTGGACGGTGCCGGGCCTAGGGTTTGCCCGCCGCGCATTAGTAGGGTTCCGGGGTTGATTCCTCCCCGGAAACTGTGGTGCCACTCCGCCGCCTTGCCTCTCCGGGCAACTGCTCGCGAAGTGTCCTGGACGACCACACTTGTAACATGTGGCCGCTGCTGGTGGAGTGCTCGGTGGACGAAAGCCCGGCATGCGTTGCGGAGGTGCAAACGCACGCGGCATCGCCCGCTGCTGCTGTTGTTGTTGCGGTGGTGCTGGCAGTGCCGGCCAGAATGCCGGTGAAGAATACGTCCGACTGCGGAACGGCATCGACCGCTGTGGTGGCTGCCAGCGTGGACCTGATGGTGGGCGATTCACCATCCGAAACTTCTGAGAAGGACCGCCTCCTTCTCCGCTGCTCTGCGGCGCGCTTCGCTTTCGCTCTGCCGCCGCCAATTCCTTGCCGGAGTCCTCCTGAACAATCGCAGCATCAATGTTGTCGTTGAGGCTGCCGCGATTGAACATCGCCAACTTGTCCTTCAGGAGCGGGTAAGCCCCTGGTAAAAATGGTCTCGCCACTTCTCGTCTGTATCAGCATGATACGACGCATATAGCGCGAGATCGTTAAACGCCCTGGAGTATTCCAGCGCGTTCCGGCTCCCTTGTTGCAGGTGTAGGAACTCATGCGTCTTCCTCTTCATCAGACCTGGCAGTATATGATAGGCCCTGAAGGCCGTCCGGAACTCCGCCCAGGTCATCACTCGGTCGATGGGCTGTGGAGCACAGAAGTTGGAACACCACGCGCCCGCGGATCCTTGGAGCTGCTGGACCGCGAACTGAGTCTTGCGCTGCTCGCTGATCTGGAGCAGCCCTAACTTCATCTCTATGGCGCGGAGCCAGTTGTCCGCGTCAAGTGGTTCATCCGCCCTTGAGAATACAGGGGGATGAGTCGCCAGGAAGTCGGAGTAGGAGCTCTGTTGGCGCTCCTCGCGATCTTGACGTCTCTCTGGGCGAGACGTATTGGCGATGAGAGTCTGCAGCAACTCTGTGTGCTGCTGATGCGAGCCCGCCATTGCCGCGACAATGTCGGCCAATGTAACCGTTGGCAGTGGCGGTGGTGGTGTTTGCTGTTGCTGTTGCTGCTGCTGTCCCGAGGAGTCCTCGGGAGGTGGTTGGGAGGTCTCTCCCCCTTGACTGGTACCCCCAACGTCAGGGTTGGCACGAGTACACGTCATTCTGAAATTCGAAACAGCAGCGATTAGCACATGTCTTACTTAAAATTCCATAAGCAACAGTAGGTATTGAAGTGACACATGATTAATTTGCACAACATTCACATATATTGATAAAGCATAAACTTTATACAAGATACATTATTCTCGGGTCTCCGAGAAGTCGTGCTCATGTCGTCACTACCTATACATACGCTACTGTCTACACGACATGTCACCGATTACAAAAGTTGGGTTACGCTACCCTAGCTGCCCTACTTGGCAACCGTAACCCCCTACTCGGAGTAGAACTCGACCTCCTGTGGGTCGTCCTCCTCCGGTACTTCTGCTGGTGGCTCTGGATCTACCACCTCTTCTCCCATTCCGGGTTCTCCCATTGCTGGAAGACCCAAGACCACCGGTATGCCTAACACCGGGGGCACGAGGTCCTGCAAAGCATGCACCTCATCCATAGCTTGGTTGTAGTCCTCTTCCCAGCCTTGTCCTTCCTCAATAGCGTCGTCCCGCTCTTGAGCAAGGTCCTCATTCTGCTGGGTTAGGGTCTGCACCAGCTCTTGCAACGCCGCACTGTCAACACAGCTCTTCTTCTTTGCCTTCTTCAGACGACGCAACTGATTGTGTTGTTCATTCAGTCGCTTGATCGTCGGAAGGAGCACATTGCGGAGTGCGCTGTGAGCACTCTCGAAATGATCTCCACGGCTTGTGCTCTCCTTGAGCTTTGTGGCGAGATGCTCCGTATGAACAGCTTGGCTGTCCATCACGGCGTTTCCCGCCCTCATCTAGAGGCTGAGATTTGCCTCCGCGGGGTTGTACCTTGGGCAACTCGGGTCCGTTGCTTCCAGGTACCTCTCTTCCCACACATGCTGAGCTCGCCCCTCCACCGGAACGAGGGCGTATGGAGTACCCTCCATAGCCTGCACGTGTAGTTGGCAGAAACGTGACATAGTGTCACGGGCTGCCACCTGCCACATCCCTTCCGGCTGTCTTCCCCTCACCGTGACGGTGAATGGCACCCAACCGGGTGGCGTAGGTCCTGCAGGAACCTCGACATGGATCGTCCACGTCTTGTTCCCCTCTTCGCCTTCTTCCTTGGCGAAGTATTGCGGCATCTGGTTGTACCTGAAATATTGGAGCATTTGCCACAATGCTTCCGGGTAGCCGCTACGGTCAGAACAGTGGAAAACTACCCACCCGTTCTCCAACTGTTTATCTACTGCCATCTGTAAAAATATATTTGAGAAATGTCAAATATTTATTTAAACAGTAAATCATTGAGTTATAACATAAGACATGTCATTGAACCCATAAAATTTGGAAACATAGTTCAAATTTTAAACAAATTTGACTGCTGATCTGCTGTTCCCATGACAGCCCTGACCAGTTTCCATTTCAACCTGATTTAGGCCATGTTAACAGAAAAACTAATTCTGGAGCTTCACATCAAAGTTAAAGCTAACTTCAATAGCTTTCCAGCCAGTATTTGCTTGGCCTAAGATCTGTCCTGGTTCAAAGGTTATGAGATGTCAAAGTTAACAGAATTTCTGGAAAAACAATTGGACAGCACCTCCCTGCCTTAGGTACTGATTTGATCCAAGAATCCCAGTTACTTCTGTTCCTAATCTGACAAAACTTTCTGTTACAAAGTTGTAACCCATCTCATAAGCTTCCCAGAACTACCTCATTTTCTATTTTTGGATTTTTATGCAGGAAGTTATGCTTAATTTACAGAGAGTCTACAGAGAGTCTTTACTCTGTCCTGTTTTCTGGACTGTTTCAACTCTACTGCATTTTTCGAGTGGTTAAGGGATGAAACACCTCTGGACCTCAACAGAAAAGTTGTAAAGTTCTTCCAAAGATTTCCAGAAATGTATCATACGACCCCAATCTTGAAAGAACTCAACCTCTAACCTCTGGTTAACCTCAGCCTTAATTCAGCTGAAAACAGAGTGTTCTGTCCTTAACAACCTATAAGTTGAAAACTTGTTAACTTTGAATATCCTGTCCAAGGGAAGTAGTTACATCAAATTTTACTACTTTGGATCAAAACCTTCCAGTTTTTGCAATGAAGTTGTTTATTTAGTTGGGTGTGACGTCGATGCGTCACCAGATTATGTCGGTACTACGTCCTCACAAAGAAAAACCTATACCGGGCTTAGCCGGCTTCGTTATTTCAGTGGCACTAAACGTCACTCGCACACGGATGCTACAAGTCTACCGTTTCGTGGTCAGGCTACCTGCAGAAACTCAAAAAATCATCAGACTCGGCTGCACACCGAGCCCGGAATCCATACAGTTCGTACACCCGGCCGTCATCACTCGCCCGGATGTTCTCAAGCCAAACACGCCTTGAGTTACGTGTTCACGTCTCAGACCACGTGACGGGGTCTCCCAAATTGCACCACGCACGCCAGGGACAGACGTTGCTCGAATACCCCAAACGACATGAAGAGTCGTAGAGGATATCAAAGCGGGTCGGGTTACCTGCCACCCGTGGGGCTCCACCCTTCAGCTTTTGCGCACTGGTGGACAGCGCTTACGTGCACCCCTCAAGACATGAACGTCCCGAGATGCATGATTTTCCGACATAACAAATACGTTAATATGCCACTTTCTATATACTAATAACATCCTTATACGGTATACTAACTCGTTCCTCACTGGATTTTTGAAAAAGAAGACCTTTGTACTGTGTTAAACCTCAAGCGAGCTCTGATACCAACGCTGACACGACCCCAATTGGTCTTGTCGAGCCAGGATCACGCTGAGGGGTGCTGCGTTGCACAGCACCGTATAACACACGTCAAAGGTACAAAGCGGAAGCGAAATTTTATTACATAAACAAGTTATGAACATGTTTACATCAAAAATGAGTTCAGTCCACACTCGCGGGCGTAGACTAAGCATCAAGTGCACGTTCAGCCCTTGAACGTGCCCTTGCTAGCACACACGCACACTAACTCTGCGGCGTGCATGACTCCCACTCGACGGGGTTCCCCTCCTGGGGTTCCGTCTCCTCTTCGGGAGTCCCTTCCTCATAGAACCCTGCAAAAGCTTCAAACACAAGCAGTGAGCACGAAGGCTCAGCAAGTCTGACCCGTCTCACCTAAACATGGAACTTCTACGTGAGGGTAATGGGTTACATGAGGTAAAGATCATTTGCAATGACTCGCCTAATTAGTAGAACCTTACTTTCAAGTTTTAGCAGCAGGTTGTGGAGAACCTTACGCTAAGGTACATGAGAGAGCCGCAATCAAACAAGAAACGCATTTCTCTCATGTACTTTGCCCAAAGTTGAAATGAACTTTAGTTAGCTCTAAACTACAGCAAGTCATTAGCAATCAAGTCCATCTTTCAATCAGCAACATTTTAACACGTAACTAGCCTGTTCTTTCTACGTAACGGTACAGTGAACAAGTGGTACTCACTGACCGCGAGGGATGGCGATTATAATCGATTTACACCTGCAGGGTTACCCGAACAACCCGTCACATACGCCCGTACTCGATGTTGCCTACAACAACCATCACGGACGCCGTACGCGACTACCTTTCACCCGTTAGCCAAATATTGAACCGGTCCCATCGCCTCGAGCAAGAGGTCTCTGCACGCGCATCTCCATGCCGCCAGCCGATTTACACCTCAAGCTCTCAACCTACCCTCTGAACGACGGGCAATGCCTCAATAACCAGCTACCCGAGTTACACCAGTTTCCCGGTTCCCATATAGCCGGTAGGTCTTCGGTACTGTTCTAGCTTGTTCAACAGGCCCGCACACGGCTCGGTCCTCGATCGACACAAGCGGAGCTACAGCACACAGGCCCCAAAGTCCTGCTGCCCTACTCTCCGCTCGGTCTCATTTTCTTGCCATGTGTATCATGTGCTATCTCTACCCGAGCAATGTGCCTCTAGCCTATTCTCGCCAGTAGTTCCAACTACTCGACTTGTACCGAATCCTACTCTACCTTAGCATTGCAGTAGCTAACGGGGTTTGCAATCCTAAACCCAACCCGTGGTTTTCTTGGCTATGCAGTTGGATTTCCAAACAAGACTCTAATGCACAGAACAAAGGAAACAAGTATGTGCTCAAAACAATAAAAATTTGTAAAAAGGTTAATGCAAACCGGAGCTTGCCTTGCTGTTCTTGGTCGTAGGCTAGTTGTTCCTCCGGAGTAACGAAGTCTAGGACTTCGGGTTCCTCCTCGACCTTAGCGACTACATGATAGAAACAATACATGTATTAATTTAATGCATTTGCATTAGGTTTGAAGTTGTGAAGTCTATAACTTTTGCTAAACAGACCTAATGACTGTGAAACTTTTACTGTGGCTTGGTTACAACCTAAACAGAGACTTGGTCAAGTTTTAGTTGCAGCAAAGCTCAATTGAGCCCTCCACAATTACTTATGTCCTTGACCTTAATTAAAGGCTTTTAGGGTGTTCTAAAGATTTTCATGAAACAAACTATGACTTTCTGAAAACTAGATTTTCAGAGGGTTCTAATGGATTTGGTCTCACTTAATTTGAAGGTTCCTAGCTAAAGTAGTGAGGATTTGAAGTTTGGAAGAATTCTGAAAATTGGGGGGAAAAGTTTAAACTCTCGGGGACCGCGGGGACACGTGTCGAGCGCGGAGGTGTCCGGCACACCGGGGATACCACACGTGTCGAGAGTGGAGGTGTCCGCCACACCGGAGCTCACAGGGTATTTGCGCGCCAGCACAACCGATCCCCGGCCACACCCGATCCCGATTTGAATTCTGCAGCCGCTGACACGTGGGCCAGCCGACTTCGTCTTCCTCCCGCCGTTCTCTCGCGCCCGCGCCGCCGACCTCACCGGAGCAGACTCGGAGCTCGCCGGCTCACCGCCGCCGGACCTCCGATGGGCTGAAACTCGCCGCCAGGGGGTTGTCGACGTCGAGGAACACGTCGGTGGTGTCAGGTCGAGCTGGGGGTGACCGGAAATAGCTCGGCGACGTGCCGCGGCCTCGGTTGAGGTTCGGCGCTGTCGACCGTGGGTCCTAACCCGCCAACACCCCGAACAAACGGTCCTACAGCATCAGTGTACCTCTAGGAAGCTCGACAAGGTGTCAAAAGGGTTCAGGGATGGCGGTAAGTCGGTCGGCACCGTGTGACCGATCGTGCCCGCCATGACCGCCCTCGATCGAGCTCGAAATTCGTCACTCCTAGACAGTTTCACGCTACGGATGCAGAAAAGAACTTGATCGCCGGCTAGTCCAGCGTCTATGTGCAGGATTCGATGACCTCCGAAAGATCATAGAACGTGAATTTAAAGAAACCGTACCGGAAGCTCAGTTTAAGGTTGCCGGAGCAAAACTGAGAATTCGCCGGCGAGAGTTCACGGCGTGGCTTGAGCTTCAGGTGGAAGCAGTGTGGAGTCCGTGCGCTCCTGTTGCCGCCCTTGCTCGGCCGTGGAAGTGGTTGCAGCGTGCTGCCCGCGTGAGACCGATCGCCGTCCTTCAGCTAAACTGCGGCGGTCGTCGTTGGTCACGGGAACAGGGGCCGAAACTCGGTGGTTCAGACGTTGGGAGGGTGGTGCGCGACCTCCGGTGGCTGTCTAGCAGCTTAGGAATGAAGGAGATTGTTTTGCTGGTTTCTCCCGATTGAGCAGAGAGCTGCGGTGAGAAACAATACCGCTGCTCGGGTTTGCCCGCGAGAAGATAAAGCCGGCCGACTCCTGCTCGGCTGAGGCGGTGCCGGTCGCGTGGGGGCGCGAGCAAGCCGCCCTGGGCGCCAGCGCGCAGAGAGGGAAGCAGCTGGTGGCGCCGGTAGCTGCTCGGTGGCACAGCCGACAGCTGCTCGGTGGAATTTCCCACCGAGAGTCTGACTTTGGGTGAAAGTTTCTCCTTCTTCCTTCTATGACATGTGGGTCCCACTCGGGGTTTTAACCTCTGGAATTTACTCCTAATCACTGTAGTAAACAGTGAACCCCATACTACCCTTGGCAATTCAAATTATTCACCCATGAGCCATTCGAATTGAATAGGATTCGAATTGGGTTTGGTTTGAGTGAATTTCAGCACAAGTGCAGTTTTGAATTCAAATGAAGTTTGAATTTCCCCCACTTAGCTCATGTCAAGATCAACTTCAAATGGAGTGAAAATTGGTGTGTGAGCTCACAAAAATGTGCTGAGTAAGAATATGCCTTCCACTTTTAAATTCATGGGATAAAAACAGTTTGAATTTGAATATGGTTTCAAACTGCCCTCTTCCTATCTATACCCAAAATGACCTCAAAAAGGTTTTGAATTTGGGTGAAACTTGGCATGGACATCCTTAGCAAAGTGTAGGAGTTTTCATATGTCCAGCCCATCCATATCACATGTGGGAAATACAACTTTTGCAATGTGTAAGTTTGTTCTCTAATGAGCATGTTGATAATTGTTACTTGCTCTTCATTTGTGTTCATCATTCTTCCTCAAATGAGGTGTGTGGTGTGGTGATGAACACTGCAAATGTGTGTCAAAAACTGAGGCCCTTACAATAATTTCCCTATCGATGATATTATTAAGGGCACATCTTGTCGTCTTCTTATCCCGATCGGCAGAGCAGGGAACAAAATAAAATAGGTTGCCACTGCTATAGCAAAGCCGAATCTTGTCTTCAACGGCAGTTCACTTCCGTTGTTATATGCCGTGGTGCAAGTTCTTCAGATCATTGATAATAATTATGAAGATTATGAAATAGACCACATGACACCTGAGGGGATCACGACTCTAGGGCAGGCCGTCAACCAGTTAATCCTTTGGCACTGACGCAATATCGTGTTGGACGATGAGCCGAGGTCTAGCCCCATCGCATCTCAAAAGACTGCAGCCCCGTCTTCTTCGTCGAAAGTCTAGGAAGATCGCCTCCCGCTATGTCCCGGCAAGGATGATAGTAACCTTGCTAGTAAAGATAACCAAGAGTAACTAGTTGAACAACAACTTGAAGCCGTACAAGAGCAAGCTGCTAGTAGTAAAGAGCAATCAGTTGAACAACAGGTTCAACAACAGGCCAATGTCCAACTTCCGACAACTACTCCTCGGTCAGTGCCTATGAAAGTTAGCTCATACGAAAACATGGAACCTTCTAAAGAAGTGTCAAAATATTTGGAAAAAATGAAGAAAAATATTAAAAATCTAATGCATCACGTGCTTCACATGAGCCAACATTAGAAAATATTGAGTGGGAAGAAGACGGTGTGAAATACACTCGGGAGACGACTTTAGTTAAACCAGGAGTTCCGGTATACAAGATTCAGGACTTTCCTCCTGAATATGAGAATGGGAAGCCGTTCATGACATCGACACAACTTAGCAAACAACCTTTCTCGCTCAGAAGAATACATGAGTGGTACATCACCACCAACATAAAATATGAAGTTTGTTACGTCATATTTCGTGTGTCAAAAGAAGCATTCTGGAGCATTAAAGAAGATAAACAAGCCCTTCTCTTTGAAGACCTGCGGAGCCTTTTCTATCGAGGCATGCTCGAAATCAACCTGCTCCTCATATGGTGCTTGTAAGTGCTTCTAATATTTCGTATTTGCTTGTCTTACTACACGCATACACATGTCATGAGATTATAATATTTTTGGACTTATTTAATATGATGCAATACATGGATAATAAAAAGCTAAAATCCAAGATAGGTATCCTTGACCCTACAGTGCTTGCAAAGTCGAGTTTCGACTTTCAGGTGCAACGGGACTCAAAACAGTACAAGCACATGACAAAAAACAATTTAAAAAATCAATCGCAAGCCAAAGGAAAGATAAAAAGACAAAGGTTGCAGCCTACATAGGACATGCCATGTTTAACTTTGTCATAGATGGCAAGGATCTCGTAAAGGCTCCATACCACTTTGAGTAGTTTCTACACATTGCATGAAAATATCAATTATTGCTAATTTTTAACTTAACACGTGTGTTTGTACGAGCAGTAAACACTATATAATGATCTTCATCAAGCCAACGTAGGATTTGGCAATGGTCTTCGACTCAGCCGATTACTCACAAGATACTTACAAAGATTTTCTTGCTATTTTGAGAATGTACGATTATTCGATACTTTTAATATGCACGCATATATATATATATACATATATATACATATATATATATATATATATATGTTGGCAACTCTTATATGACATTCCTTGTGTGACAACACTTGGCGGTTTTACAAGAAACAACTTGGCGGTCAGAGACCTCCTAATAAGTATACATTGCAGATATTAACATATTATCCTTGTCCAAAGCAGCCTTTTCGGAGCGTCCTATGTGGGTATTATGTATGTGAGCATTTTCGGACCGTCTGCAAATATAGAATGAATCTTGAGAATGTAAGTTATCCTTAATATCAATATTGTATTTTCTTACTTTTGATTTTTATTTTCATTGTAACTAGCGTATTTTAATACTATTATATTATAATTGTCATTAACACATTATAAACCTTGTTATATGTTTCATTGCAGCACACAAATGTGGATGAAGAATGGCCAATTTCTAGAGATATGCCTGGTGGAGGAGCCAAGAGGATTGCGAGTGGACTGTGTCACTTCATGCATCGCAAAAATTTCCACCAAAAGGGCAGTTCTTCGCTGATGCAGATGTAATAGCTGATGTGCCAGAACTTTGCCAGTATACTGAGCATCAATTTGGTTTTAGTGAAAAACTTGTAAACTATGAATTGAGATGTATTGTACTTACATATATGTATATGAGATGACTTTTTGGTGATATTTTATTGATGATGCTTGTCAGAATATATTGTTTCTACTGTGTGTGAATGTCTATAGGAAATTGATCTGAAAATTAGAAATAACAGCATGTAGTACCAAACGAACCGCATGTGATAATATAATTTCATAGACGGCTTATCGTAGGTATCGAACCGCCTGTGATAATATAGTTTCATAGTCGACTAGTCGTAGTTAAAGAATCGTCTGCGATAATAGAGTTACACAAGCGGCTAGTCATAGGTAAAGAACCGTCTGTAATAATAGAGTTACATAGGCAGATAATCTTACGTTACAAACCGCCTGTGATAAACATTCTTCACAGACGGACAGTCGTAAGTAAAGAACCGCCTTTGATAATAGAGTTATCATAGACGGATACTCTTTACCTTACAAACCGTCTGTGATAAAGATTTTTCAGAGGCGGCTAGTCGTAGGTATAGAACCGTTTGAGATAATGGAGTTATCACAGGCGGATACTCCTACGTTACAAACCGACTGTGATAAAGAGTATCCACACGCAGATTTATGAAGGTTAAGAGTGTCTGTGATAACTTTTTTCACAGACGGTTTAAGTTTTCGCCCGTGAAGATTGCTGATTATCACATGCTTTTTGTTTCAAGCAGTTTTAAAAATCATGTGTGATAATACGTTTAGAGCCGCGTGAGATGAATCTTGCTATATTACTGGCTGCCATGCAATGGGACAGAGAGCAAATGATTGAAGCCAGTGCGCCATCAATGTCGAGATAATACTGTTACGAGGCAATACTTGAACAAATATGCGACAGTTTTTAGATTTCTATTGCACATAGCGTAATACTAAAAAAATATTGAATCGTCGATGCCATCGACGCGGCCATCACCGTGGCGACGTCTGACCATTGACTACCCCACCACCCTGCGCACGCGCAGCCACGACATCGCTGAGGCACTACAAGTGACTGGCGGCACGGTGGTGGGGCCGGGGAACCGACGCCGGCTCAGCTCCATCTCGAGGGCGGGCTGGGCGGCAGCCAGCGTGCCCAGGCTTAGCAGCTCCAACCGCGCCGAGGTCATCACCAACTATGTGCCCTGTCTCTTCTCGCGTACTCGCGTGGTGTAGCCGATGACTTAATAATATGCAACTGAGTATTTTCATTATGTGGTATAGTAATTCCATATTTTTTTTTGCATGCATGACTATATTTCGTACATGTGTGTCTCAAAAAGTACATTTTCATGGAATAAATTGTTAGTACAATTGTCGTTTTTTAATCCGCAACCCTCAACTAATATATATATATATATTATAATAATGTCGGAATTTAAAAATAATCTACTGCCTTTTCATCTATTTACTGAATGGCAACCGTGTTTCTTTTACACATAGGAGCTGATAGAGATTCAGTTAGGCTGTCAATTAATTTAGGATCCGACTTCTAGATGTGCCCTTATATATATATAATCCTATAATTTTTATAAGTATTTTCTCTTATACAGCAGTGTTTCTCGAAAACGAACATGCACATACAAGCAGGTGCATCAAAACAAGGAGTCACTATTTTTTCAGGTTAGTTTCCTCATTGAGTTCTAGTTGCATGCTGCAATTGTCAGATTCATGGGCGGAATGGCTATCATTATTGCCCTGCAGCAGCTGAAATTTGTGTTTGTACCAGGAATTTTACAAAGAAAACTGACATAATATCTGTTATGGAGTCTGTTTGGGGTTTAGTTCATCATGGGTACTACTTACCTTGATTTTGACACATCATGAGCAATACTACAGTCAATCTGAAATCTATACATGTCTAACAGTGAATTCTTTTGAATATTCAGTGGAACTGGCAGACGATGGCGATAGTTGCAGCTTTCCTCACCTTTCTTGCGAGGTTACATTGTGAGCATCTCATTTTCACAAAAATTGCCTCAACCATATCTACTGAAGTACATCCAAACTTACTTTTGATGTTTTATATTAATAGGAGAAAATGAAAATGAAGTATTTTCTGGGTGCACTACAGGAAACCGATCAATTTATAACAAACAGAAACCGTCGTAAATAACAAAAAACCGTAGTAAATAGTTAATTACGACGGTCACTGTCGTAAATAAGTTATTTACAATGGCCGTTCCCAGCCGTCGTAGATAAGGGCCGTCGCCCAGACCCATGCCACGTGGCGGGCTAGACAGTAGTTTGGACCACAGGCCGCCGTAAGTAAAGTAGGTTTACTTACGACAGCCTAATCCACAAGCCGTCATAAATAATTGTTCGTCGTAAGTAAACCTGTATAACTGGCCGTCGTAAATAAGATTTTTATTTTTTAAAAAAAATAGAAAACAGCTACTCCTGGCACGATGGCCAGCTCACAGAACAATTATACACACATACATATACACACAGGGGCTAAACACTACCCCTCCACTAGCTCCAGCGCCAAAGAATCCGTCTCCGTGCCCTCCTCCCAGTGCCGGTAGCTGTGGCGGTGGAGTTTGAGCCTCCGTCACGGATCCCTGCAATACAAATAAATAATTAGAGGGAGTTTAAGCTTAACTCACTCTCACTTTATCCCTCCCCCTCTCACTCCCGCTCTCTCTATCACTCCCTCTCTCTCTCACTCCCCAATAAATAATTAATGGACTAATACAAAATTTAATCCACCAATTAAACAATTACAATTAATCGACAATTTAATTCATCTAATTATTTAACTAATTAACTAATACACTAATTAATTAACTAATAACAATAAAAAGTTAATTAAATAATCACCTAATTTATTAACTAATTAACTATTAAATAAACTAATTAAATAACTAACAAATTAATTAATTAACAAAGAAACTAATTACTTAACTAATATACACATTTAACTAATAAACTAGTTACCTAGCTAATTAACTAACTAACCTTATTAATTAAAAAAAATTACTTGGAGGTGGAGGTGGCCGGCGGCGGCCGGGGGGGGGGGGGGGGGGGGGGCGACCGAGGGTTCGCGGGGCCGCGGGCGCTCGGGGCCTGTCGGTGGCGATCTGCGAGCGGCGCCGAATCGCGAGGCGCGGCGACGAGCGTTGAGTGGCGGCGGAGAGGCGAAGACAGAGTGGGTCACTGGCGCGACCCGTGAAGTATATGATTTGTTATTTACGACGGCTAAGTTAATTTACAACAAACTTAAGATTAGCCATCGTAAATTAGTAATAACTTACGACGGTCGTCACCAGGCCGTCGTAAGTTAGCTTCAATTCTACGATGGTCTGAAGTGACCATCGTAAACTACTTTATTTACAACGGCTAACTCTAAGGCCGTCGTAAATCATGCTTTTTCCTGTAGTGGTGCCAGCTATTGCTCATATTACGTCAGTTATTCTTGCTGCCTTTTTCATCTACATTACTCGTGCTGACAAGCAATATATTCACATAGTAAGTACTCAAGTTAGTATTGTAAAGGCTCAATTCATTATTTTTTAAGATTACATGGAGCTACTGGGAACACCATGTATCTTTGATTTTAATCACTACAACTACATACTTGGCCGTGGGTTACATGGGTGTTCCCAAGGCTTAATCCATGTTGATCATGTTTCTCGAGTAAGTTTTTTCTTGGTTCTCGTTCAATGCAGGTCAACAACATCAAAAGGAGCATCAACCCATCATCTGCACACAAGATATATTTTATTGGTCCATTTGTCGTAAAAACTTTCAAGATTGGTGGTCTGTGCTATGTGGCCTGATCAGTTACAAAATGTTCTTTCTGTTGCACTGTCTTTTGATTGGCCTGCTCATCAGGTTGATATAAAGAATGCTTTATTATATGACACTTTATAAGAGAGTTTATTATTAGCAACCCTCTGGTCCTCTTGATTCAGCTCATTCGGATTTTTTTTGTGTCGCCTCACAAAATCCTTATATGGTTTGAATCAAGCTCATTGTGTCTGATACGGTCTCTTTGCTTCTCATATTTTATAATTAAGATTTGTTGGTGCTCGATCATATACTTCTCTTTATGTGGACGATATTGTTCTGATTACTTTTATCAGTACCTGTCAAAGTGTGAGCTGCGACACTCCTCCCAAACTGCTACAGGAGCAGCCCACCGAGGTTCTTTGTTTGGAGGGGCTTGGCGTCCCTAGCGCGATCCGACTCGAGAGAGCGAGTGAACACCGAGATTTACGTGGTTCGGGCCGCCGGAGCGTAATACCCTACGTCCATGGGAGTGTTCGCTGTATTTCTCGTGCGTATGAGTGTGGTAGTCACAGGGTTGCGAACCCTTTGTCGGGTGGACACCCCGGTCCTTTTATAGCCCAAGGCCAGGGTGGTTACAGTGAGACTTGGGGCCCGACAGGTGCCCCCGAAGCTATAAGAACCCTATACATGATCTAGGGTTTTACACTCTGAGTAGAGTAGTAGGTGGGGGAGTTAAGTCCCGCCGCCTGGCGCGCTGAGCGCCCCTGTCCGCGTGTCAGGTGATAAAGACGTCGTCTTGTCGCCGCATCTTCTCTATCTGCTTGGGCGGCTCCGTGCTGTTGGGCGGCACTGTACCGCTATCACGCCTCGCCGCCCTATCTTGTCACCGTAATGGTGGACATGCGGAGGACGGAGGTGTGCGCCGTGCGCCATGCTTCTGAGGAAGGCGCGAGCCTTGAATGCCCGGACTAACAACAGACTTCCTCCTTGACTGCGTCGACCCACGACCCACGATGGATCGTGGGACACGTGGTGGCTTCAGAGCTCTCATCAACGGGTTCAGGAATGGGAGACACGTGGCAGCTCTGGACCTTACCTCAGCGGGGAGGCTCGGACCAGAGCCCATGGAACGTGTCGGCTCCGGAGCTCTCCTCAATAGGGAGGAGGTTCAGGGCCCACCAATACGTGGCAGCTCTAGACCTCGCCTCAGTGGGGAGGCTCAGACCGGAGCCCAGGGCACGTGTTGGATCTGGAGCCCTCCTCAGCAGGGAGGAGGTTCAGAGCCCACCGATATGTGGCAGCTCCGGACCTCGCCTCAGCGGGGAGGCTCGGGCTTGAGCCAAGGGCACGTGTCGGCTCTGAAAAATTCATCAGCAGGGAGGAGGTTCGGAGCCTACCGACACGTGGCAGCCCCGGGCCTCACCTCAGCGGGGAGGCTCGGGCCGGAGCCAAGTGATAGGGTGAAACCCGGTGGGTGGCTCGATTTTCACGGCAATAGGTGCAACGAAGGGCAAATGGAAAGATCGGACAGTGGAACAAACAATGGTAAGTTGCTGAAAATAGTGGGGTAACTAGCTTTAAACCTGCCAAGGTTGTATGCAACCAAGTGACGGGGAGAGAGGCACCGAAGTCTTTGAGAACTTCAACTCGATCTCTGTATGACCATAGAACCACAATCTAAGATAACTAGCTTTATACCAGCCAAGGTTGGTTGCGACCGAGTGACGGGGAGAGAGGCAATGAAACCTTGAGGATTTTGACTCGATCTCTAAAAGACCGCAGAACCACATACCGGAAACTAATTCACACAAAAGGCCCGGAAGCCTAGAGCATGAATTAGGTGACCCCTGAGGGATCACTTCACAAGTCCATGAAGAACCATGAAGAACAAAGGTGTGCTAGGCACTCAGAATTATATTGCTTATCAAATGATAAATAGTTGTTTTTAGAGAAGCACAAGGGTGATATTTATACTAGGAACAACTCTCCTAGGTAGGTGTGAACTGAAGTCACTATGTTTTGAGGTGGGAAACCAGCTACTGAGCAATTCACGAAGTAGTCTTTGATCCTCGCGCGTCTTCTCACCTTCTGCGCAGTCTTTAGTAATTTAGCCATAACTTCTGCTTGGAAAGTCCAAACGATGCACCGTTTGTTGCGTTGGAAAGTAGACTTGATAAGATTTCACACCATGTGTATTATGGTCCCTGGAACGTGACAGAGTGGTACATTATTACACGTAAAATTGAGCTTTCTACAGTGTACCTGTTTTCAGTTCAGACACGGCGAACTATCGCGCCAATGAAAGTTCGGACAATGCAAACTGATTTGGTTCTTTTTGTGCCAGCGAATGATGTTCTTTCATGAGTAAGCCTGAGTAACACGTAATTACAAGACTTAGGTAGCATATCATTCTTTTCAATATTAAAATTTAACCTAGAGAGAAAAGAATTCACCTCTTGTTTGAGTTTTTGAACACGAGTGTGCATAGAAAGTCCTTCATAAGCTCGTGTACGTGTATGTGACGCTGGGATGTCCACATCATCCTCCCCCTCTTGAAAAGGAGTCATCCTCGACTCTTGTAATCCACAGTAGGGAGATAGATCAACAACATTGAAAGTTGTACTCATCATCCCTCCTCTCTTGAAAACGAGTTGAATTTGATACTTCAAAATCTTCTTGTTTGTCTTTTCTTGATGTTGAAGTTTCTTGAAAATTTTAGCATAATTGCTTGTTTTAACAGTCTCACATTTCCTAGCGCCCAACATTTGTGGATGGCATGTTGTAGAAAATATCAGCCGTTTCCCAAGATTGTCCCACAATGTCTTCCAAAAGTAACTAAAAAAATTTGGTGTTATGATCTGAAACAATAGTTCATGGCTCACCATGAAGTCGTATGATTTCCCTGAAAAATAAGTCAATAATATGTGACACATCATCGTTTTTAAGATAAGAAATAAAATGAGCCATTTTGTTGAAGTGATCAATCACAACTAATATTGAATTGCTCTCCCTCTTTGTTCGATGTAAACCAAGAACAAAGTCCATAGAAACATCTACCCATAGAACACAAAGAAATCGTAAAGGAATGTACAGACAATGAGGATTCAAGAGTGACTTAGCTTTATGGCAGGTGCCGCACCATAGAACATGTCTTTCCTCGTCTCTTATCCTGTTGAACCAAAAACAACTATTGACCAGCGGTTGCTCCATTTTCTTGACACTAAAGTGATCAATCAATCCCCCGACATGAGTGTTCTGCGCAAACATTAGACAAACAAAGCAATCTAGAGTGCAAACTTTGTTAGCCCCAAATAAAAATCCATTATGCATATGAATCTTTTTCCATCCCTTCCCATCACAACACTTGGAAAATGGTTTAGAAACTCAGTGGCATACAAGTCTTTGATACTTTCCAAGCCAAGAACTTTTGCATCAAGTTGAGACTACAAAATATGACGTCTAGATAAAACGTCTGCAACAACATTGTCCTTTCTTTTTTTGTACAAGACAATGTAAGAAAAAGTCCCAATGAGTTGATTCCATTTAGCATGTCTTTTGTTCAATTCTAATTGAAACTTAAGATGGTTCAAACATTCATGATCTGCATGTATCACAAAAAATTTAGACAAAAGATAGAGTTATCAAGTTTCCAAATACCCCACAAGAGCATACAATTGTTCATCATAAGAAAAACAATTCGGAGTTGGACCACTTAACTTTTCACTGAAGTATGCAGTTGGATAACCTTCTTGCATAAGCACTCCTTTGATCCCTAACTCACTTGCGTCACAAAAAAATCTTACCAAAATATGAAAATGCAAGGAGTTGGGCTGTTGCCAACTTTATTTTCAGCTCTTCAAGTGCTTTTTCTTTTTGTTTTCGTGAACAAAAATGTACATCCTTCTTTATCAACTCATTGATTGGGACAACAACACTTGAAGATTGGGGCAGCAACAACCACTCATAAACAGATGTAATTTTTTCTTCGTTGACCTCTATGCGCTGAGCTAAAACAACAAAGCAAAGAAAAACTACCTTGTCGATGCAAAAGGTGCACTTGGCAAGGTTAGCATAAGAGCATTTCTTCCTCAAAACAGCAAGCACCCATTTTTTTCATTAACATGTTTTTCAAGAAATTTGCTGTAAAATAGGATACCGCCAAAGTTAAATTCAGCAAATTTTTCAATGAAGGATTTAGGAACAGGATTCATTATTCTCAAAAAAGTAATAGGAACATTTTACAATCCAAGAAGCACTATCAACCAGCCATGTAAATGACGCTTTGTTTTAAAATTTGTTTTCCACTAATCTCTTTCTCACATTCGGATTTTTTGATAGCCAGTTCTCACATCTGTAAAGGTCCCAAAATTATGAATACAAAGAAACACTTGTTTGCAAAAGTTGGGTTCATATGTATGAAATTTGGGACTTGTTAAAACTTTTCCCCACATGTGATAACACACATGAGGGTTTTCTTCACACAAGTCAAATGTTTATTTGAAAACTTGGAACCCAAGAGGGGTCTAAAACAAAGATGGGAAGTTCCCATATGTGTGAAAAAACAAAAATCAGATTTGGAACAATTTGTTCAAAATAAAATTCAAATGAGAACAACACAATGGAATTCAAAACTGTTGTGCTAAAAATATCATTTGCAGCAGCCAAAATTTAAATCAGGTTTCATATTTGAATTCCTTGGGTCCAAATTAGGGGGTGTGCAAAGTTTCATGATTTATGAAAATGATTTGCAACCCATGTTTCAAAATGGACATTAAATGACAAAGAATTCAAACACCCATTTGAATTTGGATGAAACATGCCCAATTATCCAAATGCATATCAGATTTGAATTCCCACAATTGAATTCCATCAATTCAAACTTGGGAGATATTTTAGAAGAGATAAGGAGGAACTGACATGTGGGACCCACATGTCATTGAGGGGACTGAATATTGCAAAAGATCTTCAGTACGCAGTCTCCATTTGTTTTCCTCCCACGCGAAGCAATGGCCGAGCCGACCTTCCTCCGCTCGACACCGAGGGCCAGCCGGCAGCCAGCTCCTGCTGGATTTTCATCACGCTGGAGGGCTGCGCCGGCGTCTATACCCTCTCCCGACCTCCCGTTCGCTCTTATCACCGAGACACCGCTGTTCCTTCTCTCCCCACGCGTGAAATGAGGAGAGCCGCCGCTGAGCTCTAATCCGATCGCCCACCGCCTAGCTCGCGTGCAAGTCCCGGCTGATCGGCAAAACCACACCACCATAGTCCCCTCGACCTCCTCGAGCCATCGCCAAGTGCGTTCGTGCCCTATACGTCGAGAACCTCGAGTTCCTTCGGCGGCCAAAACCCCCGGCGGCGACGCGCTCCCGTGGACAGCCTCCTCCAGAGCTTGTCACGACCAAGCAAAGCCACCCTGGGACGCGCAGGAGCTCCCTGCAGCTTCCACCCGAAGCACAAAGCCTGTCTCTGCCTCTCGACGGCGAATTTCAGAAATCCTCTCCGGCCGGTTCAAACCGAGGTGCGGATAAGGATCGGTTAAATTCTCGTGCTAGGATGGTTTAGAACACTGCAAATTCCACTCACATGAAGTAGCCTTGCTTGGCAACAACTTTCCTTTTTGGAACCTAGCTAGAAACCCGCTGCACGACGTAATTTCGATCTTTCCAACGGCGCCTTCGGTAGAACACGTCGGGCATCCGATGAACCCTAGGTTGGAGCCACTCCCGGGCCCATGTGCGACCATGCCTAGCTTTGCCAACCTCCACTGGTGCTGTAGAGCCTTTCCAGGAAGCTTTTGGCGGGCTAGAGCGTCGGGTCGACGTCGCCGGACTTCATCTAAGCCGGTGCACCTTCGCGGGCTGGTTTGGGGGACCTGCCATCTCGAGAAAACCCCACCAGCGTGTTCCTCACGTTGAATTAGGGGCTAGCGGCGAGTTTTAGCAGTTAAGATGGCCGGACGACCGATCCCAACGCTACTCCGGCGAGCCCGGCGGCAGTGTCGTGCGGGAGCGGGAGGTTGAAGACGACCTCGCCGGTTCCGCCTGTCAGCAACTCGGGGGAGGGGGCCGAATATTCTGTGGTGCGGGATCGATTGTAACAGCGCGGGAAATAACCCTGTGACCCCGTGTGGCGCGCTCCCAGCAGCAGACACGTGTACCCGTGGTCCCACCGTCAGTTTAAACTTTTCCTGATTTATTCAAATCCCAGATTTTCCCCAAACTTTAGAAGAGCATAACTTTTGCTAGGAACCTCCAAATTTAGTGATTAAAATTGGGTTAGATTCAGATTGACAAACTCTATCCACATATGCAACCCAATTTGTATGAAAGTCTTTATTTAATTCTGGAAAATTCTTTAAAGCTTTTCAGCAAAAGAATTTTAGAGGGAGTTTGGTTTATCCAAAAATCCTCAAGTTTTGACAAAATATTCTTTAGGGTGTTATTAGACTCCTGTAAAACTTTCAGCTCATTTGGAGTTGAATTTATCAGGGTAATTCAGATTGTAAGTTCCTGTATTCAAATGAATACAAAAACATTTTCAGAGAATTTCCAAAACTTGTAAATTCAATTTTGGGCAATTCTTGGCTCCAAACATCCTAGGAAAATTCATGTAGACTCTATGAACTATAATTGAAATTGTGGTTCACTGATTTTGACATGAACATGGCTGTTACCTCAGAATTAATTCATCTTTGATTAAACACTTAGAAAATTATTCTGAATAAATCACTCCATTAAAAGTGCTAAATTTTGGTTCAGAGGACTTTCTTGTGACAAGGAACTCACAGGAAAATTCTCAGCTCCATTGGAGCTCTGGATCACCACTGTCATGTGTAATCTCTTAAGGTGATCAAAACTTAAGTGGGAAAAGCACTCAACATTTGATCATAGTGTTTAAACCCAACCCAAACCACTAGCACCAGTGTCCTTTTAAATTCTTGAATAGATTTCCAGTTTTAAAACTGTCATTAGATCTTATTAGCAAAAGCTTTTCAATTAAATACATATGCATGATCATATCTTGTAGCATATACGTGAAGAAGGTGAGAAGGACTTGAAGTGAAGATCAAGGAGGGAGGAAAACAAGTGATCAAGCTCCAAGTGATCGTCACTAACTGATTGTAACCTTAGTCACCTACAAAACAGGAAAGCCCCGGTTTGCATTTGAACAGTTTTATAAAGCATTTTCATTTGTAGAGATCATAGCTTTGCATCGTTGCTTGCATTAAGTCTAGATGATGTTGAAAACCCCACTTGCATGACCAGAAATACCTAAGAGAGAAAGGGTAGAATAGCACCTCCTCGTGAGAATTTGGCTACGCTAATGTTAGTAGGAAAGGTCCGGTAGAAGACGAGTAGTTGGAATCTACTCGCGAGTTTAGGGCTGGTGTACTCGGAACGGGTCCAATTTAGAGAAGATGAGAAAAGTTCACACATAAGAAATGGAGACCGGGCAGGGAGGTTTAGATGCAGCAGGTTGCAGGCCGTGCGTGCATAGCCCTGCCTGTGTCGGTTAAGGCCCGTCTGTGCTTGGCCCTGTTGGACAAGTTTGAGTTGTGTACCGGGCGCATACTGGCTATATGGGACCTAGGAAACCGATGCACCTTGGGAGATCCATAGTGGAACTTTTCCAACTGCCTTAGGCTTTTGGCGTCAGGGTAGCAGGAGGTAACTCGCTTAAGAACATACCACTGCGGGTATGTACCTTAAGGGAGCTTGCGTACTCGGGGCAGTTGGACTGCGTCCAATGTGGAAGATCTTGGGAAAGGTGGCCGCGTACAACGTCAGTCGAGGTTGCTGCCGGCAACTCGGAGTACGGGTGTACGTGTCGTGTAGTCCGGGCGTGTACTGATTCGAATCACCGTCGCTCGCTGTCATATGAGCATACTTGCCCACTGCGACTTGACGTAGTAACAACTGAACTGGTTATCTTTGAACTTGATAAGGCTGTGCTGTAACTTATATTGCAACCATTATTGAATTAGAGATAGGCGCATTAAACTTTACTTTCACTTTGTGCAAGGAGCATCGCAACAAAGCGTTTCTTGTTTGATTGTGGAGTTGCGATGCTTTTCGGCTCATGGTCTGCACAATGAGGCTTAAAATCTGAAAGTTAAGGATCAACTGTAGGCGAGTCCTTTATGCAAATTTAGCTAACCCAATTACAACCGTCGTGCATGTAGAGTTTCTTGTTTAGGAGAGACGGATCAGACTTGCTGAGCCTATGTGCTCACGCTTGCTATATAAGTGGTTTTGCAGGTTAACACTGACGCTAGGAAGAAGGTTGTCCGGTGAGACTCGGAGACTTCCGAGTCGTTTAACACAGGGAGAACCCAGCCGCTGCTGTTGCCTTTGTGTTGCTAGCGAGAGGAGTCCGCGGGCTGGACTTCATCTCAAGTGCTCTTAGTTATTCGACGTGAGTTGATATAGACTTCCGCTGTAGTTACTTGATGTAAAGTATTTACAAAGAAAAACTTGTAAGCTTCCGCTATTGTTTTATGTAATACATTGTTCCTCATATATGTGCTGTTGGGTGCCGCACAACACGGCACCACCCAATGCGATTCCCGGGCGAGTGGCCTGTCTCGGTTGATGGGCCCGTCTCAGCGTGGTATCAGAGCTGCATTGGTAATAGCACACGGAAAAAGGATCATATTACGATAAAAATTTAGGTTACGGTGAGGATACGGTACTAGACCCACATAAGGATTACTATTAGCTTATTATGAAGGTGGCAAACTAACTTATTTGTTATGTCGGAAAATCATGCATCTCGGGACGATTTATGTCTTGGGGGGTGCACGTAAGCGCTGTCCACCAGTGCGCACAAGCTGAAGGGTGGAGCCCCACGGGTGGCAGGTAACCCGACCTGCTTTAGTATCCTCTACGACTCTTCATGTCGTTTGGGGTACTCGAGCAACGCCCTTCCCTGGCGTGCTACGGGCAAGTTTGGGAAACCCCGTCACGTGGTTAGTAACGTGAACACGTAGCTCAAGGCGTGTTTGGCTTGAGAACACCTGTGCGTGTGATGACGGACGGGTGTAAGAACTGTATGGATACCGGGTTCGGTGTGCAGCCGGACCTGACGATTGAGTGTGACTTGTGCAGGATTAACCACGAAACCGTTGTACGAATAGTACACGTTTGCGAGTGACCGTTTTAGTGCCACCTAAGATACGTTTATGCCGGTATAATCCGGTTAGGATTTTCTTTTTGTGAGGCTACGTAGTACGGACATGCTTCTTACGGTGCATCGACACCGTACTAAACTTAATAACTGCTCTCCTTTAAAGAAATGACTCATGAGCTAACTTTCGACTAAAAATGGAATTTTGAAACAAATATTAGTTACTGAACTCATATTTTGAGCTAAGATTCAAATGAGAGGAAGACTAGGCTTCAAAGATTTCAAAAACAGAGTGCGCTGTTCTCGGCAGGAATTCTTGCTGGACTTTAACAGAGCATAACTCTGAGTAGATTGACCCAATTAAGGTGTATGGTACAGTTCTGGAAAGGTCTTCAAGATCTCTACAACTGCTTTGTAGACCTCCAGAGCCAAATCATATGCTAAATGGGTAGAAAGTTCAGAGGAAGGTGAATTGTCCAGAACCAGGACAGCAGCAAAACCTCTCTGGACCTTTCTGTTTTTAAGCCATAACTTTCTGTATAAAAACCCTTAATAAGCCTATGATACACCATTGAAAAGGTTATGAAATGTGCAACGTTGTGGTAGTTCAAAGTTTGTTCAGATTCTCATTGTATTTGCATATACAACTGTGATAAAATCAGCCACATACAGAGGAGATGCTGGCAAATTTTATCCAGGAATTCTGTCAAATTTGGAAAATCATAACTTTTAATCCAGAGATGATCTGCAGGCATATGAGTACTCGTTTGAAAGATACTGAAGTTAACTTTAACTTTGGTATTCAACTCGAGATATGAAAATGCTCTTAACTAGATCAAAATCTGGAGATAGTGCATGAAGGTCTGTCCTGTACAGATAGGCTGGATAGCTATGCCTACTAAGGAGTTGTGTAAACATGAATTTGTTACTGCTTTCATAAAGTTTTGACATATTCATGTTTTCATTAGTCTCACATACTGCTAAGTTCTTGTTTAACTCTTCCCAACTATATTTTGCAGTATGGTTCGTACTCGCTCTAGGAGTAGGGCCGGGAGTTCTCGCCGAGGCGAAGATGCTTTCATTCCACCGTCGGAACCACCATCCACGGGATGGATGGATCTTATGACTCGAGTTGTCGAGTCTAATAAAGAGAACGCTAGGCTACTCCAAGAAGCAACGCAAGAACACACACGCTTACTCCAAGCTTTGGTACAGCAAGGCGTACTCCAGAACACGCAACAAGTCGTTCCACCTCGGAACGCTTATCTGGACTTCTTGGCGACTCAACCGCCAATTTTTACTGAAGCCACCGAACCTGTGGAAGCAGATCAATGGCTTCGTGTCATGGGGTCAAAATTTGGAGTATTCAAGTGTGATGACTACCAGAAGACTAAGTTTGCCGCTCAGCAACTCCATGGAGCTGCCGGAAACTGGTGTAGTGAATATCTTGCCACCATTCCGGAGGGCCATCAAGTGCCATGGAGTGAGTTTTGTGAAGCCTTTCGTACTCGTTACATAACACTAGGTATTGTCAAGGCAAAGCGAGAAGAATTTTTGGGCTTGAAGCAAGGGGACATGAGTGCCTCAAGTATGTCAGAAGATTTAATCTTTTGGCCCAATATGCTCCTGGATATGTGGCGAAAGAAGAAGCATGGTGTGACCTATTCTTCCATGGCCTGAGCGCCATATTACGGGAGAAGCTGGCCGTACACAATAACGGCAGTTATACCGACATGGTCGATGTGGCTTTCATTCAGGAGAAACCGACACTTGAGTGGCAAGCGGAGAAGAGAAAGATGAGTGAGATCGAGCAGGCTAGCACAAGTTATGTGCCTCAAAAGTACCGTTTGGTGTATCAAGCGCCACCTAGTGAAAGATGGAGGCCACCTGTATGATCAACTCCTCAGAGGTTGATTGCTGGTCAAGTTCTACAACTTGCACCACCTCCACAGCCACAGCATCAGACGGTGGTTTGTGCTCCATCGCTGCGGCCATGTGTACCTAGCAGTCCACCGCAAGTCAACGAAGAACCGGAGAGACATCCGTTTTTTACTTGTGGGCGTATGGGCCATTATGCTAGGCAATGTCCGGAGGGAACTCGGGGCTACGGGTCATCATATTTACAACAATACGACCCGTACTTTAATCTGCAGATAGGAGGGCAGATAAGGGGCAATATTCACTATACTGTGATTGATGATGTTCCGGAAGGAGAAGCCGCTTTAGCAGGGATGTTTTCTCTGAATCAGCTACCGGTTTTAGTTCTCTTTGATTCCGGTGCCACACACAACTTCATTAGCCAATCTTTTCTGGCTCAACATCAGCTCCAAACTGTTTATACAAAGAGGCAATACCTCATATCTTCACCCGGGGGCAGCAGTACTGCAAGCGAGGTTGTCTCCCGAGCACCTCTTTGTTTGGGGGGTAAAATATACCCTACGACCCTCATTATTCTTGAAGGTCTGAAGATCGACATCATTTTGGGGATGTCGTGGTTGAATTACCACCAGGCGGTTCTTAACATCAGCTCTAGGACCATTGAGCTCAACTCCCCACAGCACGGTCTTCACATATTAATTCTGGGCGCCAGACGGCAACAGATTGCAACAGTGAACCACACGGAAGCTGTTAAGATAGAGGATATTCCAGTGGTACGTGAGTATCCGGATGTGTTTCCCGAAGATTTATGTAAAACCCCAAAATCCTGTTAAGAGGGGAATTTAAAATTTTTTGGACGTGTTGCATGTATTGCAAAAATTCAAATTCAAACTGGAATTCAAATTAAACTCAAAACAGAAAAGAAATAGAAAAAGAAAAAGGAAAACAGAAAAAAACCGGCCAGTGGGCCGAAACCCACCAGCCGGCCCACTGATCCCGCGCCAGTCCGCAGCCGCGCGCGCCCCCTTCTTCCCACTGACATGCAGGGCCCGCCAGTCTTTCTTCTTCCTCGCGCTCGCGCCCGCGCTCGGCCGGACTCTCTCACCCCGAATCAAAACCGACCCGGATTCCTGCGTATCCCAGCCGAATTTTGTTCGTGGACGACGCAAACTCGATCACAACCGAACGCCGCCCTTTCCCCGTCTATAAAAACCCCGGCATCGTCCCGTTTTCCCCACGATCTGCCGATTTTCTCTCCGGTGAGAACCCGAGCCCCTCCGGCGAATTCTGGCCGATCTACGCTCGGGAATTCCGATCTAACTCGCTGGTCTTGATCCACCGCCTCCGGGGAACCTCGCAAGTGCAGAAAACGCGGTGGTTTGCGGTTCAAACACAGCGCCGACGAGCCTCACCGTGAATTCACCTCAGAACTCGTCGCCGACCGCCCACCAGGACCTCCGAGCTCAAGAAAACCCCTGAGGTGAGATCCCCGACCTCCCCTCTACCGATCTATGCCATAAAATCACAGTTCTAGGAAGAATTTACGAAGATCCGAAACTCTCCGGCGAGATCGCCGCCTCCCGCCGCCGTGCGCCTCCGGGCAGCGCCGCCCGTGCTCGATCAGAGCGACATGGCCGCTAGTGCGCCGTTTATTTTAAATCGCACGGTAGAGTTTAAATCCCCGCGTACCGGTTCGACGTTATAATCTCAGCCGTCTGTTTTAAATCGGACGGTCCACGTCAGCCCCGCGTTATAAAGACTGGAATTCTTACGCGCTACCCCCTGGGGTTCTCGGGAAATAAGAGCTAGCCTCGGAAACTTCTGATCTAGCCCATGGAACTTCAGAAAATCATGTAAATTCATTTAAAAATCAGTTTTAGCCCCTTGACTTAATAAAAATTAGGAAAAACCCCTCTGTTATGTGTAGCTAGACCCCTTAAAATTCTTAAAATAATATTATAGACCCTGTAGTGGGGTGAGTTTACCTTTTTAACCCTATTTGATATTAAATTTAGGAAATTGAATATGTGGTTAGTATTTAAAATTTAAAAGGTGGGACAAACATATTGTCAAATTCAAATTAAAAAACTTTCCCAATACTTAGAAAACCTTGGAGTGAGATAAAAATAGATTTTTGGCTGAAATGAATCTGTTTAATTGATTATTCACATTTATTAATCAGAGGGACACATTTTTAAGTAGAGAATAATTCTGAAAATTAGAAAAATAAATGTAAAATAGTTTACATCAGAGGAAATAATCAAAAATATATTATTAACTATTTTGGATCAGAACCTATTCTGTTTAGATGATGTGTCTTACTATTTTCATAATAAAGTACACATTTAGGCATAGGAAGTAAATTTGAAAATATAGCAAGCTAGGTATAAATAATTAGAAAATGATAAATGAAGATTCCAAAATCCAAAGAATTCAGTTTACGGTTGGTAGAAGTTCTGAAGACACATATGGAGTAGGAAAATACCTTTCATGCATACTTGGTAGCTAAAAGGTGTAGTAATTGAATATAAGGAATCTATTTAAATTGGAAACTCATATATATAGTATGCAAGTATAAATTTGAATACAAAAGTAGGAATCATATACACATGATTAAAAGTGCATGTAAGCCAAAGATTAACACACATAGAGTAACCACAACACATAGAATTTGTGAATGACTTTTATACATGTGAATGTGTGGTTTGTATGAAGTGGAAGTGTGAATTATGTCTTATGGATTGTTGTTTTTCTTTTGCTATGTGTGATGGTATGAAGTAGAACCTGCTCCAGAGCAAGTTCTTCCTTTCCAAGATAAGGACTACCCATTTCAAGAGCAGCAGGAAGGAGGCAAGTGTCCTTGACCACTTTGATCCTATGCTAGGATGTGTAGATAGAATTATTTGCATTGTCAAATGAAATATGAAACCCATGCTAGGAAGTTTCCCTAGAATTGCATTACCTTGTTTCCTTGTAGCTTGGGTTGGGATTTATTTTATCATGTCATTTATTATTATGCATATGCTTAGCCATGCTTAGGATGGGATATTTGGGATATGGGATCATCAGTTTATTTTTACCATACTCTTGAATGAGATATTATGAGTTATGTAGAGGTAGGGACCAAGGCAAGTTGGATGTTTTGGTTGGTGCTGGGTGCACGAGACTCGGGTTTGTGTTTAGTACTTGCCTGGATCCTAAGGACCGGTTCATGGAGCACGTAACCTGGCTTTACCGTGCCAACCACTTGCTGAGATGGGGCAGCTTGGCCAATTAATTAGGTGTATCCCCGGCGTAGTATGGGTGTGTTGGATGGTGCGGGGAATAGGTGCAGCTGGACTACCATATGAACCGCAAGGCTCAAGAGGGGGCCACTGCAGCGGGGTTGGAGCCTCTTGTATGCTGTTAGGGGTGAAACCTCAGTGGGCCCACGCTCGTCGGGAATCCCTTTGTAAAGGCTTCATAGTGATCTCCTGGCTACACACCTGGGAAGTGTGAATGTGGTTCGTAGCCACTGGCATAATGGAGGTTCTTTTAGTCCACCCGCCAACGGGGATGAAAGCACTACATGTGGGTACAGTGGTGCAAAGTTGTGGATGTCAAGCGGGGAGCTTAACATTGGAAATGATGTTATGGTTATTTGATTATGATGATGGGACGGGAGATTGGGACCAATTCACCTGTGTAGTAATGTAGGTGCTTAATAAGCTAAGGTGATAGGTATTAATTGCGTAGTGCTTTAACCATGAGTTCAACCTCCCCTTGTTCTAGCCATGCATGACATAACTTTCCCACACTTGCTGAGTACCATCGGTACTCAACCTTGCATATTTGTTGGTTTATATTGCTGCTCAGGTCAAGATAATGAGGTGGTGTATAATGATCAAGACTTTGGACCCGAAGAAGGTTTCTAGGTTCATGGAGTCCCCCGGGCAACGCCTGTGACAGAGCCCTCAAGAATAATATTCCGCTGCTAGTTTATTTACTTGTGATGAACTTATTATTGTCCATCGAGACATTTGCTATGTAAGACTTATTCGACACCTGGCTTGTAATAAATGATGCTTCACTATTTGTCATTACATGTATGAGAAAATGATCCTGACATACATGTGATATTCACTTGGTTGTTCTTCGGAAAAACCGGGTGTGACAGAAGTGGTATCAGAGGCAAGGTTGCCCGTAGGAATGTGGACCTAGGTAGAAATGGACGTATTTAAGGGCCCTATTTTCTTAAAAACTATTTTACAAGGTGTGTGTTGAAAAGTGTTACTTAATGGAGGCACTTTCTTCATCTTACCTCAATTTTCATTCAAAATAGGATTTTTGTTTTAAAGTTTATCTAACCTAAGTTTAAATGCTTTTTGTTTTAGATGGTTCGCATGATTCGCACCGCTCGCAAGTCCACAGGAGGGAGAGTTCCCGTAGTTGCCCTTGCCGAAAGAGAGGAGAGCCGTCCGGTGACGTACCTTTCCTACGGATTGGCAGTAGGAGGCTTGTTGCGCCGTCTTCGACGTATGCTCGAAGCCGCCGGCAATACGGGCAAGCTAATCATACACTATAGCTCCACCAGGACCATCCGGGAGAAGCGGGAGGAATGGAGTTCAGAAATGAGGATTATCCATGAAAATCAGCTGCTTAAGATCCACCGCTCTCCAGCTTGTCGAGCGACACAGTTCGATGCGGAGAAGGATGTCACCTGGGAGGCCATCACCTGCCAGAGTCACATCTATCGTCGCCACCTGGACAGGACTGAGTACATGTATGTCCTCCAGCGTGAGAGTGGTACCACGGAGTTCAAGTACCCACCAGTACAGCAAGGGACTTCCCATGAGCACATGGAATTGTGCTTGGAGGATGCTTCTATGCTCAGCACTCGACTGCAGGAGTGTCAGCAAGAGCTTCAGGATGTTCGGGACAGCCTGAAGGAAACGGAGGCATTGCTGCGAGCCTGCTTGAGGGCGAGAGAAAGAGGAGATGGGAATGAACTGTGTGTCACCGTGAATGATACATGGACTCCTGACTCCCCAGATCGCCGGGCGATCAGGCGTCGTCGCACTTCTCCACCAGCAGCTTCCCCACCCAAAGCAGAGTCAGAAGGCAGCCGCAATGATGAGGAAGACCCTGAGGAGCCAGCTCAGTGAATACGAGTAGTGTAGAGTCCTTCCCTTAGTTTAGCAGGATGTCGAGTAGTCGAGTCGTTATCTTAGTTAATGGTGTGTGTGACGTGAGCCGTGGAAGCCATGAGCAATTGTCCACAGCCTCATCTTCAGATTGTTTTGCTTTGGTGTGTGAACCCACATGAAATAATATTGCATTTATTTTGTGTGAGATATGAACCCTCAGAAAAGGATAACAAAGCCTCAACACTTCAAAGTACAAACAAGTGAAAGTAGTAAGATGATACGTAATGCTTTAAATTAACATTGGTTGATCATGCCAGATGGCCGGAAGAGGAAAGGGTCGTGCTGCCAACCCCGCCAACAACAACGATGAGGCCTGCAACCCTCATCTTTCTGGAGGCCAAGACAGGGGTGGACGCCGTGAAGGAGTGGATCCCCTCCACCAAATGCTTGAGAATCAAAATCAGCTCATCCAGAACTTGGCTCAAGTGGTGGCCAACTTGCATCAAGTCCCACCTCCACAAGCTGCACCACGCCAACCAAGGTTGAGTGAGTTTCTAGGAACTCAACCTCCAAAGTTTGCAAGTGCTGCTGAACCTCTGGAGGCAGACGATTGGCTAAAGACCATTGAGAGCAAGATGAGGATCATACAGTGCCAAGGGTATGAGAGGGTGCTGTTTGCCTCTCATCAATTGCATGGACCTGCTTCTGATTGGTGGACCGCTTACGTGGCCGCCCATCATGACCCTGAGAACATCACTTGGGAAGAGTTCAAGCATAGCTTCCGCAACCATTACATACCAAGGGGTGAACTCAAAAACAAGAGGAAGGAGTCCTTGGGGCTGCAGCAAGGAAACATGACTGTGAGGGAATACCTCACTAAATTTACCCAACTCTCCCGTTATGCCCCACGGGACATAGAGACTGATGAGCCGAAACAAGATTGTTTCATGGAAGGACTTACCGCAGAAATGCAGTGTGCAATGTACTCAAATGAGTATGAAAGCTTCCAAAAGATGGTGGACAGAGCGTTTGTGGTAGAAAGGAAGCTGAAGGCCTTGGAAAATGAGAATAAGAGGAAGGCCGGATGGTCACATCAAGCCTCAGGGAGCAACACCCGCCCACGTCTGATGCAGCAACCCGCAGGGCAGACGAACCGTGCTGCGGTACCCTACTCAGCACCAAGAGGGTACAACCCGAACTACAGGCCTCCGACAGCACCAGCACAGCCACAACGTCAGTTCGTACAGCAGCCTCGCCCTACATATCAACCTCGACCAGCAGTGCAAGGACCCCAAAACCCACCCCAAGACAACAAAGGCCAGGCACCTAAGGTTGGGGTGCAATGTTTTAGCTGTGGTGAAGTGGGGCACTACGCCCATAAATGCCCAAAGAAGAAGCCCACGCAGCCACAACAGCAGAATGTAATAAGAGGACGGGTGAACCACGTCACCATGGAGGAAGCGCAAGAGGCACCGGACGTGGTATTTGGTAAGTTTCCTGCCAATTTACACCTCGCAACCCTGTTGTTTGATTCAGGTGCTACCCACTCGTTCATTGCCCAAGGGTTCGTTAAGAAGCATGACCTAGCAACAACACAAATGAATCATATGCTAGCAGTAAACTCTCCAGGTGGAGAAATAAGGATAAGACAAGTGTGTCCCAAAGTGAACCTAGACATTAATGGGATAGTATTTACTGCTAACCTCATAGTGATAGATTCACAAGGGATAAATATTAGCTTGGGTATGGATTGGTTGACCAAACATAAAGGAATCATCCATTGTTCGACCAGAACGGTGGAACTAACGCACCCTAGTGGTACAAAAGTAAAGTTTATAACAATACAAGAGCCTAGGAGGGACATTAAATTAAATCAAGTTGAGGTAAAAGTTGAGGAGATCAGGACCATTAGGGAATATCCAGATGTTTTTCCGGAGGAGTTGCCAGGTATGCCTCCCGATCGTGAAGTGGAATTCGCAATTGAGCTAGTGCCCGGAACCGCCCCGATATACAAGAGACCTTATCGGATGGACTCCAAGCAGCTGGGAGAACTCAAGGATCATTTGAGAGAATTGACGAAGAAGGGGTATATTCGTCCTAGTTCCTCACCTTGGGGAGCTCCGGTCATATTTGTGCCCAAGGAGGACAGAACCCAAAGGTTATGCGTGGATTACCGTGCCTTGAATGAGGTGACCATCAAGAACAAGTACCCATTACCCCGCATTGAAGACTTGTTTGATCAGTTGAGGGGAGCTTGTGTGTTCTCGAAAATTGATCTCAGGTCGGGATACCACCAACTCAAGATAAGGCAATCTGATATCCCCAAGACAGCTTTCGTATCAAGTTACGGACTGTATGAATACACTGTCATGCCTTTTGGGCTAACTAATGCCCCGGCGTACTTCATGTATCTCATGAACAAGGTATTCATGGAATATATGGACAAATTTGTGGTGGTTTTCATAGATGACATTCTCGTCTTCTCCAAAGATGAAGAAGAACATGAGAAATATCTAAGGTTGGTGTTGCAGAGGCTGAGAGAACACCAACTGTATGCCAAGTTGAGCAAGTGTGAGTTTTGGTTGAAGAGAGTTCCCTTCTTAGGACATATAATCTCGGAGGGAGGAATCTCCGTGGATTCCTCCAAAATCGAGGATATACAGAAGTGGAAGACCCCTGAAAATGTTGAGGAAGTTCGAAGCTTCTTGGGATTGGCTGGATACTATCGACGGTTTATTGAGGGATTCTCTAAGATCTCGAGACCCCTTACCAAACTGTTGGAGAAGGGAATCACATTCACATGGACGCCACAGTGCGAGACGAGTTTTCAGGAGTTAAAGGAGAGATTGACAACAGCCCCTGTGCTAGTTAGGCCAGATATGCAGAAGAACTTTACGGTGTACCGCGATGCCTCTGGAAACGGGTTGGGATGTGTTCTCATGCAAGAAGGGCATGTCGTGGCTTATGCATCCCTACAACTCTGGAAGCACGAGAAAAACTATCCTACACATGACCTAGAACTAGCCGCAGTGGTACACGCGTTGAAAATTTGGCGGCACTATTTGATGGGGAAGAGGACAGAGATATATACGGATCATAAGAGTTTGAAGTACATTTTCACACAGCCAGATCTCAACCTCAGACAAAGGAGATGGTTAGAGCTAATCAATGACTTTGATGTGGGCATCAACTATCATCCTGGGAAAGCTAACGTCGTGGCTGATGCTTTAAGTCGGAAAGTGCAGGTCAATAAGTTGAGCTTGAAGGACATGCCTGCAGAATTGAAGGACGAGATTATAAGGCTCAATCTATGCCTTGTGAATAGTGGTGAAGCCATCGCCATGGAAGTGGACTCCACACTAGAGCAAGACACATACGCGATGGTCAAAAGAACGACGAGAAGATACAAGAAGTCAGGCAACTCATCACGGAAAATAAAGCTCCTGGTTTCAGAGAGGATGAACAAGGTACGGTGTGGCACGGGAAAAGAATCTGCGTGCCTTAAGTAAAAGAGATTCGTGAATTGATTTTGAAGGAGGCTCACGATTCCGACTATTCCATCCATCCTGGGAGTACGAAGATGTACCAGGACCTCAAGAGCAGGTATTGGTGGTATGGCATGAAGTGAGATGTCGCGGAACATGTTGCCCTATGTGACACATGTCAGTTGGTGAAAGCAGAACATCAACGACCCGCGGGATTATTGCAACCACTCAAAGTGCCTTAATGGAAATGGGAAGAAATCGGTATGGATTTCATAGTGGGATTGCCTAGGACCCAATCAGGATATGATTCAATATGGGTCATCATCGACAGGCTAACCAAGGTAGCTCATTTCATCCCCGTGAAAGAAAGCTACAGCGGATCCAAATTGGCAGAATTGTACATGTCAAGGATCATGTGTTACCATGGAGTGCCAAAGAAGAAAGTGTCGGATCGAGGGACACAGTTCACCTCAAGGTTCTGGCAGAAGTTGCATGAAACCATGGGAACCCATCTGAACTTTAGTTCTGCCTATCATCCCCAAACTGATGGGCAGACGGAAAGAACCAATCAGATTCTTGAGGATATGCTGAGGGCATGTGCACTCAAAAACAATCGGAGTTGGGACAAGAACTTACCGTATGCGGAATTCTCCTATAACAACAACTATCAAGCTAGTTTGAAGATGTCACCGTTTGAAGCTTTGTACGGGAGGAAATGCAGAACTCCCCTATTTTGGAACCAAACAGGGGAAAGTAAAGTGTTTGGTCCCAAAGTACTACAAGAAGCCGAGGCGAAGGTGAGGGAAATTCGCAACAACTTGAGGATAGCACAGACACGCCAAAAGAGCTATGCCGATGTACGAAGAAGAGAGCTCGTTTTCAACGTGGGAGACTATGTCTATCTCAAGGTGTCCCCTATCCGAGGACTTCATCGGTTCAAGGTGAAAGGGAAGTTGTCACCTCGATACATCGAACCCTTTCAAGTTCTGGAGAGGAAAGGCGAAGTGGCATATCAACTAGAATTACCGGCTCGCCTATCGGATGTGCACGACGTATTCCATGTGTCACAACTCAAGAAATGCCTGAGGACGCCTGAAGAGGTGTTACCCATGAATGAAGTGGACGTAGCTGAGGATTTGTCTTATGCCGAGCAACCATCCAAGATTTTGGAGACAATGGAACGCCTCACCAGAAATAAAAGAATCCGGATGTGCAAGGTGCAGTGGAAGCATCAGTCAGAAGAGGAAGCCACCTGGGAGCAAGAAGATGATCTTAAGGCACAATTTCCGGAATTGTTTTCTTAGAACAACCAATCTCGAGGACGAGATTTCTTTTAAGGGGGGTAGAGCTGTAACACCCCAAAATCCTGTTAAGAGGGGAATTTAAAAAATTTTGGACGTGTTGCATGTATTGCAAAAATTCAAATTCAAACTGGAATTCAAATTAAACTCAAAACAGAAAAGAAATAGAAAAAGAAAAAGGAAAACAGAAAAAAACCGCCCAGTGGGCCGAAACCCACCAGCCGGCCCACCGATCCTGCGCCGGCCCGCAGCCGCGCGCGCCCCCTTCTTCCCACTGACATGCGGGGCCCGCCAGTCTTTCTTCTTCCTCGCGCTCGCGCTCGGCCGGACTCTCTCACCCCGAATCAAAACCGACCTGGATTCCTGCGTATCCCTGCTGAATTTCGTTCGTGGGCGACGCAAACTCGATCACAACCGAACGCCGCCCTTTCCCCGTCTATAAAAACCTCGGCATCGTCCTGTTTTCCCCACGATCTGCCGATTTTCTCTCTGGTGAGAACCCGAGCCCCTCCGGCGAATTCTGGCCGATCTACGCTCGGGAATTCTGATCTAACTCGCTGGTCTTGATCCACCGCCTCCGGGGAACCTCGCAGGTGCAGAAAAAGCGGTAGTTTGCGGTTCAAACACAGCGCCGACGAGCCTCGCCGTGAATTCACCTCGGACCTCGTCGCGGACCGCCCACCAGGACCTCCGAGCTCAAGAAAACCCCCGAGGTGAGATCCCCGACCTCCCCTCTACCGATCTATGCTATAAAATCACAGTTCTAGGAAGAATTTATGAAGATCCGAAACTCTCCGGCGAGATCGCCGCCTCCCGCCGCCGTGCGCCGCCGGGCAGCGCCGCCCGCGCTCGATCAGAGCGACGTGGCCGCTAGTGCGCCGTTTATTTTAAATCGCACGGTAGAGTTTAAATCCCCGCGTACCGGTTCGACGTTATAATCTCAGCCGTCTGTTTTAAATCGGACGGTCCACGTCAGCCCCGCGTTATAAAAACTGGAATTCTTACGCGCTACCCCCTGGGGTTCTCGGGAAATAAGAGCTAGCCCCGGAAACTTCTGATCTAGCCCCTAGAACTTCAGAAAATCATGTAAATTCATTTAAAAATCAGTTTTAGCCCCTGGACTTAATAAAAATTAGGAAAAACCCCTCTGTTATGTGTAGCTAGACCCCTGAAAATTCTTAAAATAATATTACAGACCCTGTAGTGGGGTGAGTTTACCTTTTTAACCCTATTTGATATTAAATTTAGGAAATTGAATATGTGGTTAGTATTTAAAATTTAAAAGGTGGGACAAACATATTGTCAAATTCAAATTAAAAACTTTCCCAATACTTAGAAAACCTTGGAGTGATATAAAAATAGATTTTTGTCTGAAATGAATCTGTTTAATTGATTATTCACATTTATTAGTTAGAGGGACACATTTTTAAGTAGAGAATAATTCTGAAAATTAGAAAAATAAATTTAAAATAGTTTACATCAGAGGAAAAGATCAAAAATATATTATTAACTATTTTGGATCAGAACTTATTCTGTTTAGATGATGTGTCTTACTATTTTCATAATAAAGTACACATTTAGGCATAGGAAGTAAATTTGAAAATATAGCAAGCTAGGTATAAATAATTAGAAAATGATAAATGAAGATTCCAAAATCCAAAGAATTCAGTTTAGGGTTGGTAGAAGTTCTGAAGACACATATGGAGTAGGAAAATACCTTTCATGCATACTTGGTAGCTAAAAGGTGTAGTAATTGAATATAAGGAATCTATTTAAATTGGAAACTCATATATATAGTATGCAAGTATAAATGTGAATACAAAAGTAGGAATCATATACACATGATTAAAAGTGCATGTAAGCCAAAGATTAACACACATAGAGTAACCACAACACATAGAATTTGTGAATGACTTTTATTCATGTGAATGTGTCGTTTGTATGAAGTGGAAGTGTGAATTATGTCTTATGGATTGTTGTTTTTCTTTTGCTATGTGTGATGGTATGATGTAGAACCTGCTCCAGAGCAAGTTCTTCCTTTCCAAGATCAGGACTACCCATTCCAAGAGCAGCAGGAAGGAGGCAAGTGTCCTTGACCACTTTGATCCTATGCTAGGATGTGTAGATAGAATTATTTGCATTGTCAAATGAAATATGAAACCCATGCTAGGAAGTTTCCCTAGAATTGCATTACCTTGTTTCCTTGTAGCTTGGGTTGAGATTTATTTTATCATGTCATTTATTATTATGCATATGCTTAGCCATGCTTAGGATGGGATATTTGGGATATAGGATCATCAGTTTATTTTTACCATACTCTTGAATGAGATATTATGAGTTATGTAGAGGTAGGGATCAAGGCAAGTTGGATGTTTTGATTGGTGCTGGGTGCACGAGACTCGGGTTTGTGTTTAGTACTTGCCTGGATCCTAAGGACCGGTTCATGGAGCATGTAACCTGGATTTGATAGGGCAGCTTGGCCAATTAATTCGGTGTATCCCCGGCGTAGTATGGGTGTGTTGGATGGTGCGGGGAATAGGTGTCAGCTGGACTACCATATGAACCGCAAGGCTCAAGAGGGGGCCACTGCAGCGGGGTTGGAGTCTCTTGTATGCTGTTAGGGGTGAAACCTCAATGGGCACACGCTCGTCGGGAATCCCTTTGTAAAGGCTTCGTAGTGATCTCCTGGCTACACACCTGGGAAGTGTGAATGTGCTTCGTAGCCACTGGCATAATGGAGGTTCTTTTAGTCCACCCGGCAACGGGGGATGAAATCACTACATGTGGGTACAGTGGTGCAAACTCTGCAGAGTCAAAACTGTCATGACAGCCGTGCTCACGGTCAAGAGCGGCTTGGACTTATTCATGATTAGAGGATTGATGGTTTTGGAAGTTGTGGATGTTAAGCGGGGAGCTTAACATTGGAAATGATGTTATGGTTATTTGATTATGATGATGGGATGGGAGATTGGGACCAATTCACCTGTGTAGTAATGTAGGTGCTTAATAAGCTAAGGCGATAGGTATTAATTGCGTAGTGCTTTAACCATGAGTTCAACCTCCCCTTGTTCTAGCCATGCATGACATAACTTTCCCACACTTTCTGAGTACCATCGGTACTCAACCTTGCATATTTGTTGGTTTATATTGTTGCTCAGGTCAAGATAATGAGGTGGTGTATAATGATCAAGACTTTGGACCCGAAGAAGGTTTCTAGGTTCATGGAGTCCCCCGGGCAACGCCTGTGACGGAGCCCTCAAGAATAATATTCCGCTGCTAGTTTATTTACTTGTGATGAACTTATTATTGTCCATCGAGACATTTGCTATGTAAGACTTATTCGACACTTGGCTTGTAATAAATGATGCTTCACTATTTGTCATCACATGTATGAGAAAATGATCCTGGCATACATGTGATATTCACTTGGTTGTTCTTCGGAAAAACCGGTTGTGACAATTTACCGGGCATGCGACCCGAACGAGACGTTGAGTTCAAGATTGAACTCATACCGGGAACAACACCGATATCACGAAGGCCGTACAAGATGGCACCCAATGAACTGGCAGAATTGAAGACACAGCTGAATGACCTAATGAGCAAGGGCTTTATACGACCGAGTTCATCACCTTGGGGTTGTTCAGCGTAGTTTGTCAAAAAGAAGGATGAAACACTACGGCTTTGTGTTGATTATCATCCTTTGAACGCCGTTACCATCAAGAACAAGTATCCACTACCTCGCATTGATATGCTCTTCGATCAATTAGTGGGTGCGAAGGTATTTTCGAAGATGGATCTTCGGTCCGGATATCACCAGATTAAAATCCGGGCAGAAGATATTCCGAAGACGGCATTCTCAATGAGATACGGGCTGTATGAGTATCTCGTTATGTCTTTTGGTTTGACCAACGCCCCGGCACACTTTATGTACCTGATGAATTAAGTGTTCATGCCGGAGTTGGATAAATTCGTGGTTGTCTTCATCGACGATATCTTGGTGTACTCCAAGTCAGAGGAAGAACATGCTGAACATCTGCATATTGTGCTACAAAGATTGCGAGATCATCAGCTCTATGCAAAATTCAGCAAGTGCAAATTCTGGATTAATCAAGTACCTTTTCTCGGACACATTATTTCGGCAGAGGGCATCGCTGTAGATCCGAGTAAGATTATCCAAGTACAGAAATGAGATTCACCAAAGTAAGTGCATGAAATCCGTAGCTTTCTCGGTTTAGCGGGTTATTACCAGAGGTTCATTCCGGCTTTCTCCAAGATTGCTAAACCGATGACGGAATTATTCAAGAAGAATACCAGATTTATGTGGGGTGCTGCGTGTGAACAAGCTTTCAAGACTTTAGTGAAGCATCTCACAACAGCCCCAGTTCTTGCTCAGCCGGATACGACAAAGCCATTCGACGTTTATTGCGATGCATCTGGCATCGGTCTTGGCTGCGTGTTGATGCAAGAAAGACGAGTGTTCGCTTATGGATCTCGTCAACTCAGAAATCACGAGCAGCATTATCCAACTCATGATCTTGAGTTAGCTGCCGTGATCCTTGCTTTGAAGATGTGGAGGCATTACTTGCTCGGAAATCTTGTACACCTCTACACCGACCACAAGATCTTAAAGTACATCTTCACTCAGAAAGAATTGAACATGAGGCAACGAAGATGGCTAGAGCTCATTAAAGATTATGAATTTGAGATTCATTATCATCCAGGAAAGGCGAATGTGGTCGCCGATGCGCTCAGTCGTAAGGCGCATATCCATCACCTAACTATTGCTGAAATGGATGATGAAGAACCAAGCCTACGTATCATCCCGTATGGAGCTCTCTATAATCTCGCTCTCATTCCTACCATCCGAGAGGAGATCATTGAAGCTCAACGAAAATACAAGGGTATGTCTCACATACGGCAGAGGATAGACAACGGAGAAATGAAGTGCTTCTGGAAGGATGATGAAGGTATATTGTGGTTCAACGACCGGATAGTAGTACCCCGGGATATGGGACTACAGAAGAAAATTTTGGACGAAGCTCATTTGTCCAAGTTTTCCATTCATCCGGGCAGTAATAAAATGTACCAAGACCTCCGGAAGAAGTTTTGGTGGACACATATGAAACGTGAAGTTGCAAAGTACGTTTCAGAGTGTGATACGTGTTGAAGAGTCAAGGACGACCACATGAAGAAGTCAGGCCTGTTGCAGCCACTACAAGTACCGGCATGGAAGTGGGAAGACTTGAGTATGGACTTCATCGTTGGGTTGCCGATGACCTCCCACAACCATGATTCAATTTGGGTAATCGTTGATCGGTTAACCAAATCAGCACATTTCATCCCTGTGCATACAAGGTATAACGCAAAGTAGTATGAGGAGCTGTACATAGCACGGATCGTGTGCTTACATGGAGTTCCCCGTACCATTGTGTCAGATAGAGGATCGCTGTTCATAGCCCGTTTCTAGGAGCAGCTACACGCATCCTTGCGCCATGATCAAGACGTGGAAATTCTCCCTCTACACCCCATATATAGGTCTAAGATCGAGGGAGGAAGTGCGCCAAGTAGTTAGGAAGCTTTGTGCACAGTTTGAGTCAACGAGAACATGAATTAACGAAAAAATTGGCAAATTCCTACCTCGGGGTCAGTTGGTACCGCCCGGGAGAAAAACCCGAAATTCTTCTGCTGTGATCAACGTCCAGGGCTGAGCTTTGGGCTCGAGCAGCTGGGGTCGAGGGTGCACCGAGGGGCTGACTTGTTTTGGCATGATCTTGCTCGGGGTGAGCTATCCACGGCGACCTCTCTCGGGTTTTCAGTGTTCACCCGAGAACCGTGGCTACTTTGCCAATTTCTGGTGCAATCGAGCTTGGGACAGGAAAGGAGAGGGGCTGGATAGCTAGAGCACTGGTGGGCGCAGCTCTTCGCTGTTGGGCGCTCGAGCAACCGAGCTCAGTGGCTGTGGCGTGATCGGGCGGAACCGGCGGCGGTATTCTGGGCGAAAGAAAGCGGCTGAGGCGCGAGTTATAGCTGAGGGATAGCGAAACAGCTCCGGTGCACCCCTTGCCGTGATCCAGCCGAGCAAACCCAGGCAGCAGGAGGTGGCACGGTGCTCTCCCTCGAGCGTGGGTTCAACCGGGAGCTAGCGCTCCCGCTGTTCGACCGCCGTCGGCTGAGGCGGCAGCACTTGTGTGTGGCTGACATGTGGGTCCCACCACCTCAAATTGTTATCCAATTACCACGGATATTTTTACCCCAGCTACTCAGAATTAAATTCCATACTTCCACCCCAAGTCATGGTTTAAACTTTCTGAATTCAAATAGTTTGAATTCGGGTGTGAAGTTTGAATTGGGTTTGGTCATTTGAATTTGAAATGGAATTTGAATTCTCCATTTTGTATAGTTCCAAAAACATAGCAAACCAGCTCCAAAGTTTCCATTTTTTGGCATGGATGCTCATTCAAATGTGGAGAACACATTTGTGGAACCAAATTGGCAAATTGAGGGGATTGGAATTTGAAACTGAATTTGAAATTCAAATTAGAGGTCTTCTCCTTTTAATCCCAAACAAATATTGAAACTCCTCCAAATGAGCTGAAATTTGGTAGGGTGAATATTTGGGCTATGAATATCCAAGTTATGAATTTAGATCTCCATGTTTGTAAGTTTTGGGAAGTTTGAATTCTCACTTTGAACTTACACCGTTATAATTCAAAGTTTTAATTCCCCTCATTTTTCCTAAGTGTACATGAGCTGAAAATTCTTGCTACCAATTTTTGGGGATTTTACATCCCTCCCCCCTTAAAAGAATCTCATCCCGAGATTCCAAAAGAAATGCAAAGTGGGGAGACTTTACCGGGTATACGATGATAGCAAGTCCGGATAATATGTTCGTAGATAGTCCTCGCTTTCCCATGTCGCCTCATCAGCGGTATGGTTACTCCACAAGACCTTGTAGAACCATAAGGTCCGGTTTCTTGTGGCGCGAGTCTTTTCATCGATAATCCGGATTGGATACTCCGTGTACGTGAGGTCTGGTTGAAGAACTTCTATGTCTTCGGTGCGGATTTCAGCGGAGGGTTTGAGGCACTTCCTCAGCTGAGAGATGTGGAATACGTTGTGAATGCCTACGAGCGACGCCGGTAAATCCAGGCGATAGGTCACGGGTCCGCATTTTTCAATGACGGTGAACGGACCAATGAATCGCGGCGCAAGCTTGCCCTTCACTCCGAAACGATGGACTCCCTTCATCAGAGACACACATACATAAACATGGTCCCCGATGTCGAAGTGGAGAGGGCGGCGTCTTTTATCTGCCTAGCTTTTCTGACGAGATTGAGCAGCCTTGAGGTTGGCTTGTATTAGTCGCACTCGTTCTTCAGCCTCATTCACAAGTTCAATGCTGTAGATAACTCGCTCGCCGGATTCGCACCAGTTGAGAGGTGTGCGGCATTTCCGTCCGTAGAGAGCTTCATACGGCGCCAGCTTGATGCTAGCTTGATAGCCATTGTTGTAAGAAAACTCTGCCAGCGGCAAATGATCGTCCCAATTCTTGCCGTGGTGGATGGCACAAGCACGTAGCATGTCTTCCAGCACTTGGTTCACCCGTTCAGTTTGACCATCCGTCTGCGGGTGATACGCGGAACTTCGAATCAACTTGGTCCCCAATGATGCGTGCAGTTGTTCCCAGAACAGAGCGACAAACAGCGCACCGCGATCTGAAATAATGGAGCGGGGAACACCGAGCAAGCATAAAATTCTTGCAATATAGAGCTCCGCATATTGCTTGGCCACGTAGTTTGTATGTACTGGAATGAAATGAGCCGACTTGGTTAGTCGATCGACTATCACCCAAATCGAGTCATGCTTGTGAGACGTGAGAGGTAATCCAACTATGAAGTCCATGCTGATATCCTCCCACTTCCACGCCGGAATGTTTAATGGTTGCAGCTGTCCGGCTTTACGCATATGGTCGGCTTTTACCCGCCGATACGTATCGCATTCGGATACATACTTTGCGACTTCTCTTTTCATCCGTGTCCAACAAAATCTGGTTTTCAGATCCTGGTACATCTTGTTGCTGCCCGGATGAATAGAATACTTGGACAAATGCGCTTCGTCCAAGATTTTCTTCCGATGCTTCATGTCACGGGATACCACTATACGGTCTTTAAACCATAGTCTACCGTTATCATCTCTTTGGAAGCATTTCATTTCGCCATTCTTCATCCTTCTCTGAATGTGCGACATTCCCACGTCTTTCTTCTGCACTTCCATAATCTCCTCTTGTATTGTAGGGACGAGAGCAAGATTATACAATGCCCCATATGGAACCAAGTACAGACTTCGGCTCCTCTTCAAGTGGGGTGATGGACAGACTGTTGACATGGGATTTGCGGCTTAAGGCATCGGCAACCATGTTTGCTTTACTGGGATGGTAGTGAATCTCGATCTCATAGTCCTTGATCAGTTCTAGCCATCTCCGTTGCCGCATATTCAACTCCTTTTGAGTGAATATATACTTCAAACTGTTGTGGTCTGTGTAGGGATGCACTAAGTTCCCGAGTAAATAGTGCCTCCACATCTTCAAGGCTAACACCACAGCAGCGAGCTCAAGATCATGAGTCGGATAGTGCTGCTCGTGGTTACGAAGTTGACGCGAGCCATATGCGACCACTCTTCCTCCTTGCATCAATACACAGCCAAGCCCGATACCGGACGCATCACAATATACGTCGAAGGGCTTGGTTGTATCCGGTTGAGCTAACACCGGGGCTGTTGTAAGATGCTTCACTAATGCTTGGAAAGCTTCTTCACAAGCTGAGTTCCAAACATATTTGATCCCATTCTTCAATAGTTCAGTCATTGGCTTAGCAAGCTTTGAGAAGTTCGGTATGAATCTCTGATAATATCCTGCTAACCCGAGGAAACTCCTGACCTCATGGACTGATGTGGGGGACTTCCATTTCAGCACTTGTTCGATTTTGCTTGGATCAACTGCAATGCCTTCTGACAAAATAATGTGTGTAGGATCGAAGAACACGTGAAAAGCTACCAGAGGGGGGTGAATGGTAGATTAAAACTTTTCGCAGCGGAAACACCAAAAACCCCTCAGCAAAAAAATCAATCGGTTAAAGAAATCGTGTGTGCAAGTGTTTTCAAACGTGTTCAACCATGACAAATCAAGTAGAGAGGTAGAGAATCAAGTCACGGATCTAATTCCACAAGAATCACTTGAAAACACGAAGTAAAACTTGAGATACGATCAAAACATTAAACGAAGATCAATCTGTTCTACCCGATATAAAACAGATCTGCAACGCTGCAAAGAAACTCGTGTATCTCAAAAACTACAGATCCGAAGCTCGTGAAAATTTCACAGATGATATATAATTGAGCTGTCAAGACAACCCGAAAAGAATCACGTCAATCGGATCTGTAAAACTCGAGTTATGAACAAAACACCGAAGAAACATCGGTCTGTCCAGAAACTCGGCGAGAAAGACATGACGAAAAACAAGTCGGATGAACAAGGCACAAAAGCTCCTCGAAACTATGAACTTTATTCAATAGAAACACAAGAGGAACAGCCCAAAGTTCTCTACCCACGAGAGCTCTGGCCTCCCTTGCTTTTATAGCCAGCCCTCAGGCTAAACAATCCAATCTAGGACTCCTACTCCTAATTAGACTCGTATCCTAACTTACCATAACTGCTCAGGACTCTCCTATTCGCAGATAGAAGCAATCGTGAGACTTCCAAACACCTTAGGAACGTCCTAAACATTCCTAAAACAACTCAACTTCGTGCCTAGCATGAAATCCTATCATAACCAACTCAAATCTTCCATATTTGAGCCATATCCGACTCAGCCTCAGCCTGAGTACGCAATCCAGCCGGTTGGACCTTTCCGACCAATTCTTTACGTCCACTTCTCTTCATCACGCCTTGGAACAATGTTGCCACGTCCATGCAATCATTGCACACGTGCAAACACCTTCCAACGACGTACACGCAACCTTCATATGCACTGCCCTTGATCCAAACATGCTGCGCGCCCTCCCGATCAACTCAACCACAGCTCCTCCCGAACTTGGTTGTTGGAACCTCATCTCCTCCATGAGACTAGTCCAAGGATCCCGTCACCAGCCATGTCTTGAACTCAAGCAACACCTGCACATGAATAAACAACCAATTCTTTTGAGCACAAGTCCTCGACTTGACTCACGTTAGTTCGAAAACCACAACACCTTACATGAGCACGTCACATAAGCATGTTGCAAACCATATCAAATGATAACAGCCATAACTACCAAAACACACCAAAAACTTAGCAAATTAATACTAAGAAAACCTTCCTATAAAGCAAGTTTGAAACATTGCGAGTTAAAAGCAAAAACAAGACGCTGCAGTTCTACGAGTTGAACTTCACGGGAGCTCCCTAAAAACAAGCTCCGGACCTCACAGAAGCTCTCCGGACCTTGCAGGAGCTCTCCAGACCTTGCGTCGGACCTTGCCAACACTTGGCAGACCTAACAAAGAACTTGTCGGACCTTGCCACAGAAGAATGTTTTGGCAATATTCAAAACTTTGAATGTTAATGCTAACTTTTCTCCTAATTGCCTATGTATTCAGCACACATAGGTCTCACAATCTCCCCCTTGATGAATGCATTGGCAACACCAATTAAAATCCGAACATTGGCTTATGAAAAGTTTTGAAAAGCTTTGAAAACTCGTTTCTTCCCCTTTATTAATTTCTCCCCATTTTTTAAAATCAGAGAAGGAAGAAAGTGTATAACATATGCAAAGTGTAAAAAAATCTCTCCTTATACATATTTCTCCCCCTTTGACAATGTATTCAGCAAGGTTCAAAAGAGAAATTTTTAAATGTTATGAGCATATTATAACATATACACACAAAACAAAGCTCATCCAAGTCATACTATTAGGTTACTTACACTATCACATCAATGAGATACATAAAGTAGTGTAAGCCATGCTAGAGATCAAATGTATTTTTCAGTTTAAGCAAGTCATGATCTCCCTTACTCAACTATTTCAAAACCTGAAAACATGACACTTGTTGCTGCATTTTTATTATTTATAATCATTTAAGGCACAAAGTTGATCATATGATATTTGCAAGAGATTATATGCCGCATCAGCCTTATTCTAACCAACCAAGCCAAGCCTATGTCATTTGACAATCAGAAGCTTAAGGACATGGTTTTAGTCATACACAATTCCTTCGAAGTTCATATCTTAGTGCAATGATAAGCAATCTCAAAAGAAGAAGTGCGATGCATGCATATTCTCTTGATTTTTTCTCAATTTTTTATTTGAAAACTCAACATGTGAGCTGATCACATGATTAATTTTTTATGATTAAAAGCACTTGTGAGCACGCAACAAGTTCAAAACAGCAAGAAAGATCGATCATGACCAGATGTAGTGTAAGTAATTATTCCAATTACTAGTCATGGCAAAAACTACAAAATGTATAACATGAGTAATGTAGTAAGAACTTTCAGCCTGTAAAAGGAATCACAAAGTCATATATGTATGAAATACTATGCTCATATTATTTTAGTTTCAGATTCACACATAGACTTTCAAAGTTTCAAAAACTTCCCCTCAATTTAAGCCATGAGGATGCATAACCCCTATTTCACTACGAATGAAACAAAAACGAGTGAAATCCAAAGGTTTTGTAAAAATATCAGCCAATTGTTGTTCGGTATTAACATGGTGAAGCACAATGTTTCCTTTTTCAACATTATCACGAAGAATGTGATACCTAATGTCAATGTGCTTAGTTCTAGAGTGTTTCACGGGGTTTTTAGCAATACAAATTGCACTAGTGTTATCACAAAACAGTGGAACACTATCTAAATCAACCCCATAGTCCTTAAGTGTTTGAACAATCCAAAGAATTTGTGAGCAAGTGCTAGCCGCAGCTACATATTCAGAGTCGGCCGTGGATTGTGCAACTGAACTTTGTTTTCTAGAGGACCAAGCAACAAGTGAATTACCAAGAAAATGACAAGCACCCGAAGTACTTTTCCTATCAATCCTACAACCCCCAAAATCAGCATTCGAAAAAGCTTTCAAAGAAACGGTTGAGGAAGAAGGAAGAAAAATACCAAATTCTTGAGTTCCATGTAGGTACCTGAGAATCCTTTTGATGGCTTGGCGATGTGAAGCACGTGGAGAAGCTTGAAAACGTGCACAAAGACATACGCTGAATTGTATGTCCGGTCTTGACGCCGTGAGATACAAAAGTGATCTAATCATACTTCTGTATTCTTTTTTATCGACCGGGTCACCATCTTCGTCAAGTTCAAGTGTTGTTGCTGTTCCCATTGGTGTCCGAAGAGGCTTACATTTGTCCATGTTGAAGCGCTTAAGAAGGTCCTTTGTATACTTAGTTTGATGCACAAAAGTTCCTTCTTTTGTTTGCTTGATTTGCAGCCCCAAAAAGTATGTGAGTTCTCCCATCATACTCATCTCAAATTCTGAACTCATCATAGCTGAAAACTTGGACACGAGATCATGAGAAGCACAACCAAAGATAATATCATCCACATACACTTGAACGAATAATGAGTCATTTCCATGCTTAAGTACAGAAAGAGTTTTATCAACCTTGCCCATGGTAAACCCCTTTTCAAGTAAGAATGTTTTAACCTATCATACCATGCTCTAGGGGCTTGTTTTAGACCGTACAAGGCTTTGGACAGTTTGTAAACATGATTAGGAAAATTTGGATTTTCAAAACCCGGTGGCTGCTTAACATAAACCTCCTCCTCTATGTAGCCATTAAGAAAAGCACTTTTAACATCCATTTGATATAACTTGAAACCTTTAGATGCAGCAAATGCTAATAAAATTCTTATAGCTTCTAATCTAGCAACAGGAGCAAATGTTTCATCAAAATCTAGACCTTCAATTTGAGTGAAACCTTGAGCAACCAACCTAGCTTTATTCCTAACCACAACCCCATCCTCACTTTGCTTATTTTTAAATACTCATTTAGTTCCAATTAATGTTTGACCTTGAGGTGGAGGTACAAGTTTCCAAACATTATTTATTTCAAAATTTTCTAACTCTTCTGGCATGACATTAATCCAAGATTCATTAGTGAGTGCATGTGATATATCCTTGGGTTCAAAAGAAGCAACAAAAGCAGAATGAGCATGAGAGTTTGGATCGCAAAACCTGGACCGAGTGACTCGTTCATGCAAGCTTCCAATGATTTGTTGTGGAGGATGACTTTTGAGTACTCGGAGGGAAGTAGACACTTCACAAGCACCTTCTTCTTCATGTTCGGACCTTTGATTAGGAGAGCTTGTTGATTGAGGAAGGTCCGAACCAGCAGTAGTGACTGTTGGTGCTGGTTGTGGTGCAAAATCAGCAGCTTGATCGTTATTTACTTCCGAGTTTTCGGGCAGCAGCACCACTTCTTCATCTTCTTCAATAAAAATACTCTCCCCCTGCAGATATGGATCCGGACCTGCAATATCGGAGCTAGTACTTGGGCTAGCTTCATCAAAAGAAACCTCACAAGTCTCCACAATTTTGTTAGTGTCAAGTAAAAGCACACGGTAGCCTCTAGTATGAGATGGATAACCAAGAAACATGCCATAAAATAAACCCAAGAATATCTGGAATAATCATCAACAATCACAAGCACATACCATTTACCTCCGAAGGATTGAACACGTGCCGGACCTACTGTGTCAAGATGTAAAAGTTGTCCCGGTTCAGCTGTCATGGTCATTGTGAGAGGAGCATGTGAACCTGCAACAAACTTAGCATGTCTACAAGAAGAGCACACAATATCATTGTCCTTTTTAAGCTTCGGCAGCCCACGTATGCGATCGAGAGCACTAACACGAGTGAGATGATCAAAGCCTATGTGACCAAGTCTACGATGCCAAAAATATAGATCCTTTGTATCATTAGCAACTAGACACCGATGCTTAGAAGTTGACGAATCAAAATCAGCTTTAAAAACTCTTCCAAACCTAGACATGTTAAACAAAAGCTCACCTTTTGAATCTACAACCTTGCAGCAATTTTTAGCAAAGCTAACCTCTAGATTTTCATCTAGCAATTGTGAAACCGAAAGCAAGTTGTATTTCAAATTTTTAACAAGTGCCACATCTTTCAAAGTGTAGAGATTGTTTACTCTAACCGAACCTTTAGCAATTATGGGAGTAGAAGAGTTATCGGCGAAAGTAACATTTTCTACACGTGACACAAAAGAGAGAGAGGAGAACCATTCTTTGTTACAGGTCATGTGGCGTGAGCAACCTGAATCCACAATCCAAATGTTCTCCTTCCTCAAACGTGAAACCTACACAGCAGCACAATACGTCGATGACTCAATACTGGGGTTAGTTAAAAGACTTTTAGGAATCCAGTACTGAGTCACACGACGTCCAGCAGGAATAACACGCGAAAGCTGAGAAGGTACAGCAGGTTTATGAGCCAAACATCGAAAATTTTTGTTCCCAACTACTGACTTAGAAGATGTGTTATATGTAGCACAAAAAACAGTAGGTCCGGGAGCAAGTTTTTGACTCATTACAGCAGGTTGCAAGCTCCGAACATTCGGTCTAGTAGATTTTGCTTGGTTGTTATGTGATCTAGCAAGTATTCTTTGTTTCTTATCATGTTTAGCTAGTCTATAACAAAAATTCATGACATGACCATCTCTACCACAGTAGGTACAATGAAAAATAACCTTATTATCATGTCTAGATGAGCAAGCAACACGTTTATTAGAACCCGAATGGGACAGTACTCCTGCAGATTTGAAAATCACCTCTTTTTGTCTAGGAGCTGTTTGAATCAAACCGCTTCCTAATGACTTTACAACTTTAGGTGGGTGTGCCTTAGCATGAGCATGAGAATTAAAACCTAAACTAGTTTTATCATTACAAGACTTGGAAGAATTCAGTAGCAAGTTTAGGTTCTTATTTGCATTAGAAAACTGATCTAGTGTCCTATGCATGTCATCAAGTTTATTGGACAGATCAAAGCAGTTTTCACATGAAGTTTTTCCTTTTAGTTTGCAATTTGAATAATATTTAACTTCATGCACACGTAAAACATTGTTCAAAATAGAAATCTCATTTATAGCATCATTTAGTTTCTTACTCAGATCATCACATGAAGAACAATGCAAATCAATTGTAGAACAACAAGCATCTTTCTAATTTTTATCATTAAGTGCAGCAAGCTCTTTGTTCTTTTCAATTTCAAGTTCAAGTTTATCAAGTGTAGATGCGTGTGCACTTCTTTAAGAGGATAATTGTTCATAAATTAAATCACATGAGGAACAAGAATCATCACTAGGAATCAAAGTTTTTAAACGATTAATTTCAGATTCTAGTGATTCAATTTTAACAGCATTGTTCCTAAGTTTTTTATCCTTTTTCTTTAATATAACAGTGGCACGAGAAATAGCATCACACATTTCTTCGCAAGTGGGACATACCTCTTCTTCGTCGCTGTTGTGTTCTGCCTCCTCGGAGCTTGAACTTGACTTGCTCGCCATGCAGCACATATTTGCCATAGCTTCTTCATCTTCATCACTACCGGTGTCCACATCACTTGAGCCGAAATCTTGAAGTGCAGAGATCATACTATGCACTATGTTGTGCATTGATAAATCTTTCTTCTTCTTATTCTTTGCAAACGATTTCTTCAGCTTTGTTTTCTTTTCTTCACGTGATGTCGGACCTGAAAGGTTAGGACACTCCGTACGAAAATGTCCTGTCTTACCACATTCAAAACATCGTTGAGGTCCGGAGCTTCCTCTCCTTCTAGTTCTCACATTTTGCAATGCTTTTGAGAACCGAGTAGAGATGAGTGCAAGCTCCTCCTCTGGAAACTCTTCAATCTGTTCAAGGGTTAGAGAGGACAGCAAAGAGAGTGCACCACTAGATGATGATTGACTAGAGCTAGACATGTCACATTGCGAAACAAATGCGATAGACTTGTTGGGGTTTTTACGTGAGATGATGTCAATTTCATGAGTTTTCAATTTAGAATAAAGCACGTCTAAAGTAAGAGAACTCAAGACAGTAGATTCACGAATATATGTAACTTTCATCTCCCAAATTGACATATCTAATGCTCCTAAGAATTGTCTAGCATTTTCAGCATCTGAAAAGTTAACATTGACACTACACAAGTTGCTGAGAATTTTATTAAAGCGAGCAAAAAGGTCGTCAATTGACTCACCGGGTTGCATCTCAAAACGCATGTATTCTTTCTTGAACATATCTTGCCTTACCTCCTTGATCGTATTGGATCCTTCATGGTAGTCACAAAGAGCTTTCCAAACATCATATGCAGATCGGAGGTGTGCAACACGGTCGAAGTCTCTTTGAGTCAATCCTTGGATGATCAAGTTGCAAGCCTTGTTGTTGTTGTCAACATCTCTCATGTTCGCAGCCGTAACTTGATCGTTGGGTGGTACATCGAAGTTCCGGTAGACCTTTTCCCATATGGCGAAGCCTTGCGCCTGTATGTAGGCCTCCATCCGTGCCTTCCAAACCTGAAAATCGATGCCATTGAACACACAATGTTTTGCGGAGTACTTCTCCATGATGGTTAGTCAAAACACGTGCAAATCACAAAGATTAGAGCACCTTGGCTCTGATACCAATTGTAGGATCGAAGAACACGTGAAAAGCTACCAGAGGGGGGGGGGTGAATGGTAGATTAAAACTTTTCACAGCAGAAACAATAAAAACCCCTCAGCAAAAAAATCAATCGGTTAAAGAAACCGTGTGTGCAAGTGTTTTCAAACGTGTTCAACCGTGACAAATCAAGTAGAGAGGTAGAGCATCAATTCAAGTATCTAATGCAACAAGAATCACTTGAAAACACGAAGTAAAACTTTAGATACGATCAAAACATTAAACGAAGATCAATCTGTTCTACCCGATATAAAACAGATCTGCAACGCTGCAAAGAAACTCGTGTATCTCAAAACCTACAGATCCGAAGCTCGTGAAAATTTCACAGATAATATATAATTGAGTTGTGAAGACAACCCGAAAAGAATCACGTCAATCGGATCTGTAAAACTCGAGTTATGAATGAAACACCGAAGCAACGTCGGTCTGTCCAGAAACTCGGCGAGAAAGACTTGACGAAAAACAAGTCGGACGAACAAGGCACAAAAGCTTCTCGAAACTATGAACTTTATTCAATAGAAACACAAGAGGAACAGCCCAAAGTTATCTACCCATGAGAGCTCTGGCCTCCCTTGCTTTTATAGCCAGCCCTCAGGCTAAACAATCTAATCTAGGACTCCTACTCCTAATTGGACTCGTATCCTAACTTACCATAACTGCTCAGGACTCTCCTATTTGCAGATAGAAGCAATCGTGAGACTTCCAAACACCTTAGGAACGTCCTAAACATTCCTAAAACAACTCAACTTCGTGCCTAGCATGAAATCCTATCATAACCAACTCAAATCTTCCATATTTGAGCCATATCCGACTCAGCCTCAGCCTGAGTACGCAATCCAGCCGGTTGGACCTTTCCGACCAATTGTTTACGTCCACTTCTCTTCATCACGCCTTGGAACAATGTTGCCACGTCCATGCACTCCTTGCACACGTGCAAACACCTTCCAACGACGTACACGCAACCTTCATATGCACTGCCCTTGATCCAAACATGCTGCGCGACCTCCCGATCAACTCAACCACAGCTCCTCCCGAACTTGGTTGTTGGAACCTCATCTCCTCCCTGAGACTAGTCCAAGGATCCCGTCACCAGCCATGTCTTGAACTCAAGCAACACCTGCACATGAATAAACAACCAATTCTTCCGAGCACAAGTCCTCGACTTGACTCACGTTAGTTCGAAAACCACAACACCTTACATGAGCACGTCACATAAGCATGTTGCAAACCATATCAAATGATAACAGCCATAACCACCAAAACACACCAAAAACTTAGCAAATTAATACTAAGCAAATCTTCCCATAAAGCAAATTTGAAACATTGCGAGTTAAAAGCAAAAACAAGACGCTGCAGTTCTACGAGTCGAACTTCACGGGAGCTCCCTAAAAACAAGCTCCGGACCTCACAGAAGCTCTCCGGACCTTGTAGGAGCTCTCCGGACCTTGCGTCGGACCTTGCCAACACTTGGCGGACCTAACAAAGAACTTGTCGGACCTTGCCACAGAAGAATGTTTTGGCAATATTCAAAACTTTGAATGTTAATGCTAACTTTTCTCCTAATTGCCAATGTATTCAGCACACATAGGTCTCACAATGTGACCAAGGAATGGCACTTGGCTGATCCAAAACTCGCACTTGCTGAACTTGGCATACAGCTTATTGTCTCGCAATCGTTGAAGCACGATATGCAAGTGTTTGGTGTGTTCTTCTTCAGACTTGGAGTAAACCAAGATGTCGTATATGAACACCACGACAAACTTGTCCAACTCCGGCATGAACACTGAGTTCATGAGATACATGAACGTAACCCCCCAAAAACCTGTTAAGAGGGGAATTTAAAAATTTTTGGACGTATTGCATGTGGTGCAGAAATTCAAATTCAAATCAAAACAGAAAAGAAAAAGAAAAAGAAAAAGAAAAATAACCCCCCTCCCGCGCCCACCCCCCCCCCCCGCGCCAGCCCACAGCCGCGCGCCCCTTTTTCCTCCCACTGACACGCGGGGCCCGCCGTCATATTCTTCCTCGCGCGCGCTCGGCCGACCCTGGGACTCCTCTCTCTCCCGAATCCAAACTACCCCCGGAAACCCGCGTTCCCCAGCCAAATTTCGGTTCCAGATGACTCCAGCTCGATCCCAACAGACACGCCGCCCTCCCCCATCTATATAAACGCCGGCATCGCCCTGTTTTTCTCCCCCGATCGGCTGTTTTTCCTCCCGGTGAGAACCAGAGCTTCTCCGGCCGTTTTCTCTCGATCTTTGCTCGGGTTTTCTGATCTAACGCGTCGATCGTGTCCCACCGCCTCCGGGGAGTCATGCAGGTGCAGAAAACTTGGTGGTTTGCGCTCTAGGCACAGCTCCGACGAGCACCGCAGCGGTTCCACCTCGGACCTCGACGCCGACCGCCTTCCAGGGTCTCCGAGCTCAAGAAAAACCCCGAGGTGAGATCCCTGACCTCCCCTCTACCGTTCTATGCCATGAAATCCCAGTTTTAGGAAGTATAGACGAAGATCCGAAGTTTTCCGGCGAGATGGCCGCCTCCCGCCGCCGCGCGCCGCCGGGCAGCGCCGCCCGCGCACGGTCAGGGCAACGTGGCCGCTTGTGCGCCGTCTATTTTAAATCACACGGTAGAAATAAAACCCCCGCGTACCGGTTCGGCGATCTAATCTCAGCCGTCTATTTCAAATCGGACGGTCCACATCAGCCCCGCATTATAAAGGTCGGGATTCTTACGCGCTACCCCCTGGGGATCACGGAAAACACGAGGTAGCCCCGGAAACTTCTGATCTAGCCCCTGGAACTTCAGAAATTCATGTAAATTCATTCAAAAATCAGTTTTAGCCCCTGAACTTAATAAAATTAGGAAAATCCCTCTGTTATGTGTAGTTAGACCCCTGGAAATTTAAGAAATACTAAATTAGACCCTGCATTAGTGTGGATTTACCTTTTTGACCCTATATGATATTAAATTCAGAAAATTGAATATGTGATTAGGATTTAAATTTAAAAAGGTGAGGCAAACACATTGTAAATTCAAATTTAAGCTCTCCTAGCACTTGGAAAACTTTAGAATGAGTTAAAAGTAGATTTTAAGCTGAAATGAATCTGTCTAATTGATTGTTCACATTTATTAGTTATAGGGACACATTTTTAGGTTAGGAAATAATTCTAAAAATTGGTAAAATAAATTTAAATTAGTTCACATCAGAGGAGAAGTTTAAAAATATATTATTTAATATTTTAGATCAGAACCTATTCTGTTTAGATGATGTGTCTTACTATTTTCATAATAAAGTTCACATTTAGGCATAGAAAAAAAATCTGAAAATATAGGAAAATAGGTATGCATAACTAGAAAATGATAAATGAAGTTTCCAAATCCAAAGATTTCAGTTTAGGATTTGGTAGAAGATCTGAAAACCTATTTGGAGTAGGAAATTACCTTTCATGCAAACTTGGTGGCTAAGAAGTGTATTAATTAAATATAAAGAATTTGTTTAAATTGGAAATTCATATATAGTGTGCAAACAGAAATCTGAAATACAAAAGTTAGAAATCGTATACATATGTTTAAAAGTGCATGAAGGCTAAAAATCAACACAGCTAGAGTAAACACAACACTTAGAAATGTGAATGACTATCATATGTATGTATGTGTGGAGTGAAAGTGTGAACTATGTCTTATGGATTGTTGTTTTCTTTTGCTATGTGTGTTGGCATGAGTAGAACCTGCCCCAGAGCAAGTTCTTCTCTTCCAAGATCAGGACTATCCATTCCCAGAGCAGCAGGAAGAAGGCAAGTGTCCTTGACCACTTTGATCCTATACTAGGATGTGTAGATAGAATTATTTGCATTGTCAATTGAAATATGAAACCCATGCTAGGAAGTTTCCCTAGAATTGCATTACCTTGTTTCCTTGTAGCTTGGGTTGAGATTTATTTTATAATGTCATTTATTATTATGCTTATGCTTAGCCATGCTTAGAATGGGATAATTGGGATATGAGATCATCAATTTATTTACCTTACTCTTGAATTGAGATATCATGAGTTATGTAGAGGTAGGGATCAAGGCAAGTTGGATGATTTGGTTGGTGCTGTGTGCACGAGACTCGGGTTTGTGTTTAGTGCTTGCCTGGATCCTAAGGACCGGTTCATAGAGCATGTAACCTGGCTTTACTGTGCCAACCACATGCTGAGATGGGGCAGCTTGGCCAATTAATTAGGTGTATCCCCGGTGTAGTATGGGTGTGTTGGATGGTGCGGGGAGTAGGTGTCAGCTGGACTACCATATGAACCGCAAGGCTCAAGAGGGGGCCACTGCAGCGGGGTTGGAGCCTCTTGTATGCTGTTAGGGGTGAAACCTCAGTGGGCCCACGCTCGTCGGGAATCCCTTTGTAAAGGCTTCGTAGTGATCTCCTGGCTACACACCTGGGAAGTGTGAATGTGGTTCGTGGCCACTGGCATAATGGAGGTTCTTTTAGTCCACCCCGCAACGGGGGATGAAATCACTACATGTGGGTACAGTGGTGCAAACTCTGCAGAGTCAAAACTGTCATGACAGCCGTGCTCACGGTCAAGAGCGGCTTGGACTTATTCATGATTAGAGGATTGATGGCTTTGGAAGTTGAGGATGTTAAGCGGGGAGCTTAACATTGGAATTGACGTTATGGTTAATTGATGATGGGTTGGGAGATTGGGACCATTTCACCTATGTAGTAATGTAGGTGCTTAATAGCTAAGGTGATAGGTATTAATTGCGTAGTGCTTTAACCATGAGTTCAACCTCTCCTTGTTCTAGCCATACATGACATAACTTTCCCACACTTGCTGAGTACCAACGGTACTCAACCTTGCATATTTGTTGGTTTAAATTGCTGCTCAGGTCAAGGGGATGATGTGGTGTTCAATGACCAAGACTTCGGACCCGAAGAAGGATTCTAGGTTCATGGAGTCCCTCGGGCAACGCCTGTGATGGAGCCCACAAGAATAATATTCTGCTGCTATTTTATTTACATGTTATGAACTTATTATTGTCCATCGAGACATATGCTATGTAAGACTTATTTATATTCGACACCTGGCTTGTAATAAATGATGCTTCACTATTTGTCATCACATGTATGAGAAAATGATCCTGGCATACATGTGATATTCACTCGGTTGTTCTTTGGAGAAACCGGGTGTGACATTAGTGGTATCAGAGCCAAGGTTGCCTATAGGAACGTGGACCTAGGTAGAAATGGACGTATTTAAGGACCCTATTTTCTTAAAAACTATTTTACAAAAAGTGTGGGTTGAAGGTGTTATTTAATGGGGTCACTTTATTCATCTTACCCCAATTTTTATTCAAAATAGAAGTTTTGTTTAAAAATCTTATCTAACTTAATTTTAAATGCTTTATGTTTTAGATGGTTCGCATGATCCGCACCGCCCACAAGTCCACCGGAGGGAGAGTTTCCGTAGCTGCCCTTGCCCTGAGAGAGGAGAACCGTCCGGTGACGTATCTCTCCTACGGATTGGCAGTAGGAGGCTTGTTGCGCCGTCTTCGACGTATGCTCCACGCCGCCGGCAATACGGGCAAGCTAATCATACACTACAGCTCCACCCGGACCATCCATGAGAAGCGGGAAGAATGGAGTTCAGAAATGAGGATTATCCATGAAAATCAGCTGCTTAAGATCCACCGCTCTCCAGCTTGTTGAGCGACACAGGTCGATGCGGAGAAGGATGTCACCTGGGAGGCCATCACCTGCCAGAGTCACATCTACCGTCGCCACCTGGACAGGACTGAGTACATGTATGTCCTCCAGTGTGAGAGTGGTACAACGGAGTACAAGTACCCGCCAGTGCAGCAGGGGACTTCCCATGAGCACATGGACCTGTGCTTGGAGGATGCTGCTATGCTCAGCACTCAACTGCAGGAGTGCCAGCAGGAGCTTCAGGATGTTCGTGACACCCTGAAGGAGACTGAGGCGTTGCTTTGAGCCAGCTTGAGGGCGAGAGAAAGAGGAGATGGGAATGAACCGTGTGTCACCGTGAATGACACATGGACTCCTGACTCCCCAGATCGCTGGGCGAGTAGGCGTCGCCGCACTTCTCCACCAGCAGCCTCCCCACCCAAAGCGGAGTCAGAGGGCAGCTGCAATAATGAGGAAGATCCTGAGGAGCCAGCTCAGTGATACGAGTCGTGTAGAGTCCTTTCCCGTAGTTCAGCAGGTTATCGAGTAGTCGAGTCAATACCTTAGTTAATGGTGTGTTAATGTTTGGTGTGTGACATGAGTTGTGGAAGCCATGGGAATTTGTCCACAACCTCGTCTTCAGGTTGTTTTGCTTTGATGTGTGAACCCGTATGAATTAAGAGTGCTTTTATTTTCGCGTGAGACGTGAAACCCTCATAAAATGTAAATATAATAAGGCCTCAAAAGTTTAAGATTAAACAAGCAAATTGGGAAGTTAATGCATAATGCTTTAAATTAACATCTGGTTGATCCTGATAGATGGCCGGAAGAGGAAAGGGTCATGGTGCCAACCCCGCCAACAACAACGATGAGGCCGGCAACCCTCATCTTTCTGGAGGACAAGATAGGGGTGGTCGCCGTGAAGGTGTTGATCCCATCCACCAAATGCTTGAAAATCAAAATCAGCTCATCCAGAGCGTAACTCAAGTGGTGGCCAACTTGCACCAAGCTCCACCTCCACAAGTTGCACCACGCCAACCAAGGTTGAGTGAGTTTCTAGGGACTCAACCTCCAAAGTTTGCAAGTGCTGCTGAACCTCTGGAGGCAGATGACTGGCTAAAGACCATTGAGAGCAAGATGATGATCATACAATGCCAAGGGTATGAGAGGGTGCTGTTTGCCTCTCACCAATTGCATGGACCTGCTGCTGATTGGTGGACCGCTTATGTGGCCGCCCATCATGACCCTGAGAACATCACTTGGGAAGAGTTCAAGCGTAGTTTCCACAACCATTACATACCAAGGGGTGAACTCAAAAACAAGAGAAAGGAGTTCTTGGAGCTACAGCAAGGAAACATGACTGTGAGGGAATACCTCACTAAATTCACCCAACTATCCCGTTATGCACCATGGGACATCGAGACTGATGAGCAGAAACAGGACTGCTTTGTGGAAGGACTTACAGCGGAAATGCAGTGTGCAATGTCCTCCAACGAGTATGAAAGCTTCCAAAAGATGGTGGACAGAGCATTTGTTGTGGAGAGGAAGCTGAAGGCCTTAGAAAATGAAAACAAGAGGAAGGCGGGATGGTCACACCAAGCCTCTGGTAGCAACACACGCCCACGTCAGATGCGGCAACCCGCAGGGCAGACGAGCCGTGCTGCGGTACCCTACTCAGCACCGAGAGGGCACAACCCGAACTTCAGGCCTCTGTCAGCACCAGCACAGCCACAACGTCCGTTTGTACAGCAGCCTCGCCCCACATATCAACCTCGACCAGCAGTACAAGGACCCCCAAACCAACCCCAAGACAACAAAGGCCAGACACCTAAGGTTGGGGTGCAATGCTTTAACTGTGGTGAAGTGGGACACTACGCCCATAAGTGCCCAAAGAAGAAGCCCATGCAGCCGCAACAGCAGAACGTGATGCGAGGACGGGTGAACCACGTGACCATGGAGGAGGCGCAAGAGGCACCCGACGTGGTAGTTGGTAAGTTTCCTGCCAATTTACACATTGCAACCCTGTTGTTTGATTCTGGTGCTACCCACTCGTTCATTGCTCAAGGGTTTGTTAAGAAGCATGATCTAGCAACCACACAAAATCATATGCTAGCAGTGAACTCTCCAGGTGGAGAAATAAGGACAATACAAGTGTGTCCCAAGGTGAATCTAGACATTAATGGGGTAGTATTTACTGCCAACCTCATAGTGATAGATTCACAAGGGATGATATTATTTTGGGTATGGATTGGTTGACCAAACATAAAGGAATCATCCATTGTTCGACAAGAACGGTGGAACTAACTCACCCTAGTGGCACAAAAGTAAAGTTCATAACTATACAAGAGCCTAGGAGGGACATTAAACTCAATCAAGTTGAGGTGGAAGTGGAGGAGATCAGGATCATCCTGGAATATCCAGATGTTTTTCCGGAGGAGTTGCCAGGTATGCCCCCCGATCGTGAAGTGGAATTCACGATTGAGCTAGTGCCTGGAACAACTCCGATATACAAGAGTCCTTATCGGATGGACTCCAAACAGCTGGAAGAACTAAAGGAACATTTGAGAGAATTGACAGAAAAGGGGTACATTTGTCCTAGTTCCTCACCATGGGGAGCTCCAGTGATATTTGTGCCCAAGAAGGACGGGACCCAAAGGGTATGCGTGGACTACCGTGCGTTGAATGAAGTAACCATCAAGAACAAGTACCCATTACCCCGCATTGAAGACTTGTTTGATCAGTTGAGGGGAGCTTGTGTGTTCTCGAAAATTGATCTTAGGTCGGGATACCACCAACTTAAGATAAGGCAAACTGATATTCCAAAGACAGCTTTCGTATCTCGGTACGGACTGTATGAATACACCGTCATGCCTTTCGGGCTAACTAATGCCCCGACATACTTCATGTATCTCATGAACAAGGTATTCATGGAATATCTGGACAAATTTGTGGTGGTTTTCATAGATGACATTCTCGTCTTCTCCAAAGATGAAGAAGAACATGAGAAACATCTAAGGTTGGTGTTGCAAAAGCTGAGAGAACACCAACTATATGCCAAGTTGAGAAAGTGTGAGTTTTGGCTGAAGAGAGTTCCCTTCTTAGGACATATAATCTCGGAGGGAGGAATCTCCGTAGATCCCGCCAAGATCGAGGATATACAGAAGTGGAAGACCCCTGAGAATGTCGGGGAAGTTCGAAGCTTCTTAGGATTGGCTGGATACTATCGACGGTTTATCGAGCGTTTCTCCAAGATTTCGAGACCCCTCACCAAATTTTTGGAGAAGGGAATCACATTCACATGGACACCGCAGTGCGAGACGAGTTTTCAGGAACTGAAGAAAAGATTGACAACAACCCCAGTGCTAGTTATGCCGGATATGCAGAAGGACTTTTCGGTGTACTGCGATGCCTCTGGAAACGGGTTGGGATGTGTTCTCATGCAAGAAGGGCATGTCGTGGCTTATGCGTCCCGGCAGCTCCGGAAACACGAGAAGAACTATCCTACACATGACCTAGAGCTAGCTGCAGTGGTACACGCATTGATGATTTGGTGGCATTACTTGATGGGGAAGAGGACAAAGATATATACGGATCATAAGAGCTTAAAGTATATTTTCACACAGCCAAATCTCAACCTCAGACAAAGGAGATGGTTAGAGCTAATCAACGACTTTGTTGTGGGCATCAACTATCATCCTGGGAAAGCGAACGTCGTGGCAGATGCTTTAAGTCGGAAGGTGCAGGTCAATAGGTTGAGCTTGAAGGACATGCCTGCAGAATTGAAGGAAGATGTTATAAAACTCAATCTATGTCTGGTGAATAGTGGTGAGGCCATCGCCATGGAAGTGGACTCAACATTAGAGAAAGACATCTGAAATGGTCAGAAGAATGACGAGAAGATACAAGAGATTAGAGAACTCATCAAGGAAAATAAAGCCCCTGAGTTCAGAGAGGATGAACAAGGTACGGTGTGGCACGGGGAAAGAATTTGTGTGCCTGAAGTGAAGGAGATCCGTGAATTGATTTTAAAGGAGGCTCATGATTCTGACTATTCCAATCATCCTGGGAGTACAAAGATGTATCATGACCTCAAGAGCAGATATTGGTGGTATGGCATGAAGCGAGATGTCGCGGAACATGTTGCCATATGTGACACATGTCAGTTGGTGCAAGTAGAACATCAACGACCCGCGGGATTATTGCAACCACTCAAAGTGCCTGAATGGAAATGGGAAGAAATCGGTATGGATTTCATAGTGGGACTACCTAGGACCCAATTAGGATATGATTCGATATGGGTCATCATCGACAGGCTAACCAAGGTAGCTCATTTCATCCCCGTGAAAGAAAGCTACAGCGGATCCAAATTGGCAGAATTGTACATGTCAAGGATCGTGTGTTTCCATGGAGTGCCAAAGAAGATAGTGTCAGATCGAGGGACACAGTTCACTTCAAGGTTCTGGCAGAAGTTGCATGAAACCATGGGGACTCATCTAAATTTTAGTTCTGCCTATCATCCCCAGACTGACGGTCAGACGGAAAGAACCAATCAGATCCTTGAGGATATGCTGAGAGCGTGTGCACTTAAGAACAATAGGAGTTGGGATAAGATCTTACCGTATGCGGAGTTCTCCTATAACAACAGCTATCAGGCTAGTATGAAGATGTCACCATTTGAGGCTTTGTATGGGACAAAGTGCAGAACTCCACTGTTTTGGAACCAAACCGGGGAAAGTAAAGTGTTTGGACCTGAGGTACTACAAGAAGCCGAGGCAAAAGTGAGGGAAATCCGCAACAACTTGAGGATAGCACAAACACGACAAAAGAGCTATGCCGATGTACGGAGAAGAGAGCTCGTTTTCAATGCGGGAGACTGTTTATCTCAAGGTGTCCCCTATCCGAGGACTTCGTCGGTTCAAGGTAAAAGGGAAGTTATCACCTCGATACATCGGACCCTTTCAGGTTCTAGAGAGGAAAGGCGAAGTGGCATATCAACTAGAACTACCGGCTCGCCTATCAAGTGTGCATGACGTATTCCATGTGTCACAGCTCAAGAAATGTCTGAGGACGTCTGAAGAGATGTTACCCATGAATGAGGTTGAAGTACGAGAGGATCTGTCTTATGCCGAGCAACCGGTCAAGATTTTGGAGACAATGGAACGCCTCACAAGAAATAAAAGAATCCGGATGTGCAAGGTGCAGTGGAAGCATCACTCGGAAGAGGAAGCCACATGGGAGCAAGAAGACGAGCTTAAGGCATAGTTTCCAGAATTGTTTTCCTAGAACCACCAATCTCGAGGACGAGATTTCTTTTAAGGGGGGTAGAGCTGTAACACCCCAAAAACCTGTTAAGAGGGGAATTTAAAAATTTTTGGACGTATTGCATGTGGTGCAGAAATTCAAATTCAAATTGGAATTCAAATTCAAATCAAAATAGAAAAGAAAAAGAAAAATAAAACCCAACCGGCCAGTGGGCCGAAACCCACCAGCCGGCCCACCCTCCCCCCCCCCCCCCCCCCGCGCCAGCCCACAGCCGCGCGCCCCTTTTTCCTCCCACTGACACGCGGGGCCCGCCGTCATCTTCTTCCTCGCGCGCGCTCGGCCGACCCCGGGACTCCTCTCTCTCCCGAATCCAAACTACCCCCGGAAACCCGCGTTCCCCAGCCGAATTTCGGTTCCGGACGACTCCAGCTCGATCCCAACAGACACGCCGCCCTCCCCCATCTATATAAACGCCGGCATCGCCCTGTTTTTCTCCCCCGATTGGCAGTTTTTCCCCCCGGTGAGAACCAGAGCTTCTCCGGCCGTTTTCTCTCGATCTTTGCTCGGGTTTTCCGATCTAACGCATCGATCATGTCCCACCGCCTCCGGGGAGTCATGCAGGTGCAGAAAACTCGGTGGTTTGCGCTCTAGGCACAGCTCCGACGAGCACCGCAGCGGTTCCACCTCGGACCTCGACGCCGACCGCCTTCCAGGGTCTCCGAGCTCAAGAAAAACCCCGAGGTGAGATCCCCGACCTTCCCTCTACCGTTCTATGCCCTGAAATCCCAGTTTTAGGAAGTATAGACGAAGATCCGAAGTTTTCCGTCGAGATCGCCGCCTCCCGCCGCCGCGCGCCACCGGGCAGCGCCGCCCGCGCACGGTCAGGGCAACGTGGCCGCTTGTGCGCCGTCTATTTTAAATCGCACGGTAGAAATAAAACCCCCGCGTACCGGTTCGGCGATCTAATCTCAGCCGTCTATTTCAAATCGGACGGTCCACATCAGCCCCGCATTATAAAGGCCGGGATTCTTACGCGCTACCCCCTGGGGATCTCGGAAAACACGAGCTAGCCCCGGAAACTTCTGATCTAGCCACTGGAACTTCAGAAATTCATGTAAATTCATTTAAAAATCAGTTTTAGCCCCTGGACTTAATAAAAATTAGGAAAACCCCTCTGTTATGTGTAGTTAGACCCTTGGAAATTTAAGAAATACTAAATTAGACCCTGCATTAGTGTGGATTTACCTTTTTGACCCTATATGATATTAAATTCAGAAAATTGAATATGTGATTAGGATTTAAATTTAAAAAGGTGAGGCAAACACATTGTAAATTCAAATTTAAGCTCTCCTAGCACTTGGAAAACTTTAGAATGAGTTAAAAGTAGATTTTAAGCTGAAATGAATCTGTCTAATTGATTGTTCACATTTATTAGTTATAGGGACACATTTTTAGGTTAGGAAATAATTCTAAAAATTGGTAAAATAAATTTAAATTAGTTCACATCAGAGGAGAAGTTTAAAAATATATTATTTAATATTTTAGATCAGAACCTATTCTGTTTAGATGATGTGTCTTACTATTTTTATAATAAAGTTCACATTTAGGCATAGAAAAAAATCTGAAAATATAGGAAAATAGGTATGCATAACTAGAAAATGATAAATGAAGTTTCCAAAATCCAAAGATTTCAGTTTAGGATTTGGTAGAAGATCTGAAAACCTATTTGGAGTAGGAAATTACCTTTCATGCAAACTTGGTGGCTAAGAAGTGTATTAATTAAATATAAAGAATTTGTTCAAATTGGAAATTCATATATAGTGTGCAAACAGAAATCTGAAATACAAAAGTTAGAAATCGTATACATATGTTTAAAAGTGCATGAAGGCTAAAAATCAACACAGCTAGAGTAAACACAACACTTAGAAATGTGAATGACTATCATATGTATGTATGTGTGGAGTGAAAGTGTGAACTATGTCTTATGGATTGTTGTTTTCTTTTGCTATGTGTGTTGGCATGAGTAGAACCTGCCCCAGAGCAAGTTCTTCTCTTCCAAGATCAGGACTATCCATTCCCAGAGCAGCAGGAAGAAGGCAAGTGTCCTTGACCACTTTGATCCTATACTAGGATGTGTAGATAGAATTATTTGCATTGTCAATTGAAATATGAAACCCATGCTAGGAAGTTTCCCTAGAATTGCATTACCTTGTTTCCTTGTAGCTTGGGTTGAGATTTATTTTATAATGTCATTTATTATTATGCTTATGCTTAGCCATGCTTAGAATGGGATAATTGGGATATGAGATCATCAATTTATTTACCTTACTCTTGAATTGAGATATCATGAGTTATGTAGAGGTAGGGATCAAGGCAAGTTGGATGATTTGGTTGGTGCTGTGTGCACGAGACTCGGGTTTGTGTTTAGTGCTTGCCTGGATCCTAAGGACCGGTTCATAGAGCATGTAACCTGGCTTTACCGTGCCAACCACATGCTGAGATGGGGCAGCTTGGCCAATTAATTAGGTGTATCCCTGGCGTAGTATGGGTGTGTTGGATGGTGCGGGGAGTAGGTGTCAGCTGGACTACCATATGAACCGCAAGGCTCAAGAGGGGGCCACTGCAGCGGGGTTGGAGCCTCTTGTATGCTGTTAGGGGTGAAACCTCAGTGGGCCCACGCTCGTCGGGAATCCCTTTGTAAAGGCTTCGTAGTGATCTCCTGGCTACACACCTGGGAAGTGTGAATGTGGTTCGTGGCCACTGGCATAATGGAGGTTCTTTTAGTCCACCCCGCAACGGGGGATGAAATCACTACATGTGGGTACAGTGGTGCAAACTCTGCAGAGTCAAAACTGTCATGACAGCCGTGCTCACGGTCAAGAGCGGCTTGGACTTATTCATGATTAGAGGATTGATGGCTTTGGAAGTTGAGGATGTTAAGCGGGGAGCTTAACATTGGAATTGACGTTATGGTTAATTGATGATGGGTTGGGAGATTGGGACCATTTCACCTATGTAGTAATGTAGGTGCTTAATAGCTAAGGTGATTGGTATTAATTGCGTAGTGCTTTAACCATGAGTTCAACCTCTCCTTGTTCTAGCCATACATGACATAACTTTCCCACACTTGCTGAGTACCAACGGTACTCAACCTTGCATATTGGTTGGTTTAAATTGCTGCTCAGGTCAAGGGGATGATGTGGTGTTCAATGACCAAGACTTCGGACCCGAAGAAGGATTCTAGGTTCATGGAGTCCCCCGGGCAATGCCTGTGACGGAGCCCACAAGAATAATATTCCGCTGCTATTTTATTTACATTTTATGAACTTATTATTGTCCATCGATACATATGCTATGTAAGACTTATTTATATTCGACACCTGGCTTGTAATAAATGATGCTTCACTATTTGTCATCACATGTATGAGAAAATGATCCTGGCATACATGTGATATTCACTCGGTTGTTCTTCGGAGAAACCGGGTGTGACAATGAACTGTGCCGGGGCGTTGGTGAGACCAAAGGACATGATGAGGTATTCATACAACCCATATCTCGTCGAGAATGCCGTCTTCGGAATATCCTCCGCTCGGATCTTGATCTGGTGATATCCGGAGCGAAGATCCATTTTTGAAAATACACTTGCACCCACAAGTTGATCGAATAATAGATCGATGCGGGGCAGTGGATATTTATTCTTGATAGTGACAGCGTTGAGAGGTCGGTAGTCCACACACAACCTCAAGGTTTCATCCTTCTTCTTCACAAACAGCACCGAGCATCCCCAGGGCGAGGAACTTGGTCGAATGAAACCCTTCTTCATTAGATCGTTGAGCTGCTCCTTCAGTTCAGCCAGCTCGTTCGGAGCCATCTTGTACGGTCTCCGTGAGATCGGTGTCGTCCCAGGTACAAGTTCAATTTTGAACTCGACATCTATTTCGGGTGGCATGCCCAGAAGATCGTCCGGAAAGACATCCGGGCATTCACGGACCACACGAATATCCTCAAGTTTTGTGGCTTCCGTGTTATATGTAGCTGGAGCTTCTTGAACCAAACGGTCAAGAATAAGAACATGTGGTTCATGAAGTGGAGAGTTTAGACGAACCACACGTGGAATGATGTCAAGAACAGCACCATGGCGATGTAGCCATGACATTCCTAAACTGACATCAAGTTTTTGACTCTCTAACATGATTAGAGAAGTCGGATATAGATTTCCACCCAACTGTAATGGTGCTCTATAGACCATTCTATCAGCTGTTATTTTCCCACCCGGAGAGCATATCAAGTATGAACTGTTTGTGGGAATGATAGGCAGTTGATATTTAATAACATAAGACTGACTTATGAAATTATGGTGGCACCGGAGTCAAAAAGTATGACTACAGGATGATTTAAATAGGAGAACGTACCCGCAAGGACGGGTTCGCCTTCCGGCACGTGTTCGATGGCTAAGTGGTGGACGTTGCCGGGTTTTGGTGCTGGTTTCTTGGGCTAATTGTGGGGCTGATTAGCACCCTGGTACGGTGCTGCACCCCTGCCCTGTCGCGGCTCGGGGCAGTCCCTTGAAATGTGCCCGACACGGCCACACTTGAAGCACGTGTAAGGCGTCGGGGTCCCGCCGACTTGAGGACGGAATCCTGGTGCACGCTGTTGAAACTGAGGCGCACATGGGACCATCCTTTGCTACTGCTGTTGCTGTGGTGGGTACGTCGGTCGGAAGCCCGGCGCATTATATGGTCGACCACGGAACTGAGGCGGTCGCGCCGGTGGCTGCCATCTCTGACCGGATGGTGAGCGATACACCACACGGTATTTTTGTGGCGTCCCACCACTGCTGCTCGTCAGCGCGCTGCGTTTCTTCTTGTCAGAACCACGCTCGTGCTGAGCATTTTCTTGTTGAATCACGGTATTAACTAGGTCGTTGAAGGTGCCGTGATTGCTTTGGGCGATATGGACCTTCATCTTGGAATTTAGGCCCCGGAAGAACGCGTTGCGCCTGTCGCCTTCCGTCCCCACAAATCCTGGCGCATACTGCACCAGCCGGTTGAATAACCTGGAGTACCCATGAGCACTCCTCTCGCCTTGCCGTAGCGCCAGGAACTCCTGGAGCTTCATTTCCATAACCCCGGGAGGTATGTGATAGGCGCGGAACGCCTCCCGGAACTCCGTCCATGTGACAGCATGGCCAGCCGGTAAGGAGACGGTGTAGTTCGCCCACCATGTACCGGCTTCTCCTTGAAGCTGTTGCGCTGCGTACAGCGCCTTCTGGTGTTTGGTGCATCGTAGCAGCCCGAACTTCGCCTCCAGAGTGCGGATAAAGCTGTCCGCCTCCAAAGGCTCTTCGGCCTCCGTAAAGACCGGTGGATGGGTCGCCCGGAATTCTGAATAAGAACTTTGTTGGGGCTGGCGCTGCCCATTCTCTTGGCATCCTCCCTGATGGGACGCATTCTGCTGCACCAACATCCGCAGCAGCTCGGTTTGCTCGTCGCGCGAGCCGAGCACTGCGGCGAGAACCTCCGCAAGATTTCTTGGAAGTTCTGGAGGTGGAGGAGGTGGTTGCTGTTGCATCGTGGTTTGCTCCGGAGGTGGAGACTCATCACCACGAACTTGACTCGGACCTCCCTCCTCTTGCGTGGACCGTGTACGCACCATTCTGCATCCACATCGTTCAAACGATCAGCACATGTTGGTTTAGCTTATCCAGTCTATACAATAGTTGCGAGAATGGAATAAATAATGCGCATAACAATCACACATATGGATAAAGTATAAACTTCATACAACATATACATCCCTGGACCGGGTCACACGATCGAGTTCCAAAGTATTGACCTTTATGGGTTAAAAGTTCATTTCGACCATCGGGGTCACCAAGTGATGTGAAGTGTGTTAGCATGCGTAATTCCTTGCTATTGCACTGGACCCAAACTTGCACTTGCTCGAAGTGATATGTAGAATGCATAAACCTTTCAACTCCAACTCGCTGTTTTACAACATCCACTGGACGTCGAGTTGTGAAACTAAGTTTTTTAGTCGAAACACTTCAACATGGTGCTTACTGTCCAGCTTCTGGTCCAGCTGACCAGTCCAGATAATTCAACAGTTTTTACCCCCTTAGAGGCAAAATCTAGACTAGAGTTCAACAACAAAGTTGTAGAATATTTCCTGTACTTTCCAACGGTGTCTTGCTTGACCCTTGGAGATTTTTCTGCAGGAAGTTGTGGTTGAAATACAGAACATTCCAGAGAGCATTTTGGTCTGACCTGTTTCTTGACAGTACCTACTCATCTGAGATTTTCATCCCATTAGAGAGAGATTTTGTTCTGGAGCTCTACAGGAAAGTTGTAGAGGACTTCAAAACCTTTCCAGAATGGTATCTCACACCTCCATTGGTTCAACCGATCTTAAGTTATGCCCTGTTCAAGTTCAGCAAAATTTCTGCCGAAAACAGGGGAGATTGTTCCTAAGTTTTTGAGATTTAAACTATACTCCCAATTGACTCTCAGTTCAATATAGGAGTTTACTAATGTGACACCCTCAATTCTGTGGAAAACCACTGAACCAAGAACTGATGCATATGTGTGCCCAGGATGTTCATCACACATACACATATGTTTCACAAACTGAATTCAGAATATATATAACCACGAATAACAGAGTTTATTACAAGGTTTCATGAGTCTTGGACTCATGCTCACAGCGGAAGTCTTATTTCTATGCAGAGGAAGTCTTTATTCTAATGCGGAAGCAATCTAACTAATGCGGAAGCAATTCTAAGCAGCAGTGGCTCTATCTCTACTCCATCCCCACAGGCAAGGTTGAGGACAGATCACACGCCTAATGCTCCACTTGGTCTTCATAGTAATCTTCTCCTGTTGCTGATGATGAAATAATAATGCAAGTTTGAGTACAATGATGTACTCAGCAAGTGCCGGAAAATATGATATGTAGCTCATAACAAGGTAGGTATAAAAAGGCTCATTGCAGAAAGCAAAGTTATTTATCAAAACCATGATAAAACAGTGACTCATCTTAAGTGAATATAATCCCAACATGTATTAAAATACCAATCATACCTCCATTATGTTCATTACCTTCCATGTCACAACCAGACATCAATCAATCTCATTCTTGCTCACGAATACCTCCTCGTATTCACTACCATCTCACGAATACCATCTCGTATTCGCTACCATTTCATCTCATAAAACAACTTTGTCTCCCACCGAGACCAACCTTGTTGCCATGACTCAACAGTCATGCAACCCATCTTATCACCCGGACTCAACAGTCCCGAAAACCAAAAACTAAACCATCCAAAACCATAACCAATAACCATATCCAATAACGATCCCAACTAATCATCGAAGTTGGCCAGGCGCTCATGACCGTAAGCTCGGCTATCATGATAGTTTTAGAATCTGTAGAGTTGCACCTCTTTACCCACAAGTTTGTGATTTCGTCACCCGTTGGCGACTGCAGAACATCCATTATACCAGTACACAACCGTCGGTGTATGGCCAAGAGATCACAAAATAGCCTTTACAAAGGGGCTACTAGATGTATGGACTCACTAAGGTTTCACCGGCAGGCTAAAATCTCCAATTCTCCCACCCACGGGCCCCCTCTTGTGCCATGCAGTTCCCAGGGATGTCTTCACTCGACTCCCATTCCCCGCGCCTTCCACGGTCCATAACAATCTAGCAACTTACCTAATTAGTCAGCTAAGCCGCACCCATACTTGGCCTTGTGGTGGCACTGTTATCCTGGCATGTGCTCGCATGAACCGGTCCTTAGATCTACGGCAAGTAAACCACCATCTCATTCTACCTCATTTACAAACCCAGGCTTGCCTAGATCTCCCTCCAATCCATGTTCATTAACAACATCAGTTTCTTATTGTCATTACGAGTGCAGTTAGCTAGACACATCTATCTCGCTTCCCAATCCCATGGACTCGGCGAAGCATAAAAGTAAAAACCATACCCGACTCATAAACTTCCCTGGCGACAAGGGTGGTTTAACCAAAGCTAGTAAACTCCTATAAAAGGGTTTCCCATCATGTTTGACTCAGCACACACACCTTTTCGCAAAACAAAATAGTTTTTCCCAAAACATAGGATCAATATGGTCAAGGGGCACATGCCTTGTTCTTGCGGTTCCGGTTGCTCTTGGATCTCGAAACCTTGTTGTTGCAGCTCGTCGTAGACAGCTCCCTGAGCTTGTCCTTCTATACAGGATCATGGACATACAAGATTCATAGCAAAATATCATGCACAAACTTTAACTAGATGCGATGATGCATATGCATGCTATCCTATGATGCAGTTTAGTTTGATCAGTTTGTACATGTTCTTGCATGGTTTTATGATGAACAGAGGTTTTCGGATCAAATGTGGTCGTGGCGATGACCTTGTCTTTAGATCAACCCGATCAACAAGTGATCTGTCCACGAGAAAGCTTCTGTTCGAAAGGAATCGAAGAACAGATGCAAAGAAAACACAACAATGTCGTAAGGTGGCGGTCTCGGGGTCCTTTTCTGATCAGACAGATCGTTGGGGCTCTCTTCCGGTGATCTTCCTTGCTGAACTCCGGCGATGGGCTTATTCGGCGAGTTGGGGCTAGGGCTCTAAGTCGTCGGCTCAGGAGGTGGAAAAGAAGGTTGTGGTTTCGGCCAAAGGTTCTGGGTTCTATTTATAATCGGGAGAAGTGGAGTCCTAATCTGATTGTATTCTCAATAAGAGTCCTATTCAGATCGTCGTTGAATCTTAACAACTTATCTTTAGTTGATTTGGTGCGGTAACATTGTGGAATTCAGGTCGGTTTCCTCTCCATACCGGTATTTCTACGCGTACAGAATCCAAAAACCATTCCAGAACTCGTTACCTCCGCGGTGATGAGCTCCGGAAGCTCCATGTGTCCACCGGGGCCTGGTCTCTCCCTTTCTGCAGAGACGAGCTCCGGTTGTGCCACATGTCAAGCGAGCGAGATCTCCCTCTCCTTCGGAGGCGGGCTCCGCGTACGCCACGTATCCTGGCGGTCGGGACCTCCCCTCTATTTGGAGGTGGCTCCGCGCACACCACGTGTCAGCGCCGGACCTTCTCTCTCTTCAGAGGTGGCTCCGGGTGTGCCACGTATCCATTCCGGACCTCCCTCTCTTCGGAGGTGAGCTCCGTGAATGCCACGCGTCAAGTAGCGCCGGACTTTCCTTTTTCCTCAGAGACGAGCTCCGAGGTAGACACGCGTCCAAAAGTGTCGGACCTCCCGGAGATAAGTTCCGGTGGCGACACGTGTCCAATAGAACCGGACCTCCCGGAGGCGAGCTCCGAGATCGACACGTATCCCGCGCTACTGGTCCTCTGATTTCCGCGGTGACTAGCTCCGAAGGTGACATATGTCCTGCGGAACTGCCTTCGCTTCTCCGCAGAGGCTAGCTCCGGGGGCAACACGTGTCCCACAGGGTCGGACCTCTCCCAATTTGTGGAGATGAGCCCCGAGCCTGCCACGTAGCCAGTTTAGCGGCGGACCTCTCCCCACTTTGCAGGGACGAGCTCCGAACACGCCACGTGGCCAGCGGGCCGCGGGAATTGTCTTCGGCGCTCTCTAGGAACTGGATTCGGCTCTTATTGGCTATCCTTTTGATATTCTCTTTGTTCCCACTTCTTTTAAAATGTTTTCTCTATATGAAACATGATTACATGCAGAAACCAGAAATGAGGGTGTCACAAATCTACCCCCCTTAAATTGAATCTCGCCCTCGAGATTCGTTGGTAGAGAATAGATGTGGAAATTCTGCCTTGATGCCTTCTTCACGCTAAGATGTAGCTTTAGCTTCGGTGTGATGGCTCCATTGTACCTTACACCATCGGATGACTTTGTTCCTGGTGACCCTTTCCTTTACGTCCAAAATTTGGACAGGGTGTTCCGCATAAGTCAGGTCCTATTGAAGTTCAAGCTCTTCCATTGGTACTTGCTCCTCTGGTACTCTCAAGCACTTCTTGAGCTGGAATACATGAAACATGTCATGTACGTCGGAGAGATATGTTGGGAGCTCTAGTTGATAGGCTACTTATCCTTGCTTGTCCAAAATCTTAAATGGTCCGATGTAGCGAGGTGCTAGCTTGCCTTTGACGTTGAAACGTCGTTGGCCACGGATAGGCGATACCTTAAGGTATATGAAGACTCCTACTTCGAAGGTCAACTTCCTTCGCCTATTGTTCGCATAGCCTTTCTGTCGTTACTGAGCAGCCTTTAAGTTCTCCCGTATCGTTTGGACTTGCTTTTCAGCTTCTTGTAGTACTTCGGGTCCAAACACCTGGTTCTCTCCGGTTTCGTTCCAAAACAGCGGCGTTCTACACCGTCTACCATATAATGCTTCGAAAGGCGACATCTTCAAGCTAGCTTGATAGCTGTTGTTATAGGAGAATTCGGCGTACGGTAAACTCCTATCCCCACTATGCCCACGTTTCAAGGTGCAAGCTCTCAACATGTCCTCCAAAATTTGGTTTGTCCTTTCGGTTTGCCCATCGGTTTGTGGGTGATAGGCGGAGCTAAAATCCAATCGTGTACCCATAGCTTTCTGCAGCTTCCTCCAACATCTAGAGGTAAACTGAGAACCTCGATCTGAGACTATCATCTTCGGGACTCCATGGCGGCACACGATCTGCTCCATGTACAACTCGGCTAATTGCGCAACGTTGTACTTGGCCCTTATAGGGAGAAAATGGGAGGTTTTCGTCAATAGGTCCACGATAACCCAGATGGAGTCATAACCCGACTGAGTACATGGCAATCCGACGATGAAATCCATACTGATGTCCTCCCACTTCCACTTGGGTACCTTCAAATGTTGCAATAATCCAGCGGGTCTTTGATGTTCGGCCTTCACCCGTTGGCATGTGTCGCATAGGGCAACGTATTCGGCTATATCCCTTTTCATACCATCCCACCAATAACAAGTCTTCAAGTCCTTGTACATTTTGGTACTTCCGGGATGTATGGAATAGGGTGAATCATGTGCCTCTTTTAATATCATGTCGCGGATGTGCTTCATGTTAGGCACACAAATCCTTTTTCCTAGCCAAAGCGTACCCTTCTCATCTTCTTTGAAATCCTTCTCTATTCCTTGTTGGATCCTTTCCTTGATCTCCTTGATCTCCTCATCTGTTGCTTGGCTATCTCTTATCTCTTGCTCCAATGAAGAGTGGATCTCCATCATTTCCATGTTGTTCAAGAATCCGAGGTGTAACCGTTCGAACTCCTTACGTAGCTCGGGTGTTAGCTCCCGAACCGTGAGTTGGTGACATGCTCCCTTCTGGCTCAATGCATCAGCTACTACATTGGCCTTCCCAGGGTGGCAGTTGATTCCAACATCGTAATCCTTGATGAGTTCCAACCATCGACGTTGCCTCAAATTTAGGTCCGTTTGTGTAAATATGTACTTGAGGCTTTTATGATCCGTATAGATCTCACATCGATGACCAAGGATATAATGTCTCCAAATCATGCATGCACTACTGCTGCTAGCTCCAAGTCATGTGTAGCATAATTAAGCTCGTGCTTCTTTAATTGTCGTGAGGCATAGGCTACCACTCATCCTTCTTGCATGAGCACACATCCGAGCCCCTGTCTGGATGCTTCACAATATATGTCAAAGCTCTTGCTTACATCCGGCAATACCAAAACCGGCGCTGTGGTTAGCCTTTTCTTGAGTTCCTCAAAACTTTCTTGGCATGCTGGTGTCCATTTAAAGGTTTTTCCCTTTGTTAGCAACTCCATCATAGGTTTTGCTATCTTAGAGAAGTCCTTAATGAAGCGTCGGTAGTATCCAACCATCCCAAGAAAACTCTGAATATCCTTCACGTTTTGCGGTTGGTCCAACTTCAGAACATCTCTCACTTTTTCGGGATCAACCGATACCCCTTCCTCGGAGATAATGTGGCCTAGGAACGATATTTCCTTTAGCCAAAATTGACACTTGTTAAGCTTGGCATACAATTGATGCTCATGCATTTTCTGCAAGGTCAATTTCAAATGCTCTTCATGCTCCTCCTCACTTTTTGAATATACCATAATGTCGTCGATGAAAACCACGACGAACTTATCCATGTACTCCATGAAAACCTTGTTCATAAGGTACATGAAGTATGCGGGTGCATTTGTTAACCCAAAATACATGACGGTATATTCATACGAACCATACCGTGTTCGAAAGGAAGTCTTGGGTATATCGGAGGGCTTAATCTTCAGCTGGAAGTATCCCGACCAAAGATCAATCTTATAGAACACTCGGGCTCCTTTCATTTGGTCGAATAGGTCCTCTATACGGGGCAGAGGGTATTTGTTCTTGATTGTCACCTCATTGAGAGACCTATAGTCCACGCACATCCTTTGGGTTCCATCCTTCTTGTCTATGAAGAGCATAGGAGTTCCCCATGGTGACGAGCTTGGACGTATAAAACCCTTCTCCAACTGCTCCTGAATTTGCTTCTTGAGTTCTATTAGTTATTGACGGGCATCCTATAGGGTCTCTTTGCTATGGGTGTAGTTCCGGGTACCAAATCAATGGCGAACTCAATGTCCCGATCAGGTGGCATACCTGGAAGCTCCTCTGGAAACACGTCCGAGAATTCTCAAACCACTGAAATGCTGTCCAATGTTGTTCCTTCAACGTGGTTCGAAATTGCCTTTTGGGTTGTTTTTTGGGCTGACTCAAACTCGACACGAATACCGTGCTCGTTTGTCAACTGCACGCTTCTTTTAGCACATTGGATTACCCCGTTGTGCTTGCTTAACCAATCCATCCCGAGTATTATGTCAATCCCTTGGGAATCCAAGACAATGAGGTTGGCAAGGAAGTCTACCCCCCTTATTTTAAGGCTTACTTTCGGACATACTATACTAGTCCTCATCTCTCCACCGGGAGAATTAACTAACATAGCACATTTTATGTGTGATATGGGTAGATTATGCTTGGGAACATACTTGGATGATATGAAGGAATGTGATGCTCCAGAATCAAATAAGAAGGTGGCCGGGTTGGAGTTGGCAAGGAACATACCAATTACGACGTCCTCAGCCTGTTGTGCTTCCTCAGCAGAGACATGGTTCACGTTGCCGCGAGCATAGTTCTGCTATCCACAGTTTCCTTGATTGTCCCCTCCGTTTGGTCGCGGGTTCTGCTTGGGCACGTTGCCTTGCTGTCCAGGGCCTCTCCTCGGGCACTGGTTCGTGAAGTGTCCTGTTTCCCCGCATGCAAAGCATGCCCTGTTGCCTACGGCAGCAGGTACGTTGGGGCGGGGGTTTTGAACAGGAGCTCCCATGTTGGGTCGGGGCACAGGAGGCATGGGCACGCGAGGTGCTGGTGCAACGGGTCGTTGCTGTGGTGGCTGACTAGGGCGGTATGCAGGGACGGTCGATCCATACCGCGGTGCAGCTGGGGGCATGTACCAAGGTCGTACGTTGCTCCCTTGGGGCTGGTATGGCATCTTCCTCTTGCACTCTCGCTCGATCTCTCAGATCTTGCTTTCGACTACTATAGCCTTGTCAACCAGCTTCTGAAAGCTTGCGTAGTCATTGTTGAGGAGCTGAACCTGAATCTCATTGTTCAACCCTCTCATGAACATGTTTTGCTTCCTCTGGTCTGAGTTGACATCTTCGGGGGCATACCGGGACAGTTGTGTGAACTTGTTGAGGTACTCATTCACGCTTCTCTGTCCTTGGCGGAGACCTTCAAACTCCTGTCTCTTAAGCATCATTACACCAGCAGGGATGTAATGAGAGCGGAAACTTTCCTTGAACTCAGTCCAAGTAATCGTCTCCGGGTCGACATGAGCGTTGCATAGGGCATCCCACCAGTCAGCGGCAACTCCCATGAGTTGGTGCGACGCAAAAAGAACCTTCTCTCGGTCATTGCACTGCACTATGGCAAGCTTCTTCTCCATGGATTTCAACCAGTCGTCGGCCTCCATGGGGTCGTTAGCTTGAGCAAAGGTGGGTGGTCGAGTCCTCATGAACTCTCCCAGTCTGTTATGAGCCGGCGGTGGTGATGGCGGTGGTGCCAGAACGGGGTTGTTGTTGGCCTGCAACTGACCCAAAGTTTGGATCATGGTTTGCATAAGTTGATTCTGCATGGCCATCAACCATTCCAGGTTGTTCTCACCAGCTCCGGGGTTAACAGGAACTTCGTCGTGGCCATCCTCTTGGTTGTCACGGACGTTCCTTCAGCCGGTGTTTCCTCTCACCATCTGTGAGAGAGATCGAAATAGAATAGAAGGTTAGAAGGTTAGGTAGATCCCTTCAACTATATGCATCAAGGTGGGTTGGACTATATATATTAGCCCATATGAGGATGTGAACAATTGCCGAAGCATCTCACACCTTTTTCTACCTATGTGTGGATATGGACAACGCTTTGAGACGTCCCACAACTCACACTAAGCACATAATCACAAACAACCATCACAAGGGCTCACACAACTCCTATTCAAGGCTTTGTTCAATGGGAGTCCTATATGGCTTAGGGTGTTTCAAATTTTGTGATCCAACTATGGCTTTCTCCTAGGCTTGTATCCTATGTCAAGGTAGTTTCAAGGCCAATCTAAGCACCCTAGGCTTGCACCCTATGGTCAGCGTGGCTTAGCTACCGATCTGTGTCGGATACCAACCTGTGATTGTATCTAGGTGTGTAATCTACCCTCATCTGTGGCTTTTGATACCAATCTGTGTTTCCTATTTAGGCGTGTAACCCATCGTCAACCGTGGCTCTGATACCAATCTGTGACGCCCTCAATTCTGTGGAAAACCACGGAACCGAGAACTGATGCATATGTGTGCCCAGGATGTTCATCACACATACACATATGTTCCACAAACTGAATTCAGAATATATATAACCACGAATAACAGAGTTTATTACAAGGTTTCATAAGTCTTGGACTCATCCTCACAGCGGAAGTCTTATTTCTATGCAGCGGAAGTCTTTATTCTAATGCAGAATCAATCTAACTAATGCGGAAGCAATTCTAAGCAGCAGTGGCTCTATCTCTACTCCATCCCCACAGGCAAGGTTGAGGACAGATCACACGCCTAATGCTCCACTTGGTCTTCATAGTAATCTTCTCCTGTTGCTGATGATGAAATAATAATGCAAGTTTGAGTACAATGATGTACTTAGCAAGTGCGGGAAAATATGATATGTAGCTCATAACAAGGTACGTATAAAAAGGCTCATTGCAGAAAGTAAAGTTATTTATCAAAACCATGATAAAACAGTGAGTCATCATAAGTGAATGTAATCCCAACATGTATTAAAATACCAATCATACCTCCATTATGTTCATTACCTTCCATGTCACAACCAGACATCAATCAATCTCATTCTTGCTCACGAATACCTCCTCGTATTCGCTACCATATTACGAATACCTCCTCGTATTCGCTACGATCTTACGAATACCATCTCGTATTCGCTACCATTTCATCTCATAAAACAACTTTGTCTCCCACCGAGACCAACCTTGTTGCCATGACTCAACAGTCATGCAACCCATCTTATCACCCGGACTCAACAGTCCCGAAAACCAAAAACCAAACCATCCAAAACCATAACCAATAACCATATCCAATAACTATCCCAACTAATCATGGAAGTTGGCTAGGCGCTCGTGACCGTAAGCTCGGCTATCATGATAGTTTTAGACTCTGCAGAGTTGCACCTCTTTACCCACAAGTTTGTCATTTCGACACCCGTCGGCGACTGCAAAACCTCCATTATACCAGTACACAACCGTCGGTGTATGGTCAAGAGATCACAAAATAGCCTTTACAAAGGGGTTACTAGATGTATGGACTCACTAAGGTTACACCGGCAGGCTAGAATCTCTAATTCTCCCACCCACGGGCCCCCTCTTGTGCCATGCAGTTCCCAGGGCAGTCCTCACTCGACTCTCATTCCCCGCGCCTTCCACGGTCCATAACAATCTAGCAACTTACCTAATTACTCAGCTAAGACGCACCCATACTTGGCCTTGTGGTGGCACTGTTATCCTGGCATGGCTGGCATGAAACGGTCCTTAGATCTACGGCAGTAAAACCACCATCTCATGCTACCTCATTCACAAACCCGGCTTGCCTAGATCTCCCTCCGATCCATGTTCATTAACAACATCAGTTCCTCATTATTCTGACGAGTGCAGTTAGCTAGACACATCTATCTCGCTTCCCAATCCCATGGACTCAGCGATGCATAAAAGCAAAAACCATACCCGACTCATAAACTTCCCTGGTGACAATGGTGGTTTGACAAAACTAGTAAACTCCTATAAAAGGGTTTCCCATCATGTTTGACTCAGCACACACACCTTTTCGCAAACAAAACAATTTCTTAAAACATAGGATCAATATGGTCAAGGGGCACTTGCCTTGTTCTTGCGGTTCCGGTTGCTCAAACTCTTGCTGAAGTAGTCCGTCGTAGGTAGCTCCCTGAGCTTGTCCTTCTATACGCGATCACGCACATACAAGATTCACAGCAATCAATACTCTAATCAAGATGCGATGATGCGTATGCATGTTAATTCCTATGATGCAGTTTTTATTAGATCGGTTTGTACGTGTTCTAGCATGGATTGCATGGGTTTTTATGATGAACAGAGGTATTCGGATCAAATGTGGACCTGGTGATGATCTTGACTTTAGATCAAACCGATCAACACGTGATCTGTCCACGAAAAAGCTTCTGTTTGAAAGAATTCGAAGAACAGATGCAAAGAAAACGCAATGATGTCGTAAGGTGGTATTGGAAACCTACCTTACTCTCTTCGGTCCTCCCTCCTAGCAAAACAGATCGTCGGGGCTCCTCCTGCGATGTCGATCGTGATCCAGGCTCGTCAGCGGTCTCTTCCGGCGGTAGTACTCCGACGAAGAGGTTTACTCGATGAGCTAGGTGCTAGGGCTCTAAGTTGTCTGCTCGAGAGTTGGAAAAGAAGTTTGTGGTTGCAGCCAAAGGTTTTTGGTTCTATTTATAACCGGGAAGAGAAGAGTTCTAATCTGATTGGACTTCAAATAAGAGTCCCATTCAGACTGTTTTTAGATCTTAACAACTTATCCTAGATTGATTCGGTGCGGTAACATTGTGGATTTTGTGTCGGTTTCCTCAGTACCGGGGATTCCCACGCGTACAGAAGCAAAACCGCTTCATAATGGTATTACCTTTGCGGCGGTGAGCTCCGGAAGCTCCACGTGTCTTGCGGGAACCTGGGCTCCCTTCTCTGCAGAGACAAGCTCCGGTTGTGCCGCGTGTCAGGCGGGCGAGACCTCCCTCTTAACTCAGAGGTGAGCTCCACGTGTGCCACGTGTCCTGGTGGGCGGGAACCTCCCCTCTCTCTAGAGACGAGTTCAGCGTGCACCACATGTCAGTTCTGGACCTCCCCTTTCTTCGGACGTGAGCTCCGAGAATGCCACGCGTCAAGTAGCGCCAGACTTCCTTTTTCCTCATAGATGAGCTCCGAGGTTGACACGTGTCCATCAGCGTCGGACCTCCCGGAGGCGAGCTCCGGAGGTGACATGTGTCCAATAGGACCGGACCTCTCGGAGGTGAGCTCTGAGAGCGACATGTGTCTAGCGGAGCCGGACCTCCCGGAGGTGAGCAACGAGAGCGATACGTGTCTCGCGTGGTTGGTCCTCTCTTTTCCGCGGTGAATAGCTCCGCAGTCGACACGTGTCTTGCGGGACTGGCCTCGCTCCTTCCGCAGAGGCTAGCTCCGGGGTAACACGTGTCCCACGGGGTCAGACCTCTCCCTCCTTGCGGGAATGAGCCCTGAGCCTGCCACGTAGCCAGTTTTAGCGGCAGACCTCTCCCCATTTGCGGAGATGAGCTCCGAACACGCCACGTGGCCAGCGAGCCGCGGGAGTTGTCTTCGGCGCTCTCTGTACACTGGAATTTTGCTCTTTTTGGCTAACTTTTTGATTCTTTCTCGGTTTCAACTTATTTTAAAAGTGTTTTTCTACATGAAACATGAATACATGCAGAACCCAAAAATGAGGGTGTCACAAATCTACCCCCCTTAAATTGAATCCCGCCCTCGAGATTCGTTAGTAGAGAATAGATAAGGAAACTCTGTCTTGATATCTTCCTCACGCTCCCATGTGGCTTAAGCTTCCGTGTGATGACTCCATTGTATCTTGCACCATTGGATCACTTTGTTCCTCATGACCCTTTCCTTTACGTCCAAAATTCAGACAGGGGGCTCTGCATAGGTCAGGTCCTCTTGAAGTTCAAGCTCTTCCATCGGTACTTGCTCCTCTGGTACTATCAAGCACTTCTTGAGCTGGGATACATGAAACACGTCATGTACGTCAGAGAGGTGCGTTGGGAGCTCTAGTTGTAGGCTACTTCTCCTCGCCTGCCAAAAATCTTAAACGGCCCGATGTAGCGAGGTGCTAGCTTGCCTTTGACGTTGAAAATTCGTTGGCCTCGGATAGGCGATACCTTAAGGTATACGAAGTCTCCTACTTTGAAAGTCAACTTCCTTCGCCTATTGTCCGCATAGCTTTTCTGTCGTGACTGAGCAGCCTTCAAGTTCTCCCGTACCGTTTGGACTTGCTTCTCAGCCTCTTGTAGCACTTCGGGTCCAAACACTTGGTTCTCTCCGGTATCGTTCCAAAACAGTGGTGTCCTACACCGTCTACCATATAATGCTTCGAAAGGCGACATCTTCAAACTATCTTGATAGCTGTTGTTATAGGAGAATTCAGCGTACGGCAAGCTCCTATCCCAACTACGCCCATGTTTCAAGGCGCAAGCTCTCAACATGTCCTCCAAAATTTGGTTTGTCCTTTCGGTTTGTCCATCGGTTTGCGGGTGGCAGACGGAGCTAAAATCCAGTCGTGCACCCATAGCTTTCTGCAGCTTCCTCCAAAACCTAGAGGTAAACTGAGAACCCCGATCTGAGACTATCCTCTTCGGGACTCTATGGCGGTACACGATTTGCTCCATGTACAGCTCAGCTAGATCTGCCACACGATACGTGGTTTTAACAGTAAGAAAATGAGCTGTTTTCGTCAGTCGGTCCACGATAACCCAGATGGAGTCGTAACCCAACCGAGTACGTGGTAATCCAATGATGAAATCCATACTGATGTCTTCCCACTTCCACTCGGGTACCTTTAAGGGTTGCAACAATCCAGCGGGTCTTTGATGTTCGGCCTTCACCCATTGGCATGTGTCGCATAGGGCAACATACTCGGCTATGTCCCTCTTCATACCATCCCAGCAATAACAAGTCTTCAGGTCCTTGTACATCTTGGTACTTCTGTGATGTATGGAATAAGGTGAGTCATGTGCCTCTTTTAATATTGTGTCGCGGATATGCTTCACGTTAGGCACACACATCCTTTTTCCTAGCCAAAGTGTACCCTTCTTGTCTTCCTTGAAGTCCTTTTCGATGCCTTGTTGGATCCTTTCCTTGATCTCCTTGATCTCCTCATCCATAGCTTGGCCGTCTCTTATCTCTTGTTCCAATGATGAGTGGAGTTCCATCACTTCCATCTCGTTCAGGAAATGGAGATGTAACCGTTCGAACTCCTTTCGTAGCTCGGGTGGTAGCTCCCGAACCGTAAGTTGGTGACATGCTCTCTTCCGGCTCAATGCATCGGCTACTACATTAGCCTTTCTGGGGTGATAGTTGATTCCAACATCATAATCCTTGATAAGTTCGAACCATCGACGTTGCCTCAAATTCAAATCCGTTTGAGTGAATATGTACTTGAGGCTCTTATGATCCGTATAGATCTCACATCGATGACCCAGGATATAATGCCTCCAAATCTTCAATGCATGCACCACGGCTGCTAGCTCCAAGTCATGTGTATGGTAATTGAGCTCGTGCTTCTTGAGTTGTCTTGAGGCATAGGCGACCACTTGTCCTTCTTGCATGAGCACACATCCAAGCCCTTGTCTGGATGCGTCACAATATATGTCAAAGCTCTAGCTTACGTCCGGCAATACCAAAACCAGCGCTTTGGTTAGCCTCTTCTTGAGCTCCTCAAAGCTTTCTTGGCACGCTGGTGTCCATTGGAAGGCTTTTCCCTTCATTAGCAACTCCGTCATAGGCTTTGCTATCTTAGAGAAGTCCTTGATGAACCGGCGGTAATATCCAGCCATCCCAAGAAAACTCCGAATATCCCTCACGTTTTTTGGTTGGTTCCACTTCAGAACATATCCCACTCTTCCGGGATCAACCGATACTCCTTCCTCGGAGATGATGTGGCCTAGGAACGATATCTCATTTAGCCAAAATTGACATTTGATAAACTTGGCATACAGCTGATGCTCCCGCAGCTTTTATAATGTCAATCTCAAGTGTTTTTCATGTTCTTCCTCACTTTTCGAATACACCATGATGTCGTCAAAGAAAACAACGACGAACATATCCAAGTACTCCATGAAGACCTTGTTCATGAGGTACATGAACTATGCGGGTGCATTCGTTAACCCAAAAGACATCACTGTATATTCATACGAACCATACCGTGTTTGAAAGGCAGTCTTGGGTATGTCAGAGGGCTTAATCTTCAGCTGGAAGTATCTTGACCGAAGATCAATTTTGGAGAACATTCGGGCTCCCTTCATTTGGTCGAACAGGTCCTCAATACAAGGTAGAGGGTACTTGTTCTTGATCGTCACGTCGTTGAGAGACCTATAGTCCACGCACATCCTTTAGGTTCCATCCTTCTTGTCTACGAAGAGCACGGGGGCTCCCCATGGTGACGAGCTTGGACGTATAAAACCCTTCTGTTGCTGCTATTGGATTTGCTTATTGAGCTCCACGAGTTCGTTGACGGGCATCCTATATGGTCTCGTTGCTATAGGTGCGGTTCCAGGTACTAGGTCAATGGAAAACTCGATATCCCGGTCGGGTGGCATATCGGGAAGTTCTTCCGGGAACACGTCCGAGAACTCTTGAACCACCGGAATGTCTTCCATTGTTGCTCCTTCGACGTGGTTCAACGTGGCCTTCTCGGTTGTTGGCTAGGCTGACTCGAACTCGATACGGGTACCGTGCTCGTTTGTCAACTGCACGCTTCTCTCAGCACATTGGATTACTCCATTGTGCTTGCTTAACCAATCCATTCTGAGTATTATGTCAAGCCCTTGGGAATCCAAGACAATGAGGTTGGTAAGGAAGTCTACCCTTCTTATATTAAGGTGTACTTTCGGACATACTATATTAGTCCTCATCTCTCCACCAGGAGAATTAACCAACATAGTATATTTCAAGTGTGATATGGGTAGATTGTACTTGGCAACATACTTGGATGATATGAAGGAATGTGATGCTCCAGAATCAAATAGAATGGTGGCCGGGTTGGAGTTGTCAAGGAACATACCAATCACGACGTCCTCAGCCTGTTGTGCTTCTTCAGCAGAAACATGGTTCACATTGCCGCGAGCATAGTTCTGCTGTCCATGGTTTCCTTGGCTGGCCCCTCCGTTCGGCCGTGGGTTCTGCTTGGGGATGTTGCCTTGCTGTCCAGAACCTCTCCTCAGGCACTCGCTCGTGAAGTGTCCCGTGTCCCCGCATGCAAAGCATGCCCTGTTGCCCACGGCAGCAGGTACGTTGGGGCGGGGTTTTGAGCAGGAGCACCCACGTTGGGACGGGGCGCAGTAGGCAAAGGCACACGAGGTGCTTGCATGGCAGGGCGTTGCTGTGGTGGTTGATTTCGGCGAAAAGCAGGAGCGGGCGACCCGTACTGTGGTGCAGCTAGGGGCATGTACCGAGGTCGTACTTTGCTCCCTTGTGGCTGGTATGACATCTTCCTCTTGCGCTCTCGCTCGATCTCTCGGATCTTGCTTTCAACCACGATAGCCTTGTCAACCAGCTTCTGGAAGCTCGCGTAGTCATTGTTGAGGAGGTGAACCTTATCTCATTGTTCAACCCTCTCATGAATAGCTACTGCTTCCTCTGGTCTGAGTTGACATCTTCGGTGCATACCGGGACAGTTGTGTGAACTTGTTGAGTTACTCATTCACACTTTTCTGTCCTTGGCGGAGACCTTTGTACTCCTGTCTCTTGAGCATCATTACACCAGCAGGGATGTAATAAGATCGGAAACTCTCCTTGAACTCAGTCCAAGTGATCATCTCCGGGTCGGCGTGAGCGTTACAAAGGGCATCCCACCAGTCAGCGACAACTCCCATGAGTTGGTGCGACGCAAAGAGAACTTTCTCTCTGTTGTTGCACTGGACGATGGCAAGATTCTTCTCCATGGACTTAAACCAATCGTCGGCCTCCATGGGGCCATTAGCTTGAGCAAAGGTGGGCGGTCGAGTCCTCATGAACTCTCCCAGTCTGTTATGAGCCGGCGGTGGTGGCGGTGGTGCCAGAACAGGGTTGTTGCTGTTGGCCTACAGCTGACCCAAAGTTTGGATCATGGTCTGCATAAGCTGATTCTGCATGGCCATCAACCGTTCCAGGTTGTTCTCGCCAGCTCCGGGGTTAGCAGGAACTTCATCGTGGCCATCTTCTTGGTTGCCACGGACGTTCCTTCCTTGGCGGCCGGCGTTTCCTCTCACCATCTGTGAGAGAGAATGGAATAGAATAGAGGTTAGAAGGTTAGATGGATCCCCCCTATTTATATGCATCAAGATTGGTCGGACTATACATATATTTGCCAACATGAGGATGTGAACAAATGCTGAGGCATCTCACACCTATTTCTACTTTTGTGTGGATATGGACAACACTTGAGACCTCGCACAACTCACACTAAGCATAGAATCACAAACAATCATCACAAGGCTCACATAACTCCTATTCAAGGCTTTTTCAATGGGCGTCCTATGGGGTTTTAGGGTGATATCAATCTGTGACTTCACCCTATGAAAAGGTGGTTTGGGTTGATACCAATCTGTGATCCAACTATGGCTTCTCCTAGGCTTGCATCCTATATCAAGGTGGTTCCAATGCCAATCTATGCATCCTAGGCTTGCATCCTATGGGCAGCGTGACTTCTAACACCAATCTGTTACTAGGGTGCGTCCTACAGTCAACGTGGCAGCTACCAATCTGTGGTTGTATCTAGGTGTGTAATCTACCCTCAACCGTGGCTCTGATACCAATCTGTGACACCCTCAATTCTGTGGAAAACCACGGAACCGAGAACTGATGCGTATGTGTGCCCAGGATGTTCATCACGCATACACATATACTTCACAAACTGAATTCAGAATATATTTTACCACAAATAACATGGTTTATTACAAAGTTTCATGAGTCTTGGACTCATGCTGGCAGCGGAAGTCTAATCTTACAGCGGAAGTCTTATTTCTATGCAGAGGAAGTCTTCTAACTAGTGCGGAAGCAATCTAAGCAGCAGCAGCGGCTCCATCCCTACTCCGTCCCCACAGGCAAGGTTGAGGACAGATCACACGCCTAATGCTCCACTTGGTCTTCGTAGTATTCTTCTCTTGTTGCTGAAATAATGCAAGTTTGAGTACAATGATGTACTCAGCAAGCACGGGAAAATATGATATGTAGCTCACAGCAAGGAAGATAATAAAAGTCTCATTGCAGAAAGCAAAGTTATTTCTCAAAACCACGTTAAAACAGCAACTTAACCTTAAGTGAATGTAATCCCAAAATACCAACATACCTCCATTATGTCTCATTACTTCCCATGTCTCAACCAGATATTAATCTTTCTCAAATTTGCTCACGAATACCTTCTCGTATTTTCTACCATCTCACGAATACCATCTTGTATTCGCTACCATTTCATCTCATAAACAATTCTGTCTCACACCGAGACCAATCTCGTTGCCATGACTCAACAGTCATGCAACCAAGTCTTATCACCTGGACTCAACAGTCCCGAAAACCAAACCATAACCAAAACCATAACAAAAAACCATAACCATCAAAAATCCATCCCAACTAATCATGTGAGTTGTCCAGGTGCTCGTGACCGTAAGCTTGGCTATCATGATAGTTTAAGACTCCGCAGAGTTTGTACCACTTTACCCACAAGTTTGTGATTTCGTCACCCGTCGGTGACTGCAGAACCCCCATTATACCAGTACACAACTGCCGGTGTATGGGCAAGAGATCACAAAATAGCCTTTGCAAAGGAGTTACTAGATGTATGGACTCACTATGGTTTTACCGGCAGGCTAGAATCTCCAATTCTCCCACCGACGGGCCCCCTCTTGTGCCATGCAGTTCCCAGGGCAGTCCTCACTCGACTCCCATTCCCCACGCCTTCCACGGTCCATAGCAATCTAGCAACTTACCTAATTACTCAGCTAAGCCGCACCCATACTTGGCCTTGTGGTGGCACTGTTATCCTGGCATGGCTGGCATGAAACGGTCCTCAGATCTATGGCAAGTAAAACAACCATCTCATGCTACCTCATTCACAAACCCGGCTTGCCTAGATCTCCCTCCAATCCATGTTCATTAACAACATCAGTTCCTCATTATTCTTACGAGTGCAGTTAGCTAGACACATATATCTCGCTTCCCAATCCCATGGACTCAGCGAAGCATAAAAGAAAAACCATACCCGACTCATAAACTTCCCTGGTGACAAGGGTGGTTTGACAAAACTAGTAAACTCCTATAAAAGGGTTTCCCATCATGTTTGACTCAGCACACACACCTTTTCGCAAACAAAACAATTTCCCAAAAAATAGGATCAATATGGTCAAGGGGCACTTGATTTGTTCTTGCGGTTCTGGTTGCTCAAACTCTTGCTGAAGTAGTCCGTCGTAGGTAGCTCCCTGAGCTTGTCCTTCTATACGCGATCACGCACATACAAGATTCACAGCAATCAATACTCTAATCAAGATTCGATGATGCGTATGCATGTTAATTCCTATGATGCAGTTTTTATTAGATCGGTTTGTATGTGTTCTAGCATGGATTGCATGGGTTTTTATGACGAACAGAGGTATTCGGATCAAATGTGGACGTGGTGATTATCTTGACTTTAGATCAAACCGATCAACACGTGATCTGTCCACGAAAAAGCTTCTGTTCGAAAGGAATCGAATAACAGATGAAAAGAAAATGCAATGATGTCGTAAGGTGGTATTGGAAACCTACCTTACTCTCTTCGGTCCTCCCTCCTAGCAAAACAGATCGTCGGGGCTCCTCCGGCGATGTCGATCGTGATCTAGGTTCGTCGGCGGTGTCTTCCGGCGGTAGTACTCCGGCGAAGAGGTTTACTCGGTGAGCTAGGGGCTAGGGCTCTAAGTTGTCTGCTCGAGAGTTGGAAAAGAAGTTCGTTGTTGCGGCCAAAGGTTTTTGGTTCTATTTATAAACGGGAAGAGAAGAGTTCTAATCTGATTGGACTTTGAATAAGAGTCCCATTCAGACTGTTTTTAGATCTTAACCACTTATCCAAGATTGATTCGGTGCGGTAACATTGTGGATTTCATGTCGGTTTCCTTAGTACCAGGGATTCCCACGCGTACAGAAGCAAAACCGCTTCAGAATCGCGTTACCTTCGCGGCGGTGAGCTCCGGAAGCTCCACGTGTCTTGCGGGAACCTGAGCTCCCTTTTCTACAGAGACATGCTCCGGTTGTGCCGCGTGTTAGACGGGCGAGACCTCCCTCTTTACTCAGAGGTGAGCTCCGTGTGCGCCACGCGTCCTGGCGGGCAGGAACCTCCCCTCTCTCCAGAGACGAGCTCCTCATGCACCACGTGTCAGTTCTGGACTTCCCCTCTCTTCGGAGGTGAGCTCCGAGAATGCCACGCGTCAAGTAGCGCCGGACTTCCTTTTTCCTCAGAGACGAGCTCCGAGGTTGACACGTGTCCATCAGTGTCGGACCTCCTGGAGGCAAGCTCTAGAGGTGACACGTGTCCAATAGGACCGGACCTCTCGGAGGTGAGCTCTGAGAGCACATGTGTCTAGCGGGGCCGGACCTCTCGGAGGTGAGCTCCGAGAGCGATACGTGTCCCGCGCGGCTGGTCCTCTCTTTTCCCGTGGTGAATAGCTCCGCAGTCGACACGTGTCCTGCGGGACTGGCCTCGCTCCTTCCGTAGAGGCTAGCTTCAGGGTAACACGTGTCCCACGGGGTCGGACCTCTCCCTCCTTGCAGGAATGAGCCCCGAGCCTTCCACATAGCCAGTTTTAGCGGCGGATCTCTCCCCATTTGCGGAGATGAGCTCCAAACACGCCACGTGGCCAGCGAGCCGCGGGAGTTGTCTTCGGCGCACTCTGTACACTGGAAGTTCGTGGTTGCGGCCAAAGGTTTTCGGTTCTATTTATAAGAGGAAAACGGAGAGTCCTCCTCTGATCAGAATTCAAACAATACTCCTATTCAAATTGTTTTTGAATCTTAACAACTTATCTTAGATTGATTCAGTGCGGTAACATTGTGGAATTCGTGTCGGTTTCCTCCCATACTGGTATTCCCACGCGTACAGAGGAAAACCGCTTCAGAATCGCGTTACCTTTGTGACGGTGAGCTCCGGAAGCTCCACGTGTCCTGCGGGAACCTGGGCTCCCTCTTCCGCAGAGACAAGCTCCGGTTGTGCCGCGTGTCAGGCGGGCGAGACCTCCCTCTCCTTCAGAGGTGAGCTCCACGTGCGCCACGTGTCCTGCCGAGCGGAAACCTCCCCTCTCTCTAGAGACGAGCTCCGTGTGCGCCATGTGTCTGGGCGGTCGGGACCTCCCCTCTCAACAGAGGAGAGCTCCGTGAACGCCACATGTCAGTTCCGGACCTCCCCCTCTCCTCGGAGGTGGCTCCGGATGTGCCATGTGTCAATTTCGGACCTCCCCTCTCTTCGGAGGTGGCTCCGGATGTGCCACGTCTCCTAACAGCGCCAGACTTCCTTTCTTCTCAGAGACGAGCTCCGAGATTGACAAGTGTCCATCAGTAACGGGCCTCCCATAGATGAGCTCCGGAGGTGACACACGTCCATCAGCGTCAGACCTCCCGGAGGTAAGCTCCGGAGGTGACACGTGTTCGATAGTGTCGGATCTCCCGGAGGTGAGCTCCGGAGGTGACATGTGTCCCATAGGACCGGACCTCTCGGAGGTGAGCTCTGAGAGCGACATGTGTCTAGCGGGGCCGGACCTCTCGGAGGTGAGCTCCGAGAGTGACACGCGTCCCGCGCGGCTGGTCCTCTCTTTTCTGCAGTGACTAGCTCCGCAGCCGACACATGTCCTGCGGGACTGACCTCGCTTCTCCGCAGAGGCTAGCTTCGGGGGCAACATGTGTCCCACGGGGTCGGACCTCTCCCCCTTCGTGAGGATGAGCGCTGAGCCTGCCACGTAGCCAGTTTAGCGGCGGACCTCTCCCCTTTGCGGGGATGAGCTTCGAAGGCACCTCATGGCCAGCGGACCACGGGTGTCTTCGGCGCTCCCGGTGAACTAGAATTGGCTCTTTTTGGCTATCTTTTTTATTCTTTCTCTGTTTCAACTTATTTTAAAAATGTTTTTCTACATGGAACATGGATACATGCAGAACCCAAAAATGAGGGTGTCACAAATCTACCCCCCTTAAATTGAATCTCGCCCTCGAGATTCGTTAGTAGAGAATAGATGAGGGAATTCTTCCTTGATATCTTCCCTACGCTCCCATGTAGCTTCGGCTTCCGTGTGATGGCTCCATTGCACCTTGCACCAACGAATCACTTTTTTCCTCGTGACCCTTTCTTTTACGTCCAAAATTCGGACGGGGTGCTCTGCATAGGTCGGATCTTCTTGAAGTTCAAGTTCATCCTTCTATACTTGCTCTTCCGGCACTCTCAAGCACTTCTTGAGCTGGGATACATGAAACACGTCATGCACGTCGGAGAGGTGCGTTGGGAGCTCTAGTTGATAGGCTACTTCTCCTCGCTTGTTCAATATCTTAAATGGCCCGATGTAGCGAGGTGCTAGATTGCCTTTGACGTTAAAAGGTCGTTGGCCACGGATAGGCGACACCTTAAGGTATACGAAGTCTCCTGCTTCGAAAGTCAACTTCCTTCGCCTATTGTCCGCATAGCCTTTTTGGCGTGACTGTGCAGCCTTCAAGTTCCCCCGTATTGTTTGGACTTTCTTTTCAGCCTCTTGTAGCACTTCCGGTCCAAACAGTTGGTTCTCTCCGGTCTCGTTCCAAAAAACGGCGTTCTACAGCGTCTACCATACAATGCTTCGAAAGGTGACATCTTCAAGCTAGCTTGATAGCTGTTGTTATAGGAGAATTCAGCGTATGGTAAACTCCTATCCCAACTACGTCCATGTTTCAAGGTGCAAGCTCTCAACATGTCCTCCAAAATTTGGTTTGTCCTTTCGGTTTGCCCATCGGTTTGTGGGTGGTAGGCGGAGTTAAAATCCAGTCGTGTACTCATAGATTTCTGCAGCTTCCTCCAAAATCTTTAGGTAAACTGAGAACCCCGATCTGAGACTATCCTCTTTGGGACTCCATGGCGGCACACGATTTGCTCCATGTACAGCTCGGCTACATCTGCCACACGGTACGTGGTTTTAACAGGAAGAAAATGAGCGGTTTTCGTCAATCGGTCCACGATAACCCAGATGGAGTCATAACCCCACCGAGTATGTGGCAATCCGACGATAAAATCCATACTGATATCTTCCCACTTCCACTCGGGTACCTTCAAGGGTTGCAACAGTCCAGCGGGTCTTTGATGTTCGGCCTTCACCCGTTGGAAGGTGTCGCATAGGGCAACATACTCGGCTATGTCCCTCTTCATAACATCCCACCAATAACAAGTCTTTAGGTCCTTGTACATCTTGATACTTCCTGGATGTATGGAATAAACTGAGTCATGTGCATCATTTAATATTGTGTCGCGGATGTGCTTCACGTTAGGCACAGAAATCCTTTTTCCTAGCCAAAGTGTACCTTTCTCGTCTTCATTGAAGTTATTTTTGATGCCTTGTTGGATCCTTTCCTTGATCTCCTTGATCTCCTCATCCTTTGCTTGGCCATCTCTTATCTCTTGTTCTAATGAAGAGTGGAGTTCCATCACTTCCATCTCGTTGAAGAAAACGAGATGCAACCGTTCGAACTCCTTTCGTAGCTCGGGTGGTAGCTCCCGAACCGTGAGTTGGTAACATGCTCCCTTTCGGCTCAATGCATCGGCTACTACATTGGCCTTTCCGGGGTGATAGTTGATACCAACATCATAATCCTTGATGAGCTCCAACCATCGACGTTGCCTCAAATTCAAATCCGTTTGGGTGAATATGTACTTGAGGCTTTTATGATCTGTATAGATCTCACATCGATGACCAAGGATATAATGTCTCCAAATCTTCAATGCATGCACCATGGCTGCGAGTTCCAAGTCATGTGTGGGGTAATTGAGCTCGTGTTTCTTCAATTGTCGTGAGGCATAGGCTACCACTTGTCCTTCTTGCATGAGCACACATCCAAGCCCTTGTCTTGATGCGTCACAATATATGTCAAAGCTCTTGGTTATGTCTGGCAATACAAGAACCGGTGATGTGGTAAGCCTTTTCTTGAGCTCCTCAAAGCTTTCTTGGCACGCTGGTGTCCATTGGAAGGATTTTCCCTTCGTTAGCAACTCCGTCATAGGCTTTGCTATCTTAGAGAAGTCCGTGATGAACCGGCGGTAGTATCCGGCCATCCCAAGAAAACTCCGAATATCCCTCACGTTTTCCGGTTGGTTCCACTTCATAACATTTCCCACTTTTCCGGGATCAACCGATACTCCTTCCTCAGAGATAATGTGGCCTAGGAACGATATCTTCTTTAGCCAAAATTGACATTTACTGAGCTTGGCATACATCTGATGCTCTCGCAGCTTCTGTAATGTCAATCTCAAGTGTTCTTCATGTTCCTCCTCACTTTTCAAATACACCATGATATTGTCAATGAAAACCACGATGAACTTGTGGCAGACCGGAATCCGCTCATCCAGGATCGCAGAGGGTGGTGCCGCGTGGTGCGACACCCGACAGCACACGTCATAAGAACACATTATATTACATGGGAAAAACAAACTGAAGGTACAAAGTAGTACACTTCTCAGTTACAAACTAGGGTCTTTATTACACAGTGGAAGTTTCTTTTATACAACTCACGCCCGCCTATCTAGCAAAAGTGGTTGCCCAGCCCTAGGGCAAACCACACTAGCTGCACTCCTCAGCTCAGCGCGGCGTGTACGGCTCCCACTCAGCCGTGGTCCCCGACGGAGGGTAACCCTCGCCGGTGGACTCGTACTCCGAGTCCGTGGGTGGCTCCTCACCTGAAAAATACTTAAGCAGCAACCGTGAGCACGAAGGCTCAGCAAGGCTTAACCGACTCACCTATGCATGAAACTCTACATGGGGTGTACCATGACATAGGATAGCAATGTTGCAGCAAATGGACACGCCTACAAGTTCATCCTTAGTTCACCTTTTAGCAACAAGTTAGCGGTTCAGGAAATCTGAAATTTAGTAAGCAATAATTGGTGGCACACATGTAGCAATACAATTATATCATAACAGCAATATTGAATCATAACATTTCATTCATCAGTCTACGTTACGACGCAGTGAACAAGCGGTACTCGTCTCCGTGAGGGACGGCAAATCGACTCGACATACACCTGCAGGGAAACCCAAAGAGCACGTCACGTACGCCCACCCGTGGAGCTGCACAACACGCTCACTCGATGTCGTACGGGACAACCTTTCACCCAACAGCCCAAACGTCGAACTAGTCGCACCGAAACGAGCAGGAGGTTCCCCACACGGAGCATCTCTCTATGCCCGTTGGCAGATTTCCACCTTGCTGCCCTCAACCTACACCTATAAATCGGTGTGCTATGCCTCGACGCCCGGAGGTTTAGGCTACATCGGTTTATCGGGGCCCATATATCCGATATGCCTTCGGTACGTTCAATACTTGTTCAGCAGGGCCGCACACGGATCGGTCCTCAATCGACACGGGCAGGGCCGCGCACACAAGACTCTCTCTTGCTGCGCCCTAGCCCCTGCCTAGTCTCATTTTCATTACTAAAGTGATCTCACATGACACGACCCCGATGGTCCTGTCGAGCCAGGATCACGCTGAGGGGTGCTGCGTTGCACAGCACCGTATAGCACACGTCAAAGGTACAAAGCGGAAGCGGAAATTTTATTACATAAACAAGTTTATGAACATGTTTACATCAAAATACGTTTAGTCTGCACTCGCGGGCGTAGAATACGCATCAAGTCACGTTCAGCCCTCGAACGTGTCCTTGCTAGCACACACACTAACTCTGCGGCGTGCACGACTCCCACTCGACGGGGTTCCCCTCCTGGAGTTCCGTCTCCTCTTCGGGAGTCCCTTCCTCATAGAACCCTGCAAAAGCTTCAAACACAAGCAGTGAGCACGAAGGCTCAGCAAATCTGACCCGTCTCACCTAAACATGGAACTTCTACATGAGGTAAAAATCATTTGCAAGGACTCGCCTAATTAGTAGAACCTTATTTTCAAGTTTTAGCAGCAGGTTGTGGAGAACTTTACGCTAAGGCACATGAGAGAGCCGCAATCAGACAAGAAACGTATTTCTCTCATGTACTTTGCCCAAAGTTGAAAAGAACTTTAGTTAGCTCTAAGCTACAGCATATCATTAACAATCAATGTCCAGCTTTCAATCAGCAACATTTTAACATGTGACTAGCCTGTTCTTTCTACGTCACGGTACAGTGAACAAGTGGTACTCACTGACCGCGAGGGACGGCGATTATAATCGATTTACACCTGCAGGGTTACCCGAACAACCCGTCACGTACGCCCGTACTCGATGTTGCCTACAACAACCATCACGGACGCCGTACGCAACTACCTTTCACCCGTCAGCCAAATATTGAACCGGTCCCATCGTCCCGAGCAAGAGGTCTCTGCACGCGCATCTCCGTGACGCCAGCCGATTTACACCTCAAGCTCTCAACCTACCCTCTGAACGACGGCCAATGCCTCAATACCCAGCTACCCGAGTTACATCAGTTTCCCGGTTCCCATATAGCCGGTAGGTCTTCGGTACTGTTCTAGCTTGTTCAACAGGCCCGCACACGGCTCGGTCCTCAATCGACACAAGCGGAGCTATAGCACACAGGCCCCAAAGTCCTGCTGCCCTTACTCTCCGCTCGGTCTCATCTTTCTTGCCATGTATATCATGTGCTATCTCTACCCGAGCAATGTGCCTCTAGCCTATTCTCGCGAGTAGTTCCAACTACTCGACTTGTACCGAATCCTACTCTATCCTAGCAATGCAGTGGCTAACGAGGTTTTCAATCCTAAACCCAACCCATGGTTTTCTTGGCTATGCAGTTGGGTTTCCAATCAAGACTCTAATGCAAAGAACAATATTCAAAGATGTGCTCAAAACAATAATCATTTGTAAAAAGGTTAATGCAAACCGGAGCTTGCCTTGCTGCTCTTGGTCGTAGGCTAGCTGCTCCTCCGGAGTAACGAAGTCTAGGACTTCGGGTTCCTCCTCGACCTTAGCGACTACATGATATAAGACATACATGTATTAATTTAAATGCATTTATTAAGTTTGAACTTGTGAAGCTTATAACCTTTGCTAGATAGACCTGATGACTGTGAAACTTTTACTGTGGCTTGGTTACAACCTAAACAGAGACTTGGTCAAGTTTTAGTTGCAGCAAAGCTCAATTGAGCCCTCCACAATTAATTATGTCCTTGACCTTAATTAAAGGCTTTTAGGGTGTTCTAAGGACTTTCATGAAACAAACTATGACTTTCTGAAAACTAGATTTTTAGAGGGTTCTAATGGAGTTGGTCTCACTTAATTTGAAGGTTCCTAGCTAAAGTTATGAGCTAAACAATTTCAGAGAAATTTCTGAAAATGTTTCTGAACATTTTCTATTTTCTCTGGAACAGTTTCACTAATCACACCATTAGGTGGATCAGATGAGCTCAAATGGATCTGAAATTTTTATGGTAGTTCAGGGATAAATTGGTGAACATCCCAGCAAAATTTCAGGATTTTCCTCCAAAGGATTCTCCAGTTAAAATTCCTAACAATTTAAACTTTGAGGAATTAATTCTGGAGAATTAAGGAATTTCATGAAGTGAAACTTGATTTTCTGGAAAGTACTCAGAGAGCTGAATCCAGCAAAATTTGGTTCACTCAATTTGGAGCTTTCTAGCCAAAGTTATGAGGATTTGAAGTTTCAAGGAAATCTGAAAATCGGGGAAAAGTTTAAACTCGCGCGTGGGCCCAGGGGACACGCGTCGCACGCCTAGGCGATGGCACATCGCGGCCCACAAGGATTTTGCGTGCCAGCACACCCGATCCCGGCCGCAGCCGGATCGCGATTCAAAATATCTCCCGCTGACAGCTGGGGTCCACCCCCTTCTTCAACCTCGCGACACCCGCGCCCCGCCGCCGAGGGATCTCGCCGGAGAGCTCGCCGCCGGCTGCTGTACAGCTCCAAACTTCTCGATTCTGGCCGCCTCTGCCTACTTTTACTCGGGGAACAGGATCCGAGGGTCAGCTGCTCATGACAACGGCCGGAGCATGGTCGGCGACGAGCCGCCACCTCGGAATGACTTCGGCCATGTCGGCTGACTTCTCTAGCACCTCAGCTACTTGGGAAATCGGTCGGGGAGCATCAGTGGACCTCAGAGAAGGTCGACATGAGCTCGAGGCAGCTCGGGGAAGGCCCGAAATAGGTCCTCACCGTGTGCCCGATGCCGCCCGTTCGTTCCGCCATTAGTATACCTCAAATTATGCCGGGCACAGAGGTTCTCCGGCCCAGAGTTGTGAAGGCAACTTGTGCGTTACCGTGTCTAGCTCGTGTGAGAGCGGCCTGAGGCCCTCTAATCCTTTCTAGAGCACGAATTAAACAGAATCGTACCCGAAGGTCGTTCTGCACACAGAAAGGGCAAAAGTGGAAATTCGCCGCCGGTGAGCAACCACTCGAGCTGTGGCTCGGGGATGAGCAGCACCGGTCACCCGCGCGTCCAAGGGTGCCATGGCTCGGGCGTGACAACGCCCTGGTTGGGCTGTCCACGAGAGCCCGAGGTGCGGCGGTTCCAAGTTCCGAGTTTGATCTTTCGGCACAGCCGATATCAATCGGTTTCAACCGAATTCTAGCAACGGGGAGGACGGAGGAAGGTCTGTAGTACCTTGCTGGGGCTCTGGAGTGGACGGAGGAAGCTGCGATCGGCGTTCTCCGATCAAGTCCGAGCTGCGGAAGTTTTCGGCCGGCGCTGAGTTCTTGCGGGGAAGAACGGCGGTACCTCGGCCGAGGAGGGGGGCAGACGCCTTAAGAGGGCTCTGCACCGCCTCACGCCCGCGCGTGGGCAAGCAGCTGGTGGCGCGGCGGCTGGCCTCGGTGGCGATCACCGCTGCGGCTCGGCGATCCGAGTGAAAAAGTCTCAGTCGGTTTGATCTGAGCAGTGGCTGACATGTGGGTCCCACCTCCAGTTTTAACCTCTGAAATTTACTCCTAATCACTGTTGTAAACAGTGAACCCCATACTACCCTTGGCAATTCAAATTATTCACCCATGAGCCATTTGAATTGATCAAAGTTCAAATGAGGTTTGGTTTGAATGAATTTCAGCACAAGTTCAGTTTGAAATTCAAATAAAGTTTGAATCTCTCCCCCTTAGCTCATGTCAAGATCAACTCCAAATGGAGTGAAAATTGGTGTGTGAGCTCACAAAAATGTGCTGAGTAAGAATATGCCTTCCACTTTTAAATTCATGGGATAAAAACAGTTTGAATTTGAATATGGTTTCAAACTGCCCTCTTCCTATCTATACCCAAAATGACCTCAAAAAGGTATTGAATTTGGGTGAAACTTGGCATGGACATCCTTAGCAAAGTGTAGGAGTTTTCATATGTCCAGCCCATCTATATCACATGTGGGAAATACCACTTTTGCAATGTATAAGTTTGTTCTCTAATGAGCATGTTGATAATTGTTACTTGCTCTTCATTTGTGTTCATCATTCTTCCTCAAATGAGGTGTGTGGTGTGGTGATGAACACTGCAAATGTGTGTCAAAAACTGAGGCCCTTACATTCCTCCCCCCTTAAAAGAATCTCGTCCCGAGATTATAAGGTGAAAATGAGAGAGAGGACGGTGGAAAATTACCGGATATGCGACGTGAAAAATTCAGGGTAGTTAGTGCGAAGGAATTCTTCGCTCTCCCATGTCGCTTCGTCCATGGAGTGATTACTCCATAGAACCTTGTAGAACCACAACGTACGGTTGCGTGTGGTTCGGGCCTTTTTCTCAATAATCTGCACCGGTTCCTCCCGATAGGTGAGATTCGGTTGCAGTTCTTCAATGTCTTCCAGCTGAACGGTAGTTGATAGCTTGAGACACTTCCTCAGCTGGGAAATATGAAAGACGTTGTGTACACCGGAAAGTGCTTCTGGTAATTTCAACCGGTATGCCACTGATCCACATCTTTCAGTAATCTGGAATGGACCGATGAATCGGGGTGCCAACTTTCCTCTCACCCCAAATCTGTTTACGCCCTTCATTGGAGACACCCGTAGATATACGTGATCTCCAACTTCGAATTGTAATGGCGCCTTCTCCGGTCCGCATACTGTTTCTGACGGGATTGAGCGGCTTTTAGGTTCGCTTGAATTAGTCGAACCTTTTCTTCCGCGTTGTTGATAAGTCAATCCCGAAGGTAACCCTTTCGCCAGACTCACACCAGTTCAATGTTGTGCGGCATTTTCTTCCGTATAGCGCCTCGTAGGGCTCCATCTTGATGCTGGCTTGGTACCCATTGTTGTATGAGAACTCGGCTAACGGCAAGTGATCATCCCAATTCTTGCCGTGGTCGATAGCGCAAGCTCGTAGCATGTCTTCTAATATTTGATTTACCCGCTCCGTTTGCCCATCCGTCTGCGGGTGGTAGGCTGAACTACGGATCAGCTTCGTCCCCAAGGCAGCGTGCAGCTGCTCCCAAAAACGGGACACAAATAAAGTGCCCCGATCCGATATGATAGTACGGGGTACGCCGTATAAGCATAGGATCCGTGAGATGTACAGTTCAGCGTACTTCTTGGCGTTGTAGTTGGTGTTGACCGGGATGAAATGGGCAACTTTGGTGAGCCGATCGACGATCACCCACACAGAATCATGTTTCTGCAAGGTGGTGGGTAAACCGACGATGAAATCCATGCTCACGTCCTCCCACTTCCAGGCAGGAACGCCCAGTGGTTGTAGCAGTCCCGGTTTCCGCATGTGGTCTGCCTTCACCCTTCGACATGTATCACACTCGGACACGTATTTTGCAGTCTCTCGCTTCATCCGTGTCCACCAAAACTCGCTTCTGAGTTCTTGATACATCTTGTTGCTGCCGGGGTGAATAGAGAGCTTTGATAAGTGAGCCTCATCAAAGATCTTCTTCCGTAGTTCCGGGTTACGGGGTACGACGATCCGGTCCTTGAACCATAGGACGCCGTCTCCGTCTTTCCGGAAACATTTTAACTCCCCACTGTCTACACGTCTCCGTAAATGTGACATGCCCTTGTCATTCTTCTGGGCTGCCGCTATCTCTTCACGGATGGTGGGGATCAAAGCTAGGTTGTAGAGAGCTCCATGTGGAATCAAATGGAATGGTGGTTCGCTCTCTTCCAACGGTGTGATGGTCAGATTATTGACGTGTGACTTGCGGCTCAGCGCATATGCCACTACGTTTGCCTTGCCCGGATGATAATGGATTTCTATCTCGTAATCCTTTATCAGTTCTAACCATCTTCGTTGCCTCATGTTCAGCTCCTTCTGAGTGAATATGTACTTGAGGCTTTTGTGGTCTGTAAATAAATGTACGAGGTTACCGAGTAGGTAGTGCCTCCACATTTTGAGTGCGAGTACCACGGCAGCGAGCTCCAAGTCGTGAGTTGGATAATTCTGCTCATGGTTCCTAAGATGCCGTGATCCATACGCGACCACTCTTCGGTCTTGCATCAGCACACATCCGAGCCCAATGCCGGATGCATCGCAGTACACATAGAACGGTTTTGTTGTGTCTGGCTGCGCCAAAACCGGTGCTGATGTCAGGTGCTTGACTAAAGCCTTGAATGCTGCTTCACATGTTGGACTCCAAACATATTTGGTAGCCTTCTTCAGCAGCTCTGTCATTGGCTTGGCAATCTTCGAGAAGTTCGGAATGAACCTCCGATAATACCCCGCGAGTCCGAGGAAACTCCGTACCTCGTGAACAGTTCTCGGGGACTTCCAATTCAGCACTTGAGTGATCTTGCTCGGGTCCACAGCGATACCTTCCGCTGAAATGATATGCCCGAGGAAAGGCACTTGCGATATCCAAAACTCGCATTTGCTGAATTTTGCGTATAACTTGTGATCCCGCAGCCGTTGCAAGACTATACGCAGATGTTTCTTGTGATCTTCCTCCGACTTGGAATATACCAGGATGTCATCGATGAAGACCACGACAAACTTGTCCAGCTCCGGCATGAATACCGAGTTCATTAAGTACATGAAGTGAGCTGGAGCATTGGTGAGGCCGAAGGACATAACTAGGTACTCATAAAGTCCGTACCTCGTCGAGAAAGCCGTCTTCGGAATGTCCTCAGCCCTTATCTTAATCTGATGGTACCCAGATCTTAAATCCATCTTGGAAAAGATCTTTGCTTCGACCAACTGATCAAACAACATGTCGATCCGTGGCAACGGGTACTTGTTCTTGATGGTTACGGCATTTAATGGACGATAGTCCACGCAAAGCCGCAACGTCTCATCCTTCTTCTTGACAAATAATGCCGAACAGCCCCATGGTGAGGAGCTCGGCCTAATAAAACCCTTCTCCAGAAGGTCCGTGAGCTGAGTCTTCAGTTCAGCCAACTCCTTGGGCGCCATCTTGTACGGCCTTCGAGATATTGGCATGGTTCCCGGTGCAAGTTCAATTTTGAACTCCACCTCTCTATCGTGTGGCATCCCCGGCAAATCTTCCGGGAATACATCAGGGAACTCTCGGACCACTGGAATGTCTTCCAATCTGATGGTTGTGGCTTGATAGACACTTGGAATTTTTATTTCTGGACTGTCCAGAAATAATGAGTGAGAACCGTGCACTTCTGAGTTTAAGTGCACGACTCGAAGGACGGTGTCTAAAACAGCGCCGTGGCAGGTCAACCACGACATCCCTAGGATGACATCGACCTTCTGTCCCTCTAAGATAATGAGAGACGTGGGGTACACTCTACCCGCTAAGCATAATGGTGCTTTGGAGACCATTACGCTTGCTGAAATCTTCCCACCCGGTGAACAAATTAAATATGGACTATCGATGGGTAGTATTGGCAAACTGTGTTTAGCAATGAAAGCTTGGCTAATAAAATTATGCGTGGCGCCTGAATCAAACAGTACTATAGCGGGATGCTGGTGAAGTTGGAACATACCCGCAAGGATTGGCTTGCCCTCCGGCACGTCCTCAGTGGCAAGCTGGTGGACAGTGCCGGGCCTAGGGTTTGCCCGCCGCGCATTAGTAGGGTTCCGGGGTTGATTCCTCCCCGGAAACTGTGGTGCCACTCCGCCGCCTTGCCTCTCCGGGCAACTGCTCGCGAAGTGTCCTGGACGACCACACTTATAACATGTGGCCGCTGCTGGTGGAGTACTCGGTGGACGAAAGCCCGGCATGCATTGCGGAGGTGCAAACGCACGCGACATCGCCCGCTGCTGCTGTTGTTGTTGCGGTGGTGCTGGCAGTGCCGGCCGGAATGCCGGTGAAGAGTACGGCCGACTGCGGAACGGCATCGACCGCTGTGGTGGTTGCCAGCGTGGACCTGATGGTGGGCGATTCACCATCCGAAACTTCTGAGAAGGACCGCCTCCTTCTCCACTGCTCTGCGGCGCGCTTCGCTTTCTCTCCGCCGCCGCTAACTCCTTGCCGGAGTCCTCCTGAACAATCGCAGCATCAATGATGTCGTTGAGGCTGCCGCGATTGAACATCGCCAATTTGTCCTTCAGGAGCGGGTTAAGCCCCTGGTAAAAGTGGTCACGCCGCTTCTCGTCGGTATCAGCATGATACGACGCATATAGCGCGAGATCGTTAAACGCCCTGGAGTATTCCAGCGCTTTCCGGCTCCCTTGTTGCAGGTGTAAGAACTCCTGCGTCTTCCTCTTCATCAGACCTGGCCGTATATGATAGGCCCTGAAGGCCGTCCGGAACTCCACCCAGGTCATCACTCGGTCGGTGGGCTGTGAAGCACAGAAGTTGGCCCACCACGTGCTCGCGGATCCTTGGAGCTGCTGGACCGCGAACTGAGTCTTGCGCTGCTCGCTGATCTGGAGCAGCCCGAACTTCATCTCTATGGCGCGGAGCCAGTTGTCCGCGTCAAGTGGTTCATCCGCCCTTGAGAATACAGGGGGATGAGTCGCCAGGAAGTCGGAGTAGGAGCTCTGTTGGCGCTCCTCACAATCTTGACGTCTCTCTGGGCGAGACGTATTGGCGATGAGAGTCTGCAGCAACTCTGTGTGCTGCTGATGCGAGCCCTCCATTGCCGCGACAATGTCGGCCAATGTAACCGTTGGCAGTGGCGGTGGCGGTGTTTGCTGTTGCTGTTGCTGTCCCGAGAAGTCCTCGGGAGGTGGTTGGGAGGTCTCTCCCCCTTGACTGGTACCCCCAACGTCAGGGTTGGCACGAGTACGCGTCATTCTGAAATTCGAAACAGCAGCGATTAGCACATGTCTTACTTAAAATTCCATAAGCAACAGTAGGTATTGAAGTGACAGATGATTAATTTGCACAACATTCACATATATTGATAAAGCATAAACTTTATACAAGATACATTATTCTCGGGTCTCCGAGAAGTCGTGCTCATGTTGTCACTACCTATACATACGCTACTGTCTACACGACATGTCACTGATTACAAAAGTTGGGTTACGCTACCCTAGCTGCCCTACTTGGCAACCGTAACCCCCTACTCGGAGTAGAACTCGACCTCCTGTGGGTCGTCCTCCTCCAGTACTTCTGCTGGTGGCTCTGGATCTACCACCTCTTCTCCCATTCCGGGTTCTCCCATTGCTGGAAGACCCAAGACCACCGGTATGCCTAACACCGGGGGCACGAGGTCCTGCAATGCATGCACCTCGTCCATAGCCTGGTTGTAGTCCTCTTCCCAGCCTTGTCCTTCCTCAATAGCGTCGTCCCGCTCTTGAGCAAGGTCCTCATTCTGCTGGGTTAGGGTCTGCACCAGTTCTTGTAACGCCGCGATGTCGACCCGGCTCTTCTTCTTTGCCTTCTTCAGACGACGCAACTGATTGTGTTGTTCATTCAGTCGCTTGATCGTTGGAAGGAGCACATTGCGGAGTGCGCTGTGAGCACTCTCGAAATGATCTCCACGGCTTGTGCTCTCCTTGAGCTTGATGGCGAGATGCTCCGTATGAACAGCTTGGCTGTCCATCACCGCGTTTCCCGCCCTCATTTGGAGGCTGAGATTTGCCTCCGCGGGGTTGTACCTTGGGCAACTCGGGTCCGTTGCCTCCAGGTACCTCTCTTCCCACACATGCTGAGCTCGTCCCTCCACCGGAACGAGTGCGTATGGAGTGCCCTCCATAGCCTGCACGTGTAGTTGGCAGAAACGTGACATAGTGTCACGGGCTGCCACTTGCCACATCCCTTCCGGTTGTCTTCCTATCACCGTGACGGTGAATGGCACCCAACCGGGTGGCGTAGGTCCTGCAGGAACCTCGACATGGATCGTCCACGTCTTGTTCCCCCCTTCGCCATCTTCTTTGGAGACGTACTGCGGCATCTGATTGTACCCGAAATATTGGAGCATTTGCCACAATGCTTCCGGGTAGCCGCTACGGTCAGAACAGTGGGAAACTACCCACCCGTTCTCCAACTGTTTATCTGCTGCCATCTGTAAAAATATATTTGAGAAATGTCAAATATTTATTTAAACAGTAAACCATTGAGTTATAACATAAGACATGTCATTGAACCCATAAAACTTGGAAACATAGTTCAAATTTTAAACAAATTTGACTGCTGATCTGCTGTTCCCATGACAGCCCTGACCAGTTTCCATTTCAACCTGATTTAGGCCAATTTAAAAGCAAAACCAATTCTGGAGCTCAACATCAAAATTAAAGCTAACTTCAATAGCTTTCCATAAAGTGTTTGCTTGGCCTCAGATCTGTCCTGGTTCAAAAGTTATGAGATGTCAAAGTTAACAGAATTTCTGGAATCAATTGGACAGCACCTCCCTGCTTTAGGTACTGAATTGATCCAAGAATCCCAGTTAATTCTGTTCCCAATCTGACAAACTTTCTGTTACAAAGTCGTAACCCATCTCATAAGATTTCCAGAAGTACCTCATTTCCTATTTTTGGATTTTTATGCAGGAAGTTATGCTTAATTTACAGAGAGTCTACAGAGAGTCTTTACCCTGTCCTGTTTTCTGGACAGTTCCAACTCTACTGCATTTTTCGAGTGGTTAAGGGATGAAACACCTCTGGACCTCAACAGAAAAGTTGTAAAGCTTTTCCAAAGATTTCCAGAAATGTATCATACGACCCCAATCTCGAAAGAACTCAACCTCTAGCCTCTGATTAACTTCAGCCTTGATTCAGCTGAAAACAGAGTGCTCTGTCCTTAACAACCTATAAGTTGAAAACTTGTTAACTTGGAATATCCTGTTCAAGGGAAGGAGTTACATCAAGTTTTACTACTTTGGAGCAAAACTTTCAAGTTTTAAATGAATTTGTTCATTTAGTTGGGTGTGACGTCGATGCATCACCAGATTATGTCGGTACTACGTCCTCACAAAGAAAAACCTATACCAGACTTAGCCGGCTTCGTTATTTCAGTGGCACTACTCGTCACTCGCACACGGATGCTACACGTCTACCGTTTCATTGTCAGGCTACCTGAAGAAACTCAATCAATCGTCAGACTCGGCTGCAAACCGAGCCCGGAATCCATACAGTTCGTACACCCGGCCGTTATCACTCGCCCGGATGTTCTCAAGCCAAACACGCCTTGAGTTACGTGTTCACGTCTCAGACCACGTGACGGGGTCTCCCATGTTGCACCACGCACGCCAGGGACAGACGTTGCTCGAATACCCCAAACGACATGAAGAGTCGTAGAGGATACTAAAGCGGGTCGGGTTACCTGCCACCCGTGGGGCTCCACCCTTCAGCTTGTGCGCACTGGTGGACAGCGCTTACGTGCACCCCCCAAGACATGAATGTCCCGAGATGCACAATTTTTCAACATAACAAATAGGTTAATAAGCCACTTTCTATATACTAATAACATCCTTATACGGGCTACTAACTCGTTCCTCACTGGATTTTTGAAAAAGAAGACCTTTGTACTGTGTTAAACCTCAAGCGAGCTCTGATACCAACGCTGACACGACCCCGATGGTCCTGTCGAGCCAGGATCACGCTGAGGGGTGCTGCGTTGCACAGCCCCGTATAACACACGTCAAAGGTACAAAGCGGAAGCGGAAATTTTATTACATAAACAAGTTTATGAACATGTTTACATCAAAATACGTTTAGTCTGCACTCGCGGGCGTAGACTACTGTCACACCCGGTTTTTCCGAAGAACAACCAAGTGAATATCACATGTATGCCAGGATCATTTTCTCATACATGTGATGACAAATAGTGAAGCATCATTTATTACAAGCCAGGTGTCGAATATAAGTAAGTCTTACATAGTAAATGTCTCGATGGACAATAATAAGTTCATCACAAGTAAATAAACTAGCAGCGGAATATTATTCTTTTAGGGCTCCATCACAGGCGTTGCCCGGGGGTCTCCATGAACCTAGAAACCTTCCTCGGGTCCAAAGTCTTGGTCATTATACACCACCTCATTGTCTTGACCTGAGCAGCAATATAAACCAACAAATATGAAAGGTTGAGTACCAAGGGTACTCAGCAAGTGTGGGAAAATTATATCATGCATGGCTAGAACAAGGAGAGGTTGAACTCATGGTTAAAGCACTATGCAATTAATACCTATCACCTTAGCTTGTTAAGCACCTACATTACTACACAGGTGAAATGGTCCCAATCTCCCATCCCATCATCATAATCCAATAACCATAACATCATTTCCAATGTTAAGCTCCCCGCTTAACTTCCAAAACCATCAATCCTCTAATCATGAATAAGTCCAAGCCGCTCTTGACCGTGAGCACGGCTGTCATGACAGTTTTGACTCTGCAGAGTTTGTACCACTGTACCCACATGTAGTGATTTCATCCCCCGTTGCCGGGTGGACTAAAAGAACCTCCATTATGCCAGTGGCTACGAACCACATTCACACTTCCCAGGTGTGTAGCCAGGAGATCACTACGAAGCCTTTACAAAGGGATTCCCGACGAGCGTGGGCCCACTGAGGTTTCACCCCTAACAACATACAAGAGGCTCCAACCCCGCTGCAGTGGCCCCCTCTTGAGCCTTGCGGATCATATGGTAGTCCAGCTGACACCTATTCCCCGCACCATCCAACACACCCATACTACACCGGGGATACACCTAATTAATTGGCCAAGCTGCCCCATCTCAGCATGTGGTTGGCACTGTAAAGCCAGGTTACATGCTCCATGAACCGGTCCTTAGGATCCAGGCAAGTACTAAACACAAACCCAAGTCTCGTGCACCCAGCACACAACCAAAACATCCAACTTGCCTTGATCCCTACCTCTACATAACTCACAACATCTCATTCAAGAGTATGGTAAAATAAACTGATGATCTCATATCCCAAATATCCCATTCTAAGCATGGATAAGCATATGCATGTAAATAAATGACATGACAAAATAAATCCCAACCCAAGCTACAAGGAAACAAGGTAATGCAATTCTAGGGAAACTTCCTAGCATGGGTTTCATATTTTCAATTGACAATGCAAATAATTCTAGCTACACATCCTAGCATAGGATCAAAGTGGTCAAGGACACTTGCCTCCTTCTTGCTGCTCTTGAAATGGGTAGTCCTGATCTTGGAAAGGAATAACTTGCTCTTGAGCAGGTTCTACATCATACCATCACACATAGCAAAAGAAAAACAACAATCTATAAGACATCGTTCACACTTCCACTTCATACAAATCACACATTCATATTTATGAAAGTCATTCACAACTATATGTGTTGTGGTTACTCTAGGTGTGTTGATTTGTGGCTTGCATGCACTTTTAATCATGTGTATATGATTCCTACTTTTGTATTCACATTTATGCTTGCATACTTTATATATGAGTTTCCAATTTAAATAATTTTCCTTATATTTATTTACTACACCTTTTAGTTACCAAGTATGCATGAAAAGTATTTTTCTTCTCCATATGTGCCTTCAGAATTTCCACCAACCCTAAACTGAATTCTTTGGATTTTAGAAACTCCATTTATCATTTACTAGTTGCTATATTTTCAGATTTATTTTTCTATGCATAAATGTGTACTTTATATGAAATTAGTAATACACATCATCTAAACAGAATAGGTTCTGGTCCTAAATAATTTAATAACACATTTTGACCTTTGCCTCTGATGTAAACCATCTCATAATTATTTTCCCTATTTTCTAAAACTATTTATTACTTAAAAATGTGTCCCTAATTGTGAATAATAAATTAAACAGACTCAATTCAGTCCAAAATATGTTTTTATCTCACTCCTAAATTTCCTAAACACTCAGAAACTCTTTAACTAAATTTTGACAACTATGTTTGTCCCACTTTTTAATTTTTTTAAACACTAGTTGCATATTAAATTTTCTAAATTAAATACTAAATAGGGCTAAAATAATGAACTCACCCCATTACAGGGTCTATAATATTATTTTCATAATTTCCAGGGGTCTAGCTACCTTTATCAGAGGTGTTTTTCCTAATTTTTATTAAGTCCAGGGGCTAAAACTGATTTTTAAATGAATTTACATGATTTTCTGGAGTTCCAGGGGCTAGATCTGAAATTTCCGGGGCTAGCTCTTATTTCCCGAGAACCCCAGGGGGTAGCACGTAAGAATTCCAGTCTTTATAACGCGGGGCTGACGTGGACCGTCTGATTTTAAACCGACGGCTGAGATTATAACGCCGAACCGGTACGCGGGGTTTTAAAGTCTACCGTGCGATTTAAAATAAACGGCGCACAAGCGGCCACGTCGCTCTGATCGAAAGCGGGCGGCGCTGCCGGCGGCGCACGGCGGCGGGAAGCGGCGATCTCACCGGAAACTTTCGGATCCTCGAGAATTCTGCCTAGAACTGTGATCTTATGGCATAGATCGGTAGAGGGGAGGTCGGGGATCTCACCTCGGGGGTTTTCTTGAGCTCGGAGGTCCTGCGAGGTGATCGGCGGCGAGGTCCGAGGCAAAACCACGGCGAAGCTCGTCGGCGCTGTGTTTACACCGCAAGTCACCGAGTTTTCTGCACCTGCAAGGTTCCCCGGAGGCGGTGGATCAAGACCAGCGAGTTAGATCGGAGTTTCCGAGCTTAGATCGGCCGGAATTCACCGGAGAAGTCTCGGTTCTCACCGGAGTAAAAATCGGCGATCGCGTGGGAAAAACAGAACGGGGCCGGGGTTTTTATAGACGGGGGAGGGCGGCGAGGTGGTTTAGATCATGTCCGTATCCTCCTCGAGCAAAATTCGGCTGTGATCCGCAGCAGTTCCGATCGGTTTGGATTCGGTGAGAAAGAGTCCGGCGCGGCGCGAGGTTGAAGACGAAGCCCGGGTGGGTCCCTCCTGTCAGCGTGAGAAAGCGCGGGCGCGCGGCTGCGGGCTGGCGCGGGGTAAGTTGGGCCGGCTGGTGGGTTTCGGCCCACTGGCCGGTTTTTTTCTGTTTTCTCTTTTTCTTTTTCCATTTCTTTTCTGATTTGAGTTTAATTTGAATTCCAGTTTGAATTTGAATTTTTGCAAAACATGCAACACGTCCAAAAATTTTTAAATTCCCCTCCTACCATGATTTAGTGTTTTGAATCAAAATTTTGGGGTGTTACAGCTCTACCCCCCTTAAAAGAAATCTCGTCCTCGAGATTGGTGTTTCTAGGAAAACAATTCCGGAAATTGTGCCTTGAGCTCATCTTCCCGTTCCCAGGTGGCTTCCTCTTCTGAGTGATGCTTCCACTGCACCTTGCACATCCGGATTCTTTTATTTCTGGTGAGGCGTTCCATTGTCTCCAAAATCTTGTATGGTTGCTCGGCATAAGACAAATCCTCAGCTACATCCACTTCATTCATGGGTAACACCTCTTCAGGCGTCCTCAGACATTTCTTGAGTTGTGACACATGGAATACATCGTGCACGTCCGATAGATGAACCGGTAACTCTAGTTGATACGCCACTTCGCCTTTCCTTTCCAAAACTTGAAAGGGTCCGATGTATCGAGGTGACAACTTCCCTTTCACCTTGAACCGACGAAGTCCTCTGATAGGGGACACCTTGAGATAAACATAGTCTCCCACGTTGAAAACGAGCTCTCTTCTTCGTACATCGGCATAGCTCTTTTGGCGTGTCTGTGCTATCCTCAAGTTGTTGCGAATCTCCCTCACCTTCGCCTCGGCTTCTTGTAGCACTTCTGGACCAAACACTTTACTTTCTCCTGTTTGGTTCCAAAATAGGGGAGTTCTGCACTTCCTTCCATACAAAGCTTCAAACGGTGACATCTTCATACTAGCTTGATAGCTGTTGTTATAGGAAAACTCCGCATACGGTAAGTTCTTGTCCGAACTCCTATTGTTTTTGAGTGCACATGCCCTTAACATATCTTCAAGGATCTGATTGGTTCTCTCCGTCTGCCCGTCAGTTTGGGGATGATAGGCAGAGCTGAAGTTCAGATGGGTTCCCATGGTTTCATGCAACTTCTGCCAAAACCTCGAGGTGAACTGTGTCCCTCGGTCCGACACTATCTTCTTTGGCACTCCATGGTAACACACGATCCTTGACATGTACAATTCTGCCAATTTGGATCCGCTGTAGCTTTCTTTCACGGGGATGAAATGAGCTACCTTGGTTAGCCTATCAATGATGACCCATATTGAATCATACCCGGATTGGGTCCTAGGCAATCCCACGACAAAATCCATGCTGATTTCTTCCCATTTCCATTCAGGCACTTTGAGTGGTTGCAATAATCCCGCGGGTCGTTGATGTTCTGCTTTCACCAACTGACATGTGTCACATAGGGCAACATGTTCCGCGACATCTTGCTTCATGCCATACCACCAATACATGCTCTTGAGGTCCTGGTACATCTTCGTACTCCCAGGATGAATGGAATAGTCGTAATCGTGAGCCTCCTTCAAAATTAATTCACGGATCTCCTTTACTTCTGGCACACAGATCCTTTTCCCGTGCCACACCGTTCCTTGTTCATCCTCTCTAAAACCAGGAGCTTTATTTTCCTTGATGAGCTGTCTGATCTCTTGTATCTTCTCATCATTCTTTTGGCCCTCGCGTATGTCTCGCTCGAGTGCGGAGTCCACTTCCATGGCGATGGCTTCACCACTATTTACTAGACATAGATTGAGCCTTATAACCTCGTCCTTCAATTCTGCAGGCATGTCCTTCAAGCTCAACTTATTGACCTGCACTTTCCGACTCAAAGCATCGGCCACGACGTTTGCTTTCCCGGGATGATAGTTGATGCCCACATCAAAGTAATTGATTAGCTCTAACCATCTCCTTTGTCTGAGGTTGAGATCTGGCTGTGTGAATATGTACTTCAAACTCTTATGATCCGTATATATCTCTGTCCTCTTCCCCATCAAATAGTGCCGCCAAATTTTCAATGCGTGTACCACTACGGCTAGTTCTAGGTCATGTGTAGGATAGTTCTTCTCGTGCTTCCGAAGCTGCCGGGATGCATATGCCACGACATGTCCTTCTTGCATGAGAACACATCCCAACCCATTTCCAGAGGCATCGCAGTACACTGTGAAATTCTTCTGCATATCTGGCATAACCAACACTGGGGCTGTTGTCAATCTCTTCTTTAGCTCCTGAAAGCTCGTCTCACACTGTGGCGTCCAGGTGAATGTGATTCCCTTCTCCAACAGTTTGGTGAGAGGTGTCGAGATCTTGGAGAATCCCTCAATAAACCATCGATAGTATCCAGCCAATCCCAAAAAGCTTCGAACTTCCCCGACATTTTCAGGGGTCTTCCACTTCTGGATATCCTCGATTTTGGCGGGATCTACGGAGATTCCTCCCTCCGAGATTATATGTCCTAAAAAGGGAACTCTCTTCAGCCAAAACTCACACTTGCTCAACTTGGCATATAGTTGGTGTTCTCTCAGCCTCTGCAACACCAACCTTAGATGTTTCTCATGTTCTTCTTCATCTTTGGAGAAGACGAGAATATCATCTATGAAAACCACCACAAATTTGTCTAGATATTCCATGAATACCTTGTTCATGAGGTACATGAAGTATGCCGGGGCATTGGTTAGCCCGAAAGGCATGGCAGTGTATTCATACAGTCCGTACCGAGATACGAAAGCTGTCTTGGGAATATCAGATTGCCTTATCTTGAGTTGGTGGTATCCCGACCTGAGATCAATTTTCGAGAACACACAAGCTCCCCTCAACTGATCAAACAAGTCTTCAATGCGGGGTAATGGGTACTTGTTCTTGATGGTTACCTCATTCAAGGCACGGTAATCCACGCATAGCCTTTGTGTTCCGTCTTTCTTGGGCACAAATATCACCGGAGCTCCCCATGGTGAGGAACTAGGGCGAATATACCCCTTCTCCGTCAATTCTCTCAAATGATCCTTGAGCTATTCTAGCTGCTTGGAGTCCATTCGATAAGGTCTCTTGTATATCGGTGCTGTTCCCGGTACTAGCTCAATTGCGAATTCCACTTCACGGTCGGGAGGCATACCTGGCAACTCCTCCGGAAAAACATCTGGATATTCCCTGATAGTCCTGATTTCCTCAACTTTCACCTCCACTTGATTTAATTTAATGTCCCTCCTAGGCTCGTGTATCGTTATGAACTTTACTCTTGTGCCACTGGGGTGAGTTAGTTCCACCTTTCTGGTCGAACAATGGATGATTCCTTTATGTTTGGTCAACCAATCCATACCCAAAATAATATCTATCCCTTGTGAATCTATCACTATGAGGTTAGCAGTAAATACTACCCCATTAATGTCTAGGTTCACTTTGGGACACACTTGTCTTGTCCTTATTTCTCCACCTGGAGAATTTACGGCTAGCATATGGTTCATTTGTGTGGTTGCTAGGTCATGCTTCTTAACAAACTCTTGAGCAATGAACGAGTGGGTAGCACCAGAATCAAACAGCAGAGTTGCAAGATGTAAATTGGCAGGAAACTTACCAACTACCACGTTGGGTGCCTCTTGTGCTTCCTCCATAGTGACGTGGTTTACCCGTCCCCTCATTACATTCTGCTGTTGTGGCGGCGCAGGCTTCTTCTTTGGGCATTTATGGGCGTAGTGCCCCACTTCACCACAGCTAAAACATTGCACCCCAATCTTACATGCCTGGCCTTTGTTGTCTTGGGGTTGGTTTGGGGGTCCTTGCACTGCTGGTCGAGGTGGATATGCGAGGCGAGGCTGCTGCACAAACTGACGTTGCGGCTGTGCTGGTGCTGCGGGAGGCCTGTAGTTTGGGTTGTACCCTCTTGGTGCTGAATAGGGTACCGCAGCACGGTTCGTCTGCCCCGTAGGTTGCTGCATCATACGTGGGCGGGTGTTGCTCCCTGAGGCTTGATGTGACCACCTGGCCTTCCTCTTATTCTCATTTTCCAGGGCCTTTAGCTTCCTTTCTACCACAAATGCTCGGTCCACCATCTTTTGGAAGCTTTCATACTCATTTGAGGACATTGCACACTGCATCTCTGCGGTAAGTCCTTCCATGAAACAATCTTGTTTCTGCTCATCAGTCTCTATGTCTCGTGGGGCATAACGGGATAGTTGAGTAAATTTAGTGAGGTATTCCCTCACCGTCATGTTTCCCTGCTGCAGTCCCAAAAACTCCTTCCTCTTGTTTTTGAGTTCACCTCTTGGGATGTAATGGTTGCGGAAGCTACGCTTGAACTCTTCCCAAGTGATGTTCTCAGGGTCATGATGGGCGGCCACGTAGGCGGTCCACCAATCAGCAGCAGGTCCATGCAATTGATGAGAGGCAAACAGCACCCTCTCATACCCTTGGCATTGTATAATCCTCATCTTACTTTCAATGGTCTTCAGCCAATCATCTGCCTCCAGAGGTTCAGCAGCACTTGCAAACTTGGGAGGTTGAGTTCCTAGAAACTCACTCAACCTTGGTTGGCATGGTGCAGCTTGTGGAGGTGGAACTTGATGCAAGTTGGCCACCACTTGAGTCAAGTTCTGGATGAGCTGATTTTGATTCTCCAGCATTTGGTGGAGAGGATCAACTTCTTCACGGCGACCACCCCGGTCCTGGCCTCCAAAAAGATGAGGGTTGCATGCCTCATCGTTGTTGTTGGCGGGGTTGGCAGCACGTCCTTTTCTTCTTCCGGCCATCTGGCAGAATCAACCAATGTTAATTTGAAAGCATTTAGTATCATCTTACTACTTTCATTTGTTTGTACTTTGAAGTGTTGAGGCTTTGTTATACTTTTACGAGGGTTCATATCTCACACCAAATAAATGCACTATTATTTCATGTGGGTTCACACACCAAAGCAAAACAATCTGAAGACGAGGCTGTGGACAATTGCTCATGGCTTCCACAACTCACGTCACACACCAAGCATTAACACACCATTAACTTTGTAACGACTCGACTACTCGACCTCTTGCTAGCTAAAGGAAAGACTCTACACTACTCGTTCTCTTGAGCTGGCTCCTCGGGATCTTCCTCCTCATTTCGGCTACCTTCTGACTCTGCTTTGGGTGGGGAGGCTGCTGGTGGAGAAGTGCGACGACGCCTGATCGCTCGGTGATCCGGGGAGTCAGGAGTCCATGTATCATTCATGGTGACACACAGTTCATTCCCATCTCCTCTTTCTCTCGCCTTTAAGCAGGCTCGCAGCAACGCCTCCGTTTCCTTCAGGGTGTCTCGGACATCCTGAAGCTCTTGTTGACACTCCTGCAGTCGAGTGCTGAGCATAGCAGCATCCTCCAAGCACAAGTCCATGTGCTCATGGGAAGTCCCTTGCTGCATCGGTGGGTACTTGTACTCCGTGGTACCACTCTCACGTTGGAGGACATACATGTACTCAGTTTTGTCCAAGTGGCGACGATAGATGTGACTCTGGCAGGTGATGGCCTCCCAGGTGACATCTTTCTCCGCATCGACCTGTGTCGCTTTACAAGCTGGAGAGTGGTGGATCTTAAGCAGCTGATTTTCGTGTATTATCCTCATCTCTGAACTCCATTCTTCCCTCTTCTCACGGATGGTCCTAGTGGAGTTATAGTGGATGATTAGCTTGCCCGTATTGCCGGCGGCTTCGAGCATACGCCGAAGACGGCGCAATAAGCCTCCTACTGCCAATCCGTAGGAAAGGTACGTCACCGGACGGCTCTCCTCTCTTTCGGCAAGGGCAACTACGGGAACTCTCCCTCCTGTGGACTTGCGAGCGGTGCGAATCATGCGAACCATCTAAAACAAAAAGAATTTATAATTAGGTTAGATAAACTTTTTTTTAAACAAAAATCCTATTTTGAATGAAAATTTGGGGTAAGATGAAGAAAATGACTCCTTAAATAACACTTTTCAACCCACACCTTGGAAAATAGTTTTTAAGAAAATAGGGCACTTAAATACATCCATTTCTACCTAGGTCCACGTTCCTACGGGCAACCTTGGCTCTGATACCACCTCTGTCACACCCGGTTTTTCCGAAGAACAACCAAGTGAATATCACATGTATGCCAGGATCATTTTCTCATACATGTGATGACAAATAGTGAAGCATCATTTATTACAAGCCAGGTGTCGAATATAAGTAAGTCTTACATAGTAAATGTCTCGATGGACAATAATAAGTTCATCACAAGTAAATAAACTAGCAGCGGAATATTATTCTTTTAGGGCTCCATCACAGGCGTTGCCCGGGGGTCTCCATGAACCTAGAAACCTTCCTCGGGTCCAAAGTCTTGGTCATTATACACCACCTCATTGTCTTGACCTGAGCAGCAATATAAACTAACAAATATGCAAGGTTGAGTACCAAGGGTACTCAGCAAGTGTGGGAAAATTATATCATGCATGGCTAGAACAAGGAGAGGTTGAACTCATGGTTAAAGCACTATGCAATTAATACCTATCACCTTAGCTTGTTAAGCACCTACATTACTACACAGGTGAAATGGTCCCAATCTCCCATCCCATCATCATAATCCAATAACCATAACATCATTTCTAATGTTAAGCTCCCCGCTTAACTTCCAAAACCATCAATCCTCTAATCATGAATAAGTCCAAGCCGCTCTTGACCGTGAGCACGGCTGTCATGACAGTTTTGACTCTGCAGAGTTTGTACCACTGTACCCACATGTAGTGATTTCATCCACCGTTGCTGGGTGGACTAAAAGAACCTCCATTATGCCAGTGGCTACGAACCACATTCACACTTCCCAGGTGTGTAGCCAGGAGATCACTACGAAGCCTTTACAAAGGGATTCCCGACGAGTGTGGGCCCACTGAGGTTTCACCCCTAACAGCATACAAGAGGCTCCAACCCCGCTGCAGTGGCCCCCTCTTGAGCCTTGCGGATCATATGGTAGTCCAGCTGACACCTATTCCCCGCACCATCCAACACACCCATACTACGCCGGGGATACACCTAATTAATTGGCCAAGCTGCCCCATCTCAGCATGTGGTTGGCACTGTAAAGCCAGGTTACATGCTCCATGAACCGGTCCTTAGGATCCAGGCAAGTACTAAACACAAACCCGAGTCTCGTGCACCCAGCACACAACCAAAACATCCAACTTGCCTTGATCCCTACCTCTACATAACTCACAATATCTCATTCAAGAGTATGGTAAAATAAACTGATGATCTCATATCCCAAATATCCCATTCTAAGCATGGCTAAGCATATGCATGTAAATAAATGACATGACAAAATAAATCCCAACCCAAGCTACAAGGAAACAAGGTAATGCAATTCTAGGGAAACTTCCTAGCATGGGTTTCATATTTTCAATTGACAATGCAAATAATTCTAGCTACACATCCTAGCATAGGATCAAAGTGGTCAAGGACACTTGCCTCCTTCTTGCTGCTCTTGAAATGGGTAGTCCTGATCTTGGAAAGGAATAACTTGCTCTTGAGCAGGTTCTACATCATACCATCACACATAGCAAAAGAAAAACAACAATCTATAAGACATAGTTCACACTTCCACTTCATACAAATCACACATTCATATTTATGAAAGTCATTCACAACTATATGTGTTGTGGTTACTCTAGGTGTGTTGATTTGTGGCTTGCATGCACTTTTAATCATGTGTATATGATTCCTACTTTTGTATTCACATTTATGCTTGCATACTTTATATATGAGTTTCCAATTTAAATAATTTTCCTTATATTTATTTACTACACCTTTTAGTTACCAAGTATGCATGAAAAGTATTTTTCTTCTCCATATGTGCCTTCAGAATTTCCACCAACCCTAAACTGAATTCTTTGGATTTTAGAAACTCCATTTATCATTTACTAGTTGCTATATTTTCAGATTTATTTTTCTATGCATAAATGTGTACTTTATATGAAATTAGTAATACACATCATCTAAACAGAATAGGTTCTGGTCCTAAATAATTTAATAACACATTTTGACCTTTGCCTCTGATGTAAACCATCTCATAATTATTTTCCCTATTTTCTAAAACTATTTATTACTTAAAAATGTGTCCCTAATTGTGAATAATAAATTATACAGACTCAATTCAGTCCAAAATATGTTTTTATCTCACTCCTAAATTTCCTAAACACTGAGAAAATCTTTAACTAAATTTTGACAACTATGTTTGTCCCACTTTTTAATTTTTTAAACACTATTTACATATTCAATTTTCTAAATTAAATACTAAACAGGGCTAAAATAATGAACTCACCCCATTACAGGGTCTATAATACTATTTTCATAATTTCCAGGGGTCTAGCTACCTTTATCAGAGGTGTTTTTCCTAATTTTTATTAAGTCCAGGGGCTAAAACTGATTTTTAAATGAATTTACATGATTTTCTGGAGTTCCGGGGGCTAGATCTGAAATTTCCGGGGCTAGCTCTTATTTCCCGAGAACCCCAGGGGGTAGCACGTAAGAATTCCAGTCTTTATAACGCGGGGCTGACGTGGACCGTCTGACTTTAAACCGACGGCTGAGATTATAACGCCGAACCGGTACGCGGGGTTTTAAAGTCTACCGTGCGATTTAAAATAAACGGCGCACAAGCGGCCACGTCGCTCTGATCGAAAGCGGGCGGCGCTGCCGGCGGCGCACGGAGGCGGGAAGCGGCGATCTCGCCGGAAATTTCGGATTCTCGAGAATTCTGCCTAGAACTGTGATCTTATGGCATAGATCGGTAGAGGGGAGGTCGGGGATCTCACCTCGGGGGTTTTCTTGAGCTCGGAGGTCCTGCGAGGTGATCGGCGGCGAGGTCCGAGGCAAAACCACGGCGAAGCTCGTCGGCACTGTGTTTACACCGCAAGTCACCGAGTTTTCTGCACCTGCAAGGTTCCCCGGAGGCGGTGGATCAAGACCAGCGAGTTAGATCGGAATTTCCGAGCTTAGATCGGCCGGAATTCACCGGAGAAGTCTCGGTTCTCACCGGAGTAAAAATCGGCGATCGCATGGGAAAAACAGAACGGGGCCGGGGTTTTTATAGACGGGGGAGGGCGGCGAGGTGGTTTAGATCATGTCCGTATCCTCCTCGAGCGAAATTCGGCTGTGATCTGCAGCAGTTCCGAACGGTTTGGATTCGGTGAGAAAGAGTCCGGCGCGGCGCGAGGTTGAAGACGAAGCCCGGGTGGGTCCCTCCTATCAGCGTGAGAAAGCGCGGGCGCGCGGCTGCGGGCTGGCGCGGGGTAAGTTGGGCCGGCTGGTGGGTTTCGGCCCACTGGCCGGTTTTTTTCTGTTTTCTCTTTTTCTTTTTCCATTTCTTTTCTGATTTGAGTTTAATTTGAATTCCAGTTTGAATTTGAATTTTTGCAAACATGCAACACGTCCAAAATTTTTTAAATTCCCCTCCTAACATGATTTAGTGTTTTGAATCAAAATTTTGGGGTGTTACAACTACGCATCAAGTCACGTTCAGCCCTCGAACGTGTCCTTGCTAGCACACACACACACTAACTCTGCGGCGTGCATGACTCCCACTCGACGGGGTTCCCCTCCTGGGGTTCCGTCTCCTCTTCGGGAGTCCCTTCCTCATAGAACCCTGCAAAAGCTTCAAACACAAGCAGTGAGCACGAAGGCTCAGCAAGTCTGACCCGTCTCACCTAAACATGGAACTTCTACATGAGGGTAATGGGTTACATGAGGTAAAAATCATTTGCAAGGACTCGCCTAATTAGTAGAACCTTATTTTCAAGTTTTAGCAGCAGGTTGTGGAGAACTTTACGCTAAGGAACATGAGAGAGCCGCAATCAGACAAGAAACACATTTCTCTCATGTACTTTGCCCAAAGTTGAAAAGAACTTTAGTTAGCTCTAAGCTACATCATATCATTAACAATCAATGTCCAGCTTTCAATCAGCAACATTTTAACATGTGACTAGCCTGTTCTTTCTACGTCACGGTACAGTGAACAAGTGGTACTCACTGACCACGAGGGACGGCGATTATAATCGATTTACACCTGCAGGGTTACCCGAACAACCCGTCACGTACGCCCGTACTCGATGTTGCCTACAACAACCATCACGGACGCCGTACGCAACTACCTTTCACCCGTCAGCCAAATATTGAACCGGTCCCATCGTCCCGAGCAAGAGGTCTCTGCACGCGCATCTCCGTGCCGCCAGCCGATTTACACCTCAAGCTCTCAACCTACCCTCTGAACGACGGCCAATGCCTCAATACCCAGCTACCCGAGTTACATCAGTTTCCCGGTTCCCATATAGCCGGTAGGTCTTCGGTACTGTTCTAGCTTGTTCAACAGGCCCGCACACGGCTCGGTCCTCAATCGACACAAGCGGAGCTATAGCACACAGGCCCCAAAGTCCTGCTGCCCTTACTCTCCGCTCGGTCTCATCTTTCTTGCCATGTATATCATGTGCTATCTCTACCCGAGCAATGTGCCTCTAGCCTATTCTCGCGAGTAGTTCCAACTACTCGACTTGTACCGAATCCTACTCTATCCTAGCAATGCAGTGGCTAACGAGGTTTTCAATCCTAAACCCAACCCATGGTTTTCTTGGCTATGCAGTTGGGTTTCCAATCAAGACTCTAATGCAAAGAACAATATTCAAAGATGTGCTCAAAACAATAATCATTTGTAAAAAGGTTAATGCAAACCGGAGCTTGCCTTGCTGCTCTTGGTCGTAAGCTAGCTGCTCCTCCGGAGTAACGAAGTCTAGGACTTCGGGTTCCTCCTCGACCTTAGCGACTACATGATATAAGACATACATGTATTAATTTAAATGCATTTATTAAGTTTTAACTTGTGAAGCTTATAACCTTTGCTAGATAGACCTAATGACTGTGAAACTTTTACTGTGGCTTGGTTACAACCTAAACAGAGACTTGGTCAAGTTTTAGTTGCAGCAAAGCTCAATTGAGCCCTCCACAATTAATTATGTCTTTGACCTTAATTAAAGGCTTTTAGGGTGTTCTAAGGACTTTCATGAAACAAACTATGACTTTCTGAAAACTAGATTTTTAGAGGGTTCTAATGGAGTTGGTCTCACTTAATTTGAAGGTTCCTAGCTAAAGTTATGAGCTAAACAATTTCAGATAAATTTCTGAAAATGTTTCTGAACATTTTCTATTTTCTCTGGAACAGTTTCACTAATCACACCATTAGGTGGATCAGATGCGCTCAAATGAATCTGAAATTTTTATGGTAGTTCAGGGATATTGTGGTGAACATCCCAGCAAAATTTCAGGATTTTCCTCCAAAGGATTCTCCAGTTAAAATTCCTAACAGTTTAAATTTTGAGGAATTAATTCTGGAGAATTAAGGAATTTCATGAAGTGAAACTTGATTTTCTGGAAAGTACTCAGAGAGCTGAATCCAGCAAAATTTGGTTCACTCAATTTGGAGCTTTCTAGCCAAAGTTATGAGGATTTGAAGTTTGAAGTAAATCTGAAAATCAGGGAAAAGTTTAAACTCGCGCGTGGGCCCAGGGGACACGCGTCGCACGCCTAGGCGATGGCACATCGCGGCCCACAAGGATTTTGCGTGCCAGCACACCCGATCCCGGCCGCAGCCGGATCCCGATTCAAAATATCTCCCGCTGACAGCTGGGGTCCACCCCCTTCTTCAACCTCGCGACACCCGTGCCCCGCCGCCGAGGGATCTCGCCGGAGAGCTCGCCGCCGGCTGCTGTACAGCTCCAAACTTCTCGATTCTGGCCGCCCCTGCCTACTTTTACTCGGGGAACATGATCCGAGGGTCAGCTGCTCATGACAACGGCCGGAGCATGGTCGGCGACGAGCCGCCACCTCATAATGACTTCGGCCATGTCGGCTGACTTCTCTAGCACCTCAGCTACTTGGGAAATCGGTCGGGGAGCATCAGTGGACCTCAGAGAAGGTCGACATGAGCTCGAGGCAGCTCGGGGAAGGCCCGAAATAGGTCCTCACCGTGCGCCCGATGCTGCCCGTTCGTTCCGCCATTAGTATACCTCAAATTACACCGGGCACAGAGGTTCTCCGGCCCAGAGTTGTGAAGGCAACTTGTGCGTTACCGTGTCTAGCTCGTGTGAGAGCGGCCTGAGGCCCTATAATCCTTTCTAGAGCACGAATTAAACAGAATCGTACCCGAAGGTCATTCTGCACACAGAAAGGGGAAAAGTGGAAATTCGCCGCCGGTGAGCAACCACTCGAGCTGTGGCTCGGGGATGAGCAGCACCGGTCACCCGCGCGTCCAAGGGTGCCTTGGCTCGGGCGTGACAACGCCCTGGTTGGGCTGTCCACGAGAGCCCGAGGTGCGGCGGTTCCAAGTTCCGAGTTTGATCTTTCGGCACAGACGATATCAATCGGTTTCAACCGAATTCTAGCAACGAGGAGGATGGAGGAAGGTCTCTAGTACCTTGCTGGGGCTCTGGAGTGGACGGAGGATGCTGCGATCGGCGTTCTCCGATCAAGTCCGAGCTGCGGAAGTTTTCGGCCGGCGCTGAGTTCTTGCGGGGAAGAACGGCGGTACCTCAGCCGAGGAGGGGGGCAGGCGCCTTAAGAGGGCTCTGCACCGCCTCACGCCCGCACGTGGGCAAGCAGCTGGTGGCGCGGCGGCTGGCCTCGGTGGCGATCACCGCTGCGGCTCGGCGACCCGAGTGAAAAAGTCTCAGTCGGTTTGATCTGAGCAGTGGCTGACATGTGGGTCCCACCTCCAGTTTTAACCTCTGAAATTTACTCCTAATCACTGTTGTAAACAGTGAACCCCATACTACCCTTGGCAATTCAAATTATTCACCCATGAGCCATTTGAATTGATCAAAGTTCAAATGAGGTTTGGTTTGAATGAATTTCAGCACAAGTTCAGTTTGAAATTCAAATAAAGTTTGAATCTCTCCCCCTTAGCTCATGTCAAGATCAACTCCAAATGGAGTGAAAATTGGTGTGTGAGCTCACAAAAATGTGCTGAGTAAGAATATGCCTTCCACTTTTAAATTCATAGGATAAAAACAGTTTGAATTTGAATATGGTTTCAAACTGCCCTCTTCCTATCTATACCCAAAATGACCTCAAAAAGGTATTGAATTTGGGTGAAACTTGGCATGGACATCCTTAGCAAAGTGTAGGAGTTTTCATATGTCCAGCCCATCTATATCACATGTGGGAAATACCACTTTTGCAATGTATAAGTTTGTTCTCTAATGAGCATGTTGATAATTGTTACTTGCTCTTCATTTGTGTTCATCATTCTTCCTCAAATGAGGTGTGTGGTGTGGTGATGAACACTGCAAATGTGTGTCAAAAACTGAGGCCCTTACATCACATCACTCAACCGAACCCGTGTGTCCCAAGCCTATCTCGCGAGTAGATTCCAACTACTCGACTTGTACCGAAGCCCTATGAATCTTTAAGCATAGCCTTTCTACTCGAGATCCTAAACACTACCCGCACTCTTCTAGGAACCTTTGGTTATGCAAGTGGGGTTTCATTCATCCTATACCTAATGCACATACATATTTCATATGACACATGTAAACAAAATAAACTTATAAAAAGGTTAATGCAAACCGGGGCTTGCCTTGTTGCTGCTGGTCAGGGGTTAGTTCCTCTTCCGGAAGGAGGAAGTCCAGCACTTCCGGAGTCTCCTCTTCAATGGCTACACGTTGAATACAATACTACATGTAAATTTAAATGCAATGTGTGAACTTAAATACATAATTGCTAATAACTCTAGCTAGCCCTCCCCTTTGGTTCTGAAATTTTTATGGTGGATTGGTAGGGGCCTAACCCGAGTTGTGACCAAGTTTTATTTCAAACAAAGTTCAATTGAACCTTGTACAAATAAAAGCCTCTTTGGTCAATAATTGAGCCCCTAAGTAATTCCAGGGTTTTTCATGGCTCCCACCATTACTTTATGGAAACTAGAATTTAGGACGGTTCTAATGGAATTGGTTTCATGTCATTTGAAGAATCCTACAGAAAGTTATGTTCTAATTAAGATTGGAGAAAATCTGAAAAATGTTTCTGTACATTTTTCTATTTTCTCTGGGCAGTCCCCTTAATCACCCAATTAGAGTAACTAAATGAACTTGGATGAGTCTGAAAATTTAACTGGGATTCAGGGATTTTCCAATGAACCTCTTAGCCAAATTTCAGAATTTTTCATAAAGTAGTTCTCCAGGTAAAATTCCCAACAGTTTAAAATTTAGGGATTTAATTCTAGAAAACTATTCACTTTCATGAGCTGAAATTGGTATTGCTGGAAAGTACTCAGAATCCTGAGTTCAGCAAAATTTGGTTCACTGAATTTGGAGCTCTCTAGCCAAAGTTCTGAGGATTTGAAGTTTGGAAGAATTTTGAAAATCGGGGGAAAAGTTTAAACTCTCGGGGCCCGCGGGGACACGTGTCGAGCGCAGAGGTGTCCGGCACACCGGGGATACCACACGTGTCGAGCGTGGAGGTGTCCGGCACACCGGAGCTCACAGGGTATTCGCGCGCCAGCACAGCCGATCCCTGGCCTCACCCGATCCCAATTTAAATTCTTCAGCCGCTGACACGTGGGCCAGCCGGCCTCGTCTTCCTCCCGCCGTTCTCTCGCGCCCGCGCCGCCGACCTCGCCTGAGCAGACTCGGGGCTCGCCGGCTTGCCGCTGCCGGACCTCCCATGGTCTGAAAATCGCCGCCAGGGGGGTTGTCGACGTCGAGGAACACGTCGGTGGTGACAGGTCGGTCTGGGGGTGACCGGAAGTAGCTCGGTGACGTGCCGCGGCCTGGGTTGAGGTTCGACACCGTTGACCGTGGTTTCTAAACCCGCCAACACCTCGAACAAATGGCCCTACAGCATCAGTGTACCTCTAGGAAGCTCGACAAGGTGTCAAAAGGGTTCAGGGATGGCGGCAAGTCGGTCGGCACCGTGTGACCGATCGTGCCCGCCATGACCGCCCTCGATCGAGCTTGAAATTCATCACTCCTAGACAGTTCCACGCTACGGATGCAGAAAATAACTTGATTGCTGGCTAGTCCAGCGTCTATGTGCAAGATTCGATGACCTCCGAAAGATCATAGAGCGAGAATTTAAAGAAACCGTATCGGAAACTCGGTTTACGGTCGCCGGAACAAAAACTGGAAATTCTCTGTGAATTCTTCACGGTTGGCTTCCAAACTTGGAGGAGAGCAGCACGGTGGTCGCGCGCTCCTGTTGCCTCTCTCGCTGGACCGTGAAAACGCCTGCGGAACGCTGCCCACGGGCGCCTGACTCTCGGCTGAGGCTAGGTCACCGCGGTGGCGATCGTCTTTGGGCAAAAGGAGGTCGGAGCTCGAGGTTTCTGGCGTTGGAGAGGTGGAGTGCGAGCTCAGGTGGTTGTCTAGCAGCTCAGGGACGAAGGAGGAGATGGTTTTGCTGGTTTTCCCGATTGAGCAGAGAGCTGTGGCGAGAAAACAATGCCGCTGCTCGGGTTTGCCCGCGAGAAGATAAAGCCGGCCGACTCCTGCTCGGCTGAGGCGGTGCTGTTCGCGTGGGGGCGCGAGCCAGCCGCCCTGGGGCGCCAGCGCGCGGAGAGGGAAGCAGCTGGTGGCACCGGTAGCTGCTCGGTGTTACAGCCGACAGCTGCTCGGTGGAATTTCCCACCGAGACTCTGACTTTGGGTGCAAGTTTCTCCTTCTCCCCTCTATGACATGTGGGTCCCACCCGGGGTTTTAACCTCTGAAATTTACTCCTAATCACTGTTGTAAACAGTGAGCCCCATAATACCCCTGGTGATTCAAATTATTCACCCCTGAGCCATTTGAATTGAATAGAATTCAAATTGGGTTCGGCTTGGGTGAATTTCAGCACAAGTTTAGTTTTTAATTCAAATAAAGTTTGAATTCGTCCCACGTAGCTCATGTCAAGATCAACTCCAAATGGAGTGAAAATTGGTGTGTGGGCTCACAAAAATTTTCTGAATAAGAATATGAAGCTAACTTCTGAATTTGGGTGATGAAAGTTGCTGCAATTTGAATTTACATTCAAATTGGCCTCTTTTTCAAATAACCCAAAAAGTGCCTCAAAAAGTGTTGGATTTCTATGAAACTTGGACTGAACCTTCCCAAGACTTTTTAAGTTCTAGGGGTGAGCTCAACCTCTCATGTTCCTATGTCCAAATCCCACTTTGTGAAAAGGAAGACTTTCCCCTATAATCACTCTTTTGATGAAGGTTACTTGCTCTTCACAATATTTCCTAAGATATCCCCAACGAAAACTGTGGTGTGGTGAGGTGAAGAAAAGTTTTTGCAAGTCCTTTTTCTTGGGCTTTTACAGAACTTATCCATGTACTCCATGAAGACCTTGTTCATGAGGTACATGAAGTATGCAGGTGCATTCGTTAACCCAAAAGACATAACAGTATATTCATACGAACCATACCGTGTCCGAAAGGCAGTCTTGGGTATGTCGGAGGGCTTAATCTTCAGCTGGAAGTATCCCGACCGAAGATCGATCTTGGAGAAGACTCGGGCTCCCTTCATCTGGTCGAACAGGTCCTCTATACGGGGCAGAGGGTACTTGTTCTTGATCGTCACCTCGTTGAGATACCTATAGTCCACGCACATCCTTTGGGTCCCATCCTACTTTTCTACGAAGAGCACGGGGGCTCCCCAAGGTGATGAGCTTGGACGTATAAAACCCTTCTCTTGCTGCTCTTGGATTTGCTTCTTGAGCTCCACTAGTTCATTGACGGGCATCCTATATGGTCTCTTTGCTATAGGTGCGGTTCCGGGTACTAGGTCAACGGAAAACTCGATGTCCCGGTCAGGTGGCATACCGGGAAGTTCTTCCGGGAACATGTCCGAAAACTCTTGAACCACCAGAATGCTGTCCAAGGTTACTTCTTTGACGTGGTTTAATGTTGCCTTGTTGGTTGCCGGTTGGGCTGACTCAAACTCGATACCGGTACCGTGCTCGTTAGTCAACTGCATGCTCCTCTCAGCACATTGGATTACTCCGTTGTGCTTACTTAGCCAATCCATTCCGAGTATTATGTAAATCCCTTGGGAATCCAAGACAATGAGGTTGGCAAGGAAGTCTACCCCCCTTATTTTAAGGTTTACTTTCGGACATACTATATTAGTCCTCATCTCTCTACCGGGAGAATTAACCAACATAGTATATTTCAAGTGTGATATGGGTAGATTGTACTTGGCAACATACTTGGATGATATGAAGGAATGTGATGCTCCAGAATCGAATAAAATGGTGGCTGGGTTGGAGTTGGCAAGGAACATACCAATTACGGCGTCTTCAGCCTGTTGCGCTTCCTCAGCAGAGACATGGTTCACGTTGCCGTGAGCGTATTTCTGCTGTCCACGGTTTCCTTGGTTGGTCCTCCGTTCGGCCGTGGGTTCTGCTTGGGCACATTGCCTTGCTGTCCAGGACCTCTCCTCGGGCACTGGCTCGCAAAGTGTCCCATCTCCCCGCATGCAAAGCATGCCCTGTTGCCCACGGCAGCAGGTACGTTGGGGTGGGGGTTTTGAGCAGGAGCGCCCATGTTGGGACGAGGCACAGGAGGTAAAGGCACACGAGGTGCTTGTGCAACAGGTCATTGCTGTGGTGTCTGATTAGGGCGGTATGCAGGAGCGGTCGATCCATACTGCGGTGCAGCTGGGGGCATGTACCGAGGTCGTACGTTGCTCCCTTGTGGCTGGTATGGCATCTTCCTCTTGCCCTCTCGCTCGATCTCTCAGATCTTGCTTTCAACCACTATAGCCTTATCAACCAGCTTCTAGAAGCTCGCGTAGTCATTGTTGAGGAGCTTAACCTGAATCTCATTGTTCAACCCTCTCATGAACAGGTACTGCTTCCGTTGGTCTGAGTTGACATCTTCGGGGGCATACCGGGACAGTTGCGTGAACTTGTTGAGGTACTCATTCACGCTCTTCTGTCCTTGGCAGAGACCTTCGAACTCTTGTCTCTTGAGCATCATTGCACCAACAGGGATGTAATGAGATCGGTAACTCTCCTTTAACTCAGTCCAAGTGATCGTCTCCAGGTCGACATGAGCGTTGCACAGGGCATCCCACCAGTCAGCGGCAGCTCCCATGAGTTGGTGCGACGCAAAGAGAACCTTCTCTCTGTCATTGCACTGAACTATGGCAGGCTTCTTCTCCATGGACTTCAACCAGTCATCGGCCTCCATGGGGTCATTAGCTTGAGCAAAGGTAGGCGGTCGAGTCCTCATGAACTCTCCCAGCCTGTTATGAGCCGGTGGTGGTGGCGGTGGTGCCAGAACAGGGTTGTTGTTGTTGGCCTGCAACTGACCCAAAGTTTGGATCACGGTCTGCATAAGCTGATTCTGCATGGCATCAACCGTTCCAGGTTGTTCTCACCAGCTCCGGGGTTAACAGGAACTTCATCATGGCCATCCTCTTGCTTGCCACGGACATTCCTTCCTTGGCGGCCGGCGTTTCCTCTCACCATCTGTGAGAGTGAATGGAATAGAATAGAGGTTAGAAGGTTAGATAGATCCCCCTAACTATATGCATCAAGGTAGATAGACTATATATATTAGCCCATATGAGGATGTGAACAAGTGCCGAGGCACCTCACACCTCTTTCTTATGTGTGGATATGGACAACGCTTGAGATGTCCCACAACTCACACTAATCACACAATCACAAACAATCATCACAAAGGCTCACACAACTCCTATTCAAGGCTTATTCAATGGCAGTCCTATGTGGTTTAGGGTGAATACCAATCTGTGACTTCACCCTATGTCAAGGTGGTTTGGGGTAATACCAATCTGTGATCCAACTATGGCTTCTCCTAGGCTTGCATCCTATGGTCACCGTGGCTTCTAACACCAATCTGTTACTTGGGATGCGTCCTACAGTCAACGTGGCTCTATAACCAATCTGTGATCATTCTAGGTTTGTGACCTACAGTCAACCGTGGTAGCATGGTACCAATCTATGGATTGTACCAATCTGAGACTAGGCATGGCAGCTTTAATATCAATCTGTGACCTATCTAGGCCGTGTGATCTACAATCAACCCGTGGCAGGTTGATACCAATCCGTGTCTGATACCAACTTGTGTTTTTTATCTAAGCGTGTAACCTACCGTCAACCCTTGGCTCTGATACCAATCTGTGACGCCCTCGTTTCTGTGGAAAACCACAGAACCAAGAACAGATGCATATGTGTGCCCAGGATGTTCATCACATATATACATATGTTCCACGAACTGAATTCAGAAATATATTACCACGAATAACAGGGTTTATTACAGTGTCTCATGAGTCTTGGACTTGTGCTAGCAGCGGAAGTCTTATCTTAGCAGCGGAAGTCTAAATCTAGCAGCGGAAGTCTTTATTCTAGTGCGGAAGCAATCTAAGCAGCAGCAGTGGCTCCATCTCTACTCCATCCCCACAGGCAAGGTTGAGGACAGATTACACGCCTAATGCTCCACTTGGTCTTCATAATAATCTTCTCCTGTTGCTGATGATGAAATAATAATGCAAGTTTGAGTACAATGATGTACTCAGCAAGTGCAGGAAAATATGACATGTAGCTCACAACAAGGAAGGTATAAAAAGGCTCATTTCAGAAAGAAAAGTTTATTTCTTAAAACACGATAAAAACAGCAACTTAGCTTTAAGTGAATGTAATCCCAACATGTATTAAAATACCAACATACCTCCATTACGATTCATCCGTTTCCATGTCTCAACCATACATTAATCAACTTTGCTCATGAATACCATCTCGTATTCACTACCATCTCACGAATACCATCTCGTATTCGCTACCATCTCATGAATACCATCTCGTATTCGCTACCATTTCATCTCATAAACCATTCTACCTCACACCGAGACCAATCTCGTTGCCACGACTCAACAGTCATGCAACCAATCTTATCACCCGGACTCAACAGTCCCGAAAACCAAACCATAACCAATACCATATCCAAAACCATAACCTCCCAAAAACCATCCCAACTAATCATGTGGGTTGTCCAGTCGCTCGTGACCGTAGCTCGGCTATCATGATAGTTTAAGACTCTGTAGAGTTTGTATCACTTTACCCACAAGTTTGTGATTTCGTCACCCGTCGGCGACTGCAGAACCTCCATTATACCAGTACACAACCGTCGGTGTATGGTGAAGAGATCACAAAATAGCCTTTACAAAGGGGTTACTAGATGTATGGACTCACTAAGGTTTCACCGGCAGGCTAGAATCTCCAATTCTCCCACCCACAGGCCCCCGCTTGTGCCATGCAGTTCCCAGGGCAGTCCTCACTCGACTCCCATTCCCCGCGCCTTCCACCGTCCATAACAATCTAGTAACTTACCTAATTACTCAGCTAAGCCGCACCCATACTTGGTCTTGTGGTGGCACTGTTATCCTGGCATGGCTCGCATGAACCGGTCCTTAGATCTACGGCAAGTAAACCACCATCTCATTCTGCCTCATTCACAAACCTAGGCTTGCCTAGATGTCCCTCCAATCCATGTTCATTAACAACATCAGTTTCTCATCATTCTTACGAGTGTAGTTAGCTAGACACATCTATCTCGCTTCCCAAAATCCCATGGACTCAGCGAAACATGTAAGCAAAACCATACCTGACTCATAAACTTCCCTAGTGACAAGGGTGGTTAACAAAACTAGTAAACTCCTATGATAGGGTTTCCCATCATGTTTGACTCAAGCACACACACACCTTTTCACAACAAAACAGTTTTACAAAACATAGGATCAATATGGTCAAGGGGCACTTGCCTTGTTATTGCGGTTCCTGTTGCTCTTGGATCTCGAAACCTTGTTGTTGCAGCTCGTCGTAGACAGCTCCCTGAGTTTGTCCTTCTATACACGATTACACACATACAAGATTCATAACAACCAATACCATGCACAAACTTTAACCAGATGCGACGATGCATATGCATGTAAATCCTATGGTGCAGCTTTTATTAGATCGGTTGTACGTGTCCTTGTACGTTTGCATGGGTTTTACGATGAACAGAGGTGTAAAGATCAATTGTGGACGTGGCGATGATATTGACTTTAGATCAAACCGATCAACACGTGATTTGTCCACGAAAAAGCTTCTGCTCGAAAGGAATCGAAGAACAGATGCAAAGAAAACACGATGATGTCGTAAGGTGGTATTGGAGACCTACCTTACGTTCTTCGTGTCCTTCCTCCTAGAAGAATAGATCGTTGGCTCTCCTCCGGCGATGTCAATCGTGATCCAGGCTCGTCGGCGGTCTCTCCGACGGTTGTACTTCGGCGAAAGGGTTTACTCCGCGAGCTGGGGCTATGGCTCTAAGTTGCCGGCTCAGGAGGTGGAAAAGAAGTTCGTGGTTGTGGCCAAAGGTTTTCGGTTTTATTTATAAGAGGAAAACAGAGAGTCCTCCTCTGATCGGAATTCAAACAAGAGTCCTTTTCAAATTGTTTTTGAATCTTAACAACTTATCTTAGATTGATTCAGTGCGGTAAAATTGTGGAATTCATGTCGGTTTCCTCCCGTACCGGTATTCCCACGCGTACAGAGGAAAACCGCTTCAGAATCACGTTACCTTCGCGGCGGTGAGCTTTGGAAGCTCCACGTGTCCTGCAGGAACCTGGGCTCTCTCTTCTGCACAGACAAGCTCCGGTTGTGTCGCGTGTCAGGCGGGCGAGACCTCCCTCTCCTTCAGAGGTGAACTCCACGTGTGCCACGTGTCCTGGCAGGCGGAAACCTCCCCTCTCTCCAGAGACGAGCTCCGCATGCGCCACATGTCTGGTGGGTCGGGACCTCCCCTCTCAATAGAGGCGAGCTCCGTGAACGCCACGTGTCAGTTCCGGACCTCCCCCTATCTTCGGAGGTGGCTCCGGATGTGCCATGTGTCAATTTCGGACCCCCCCTCTCTTTGGAGGTGGCTCCGGATGTGCCACGTGTCCTAACAGCGCCAGACTTCCTTTCTTCTCAGAGACGAGCTCCGAGATTGATACTTGTCCATCAGTAACGGAGCTCCCGGAGATGAGCTCCGGAGGTGACACGCGTCCACCAGCGTCGGACCTCCCGGAGGTAAGCTCCAGAGGTGACACGTGTCCGATAGTGTCGAACCTCCCGGAGGAGAGCTCCGGAGGTGACACGTGTCCCATAGGACCGGACCCCTCGGAGGTGAGCAACGAGAGCGACATGTGTCTAGCGGGGCCGGACTCTCGGAGGTGAGCTCTGAGAGAGACATGCGTCCCGCGCGGCTGGTCCTCTCTCTTCCACGGTGACTAGCTCCGCAGCCGACACGTGTCCTGCAGGACTGACCTCGCTTCTCCGCAGAGGCTAGCTCCGGGGGCAACACATGTCCCACGGTGTGGGACCTCTCCCCCTTCACGGGGATGGGCCCTGAGCCTGCCACGTAGCCAGTTTAGCGGCGGACCTCTCCCCTTTGCGGGGATGAGCTCCGAAGGCGCCACGTGGCCAGCGGGCCGGGGGTATTGTCTTCGGCGCTCTCTGTGAACTAGAATTGGCTCTTTTTGGCTATCTTTTTTATTCTTTCTCTGTTTCAACTTATTTTAAAAATGTTTTTCTACATGGAACGTGGATACATGCAGAATCCAAAAATGAGGGTGTCACAGTTCTGTTCTTTCTCTCTACAACACCGTTTTGTTGAGGTACATATGGTGAAGAAAATTGATGATCTATTCCATTTTCAGCACAAAAGTGATCAAACGATTGATTTTTAAATTCGGTTCCGTTATCACTTCTAATTGCTTTTAAAGATCCTAGGTGATCAATTGACAATCTAAGAAATAAGGTTCTAAAGTGACTAAAAGTTTCATTCTTAGATGCCATAAAATAAACCCAAGAGTATCTAGATAGTCACCAACAATCACAAGAACATACCATTTAGCTCCGAATGATTGAACACGTGAAGGTCCTACGGTGTCAAGGTGCAAAAGTTGACCCGGTTCAGTTGTCATGGTCATTGTGAGAGGAGCATGTGAACCTGCAACCATCTTAGCATGTCTATAAGAAGAGCACACAATTTCTTTGTCCCCTTTAAGCTTAGGCAGCCCACGTATGCGATCAATAGCACTAACACGTGTGAGATAATCAAAGCCTACGTGACCAAGTCTACGATGCCAGAAATATAAGTCTTTTGAATCATTACCAACTAGACATCTACGCATAGAGAATGACATATTAAAATAAGCTTTAAAAACTCTTCCAAACCGGGACATATTAAAAATGAGCTCACTATTTGAATCTACGACCTTGCAATAATTTTTAGTGAAAATAATTTCCATATTTTCATCTAGCAATTGTGAAACAAAAAGCAAGTTGTATTTCAAATTTTTAACATGTGCTACATCTTTTAAAGTGTAGTGATTATTTACTCTAACCGAACCCTTAGCAATTATAGGAGTTGAATAATTATCGGTAAAAGTAACATTTTCTACATGTGACACAAAAGAGAGGGAGGAGAACCATTCTTTGTTACCGGTCATGTGGCGTGAGCATCCTTAATCCACGATCCAAATATTCTCCTTCCTCAAGCGTGTAACCTACATAGAAGTACAATACGTCGATGACTCAATACTGGGGTTAGTCAAAAGGCATTTAGGAATCCAGTACTGAGTCATATGACGTCCAGAAGAAGTAACACGCAAAGGCTGAGACAACACAGCAGGTTTATGAGCCAAAATTTGAGGATTTTTGTACCCAACTACTGACCTACGAGGTGTTACATGGGTAGCACTAAAAACAGTAGATCCGGAAGCAAACTTTGCATGTTTTTGACTCATTACAGCAGGTTGCATATTCCTAACATTCGGTTTAGCATACGCAACAGGTTTTGCACAGTTGTTATGTGATCTAGCAATCATTCTTTCCTTTTTCTGTTGCTTAGTTAGTCTATGACAAAAATATATGACATGACCATCTCTACAACAGTAGGTACAATGAAATTTAACTTTATGTTCATGTCTAGATGAGCAGACAACATGTTTATTTGAATCCGAATGAGACAACACTCCTGCAGATTTAAAAATCACTTCTTTTTGTTTAGGAACTGTTTTAATCAAACCACTTCATAATGACTTTACAATTTTAGGTGGATGTGCTTTAGCATGAGCATGGGAATGAAAACCTAAACCAGTTTAATCATTGCATGATTTAGAAGAATTCAACAGCAAGTTCAGATTCTTATTCCCATTATAAAACCGCTCTAGTGTCCTATTCATGTCATCAAGTTTCTTAGACAAGTATAGTCAGTTTTGACATGAAGTTTTTCCTTTTAGTTTGCAATTGGAACAATACTTAACTTCATGAGAACGTAAAGCATTGTTCAATATAGAAATTTCATTCATAGCATCTTGTAGTTTCTTATTAAGATCATCACAAGTAGAACAATGCAAACCAATTGTAGAACAACAAGCATCTTTCAAGTTTTTATCATTAAGTGCAGCAAGCTCTCTGTTCTTTTCAATCTCTAACTCAAGTTTATCAAGTGTGGAGGTATGTGCACTTCTTAGAGAGGACAATTATTCATATATTAAATCACATGAGGAACAAAAATCATCACTAGGAATCAAATATTTCAAACGATTAATTTCAGATCCTAGTGACTCAATTTTAACAGCATTGTCCCTAAGCCTTTTGTCCTTTTTCTTAACTATAACAGTAGCACGAGAAATAGCATCACACATTTCTTCGCAAGTAGGACATACCTCTTCATTATCGCTGTTGTGTTCTGCCTCCTCCATACTTGATCTTGACTTGCCCGCTATGAAGCATAAGTTTGCCAAATCATCTTCATCTTCGTCACTTCCGATGTCCACATCACTCGAGCCAAGTTCTTGAAGTGCGGAGATAAAACTATTTACCAATTGGCGTCCTATAAAATCCTTCTTCTTTTTCTTATCGTTTGCAGAGGAGTGCTTCATCCTAGTTTGCTTTTCATCATGGGAAGTAGGACCTGAAAGGTTAGGGCAATCCGTACGAAAACGTCCTATCTTAACACATTCGAAGCATCGTTGAGGTCTGACACTTCTTCTCCTTCTAGTTCTCACATTTTGCAATGCTTTTGAGAACCGAGTAGAGATGAGTGCAAATTCTTCCTCTGGAAACTCTTCAACCTGTTCAAGGATTAGAGAGGACAACAAAGAAAGTGTACCACAAGATGAAGATTGACTAGAGCTAGGCATGTCACGTTGTGAAACAAATGCAAGAGACTTGTTGGGGTTCTTACGTGATATTATGTCAATTTCATGAGTTTTTAACTTAGAATATAGCACATCTAATGTAAGTGTACTCATGATAGTAGATTCACGAATAGATGTAACTTTCATCTCCCAAATTGACATGTCTAATGCACCTAGTAATTGCATAGCATTTTCAGCATCTGAAAAATTAACGTTGACACTACGCAAGTTGCTGAGAATTTTATTGAAGCGAGCAAAGAGGTCATCGATTGACTCACAGGGTTGCATATCGAACCGCATGTATTCTTTCTTGAACATATATTATCTTACCTCCTTGATGGTGTTGGATCCTTCGTGGTAGTCACAAAGTGCTTTCAACACATCGTATGCAAATCAGAGGTGTGCAACACGGTTGAAGTCACTTTGAGTTAATCCTTGTATGATCAAGTTCCGTGCTTTGTTGTTGTTACCAAAATCAATCTTATTCGTAGCCGTGACTTGATCGTTTGCTGGCACGTCATTAGTCTTGTACAACTTTTCCCATATTGTGAAGCCTTGCGCCTGGATGAAAGTCTCCATATATGCCTTCCAGACCTGAAAATCAATGCCACTGAAAACACAAGGTTTTGCGTAGTATTTCTCCATGATGATTAGTCAAAACACGTGCAAATCACAAAGATTAGAGCACTGTGGCTCCGATACCAATTGTAGGATCGAAGAGCACGTGAAAAGCTACCAGAGGGGTGTGAATGGTAGATTTAAACTTTTTAGCGGAAGCAACAAAAAACCCCTCGGTAGAAAATCGATCTGTTAAAGAAACCGTGTATGCGACTGGTCTAAACGTGTTAAACCATTAAAAAAGTAGTATATATTATACAGAATCAAGTCACGAAGACACGACAACAAGAATAACGGAAATCCATCAAGAAAAACTCAAGTTATGATCGAAAGATCAAACGAGGGTTAATCTGTTCTACTCGAGTAAAAACCAGATCTGCAACACTGCAAAGAAACTCGTGTAGATCAGAAACTACAAATCCACTGACCGTAAAATTTTTACATATTATATATAATCAAGTTGTGAATACAACCCAAAAAGAATCACGTCAATTGGATCTGTAAAACTCGAGTTATGATCAAAACACCAAAGCACTGTCGTGCTGTCCAGAAACTCGACGAGAAAGACTTGACAAAAACAAGTCGGACAAAGAAGGCACAAAAGCTCCTCTAAATTATGAATTTTATTGATCAAAACATAAGAGGAACAACCCAAGGTCCTCTTGCCACGAGCTCTGTCCTCCCTTGCTTATATAACCAGCCCGGAGGCCAACCCAATTTAAACTAGGACTCTAATCCTACTCAGTTTCTGAATCGAAACTTTCCATAACTGCTCAAGACTCTTCTATACGCAGATAGAAGCAATCTTAAGACTTCCAAACACCTTAGGAACGTATCCCACATTACTAAAACAACTCAACTTCGTGTCCCATATGAAATCCTATCATAAGTAACTCAAATCTTTCCATATTTGAGCCATAACCGACTCAGCCGCAGCCTGAGTCCAAAATCCAGCCGGTTGGACCTTTCCTACCAATTCTTTACGTCCACATATCTTCATCACGCCTTGGAACCATGTTGCCACATCCATGCACTCCTTGCACAAGTGCAAACACCTTCCAACAACGTACATGATACCTTCATATGCATTGTCCTTGATCCAAACACGCTGCGCGACCTCCCGATCAACTCAACCACAATTCCTTCCAAACTCGGTTGTTGAACCTAATCTTCTCTCTAAGCCTTTTTAATGGATCCCGTCCCCAGCCATATCTTGAACTCAAGAAACACCTGCACATGAATAAACAACTAATACTTTCGAGCACAAGTCCGTGACTTGACTCACGATAGTTCCAAAAACTACAACACCTTACGTGAACACCTCACATAAGCATGTTGCAAACCATAGCAAAATGTTAACCACCGTAAACAGTCATAACACTTCAAAAACTTAGTAAAAGAATACTAAGCAAACTTTACATAGATGTAAAGCAAGTTCAAAACATTTGCATGGTAAAAACAGAACCATTGCAATTTAGCTCCGGACCTTGCCAAAGCTAACCGGACCTTGAGCCGGAGCTTACCAAAGCTAGCAGAACCTAGCACCGGAACTTACCAAAGCTAGTCGGACCTACCGCTGGAGCTAACCAAACACATGTCGGACCTAGCCATAGCAAGTCGGACCTTACGTCGGATCTTGTCGGAGCTCGGACCTAGAGTAAGACCTTGACAAAAAGAGTGTTTTGGCAGAATTCAAAACTTTTATCGTCATAGCCAATGTATTCAGCACACATAGGTCTCACATCTTCACCTTGTTCATTAATAATCATGGTCTTCCATGTAGGACATTCAGCAGCAATATGTCCACAACTTTGGCACTTGTGACAATTAGTCACTCGGCTATGCGAGGAGGATGCAACCACCGACGCAATAGATGGGGCTGATGTGCTTGCAGCGTGGAGTTATTCTTGCTGAATTGTAGTTGAAGAAGCAGTATAAACTGATATCTTCGCAGCACCAATAGGTGGAGAATACTTAGCTGCAGCGCCTTGAGATTTATCCACAATAACAGAGGTATAGGGTTGCTGCCTATGGCACAAATCTGAGATAGATCGGCTACCATAGGAGCGACCATGTTCTCCAACATAGTCAGCACCCCGACAGTGATCATGCTGATGATCAAATTGCCCGTGATCTACAAAAGGGTTTTCATATCTGTCATAATAATAATCATGTATCTTCTGCTCATCACCAAAGCGAATATGTTGGCCTTGACCATGCCCTTGAGTTCTTCCTCTACGCTGATATTTGAGACCCGCACGTCTTCCATCACCATGACCACCACGATCATTTCTGAAACGGTTACGAAAACCAATCCCAATATCTGAATTTTTTTCACCAAATTCTTCATGTTGATGTAGTGGAGCCCTTCCACTGGCTGGTGGGAGATGTTCATTAAACATCCTTTCCATGATCTCTAATAGTGAGTTTCTGAATTGGCGTAGCTCGGCTCGTGAAACTTGTGGTTCTTTTTCAGAATTACTGCCACAAACGACTGAAGCAGATCCTGCCATGTTAGAACAATGGAGGGAAAATGGTATAGGAAAATTTAGTGGAATCACACAATCTCACCACTTGCTTACCAGAGTTCTTACCTGTTCTCAAGGACTGTGAGTGTGCAAAATGTGATAGTATTTCTTGCTGTGATTAAGCGGTTGAAAGGTTCACAAGTCGGGAGATCCGGTTACGGATTTTTGTGGAGCTTGGATGGCTAAACAAGGAAGGCTTGTAGCACCGAAAATCAAGTATCACAAACCAAGTCAGAAGATGAGTAAAACTTTGTTGCCCAATCTGAAAATTCTTTCAACAATGATTATAATCTTGCAGCCCTATAAATCTTTCTCTTTTTTCTCACTTGTCTCTTTTCTTTTTTTTTGTTTTTTTAAGCAAACAAGATGCGGGCTGACCAACACAATGTAGATGGATATGTCAACAAGAAATGATGCAAATGACACAAGATCAGCGGTACTACACAAAGGTTTGGTTACTTTTTGCGGTGGTTTAGTGGAATATAGGTATGACACGAAAAACACGAGATGGATAACCGAAAAAAATGGTGATAACAAATGGATGATATGAGGATCGTACCTACTGTGTAAACCTGAAATCTGATACCAAATGATAGGGTGAAACCCAAGGGGTGGTTCGATCTTCACGGCAGTAGGTACGACGAAGGGCAAATGGAAAGATCTGACAGCGGAACGAACAATGGTAACTAGCTGAAAACAGCGGGGTAACTAGCTTTATACCTGCCAAGGTTGGATTCGACCAAGTGACGGGGAGAGAGGGACCGAAGTCTTTGAGAACTTTGACTCGATCTCCGAACGACCACAGAACCACAATCCGAGATAACTAGCTTTATACCAGCCAAGGTTGGTTGCGACCAAACAACGGGGAGAGAGGCACCGAAACCTTGAGGATTTCAACTCGATCTCCGAATGATCGGAGAACAACAAACCAGAAACTAATCCACATAAAAGGCCCGGAAGCCTAGAGCACGAGTTAGGGGATCACTGAGGGATCACTTCACAAGTCCATGAAGAACCAGGAAGAACAAAGGTGTGCAAGGCACTCAGAATTATTTTGTTTATCAAATGATCAATGGTTGTTTTTCAAGGAGAACAAGGGTGATATTTATACTAGAACAACCCTCCTAGCTAGGTGTGAACGGAATTCACCATGTTTTGAGGTGGGAAACCAGCTACTGAGCAATTCACGAAGTAGCCTTTGATCCTCGCGCGTCTTCTCACCTTGTGCAGTCTTTAGTAATTTATCCATAACTTCTGCTTGGAAAGTCCAAACGATGCACCATTTGTTGTATTGGAAAGTAGACTTGATAAGCTTTCACACCATATGTATTATGGGCCATGGAATGTGACAGATTGGTACAGAGTACACGTGAAGTTGAGGTTGCTGCAGTGTACCCATTCTCAGTTCGAACAGGGCGAACTATCGCGCCAACGAAAGTTCGGATAGTGCGAACTGACTTGGTTCTTTTTTGTGCCAGCCAATGATGTTATTTCATGGGTAAACCTAAGTAACACGTAATTACACGACTTAGGTAGCATATCATTCTTATAAATAATAAAATATAATCCAGAGAGGAAAGAATTCACCTCTTGTTTAAATTTTTGAACACGAGTGTGCATAGCAAGTCCTTAATAAGCTCGTGTACGTGTATGTGATGCAAGGATGTCCACATCACCATGGGCACGTGTCGGCTTCGTAGCTCAAGCGCATGTGGCAGCCCCGGGACTGACCTCGGGGCCAAGGGCACGTGGCTACGTTGGCACCGCCTCAGTGGGGCAGGCGAGGTCTGGGCTGTCTTTTTCCCTCCACGCCGGGGTACCCGGTCTGCAGGGTACCGACAGTGGCCCCCAGGCCCATCTCTGGGGAGGAAATGAGCCCGCAGGTGGGGCCTCCATCTTTCCTGCATGGTGGTTTTTGAGCCTGCACTTTGGAAACCGAAACGGTGGCAAGATCCCGGCATAGGGGTGTGTTGTTGTACCTGGGAGACGAAAAGACCACACATCCTCGGTGTAATGAGCGTATTCACCAGTGAGACAATTGGAACTGTACCACTCCCAACGTTGGGCTTCGCCAGAATACCACTCCAACAGATGACTCGCTAAAATACCATTATAATTGTGACCAGTTCGCTCATTTACCATCGAGACATTATAACTTGTCTCACAACCCCATTTTAACAGAAAAGAATATAGAAAAAGACCAAAATGCCCTTAACTTTCAAGTGAGTGATGTGAGTAAGAGAGTTAAAGACATTTTTGTCTTTTTCTATGTTCTTTTTTGTTAAAAGGGGGCTGTGAGACAAGTTATAATGTCTCAAGTGAGTGATGTGAGTAAGAGAGTTAAGGGCATTTTGGTCTTTTTCTATGTTATTTTCTGTTAAAATGGGGTTGTGAGACAAGTTATAATGTCTCGATGGTAAACGAGCAAACTGGTCACAATTATTATGGTATTTTAGCGGGTCATCTGTTGGGAGTGGTATTCTGGCGAAGCCCAACGTTGGGAGTGGTATGATTCCAATCGTCTCATTCGCCAGTCATAGCGGCAGCACGTTGTCGGAGTAGTGGAGGCGTGTATGCCCTTAACCGGCGGGTCGTGGCGACGTGCTCGGGGGGTTTCCCCGGGGTATTACTGCGGCTGCCCTTGGGTCGGCCACTGCAGTTCCACCACGTCGCTTTTCTAGGGAACCGCCGGACATTCCCGAGAGGTTACCCGCCTGGCCCCCAGTGTCTGATGGGTGGACCTAGGTCCTACCCATCTTTGGGGGAAGGGAGTAGCCTGCGACGTGCGGCGGTGGAAACCCAAACATCGTGCCTGTTTTCCTGCCAGAGGTCACGGGTGTTCCACCATGCCGGTTTTCTCAGGAACCACCGAACGTTCCCGAGAGGTTTCCCGCGTGGCCCCCAGCGTCTGACGGGTGGACTTGGGTCCTACCCATCATTGGGGGAAGCGAATAGCTCGCGACGTGCGGTGGTGGAAACCCAAATGTCACGCCCATTGCCCTGCCAGAGGCCGCGGGTGTATAAAAGGAGGCCTTTCGGAGAAGGGCAGTACCTTCTTACCTCTTGCAGTCTTCACCTTGCGCGCTGGAAGCATTCACTTCCTAGCGATCCCATCCACCTCACGCCTAATGCCCTCGCACCGGTGATCATCTTCGTCCACTTTTGCGAGATGTTCGTGTGCGTGCGGCCCACGGGGCGTCTCTTCAGGGTGTCCTTCTCCTTGACGGTTCTGGATAGAAGCACAAGCCATCCGGATGGCTTGCTGATGGCAGAGGAAGCCGCCAGGGATAAGATCCCTGAAGGACTTGTCGGAGGAAGGCTTGACCTCCATGAAGGACTTGTCAGAGGAAGGCTTGACCTCCCTGAAGGTCGTCACCTTCTTTTGGTCCCGCCATATCATCCTTCTCCGGCCAGGCGTCTGGCCCACCCGACACTGGACGTCATCAACGTCGCTGTGCGGCAGATCGGTGATGCCTCACAGAATTTGAGGTGTCAGACTGATCCGTTTGCTGACCATCCCTTGGGCTACAGAAATGGATTGCTTCTTTGCACAGAGATTAGCTTGGGGGAGAAGGGACAACCAAGTCTGCCATTGGGACAACCAAGTCTGCCATGGACCAGGAGATTGCTTGATTTGTAGCTACTAAGTTCCCCACTTACCTTGTATCCCCCTTTGTATGCCGGAGCTCTGTCATTAATGAAGACTTTTTTGTTTCAAGTCTTGTGTGTTTTCTTGATGTAGACTTTGGACTCTTGGCAGCGCAAATGTCCAGAATGACTTAGCCGAGGTGGATAGCTCTTTGCCGATGTCCCGAGCTTGTTCCTATGGGTCCTTAGCAGCGCAAGGACCTAGAGCGCTCTGGTGGTGTGGATAACACACCTCTCGGGTCCTTGGCAGCGCAAGGACCCGAGGGAACCTCGGCTAGTGTCTTCAGCTTGTCGTAGCCGGAGCTCCGAGTCTTTTGCTTGCTACCGAAGTGGTCCGGTGTCCTGCCCGCATGATTCCCCGTGAAGGCCCCCTGGTAGGTGTGGCCCTTGAGTTGGAGCGCAGCTACCAAGTAGACCGGAGGAAGCAGGACATCAGCATCGGTCCTCCTGGGAGTTCCAGGATGCCAAAGACCTGTTCGGACCTGCAGATACGACAGAAGAAAGGGAGTAGGTGTGCTCTCTGGCCAGCCTTTCCTGTTGTTAGTTTTGTTGTGGCTTATGGTACTCAGCTAAGCTGCGGGGCTTGGGTAATTTGATGTGGGTCATATGGACTATGGTTAAAGCCTTGCCTAGGGGTATGAGCCGTCCGGTTCCAAGGTACTGAGCCGTAGCGCTGGACAGGCAGGGTGTGCACGCTTGAGGTACGGAACCAGGCAAAGCAGGCTACACATCCTAGACCTCCCGCAGGCGTAATTCTTCCCGGGGGAGGGACCTTTCGGCGCCATAAAGCCTGCAGGCAATGAGAAAACTAAAGGATCCCAACTTATGGTTAAAACTTGACTCAGGGGTATGGGCTGTCCGGTTCCCCGGTACTGAGCCATAGCGCTGAAGAGGCAGGGTGTGTACGCTTGGGGTACGGAACCAAGCAAAGCAGGCTACACGCTCTGGACCTTCCGCTGGCGTAAGCCTTTCAGGGGGAGGGACCATTCGGCGCCGTAGGGCCCCCGAGCAACAAGCCAACCACAGGACCCCCGTATACACTACAGGTACCTCAAGCAGACCCGCCTGTAGAAGGATAGCACAACTCCTACTAAGGAAAGCACAGGAAAAAGTGACTGGCTACATGGCCAGAGCAGTATGGAAAGAAAGCACAAAAAGAAGAGGGGGCGATGCCTGAGGTCCAGTTACTTTCTTGTCCATAGGCGTGTACCTTCCCGCCCCCAAGTACTCAGTTGTAGCGCAGGGGAGGCAGTGCGGCAGGCTTAGTGTACGGAACTAGGCTAAGCAGGATGTACGTCCTGGACCTCCCACAGACGTTAACCTTTCAGCGTGGAGACCTTCCAGTACCACGGGACCTAGGAGAAGTGTGTAGGACAGGCTCCAGACATGCCATTTACAGTTGATATGCATGAGTGAGCACAAACTGTAAATAGAGGGTACGCAGGGTAAGACACAATTTTCTCTTTTCAGGATTCTCTCATAGAAGGAGACAGGTCGTACAAGAAGGCAGCGACTCGCTCCAGATGACAAGAGTAGCAGGACTCTTCCAGAGCTTAGCTGTTCTAAGCGCTGTTCCTAGACACTATGATACCCTTACAGTGAAAATAGAAACCTACCGCTGCGCTAAGCATAGAACTTATGGAGGTGTTCTATATATTATGGATTGGGTAGAGGTACCCCATCCTACGTGGCCAGGCGGACACACCCGGGGCGGCATACTTGTGTCACTCGGAAGGGACCCTCCCAGCTGGGGGAGAGTTTGTCACCCCCCCTTCTCGAGAAAATATTCACCAAAGCACCAGGTCACCCACCTCGAGCTGTCTACTCCGCACGAACCGCTGCTGATAACGCTGTCGCTTGACAGTATCACGCATTTTGAGAAGCTGATTGCCACCTTCGCTAATCGACAAGGTTGATATCTTCAGTTCTATGTTCCACGTATTGGGTAGAGGTACCCCATCCTGCGTGGCCAGGCGGACACACCCGGGGCGGCATACTTGTGTCACTCGGAAGGGACCCTCCCAGCTGGGGGAGAGTTTGTCACCCCCTCCTTCACAAGAAAGTATTCACTAAAGCACTAGGTCGCCCACCTTGAGCTGTCTACTCCGCACGAACTGCTGCTGATAACGCTGTCGCTTGACAGTATCACGCATTTTGAGCAGCTGATTGCCACCTTCGCTAATAGACAAGGTCGATATCTTCACGCCGGAGCTAGTCCTGCGTGGCTTTATTGTACGATTGGACACAGGATGAGCCCATGGTGATTTCTGAAAGGAGGACGACCTGAGCCCCATACACCAGGAAGAAGGGTGTTTCCTCTGTCGCATGACTAAGGGACGTCCGGCTAGCCCATAGTGCACACGGAAGCTCTTCAACCCAATTGGCATCACGCTTTTTCAAGCTGCCATAGGTGCGCTTCTTGAGTCCCCTGAGTATCTCGGTGATAAATTAGACCGGATGCTGGATGGTCCGGACCCTCCTAGAGGGGTCCAATGTGTCCTCTTGTAGGAGTCCGGGACTGCACCCTGGGAGCTCGAACCCAGATGTGCACTGATTGTCAGGTCTAGTTGGCTGAGACCTGACTAGATCTTCTCGGGGAGGTCCGGGACTCAGGGCCCATAGGCCCCCGGGTCCGGGACTGCATTTCGGGAGCTCAGACCCAGATATGCATTGATCATCAGGTCTGACTGGTTGGGACCCGACTATTTCTCCGTCCCTCAGGTCTCCTGCGGAGTCTGAGTCCTGGGACTCTAGACCAACGGCAGCAGGAGCCTTATCTAGGACTTGAGGTCGATGGAGTTCTGGTCGCTCCGCGACTAGAACCATGCTCACGACCTCAGCTGTAGCAGCGATGTAGAGGAGCAGAGGCTTGCCTTGTTCCTTGGTCACCATGATCGGTAGCGTTGTGAGGAACTTCTTCAGCTCTTGGAACGCCTCATCCGCCTCTTCGACCCATATGAATGGACCGAATTTGCGTAAAAGCTTGAAGAACGGAAGAGCCCACTCTGCCATTCTAGAGATGAACCGACTGAGCGCAGCCAAGCATCCGGTAAGCTTCTGCACGTCTTTGATGCGGGCTGGGGGCCACATAAACCCTATCGTCTTAATCTTCTATGGGTTAGCTTCTATCCCTCAGTGTGATACCAAGAAACCGAGTAGCTTTCCAGCAGATACCCCAAAGACACACTTGTCTGGGTTCAACTTCATGCATCTCGAACGCAGTCTATTAAAGACTAGGGCTAGGTTGTCGAGAAGAGATGCTTACGACTTAACCTTTACCACGATGTCATCGACATACACCTCTACTAGGTCACGAATGAGATTCCCAAATGTTATATGCATTGCATGTATGAAAGTGGGAAGGGCATTCTTAAGACTATAAGACATGGACACAAAGCAGTGTAGACCATCTATTGTGATGAAGGCAGTATGCTCTTCATCTTCCCTAGACATAGGTATTTGGTGGAAACCTGAATATGCATCTAGGAAACACAGTAGGTCACAGACGGATGTAGAATTCACTATTTGGTCTATACGGGCGAGAGGAAATGGGTCCTTTGGACATGCCTTATAGAGGGTGGTGTAGTCGATGCACATTCGAAGCTTCCCGCCGGCCTTGGAGAAGACAACAGGGTTGGCCGACCATCGAGAATGGTGGACCTCTTGAATGAAGCCAGAATCAAGCAACTTCTTGATTTCTTCATGGATGAAGTCTCGCCGCTCGATGAATTGCTTCTGAGGCTTCTGTTGGACCTACCTGGCGTCGGGGTGGATCTTTAGTTGGTGCTCAATCACCTCCCTGGGGATCCCGGATACTTCTGACAGTTGCCATGCAAACACGTTGACATTGGCCCGGAGGAAGGTGACAAGCGTGTCTTCCTATTTGCCACCCAGACTCCCAGCGATTCGGGTGGTCTGGGCGGCATCAGGACCAACTTGGATGACCTTGACTGGTATGTCCTCACCGTTTAAGGGCTGCACATGGGGTGCAGATGTCATCCCTCACTGACGTATGCTTGGAGGTGGCCGGCTAGCTTCTGCGTGACCGGAAGCAGCCTCCTGTGCAGCTGCCAGCGCTTGGAGCTTCTCCAGCATTGAGACAGCCGCAGTGCGGTCTTCATGGATCTTGAAGATACCCCTCGGGGATGGCATCTTCAGGACCAAGTAGCCGTAGTGGGCTACTGCCATGAATCGGTGCAGGACTGACCTGCTGATTAGGCGTTGAAGGGGAGGCTGACCTCCGCAACGTCGAAGACGACGCTTTTCGTGCGGTTGTTCTCAGGCGTCCCGAATGTTACCGGGAGGGACATGCTACCGATCGGTAAGATTGGGTCCCAACCTACCCCGAGAATGGCCTCGAGGGGGTAAGTTGGGATATAGGGATCTGCAGCTTTTTGAAGGCCGCGAGATTGATAACGCTGAGGGACGCCCCACCATCGATCAGCACGTGGTAGAGCTTCACGTTGTTGATGGTCGGGGCAATGAGAAGAGGGAGCTTTCTGGTGCCTGCCATGTTGTTGGGGCAGTCGGAGGCGTCGAAGCTGATCGGCGTCTCCATCCACTAATGGGTTGGAACACCTGCCGCCACCGCTCGACGCAGGGTCTTGACGGCTCGCCGGGACGAGATGTCGGAAGAACACCCATACAGCACGTAGAGTGTGCCGGCCATTTGGTTGTCGGCTCGGCCAGTCCCGCCCGCTTTGGAGCAGGGGGTGGCTTCGTCGTCTCCCGCTAGGAGACGAGGGTGCATCGGGCGAGAAGCCTCACCACGGGAGGTGACGTTCACCATGGTCACCTAGAGAGCGCGAAAAGCCCCCTTCCAGGCATGCCAAATGTTGGAGTGTGAGCTGTGACACTCCTCCCGACCTGCTACAAGAGCAGCCCGCAGAGGTTCTTTGTTTGGAGGGTCTTGGCATCCCTAGCATGATCAGGCTCGAGAGAGCGGGTGAACACCGAGATTTACGTAGTTCGAGCACCGGAGCGTAATACCCTACGTCCACGAGAGTGTTTGCTGTATTGCTCGTGCGTACGAGTATGGGAGTCGCAGGGTTACAAATTGTAAGGGCCTCAGTTTTTGACACCCATTTGCAGTGTTCATCCCCACACCACACACCTCATTTGAGGAAAAATGATGAACACAAATAAAGAGCAAGTAACAATTATCAACATGCTCATTAGGGAACAAACTCACACATTGCAAAAGTGGTACTTCCCACATGTGATATAGATGGGCTGGACATATGAAAACTCCTACACTTTGCCAAGGATGTCCATGCCAAGTTTCACCCAAATTCAAAACATTTTTGAGGTCATCTTGGGTGTAGATAGGAAAGGGGCAGTTTGAAAACATATTCAAATTCAAACTGTTTTCACCCACTGAATTTAAAAGTGGAAGGCATATTCTTGCTCAGCACATTTTTGTGAGCTCACACACCAATTTTCACTCCATTTGGAGTTGATCTTGACATGAGCTAAGGGGGAGAAATTCAAACTTTATTTGAATTTCAAACTGCACTTGTGCTGAAATTCATTCAAACCAAACCTCATTTGAACTTTGATCAATTCAAATGGCTCTTGGGTGAATAATTTGAGTTGCCAAGGGTAGAATAGGGTTCACTGTTTACCACAGCTGTTAGGAATAAATTTCAGAGGTTAAAAGAGGAGTGGGACCCACATGTCAGCCTCAGCCTCAAAGCAAACCGACTGAACCACAGTTCAGTCGGTTCCCGGCTGTTGTGCGCGCGCGCCACCGAAGGGGCCGGCCGGCGCCAGCTCCTGCTGCGTGCCCCAAGCCGGAGGCCAGCCGGCCGAGCTATTTATTCCCTCCCCGGCGTGCCTCAGTCACCATTTCCCCGAGCTACCGACGTGCGCGACTGCTTTTCCCACTGCCATCGCCGCCGCTCGAGTTCCTGCTTGATCAAGCCGATCGCAGCTCCCTCTTTCCATTCCAAGGTCCCAGCAAGGTACTAGCAACCATCCTCCATCCTTCCCATTGATAGAAATCGATTGAAACCGAGTGATATCGGCTGTGCCGAAAGATCAAACTCGGAACTGGAAACCGCCGCACCTCGGGCTCTCGTGGACAGCCCAACCTGGGCGTTGTCACGCCCGAGCCAAGGCACCCTTGGACGCGCAAGTGATCGGTGCTGCTCATCCCCGAGCCACAGCTCGAGTGGTTGCTCACCGGCGGCGAATTTCCACTTTTCCCCTTTCTGTGTGCAGAACGACCCTCGGGTACGATTCTGTTTAATTCGTGCTCTAGAAAGGATTAGAGGGCCTCAGGCCACTCCCACACGAACTAGACACGGTGACGCACAAGTTGCCTTCACAACTCTGGGCCGGAGAACTTCTGTGCCCGGCGTAATTCAAGGTCTACTAATGGCGGAACGCACGGGGGGTATCGGGCGCACGGTGAGGACCTATTTCGGGCCTTCCCCGAGCTGCCCCGAGTTCATGTCGACCTTCTCTGAGGTCCACTGATGCTCCCCGACCGGTTTCCCAAGTAGCTGAGGCACTAGGAGCATCAGCCGACATGGCCGAAGTCGTTCCGATATGGCGGCTCGTCGCCGACCATGCTCCGGCCGTTGTCATGAGCAGCTGACCCTCGGATCATGTTCCCCAAGTAAAAGTAGGCAGGGGCGGCCAGAATCAAGAAGTTTGAAGCTGTACAGCAGCCGGCGGCGAGCTCTCCGGCGAGGTCCCTCGGCGGCGGAGCGCGGGTGTCGCGAGGTTGAAGAAGGGGGTGGACCCCAGCTGTCAGCGGCCGATATTTTGAATCGGGATCCGGCTGCGGCCGGGATCGGGTGTGCTGGCGCGCAAAAGCCTTGTGGGCCGCGGTGTGCTGTCGCTTCGGCGTGCGACGCGTGTCTCCTGGGCCCACGCGCGAGTTTAAACTTTTCCCCGATTTTCAGATTTCCTTCAAACTTCAAATCCTTATAACTTTGGCTAGAAAGCTCCAAATTGAGTGAACCAAATTTTGCTGGATTCAGCTCTTTGAGTACTTTCCAGAAAATCAAGTGTCACTTCATGAGATTCCTTAATTCTCCAGAATTAATTCCTTAAAGTTTAAACTGTTAGGAATTTTAACTGGAGAATCATTTGGAGGAAAATCCTGAAATTTTGCTGAGATGTTCACCAAAATATCCTTGAACTACCATAAAAATTTCAGATCCATTTGAGCTCATTTAGTCCACCTAATGATGTGATTAGTAAAACTGTTCCAGAGAAAATAGAAAATGTTCAGAAACATTTTCAGAATTTTCTCTGAAATTGTTTAGCTCATATCTTTAGTTAGAGACTTCCAAATTAAGTGAGACCAATTCCATTAGAACCCTCTGAAAATCTAGTTTTCAGAAAGTCATAGTTTGTTTCATGAAAATACCTAGAACACCCTAAAAGCCTTTAATTAAGGTCAAGGACATAATTATTTGTGGAGGGCTCAAATGAGCTTTGCTGCAACTAAAACTTGACCAAGTCTCTGTTTAGGTTGTAACCAAGCCACAGTAAAAGTTTCACAGTCATTAGGTCTATCTAGTAAAGGTTATAGACTTCACAACTTCAAAGTTAATACAAAAGCATTTAATTAATACATACATTGTTCTTATCATGTAGTCGCTAAGGTCGAGGAGGAACCCGAAGTCCTAGACTTCGTTACTCCGGAGGAACAGCTAGCCTACGACCAAGAGCAGCAAGGCAAGCCCCGGTTTGCATTAACCATTTTATAAATTTTTATTGTTTTGAGCACATACTTGTTTTCTTTATGTTGTGCATCAGAGTCTTGTTTGGAAACCCCACTGCATAGCCAAGAAAACCATGGGTTGGGGTTTAGGATTGCAAACCCCGTTAGCCACTGCATTGCTAGGATAGAGTAGGATTCGGTACAAGTCGAGTAGTTGGAACTACTCGCGAGAATAGGCTAGAGGCACATTGCTCGGGTAGAGATAGCACATGATACACATGGCAAGAAAATGAGACCGAGCGGAGAGTAAGGGCAGCAGGACTTTGGGGCCTGTGTGCTGTAGCTCCGCTTGTGTCGATTGAGGACCGAGCCGTGTGCGGGCCTGTTGAACAAGCTAGAACAGTACCGAAGACCTACCGGCTATATGGGAACCGGGAAACTGATGTAACTCGGGTAGCTGGGTATTGAGGCATTGCCCGTCGTTCAGAGGGTAGGTTGAGAGCTCGAGGTGTAAATCAGCTGGCGGCACAGAGATGCGCGTGCAGGGACCTCTTGCTCGGGACGATGGGACCGGTTCAATATTTGGCTAACGGGTGAAAGGTAGTCGCGTACGGCGTCCGTGATGGTTGTTGTAGGCAACATCGAGTACGGGCGTACGTGACGGGTTGTTCGGGTAACCCTGCAGGTGTAAATCGATTATAATCGCCGTCCCTCGCGGTCAGTGAGTACCACTTGTTCACTGTACCGTGACGTAGAAAGAACAGGCTAGTTACATGTTAAAATGTTGCTGATTGAAAGTTGGATATTGATTGTTAATGATATGTTGTAGCTTAGTGCTAACTAAAGTTCTTTTCAACTTTGGGCAAAGTACATGAGAGAAATGCGTTTCTTGTTTGATTGCGGCTCTCTCATGTGCCTTAGCGTAAAGTTCTCCACAACCTGCTGCTAAAACTTGAAAGTAAGGTTCTACTAATTAGGCGAGTCCTTGCAAATGATTTTTACCTCATGCAACCCATCACCCTCATGTAGAAGTTTCATGTTTAGGTGAGACGGGTCAGACTTGCTGAGCCTTCGTGCTCACTGCTTGTGTTTGAAGCTTTTGCAGGGTTCTATGAGGAAGGGACTCCCGAAGAGGAGACGGAACCCCAGGAGGGGAACCCCGTCGAGTGGGAGTCGTGCACGCCGCAGAGTTAGTGTGCGAGTGTGCTAGCAAGGACACGTTCGAGGGCTGAACGTGCACTTGATGCTTAGTCTACGCCCGCGAGTGTGGACTAAACTTATTTTGATGTAAACATGTTAATAAACTTGTTTATGTAATAAAGCTTCCGCTTCCGCTTTGTACCTTTGACGTGTGTTATACGGTGTTGTGCAACGCAGCACCCCTCAGCGTGATCCTGGCTCGACAGGACCAGTGGGGTCGTGTCAGCGTGGTATCAGAGCTCGCTTGAGGTTTAACACAGTACAAAGGTCTTCTTTTTCAAAAATCCAGTGAGGAACGAGTTAGTAGCCCGTATAAGGATGTTATTAGTATATAGAAAGTGGCTTATTAACTTATTTGTTATGTCGGAAAATCGTGCATCTCGGGACGTTCATGTCTTGGGGGGTGCACGTAAGCGCTGTCCACCAGTGCGCACAAGCTGAAGGGTGGAGCCCCACGGGTGGCAGGTAACCCGACCCGCTTTGATATCCTCTACGACTCTTCATGTCGTTTGGGGTATTCGAGCAACGTCTGTCCCTGGCGTGCGTGGTGCAACATGGGAGACCCCGTCACGTGGTCTGAAACGTGAACACGTAACTCAAGGCGTGTTTGGCTTGAGAACATCCGGGCGAGTGATGACGGCCGGGTGTACAAACTGTATGGATTCCGGGCTCGGTGTGCAGCTGAGTCTGATGATTGTTTGAGTTTCTGCAGGTAGCCTTACCACGAAACGGTAGACGTGTAGCATCCGTGTGCGAGTGACGAGTAGTGCCACTGAACTAACGAAGCCGGCTAAATCCGGTATAGGTTTTTCCTTTGTGAGGACGTAGTACCGACATAATCTGGTGACGCCTCGACGTCACACCCAACTAAATGAACAACTTCATTTAAAAACTTGAAGGTTTTGATCCAAAGTAGTAAAACTTGATGTAACTCCTTCCCTTGAACAGGATATTCAAAGTTAATAAATTTTCAACTTATAGGATGTTAAGGACAGAGCACTCTGTTTTCAGCTAAATCAAGGCTGAAGTTAATCAGAGGTTAGAGGTTGAGTTCTTTCGAGGTTGGGGTCGTATGATACATTTCTGGAAAGCTTTGGAGGAGCTTTACAACTTTTCTGTTGAGTTCCAGAGGTGTTTCATCCCTTAACCACTCGAAAAATGCAGTAGAGTTGAAACTGTCCAGAAAACAGGACGGAGCAAAGACTCTCTGTAGACTCTCTGTAAATTAAGCATAACTTCCTGCATAAAAATCCAAAAATAGAAAATGAGGTGGTTCTGGGAAGCTTATGAGATGGGTTACAACTTTGTAACAGAAAGTTTTGTCAGATTAGGAACAGAATTAACTGGAATTCTTGGATCAAATCAGTACCTAAGGCAGGGAGGTGCTGTCCAATTGTTCCCAGAAATTTTGTTAACTTTGACATCTCATAACTTTTGAACCAGAGCAGATCTTAGGCCAACCAAATACTTTCTGGAAAGCTATTGAAGTTAACTTTAACTTTGATGTTGAGCTCCAGGACTGGTTTTGCTTTTAACCTGGCCTAAATCAGATTGATATGGAAACTGGTCAGGGCTGTCATGGGAACAGCAGATCAGCAGTCAAATTTGTTTAAAAATTTGAACTATGTTTCCAAGTGTTAAGGGTTCAATGACATATCTTATGTTATAACTCAATGGTTTACTGTTTAAATAAATATTTGACATTTCTCAAATATATTTTTACAGATGGCAGCAGATAAACGGTTGGAGAACGGGTGGGTAGTTTCCCACTGCTCTGACCGTAGCGGCTACCCGGGAGCATTGTGGCTAATGCTCCAATATTTCGGGTACAACCAGATGCCGCAATACTTCGCCAAGGAAGAAGGCGAAGAGGGGAACAAGACGTGGACGATCCATGTCGAGGTTCCTGCAGGGCCTACGCCACCCGGTTGGGTGCCATTCACCGTCACGGTGAGAGGAAGACAACCGGAAGGGATGTGGCAAGTGGCAGCCCGTGACACTATGTCACGTTTCTGCCAACTACACGTACAGGCTATGGAGGGAACTCCATACGCACTCGTTCCGGTGGAGGGACGAGCTCAGCATGGGTGGGAAGAGAGGTACCTAGAGGCAACAAACCCGAGTTGCCCAAGGTACAACCCCGCGGAGGCAAATCTCAGCCTCCAAATGAGGGCGGGAAACGCTGTGATGGACAGCCAAGCTGTTCATACGGAGCATCTCGCCACCAAGCTCAAGGAGAGCACAAGCCGTGGAGATCATTTTGAGAGTGCTCACAGTGCACTCCGCAATGTGCTCCTTCCGACGATCAAGCGACTGAATGAACAACACAATCAGTTGCGTCGTCTGAAGAAGGCAAAGAAGAAGAGCCGTGTTGACATTGCGGCGTTGCAAGAGCTGGTGCAGACCCTAACCCAGCAGAATGAGGACCTTGCTCAAGAGCGGGACGACGCTATTGAGGAAGGACAAGGCTGGGAAGAGGACTACAACCAGGCTATGGACGAGGTGCATGCATTGCAGGACCTCGTGCCCCCGGTATTGGGCGTACCGGTAGTCTTGGGTCTTCCAGCCATGGGAGAACCTGGAATGGGAGAAGAGGTGGTAGACCCCGAGCCACCAGCAGAGGTACCGGAGGAGGACGACCCACAGGAGGTCGAGTTCTACTCCGAGTAGGGGGTTACGGTTGCCAAGTAGGGCAGCTAGGGTAGCGTAACCCAACTTTTGTAATCGGTGACATGTCGTGTAGACAGTAGCGTATGTATAGGTAGTGACGACATGAGCACGACTTCTCGGAGATCCGAGAATAATGTATCTTGTATAAAGTTTATGCTTTATCAATATATGTGAATGTTGTGCAAGTTAATCATGCGTCGCTTCAATACTTACTCCTGTTTATGGAATTTTGAGTAAGACATGTGCTAATTGCTGCTGTGTTGAATTTCAGAATGACGCGTACTCGTGCCAACCCCGATGTTGGAGGTACTAGCCAAGGGGGAGAGACCTCCCAACCACCTCCCGAGGACTCCTCGGGACAGCAGCAGCAACAGCAACAGCAAACACCGCCACCGCCACTGCCAACGGTTACATTGGCCGACATTGTCGCGGCAATGGCGGGTTCACATCAGCAGCATACAGAGCTGCTGCAAACGTTAATTGCGAATACGTCTCGCCCAGAGAGACGTCAAGATCGTGAGGAGCGCCAACAGAGCTCCTACTCTGACTTCCTGGCGACTCATCCCCCTGTATTCTCAAGGGCGGATGAACCACTTGACGCGGACAACTGGCTCCGCGCCATAGAGATGAAGTTCGGGCTGCTCCAAATCAGCGAGCAGCGCAAGACTCAGTTCGCGGTCCAGCAGCTCCAAGGATCCGCGAGCGCGTGGTGGGCCAACTTTTGTGCTTCACAACCCACCGACCGAGTGATGACCTGGGCGGAGTTCCGGACGGCCTTCCGGGCCTATCATATACCGCCCGGTTTGATGAAGAGGAAGACGCAGGAATTCCTACACCTGCAACAAGGGAGCCGGAACGCGCTGGAGTACTCCAGAGCGTTCAACGATCTCGCACTCTACGCGTCGTATCACGCAGATACGGACGAGAAGCGGCGGGACCACTTTTACCAGGGGCTTAACCCGCTCCTGAAGGACAAGCTGGCGATGTTCAATCGCGGCAGCCTCAACGACATAATTGATGCTGCGATTGTTCAGGAAGACTCCGGCAAGGAGTTGGCGGCGGCAGAGCGAAAGCGAAGCGCGCCGCAGAGCAGCGGAGAAGGAGGCGGTCCTTCTCAGAAGTTTCGGATGGTGAATCGCCCACCATCAGGTCCGCGCTGGCAGCCACCACAGCGGTCGATGCCGTTCCGCGGTCGGCCGTATTCTTCACCGGCATTCCGGCCGGCACTGCCAGCACCACCGCAACAACAACAGCAGCAGCGGGCGATGCCGCGTGCGTTTGCACCTCCGCAACGCATGCCGGGCTTTCGTCCACCAAGTACTCCACCAGCAGCGGCCACATGTTACAAGTGTGGTCGTCCAGGACACTTCGCGAGCAGTTGCCCGGAGAGGCAAGGCGGCGGAGTGGTACCACAGTTTCCGGGGAGGAATCAACCCCGGAACCCTACTAATGCGCGGCGGGCAAACCCTAGGCCCGGTACTGTCCACCAGCTTGCCATTGAGGACGTGCCGGAGGGCGAGCCAATCCTTGCGGGTATGTTCCAACTCCACCAGCATCCCGCTATAGTACTATTTGATTCAGGCGCCACGCATAATTTTATTAGCCAAGCTTTCATTGCTAAACACAGCTTGCCAATACTACCCACCGATAGTCCATATTTAATTTGTTCACCGGGTGGGAAGATTTCAGCAAGCGTAATGGTCTCCAAAGCACCATTATGCTTAGCGGGTAGAGTGTACCCCACGTCTCTCATTATCTTAGAGGGACAGAAGGTCGATGTCATCCTAGGGATGTCGTGGTTAAACCGCCACGGCGCTGTTTTAGACACCGTCCTCCGAGTCGTGCACTTAAACTCAGGAGTGCACGGTTCTCACTCATTATTTCTGGACAGTCCAGAAATAAAACTTCCAAGTGTCTATCAAGCCACAACCATCAGATTGGAAGACATTCCAGTGGTCCGAGAATTCCCTGATGTATTCCCGGATGATTTGCCGGGGATGCCACCCGATAGAGAGGTGGAGTTCAAGATTGAACTTGCACCGGGAACCATGCCAATATCCCGAAGGCCGTACAAGATGGCGCCCAAGGAGTTGGCTGAACTGAAGACTCAGCTCACGGACCTTCTGGAGAAGGGTTTTATTAGGCCGAGCTCCTCGCCATGGGGCTGTTCGGCATTATTTGTCAAAAAGAAGGATGAAACGTTGCGGCTTTGCGTGGACTACCGTCCATTAAATGCCGTAACCATCAAGAACAAGTACCCGTTGCCACGGATCGACATGTTGTTTGATCAGTTGGTCGAAGCAAAGGTCTTTTCCAAGATGGATTTAAGATCCGGGTACCATCAGATTAAGATCAGGGCTGAGGACATTCCAAAGACAGCTTTTTCGACAAGGTACGGACTTTATGAGTACCTGGTCATGTCCTTTGGCCTCACCAATGCTCCAGCTCACTTCATGTACTTAATGAACTCGGTGTTCATGCCGGAGCTGGACAAGTTTGTCGTGGTCTTCATCGACGACATCCTGGTATATTCCAAGTCGGAGGAAGATCACAAGAAACATCTGCGTATAGTCTTGCAACGGCTGCGGGATCACAAGTTATACGCAAAGTTCAGCAAATGCGAGTTTTGGATATCGCAAGTGCCTTTCCTCGGGCATATCATCTCAGCGGAGGGTATCGCTGTGGACCCGAGCAAAATCACGCAAGTGCTGAATTGGAAATCCCCGAGAACTGTTCATGAGGTACGGAGTTTCCTCGGACTCGCGGGATATTATCGGAGGTTCATTCCGAACTTCTCGAAGATTGCCAAGCCAATGACAGAGCTGCTGAAGAAGGCTACCAAATATGTTTGGAGTCCAGCATGTGAAGCAGCATTCAAGGCTTTAGTCAAGCACCTGACATCAGCACCGGTTTTGGCGCAGCCAGACACAACAAAACCGTTCGATGTGTACTGCGATGCATCCGGCATTGGGCTCGGATGTGTGTTGATGCAAGACCGAAGGGTGGTCGCGTATGGGTCACGGCAGCTTAGGAATCATGAGCAAAATTATCCAACTCACGACTTGGAGCTCGCTGCCGTGGTACTTGCACTGAAAATGTGGAGGCACTACCTACTCGGTAACCTCGTACATTTATATACCGACCACAAAAGCCTCAAGTACATATTCACTCAGAAGGAGCTGAACATGAGGCAACGAAGATGGTTAGAACTGATAAAGGATTACGAGATAGAGATCCATTATCATCCGGGCAAGGCAAACGTTGTGGCAGACGCGCTAAGCCGCAAGTCACACGTCAATAATCTGACCATCACACCGTTGGAAGAGAGCGAACCACCACTACATGTGATTCCACATGGAGCTCTCTACAACCTAGCTTTGATCCCCACCATCCGTGAAGAGATAGCGGCAGCCCAGAAGAATGACAAGGGCATATCACATTTGCGGAGACGTGTAGACAGTGGGGAGTTGAAATGTTTCCGGAAGGACGGAGACGGCGTCCTATGGTTCAAGGACCGGATCGTCGTACCCCGAAACCCGGAGTTACGGAAGAAAATCTTTGATGAGGCTCACTTATCAAAGTTTTCTATTCACCCCGGCAGCAACAAGATGTATCAAGAACTCAGAAACAAGTTTTGGTGGACACGGATGAAGCGAGAGACTGCAAAATACGTGTCCGAGTGTGATACATGTCGACGGGTGAAGGCAGACCACATGCGGAAACCGGGACTGCTGCAACCACTGGGCATTCCTGCCTGGAAGTGGGAGGACGTGAGCATGGATTTCGTCGTCGGTTTACCCACCACCTTACAGAAACATGATTCTGTGTGGGTGATCGTCGATCGGCTCACCAAAGTTGCCCATTTCATCCCGGTCAACACCAACTACAACGCCAAGAAGTACGCTGAACTGTACATCTCACGGATCCTATGCTTATACGGCGTACCCCGTACTATCGTATCGGACCGGGGCACTTTATTTGTGTCCCGTTTTTGGGAGCAGCTCCACGCTGCCTTGGGGACGAAGCTGATCCGTAGTTCAGCCTACCACCCGCAGACGGATGGGCAAACGGAGCGGGTAAATCAAATCTTAGAAGACATGCTACGAGCTTGCGCTATCGACCACGGCAAGAACTGGGATGATCACTTGCCGTTAGCCGAGTTCTCGTACAACAATGGGTACCAAGCCAGCATCAAGATGGCGCCCTACGAGGCGCTATACGGGAGAAAATGCCGCACACCATTGAATTGGTGTGAGTCTGGCGAGAGGGTTACCTTCGGGATTGATCTTGTCAACAACGCGGAAGAAAAGGTTCGATTAATTCAAGCGAACCTAAAAGCCGCTCAATCCCGACAGAAACAGTATGCGGACCGGAGAAGGCGTCCGTTACAATTCGAAGCTGGAGACCACGTATATCTACGAGTGTCTCCAATGAAGGGCGTAAACAGATTTGGGGTGAGAGGAAAGTTAGCACCCCGATTCATCGGTCCATTCCAGATTACCGAAAGATGTGGATCGGTGGCATACCGGCTAAGATTACCAGAAGCACTTTCCGGTGTGCACGACGTCTTTCACATTTCCCAGCTGAGGAAGTGTCTCAAGCTATCAACTACCGTTCAGCTGGAAGACATTGAAGAACTGCAACCGGATCTCACCTATCGGGAGGAACCGGTGCAGATTATTGATGAAAAGGCCCGAACCACACGCAACCGTACGTTGTGGTTCTACAAGGTTCTGTGGAGTAATCACTCCATGGATGAAGCGACATGGGAGAGCGAAGAATTCCTTCGCACTAACTACCCCGACTTTCTCACGTCGCATATCCGGTAATTTTTCCACCGTCCTCTCTCTCATTTTCACCTTATAATCTCGGGACGAGATTCTTTTAAGGGGGGAGGAATGTAAGGGCCTCAGTTTTTGACACCCATTTGCAGTGTTCATCCCCACACCACACACCTCATTTGAGGAAAAATGATGAACACAAATAAAGAGCAAGTAACAATTATCAACATGCTCATTAGGGAACAAACTCACACATTGCAAAAGTGGTACTTCCCACATGTGATATAGATGGGCTGGACATATGAAAACTCCTACACTTTGCCAAGGATGTCCATGCCAAGTTTCACCCAAATTCAAAACATTTTTGAGGTCATCTTGGGTGTAGATAGGAAAGGGGCAGTTTGAAAACATATTCAAATTCAAACTGTTTTCACCCACTGAATTTAAAAGTGGAAGGCATATTCTTGCTCAGCACATTTTTGTGAGCTCACACACCAATTTTCACTCCATTTGGAGTTGATCTTGACATGAGCTAAGGGGGAGAAATTCAAACTTTATTTGAATTTCAAACTGCACTTGTGCTGAAATTCATTCAAACCAAACCTCATTTGAACTTTGATCAATTCAAATGGCTCTTGGGTGAATAATTTGAGTTGCCAAGGGTAGAATAGGGTTCACTGTTTACCACAGCTGTTAGGAATAAATTTCAGAGGTTAAAAGAGGAGTGGGACCCACATGTCAGCCTCAGCCTCAAAGCAAACCGACTGAACCACAGTTCAGTCGGTTCCCGGCTGTTGTGCGCGCGCGCCACCGAAGGGGCCGGCCGGCGCCAGCTCCTGCTGCGTGCCCCAAGCCGGAGGCCAGCCGGCCGAGCTATTTATTCCCTCCCCGGCGTGCCTCAGTCACCATTTCCCCGAGCTACCGACGTGCGCGACTGCTTTTCCCACTGCCATCGCCGCCGCTCGAGTTCCTGCTTGATCAAGCCGATCGCAGCTCCCTCTTTCCATTCCAAGGTCCCAGCAAGGTACTAGCAACCATCCTCCATCCTTCCCATTGATAGAAATCGATTGAAACCGAGTGATATCGGCTGTGCCGAAAGATCAAACTCGGAACTGGAAACCGCCGCACCTCGGGCTCTCGTGGACAGCCCAACCTGGGCGTTGTCACGCCCGAGCCAAGGCACCCTTGGACGCGCAAGTGATCGGTGCTGCTCATCCCCGAGCCACAGCTCGAGTGGTTGCTCACCGGCGGCGAATTTCCACTTTTCCCCTTTCTGTGTGCAGAACGACCCTCGGGTACGATTCTGTTTAATTCGTGCTCTAGAAAGGATTAGAGGGCCTCAGGCCACTCCCACACGAACTAGACACGGTGACGCACAAGTTGCCTTCACAACTCTGGGCCGGAGAACTTCTGTGCCCGGCGTAATTCAAGGTCTACTAATGGCGGAACGCACGGGGGGTATCGGGCGCACGGTGAGGACCTATTTCGGGCCTTCCCCGAGCTGCCCCGAGTTCATGTCGACCTTCTCTGAGGTCCACTGATGCTCCGCGACCGGTTTCCCAAGTAGCTGAGGCACTAGGAGCATCAGCCGACATGGCCGAAGTCGTTCCGATATGGCGGCTCGTCGCCGACCATGCTCCGGCCGTTGTCATGAGCAGCTGACCCTCGGATCATGTTCCCCAAGTAAAAGTAGGCAGGGGCGGCCAGAATCAAGAAGTTTGAAGCTGTACAGCAGCCGGCGGCGAGCTCTCCGGCGAGGTCCCTCGGCGGCGGAGCGCGGGTGTCGCGAGGTTGAAGAAGGGGGTGGACCCCAGCTGTCAGCGGCCGATATTTTGAATCGGGATCCGGCTGCGGCCGGGATCGGGTGTGCTGGCGCGCAAAAGCCTTGTGGGCTGCGGTGTGCTGTCGCTTCGGCGTGCGACGCGTGTCTCCTGGGCCCACGCGCGAGTTTAAACTTTTCCCCGATTTTCAGATTTCCTTCAAACTTCAAATCCTTATAACTTTGGCTAGAAAGCTCCAAATTGAGTGAACCAAATTTTGCTGGATTCAGCTCTTTGAGTACTTTCCAGAAAATCAAGTGTCACTTCATGAGATTCCTTAATTCTCCAGAATTAATTCCTTAAAGTTTAAACTGTTAGGAATTTTAACTGGAGAATCATTTGGAGGAAAATCCTGAAATTTTGCTGAGATGTTCACCAAAATATCCTTGAACTACCATAAAAATTTCAGATCCATTTGAGCTCATTTAGTCCACCTAATGATGTGATTAGTAAAACTGTTCCAGAGAAAATAGAAAATGTTCAGAAACATTTTCAGAATTTTCTCTGAAATTGTTTAGCTCATATCTTTAGTTAGAGACTTCCAAATTAAGTGAGACCAATTCCATTAGAACCCTCTGAAAATCTAGTTTTCAGAAAGTCATAGTTTGTTTCATGAAAATACCTAGAACACCCTAAAAGCCTTTAATTAAGGTCAAGGACATAATTATTTGTGGAGGGCTCAAATGAGCTTTGCTGCAACTAAAACTTGACCAAGTCTCTGTTTAGGTTGTAACCAAGCCACAGTAAAAGTTTCACAGTCATTAGGTCTATCTAGTAAAGGTTATAGACTTCACAACTTCAAAGTTAATACAAAAGCATTTAATTAATACATACATTGTTCTTATCATGTAGTCGCTAAGGTCGAGGAGGAACCCGAAGTCCTAGACTTCGTTACTCCGGAGGAACAGCTAGCCTACGACCAAGAGCAGCAAGGCAAGCCCCGGTTTGCATTAACCATTTTATAAATTTTTATTGTTTTGAGCACATACTTGTTTTCTTTATGTTGTGCATCAGAGTCTTGTTTGGAAACCCCACTGCATAGCCAAGAAAACCATGGGTTGGGGTTTAGGATTGCAAACCCCGTTAGCCACTGCATTGCTAGGATAGAGTAGGATTCGGTACAAGTCGAGTAGTTGGAACTACTCGCGAGAATAGGCTAGAGGCACATTGCTCGGGTAGAGATAGCACATGATACACATGGCAAGAAAATGAGACCGAGCGGAGAGTAAGGGCAGCAGGACTTTGGGGCCTGTGTGCTGTAGCTCCGCTTGTGTCGATTGAGGACCGAGCCGTGTGCGGGCCTGTTGAACAAGCTAGAACAGTACCGAAGACCTACCGGCTATATGGGAACCGGGAAACTGATGTAACTCGGGTAGCTGGGTATTGAGGCATTGCCCGTCGTTCAGAGGGTAGGTTGAGAGCTCGAGGTGTAAATCAGCTGGCGGCACAGAGATGCGCGTGCAGGGACCTCTTGCTCGGGACGATGGGACCGGTTCAATATTTGGCTAACGGGTGAAAGGTAGTCGCGTACGGCGTCCGTGATGGTTGTTGTAGGCAACATCGAGTACGGGCGTACGTGACGGGTTGTTCGGGTAACCCTGCAGGTGTAAATCGATTATAATCGCCGTCCCTCGCGGTCAGTGAGTACCACTTGTTCACTGTACCGTGACGTAGAAAGAACAGGCTAGTTACATGTTAAAATGTTGCTGATTGAAAGTTGGATATTGATTGTTAATGATATGTTGTAGCTTAGTGCTAACTAAAGTTCTTTTCAACTTTGGGCAAAGTACATGAGAGAAATGCGTTTCTTGTTTGATTGCGGCTCTCTCATGTGCCTTAGCGTAAAGTTCTCCACAACCTGCTGCTAAAACTTGAAAGTAAGGTTCTACTAATTAGGCGAGTCCTTGCAAATGATTTTTACCTCATGCAACCCATCACCCTCATGTAGAAGTTTCATGTTTAGGTGAGACGGGTCAGACTTGCTGAGCCTTCGTGCTCACTGCTTGTGTTTGAAGCTTTTGCAGGGTTCTATGAGGAAGGGACTCCCGAAGAGGAGACGGAACCCCAGGAGGGGAACCCCGTCGAGTGGGAGTCGTGCACGCCGCAGAGTTAGTGTGCGAGTGTGCTAGCAAGGACACGTTCGAGGGCTGAACGTGCACTTGATGCTTAGTCTACGCCCGCGAGTGTGGACTAAACTTATTTTGATGTAAACATGTTAATAAACTTGTTTATGTAATAAAGCTTCCGCTTCCGCTTTGTACCTTTGACGTGTGTTATACGGTGTTGTGCAACGCAGCACCCCTCAGCGTGATCCTGGCTCGACAGGACCAGTGGGGTCGTGTCACAAATCCTTTGTTGGGTGGACACCCCGATACTTTTATAGCCCAAGGCCGGGGTGGTTACAGTGAGGCTTGGGGCCTGACAGGTGGCCCCAAAGCTGTAATAACCCTATACATGATCTAGGGTTTTACACTCTGAGTAGAGTAGTCGGTGGGAGAGTTAAGTCCCACCATCTTGCACGCTGAGCGCCCCTGTCCGCGTGTTAGGTGATGATGAAGACGCCGTCTTGTTGCCGCGTCTTCTCGCTCTGCTTGGGCGGCTCTGTGCCGTTGGGCGGCACTATATCGCTGTCACGTCTCGCCACCCTGTCTTGTCACCGTAATGGTGGACAGGCGGAGGACGGAGGCGTGCGCCGTGCTCCATGCTTCTAGGGAAGGTGGGAGCCTTTAACGCACGGCCTAACAATGCACTTCCTCCTTGACTTCGTCGACCCACGGCCCACGACGGATCGTGGGTCACGTGGCGTTTTCGGAGCTCTCATCGACGGGTCCGGAGCCGGGAGACATGTGGAAGCTCTGGAGCTTACCGCATCGGGGAGGCTCAGACTAGAGCCCAGGGCACGTGTCGGCTCTGGAGCCCTCCTTAACAGGGAGGAGGTTCAGGGCCCACCAATACGTGGCAGCTCCAAACCTCGCCTCAGCAGGGAGGCTCAGACCGGAGCCCAGGGCACGTGTTGGCTGCGGAGACCTCCTCGGCAGGGAGGAGGTTCAAAGCCCACCGATACGTGGCAGCTCCGGACCTCGCCTCGGCGGGGAGGCTCGGACCGGAGCCAAGTGCACGTGTCGTCGCCGGGGCCCTCCTTAGCAGGGAGGAGGTTTGGAGCCCACCGACACGTGGCAGCCTCGGGCCTCACCTCAGAGGGGAGGCTCGGGGTGGAGCCAAGGGCACGTGTCGGCTTCTTAGCCCAAGGGCACGTGGCAGCCCCGGGGCTGACCTCGGGGCCAAGGTCACGTGGCTACATTGGCACCCGCCTCAGCGGGGAGGCAAGGCGTGGGCTGTCTTTTTCCCTCCATATGCGAGGGTATCCGGTATGCAGGGTACCAACAGTACCATTGCTTCGTCATGTGACTGATGTTCTTGCCATAAAATTTTCTATGAAGGATCTAGGCAACCTTAACCACTTTCTGTGTCACTACAGGAATCACGATAATAGACGATGGCTAGAAACCGTCATCTATAAGGATAAAAACATCGTCTATAGCTTATAGACGACGGTAATCACTAATTAACGATGGTTTCCGGCCGTCTACGATTATTAGTCATCTATAAAGTTATAGACGACGGTGGTACGGTGGCCGTCGCCTAGGGATCTTATAGACGACGGCTTTTTTCTGACCATCGTCTATAATTATGGCTTATAGACGACGGCTATTGCTCCACCGTCATCTATAAATATGGCTTATAGACAACGGCTAAGCACCAGAAACCGTCGCCTATCAGGCTCGCATTAAAAAAAAACAGAAAATGCTGCCCTGGCTTCGAGGCCAGCGCTGGCTCGATGGCCAGCTCACAAAGGCAGAAAACGATATACACAAGCACAAGCATATATATCACAAGAAATTCTGCAAAACAGTTCGGAAACAATACACGCGACACACGCCACATTGCACGCTACCCCGTCCATTACCGGAGTTTGGAAAGTCGTCCTCCTGCAGTCGTCCATGCGGTGGAAGCTGGGGCGAGGGTGTGCGAGCCTCCATCCCTAATCCCTGTGATTTACAAGTGTGGTTAGACAAGTTACAAGTATAAACATGCATATTTGACTAAATTTGCTTATTAAAATGCAGAATTGAGCAAGTTATCTAGATTTTGCTATGTTTGAGTAAGTTTGCTCATATTTTAGTAAGTTTGAGCAAGATCGACTAAGTTTCAGCAAGTTTAGCTAGTTTTGGCTATATTTGAGTAAGTTAGATCAAATTTTACAGAAATTGAATAGGTTTAACTATTATAGCTATTTTGAGTAATTTTGTACATGTGCACCTGTCGTCGGCACCTGCACCTGCGGCAGCTCCAACGGTGGCCGCGCTGACTGCGGAAAGACAACCTGCTGTCCTGCGGCCATAGCCTGCAAATACGAACCAAATCATTTCACATAGCATTTATATATTAAAAATATTAAGTACAACGGTCAGAATTTACCTGCATGGCAGCTTGCAACTCGAGCATGTACGAGGTTTTATACTCATCCCAAGCCCTAAGCACTGCTGCCTGCATCTCGTCCCTAGCCCTGAGCGCCGCTGCTTGCATCTCGTCCCGAGCCCTCAACGCTTCTTGCGTCCTCTGGAGCTCCTTCCAGACAATCCGTGGCTCCAGCTCTTGGGTCATACGGCTGCTGCTGGACCCACCCTGCTGCGATGAAGAGGCTCTCGAGGAAGACCTGCCTGCCTCTAGTCGACCCCTCCATCGAAGATGGCTAACCTAAACAAAGGAGTAAGATTATTAAATTTTCTTAGCTTAAAGTTCGTGATAGTAAACCAAAAATATCAAAACTCACTGTCCATGGGGTTTCCCGCCACCGCTTGCATACGCGGCTTAGGGGATAATTGTTGGTGCACTCTCCCAATCATACCCTTCGCCTTGAAGCCTCCGCGCCTCCTGCCCGTACTTTGCCTAGAAATGCAGAAAAATAACGTCTTCAAAACTATTATAGAGAATTTAATTAAGTTAATAAAATAACTTACCAACGCCTCTGACGCCGCCTGAGAACACAGCTGGTCAGGCTACAACGGGTCACCTCATAAGTGACCCCTCTTCCACACCTCGATAGGTGTCGGCTCCCGACCACTCTCTTGCTCCTATCGATACGTGTTAGCACAATGAAGATGATAAAATTATTTAAATAAAATTCGAGTAACACTTGCCATCTGTTTAGCCCGACGTATGTATCCGTCACCTAAACGGTGTTTTGGTTCCCTCCCTCTACTGTCTCTACGGGTCTGGGACAAGTTCCAGAAACTCTGGCTCGCCCAACGGGCACACAGGGCATGGTATGCGTCCAGACAGGCATCAAGCTAAGCTACGCTGACCTGTACATTATTTATTATTGAATGAAAACATTGTTCACAATTGGATAATGAAGCAAAGTAAAATAAAGACTTTACCTCTGCGTACTGCGCCTCCATCAAGTTCTTGTCGGGCACGTCCCTGAACTGTCCGTGCTCACCCTCGTACGGATGCAACTTGAAGTACGCCTTGGTAGCTTCAATGCGAGCCGTCGAGGGTGACTGCGTCACGAGCTTCCTGCGTTGTTATGGAAGACGATACGAGCGTGATCCAGTTGCTGGGCCTCGTCCCCCAAACGGTACCATGCCTATAATAACTTTGTATTAAATAAAATATCTAAATCTATAATAGAATTGTATTACACAAATATTCTTTATACTTACCATGAATATGTGCCACACAACCTCCTGGTGGTTGCCGTGGGCAAGATCCTAGGCCGTAGCGTAATCGTCCCAAGACGTAGCAGCTACTCCGTTCACCACATCGGGGTAGTGCAAATGGACTAGACGGCCCAAAACACCGTGCACTTGTTGGTGGTGTCCCTGACCACTGAACGAGACATCGTACCAAGACCTGATCGATTATTCTCTATTATTACATATATAAGTCTAAGAATATGTAAATTGAATTGTTAGAGATTTACTTACCTATCGCCAACCGGACAAAAAACGATCCGATCTTCTGAGTTTGCAGGAGCCGTAGAAAGTGGCTCCTCCGAGTCCGTTGCCTCGGAGCCGGCTCCACATCAGGTGACCCAGAACTGGGGTCAACCAACTGCACTGGCTCTGAAGCAAGAGGAGGATCCGAATCAGGCTCTGAAGCGGTCTCCGGAGCAGGCTCGAAAAAGTGGTCAGCCTGCGGTGGCTCAAGAGGACCCCTAGTCTCCGAGTCCTCAGACATAGTGTGCTCCTAACAATTTTAAAGATTCATAATGTAGATTAAAGAATTACTTATATAATTTATGTAATTAAATGATCTTTATCTGTCGTGACCATTGTATAGGTCCGCGTGACGACTCCGGTCGATGGCTCATCAACTGAGCCTTTCTAGTCCCGCTAGAGTGACTGCGGCATGGGCTGTCGGAGGCAGAGAGCCCCGTCCCCTGACCCCCGTCGTCGGATGCTTGACGACATCCTGTTGAAACAAAAATTTTCTAATGATTTTTAAGGAAAGTATAGAAAAGGAAAGAAGAGATGAAAAAAATACTTGTACTCAATTTCAAAATTTATCAGTATCACGATCATGTAATTTACTCCGTAAACCAGACCATCTATCATCTGCCGTGGTTGTTTGCCGTTTTCGTTTTCTCATCTCATGAGTCTCTAGATCTTCTGCATCTCCAACTAAGTCATCGAGTCCTTGACTAGGCTGGACGATCAAAGAGTCCGACAACTCTTGTTCTTGGTAAACAACATCAACCTCATCATCATAGTACCCGACATTGTCTAATGTATATAACCATTCACGAGGATTCACCTTGTGTACAACCCACCAAGCACTAAGCTTTTCGCATGGATAATGTAGATAATACACTTGCTCGACTTGGTGTGCAAGGACGAATGTGTCTCAACCTCGTAGTCGGTCCTTGTGTTTGACATCTACCATGCCAAATTGGTTTTGTCGAGTTCCATTGTTATGATCAAACCAATCGCAATCAAAGAAGGCTACTTTAAGGACTTTATTCCCGGAAAAATTGAAGTCAAGGATTTTTTATTAATCCCATTATAATTAGTTTCACGTCCTTGTGCATCAATGGCCCTCGTCACAACTCTGGTATTACATGTTGTCCTCAGAGGACGAAGAGCTTCAAATTGAATTGAACAAAATCGGAAGCCATTGACGTCGTATCGACTAGAGCTTTGAACTTTAATGGATCCGTACGACAGTTGTCACAAATCTTCATGGACCCAGCTTGTTTTTTGCACTGTCCAACATATGATGTTAGAAGACTATTTTATGTTACAAAATAACATGTAATTACTAAGAGAAAACGTTATATGATCTCAAAACCATGTTTGGAAGTTAGGCCCTCCATTTACTCCGTAATGCCGCATCGATTGTATTTGCTTGCTCGTAGGTTGTTGCTTAGATTTCCAATTTTGTTGATCAAACTCACTAATAAGGAAAAAATAGAATGATTAGCATAGATGTATAACACATCACACTAATTAGTATAGATGTTGAACAAACACTTACTGGAAATATTTATCCATCCCGTCTATGTTAGCGTACATGTACAATAAAGCAGTTGTCTTTTCATCTGTTGAAGCATCGTAGCTCGTCCCACTACCAATAGTGGTGCCTCTCGTCCGAAAAATGTTGAGGTCGCTACAAGGGGGTTCGTCATCCATACTGTACCGCAACGTGGAAGCATTAACATTGTATTCTTCTGCAAAATAGACACTTGAAAAGTAACCTATCTCATGAAGTGTAAATGCTACAGCGAGTCATTACTTTTGCACCGTCGTCATTAACAACATTGACAAATCTTGCTTTATCACATTTTAAGCACTTGTTCTCAGTGGCACGCTCTTTCCAGAAAAGCATGCAGTTGTCTGGGCACATATCAATCTTCTCATATTTCATAACAAGACCAGAAATAAAATTCTTAGACTGATACATATCTTTAAGCACTTTATGGGTTTGTGGAAGGATATCGCTGATCAACTTGATGAGATCGTTGTAGCAGTTATTGGAGAACAAATACTTAGACTTAATTGCCATATATCTAGCCATGAAAGTGAGGAGTGTCACTTCAGCGTGTTCATGCAACGGCTCTGCTGAAGCTTCAACCTCTATTGTAGAAGGATCCTCAGTTAATTCAGAATTTACGGCTTCAAGCATCTCATCCATCCTATCAACCCCCGTGTTGTCATCCTCATCTCCATCTTGTACAGCTTGAGAAGGTGTCTCACCGTGAAAGGTCCACACCCCATAATGTTGCATGAAACCGTTTTGACACAAGTGGAACGTCAACGTCACTTTGTTGAAACACTTTGCATTCTGACATCTAGTACATGGGAAGTGCACCTTACTGTTGTTTGACAACGAAAAAGCTCGTTGTATGAAAGCATCCGTCTTGGTGAACAAATCCTCTGAGTGACTCACATCCTTTTCCCAACCAGTATACATCCAAGTGCGGTCTTCAGCCATGTTTGAGGGTATACTTTCAAAACAGACAAATCATTATTAGTTTCATTGTTATGTTATGTCACGGCCCTACAACTAGGCATATAGGTCCTAAACCCATCCAAGATTGATCGAGTGGAGCGTGCTAATGACGAGACGCGTTGTGACGCCCGGTCCCGTAAAACACGGAACCCAGCTAATGCATATGTGTGCCCAGGATGTTCATCACACATACACATGTATTCCACAAACTGAATTCAGAATAGAACCACCAATAATAGGGTTTAAGTACTTTATTACATCAATCTCTAACTTATTCTTGCAGCGGAAGTCTCTAACTTATTCTAGCAGCGGAAGCCTCTAAATGATAGCGGAAGCAAACTAAACACGGCAGCAGCTCCATCTCCAACTCCACGGGCAAGTTGACGGTAGTTCGCACGCCTAGTACTCCACATGATCTTCGAAGTACTCGTCTCCTGTTGCTGATGTTTAAGTAATAATGCAAGGTTGAGTACATGGCGTACTCAGCAAGTGCGGGAAAATATGATATGTAGCTTTCAACAAGGTATAGAACAAAGAGGCTCATTGCAGAAAGCAAAGTTTATTTCACAAACATGATAAAAAACAGCAACTATCTTTAAGTGAATTTAATCCCAACATATATTTAAGCAACATACCTCCTTCATAGTTCACCACTTTTCATGTCTCAACAAATCATTAATCTTTCTCAACTTTATCTCATGCTCATAATAACCATCTCTTGTTCATATCCATCTCATAATCATATAACCGAAAACCAAACTCATTGTCAGGACTCAACAGTCCCAAAATCGATTTCATTACCAGGACTCAACAGTCCCGAAACCAATCCCAAGACCATACCATAACCATACCAATAACCATCCCGATAACCATGCCATCTAATCAGGTGAGTTGGCCAGGCGCTTGTGACCGTAAGCACGGCTATCATGATAGTTTTACACTCTTAATAGGTTGTACCACTTTACCCACAAGTTTGTGATTTCGTCACCCGTCGGCAACTGCAGAACCTCCATTATATCAGTACACAACCGTCGGTGTATGGACAAGAGATCACAAAATAGCCTTTACAAAGGGGCTACTAGATGTGTGGACTCACTATGGTTTCACCAGCAGGCTCGAATCACCATTCTCCCACCTACGGGCCCCCTCTTGTGCCATGCAGTTCCCAGGGCAGTCGTCTCTCGACTCCCATTCCCCGCGCCTTCCACGGTCCATAACAATCTAGCAACTTACCTAATTAGTCAGCTAAGCCGCACCCATATTTGGCCATGTGGTGGCACTGTTTTCCTGGCATATGCTGGCATGAACCGGTCCTTAGATCTACGGCAAGTAAACCACCATCTCTTTCTACCACATCCATGAACCAAGCTTGCCTAGATCTCCCCCGATTCATGTTCATTATCATCATCAAGTTCTCATTAACATTATTCATATGAGTGCAGTACTTAGACATGCTCTACTTTGCCTTCCCGTATCCCATAAGCTAAGCGAAGCAAAAAGCAAAAACGACCATACCCGACTCATAAACTTTCCTGACGACAAGGGTGGTTAACAAAGCTAGTAAACTCCTATAAAAGGGTTTCCCATCAAGTTGACTCAAACATACATGTTTTCGCAATCAAAACAGTTTCTAAAACATGGGATCAATATTGTCAAGGGGCACTTGCCTTGCTCCTATGGCTCTGGTTGCTCACGTGTCTCGAAGTTCTGGTGCTGTAGTCCTTCGTAGATGGCTTCCTGAGCTTGTCCTTCTACTCACGATCACACACATACAAGATTTATAGCAATCAATCATCATGCACAACTCTACTCAAGATGCGATGGTGTCGATGTATGCAAATCCTATGGTGCTGTTTTATTAAACCAGTTTGTACGTGTTCTTGCATGTTTTAATGTCTTGCATGGGGTTTTATGGTGAACAAGGGTGTAATGTAAAGGCCTCAGTTTTTGACACATATTCAAAGTGTTCATCACCACACACACACACCTCATTTGAAGAAAGTTTATGAACACATTTGAAGAGCAATTAACCACCATCAACATGCTCATTAGAGAATAAACTCATAAAATGCAAAAGTGGCATTCCCCCCCCCCCATACATCATATAGGGGCTGGACATTTGGAAAACTCCTCCATCATGCTAGGAATGCCCATGCCATGTTTCACCCAAATTTAAAACCTTTTTGAGGTCCTTTTGGGTGCAGCTAGAAAGAGGGTGGTTCGAACTCGAATTCAAATTCAAACTGTTTTATCCCATGAATTCAAACGTGGGAGGCATATTCTTACTCAGCACATTTTTGTGAGCTCACACACCAATTTTCACTCCATTTGGAGTTGATCTTTACATGAGCTAAGTTTAGCAAATTCAAACTTTGTTTGAATTACAAACTGAATATGTGCTGAAAATTTAGTCAAATCAAACCCAATTTGAATCCTAACCAATTCAAATGGCTCAGGGGTAGATAATTCAAATCACCATGGGTATTGTGGGGATTACTGTTTACAACAGTGAGAGGGAGTTAAGTTCAGATGTTAAAATGGAGGTGGGAACCACATGTCAGCCACTGAATCAAATTGAACCGACTGAAGAACAGAACACTCGGTTCTTGGGTGCAGCCCGAGCGCGCCACCGAGGGGCTGGCCGGCGCCAGCTCCTGCTGCATTTCCTCGCGCTGGAGGCCAGCTGCCCGTACTCCTTATCGTCCCCGGCATGCTCCCGTTAAATATCCCCCGAGCCCCGACGCGATCAGTCTGTTTCCACACCGAGCTCCACCGCAACCAGCCGCCCTCTCTATTCTGCTCGTGATCAGGCCGATCACTCGCCAGCCCAGCCACCTCTGCAGCAAAACGGCACCGTAAGCTCGTGAGCAACATCCTAGACCCCGTGTTGGCCAGTGAGCAGGTGCCCTCGAGATCATCCGGACATCTTTTCCGGCGGACCAAACGTTGCCGCCGTTCGGGCTCTCGTGGACAGCTCGGTGCAGCCGTTGTCACGTCCACTTCTCTACACAAGAAAGGTGCATCACTGTATGTAGATGGTGTAGCCGAAAGCCGTTCGGCATATGATCAACCATCGGTTGAGAATTCCCAAGTTTACTGCCAGCCAGTTCATATGAGCCGAGCTCACCTCCAAGTGAAATTCGGACTCCACACACTAGGGATGGTCAGGCCGGTTGTCCAGTGGGTTCTACACGTACTAGCGCACACGCTCAAGAAGGAAGTAAGGAAAACCGTTGAGGATCGGCCGTGTTATGGCCGTTTTCCTCGCCGCCGTTGCAAAAGTACCTTGGCTCACCGTCGAGGGTATGGTTGCCGGCGTTGCTAGCTTCCACAAAGCCCCTGTTCCTGTTCCTCGTGCTCCACTGATGCTCTCCGAACGATTTCCAATTGATTTGGTGCATGGTAGAGCAAAACCTACCTCACCGGAACCCTAGCGGATGCTGTCACCGGTGCGCGCGGGTTTCCGGCCATCACCGGCGGCCGGCGAGCCCACAGCCGAGTTCAGGAGGTCGGAGAAGGGGGAGGCGGCGGGTTTCGGGCCGAAAGGTGGTCGGGAACTCGGTTCCGGCGAGTCTCGCCGGAGACCGTCGCCGCCAAGTATTTAGCGCGAGGAGGAAGAAGAAGCACTGTGTGTGGGGCCCACAGGCAGAAGTTTAAACTTTTCCCGATTTTCAGATTTAGTTCAAACTTCAAACCCACATAACTTGGCTAGGAAACTCCAAATCGAGTGAAACAAATTTTGTTGGATTCAGCTCTCAGATTAATTTCTAGAAAATCAAGTTTCACTTCATGAAAATCCTTATTTCTTCAGAATTAATTCTTCAAAATTTAAACTGTTTAGAATTTTAACTGGAGAATCCTTTGGAGGAAAATTCTGAAATTTTGCTGGGATGTTCACCAAAATATCCCTGAGCTACCATAAAAGTTTCAGATCCATTTGAGCTCATTTGATCCTCCTAATGGTGTGATTAATAAAACTGTTCCAGGGAAAATAGAAAATATTCAGAAACATTTTCAAAATTTCTCTGAAATTGTTTGGCTCATATCTTTAGCTAGGAACCTTCAAATTGAGTGATACCAACTCCATTAGAACTCTCTGAAAATCTAGTTTTCAGAAAGTCATGGCTTGCTCCATAAAAACGTAAAGGTCCCAAAAATTTGAATACAAAGAAACTGTTGTTTGCACCAAGTTGGTTTCCTATGTATGAAAAACGGGACTTGTTTAAATTTTTTTCTCACATGTGATAATACACATGAGAGCTTTCTTCACACCAGTTCAAATATTTGTTGAAGACTTGGAACCCAAGAGGGATCTAAACCCAAGTTGGGAAGTTTCCATAAGTGTGAGAAAGCCAAAGTCAGATTTTGAGAACAAATTGTTCCACTCAAAAATTCAAATGAGAGTAACACAATGGTTCTCAAACTGTTGTATTAAAAATCTCATTTGCGGCAGCCAAATCAAATATCAGAGTCCATATTTGAATTCCTTAGGTCCAAATTTGGGGGTAGGCAAAGTCTCATGAATTTTTGAAGATATTTGCTATCCATTTTCCAATTGGACTTAAATTTGCAATGAATTCAAATATACATTTGAATTTGGATGAAACTTGCTCAAATAACCACACACAATTCAGATTTGAATTCCCACCATTTGATTTCCAGCATTTTCCAAAATGAGGAGATATTTGTGAGAAAATGAGAGGGGATAAGGGGGAAGGTGGGACCCACTTGTCATATGCACCAAATATCTGAATTGAGTCTGTTCTTTTCTGTTTCTACGCGAAGCAACCGAGACAGCACCGAGGCTTCACCGGGCGACACCACGGGAGCAGCTCTGAGCCACCTCCTGCTCGTTTTCTTCACGCTGGCGAGTTGGCTCTCGTTGCTTATCACCTCCACCGGTGTTTCCTTGCCACAGCCCGGAGAAACCGCTCGGTTCCCTTCCCCTAGCTCACAAAACGCAGAGAACGGAGCCACCACGTCTCCAGCCCCCTCGGTTGATCGCGCTGGGCATTTGCAATGAGTTCGACACCCGGCTGAGCTTCTCCGAGGCTGCAGCGATCCCTTCCCGACGTTTATCACCGCTTCTCAGCCCATGGCCGGCCTTCTACGATCGGTGGCAACCCGTTCTTTCCCCGGGAAAAACAGAACACGCCGCATGTTGCTGCTACTCGACGTACGGGCTACTCCGAGCGGCTCTGGTCCGAGAAAACGCACACAGAGGTTAGCAAGGCTGTCTAGCTCATCATCCCGTAGTCCCCCTGCTCTTCACTGCCGCCGGCTAGCCGGAATTCGCATTTTACAGCCGGAGCACGTGAAGAACCGGCGCTGTCCAATTCTCCAAATTAGCTCGAACTGCTTGATCATCCGTTCTACAATTCAAGCCACAGAAACTAGTAACCCTAGCGCCCTCCCACGCCAAAGCACGCATCAAACCGGCCATCCCATGCCCCGGGTGAAGAGAATTCGCCGCCGGCGGCAAAAACGGGTCGGGTCTCCGGTGACCGCCCTATTCCCGCCAATTGCTGCACGAACTGAGATGCGTTCCATGCTCCACGAGCTCTGGGGATGCTGAGGGGCAACGTAGCTCGCTGGGAGAAGGTTGGAACACGCCAGAACGCGTTGATGCCGAGCTCCCGAGCCGCCCCGCCAATGCTGACCCATCTCCGGCCATTTTCATGCGGGGAAACCTTGCCCGGCAGCTGCGCCACGTTCCAAAGATTGTGTAGGGTGAAACGGGAGCTAATTTGGTGGAGAAATGAAGGAGAACGAGCCGCACCATGATCTCCACCGGTGTGCACCCGCGGGCTCTGGCGAGAGGTTAAGAAGCACCTGACCCGTGGGCCCCACGTTTGAATGTTCTGTTTAAAATCAAACAGAGAGTTGTTCAAACTTGGAAAATGCATAACTCTGTGTAGAAAGCTCCAAAAATTGTGAAACAAAATTTTTTGGATTAAGGGGTATAGCCCAGTAATTATCCAGGGGTACAGCCCAATAATTATGAAAATCCCTGGTTTTGGCTCATTAATTCATATTAGGAAAATTTTGTAGGAATTTTTCTAGGAGTTCTATGTATTGGAAAATTCCCAAATTTTGGCAGGTGATTCTTCCAAAAATAATTGAACTCCAGTAAAATTTTCAGAACCATTGGACCTCATTTGCTTGGCCAAATGTGGTGTTAATTTCTTATGCCCCTGAAAAATTGGAAAATAGAACAGAGTTCAATTTCAGATTTTTCCTCAAACATTAGAACCCCATAACTTTTGCTAGGAAGCTCAAAATTTAGTGATTCAAATTGGGTTGGATTCATCTTGATTAGATATATCCATATATGCAACCCAAGTTGTATGAAACCCATTATTTAATTCTGGAAAATTCTTTAAATCTTTTCAGCAAATGAATTTTTGAGGGTGTTTGGTTTATCCGAAAATCCTCCAATTTAACCAGAATATTCTTTAGGATGTTATTGAACTCCTGTAAAACTTCAGCTCATTTGGAGTTGATTTGATCAGGGCAATTCAGATTTGAAGTTGCTGTGTTCAATTGAATACAGAAACAATTTCAGGGAATTTCCAAAACTTGGAAATTCAGTTCTGGGAAATTATTATCTCCAAAAATCTTAGGAAAATTCATGTAAGCCCTATGAGCTATAACCGAAATTGTAGTTCACTAAGTTTGGCATGAACAAGGGAGTTACTTCAGAATTAATTCCTTTTTGCTTAATTGCTTAGGGAATTGTTCTGAACCAACCACTCAAGGAAAAGTTCTAATTTTTGGTGCAGGGGACTTTCTTGTGACAAGAAACTCACAGGAAAATTTTCAGCTCCATTGAAGCTCTGGGTCACCCCTGTTCTGTTTAACCTTTTGAGGTGATCAATATAGAAGAGGGGGGAAACACTTAGCACTAAATCATGCTACTTAGACCCAAACCCAAACCACTAGCACCAGTGTCATTTTAAATTCTTAAACAGGGTTCCAGTTTTTAAACTTGTCATTAGAACTTGTAGCAAAGTCTTTACAATTAAACATCTGTGCATATTCATTACGTGTAGCATCTACATGAAGAACTTGAAGTCATCGGAGTAGAAATCAAAGGAGGGAGACAAGAGATCAAACCAAGTGGTCTTCACTAACTGAGTTATATATATTAGTCCCCTGCAAAACAAAGGCAAGCCCCGGTTTGCATCAAAACTTACAAGTTTTTTTTGTATTCACTTTATATCGTCTAGCATTTTGTTTATTGCATTAAGTCTAGGTGGTATGACACTCCAATTGCACGACCTAGAAAACCCTGGAGTAAAATGTAGAATAGGTTATAATTGATTATAACTGCTGATCTCAAATTAACAAAAGTGGATTAAAAGAGGCATAACTCGAGTAGGCAGTTTCCTACTCGTGAACCGGAATTAAGGGGGATCAATCGGAAGAGTTGGGAATTGATCCTCATAGTTGGGAATGGAGACCGGGCAGTGGATGGAAGGCTCAAGGACGTGGTCCTATGAACCTAGTCTATGTCTGAGTCGATTAAGGCCCGTTGTCGTGTGCGGTTGGACGAGTTTGAGTTGTGTACCGGATGCATACTGGCTATATGGGACCCAGGAAACTGATGTAACATGTTAACCTGGGTGTCAAGGCATACCGCACCGTCTGATGCCGAAGATGAAAGGATAGAGAAGTCGGCTCTACGAGGGATTGGCGTAGAGAGACTTAATCCCAGTCGGTGGGACCGGTTTGACATTTGGGTGTCGTGTCAAAGGTTGCCACGTACGACGTCAGTGACGGTTGCTGTGTGCAACGTCGAGTACGGGCGTACGTGTCGTGTCAGCCGGGTGTTTTTGATTGCAATCACCGTCGCTCGCGGAATGGACCGAGCATACTTGTTCTCTGTGTCGTGACGTAGTAATAACTGGGAAAAACATAATATGCTTTGTGAGAAATCCTCATAATGAAGATGAGGGACGATCAACACTTCACTAAATTTAATTTCCACCTTGGGCTAGTAGCGTCGAGGCAAAGCGTTTCTTGTTTGATTGTGGAGTCTCGACGTTGATGTCGCAAGGTCTGTATGAGTCTAGGGTAGCTCACTAAAGTTATTTTCACCTCGGGCAAGTGACATCGAGATGAAGCGTTTGTTGTTTGATTGTGGAGTCTCGATGTAAATTGCGCGAGGGTTATAAAAGTGGCTCAAAACTTGAAGTAAGGACCTTCCTTTAGGTCAGGAGCATATATTGTGCAAACTGCTATATTCAGCCCTCTATTTTCAGCATGTAGAGTTTCATGACTAGGGTGACGGTTAAGTCTTGCTGAGCTTCGTGCTCACGGATACTGCATAAGTTGTTTTGCAGGTAATAACTGTACGCTGATATGTACAGGTGTCCGGTGAGACTCGGAGCTCTCCGAGTGGTGAACTCATGGCAACCCCTGCCGCTGCTATTGTGATAGTGTTGCTAGCGAGAAGGGTCCGCGGGCTGGACACCTTCTCTGTTGCTTAGCATAGGTATGAGACGTGAATTGTAATAGTCTTCCGCTGTAGAATATTTTGAGAAGTATTTGTAAAATTTACACTCTGTAAGCTTCTGCTTGATTTATGTAATATGATGCTTTATTATGTGTGCTGTTGGGTGCCGCATCGCATGGCACCACCCAATGCGATTCCCGGGCGAGTGGCACGCTCCGTGATCGGGATCGGGCCCTCACAGAAAATTCCTAGAACACCCTAAGAGCTCCAATTAAGTTCAAGTGTATAATTATTTGTGGAGAGCTCAATTGAGCTTTGCTGCAACTAAAACTTGGCCAAGTCTCTCCTTAGGTTGTGACCAAACCACAGTAAAAATTTCAGAGTCATTGGGTCTGTCTAGTGAGACTTACAAACTTCACAAGTTTAAATTTCAATCAAATGCATTTAAATTAATACATGTACTTGTCATCTCATGTAGTCGCTAAGGTCGAGGAGAAACCCGAAGTCTTAGACTTCGTTACTCCGGAAGAGCAGATAGCCTACGACCAAGAGCAGCAAGGCAAGCTCCGGTTTGCATTAACCTCTTTACAATCTTTTATTGTTTTGAGAACTTACATTGAGTACCATTAATTCTTGCATTAGAGTCTTGTTTGAAAACCCCAAATGCATAGCCAAGAAATCCATGGGTTGGGATTAGGATTGAAAACCTCGTTAGCCACTGAATGCTAAAGATAGAGTAGGATTCGATACAAGTCGAGTAGTTGGAACTACTCGCGAGAATAGGCTAGAGGCACATCGCTCGGGTACAAATAGCAAATGAAACACATAGCGAGAGAAATGAGACCGAGCGGAGAGTAAGGGCAGCAGGACTTTGGGGCATGTGTGCTATAGCTCCGCTTGTGTCGATTGAGAACCGAACCATGTGCAGGCCTGTTGAACAAGCTAGAACAGTACCGAAGACCTACCGGCTATATGGGAACCGGGAAATCGATGTAACTCGGGTAGCTGGGTGTTGAGGCATAGCTGGTCGTTCAGAGGGTAGGTTGAGAGCTTGAGGTGTAAATCGGCTAGCGGCACTGAGATGCGCGTGCAGAGACCTCTTGCTCGGGACGATTGGACCAGTTCAACATTTGGCTGACGGGTGAAAGGTAGTTGCATACGACGTCCGTGATGGTTGTTGTAGGCAACATCGAGTACAGGCGTACGTGACGGGTTATTCGGGTAACCCTGCAGGCGTAAATCGATTATAATCGCCGTCCCTCGCGGTCAGTGAGTACCACTTGTTCACTGTACCGTGACGTAGAAAGAACAGGCTAGTTACATGTTAAAAGTTTGCTGATTGAAAGATGGACATTGATTGTTAATGAATTGCTGTAGTTTAGAGCTAATTAATGTTCCTTTCAACTTTGGGCAAAGTACATGAGAGAAATGCGTTTCTTCTTTGATTGCTGCTCTCTCATCTGCCTTAGCGTAAGGTTCTCCACAACCCGCTGCTAAAACTTGAAAGTAAGATTCCACTAAGTAGGCAAGTCCTTTGCAACTTACTTTACCTCTTGCACCTATCACCCCTCATGTAGAAGTTTCATGTTAAGGTGAGACGGGTCAGTCTTGCTGAGCTTTCGTGCTAACTTCTTGTGTTTGAAGCTTTTGCATGGTCCTATGAGGAAGGGACTCCCGAGGAGGAGACGGAACCCCAGGAGGGGAACCCCGTCGAGTGGGAGTCGTGCACGCCGCCGTGTTAGTGTGGGTGCATGCTAGCAAGGACACGTTCACGGGCTGAACGTGAACTTGATGCGTAGTCTACGCCCATGAGTGTAGACTGAACCTGTTTTGTTGTAAAAATGTTCTTAAACCTGTTTATGTAATAAAACTTTGCTTCCGCTTTGTACCTTTGATGTGTGTTATTCGGTGCTGTGCAACACAGCACCCCTCAGCGTGATCCTGGCTCGACAAGACCCTGGGGTCGTGTCAGCGTTGGTATCAGAGCTCGCTTGAGGTTTAACGCACTACAAAGGTCATCTTTTTCAAAAATCCAGTGAGGAACTAGTTAGTAGCCCATATAAGGATGTTATTAGTGTATAGAAAGTGGCATACTAACCTATTTGCTTATGTCGGAAAATCGTGCATCTCGGGACGCTTTATGTCTTGGGGGGTGCACGTCAGCGCTGTCCACCAGTGCGCACAAGCTGAAGGGTGGAGCCCCACGGGTGGCAGGTAACCCGACCCGCTTTAATATCCTCTACGACTCTTCATGTCGTTTGGGTTATTCGAGCAACGTCTGTCCCTAGCGTGCGTGGTGCAATTTGGGAGACCCCGTCACGTGGTCAGTAACGTGAACACGTAGCTCAAGGCGTGTTTGGCTTGAGAACATCCGGGCGAGTGATGACTGCCGGGTATATGAACTGTATGGATACCGGGCTCGGTGTGCAGCCGAGTATGATGATTGTGTGAGTTATCTGCAGGTAGTCTAACCATGAAACGGTAGATGTGTAGCATCCGTGTGCGAGTGACGCTTAGTGCCACTGAAATAACGAAGCCGGCTAAGTCCGGTATAGGTTTTTATTTGTGAGGACGTAGTACCAACATGATCTGGTGACGCATCGACGTCACACCGCATTAAATGAGCAACTTCATAATAAAACATGAAAGTTTTAATCCAAAGCATTAAAACTTGATGTAACTCTTCTCCTTACTCAGGATATTCAAAGCTAACAAGTTTTCAACTTATAGGCTATTAAGGACCGAGTCCCCTGTTTTCAGTTGAATTAAGGCTGAAGTTAATCAGAGGTTAGAGGTTGCGTTCTTTCGAGGTTGGGGTCATATGATACATTTATGGAAATCTTTGGAAGATCTTTACAACTTTTCTGTTGAGGTCCAGAGGTGTTTCATCCCTTAACCAATCGAAAAATGCAGTAGAGTTGAAACTGTCCAGAAAACAGGGCAGAGCAAACACTCTCTGTAAACTCTCTGTAAATTGAACATAACTTCCTGCATAAAATCCAAAAATAGAAAATGAGGTAGTTCTGAAACGTTTCTGAGATGGGTTACAACTTTTTAACAGATAGTTTTGTCAGATTGGGAATGGAGTTAACTGGAATTCTTGGATTAAATCAGTACCTGAAGCAGGGAGGTGCTGTCCAATTTTCTCCAGAAATTCTGTTAACTTTAACATCTCATAACTTTTGAACCAGACAGATATTAGGCCAAGCAAATACTTTCTGGAAAGCTATTGAAGTTAGATTTAACTTTGATGTTGAGATCCAGAATTGGTTTTGCCTTTAGCATGGCCTAAATCAGGTTGAAATAGAAACTGGTCAGGGCTGTCATGTTGGGCAGCAGATCAGCAGTCAAATTGGTTTAAATTTGAACTAAGTTTCCAAGTTTTATGATTTCAATGACTTGTATTATGTTATAACTCAAATGGTTTACTGTTCAAATAAATATTTGACATTTCTCAAATATGTTTTTACAGATGACAGCGGATAGACAGTTGGAGAACGGGTGGGTGATGTCCCACTGTTCTCACCGCAGCGGCTATCCGGAAACGTTGAGGCAAATGCTTCAATATTTCGGTTATGACAAGATGCCGCAGTACGTCGCCAAAGAAGAAGGCGAGGAAGGGAACAAGACGTGGACAATCCATGTCAAAGTTCCTGCAGGGCCTACGCCATCCGGTTGGGCGCCATTCACCGTTACGGTGAGAGGTAGACAACCGGAGGGAATGTGGCAAGTGGCAGCCCGCGACACCATGTCGCGCTTCTGCCAGCTGCACGTGAGAGCTATGGAGGGCACTCCATACACGCTCGTTCCGGTGGAGGGACGGGCTCATCATGTGTGGGAAGGAAGGTACATAGAGGCAACGGATCCGGGTTGCCCAAGGTACAACCCCGCGGAGGCGAACCTCAACCTCCAGATAAGGGCGGGAAAGACCGTGATGGACAGCCAAGCTGTTCATACGGAGTGTCTCGCCGCAAAGCTCAAGGAGAGCACAAGCCATGGAGGCCATTTCGAGAGTGCTCACACCGCACTCCGCAATGTGCTCCTTCCGGCGATTAAGCGACTGAACGAACAGCATAATCAGTTGCATCGTCCGAAGAAGGCAAGGAAGAAAAGCTGTGTTGACATCGCGGCTTTGCAAGAACAGGTGCAGGCTCTAACCCAGCAGAACGAGGTCCTTACTCAAGAGCGGGACGATGCTATTGAGGAAGGGCAAGGCTGGTAAGAAGACTACAACCAGGCCATGGACGAGGTGCACGCGTTGCTGGACCTCGTACCTCCGGTATTGGGCATCCCGGTGGTCTTGGGTCTTCCGGCAGTGAGAGAACCCGAGATGGTAGAGGAGGTTGTATATCCGGAGCCACCAGCAGAGGTACCAGAGGAGGACGACCCACAGGAGGTCGAATTCTACTCCGAGTAGGAGTTACCGTTGCCAAGTAGGGCAACCAGAGTGGAGTAACCCAAACTTTTGTAATCAGTGACATGTCGTGTAGGCAGTAGCGTATGTATAGATAGTGACGACATGAGCACGACTTCTCAGAGACCCGAGAATAATGTATCTTGTATAAAGTTTATGCTTTATCAATATATGTGAATGTTGTGCAAATTATTCATGCGTCACTTCAATACCTACTGTTTCAAATGGAATTTTTAAGTATGACATGTGTTGATCGCTGCTGTTTTGAATTTCAGAATAACTCGTAGTCGTGCCAACCCGGACGTTGGGGGTTCCAGTCAAGGGGGAGAAACCTCCCAACAGCCTCCCGAGGACTCCTCGGGACAGCAACAGCAACAGCAACATCAAACACCGCCACCGCCAACGGTTACATTGGCCGACATCGTTGCGGCAATGGCGGGTTCTCATCAGCAGCACACAGAGTTGCTGCAAACTCTCATTGCAAATACGTCTCGACCAGAGAGGCGTCAAGATCGTGAGCAGCGTCAACATAGCTCCTACTCTGACTTCCTATCGACTCATCCCCTGGTATTCTCAAGGGCGGATGAACCCCTCGATGCGGACAACTGGCTCCGCACGATGTAGATGAAATTCGGGCTGCTCCAAATGACTGAGCAGCGCAAGACTCAGTTTTTGGTCCAGCAGCTCCAGGGATCCGCGAGCGCGTGGTGGGCGAACTACTGTGCTTCGCAGCCCACCGACCGAGTTATGACCTGGACGGAGTTCAGGACGGCCTTCAGGACCTATCACATACCGCCGGGTCTTATGAAGAGGAAGACACAGGAGTTCTTACACCTGCAGCAAGGGAGCTGGAACGCGCTGGAATACTCCAGGGCGTTCAACGATCTCGCGCTCTACGCGTCGTATCACGCCGATACCGATGAGAAGTGGCGGGACCACTTCTACCAGGGGCTTAACCCACTCCTGAAGGACAATCTGGCGATGTTCAATCGCGGCAGCCTCAATGACATAATTGACGCTATGATTGTTCAGGAGGACTCCGGCAAGGAGTTAGCGGCGGTGGAAACAAAGCAAAGCACGCCGCAAAGCAGCGGAGAAGGATGCGGTCCTTCTCAGAAATTTCGGATGGTGAATCACCCACCATCGGGTCCACGCTGGCAGCCACCACAAAGGCCGATGTCATTCTGCAGTCGGCCGTATTCTTCACCGGCATTCAGGCCGGCGCTGCCAGTACCACCTCCGCAACAACAACAGCAGCAGAGGGCGATGCCGCGTGCGTATGCACCTCAGCAGCGCATGCCGGGCTTTCGTCCCCCAAGCACGGACAAGCAGCAGCCAAATGTTACAAGTGTGGTCATCCAGGACACTTCGCCAGCAGTTGTCCGGAGAGGCAAGGCGGCGGAGTTGCACTGCAACTTCCGGGGAGGAATCAGCCTCGGAATCCTACTAATGCACGGCGAGCAAACCCTAGGCCCGGCACCGTCCACAAACTTGCCATAGAGGACGTGCCGGAGGGTGAGCCAATCCTTGTGGGTATTTTCCAACTCCACCAGCATCCCGCCATAGTATTATTTGATTCAGGCGCCACGCATAGTTTTATTAGCCAAGCTTTCATTGCTAAATACAGCTTGCCAATACTACCCACCGATAGTCCATATTTGATTTGTTCACCGGGTGGGAAAATTTCAGCAAGCATGATGGTTCCAAAAGCACCATTATGCTTAGAGGGTAGAGTATACCCTACATCTCATAAATTTAGAGGGACAGATGGTCTATGTCATCTTAGGTATGTCATGGTTAACCCGTTACGGCGCTGTTTTAGACACCGTCCTCCGAATTGTGCACTTGAACTCAGAAGTGCATGAATCTCATTCCTTATTTCTGGACAGTCCAGAAATAAAACTTCCAAGCATCTATCAATCCACAACCATCAGATTGGTAGACATTCCAGTGGTCCGAGAGTTCCCTGACGTGTTCCCGGATGAATTACCCGGGATGCCGCCCGATAGAGAGGTGGAGTTCAAGATTGAACTTGCACCGGGAACCATGCCAATATCCCGAAGGCCATACAATATAGCGCCCAAGGAGTTGGCTGAATTGAAGACCCAGCTAATGGACCTGCTGGAGAAGGGTTTTATTAGGATGAGCTCCTCGCCATGGGGCTGTTCGGCATTATTTGTGAAGAAGAAAGACGAAACATTGCGGCTTTGCGCGGACTATCGTCCACTAAACACCGTAACCATCAAGAACAAGTACCCGTTGCCATGGATCGACATGTTGTTTGATCATTTGGTCGAGGCAAAGATCTTCTCCAAGATGAATTTAAGATCCGGGTACCACCAGATTAAGAAACAGGCTGAGGATATTCCGAAGACGGCTTTCTCGACGAGGTACGGACTTTATGAGTATCTGGTCATGTCCTTCGGCCTCACCAACGCTCTAGCTCACTTCATGTGTTTGATGAACTCGGTATTCATGCCGGAGCTGGACAAGTTTGTTGTGGTCTTCATCGACGACATACTGGTATATTCCAAGTCGGAGGAAGATCACAAGAAGCATCTGCGTATAGTCTTGCAACGGCTGCGGGATCACAAGCTATACGCAATGTTCAGCAATTGCAAATTCTGGATATTGCAAGTGCCTTTTCTTGGGCATATCATCTCAGTGGAGGGCATCGCTGTAGACCCGAGCAAGATCACACAAGTGCTGAATTGGAAATCCCCGAGAACTGTTCACGAGGTACGGAGTTTCCTCGGACTCGCGGGATATTATCGGAGGTTCATTCCGAACTTCTCGAAGATTTCCAAGCCTATGACGGAGCTTCTGAAGAAGGTTACCAAGTATGTTTGGAGTCCAGCATGTGAAGCAGCATTCAAGGCTTTAGTAAAGAACCTGACATCAGCACCGGTTTTGGCGCAGCCAGACACAACAAAACCGTTCGATGTGTACTGCGACGCATCCGGTATTGGGCTCGGATGTGTGCTGATGCAAGACCAAAGGGTGGTCACGTATGGGTCACGGCAGCTTAGGAACCATGAGCAGAATTATCCAACTCATGACTTGGAGCTCGCTGCCGTGGTACTTGCACTTAAAATTTGGAGGCACTACCTACTCGGTAACCTCGTACATCTATATACCGACCACAAAAGCCTCAAGTACATATTCACTCAGAAGGAGCTGAACCTGAGGCAGCGAAGATGGTTAGAATTGATAAAGGATTACGGAATTGAGATCCATTATCACACCGGCAAAGCAAACGTAGTGGCGGATGCGCTGAGTCGCAAGTCACACGTCAACAATCTGACCATCACACCGTTTGAAGAGAGCGAACCACCACTGCATGTGATTCCACATGGAGCTCTCTACAACTTAGCTTTGATCCCCACCATCCGCGAAGAGGTAGCGGCAGCTCAGAAACATGACAAGGGTATGTCGCATTTGTGGAGACATATAGACAGTGGGGAGCTTAAATGTTTCCAGAAAGACGGAGACGGCGTCCTATGGTTCAAGGACCGGATCGTCGTACCCCGTAACCCGGAGTTACGGAAGAAATTTTTTGATGAGGCTCACTTGTCAAAATTTTCTATTCACCCCGGCAGCAACAAAATGTATCAAGAACTCAGAAGCAAGTTTTGGTGGACACGGATGAAGCGGGAGATCGCCAAGTATGTGTCCGAGTGTGATACATGTCAAAGAGTGAAGGCAGATCATATGTGGAAACCGGGACTGCTACAACCACTGGGCGTTCCTGCCTGGAAGTGGAAGGACGTGAGCATGGACTTCATCGTCGGTTTGCCCACCACTTTTCAGAAACATGATTCTCTGTGGGTAATCTTTAAAGGCCTCAGTTTTTGGCACATTCAAAGTGTTCATCACCACACACACACACCTCATTTGAAGAAAGTTGATGGACACATTTGAAGAGCAAGTAACCATTATCAACATGCTCATTAGAGAATAAACTCACAAAATGCAAAAGTGGTATTTCCCACATGCATCATCTAGGGGCTGGACATTTGGAAAACTCCTACACATTGCTAGGAATGTCCATACCAAGTTTCACCCAAATTCAAAACCTTTTTGAGGTCCTTTTGGGTATAGCTAGAAAGAGGGTAGTTTGAACTCAAATTCAAATTCAAACTATTTTTATCCCATGGATTCAAAAGTGGGAGGCATATTCTTACTCAGCTCATTTTTGTGAACTCACACACCAATTTTCACTCCATTTGGAGTTGATCTTGACATGAGCTAAGTGTAGCAAATTCAAACTTTATTTGAATTTCAAACTGAACATGTGCTGAAATTTAGTCAAACCAAACCCAATTTGAATTCTAACCAATTCAAATGGCTCACAGGTGAATAATTCAAATCACCATGGGCAGTTTAGGGCTTACTGTTTACAACAGTGAAATGGAGTTAAGTTCAGGGGTTAAAATTGAAAGTGGGACCCACATGTCAGCCACTGATTCAAATCAAACCGACTGAAACACAGAACACTCGGTTTTCGGGTGCAGCCCGAGCGCGCCACCGAGGGGCCGTCCAGCGCCAGCTCCTGCTGCGTTCCCCGAGCTCGAGACCAGCCGCCCGGGCTTCTTATCTCCCCCCCCCCCCCGGCGTGCTCCCGTTGAATATCTCCTGACCCCCGGCGCGATCAGTCGGTTTCCACCCGAGCTCCACCGCAACCAGCCGCCCTCTCGATCCTGTGCGTGATCAGTCCGATCACTCGCGAGCCCAGCCTCCCCCGCAGCAAAACGGCACCGGGAGATCGTGAGCAACATCCTAGACCCCGTGTTGGCCAGTGAGCAGGCGCCGTCGAGCTACACCAGACATCTTCTCCGGCGGACCAAACGTCGCCGCCGTTCGGGCTCTCGTGGGCAGCTCGGCACGGCCGTTGTCACGTCCACTTCTCTACACAATAAAGGTGCGTGATTGTATGCAGATGGAGTAGCCGAAAGCCATTTGGCAATTGATCAACAATCAGTCAAGAATTTCCATGTTTACTCTCGGCCAGTTCATAGGAGCTGAGTTCACCTCCGAGTGGAATTCGTACTCCACACGCTAGGGTTGGTCAAGCCCGTTATCCAGTAGATTCTACACATGTTAGCGCACACGCTCTAACAGGAAGCAAAGAAAACCATCGAGAATCGGCCGTGATATGGCCGTTTTCCCCGCCGCCGTAGCTAAGTACCTCGGCTCACCGTCGAGAGCATAGTTGCCGGCGTTTCTGGCTTCCACCCAGCCCTGGTTCATGTTCCTCGTGCTCCACTGATGCTCTCCGAACGATTTCCGATCGATTTGGTGCACAGTAGAGCAAAACCGACCTCACCAGAACCCTAGCAGGTGCTGTCACCGGTGCGCACGGGTTTCTGGCCATCGCCGGCGGCCGGTGAGCCCACAATCGAGTCCAGGAGGTCAGGAAAGGGGCAGGCGGCGAGTTTCGGGCCGGGGGGTGGCCGGAAGCTCGATTCCGGCGAGTGTCGCCGGATACCGCCGCCGCCGAGCATTTGGCGCGAGGAGGGAGACGAAGCACTGTATGCGGGGCCCACGGGCAGAAGTTTAAACTTTTTCTCGATTTTCAGTTTTAGTTCAAACTTCAAACCCACATAACTTTGGCTAGAAAGCTCCAAATCGAGTGAACCAAATTTTGTTGGATTCATCTCTCTGAGTTCTTTCCAGCAAATCAAGTTTAACTTCATGAAAATCCTTATTTCTCCAGAATTAATTCCTCAAATTTTAAACTGTTTAGAATTTTAACTGGAGAATCCTTTGGATGAAAATTCTGAAATTTTGCTGGGATGTTCATCAAAATATCCCTGAACTACCATAAAAATTTCAGATCCATTTGAGCTCATTTGATCCACCTAATGGTGTGATTAATAAAACTGTTCCAGAGAAATTAGAAAATGTCCAGAAACATTTTCAGAAATTCTCTGAAATTGTTTAGCTCATATATTTAGGTAGGAACCTTCAAATTAAGTGACACCAACTCCACTAGAACCCTCTGAAAATCTAGTTTTCAGAAATTCATGGCTTGCCCCATGAAAATCCCTGGAACACCCTAAGAGTTCCAATTAAGGTCAAGGACATAATTAATTATGGAGAGCTCAAATGAGCTTTGCTGCAACTAAAACTTGATCAATTCTCTGTTTAGGTTGTAACCAGGCCACAGTAAAAATTTCAGAGTCATTGGGTCTGTCTAGTAAGAGTTATAAACTACACAAGTTTAAATTCAATCAAATGCATTTAAATTAATACATGTACTTATATCTCATGTAGTCGCTAAGGTCGAGGAGGAACCCGAAGTCTTAGACTTTGTTACTCCAGAGGAGCAGCTAGCCTATGACCAAGAGCAGCAAGGCAAGCTCCGGTTTGCATTAACCTTTTTACAAGTTTTTATTGTTTTGAGAACTACTTTGAGTACCATTAATTCTTGCATTAGAGTCTTGTTTGAAAACCCAAATGCATAGCCAAGAAAACCATGGGTTGGGTTTAGGATTGCAAACCCCGTTAGCTACTGCAAAGATAAGTTAGGGTAGGACTCGGTACAAGTCGAGTAGTTAGAACTACTCGCGAGCATAGGAGAGAGGCACTCGACTCGGGTAGACATAGCAAATGAAACACATGGCAAGAAAAATAAGACCGAGCGGAGAGTAAGGGCAGCAGGACATTGGGGCCTGTGTGCTATAGCTCCGCTTGTGTCGATTGAGGACCGAGCCGTGTGCGGGCCTGTTGAACAAGCTAGAACAGTACCGAAGACCTACCGGCTATATGGGAACCGGGAAACCGATGTAACTCGGGTAGCTGGGTGTTGAGGCATAGCTGGTCGTTTAGAGGGTAGGTTGAGAGCTCGAGGTGTAAATCGGCCGGCGGCACTGAGATGCGCGTGCAGAGACCTCTTGCTCGGGATGATTGGACTGGTTCAACATTTAGCTGACGGGTGAAAGGTGGTTGCGTACGACGTCCGTGATGGTTGTTGTAGGCAACATCGAGTACGGGCGTATGTGACGGGTTGTTGGGGTAACCCTGCAGGTGTAAATCGATTATAATCGCTGTCCCTCGCGGTCAATGAGTACCACTTGTTCACTATACCGTGACGTAGAAAGAATAGGCTAGTTACATGTTAATATGTTGCTGATTGAAAAATGGACTTTGATTGTTAATGATTTGCTGTAGTTTAGAGCTAATTAAAGTTCCTTTCAACTTTGGGCAAAGTACATGAGAGAAATGCGTTTCTTGTTTGATTGCGGCTCTCTCATGTGCCTTAGCGTAAGGTTCTCCACAACCTACTGCTAAAACTTGAAAGTAAGGTTCCAATAATTCGGCGAGTCCTTTGCAAATTGTTTTACCTCATGTACCTATCACCCCTCATGTAGAAGTTTCATGTTTAGGAGAGACGGTTCAGTCTTGCTGAGCCTTCGTGCTCACTGCTTGTGTTTGAAGCTTTCGCAGGGTTCTGTGAGGAAGGGACTCCCGACGAGGAGACGGAACTCCAGGAGGGGAACCCCGTCGAGTGGGAGTCATGCACACCGCCGTGTTAGTGTGCGTGCATGCTAGCAAGGACACGTTCACAGGCTGAACGTGAACTTGATGCGTAGTCTACGCCCGTGAGTGTAGACTGGACATATTTTGGTGTAAAAATGTTCATAAACCACTTTATGTAACAAAATTTTGCTTCCGCTTTGTACCTTTTATGTGTGTTATCCGGTGCTATGCAACGCAGTACCCCTCAGCTTGATCCAGGCTCGACAAGACCGTGAGGTCGTGTCAGCGTTGGTATCAGAGCTCGCTTGAGGTTTAACGCACTAAAAAGGTCATCTTTTTCAAAAATCCAGTGAGGAACGAGTTAGTAGCCCGTATAAGGATGTTATTGGTGTATAGAAAGTGGCATACTAACCTATTTGATTATGTCGGAAAATCGTGCATCTCGGGACGTTTATGTCTTGGGGTGCACGTACGCGCTGTCCACCAGTGCGCACAAGCTGAAGGGTGGAGCCCCATGGGTGGCAGGTAACCCGACCCGCTTTATGCCGTTTGGGGTATTCGAGCAACGTCTGTCCCTTGCGTGCGTGGTGCAATTTGGGAGACCCCGTCACGTGGTCAGTAAGGTGAACACGTAGCTCAAGGTGTGTTTTGCTTGAGAACATCCGGGCGAGTGATGACGGCCGGTGCACGAACTGTATGGATACCGGGCTCGGTGTGCAGCCGAGTCAGACGATTGTGTGAATTATCTGCAGGTAGTCTAACCACGAAATGGTAGACGTGTAGTATCCGTGTGCGAGTGACGCTTAGTGCCACTGAACTAACGAAGCCGGCTAAGTCCGGTATAGGTTTTTCTTTGTGAGGACGTAGTACCGACATGCTTTGGTGACGCATCGACGTTGCACTCCACTAAATGAACAAATTCATTATAAAACTTGAAAGTTTTAATCCAAAGCATTGAAACTTGATGTAACTCCTTCCCTTAATCAGGATATTCCAAGTTAACAAGTTTTCAACTTATAGGCTATTAAGGACAGAGGTCCCTGTTTTCAGCTGAATTAAGGCTGAAGTTAATCAGAGGTTAGAGGTTGAGTTCTTTCGAGGTTGGGGTCGTATGATACGTTTCTGGAAATCTTTGGAAGGGCTTTACAACTTTTATGTTGAGGTCCAGAGGTGTTTCATCGCTTAACCAATCGAAAGATGCAGTAGAGTTGAAACTGTCCAGAAAACAGGGTAGAGCAAATACTCTCTGTAACTCTCTGTAAATTGAGCATAACTTCCTGCATAAAAATCCAAAAATAGAAAATAAGGTAGTTCTGGAAATCTTATGAGCTGGGTTACAACTTTGTAACAGAAAGTTTTGCCAGATTGGGAACAGAATTAACTGGAATTCTTGGATCAAATCAGTAACTAAAGCAGGGAGGTGCTGTCCAATTTTCTCCAGAAATTCTGTTAACTTTGGCATCTCATAACTTTTGAACCAGGAAAGATCATAGGCCAAGCAAATACTCTATGTAATGTTATTGAAGTTAGCTTTAACTTTGATGTTGACCTCCAGCATTGGTTTTGCCTTTAGCGTGGCCTAAATCAGGTTGAAATGGAAACTGGTCAGGGCTGTCATATTGGACAGCAGATCAGCAGTCAAATTTATTTAAATTCGAACTATGATTCCAAGTCTTATGAGTTCAATGACATGTTTTATGTTATAAATCAATGGTTTACTGTTCAAATAAATATTTGACATTTCTCAAATATGTTTTTACAGATGACAGCGGATAAACAGTTTGAGAACGGGTGGGTGGAATCTCACTGTTCTCAATACAGCGGCTATCCGGAAGCATTGAGGCAGATGCTTCGATATTTCGGGTATAACAAGATGCCGCAGTACTTCGCCAAGGAAGAAGGCGAGGAGGGGAACAAGACGTGGACAATCCATGTCGAGGTTCCTGCAGGACCTACGCCACCCGGTTGGGCGCCGTTCATCGTCACGGTGAGGGGAAGGCAACCGGAGGGGATGTGGCAAGTGGCAGCCCGCGAGACCATGTCGCGTTTCTGCCAACTACACGTGAGGGCTATGGAGGGCACTCCATACGCGCTCGTTCTGGTGGAGGGACGGGCTCATCATGTGTGGGAAGGAAGGTACCGGGAGGCAACTGATCCGGGTTGCCTAAGGTACAGCCCCGCGGAGGCAAGCCTTAGCCTCCAGTTGAGGGCGGGAAATGCCGTGATGGACAGCCAAGCTGTTCATACGGACCATCTCGCCTCGAAGCTCAAAGAAAGTACCAGCCGTGGAGACCATTTCGAGAGTGCTCACAGCGCACTCCGCAAGCTCCTTCCGACGATCAAGCGACTGAACGAACAGCATAATCAGTTGCATCTTCTGAAGAAGGCGAAGAAGAAGAGCCGTGTCGACATCGCGGCGTTGCAAGAACTGGTGCAGACTCTAACCCAGCAGAACGAGGACCTTACTCAAGAGCGAGACGACGCTAGTGAGGAAGGGCAAGGCTGGGAAGAAGACTACAACCAGGCCATGGACGAGGTTCACGCGTTGCAGGACCTCGTGCCTCCGGTATTGGGCATAACGGTGGTCTTGGGTTTTCCGGCAATGGGAGAACCCGAGATGGGAGAAGAGGTGGTAGATCCGGAGCCACCAGCAGAGGTACCGGAGGAGGACGACCCGCAGGAGGTCGAGTTCTACTCCGAGTAGGGGGTTACGGTTGCCAAGTAGGGCAGCTAGAGTAGTGTAACCCAAACTTTTGTAATCGGTGACATGTCGTGTAGGCAGTAGGGTATGTATAGATAGTGACGACGTGAGCACGACTTCTAGGAGGCCCGAGAATAATGTATCTTGTATAAAGTTTATGCTTTATCAATATATGTGAAATTTGTGCAAATTATTCATGCGTCACTTCAATACCTACTGTTGCATATGGAATTTTAAGTATGACATGTACTGATCGCTGCTGTTTTGAATTTCAGAATGACTCGTACTCGTGCCAACCCAGACGTTGGGGGTTCCAGTCAAGGGGGAGAAACCTTCCAACAGCCTCCCGAGGACTCCTCGGGACAGCAACAGCAACAGCACACACCGCCACCGCCAACGGTTACACTGGCCAACATCGTTGCGGCAATGGCGGATTCTCATTAGCAGCACACGGAGTTGCTGCAGACCCTTATTACAAATACGTCTTGACCAGAGAGGCGTCAAAATCGTGAGGAGCGTCAACAGAGCTCCTACTCCGACTTCCTAGCGACTCATCCCCCGGTATTCTCAAGGGCGGATGAACCCCTCGATGCGGACAACTGGCTCCGCATGATAGAGATGAAGTTCGGGCTGCTCCAACTAAGTGAGCAACGCAACACTCAGTTCGCGGTCCAGCAGCTCCAGGGATCCGCGAGCGCGTGGTGGGCAAACTTCTGTGCTTCACAGCCCACCGACCGAGTTATGACCTGGGCGGAGTTCCAGACGGCCTTCAGGGCCTATCACATACCGCCGGGTCTGATGAAGAGGAAGACGCAGGAGTTTCTACACCTGCAGCAAGGGAGCCGGAACGCGCTGGAATACTCCAGGGCGTTCAACGATCTCGCGCTCTACGCGTCATATCACGCCGATACCGACGAGAAGTGGCAGGACCACTTTACCAGGGGCTTAACCCGCTCCTGAAGGACAAATTGGCGATGTTCAATCGCGGCAGCCTCAACGACATCATTGATGCTGCGATTGTCCAGGAGGACTCCGGCAAGGAGTTAGCAGCGGCAGAGAGAAAGCGAAGTGTGCCGCAAAGCAGCGGAGAAGGAGGCGGTCCTTCTCAGAAATTTCGGATGGTGAATCGCCCACCATCAAGTCCACGCTGGCAGCCACCACAAAGGCCGATGTCATTCTGCAGTCGGCCGTATTCTTCACCTGCATTCAGGCCGGCACTTCCAGCACCACCTCCGCGACAACAACAGCAGCAGCGGGCGATGCCGCATGCGTATGCACCTCAGCAGCGCATGCCGGGCTTTTGTCCCCCAAGCACCAGCCAGGAAGCGGCCACATGTTAGAAGTGTGGCCGTCCAGGACACTTCGCCAGCAGTTGTCTGGAGAGGCAAGGCGGCGGAGTTGCACCACAACTTCCGGGGAGGAATCAGCCCCGGAATCCTACTAATGCGCGGCGGGCAAACCCTAGGCCCGGCACCGTCCACCAGCTTGCCATAGAGAATGTGCCGGAGGGTGAGCCAATCCTTGCGGGTATGTTCCAACTCCACCAGCATCCCGCCATAGTATTGTTTGATTCTGGCGCCATGCATAGCTTCATTAGCCAAGCTTTCGTTGATAAATATAGCTTGCAAATACTACCCACCGATAGTCCTTATGTGATCTGTTCGCCGGGTGGGAAAATTTCAGCAAGAATGATGGTTCCAAAAGTGCCGTTATGCTTAGAGGGTAGAGTGTACCATACGTCTCTCATAATTTTAGAGGGACAAAAGGTCGATGTCATCTTAGAGATGTCGTGCTTAACCCGCCACGGCGCTGTTTTAGACACCGTCCTCCGAATCATGCATTTAAATTCAGAAGTGCACGAATCTCATTCTTTATTTCCGGACAGTCCAGAAATAAAACTTCCAAGCGTCTATCAGTCCACCACCATCAGATTGGAAGATATTCCAGTGGTCCGAGAGTTCCCTGATGTGTTCCTGGATGATCTACCGGGGATGCCGCCCGATAGAGAGGTGGAGTTCAAGATTGAACTTGCACCAGGAACCATGCCAATATCCCGAAGGCCATACAAGATGGCGCCCAAGGAGTTGGCTGAACTGAAGACTCAGCTCACGGACCTCCTGGAGAAGAGTTTTATTAGGCCGAGCTCCTCACCGTGGGGCTGCTCGGCATTATTCATGAAGAAGAAAGACGAGGCGTTGCGGCTTTGCATGGACTATCAACCATTAAATGCCGTAACCATCAAGAACAAGTACCTGTTGCCATGGATCGACATGTTGTTTGATAAGTTAGTCGAAGCAAAGATCTTTTCCAAGATGGACTTAAGATCCGGGTACCATCAGATTAAGATACGGGCTGAGGATATTCCGAAGACGGCTTTCTCGATGAGGTACGGGCTTTATGAGTACCTGGTCATGTCCTTCGGCCTCACCAATGCTCCAGCTCACTTCATGTATTTGATGAACTCGGTATTCATGCCGGAGCTGGACAAGTTTGTCGTGGTCTTCATCGACGACATACTGGTATATTCCAAGTCGGAGGAAGATCACAAGAAGCATCTGCGTATAGTCTTGCAACGGCTGCGGGATCACAAACTATAATCGAAATTCAGCAAGTGCGAATTCTGGATATCACAAGTGCCTTTTCTCGGGCATAACATCTCAGCGGAGGGTATCGCTGTAGACCCGAGTAAGATCACACAAGTGCTGAATTGGAAATCCCCGGGAACTGTTCACGAGGTACGGAGTTTCCTCGGACTCACAGGATATTATCGGAGGTTCATTCCGAACTTCTCGAAGATTGCCAAGCCTATGACGGATCTGCTAAAGAAGGCTACCAAATATGTTTGGAGTCCAGCATGTGAAGCAGCATTCAAGGTATTAGTGAAGCACCTGACATCAGCACCGGTTTTGGCGCAGCCAGACACAACAAAACCGTTCGATGTGTACTGCAATGCATCCAGCATTGGGCTTGGATGTGTGCTGATGCAAGACCGAAGGGTGGTCGCGTATGGATCACGGCAGCTTAGAAACCATGAGCAGAATTATCCAACTCACGACTTGGAGCTCGCTGCCGTGGTACTTGCACTGAAAATGTGGAGGCAATACCTACTCGGTAACCTCGTACATTTATATACCAACCACAAGAGCCTCAAGTACATATTCACTCAGAAGGAGCTGAATATGAGGCAGCGAAGATGGTTGGAACTGATAAAGGATTACGAAATAGAGATCCATTATCACCCCGGCAAAGCAAACGTAGTGGCGGATACAGTGAGTCGCAAGTCACACGTCAACAATCTGACCATCACACCGTTGGAAGAGAGCGAACCACCACTGCATGTGATTCCACCTGGAGCTCTCTACAACCTAGCTTTGATCCCCACCATCCGTGAAGAGATAGCGGCAGCTCAGAAACATGACAAGGGCATGTCGCATTTACGGAGACATGTAGACAGTGGGGAGTTGAAGTGTTTCCGGAAGGACGGAGACGGCGTCCTATGGTTCAAGGACCGGATCGTCGTACCCCGTAACACAGAGTTACGGAAGAAAATTTTTGATGAGGCTCACTTATCAAAATTTTCTATTCACCCCGGCAGCAACAAAATGTATCAAGAACTCAGAAGCAAGTTTTGGTGGACACGGATGAAGCGGGAGATCGCAAAGTACGTGCCCAAGTGTGATACATATCGAAGGGTGAAGGCAGATCATATGCGGAAACCGGGACTGCTGCAACCACTGGACGTTCCTGCCAGGAAGTGGGAAGATGTGAGCATGGACTTCATCGTCGGTTTACCCACCACTTTTCAAAAACATAATTCTGTGTGGGTGATCGTCGACCGGCTCACCAAAGTTGCCCATTTCATCACGGTCAACACCAACTACAACGCCAAGATGTACCATCATATCGGATCGGGGCACTTTATTTGTGTCCCGTTTTTGGGAACAGCTACACGCTGCATTGGGGACGGAGCTGATCCGTAGTTCAGCATACCACCAGCAGACGGATGGGCAAACCGAGCGGATAAATCAGATTCTAGAGGACATGCTACGAGCTTGCGCTATCAACCACGGCAAGAATTGGGATGATCACTTGCCGTTAGCCGAGTTCTCGTACAACAATGGGTACCAAGCCAGCATCAAGATGGCGCCTTACGAGGCACTATACGGAAGAAAATGCCGCACACCATTGAATTGGTCTGCGTCTGGTGAAAGGGTTACCTTCGGGATTGACCTTGTCAACAACACGGAAGAAAAGGTTCGGCTGATTCAAGCGAACCTAAAAGCCGCCCAATCCTGGCAAAAACAGTATGCGGAGCGGAGAAGACGCCCATTGCAGTTCGAAGTCGGGGATCACGTATACCTACGTGTGTCTCTGATGAAGGGCGTAAACAGATTTGGGGTGAGAGGAAAGTTGGCACCCCGGTTCATCGGTCCATTCCAGATTACCGAAAGATGTGGATCAGTAGCATACCGGATGAAATTACCAGAAGCACTTTCCGGTGTGCACGACGTCTTTCACATTTCCCAGCTGAGGAAGTGTCTCAAGCTATCTACTACCATTCAGCTGGAGGACATTGAAGAACTGAAACCGGATCTCACCTATAGGAAGGAACCGGTTCAGATCATTGACGAGAAGGCCCGAACCACACGCAACCGTACGTTGTGGTTCTACAAAGTTCTATGGAGTAATCACTTTGTGGACGAAGCGACATGGGAGAGTGAAGGATTTCTTCGCGCTAACTACCCCGACTTTTTCACGTCGCATATCTGGTAATTTATCACCGTCCTCTCTCTCTCACTTTCACCTTATAATCTCAAGACGAGATTCTTTTAAGGGGGGAGGAATGTAAAGGCCTCAGTTTTTGGCACATTCAAAGTGTTCATCACCACACACACACACCTCATTTGAAGAAAGTTGATGGACACATTTGAAGAGCAAGTAACCATTATCAACATGCCCATTAGAGAATAAACTCACAAAATGCAAAATTGGTATTTCCCACATGCATCATCTAGGGGCTGGACATTTGGAAAACTCCTACATATTGCTAGGAATGTCCATACCAAGTTTCATCCAAATTCAAAACCTTTTTGAGGTCCTTTTGGGTATAGCTAGAAAGAGGGTAGTTTGAACTCAAATTTAAATTCAAACTGTTTTTATCCCATGGATTCTAAAGTGGGAGGCATATTCTTACTCAGCACATTTTTGTGAGCTCACACACCAATTTTCACTCCATTTGGAGTTGATCTTGACATGAGCTAAGTGTAGCAAATTCAAACTTTATTTGAATTTCAAACAGAACATGTGCTGAAATTTAGTCAAACCAAACCCAATTTGAATTCTAACCAATTCAAATGGCTCAGGGGTGAATAATTCAAATCAGCATGGGCAGTTTAGAGCTTACTGTTTACAATAGTGAAATGGAGTTAAGTTCAGGGGTTAAAATTGAAAGTGGGACCCACATGTCAGACACTGATTCAAATCAAACCGACTGAAACACAGAACACTCGGTTCTCGGGTGCAGCCCGAGCACGCCACCGAGGGGCCCGCCGGCGCCATCTCCTGCTGCGTTCCCCGAACTGGAGACCAGCCGCCCGGGCTTCTTATCCCCCCCCCGGCGTGCTCCCATTGAATATCTCCTGACCCCCGGCGCGATCAGTCGGTTTCCACCCGAGCTCCACCGCAACCAGCCGCCCTCTCGATCCTGTGTGTGATCAGTCCGATCACTCGCGAGCCCAGCCTCCTCCGCAGCAAAATGGCACCGGGAGATAATGAGCAACATCCTAGACCCCGTGTTGGCCAGTAAGCAGGCGCCCTCGAGCTACACCGGACATCTTCTCCGGCGGACCAAACGTCGCCGCCGTTCGGGCTCTCGTGGGCAGCTCGGCATGGCCGTTGTCACATCCACTTCTCTACACAAGAAAGGTGCGTGATTGTATGCAGATGGAGTAGCAGAAAGCCGTTTGGCAATTGATCAACCATCGGTCAAGAATTTCCAAGTTTACTCTCGGCCAGTTCATAGGAGCCGAGTTCACCTCCGAGTGGAATTCGTACTCCACACGCTAGGGTTGGTCAAGCCCATTATCCAGTAGATTCTACACATGTTAGCACACACGCTCGAACAGGAAGCACACAACACCATCAAGAATCGGCCACGATATGGCCGTTTCCCCCGCCGTCGTGGCTAAGTACCTCGGCTCACCGTCGAGAGCATAGTTGCCGGCGTTTCTAGCTTCCACCCAGCCCTGGTTCATGTTCCCCGTGCTCCACTGATGCTCTCTGAACGGTTTCCGATCGATTTGGTGCACGGTAGAGAAAAACCGACCTCACTGGAACCCTAGCAGGTGCTGTCACCGGTGCGCACTGGTTTCCGGCCATCGCCGGCGGCCGGCGAGCCCACAATCGAGTCCAGGAGGTCAGGAACGGGGCAGGCGGCGAGTTTCGGGCCGGGGGGTGGCCAGGAGCTCGATTCCGGCGAGTGTCGCCGGAGACCGCCGCCGCCGAGCATTTGGCGCGAGGAGGGAGACGAAGCACTGTATGGCCCACGGGCAGAAGTTTAAACTTTTTTCTCGATTTTCAGTTTTAGTTCAAACTTCAAACCCACATAACTTTGGCTAGGAAGCTCCAAATCGAGTGAACCAAATTTTTTTGGATTCATATCTCTGAGTACTTTCCAGCAAATCAAGTTTCACTTCATGAAAATCCTTATTTCTCCAGAATTAATTCCTCAAAATTTAAACTGTTTAGAATTTTAACTGGAGAATCCTTTGGAGGAAAATTCTGAAGTTTTGCTGGGATGTTCACCAAAATATCCCTGAACTACCATAAAAATTTCAGATCCATTTGAGCTCATTTGATCCACATAATGGTGTGATTAATAAAACTGTTCCAGAGAAATTAGAAAATGTTCAGAAACATTTTCAGAAATTCTGTGAAATTGTTTAGCTCATATCTTTAGCTAGGAACCTTCAAATTAAGTGAGACCAACTCCATTAGAACCCTCTGAAAATCTAGTTTTCAGAAAGTCATGGATTGCCCCATGAAAATCCCTAGAACACCCTAAGAGTTCCAATTAAGGTCAAGGACATAATTAATTGTGGAGAGCTCAAATGAGCTTTGCTGCAACTAAAACTTGATCAAGTCTCTGTTTAGGTTGTAACCAAGCCACAGTAAAAATTTGAGAGTCATTGGATCTGTCTAGTAAGAGTTATAAACTACACAAGTTTAAATTCAATCAAATGCATTTAAATTAATACATGTACTTATATCTCATGTAGTCGCTAAGGTCGAGGAGGAACCCGAAGTCTTAGACTTCGTTACTCCGGAGGAGCAGCTAGCCTACGACCAAGAGCAGCAAGGCAAGCTCCGGTTTGCATTAACCTTTTTACAAGTTTTTATTGTTTTGAGAACTACTTTGAGTACCATTAATTCTTGCATTAGAGTCTTGTTTGAAAACCCAAATGCATAGCCAAGAAAACCATGGGTTGGGTTTAGGATTGCAAACCCTGTTAGCTACTGCAAAGCTAAGTTAGGGTAGGATTCGGTACAAGTCGAGTAGTTGGAACTACACGCGAGCATAGGCTAGAGGCACTCAACTCGGGTAGAGATAGCAAATGGAACACATGGCAAGAAAAATGAGACCGAGCGGAGAGTAAGGGTAGCAGGACTTTGGGGCCTGTGTGCTATAGCTCCGCTTGTGTCGATTGAGGATCGAGCCGTGTGTGGGCCTGTTGAACAAGCTAGAACAGTACCGAAGACCTACCGGCTATATGGGAACCGGGAAACCGATGTAACTCGGGTAGCTGGGTGTTGAGGCATAGCTGGTCGTTCAGAGGGTAGGTTGAGAGCTCAAGGAGTAAATCGGCTAGCGGCACTGAGATGCGTGTGCAGAGACCTCTTGCTCGGGACGATTGGACCGGTTCAACATTTGGCTGACAGGTGAAAGGTTGTTGCGTACGACGTCTGTGATGGTTGTTGTAGGCAACATCGAGTACGGGCGTACATGACGGGTTGTTCGGGTAACCCTGCAGGTGTAAATCGATTATAATCGCCATCCCTCGCGGTCAGTGAGTACCACTTGTTCACTGTACCGTGACGTAGAAAGAATAGGCTAGTTACATGTTAAAATGTTGCTGATTGAAAAATGGACTTTGATTGTTAATGATTTGCTGTAGTTTAGAGCTAATTAAAGTTCCTTTCAACTTTGGGCAAAGTACATGAGAGAAATGTGTTTCTTGTTTGATTGCGGCTCCCTCATGTGCCTTAGCGTAAGGTTCTCCACAACCTACTGCTAAAACTTGAAAGTAAGGTTCCAATAATTCGGTGAGTCCTTTGCAAATTGTTATACCTCATGTACCTATGACCCCTCATGTAGAAGTTTCATGTTTAGGAGAGACGGGTCAGTCTTGCCAAGCCTTCGGGCTCAATGCTTGTGTTTGAAGCTTTTGCATGGTTCTATGAGGAAGGGACTAACGAGGAGGAGACGGAACCCCAGGAGGGGAACCCCGTCGAGTGAGAGTCGTGCACGCCGCCATGTTAGTGTGTGTGCATGCTAGCAAGGACACGTTCACGGGCTCAACGTGAACTTGATGCGTAGTCTACGCCCGTGAGTGTAGACTGGACATATTTTCGTGTAAAAATGTTCATAAACCACTTTATGTAATAAAATTTTGCTTCCACTTTGTATCTTGTATGTGTGTTATCTGGTGCTGTGCAACGCAGTACCCCTCAGCGTGATCCTGGCTCAACAAGACCGTGGGGTCGTGTCATAATCGTCGACCGGCTCACCAAAGTTACCCATTTCATCCCGGTCAATACCAACTACAATGCCAATAAGTACGCTGAACTGTACATCTCACGGATCCTATGCTTGTATGGCGTACCCCGTACCATCATATCGGATCGGGGCACTTTATTTGTGTCCCGTTTTTGGGAGCAGCTACACGCTGCATTGGGGACGAAGCTGATCCGTAGTTCAGCATACCACCCGCAGACGGATGGGCAAACCGAGCGGGTAAATCAGATTCTAGAAGACATGCTACGAGCTTGCACTATCAACCACGGCAAGAATTGGGATGATCACTTGCCGTTAGCCAAGTTCTCGTACAACAATGGGTACCAAGCCAGCATCAAGATGGCGCCTTACGAGGCGCTATACGGGAGGAAATGCCGCACACCATTGAATTGGTGTGAGTCTGGCGAAAGGGTTACCTTTGGGATTGATCTTGTAAACAATGCGGAGGAAAAGGTTCGGCTGATCCAAGCGAACCTAAAAGCCGCCCAATCCCGACAGAAGCAGTATGCGGACCGGAGAAGACACCCATTACAATTTGAGGTCGGGGATCACGTGTACCTACGTGTGTCTCCAATGAAGGGCGTGAACAGATTCGGGGTGAGAGGAAAGTTGGCACCCCCATTCATCGGTCCATTTCAGATTACAGAAAGATGTGGATCGGTGGCATACCTGCTGAATTTACCAGAAGCACTTTCCGGTGTGCACGACATCTTTCACATCTCCCAGCTGAGAAAGCGTCTCAAGCTATCAACTAACGTTCAGCTGGATGATATTGAAGAACTGCAACCGGATCTCACGTACCGGGAGGAAGCGGTTCAGATTATAGATGAAAGGGCCCGAACCACACGCAACCGTACGTTGTGGTTCTACAAAGTTCTGTGGAGTAATCACTCCATGGACGAAGCGACATGGGAGAGCGAAGGATTTCTTCGCGCTAACTACCCTGACTTTTTCACGTCGCATATCCGGTAATTTTCAACCGTCCTCTCTCCCATTTTCACCTTATAATCTCGGGACGAGATTCTTTTAAGGGGGGAGGAATGTAAAGGCCTCAGTTTTTGATACATATTCAAAGTGTTCATCACCACACACACACCTCATTTGAAGAAAGTTGATGAACACATTTGAAGAGCAAGTAACCACCATCAATATGTTCATTAGAGAATAAACTCACAAAATGCAAAAGTGGCATCCCCCCCATACATCATATAGGGGCTGGGCATTTGGAAAACTCCTCCACCTTGCTAGGAATGCCCATCCCAAGTTTCACCCAAATTTAAAACCTTTTTGAGGTCCTTTTGGGTGTAGCTAGAAAGAGGGTGGTTTGAACTCGATTCAAATTCAAACTGTTTTATCTCATGAATTCAAAAGTGGGAGGCATATTCTTACTCAACACATTTTTGTGAGCTCACACACCAATTTTCACTCCATTTGGAGTTGATCTTGACATGAGCTAAGTTTAGCAAATTCAAACTTTATTTGAATTACAAACTGAATATGTGCTGAAAATTTAGTCAAACCAAACCCAATTTGAATTTTAACCAATTCAAATGGCTCAGGGGTAGATAATTCAAATCACCATGGGTATTGTGGGGATTACTGTTTACAACAGTGAGAGGGAGTTAAGTTCAGATGTTAAAATTGAGGTGGGAACCACATGTCAGCCACTGAATCAAATTGAACCGACTGAAGAACAGAACACTCGGTTCTCGGGTGCAGCCCGAGCGCGCCACCGAGGGGCTGGCCGGCGCCAGCTCCTGCTGCATTTCCCCGCGCTGGAGGACAGTTGCCCGGACTCCTTATCCTCCCCGGCGTGCTCCCGTTAAATATCCCCCGAGCCCCGACGCGATCAGTCTGTTTCCACACCGAGCTCCACCGCAACCAGCCGCCCTCTCGATTCTGCTCATGATCAGGCCGATCACTCGCCAGCCCAGCCTCCTCTGCAGCAAAACGGCACCGTGAGCTCGTGAGCAACATCCTAGACCCCGTGTTGGCCAGTGAGCTGGCGCCCTCGAGCTCCACCGGACATCTTTTCTGGTGGACCAAACGTTGCCGCCGTTCGGGCTCTCGTGGAAAGCTCGGTGCAGCCGTTGTCACGTCCACTTCTCTACACAAGAAAGGTGCGTCACTGTATGTAGATGGTGTAGCCGAAAGCCGTTCGGCATATGATCAACCATCGGTTGAGAATTCCCAAGTTATGGCCGTTCTACACGTACTAGCGCACACGCTCGAGAAGGAAGTAACGAAACCATTGAGGATCGGCCGTGTTATGGCCGTTTTCCTCGCCGCCGTTGCAAAGTACCTCGGCTCACCGTCGAGGGTATGGTTGCTGGCGTTGCTAGCTTCCACAAAGCCCTGGTTCATGTTCCTCGTGCTCCACTGCTGCTCTCTGAACGATTTCTGATCGATTTGGTGCACGGTAGAGCAAAACCGACCTCACCGGAACCCTAGCGGGTGCTGTCACTGGTGCGCGCGGGTTTCGGGCCATCACCGGCGGCCGGCGAGCCCACAGCCAAGTTCAGGAGGTCGGAGAAGGGGGAGGCGGTGTGTTCCGGGCCGAAAGGTGGTCGGGAACTTGGTTCCGGCGAGTCTCACCGGAGACCGCCGCCGCCAAGTATTTGGCGCGAGGAGGAAGAGGAAGCACTGTGTGTGGGGCCCACAGGCAGAAGTTTAAACTTTTTGCGATTTTCAGATTTAGTTCAAACTTCAAACCCACATAACTTTGGCTAGGAAACTCCGAATCGAGTGAAAAAAATTCTATTGGATTCAGCTCTCTTAGTACTTTCCATAAAATTAAGTTTAACTTCATGAAAATCCTTATTTCTTCAGAATTAATTCTTCAAAATTTAAAGTGTTTAGAATTTTAACTGGAGAATACTTTGGAGGAAAATTCTGAATTTTTGTTGGGACGTTCAATAAAATATCCCTGAGCTACCATAAAAATTTCAGATACATTTGAGCTCATTTGATCCACCTAATGGTGTGATTAATAAAACTGTTCCAGAGAAATTAGAAAATGTTCAGAAACATTTTCTAATTTTCTCTGAAATTTTTTGGCTCATATCTTTAGCTAGGAACCTTCAAATTGAGTGATACCAACTCCATTAGAACCCTCTGAAAATCTAGTTTTCAGAAAGTCATGGCTTGCTCCATGAAAATTCCTAAAACACCCTAAGGGCTCCAATTAAGGTCAAGTGCATAATTATTTTTGGAGAGCCCAATTGAGCTTTGCTGCAACTAAAACTTGGCCAAGTCTCTTCTTAGGTTGTAACCAAACCACAGTAAAAATTTCAGAGTCATTGGGTCTGTCTAGTGAGACTTACAAACTTCACAAGTTTAAATTTCAATCAAATACATTTAAATTAATACATGTACTTGTTATCTCACGTAGTCACTAATGTCGAGGAGGAACCTGAAGTCTTAGACTTCGTTACTCCGGAAGAGCAGCTAGCCTACGGCCAAGAGCAGCAAGGCAAACTCCGGTTTGCATTAACCTCTTTACAAACTTTTATTGTTTTGAGAACTTACTTTGAGTACCATTAATTCTTGCATTAGAGTCTTGTTTGAAAATCCCAAATGCATAGCCAAGAAATCCATGGGTTGGGATTAGGATTGAAAACCTCGTTAGTCACTGCAATGCTAAAGATAGAGTAGGATTCGGTACAAGTTGAGTAGTTGGAACTACTCGCGAGAATAGGCTAGAGGCACATCGCTCGGGTAGAAATAGAAAATGAAACACATAGCGAGAAAAATGAGACCGAGCGGAGAGTAAGGGCAGCAGGACTTTGGGGCCTGTGTGCTATAGCTCCGCTTGTGCCGATTGAGGACTGAGCCGTGTGCGGGCCTGTTGAACAAGCTAGAACAGTACCGAAGACCTACCGGCTATATGGGAACCGGAAAACCGATGTAACTCGGGTAGCTGGGTGTTGAGGCATAGCTGGTCGTTCAGAGGGTAGGTTGAGAGCTTGAGGTGTAAATCGGCTGGCGGCACTGAGATGCGCATGCAGAGACCTCTTGCTCGGGACGATTGGACCGGTTTAACACTTGGCTGACGGGTGAAAGGTAGTTGCGTACGATGTCCGTGATGGTTGTTGTAGGCAACATTGAGTACGGGCGTACGTGACGGGTTATTCGGGTAACCCTGCAGGTGTAAATCGATTATAATCGCCATCCCTCACGGTCAGTGAGTACCACTTGTTCACTGTACCGTGACATAGATAGAACAGGCTAGTTACATGTTAAAAGGTTGCTGATTGAAAGATGGACTTTGATTGTTAATGAATTGCTGTAGTTTAGAGCTAATTAAAGTTCCTTTCAACTTTGGGCAAAGTACATGAGAGAAATGTGTTCTTGATTGATTGCGGCTCTCTCATGTGCCTTAGCGTAAGGTTCTCCACAACCTGCAGCTAAAACTTGAAAGTAAGGTTCCACTAGGTAGGCGAGTCCGTTGCAACTTACTTTACCTCATGCACCTATCACCCCTCTTGTAGAAGTTTCATGTTTAGGAGAGACGGGTCAGTCTTGCTGAGCCTTCATGCTCACTGCTCGAGTTTGAAGCTTTTGCAGGGTTCTATGAGGAAGGGACTCTCGAGGAGGAGACGGAAGCCCAGGAGGGGAACCCCGTCGAGTGGGAGTCGTGCATGCCGCCTTGTTAGTGTGGGTGCGTGCTAGCAAGGACACGTTGACGGTCTGAACGTGAACTTGATGTGTAGTCTACGCCCGTGAGTGTAGACTGAACCTATTTTGTTGTAAAAAATTTCTTAAACCTGTTTATGTAATAAAATTTTGCTTCCGCTTTGTACCTTTGATGTGTGTTATTCGGTGCTGTGCAAAGCAGCACCCCTCAGCGTGATCCTGGCTCGACAAGACCCTGGGGTCGTGTCATGTAAGGATCAAGTGTGGACGTGGTGATGATCTTGACTCAAGATCTAGATCAATACAACCATCAAAAACCGATCAACACGTGATCTGTCCACACAAACAGCTTCTGTTCAAAGAGAACATAGAAAACAGATGCGAAAAAACAGGGACGAGGTCATAAGATGGGTACGAAGACCTACCTCTCTTCTCCTTACAATCGTCGGCTCTTTTCCGGTGATGGCTCATCGGCGGTGCTCACCGGCGAATGAACTCCGGTGAGGGGTGTAACACAGCGAGTTGGAAGCTAGGGCCTCCAAGTCGTCGACTCGGGAGGTGGAAAATAAGAGTACGTGGTTGCGGCCAGGGGGTTTTGGGTTCTATTTATAAAGGGATAAAGAAGGGTCCTACTCTGATCGGATTTCAAATAAGAGTTCTATTCAATTTGTTTTGGATCTTAACAACTTATCTCCAATTGATTTGCTGTAGTAGGCACATGGAATCGTGTCGGTTTCCTCAGTACCGGGTATTCCCGCGCGCACAGGAGAAAAACCGCTTAAGGATCTCGCATCTCTGCAGTGGTGAGCTCCGGAGACGCCACGTGTCCATCGGGGGCCGTGCCTCCCTTTTCCTCAGGGGCAGGCTCCGGTTGTGCCGCGTGTCTGGTGGGCTGGACCTCCCTCTCCCTCAGAGGCGAGCTCCGCGTGCGCCACGTGTCTTGCGGGCGGGACCCCCCTCTCCTCAGAGGTGAGCTCCGCATGTGCCACATGTCAGTGCCGGACCTCTCTTCTCGGAAGTGAGCTCCGAGGTCGACACTTGTCCAGCGGACCGTATCTCCCTTCTACTCGGAGGTGGGCTACAAGGACGACACGTGTCCATCGGGCCGGACCTCTCGGAGACGAGCTCCAAGGGTGACACGTGTCCAGTAGTGTTGGACCTCCCGGAGGCGAGCTCCGAGAGCGACACGTGTTCCATGGGGCCAGACCTCATCCCTTCCGCAGGGGTGAGCTCCGAAAGCACCACGTGTCCCGCGGAGCTGGGCCTCGCTTTTCTGCAGAGACTAGCTCCGAAGTCAACACGTGTCCCGCGGAGCTGAGCCTCGCTTCTTCGTAGAGACTAGCTCCGAAGGCAACACGTGTCCAGCGGGGCCGGACCTCGCCCCCTTTTCAGAGGCAAGCTCCAAGCCTGGCACGTGGCCAGCAGTGCCGGACCACACCCCCCCTCCGCAGGGATGAGCTCCGAAGGTCCCACGTAGCCAGCGGCCGCGGGAAGTGTCGACGGCGCTCCTCGGTGAATTGAAATTGGCTCTTATCAGCTATTTTTCTCCATTTTTATGATTCTTTCTCATTTCTTTTTCTTTTAAAATGTTTTTCTATATGCAATGCATGAATATGAAATTGAGGGTGTTACACGCATGGTCCAGATCTGAACAAAATTTTGGTAGCATAACCTCATTGTTCTCCACTGCACGCCTGAAAATGATGCAGCATAGAACAACGGGGTTATGCCGTCAAAATCTCGTCCAGATCTAGACCTGCGTCTCGTCACAAGCCACGCCCCCTCGGTCACTCCCAGGCTGTCCAGAAAGGGACAATTCCGAACCTGCACGTCTCACGTGCCAATGGCATGTGAGATGTGCCAATCCAAGACGGGTGACACATTGCTATAGGTTACGTTACTCATTTTCATTTTTAAGTCATTTACAAGAGAGGAAAGAACAAGAGAAAGAGAGAGAGAGGAAAGTTGGTCTTAGATGACAATTCCACGTCCGGATCCACCGTCCACTCAAGCGCGGGTGATTGACGTCCTCACCATCATCGTTCGCTTCCGTGCCGCCTTGACGCATACGTTACCACTACAACGGTCTATACGGCACGAACACATTTATTGCGTGTCGTGCTGTGTTGGGTCGGTGGGGCGGCCTGAAACCCTTTACTTACATATATTAAGTAATCACTCAAATCACCCGCGCTTATTAACACTAATCTATTAATCGTTCCTAATTTAAATACACTAAGTTTTATACATGTCATCACTTATTTAACATCTTTTTTAAATTTATAGCTCCCCGTCGCAATGCACGGGCAACTTATTAGTTGGAAAAGAAAATGAATTCCCTCAAAAATTCAGAAATGAATGCATTACAAAATGCAAAACAGTGGCGTGATGAATGAATTAAATGAAGGTGTATCACATTCAGAAAAATAAGAAAAAAGACCAGGGAGTCTTGTAATTTAATAGAAAATGATCATCCCGTTTTGCATGCTCGTTGATCAGGGCGAGTATGAATGTGCAGGAAAAACGAGAGGGCGCCAGGGAGGGAAGCGACCATGATGGAGAGGGGGGGCAGCCATGGTGGGGGTGCAGGAGGGGGAGGGGCGCCAGGGAGAGGGCGCCGGGGAGATGGCGTCGGCAGGGGCACGGCGATGGGGTGCCGTGTAGGGGCACGGGGAGAGGCGGCGGCATACATTGACAGCGAGGTCCTCCTCGGTGTATGGCGGTGGCCCTCCATGACAGCAACAGCGGCCCTCGACGAAATCGAGGCGGCGGCGCGGTCCTCTTCGGTGGCGTTGGCGGCGTCCTTCGGCGACGGTGGCCCTCGACGAGGATGGCGGTGGCGGCGGCCCTCGGTGACGGCGCGGCGGCGGTGGAGGTGCGGTGCGGTGCGTGAAGGCGCGGAGCGGCCAAATGAGGAGCGCTGTGCGGAGGGGGCCAAGGAAATAAACACTAATTGACGAAGGTGTACTTGAACTTTCGTCTACAACGACTTATTGATGACGATGTAGTTTAACCGTCGTCTATAATGTCTCGGGCATGCCCAGATTTCGGGCCATGATGACGCGGGCCTTTATTGTCGATGGTGGGCCGTCATCTATAAGGTCCGAGATCTTATAGACGATGGTACTAGGTTAACCGTCATTAATTAATGACTAATTGACGACGGTGGATTCTAACCATCATCAATCAGTTTATTGACGACGGCACTGTCGTCAATAATTTTGGCCGTCGTATATTGTCGCGATTCCTGTAGTGTGTGTCTCAGTTACTTGACACAATCGGGGCTTCTTTCTCTCACAATGTCAGTATAAAGTGGATATTCTTGAGGGAGCGGGTATGACTGATTGTAAGCCATGTTCTAATTGAGTTGACACGTCTAACAAACTATCATATGATGGTATGCCTGCTTCTGATGCTACACACTACCGTGATCTTGTCGGAGCACTGCGATATATCACTTTCACTCGTACTGACATTGTGTATGTTGTGCAACAGGTCTGTCACTATATGCATGACCCTCATGAGACTTATCTCACGATGGTGAAAAACACATTCTCTCCTATATCCAAGGCACAATGGACTATAGTCCACAGTTACACCGCTCATATTTTGATGTTGATTGGCTCGGTTGTCCTGACAGACCGTTCTACTTATAGTTATGGCATCTATCTAGAAGATAATTTAATCTTCTGGTCTTCCATGCGTCAGCATACTCATACCGTCTCCCGTACTAGTGTTGAAGTAGGGTATCATGTTGTTGCTAATGTTATGGCTGAGACTTACTGGTTACACCAGCTATTGAGAGAACTTTACCGTCCGGCCACTTTAGAAAGATAATTTGGTATATTGCGATAATATAAGTGTTGTTTATGTCTCGACTAATCCAGTGCAACATCTACACACCAATCATATTGAGATTAATTTGCACTTTATTCGCAACAAGGTAGCTACTGCATCAGTTCGTGTTCTTCATATGCCTACCAGTTCTTAGTACGCAGATATTTTCACTAAAGGTTTTCCGACCTCGGTAGTCCAACCTAAACGTTATCGTAGACGTTCAAACTGCGGGAGAGTGTTAGAATATGAATGTTGGGTCTCTTATGTGTGTCTGCCCATTTTATCTGAGGTTTGTCTCGTTACTCACCTATAAATATGTACCGCCTCTTAGCAATTATCAATCAATAAATTCTCTATACATATTCTTCTATCAGCTTTGTCAGTATGCATGCGTTACAAAACCATCTTATTCTTCTGTTCATGTGCTTCTCCAAAATGCACTTCAATCTTTGAGTTAATAATTTATCAGGAGGCCGTGGCAATTGGCAGGATGTTTGCTGCTTTGAAGGACTACCAGTTAGATGGAAACAAGGAGATGGTCGCACTTTAGAACAATGAATGTTTTAGGCTCCATGACGTCGTGTAATGTCGCAACTGGTTGCTACGTCAAATTTTCTTGGTACAGCAACAGTAAACCATATCTGATAATACAGCGTTAAAACCCTTCGCTGCATTTCTTTCAGGTTCTTTCTCTCGTTCAGCAGTCGATTTCATGGTTGGCTGCCAAAATAGATAGCAGTGATTGACCATATCTGATAATCCCAGTCCCAGTTTTGACTGTTGTCCAATCATAAGATAAGTGGTACTTGCCTGATACTTTCAAAATTCACAGGTTTAATATCGTTTGCCAAGACACTTCTTCAAGTAACAAGACCAAGGACTATGCTGCTTGGAAACCTTCCAGGCACCATAATATACAAGAACACCTATCAGTATCCAGATGCAAGGCATGTTCATGGGGTGGTAATAGTGAGGGTTGAATCTGCTATCTATTTCTCCAACTCAAAACTATGTCTGAGATTGAGAAAGGTACATAATCTGAATTCACCATGTGTTGCATGTCGAACTTGATTAATATTGGAATAACATGACACGCTGGTACTTTGCTGCAGAATTCTTAGGTGGTTGACCGGCGAAAAAGACAAGGACATGGCAGAGGGACTGCCTAGAGTCAATTTCTTGATAGTTGAGATGTCGTGTGAGTAGAATTTTCTGGTGTCCTGGTCTCACAGGAGCTATTGGAAGTGACGGTACTGATGCATGCCAATGAAAAATCCTCCTTCCAGCGGTTATAGACATCGATACAACCGGCATTCATGCCCTTGAAGATTTGTACAAGAGTCTTCAGAAGAGGGAGATTCAGGTATATGCACTTTTCGGTATCCTGCAGACTGGATACCCCCACATAGTGTGTAAAAGACAGCCTGGACCCGCCTCCCCGCTGAGGCGGGCCTCAGCGTGAGCCATGTGCCCTTGGCCCCATGGTCAGCCCTGGGGCTGCCACGTGCACTGAGCTCCGGAGATGACACGTGCCCTGGGCTCCGGCCTGAGCCTCCCCGCTGAGGTGAGGTCCGGGGATGACACGTGTCCCCTTGGCTCCGAGCCGCCTCCCCGCTGGGGATAGCTCCGGAGCAGACACGTGCCCCAGGCACCGGCCCGAGCCTCCGCGCTGAGGTGAGGTCCGGGGCTGCCACGTGTCCCGTGGCTCCGAGCCGCGTCCCTGCTGAGGACAGATCCAGAGCAGACACGTGCCCCAGGCTCCGGTCCGAGCCTCCCCGCTGAGGTGAGCTCCGGAGCTGCCACGTGTTCCCTGGCTCCGAGCCGCCTCCCCGCTGAGGACAGCTCCGGTGAAGACAAGTGCCCCGGGCTCCGGCCCGAGCCTCCCCGCTGAGGTGAGGTCCGAAGCTGCCACGTGTCCCCTTGTACCAAGCCCGTCGATAAGAGCTCCAGAGCCGCCACGTGCCCCACGAACCGTCGTGGGCCGTGGGTCGGCGAAGTCAAGAAGGAAGTGCACCGTCAGGCTTCGCATTCAAGGCTCGTGCCTTCCTCAGAAGCATGGCACACAGAACACGCCTCCATCCCTTGCCCGTTCGCCATTACGGTGACAAGACACGATGGCAAGGCGTTACAGCAGTACAGTGCCACCCAAGCAGGGCAAGAAGATGCGATGACAAGACGGCGTCTTCATCATAAACCTGACACGCGGTCAGGGGCGCTCAGTGCGCCAGACGGTGGAACTTAACTCTCCCTCAGTCCACTCTACTCAGAGGACGAAGCTCTAGATCATGTATAGGGATTACTTAGCTCTTGGGCTACCTGTCGGGCCCCAGGCCTCATTGTAACCACCCAGCCTTGAACTATAAAAGGACCGGGGTGACCACCCTGGAGGAGGTTCCAGATTCCGTATCCCTGAACACACAAGCACACACGGACAAGCAATAGAACAAGCACACCCGTGGACGTAGGGTGTTACGCTCCGGCGGCCCGAACCACATAAATCTCTGTGTTCATCCGCTCCCTTCAAAGGGTGCCAAGCCCCCTCCGAAAAAAAGAACCTCGTGGGCTGCTTCAGAGCAGGCCAGGAGGAGTGTTGCAGCTCACACTCACACATTTGGTGCGCCAGGTAGGGGGCTTTCCGCGCTCTTCTCGCGACCATGGTGAACGTCACTTCTCATGGCGAGCCTCCTCACCCAACTCACCATCGTCTCCAGGCGGGAGACGATGAGGTCACCCCCCACTCCAGAGCGGGCAGGTCTGGCCAAGCCGGCAGCCAAGCGGCCGGCGCAGTCTGTGTGATGTACGGGGGTTCTTCCGATGTCTCGTCCAGATGACCCGTCAAGACCCTCAATTGAGCAGTGGCGGCCACCACTCTAGTCCCAGGGCCGGCGCCACATCGCAAATGGATGGAGACTCCGATCAGCTTCGATGCCTCTGACTGCCCCAAGAACATGGCAGGCGCAGGGCAGCTGCCTCTCATCGCCCCGACCATCTCCAACGTGAAGCTCTACCACGCGTTGATCTATGGCGGTGCGGCCCTCAGCGTTATCAGTCTCGCAGCTTTCAAGAAGCTGCAGATCTCTATGTCCCAGCTTACCCCCTCGAGTCCATTCTCGGGGGTAGGTCAGGATCCTATCTTCCCGTGCAGTAGTATCTCCTCCCGGTAACATTCGGAACGCCTGAGAACTACCGTACGGAGAGCGTCATCTTCGATGTCGCGGAGGTCAGCCTCCCCTTCAATGCCATAATCGGCAAACCAGCTCTGAACCGGTTCATGGCAGTGGTGTGACGGACCGAAATCCGTACGCCCAGGATCTCAGAGAGTGGTGCCGCATGATGCGACACCTTACAGCACACATCATAAGGCAAACATTGTATTACATAGAAAAAAACAAACTGAATATGTACCAAGTAGTACAAGCCTTTAGTTTACATCTAAATACAGAGTCTACAACTGCGGAAGCTAAATTTCTACAACTCACACCCACCTAACTAGCAAAAGTCGGCTGTCCAGCCCTATGGACAACCCACACTAGCTCCACTCCACAGCTCAGCGCGGCGTGTACGGCTCCCACTCAGCCGTGGTCCCCGACGGAGGGTAGCCCTCGCCGGTGGACTTGTACCCTGAGTCCGTGGGGTAGTACTCACCTGAAAAACACTCATAGCAGCAACCATGAGCACGATGGCTCAGCAAGTCTTAACCGACTCACCTAGACATGAAACTGTACATGCAGTTCATAACGAAGATGGGACGGTAAATTGCAGCAAATGGACACGCCTACAAGTTCATCCTTAGTTCATCTTTTAGCCACAAATTAATGGTTCATGAATCTGAAATTTAGTAAGAAATATTTGGTGGCACACATGTAGCAATACAATTTACATGTATCAGCAGAGTTGAATCACAACATTCCATAAATTATCTACGTCACGATGCAGTGAACAAGCGGTACTCATAACCGTGAGGGACGGTGAATCGACTCGATATACACCTGTAGGGATACCCGAATAGCACGTCACGTACGCACACCCGTGGAGCTGCACAGCATGCTCACTCGATGTCGTACGGGACAACCTTTCACCAAACAGCCCAAACGTCGAACTGGTCGCACCCAAATGGACAGGAGGTTCCCTACACGGAGCATCTCTCTATGCCCATTAGCGGATTTCTACCTTGCTGCCTTCAACCTACACCTATAAATCGGTGTGTTATGCCTCGACGCCCGGAGGTATAGGTTACATCGGTTTATCGGGGCCTATATATCCGATATGCCTTCGGTACGTTCAAAACTTGTTCAGCGGGGCCGCACACGGATCGTTCCTCAATCGACACGGACAGGGATGCGCCCACAAGACTTCCTCTTGCTGCGCCCTAGCCCCTTCCTAGTCTCATCTTCTTACTAAAGTGATCTCACATCACTCGAACCAATCCCGTGTGTCCCGAAGCCTATGCTCGCGAGTAGATTCCAACTACTCAACTTGTACCGAAGATCTATGAACATTAAGCACAGTCTGACTACTTGAGGACTTAGACACTACCGTCACTATTGTAGGAATAATCTGGTTATGCACTTAGGGTTTCATCCATCCTACACCTAATGCACAAACATATCTCAAGCAATGTGTATATAAAGCAAAACTTTGTAAACTTGTTAAATGCAAACCGGGGCTCGCCTTGTTGCTGCAGGTCAGATGTTAGCGTTTCGTCCGGAAGTAGGAAGTCCAACACTTCCGGGGTTTCCTCGCCTTCAGCGACTACACGTAAGCAAATTAACAGATATGTCAATTTATATGCAATGTGTTCAATTTAGTATGTAAAGACCATAAATCTATCTAGCCCTCCCCTTTGGCTCTGAAATTTTTATGGTGGCTTGGTAGGATCCTAACCAGAGATTTGACCAAGTTTTATTTGAAACAAAGTTCATTTGAGCTCTGTACAAATAAAAGTCTATTTGGTCATTAGTAGAGCTTCTAAAGATTTCCTGGGATTTTCATGGCTCAAACCATTACTTTCTGGAAACTAGAGTTTTATATGGTTCTAATGGAATTGGTTTCATGTCATTTGAAGAATCCTAGAGGAAGTTATTCCTTAAACAAGATTTGAGAAAATCTGAAAAATGTTTCTGTACATTTTTCCATTTTCTCAGGGCAGTTCACTTAATCACACCATTAGGGGGACTAAATGAAATTGGATGGATCTGAAAGTCTTCCTGTGACTCAAGTATTTTCAAATGAACATCCTAGCCAAATTTCAGAATTTCCCATAAAAGAAATCTCCAGATAAAATTCCCAACACAGTTTAAACTTTAGGTAATTAATTCTGGAACAATAATAAGTTTCATGATCGAAACTTGTTTTGCTGGATAGTAATCAAAAAGTTGAATCCAACAAAATTTGGTACACTTAATTTGGAGCTTCCTAGTCAGAGATATGGATTTTACAAGTTTGGAGAAATTCTCTGAAAATGGTCTCTGTTATTTTTCCTATTTTTAAGAGACATAGAGGATTCAAACGACATTTGGCCAAGCAAATGGAATCCAATGCCTCTGAAACTTTTACTGGAGTTCAACTATTTTTGGGAGAATGAGCTGCCCAAATTTGGAAATTTTCCAATACACAGAACTCCTGTAAAAATTCCTAAAAGATTTTTTTAATTGAATTAATGAGCCAAATCTAGGGATTTTCATACCAATTGGGATGCACTCATACATAGTACTCTCTTATAGGAATATAAAAAAATTTGTTTGACAATTTTTGGACACTCCTACCCAAAGTTATGGCTCTTCAAAGTTTAAACCGAATTAGGGAAAATCTGGAAATGTTTAAACACCTGCTGCGGGCCCCACATGACAGACTCATCTTCCACCTCGCGCCAACAGGGGCTGGGTGGCGGCGTGCGGCGGTGAGCGCCAGTGAGGTCCACGAAACCCGTCTTCCCGGCCTTCCCTTGCCCCCAAACTCGCCGCATCCCCCTTTTGGACCACGTGCAACTCATCCCCGGGGTCAACCAAGGGCCCCGGTCACCGGAAGCCCCTCGATGATGGGCGGCGGCGGCTAACCTTCGGAGGCATCGCACTCCCTCCAAAGTGGCTCATTTGCTTCGGTTTTTCTTCCTAGAGCACCGTGGTGGCATCCTAATCACCGGCATGAGCTCAAATCAGCTCAAAAGTGGCTGTAAATAGGGGCTCATCGGCGACCTAGGGCGAAAATCGGTGCCGGCTCAAAATTCTCGAAGAACAGTACCTACACTTTATGATTTTCGATGCTTTTTGATCCGAGAGGAGTGTAGGAGGGTGTAGATCATGTCTATAGCTCGGCACAAGTGATGATGGCTTGATTACTACGAATTTCTGAAGTTTGTGTGGCTCGGTTCTAAGCATACCGAAGCAAGGAACGGGAAAATTCTCCACCATCGATGCATGAGAAGAGGAGAGAGTGGCACGATCATGTCTAGCACATTAGGGTGGATGTTTCTCGTGTAGAATGTTGGCCACGAAGAAGCCTCTAGCGCTCGGACGCCGGGGAGTAGCGAGGTCGGGTGCGTGTGCGAGTTGCTTCGGTTGTGTGAGGAGAAAGTGAACAATGCGAGGGGAAGAAACGAGTCACGGCAGAGGCACCGGTTGCTTCACTCGGCGTCCTTCTCTAGCGAGAAGGATGTGGCGCTCGGGCAACGTCGGTTGGCCGACATTGCCGGGAGGTGGCGCGCGCTCCCGACTCCCTAGGGTCGGTTTGCATTCTGTGAGACTGACCGGTGGGGTCCACCACCCCAACTCTTCCTCCTCTCTGTGCTTTAGGATTTCCACATGGCTTTTATCTGAAAATTTTTTAAATTGGAGGGTAGACCAAAAGAAATGTGAGGAACACAATGGGGCACTCGAATTTGAATTTCGGTGAAGTTGGAATTTGAAACTGAGTTTAAATTCAAATTTTAATTGTCGCCCGTTTTTAACTCCAACAAATAGACAATACTTTCCAAATGCGCTGAAACTTTTCTGGGCTATTATCGGATAAGTGGAAAATCAAATGGTATATTTAGGTCTCTGTAGTTGGACATTTTTGCACGTTTACTTTAGGATTTAGAGCTCACACCGTTGTATTCAAAAATTTAAATTCCCTCACATTTTCTCGGTGTGAATTTCAGCTCCACTTGCTAGACTTTTTGGATTTCACATCCCTCCCCCCTTAAAAAGAATCTCGTCCCAAGATTACAAAAGAATAGACAAAGATGTGAGAGGAATTACCCGTGATGAGACGCCATGAAATCCAGGTAGCTTGAGTGAAGGAAATCCTCGCTCTCCCACGTCGCTTCTTCAGCGGTGTGGTTGCTCCACAACATCTTGTAGAACCACAGCGTTCTGTTACGCATGGTCCGAGCCTTCTCATCAATAATCGCCACCGGATATTCAGCATACGTCAAATCCGGTTGCATCTCACCAATGTCTTCGGTGGGAACGCCAGCCGTATACTTCAGACATTTCCGTAGTTGTGAAACATGGAAAATGTCGTGAACACCAGCGAGCGACGCCGGTAGTTCTAGTCAATACGCCACTAGTCCACACTTCTCGGTGATAGCATAGGGTCCCATAAATCGGGGAGCAAGTTTCCCCTTCACGCTGAATCGGTGCACGCCTTTCATCGGAGATACACGAAGGTACACGTGTTCCGCGACGTCGAAGTGTAGCGGCCTACGCCTCTGATCAGCGTAACTTTTCTGTTGGGATTGGGCGGCCTTCAAGTTGGCTTTAATAATACGAACGCGCTGTTTGGCGTCTTTCACCACATTAACCCCGAACATGAACCTTTCAACGGACTCGCACCAGTTCAAAGGGGTGCGGCATTTGGGACCGTAGAGAGCCTCATGTGGTGCCATCTTGATACTCGCTTGATAGCCATTGTTGTATGAGAATTCCACCAACGGTAGATGATCATCCCAATTTCTACCGTGGTGGATGGCACATGCTCTCAACATGTCTTCTAATACTTGATTTACCCTCTCAGTTTGCCCATCTGTCTGAGGGTGATATGTGGAGCTTCTAATCAGTTTGGTACCCAATGCAGCATGCAACTGCTCCCAGAAACGAGCTACAAACAGTACCCCTCGATATGAGATTATGGTCTTGGGTACCCCATGCAAGCATAAGATTCTTGCAATGTACAACTCCGCATACTTACTGGCATGGTAGCGTGTATGCACGGGAATGAAGTGAGCTGACTTGGTTAATCGGTCAACGATTACCCAATGGAATCATGCTTGTTGGAAGTCAGGGGCAATCCCACAATGAAATACATGCTCACTGTAAAAGCCAAAGAATTGACTTGCAAAAATGTTTGTCACAGCACCACACCACAGATCATCGGTGGATAGCTCATGAACACTTGTGAAGAGCAAGTAAACACAATCAAGAGGGTAATTAGAGGAAAAACCCACAACTCCAAAAAGTAGGAGCTCACACACATAAACATGAGAGGATGAGTTGACTATTTGGTACAAAATACTTGTTGGAAGGCTCATGCCAAGTTTCATGAAATCCAAACTCTTTTGAGCCACTTTTGGAGACATTTGTAAAAAGGGCTATTTGAATGTAAATTCAAATCTCAGCTACTTTCATCACTTGAATTCAAAAGTTGACTTCATATTCAAACTCAGCACATTTTTCTGAGTTATATATTCTACCAATTTTCATCCTCATTGGAGTTCATCTTGTCAGGAGCTAATTTGAGCAAATTCAAACCGAATTTAAATTTCAGCCTCACATATGCTCAAATTCTTTCAAACCCAATATCAATTTGAATCATTCAAATTCAGAGACCCAAAAATGTTGTTTGATCAAATTACAAGGGACAAGGGGGTCACATTATTTAAGAGCAGTATGAATTCAATTTTTGAGGACAATTTTGGAGCTGTGGGGCCCTCCTGTCAGACACACTAGAGTCCAAACCGACTGAACTCAGTGTACTCGTTGTTTCACGCGCTCAGTGAGAGGAGGCGCCGAGACTTCACGTCGAAGGCCACCAAGCGGCGCCGGCCAGCTCCTGCTTCGGTATGGGAGGTGTCTCAACAGGTGTTGCACCCTCCACTGCCCTCGGTTGGCTATAAAAGGCACGAGATCGGCCGGCGAGCTTCTTTTTTGAGCACTTCCGTAAACTGCCGCCTAGCCGCCCCGTTTCTGATCCCGTGCAAACTGAGCTACAATCATTCTCCGATCTCGACGTCAAAAGGAAAACTGTGCGCTAGCTTGTCCTCGAGCTCACCGCGCAAACCGTTCCTAGGTTCGTCCTTCATACGCTAAGAATTTTCCGGTTTAGGATCGGGAGCTCATTTCGGGACCCGATTAGGTTTAGAAGAAATTTGGGACGATCGTCGCGTGGGAGGGCAAACAGAGCTTAGAAATGGCATCTAGAGGTTCTTGCACCCCTCCTCAAAAAAAAACCGGAATGAAACCACCGCCAGAACCCTAGGTTCACCGAGGAACAGCTCGGCGGAAGAGGGGGTCACCGGTGAGGTCCGGTCTGCCGGCTGTTTAGGTCCCAACCAAGATCATGCCGAGCTTCCCGATGCTTCCCTGGACGTGGTGACGCGATTAGCGTGTGAAGGGGGTGGTCGGAAGGACGGGAACGCGTTGCCGAAGTTGTACAGAGGCATAGCACTCGTCGCCGGCGAGCTACGGCGGTTAGCCGGTGGTGGCATGGTGTCCAGCGTGTTCAGCGTCCAAAGTTACGTAGGGGCGGCGAGTTTCACCGTCGCCAGCGAGCTAGGTCACCAGGAACGCCGACCTCGCTGGAGCTCCGGCGACTCGGGGCGGCAGCGTCGCGAGGTAGACGAATGGCGCGGGTGTAACACCCTCAAATTCATTTCCATGCATTGCATACATTTTTCATGTAGAGAAGCATTATAAAAGAAGTAGAAATGGAGAAAGAACTATAGAAATGGAGAAAGAACCATAGAAATGGAGGAAGGAACCATAGAAATGGAGAAACAACTATAGAAATGGAGAAAGAACCATAGAAATGGTGAAAGAACCATAGAAATGGAGGAAGGAACCATAGAAATGGAGAAGGGCATATAGAAATGGAGAATGGGGCATAGAAATGGAGAGCGTGACATAGAAACGGAGAGGGGAATGTAGAAATGGAGTAATTGACATAGAAATGGTGAGGGATGGGAAAAAGATAGTTGAAATGGGCTATTTTCAATTTGCCCAAATTTTCCCCAAATCCTCCAAATTCCTCAATTCCCCAAAAAAAGGGGAATTTTCCCCACATTTGGGGAATTTCCCCCATATTGCTGCCTCACCAAATCAATTGGGGAAAAGTTTGTTAGGATTTTGCTCCAATTGGAGTAGGATTCTCCCCCCTCCCCCCTTATAAATAGAACACAACCCCCCCCCCCCCCCTTAGACGCAGCCCCCTCTCCCTCCCCCCCCCCCCCAAAGTCGGCGACTTGGAGGCCCTAGCCCCCAACTCGCCGAGTTGGACCCCCCCTCGCCGGAGTTCAGTCGCCCCCGCTGGTGAGCCCCACCGACGAGCCCCGCCGTTGAGCCCCGCCATCGAGCCCCGTCATCGAGCCCCGTCGTCGAGCCCCGCCGACGAGCCCCGTCACGCCTCGCCGTTGCCGGAAAAGAGCCGACAATCTGTCCTGCCCTAATCATCCATAGAAAAACTTTCCGCTGCTGCCAATGCTAGAAGGAAGGCCCTTCCACCAAGGAGGAAGTGAGGTAGGTCCCCATTACCCATCTTACGACATCGCCGCTGTTTCTACGCATCCGTTTTCTTCGCCCCCTTCGAACAGAAACTTTTACGTGTGGACAGATCGTGTTTTGATTGATTTTTGACGGTGGAACTGATCTAGATCTTGAGTCAAGATCATCACCACGTCCAAACTTCATCCCAGCACCCTTGTTCATCATAAAACCCCATGAAAGCCCATTAAAACATGCAAGAACACATACAAACTGGTTTAATAAAACTGCACCATAGGATTTGCATTCATCTACCCCATTGCATCTTGAGTAAAGTTTGTGCATGATGTTTGATTGCTGCAAATTTTTATGTGCAGATCGTGAGTAGAAGAACAAGCTCAAGAGGCAAGAGGCCATCTACGAGGAACTACAACACCAAGACTTCGAGACACTCGAACAACAAGAACCACAGGAGCAAGGCAAGTGCCCCTTGACCATATTGATCCCATGTTTTAAAACGGTTTTGTTTGCGAAAACTCATACGCTTGTTTCAACTTGATGGGACACCCTTTTATAGGAGTTTACTAGTTTTTTTAACCATCCTTGTCGCAGGGAAAGTTGATGAGTCGAGTATGGTTGTTTTTCCATTTTGCTTCGCTTAATTCACGGGATACGGGAAGCTGAAATAAAACATGTCTAGCTACTGCACTCATATGAATAATGATGATGAAATCTTAATGATGTTAACGAGCATGGAATCGGGGAGATCTAGGCAAGCTTGGTTTGTGATTGTTGCTGGATGAAATGGTGGAACTTGATGTAGATCTAAGGACCGGTTCATGCTGGAATATTCCAAGAAAACAGTGCCACCACAAGGCCAAGTATAGGTGCGGCTTAGCTGATTAATTAGGTTCTACAGTCACCGACGGGTGACGGAATCACGAACTTGTGGGTAAAGTGGTACCACCTCTGCAGAGTGTAAAAGTATCATGATAGCCGTGCTTCCGGTCACAAGAACCTGGCCAACATCCATGATTAGAGGGAAAACTTGGGATGGTTATCCGGTATGGTTGTAGTATGGTCATTGGGATTTGTTTTGGGACTGTTTTGGGTCATGACAATGAAGTTGGTTTCAGTTACATGAATATGAGATGGTTATGAATATTTATGAGTATGAGATGAACTTGAGAAAGATTATTGGCTGGTTGAGACTTGATAAATGGTGAATTATGATGAAAGAATGTTGCTGATTACTTGGTTATATTGGGATTTAATTCACCTGTACTTAGTTGCTGTTTTTACCATGTTTGTGAATTAAAATTTGCTTGCTGCAATGAGCCTTTTTATTCCATACCTTGTTGAAAGCTACATGTCATACTTTTCCCGCACTTGCTAAGTACGACATGTACTCACCCTTGCATTATCATATAAACATCAGCAACAGGAGAAGAGTACTTCGAGGACCATGTGGAGTACTAGGCGTGCGAACTTCCGTCAACATGCCTGTGGAGTCGAAGATGGAGCCTGCTGCCTTTATTGATATTCCGCTGTCGTTAGAGTCTTCCGCTGCAAGAATAAATTAGATATTCATGAGTGAGACATTGAGTCATTGTCATAAAGTACTTCAACACTATTTATTCGTGGTTATATTCTGAATACAGTTTGTGGATTACATGTATATGTGTGTTGAACATCCTGGTCACACATATGCATTCACTTGGTTCTATTTTCGGAACCGGGTGTCACAGATTGGTATCAGAGCCACGTTGACCATAGGACGCAAGCCTAGGTAGAATGGACACTCTAAAACACATAGGCACACCCTTCTAAACTGCTATTTTCGAAAATTTCTTGCTGCTGCACTTTATTTGTCAATTCAGCCACCACAAAGTGCTATTTTCAGCCCCTCTTTTTCTCTTCTATTGGACAGCAACACTTTTGCTTTCTTGCTTCATAGCTTCTGACGTTTTGAAGTATTTTCTTCCTTCTCTAAAGTTTATCATGTCCTATTTATAGATGCCGGTGATCAGGAGCACGGCACACATAAGTACACATCCACCACCACGTGGGAGTGCACTTAACCCCATTGACGTGTCCATGGACCATATTGGGAGAAGTGAAGACGGAACCTCGTGATGAAGATGAAGTCAATAGCTATATGCATGAGGAAGAGGATCCGGAAGAGGTGGAACCATTCAAAGATGATATGGAGGATGATCCACAAGAACAGCATGGGTACGCACCTCAGGAGGAGTTTCACGTGGGCTTACACCCCGTGGATGTCACACCCGATTTTTCCGAAGAACAACCAAGTGAATATCACATGTATGCCAGGATCATTTTCTCATACATGTGATGACAAATAGTGAAGCATCATTTATTACAAGCCAGGTGTCGAATAAGTCTTCCATAGCAAATGTCTCGATGGACAATAAAAAGTTCATCACAAGTAAATAAACTAGCAGCGGAATATTATTCTTGAGGGCTCCGTCACAGGCGTTGCCCCGGGGACTCCATGAACCTAGAAACCTTCTTCGGGTCCAAAGTCTTGATCATTATACACCACCTCATTATCTTGACCTGAGCAGCAATATAAACCTACAAATATGCAAGGTTGAGTACCGATGGTACTCAGCAAGTGTGGGAAAGTTATGTCATGCATGGCTAGAACAAGGGGGGGTTGAACTCATGGTTAAAGCACTACGCAATTAATACCTATCGCCTTAGCTTATTAAGCACCTACATTACTACACAGGTGAATTGGTCCCAATCTCCCATCCCATCATCATAATCAAATAACCATAACATCATTTCCAATGTTAAGCTCCCCGCTTAACATCCACAACTTCCAAAACTATCAATCCTCTAATCATGAATAAGTCCAAGCCGCTCTTGACCGTGAGCACGGCTGTCATGACAGTTTTGACTCTGCAGAGTTTGCACCACTGTACCCACATGTAGTGATTTCATCCCCCATTGCCGGGTGGACTAAAAGAACCTCCATTATGCCAGTGGCTACGAACCACATTCACACTTCCCAGGTGTGTAGCCAGGAGATCACTACGAAGCCTTTACAAAGGGATTCCCGACGAGCGTGGGCCCACTGAGATTTCACCCATAACAGCATACAAGAGGCTCCAACCCCGCTGCAGTGGCCCCCTCTTGAGCCTTGCAGTTCATATGGTAGTCCAGCTGACACCTATTCCCCACACCATCCAACACACCCATACTACACTGGGAATACACCTAATTAATTGGCCAAGCTGCCCCATCTCAGCATGTGGTTGGCATGGTAAAGCCAGGTTACATGCTCCATGAACCGGTCCTTAGGATCCAGGCAAGTACTAAACACAAACCCGAGTCTCATGCACCCAGCACCAACCAAAACATCCAACTTGCCTTGATCCCTACCTCTACATAACTCATAATATCTCATTCAAGAGTATGGTAAAAATAAACTGATGATCCCATATCCCGAATATCCCATCCTAAGCATGGCTAAGCATATGCATAATAATAAATGACATGATAAAATAAATCCCAAACCAAGCTACAAGGAAACAAGGTAATGCAATTCTAGGGAAACTTCCTAGCATGGGTTTCATATTTCATTTGACAATGCAAATAATTCTATCTACACATCCTAGCATAGGATCAAAATGGTCATGGACACTTGCCTCCTTCCTGCTGCTCTTGGAATGGGTAGTCCTGATCTTGGAAAGGAAGAACTTGCTCTGGAGCAGGATCTACATCATACCATCACACATAGAAAAAAAAACAACAATCCATAAGACATAATTCACACTTCCACTTCATACAAACCACACATTCACATGTATAAAAGTCATTCACAAATTTTATGTGTTGTGGTCACTCTATGTGTGTTAATCTTTGGCTTACATGCACTTTTAATCATGTGTATATGATTCCTACTTTTGTATTCACATTTATACTTGCATACTATATATATGAGTTTCCAATTTAAATAAATTCCTTATATTCAATTACTACACCTTTTAGCTACCATGTATGCATGAAAGGTATTTTCCTACTCCATATGTGTCTTCAGAACTTCTACCAACCCTAAACTGAATTCTTTGGATTTTGGAATCTTCATTTATCATTTTCTAATTATTTATACCTAGCTTGCTATATTTTCAAATTTACTTCCTATGCCTAAATGTGTACTTTATTATGAAAATAGTAAGACACATCATCTAAACAGAATAGGTTCTGATCCAAAATAGTTAATAATATATTATTGATCTTTTCCTCTGATGTAAACTATTTTACATTTATTTTTCTAATTTTCAGAATTATTCTCTACTTAAAAATTTGTCCCTCTAACTAATAAATGTGAATAGTCAATTAAACAGATTCATTTCAGCCAAAAATCTATTTTTATCTCACTCCAAGGTTTTCTAAGTATTGGGAAAGTTTTTAATTTGAATTTGACAATATGTTTGTCCCACCTTTTAAATTTTAAATACTAACCACATATTCAATTTCCTAAATTTAATATCAAATAGTGTTAAAAAGGTAAACTCACCCCACTACAGGGTCTATAATATTATTTTAAGAATTTTCAGGGGTCTAGCTACACATAACAGAGGGGTTTTTCCTAATTTTTATTAAGTCCAGGGGCTAAAACTGATTTTTAAATGAATTTACATGATTTTCTGAAGTTCCAGGGGCTAGATCAGAAGTTTCCGGGGCTAGCTCTTATTTCCCGAGAATCCCAGGGGGTAGCGCGTAAGAATTCCAGTCTTTATAACGCGGGGCTGACGTGGACCGTCCGATTTAAAACAGACGGCTGAGATTATAACGTCGAACTGGTACGCGGGGATTTAAACTCTACCGTGCGATTTAAAATAAACGGCGCACAAGCGGCCACGTCGCTCTGATCGAGCGCGGGCGGCGCTGCCCGGCGGCGCACGGCGGCGGAGGCGGCGATCTCGCCGGAGAGTTTCAGATATTCGTAAATTCTTCCTAGAACTGTGATTTTATGGCATAGATCGGTAGAGGGGAGGTCGGGGATCTTACGTCGGGGGTTTTCTTGAGCTCGGAGGTCCTGGTGGGCGGTCGGCGCTGTGTTTGAACCGCAAACCACCGCGTTTTCTGCACCTGCGAGGTTCCCCGGAGGCGGTGGATCAAGACCAGCGAGTTAGATCGGAATTCCCGAGCGTAGATCGGCCAGAATTCGCCGGAGGGGCTCGGGTTCTCACCGGAGAGAAAATCGGCAGATCGTGGGGAAAACGGGACGATGCCGGGGTTTTTATAGACGGGGAAAGGGCGGCATTCGGTTGTGATCGAATTTGCGTCGCCCACGAACAAAATTCGGCTGGGATACGCAGGAATCCGTGTCGGTTTTGATTCGGGGTGAGAGAGTCCGGCCGAGCGCGGGCGCGAGCGCGAGGAAGAAGAAAGACTGGCGGGCCCCGCATGTCAGTGGGAAGAAGGGGGCGCACACGGCTGCGGGCTGGCGCGGGATCGGTGGGCCGGCTGGTGGGTTTCGGCCCACTGGCCGTTTTTTTTCTGTTTTCCTTTTTTCTTTTTCTATTTCTTTTTTGTTTTGAGTTTAATTTTAATTCCAGTTTGAATTTGAATTTTTGCAATACATGCAACACGTCCAAAAATTTTTAAATTCCCCTCTTAACAGGATTTTGGGGTGTTACAGCTCTACCCCCCTTAAAAGAAATCTCGCCCTCGAGATTGGTGGTTCTAAGAAAACAATTCCGGAAATTGTGCCTTAACCTCATCTTCTCGCTCCCAGGTGGCTTCCTCTTCTGAGTGATGCTTCCACTGCACCTTGCACATCCGGATTCTTTTATTTCTGGTGAGGCGTTCCATTGTCTCCAAAATCTTGGATGGTTGCTTGGCATCCGACAAATCCTCAGCTACGTCCACTTCATTCATGGGTAACACCTCTTCAGGCGTCCTCAGGCATTTCTTGAGTTGTGACACATGGAATACGTCGTGCACATCCGATAGGCGAGCCGGTAATTCTAGTTGATACGCCACTTCGCCTTTCCTCTCCAGAACTTGAAAGGGTCCGATGTATAGAGGTGACAACTTCCCTTTCACCTTGAACCGACGAAGTCCTCGGATAGGGGACACCTTGAGATAGACATAGTCTCCCACGTTGAAAATGAGCTCTCTTCTTCGTACATCGGCATAGCTCTTTTGGCGTGTCTGTGCTATCCTCAAGTTGTTGCGAATTTCCCTCACCTTCGCCTCGGCTTCTTGTAGTACTTCGGGACCAAACACTTTACTTTCCCCTGTTTGGTTCAAAAATAGGGGAGTTCTGCATTTCCTCCCGTACAAAGCTTCAAACGGTGACATCTTCATACTAGCTTGATAGCTGTTGTTATAGGAGAATTCCGCATACTGTAAGTTCTTGTCCCAACTCCGATTGTTTTTTATTGCACATGCCCTCAGCATATCCTCAAGAATCTGATTGGTTCTTTCCGTCTGCCCATCAGTTTGGGGATGATAGGCAGAACTAAAGTTCAGATGGGTTCCCATGGTTTCATGCAACTTCTGCCAGAACCTTGAGGTGAACTGTGTACCTCGATCCGACACTATCTTTTTTGGCACTCCATGGTAACACACGATCCTTGACATGTACAATTCTGCCAATTTGGATCCGTTGTAGCTTTCTTTCACGGGGATGAAATGAGCTACCTTGGTTAGCCTGTCGATGATGACCCATATTGAATCATATCCTGATTGGGTCCTAGGCAATCCCACTATGAAATCCATACCGATTTCTTCCCATTTCCATTTAGGCACTTTGAGTGGTTGCAATAATCCCGTGGGTCGTTGATGTCCTGCTTTCACCAACTGACATGTGTCACATAGGGCAACATGTTCCGCGACATCTCGCTTCATGCCATACCACCAATACCTGCTCTTGAGGTCCTGGTACATCTTCGTACTCCCAGGATGGATGGAATAGTCGGAATCGTGAGCCTCCTTCAAAATCAATTTAGGAATCTCTTTTACTTCAGGCACGCAGATTCTTTTCCCGTGCCACACCGTACCTTGTTCATCCTCTCTGAAACCAGGAGCTTTATTTTCCTTGATTAGTTGCCTGATTTCTTGTATCTTCTCGTTGTTCTTTTGACCATCACGTATGTCTTGCTCTAGTGTGGAGTCCACTTCCATGGCGATGGCTTCACCACTATTCACAAGGCATAGATTGAGCCTTATAATCTCGTCTTTCAATTCTGCAGGCATGTCCTTCAAGCTCAACTTATTGACCTGCACTTTCCGACTTAAAGCATCGGCCATGATGTTTGCTTTCCCAGGATGATAGTTGATGCCCACATCAAAGTCATTGATTAGCTCTAACCATCTCCTTTGTCTGAGGTTGAGATCTGGCTGTGTGAAAATGTACTTCAAACTCTTATGATCCGTATATATATCTCTGTCCTCTTCTCCATCAAATAGTGCCGCCAAATTTTCAACGCGTGTACCACTGCGGCTAGTTCTAGGTCATGTGTAGGATAGTTTTTCTTGTGCTTCCGGAGTTATCGGGATGCATAAGCCACGACATGCCGTTCTCGCATGAGAACATATCCCAACCCGTTTCCAGAGGCATCGCAGTACACCGTAAATTTCTTCTGCATATCTGGCATAACTAGCACAGGGGCTGTTGTCAATCTCTCCTTTAACTCCTGAAAACTCGTCTCGCACTGTGGCGTCCATGTGAATGTGATTCCCTTCTCCAACAGTTTGGTAAGGGGTCTCGATATCTTAGATAATCCCTCAATAAACCGTCGATAGTATCCAGCCAATCCCAAGAAGCTTCGAACTTCCCCGACATTTTCAGGGGTCTTCCACTTCTGTATATCCTCGATTTTGGCGGGATCCACGGAGATTCCTCCCTCCGAGATTATATGTCCTAATAAGGGAACTCTCTTCAGCCAAAACTCACACTTGCTCAACTTGGCATACAGTTGGTGTTCTCTCAGCCTCTGCAACACCAACCTTAGATGTTTCTCATGTTCTTCTTCATCTTTGGAGAAGACGAGAATGTCATCTATGAAAACCGCCACAAATTTGTCCAGATATTCCATGAATACCTTGTTCATGAGATACATGAAGTACGCCGGGGCATTAGTTAGCACAAAAGGCATGACAGTGTATTCATACAGTCCGTACCGAGATACGAAAGCTGTCTTGGGGATATCAGATTGCCTTATCTTGAGTTGGTGGTATCCCGACCTGAGATCAATTTTCGAGAACACACAAGCTCCCCTCAACTGATCAAACAAGTCTTCAATGCGGGGTAATGGGTACTTGTTCTTGATGGTCACCTCATTCAAGGCACGGTAATCCACGCATAACCTTTGGGTTCCGTCCTTCTTGGGCACAAATATGACAGGAGCTCCCCAAGGTGAGGAACTAGGACGAATATACCCCTTCTCCGTCAATTCTCTCAAATGATCCTTGAGTTCTCCCAGCTGCTTGGAGTCCATCCGATAAGGTCTCTTGTATATTGGGGCGGTTCCGGGCACTAGCTCAATTGCGAATTCCACTTCACGATCGGGAGGCATACCTGGCAACTCCTTCGAAAAAACATCTGGATATTCCCTGATGGTCGTGATCTCCTCAACTTTTACCTCAACTTGATTTAATTTAACGTCCCTCCAAGGCTCTTGTATTGTTATAAACTTTACTTTTGTACCACTAGGGTGCGTTAGTTCCACCGTTTTGGTCGAACAATGGATGATTCCTTTATGTTTGATCAACCAATCCATACCCAAGATAATATCTATCCCTTGTGAATCTATCACTATGAGGTTAGCAGTAAATACTACCCCATTAATGTCTAGGTTCACTTTGGGACACACTTGTCTTGTCCTTATTTCTCCACCTGGAGAGTTTACTGCTAGCATATGATTCATTTGTGTTGTTGCTAGGTCATGCTTCTTAACGAACCCTTGGGCAATGAACGAGTGGGTAGCACCAGAATCAAACAACAGGGTTGCGAGGTGTAAATGGGCAGGAAACTTACCAACTACCACTTCCGGTGCCTCTTGTGCTTCCTCCATGGTGACGTGGTTCACCCATCCTCTTATTACATTCTGCTGTTGTGGCTGCGTGGGCTTCTTTTTTGGGCACTTATGGGCGTAGTGCCCCACTTCACCACAGCTAAAACATTGCACCCAAACCTTAGGTGCCTGGCCTTTGTTGTCTTGGGGTTGGTTTGGGGGTCCTTGCACTGCTGGTCGAGGTTGATATGTAGGGCGAGGCTGCTGTACGAACTGACGTTGTGGCTGTGCTGGTGCTGCCGGAGGCCTGTAGTTCGGGTTGTACCCTCTTGGTGCTGAGTAGGGTACCGCAGCACGGTTCGTCTGCCCTGCGGGTTGCTGCATTAGACGTGGGCGGGTGTTGATCCCTGAGGCTTGATGTGACCACCCGGCGTTCCTCTTATTCTCATTTTCCAAGGCCTTCAGCTTCCTTTCTACCACAAATGCTCTGTTTACCATCTTTTGGAAGATTTCATACTCATTTGAGGACATTGCACACTGCATTTCTGCGGTAAGTCCTTCCACGAAACAATCTTGTTTCTGCTCATCAGTCTCTATGTCCCGTGGGGCATAACGGGAGAGTTGGGTAAATTTAGCGAGGTATTCCCTCACAGTCATGTTTCCTTGCTGCAGCCCCAAGAACTCCTTCCTCTTGTTTTTGAGTTCACCCCTTTGTATGTAATGGTTGCGGAAGCTACGCTTGAACTCTTTCCAAGTGATGTTCTCAGGGTCATGATGGGCGGCCACGTAAGCGGTCCACCAATCAGCAGCAGGTCCATGCAATTGATGAGAGGCAAACAGCACCCTCTCATACCCTTGGCACTGTATGATCCTCATCTTGCTCTCAATGGTCTTTAGCCAATCGTCTGCCTCCAGAGGTTCAGCAGCACTTGCAAACTTTGGAGGTTGAGTTCCTAGAAACTCACTCAACCTTGGTTGGCGTGGTGCAGCTTGTGGAGGTGGGACTTGATGCAAGTTGGCCACCACTTGAGTCAGGTTCTGGATGAGCTGATTTTGATTCTCAAGCATTTGGTGGAGGGGATCCACTCCTTCACGGCGTCCACCCCTGTCTTGGCCTCCAGAAAGATGAGGGTTGCAGGCCTCATCGTTGTTGTTGGCGGGTTTGGCAGCACGACCCTTTCCTCTTCCGGCCATCTGGCATGATCAACCAATATTAATTTAAAACATTATGTATCATCTTACTACTTTCACTTGTTTGTACTTTGAAGTGTTGAGGCTTTGTTATCCTTTTCTGAGGGTTCATATCTCACACAAAATAAATGCAATATTATTTCATGTGGGTTCACACACCAAAGCAAAACAATCTGAAGACGAGGCTGTGAACAATTGCTCATGGCTTCCACAACTCACGTCACACACACCATTAACTAAGATAACGATTTGACTACTCGACATCCTGCTAAACTAAGGGAAGGACTCTACACTACTCGTATTCACTGAGCTGGCTCCTCGGGGTCTTCCTCATCATTGCGGCTGCTTTCTGACTCTGCTTTGGGTGGGGAAGCTGCTGGTGGAGAAGTGCGACGACGCCTGATCGCCCGACGATCTAGGGAGTCAGGAGTCCATGTATCATTCACGGTGACACACAGTTCATTCCCATCTCCTCTTTCTCTCGCCCTCAAGCAGGCTCGCAGCAATGCCTCCGTTTCCTTCAGGGTGTCCCGAACATCCTGAAGCTCTTGCTGACACTCCTGCAGTCGAGTGTTGAGCATAGCAGCATCCTCCAAGCACAAGTCCATGTGCTGATCGGATGTCCCTTGCTGCACTGGTGGGTACTTGAACTCCGTGGTACCACTCTCACGCTGGAGGACATACATGTACTCAGTCCTGTCCAGGTGGCGACGATAGATGTGACTCTGGCAGGTGATGGCCTCCCAGTTGACATCCTTCTCCGCATTAACCTGTGTCGCTCGACAAGCTGGAGAGCGGTGGATCTTAAGCAGCTGATTTTCATGGATAATCCTCATTTCTGAACTCCATTCTTCCCGCTTCTCCCGGATGGTCCTGGTGGAGCTATAGTGTATGATTAGCTTGCCCGTATTGCCGGCGGCTTCGAGCATACGTCGAAGACGGCGCAACAAGCCTCCTACTGCCAATCCATAGGAAAAGTACGTCACCGGACGGCTCTCCTCTCTTTCGGCAAGGGCAACTACGGGAACTCTCCCTCCCGTGGACTTGCGAGCTATGCGAATCATGCGAACCATCTAAAACAAAAAGCATTTAAACTTAGGTTAGATAAACTTTTAAACAAAAATCCTATTTTGAATGAAAATTGAGGTAAGATGAAGAAAGTGCCTCCATTAAGTAACACTTTTCAACACACACCTTTTAAAATAGTTTTTAAGAAAATAGGGCCCTTAAATACGTCCATTTCTACCTAGGTCCACGTTCCTACGGGCAAACTTGGCTCTGATACCACTTCTGTCACACCTAGTTTTTCTGAAGAACAACCAAGTGAATATCACATGTATGCCAGGATAATTTTCTCATACATGTGATGACAAATAGTGAAGCATCATTTATTACAAGCCAGGTGTCGAATAAGTCTTACATAGCAAATGTCTCGATGGACAATAATAAGTTCATCACAAGTAAATAAGCACTACGCAATTAATACCTATCGCCTTAGCTTATTAAGCACCTACATTACTACACAGGTGAATTGGTCCCAATCTCCCATCCCATCATCATAATCAAATAACCATAACATCATTTCCAATGTTAAGCTCCCTGCTTAACATCCACAACTTCCAAAACCATCAATCCTCTAATCATGAATAAGTCCAAGCCGCTCTTGACCGTGAGCACGGCTGTCATGACAGTTTTGACTCTGCAGAGTTTGCACCACTGTACCCACATGTAGTGATTTCATCCCCCGTTGCCGGGTGGAATAAAAGAACCTCCATTATGCCAGTGGCTACGAACCACATTCACACTTCCCAGGTGTGTAGCCAGGAGATCACTACGAAGCCTTTACAAAGGGATTCCCGACGAGCGTGGGCCCACTGAGGTTTCACCCCTAACAACATACAAGAGGCTCCAACCCCGCTGCAGTGGCCCCCTCTTGAGCGTTGCGGTTCATATGGTAGTCCAGCTGACACCTATTCCCCGCACCATCCAACACACCCATACTACACCGGGGATACACCTAATTAATTGGCCAAGCTGCCCCATCTCAGCATGTGGTTGGCACGGTAAAGCCAGGTTACATGCTCCATGAACCGGTCCTTAGGATCCAGGCAAGTACTAAACACAAACCCGAGTCTCGTGCACCCAGCACCAACCAAAACATCCAACTTGCCTTGATCCCTACCTCTACATAACTCATAATATCTCATTCAAGAGTATGGTAAAAATAAACTGATGATCCCATATCCCAAATATCCTATCCTAAGCATGGCTAAGCATATGCATAATAATAAATGACATGATAAAATAAATCCCAATCCAAGCTACAAGGAAACAAGGTAATGCAATTCTAGGGAAACTTCCTAGCATGGGTTTCATATTTCATTTGACAATGCAAATAATTCTATCTACACATCCTAGCATAGGATCAAAATGGTCAAGGACACTTGCCTCCTTCCTGCTGCTCTTGGAATGGGTAGTCCTGATCTTGGAAAGGAAGAACTTGCTCTGGAGCAGGTTCTACATCATACCATCACACATAGAAAAAGGAAAACAACAATCCATAAGACATAATTCACACTTCCACTTCATAGAAACCACACATTCACATGTATAAAAGTCATTCACAAATTCTATGTGTTGTGGTTACTCTATGTGTGTTAATCTTTGGCTTACATGCACTTTTAATCATGTGTATATGATTCCTACTTTTGTATTCACATTTATACTTGCATACTATATATATGAGTTTCCAATTTAAATAAATTCCTTATATTCAATTGCTACACCTTTTAGCTACCAAGTATGCATGAAAGGTATTTTCCTACTCCATATGTGTCTTCAGAACTTCTACCAACCCTAAACTGAATTCTTTGGATTTTGGAATCTTCATTTATCATTTTCTAATTATTTATACCTAGCTTGCTATATTTTCAAATTTACTTCCTATGCCTAAATGTGTACTTTATTATGAAAATAGTAAGACACATCATCTAAAAAGAATAGGTTCTGATCCAAAATAGTTAATAATATATTTTTGATCTTTTCCTCTGATGTAAAATATTTTACATTTATTTTTCTAATTTTCAGAATTATTCTCTACTTAAAAATGTGTCCCTCTAACTAATAAATGTGAATAATCAATTAAACAGATTCATTTCAGCCAAAAATCTATTTTTATCTCACTCCAAGGTTTTCTAAGTATTGGGAAAGTTTTTAATTTGAATTTGATAATATGTTTGTCCCACCTTTTAAATTTTAAATACTAACCACATATTCAATTTCCTAAATTTAATATCAAATAGGGTTAAAAAGGTAAACTCACCCCACTACAGGGTCTATAATATTATTTTAAGAATTTTCAGGGGTCTAGCTACACATAACAGAGGGGTTTTTCCTAATTTTTATTAAGTCCAGGGGCTAAAACTGATTTTTAAATGAATTTACATGATTTTCTGAAGTTCCAGGGGCTAGATCAGAAGTTTCCGGGGCTAGCTCTTATTTCCCGAGAACCCTAGGGGGTAGCGTGTAAGAATTCCAGTCTTTATAACGTGGGGCTGACGTGGACCGTCCGATTTAAAACAGACGGCTGAGATTATAACGTTGAACCGGTACGCGGGGATTTAAACTCTACCGTGCGATTTAAAATAAACGGCGCACAAGCGGCCACGTCGCTCTGATCGAGCGCGGGCGGCGCTGCCCGGCGGCGCACGGCGGCAGGAGGCGGCGATCTAGCCGGAGAGTTTCGGATCTTCGTAAAAATTCTTCCTAGAACTGTGATTTTATGGCATAGATCGGTAGAGGGGAGGTCGGGGATCTCACCTCGGGGGTTTTCTTGAGCTCGGAGGTCCTGGTGGGCCGTCGGCGACGAGGTCCGAGGTGAATTCACGGCGAGGCTCATCGGCGCTGTGTTTGAACTGCAAACCACCGCGTTTTCTTCACCTTCGAGGTTCCCCGGAGGCGGTGGATCAAGACCAGCGAGTTAGATCGGAATTCCCGAGCGTAGATCGACCAGAATTCACCGGAGGGGCTCGGGTTCTCACCGGAGAGAAAATCGGCAGATCGTGGGGAAAACGGGACGATGCCGGGGTTTTTATAGACGGGGAAAGGGCGGTGTTCGGTTGTGATCGAGTTTGCGTCGCCCACGAACGAAATTCGGCTGGGATACGCGGGAATCCGGGTCGGTTTTGATTCGGGGTGAGAGAGTCCGGTCGAGCGCGGGCGCGAGCGCGAGGAAGAAGAAAGACTGGCGGGCCCCACATGTCAGTGGGAAGAAGGGGGCGCGCGCGGCTGCGGGCTGGCGCGGGATCGGTGGGCCGGCTGGTGAGTTTCGGCCCACTGGCCGGTTTTTTTCTGTTTTCCTTTTTCTTTTTCTATTTCTTTTCTGTTTTGAGTTTAATTTGAATTCCATTTTGAATTTGAATTTTTGCAATACATGCAACACGTCCAAAAATTTTTAAATTCCCCTCTTAACAGGATTTTGGGGTGTTACAGTGGAGCCTCATGAAGCTATGACGGGAGGAGATGAACCCAAGGAGGAGTACCCCCTTGCTGAGACCAATAATGAAGGTGATGAATGGGCCAACTATTCAGTTCAAGAATTTTGGTCTGATGGAATGGAAGGAGGACACACATCCAGGGAGCTCAAAGAATTTCTGGATTGCTGCAGCCCATACCCGGAGTATCTCCTCAAGAAAGTCCCTCGTCTCAGACATGAAGAGTGGAAGGCTGAAGTAACCATCCTATCTAACGGCAGGATTGTCACCCGACACTTCACACCCACATGGAGAGCTACAAGGGCAGAAACTATGGATGATGCTGCATGGGAAGCACTCACCGGAATGTGCTACGCCTTCCATGAGCAGCTTGAGGGCACCACTTTTGAGCTGCACCCGTGTCGGAAGAGTGGTACAAGGGAGATCGTTGGACCAAATGTAACAGCCCTTTCCAACCCACAAACTGCTGACAAGTCTCAGAGGTTGCTCGTGGAGTTAGGAAACTGCTACGCAAGCGCACAAGAAGAGATCCGTTACCTCCGCAAGAAGCTGTATTTGCTGGAGAAACAAGAGGAGACTCGTGCCAACGCGGGAGCAAATGGAGCACCAGCGTCATCTAACCCTACATGGACTGCTGACTCACCATGGCGTGCGCCCATGTATGGACCACCCCCATCACACGGCGAGAACAGCACCGGTTCTCACGATTAAGTTTAGGTTTCCATTGAATAAAGCTGTAATAGGAACGTTAAGATCATTTTAGCTTGAATAAGAATGGTGTGCTGAACTTTTGTGATGATTACTTGTGGTTATGTGCTGATGTGAGTTGTGGGACGCTTCTGCGAAAGTCCACATCCACACATAGTAGAGAGGTGTGAGATGCTTCGGCACTTGTTCACATCCTCATATAGGCCGATATTAATGAAAGAAGTTGCTTAGTTCATAAACCTTGACGCATATAGTTGGGAAATCGCTTCTTTCAAATCTGAACTCTAGCTCCTACAAATATAGTATGTCCAAAAGTAAGCATTAAAATAAGGGGGGTAGACTTTCTTGCCAACCTTATTGTCTTGGATTGCCAAGGGGTTGACATAATACTTGGAATGGATTGGTTAAGCAAGCACAACGGAGTGATTCAATGTGCTGAGAGGATCGGGCAGTTGACAAGTTAGCACGGTACTCGTATTGAGTTCGAGGCAGCGCAACCGGCAACTGATAAGGCAGCTCTGAACCACGTCGAAGAAGCGACATTGGAAAGCATTCCGGTGGTTCAAGAATTTTCAGATGTGTTCCCGGAAGAACTTCCAGGTATGCCACCCGACCGGGACATTGAATTTGCCATTGATTTAGTACCTGGAACTGCACCTATAGCGAAAAGGCCGTATAGGATGCCCACTAATGAACTAGTGGAACTTAAGAAGCAAATTCAGGAGCAGCTAGAAAAGGGTTTTATACGCCCAAGCTCGTCACCGTGGGGAGCCCCTATGCTCTTCGTAGACAAGAAGGATGGGACCCAAAGGATGTGTGTTGATTATAGGTCTCTCAATGAGGTGATGATCAAGAATAAATACCTGCTGCCCCGTATAGAGGACCTGTTTGACCAAATGAAAGGTGCCCAAATTTTCTCCAGGATTGATCTTCGGTCGGGATATTTCCAGCTGAAGATTAAGCCCTCCGACATACCCAAGACTGCATTTCAAACACGGTATGGTTCGTATGAATATACCATTATGTCTTTTGGGTTAACAAATGCACTCGCATACTTTATGTACCTCATGAATAAGGTCTTCATGGAGTACTTGGACAAGTTCGTCGTGGTTTTCATCGATGATATCATGGTGTATTCGAAAAGCGAGGAAGAACATGAAGAACACTTGAGATTGACGTTGTAGAAACTGCGAGAGCATCAATTGTATGCCAAGTTCAGCAAGTGTCAATTTTGGCTAAAGGAGATATCGTTCCTAGGCCACATCATCTCCGAGGGAGGAGTATCGGTTGATCCCGGAAAAGTGGGAGACGTTATAAAGTAGAACAAACCGCAGAATGTGAGAGATATTCGGAGTTTCCTTGGGATGGCTGGATACTACCGCCGGTTCATCAAGGATTTCTCCAAAATAGCGAAGCTTATGACTGAATTGCTAATGAAGGGAAAAGCATTTCAGTGGACACCAGTGTGCCAAGAAAACTATGAGGAGCTCAAGAAAAGACTAACCACAGCGCCGGTTTTGGTATTGCCGGACGTGAGCAAGTGCTTCAACATATATTATGACGCATCAAGGCAAGGGCTTGGATGTGTGCTCATGCATGAAGGACAAGTGGTAGCCTATGCGTCGAGACAACTAAAGAAACACGAGCTGAATTGCCCGACACATGACTTGGAACTTGCAGCTGTGGTACATGCCTTGAAGATTTGGAGGCATTATATCCTTGGCCACTGATGTGAGATCTATACAGATCACAAAAGCCTCAAGTATATATTCACGCAAATGGATCTGAATTTGAGGCAACGTCGATGGTTCGAACTCATCAAGGATTATGATGTTGGAATCAATTATCACCCCGGAAAGGCCAATGTAGTTGCTGATGCGTTGAGCCGAAAGGGAGCATGTCACTAACTCACGGTCCGGGAGCTGCCATCCGAGCTGCGCAAGGAGTTCGAACGGTCACATCTCGGGTTTTTGAACGAGATGGAAGTGATAGAACTCAACTCCTCACTGGAACAAGATATATGAGATGGCCAAGCAACAGATGAGGAAATCAAGGAAATTAAGGAAAGAATCCTACAAGCATAAAAAGGATTTTAAGGAAGACGAGAAAGGCACGCTTTGGTTAGGGAAAAGGATTTGTGTGCCTAACGTGAAGCACATCTGCGACACGATATTAAAGGAGGCACATGACTCACCTTATTTCATACACCCAGCTGTACAAAGATGTACAAGGACCTGAAAACTTGCTATTGGTGGGATGGTATGAAAAGGGACATAGCTGAATATGTTGCCTTATGCTATACGTGCCAACGGGTGAAGGACGAACATCAAAGACCCGCTGGACTGTTGCAGCCATTGAAAGTACCCGAGTGGAAGTGGGAAGACATCAGCATGGATTTCATCGTCGGATTGCCACGTACTCAATCGGGTTACGACTCTATTTGGGTTATCATGGACCGATTGAAAAAAAGCCCATTTCCTTCCTGTTAAAACCAAGTACAACGTTGCACAACTAGCCAAGCTGTATATGGAGCAAATCGTGTGTCGCCATGGAGTTCCGAAGAGGATAGTTCAGATCGGGGTTCTCAATTGACCTCTAGGTTCTGGAAGAAGCTGCATGAAGGCATGGGTACATGACTGAATTTTAGCTCCGCTTATCACCCACAAACCTATGGACAAACTGAGAGGACAAATAAATTTTGGAGGACATGTTGAGAGCTTGCACCTTGAAACATGGGCGTAGTTGGGATAGGAGCTTGCCGTACGCTGAATTCTTATACAACAACAGCTACCAAGCCAGCTTGAAGATGTCACCTTTCGAAGCATTGTATGGTAGAAGGTGTAGAACGCCGCTGTTCTGGAATGAAACCAGAGAGTGTCAAGTGTTTGGACACGAAGTGCTGCAAAACGCCGAGAAGCAAGTCCAAACGATAAGAGAAAACTTGAGGGCGGCTCAGTCATGACAAAAAGGTTATGTGGACAATAGGCGAATAAAATTGACCTTCGAAGTGGGAGACTTCGTGTATCTTAAAGTATCGCCTATCCGAGGCCAACGACGGTTCAACGTCAAGGGCAAGTTAGCACCTCGCTACATCAGGCCATTCAAGATTTCTGGCAAGCGAGAAGTAGCCTATCAACTAGAGCTGCCAGCGCACCTCTCCGACGTACACGACGTGTTTCACGTGTCCCAACTAATGAAGTGCTTAAGAGTACCGGAACAACAAGTACCGATGGATGAGCTCGAGCATCAAGAGGATCTGACCTACGCGGAGCAACCCGTCAAAATTTTGGACGTGAAGGAAAGGGTCACGAGGAACAAAGTGATCCGTTGGTGCAAGGTACAATGGAGTCATCACACGGAAGCCGAAACTACATGGGAGCATGAGGAAGACCTCAAGGCAGAATTCCCTCATCTATTCTCTACTCTATCAAATCTCGAGGGTGAGATTCAGTTTAAGGGGGGTAGATTTGTAACACCCTCAAATTCATTTCCATGCATTGCATACATTTTTCATGTAGAGAAGCATTATAAAAGAAGTAGAAATGGAGAAAAAACTATAGAAATGGAGAAAGAACCATATAAATGTTGGAAGGAACCATAGAAATGGAGAAAGAACTAAAGAAATGGAGAAAGAACCATAGAAATGGAGAAAGAACCATAGAAATGGAGGAAGGAACCATAGAAATGGAGAAGGGCATATAGAAATGGAGAATGGGGCATAGAAATGGAGAGTGGGACATAGAAATTGAGAGGAGAATGTAGAAATGGAGTAAGTGACATAGAAATGATGAGGAATGGCAAAAAGATAGCTGAAATGAGCTATTTTCAATTTCCCCAAATTTCCCCCAAATCCTCCAAATTCCCTAATTCCTAAAAAAGGGGAATTTTCCCCACATTTGGGGAATTTCCCCCACATTGCTGCTGCATCAAATCAATTGGGGAAAAGTTTGTTAGGATTTTGCTCCAATTGGAGTAGGATTCTCCCCCCTCTCCCCCTTATAAAAAGAACCCAAACCCCGCTTGGCCGCAGCCCCTTCTCCCTCTCTCACCCCCAAGTCGGCGACTTGGAGGCCCTAGCCCCCAACTCGCCGAGTTGGACCACCCCCTCGCCGGAGTTCAGTCGCCGGTGATCCCCGCCGTCGAGCCCCGCCGGTGGGCCCCATTGTCGAGCCCGTCATCGAGCCCCGCCGACGAGCCCCGTCACGCCTCGCCATCGCCGGAAAAGAACCGACAATCTGTCCTGCCCTAATCATCCATAGAAAAACTTTCCGCTGCTGCCATTGCTAGAAGGAAGGCCCTGCCACCAAGGAGGAAGTGAGGTAGGTCCCCATTACCCATCTTATGACGTCGCCGCTGTTTTTACGCATCCGTTTTCTTCGCCCCCTTTAAACAGAAACTTTTACGTGTGGACAGATCGTGTTTTGATCGATTTTCGATGGTGGAACTGATCTAGATCTTGAGTCAAGATCATCATCACATCCACACTTCATCCCACCACCCTTGTTCATCATAAAACCCCATGAAAACCCATTAAAACATGCAAGAACACATACAAACTGGTTTAATAAAACTGCACCATAGGATTTGCATTCATCTGTACTATTGCATCTTGAGTAAAGTTTGTGCATGATGTTTGATTGCTGTAAATTTTGTATGTGCGTGATCGTGAGTAGAAGAACAAGCTCAAGAGGCTATCTACGAGGAACTACAGCACCAAGACTTCGAGACACTCGAACAACAAGAACCACGGGAGCAAGGCAAGTGCCCCTTGACCACATTGATCCCATGTTTTGAAACGGTTTTGTTTGCGAAAACTCGTACGCTTGAGTCAACTTGATGGGACACCCTTTTATAGGAGTTTACTAGTTTTGTTAACGATCCTTGTCGCCGGGAAAGTTGATGAGTCGGGTATGGTCGTTTTTCCTTTTTGCTTCGCTTAATTCATGAGATACGGGAAGCTGATGATGAGGACATCACAACAGTGGATACTCACATTGATATACAAGGACCAATCACAAGAGCACGAGCACGGTTACTAAATCAGCAGGTGAACTCGTTCCTAACTTACTACCCATGTGATTTTGAGAATGGATTGCTATTGAATGATTTAATTGTTATTAGGAACCATGGACATGATCAACAAGTAAAGGGAGGAGGATTTGGGCACGTGGAGAACCAGATGGGACGTCCACAAGTTGATGGAAACAGTCACCAACTCGGACTCGAGTTCAACTCGGAGTGCAGGAGCAGTCCATCTTAAAACGGACGCCCATGATGCATACGGGCTCCGTTTTCGACGTTCTACATATGCATGGAAAGATGAGAAGATAAACTTTCCAATGGTTCTGGTCCCACATTAAAATTCGCCAGGAGTCGTTGGAAGTTGTCGAACCAAGTCGAATTCAGAGTTCTGTCCGGTGCTGCACCACCGTATTGGGCCTTCGGGCCTTGTATCCCGTATGAGTCCATTAGGGATACGTCCAAGGGTCTTATGGCTGAACCCTAGCCTTTAAATACTGTAGCCGCCAGCCAAATTCGTGGGTTTTGCTTAGATAAACAGCCGCCATTCTACGGTTTTTGTGAAACCCCAGCTTCGTGATTTTCAGATCACGTCTTCTACGTTCTTGCTCGTGTTCTCGGTTGCACCTGCAGGGATTGGCCTTCTTGGTGAGGTCAAGCGTGTGCTGCACGGTTGATAACCAACAGAGTAGTGGTGTAGTGATTGCAGAGGTGTTCGAACTGGTCGAGTGCCGCGGATCATCAACGTCGAGTTCTCCACCTCAATCGACCTACCTTTCGCAAGATCGGGCCTAAACTACTCATCATTTGGTATCAGATTTCAGGTTGCCCGTGAGGTACTTTTATTTCCCACTAGATTAGTTTTTTGTTTTTCATACCTAGAGTCCACAGAAAAAGCCACAAAAAAATCATATCGTGTTTACCGATTCCTAGACCATAGTGCCTGCAAGTTTCATTTTTCAGTTTGCATTGTTGAGTTTGCATTCGTGTGGTTGAGTCTTGTTGCTGGTTTAGCATTGTGTTTTTGGGTCGTAGTTATTGTTTTTCTTGCTGCTCACCTATTCCACAATCTCTAAACAACAAACTGAGCCAACAAGATCATCAGTTTTCCCTAGCTAGCCGCCTTGCGCGAACTCCCGCATCGTCAGCCCTAGAATAGGTGACAAACCATTGTGCCAGTCCTCCTTGATTCATCACACAACATCCCATCATTCGTAGTTGCTAAATTCCAATTGTTTTTCACATCCGATTGCGAGATCTTTTTCAAAACCGAGGTTGAATCAACATAAAAAACAGTAACTCGGCTAGCCTACCTTAAAACACCCATAACTTTTGCACACGAACTCGAAATCGGGCGATTTTTTTCAAATTGATCTACTCAAAATTTTGCAACCGATTTTCCACTGCTTCACCGTGTTCGGCGAAATTTGTTTGGCCAAATTCCCCTCGGAAGATAGACTATCCGGCCTCCGAAGTTTCAGCACAAATTTTAAAGAATCTTCCTGATTTTCTATAGGCCACATCTTACATCCAATTGAGCTGCAAAGTTTTTTGTGCTTCCTATTTTTGTGCTCTCGAGTAAACAAAAAATATAAGAAAAATATTAAAAAAAAAAGAAAAAATAGTGAAGAGAGCACAGATATTAAAGCATTGACAGCACACACTTGAAAACAGTTGGCCTATACACTTGTGCTGTACTTGTTGCTTATATCTTCCTGATTTTCTATTTGCCTTTCTACTGCCTTGTATTGTGCTAGGCCTAGAACACTTGTTAACCAGCAACAGTTCATACATTGAATACTTATTCAACTTGGTTTGCTGTTAACGATTTTTTTTTGCTTATTAGCCACCATATTGTGCCATCCAAGCTCCACTTTTCCTCTTGAGCAGAACAGGTACCTTTGCAATCACTCCACGCTTCATTGGTTCTCACCGTCCACCGTTTACCACCTGCTGTGTCGGTAAGAACACTTGTAAGAACGTGGTAAGAAGCTTCAGAGAGAGAGAGATTGTTTCCTTCCTTCCACTTTTCATATTGCATCTATCCTTTGTAGTTGATAGAGATAACACATTTTTGTTGTCTTTTGTTTACTACTAACAATGGCAGAAGATAAAAGGGATGATGAATGTGTTCAACATGCTGAGTTGCGTGACATGATGAGGGAAATGACAGATATGTCCACCAAAACCCAAGCATCGACAGAGGTGTCATTGACGACCTTGAATCACCAACTTGCTGATCTTGTTGTTCGGATGGATAATCTTGAAGCGCGGCTGCCTCTCGCTAAAGATCGTGAAGACGGTGATTATAATATGGAAGATCATAACAATCAAGCATGACTTCCACTTTATATATGAGGTATGGGAGGTAATAATTGTTATAATTACAATGATCGTCATAACAATTTTAATCGCCCTCTTGATGATCCTTTAGCAAAAGTCAAATTTACTATACCCTCTTTTTCTGGTGCTTTTGATGCTGAGGCATATCTTGATTTGGAGATGACAGTAGAGCAAAAATTTAATGCCCACCTTGTTCCTGAACAACATAGAGTTCGTCAAGCCACTAGTGAGTTTAAGGATTTTGCTATTATATGGTGGAATGAACTTGTTAAAACTAGAACTGATCCTCCAACATGGGATAGATTAAAGGAAGCTATGTGTGTTCATTTTGTTCCTCCTTCTTTTCAGCGGGACCTTCGCAAAAAATTGCAGCGCTTAGACCAAGGTAACATGTCCGTAGAGGAGTATTATCAAGAGTTACAAAAGGGTATGTTGCGCTGTGGGGTAGTAGAGGACATGGATGATAAAATAGATCGTTTTTATGGGGGGGGGGGGGGTTGAGGCGTGAAATTCAGGACATTGTTGATTATAAGGAATATGATACTGTTAACAGATTATTTCAGCTGGCTATGTTGGCAGAAAAAAGAATTGCAGGGCCGCCAACAGCAGCAGCACCAACGCACGAGGAGCACCTTTACACCACGTTCGACATCTACATCATCCAAAACAGCGCCATTTCGAGTTTTCGTACTGCCACTACACCATCCAATGGAGGCCAACGAACTTTATCTACTGCTCCATTTCCTCGCGCACCGGAGGGCAGCAAGACAACACCATTCAAGCATACGTCTTCCACTCCTTCCACGAGTCGAACTTCCAACATTAAGTGTCACCGCTGCCAGGGAGTTGGTCATGTGATGAAAGATTGCCATAGCAAACGAGCATACATAGCACGAGATGATGGCGGGTATGATAGTACTTCGGATGTTGAAGATGAATATTCTCTTGCTACTAACGTTGCAGGACCAAAAGATGACCACTATAGCACAGATGAAGAGGTACTTGGTACTGCAGCAACGGAAAATTATAGAAGCATAATTGTGCAGCGTGCTTAGAGCTCCAAAGTTGAGGCGGATGACAAGCTACAGCAACACAATCTTTTTCACATGTTTCTCATCGTCGAGGACTGCTGTGTACCCACTATAATTGATGGAGGCGGTTGCAATAACTTGGTGAACATGGATGTGGTCAATAAACTTGGGTTAAAAACAAGAGCACACCCTCATCCATACCACATTCAGTGGTTCAACAACAGCGGTAAGGTTAGGGTAACACAAACAGCGAGAGTACATTTTTTGATTGGTTCTTACCATGATTTTGCCGATTTTGATGTCGTACCTATGGATGCTTGTTCTCTTTTGTTGGGACGTCCTTGGGAATTTGATACGGATGCTATTCATCATGGTAGAACTAATAAATATACTCTGATGCATAAAGGAAAGAAAATCACTTTGCTTCCCATGACTCCTGCTGAAATTGTACATTTGGAGAAAAGTAAAACACGTGATGATAAGGCAAGAAAATCACTAGACTCTGAAAAACAGCAAGTAATTAAGTTAAAATCACCTTCGCTGCTCACAACTAAATCTGACCTTGCTGATTTATTTAATACCAAGGGGATGTACTATGCTTTAGTATGCAAAGAAGCCATGTTTTCGCTTCATGAAGTGTCCATTGCATTGCCCCCTGCTGTTGCTAACCTTTTGCAGGATTTTGCGGATGTGTTTCCCACCGAGATACCCCCTGGATTACCACCTATGAGGGGCATTGAACATAAGATCGACTTGATTCCAGGGGCAAGTTTGCCAAATCGTGCGGCGTACAGGGCGAATCCAGAAGAGACAAGGGAAATTCAGTGACAAGTTCAAGATCTTTTGAACCGCGGGTATATTCGCGAAAGCCTTAGTCCTTGTTCTGTTCCTTTTCTTTTGGTTCCTAAGAAAGATGGTAGCTGGCGCATGTGTGTTGATTGTAGAGCGATTAATAACATCACCATTCGATATCGTTATCCTATTCCTCGCTTAGATGACATGCCTGATGAATTGAGTGGTGCTATTATTTTCACAAAAATTGACTTGCGTAGTGGTTACCACCAAATTAGAATGGCACTAGGAGATGAATGGAAAACTGCATTTAAAACCAAGTTTGGACTTTATGAGTGGTTAGTCATGCCTTTTGGTTTAACTAATGCACCTAGCACTTTTATGCGATTAATGAACGAGGTTTTACGTGCTCTTATTGGAAAATTTGTGGTGGTTTACTTCGATGATATCCTCATTTACAGCAAGTCATATGACAAACATCTTAATCATTTACGTGCTGTTTTCAGTGTCTTGAGAGATGCACGTTTGTTTGGTAACCTCAAAAAGTGCGTATTTTGCACCAATCGAGTTTAGTTTCTTGAATATATCGTTTCATCGCAGGGAGTTGAGATGGATGAGGAAAAAATTATGGCGATCACTAGCTGGCCAACTCCATCGACCGTCACGCAGGTGCGTAGTTTTCTTGGTCTTGCAGATTTTTATCGACGCTTTATGCGGGATTTCAGCACCATTCCAGCACCTCTCCATGAACTGACAAAGAAGGGAGTGCAGTTTCGATGGGGCGAACAGCAGCAACAAGCTTTTGATGTTCTCAAATCAAAGCTTACACGAGCATCATTGCTACAACTTCCTGATTTTGACAAGATATTTGAGCTAGAATGTGATGCAAGCGGCATTGGTATTGGAGGTGTTCTCATACAAGGTGGTAAACCCATTGCATTCTTTAGTCAAAAATTGCATGGTCCTTCTCTGAATTATTCCACTTATGATAAGGAATTGTATGTCTAAGGAGTTCGTTATACATTCCGATCATGAATCTTTGAAGTATCTTAAGTGTCAAACCAATCTGAATTAACGACATGCTAAAGGGATTGAGTTCATATAATCATTTCCATACATCATTAAGCATAAGAAAAGGGAAGGAGAATGTTATTGCAGATGCATTATCTAGACGTTACACCATGCTCTCCCAACTTGATCATAAAATATTTGGTTTGGAAACAATAAAAGGATTATATCCTACTGATTTGGACTTCAAAGATTCCTTTGAAAATTGTAGAGAAGGAAGAACTTGGAATAAATATGTAATACGGGAGGGCCTCCTCTATTGTGCTAACAAGCTATGTGTTCCTGCTAGTTCCGTTCGCCTATTACTTTTGCAGGAAGCTCATGGAGGATGTTTTATGGGACATTTTGGAGTGAAGAAAACTGAGGACGTGCTGGCCACACACTTCTTTTGGCCAAAGATGAGACGTGATGTCGAGCGCTACGTGTCACGATGCACTACTTGCAATAAAGCTAAGTCTCGACTTTACCCACATGGTCATTATATGCCTCTTCCTATTTCTAGTGTACCTTGGCAGGATATTTCCATGGATTTTGTTTTGGGATTGCCTAGGACTAAGAGGGGGAGGGATAGTATTTTTGTGATTGTTGATTGTTTCTCCAAAATGGCACATTTTATACCTTGTCATAAGAATGATAATGCCTCACACATTGCTGATTTGTTTATGACAGAAATTATTCGTTTACATGGTGTACCAAAATCCATTGTTTCTGATCGTGATGCAAAAATTTTAAGTCATTTTTGGAGAACTTTGTGGTATAAATTGGGAACCAAGCTGCTGTTTTCAACCACATGTCACCCACAAACCAGTGGACAAACTGAGGTTGTAAATCGTACTCTATCCACTATGTTGCGGGCTGTTTTAAAAACAAATTTAAAGGGTTGGGAGAATTGTCTACCACTTATAGAATTTGCTTACAACAGGTCAGTTTACTCTACTACAAAGGTAAGCCCATTCCAGGTAGTGTATGGTTTCAATTCCCGTGCTCCTATTGATTTATTATCTTTGCCTCCTTCTGAAACTATAAATTTGGATGCTACACAATGATCTGAATTCATTCTTAAGATGCATGAAACTACAAAGAAAAATATTGAAAGAATGAATGAGAAGTATAGAATTTCTGGTAGTAAAGGTAGAAAAGAAGTAAAACTTGAACCATGGGACTTGGTATGGCTACATTTGAGAAAAGAACGATTCCCTCACTTGAGAAAATCTAAATTTATGCCACGAGCTGCTGGTCATTTTAAGATTGTTGAAAAGATCAATGACAATGTATATAAGCTTGAGTTGCCTCCCGATTTTGGGGTTAGTCCCACATTTAACATTTCAGATTTACGACCATACTTGGGGGAAGAAGATGATCTTGAGTCAAGGACGACTCCGATTCAAGAGGGGGAGGATGATGAGGACATCACAACAGTGGATACTCACATTGATATACAAGGACCAATCACAAGAGCACGAGCACGGTTACTAAATCAGCAGGTGAACTCGTTCCTAACTTCCTACCCATGTGATTTTGAGAATGGATTGCTATTGAATGATTTAATTGTTACTAGGAGCCATGGACATGATCAACAAGTAAAGGGAGGAGGATTTGGGGATGTGGAGAATCATATGGAACGTCCACAAGTTGATGAAAACAGTCACCAACTCAGACTCGAGTTCAACTCGGACTCCAGGAGTAGTCCATCTTAAAACAGACACCCAGGATGCATACGGACTCCATTTTTGATGTTCTACATATGCATGGAAAGATGAGAAGATAAACTTTCCAATGGTTCTGGTCCCACATTAAAATTCGTCATGAGTCATTGGGAGTTGTCGAAACAAGCCGAATTCAGAGTTCTGTCCGGTGCTGCACCACCGTATTGGGCCTTTGGGCCTTGTATCCCGTATGAGTCCATTAGGGACGCGTCCAAGGGTCTTATGGCCGAATCCTAGCCTTTAAATACTGTAGACGCCAGCCAAATTCGTGGGTTTTGCTTAGATAAACAGCCGCCGTTCTACGGTTTTTGAAACCTCAACTTCGTGATTTTCAGATCACGTCTTCTACATTCTTGCTCGTGTTCTCGGTTGCACCTGCAGGGATTAGCCTTCTTGGCGAGGTTAAGTGTGTGCTGCACGGTTGATAACCAAAGGAGCAGTGGTGTAGTGATTGCAGAGGTGTTCAAACTGCTCGAGTGCCACGGATCATGAACGTCGAGTTCTCCACCTCAATCGACCTACCTTTCGCAAGATCAGGCCTAAACTACTCATCAGCTGAAATAAAACATGTCTAGCTACTGCACTCATATGAATAATGATGATGAAATCTTAATGATGTTAACGGGCATGGAATCGGGGAGATCTAAGCAAGCTTGGTTCGTGAATGTTGCTGGATGAGATGGTGGAACTTACCGTAGATCTAAGGACCGTTTCATGCGAGAATATGCTAGGAAAACAGTGCCACCATAAGGCCAAGTATGGGTGCGGCTTAGCTGATTAATTAGGTGTGTCGCTAGCTTGTTATGGACCGTCGATGGCGCGGGGAATGCGAGTCGAGGAGGACTGCCCTGGGAACTGCATGGCACAAGAGGGGGCCCGTGGGTGGGAGAATGGTGATTCGAGCCTGCCGGTGAAACCTCAGTGAGTCAATACATCTAGTAGCCCCTTTGTAAAGGGAATTTTGTGATCTCTTGGCCATACACCGACGGTTGTGTACTGGTATAATGGAGGTTCTGCAGTGTCACACCTGGTTTCTTCGAAGAACGACCGAGTGAATATCACATGTATGCCAGGATCATTTTCTCATACATGTGATGACAAATAGTGAAGCATCATTTATTACAAGCCAGGTGTCGAATATAAATAAGTCTTACATAGCATATGTCTCGATGGACAATAATAAGTTCATAACAAGTAAACATAATAGCAGCGGAATATTATTATTGTGGGCTCCGCTACAGGCGTTGCCCGGGGGACTCCATGAACCTAGAAACCTTATTCGGGTCCAAAGTCTTGATCATTAAACACCACTTCATTATCTTGACCTGAGCAGCAATATAAACCAACAAATATGCAAGGTTGTGTACCGATGGTACTCAGCAAGTGTGGGAAAGTTATGTCATGCATGGCTAGAGCAAGGAGAGGTTGAACTCATGGTTAAAGCACTACGCAATTAATACCTATCACCTTAGCTTATTAAGCACCTACATTACTACACAGGTGAAATGGTCCCAATCTCCCATCCCATCATCATAATCAAAAAACCATAACATCATTTTCAATGTTAAGATCCCCGCTTAACATCCTTAACTTCCAAAACCATCACTCCTCTAATCATGAATAAGTCCAAGCCGCTCTTGACCGTGAGCACGGCTGTCATGACAGTTTTGACTCTGCAGAGTTTGCACCACTGTACCCACATGTAGTGATTTCATCCCCCGTTGCCGGATGGACTAAAAGAACCTCCATTATGCCAGTGGCCACGAACCACATACACACTTCCCAGGTGTGTAGCCAGGAGATCACTACGAAGTCTTTACAAAGGGATTCCCGACGAGTGTGGGCCCACTGAGGTTTCACCCCTAACAACATACAAGAGGTCCAACCCCGCTGCAGTGGCCCCCTCTTGAGCCTTGCGGTTCATATGGTAGTCCAGCTGACACCTATTCCCCGCACCATCCAACACACCCATACTACGCCGGGGATACACCTAATTAATTGGCCAAGCTGCCCCATCTCAGCATGTGGTTGGCATGGTAAAGCCAGGTTACATGCTCCATGAACCGGTCCTAAGGATCCAGGCAAGTACTAAACACAAACCCGAGTCTCGTGCACCCAGCACCAACCAAAACATCCAACTTGCCTTGATCCCTACCTCTACATAACTCACAATATCTCATTCAAGAGTATGGTAAAATAAACTGATGATCTCATATCCCAAATATCCCATTCTAAGCATGGCTAAGCATATGCATAATAATAAATGACATGATAAAATGAATCCCAACCCAAGCTACAAGGAAACAAGGTAATGCAATTCTAGGGAAACATCCTAGCATGGGTTTCATATTTTCAATTGACAATGCAAATAATTCTATCTACACATCCTAGTATAGGAACAAAGTGGTCAATGACACTTGCCTTCTTCCTGATGCTCTGGGAATGGGTAGTCCTGATCTTGGAAAGGAAGAACTTGCTCTGGAGCAGGTTCTACATCATACCATCACACATAGCAAAAGAAAACAACAATCCATAAGACATAGTTCACACTTCCACTTCATACAAACCACACATTCCCATTAATGAAAGCCATTCCCATTCCTATGTGTTGTGGTTACTCTATGTGTGTTGATTTTTGGGCTTACATGCACTTTTAAACATGTGAATTTGATTTCTACTTTTGTATTCATATTTATGTTGCATACTATATATGAGTTTCCAATTTAAATAAATTCCTTATATTCAATTGATACACCTTTTAGCTACCAATTGTTCATGGAGGGTATTTTCCTACTCCAAATGTGTCTTCAGACCTTCTACCAACCCTAAACTGAATTCTTTGGATTTTGGAAACTTCATTTATCATTTTCTAGTTATTCATACCTAGCTTGCTATATTTTCAGATTTATTTCCTATGCCTAAATGTGAACTTTATTATGAAAATAGTAAGACACCTCATCTAAACAGAATAGGTTTTGGGTCTAAAATATTAAATAATATATTTTTGAACTTCTCCTCTGATGTGAACTATTTTACATTTATTTTACTAATTTTCAGAATTATTCTCTACTTAAAAATGTGTCCCTATAACTAATAAATGTGAATAATCAATTAGACAGATTCACTTCAGCCAAAAATCTATTTTTATCTCACTCCAAAGTTTTCCAAGTACTAGGAAAGTTTTTAATTTGAATTTACAATGTGTTTGTCCCATCTTTTAAATTTTAAATACTAAACACATATTCAAATTCCTAAATTTAATATCACATAGGGTTAAAAAGGTAAACTCACCCCACTATAGGGTCTATTATATTATTTTAAGAATTTCCAGGGGTCTAACTACACATAACAGAGGGGTTTTCCTAATTTTTATTAAGTCCAAGGGCTAAAACTGATTTTTAAATGAATTTACATGATTTTCTGAAGTTCTAGGGGCTAGATCAGAAGTTTCCGGGGCTAGCTCATATTTTCCGAGAACCCCGGGGGTAGCGCGTAAGAATTCCGGCCTTTATAACGCGGGGCTGACGTGAACCGTCCGATTTAAAACAGACGTCTGAGATTATAACGTCGAACCGGTGCGCGGGGATTTAAGTTCTACCGTGCGATTTAAAATAGACGGCGCACAAGCGGCCACGTCGCTCTGATCGAGCGCGGGCGGCGCTGCCCGGCGGCGCACAGCGGCGGGAGGCGTCGATCTCACCGGAGAGTTTCGGATCTTCGTCAATTCTTCCTAAAACTGTGATTTTATGGCATAGATCGGTAGAGGGGAGGTCGGGGATCTCACCTCCGGGGTTTTCTTGAGCTCGGAGGCCCTGGAAAGCGGTTGGCGACGAGGTCTGAGGTGAATTCACGGCGAGGCTCGTCGGCGCTGTGTTTGAAGCGCAAACCACTGAGTTTTCTGCACCTGCGCGGTACCCCGGAGGCGGTGGTCAAGATCAGCGCGTTAGATGAGAAATCCCGAGCGAAGATCGAGCGAAATTGGCCAGAGAAACTCGGGCTCTCACCGGGAAGAAAAACAGCCGATCGCGGGTGAAAATCGGGAATATGCCGGTGTTTATATAGCCGGGGGAGGGCGGCGTTCGGTTGTGATCGAGTTTGCGTCGTCCAGTAACGAAATTCGGCTGGGATACGCGAGGATCCAGGGCGGTTTCGATTCTGAGGTGAGAAGAGTCCGGCCGGCCGAGCGCGGGCGCGAGGAGGAAGAAGGGTTGGCGGGCCCCCCGTGTCAGTGGGAAAGAGGGGAGGGCGCGCGGCTGCGGGCTGGCGCGGGAATAAATGGGTCGGCTGGTGGGTTTCGGCCCACTGGCCCGGGGAGTTTATTTTTTTCCTTTTCTTTTTCATTTCTGTTTTGAGTTTAATTTGAATTCCAGTTTGAATTTGAAATTGATTTTTTGCAACACATGCAATACGTCCACAAAATTTTAAATTCCCCTCTTAACAGGATTTTGGGGTGTTACAGATCTACCCCCCTTAAAAGAAATCTCGTCCTCGAGATTGGTGGTTCTAAGAAAACAATTCCGAAAATTGTGCCTTAAGCTCATCTTCTCGCTACCAGGTGGCTTCCTCTTCCGAGTGATGTTTCCGCTGCACCTTGCACATCCGGATTCTTTTATTTCTTGTGAGGCGTTCCACTGTTTCCAAAATCTTGGATGGTTGCTCGGCATAAGACAAATCCTTAGCTACGTCAACCTCATTCATGGGTAACACCTCTTCAGGCGTTCTCAGACATTTCTTGAGCTGTGACACATGGAATACAAGGTGCACATCCGATAGGCGAGCCGGTAATTCTAGTTGATACGTGACACGACCCCAATTGGTCTTGTCGAGCCACGATCACGCTGAGGGGTGCTGCGTTGCACAGCACCGTATAACACACGTCAAAGGTACAAAGCGGAAGCGAAATTTTATTACATAAACAAGTTATGCACATGTTTACATCAAAAATGAGTTCAGTCCACACTCGCGGGCGTAGACTAAGCATCAAGTGCACGTTCAGCCCTTGAACGTGCCCTTGCTAGCACACACGCACACTAACTCTGCGGCGTGCACGACTCCCACTCGACGGGGTTCCCCTCCTGGGGTTCCGTCTCCTCTTCGGGAGTCCCTTCCTCATAGAACCCTGCAAAAGCTTCAAACACAAGCAGTGAGCACGAAGGCTCAGCAAGTCTGACCCGTCTCACCTAAACATGGAACTTCTACGTGAGGGTAATGGGTTACATGAGGTAAAAATCATTTGCAAGGACTCGCCTAATTAGTAGAACCTTACTTTCAAGTTTTAGCAGCAGGTTGTGGAGAACCTTACGCTAAGGTACATGAGAGAGCCGCAATCAAACAAGAAACGCATTTCTCTCATGTACTTTGCCCAAAGTTGAAATGAACTTTAGTTAGCTCTAAACTACAGCAAGTCATTAGCAATCAAGTCCATCTTTCAATCAGCAACATTTTAACATATAACTAGCCTGTTCTTTCTACGTCACGGTACAGTGAACAAGTGGTACTCACTAACCGCGAGGGACGGCGATTATAATCGATTTACACCTGCAGGGTTACCCGAAGAACCCGTCACGTACGCCCGTACTCGATGTTGCCTACAACAACCATCACGGATGCCGTACGCGACTACCTTTCACCCGTTAGCCAAATATTGAACCGGTCCCATCGTCCCGAGCAAGAGGTCTCTGCACGCGCATCTCCGTGCCGCCAGCCGATTTACACCTCAAGCTCTCAACCTACCCTCTGAACGACGGGCAATGCCTCAGTAACCAGCTATCCGAGTTACATCAGTTTCCCGGTTGCCATATAGCCGGTAGGTCTTCGGTACTGTTCTAGCTTGTTCAACAGGCCCGCACACGGCTCGGTCCTCAATCGACACAAGCGGAGCTACAGCACACAGGCCCCAAAGTCCTGATGCCCTACCCTCCGCTCGGTCTCATTTTCTTGCCATGTGTATCATGTGCTATCTCTACCCGAGCAATGTGCCTCTAGCCTATTCTCGCGAGTAGTTCCAACTACTCGACTTGTACCGAATCCTACTCTACCTTAGCATTGCAGTAGCTAACGGGGTTTGCAATCCTAAACCCAACCTGTGGTTTTCTTGGCTATGCAGTTGGATTTCCAAACAAGACTCTAATGCACAGAACAAAGGAAACAAGTATGTGCTCAAAACAATAAAAATTTGTAAAAAGGTTAATGCAAACCGGAGCTTGCCTTGCTGCTCTTGGTCGTAGGCTAGTTGTTCCTCCGGAGTAACGAAGTCTAGGACTTTGGGTTCCTCCTCGACCTTAGCGACTACATGATAGAAACAATACATGTATTAATTTAATGCATTTGCATTAGGTTTGAAGTTGTGAAGTCTATAACTTTTGCTAGACAGACCTAATGACTGTGAAACTTTTACTGTGGCTTGGTTACAACCTAAACAGAGACTTGGTCAAGTTTTAGTTGCAGCAAAGCTCAATTGAGCCCTCCACAATTACTTATGTCCTTGAACTTAATTAAAGGATTTTAGGGTGTTCTAAGGATTTTCATGAAACAAACTATGACTTTCTGAAAACTAGATTTTCAGAGGGTTCTAATGGATTTGGTCTCACTTAATTTGAAGGTTCCTAGCTAAAGTTGTGAGGATTTGAAGTTTGGAAGAATTCTGAAAATCGGGGGAAAAGTTTAAACTCTCGGGGCCCGCGGGGACACGTGTCGAGCGCGGAGGTGTCCGGCACACCGGGGATACCACACGTGTCGATCGCGGAGGTGTCCACCACACCGGAGCTCACAGGGTATTTGCGCGCCAGCACAACCGATCCCCGGCCACACCCGATCCCGATTTGAATTCTGCAGCCGCTGACAAGTGGGCCAGCCGACTTCGTCTTCCTCCTGCCGTTCTCTCGCGCCCGCGCCGCGGATCTCGCCAGAGCAGACTCGGAGCTCGCCGGCTCACCGCCGCCGGGCCTCCGATGGGCTGAAACTCGCCGCCAGGGGGTTGTCGACGTCAAGGAACACGTCGGTGGTGTCAGGTCGAGCTGGGGGTGACCGGAAATAGCTCGGCGACGTGCCGCGGCCTCGGTTGAGGTTCGGCGCTGTCGACCGTGGGTCCTAACCCGCCAACACCCCGAACAAACGGTCCTACAGCATCAGTGTACCTCTAGGAAGCTCGACAAGGTGTCAAAAGGGTTCAGGGATGGCGGTAAGTCGGTCGGCACCGTGTGACCGATCGTGCCCGCCATGACCGCCCTCGATCGAGCTCGAAATTCGTCACTCCTAGACAGTTTCACGCTACGGATGCAGAAAAGAACTTGATCGCCGGCTAGTCCAGCGTCTATGTGCAGGATTCGATGACCTCCGAAAGATCATAGAACGTGAATTTAAAGAAACCGTACCGGAAGCTCAGTTTAAGGTTGCCGGAGCAAAACTGAGAATTCGCCGGCGAGAGTTCACGGCGTGGTTTGAGCTTCAGGTGGAAGCAGTGTGGAGTCCGTGCGCTCCTGTTGCCGCCCTTGCTCGGCCGTGGAAGTGGTTGCAGCGTGCTGCCCGCGTGAGACCGATCGCCGTCCTTCAGCTAAACTGCGGCGGTCGTCGTTGGTCACGGGAACAGGGGCCGAAACTCGGTGGTTCAGGCGTTGGGAGGGTGGTGTGCGACCTCCGGTGGCTGTCTAGCAGCTTAGGAATGAAGGAGATTGTTTTGCTGGTTTCTCCCGATTGAGCAGAGAGCTGCGGTGAGAAACAATACCGCTGCTCGGGTTTGCCCGCGAGAAGATAAAGCCGGCCGACTCCTGCTCGGCTGAGGCGGTGCCGGTCGCGTGGGGGCGCGAGCAAGCCGCCCTGGGCACCAGCGCGCGGAGAGGGAAGCAGCTGGTGGCGCCGGTAGCTTCTCGGTGGCACAGCCGACAGCTGCTCGGTGGAATTTCCCACCGAGAGTCTGACTTTGGGTGAAAGTTTCTCCTTCTTCCTTCTATGACATGTGGGTCCCACTCGGGGTTTTAACCTCTGGAATTTACTCCTAATCACTGTAGTAAACAGTGAACCCCATACTACCCTTGGCAATTCAAATTATTCACCCATGAGCCATTCGAATTGAATAGGATTCGAATTGGGTTTGGTTTGAGTGAATTTCAGCACAAGTGCAGTTTTGAATTCAAATGAAGTTTGAATTTCCCCCACTTAGCTCATGTCAAGATCAACTTCAAATGGAGTGAAAATTGGTGTGTGAGCTCACAAAAATGTGCTGAGTAAGAATATGCCTTCCACTTTTAAATTCATGGGATAAAAACAGTTTGAATTTGAATATGGTTTCAAACTGCCCTCTTCCTATCTATACCCAAAATGACCTCAAAAAGGTTTTGAATTTTGGTGAAACTTGGCATGGACATCCTTAGCAATGTGTAGGAGTTTTCATATGTCCAGCCCATCCATATCACATGTGGGAAATACCACTTTTGCAATGTGTAAGTTTGTTCTCTAATGAGCATGTTGATAATTGTTACTTGCTCTTCATTTGTGTTCATCATTCTTCCTCAAATGAGGTGTGTGGTGTGGTGATGAACACTGCAAATGTGTGTCAAAAACTGAGGCCCTTACATTCCTCCCCCCTTAAAAGAATCTCGTCCCGAGATTATAAGGTGAAAATGAGAGAGAGGACGGTGGAAAATTACCGGATATGCGACGTGAAAAATTCAGGGTAGTTAGTGCGAAGGAATTCTTCGCTCTCCCATGTCGCTTCGTCCATGGAGTGATTACTCCATAGAACCTTGTAGAACCACAATGTACGGTTGCGTGTGGTTCGGGCCTTTTCATCAATAATCTGCACCGGTTCCTCCCGATAGGTGAGATCTGGTTGCAGTTCTTCAATGTCTTCCAGCTGAACGGTAGTTGATAGCTTGAGACACTTCCTCAGCTGGGAAATGTGAAAGACGTCGTGCACACCGCAAAGTGCTTCTGGTAATTTCAGCCGGTATGCCACCGATCCAAATCTTTCGGTAATCTGGAATGGACCGATGAAGCGGGGTGCTAACTTTCCCCTCACCCCTAATCTGTTTACGCCCTTCATTAGAGACACCCGTAGATATACGTGATCTCCAACTTCGAATTGTAATGGGCGCCTTCTCCGGTCCGCATACTGCTTCTGACGGGATTGAGCGGCTTTTAGGTTCACTTGAATTAGTCGAACCTTTTCTTCCGCGTTGTTGACGAGGTCAATCCCGAAGGTAACCCTTTCGCCAGACTCACACCAGTTCAAAGGTGTGCGGCATTTCCTACCGTATAGCGCTTCGTAGGGCGCCATCTTGATGCTGGCTTGGTACCCATTGTTGTACGAGAACTCGGCTAATGGCAAGTGATCATCCCAATTCTTGCCGTGGTCGATAGCGCAAGCTCGTAGCATATCTTCTAGAATCTGATTTACCCGCTCCGTTTGCCCATCCGTCTGCGGGTGGTAGGCTGAACTACGGATCAGCTTCGTCCCCAAGGCAGCGTGCAGCTGCTCCCAAAAACGGGACACAAATAAAGTGCCCCGATCCAATATGATGGTACGGGGTACGCCGTACAAGCATAGGATCCGTGAGATGTACAGTTCAGCGTACTTCTTGGCGTTGTAGTTGGTGTTGACCGGGATGAAATGGGCAACTTTGGTGAGCCTATCGACGATCACCCACACAGAATCATGTTTCTGCAAGGTGGTGGGTAAACCGACGATGAAATCCATGCTCACGTCCTCCCACTTCCAGGCAGGAATGCCCAGTGGTTGCAGCAGTCCCGGTTTCCGCATATGATCTGCCTTCACCCTTCGACATGTATCACACTCGAACACGTATTTTGCAACCTCGCGCTTCATCCGTGTCCACCAAAACTTTCTTCTGAGTTCTTGATACATCTTGTTGCTGCCGGGGTGAATAGAAAACTTTGATAAGTGAGCCTCATCAAAGATTTTCTTCCGTAATTCCGGGTTTCGGGGTACGACGATCCGGTCCTTGAACCATAGGACGCCGTCTCCGTCCTTCCGGAAACATTTCAACTCCCCACTGTCTACACGTCTCCGCAAATGTGACATGCCCTTGTCATTCTTCTGGGCTGTCACTATCTCTTGACGGATGGTGGGGATTAAAGCTAGGTTGTAGAGAGCTCCGTGTGGAATCACATGTAGTGGTGGTTCGCTCTCTTCCAACGGTGTGATGGTCAGATTATTGACGTGTGACTTGCGGCTCAGCGCATCTGCCACTACGTTTGCCTTGCCCGGATGATAATGGATCTCTATCTCGTAATCCTTTATAAATTCTAACCATCTTCGTTGCCTCATGTTCAGATCCTTCTGAGTGAATATGTACTTGAGGCTTTTGTGGTCGGTATATAAATGTACGAGGTTACCGAGTAGGTAGTGCCTCCACATTTTTAGTGCAAGTACCACGGCAGCGAGCTCCAAGTCGTGAGTTGGATAATTTTGCTCATGGTTCCTAAGCTGCCGTGATCCATACGCGACCACTCTTCGGTCTTGCATCAGCACACACCCGAGCCCAATGCCGGATGTATCGCAGTACACATCGAACGGTTTTGTTGTGTCTGGCTGCGCCAAAACCGGTGCTGATGTCAGGTGCTTGACTAAAGCCTTGAATGCTGCTTCACATGCTGGACTCCAAACATATTTGGTAGCCTTCTTCAGCAGCTCTGTCATTGGCTTGGCAATCTTCGAGAAGTTCGGAATGAACCTCCGATAATATCCCGCGAGTCCGAGGAAACTCCGTACCTCGTGAACAGTTCTCGGGGATTTCCAATTCAGCACTTGAGTGATCTTGCTCGGGTCCACAGCGATACCTTCCGCTGAGATGATATGCCCGAGGAAAGGCACTTGCGATATCCAAAACTCACATTTGCTGAATTTTGCGTATAACTTGTGATCCCGCAGCCGTTGCAAGACTATACGCAGATGTTTCTTGTGATCTTCCTCCGACTTGGAATATACCAGGATGTCGTCGATGAAGACCACAACAAACTTGTCCAGCTCCGGCATGAACACCGAGTTCATTAAGTACATGAAGTGAGCTGGAGCATTGGTGAGGCCGAAGGACATGACCAGGTACTCATAAAGTCCGTACCTTGTCGAGAAAACTGTCTTTGGAATGTCCTCCGCCCTTATCTTAATCTGATGGTACCCGGATCTTAAATCCATCTTGGAAAAGATCTTTGCTTCGACCAACTGATCAAACAACATGTCGATCCGTGGCAACGGGTACTTGTTCTTGATGGTTACGGCATTTAATGGATGGTAGTCCATGCAAAGTCGCAATGTTTCATCCTTCTTCTTGACAAATAATGCCGAACAGCCCCATGGCGAGGAGCTCGTCCTAATAAAACCCTTCTCCAGAAGGTCCGTGAGCCGAGTCTTCAGTTCAGCCAACTCCTTGGGCGCCATCTTGTACGGCCTTCGGGATATTGGCATGGTTCCCGGTGCAAGTTCAATCTTGAACTCCACCTCTCTATCGGGTGGCATCCCCGGCAAATCGTCTGGGAATACATCAGGGAACTCTCGGAACACTGGAATGTCTTCCAATCTGATGGTTGTGGCTTGATAGACACTTGGAAGTTTTATTTCTGGACTGTCCAGAAATAATGAGTGAGAACCGTGCACTGCTGAGTTTAAGTGCACGACTCGAAGGACGGTGTCTAAAACAGCGCCGTGGCGGGTTAACCACGACATCCCTAGGATGACATCGACTTTCTGTCACTCTAAGATAATGAGAGACGTGGGGTACACTCTACCCGCTAAGCATAATGGTGCTTTGGAGACCATTACGCTTGCTGAAATCTCCCCCCCCCCCCGGTGAACAAATTAAATATGGACTATCGGTGGGTAGTATTGGCAAACTGTGTTTAGCAATGAAAGCTTGGCTAATAAAATTATGCGTGGCGCCTGAATCAAACAGTACTATAGCGAGATGCTGGTGGAGTTGGAACATACCCGCAAGGATTGGCTCGCCCTCCGGCACGTCCTCAATGGCAAGCTGGTGGACGGTGCCGGGCCTAGGGTTTGCCCGCCGCGCATTAGTAGGATTCCGGGGTTGATTCCTCCCCGGAAACTGTGGTGCCACTCCGCCGCCTTGCCTCTCCGGGCAACTGCTCGCGAAGTGTCCTGGACGACCACACTTGTAACATGTGGCCGCTGCTGGTGGAGTGCTCGGTGGACGAAAGCCCGGCATGCGTTGCGGAGGTGCAAACGCACGCGGCATCGCCCGCTGCTGCTGTTGTTGTTGCGGTGGTGCTGGCAGTGCCGGCCGGAATGCCGGTGAAGAATACGGCCGACTGCGGAACGGCATCGACCGCTGTGGTGGCTGCCAGCGTGGACCTGATGGTGGGCGATTCACCATACGAAACTTCTGAGAAGGACCGCCTCCTTCTCCGCTGCTCTGCGGCGCGCTTCGCTTTCGCACTGCCGCGGCCAATTCCTTGCCGGAGTCCTCCTGAACAATCACAGCATCAATGATGTCGTTGAGGCTGCTGCGATTGAACATCGCCAACTTGTCCTTCAGGAGCGGGTTAAGCCCCTGGTAAAAATGGTCTCGCCGCTTCTCGTCTGTATCAGCATGATACGACGCATATAGCGCGAGATCGTTAAACGCCCTGGAGTATTCCAGCGCGTTCCGGCTCCCTTGTTGCAGGTGTAAGAACTCCTGCGTCTTCCTCTTCATCAGACCTGGCGGTATATGATAGGCCCTGAAGGCCGTCCGGAACTCCGCCCAGGTCATCACTCGGTAGGTGGGCTGTGAAGCACAGAAGTTGGCCCACCACGCGCCCGCGGATCCTTGGAGCTGCTGGACCGCGAACTGAGTCTTGCGCTGCTCGCTGATCTGGAGCAGCCCGAACTTCATCTCTATGGCGCGGAGCCAGTTGTCCGCGTCAAGTGGTTCATCTGCCCTTGAGAATACAGGGGGATGAGTCGCCAGGAAGTCGGAGTAGGAGCTCTGTTGGCGCTCCTCACGATCTTGACGTCTCTCTGGGCGAGACGTATTGGCGATGAGAGTCTGCAGCAACTCTGTGTGCTGCTGATGCGAGCCCGCCATTGCCGCGACAATGTCGGCCAATGTAACCGTTGGCAGTGGCGGTGGTGGTGTTTGCTGTTGCTGTTGCTGCTGCTGTCCCGAGGAGTCCTCGGGAGGTGGTTGGGAGGTCTCTCCCCCTTGACTGGTACCCCCAACGTCAGGGTTGGCACGAGTACACGTAATTCTGAAATTCGAAACAGCAGCAATTAGCACATGTCTTACTTAAAATTCCATAAGCAACAGTAGGTATTGAAGTGACACATGATTAATTTGCACAACATTCACATATATTGATAAAGCATAAACTTTATACAAGATACATTATTCTCGGGTCTCCGAGAAATCGTGCTCATGTCGTCACTACCTATACATACGCTACTGTCTACACGACATGTCACCGATTACAAAAGTTGGGTTACGCTACCCTAGCTGCCCTACTTGGCAACCGTAACCCCCTACTCGGAGTAGAACTCGACCTCCTGTGGGTCGTCCTCCTCCGGTACTTCTGCTGGTGGCTCTGGATCTACCACCTCTTCTCCCATTCCGGGTTCTCCCATTGCTGGAAGACCCAAGAACACCGGTATGCCTAACACCGGGGGCACGAGGTCCTGCAAAGCATGCACCTCGTCCATAGCTTGGCTGTAGTCCTCTTCCCAGCCTTGTCCTTCCTCAATAGCGTCGTCCCGCTCTTGAGCAAGGTCCTCATTCTGCTGGGTTAGGGTCTGCACCAGCTCTTGCAACGCCGCGATGTCAACACGGCTCTTCTTCTTTGCCTTCTTCAGACGAGGCAACTGATTGTGTTGTTCATTCAGTCGCTTGATCGTCGGAAGGAGCACATTACGGAGTGCGCTGTGAGCACTCTCGAAATGATCTCCACGTCTTGTGCTATCCTTGAGCTTTGTGGCAAGATGCTCCGTATGAACAGCTTGGCTGTCCATCACGGCGTTTCCCGCCCTCATCTGGAGGCTGAGATTTGCCTCCGCGGGGTTGTACCTTGGGCAACTCGGGTCCGTTGCTTCCAGGTACCTCTCTTCCCACACATGCTGAGCTCGCCCCTCCACCGGAACGAGGGCGTGGAGTACCCTCCATAGCCTGCACGTGTAGTTGGCAGAAACCTGACATAGTGTCACGGGCTGCCACCTGCCACATCCCTTCCGGCTGTCTTCCCCTCACCGTGACGGTGAATGGCACCCAACCGGGTGGCGTAGGTCCTGCTGGAACCTCGACATGGATCGTCCATGTCTTGTTCCCCTCTTCTCCTTCTTCCTTGGCGAAGTATTGCGGCATCTGGTTGTACCCGAAATATTGGAGCATTTGCCACAATGCTTCTGGGTAGCCGCTACGGTCAGAACAGTGGGAAACTACCCACCCGTTCTCCAACTGTTTATCTGCTGCCATCTGTAAAAATATATTTGAGAAATGTCAAATATTTATTTAAACAGTAAACCATGGAGTTATAACATAAGACATGTCATTGAACCCATAAAACTTGGAAACATAGTTCAAATTTTAAACAAATTTGACTGCTGATCTGCTGTTCCCATGACAGCCCTGACCAGTTTCCATTTCAACCTGATTTAGGCCATGTTAACAGCAAAACTAATCCTGGAGCTTCACATCAAAGTTAAAGCTAACTTCAATAGCTTTCCAGCCAGTATTTGCTTGGCCTAAGATCTGTCCTGGTTCAAAGGTTTTATGAGATGTCAAAGTTAACAGAATTTCTGGAAACAATTGGACAGCACCTCCCTGCCTTAGGTACTGATTTGATCCAAGAATCCCAGTTACTTCTGTTCCTAATCTGACAAAACTTTCTGTTACAAAGTTGTAACCCATCTCATAAGCTTCCCAGAACTACCTCATTTTCTATTTTTGGATTTTTATGCAGGAAGTTATGCTTAATTTACAGAGAGTCTACAGAGAGTCTTTACTCTGTCCTGTTTTCTGGACTGTTTCAACTCTACTGCATTTTTCGATTGGTTAAGGGATGAAACACCTCTGGACCTCAACAGAAAAGTTGTAAAGTTCTTCCAAAGATTTCCAGAAATGTATCATATGACCCCAATCTCGAAAGAACTCAACCTCTAACCTCTGGTTAACCTCAGCCTTAATTCAGCTGAAAACAGAGTGTTCTGTCCTTAACAACCTATAAGTTGAAAACTTGTTAACTTTGAATATCCTGTCCAAGGGAAGTAGTTACATCAAATTTTACTACTTTGGATCAAAACCTTCCAGTTTTTGCAATGAAGTTGTTTATTTAGTTGGGTGTGACGTCGATGCGTCACCAGATTATGTCGGTACTACGTCCTCACAAAGAAAAACCTATACCGGGCTTAGCCGGCTTCGTTATTTCAGTGGCACTAAACGTCACTCGCACACGTATGCTACACGTCTACCGTTTCGTGGTCAGGCTACCTGCAGAAACTCAAACAATCATCAGACTCGGCTGCACACCGAGCCCGGAATCCATACAGTTCGTACACCCGGCCGTCATCACTCGCCCGGATGTTCTCAAGCCAAACACGCCTTGAGTTACGTGTTCACGTCTCAGACCACGTGACGGGGTCTCCCAAATTGCACCACGCACGCCAGGGACAGACGTTGCTCGAATACCCCAAACGACATGAAGAGTCGTAGAGGATATCAAAGCGGGTCGGGTTACCTGCCACCCGTGGGGCTCCACCCTTCAGCTTGTGCGCACTGGTGGACAGCGCTTACGTGCACCCCCCAAGATATGAACGTCCCGAGATGCACAATTTTCTGACATAACAAATAGGTTAATATGCCACTTTCTATATACTAATAACATCCTTATATGGGCTACTAACTCGTTCCTCACTGGATTTTTGAAAAAGAAGATCTTTGTACTGTGTTAAACCTCAAGCGAGCTCTGATACCAACGCTGACACGACCCCAATTGGTCTTGTTGAGCCAGGATCACGCTGAGGGGTGCTGCGTTGCACATCACCGTATAACACACGTCAAAGGTACAAAGCGGAAGCGAAATTTTATTACATAAACAAGTTATGAACATGTTTACATCAAAAATGAGTTCAGTCCACACTCGCGGGCGTAGACTAAGCATCAAGTGCATGTTCAGCCCTTGAACGTGCCCTTGCTAGCACACACGCACACTAACTCTGCGGCGTGCACGACTCCCACTCGACGGGGTTCCCCTCCTGGGGTTTCGTCTCCTCTTCGGGAGTCCCTTCCTCATAGAACCCTGCAAAAGCTTCAAACACAAGCAGTGAGCATGAAGGCTCAGCAAGTCTGACCCGTCTCACCTAAACATGGAACTTCTACGTGAGGGTAATGGGTTACATGAGGTAAAAATCATTTACAAGGACTCGCCTAATTAGTAGAACCTTACTTTCAAGTTTTAGCAGCAGGTTGTGGAGAACCTTACGCTAAGGTACATGAGAGAGCCGCAATCAAACAAGAAACGCATTTCTCTCATGTACTTTGCCCAAAGTTGAAATGAACTTTAGTTAGCTCTAAACTACAGCAATTCATTAGCAATCAAGTCCATCTTTCAATCAGCAACATTTTAACATATAACTAGCCTGTTCTTTCTACGTCACGGTACAGTGAACAAGTGGTACTCACTGACCACGAGGGACGGCGATTATAATCGATTTACACCTGCAGGGTTACCCAAAGAACCCGTCACGTACGCCCGTACTCGATGTTGCCTACAACAACCATCACGGACGCCGTACGCGACTACCTTTCACCCGTTAGCCAAATATTGAACCGGTCCCATCGTCCCGAGCAAGAGGTCTCTGCACGCGCATCTCCGTGCCGCCAGCCGATTTACACCTCAAGCTCTCAACCTAACCTCTGAACGACGGGCAATGCCTCAGTAACCAGCTATCCGAGTTACATCAGTTTCCCGGTTCCCATATAGCCGGTAGGTCTTCGGTACTGTTCTAGCTTGTTCAACAGGCCCGCACACGGCTCGGTCCTCAATCGACACAAGCGGAGCTACAGCACACAGGCCCCAAAGTCCTGCTGCCCTACTCTCCGCTCGGTCTCATTTTCTTGCCATGTGTATCATGTGCTATCTCTACCCGAGCAATGTGCCTCTAGCCTATTCTCGCGAGTAGTTCCAACTACTCGACTTGTACCGAATCCTACTCTACCTTAGCATTGCAGTAGCTAACGGGGTTTGCAATCCTAAACCCAACCTGTGGTTTTCTTGGCTATGCAGTTGGATTTCCAAACAAGACTCTAATGCACAGAACAAAGGAAACAAGTATGTGCTCAAAACAATAAAAATTTGTAAAAAGGTTAATGCAAACCGGAGCTTGCCTTGCTGCTCTTGGTCGTAGGCTAGTTGTTCCTTCGGAGTAACGAAGTCTAGGGTTCTAATGGATTTGGTCTCACTTAATTTGAAGGTTCCTAGCTAAAGTTGTGAGGATTTGAAGTTTGGAAGAATTCTGAAAATCGGGGGGAAAAGTTTAAACTCTCGGGGCCCGCGGGGACACGTGTCGAGCGCGGAGGTGTCCGGCACACCGGGGATACCACACGTGTCGAGCGCGGAGGTGTCCGCCATACCGGAGCTCACAGGGTATTTGCGCGCCAGCACAACCGATCCCCGGCCACACCCGATCCCGATTTGAATTCTGCAGCCGCTGACAAGTGGGCCAGCCAACTTCGTCTTCCTCCTGCCGTTCTCTCGCGCCCGCGCCGCCGACCTCGCCGGAGCAGACTCGGAGCTCGCCGGCTCACCGCCGCCGGGCCTCCGATGGGCTGAAACTCGCCGCCAGGGGGTTGTCGACGTCAAGGAACACGTCGGTGGTGTCAGGTCGAGCTGGGGGTGACCGGAAATAGCTCGGCGACGTGCCGCGGCCTCGGTTGAGGTTCGGCGCTGTCGACCATGGGTCCTAACCCGCCAACACCCCGAACAAACGGTCCTACAGCATCAGTGTACCTCTAGGAAGCTCGACAAGGTGTCAAAAGGGTTCAGGGATGGCGGTAAGTCGGTTGGCACCGTGTGACCGATTGTGCCCGCCATGACCGCCCTCGATCGAGCTCGAAATTCGTCACTCCTAGACAGTTTCACGCTACGGATGCAGAAAAGAACTTGATCGCCGGCTAGTCCAGCATCTATGTGCAGGATTCGATGACCTCCGAAAGATCAATGAACGTGAATTTAAAGAAACCGTACCGGAAGCTCAGTTTAAGGTTGCCGGAGCAAAACTGAGAATTCGCCGGCGAGAGTTCACGGCGTGGCTTGAGCTTCAGGTGGAAGCAGTGTGGAGTCCGTGCGCTCCTGTTGCCGCCCTTGCTCGGCCGTGGAAGTGGTTGCAGCGTGCTGCCCGCGTGAGACCGATCGCCGTCCTTCAGCTAAACTGCGGCGGTCGTCGTTGGTCACGGGAACAGGGGTCGAAACTCGGTGGTTCAGGCGTTGGGAGGGTGGTGCGCGACCTCCGGTGGCTGTCTAGCAGCTTAGGAATGAAGGAGATTGTTTTGCTGGTTTCTCCCGATTGAGCAGAGAGCTGCGGTGAGAAACAATACCGCTGCTCGGGTTTGCCCGCGAGAAGATAAAGCCGGCCGACTCCTGCTCGGCTGAGGCGGTGCCGGTCGCGTGGGGGCGCGAGCAAGCCGCCCTGGGCGCCAGCGCGCGGAGAGGGAAGCAGCTGGTGGCGCCGGTAGCTGCTCGGTGGCACAGCCGACAGCTGCTCGGTGGTATTTCCCTCCGAGAGTCTGACTTTGGGTGAAAGTTTCTCCTTCTTCCTTCTATGACATGTGGGTCCCACTCGGGGTTTTAACCTCTGGAATTTACTCCTAATCACTGTAGTAAACAGTGAACCCTATACTACCCTTGGCAATTCAAATTATTCACCCACGAGCCATTCGAATTGAATAGGATTCGAATTGGGTTTGGTTTGAGTGAATTTCAGCACAAGTGCAGTTTTGAATTCAAATGAAGTTTGAATTTCCCCCACTTAGCTCATGTCAAGATCAACTTCAAATGGAGTGAAAATTGGTGTGTGAGCTCACAAAAATGTGCTGAGTAAGAATATGCCTTCCACTTTTAAATTCATGGGATAAAAACAGTTTGAATTTGAATATGGTTTCAAACTGCCCTCTTCCTATCTATACCCAAAATGACCTCAAAAAGGTTTTGAATTTGGGTGAAACTTGGCATGGACATCCTTAGCAAAGTGTAGGAGTTTTCATATGTCCAGCCCATCCATATTACATGTGGGAAATACCACTTTTGCAATGTGTAAGTTTGTTCTCTAATGAGCATGTTGATAATTGTTACTTGCTCTTCATTTGTGTTCATCATTCTTCCTCAAATGAGATGTGTGGTGTGGTGATGAACACTGCAAATGTGTGTCAAAAACTGAGGCCCTTACAATACGCCACTTCGCCTTTCCTCTCCAGAACATGAAAGGGTCCGATGTATCGAGGTGACAACTTCCCTTTCACCTTGAACCGACGAAGTCCTCGGATAGGGGACACCTTGAGATAGACATAGTCTCCCACGTTGAAAACGAGCTCTCTTCTCCGTACATCGGCATAGCTCTTTTTTCGTGTCTGTGCTATCCTCAAGTTGTTGCGAATTTCCCTCACTTTCGCCTCGACTTCTTGTAGTACTTCGGGACCAAACACTTTACTATCCCCTGTTTGGTTCCGAAATAGGGGAGTTCTGCACTTCCTCCCATACAAAGCTTCGAACGGTGACATCTTCATACTAGCTTGATAGCTGTTGTTATAGGAGAATTCCGCATACGGTAAGTTCTTGTCCCAACTCCGATTGTTTTTGAGTGCACACGCCCTCAGCATATCGTCAAGAATCTGATTGGTTCTTTCCGTCTGCCCGTCAGTTTGGGGATGATAGGCAAAACTAAAGTTCAGATGGGTTCCCATGGTTTCGTGCAACTTCTGCCAGAACCTCGAGGTGAACTGTGTCCCTCGATCCAACACTATCTTCTTCGGCACTCCATGGTAACACACGATCTTTGACATGTACAATTCTGCCAAAAGATCCTTGGTTAGCCTGTTGATGATGACCCATATTGAATCATATCCTGATTGGGTCCTAGGCAATCCCACTATGAAATCCATACCGATTTCTTCCCATTTCCATTCAGACACTTTGAGTGGTTGCAATAATCCCGCGGGTCGTTGATGTTCTGCTTTCACCAACTGGCATGTGTCACATAGGGCAACATGTTCTGCGACATCTCGCTTCATGCCATACCACCAATACCTGCTCTTGAGGTCCTGGTACATCTTCGTACTCCCAGGATGAATGGAATAGTCAGAATCGTGAGCCTCCTTCAAAATCAATTCACGGATCTTCTTTACTTCTGGCACACAGATTCTTTTCCCGTGCCACACCGTTCCCTGTTCATCCTCTCTGAAACCAGGGGCTTTATTTTCCTTGATGAGTTGCCTGATTTCTTGTATCTTCTTGTCATTCTTTTGACCCTCGTGTATTTCTCGCTCTATTGTGGAGTCCACTTCCATGGCGATGGCTTCACCACTATTCACAAGGCATAGATTGAGCCTTATAACCTCGTCCTTCAATTCTGCAGGCATGTCCTTCAAGCTCAACTTATTGACCTGCACTTTCTGACTTAAAGCATCTGCCACGACGTTTGCTTTCCCAGGATGATAGTTGATGCCCACATCAAAGTCATTGATTAGCTCTAACCATCTCATTTGTCTGAGGTTGAGATCTGGCTGTGTGAAAATGTACTTTAAACTCTTATGATCCGTATATATCTCTGTCCTCTTCCCCATCAAGTAGTGCCGCCAAATTTTCAACACGTGTACCACTGCGGCTAGTTCTAGGTCATGTGTAGGACAGTTCTTCTCGTGCTTCCGGAGCTGCCGGGATGCATTTGCCACGACATGCCCTTCTTGCATGAGAACACATCCCAACCTGTTTCCAGAGGCATCGCAGTACACCGTAAAGTTCTTCTGCATATCTGGCATAACTAGCACTGGGGCGGTTGTCAATCTTTTCTTTAACTCCTGAAAACTCGTCTCGCACTGCGGCGTCCATGTGAATGTGATTCCCTTCTCCAACAGTTTGGTGAGGGGTCTCGAGATCTTAGAGAATCCCTCAATAAACCATCGATAGTATCCTGCCAATCCCAAGAAGCTTCAAACTTCCCTGACATTTTCAGGGGTCTTCCACTTCTGTATATCCTCGATTTTGGCGGGATCCACGGAGATTCCTCCCTCCGAGATGATATGTCCTAAGAAGGGAACTCTCTTCAGCCAAAACTCACACTTGCTCAACTTGGCATATAGTTGTTGTTCTCTCAGCTTTTGCAACACCAACCTTAGATGTTTCTCATGTTCCTCTTCATCTTTGGAGAAGACGAGAATGTCATCTATGAAAACCACCACAAATTTGTCCAGATATTCCATGAATACCTTGTTCATGAGATACATGAAGTATGCCGGGGCATTGGTTAGCCCGAAAGGCATGACGGTGTATTCATACAGTCCGTACCGAGATATGAAAGCTGTCTTGGGAATATCGGTTTGCCTTATCTTAAGTTGGTGGTATCCCGATCTGAGATCAATTTTCAAGAACACACAAGCTCCCCTCAACTGATCAAACAAGTCTTCAATGCAGGGTAATGGGTACTTGTTCTTGATGGTTACATCATTCAAGGCACGGTAGTCTACGCATAACCTTTGGGTTCCGTCCTTCTTGGGCACAAATATCACTGGAGCTCCACAAGGTGAGGAACTAGGACGGATATACCCCTTCTCCGTCAATTCTCTCAAATGATCCTTGAGTTCTCCCAGCTGCTTGGAGTCCATACGATAAGGTCTCTTGTATATCGGGGCTGTTCCAGGCACTAGCTCAATTGCGAATTCCACTTCACGATCAGGAGGCATACCTGGCAGCTCCTCCGGAAAAACATCTGGATATTCCCTGATGGTCCTGATCTCCTCCACTTTCACCTCAACTTGATTTAATTTAATGTCCCTCCTAGGCTCTTGTATTGTTATAAACTTTACTCTTGTGCCACTACGGTGAGTTAGTTCCACCGTTCTGGTCAAACAATTGATGATTCCTTTATGTTTGGTCAACCAATCCATACCCAAGATAATATCTATCCCTTGTGAATCTATCACTATGAGGTTAGCAGTAAATACTACCCCATTAATGTCTAGGTTCACTTTGGGACACACTTGTCTTGTCCTTATTTCTCCACCTGGAGAGTTTACTGCTAGCATATGGTTCATTTGTGTTGTTGCTAGGTCATGCTTCTTAACAAACCCTTGGGCAATGAACGAGTGGGTAGCACCAGAATCAAACAACAGGGTTGCAATGTGTAAATTGGCATGAAACTTACCAACTACCACGTCGGGTGTCTCTTGTGCCTCCTCCATGGTGACGTGGTTCACCCGTCCTCTCATTACATTCTGCTGTTGCGGCTGCGCGGGCTTCTTCTTTGGGCACTTATGGGTGTAGTGCCCCACTTCACCATAGTTAAAGCATTGCACCCCAACCTTAGGTGCCTGGCCTTTGTTGTCTTGGGGTTGGTTTGGGTGTCCTTGCACTTCTGGTCGAGGTTGATATGTAGGGCGAGGCTCCTGTACGAACTGACGTTGTGGCTGTATTGGTGCTGCCGGAGGCCTGTAGTTCGGGTTGTACCCTCTTGGTGCTGAGTAGGGTACCGCAGCACGGTTCGTCTGCCCTGCGGGTTGCTGCATCAAACGTGGGCGGGTGTTGCTCCCGGAGGCTTGGTGTGACCACCCGACCTTCCTCTTGTTTTCATTTTCCAAGGCCTTCAGCTTCCTTTCTACCACAAATGCTCTGTCCACCATCTTTTGGAAGCTTTCATACTCGTTGGAGGACATTGCACACTGCATTTCTGCGGTAAGTCCTTCCACGAAACAATCCTGTTTCTGCTCATCAGTCTCTATGTCCCGTGGGGCATAACGGGGGAGTTGAGTAAATTTAGTGAGGTATTCCCTCACAGTCATGTTTCCTTGCTGCAACCCCAAGAACTCCTTCCTCTTGTTTTTGAGTTCACCCCTTGGTATGTAATGGTTGCGGAAGCTACGCTTGAACTCTTCCTAAGTGATGTTCTCAGGGTCATGATGGGCGGCCACGTAGGCGGTCCACCAATCAGCAGCAGGTCCATGCAATTGATGAGAGGCAAACAACATCCTCTCATACCCTTGGCACTGTATGATCCTCATCTTGCTCTCAATGGTCTTTAGCCAGTCATATGCCTCTAGAGGTTCAGCAGCACTTGCAAACTTCGGAGGTTGAGTTCCTAGAAACTCACTCAACCTTGGTTGGCGTGGTGCAACTTGTGGAGGTGGAACTTGATGCAAGTTGGCCACCACTTGAGTCAGGTTCTGGATGAGCTGATTTTGATTTTCAAGCATTTGGTGGATGGGATCAACTCCCTCACGACGCCCACCCCTGTATTGGCTCCAAGAAAGATGAGGGTTGCAGCCCTCATCGTTGTTGTTGGCGGGGTTGGCAGCACGACCCTTTCCTCTTCCGGCCATCTAGCATGATCAACCAAATGTTAATTTAAAGCATTACGTATTATATTACTACTTTCACTTGTTTTTACTTTGAAGTGTTGAGGCTTTGTTATACTTTCTGAGGGTTCATGTCTCACACAAAAATAAATACACTATTATTTCATGTGGGTTCACACACCAAAGCAAAACAATCTGAAGACGAGGCTGTGGACAATTGCTCATGGCTTCCATAATTCACGTCACACACCAAGCATTAACACACCATTAACTAAGATAACGACTCGACTATTCGACATCTTGCTAACTAAGGGAAAGACTCTACACTAGTCGTATCCCTGAGCTTGCTCCTCGGGATCTTCCTCATTATTGCGGCTGCCTTCTGACTCTGCTTTGGGTGGGGAGGCTGCTGGTGGAGAAGTGTGACGACGCCTGACTGCCTGGCGATCTGGGGAGTCCGGAGTCCATGTATCATTCACGGTGACACACAGTTCATTCCCATCTCCTCTTTCTCTCGCCCTCAAGCAGGCTCGAAGCAACGCCTCGGTTTCCTTCAGGGTGTCCCGAACATCCTGAAGCTCATGCTGACACTCCTGCAATCGAGTGCTGAGCATAGCAGCATCCTCCAAGCACCCCATGTGCTCATGGGAAGTCCCTTGCTGCACTGGCGGGTACTTATACTCCGTTGTACCACTCTTGCGCTGGAGGACATACATGTACTCAGTTCTGTCCAGGTGTCGACGATAGATGTGACTCTGGCAGGTGATGGCCTCCGAGGTAACATCCTTCTCCGCATCGACCTGTGTCGCTCGACAAGCTGGAGAGCGGTGGATCTTGAGCAGCTGATTTTCGTGGATAATCCTCATCTCTGAACTCCATTCTTCCCTCTTCTCACGGATGGTCCTGGTGGAGCTATAGTGTATGATTAGCTTGCCCGTATTGCCGGCGGCTTGGAGCATACGTCGAAGACAGCGCAGCAAGCCTCCTACTGCCAATCCGTAGGAAAGGTACATCACCGGACGGCTCTCCTCTCTTTGGGCAAGGGCAACTACGGGAACTCTCCCTCCTGTGGACTTGCGAGCGGTGCGAATCATGCGAACCATCTAAAACAGAAAGCATTTAAACTTAGGTTAGATAGACTTTTAAACAAAAATCCTATTTTGAATGAAAGTTGGGGTAAGATGAAGAAAGTGACTCCATTAAATAACAATTTTCAACACACACCTTGTAAAATAGTTTTTAAGAAAATAGGGCCCTTAAATACGTCTATTTCTACCTAGGTCCACGTTCCTACGGGCAACCTTGGCTCTGATACCACTTCTGTCACACCCGGTTTCTCCGAAGAACAACCGAGTGAATATCACATGTATGCCAGGATCATTTTCTCATACATGTGATGACAAATAGTGAAGCATCATTTATTACAAGCCAGGTGTCGAATATAAATAAGTCTTACATAGCATATGTCTCGATGGACGATAATAAGTTCATAACAAGTAAATAAAATAGTAGCGGAATATTATTCTTGTGGGCTCCGTTACAGGCGTTGCCTGGGGGACTCCATGAACCTAGAAACCTTCTTCGGGTCCAAAGTCTTGATCATTAAACACCACTTCATTATCTTGACCTGAGCAGCAATATAAACCAACAAATATGCAAGGTTGAGTACCGATGGTACTCAGCAAGTGTGGGAAAGTTATGTCATGCATGGCTAGAGCAAGGAGAGGTTGAACTCATGGTTAAAGCACTACGCAATTAATACCTATCACCTTAGCTTATTAAGCACCTACATTACTACACAGGTGAAATGGTCCCAATCTCCCATCCCATCATCATAATCAAATAACCATGACATCATTTTCAATGTTAAGCTCCCCGCTTAACATCCTTAACTTCCAAAACCATCACTCCTCTAATCATGAATAAGTCCAAGCCACTGTTGACCGTGAGCACGGCTGTCATGACAGTTTTGACTCTGCAGAGTTTGCACCACTGTACCCACATGTAGTGATTTCATCCCCCGTTGCCAGGTGGACTAAAAGAACCTCCATTATGCCAGTGGCCACGGACCACATACACACTTCCCAGGTGTGTAGCCAGGAGATCACTACGAAGCCATTACAAAGGGATTCCCGACGAGCGTTCCCGCTGCAGTGGCCCCCTCTTGAGCCTTGCGGTTCATATGGTAGTCCAGCTGACACCTATTCCCCGCACCATCCGACACACCCATACTACGCCGGGGATACACCTAATTAATTGGCCAAGCTACCCCATCTCAGCATGCGGTTGGCACGGTAAAGCCAGGTTACATGCTCCATGAACCGGTCCTTAGGATCCAGGCAAGTACTAAACACAAACCCGAGTCTCGTGCACCCAGCACCAACCAAAACATCAAACTTGCCTTGATCCCTACCTCTACATAACTCACAATGTTTCATTCAAGAGTATGGTAAAATAAACTGATGATCTCATATCCCAAATATCCCATTCTAAGCATGGCTAAGCATATGCATAATAATAAATGACATGATAAAATGAATCCCAACCCAAGCTACAAGAAACAAGGTAATGCAATTCTAGGGAAACATCCTAGCATGGGTTTCATATTTTCAATTGGCAATGCAAATAATTCTATCTACACATCCTAGTATAGGAACAAAGTGGTCAAGGACACTTGCCTTCTTCCTGCTGCTCTGGGAATGGGTAGTCCTGATCTTGGAAAGGAAGAACTTGCTCTGGAGCAGGTTCTACATCATACCATCACACATAGCAAAAGAAAACAACAATCCATAAGACATAGTTCACACTTCCACTTCATACAAACCACACATTCCCATTTATGAAAGCCATTCCCATTCCTATGTGTTGTGGTTACTCTATGTGTGTTGATTTTTGGGCTTACATGCACTTTTAAACATGTGCATATGATTTCTACTTTTGTATTCATATTTATGTTGCATACTATATATGAGTTTCCAATTTAAATAAATTCCTTATATTCAATTGATACACCTTTTAGCTACCAAGTGTACATGGAGGGTATTTTCCTACTCCAAATGTGTCTTCAGACCTTCTAGCAACCCTAAACTGAATTCTTTGGATTTTGGAAACTTCATTTATCATTTTCTAGTTATTCATACCTAGCTTGCCATATTTTCAGATTTATTTCCTATGCCTAAATGTGAACTTTATTATGAAAATAATACGACACCTCATCTAAACAGAATAGGTTTTGGGTCTAAAATATTAAATAATATATTTTTGAACTTCTCCTCTGATGTGAACTATTTTACATTTATTTTACTAATTTTCAGAATTATTCTCTACTTAAAAATGTGTCCCTATAACTAATAAATGTGAATAATCAATTAGAGAGATTCATTTCAGCCAAAAATCTACTTTTATCTAACTCCAAAGTTTTCCAAGTACTAGGAAAGTTTTTAATTTGAATTTACAATGTGTTTGTCCCATCTTTTAAATTTTAAATACTAAACACATATTCAAATTCCTAAATTTAATATCACATAGGGTTAAAAAGGTAAACTCACCCCACTACAGGGTCCATTATATTATTTTAAGAATTTCCAGGGGTCTAACTACACATAACAGAGGTGTTTTCCTAATTTTTATTAAGTCCAGGGGCTAAAACTGATTTTTAAATGAATTTACATGATTTTCTAAAGTTCCAGGGGCTAGATCAGAAGTTTCCGGGGCTAGCTCATATTTTCCGAGAACCTCGGGGGTAGCGCGTAAGAATTCCGGCCTTTATAACGCGGGGCTGACGTGAACCGTCCGATTTAAAATAGACGGCTGAGATTATAACGTCGAACCGGTGCGCGGGGATTTAAGTTCTACCGTGCGATTTAAAATAGACGGCGCACAAGCGGCCACGTCACTCTGATCGAGCGCGGGCGGCGCTGCCCGGCGGCGCACAGCGGCGGGAGGCGTCGATCTCACCGGAGAGTTTCGGATCTTCGTCAATTCTTCCTAAAACTGTGATTTTATGGCATAGATCGGTAGAGGGGAGGTCGGGGATCTCACCTCGGGGGTTTTCTTGAGCTCGGAGGCCCTGGAAAGCGGTTGGCGACGAGGTCTGAGGTGAATTCACGGCGAGGCTCGTCGGCGCTGTGTTTGAAGCGCAAACCACTGAGTTTTCTGCACCTGCGCGGTACCCCGGAGGCGGTGGATCAAGATCAGCGCGTTAGATGAGAAATCCCGAGCGAAGATCGAGCGAAATTGGCCAGAGAAACTCGGGTTCTCACCGGGAAGAAAAACAGCCGATCGCGGGTGAAAATCGGGAAGATGCCGGTGTTTATATAGCCGGGGGAGGGCGGCGTTCGGTTGTGATCGAGTTTGCGTCGTCCAGTAACGAAATTCGGCTGGGATACGCGAGGATCCGGGGCGGTTTTGATTCTGAGGTGAGAAGAGTTCGGCCGGCCGAGCGCGGGCGCGAGGAGGAAGAAGGGTTGGCGGGCCCCGCGTGTCAGTGGAAAAGAGGGGAGGGCGCGCGGCTGCGGGCTGGCGCGGGAATAAATGGACCGGCTGGTGGGTTTTGGCCCACTGGCCGGGGGGGGTTTATTTTTTTCCTTTTCTTTTTCTTTTTCATTTCTGTTTTGAGTTTAATTTGAATTCCAGTTTGAATTTGAATTTTTGCAACACATGCAATACGTCCAAAAAATTTTAAATTCCTCTCTTAACAGGATTTTGGGGTGTTACATGCAGTCGCCGACGGGTGACGAAATCACGGACTTGTGGGTAAAGTGGTGCCACCACTGCAGAGTGTAAAACTATCATGATAGCCGTGCTTCCGGTCACAAGCACGTGGCCAACTTCCATGATTAGAGGGAAAACTTGGGATGGTTATCCGGTATGGTTGTAGTATGGTCATTGGGATTGGTTTTGGGACTGTTTTGAGTCATGACAATGAAGTTGGTTTCAGTTATATAAAAATAAGATGGTTATGAATATTTATGAGTATGAGATGAAGTTGAGAAAGATTATTGGCTGGTTGAGACTTGATAAATGGTGAATTATGATGAAAGAATGTTTCTGATTACTTGGTTATATTGGGATTTAATTCACCTGGACTTAGTTGCTATTTTTACAATGTTTGTGAAATAAAATTTGCTTGCTGCAATGAGCCTTTTTGTTCCATACCATGTTGAAAGCTACATGTCATACTTTTCCCGCACTTGCTGAGTACGACATGTGCTCACCCTTGCACTATCACATAAACATCAGCAATAGGAGAAGAGTACTTCGAGGACCATGTGGACTACTAGGCGTGCGAACTTCCGTCAACATGCCTGTGGAGTCGAAGATGGAGCCTGCTTCCTTTATTGATATTTCGCTGTCGTTAGAGTGTTCCATTGCAAGAATAAATTAGATATTCATGAGTGAGACATTGAGTCATTGTAATAAAGTACTTAAACACTATTTATTCGTGGTTATATTCTGAATTCAGATTGTGGATTACATGTGTATGTGTGTTGAACATCCTGGGCACACATATGCATTCACATGGTTCTATTTTCGGAACCGGGTGTCACAGCGGGTCCCACATGTCAGTCACTGTGCTAAACGTGCGTGCGCGGTTAGTTTAATTTAAACTTGCAGGGCCTGCTGTCAGTCACTGGTTAGGCACGGGAGATGATTTTTTTAGGAAAATAATTCAGGAATCAGCCCAAACTATAGAAATTCATAACTTTGGGTAGAAGTGTACAAATTCAGTGAACCAAATTTTTTTGGATTCATCTCTTCGAGTACTATGCAGCAAAACAAGTTTCAGCATATGAATCTTATTCTTTTTCCATAATTAATTCCCTAATGTTTAAACTGTTGGAAATTTTATCTGGAGAAATCTTGAATGGAAAATTCTGAATTTTGGCTGGGATGTTCATTTGAAAATTCTTGAGTCACAGAAAAAAATTTCAGATCAATCCAAGTTAATTTATTCCCCCTAATGGTGTGATTAAGTGAACTGCCCAGAGAAAATGGAAAAATGTACAGAAACATTTTCAGATTTTCTCAAATCTTGTTTAGGGCATAACTGCCTCTAGGATTCTTCAAATGACATGAAACCAATTCCATTAGAACCATCTCAAATTCTAGTTTCCCGAAAGTAATGGTTGAACCATGAAAATCCCTGGAAATCCTTAGAAGCTCTTGTAATGACCAAATAGACTTTTATTTGTACAGAGCTCAGATGAACTTTGTTTCAGATGAAACTTGCAAGTCTCTGGTTAGGATCCTACCAAGCCACCATAAAAAATTCAGAGCCAAAGGGGAGGGCTAGTTAGAGTTAGGGTATTTACATATTCAGTTCCAAACATTGCATTTAAATTGACATATCGTTAAAATGCTTATGTGTAGTCGCTGAAGGCAAGGAGACCCCGGAAGTGTTGGACTTCCTACTTCCGGACGAGACCCTAACCACTGACTAGCAGTAACAGGGCAAGCCCTGGTTTGCATTGAACGAGTTTTAAATTTTGCTTTATATACATATTTAGTTTGAAGTATGTATGTGCATTCGATATAGGATGGATGAAACCCCAAATGCATAACCAGAGCATTCCAACAAGAGTGAGGGTAATGTCTAAGTCCTCAAGTAGTTTACTCTTTGCTTAATGTGTATAGATTTTGGTACAAGTCGAGTAGTTGGAATCTACTCGTGAGTATAGGCGTTGGGACACACGGGATTGGTTCGAGTGATGTGAAAGGTCACTTTAGTAAGAAAATGAGGCTAGGCAGGGGCTAGGGCACAGCAAGAGGAAGTCTTGTGGGTGCAGCCCTGTCCCTGCCGATTGACGACCGATCCATATGTGGCCCCGCTGAACAAGTATTGAATGTACCGAAGGCATATCGGATATATGGGCCCTGATAAACCGATGTAACCTATACCTCCGAGCGTCGAGGCATAACACACCGATTTATAGGTGTAGGTTGAGGGCAGCAAGGTGGAAATCCGCTAACGGGCATAGAGAGATGCTCCGTGTAGGGAACCTCCTGTCTGTTTGGGTGCTACTGGTTCGACGTTTGGGCTGTTTGGTGAAAGGTTGTCCCGTACAACATCGAGTGAGCATGCTGTGCAGCTCCACGGGTGGGCGTACGTGACGTGCTATTCGGGTATCCCTGCAGGTGTATATCGAAATGATTTGCCGTCCCTCGCGGTGATGAGTAGCGTTTGTTCACTGAGTCGTGACATAGATAAAGTATGGAATATTGTGATTCAATTCTGCTGAGCTGAGGAGTGGAGCTAGTGTGGGATGTCCATAGGACTGGACAATCGACTTTTGCTACTTAGGTGGGCGTGAGTTGTAAAAATTTAGTTTCCGCATTTATAAACTCTGTACTTAGTTGCAAACTGAAGGTTTGTACTACTTTGTACATATTCAGTTGTTTTTCTATGTAATACAATGTCTGCCTTATGATGTGTGCTGTCGGGTGTCGCATCGTGCGGCACCACCCTCTGAGATCCTGGGTGTACGGATTCCGGTCCGTCACAGACTGGTATCAGAGCTGCTTAGGGGATAGCACACTAATTAAAGATTGTATTACGGGAAAACTTAGGATTACGGTGAGGATTCGCTAGTATGCCCAAGTAAGGACTATATTAGCATAGTTACTTAAAGTGGCATGACTAACATATGTGTTATAATTCTGAATGTTGATTATGTAACGACGCACGCTCAGGTAAAAATGGTAAGGAACGCCACTGAAAGCGGTTTAATTTCGGTTAGCTCCCCTGACGAGGAATGTGGTTTAGGGATAGGTCTCACAGCCTTGTGTGAGACGTCAATATGAAACTCTTGGACTCTTCATGTTCCTGAGTTCATATGAAACGCTGGTACCTAACATGCATTAGGCAAGCAAGTGGAGACCCCATCGTGTGGTCAGTAACGCGATAGTGTGTTCTTCTGGAAATAGCCTAGGAGGACATACGCAGCGCTTGCCATCGGCGTGCCCTGCAGGGCAGTAGGTAGTATCTGTTGGGTTGATAAAATTCCCAACCGTGACGACCCGTTCGTGTTCTACTCGGGTTCCCGTCGTGTGGTGTGAAAACACGATCACATACCTTGAGACGTGGCTTAACTCAAGGACGGCCGTATGGCAATGATACGGGCGTATGTATTTACTTTCAAAATAGACCTGCCTGAAATGAAAACAAACTTTGAGTGCATCACTATTGAGTGTTCTTCTGCAGGTACTAACCATGTATGTATCCCGTGTAGTACTCGTGTGCGAGAGACCATTTAGTGCCACAATTGTGACGTATATGCTGGTATAATCCGGTTAGGATTTTCCTTTTTGTGAGGAACGTAGTACCAACATGTAATAGGCATTTGCATTAAAGATAATGGTAGCAAGGAACTAAAATAACCAAGTTCCAATATTTATGACCCTGTTTGGATAGGAAAATGCAACAAGTAATTAGTTTAGCTCAAAGGGATTGAAAAACAGAGTGCTCTGTTTTGGCAGCAAGTTTGCTAAATTTTAACAGAACATAGCTCACAGGTTACGTAGCCAATGGGGGTGTGGGATATAGTTCTGGAAAGTTTTTTAAGTACTCTACAACTTTGTTGTAGACTTCCAGAGCAGAATCACACCTTAAACTGGTTGAAATTCCAGATGATTGTAAACTGTCCAGAACCAGGACATGTTCAAAAACTCTCTGGACTGTTCTGTTTTTCAAGTATAACTTCCTGTAGAAAAATCGAAATTATCATAGGATACATTTTTGGAATGGGTAGGAGATGTGTTATATCTTTGTACTTCAGAGTTTCTGCAATTGCAGCATGGAATTCAGTGGAATTTAGAGTCGAAAGGAGGTTCTGTTGAAATTCTTCCAGAAATTCTATTTATTTTGATTATCAAAACTTTTTAACAAGAGCTGATATGAGGGCAAATAAATACTCGTTGGAAAGCTACTGAAGTTAACTTTAAATTTGGTATTCAACTTGAGTTATGAAAATGCCATGTACCAGGTAAAAATCTGGGATATGTAGAAACTGGTCATTCTGAGCAGAGGGATGGACAGTTGAACTCATTTGAGAGATTGTTGTACCCTAAGGGGGTTTGATTACTTCCAATGGGGTAAAACATACTCATGAGTTGTTATCTTCAACTAGTGAAAGATTTGAGTATATTTCCTACTCAAGTTTCTTTTGCTAGAGACCATGTTTGTGTCGTATTGAAGATAAAGGGTAGTATACGTGATGACAAAGCGATATTAACGTCTCGTAGTGACCAAATCTAGTTGAGGTGAACTTCCAAAGTGGAATTCCATCAAGTTGGATTTAACTAGTTTGTATTTGGTCTGGTAATGGTGTAGCATGCAAAGTTATTACATTATCTATTTACGAGATGTATCGCATGTTTACTGTCGTTATATTTTTACACCTATTTTATTGGACTGCATGAAGTATGTTGCGAGACTGATTTTTATTGTCGTATGGTTGCAGATGGTTCATACTCGGGCCACGCATGAGGTCGGTGGCTCTAGTCAGCAAGGGGGTGATGACTCCCAACCACCTGCCTACAACAGTACCCCGCAGCAACAACCACCACCGTCACCTCCGCTTACACTAGCGGATGTGATCGCGGCACTGGTGGGCAATCGTGAGGAGCAGACCGATCTGATCCGCACGATCGTGCAGAATACGTCCCAGGTGGGGCGCGTCAAGAGGGGGGCCTCGTGAGCCCCACACTACGACGTACTCGGATTTCATGAGTACACATCCTCCGGTGTTCACCGAAGCGGTAGAACCACTGGAGGCAGACAACTGGCTGAGGACGATCGAGTCCAAGTTCGGGCTGCTCCAATCAAGGTCTCATTCACAAGTCTCTAATTTATTCTAGCATCAGAAGTCTTCTAAATGATAGCGGTAGCAAACTAAACAGCGGCAGTGGCTCCATCTCCTACTCCACAGGCAAGTTGACGGTAGATCACACGCCTAGTACTCCACGTGGTCTTCGAAGTACTCTTCTCCTGTTTCTGATGATGAAGTAATAATGCAAGTTTGAGTACATGACGTACTCAGCAAGTGCGGGAAAATATGATATGTAGCTTACAGCAAGGTAGGATTAAAAAGGATCATTGCAGAAAGCAAAGTTTATTTCACAAACATGATAAAAACAGCAACTATATTTAAGTGAATTTAATCCCAACATGTATCCAGTTAAACCAGTAACATACCTCCATCATGATTCTCCTCTTTTCATGTCTCATCCAGACATTTATCTTTCTCAACTTTTTCTCATGCTCATAATAACCATCTCATGATCATATCCATCTCATGATCACATATCCGAACCAAAACTCATTGTCACGACTCAACAGTCCCGAAACCATTCTCATTACCAAGACCAAACAGTCCCGAAACCAAATCCAAAGACCAAACCATAACCAAACCAAAGACCATCCCAATAACCATCCCAAACCTCCCCATCTAATCATGGAAGTTGGCCAGGTGCTTGTGACCGGAAGCATGGCTATCATGATAGTTTCACTCTCTGCAGAGGTGGCACCACTTAACCCACAAGTTTGTGATTTCGTCACCCGTCAATGACTGCAGAACCTCCATTATACCAGTACACAACCGTCGGTGTATGGCCAAGAGATCACAAAATAGCCTTTACAAAGGGGCTACTAGATGTATGGACTCACTAAGCTTTCACCAGCAGGCTCGAATCACCATTCTCCCACCTACGGGCCCCCTCTTGTGCCATGCAGTTCCCAGGGCAGTCCTCTCTCGACTCCCATTCCCTGCGCCTTCCACGGTCCATAACAATCTAGCAACTTACCTAATTAGTCAGCTAAGTCGCACCCATACTTGGCCTTGTGGTGGCACTGTTTTCCTGGCATGTGCTCGCATGAACCGGTCTTTAGATCTACGGCAAGTAAACCACCAACTCATTCTACCACATCCTCAAACCAAGCTTGCCTAGATCTCCCCGATTCATGTTCATTATCATCATCAAGTTCTCATTAACATTATTCATATGAGTGCAGTAGCTAGACATGTTCTATCTCGCTTTCCATAACCCGTAAGCTAAGTGAAGAAAAAATACAAAAGACCATACCCGACTCATAAACTTTCCCGGTGAAAAGGGTGGTTAACAAAACTAGTAAACTCCTATAAAAGGGTTCCCATCAAATTGACTCAAGCATACACAATTTTCGCAAACAAAACAGTTTTAAATCATGGGATCAATATGGTCAAGGGGCACTTGCCTTGTTCCTGTCGCTTCTGTTGCTCAGGCGTCTCGAAATCTTGGTGCTGTAGTCCTTCGTAGGTAGCTCCCTGAGATTGTTCTTCTACTCACGATCACGCAAATACAAGATTCACAACAATCAATCATCATGCACAAACTCTACTTAAGATGCAATGGGGCAAATCCTATGATGCTGTCTTATTTAGATCAGTTTGTACGTGTTCTTGCATGTTTTAATGAATTTGCATGGGGTTTTACGATGAACGAGTGTAGGGATCAAATGTGGACGTGGTGATGATCTTGTCTCAAAATCCAGATCAAACCGATCAACATGTGATCTGTCCACACGAAAAATCTTCTGTTCGAAGAAAAACAGATGCGAAGAAATCGTGATGATGTTGTAAGTGGTAATGAAGATCTACCTCACTTCTCCTTGGTGTCAGGGCCTTCCTCCTAGCAAGACCGATCGTCGGCTGTCTTCTGGCGACGGCGAGCGTGTCGGGGCTCGTCGGCGATGCTCATCGGCGACTGAACTCCGGCAAGGGGTGGATCTCGGTGAGTTGGAAGCTAGGGCCTCCAAGTCATCATCGGGAGGTGGAAGATAGGTACGTAGTTGCGGCCAGGGGTTTTGGATTCTATTTATAAGGGTTGAAAGAAGAGTCCTACTCCGATTGGATTTCAAATAAGAGTCCTATTCAATGTGTTTTAGATCTTAACAACTTATCTCTAATCGATCTGGATGCAGTATTCAACGTGGAAGAATTCGTGTCGGTTTCCTCAGTACCGGGTACTCGGGTACAGGGGAAAAACCGCTTAAGAATCTCGTCCTTCCACAGGGATAAGCTCCGGAGATGCCACGTGTCCAGCGGGGGCCGGGCTTCCCTTTTCCTAAGAGGCGAGCTTCGGTTGTGCCGCGTGTCAGGCGGGAGGGACCTCCCTCTTCCTCAGAGGCGAGCTCCACGTGCGCCACGTGTCTGGTCGGTCGGGACCTCCCCTCTCTCCAGAGGCGAATTCCGCGTACGCCACGTGTCAGTGTCGGACCTCCCCTCTCTTCGGAGGTGAGCTCCGAGAGTGGTACGTGTCCAGCAGCATCGGACCTCCCGGAGGCGATCTCTGAGGTCGACACGTGTCCAACAACGTCGGACCTCCCGGAGGCGAGCTCCGAGGTCGACATGTGTCCAACAGCGTCGGACCTCCCAGAGGCGATCTCCGAGGTCGTCATGTGTCCAACAACGTCAGACCTCACGGAGGCGAGCTCTGAGGTCGACACGTGTCCAACAGCGTTGGACCTCCCGGAGGCGATCTCCGAAGGCTCCATGTGTCCCGCGCGGCTGGGCCTCGCTTCTCCGCAGAGTCTAGCTCCATAGGTGACACGTGTCCCGCGGGGTCGGGCCACGCTTCCCTGCAGAGGCGAGCTTCGCAGGCGACACGTGTCCAGCGGGACCGGACCTCGCCCCTTCCGCAGAGGCGAGCTCCGAGCCTGCCACGTGGCCAGTCAGTGGCGGACCTCACCCCCCTCTATAGGGATGAGCTCCGAAGGCGCCACGTGGCCAGCGGGCCGCGGGAAGTGTCAACAGCGCTCCTCGGCGAACTGGAATCGTCTCTTTTTGGCTATCTTTCTGATTCTTTGTACGTTTCTCCTTCTTTTAAAATGTTTCTCTGTATGAATTATGTATGCATGCATGGATACAAAGTTGAGGGTGTTACAAACCTACCCCCCTTAAACTGAATCTCGCCCTCGAGATTCAATAGAGTAGAGAATAGAGGAGGGAATTCTGCCTTGATGTCTTCCTCCCGCTCCCATGTAGCTTTGGCTTCCATGTGATGGCTCCATTGTATCTTGCACCAACGAATCACTTTGTTCCTCGTGACCCTTTCCTTCACGTCCAAAATTTGAACAGGGTGCTCTACGTAGGTCAGATCCTCTTGAAGCTTGAGCTCATCGATTGGTACTTGTTCTTCGGGTACTCTCAAGCACTTCTTGAGTTGGGATACGTGAAACACGTCATGCACGTCGGAGAGGTGCGTTGGGAGCTCTAGTTGATAAGCTACCTCTCCTCGCTTGCCCAAAATCTTAAATGGCCCGATGTAGCGAGGTGCTAACTTGCCTTTGACATTGAAACGTCGTTGGCCACGGATAGGTGATACCTTAAGGTACACGAAGTCTCCTACTTCGAAGGTCAACTTTCTTCGCATATTGTCCGCATAACATTTTTGTCGTGACTGAGCAGCCTTCAAGTTCTCCCGTATTGTTTGAACTTGCTTCTCAGCTTCTTACAGCACTTCGGGTCCAAACACTTGGTTCTCTCCGGTATCGTTCCAAAACAGCGGTGTTCTACACCGTCTACCATACAATGCTTCGAAGGGTGACATCTTCAAGCTGGCTTGATAGCTGTTATTGTATGAGAACTCGGCATACGGCAAGCTCGTATCCCAACTACGCCCATGTTTCAAGGCGCAGGCTCTCAACATGTCCTCCAAAATTTGGTTTGTCCTCTCCGTTTGCCCGTCGGTTTGCGGGTGATAAGCGGAGCTGAAATTTAGCCTTGTACCCATGGCCTCATGCAGCTTCCTCCAGAACCTAGAGGTAAACTGAGAACCCCAATCTGAAACGATCCTCTTCGGGACTCCATGGCGGCACACGATTTGCTCCATGTACAGCTCGGCTAGTTGTGCAACGTTGTACTTGGTTTTACCAGGAAGGAAATGAGTTGTTTTCGTCAATCGGTCAACAATAACCCAGATGGAGTCGTAACACGACTGAGTACGTGGCAATCCGATGATGAAATCCATACTGATGTCTTCCCACTTCCACTCGGGTACTTTCAATGGTTGCAACAGTCCAGCGGGTCTTTGATGTTCGGCCTTCACCCGTTGGCAAGTATCGCATGTGACACCCTCAATTTCATATCCATGCATGCATACATATTTCATATAAAGAAACATTTTAAAAGAAGTAGAACAGGTGAAAGATAGCTAAAAAGGAGCCAATTCCAGTTCGCCGAGGACCGCTTTAGACACTTCCCGCAGCCTGCTGGCCACGTGGCGTTTTTGGAACTCATCCCTGCAGAAGAGGTAAGGTACGGCATCACCAGACACGTGGCAGGCTCGGAGCTAGCCTCTGTGGAAGGGGCGAGGTACGACCCGCTGAACACATGTTGCCTCCGGGGCTTGTCTCTGCGGAGAAGCGAGGTCCAGCCCAACAGGACACATGTCCCCACCGGAGCTAGTCGCTGCGGAAAAGCAAGGTCCGCCCCCACGGGACACGTGTCGCTCTCAGAGCTCACCTCCGAGAGCTCCGCCCCACGGGACACGTGTCACTTTCGGAGCTCGTCTCCGAGAGGTCCGACACTGTAGGACACGTGTCACCCTCGGAGCTCGTCTCCGAGAGGTCCGGTCCTACTGGACACGTGTCATCCTCAGAGCTCACCTCCGAGGAGAAGACACTGTTGGACACGTGTTGACCTCGGAGCTCTCCTCCGGGAGGTCCGACACCGATGGACACGTGTCGACCTCAGAGCTCGTCTCTAAGGAGAAAGGAAGTCCGGCACTGCTGGACACATGGCACTCCCGGAGCCACCTCCGAGGAGAGGGGAGGTCCGGCACTGACACGTGGCGCACGTGGAGCTCACCTCTGAGGGAGAGGGGAGGTCCCGCCTGCCAAGACACGTGGCACACGCGGAGCTTTCCTCTGAGGAGAGGGAGGTCCCGCCCACCTGACATGCGGCACAACCGGAGCCCGCCTCTGCGGAGAAGGGAAGCCCGACCCCCGCTGGACACGTGGAGCCTTCAGAGCTTATCCCAGCGGAAGGACGAGGTCCTTAAGCGGTTTCCCCTGTACGCGAGTACCCGGTACTGAGGAAACCAACACGAATTCTTCCATGTTGAATACTGCAACCAGATCGATTGGAGATAAATTGTTAAGATCCAAAAATAATTGAATAGGACTCTTATTTGAAATCCAATCAGAGTAGGATTCTTCTTTTTCCGGTTATAAATAGAACCCGAAGCACCCCCTTGGCCGTAACACCTTCTCAATCTGACAACTTAGAGGCCCTAGCCCCCAAATCGCCGAGTTAACCCCTTCGCCAGAGTTCAGCCACCGGTGAGACCGCCGACAAGCCCTGTCACACTCGTTGTCACCGGAAGAGAGCCGACGAACTGTCTTTCTACCATTGCTAGGAGGAAGGCCGAGGTAGGTCTTCGTTACCACCTTACGACATCATCGCGGTTTTCTTCGCATCTGTTTCTTCGATCCCTTCGAACAGAAGCTTTTTCGTGTGGACAGATCACGTGTTGATCGGTTTTTTGACAGTGGAATTGATCTAGATCTTGAGTCAAGATCATCACCACGTCCACACTTGATCCTTATACCCTTGTTCATTGTAAAACCTCATGCAAACCATTAAAACATGCAAAGAACACGTACAAACTGATAGCACCATAGGATTTGCATCCATCTACACCATTGCATCTTGAGTAAAGTTTGTGCATGATGATTGATTGCTGTAAATCTTGTATGTGGGTGATCATGAGTAGAAGGACAAGCTCAGGGAGCTACCTACGAAGGACTACAGCACCAAGATTTCGAGACATGTGAGCAACAGAAGCCACAGGAACAAGGCAAGTGCCCCTTGACCATATTGATCCCATGTTTTGGAAACTGTTTTTATTTTTGCGAAAACTGTGTATGCTTGAGTCAATTTGATGGGAACCCTTTTTATAGGAGTTTACTAGTTTTGTTAACTACCCTTGTCGCCGGGAAAGTTGATGAGTCGGGTATGGTCATTTTGCTTTAAGCTTCGCTGAGTCCATGGGATATGGGAAGCGAGATAGAATGTGTCTAGCTACTGCACTCATATGAACAATGATAATAAGAACTTGACGTTGATAATGAACATGAATTGGGGGAGATCTAGGCAAGCTTGGTTTGAGGATGTGGTAGAATGAGATGGTGGTTTACTTGTCATAGATCTAAGGACCGGTTCATGCCAGCACATGCCAGGAATACAGTGCCACCACAAGGCCAAATATGGGTGCGGCTTAGCTGACTAATTAGATAAGTTGCTAGATTGTTATAGACCGTGGAAGGCACGGGGAATGGGAGTCGAGATAGGACTGCCCTAGGAACTGCACTGCACAAGAGGGGGCCCGTAGGTGAGAGAATGGTGATTCGAGCCTGCTGGTGAAACCTTAGTGAGTCCATACATCTAGTAGCCCCTTTGTAAATGCTATTTTGTGATCTATTGGCCATACACCGAAGGTTGTGTACTGGTAGAATGGAGGTTCTGCAGTCGCCGACGGGTGAAGAAATACAAACTTGTGGGTAAAGTGGTGCCATCTCTGCAGAGTGTAAAACTATCATGATAGCCGTGCTTACGGTCACAAGCGCCTGCCCAACTCACATGATTAGAAGGGATGGTTTTTGGGATGGATATTTGGTTTGGTCATGGTATGGTTTGGGATGGTCATTGGTATGGTCATCGGTTTGGTTATTGGTATGGTTTGGTCTCTGGAATTTGGTTTCGGGACTGTTGAGTTGTAAAGGTCCCAAAATTATGAATACAAAGAAACACTTATTTGCAAAAGTTGGTTTCATATGTATGAAAATTGGGACTTGTTAAAACTTTTCCCCACATGTGATAACACACATGAGGATTTTGCTTCACACAAGTCAAATGTTTATCTGAGAACTTGGAACCCTAGAGGGGTCAAAAACAAGGATGGGAAGTTCCCATATGTGTGAGAAAACAAAAATCAGTTTTGGAACAATTTGTTCAAACACAAATTCAAATGAGAAAAACACAATGGAATTCAAAACTGTTGTGCTAAAAATCTCATTTGCAGCAGCCAAAATAAAAATCAGATTTCATATTTGAATTTGGATGAAACTTGCCCAATTATTCAAATGCAGTTTAATTTTCAACTCCACACAGTTGAATTTCATCATTTGCAGATTGTGGAGATATTTTGGAGAGATAAGGGGGAGATGGGACCCACATGTCATAGGTACCAAAATATCTACACAAAGGAGATGGGTCTCTGTTTTGCTGCCTTCAGGGGAGCGACAGCAGCTGCTGCTCGGGACAGCACGCCCGCAGCTGGTCGGCCGCCCCCGCAACCGACTCCAGCGCCGATACAGCCCCCCCCCCCCCCCAGCGCCCTCATCCATCCACAACGTGCTCTCCCTCTGCTCACAGACCGAGCACAGAGGCTTTTCTTCTTCCCTCGCGCCCTGAGCAACACCTACGCCGCCGCCGTCGTTTGCTCGACAGCCGGCTCAAACAGGCGCGAACAACAGCTGGTCAATAGCCAGATAGCACCGGCGCAGCTCCCTCTCCCTCCTCAACGCGTCCCCGACCCATGATCGGCTCTCCTACCCCGAATCCACCACGGCCGTGTGGCGGCCGAACAAGGATTGACTGGGAGGCGTCCGTGGACAGCTCAGTCTGGTGAGTATCACGACCAAGTGCCGGCGCCTCTGGACGCGCCAAGGCACCCTGCTGCTCCCCTCCAAAGAGCAGACCGTGCCATGCATCGCCGGGAGTGAATTTTGAAAAATTGCTCCGGCGTACTCCATCTGACCTTCCGGCACGGTAATCCCGAATTCCTCTTAAATTCTCAATATTTGTTCATCACAGTTTGCACGAAGGGTCCAAAGTAGTAGGCGATCCTTTGCTCTTCACGGTTCTAGCCTAAAACTGCACATAGACCGATTATTTCATGGGTTTCTACCGGCGACCGAACCGGGGAACCGCAGTCGCACGGTGAAAGCATGTTTGCCATCATTCTCGAACGTTTTTGAGGCTAGGCCGAGCTCCCCCATCGTTCACTGGTGCTGTAGCACCATTTGGTCGAACTGTTGGTGCACTAGGATGGCCGGCCAACGTCGCCGATGAAGTGTCGGGCTGCCGCAGCGTCGCTAGCTACCATAGAGGTTTTGTCGGCTCGGGAAAACCTTACCATCGTGCTCAGCAGGGCGGGTTAGGCTCTGGCGGCGAGCCAGGGCTCGAGCAGAAGCCGGGAGATCGAGTTACGGCGATCTCCGGCGAGGGCGGCGGCGTGGGCACCCGGAGCGCGGGAACTGACCCGAGGTAGAAGAAGGGGTCGGCGGGCCCAGTCGTCAGTGAGAGAGAGTTTAAAACCCTGATCCTCTGTGGCTGTGGGATCCCATGTAACTGCACAGAGGGATCTGTGTGGCTCCGTGTGCCTTTGATTCTGTAAGTGACACGTGCCCCATGGCCCACAGTCAGGTTTAAACTTTTCCCCGGATTTATTCAAATCCCAGATTTTTCCCAAACTTTAGAAGAGCATAACTTTTGCTAGGAATCTCTAAAATTAGTGATTCAAATTGGGTTAGATTCAGATTGACAAACTCTATCCAAATATGCAACCCAATTTGTATGAAAGTCTTTATTTAATTCTGGAAAATTCTTTAAAGCTTTTCAGCAAAAGAATTTTAGAGGGAGTTTGGTATATCCAAAAATCCTCAAATTTTGCCAGGATATTCTTTAGGGTGTTATTAGACTCCTGTAAAAGTTTCAGCTCATTTGGAGTTGAATTAATCAGGGTAATTCAGATTGTAAGTTCCTGTATTCAAATGAATACAAAAACATTTTCAGGGAATTTCCAAAACTTGTAAATTCAGTTCTGGGAAATTCCTAGCTCCAAAAATCCTAGGAAAATTCATGTGGACTCTATAAACTATAATTGAAATTGTGGTTCACTGAGTTTGACATGAAAATGGATGTTACCTCAGAATTAATTCATCTTTGACTAAACACTTAGAGAATTATTCTGAATAAACCAGTCCATGAAATGTGCTAAATTTTGGTCCAGAGAACTTCTTGTGACAAGGAACTCACATGAAAATTCTCAGCTCCATTAGGGCTCTGGATCACCACTGTCATGTGTGATCTCGTAAGGTGATCAACACTTAAGTGGAAAGAAGCATTCAACACTTGATCTTAGTGTTTAAGCCCAACCCAAACCACTAGCACCAGTGTCATTTTAAATTCTTAAACAAAGTTCCAGTTTTAAATGGTCATTAGATCTTATGAGCAAAATCTTTTCAATTAAATACATATGCATGATCATAACGTGTAGTATATACGTGAAGAAGGTGAGGAGGACTTGGAGTGAAGATCAAGGAGGGAGGAGAACAAGTGATCAAGCTCCAAGTGATCATCACTAACTGATTGTAACAGTAGTCACCTGCAAAACAGGCAAGCCCCGGTTTGCACTTGAACCATTTTATAAAACATTTTCATTTGTAAAGATCATAGCTTTGCATCGTTGATTGCATTACGTCTAGATGATATTGAAAACTCCACTTGCATGACCAGAAACACCTATGAGAGAAAGGGTAGAATAGCAACTCCTCGAGGGAATTTGGCTATGCTAATGTTAGTAGGAAAGGTCCGGTAGAAGACGAGTAGTTGGAATCTACTCGCGAGTTTAGGGCTGGTTTACTCGGAACGGGTCCGAATTAGAAAGAATGATGAAAGTTCACACTTAAGAAATGGAGACCGGGCAGGGAGGTTTAGATGCAGCAGGTTGCAGGCCGTGCGTGCATAGCCCTGCCTGTGTCGGTTAAGGCCCGTCCGTGCTTGGCCCTGTTGGACAAGTTTGAGTTGTGTACCGGGCACATACTGGCTATATGGGACCCAGGAAACCGATGTACCTTGGGAGATCCATAGTGGAACTTTTCCAACTGCCTTAGGCTTTCGGCGTCAGGGTAGCAGGAGGTAACTCGCTCAAGAACATACCACAGCGGGTATGCACCTTGAGGGAACTTGCGTACTCGGGGCAGTTGGACTGCGTCCAATGTGGAAGATCTTGGGAAAGGTGGCCGCGTACAACGTCAGTCGAGGTTGCTGCCGGCAGCTCGGAGTACGGGTGTACGTGTCGTGTAGTCCAGGCGTGTACTGATTCGAATCACCGTCGCTCGCGGTTATATGAGCATACTTGCCCACTGCGTCTTGACGTAGTAACAACTGGAATTGTTTATCTTCGAACTTGATGAGGATGTGCTATAACTTGTATTGCAACCATGATTGAATTAGAGATAGGCTCATTAAAGTTTACTTTCACTTTGTGCAAGAAGCATCGCAACAAAGCGTTTCTTGTTTGATTGTGGAGTTGCGATGCTTTTCGGCTCAAGGTCTGCACAATGAGGCTTAAAATATGAAAGTTAAGGATCAACTTTAGGCGAGTCCCTTATGCAAATCTAGCCGACCCAATTGCAACCGTCTTGCATATAGAGTTTCTTGCTTAGGAGAGACGGGTCAGACTTGCTGAGCCTATGTGCTCACGCTTGCTATATAAGTGGTTTTGCAGGTTAACAACGATGCTGAAAAGAAGGTTGTCCGGTGAGACTCGGGAACTCCCGAGTCAGGTAACACATGGAGAACCGAGCCGCTGCTGCTTGTCTTCGTGTCGCTAGCGAGAGGAGTCCGTGGGCTGGACTTCATCTCGAATGCTCTTAGTTATTCGACGTGAGTTGATAAAGACTTCCGCTGTAGCTACTTGATGTAAAGTATTTACAAAGAAAAACTTGTAAGCTTCCGCTATTGTTTTATGTAATACATTGTTCCTCATATGTGTGTTGTTGGGTGCCGCATAACACGGCACCACCCAATGCGATTCCCGGGCGAGTGGCCTGTCTCGGTTGAGCGGGTCGCGTCAGCGTGGTATCAGAGCCGCATTGGGAATAGCACACGGAATAAGGATGGTATTACGACAAAAATTTAGGTTCCGGTGAGGATACGGTACTAGGCCCACATAAGGATTACTATTAGCTTAATATGAAGGTGGCAACCTAACTTACTTGTTATGTCGGAAAATCGTGCATCTCGGGACGAGTTATGTCTTGGGGGGTGCACGTAAGCGCTGTCCACCAGTGCGCACAAGCTGAAGGGTGGAGCCCCACGGGTGGCAGGTAACCCGATCTGCTTTAGTATCCTCTACGACTCCTCATGTCGTTTGGGGTACTCGAGCAACGTCTATCCCAGGCGTGCGTGGTGCAATTTGGGAAACCCCGTCACGTGGTTAGTAACGTGAACACGTAGCTCAAGGCGTGTTTGGCTTGAGAACGCCTGTGCGAGTGATGACGGACGGGTGTAAGAAATGTATGCATACCGGGTTCGGTGTGCAGCCGGACCTGATGATTGAGTGTGACTCATGCAGGATTAACAACGAAACCGTAGTACGAATAGTATACGTTTGCGAGTGACCGTTTTAGTGCCACCTAAGATACGTTATACCGGTATAATCCGGTTAGGATTTTCTTTTGGTGAGGCTACGTAGTACCGACATGCTTCTTACGGTGCATCGACGCCGTACTAAACATAATAACCCCTTTCTTTTGAAGAAATGACTCATGAACTAACTTTCAACTAAAAATGGAAGTTTGAAACAAATATTAGTTACTGAACTCTTATTTTGAGCTAAGATTCAAATGAGAGGAAAATGACTTCAAAGATTTCAAAAACAGAGTGCTCTGTTTTCAGCAGAAATTTGTGTTGGACTTCTACAGAGCATAATTCTGAGTAGCTTGACCCAATTAAGGTGTAAGGTACAACTATGCAAAGATTTTCAAGTGATCTACAACTTCTATGTAGACCTCCAAAGCTAAATCACATGCTAAATGGGTAGAAAGTTCAGAGAAGAGTAAACTGTCCAGAACCAGGACGGTAACGAAACCTCTCTGGACCTTTCTGTTTTTAAGCCATAACTTTCTGTAGATAAACCCTTAAGAAGCCTATGATACACCATTGGATAGGTTATGAAATGTGCAACATTGTTGTAGTTCAATGTTTGTTCAGGTTCTTATTGTATTTACATATACAACTGTAATAAAATCAGCCATGTACAAAGGAGGTGCTGGCAAATTTTATTCAGGAATCCTGTCAACTTTGAAAAAATCATAACTTTTAATCCGGAGATGATCTGGGGGCATATGAGTACTCGTTGGAAAGATACTGAAGTTAACTCTAACTTTGGTATTCAACTTGAGTCATGAAAATGCTCTTAATTAGATCAAAATCTGGAGATAGTGCATAAAGGTCTGTCCTGTACAGATAGGCTGAATAGCTATGCCTACTAAGGAGTTGTGTAAACATGAATTTTGTTACTGCTTTCATAAAGTTTTGACATAATCATGCTTCCATTAGTCACACATACTGCTGAGTTCTTGCTTAACTCATCTCAACTACATTTTGCAGTATGGTTCGTAATCGCTCTAGGAGTAGGGCCGGAAGTTCTCGTCGAGGCGGTGATGCTTCCATTCCACCGTTGGAACCACCATCCACGGGATGGATGGATCTTATGACTCGAGTCGTCGAGTCTAACCAAGAGAACACTAGGCTACTCCAAGAAGCAACGCAAGAACACACACGCTTACTCCAAGCTTTGGTACAGCAAGGCGTACTCCAGAACACGCAACAAGTCGTTCCACCTCGGAACGCTTATCTGGACTTCTTGGCGGCTCAACCGCCTATCTTTACTGAAGCCACCGAACCTGTCGAAGCAGATCAATGGCTTCGTGTCATGGAGTCTAAATTTGGAGTATTCAAATGTGATGAATACCAGAAGACAAAGTTTGCCGCTCAACAACTCCATGGAGCCGCCGGAAATTGGTGGGTGGATCATCTTGCCACCATTCCGGAGGGCCATCAAGTAACATGGAGAGAGTTTTGTGAAGCCTTTCGTACCCGTTACATACCACTAGGTATTGTCAAGGCAAAGCGGGAGGAATTTTTGGGCTTAAAGCAAGGGGACATGAGTGTCCTCGAATATGTCAGGAGATTTAATCTTTTGGCCCAATATGCTCCCGAATATGTGACGAAAGAAGAAGCACGGTGTGACCTATTCTTCCATGGCCTGAGTGGCATATTACGGGAGAAGCTGGCCGTACATAATAACGGCAGTTACACCGACATGGTCAATGCGGCTTTCATTCAAGAGAAGCCGACACTTGAGTGGCAAGCGGAGAAGAGAAAGATGAGTGAGATCGAGCAGGCTAGCACAAGTTATGTGCCTCGGAAGTACCGTTTGGTGTATCAAACGCCATCCGGTGAAAGACGGAGGCCACCTGTACAATCAACTCCTCAGAGATTGATTACTGGTCAAGTTTTACAACTTGCACCACCTCCACTGCCGCAGCATCAGACGGTGGTTTGTGCTCCATCGCTGCAGCCATATGTACCTAGCAGTCCATCGCAAGTCAACGAAGAACCGGAGAGGCATCCGTGTCTTACTTGTGGGCGTAAGGGCCATTATGCTAGGCAATGTCTGGAGGGAATTCGAGGCTACGGGTCATCATATTTACAACAATACGACCCGTACCTTAATCTGCAGATAGGAGGGCAGATAAGGGGCAACCTTCACTATACTGTGATTGATGATGTTCCGGAAGGAGAAGCCGCTTTAGCAGGGATGTTTTCTCTGAATCAGATACCGGTTTTAATTCTCTTTGATTCCGGTGCCACACACAACTTCATTAGCCAACCTTTTGTGGCTCAACATCAGCTCCAAACCGTTTATACAAAGAGGCAATACCTCATATCTTCGCCCGGGGGCAGCAGTACCGCAAGCGAGGTTGTCTCCCGAGCACCTCTTTGTTTGGGGGGTAAAATATACCCTACGACCCTCATTATTCTTGAAGGTCTGAAGATCGACATCATTTTGGGGATGTCGTGGTTGAATTACCACGGAGCGGTTCTTAACATCAGCTCCAGGACCGTTGAGCTCAACTCCCCACAGCACGGTCTTCATATATTAATTCTGGGCGCCAGACGGCAGCAGATTGCAACAGTGAACCACACGGAAGCTGTCAAGATAGAGGGCATTCCGGTGGTACGTGAGTATCCGGATGTGTTTCCCGATGATTTACCAGGCATGCCGCCCGAGCGAGACGTTGAGTTCAAGATCGAACTTATACCGGGAACCACACCGATATCACGAAGGCCGTACAAGATGGCACCCAATGAACTGGCAGAATTGAAGACACAGCTGAATGACCTAATGAGCAAGGGATTTATACGACCGAGTTCGTCACCTTGGGGTTGTTCAGCGTTGTTTGTCAAGAAGAAGGACGAAACACTACGGCTTTGTGTTGATTATCGTCCTTTGAACGCCGTTACCATCAAGAACAAGTATCCACTACCTCGCATAGATATGCTCTTCGATCAATTAGTGGATGCGAAGGTATTTTCGAAGATGGATCTTCGGTCCGGATATCACCAGATTAAAATCCGGGCAGAAGATATTCCAAAGACGGCATTCTCAACGAGATACGGGCTGTATGAGTATCTCGTTATGTCTTTTGGTTTGACCAACGCCCCGGCACACTTTATGTACCTGATGAATTCAGTGTTCATGCCGGAGTTGGATAAATTCGTCGTGGTCTTCATCGACGATATCTTGGTGTACTCCAAGTCAGAGGAAGAACATGCTGAACATCTGCATATTGTGCTACAAAGATTGCGAGATCATCAGCTCTATGCAAAATTCAGCAAGTGTGAATTCTGGATTAATCAAGTACCTTTTCTCGGACACATTATTTCAGCGGAGGGCATCGCTGTAGATCCGAGTAAGATTATCCAAGTACAGAAATGGGGGTCACCAAAGTCAGTACATGAAATCCGAAGCTTCCTCGGTTTAGCGGGTTACTACCGGAGGTTTATTCCGAGTTTCTCCAAGATTGCTAAACCGATGACAGAATTATTAAAGAAGAATACCAGATTTGTGTGGGGTGCTGCGTGTGAACAAGCTTTCAAGACCTTAGTGAAGCATCTCACGACAGCCCCAGTTCTTGCTCAGCCGGATACAACAAAGCCATTCGACGTTTATTGCGATGCATCTGGCATCGGTCTTGGCTGCGTGCTGATGCAAGAAAGACGAGTGGTCGCTTATGGATCTCGTCAACTCAGAACTCACGAGCAGCATTATCCAACTCATGATCTTGAGTTAGCTGCCGTGGTCCTTGCTTTGAAGATGTGGAGGCATTACTTGCTCGGAAATCTTGTACACCTCTACACCGACCACAAGAGCTTGAAGTACATCTTCACTCAAAAAGAATTGAACATGAGGCAACGAAGATGGCTAGAGCTCATTAAGGACTATGAACTAGAGATTCATTATCATCCAGGAAAGGCGAATGTGGTCGCCGATGCGCTCAGTCGTAAGGCGCATATCCATCACCTAACTATTGCTGAAATGGATGATGAAGGACCAAGCCTCCGTGTCATCCCGCATGGAGCTCTCTATAATCTTGCTCTCATTCCTACCATCCGAGAGGAGATCATTGAGGCTCAGCGAAAAGACAAGGGTATGTCTCACATACGACGGAGGATAGACAACGGAGAAATGAAGTGCTTCCGGAAGGACGATGAAGGTACTTTGTGGTTCAACGACCGGATTGTAGTACCCCGGGATATGGGACTACGGAGGAAAATTTTGGATGAAGCTCATTTGTCCAAGTTTTCTATTCATCCGGGCAGTAATAAAATGTACCAAGATCTCCGGAAGAAGTTTTGGTGGACACGTATGAAACGTGAAGTTGCAAAATACGTTTCAGAGTGTGATACGTGTCGAAGAGTCAAGGCCGACCATATGAAGAAGTCAGGCCTGTTGCAGCCATTGCAAGTACCGGCATGGAAGTGGGAAGACTTGAGTATGGACTTCATCGTCGGGTTGCCGATGACCTCCCACAACCATGATTCGATTTGGGTAATCGTGGACCGATTAACCAAATCAGCACATTTCATCCCTGTGCATACTAGGTACAACGCAAAGCAGTATGCGGAGCTGTATATAGCACGGATCTTGTGCTTACATGGAGTTCCCCGCACCATTGTGTCAGATAGAGGATCGCTGTTCGTAGCCCGTTTCTGGGAACAGCTACACACCTCCTTGGGGACAAAGTTGATTAGAAGCTCTGCATATCACCCTCAAACCGATGGGCAAACTGAGAGGGTGAATCAAATACTAGAGGATATGCTAAGAGCATGTGCCATCCAACACGGTAAGAGCTGGGATGATCACTTACCGCTGGCGGAGTTCTCGTACAACAACGGATATCAGACGAGCATCAAAATGGCACCATATGAAGCTCTATACGGCCGGAAGTGCCGTACACCATTAAATTGGTGCGAATCCGGTGAACGAGTAACGTTCGGGGTCGATCTTGTCAATGAAGCCGAAGAGAGAGTTCGGATAATACAAGAGAACCTCAAAGCTGCCCAATCTCGTCAAAAGAGCTACGCGGACCAGAGACGTCAACCGCTGCATTTCAAAGTCGGAGAGCACGTGTATCTTCGTGTGTCTCCGATGAAGGGGATTCATCGGTTCGGTGTCAAGGGGAAACTTGCTCCCCGATTTATCGGTCCGTTTACTATCACGGAGAAGTGCGGAACTGTAGCCTACCGGCTGGAACTACCAGCAAGCCTTGCCGGTATTCACGACATATTTCACGTATCCCAGCTGCGGAAATGTCTCAGGTTTACAGCTGCCATCCGCACCGAAGACATCGACGAGTTGAAACCGGATCTCACCTATGTCGAGCAACCTGTACAGATTATCGACGAAAAGACCCGGACCACCAGGAACCGGACTTTAAAATTTTACAAAGTCCTGTGGAGTAATCATACCCCAGAAGAGGCGACGTGGGAAACCGAAGATTACATCCACAAGAATTATCCGGAGCTTTTGTCATAAACCTTGTAATTACCTCCCACCTCGTTCCTCTTTTGAATCTCGGGACGAGATTCCTTTTAAGGGGGGAGGAATGTAAAGGTCCCAAAATTATGAATACAAAGAAACACTTATTTGCAAAAGTTGGTTTCATATGTATGAAAATTGGGACTTGTTAAAACTTTTCCCCACATGTGATAACACACATGAGGATTTTGCTTCACACAAGTCAAATGTTTATCTGAGAACTTGGAACCCTAGAGGGGTCAAAAACAAGGATGGGAAGTTCCCATATGTGTGAGAAAACAAAAATCAGTTTTGGAACAATTTGTTCAAACACAAATTCAAATGAGAAAAACACAATGGAATTCAAAACTGTTGTGCTAAAAATCTCATTTGCAGCAGCCAAAATAAAAATCAGATTTCATATTTGAATTTGGATGAAACTTGCCCAATTATTCAAATGCAGTTTAATTTTCAACTCCACACAGTTGAATTTCATCATTTGCAGATTGTGGAGATATTTTGGAGAGATAAGGGGGAGATGGGACCCACATGTCATAGGTACCAAAATATCTACACAAAGGAGATGGGTCTCTGTTTTGCTGCCTTCAGGGGAGCGACAGCAGCTGCTGCTCGGGACAGCACGCCCGCAGCTGGTCGGCCGCCCCCGCAACCGACTCCAGCGCCGATACAGCCCCCCCCCCCCAGCGCCCTCATCCATCCACAACGTGCTCTCCCTCTGCTCACAGACCGAGCACAGAGGCTTTTCTTCTTCCCTCGCGCCCTGAGCAACACCTACGCCGCCGCCGTCGTTTGCTCGACAGCCGGCTCAAACAGGCGCGAACAACAGCTGGTCAATAGCCAGATAGCACCGGCGCAGCTCCCTCTCCCTCCTCAACGCGTCCCCGACCCATGATCGGCTCTCCTACCCCGAATCCACCACGGCCGTGTGGCGGCCGAACAAGGATTGACTGGGAGGCGTCCGTGGACAGCTCAGTCTGGTGAGTATCACGACCAAGTGCCGGCGCCTCTGGACGCGCCAAGGCACCCTGCTGCTCCCCTCCAAAGAGCAGACCGTGCCATGCATCGCCGGGAGTGAATTTTGAAAAAATTGCTCCGGCGTACTCCATCTGACCTTCCGGCACGGTAATCCCGAATTCCTCTTAAATTCTCAATATTTGTTCATCACAGTTTGCACGAAGGGTCCAAAGTAGTAGGCGATCCTTTGCTCTTCACGGTTCTAGCCTAAAACTGCACATAGACCGATTATTTCATGGGTTTCTACCGGCGACCGAACCGGGGAACCGCAGTCGCACGGTGAAAGCATGTTTGCCATCATTCTCGAACGTTTTTGAGGCTAGGCCGAGCTCCCCCATCGTTCACTGGTGCTGTAGCACCATTTGGTCGAACTGTTGGTGCACTAGGATGGCCGGCCAACGTCGCCGATGAAGTGTCGGGCTGCCGCAGCGTCGCTAGCTACCATAGAGGTTTTGTCGGCTCGGGAAAACCTTACCATCGTGCTCAGCAGGGCGGGTTAGGCTCTGGCGGCGAGCCAGGGCTCGAGCAGAAGCCGGGAGATCGAGTTACGGCGATCTCCGGCGAGGGCGGCGGCGTGGGCACCCGGAGCGCGGGAACTGACCCGAGGTAGAAGAAGGGGTCGGCGGGCCCAGTCGTCAGTGAGAGAGAGTTTAAAACCCTGATCCTCTGTGGCTGTGGGATCCCATGTAACTGCACAGAGGGATCTGTGTGGCTCCGTGTGCCTTTGATTCTGTAAGTGACACGTGCCCCATGGCCCACAGTCAGGTTTAAACTTTTCCCCGGATTTATTCAAATCCCAGATTTTTCCCAAACTTTAGAAGAGCATAACTTTTGCTAGGAATCTCTAAAATTAGTGATTCAAATTGGGTTAGATTCAGATTGACAAACTCTATCCAAATATGCAACCCAATTTGTATGAAAGTCTTTATTTAATTCTGGAAAATTCTTTAAAGCTTTTCAGCAAAAGAATTTTAGAGGGAGTTTGGTATATCCAAAAATCCTCAAATTTTGCCAGGATATTCTTTAGGGTGTTATTAGACTCCTGTAAAAGTTTCAGCTCATTTGGAGTTGAATTAATCAGGGTAATTCAGATTGTAAGTTCCTGTATTCAAATGAATACAAAAACATTTTCAGGGAATTTCCAAAACTTGTAAATTCAGTTCTGGGAAATTCCTAGCTCCAAAAATCCTAGGAAAATTCATGTGGACTCTATAAACTATAATTGAAATTGTGGTTCACTGAGTTTGACATGAAAATGGATGTTACCTCAGAATTAATTCATCTTTGACTAAACACTTAGAGAATTATTCTGAATAAACCAGTCCATGAAATGTGCTAAATTTTGGTCCAGAGAACTTCTTGTGACAAGGAACTCACATGAAAATTCTCAGCTCCATTAGGGCTCTGGATCACCACTGTCATGTGTGATCTCGTAAGGTGATCAACACTTAAGTGGAAAGAAGCATTCAACACTTGATCTTAGTGTTTAAGCCCAACCCAAACCACTAGCACCAGTGTCATTTTAAATTCTTAAACAAAGTTCCAGTTTTAAATGGTCATTAGATCTTATGAGCAAAATCTTTTCAATTAAATACATATGCATGATCATAACGTGTAGTATATACGTGAAGAAGGTGAGGAGGACTTGGAGTGAAGATCAAGGAGGGAGGAGAACAAGTGATCAAGCTCCAAGTGATCATCACTAACTGATTGTAACAGTAGTCACCTGCAAAACAGGCAAGCCCCGGTTTGCACTTGAACCATTTTATAAAACATTTTCATTTGTAAAGATCATAGCTTTGCATCGTTGATTGCATTACGTCTAGATGATATTGAAAACTCCACTTGCATGACCAGAAACACCTATGAGAGAAAGGGTAGAATAGCAACTCCTCGAGGGAATTTGGCTATGCTAATGTTAGTAGGAAAGGTCCGGTAGAAGACGAGTAGTTGGAATCTACTCGCGAGTTTAGGGCTGGTTTACTCGGAACGGGTCCGAATTAGAAAGAATGATGAAAGTTCACACTTAAGAAATGGAGACCGGGCAGGGAGGTTTAGATGCAGCAGGTTGCAGGCCGTGCGTGCATAGCCCTGCCTGTGTCGGTTAAGGCCCGTCCGTGCTTGGCCCTGTTGGACAAGTTTGAGTTGTGTACCGGGCACATACTGGCTATATGGGACCCAGGAAACCGATGTACCTTGGGAGATCCATAGTGGAACTTTTCCAACTGCCTTAGGCTTTCGGCGTCAGGGTAGCAGGAGGTAACTCGCTCAAGAACATACCACAGCGGGTATGCACCTTGAGGGAACTTGCGTACTCGGGGCAGTTGGACTGCGTCCAATGTGGAAGATCTTGGGAAAGGTGGCCGCGTACAACGTCAGTCGAGGTTGCTGCCGGCAGCTCGGAGTACGGGTGTACGTGTCGTGTAGTCCGGGCGTGTACTGATTCGAATCACCGTCGCTCGCGGTTATATGAGCATACTTGCCCACTGCGTCTTGACGTAGTAACAACTGGAATTGTTTATCTTCGAACTTGATGAGGATGTGCTATAACTTGTATTGCAACCATGATTGAATTAGAGATAGGCTCATTAAAGTTTACTTTCACTTTGTGCAAGAAGCATCGCAACAAAGCGTTTCTTGTTTGATTGTGGAGTTGCGATGCTTTTCGGCTCAAGGTCTGCACAATGAGGCTTAAAATATGAAAGTTAAGGATCAACTTTAGGTGAGTCCCTTATGCAAATCTAGCCGACCCAATTGCAACCGTCTTGCATATAGAGTTTCTTGCTTAGGAGAGACGGGTCAGACTTGCTGAGCCTATGTGCTCACGCTTGCTATATAAGTGGTTTTGCAGGTTAACAACGATGCTGAAAAGAAGGTTGTCCGGTGAGACTCGGGAACTCCCGAGTCAGGTAACACATGGAGAACCGAGCCGCTGCTGCTTGTCTTCGTGTCGCTAGCGAGAGGAGTCCGTGGGCTGGACTTCATCTCGAATGCTCTTAGTTATTCGACGTGAGTTGATAAAGACTTCCGCTGTAGCTACTTGATGTAAAGTATTTACAAAGAAAAACTTGTAAGCTTCCGCTATTGTTTTATGTAATACATTGTTCCTCATATGTGTGTTGTTGGGTGCCGCATAACACGGCACCACCCAATGCGATTCCCGGGCGAGTGGCCTGTCTCGGTTGAGCGGGTCGCGTCATGAGTTCTGGTAATGAGAATGGTTCAGACTGTTGAGTCGAAACAATGAGCTTTGGTTTCGGATATGAGATGGATATGATCATGAGATGGTCATTATGAGTATGAGAAAGAGTTGAGAAAGATAAATGTCTGGATTAGACATGAAAAGAGGAGAATCATGATGGAGGATACATGTTGGGATTAAATTCACTTAAAGGTAGTTGCTTTTTATCATGTTTTGTGAAATAAACTTTGCTTTCTGCAATGAGCCTTTTTGGTCCCTACCTTGTTGGAAGCTACATATCATATTTTCCCGCACATGCTGAGTACGTCATGTACTCAAACTTGCATTATTACTTCATTATCAGCAACAGGAGAGGAGTACTTCGAAGTTCATGTGGAGTACTAGGTGTGCGATATACCGTCAACTTGCCTGTGGAGTTGGATATGGAGCCGCTGCTGCTGTTTAGTTTGCTTCCGCTATCGTTTAGAGACTTCCACTGCTAGAATAAGTTAGAGACTTCCGCTGCAAGAATAAATTAGAGATTGATGTAATAAAGTACTTAAACCCTATTATTCGTGGTTATATTCTGAATTCAGTTTGTGGATTACATGTGTATGTGTGATGAACATACTGCGCACACATATGCATTAGTTTGGATCCGTTATCATGGGACCGGGCGTCACATCGCATAAGGCAACATATTGAGCTATGTCCCTTTTCATACCATCCCACCAATAACAAGTTTTCAGGTCCTTGTACATCTTTGTACTGCCGGGATGTATGGAATAAGGTGAGTCATGTGCCTCCTTTAATATCGTGTCGTGGATATGCTTCACGTCAGGCAGATAAATCCTTTTCCCTAGCCAAAGCTACGCTTCCCGTCTTCCTTGAAGTCCTTTTCTATGCCTTGTCAGATTCTTTCCTTGATCTCCTTGATTTCCTCATCCGTTGCTTGGCCGTCTCTTATATCTTGTTCCAACAAAGAGTGGAGTTCCATCACTTCCATCTTGTTCAAGAACCCGAGATGTAACCGTTCAAACTCCTTGCGCAGCTCGGGCGGTAGCTCCCGAACTGTGAGTTGGTGACATGCTCCCTTTCGGCTCAATGCATCAGCTACTACATTAGCCTTTCCGTGGTGATAGTTGATTCTAAAATCATAATCCTTGATGAGTTCCAACCATCGACGTTGCCTCAAATTCAAATCTGTTTGGTGAATACATACTTGAGGGTTTTATGATCCGTATAGATCTCACATCGGTGGCCAAGGATATAATGTCTCCAAATCTTCAAGGCATGTACCACGGCTGCGAGTTCCAAGTCATGTGTGGGGTAATTCAGCTCATGTTTCTTTAGTTGTCTCGACGCATAGGCTACCACTTGTCCTTCTTGCATGAGCACACATCCAAGCCCTTGTCTTGATGCGTCACAATATATGTCAAAGCTCTTGCTCACGTCCGGCAGTACCAAAACCGGCACTGTGGTTAGCCTTTTCTTGAGTTCCTCGAAGCTTTCTTGAAACATGGGTGTCCACTGAAATGCTTTTCCCTTCATTAGCAATTCAGTCATAGGCTTCGCTATCTTGGAGAAATCCTTGATGAACCGTCGGTAGTATCCGGCCATCCCAAGGAAACTCCGAATATCCCTCACGTTCTGCGGTTGGTTCCATTCCAGAACATCTCCCACTTTTCCGGGATCAACCGATACTCCTTCCTCGGAGATGATGTGGCCTAGGAACGATATCTCCTTTAGCCAAAATTGACACTTGCTGAGCTTTGCATACAATTGATGCTCTTGCAGCTTCTGCAATGTCAATCTCAAATGTTCTTCATGTTCTTTCTCGCTTTTCGAATACACCATGATATCGTCAATGAAAACCACGATGAACTTGTCCAAGTACTCCATGAAGACCTTGTTAATGAGGTTCATGAAGTATGCGGGTGCATTCGTTAACCCAAAAGTCATAACGGTATATTTATACGAACGATACCATGTTCCAAAGGCAGTCTTGGGTATGTCGGAGGGCTTAATCTTCAGCTGGAAGTATCCCGATCGAAGATCAATCTTGGAGAAAACTCGGGCACCTTTCATCTGGTCGAACAGGTCCTCTATACGGGGCAGCGGGTATTTATTCTTGATCGTCACCTCATTGAGAGACCTATAGTCCACACACATCCTTTGGGTCCCATCCTTCTTGTCCATGAAGACACGGGGGCTCCCACGGTGACGAACTTGGGCGTATAAAACCCTTTTCTAGTTGCTCCTGAATTTGCTTCTTAAGCTCCACTAGTTCATTAACGGGCATCCTATATGGCATCTTTGCTATAGGTGCAGTTTTGGGTATCAGATCAATGGAAAACTCAATGTCCCGGTCAGGTGGCATAACTGGAAGTTCTTCCGGGAATACATCCGAAAATTCTTGAACCACCAGAATGCTTTCCAATGTTGCTTCTTCGACGTGGTTCAACATTGCCTTCTCGGTTGCCGGTTGGGCTGACTCGAACTCAATACGAGTACCGTGCTCGTTTGTCAACAGCACGCTCCTCTTAGCACATTGGATCACTCCGTTGTGCTTGCTTAACCAATCCATTCGGAGTATTATGTCAAGCCCTTGGGAATCCAAGACAATGAGGTTGGCAAGGAAGTCTACCTCCCTTATTTTAAGGTTTACTTTCGGACATACTATATTAGTCCTCATCTCTCCACCGGGAGAATTAACCAACATAGTATATTTCAAGTGCGATATGGGTAGATTATACTTGGCAATATACTTGGATGATATGAATGAATGCGATGCTCCGGAATCAAATAAAACAGTGGCTGGGTTGGAGTTGGCAAGGAACATACCAATCACGACGTCCTCAGTCTATTGCGCTTCCTCAGCGGAGACATGATTCACGTTGCCACAAGCATAGTTCTGCTGCCCACCGTTAACTTTATTGGCTCCTCCGTTCGTCCGTGGGTTCTGCTTGGGCACGTAGCTTGGTTGTCCAAGGCCTTTCCTCGTGCATTGACTCACGAAGTGTCCCGTCTCTCCGCATGCAAAGCATGCCTTGTTGCCAAAGACAACAGGGACGTTGGGGTGGGGGTGGTTTTGAGCATATGCACCCATGTTGGGACGGGGTGCAGAAGGCAAGGGCACACGGGGTGCTTGCATGACAGGACGTTGCTGCGGTGGTGGATTAGGGCGAAAAGTAGAAGCAGACTAGCCATACTATGGTGCAACTGGAGGCATGAAACGGGGACGTACATTGCTCCCTTGTGGCTGGTATGGCATCTTTCTCTTGCCCTCTTGCTCGATCTCACGGATCTTGCTTTCAACCACTATAGCTTTGTCAACTAGCTTCTAGAAGTTTGCATAGTCATTGTTGAGAAGCTGAACTTGGATCTCATTATTCAATCCTCTCATGAACAAGTATTGCTTCCGTTGATCCGAGTTGACATCCTTGGGGGCGTACCTTGACAGCAGCGTGAACTTGTTGAGGTACTCATTCACGCTCTTCTTGCCCTGGCGGAGACCTTCAAACTCTTGTATTTTAAGCATCATGACTCCAGCAGGGACGTAATGAGAGCGGAAACTCTCCTTAAACTCAGTCCAAGTGATACTCTCCTGGTTGACATGAGCATTGCAAAGAGCGTCCCACCAGTCAGCGGCTGCTCCCATAAGTTGGTGCGATGCGAAGAGAACTTTCTCCCGATCATTGCACTGAACCATAGCAAGCTTCTTTTCCATGGACTTTAACCAATCGTCGGCCTCCATGGGATCATTAGCTTGTGCAAAAGTGGGCGGTCGAGTCCTCATGAACTCTCCCAGTTGGTTGTGAGCCGGCGGTGGTGGTTGTGGTGGCGGCGGTGGTACAAGAATGGGGTTAGGATTGTTGTTGTTGGCTTGCAGCTGACCAAAAGTTTGGATCATAGTTTGCATGAGCTGGTTCTGCATAGCCATCAACCGTTCAAGGTTGTTTTCACCAGCCCCGGGGTTAGGATTTTCAGGAACTTCAATGTGGTCCTCCTCTTGTGGTTCCTGGTTGCCACGGACGTTCCTCCTTTGACGGCCGGCATTTTCTCTCACCATCTGTGAGAGAGAGTTGGGTAGAATAGAAGTTAGAAGTTTAGATGGATCCCGCAACTATATGCATCAATGTGGATGAACTAAATATATTTACTTTTATATGAGGATGTGAACACATGTCGAAGCATCTCACATCTCTCTACTAGATGTGGATATGGACAACGTTGAAGCGTCCCACAACTCACACTAAGCACTCAAGCACAAGCAATTGTCACAAAAGTTCACGCCCCTACTACTCAAGCTTCAATGGTTTAAACGTTCCCTATGAGTTTTAGGGTGTCCATTCTACCTAGGCTTGCATCCTACGGTCAAGGTGGTTCTTATTCCAATCTATGCATTCTACCTAGGCTTGCGTCCTATGGTTAATGTGGCTCTAATGTCATTCTATGACTAGGCCTGTGGCTTACGGTCAACGTGGCTCTAATGCCAATCTGTGACTAGGCCTGCGTCCTACAGTCAACGTGGCTCTGATACCAATATGTGATGCCCGGTCCCGTGAAATTGGAACCCAGCTGATGCGTATGTGTGCCTAGGATGTTCATCACACATATACATGTAATCCACAAACTGAATTCAGATTATAACCACGAATAAATGGGTTTAAGTACTTTTTTACAAAGACTCAAGGTCTCATTCACAAGTCTCTAATTTATTCTAGCAGCGGAAGTGTTCTAAATGATAGCGGTAGCAAACTAAACAGCAGCAGCGGCTTCATCTCCTACTCCACAGGCAAGTTGACGGTAGATCACACGTCTAGTACTCCACATGGTCTTCGAAGTACTCTTCTCCTGTTGCTTATGATGAAGTAATAATGCAAGTTTGAGTACATGACGTACTCAGCAAGTGCGGGAAAATATGATATGTAGCTTACAGCAAGGTAGGATTAAAAAGGCTCATTGCAGAAAGCAAAGTTTATTTCACAAACATGATAAAAACAGCAACTATCTGTAAGTGAATTTAATCCCAACATGTATCCAATTAAACCAGTAACATACCTCCATCATGATTCTCCTCTTTTCATGTCACATCCAGACATTTATCTTTCTCAACTTTTTCCCATGCTCATAATAACCATCTCAAGATCATATCCGAACCAAAACTCATTGTCACGACTCAACAGTCCCGAAACCATTCTCATTACCAAGACTCAACAGTCCCGAAACCAAATCCAAAGACCAAACCATAACCAAACCAAATACCATCCCAATAACCATCCCAAACTTCCCCATCTAATCATGGAAGTTGGCCAGGTGCTTGTGACCGGAAGCACGGCTATCATGATAGTTTTACACTCTGCAGAGGTGGCACCACTTTACCCACAAGTTTGTGATTTCGTCACCCGTCGGCGACTGCAGAACCTCCATTGTACCAGTACACAACCGTCGGTGTATGGCCAATAGATCACAAAATAGCCTTTACAAAGGGGCTACTAGATGTATGGACTCACTAAGGTTTCACCAGCAGGATCGAATCACCATTCTCCCACCTACGGGCCCCCTCTTGTGACATGCAGTTCCCAGGGCAGTCCTCTCTCGACTCCCATTCCCCGCGCCTTCCACGGTCCATAACAATCTAGCAACTTACCTAATTAGTCAGCTAAGCCACACCAATACTTGGCCTTGTGGTGGCACTATTTTCCTAGCATGTGCTCGCATGAACCGGTCCTTAGATCTACGTCAAGTAAACCACCATCTCATTCTACCACATCCTCAAACTCCTAGTGACCCTTTCCCTTACGTCCAAAATTTTGACAGGGTGCTCCGCATAAGTCAGGTCCTCTTCAAGTTGAAGCTCTTCCATTGGTACTTGCTCCTATGGTACTCTCAAGCACTTCTTGAGCTGGGATACATGAAACACGTCATGTACGTCGGAGAGATATGTTGGGAGCTCTAGTTGATAGGCTACTTCTCCTCGATTTTCCAAAATCTTAAATGGTCCAATGTAGCGAGGTGCTAGCTTGCCTTTGATGTTGAAACGTCGTTGGCCATGGATAGGTGATACCTTAAGGTACACGAAGTCTCCTACTTCGAAAGTCAACTTCCTCCGCCTATTGTCCGCATAGCCTTTATGTCGTGACTGAGCAGCCTTTAAGTTCTCTCGTATCACTTGGACTTGCTTTTCAGCTTCTTGTAGCACTTTGGGTCCAAACTCCTGGTTCTCTCCGGTCTCGTTCCAGAACAGCGGCGTTCTACACCGCCTACCATACAATGCTTCGAAAGGCAACATCTTCAAGCTAGCTTGATAGCTGTTGTTATAGGAGAATTCGGCGTACGGTAAACTCCTATCCTAACTACGCCCATGTTTCAAGGCGCAAGCTCTCAACATGTCTTCCAAAATTTGGTTTGTCCTTTCAGTTCATCCATCGGTTTGTGGGTGATAGGCGGAGCTAAAATCCAGTCGTGTACCCATAGCTTTCTGCAGCTTCCTCCAAAATCTAGAGGTAAACTAAGAACCTTGATCTGAGACTATCCTCCTCCGAACTACATGACGGCACACGATCTGCTCCATGTAGAACTCGGCTAATTGTGCAATGTTGTACTTGGCCCTTACAGGGACAAAATGGGCTGTTTTCGTCAATCGGTCCACGACAACCCAGATGGAGTCATAACCCGACTGAGTACGTGGCAATCCAACGATGAAATCCATACCGATGTCCTCCCACTTCCACTCGGGTACCTTCAAGGGTTGCAACAATCCAGCGGGTCTTTGATGTTCGGCCTTCACCTGTTGGCATGTGTCGCATAGGGCAACATATTCGGCTATGTCCCTCTTCATACCATCCCACCAATAACAAGTCTTCAAGTCCTTGTACATTTTGGTACTTACAGGATGTATGGAATAAGGTGAATCATATGCCTCTTTTAATATCATCTCGGGGATGGGCTTCACATTAGGCACACAAATCCTTTTTCCTAGCCAAAGCGTACCCTTCTCATCTTCTTTGAAATCTTTCTCTATTCCTTGTCGGATCCTTTCCTTGATCTCCTTGATCTCCTTATCGGTTGCTTGGCCATCTCTTATCTCTTGCTCCAATGAAGAGTGGATCTCCATCACTTCCATCTTGTTCAAGAATCCGAGATGTAATTGTTCGAATTCCTTGCGTAGTTCGGGTGGTAGCTCCCGAACCGTGAGTAAGTGACATGCTCCCTTCCGGCTCAATGCATCCGCTACTATATAGGCCCTTCCAGGGTGGTAGTTGATTCCAACATCGTAATCCTTGATGAGTTCCAACCATCAACATTGCCTCAAATTCAAGTCCGTTTGTGTAAATATGTACTTGAGGCTTTTATGATCCGTATAGATCTCACATCGATGACCAAGGATATAATGTCTCCAAATCTTCAATGCATGCACTACTGCTGCTAGCTCCAAGTCATGTGTAGGATAATTAAGCTTGTGCTTCTTTAATTGTCGTGAGACATAGGCTACCACTTGTCCTTCTTGCATGAGCACACATCCGAGCCCTTGTTTGGACGTGTCACAATATATGTTGAAACTCTTACTCACGTCTGGCAATACCAAAACCAGTGCTGTGGTTAGCCTATTCTTGAGTTCCTCAAAACTTTCTTGGCATGCTGTTGTCCATTGGAAGGCTTTCCCCTTCGTTAGCAACTCCGTCATAGGCTTTGCTATCTTAGATAAGTCCTTAATGAAGCGTCGGTAGTATCCAGCCATCCCAAGAAAACTCCGAATGTCATTCACGTTTTACGGTTGGTTCGACTTCAGAACATCTCCCACTTTCCCGGGATCAACCGATACTCCTTCCTCGGAGATAATGTGGCCTAGGAACGATATCTCCTTTAGCCAAAATTGACACTTGTTATGCTTGGAATACAATTGATACTCACGCATTTGCTGCAAGGTCAATTTCAAATGTTCTTCATGCTCCTCCTCACTTTTTGAATACACCATAATGTCGTCGATGAAAACCACGACAAACTTATCCAAGTACTCCATGAAAACCTTGTTCATAAGGTACATGAAGTACGTGGGTGCATTTGTTAACCCAAAAGACATGACGGTATATTCATATGAACCATACTGTGTTCGAAAGGCAGTCTTGGGTATATCGGAGGGCTTAATCTTCAGCTGTAAGTATCCCGACCGAAGATCAATCTTGGAGAACACTCGGGCTCCTTTCATTTGGTCGAATAGGTCCTCTATACAGGGCAGAGGGTATTTGTTCTTGATTGTCACCTCGTTGAGAGACCTACAGTCCACGCACATCCTTTGGGTCCCATCCTTCTTGTCTACAAAGAGCATGGGGGCTCCCCATGGTGACGAGATGGGACGTATAAAACCCTTCTCCAACTGCTCCTGAATTTGCTTCTTGAGTTCCACTAGTTCATTGGTCGGCATCCTATAGGGTCTCTTTGCTATGGGTGCAGTTCCGGGTACCAAATCAATGGCAAACTCAATGTCCCGGTCAGGTGGCATACCTGGAAGCTCTTCCGGGAACACGTCCGAGAATTTTTGAACCAGTGGAATGCTGTCCAATGTTGCTCCTTCGACATGGTTCAAAATTTTCCTTTCGGTTGTTTCTTGGGCTGACTCAAACTCGACACGAATACCGTGCTCGTTTGTCAACTGCACGCTTCTTTCAGCACATTGGATTACCCCGTTGTTCTTGCTTAACCAATGCATCCCGAGTATTATGTCAAGCCCTTGGGAATCCAAGACAATGAGGTTGGCAAGGAAGTCACCCCCCTTATTTTAAGGCTTACTTTCGGACATACTATATTAGTCCTCATCTCTCCACCGGGAGAATTAACTAACATAGCACATTTTAAGTGTGATATGGGTAGATTATGCTTGGCAACATACTTGGATGATATGAATGAATGCGATGCTCCAGAATCAAATAAAATGGTGGCTGGGTTGGAATTGGCAAGGAACATACCAATTACGACGTCCTCAGCCTGTTGCGCTTCCTCAGCAGAGACATGGTTCACGTTGCCGCGAGCATAGTACTGCTGTCCACTGTTTCCTTGATTGTCCCCTCCGTTCGGTCGCGGGTTCTGCTTGGGCAGGTTGCCTTGCTGTCCAGGGCCTCTCCTCGAGCACTGGCTCGCGAAGTGTCCTGTTTCGCCTCATGCAAAGCATGCCATGTTGCCTACAGCAGCAGGGACGTTGGGGCGGGGGTTTTGAACAGGAGCACCCATGTTGGGTCGGGGCACAGGAGGCAAAGACACACGAGGTGCTTGTGCAACGGGTCGTTGCTGTGGTGGCTGATTAGGGCGGTATGCAGTAGCGGTCGATCCATACTGCGGTGCGGCTGGGGGCATGTACCGAGGTCGTACGTTGCTCCCTTGGGGCTGGTATGGCATCTTCCTCTTGCACTCTCGCTCGATCTCTCGGATCTTGCCTTCCACCACTATAGCCTTGTCAACCAGCTTCTGGAAGCTCGCGTAGTCATTGTTGAGGAGCTGAACCTGGATCTCATTGTTCAACCCTCTCATGAACAGGTACTGCTTCCTTTGGTCCGAGTTGACGTCTTCGGGAGCGTACCGGGACAGTTGCGTGAACTTGTTGAGATACTCATTCACGCTTCTCTGTCCTTGGCGGAGACCTTCGAACTCCTGTCTCTCGAGCATCATTACACCAGCAGGGATGTAATGCTAGCGGAAACTCTCCTTGAACTCAGTCCAAGTGATCGTCTCCGGGTAGACATAAGCGTTGCATAGGGCATCCCACCAGTCAGCGGCAGCTCCCATGAGTTGGTGCGACACAAAAAGAACCTTCTCTCGGTCATTGCACTGCACTATGGCACGCTTCTTCTCCATGGATTTCAACCAGCCGTCGGCCTCCATGGGGTCGTTAGCTTGAGCAAAGGTGGGTGGTCAAGTCCTCATGAACTCTCCCAGTCTGTTATGAGCCGGCGGTGGTGGTGGCGGTGGTGCCGGAACGGGGTTGTTGTTGTTGGCCTGTAACTGACCCAAAGTTTGGATCATGGTTTGCATAAGTTGATTCTGCATGACCATCAACTGTTCCAGGTTGTTCTCACCAGCTCCGGGGTTAACATGAACTTCATCATGGCCATCATTTTGGTTGTCACGGACGTTCCTTCGGCCGGCGTTTCCTCTCACCATCTGTGAGAGAGAACGAAAAAGAATAGAAGGTTAGAAGGATAGATGGATCCCCCTAACTATATGCATCAAGGTGGATTGGACTATATATATTACCCCATATGAGAATGTGAACAAGTGCCGAAGCATATCACACCTCTTTCTACTTATGTGTGGGTATGGACAATGCTTTGAGACATCCCACAACTCACACTAAGCACACAATCACAAACAATTATCACAAGGGCTCACACAACTCCTATTCAAGGCTTGTTCAATGGGGGTCCTATATGGCTTAGGGTGTTGCCAATCTGTGATCCAACTGTGGCATTTCCTAGGCTTTTATCCTATGTCAAGATAGTTTCAAGGCCAATCTATGCATCCTAGGCTTAGCTACCAATCTGTGTCTGATACCAATATGTGATCTATCTAAGCGTGTAACCTACCGTCAACCCGTGGCTCTGAAACCAATCTGTGACGCCCTCAATTCTGTGGAAAACCACGGAACCGAGAACTGATGCATATGTGTGCCCAGGATGTTCATCACACATATACACATCATCCACAAACTGAACTTCAGAATATATACGACCACGAATAACCGAGTTTATTACAATGTCTCATGAGTCTTGGACTCATGCTCACAGCGGAAGTCTTAATCTAACAGCGGAAGTCTTTATTCTAATGCGGAAGCAATCTAAGCAGCAGCAGCGGCTCCATCTCTACTCCATTCACAGGCAAGGTTGAGAACAGATTACACGCCTAATGCTCCACTTGGTCTTCATAGTAATCTTCTCCTGTTGCTGATGATGAAATAATAATGCAAGTTGAGTACAATGATGTACTCAGCAAGTGCGGGAAAATATGATATGTAGCTCACAACAAGGTAGGTATAAAAAGGCTCATTGCAGAAAGCAAGTTATTTATCAAAACCACGATAAAACAGCAACTTATCTTTAAGTGAATGTAATCCCAACATTTATTAAAATACTAATCATACCTCCATTATGTTCATTACCTTCCATGTCCAACCCGGACATTAATCAACCTCATTCTTGCTCACGAATACATTCTCGTATTCGCTACCATCTCACGAGTATCATCTTGTATTTGCTACCATTTCGTCTCTCAAACAATTATGTCTCACACCGAGACCAATCTCGTTGCCATGACTCAACAGTCATGCAACCAATCTTATCACCCGGACTCAACAGTCCCGAAAACCAAACCATCCAAAACCATCCCCAAATAACCATCCAACTAATCATGGAAGTTGGCCAGGCGCTCGTGACCATAAGCTCGACTATCATGATAGTTTTAGACTCTGCGGAGTTTGCACCTCTTTACCCACAAGTTTGTGATTTTGTCACCCGTCGACGACTACAGAACCTCCATTATACCAGTACACAACCGTCGGTGTATGGCCAAGAGATCACAAAATAGCCTTTACAAAGGGGCTACTAGATGTATGCACTGACTAAGGTTTCACCGGCAGGCTAGAATCTCCAATTCTCCCACCCACGGGCCCCCTCTTGTGTCATGCAGTTCCCAGGGCAGTCATCACTCGACTCCCATTCCCCGCGCCTTCCACGGTCCATAACAATCTAGCAACTTACCTAATTAGTCAGCTAAGCCGCACCCATACTTGGCCCTGTGGTGGCACTGTTATCCTGGCATTTGCTCGCATGAACCAGTCGTTAGATCTACGGCAAGTAACCACCATCTCAGGCTACCTCATTCACAAACCAGGCTTGCCTAGATCTCCCTCCGATCCATGTTCATTAACGACATCCGTTTCTCATAAATCTTACGAGTGCAGTTAGATAGACACATCCATCTCGCTTCCCGATCCCATGGACTCAGCGAAGCATAAAATTAAAACCATACCCGACTCATAAACTTCCATGGCGACAAGGGTGGTTTAACAAAAACTAGTAAACTCCTATAAAAGGGTTTCCCATCATGTTTGACTCAGCACACACACACCTTTTCGCAAAACAAAACAGTTTCCCAAAGCATAGGATCAATATGGTCAAGGGGCACTTGCCTTGTTCTGGCGGTTTCTGTTGCTCAAAATTTTGTTGTTGTAGCCCGTCGTAGGTAGCTCCCTGAGCTTGTCCTTCTATACACGATCACGCACATAGAAGATTCACAGCAATCAATATCATACATAAACTCTACTTTAAGATGCAATGATGTATATGCATGTTAATCCTATGGTGCAGTTTTTATTAGGTCGGTTTGTACGTTTTCTAGCATGGATTGCATGGTTTTACGATGAACAGAGGTGTTCAGATCAAATGTGGACGTGGCGATGATCTTGTCTTTAGATCTAGATCAAACCGATCAACAAGTGATCTGTCCACGAAAAAGTTTCTGTTCGAAAGGAATCGAAGAACAGATGCAAAAAAACGAGATGATGTCGTAAGGTGGTATTGGAGACCTACCTTATGTTCTTCTTAGTCTCGGGGTCCTTCTCTTATCAGACAGATCATTGAGGCTCTCTTCCGGTGATCTCACTGGACCAAACTCCGGCAAAGGGTTTATTCGGTGAGCTGGGGCTAGGGCTCTATGTCGTCGGCAAAGGAGTTGGAAAAGAAGTTCGTGGTTTTGGCCAAGGGTTCTGGGTTCTATTTATAATCGGGAAGAAAGAGTTCTAATCTGATTGGACTTCGAATAAGAGTCCTATTCAACTTGTTGTTGAATCTTAACAACTTATTTTTGTTGAATTGGTGTGGTAACATTGTGGAATTCATGTCGGTTTCCTCCCGTACCGGTATTCCCACGCGTACAGAAGCAAAAACCGCTCCAGAATTCGTTACCTCCATGGTGATGACCTCCAGAAGCTCCACGTGTCCACCGGGGCCTGGTCTCCCTCTTTCCGCAGAGACAAGCTCCGGTTGTGCCGCGTGTCAAGCGAGCGAGACGTGTTCTGCGGTGAGCTGCGCGTGCGCCACGTATCCTGGCGGTCGGGACCTCCTCTCTATTCGGAGATGGCTCCGCGCACGCCACGTGTCAGTGCCGGACCTTCCCTCTGTTCGGAGGTGGCTCCGGGTGTGCCACGTATCCTAACAGCGCCAGACTTCCTTTCTTCTCAGAGACGAGCTCCGAGGTTGACACGTGTCCAACAGTGATGGACCTCCCGGAGATAAGCTCTAGTGGCGACACGTGTCCAATAGAACCGGACCTCTCGGAGGTGAGCTACGAGATCGACACGTATCCCGCGCAACAGGTCTTCTGATTTTCGCGGTGACTAGCTCCGAAGGTGACACGTGTTCTGCGGAACTGCCCTCATTTCTCCGCAGAGGCTAGCTTAGGGGGCAACACGTGTCCCACAGGGCCGGACCTCTCCCCCTTTGTGGAGATGAGCCCCGAGCCTGCCACGTAGCCTGTATAGCGGCGGACCCCTCCCCATTTGCGGAGATGAGCTCCGAACACGCCACGTTGCCAGCAAGCCGCGGGAGTTGTCTTCTGCGCTCTATGTACACTGGAATTTGCTTCTTTTGGCTAACTTCATTGATTCTTTCTCGGTTTCAACTTATTTTAAAAGTGTTTTTCTACATGAAACATGAATACATGCAGAAACCAATAATGAGGGTGTCACATCCAGCCCCGCTAGACAAATGTCGCTCTCGGAGCTCATCTCTGAGAGGTCCGGCTCTATTGGACACGTGTCACCTCCGGAGCTCACCTTCCGGAGGTCCGACACTTTCGGGCGCGTGTAACCTCCGGAGCTCATCACTGGGAGGTCCGCCACTGTTGGACACGTGTCAACCTCGGAGCTTGTCTCTGAGGAGAAAGGAAGTCTGGCGTTACTTGACACGTGGCATTCTCGGAGCTCACCTCCGAAGAGAGGGGAGGTCTAGAACTGACACTTGGTGTTCGCGGAGCTCACCTTTGTTGAAAGGAGAGGTCTAGACCCACTAGACACGATGCACGCGGAGCTTGCTTCTGGGGGAAAGGGAGGTCCTGCCCACCAGGACGCGTGGTGCATGTGGAGCTCACCTCTGAGTATGGGGGAGGTATCGCCCGCCTGACACGCGGCACAACCGGAGCTTGTCTCTACGAAAAAGGAAGCCAGGTTCCCACAGGACACGTGGAGCTTCCAGAGCTCACCGCCGCTAAGGTAACACGATTCTAAAGCGGTTTTCCTCTATACGAGTGGGAATACCGGTATGGGAGGAAACCGACATGATTTCCACAATGTTACCACACCGAATCAATCTAGGATAAGATGTTAAGATCTAAAAACAGTTTGAATGGGACTCTTATTCGAAGTCCAATCAGATTAGAACTCTTCTCTTCCCGGTTATAAATAGAACGGAAAACCTTTGGCCGCAACCACAAACTTCTTTTCAACTCCTGAGCCGACAACTTAGAGCCCTAGCCCCAGCTCGCCGAGTAAACCTTTCACCGGAGTTCAGCCACCGAAGATCGCCAGAGGAGCCCTGGCGATCTGTCTTGCTAGGAGAAGGACCCCGAGACCCAGAAGAACGTAAGGTAGGTCTCCAATACCACCTTACGACATCATCGTGTTTTCTTTGCATCTGTTCTTCGATTCCTTTCGAACAGAAGCTTTTTCATGTACAGATCACGTGTTGATCGGTTTGATCTAAAGTCGAGATCATCACCACGTCCACAATTGATCTTTACACCTCTGTTCATCTTAAAAGCCATGCAAACATGCAATAACACATGTGAACAGATCTAATAAAAACTACATCATAGGATTAACGTGCATATGCATCATCGCATCTTGATTAGAGTTTGTGCATGATATTGATTGCTATGAATCTTGTATGTGCGTGATTGTGTATAGAAGGACAAGCTCCGGGAGCTGTCTACGACGAGCTGCAACAACAAGGTTTTGGGATCCAAGAGCAACCGGAACCGCAAGAACAAGGCAAGTGCCCCTTGACCATATTGATCCTATGTTTTGGGAAACTGTTTTGTTTGTGAAAAGGTGTGTGTGTTGTGTCAAACATGATGGCAAACCCTTTCATAGGAGTCTACTAGTTTTGTCAAACTACCCTTGTCACCAGGGAAGTTATGAGTCGGGTATGTTTTTTTACTTTTTGCTTCACTGAGTCCACGGGATTTTGGGAAGTGAGATAGATGTGTCTAGCTAACTGCACCCGTAATGATAATGAGAAACTGATGCTGTTAATGAACATGGATCGGAGGGAGATCTAGGCAAGCCTGGGTTTGTGAATGAGGTAGCATGAGATGGTGGTTACTTGCCGTAGATCTAAGGACCGGTTCATGCGAGCACATGCCAGGATAGCAGTGCCACCACAAGGCCAAGTATGGGTGCGGCTTAGCTGAGTAATTAGGTAAATTACTAGATTGTTATGGACCGTGGAAGGCGCGGGGAGTGGGAGTCGAGTGAGGACTGCCCTGGGAACTGCATGGCACAAGAGGGGGCCCGTCGGTGGGAGAATTGGAGATTCTAGCCTGCCGGTGAAACCTTAGTAAGTCCATACATCTAGTAACCCCTTTGTAAAGGCAATTTTGTGATCTCTTGACCATACACTGACGGTTGTGTACTGGTATAATGGAGGTTCTGCAGTCGCCGATGGGTGACGAAATCACAAACTTGTGGGGGTAAAGAGGTGCAAACTCTGCAGAGTCTTAAAACTATCATGATAGCCGAGCTTACGGTCACGACTGCCTGGCCAACTTCCATGATTATTTGGGATGGTTATGGTTTTGGATGGTTTTGGTTTTGGTTTGGTTTTCGGGACTGTTGAGTCCGGGTGATAAGAATGGTTGCATGACTGTTGAGTCATGGCAACGAGATGTGGTCTCGGAATGAGACATGATTGAATGGTAGTGAATACGAGATGGTATTCGTGAGATGGTAGCGAATACGAGATGGTATTCGTGAGATGGTAGTGAATACGAGATGGTATTCATGAGCAAGGTCTAGTTGATACATGGAAAGTGATGAGATATAATAGAGGTATGTTGGTATTTAATACATGTTGGGATTACATTCACTTAAAGCTAAGTTGCTGTTTTATCATGGTTTTGAGAAATAACTTTGCTTTCTGCAATGAGCCTTTTTATACCTGCCTTGTTGTGAGCTACATATCATATTTTCCTGCACTTGCTGAGTACATCATTGTACTCAAACTTGCATTATTACTTCATCATCAGCAACAGGAGAAGAATACTATGAAGACCAAGTGGAGCCTTAGGCGTGTAATCTGTCCTCAACCTTGCCTGTGGGGATGGAGTAGAGATGGAGCCGCCGCTGCTGCTTAGATTGCTTCCGCACTAGTTAGAACACTTCCGCTGCATTATAATACTTCCGCTGTGAGATTAGACTTCCGCTGCCAGCATGAGTCCAAGACTCATGAAACTTTGTAATAAACCCTGTAATTTGTGGTAAAATATATTCTGAATTCAGTTTGTGAAGTATATGTGTATGTGTGATGAACACCCTGGGCACACATACGCTTCAGTTCTCGGTTCCGTGGTTTTCTACAGAATTTAGTGCGTCACAGATTGGTATCAGAGCCACGGTTGAGGGTAGATTACACACCTAGATACAACCGCAGATTGGTATCAACCTGCCACGGGTTGGCGGTAGGTTACACACCTAGATAGAAAACACAGATTGGTATCGGACACAGATTGGTATCAACCTGCCACGGGTTGATCGTAGACCACACAGCCTAGATAGGTCACAGATTGATATTAAAGCTGCCATGCCTAGTCACAGATCGGTACAATCACAGATTTGTACCAAGCTACCACGGTTGACTGTAGGTCACAAACTTAGAATGATCATAGATTGGTTATAGAGCCACACTGACTATAGGACGCACCCTAGTAACAGATTGGTATTAAAAGCCATGCTGACTATAGGATGCAAGCCTAGGAGAAGCTATAGTCGGATCACAAATGGGTATCACCCCAAATCACCTTGACACAGGGTGAAGTCACAGATTGATATCACCCTAAACCCCATAGGACTCCCATCGAAAAAGCCTTGAATAGGAGTTGTGTGAGCCTTTGTGATGATTGCTTGTGCTTGTGTGCTTAGTGTGAGTTGTGGGACGTCTCAAGTGTTGTCCATATCCACACATAAGTAGAAAGAGGTGTGAGATGCCTCAGCACTTGTTCACATCCTCATATGGGCAAATATATATAGTCCAATCCACCTTGATGCATATAGTTAGGGGGACCCATCTAACCTTCTAACTTCTATTTTATTCCATTCCCTCTCACAGATGGTGAGAGGAAAGGCCCGCCGCCAAGGAAGGAACGTCCATGGCAACCAAGAGGATCGCCACGACGAAGTTCCTGTTAACCCCGGAGCTGGCGAGAACAACCTGGAACGGTTGATGGCCATGCAGAATCAGCTTATGCAGACCATGATCCAAACTTTGGGTCAGCTGCAGGACAATAACAACAACCCCGTTCCAGCACCACCGCCACCACCGCCGGCTCACAACAGGCTGGAAGAGTTCATGAGGACTTGACCGCCCACCTCAAGCTAATGACCCCATGGAGGCCGACGATTGGTTGAAGTCCATGGAGAAGAAGGTTGCCATCATCCATTGCAACGACAGAGAGAATGTTCTCTTTGCGTCGCACCAACTCATGGGAGCTGCCGCTGATTGGTGGGATACCCTGTGCAATGCTCATGTCGATCCAGAGACGATCACTTGGATAGAGTTCAAGGAGAGTTTCCGATCTCATTACATCCCTGCTGGTGTAATGATGCTCAAAATGCAGGAGTTCGAGGGTCTCCACCAAGGACAGAAGAGTACCTCAACAAGTTCACGCAGCTTTCATGGTACGCCCCCGAAGATGTCAACTCAGACCAGAGGAAGCAGTACCTGTTCATGAGAGGGTTGAACAACGAGATCCAGATTCAACTTCTCAATAATGACTATGCTAGCTTCTAGAAACTGGTTGACAAGGCTATTGTGGTTGAAAGCAAGATCCGAGAGATCGAGCGAGTGGGCAAGAGGAAGATGCCATACCAGCCACAAGGGAGCAACATACGACCTCGGTACATGCCCCCAGATGCACCGTAGTATGGATCGCCCGCTCCTGCATACCGCCCTAATTAGCCACCACAGCAACGACCCGTTGCACAAGCACCTCGTGTGCCTTTGCTTCCTGCGCCCCGTCCTAACGTGGGTGCTCCTGCTAAAAACCCCCGCCCCAACATACCTGCTGCCGTGGGAAAAAAGGCATGCTTTGCATGCGGGGAGACGGGACTCTTTGCGAGCCAGTGCCCGAGGAGAGGTCCTGGACAGCAAGCCAACATCCCCAAGCAGAACTCACGGCTGTACGGAGGAGCCAACCAAGGAAACCGTGGACAGCAGAACTACGCTCGCGGCAACGTGAACCATGTCTCTGGTGAGGAAGCACAACAGGCTGAGGACATCATGATTGGTATGTTCCTTGCCAACTCCAACCCAGCCACCATCTTATTTGATTCCGGAGCATCACATTCTTTCATAACATCCAAGTATGTTGCCAAGCATAATCTACCATTATCACATTTGAAATATACTGTGTTGGTTAATTCCCCCGGTGGAGAGATGAAAACTAATATAGTATGTCCGAAAGTACACCTTAATATAAGGGGGGTAGACTTCCGTGTCAACCTCATTGTCTTGGATTCCCATGGGCTTGACATAATACTCGGAATGGATTGGCTAAGCAAGCACAACGGAGTAATTCAATGTGCTGAGAGAAGCGTGCAGTTGACAAATGAGCACGGTACCCGTATCGAGTTCGAGTCAGCCCAGCCAACAACCGAGAAGGCCACGTTGAACCACGTTGAAGGAGCAACATTGGAAGACATTCCGGTGGTTCAAGAGTTTTGGGACGTGTTCCCGGAAGAACTTCCCGGTATGCCACCTGACCGGGATATCGAGTTTTCCATTGACCTAGTACCCGTAACCGCAGCTATAGCAAAGAGACCATATAGGATGCCCGTCAATGAACTCGTGAAGCTCAAGAAGCAAATTCAGGAGCAGCAAGTGAAGGGTTTTATACGTCCAAGCTCGTCACCATGGGGAGCCCCCGTGCTCTTCGTGGACAAGAAGGATGGAACCCAAAGGATGTGCGTGGACTATAGGTCTCTCAATGAGGTGACAATCAAGAACAAGTACCCTCTGCCTCGTATAGAGGACCTGTTCGACCAAATGAAGGTACCCGAGTGGAAGTGGGAAGATATCAGTATGGATTTCATCGTCGGGTTGCCACGTACTCGATTGGGTTACGACTCAATCTGGGTTATCGTGGACTGATTGATGAAAACAGCCCATTTTCTTCCCATAAAGATCAAGTACAACGTTGCCCAACTAGCCGAACTGTACATGGAGCAAATCGTGTGCCGCCATGGAGTCCCGAAGAGGATAGTCTCAGATCGGGGTTCTCGGTTTACCTCTAGATTTTGGAGGAAGCTGCAGAAGGCTATGGATACACGACCAGATTTTAGCTCTGCCTACCATCCGCAAACCGATGGGCAAACCGAAAGGACAAACCAAATTTTGGAAGACATGTTGAGAGCTTGCACCTTGAAACATGGGCATAGTTGGGATAGGAGTTTACCGTACGCTGAATTCTCATATAACAACAGCTATCATGCTAGCTTGAAGATGTCGCCTTTCGAAGCATTGTACGGTAGACGGTGTAGAACGTCGTTGTTTCGGAACGAGACCGGAGAGAATCAAGTGTTTGAACGAAGTGCTGCAAGAAGCTGAGAAGCAAGTCCAAACGGTGCGGGAGAACTTGAAGGCTGCTCAGTCGCGTCAGAAAGGCTATGCGGACAATAGGCGAAGAAAGTTGACCTTCGAAGTAGGAGACTTCGTATACCTTAAGGTATCGCCTATCTGTGGACAACGACGTTTCAACGTCAAAGGCAAGCTAGCACCTCGCTACATCGGACCCTTCAAAATTTTGGACAAGCGAGGAGAAGTAGCCTATCAACTAGAGCTCCCGGTGCACCTCTCCGACGTACATGACATGTTTCATGTATCCCAGCTCAAGAAGTGCTTAAGGGTACCCGAAGAACAAGTACCAATGAACGAACTCGAATTTCAAGAAGATCTGACCTATGCAGAGCACCCGTCTGAATTTTGGACGTAAAGGAAAGGGTCACGAGGAACAAAGTGATCCGATGGTGCAAGGTACAATGGAACCATCACACAGAAGCTGAAGCTACATGGGAGCGAGAGAAAGACATCAATGCAGAATTCCCTCTTCTATTCTCTACTAATGAATCCCGAGGGCGAGATTCAATTTAAGGGGGGTAGATTTGTGACACCCTCATTTTCGGGTTCTGCATGTATTCATGTTTCATGTAGAAAAGCACTTTTAAAATAAGTTGAAATCGAGAAAGGATAAAAAAGTTAGCCAAAAAGAGCAAATTCCAGCTTACAGAGAGCGCCAAAGACAACTCCCGCGGCTCGCTGGCCACGTGGCGTGTTCAGAGCTCATCTGCGCAAAAGGGGAGAGTTCCACTGCTGAAACTGGCTACGTGGCAGGCTTGGGGCTCATCCCCGCAAAGGGGGAGAGGTCCGACCCCGTGGGACACGTGCTGCCCCCGGAGCTAGCCTCTGCAGAGGAGCGAGGCCAGTCCCGAAGGACACATGTCAGCTGCGGAGCTATTCACCGCGGAAAAGAGAGAGGACCAGCCGCGCGGGACATGTGTCGCTCTCGGAGCTCACCTCCGAGAGGTCCGGCCCCGCTAGACACATGTCGCTCTCGGAGCTCACCTCTGAGAGGTCCGGTCCTATTGGACATGTGTCACCTCCGGAGCTCATCTCCGGGAGGTCCGTCACTGTTGGACACGTGTCAACATCGGAGCTTGTCTCTGGGGAGAAAGGAAGTCTGGCGTTACTTGACACGTGGCATTCTCAGAGCTCACCTCCGAAGAGGGGAGGTCCAGAACTGACACGTGGTGTTTGCGGAGCTCACCTCTGTTGAAAGGAGAGGTCCCGACCCACCAGACACGTGGCGCACACGGAGCTCGCCTCTGAGGGAAAGGGAGGTCCTGCCCGCCAGGACGCATGGTGCATGCGGAGCTCAACTCTGAGTAAGGGGGAGGTCTCGCCCGCCTGACACGCTGCACAACCAGAGCTTGTCTCTGCGAAAAAGGAAGCCAGGTTCCCGCAGGACACGTGGAGCTTCGGGAGCTCACCGCCGCGAAGGTAACATGATTCTTAAGCGGTTTTCCTCTGTACGCGTGGGAATACCGGTACGGGAGGAAACCGACACGATTTGCACAATGTTACCGCACCGAATCAATCTAGGATAAGTTGTTAAGATCTAAAAACAGTTTGAATGGAACTCTTATTCGATGTCCAATCAGATTAGAACTCTTCTCTTCCCGGTTATAAATAGAACCGAAAACCTTTGGCCGCAACCACGAACTTCTTTTCAACTATTGAGCCGACAACTTAGAGCCCTAGCCCCAGCTCGCCGAGTAAACCTTTCGCCGGAGTTCAGCCGCCGAAGATCGCCGGAGGAGCCCCAACGATCTGTCTTGCTAGGAGAAGGACCCCGAGACCCAAAGAACGTAAGGTAGGTCTCCAATACCACCTTACGACATCATCGTGTTTTCTTTGCATCTGTTCTTCGATTCCTTTCGAACAGAAGCTTTTTCGTGGACAGGTCATGTGTTGATCGGTTTGATCTAAAGTCGAGATCATCGCCACGTCCACAATTGATCTTTACACCTCTGTTCATCATAAAAGCCATGTAAACATGCAAGAACACGTGTGAACAGATCTAATAAAATCTACATCATAAGATTAACATGCATATGCATCATCGCATCTTGATTAGAGTTTGTGCATGATATTGATTGCTATGAATCTTGTATGTACGTGATCGTGTATAGAAGGACAAGCTCAGGGAGCTATCTACGACGAGCTGCAACAACAAGGTTTCGAGATCCAAGAGCAACCGGAACCGCAAGAACAAGGCAAGTGCCCCTTGACCATATTGATCCTATGTTTTGGGAAACTGTTTTGTTTGCGAAAAGGTGTGTGCGCTGAGTCAAACATGATGGGAAACCCTTTCATAGGAGTTTACTAGTTTTGTCAAACCACCCTTGTCACCAGGGATGTTATGAGTCGGGTATGTTTGTTTACTTTTTGCTTCGCTGAGTCCACAGGATTTTGGGAAACGAGATAGATGTGTCTAGCTAACTGCACTCGTAATGATAATGAGAAACTGATGCTGTTAATGAACATGGATCGGAGGGAGATCTAGGCAAGCCTGGGTTTGTGAATGAAGTACATGAGATGGTGGTTACTTGTCGTAGATCTAAGGACCAGTTCATGCGAGCACATGCCAGGATAACAGTGCCACCACAAGGCCAAGTATGGGTGTGGCTTAGCTGAGTAATTAGGTAAGTTACTAGATTGTTATGGACCGTGGAAGGCGCGGGGAACGGGAGTCGAGTGAGGACTGCCCTGGGAACTGCATGGCACAGGAGGAGGCCCGTGGGTGGGAGAATTGGAGATTCTAGCCTGCCGGTGAAACCTTAGTAAGTCCATACATCTAGTAACCCCTTTGTAAAGGATATTTTTTTGATCTCTTGACCATATACCGACGGTTGTGTACTGGTATAATGGAGGTTCTGCAGTCGCCGACGGGTGACGAAATCACAAACTTGTGGGTAAAGAGGTGCAAACTCTGCAGAGTCTTAAAACTATCATGATAGACGAGCTTACAGTCACGAGCGCCTGGCCAACTTCCATGATTATTTGGGATGGTTATGGTTTTGGATGGTTTTGGTTTTGGTTTTGGGACTGTTGAGTCCGGGTGATAAGATTGGTTGCATGACTGTTGAGTCATGGCAACGAGATGTGGTCTCAGAATGAGACAGGATTGAATGGTAGCGAATACAAGATGGTATTCGTGAGATGGTAGCGAATACGAGATGGTATTCGTGAGATGGTAGTGAATACGAGATGGTATTCATGAGCAAGGTCGGGTTGAGACATGGAAAGTGATGAGATATAATGGAGGTATGTTGGTATTTAATACTGTGACGCCCTCAATTCTGTGGAAAACCACGGAACCAAGAACTAATGCATATGTGTGCCCAGGATGTTCATCACACATACACATATGTTCCACAAACTGAATTCAGAATATATATAACCACGAATAACTGAGTTTATTACAATGTCTTATGAGTCTTGGACTCATGCTCACAGCGGAAGTCTTATTTCTATGCAGCGGAAAGTCTTCTAACTAATGCGGAAGCAATTTAACTAATGCGGAAGCAAATCTAAGCAGCAATGGCTCCATCTCTATTCCATCCCCACAGGCAAGGTTGAGAACAGATCCACGCCTAATGCTCCACTTGATCTTCATAGAAATCTTCTCCTACTGCTGATGATGAAATAATAATGCAAGTTTGAGTACAATGATGTACTCAGCAAGTGCGGGAAAAATATGATATGATGCTCATAACAAGGTAGGTATAAAAAGGCTCATTGCAGAAAGCAAAGTTATTTATCAAAACCTTGATAAAACAGCAACTCATCTTTAAGTGAATGTAATCCCAACATGTATTAAAATACCAATCATACCTCCATTTTTCTCATTACCTTCCATGTCACAACCAGTCATCAATCAACCTCATTCTTGCTCACGAATACCTCCTTGTATTCGCTACCATCTCACGAATACCATCTCGTATTCGCTACCATTTCATCTCATAAAACCACTTCGTCTCCCACTGAGACTAACCTTGTTGCCATGACTCAACAGTCATGCAACCCATCTTATCACCCGGACTCAACAGTCCTAAAGACCAAAACCAAAACCAAACCATCGAAACCATAACCAATAACCATATCCAATAATCATTCCAACTAATCATGGCAATTGGCCAGGCGCTCGTGACCGTAAGCTCGGCTATCATGATAGTTTTAAGAACTCTGTAGAGTTTGCACCTCTTTACCCACAAGTTTGTGATTTCGTCACCCGTCGGCGACTGCAGAACCTCCATTATACCAGTACACAACCGTCGGTGTATGGCCAAGAGATCACAAAATAGCCTTTACAAAGTGGCTACTAGATGCATGGACTCACTAAGGTTTCACCGGTAGGCTAGAATCTCCAATTCTCCCACCCACGGGCCCCCTCTTGTGCCATGCAGTTCCCAGGGCAGTCCTCACTCGAGTCCCATTCCCTGCGCCTTCCACAGTCCATAACAATCTAGCAACTTACCTAATTACTCAGCTAAGCCACACACCCATACTTGGCCTTGTGGTGGCACTGTTATCCTGGCATGTGCATGCATGAACCAGTCCTTAGATCTACGGCAAGTAAACCACCATCTCATGCTACGTTATTCACAAACCCAGTCTTTCCTAGATCTCCCTCCGATCCATGTTCATTAACAACATCAGTTTCTTATTATCGTTACGAGTGCAGTTTAGCTAGACACATCTATCTCGCTTCCCACTCCCATGAACTCAGCGAAGCATAAAAGTAAAAACTATACCCGACTCATAAACATCCCTGGCGACATGGGTGGTTTAACCAAAGCTAGTAAACTCCTATAAAAGGGTTTCCCATCATGTTTGACTCAGCACAACACACCTTTTCGCAAAATAAAACAGTTTTTCCCAAAACATAGGATCAATATGGTCAAGGAGCACTTGCCTTGTTCTTGCGGTTCCGGTTTCTCTTGGATCTCAAAACCTTGTTGTTGCAGCTCGTCGTAGACAGCTCCCTGAGCTTGTCCTTCTATACAGGATCACGCACATACAAGATTCATAACAATCAATACCATGCACAAACTTTAAACTAGATGCGATGATGCATATGCATGCTATCCTATGATCAGCTTTATTAGATCGGTTTGTACGTGTTCTTGCATGACTTTATGATGAACAGGAGTGTTCGGATCAGATGTGGACATGGCAATGACCTTGTCTTTAAATTAACCCAATCAACAAGTGATCTGTCCACGAGAAAGCTTCTGTTCGAAAGGAATCGAAGAACAGATGCAAAGAAAAACACAACGATGTCGTAAGGTGGTATTGGAGACCTACCTTACGTTCTTTTCGGTCTCGGAGTCTTTCTCTGATCAGACAGATCGTTGGGCTCTCTTCCGGCGATCTTCCTCGCTGATCTCCGGCGATGGCTTACTCGGCGAGTTATGGCTAGGGCTCTAAGTCGTCGGCTTAGGAGTTGGAAAAGAAGTCAGTGGTTTCATCCAAGGGTTCTGGGTTCTATTTATAATCGGGAGAAGAAGAGTCCTAATCTGATTGGACTTCGAATAAGAGTCCTATTCAGATTGTCGTTGAGTCTTAACAACTTATCTTTAGTTGATTTGGTGCGGCAACATTGTAGAATTCAGGTCGGTTTCTCCTCCGTACCGGTATTTCGACGCGTACATAATTCAAAAACCCTCCCCAGAACTCATTACCTCCGCGGTGATGAGCTCTAGAAGCTCCACGTGTCCACCGGGTCCTGGTCTCTCCCTTTCCGCAGAGACGAGCTCCGATTGTGCCGCATGTCAAGCGAGCAAGACCTCCCTCTCCTTCGGAGGTGAGCTCCGCGTGCGCCACGTATCCTGGCGGTCGGGACCTCCTCTCTATTCGGAGGTGGCTCCGCGCATGCCATGTGTTAGTGCCGGTCTTTCCATCTCTCCGGATGTAGCTCCGGGTGTGCCACGTATCTATTCCGGACCTCCCTTTTTCCTCAGAGACGGCTCCAAGGTAGAAACGTGTCCAACAGTGTCGGACCTCTCGTAGGTAAGCTCTGGCGGTGACACGTGTTCAATAGAACCGGACCTCTCGGAGGTGAGCTCCGAGATCGACACGTATCCCGTGCGACTGGTCCTCTGATTTCCGTGGTGACTAGCTCTGAAGGTGACATGTGTCCTACAGAAATGCCTTTGCTTCTTCTGCAGAGGCTAGCTCTGGGGCAACACGTGTCGCACAGGGTCGGACCTTTCCCCCTTTGCGGAGATGAGCCCCGAGCCTGCCACGTAGCCAGTTAGCGGAGGACCTCTCCCCACTTCGCAGGGATGAGCTCTGAACACGCCACGTGGCCAGCGGGCCGCGGTAAGTTGTCTTCGGCGCTCTCGGTGAACTGGATTTGGCTCTTATTGGCTATCTTTTTGATAATTTTCTCTGTTCCTACTTCTTTTAAAATGTTTTCTCTTCATGAAACATGAATATATGCAGAAACCAAAAATGAGGGTGTTACAAATACATGTTGGGATTACATTCACTTAAAGCTAAGTTGCTGTTTTATCGTGGTTTTGAGAAATAACTTTGCTTTCTGCAATGAGCCTTTTTATACCTGCCTTGTTGTGAGCTACATATCATATTTTCCTGCACTTGCTGAGTACATAATTGTACTCAAACTTGCATTATTACATCATCATCAGCAACAGGAGAAGAATACTATGAAGACCAAGTGGAGCCTCCTTGCCTGTGGGGATGGAGTAGAGATGGAGCCGCTGCTGCTGCTTAGATTGCTTCCACACTAGTTAGAAGACTTCCGCTGTAAGATTAGACTTTCGCTGCCAGCATGAGTCCAAGACTCATGAAAATTTGTAATAAACCCTGTAATTCGTGGTAAAATATATTCTGAATTCAGTTTGTGAAGTATATGTGTATGTGTGATGAACATCCTGGGCACACATACGCATCAGTTCTCGGTTCCGTGGTTTTCCACAGAATTGAGGGCGTCACATCCGGGAACACATCTGAAAATTTTTGAACCACCGGAATGCTTTCCAATGTTGCTTCTTCGACGTGGTTCATCGCTGCCTTCTCGGTTGCCGGTTGGACTGACTCGAACTCAATACGCGTACCGTGCTCATTTGTCAACTGCACGATCCTCTCAGCACATTGGATTACTCCATTGTGCTTGCTTAACCAATCCATTCCCAGTATTATATCAATCCCTTGGGAATCTAAGACAATAAGGTTGGCAAGAAAGTCTACCCCCCTTATTTTAAGGTTTACTTTCGGACATACTATATTAGTCCTCATCTCTCCACCGGGAGAATTAACCAACATAGTGTGTTTCATGTGTGATATGGGCAGATTATACTTGGCAACATACTTGGATGATATGAATGAATGCGATGCTCCGGAATAAAATAAAACAGTGGCTGAGTTGGAGTTGGCAAGGAACATACCAATCACAACGTCCTCAGCTTGTTGTGCTTCCTCAGCGGAGACATGATTCACGTTGCCACGAGTGTAGTTCTGCTGCCCACGGTTACCTTGGTTAGCTCCTCCGTTCGGCTGTGGGTTCTGCTTGGGCGTGTTGCTTGGCTGTCCAAGGCCTTTCTTTGGGCATTGACTTACAAAGTGTCCTGCCTCTCCGCATGAAAAGGATGCTTTGTTGCCCAAAACAGCAGGAATGTTGGGGCGAGACTGGTTTTGAGCATAGGCGCATATGTTGAGACGGGGTGCAGTAGGCAAAGGCATACGAGGTGCTTGCATAACAGGATGTTGCTGCGGTGGTTGATTAGGGCAAGGTGGATTTGCAGGGCAGAAAGTAGAAGCGGGCGAGCCATACTGTGGTGCAGCTGGGGGCATGAAACGGGAACGTACATTGCTCCTTTGTGGCTGGTATGGCATCTTCGTCTTGCCCTCTTGCTCGATCTCACTGTCACACCCGGTTCCTCCGAAGAACAACCGAGTGAATATCACATGTATGCCAGGATCATTTTCTCATACATGTGATGACAAATAGTGAAGCATCATTTATTACAAGCCAGGTGTCGAATATAAATAAGTCTTACATAGCATACGTCTCGATGGACGATAATAAGTTCATGATATATAAATAAAACAGCAGCGGAATATAAATCTTGTGGGCTCCGTCACAGGCATTGCCCGGGGGACTCCGTGAACCTAGAATCCTTCCTCGGGAACAAAGTCTTGGTCATTAAACACCACATCATTCTCTTGACCTGAGGAGCAATATAAACCAACAGAATAGCAAGTTTGAGTACCGTTGTACTCAGCAAGTGTGGGAAAGTTATGTTATGCATGGCTAGAGCAAGGAGAGGTTGAGCTCATGGTTAAAGCACTACACAATAATTACCTATCACCTTAGCTTATTAAGGACCTACGTTACTACACACGTGAAATGGTCCCAATCTCCCAACCCATCATCAAAATCAAGTAACCATAACATCATATCCAATATCAAGCTCCCCACTTAACATCCTCAACTTCCAAATTCATCATCCTCTAATCATGAATAAGTCCAAGCCGCTCTTGACCGTGAGCACAGCTGTCATGACAGTTTTGACTCTGCAGAGTTTGCACCACTGTACCCACATGTAGTGATTTCGTCCCCCGTTGCCGGGTGGACTAAAAGAACCTCCATTATGCCAGTGGCCGCGAACCTCATTCACACTTTCCAGGTGTGTAGCCAGGAGATCACTACGAGGCCTTTACAAAGGGATCCCCGACGAGCGTGAGCCCACTGAGGTTTCACGCCTAACAGCATACAAGAGGCTCCAACCCCGCTGCAGTGGCCCCCTCTTGAGCCTTGCGGTTCATATGGTAGTCCAGCTGACACCTATTCCGCGCACCATCCAACACACCCATACTACGCCGGGGATACACCTAATTAATTGGCCAAGCTGCCCCATCTCAGCAGGTGGTTGGCACGGTAAAGCCAGGTTACAAGCTCCATGAACCGGTCCTTAGGATCCAGGCAAGTACTAAACACAAACCCGAGTCTCATGCACCCAGCACCAACCAAATCATCCAACTTGCCTCGATCGCTACCTCTACATAACTCATAATATCTCATTCAAGAGTAATATAAATAAAATTGATGATCTCATATCCCAATTATCCCATTCTAAGCATTGCTAAGCATAAGCATATAAATAAATGACATGATAAAATAAATCCCAACCCAAGCTACAAGGAAACAAGGTAATGCAATTCTAGGGAAACTTTCTAGCATGGGTTTCATATTTCAATTGACAATGCAAATAATTCTATCTACACATCCTAGCATAGGATCAAAGTGGTCAAGGACACTTGCCTTCTTCCTGCTGCTCTGGGAATGGAAAGTCTTGGTCTTGGAAGGGGAGAACTTGCTCTGGGGAAGGTTCTACTCATGCCAATACACATAGCAAAAGAAAACAACAATCCATAAGACATAGTTCACACTTTCACTTCATACAAACCACACATTCACACCTATGAAAGTCATTCACATTTCTAGGTGTTGTGGTTACTCTACATGTGTTGATTTTTGGCCTACATGCACTTTTAAACATATGTATATGATTTCTAAATTTTGTGTTCAGATTTCTGTTTGCACACTATATATGAATTTCTAATTTGAACAAATTCTTTATATTCAATTAATACACTTCTTAGCTACCAAGTTTGCATGAAAGGTAATTTCCTTCTCCAAATAAGTTTTCAGATCTTCTACCAAATCTTAAACTGAAGTTTTTGGATTTGGAGACTTCATTTATCATTTTCTAATTATGCATACTTATTTTCCTATATTTTTTAGATTTATTTTCTATGCCTAAAAGTAAGTTTTAATATTAAATAGTAGGACATATCTTCTAAACAGAATAGGTTCTAATCTAAAATATTAAATAATATATTGTTGAACTTCTCCTCTGATGTGAACTAATTTAAATTTATTTTATCAGTTTTCAGAATTATTTCCTAGCCTAAAAATGTGTTCCTATAACTAATAAATATGAACAGCAATTAGATAGATTCATTTCAGCCTAAAATCTATTTCTAACTCATTCTAAAGTTTTCCAAGCACTAGGAGAGTTTGAATTTGAATTTGCAATGTGTTTGCCTTACCGTTTTAAATTTAAGTCCTAGTCACATATTCAATTTTCTGATTTTAATCTCATATAGGGTCAAAAAGGTAAATCCACACTACTGCAGGGTCTTATTTATTATTTCTTAAATTTCCAGGGGTCTAACTACACATAACAGAGGGGTTTTCCTAATTTTTATTAATTCGAGGGGCTAAAACCGATTTTTAAATGAATTTATACGAATTTATGAAGTTCTAGGGGCTAGATCAGAAGTTTCCGGGGCTAGCTCGTGTTTTCCGAGATCCCCAGGATGTAGCGCGTAAGAATCCCGGCCTTTATAAAGCGGGGCTGATGTGGACCATCCGATTTAAAATAGACGGCTTAGATTAGATCGCCGAACCGGTACGGGCGGGTTTTAATTCTACCGTGCGATTTAAAATAGACGGTCCTCAAGGGGCCACGTCGCCCTGGCCGTGTGCGGGCGGCGCTGCCCGTGTCACACCCGGTTTTTCCGAAGAAACAACCAAGTGAATATCACATGTATGCCAGGATCATTTGCTCATACATGTGATGACAAATAGTGAAGCATCATTTATTACAAGCCAGGTGTCGAATATAAGTAAGTCTTACATAATAAATGTCTCGATGGACAAAAATAAGATCATCACAAGTAAATAAACTAGCAGCGGAATATTATTCTTTTAGGGCTCCATCACAGGCGTTGCCCGGGGTCTCCATGAACCTAGAAACCTTCTTCGGGTCCAAAGTCTTGGTCATTATACACCACCTCATTATCTTGACCTGAGCAGCAATATAAACCAACAAAAATGCAAGGTTGAGTACCAATGGTACTCAACAAGTGTGGGAAAATTATATCATGCAGGGCTAGAACAAGGAGAGATTGAACTCATGGTTAAAGCACTACGCAATTAATACCTATCACCTTAGCTTATTAAGCACCTACATTACTACACAGGTGAAACGGTCCCAATCTCCCATCCCATCATCATAATCTAATAACCATAACATCATTTCCAATGTTAAGCTCCCCGCTTAACTTCCAAAACCATCAATCCTCTAATCATGAATAAGTCCAGGCCGCTCTTAACCGTGAGCACGGCTGTCAAGACAGTTTTGACTCTGCAGAGTTTGTACCACTGTACCCACATGTAGTGATTTCATCCCCCGTTGCCGGGTGGACTAAAAGAACCTCCATTATGCCAGTGGCTACGATCCACATTCACACTTCCCAGGTGTGTAGCCAGGAGATCACTACGAAGCCTTTACAAAGGGATTCCCGACGAGCGTGGGCCCACTGAGGTTTCACCCCTAACAGCATACAAGAGGCTCCAACCCCGCTGCAGTGGCCCCCTCTTGAGCCTTGCGGTTCATATGGTAGTCCAGCTGACACCTACTCCCCGCACCATCCAACACACCCATACTACGCCGGGGATACACCTAATTAATTGGCCAAGCTGCCCCATCTCAGCATGTGGTTGGCACTGTAAAGCCGGGTTACATGCTCCATGAACCGGTCCTTAGGATCCAGGCAAGTACTAAACACAAACCCAAGTCTCGTGCACCCAGCACACAACCAAAACATCCAACTTGCCTTGATCCCTACCTCTACATAACTCACAATATCTCATTCAAGAGTATGGTAATATAAACTGATGATCTCATATCCCAATTATCCCATTCTAAGCATGGCTAAGCATATGCATAATAATAAATGACATGACAAAATAAATCCCAACCCAAGCTACAAGGAAACAAAGTAATGCAATTCTAGGGAAACTTCCTAGCATGGGTTTCATAGTTAACTTGACAATGCAAATAATTCTATCTACACATCCTAGCATAGGATCAAAGTGGTCAAGGACACTTGCCTCCTTCTTGCTGCTCTTGAAATGGGTAGTCCTGATCTTGGAAAGGGATAACTTGCTCTTGAACAGGTTCTACTTCATACCATCACACATAGCAAAAGAAAAATAACAATCATAAGACATAGTTCACACTTCTTACTTCATACAAACCACACATTCATTTTTATGAAATTCATTCACCATTATATGTGTTGTGGTTACTTTGTGTGTTGATCTGTGGCTTGCATACACTTTTATTTATATGTGTATGATTCCTACTTTGGTGTTCATATTTATACTTACATACTATATATATATATATATATATATATATGTGTTTCAGTTTTTAAATAAATTCCTTATATTAAACTACCAAGTATGTATGAAAAGTATTTTTCTTCTCCATATGTGCCTTCATAATTTATATCAACCCTAAACTGAACTCTTTGGATTTTAAAAACTCCATTTATCATTTACTAGTTGCTATATTTTCAAATTTATATTCCTATGCATAATTGTGTATTTTATTATGAAATTAGTAATACACATCATCTAAACAGTATAGGTTTTGGTCCTAAATAATTTAATAACATATTTTGACCTTGGCCTCTGATGTAAACTATTTCATAATTATTTTCCCTATTTTTCTATAGCTATTCTTTACTTAAAAATGTGTCCCTATACAATTAAATGTGAATAACAAATAAAACAGATTCATTTCAGCCCAAAATATAGTTTTATCTCACTCCAAGGTTTTCTAAGTACTGAGAAAGTTTTTAATTAATCTTGACAATTATGTTTGTCCCACTTTTTAATTTTTAAATACTAGTCACATATTCAATTTTCTAAATTAAATACTAAACAGGGCTAAAATAATGAACTTACCCCATTACAGGGTCTATAATATTATTTTCATAATTTCCAGTGGTCTAGCTACACTTATCAGAGGTGTTTTTCCTAATTTTTATTAAGTCCAGGGGCTAAAACTGATTTTTAAATGAATTTACATGATTTTCTGGAGTTCCAGGGGCTAGATCTGAAGTTTCCGGGGCTAGCTCTTATTTCCCGAGAACCCCAGGGGGTAGCACGTAAGATTTCCAGTCTTTATAACGCGGGGCTGACGTGGACCGTCCGATTTTAAACCAACGGCTGAGATTATAACATCGAACCGGTACGCGGGGTTTTAAAGTCTACCGTGCGATTTAAAATAAACGGCGCACAAGCGGCCACGTCGCTCTGATCGAGCGCGGGCGGCGCTGCCGGCGGCGCACGGCGGCGGGAAGCGGCGATCTCGCCGGAAAGTTTTGGATCCTCGAAAATTCTGCCTAAAACTGTGATCTCATGGCATAGATCGGTAGAGGGGAGGTCAGGGATCTCACCTCGGGGGTTTTCTCGAGCTCGGGGGTCCTGGAAAGTGCTCGGCGGCGAGGTCCGAGGCAAAACCACGGCGAAGCTCGTCGGCGCTGGGTTTTCACCGTAAGTCTCCGAGTTTTCTGCACCTGCAAAGTTCCCCGGAGGCGGTGGATCAAGACCAGCGAGTTAGATCAGAGTTTCCGAGCTTAGATCGGCCAGAATTCACCGGCGAAGTCTCGGTGCTCACCGGAGTGAAAATCGGCGATCGCGTGAGAAAAACCGATCGGGGCTGGGGTTTTTATAGCCGGGGGAGGGCGGTGGGTCTGTTGCGATCGAGTTTGAATCGTTTGGGACCAGAATTCGGACGGCGGGACGCAGAAATCCGGTCGGTTGCGATCACGCGCGCGGGAGAGAGTCCGGGGTCGCGGGGTTAGGGATGACAGGCGGGTCCCACCCGTCTGTGAGAGACACCGCGGCGCGCGCGGGGGCGGGCTGGCACGGGGATACTGGGCCGGCTGGCGGGTTTCGGCCCACTGGCCGGTTTTTTTCCCGTTTCTCTTTTTCTTTTTCCATTTCTTTTCTGTTTTGAGTATAATTTGAATTCCAGTTTGAATTTGAATTTTTGCAAAACATGCAACACGTCCAAAAATTTTTAAATTCCCCTCTGAACATGATTTAGAATTTTGAATCAAAATTTGGGGTGTTACAGATCTACCCCTCTTAAAAGAAATCTCGTCCTCGAGATTGGTGTTTCTAAGAAAACAATTCCGGAAATTGTGCCTTGAGTTCATCTTCCCGTTCCCAGGTGGCTTCCTCTTCTGAGTGATGCTTCCACTGCACCTTGCACATCCGGATTCTTTTATTTCTGGTGAGGCGTTCCATTGTCTCCAAAATCTTGTATGGTTGCTCGGCATAAGACAAATCCTCAGCTACATCCACTTCATTCATGGGTAACACCTCTTCAGGCGTCCTCAGACATTTCTTGAGTTGTGACACATGAAACACATCGTGCACGTCCGATAGATGAACCGGTAACTCTAGTTGGTACGCCACTTCGCCTTTCCTTTCCAAAACTTGAAAGGGTCCAATGTATCGAGGTGACAACTTCCCTTTCACCTTGAACCGACGAAGTCCTCTGATACGGGACACCTTGAGATAAACATAGTCTCCCACGTTGAAAACGAGCTCTCTTCTTCGTACATCAGCATAACTCTTCTGGCGTGTTTGTGCTATCCTCAAGTTGTTGCGAATCTCCCTCACCTTTGCCTCGGCTTCTTGTAGCACTTCTGGACCAAACACTTTACTTTCTCCTGTTTGGTTCCAAAATAGGGGAGTTCTGCACTTCCTACCATACAAAGCTTCAAACGGTGACATATTCATACTAGCTTGATAGCTGTTGTTATAGGAAAACTCCGCATACGGTAGGTTCTTGTCCCAACTCCTATTGTTTTTGAGTGCACATGCCCTTAACATATCTTCAAGGATCCGATTGGTTCTCTCCGTCTGCCCGTCAGTTTGAGGATGATAGGCAGAGCTGAAGTTCAGATGGGTTCCCATGGTTTCATGCAACTTCTGCCAAAACCTCGAGGTGAACTGTGTCCCTCGGTCCGACACTATCTTCTTTGGCACTCCATGGTAACACACAATCCTTGACATGTACAATTCTGCCAATTTGGATCCGCTGTAGCTTTCTTTCACAGGAATGAAATGAGCTACCTTTGTTAGCCTATCAATAATGACCCATATTGAATCATACCCGGATTGGGTCCTAGGCAATCCCACGACAAAATCCATGCTGATTTCTTCCCATTTCCATTCAGGCACTTTGAGTGGTTGCAGTAATCCCGCGGGTCGTTGATGTTCAGCTTTCACCAACTGACATGTGTCACATAGGGCAACATGTTCCGCGACATCTCGCTTCATGCTATACCACCAATACCTGCCTTTGAGGTCCTGGTACATCTTCGTACTCCCAGGATGAATGGAATAGTCGGAATCGTGAGCCTCCTTCAAAATTAATTCACGGATCTCCTTTACTTCTGGCACACAGATTCTTTTCCCGTGCCACACTGTACCTTGTTCATCCTCTCTGAAACCAGGGGCTTTATTATCCTTGATGAGTTCTCTGATTTCTTGTATCTTCTCATCATTCTTTTGACCATCGCGTATGTCTTGCTCTAATGTGGAGTCCACTTCCATGGCGACGGCCTCACCACTATTCACCAGACATAGATTGAGTTTTATAACCTCTTCCTTCAGTTCTGTAGGTATGTCCTTTAAGCTTAACCTATTGACCTGCACCTTCCGGCTTAAAGCATCGGCCACGACGTTTGCTTTCCCGGGATGATAGTTGTTGCCTATATCAAAGTCATTGATTAGCTCTAACCATCCCTTTGTCTGAGGGTTGATATCTGGCTGTGTGAAAATATACTTTAAGCTCTTATGATCCGTATATATCTCTGTCCTCTTCCCCATCAAGTAATGCCGCCAAATCTTCAACGCGTGTACCACTGCGGCTAGCTCATGTGTAGGATAGTTCTTCTCGTGCTTCCGAAGCTGCCGGGATGCATATGCCACGACATGTCCTTCTTGCATGAGAACACATCCCAACCCATTTCCAGAGGCATCGCAGTACACTGTGAAATTCTTCTGCATATCTGGCATAACCAACATTGGGGCTGTTGTCAATCTCTTCTTTAGCTCTTGAAAGCTCGTCTCGCACAGCGGTGTCCATGTGAATGTGATTCCCTTCTCCAACAATTTGGTAAGGGGTCTCGAAATCTTGGAGAAATCCTCGATAAACCATCGATAATACCCAGCCAATCCTAAGAAGCTTCGAACTTCCCCGACATTCTCAGGGGTCTTCCACTTCTGTACATCCTTGATCTTGGCGGGATCTACGGAGATTCCTCCCTCCGAGATTATGTCCTAAGAAGGGAACTCTCTTCAACCAAAATTCACACTTCCTCAGCTTGGCATATAGTTGGTGTTCTCTCAGTTTTTGCAACACAAACCTTAAATGCCTCTCATGTTCTTCTTCATCTTAGGAAAAGACGAGAATGTCATCAATGAAAACCACCACAAATTTGTCCAGATGTTCCATGAATACCTTGTTCATGAGATACATGAAGTATGCCGGGGCATTAGTTAGCCCGAAAGGCATGACGTTGTATTCATACAGTCCGTACCGAGATACGAAAGTTGTCTTTGGAATATCAGTTTGCCTTATCTTAAGTTGGTGGTATCTCGACCTGAGATCAATTTTCGAGAACACACAAGCTCCCCTCAACTGATCAAACAAGTCTTCAATGCGGGGTAATGGGTACTTGTTCTTGATGGTTACTTCATTCAAAGCACGGTAGTCTACGCATAACCTTTGGGTCCCGTCCTTCTTGGGCACAAATATCACTGGAGCTCCCCATGGTGAGGAACTAGGACGAATGTACCCCTTCTCTGTCAATTCTCTTAAATGTTCCTTGAGTTCTTCCAGCTGTTTGGAGTCCATCCGATAGGGTCTCTTGTATATTAGAGCTGTTCCAGGCACTAGCTCAATCGCGAATTCCACTTCATGATCGAGGGGCATACCTGGCAACTCCTCCGGAAAAACATCTGGATATTCCCTGATGATCCTGATCTCCTCCACTTCCACCTCAATGTGATTGAGTTTAAGGTCCCTCCTAGGTTCTTGTGCAGTTATGAACTTCACTCTTGTGCCACTAGGGTGAGTTAGTTCCACCGTCCTTGTCGAATAATGGATGACTCCCTTGTGTTTGGTCAACCAATCCATACCCAAAATAATGTCTATCCCTTGTGAGTCTATCACTATGAGGTTTGAAGTAAATACTACCCCATTAATGTCTGGATTCACCTTGGGACACACTTGTCTTATCCTTATTTCTCCCCCTGGAGAGTTCGCTGCTAGCATATGGTTCATTTGTGTTGTTGCTAGATCATGCTTCATAACAAACCCTTGAGCAATGAACGAGTGGGTAGCACCAGAATCAAACAACAGGGTTACAATGTGTAAATTGGCAGGAAACTTACCAATTACCACGTCAGGTGCCTCTTGCGCTTCCTCCATGGTCACATGGTTCACCCGTCCTCGCATCACATTCTGTTGTGGTGGCGGCATGGGCTTCTTCTTTGGGCACTTATGGGCGTAGCGCCCCACTTCACCACAGTTGAAGCATTGCACCCCAACCTTAGGTGCCTGGCCTTTGTTGTCTTGGGGTTGGTTCTGTGGTCCTTGCACTGCTGGTCGAGGTTGATATGTGGTACTAGGCTGCTGTACAAACTGACGCTGCGGCTGTGCTGGTGCTGATGGAGGCCTGAAATTTGGGTTGTACCCTTTGGGTGCTGAGTAGGGTACCACAGCACGGCTCGTCTGCCCTGCGGGTTGCTGCATCAGACGTGGGCGTGTGTTTCTAACCGAGCATGGTGTGACCATCCCGCCTTCCTCTTGCTTTCATTTTCCAAGGCCTTCAGCTTCCTTTCCACGACAAATGCTCTGTCTACCATCTTTTGGAAGCTTTCATACTCGTTGGAGGACATTGCACACTGCATTTCCGCAGTAAGTCCTTCCACAAAGCAGTCCTGTTTCTGCTCATCAGTTTCGATGTCCCGTGGTGCATAACGGGATAGTTGGGTGAACTTAGTGAGATATTCCCTCACAGTCATGTTTCCTTGCTGCAGTCCCAAGAACTCCTTTCTCTTGTTTTTGAGTTCACCCCTTGGTATGTAATGGTTGCGGAAACTGCGCTTGAACTCTTCCCAAGTGATGTTCTCGGGGTCATGATGGGCTGCCACGTAAGCAGTCCACCAATCAGCAGCAGGTCCATGCAATTGGTGAGAGGCAAACAGCACCCTCTCATACCCTTGACATTGTATGATCCTCATCTTGCTCTCAATTGTCTAAGCCAATCATCTGCCTCCAGAGGTTCAGCAGCACTTGCAAACTTTGGAGGTTGAGTCCCCATAAACTCACTCAACCTTGGTTGGCGTGGTGCAGCTTGTGGGGGTGGAGCTTGGTGCAAGTTGGCCACCACTTGATTAGACTCTGGATGAGCTGATTCTGATTTTCAAGCATTTGGTTGATGGGATCAGCTCCTTCACGACGACCACCCCTGTCTTGTCCACCAGAAAGATGAGGGTTGCCGGCCTCATCGTTGTTGTTGGCGGGGTTGGCACAACGACCCTTTCCTCTTCCGGCCATCTATCATGATCAACCAAATGTTAATTTAAAGCATTATGTATTAACTTCCCAAATTTGCTTGTTTAAACTTAAACTTTTGAGGCCTTATTATATTAACATTTTCTGAGGGTTTCACGTCTCGCACGAAAATAAATGCACTCTTAATTCATAGGGGTTCACACATCAAAGCAAAACAACCTAAAGACGAGGTTGTGGACAAATGCCCATGGCTTCCACAACTCACGTCACACACCAAACATTAACACACCATTAACTAAGGTATTGACTCGACTACTCGCTAACCTGCTGAATCAAGGGAAAGGACTCTACACGACTTGTATCACTAAGCTAGCTCCTCGGGATCTTCCTCATTATTGCGGCTGCCCTCTGACTCTGCTTTGGGTGGGGCAGCTGCTGCTAGAGAAGTGCGGCGACGCCTGCTCGCCCGGCGGTCTGGGGAGTCAGGAGTCCATGTGTCATTCACGGTGACACACAGTTCATTCCCATCTCCTCTTTCTCGCGCCCTCAGGCTGGCTCGAAGCAATGCCTCAGTCTCCTTCAGGGTGTCACAAACATCCTGAAGCTCTTGCTGACACTCCTGCAGTCGAGTGTTGAGCATAGCAGCATCCTCCAAGCACAGGTCCATGTACTCATGGGAAGTCCCCTGCTGCACTTGCGGGTACTTGTACTCTGCGGTACCACTCTCACGCTGGAGGACATACATGTACTCAGTCCTGTCCAGGTGGCGACGGTAGATGTAACTCTGGCAGGTGATGGCCTCCCAGATGACATCCTTCTCGGCATCGACCTGTGTCGCTCAACAAGCTGGAGAGCGGTGGATCTTGAGCAGCTGGTTTTCATGGATAATCCTCATTTCTGAACTACATTCTTCCCGCTTCTCACGGATGGTCCGGGTGGAGCTGTAGTGTATGATTAGCTTGCCCGTATAGCCGGCAGCGTGGAGCATACGCCGTAGACGGCGCAACAAGCCTCCTACTGCCAATCCGTAGGAGTGGTATGTCACCGGACGATTCTCCTCTCTCAGGGCAAGGGCAACTACAGGAACTCTCACTCCGGTGGACTTGCGGGCGGTGCGGATCATGCGAACCATCTAAAACATAAAGCATTTATAATTACGTTAGATAAGAGTTAAACAAAAATTGTATTTTGAATAAAAGTTGGGGTAAAATGAATAAAGTGACCCCATTAAATCACACCTTCAACCCACACCTTTGTAAAATAGTTTTTAGGAAAATAGGGTCCTTAAATACGTCCATTTCTACCTAGGTCCACGTTTCTACGGGCAACATTGGCTCTGATACCACTTCTATCACACCCGGTTCCTCCGAAGAACAACCGAGTGAATATCACATGTATGCCAGGATCATTTTCTCATACATGTGATGACAAATAGTGAAGCATCATTTATTACAAGCCAGGTGTCGAATATAAATAAGTCTTACATAGCATACGTCTCGATGGACGATAATAAGTTCATGACATATAAATAAAACAGCAGCGGAATATAAATCTTGTGGGCTCCGTCACAGGCGTTGCCCGGGGGACTCCGTGAACCTAGAATCCTTCCTTGGGACCAAAGTCTTGGTCATTAAACACCACATCATTCTCTTGACCTGAGGAGCAATATAAACCAACAGAAAAGCAAGTTTGAGTACCGTTGGTACTCAGCAAGTGTGGGAAAGTTATGTTATGCATGGCTAGAGCAAGGAGAGGTTGAACTCATGGTTAAAGCACTACGCAATAATTACCTATCACCTTAGCTTATTAAGCACCTACGTTACTACACAGGTGAAATGGTCCCAATCTCCCAACCCATCATCAAAATCAAGTAACCATAACATCATATCCAATGTCAAGCTCCCCACTTAACATCCTCAACTTCGAAATTCATCAGCCTCTAATCATGAATAAGTCCAAGCCGCTCTTGACCGTGAGCACAGCTGTCATGACAGTTTTGACTCTGCAGAGTTTGCACCACTGTACCCACATGTAGTGATTTCATCCCCCGTTGCCGGGTGGACTAAAAGAACCTCCATTATGCCAGTGGCCACGAACCACATTCACACTTTCCAGGTGTGTAGCCAGGAAATCACTACGAGGCCTTTACAAAGGGATTCCCGACGAGCGTGGGCCCACTGAGGTTTCACCACTAACAGCATACAAGAGGCTCCAACCCCACTGCAGTGGCCCCCTCTTGAGCCTTGCGGTTCATATGGTAGTCCAGCTGACACCTATTCCGCGCACCATCCAGCACACCCATACTACGCCGGGGATACACCTAATTAATTGGCCAAGCTGTCCCATCTCAGCAGGTGGTTGGCACGGTAAAGCCAGGTTACAAGCTCCATGAACCGGTCCTTAGGATCCAGGCAAGTACTAAACACAAACCCGAGTCTCATGCACCCAGCACCAACCAAATCATCCAGCTTGCCTCGATCGCTACCTCTACATAACTCATAATATCTCATTCAAGAGTAATATAAATAAAATTGATGATCTCATATCCCAATTATCCCATTCTAAGCATGGCTAAGCATAAGCATATAAATAAATGACATGATAAAATAAATCCCAACCCAAGCTACAAGGAAACAAGGTAATGCAATTCTAGGGAAACTTCCTAGCATGGGTTTCATATTTCAATTGACAATGCAAATAATTCTATCTACACATCCTAGCATAGGATCAAAGTGGTCAAGGACACTTGCCTTCTTCCTGCTGCTCTGGGAATGGAAAGTCTTGGTCTTGGAAGGGGAGAACTTGCTCTGGGGCAGGTTCTACTCATGCCAATACACATAGCAAAATAAAACAACAATCCATAAGACATAGTTCACACTTTCACTTCATACAAACCACACATTCACACCTATGAAAGTCATTCACATTTCTAGGTGTTGTGGTTACTCTACATGTGTTGATTTTTGGCCTACATGCACTTTTAAATATATGTATATGATTTCTAACTTTTGTGTTCAGATTTCTGTTTGCACACTATATATGAATTTCCAATTTGAACAAATTCTTTATATTCAATCAATACACTTCTTAGCTACCAAGTTTGCATGAAAGGTAATTTCCTACTCCAAATAGGTTTTTAGATCTTCTACCAAATCTTAAACTGAAGTTTTTGGATTTGGAGACTTCATTTATCATTTTCTAATTATGCATACTTATTTTCGTATATTTTTCAGATTTATTTTCTATGCCTAAAAGTAAGTTTTAATATTAAATAGTAGGACATATCTTCTAAACAGAATAGGTTCTGATCTAAAATATTAAATAATATATTGTTGAACTCCTCCTCTGATGTGAACTAATTTAAATTTATTTTATCAGTTTTCAGAATTATTTCCAAGCCTAAAAATGTGTTTCTATAACTAATAAATATGAACAGCAATTAGATAGATTCATTTCAGCCTAAAATCTATTTCTAACTCATTCTAAAGTTTTCCAAGCACTAGGAGAGTTTAAATTCAAATTTGCAATGTGTTTGCCTTACCTTTTTAAATTTAAGTCTTAGTCACATATTCAATTTTCTGATTTTAATCTCATATAGGGTCAAAAAGGTAAATCCATACTACTGCAGGGTCTAATTTATTATTTCTTAAATTTCTAGGGGTCTAACTACACATAACAGAGGGGTTTTCCTAATTTTTATTATGTCCAGGGGCTAAAACAAATTTTAACTGAATTTATACGAATTTTTGAAGTTCCAGGGGCTAGATCAGAAGTTTCCGGGGCTAGCTCATGTTTTCCGAGATTCCCAGGGGGTAGCGCGTAAGAATCCCGGCCTTTATAAAGCGGGGCTGATGTGGACCGTCTGATTTAAAATAGACGGCTCAGATTAGATCGCCGAACCGGTACGCCGCGTTTTAATTCTACCGTGCGATTTAAAATAGACGGCCCTCAAGGGGCCACGTCGCCCTGGCCGTGTGCGGGTGGCGCGCAGCGGCGGGAGGTGGCGATCTCGCCGGAGATCTTTGGGTTTTCGTCCAAACTTCCTAAAACCTGGATTTCTTGGCATAGAACGGTAGAGGGGAAGTCGGGGATCTCACCTCGGGGTTTTTCTTGAGCTTAGAGGCCCTGGAAGATGGTCGGCGGCGAGGTCCGAGATGAAATCACGGCGGTGCTCGCCGGAGCTGCGTCTAGAGTGCAAAACACCGGGTTTTCTTCACCTGCGTGACTCCCCGGAGGCGGTGGAACATGATCGGCGCGTTAGATCAGAAAACCCGAGCAAGGATCGAAAGAAAACGGTGATCGAAGCTTCGGTTCTCACCGGAGAGAAAAGTGGAGCGCGCTGGGGAATTCGGCGAGTTTCTTTGCGGGAATTTCACGAGGAGAGACGGCGGAGGATCGGTTTGGTTAAATAGCAGCGTCCGGGGCCGAAGATCAGGCTGGTGGCGCGAGTTTTCGGAGGTGGTTTGGATTCGGGTGTGGGGAAGAGTCCGGTCGGTTGGCGCGCGCGGGAGGTAGGAGATGACACGCGGGCCCCGCGTGTCAGTGAGAGGAAGAGAGGGGCGCGGGTTTGGGCTGGCGCGGGGAGATAGTGGGCCGGCTGCAGGATTTCGGCCCACTGGCCGGCTGGGGTTTTCTTTTTCTTTTTCTTTTTCCTTTTCTTTTCTGTTTTGATTTGATTTTGAATTCCAGTTTGAATTTAAATTTCTGCACCACATGCAATACGTCCAAAAATTTTTAAATTCCCCTCTTTAGTAGATTTTGGGGTGTTACCCTCACAGATCTTGCTCTCAACTTTGTCAACGAGCTTCTGGAAGTTTGCATAATCATTGTTGAGCAGTTGTACTTGGATCTCATTGTTCAATCCTCTCATGAACAAGTATTGCTTCCTTTGATCCGAGTTGACGTCTTCCGGAGCATACCTTGACAGCTGCGTGAACTTGTTGAGGTACTCATTCACGCTCTTCTTTCCTTGGCGGAGACCTCCGAACTCTTGCCTTTTAAGCATCATGACTCCAGCAGGGACGTACTGAGAGCGGAAACTCTCCTTGAATTCAGCCCAAGTGATTGTCTCCTGGTTGTCATGAGCATTGCAGAGAGCGTCCCACCAGTCAGCAGATGCTCCCATGAGTTGGTGCGATGCGAAGAGAACTTTCTCCTGATCATCGCACTGAACAATAGCAAACTTCTTTTCCATGGATTTCAACCAATCATCCGCCTCCATGGGATCATTAGCTTGTGCAAAAGTAGGCGGTCGAGTCCTCATGAACTCTCCCAATCTGTTGTGAGCCGGCAGTGGTGGCGGTGGTGGTGGTGGTGGGGGTGCAGGAACGGGGTTAGGATTGTAGTTGTTGTTGGCTTGCAGCTGTCCCAAAGTTTGTATCATAGTTTGCATGAGCTGGTTCTGCATAGACATCAACCGTTCAAGGTTGTTTGCATCAGCCCCGGGGTTAGCATTTTCAGGAACTTCAACGTTGCCATCCTCTTGTGGTTCATGGTTGCCATGAAAGTTCCTCCTTTGATGGCTGGTGTTTTCCCTCACCATCTGTGAGAGAGAGTTGAGTAGAATAGAGAATATAAGTTTAGATTGATCCCCCCAACTATATGCATCAAGGGTATGAACTAAATATCTTCTTTTATTAATTTCAGCCTATATGAGGATGTGAACACATGCCGAAGCATCTCACATCTCTCTACTATGTGTGGATGTGGACTTTTGTAGAAGCGTCCCACAAATCACACTAGCACACAAACACAAGCAATCATCACAAAAGTTCAACACACCACTCCCATTCACGCTACTACGATTTAAACTTTCCTATTACAGCTTATTCAATGGGAATCCTAAGCTTAAGCATGTGAACTGGTGCTGTTCCCGCCGTGTGACGGTGGTGGTCCATCGGACACCTCAATGGGGTTAAGTGCACTCCCACGTGGTGAACGAGTACTTATGCGTGTCGTACTCCGGATCACTGTCATCTATAAATAGGACATGAGAAACTTTAGAGAAGGAAGAAAATACTTCAAAACTTTAGAAGCTATGAAGCAAGAAAGCAAAAGTGGTGTTGTCCAACAGAAGAGAAAAGAGTGGCTGAAAATAGTACTTTGCGGTGGCTGAATTGACAAGAAAAGTGCAGCAGCAAGCAATTTTTGAAAATAGCAGTTTAGAGGGGTGTTCCTATGTGTTTTAGAGCGTCCATTCTACCTAGGCTTGCGTCCTACGGTCAACGTGGCTCTGATACCAATCTGCGACACTCGGTTCTGAAAACCGAACCAAGTTAATGCATATGTGTGCCCAGGATGTTCATCACACATACACATGTAATCCACAAACTGAATTCAGAATATAACCATGAATAAATAGGGTTTAAGTACTTTATTACATCGACTCATTGTCTCACTAATGAATCTCTAACTTATTCTTGCAGCGGAAATCTCTAAACGACAGCGGAAACAACTAAACAACAGCAGGCTCCATCTTCAACTCCACAGGCATGTTGACGTTATTTCGCACGCCTAGTACTCCACATGGTCCTCGAAGTACTATTCTCCTGTTGCTGATGTTTGTGTGATAATGCAAGGGTGAGTACATGTCGTACTCAGCAAGTGCAGGAAAAGTATGACATGTAGCTTACAACAAGATATGGAATAAAAAGGCTCATTGCAGCAAGCAAATTTTATTTCACAATCATGATAAAAACAGCAATTATTTCTAAGTGATATTTATCTCAATATAACCAAATAAAACAGCAAAATTCCTCCATCATGATTCATTATTTATCAAGTCTCAACCAACCATTAATCTTTCTCAAGTTCATCTCATGCTCATAAATATTCATAACCGTCTCATACTCATATAACCAAAACCAAATTTAATGTCGTGACTCAAAACAGTCCAAAAACCGTTCCCAATGACCATACCATAACCATACCGAACATCCATCCCATGTTTTCCCTCTAATCATGTGAGTTGGCCAGGTGCTTGTGACCGTAAGCACGGCTATCATGATAGTTTTACACTCTGCAGAGGTGGCACCAGTTTACCCACAAGTTCATGATTTCGTCACCCGTCGGCGACTGCAGAACCTCCATTATACCAGTGCACAACCGTCGGCGTATGGACAAGAGATCACAAAATAGCCTTTACAAAGGGGGCTACTAGATGTATGGACTCACTGAGGTTTCACCAGCAGGCTCAAATCACCATTCTCCCACCCACGGGCCCCCTCTTGTGCCATGCAGTTCCCAGTGCAGTCCTCTCTCGACTCCCATTCCCCGCGCCATCCACGGTCCATAACAAGCTAGCAACACACCTAATTAGTCAGCTGAGCCGCACCCATATTTGGCCTTGTGGTGGCACTGTTTTCTTGGCATGTGCTGGCATGAACCGGTTCTTAGATCTACGGCAAGTAAACCACCATCTCATTCAGCAACATCCACGAACCAAGCTTGCCTGGATCTCCCCCGATTCCATGCTCATTATCATCATCAAGTTCTAATCATCATCATTCATTTGAGTACAGTAGCTAACCATGTTTTAGTTCAGCTTCCCGTATCACGTAGATTAAGCGAAGCAAAAAAGAAAAACGACCATACCCGACTCATCAACTTTCCCGGCGACAAGGATGGTTAAACGAATCTAGTAAACTCCTATAAAACGGTGTCCCATCAAGTTGACTCAAGCATACGAGTTTTCGCAAACAAAACAGTTTCAAAACATGGGATCAATATGGTCAAGGGCACTTGCCTTGCTCCCGTGGTTCTTGTTGTCTGAGCGTCTCGAAGAATTGGTGCTGTAGTTCTTCGTAGATGGCTTCCTGAGCTCGTCCTTCTACTCACGACCATGCACATACAAAATTTACAGCAATCAAACATCATGCACAAACTTTACTCAAGATGCAATGGTGTAGATGAATGCAAATTCTATGGTGCCATTTTATTAAACCAGTTTGTACGTGTTCTTGCATGTTTTAATGGGCTTTCATGGGGTTTTATGACGAACAAGGGTGTTGGAATCAAGTATGGACGTGGTGATGATCTTGACTCAAGATCTAGATCAATCCCACCGTCAAAAACCGATCAAAACGTGATATGTCCACACGAAAAAGTTTTGGTTCGAAGGGAGCAAAGAAAACGGATGCGTAGAAAAAGCGACGATGTCGTAAGATGGGTAACAAAGACCTACCTCACTTCCCTTTGGTGGCAGGGTCTTCCTCCTAGCAATGGCAGCAGCGGGGGCTCACCGGCGACTGAACTCCGGCGAAGGGGGGGTTAACTCGGCGAGTTGGGGGCTAGGGCCTCCGACTCGCTGACTTGGGAGGAAGAAACAGGGAAAGGGTTACGGCCAAAGGGGGTTTGGGTTCTCTTTATAAGGGGAAAAAGAGGAGTCCTCCAATTGGAGCTCAAATAAGAGTCCTACTCAATTTTGGATCTCAACAAACTTATCTTTTCAGTTAGGTGCGGCAGAAATGTGGGGAAAATTTGGGGAAATTGTGTCGGTACCCTCTGACGGGGCCCGACCTCCAACACGGGGTCATGCCGCCTCGCCCGAGGAATCGCATTGGGTGGTGCCGTGTTATGCGGCACCCAACAGCACACATATAAGGAACACAGTATTACATAAACCAAAGCGGAAGCTTACAACTGTTCTTTGTAAATAATTTACATAAAATAGCTACAGCGGAAGTCTATAACCAGCTCACGTTGAATAACTACGAAGCACTCGAGAAGAGGTCCAGCCCGCGGACTCCTCTCGCTAGCAACACGAACACATGGCAGCGGCTAGGTTCTCCAAGTGTGACATGACTCGGAAGTTCCCAAGTCTCACCGGACAACCTTCTTTATAGCGTTGATGTTTACCTGCAAAACCACTTATATAGCAAGAGTGAGCACAAAGGCTCAGCAAGACTTAACCGTCTCTCCTAAGGCATGAAACTCTACATGAACGTAACCTAAGACCTATCCTGTAAATTGCGAAAAGACTCGCCTACGAGTTCATCCTTAACTTTCAGATTTTAGCCATAATAGTAGTGACCTTGCGCCCAGCAACATTGGAACTCCACAATCAAACAAGAAACGCTTCATTCCAATGTTACTCGTCCCAAGGTGGAAAATAACTTTATTTCGCTCTATCTCTACTTCAAACATGGTTTTCAAGCAATTTACAATTATCATAACAGCATTTAAAACTTTGCAAACTATTTCCACACAACTTGATTAACTACATCACAACACAGGGAGCAAGCGGTAATCAATAACCACGATGGACGGTGATTCGAATCAAACACTACCCGGATAACTCGACACATACGCCCGCCTCTGAAGACCCAACTCTGGGGTCCTTCATTACGTCGTATGTGGCAACCTTTCTCAGGACACTAAACTGTAGAACCGGTCGCGCCATCTCGGGCTCATAGGTCTAACGAGACGATGTGGTATGCCTCTACAATCCAGTGAACCTGGTACACCGGTTTCCTGATTCCCATATGTCAGTAAGCATCCGGTACACAACTCAATACCTGCTCCTGGGTGCCGCACACGCATCGGTCCTTAACCGACACAGGCAGAGCTACTCGACCAAGACCTCGTCTTGTCGCTGCCTAACCCTCCTGCCCGGTCTCATCTTTAGAAATGTAAATTTTAGTTTGCCCTCTTTTCCATCTACACCCAGGTAGTCCCGTCTATAGCTCGCGAGTAGATTCCAACTACTCGTCTTCTACCGGATGCCCTAGTCTATTTAGCATGGCCTTATTCTACAGCGATGACACAAAGCTACCCTTGACCTCAGGGTTCATGTTTGGTTATGCAAGTGGAGTATCAACATCCTTGACCTAATGCACATAAAAACCTCGACCAAATGTAGTGAACAAAGGGAAAACTTTAAAAACAACTTAAGTGCAAACCGGGGCTTGCCTTGGTTTTGCAGGTGACTTAAGTCAGATAATATGAAGGTAGTTGCTGATGATGACTTGAGGCTTAATCCCTGCCTTCTTGCTCCTTGATCCAAGCTCAACTTCTTCTTTACTTATCCACGTTTAATCACTACACGTTATGAAGATGCATACATGTTCAATTGTAAAACATTTGCTAACAAGTGCTAAGGACAAGTTTTTAAAACTGGAACTCTGTTTAAGAATTTAAAAAGAAACTGGGGGTGGTGGTTTGGGTGTGTGTTTAAGCACTATCGTCAAGTGAGAAGTGAGGTTCATCACTTGGGTGGGGGATCAACTAATGGTTGAACAGAACACTAATGATCCAGGGCTCCAATGGAGCTGGGAATTTTCTTGGAGTTCCTTGTCACAAGAAAGTTATCTGGACCAAAATTCAGAACATTTCACTAAGTGGATCACCCAGAACAATTCCCTAAGCCTTTAGGCAAAGAGGAATTAATTCTGAATAAATTTGCACTTTCATGCAAATTTAAGTGAACTACAATTTCAAGCATAGTTCAGAGAGTATGCCTGAATTTTCCTAGGATTTTTGGAGCTAAGGAATGGCTAGAACCTAATTTCCAAGTTTTGGAAATTCTCTGAAAATGTTTCTGTATTTATTGGAATACAGAACTTGGAGTTAGAATTACCCTAAATGAATCAACTCCAAATGAGCTGAAACTTTTGCAGGGTTCTCCTAAAATCCTAAAGAATATCATGGCAAAATTTGGGGAATTTTGGATGAACCAAACTCCCTCTAAAATTCTTTTGCTGAAAAGCTTTAAAGAATGTTCCAGAATTTTCTATTGGTTTTCATGCAAATTGGGTTGCATATTTGGATAGAGCATTTCATCCTGAATCCAACCCAATTTGAATTACTAAATTTGGAGCTTCCTAGCAAAAGTTATGCATTTTACAAGTTTGAACAACTCTCTGTTTGAATTTAAACAGCACAGTCACACGTGGGGACCACGGGTCAGGTGCTTCTTCAACCTCCCGCCAGAGCCCGCGGGTGCACACCGGCAGAAAACTTGGCATGGCTCGTTCTTTTTCATTTCTCCACCAAATGAGCTCCGGTTTCGCCCTACATGCTCCTGGGAACGTGGCGCAGCTGCCGAGCAAGGTTTCCCCGCGTGAAAACGGCTGTAGGTGGGTCGGCACCGGCAGGGCGGCTCGGGAGCTCGACATGGACGCGTTCCCTCATGTCCAAGGCATCTCCTGGCGAGCTACGATGTCCTACAGCATCCCTATGGGTCTAGGAACATGGAACGGAGATCAAATCGTGCAGAACATGGCTGCAAACTAGTCGTCACCGTGGACCATGGCAGTTTTGGCCGCCAGCGGCGATTTCTCGTCACCCGGGGCATAGGAGGGTCGGTTTGCTTCGTGCTTCGGCGTGGGAGGGCGCTGGGGCATCTAGTTGCTGTGGTTTGAATTGTAGAACGAATGATCAAGCGATTGGAGCTAATTTCAGAAATTTGCTGAGGTCGGTCCTTCTTGTGCGCCGGCGCCAAAAATGAAATTCCGGCTAGCCGGCGTCGGGGACGAGCAAGAGGACCATGGGAGGAGTAGCTAGACATGGTGGTGCACCTCTGTGAGCTCTTGAACGCGACGGAGAGGCTTCGGACAGGCCGGACGATAAGGATCAGTGAAAGCCTGCTACCTGTCTTGCTGATGAAAGAACTGGTCAGCACCGCTTGGAGAAGGCCGGGGTGAGCTGCAGATATGTTGGGGAGGTAGAGGAGGCTCCGGTGCTGCTGTTTGATGGCTCCACAGGGCGCCAAACCTGCTGGACGCAGCACTGCTGTGAGGCAGAGAAGGCGGGAGCTAAGGTTGCTGTTCTCGGGTGATGTTGGTGAGGAGGAAGGAAAGCACGAGTGGTTTGCCTGTGGAGACGAGGATTACACCGAAGGAATTCCCACCCACTGCTTCCAACGTGTTGTGAAGAGCAGGAGGTGGAGGCAACAGCAGCTCGGTGGCGCGCTGCAGCGTGTTGGCTTCAGGCTAGGTCTGAACAGAGCAACAGGTTTGCTTCGGTTGAAAGTCTTCTCCATTTTCAGTCCATGACATGTGGGTCCCACAGATCCTCTCCTCCATAAGATCTCCAAATTTTGACAAATTGCAAATTCAGCTATGAGGAATTCAAATTAAAATTCCATTTTGCCATTTGACAATTTATGCCACAGTTTCAAATTTGAATTCAAATTTGGAATAAATTTACAAGCCCCTTTGATATACCTATCAAAGCACCTCCAAATTTGCTCAAAATTTGCCTCCTTCATAATTTGGACCTGGAGAGTTTGAATATGCCCTCTGATCTTTGAGTTGGTGATTGCAAATACCACTTCTTAAACAACAGTTTGAAATTTTCCTCTTTCGAAAATGCCCTTCTTCTTTTTGAAGTGACCCTCTTAATTCAAACTGAATTCAAAGTTTTATTGCACATGCCAACACTTTCATGAGTAGACAAAAGTTTTTGTAAGTCCCATTTCCTGTAATAAACTAAACTTTATTCATAGCTCAAGTTTTCTATTTACAAGTTTAGAACTTTTACATTCCTCCCCCCTTAAAAAGAATCTCGTCCCGAGATTCATGATTAAGGACAACGTGGAGAGGACAACTACTACATATAAGCCTCTAACAACTCCGGATGATTGCGTTGCAAATACTCCTCGCTTTCCCATGTAGCCTCGTCGGACGTGTGATTCTCCCATAGCACCTTGAAAAATCGCAGCGTCCGGTTTCTGGTCTCGTGAGTCTTTTCATCAATTATCCCGGTTGGATGCTCAACATAAGTGAGGTCCGGCTTCAAATCTGCTATGTCTCCCGTGAGAATCTCGGTTGGAACTTTCAAACACTTCTGCAACTGAGATATGTGGAAGATTTTATGAACTCCGGCTAAGGTTGCCGGCAGCTCCAAACGGTATGCCACGGGTCCACACCTTTCAATGATGGTGAAGGGACCGATAAAACGTGGAGCTAATTTTCATTTCACTCCGAATCGGTGAATGCCCTTCATAGGAGATACGCGGAGGTATACGTGGTCCCCAACTTGAAATTCCAGAGGACGACGCCTCTTATCTGCATAGCTCTTTTGTCTGGACTGAGCGGCTTTAAGATTTGCTTGAATAAGCCTTACCCGTTCTTCTGCCTCATTCACGAGATCAATCCCGTAAATAACTCTCTCGCCGGATTCACACCAGTTCAAGGGTGTGCGGCACTTCCGGCCGTAGAGAGCTTCATAAGGTGCCATTTTGATACTTGATTGATACCCGTTGTTATATGAGAACTCTGCCAACGGTAAGTGATCATCCCAGCTCTTACCGTGGTGGATGGCACATGCTCTCAGCATATCTTCAAGTATTTGATTCACCCTCTCTGTTTGCCCATCGGTTTGAGGGTGATACGCAGAGCTTCGAATCAATTTGGTTCCCAAGGATGCGTGTAGCTGCTCCCATAAACGAGCAACAAACAACGCGCCTCGATCGGAGATAATCGTCCGGGGAACTCCATGTAGGCACAAGATCCGTGCTATTATAACTCCGCATACTGCTTGGCGGTGTATCTGGTATGCACGGGAATGAAGCGTGCCGATTTGGTCAACCGGTCCACGATTACCCAAATCGAGTCGTGGTGGTGGGAGGTCATCGGCAACCCAACGATGAAATCCAAACTCAAGTCTTCCCACTTCCATGCCGGTATTTGTAGCGGTTGCAGCATGCCCGACTTCTTTACGTGGTCGGCCTTAATTCTTCGACACGTATCACATTCTGAAATGTATTTTGCAACTTCACGTTTCATACGTGTCCACCAAAACTTCTTCCGGAGGTCTTGGTACATTTTATTGCCACCAGGATGAATAGAAAATTTGGATAAGTGAGCCTCATCCAAAATCTTCTTCCGCAGCCTCATATTACGGGGTACGACTATCCGGTCTTTGAACCATAGGGTGTCTTCATCATCTAACCGGAAACATTTCATCTCCCCGTTCTTCAACCTCCTTTTGATATGAGCCATGCCCTTGTCTTGCTTTTGATCTTTCATAACCTCCTCTCTTATTGTGGGTATGAGAGCTAGATTATGTAAAGCTCCATATGGAAACAAGTAGAGACTTGGTTCTTCCTCTTCTATTGGTGTAATGGTCAGATTATGAATATGAGACTTCCGGCTGAGTGCATCAGCAACCACATTTGCCTTGCCCGGATGATAATGAATTTCAATCTCATAGTCCTTGATCAGCTCCAACCATCGCCGTTGCCGCATATTCAACTCCTTTTGAGTGAATATGTACTTCAAGCTTTTGTGGTCGGTGTAGAGATGAACCAGATTTCCCAATAGGTAATGTCTCCACATCTTCAAAGCTAATACCACGGCAGCAAGCTCGAGATCATGAGTTGGATAATGTTGCTCATGATTCCGTAACTGCCGTGATCCATAAGCGACCACACGTCCTCCTTGCATTAGTACACAACCAAGTCCGATGCCAGATGCATCACAATAAACATCAAAGGGCTTGGTTGTATCCAGTTGAGCTAGAACCGGGGCTGTTGTGAGGTGTTTCACCAACGCTTGAAAAGCTTCCTCACATGGATTGCTCCAATCATATTTGATGCCCTTTTTCAGTAGCTCAGTCATAGGTTTGCAGATTTTTGAGAAGCTCGGGATGAACCTCCGGTAATATCCCGCCAAACCCAAGAAGCTACGAACTTCATGGACTGATGTTGGAGACTTCCACTTCAGCACTTGTTCAATCTTGCTTGGATCAACAGCAATGCCTTCTTCTGAAATAATGTGTTCAAGAAACGGCACTTGGTTGATCCAGAATTCACATTTACTAAACTTTGCATAGAGCTTGTGATCTCTCAGTCGTTGGAGCACAATATGCAAATGTTTAGCGTGTTCCTCTTCCGATTTGGAATAGACCAAGATGTCGTCGATGAATACCATGACGAACTGATCCAGCTCCGGCATGAACACCGAGTTCATAAGATACATAAAGTGGGCCGGAGCATTGGTCAACCCAAATGACATGACAAGATACTCATAGAGTCCGTATCTTGTCGAGAATGCTATTTTCGGGACATCTTCCACTCGAATCTTGATTTGATGATATCCCGACCTTAAGTCCATCTTAGAAAAGACTTTAGCACCCACTAGCTGATCGAAGAGGATATCAATTCTTGGTAGTGGATACTTGTTCTTTATGGTCACAGCATTCAAAGGACGATAATCGACGCATAGCCTCAGCGTATCATCCTTCTTCTTCACAAATAAAGCTGAGCAACCCCATGGTGATGAACTTGGATGAATAAACCCCTTGTCCATCAGATCCTTGAGTTGCTCCTTCAGCTCGGCTAATTCGTTCGGAGCCATTTTGTATGGTCTCCGAGAGATTGGCGTAGTTCCCGACATCAATTCTATTTTGAATTCCACCTCGCGCTCAGGTGGTAAGCCTGGAAGATCTTCGGGAAACACGTCCGGATATTCACGGACTACCGGAATGTCTTCTAACTTGCACGCCTCAGCATTAGATACTTCCGGGTCTTTGGAAATCGCTTCGCCGAGGTACAATGTTTGACGTCCGTCAAGTGGAGAGTCCAAGTGAACACTCCTATTCTCGATGTCCAGAACAGCCTTCTGGAAGGTCAACCATGATATTCCCAATATGGCATTGATTCCTTGGTATTCGAGAATGATGAGGGTGGTAGGATAAATATTTCCACCCAAACAAAGTGGTGCTCGTGAAACGACTTCATTAGTTGATATGTCTCCACCTGGCGAATGAATAAGGTAAGAACCTTTGGTGATAGTGGTGGAGATCTGATCCCGGATCACCGTTGCCCTGCTAATGAAGTTATGTGTCGCACCAGAGTCGAATAAAATGACAACCGGCTTGTCATTTAAGGTGAACCCGCTGGCAAGAACAGGTCCTCCCTTTGGCAGATCATCGACTGAAACATAATTGACTGTTCCCAATTTTGACATAGCTTTTCTGGGCTGCCCAAGATCACTTTTTGGAACTGGACCCGCAGACACAATGTTACTGCTCGGTTCAGTTGCTTCATTGGCGTTGAGCTCGTTGTCAACATGAAGTGGGACAGCACTCGGTTCAACTGAGAAATCACCTTGTTCATCTTCAGCCTCTTGAGGGTAATAATATTCTAGTGCACCTTGTTGATACTGGGGTGCATAAGAAATAAGTTGCTGCTGCGGTGGAGGTGAATAAGACCTCTGTGGAGTAGAAGAGTCGTCACACTCCCAGAATGATTGCACCTCTTGTGGAATCACTCGACCGGAAGGTGAACGGATTACCAACCGATACTTCTGAGGTAGACGATTGTCTTCATCTTGTGATGAGTCCCTCTCCCTCTTTTCTTTGAGGTAGAGGTTGGAATAATATTCTTGAGCGATAGCACAGCTCACAAACTCATCAAAATTCTCTTGGCTAACTTGAGCCAATTCACATCGCAGCCTAGCAGTCAGCCCTCGATAAAAATGATAACCCCTCATGGATGGTGATTTCACATAGTCAGGGACATATTGAGCTAAGCGATTGAATTCCTTCGCATACTCAATAACACTCATGTCCCCTTGCTTCAGACTCCAAAACTCATCCAGACTGGTTTGCATTATGCCCGCAGGGATGAAACGAGCACGAAATGCAGCCTGAAACTCCGCCCATGTGACACGATGCCCTGCTGGTTGAACAGCAAGGTACTCTGCCCACCATGCTCCAGCAAAGCCGTGAAGCTGTTGAGCAGCATATAGAGTCTTTGAGAATTCGTCACATCGGATCAACCCAAGATTGGACTCAATGACACGTAACCAGTGATTTGCTTCACAATGGTCAGCCGCCTCGGAGAATACCGGCGGCTGTGTCGCCAAGAAATCCAGATACGTGCTCTTGGTTGGCATGTAACATTGAGCTTCTCGATCTATGCCTTGCTGAACTAGAGTTTGGAGAGTTTCATTCATCTTCGCCATAATTTCAGCCAATCCGGTTGGCGATGGCTCTTGTGATGAAGTCGAGTCATTCCCACCTTGACTGGAACCTCCAATCTCCATTTGAGGATGTGCGCGTACCATACTGCACGAAACAAAATTTTGAGCCAATCAAAATTCTATCTCAGTAGTAAGTAAAGATAAGTAAAACATGAACATGTCATGAACTTTATGAAAGCATAACCACATTCATGTTTAAACAAATCTTATGTACGCTAAGCTAATCAGCGGGACTACCCTGACCAGCTCACACAAACTCCAAATTTTACTCAAGTTATCAACAAATTCTTTACTCGAGTTCAATACCAAAGTTGTAGTAAACTTCAGTATCTCTCCAACGAGTATTCATAGGCTCCTTAAGGGTTTTTCTACAGGAAGTTATGGCTTAAAAACAGAAAGGTCCAGAGAGGTTTCTGGTACTGTCCTGGTTCTGAACAGTTTGCCTTCAACTGGGCTTTTCACCAATTTAACTTGTGATTCTGCTCTGGAGGTATACAAATAAATTGTAGAGCACTTGAAAATCTTTCCAGGACTGTATCATACACCTTGATTGGTTAAATATAGTCAGAGTTATGCTCTTTCAAAGTCCAGCAAGAATTCCTGCCAGAAACAGAGCACTCTGTTTTTGAAAACTTTGACACCTAGTTATACTCTCATTTGAATCTTAGCTCAAAATAAGAGTTCAGTAGCTACTACTTGTTTCAAACTTCCATTTTTAGTTGAAAGTTAGTTCATGAATCATTTCTTCATAGAGAAGAGGTTATTAAGTGTAGTACGGTGTCGATGCACCGTAAGAAACATTCGGTACTACGTAGCCTCACCAAAATAAAAATCCTAACCCGGATTATACCAGCATATCCGTTTTATCAGTGGCACTAAGACGGTCTCTCGCACACGTGTACTACACGGGATAAGTACGTGGTTAGTACCTGCAGAAGATCACTCAATAGTGTTGCACTCAAAGGTTATTTCATTTCAGGCAGTTCCATAATTGAAAGTAAATACAAACGCCCGTATCATTGTCATACGGCCGTCCTTGAGTTAAGTCACATCTCAAGGTACGTGATCGTGTTTCAACACCACACGACGGGGAACCCAAGTATGTCATGAACGGGTCGTCACGGTTGGGAATGTTATCAACCCAACGGATACCACCTACTGCCCTACAGGGCACGCCGATGGCAAGCGCTGCGTATGTCCTCCTGGGCTATTTCCAGACGAACACACTATCGCGTTACTGACCACATGATGGGGTCTCCACTTACTTGCCTAATGCACGCTAGGGATCAGCGTTTCATATGAACTCAGGAACATGAAGAGTCCAAGAGTTTCATATTAACATCTCACACCAAGCTGTGAGATCTAACCCTGAACCACTTTCCTCGTCAGGGGAGCTAACCGAAATTGATCCGCTTTCGGTGGCGTTCCTTACCATTCTTACCAGGATGTAGGTGCGTCGTTACATAATGAAATCTCAGAATTAAAACACATATGTTAGTCTTGCCACTTTAAGTAACTATACTACTATAGTCCTTATGTGGCCTAATATCGTTTCCTCACCGTATCCTAAGTTTTGGTCGTAATACGCTCCTTATTCTGTGCGCTATTACCAATGCGGCTCTGATACCACGCTGATGGGGCCTGACCTCCAACACGGGGTCGTGCCGCCTCGCCCGAGGAATCGCATTGGGTGGTGCCGTGTTATGCGGCACCCAACAGCACACATATAAGGAACACAGTATTACATAAACCAAAGCGGAAGCTTACAACTGTTCTTTGTAAATAATTTACATAAAATAGCTACAGCGGAAGTCTATAACCAGCTCACGTTGAATAACTACGAAGCACTCAAGAAGAGGTCCAGCCCGCGGACTCCTCTCGCTAGCAACACGAAGACATGGCAGCGGCTAGGTTCTCCAAGTGTGACATGACTCGGAAGTTCCCGAGTCTCACCGGACAACCTTCTTTATAGCGTTGATGTTTACCTGCAAAACCACTTATATAGCAAGACTGAGCACAAAGGCTCAGCAAGACTTAACCTTCTCTCCTAAGGCATGAAACTCTACATGAACGTAACCTAAGACCTATCCTGTAAATTGCGAAAAGACTCACCTACGAGTTCATTCTTAACTTTCAGATTTTAGCCATAATAGTAGTGACCTTGCGCCCAGCAACATTGGAACTCCACAATCAAACAAGAAATGCTTCATTCAAATGTTACTCGTCCCAAGGTGGAAAATAACTTTAGTTCGCTCTATCTCTACTTCAAACATGGTTTTCAAGCAATTTACAATTATCATAACAGCATTTAAAACTTTGCAAACTATCTCCACACAACTTGATTAACTACGTCACAACACAGGGAGCAAGCGGTAATCAATAACCACGATGGACGGTGATTTGAATCAAACATTACCCGGATAACTCGACACATACGCCCGCCTCTGAAGACCCAACTCTGGGGTCCTTCATTACGTCTTATGTGGCAACCTTTCTCAGGACACTAAACTGTAGAACCGGTCGCGCCGTCTCGGGCTCATAGGTCTAACGAGACGATGTGGTATGCCTTTACAATCAAGTGAACCTGGTACATCGGTTTCCTGATTCCCAAATGTCAGTAAGCATCCGGTACACAACTCAATACCTGCTCCTGGGTGCCGCACACGCATCGGTCCTTAACCGACACAGGCAGAGCTACTCGATCAAGACCTCGTCTTGTCGCTGCCTAACCCTCCTGCCCGGTCTCATCTTTAGAAATGTAAATTTTAGTTTGCCCTCTTTTCCATCTACACCCAGGTAGTCCCGTCTATAGCTCGCGAGTAGATTCCAACTACTCGTCTTCTACCGGATGCCCTAGTCTATTTAGCATGGCCTTATTCTACAGCGATGACACAAAGCTACCCTTGACCTCAGGGTTCATGTTTGGTTATGCAAGTGGAGTATCAACATCCTTGACCTAATGCACATACAAACCTTGATCAAATGTAGTGAACAAAGGGAAAACATTAAAAACAACTTAAGTGCAAACCGGGGCTTGCCTTGGTTTTGCAGGTGACTTAAGTCAGATAAGATGAAGTTAGTTGCTGATGATGACTTGAGGCTTAATCCCTGCCTTCTTGCTCCTTGATCCAAGCTCAACTTCTTCTTTACTTATCCACGTTTAATCACTACACGTTATGAAGATGCATACATGTTTAATTGTAAAACATTTGCTGACAAGTGCTAAGGACAAGTTTTTAAAACTGGAACTCTGTTTAAGAATTTAAAAAGAAACTGGGGGTGGTGGTTTGGGTGTGTGTTTAAGCACTATCATCAAGTGAGAAGTGAGGTTCATCACTTGGGTGGGGGATCAACTAATGGTTGAACAGAACACTAATGATCCAGGGCTCCAATGGAGCTGGGAATTTTTTTGGGAGTTCCTTGTCACATGAAAGTTCTCTGGACCAAAATTCAGAACATTTCACTAAGTGGATCACCCAGAACAATTGCCTAAGCCTTTAGGCAAAGAGGAATTAATTCTGAATAAATTTGCACTTTCATGCAAATTTAAGTGAACTACAATTTCAAGCATAGTTCAGAGAGTATGCCTGAATTTTCCTAGGATTTTTGGAGCTAAGGAATGGCTAGAACCGAATTTCCAAGTTTTGGAAATTCTCTGAAAATGTTTCTGTATTTATTGGAATACAGAACTTGGAGTTAGAATTACCCTAAATGAATCAACTCCAAATGAGCTGAAACTTTTACAGGGTCTCCTAAAATCCTAAAGAATATCCTGGCAAAATTTGGGGAATTTTGGATGAACCAAACTCCCTCTAAATTCTTTTGCTGAAAACCTTTAAAGAATGTTCCAGAACTTTCTATTGGTTTTCTTGCAAATTGGGTTGCATATTTGGATAGAGCATTTCATCCTGAATCCAACCCAATTTGAATTACTAAATTTGGAGCTTCCTAGCAAAAGTTATGCATTTTACAAGTTTGAACAACTCTCTGTTTGAATTTAAACAGCACAGTCACACGTGGGGCCCACGGGTCAGGTGCTTCTTCAACCTCCCGCCAGAGCCCGCGGGTGCACACCGGCAGAAAACTTGGCATGGCTCATTCTCTCTCATTTCTCCACCAAATGAGCTCCGGTTTCGCCCTACATGCTCCTGGGAACGTGGCGCAGCTGCCGGGCAAGGTTTCCCTGCGTGAAAACGGCTGTAGGTGGGTCGGCACCGGCAGGGCGGCTCGGGAGCTCGACATGGACGCGTTCCCGCGTGTCCAAGGCATCTCCCGGCGAGCTACGATGTCCTACATCATCCCTATGGGTCTAGGAACATGGAACGGAGATCAAATCGTGCAGAACATGGCTGCAAACTAGTCGTCACCGTGGACCATGGCAGTTTTGGCCGCCGGCGGCGATTTCTCGTCACCCGGGGCATAGGAGGGTCGGTTTGCTTCGTGCTTTGGTGTGGGAGGGCGCTGGGGCATCTAGTTGCTGTGGTTTGAATTGTAGAACGAATGATCAAGCGATTGGAGCTAATTTCAGAAATTTGCTGAGGTCGGTCCTTCATGTGCGCCGGCGCCAAAAATGAAATTCCGGCTAGCCGGCGTCGGGGACGAGCAAGAGGACCATGGGAGGAGTAGCTAGACATGGTGGTGCACCTCTGTGAGCTCTTGAACGCGACGGAGAGGCTACGGACAGGCCGGACGACGAGGATCAGTGAAAGCCTGCTAGCTCTGTCTTGCTGATGAAAGAACTGGTCAGCACCGCTTGGAGAAGGCCGGGGTGAGCTGCAGATATGTTGGGGAAGTAGAGGAGGCTCCGGCGCTGCTGTTTGATGGCTCCACAGGGCGTCAAACCTGCTGGACGCAGCACTGCTGTGAGGCAGAGAAGACGGGAGCTAAGGTTGCTGTTCTCGGGTGATGTTGGTGAGGAGGAAGGAAAGCACGAGTGGCTTGCCTGTGGAGACGAGGATTACACCGAAGGAATTCCCACCCACTGCTTCCAACGTGTTGTGAAGAGCAGGAGGTGGAGGCAACAGCAGCTCATTGGCGCGCTGCAGCGTGTTGGCTTCAGGCTCGGTCAGAACAGAGCAACAGGTTTGCTTCGGTTGAAAGTCTTCTCCATTTTCAGTCCATGACATGTGGGTCCCACAGATCCTCTCCTCCAAAAGATCTCCAAATTTTGACAAATTGCAAATTCAGCTATGAGGAATTCAAATTAAAATTCCATTTTGCCATTTGACAATTTATGCCAAAGTTTCAAATTTGAATTCAAATTTGGAATAAATTTACAAGCTCCTTTGATATACCTATCAAAGCACCTCCAAATTTGCTCAAAATTTGCCTCCTTCATAATTTGGACCTGGAGAGTTTGAATATGCCCTCGGATCTTTGAGTTGGTCATTGCAAATACCACTTCTTAAACAACAGTTTGAAATTTTCCTCTTTTGAAAATGCCCTTCTTCTTTTTGAAGTGACCCTCTTAATTCAAACTGAATTCAAAGTTTTGTTGCACATGCCAACACTTTCATCAGTAGACAAAAGTTTTTGTAAGTCCCATTTCCTGTAAAACTTTATTCATAGCTCAAGTTTTCTATTTACAAGTTTTGGAACTTTTGCACCCTCAGTACCGGGTACCCCTGCGCACAATAGAAAAACCGCCTAGTGACCTCGCCCCCTCGCAGGGTTGAGCTCCGAAAGTGCCACGTGCCCAGAGGGGCCAGGCCACCCTCCTCGTCAGAGGCAAGCTCCGGGCCTGCCACGCGGCCAGCGAAGCCGGGCCTCGCCCCCTCCGCAAGGGCGAGCCCGAGAGCGCCATGTGTCCAGCGGGGCCGGGCCACCCTTCTCCTCAGAGGGGAGCCCCGGGACTGCCACGTGTCCAGCGGTGCCAGACCTCCCCTCTCCTTAGAGGCGAGCTCCGAGGGCGCCACGTGTCCAGCGGTGCCGGACCTCCCCTCTCCTCAGAGGTGAGCCCCGGGCCTGCCACGTGTCCAGCGGTGCCGGACCTCCCCTCTCCTCAGAGGCGAGCTCCGAGGGCGCCACATGTCTAGTGGTCCTGGACCTCCCCTCTCCTCAGAGGCAAGCTCTGAGGGCGCCACATGTCCAGCGGGGCCGGACCTCACCCATTCCGCAGGGGTGAGCTCCGAAGGCGCCATGTGTCCAGCGGCCCGAGGAAGTGTCGACAGCGCACTTCGACAAATTGGAATTGGCTCATTTCAGCTATCTTTTTCCCATTCCCCATCATTTTTATGATTTCTTCTCCATTTATACGGTTTTTCTCTATTTCTACTTCTTTTATAATGTTTCTTTATATGAAAAATGTATGCAATGCACGGAAATGAATTTGAGTGTGTTACAGTTGTGCTTATTTAACCAGTCCATTCCAAGTATTATGTCAATCCCTTGGGAATCCAAGACAATAAGGTTGGCAAAAAAGTCTACCCCCTTATTTTAAGGCTTACTTTCGGACATACTATATTTGTAGGATCTAGAATTCAGATTTGAAAGAAGCGATTTCCCAACTATATGCATCAAGGTGTATGAACTAAGCAACTTCTTTCATAAATATCAGCCTATATGAGAATGTGAACAAGTGCCGAAACATCTCACATCTCTCCACTATGTGTGGATGTGGACATTCGCCGAAGCGTCCCACAACTCACACCAAGCACACAAACACAAGCAATCACCATAAAAATTTCTGTACACCACTCTTATTTGACCTACTGCGATCTAAACGTTCCTATTACAGCTTTATTAAATGGGAAACTTAAACTTAATTGTGAGAACCGGTGCTGTTCTCGCTGTGTGGCGTGGGTGGTCCATACATGGGCGCACGCCATGGTGAGTCAGCAGTCCATGTAGGGATAGATGATGCTGGTGCTCCATTTGCTCCCGTGTTGGCACAAGTGTCCTTTTGTTTTCCCAGCAAGTACAGCTTCTTGCGGAGGTAACAGATCTCTTCTTGTGCGCTTGCATAACGGTTTCCTAACTCCATGAGCAACCTCTGAGACTTGTCAGCTGCTTGTGGGTTGGAAAGATCTCCTCCATGGGGTCCAATGATCTCCCTTGTACCACTCTTCCGATACGGGTGCAGCCCGAAAGTAGTGTTCTCAAGCTGCTCACGGAAGGCGTAGCACAGTCCGGTGAGTGCATCCCATGCGGCATCATCAATAGCTTCTGCCCTTGTAGCTCTCCATGTAGGTGTGAAGTGCCATGTGACACCCTACCGTTAGATAGGATGGTTACCTCAGCCTTCCACTCTTTATGTCCGAGACGAGTGACTTTCTTGAGGAGATACTCCGGGTATAAGCTGCAGCTCCAGAAACTCTTTAACCTCCTTGGATATGTGTCCTCCTTCCATCCCATCGGACTGGAATTCTTGAATTGAATGGTTGGCCCATTCATCACCTTCATTCTCGGCCTCAGCAGGGGTGGCTCCTCTTCGGATCCATCTCCTTCTGACATAGCTTCTTGAGGCTCCGCTGGTTGTAAGCCCGCGTGAAATTTCTCCTGATATGCGTACCAATGCTGCTCTTGTGGATCATCTTCCATGTCGTCTTCGATTGGTTCTACTTCTTCCAGATCCTCTTCCTCATGCATAGAGCTACTGACCTCATCTTCCTCATGGGGTTTCATCTTCACCTCCTCCCAATATGGTCCATCGGACACATCAATGGGGTTAAGTGCACTCCCAAGTGGTGGTGGACGAGTCCTTATGCGTGCTGTGCTCCTAGTCACCGGCATATATAAATAAGACATGATAAACTTTAGAGAAGAAGAAAATAACTCCAAAACTTCAGAAGCTATGAAGCAAGAAAACAAGAGTGTTTCTGTCCAAAAGAAAAGAAAATGAGGGGCTGAAAATAGCACTTTGCGGTGGCTGAATTTACAAGTAAAGTACAGCAGCAAGAAAATTTTCGAAAATAGAAGTTTAGAGGGGTGTTCCTATGTGTTTTAGGGTGTCCATTCTACCTAGGCTTGCGTCCTACGGTCAACGTGGCTCTGATACCAATTTGTGACACCCGGTTCGTAAAAATGAACCAAGTGAATGCGTATGTGTGCCCAGGAAGTTCATCACACATACACATGTATTCCACAAACTTAAATTCAGAATATAACCATGTACGAATAGTGTTTAAGTACTTTATTACAATGACTCAATGTCTCACTCATGAATATCCAACTTATTTAGCAGCGGAAGACTCTAAACGACAACGGAAAATGGCTAAGACAGCAGGCTCCAACTTCAACTCCACAAGCATGTTGACGGTAGTGTGCACGCCTAGTACTTCACTTGTTCCTCAATATATTGTTCTCCTGTAGCTGATGTATATGTGGGAATGCAAGGGTGAGTACATGTCGTACTCAGCAAGTGCGGGAAAAGTATGACATGTAGCTTACAACAACGTATTGAAATAAAGAGGTTCATTACAGCAAGCAAATTTTATTTCACAAACACGGTAAAAACAGCAACTATTTCTAGGTGAGTTTAATTCTGTAGGATCGAAGAACACGTGAAAAGCTACCAGAGGGGGGTGAATGGTAGATTAAAACTTTTCGCAGCGGAAACAACAAAAACCCCTCAGCAAAAAATCAATCGGTTAAAGAAACCGTGTGTGCAAGTGTTTTCAAACGTGTTCAACTGTGACAAATCAAGTAGAGAGGTAGAGAATCAAGTCACATATCTAATGCAACAAGAATCACTTGAAAACACGAAGTAAAACTTGAGATACGTTCAAAACATTAAACGAAGATCAATCTGTTCTACCCGATATAAAACAGATCTGCAATGCTGCAAAGAAACTCGTGTATCTCAAAAACTACAGATCCGAAGCTCGTGAAAATTTCACAGATGATAGATAATTGAGTTGTGAAGACAACCCAAAAAGAATCACGTCAATCGGATCTGTAAAACTCGAGTTATGAATGAAACTCCGAAGAAACGTCGGTCTGTCCAGAAACTCGGCGAGAAAGACGACGAAAAACAAGTCGGACGAACAAGGCACAAAAGCTCCTCGAAACTATGAACTTTATTCAATAGAAACACAAGAGGAACAGCCCAAAGTCGTGCACCCACGAGACTTGGCCCCCCTTGCTTATATAACCAGCCCTAAGGCCAACTCAACTCAAACTAGGACTCCTACTCCTCCTTGGATTCAAACTGTAACTTTCCAATACTGCTCAAGACTCTTCTATACGCAGATAGAAGCAATCTTAAGACTTCCAAACACCTTAGGAACGTCCCAAACATTCCTAAAATAACTCAAATTCGTGACCCAAACGAAATCCTATCATAACCAACTCAAAACTTTCCATATTTGAGCCAAACACGACTCAGCCGCAGCCTGAGTCCATAACCTAGTCGGTTGAACCTTTCCGACCAATTCTTTACGTCCACATCTCTTCATCACGCCTTGGAACAATGTTGCCACGTCCATGCACTCCTTGAACACGTGCAAACACCTTCCAACAACGTACACGCAACCTTCATATGCACTGCCCTTGATCCAAATATGCTGCGCGACCTCCCGAACTTTGTTGTTGGAACCTCATCTCCTCCCTGAGACTAGTCCAAGGATCCCGTCACCAGCCATGTCTTGAACTCAAGCAACACCTGCACATTAATAAACAACCAATTCTTCCGAGCACAAGTCCTCGACTTGACTCACGTTAGTTCGAAAACCACAACACCTTACATGAGCACGTCACATAAGCATGTTGCAAACCATATCAAATGATAACAGCCATAACCACCAAAACACACCAAAAACTTAGCAAATTAATACTAAGCAAACCTTCCCATAAAGCAAGTTTGAAACATTGTGAGTTAAAAGCAAAAACAAGACGCTGTAGTTGTACGAGTTGAACTTCACGGGAGCTCCCTAAAAACAAGCTCCGGACCTCACAGAAGCTCTCCGGACCTTGCAGGAGCTCTCCGCACCTTGCGTCGGACCTTGCCAACACTTGGCCGACCTAACAAAGAACTTGTCGGACCTTGCCACAGAAGAATGTTTTGGCAATATTCAAAACTTTGAATGTTAATGCTAACTTTTATCCTAATTGCCAATGTATTCAGCACACATAGGTCTCACAATCTCCCCCTTGATGAATGCATTGGCAACACCAATTAAAATCCGAACATTGGCTTATAAAAAGTTTTGAAAAGCTTTGAAAACTCATTTCTCCCCCTTTATTAATTTCTCCCCGTTTTTTAAAATCAGAGAAGGAAGAAAGTGTATAACATATGCAAAGTGTAAAAAAAATCTCTCCTTATACACATTTCTCCCCCTTTGACAATGTATTCAGCAAGGTTCAAAAGAGAAATTTTTAAATGTTATGAGCATATTATAACATATACATACAAAACAAAGCTCATCCAAGTCATACTATCAGGTTACTTACAATATCACATCAATGAGATACATAAAGTAGTGTAAGCCATGCTAGAGATCAAATGTATTTTTCAGTTTAAGCAAGTCATGATCTCCCTTACTCAACTATTTCAAAACCTGAAAACATGACACTTGTTGCTGCATTTTTATTATTCATAATCATTTAAGGCACAAAGTTGATCATATGATATTTGCAAGAGATTATATGCCCCATCAGCCTTATTCTAACCAACCAAGCCAAGCCTATGTCATTTGACAATCAGAAGCTTAAGGACATGGTTTTAGTCATACACAATTCCTTCCAAGTTCATATCTTAGTGCAATGATAAGCAATCTCAAAAGAAGAAGTGCGATGCATGCATATTCTCTTGATCTTTTCTCAATTTTTTATTTGAAAACTCAACATGTGAGCTGATCACTTGATTAATTTTTTATGATTAAAAGCACTTGTGAGCACGCAACAAGTTCAAAACAGCAAGAAAGTTCGATCATGACCAGATTTAGTGTAAGTAATTATTCCAATTACTAGTCATGGCAAAAAATACAAAATGTATAACATGAGTAATGTAGTAAGAACTTTCAGCCTGTAAAAGGAATCACAAAGTCATATATGTATGAAATACTATGCTCATATTATTTTAGTTTCAGATTCACACATAGACTTTCAAAGTTTCAAAAACTCCCCCTCAATTTAAGCCATGAGGATGCATAACCCCTATTTCACTACGAATGAAACAAAAACGAGTGAAATCCAAAGGTTTTGTAAAAATATCAGTCAATTGTTGTTCGGTATCGACATGGTGAAGCACAATGTTTCCTTTTTCAACATTATCACAAAGAAAGTGATACCTAATGTCAATGTGCTTAGTTCTAGAGTGTTTCACGGGGTTTTTAGCAATACAAATTGCACTAGTGTTATCACAAAACAGTGGAACACTATCTAAATCAACCCCATAGTCCTTAAGTGTTTGAACAATCCAAAGAATTTGTGAGCAAGCGCTAGCCGCAGCTACATATTCAGATTCGGCCGTGGATTGTGCAACTGAACTTTGTTTTCTAGAGGACCAAGCAACAAGTGAATTACCAAGAAAATGACAAGCACCCGAAGTATTTTTCCTATCAATCCTACAACCCACAAAATCAGCATCCGAAAAAGCTTTCAAAGAAACGGTTGAGGAAGATGGAAGAAAAATGCCAAATTCTTGAGTTCCATGTAGGTACCTGAGAATCCTTTCGATGGCTTGGCGATGTGAAGCAAGTGGAGAAGCTTGAAAACGTGCACAAAGACATACGCTGAATTGTATGTCCGGTCTTGACGCCGTGAGATACAAAATTGATCCAATCATACTTCTGTATTCTTTTTTATCGACCGGGTCACCATCTTCGTCAAATTCAAGTGTTGTTGCTGTTCCCATTGGTGTCCGAAGAGGCTTGCATTTGTCCATGTTGAAGGGCTTAAGAAGGTTATTTGTATACTTAGTTTGATGCACAAAAGTTCCTTCTTTTGTTTGCTTGATTTGCAGCCCCAAAAAGTATGTGAGTTCTCCCATCATACTCATCAAAAACTCTGAACTCATCATAGCTGAAAACTTGGACACGAGATCATGAGAAGCACAACCAAAGATAATATCATCCACATACACTTGAACGAATAATGAGTCATTGCCATGCTTAAGTACAAAAAGAGTTTTATCAACCTTGCCATGGTAAACCCCTTTTCAAGTAACAATGTTTTTAACCTATCATACCATGCTCTAGGGGATTGTTTTAGACCGTACAAGGCTTTGGACAGTTTGTAAACATGATTAGGAAAATTTGGATTTCCAAAACCCGGTGGCTTCTTAACATAAACCTCCTCCTCTATGTAGCCATTAAGAAAAGTACTTTTAACATCCATTTGATATAACTTGAAACCTTTAGATGCAGCAAATGCTAATAAAATTCTTATAGCTTCTAATCTAGCAACAGGAGCAAATGTTTCATCAAAATCTAAACCTTCAATTTGAGTGAAACCTTGAGCAACCAACCTAGCTTTATTCGTAACCACAACCCCATCCTCACTTTTCTTATTTTTAAATACCCATTTAGTTCCAATTAATGTGTGACCTTGAGGTGGAGGTACAAGTTTCCAAACATTATTTCTTTCAAAATTTTCTAACTCTTCTTGCATGGCATTAATACAAGATTCATTAGTGAGTGCGTGTGATATATCCTTGGGTTCAAAAGAAGCAACAAAAGCAGAATGAGCAAGAGAGTTTGGATCGCAAAACCTGGACCGAGTGACTCGTTCATGCAAGCTTCCAATGATTTGTTGTGGAGGATGACTTTTGAGTACTCGGAGGGGAGTAGACACTTCACAAGCACCTTCTTCTTCATGTTCGGACCTTTGATTAGGAGAGCTTGTTGATTGAGGAAGGTCCGAACCAGCAGTAGTGACTGTTGGTGCTGGTTGTGGTGCAAAATCAGCAGCTTGATCGTTATTTACTTCCGAGTTTTCGGGCAGCAGCACCACTTCTTCATCTTCTTCAATAAAAATACTCCCCCCTGCGGATATGGATCCGGACCTGCAATATCGGAGCTAGTACTTGGGCTAGCTTCATCAAAAGAAACCTCGCAAGTCTCCACAATTTTGTTAGTGTCAAGTAAAAGCACACGGTAGCCTCTAGTATGAGATGGATAACCAAGAAACATACCATCAACAGATCTAGCTTCAAATTTATCAAGATTACCATGTTTCTTAACAAAGCATTTGCAACCAAAACCCCTAAAGTGTGTAACACTAGGCCTATGTCCAAACCGGAGCTCATATGGGGCTTTTCCAAGCTTAGCACACAAGAAAACACGATTTGAGACATAACAAGCGGTTGCAATTGCATCAGCCCAAAATTTCCTAAGAGTTTGATATTCATCAAGCATAGTCCTAGCCATCTCAACTAAGGTCCTGTTCTTTCTTTCTACGACACCATTTTGTTGTGGTACATAGGGTGAAGAGTATTGATGATCTATTCCATTTTCAGCACAAAAGTGATCAAAGGATTGGTTTTTAAATTCAGTTATGTTATCACTTCTAATTGCTTTTAATGATCCTGGGTGATCAATAGATAATCTAAGAAATAAAGTTCTAAAATGACTAAAAGCTTCATTCTTAGATGCCATAAAATAAACCCAAGAATATCTGGAATAATCATCAACAATCACAAGCACATACCGTTTACCTCCGAAGGATTGAACACGTGCCGGACCTACTGTGTCAAGATGTAAAAGTTGTCCTGGTTCAGCTGTCATGGTCATTGTGAGAGGAGCATGTGAACCTGCAACAAACTTAGCATGTCTACAAGAAGAGCACACAATATCATTGTCCTTTTTAAGCTTCGGCAGCCCACGTATGCGATCGAGAGCACTAACACGAGCGAGATGATCAAAGCCTATGTGACCAAGTCTACGATGCCAAAAATATAGATCCTTTGTATCATTAGCAACTAGACACCGATGCTTAGAAGTTGACTAATCAAAATCAGCTTTAAAAACTCTTCCGAACCTAGACATGTTAAACAAAAGCTCACCTTTTGAATCTACAACCTTGCAGCAATTTTTAGCAAAGCTAACCTCTAGATTTTCATCTAGCAATTGTGAAACCGAAAGCAAGTTGTATTTCAAATTTTTAACAAGTGCCACATCTTTCAAAGTGTAGAGATTGTTTACTCTAACCGAACCTTTAGCAATTATGGGAGTAGAAGAGTTATCGGCGAAAGTAACATTTTCTACACGTGACACAAAAGAGAGAGAGGAGAACCATTCTTTGTTACCGGTCATGTGGCGTGAGCAACCTGAATCCACAATCCAAATGTTCTCCTTCCTCAAACGTGAAACCTACACAGCAGCACAATACGTCGATGACTCAATACTGGGGTTAGTTAAAAGACTTTTAGGAATCCAGTACTGAGTCACACGACGTCCAGCAGGAATAACACGCGAAAGCTGAGAAGGTACAGCAGGTTTATGAGCCAAACATCGAAAATTTTTGTTCCCAACTACTGACTTAGAAGATGTGTTATATGTAGCACAAAAAACAGTAGGTCCAGGAGCAAGTTTTTGACTCATTACAGCAGGTTGCAAGCTCCGAACATTCGGTCTAGCAGATTTTGCTAGGTTGTTATGTGATCTAGCAAGTATTCTTTGTTTCTTATCGTGTTTAGCTAGTCTATAACAAAAATCCATGACATGACCATCTCTACCACAGTAGGTACAATGAAAAATAACCTTATTATCATGTCTAGATGAGCAAGCAACACGTTTATTAGAACCCGAATGGGACAGTACTCCTGCAGATTTGAAAATCACCTCTTTTTGTCTAGGAGCTGTTTGAATCAAACTGCTTCCTAATGACTTTACAACTTTAGGTGCGTGTGCCTTAGCATGAGCATGAGAATTAAAACCTAAACCAGTTTTATCATTACAAGACTTGGAAGAATTCAGCAGCAAGTTTAGGTTCTTATTTGCATTAGAAAACCAATCTAGTGTCCTATGCATGTCATCAAGTTTATTGGACAGATCAAAGCAGTTTTCATATGAAGTTTTTCCTTTTAGTTTGCAATTTGAACAATATTTAACTTCATGCACACGTAAAGCATTGTTCAAAATAGAAATCTCATTCATAGCATCATTTAGTTTCTTATTCAGATCATTACATGAAGAACAATGCAAATCAATTATAGAACAACAAGCATCTTTCAAATTTTTATCATTAAGTGTAGCAAGCTCTTTTTTCTTTTCAACTTCAAGTTCAAGTTTATCAAGTGTAGATGCGTGTGCACTTCTTAAAGAGGATAATTGTTCATAAATCAAATCACATGAGGAACAAGAATCATCACTAGGAATCAAAGTTTTTAAACGATTAATTTCAGATTCTAGTGATTCAATTTTAACAGCATTGTTCCTAAGTTTTTTATCCTTTTTCTTTAATATAGCAGTGGCACGAGAAATAGCATCACACATTTCTTCGCAAGTGGGACATACCTCTTCATCGTCGCTGTTGTGTTCTGCCTCCTCGGAGCTTGAACTTGACTTGCTCGCCATGCAGCACATATTTGCCATAGCTTTTTCGTCTTCATCACTACCGGTGTCCACATCACTTGAGCTGAAATCTTGAAGTGCAGAGATCATACTATGCACTATGTTGCGCATTGATAAATCTTTCTTCTTCTTATTCTTTGCAAACGATTTCTTCGGCCTTGTTTGCTTTTCTTCACGTGAAGTCAGACCTGAAAGGTTAGGGCACTCCGTACGAAAATGTCCTGTCTTACCACATTCAAAACATCGTTGAGGTCCAGAGCTTCCTCTCCTTCTAGTTCTCAAATTTTTGCAATGCTTTTGAGAACCGAGTAGAGATGAGTGCAAGCTCCTCCTCTGGAAACTCTTCAATCTGTTCAAGGGTTAGAGAGGACAGCAAAGAGAGTGCACCACTAGATGATGATTGACTAGAACTAGACATGTCACGTTGCGAAACAAATGCAATAGACTTGTTGGGGTTTTTACGTGAGATGATGTCAATTTCATGAGTTTTCAATTTAGAATAAAGCACGTCTAAAGTAAGAGAACTCATGACAGTAGATTCACGAATAGATGTAACTTTCATCTCCCAAATTGACATATCTAATGCTCCTAACAATTGTCTAGCATTTTCAGCATCTGAAAAGTTAACATTGACACTCCGCAAGTTGCTGAGAATTTTATTAAAGCGAGCAAAAAGGTCGTCAATTGACTCACCGGGTTGCATCTCAAAACGCATGTATTCTTTCTTGAACATATCTTGCCTTACCTCCTTGATCGTATTGGATCCTTCATGGTAGTCACAAAGAGCTTTCCAAACATCATATGCAGATCGGAGGTGTGCAACACGGTCGAAGTCACTTTGAGTAAATCCTTGGATGATCAAGTTGCGAGCCTTGTTGTTGTTGTCAACATCTCTCATGTTCGCAGCCATAACTTGATCGTTGGGTGGTACACCGAAGTCCCGGTAGACCTTTTCCCATATGGCGAAGCCTTGCGCCTGTATGTAGGCCTCCATCCGCGCCTTCCAAACCTGAAAATCGATGCCATTGAACACACAAGGTTTTGCGGAGTACTTCTCCATGATGGTTAGTCAAAACACGTGCAAATCACAAAGATTAGAGCACCTTGGCTCTGATACCAATTGTAGGATCGAAGAACACGTGAAAAGCTACCAGAGGGGGTGAATGGTAGATTAAAACTTTTCACAGCGGAAACAACAAAAACCCCTCAGCAAAAAATCAATCGGTTAAAGAAACCTTGTGTGCAAGTGTTTTCAAACGTGTTCAACCGTGAAAAATCAAGTAGAGAGGTAGAGAATCAAGTCACGGATCTAATGCAACAAGAATCACTTGAAAACACGAAGTAAAACTTGAGATACGATCAAAACATTAAACGAAGATCAATCTGTTCTACCCGATATAAAACAGATCTGCAACGCTGCAAAGAAACTCGTGTATCTAAAAAGTACAGATCCGAAGCTCGTGAAAATTTCGCAGATGATAGATCATTGAGTTGTGAAGACAACCCAAAAAGAATCACGTCAATTGGATCTGTAAAACTCGAGTTATGAACGAAACTCCGAAGCAACGTCGGTCTGTCCAGAAACTCGGCGAGAAAGACTTGACGAAAAACAAGTCGGAGGAACAAGGCACAAAAGCTCCTCGAAACTATGAACTTTATTCAATAGAAACACAAGAGGAACAGCCCAAAGTCATGCACCCACGAGACTTGGCCCCCCTTGCTTATATAACCAGCCCTAAGGCCAACTCAACTCAAACTAGGACTCCTACTCCTACTTGGATTCAAACTGTAACTTTCCAATACTGCTCAAGACTCTTCTATACACAGATAGAAGCAATCTTAAGACTTCCAAACACCTTAGGAACGTCCCAAACATTCCTAAAATAACTCAAATTCGTGACCCAAACGAAATCCTATCATAACCAACTCAAAACTTTCCATATTTGAGTCAAACACGACTCAGCCGCAGCCTGAGTCCATAACCTAGTCGGTTGAACCTTTCCGACCAATTCTTCACGTCCACATCTCTTCATTACACCTTGGAACAATGTTGCAACGTCCATGCACTCCTTGCACACGTGCAAACACCTTCCAACAACGTACACGCAACCTTCATATGCACTACCCTTGATCCAAACATGCTGCGCAACCTCCCGATCAACTCAACCACAGCTCCTCCCGAACTTGGTTGTTGGAACCTCATCTCCTCCCTGAGACTAGTCCAAGGATCCCGTCACCAGCCATGTCTTGAACTCAAGCAACACCTGCACATGAATAAACAACCAATTCTTCCGAGCACAAGTCCTCGACTTGACTCACGTTAGTTCAAAAACCACAACACCTTACATGAGCACGTCACATAAGCATGTTGCAAACCATATCAAATGATAACAGCCATAACCACCAAAACACACTAAAAACTTAGCAAATTAATACTAAGCAAACCTTCCCATAAAGAAAGTTTGAAACATTACGAGTTAAAAGCAAAAACAAGACGCTGCAGTTCTACGAGTTGAACTTCACGGGAGCTCCCTAAAAACAAGCTCCGGACCTCACAGAAGCTCTCCGGACCTTACAGGAGCTCTCCGGACCTTGCGTCTGACCTTGCCAACACTTGGCGGACCTAACAAAGAACTTGTCGGACCTTGCCACAGAAGAATGTTTTGGCAATATTCAAAACTTTGAATGTTATTGCTAACTTTTATCCTAATTGCCAATGTATTCAGCACATATAGGTCTCACAAATTCCAACATCACCAAGTAATTCAGCAGCATTCTTTCATCATAATTCACCATTTATCATGCTTCATCAAGCCAATATTCTTTCTCAAGTTCATCTCATACTCATAAATATTCATATGTATCTCATTTTCATATAACCGAAATCAAACTCATTGTCATGAGCCAAAAACAGTCCCAAAATCAATCCCAATGACCTTGCCATAACCATAACCGAATAAACATCCCATGTTTTGCCTCTAATCATGGAAGTTGGCCAGGTACTTGTAACAGGAAGCATGGCTATCATCATAATTTTACGCTCTGCAGAGGTGGCACCACTTCACCCACAAGTTCATGATTTTGTCACCCGTCGGTGACTAGAAATGTAACACCCCAAAACCTGCTGAAGAGGGGAATTTCAAATTTTTTGGACGTATTGCATGTGGTTAAGCAATTCAAATTCAAACTGGAATTCAAATTTAAATCAAAACAGAAAAAGAAAAGGAAAAAGAAAAACGGCCAGTGGGCCGAAACACATCTCAGCCGGCCCAAAACCCGCGCGCGTTTCTCCCCCTCTCCCTCTCTCTGACACCCGGGACCCGCGTGTCATCTCCTTCCCCGCGCGCCCCCAACCGCTCCGGTTCTTTCGCGCCCGATCACACGCGCCCAGCTCCCGGATTCCTCGCGCTCAACCCAACCCCGAATCCCTCGCGCCGTTCTGCTCGATCGCAACTAACCCCCGTGCCCCCGGCCATGATAAAAACAGATGGCAACGCCGCCCTCCCCTCGCGCAAACAGTTCCTCTCCCGGTGACGCCGCCACCGTTGAGCTTGGAATTCCCCAAGAGCGCCCTCTGTCAAACCGATCTCGTGACCCCGCAGCACCGTTGAGCTGTAGACGCCGACCCCGGAGGGAAACACCACCGAAAACGACCAACCCGAAGCTCGCCGGTGAGTACCGCCACCGCTCGCCGGTGAAACCTTCGAATTACACGGTTTCGATCCACCCTAATCATCGGTGTGCCATCTCTAGACCCCAGTGAAGCGTCACGACCCGAGAGCTCGAAGGGATCACCGCCCCAACTGCCACTTCGACGTGCACCGAAGACCATCGCTGTTAAAGCTCGCCGCCGAACCCATCTAGCCACATAGGGATCAAGAAAACCACTGAGGTGAGCCCCCTTCCCCCCTCTGCCGTTTGCTGTAAAAGCCCAAGAAAAGGGACTTGTAAAAACTTTTCTTCACTTCACCACACCTCAGCTCTTGTTGTGGATGGCTGGTAAGGAATGGGAGGAGCAAGTAACCTCTATCAAAGAAGTGGTTAGAGGGGAAACTTACACTTTCACAACATGGGAAAATTATACACATATGATCACACATGAGAGTGTGTTTCCAAACTGTTGCATTCAAACTCAGGATTTCAGCAGCTAAACCAAGGATCAAAGTGCATAATTGGGTTCCTCAGGTCCAAATTAGTGGGGAGGCAAAGTTTCAGAAATTTTCAAAAAGATTTGCTACCCATTTTTCCAAAAAGGATCCAAATATGCCAAGAATTCAAATATACATTTGAATTTGAGGTAAATTTGCCAAACAATACCAATGTAGCTCAGTTGAAGATTTCCAACGATTTAATTCATCTTTTGTCAAGTTTTGGAGATCTTTTGAGAGGGGGTAGAGCACTGACCAGTGGGGCCCACCTGTCATTGGGTGAAATAGACTTAGCCCCCAAGTCTGCTCTCTGTTCCTCAGTCAACCGAGCGCAGCCAGCTGCCGCGCGCGCACCGCCGGCCGAACGGCCACCTCCTGGTTCCCGTCGCTCGCGCTGGCAGCCGGGGAACGGCGCGCCCTCTCCTCTACATGACCCCCTCGCCAAGACACCGAAGACGTACGCGTGCTTCTTTGCAAAAACAGCGAGCCCCCGCTCTGCTCGGCCACCGACGCCGCTCCCCCGATCCTCCCCTGCACGCCGACGTCCGCTCGGCCTTTGCCCGAGCTCCCAACGCAGAAAGAGAGCGCCGGTGTGTGCTCTAGCTAGCCATCTCACCACCCCACGGTGTTAGCACCGCACTCGACCACAAATCGATGATCGCCACTGAGAGCTCAGGCCACCGGCGGAAAGGCGCGAACTGCTCCCCGTGGACAGCACGCCACGGCCAGTTTCACCGCCGGACTTCTACACAGAAAAGGTGCGCCTTAGCCTCCAGATCGTGTAGCTGCAACCCTTCTAACCATCGGTAGACGGTGCGCTGAGAATTCCTAAGGATCCCGAGAACTAGTGCAACCGGGTAAGGATCGGTCTAACCCGAAATTCGAGCTGCACCGTCCAATCCAGCTCGAGTGAGCTTACACATACCTTCCTCACTTCCTAGCGGCCCTCCTCGACCAAGAATCATGGGAAATGACCCAGAAATGGCCGGGTTTAGGTTGTTTCTCGGGCCGCCATAGAATAACAGCTCGGTTCACCGTGGAGCTCTAGGTTGCCGACCTTTTCATGGGGTTTGGCGGCCATTTCCATCACCCTCGAGCTCCCGTGGTGCTCTCCGACCCTTTGCCAATCATTTTGATGCGTTATAACGCATTCCCGACCACGCCGGAACCCTAACCGCCACTGTCACCGTCGGGAGCCCTGTTCCGGTGAGCTACGGCCGCCGGCGACGCCACCGACGAGTTCAGCGATGTGAGTTAGGGCGGGGCGGCAAGTTTGGGGCCGGGAGACGGCCGGGAGAGCAGTTCCGGTGAAGCTCGCCGGAGTGCGCCGCCGCGGGCCCCTGTTTGGCGCGAGGAAGGGGAAGACTGCCGGGTGGGACCCACCGGCAGACATTTAAACATTTTGAAATGTCCAGTTTGTAGTTCAAACTTTGGAGGACCACAACTTGGGTTAGGAGAATCCAAAAATCATGAAACAAATTTTGTTGGATTCCTCTAACAGAGTACAATCCAAATCTGAAACCCAATTTTTATAAAACCCAGTAATTAATTCTGGAAATTTCTTTAAAGCTTTTCAGCAAAAGAATTTTTGAGGGAGTTTGGTTCATCCAAAAATCCCCAAATTCTGCCAGAATGTTCTTTAGGACATTAGTAAACCCTTGTAAAAGTTTCAGACCATTTGGAGTTGATTTGGTCAGAGCAATTCAAATTGGAAAGTGCTGTGTTCATTTGAATGCAGAAAAATTTTCAGAGAATTTCCAAAACTTGGAAATTCAATTCTGGGCAAACCTTGACTCCAAAATGCTAGGAAAATCCATGCAAACTCTATGAGCTATAATAGAAATTGTAGTTCATTAAGTTGAGCATGAACAGGGGTATTACCTCAGAATTAATTCTTCCTTGCTTATTTGCTAAGGAAATTGTTCTGAGCAAACCACTCCATGAAAAGTGCTAAGGTTTGGTCCAGAGGGTTTTCTTGTGACAAGGAACTCACACAAAAATTCTCAGCTCCATTGGAGCTATAGATCACCCCTGTCCTGTTTACCCACTTAAGGGATTAAGATGAAAAAGGGGGAAAATCACTTAGCATTTAGCCATGTGATTAAGTTCAAGCCAAACCACCAACACCAGTTCATCTTTAAATTCTTAAACAAAGTTCCAGGTGTTAGAGGCTGGTTATTAGAACTAAGAGTAGAAGTCTTACTCTAAAACTCACATTTGCATCTAAATTAACATGTAGTATTTCATTAACGTGTAGCCGTTGAAGAAGAGACTCCGGAAGTGCTGGACTTCCTTCTTCCGGACGAAGAACTAACTCCTGACCAGCAGCAACAAGGCAAGCCCCGGTTTGCATTAACCCTTTTTAAAAGTTTTACTTTGTTTACATGTGTCATATGAACTATGTATGTGCATTAGGTATAGGATGAATGAAACCCCACTTGCATAACCAAAGGTTCCTAAAAGAGTGAGGGTAGTGTTAAGGACCTCGAGTAGACAGGCTATGCTTAATGAGTCATAGGACTTCGGTACAAGTCGAGTAGTTGGAATCTACTCGCGAGATAGGCTGGGGACACACGGGTTCGGTTGAGTGATGTGAGATCACTTTAGTAATGAAAATGAGACTAGGCAGGGGCTAGGGCGCAGTAAGAGAGAGTCTTGTGTGCGCAGCCCTGCCCGTGTCGATTGAGGACCGATCCGTGTGCGGCCCTGCTGAACAAGTATTGAACGTACCGAAGGCATATCGGATATATGGGCCCCGATAAACCGATGTAGCCTAAACCTCCGGGCGTCGAGGCATAGCACACCGATTTATAGGTGTAGGTTGAGGGCAGCAAGGTCGAAATCTGCCAACGGGCATAGAGAGATGCTCTGTGTGGGGAACCTCCTGCTCGTTTCGGTGCGACCGGTTCGACGTTTGGGCTGTTGGGTGAAAGGTTGTCCCGTACGACATCGAGTGAGCGTGCTGTGCAGCTCCACGGGTGGGCGTACGTGACGTGCTCTTTGGGTTTTCCCTGCAGGTGTATATCGAGTCGATTCGCCGTCCCTCGCGGTGACGAGTGCTGCTTGTTCACTGCGTCGTAACGTAGACTAATGAATGAAATATGTTGATTCAATGATGCTGATTGATATAATTGTATTGCTACATGTGTGCCACCAAATACTGCTTACTAAATTTCAGATTTCATGAACTGTTAACTTGTTGCTAAAAGATGAACTAAGGATGAACTTGTAGGCGTGTCCTTTTGCTGAAATGTTACTATCCTATGTCCATTGTACCCCTCATGTAGAGTTTCATGCTTAGGTGAGTCGGTTAAGCCTTGCTGAGCCTTTGTGCTCATGGTTGCTGCTTAAGTGTTTTTCAGGTGAAGAGCCACCCACGGACTCGGAGTACGAGTCCACCGGCGAGGGTTACCCTCCGTCGGGGACCACGGCTGAGTGGGAGCCGTACACGCCGCGCTGAGCTGAGACGTGCAGCTAGTGTGGGTTGCCCTAGGGCTGGGCAACCGACTTTTGCTAGATAGGCGGGCGTGAGTTGTACAAAAGAAACTTCCGCTGTGTAATAAAGACCATAGTTTGTGACTGAGAAATGTGCTACCTTGTACATTCAGTTTGTTTTTCCCATGTATATATTGTGTTCTTATGACGTGTGCTGTCGGGTGTCGCATCGCGCGGCACCACCCTCTGCGATCCTGGATGAGCGGATTCCGGTCCGCCACAGCCTGGTATCAGAGCTGCAGTGGGGATAGCACAGTACTAAAGGACTGCATTATGGGAAAAACTTAGGTATACGGTGAGGATTCGGTAGTTGCCCAAGTAAGGACTATATTAGCATAGTTACTTAAAGTGGCAAAGACTAACTTATGTGTTATAATTCTGAGTTTCAATTTTGTAACGACGCACCTACGCTCTGGTGAGTATGGTAAGGAACGCCACCGAAAGCGGTTCAATTTCGGTTAGCTCCCCCTGACGAGGAACGTGGTTCAGGGATGGATCTCACAGCTTGGTGTGAGATGTCAATATGAACCTCTTGGACTCTTCGTGTCCCTGAGTTCATATGAAACGCTGATCCGTAGCGTGCATTAGGCAAGTAAGTGGAGACCCCATCGCGTGGTCAGTAACGCGAGAGTGTGTTCGTCTGGAAATAGCCCAGGAGGACATACGCAGCGCTTGCCATCGGCGTGCCCTGCAGGGCAGTAGGTGGTATCTGTTGGGTTGATAACATTCCCAACCGTGACGACCCGTTCATGACATACTCGGGTTCCCCGTCGTGTGGTGTTGAAACACGATCACGTGCCTGGAGACGTGACTTAGCTCAAGGACGGCCGTATGACAATGATACGGGCGTTTGTATTTACTTTTAAATATGGAACTGCCTGAAATGAACAACCTTTGAGTGCACCATCATTGTGTGGTCTTCTGCAGGTACTAACCACGTATGTATCCGTGTAGAAAACGTGTGCGAGAGACCGTTTAGTGCCACACTTGAGACGTATATACCGGTATGATCCGGTTAGGATTTTCTTTTGTGAGGAGCGTAGTACCGAGATATTGTAGGCATATGCATGAGTATAATGATAACGAAGAATTAAAATCTATAGGTTCAACATTTAGGACCCTGGTTGGGTATAAAAGTGGGATAGTGAGGAATGTAGTTCCAAAAAGACTGAAAAACAGAGTGCTCTGTTTTGGGCAGCACGTTTGCTGATCCTCAACAGGGCATAACTCACAGGTCTTTTAGCCCAGGGAGGTGTGCTATATAGTTCTGGAAAGGTATTCAAGTCCTCTACAACTTTGTTGTAGAATTCCAGAGCTGAAACTCGCCTTAAGATGGCTGAAATCCCAGAGGAATGTAAACTGTCCAGAACCAGGGCAGAGTAAAACATCCTCTGAACTGATCTGTTTTTCAAACATAACTTCCAGTAAAAAAATCTAAAATTGTCATATAATACACGCTTAGAAAGAGTAGAAGATGTGTGACATCTTTGCAATTCAAAGTTTCTGAAGTTTCAGCACAGAAATTAGGGAGAATTAGGGTTGAAGACAGCCTCTTCCAAGGGAGGTGCTGTTAAAATTCTTCCAGAAATTCTGCTGACTTTGAATTAGCATAACTTTTTAGTCAAATCTGATCTGGGGGCAAATGCATACTCGTTGGAAATATACTAAAGTTAACTTTAACTTTGGTATTCAACTTGAGTCATGAAAATGCACAGAACCAGATCAAAACTTGGGATAGGTAGAAACTGGTCATTCTGACAGAAGAATGACAGTTGAGCTCATTGGAGAGGGTGTCGTACCCTAAGGGTGTTATACGTGATGACAACGCAATAATAATGTCTCGTAGAGACCAAACCCAGTTATGTTGAGCTTCCAAACAGGGGGTTCATCAAGTGGATTAAACTAACTTGTGTTTAGTCTGGTAATGGTGTAGCTTGTGCAAAGTTATTACATTATCTACTTACGAGATATTTCGCATGTTTTGTTGTCATAATGTTTTTCCGCCCAGTTCTATTGGACTGCATGCAAAATGTTGCGGGACTGATGGTTAATGTCGTATGGTTGCAGATGGTTCGTACTAGGACCACGCACGAGGTTGGTGGCTCTAGCCAAGGTGGAGGCGATGACTCCCCGCCACCGGCCTACGACAGCACCCCGCAGCAGCAGCCACCACCGCCGCCTCCGCTTACTCTAGCGGATGTGATAGCGGCATTGGTGGGAGGTCGTGAGGAGCAGACCGACCTGCTCCGCACGATCGTGCAGAATACGTCCCAGGTGGGAGGACGTCAAGAGCGAGGGCCTCGTGAGCCCCGCGAAGTGTCGTACTCGGATTTCATGAGTACGCACCCTCCAGTGTTTACCGAAGCTGAAGAACCACTGGATGCGGACAACTGGCTGCGGACTATCGAGTCCAAGTTCGGGCTGCTCCAGTGTACGGAGCGGCAGAAGACGCTGTTCGCAGCACAGCAGCTCCACGGTGCCGCTGGTGCGTGGTGGGCGAATTACGTCGCCTCACGTCCGGCTGGCCATGCCGTGGAATGGCAAGAGTTCCGGGAGGCGTTCCGCGCCTATCACATCCCTCCCGGAATAATGAAGAGAAAGTTCCAAGAATTTTTGGAACTGAAGCAGGGCGGGAGGAGTGCCCACGACTACTCCCGTGCCTTCAACCATCTGGCGCAGTATGCGTCAGACTACATCTCCACGGAGGAGAAGAAGAGGGAGCACTTCTATCGGGGGTTACATCCCGAAATGAAGACCCACCTCGTACAATGGAACCGCGGCACATTCAACGACCTAGTCAATGCCGCCATCATGCAAGAGGACGCTCAGCGGGAGTTAGCAGCTGAGCAGAGGAAGCGCAGCGCTCCACCTAGCAGCGGTGGGAGTGGCGCTCCCCAGAAGTACCGTATGGTGTATCGGACACCATCCGGGCAGCAGTGGCAACCACCGGCGCGACCGCAACGGTTCGGGGGACGTCCCTTTCAGGCACCTCCGTTCCGTCCGCCGATGCCACCACCAAGACAGCAGCAGCAGCAGACGGTACCCCGGGCGTTTCCACCGCCACAACGCGCCCCAGGTTTCCGTCCACCGATCAGCGGGGGCCGCCCCGTTTCACCTGCTTCACGTGTGGCCAGGCGGGCCACTTTGCGAAGGACTGTCCCCAGGGGCAGCAGAGCAGCGGGCAAGCCCAGCTCCAGGGCGGTACTCGAGGCCGACCTCCGGTGAAGAAGGTTCGCCAGCGGACTGGAGGCGTCCGCAACCTCGACAATGAGGACGCCCCAGAGGGAGACAACGTGCTGGCGGGTACGTTTACTGTCAACCATCAAGCCATCGTCATATTATTTGATTCTGGTGCAACCCACAGCTTTATAAGTGCATCCTATGTGGCTAAACATCAATTGCAAGTCTTCCCAACCGACTGCACATATATGATATGCTCACCGGGAGGGAGGATTTCAGCTAATATGATGATTCCAAAGGCACCTCTGTGCTTAGGTGGGAAACTATATCCCACCACCTTGATAATCCTTATGGGACAAAAGATTGATGCAATCTTAGGGATGTCATGGCTACAATACCATGGCGCTGTCCTAGAGACTCGGACACGGACGGTTCACTTAAATTCTCCATTTCACCGTCCGCATTCCATGGTGTTAGACACACCGGTCCGGGAAGTTTTAGCAATTAATAATGCTGAAGTTCTCAAGTTAGAAGACATCCCCGTAGTCCGGGAGTATCCCGACGTGTTCCCGGACGATCTTCCGGGCATGCCACCTGAGCGGGATGTCGAGTTCAAGATTGAACTTGCACCCGGGACTACGCCCATCTCACGGAGACCATACAAGATGGCTCCGAATGAGCTGGCTGAACTGAAAGAACAGCTCAATGATCTGTTGAGCAAGGGTTTCATTAGGCCGAGTTCATCGCCTTGGGGATGCTCGGCGCTATTTGTAAAGAAGAAGGATGAAACCCTGAGGCTGTGTGTGGATTACCGGCCGCTCAACGCCGTCACCATCAAGAATAAGTACCCACTGCCCCGTATTGACATCTTGTTTGATCAACTTGTGGGGGCAAGTGTATTCTCAAAGATGGACCTTCGCTCTGGATATCACCAGATCAAGATCCGGGCGGAGGATATCCCGAAGACGGCGTTCTCGACGAGATATGGATTATACGAATATCTCGTCATGTCCTTTGGTCTCACAAATGCTCCAGCCCATTTCATGTATCTCATGAACTCGGTGTTCATGCCGGAGCTGGACAGGTTCGTGGTAGTGTTCATCGACGATATCTTGGTTTACTCCAAGACGGAAGCCGAGCATGCCGAACACTTATGGATCGTTCTTCAACGATTGCGAGACCACAAGCTCTACGCCAAGTTCAGCAAATGCGAATTTTGGATCAGCCAAGTGCCATTCTTGGGACATATCATCTCAGCTGAAGGCATTGCGGTTGACCCAAGTAAAATCGAGCAAGTGTTGAAATGGAAAGCTCCCACTTCAGTCCATGAAGTCAGAAGCTTCCTCGGGTTAGCGGGATACTACCGGAGATTCATTCCAAGTTTCTCCAAGCTCGCTAAGCCGATGACAGAGTTGCTGAAGAAAGGGACAAAATATGTTTGGAACACGGCGTGTGAAGGAGCGTTCCGAACACTGGTGAAGCATCTCACAACAGCCCCGGTATTAGCTCAGCCGGATACAACAAAGCCCTTCGACGTGTATTGTGACGCGTCCGGTATTGGGCTCGGCTGCGTGTTGATGCAGGAAGGACGTGTGGTCGCTTATGGCTCACGCCAACTTCGGAACCATGAGCAGCACTACCCGACTCACGATCTTGAACTTGCTGCCGTGGTGTTGGCGCTGAAAATGTGGAGGCACTATCTCCTGGGGAACTTGGTGCATCTCTACACCGACCACAAGAGCTTGAAATACATTTTCACCCAGAAGGAGCTGAACATGAGGCAGAGGAGGTGGTTAGAACTGATCAAAGATTATGAGATTGAGATCCATTACCACCCCGGCAAGGCGAATGTGGTTGCCGACGCGCTGAGACGGAAATCACATGTCCATCACCTCACCATTACACCGGTGGAGGAGGAAGAGCCAAGTTTATACTTGGTTCCTTATGGATCGCTGTACAACCTTGCCCTCATCCCTACTATTAGGGAGGACATCATTGCAGCTCAGAAAACGGATAAAGGCATGGCACATCTCTGGAGACGGATAGACAATGGAGAAATTAAATGTTTCCGGAAAGATGATGAGGGGACGCTGTGGTTCAATGACCGCATAGTCGTACCCCGAGATATGGAGTTGAGGAAAAAGATCCTTGATGAAGCTCACTTGTCTAAATACTCCATTCATCCGGGCAGCAACAAAATGTACCAAGATTTGAAAAAGAAATTTTGGTGGACACGGATGAAGCGGGAGGTAGCTAAGTACGTATCCGAGTGCGATACGTGTAGACGAGTGAAAGCTGATCATATGAAGAAATCAGGGCTGCTGCAACCCCTGAAGATCCCGGCATGGAAATGGGAAGATGTGAGCATGGATTTCATTGTGGGATTACCCCTAACAGCCAACAAGCATGATTCCATATGGGTAATCGTTGATCGGTTAACCAAGACGGCTCACTTCATTCCGGTGAATACACGTTACAATGCCGGCAAATATGCGGAGATATACATAGCGAAGATTCCATGCCTATACGGGGTACCCAAGACCATTGTCTCAGATCGAGGTGCATTATTTGTATCTCGCTTTTGGGAGCAGCTACACGCTGCATTGGGTACTAAGTTGATCAGGAGCTCCGCCTATCACCCTCAGACAGATGGCCAGACAGAAAGGGTGAATCAAGTTCTGGAAGACATGTTGAGAGCGTGTGCCATCCACCATGGTAGGAACTGGGATGATCACCTACCATTGGCAGAATTCTCGTACAACAACGGTTATCAGGCGAGTATCAAAATGGCACCTTACGAAGCTCTCTACGGTCGTAAATGCCGCACCCCATTAAATTGGTGCGAGTCCGGTGAAAGGGTCACATTCGGGGTTGATGTGGTGAACGACGCCGAGGAGCGCGTTCGGACAATTCAAGCCAATTTGAAGGCCGCTCAATCCCGACAGAAGAGCTACGCTGATAAGAGGCGTAGGCCGTTGCACTTTGACGTTGGGGAACACGTGTACCTCCGCGTGTCTCCAATGAAGGGCGTGCACCGATTCGGTGTGAAGGGGAAGCTCGCTCCCCGTTTCATTGGACCCTACGCTATCACCGAGAAGTGTGGACCAGCAGCGTATCGATTGGAGCTACCGGCATCTCTGGCTGGTGTCCATGATATTTTCCATGTTTCGCAACTGCGAAAATGCTTGAAGCATACAACTGCTGTTCCTACCGAAGACATCGGCGAGCTGAAGCCGGATTTAACATATGATGAATATCCGGTGGGAATTCTTGATGAGAAAGCCAGGACCACGCGTAGCAGAACGTTGTGGTTCTACAAAATACTCTGGAGTAACCACACCGCCGAGGAAGCGACGTGGGAGAGCGAGGAGTTCCTTCGCTCAAATTACCCGGAGTTCTTGGCTTCTCAACACGGGTAAGTCCCTATTACATCGCTATCTCTTCTTTTATAATCTCGGGACGAGATTCTTTTAAGGGGGGAGGGATGTAAAAGCCCAAGAAAAGGGACTTGTAAAAACTTTTCTTCACTTCACCACACCTCAGCTCTTGTTGTGGATGGCTGGTAAGGAATGGGAGGAGCAAGTAACCTCTATCAAAGAAGTGGTTAGAGGGGAAACTTACACTTTCACAACATGGGAAAATTATACACATATGATCACACATGAGAGTGTGTTTCCAAACTGTTGCATTCAAACTCAGGATTTCAGCAGCTAAACCAAGAATCAAAGTGCATAATTGGGTTCCTCAGGTCCAAATTAGTGGGGAGGCAAAGTTTCAGAAATTTTCAAAAAGATTTGCTACCCATTTTTCCAAAAAGGATCCAAATATGCCAAGAATTAAAATATACATTTGAATTTGAGGTAAATTTGCCAAACAATACCAATGTAGCTCAGTTGAAGATTTCCAACGATTTAATTCATCTTTTGTCAAGTTTTGGAGATCTTTTGAGAGGGGGTAGAGCACTGACCAGTGGGGCCCACCTGTCATTGGGTGAAATAGACTTAGCCCCCAAGTCTGCTCTCTGTTCCTCAGTCAACCGAGCGCAGCCAGCTGCCGCGCGCGCACCGCCGGCCGAACGGCCACCTCCTGGTTCCCGTCGCTTGCGCTGGCAGCCGGGGAATGGCGCGCCCTCTCATCTACAGTACACCCTCGCCAAGACACCGAAGACGTACGCGTGCTTCTTTGCAAAAACAGCGAGCCCCCGCTCTGCTCGGCCACCGACGCCGCTCCCCCGATCCTCCCCTGCACGCCGACGTCCGCTCGGCCTTTGCCCGAGCTCCCAACGCAGAAAGAGAGCGCCGGTGTGTGCTCTAGCTAGCCATCTCACCACCCCACGGTGTTAGCACCGCACTCGACCACAAATCGACGATCGCCACTGAGAGCTCAGGCCACCGGCGGAAAGGCGCGAACTGCTCCCCGTGGACAGCACGCCACGGCCAGTTTCACCGCCGGACTTCTACACAGAAAAGGTGCACCTTAGCCTCCAGATCGTGTAGCTGCAACCCTTCTAACCATCGGTAGACGGTGCGCTGAGAATTCCTAAGGATCCCGAGAACTAGTGCAACCGGGTAAGGATCGGTCTAACCCGAAATTCGAGCTGCACCGTCCAATCCAGCTCGAGTGAGCTTACACATACCTTCCTCACTTCCTAGCGGCCCTCCTCGACCAAGAATCATGGGAAATGACCCAGAAATGGCCGGGTTTAGGTTGTTTCTCGGGCCGCCATAGAATAACAGCTCGGTTCACCGTGGAGCTCTAGGTTGCCGACCTTTTCATGGGGTTTGGCGGCCATTTCCATCACCCTCGAGCTCCCGTGGTGCTCTCCGACCCTTTGCCAATCATTTTGATGCGTTATAACGCATTCCCGACCACGCCGGAACCCTAACCGCCACTGTCACCGTCGGGAGCCCTGTTCCGGTGAGCTACGGCCGCCGGCGACGCCACCGACGAGTTCAGCGATGTGAGTTAGGGCGGGGCGGCAAGTTTGGGGCCGGTAGACGGCCGGGAGAGCAGTTCCGGCGAAGCTCGCCGGAGTGCGCCGCCGCGGGCCCCTGTTTGGCGCGAGGAAGGGGAAGACTGCCGGGTGGGACCCACCGGCAGACATTTAAACATTTTGAAATGTCCAGTTGGTAGTTCAAACTTTGGAGGACCACAACTTGGGTTAGGAGAATCCAAAAATCATGAAACAAATTTTGTTGGATTCCTCTAACAGAATACAATCCAAATCTGAAACCCAATTTTTATAAAACCCAGTAATTAATTCTGGAAAATTCTTTAAAGCTTTTCAGCAAAAGAATTTTTGAGGGAGTTTGGTTCATCCAAAAATCCCCAAATTCTGCCAGCATGTTCTTTAGGACATTAGTAAACCCCTGTAAAAGTTTCAGACCATTTGGAGTTGATTTGGTCAGAGCAATTCAAATTGGAAAGTGCTGTGTTCATTTGAATGCAGAAACATTTTCAGAGAATTTCCAAAACTTGGAAATTCAATTCTGGGCAAACCTTGACTCCAAAAATGCTAGGAAAATCCATGCAAACTCTATGAGCTATAATAGAAATTGTAGTTCATTAAGTTGAGCATGAACAGGGGTATTACCTCAGAATTAATTCTTCCTTGCTTATTTGCTAAGGAAATTGTTCTGAGCAAACCACTCCATGAAAAGTGCTAAGGTTTGGTCCAGAGGGTTTTCTTGTGACAAGGAACTCACACAAAAATTCTCAGCTCCATTGGAGCTCTAGATCACCCCTGTCCTGTTTACCCACTTAAGGGATTAAGATGAAAAAGGGGGAAAATCACTTAGCATTTAGCCATGTGATTAAGTTCAAGCCAAACCACCAACACCAGTTCATCTTTAAATTCTTAAACAAAGTTCCAGGTGTTAGAGGCTGGTTATTAGAACTAAGAGTAGAAGTCTTACTCTAAAACTCACATTTGCATCTAAATTAACATGTAGTATTTCATTAACGTGTAGCCGTTGAAGAAGAGACTCCGGAAGTGCTGGACTTCCTTCTTCCGGACGAAGAACTAACTCCTGACCAGCAGCAACAAGGCAAGCCCCGGTTTGCATTAACCCTTTTTAAAAGTTTTACTTTGTTTACATGTGTCATATGAAGTATGTATGTGCATTAGGTATAGGATGAATGAAACCCACTTGCATAACCAAAGGTTCCTAAAAGAGTGAGGGTAGTGTTAAGGACCTCGAGTAGACAGGCTATGCTTAATGAGTCATAGGACTTCGGTACAAGTCGAGTAGTTGAAATCTACTCGCGAGATAGGCTGGGGACACACGGGTTCGGTTGAGTGATGTGAGATCACTTTAGTAATGAAAATGAGACTAGGCAGGGGCTAGGGCGCAGCAAGAGAGAGTCTTGTGTGCGCAGCCCTGCCCGTGTCGATTGAGGACCGATCCGTGTGCGGCCCTGCTGAACAAGTATTGAACGTACCGAAGGCATATCGGATATATGGGCCCCGATAAACCGATGTAGCCTAAACCTCCGGGCGTCGAGGCATAGCACACCGATTTATAGGTGTAGGTTGAGGGCAGCAAGGTGGAAATCTGCCAACGGGCATAGAGAGATGCTCCGTGTGGGGAACCTCCTGCTCGTTTCGGTGCGACCGGTTCGACGTTTGGGCTGTTGGGTGAAAGGTTGTCCCGTACGACATCGAGTGAGCATGCTGTGCAGCTCCACGGGTGGGCGTACGTGACGTGCTCTTTGGGTTTTCCCTGCAGGTGTATATCGAGTCGATTCGCCGTCCCTCGCGGTGACGAGTGCTGCTTGTTCACTGTGTCGTAACGTAGACTAATGAATGAAATATGTTGATTCAATGATGCTGATTGATATAATTGTATTGCTACATGTGTGCCACCAAATACTGCTTACTAAATTTCAGATTTCATGAACTGTTAACTTGTTGCTAAAAGATGAACTAAGGATGAACTTGTAGGCGTGTCCTTTTGTTGAAATGTTACTATCCTATGTCCATTGTACCCCTCATGTAGAGTTTCATGCTTAGGTGAGTCGGTTAAGCCTTGCTGAGCCTTTGTGCTCATGGTTGCTGCTTAAGTGTTTTTCAGGTGAAGAGCCACCCACGGACTCGGAGTACGAGTCCACCGGCGAGGGTTACCCTCCGTCGGGGACCACGGCTGAGTGGGAGCCGTACACGCCGCGCTGAGCTGAGACGTGCAGCTAGTGTGGGTTGCCCTAGGGCTGGGCAACCGACTTTTGCTAGATAGGCGGGCGTGAGTTGTACAAAAGAAACTTCCGCTGTGTAATAAAGACCATAGTTTGTGACTGAGAAATGTGCTACCTTGTACATTCAGTTTGTTTTTCCCATGTATATATTGTGTTCTTATGACGTGTGCTGTCGGGTGTCGCATCGCGCGGCACCACCCTCTGCGATACTGGATGAGCGGATTCCGGTCCGCCACATTTGCTACCAAAAGGGCGGGTGTTAGCATCTGTAGATGAAGATCCACAATTAAATCGGCGCATACCCCTTCGGCGATCTAATCTGAGCCGCCTGTTTTAAATCCAACGGCCCATGTCAGCCCCGCGTTATAAAGGCCGGGAATTTTACGCACTACCCCCTGGAGACCTCGGAAAACACGAGCTAGCCCCGGAACCTTCTGAGCTAGCCCCTGGACTTTCGGAAATTCATGTAAATTCATTTAAAAATCAGTTTTAGCCCTTGGACTTAATAAAAATTAGGAAAACATCTCTGTTTTGTGTAAGTAGGCCCCCGAAAATTTAGGAAATAGTAAATTAGACCCTGCAGTAGGGAGGATTTGCACTTCAGACCCTATAGGATATTAAATTCAGAAAATTGAACATGTGATTAGGAGTTAAATTTAAATGGTGATGCAAACACATGTGCCAATACATATCTAAATTTTCCTAGCACATGGAAAACCTTTAGAATGAGTTAAAAGCTGATTTTAGGCTGAAATGAGATTTGACTAAGTGCTGCCTACTTTTATTATTTTTGGAAATACATTTTTAGGCAACGAAATAATTCTGAAAATGGGTAAAACAAATTTAATTTGATCCCCACCAGAGGGGAAGTTCAAAAATATTTTATTGAGCATTTTAGATCAGAACCTATTCTGTTTAGGTGATATATCTTACTATTTTAATATTAAAGTTCACTTTAAGCATAGAAAATAAATCTGAAAATATAGGAAAATAAGTATGAATAATTAGAAAATGTTAAATGAGGTCTTTTATTTCAAAAAATTCAAATTAAGATTTTGTAGAAGATCTAAAGACCTATTTGGAGTAGGAAACTTTCTTTCATGAAAATTTTGTGGCTAAGGGGTGTATTAATTAAATATAGAGAATTTGTTCAAATTGGAAATTAATATATAGTGTGCAAATAGAAATCTGAATACAAAAGTTAGAAATAATATATGTATGTTTAAAAGTGCATGTAGGCCTAAAATCAACACATCTAGGGTAACCACAACACTTAGAAATGTGAATGACTTTCATATGTATGTATGTGTATTGGCATGAGTAGAACCAGCCCCAGAGCAGGTTCTCACCTTTCAAGACCAAGACTTTCCATTCCCAGAGCAGCAGAAAGAAGGCAAGTGTCCTTGACCACTTTGATCCTATACTAGGATGTGTAGCTAGAATTTAATTACTTCCATTATCAATTTGGAATATGGTACCCAAGCTAGGAAGTTTCCCTAAATTTTCCTTATCTTATTTCCTTGTAGCCTGGGTTGGGATTTATTTTATTATGTCACTCATTCATATTACTTATGCTTAGCCATGCTTAGAAATGGGATAAGTGGGATATGAGATCATCAACATGTTTACCTTACTCTTGAATGAGATATTATGAGTTATGTAGAGGTAGGGATCGAGGGAAGTTTGATGATTTGGTTGGTGCTGTGTGCACGAGACTCGGGTTTGTGTTTAGTACTTGCCTGGATCATAAGGATCGGTTCATGGAGCATGTAACCTGGCTTTACCGTGTCAACCACATGCTGAGATGGGGCAACTTGGCCAATTAATTAGGTGCATCCCCGGCATAGTATGGGTGTTTTGGATGGTGCGGGGATTAGGTGTCAGCTGGACTACCATATGAACCGCAAGGCTCATGAGGGGGCCACTACAGCGGGGTTGGAGCCTCTTGTATGCTGTTAGGGGTGAAACTCAGTGAGCCCACGGTCGTCGAGAATCCCTTTGTAAAGGCCTCGTAGTGACCTCCTGGCTACACACCTGGAAAGTGTGAACGTGGTTCGTGGCCACTGGCATAATGGAGGTTCTTTTAGTCCACCAGGCAACGGGGGATGAAATCACTACATGTGGGTACAGTAGTGCAAACTCTGCAGAGTCAAAACTGCCATGACAGCCGTGCTCACGGTCAAGAGCGGCTTGGACTTATTCATGATTAGAGGGTGATGAATTGGGAAATTGAGGATGTTAAGCGCGAAGCTTAATATTGGAGATGAGATTATGGTTACTTAATATTGATGATGGGTTGAGGGATTGGGACCATCTCACATGTGTAGTAATGTAGGTGCTTAATAAGCTAAGGTGATAGGTATTAATTGCGTAGTGCTTTAACCATGAGTTCAATCTCTCCTTGCTCTAGCCATGCATGACACCATTTTCCCACACTTGCTGAGTATCAACGGTACTCAAACTTGCTTTTCTGTTGGTTTAAATTATTGCTCAGGTCAAGGGGATGATGTGGTGTTCAATAACCAAGACTTTGGTCCCGAAGAAGGATTTTAGGTTCACGGAGTCCCCCGGGCAACACCTGTGACGGACCCCACAGGATTTATATTCCGGTGCTGTTTTATTTACATGTTATGAACATATTATCGTCCATCGAGACATTATGCTATGTAAGACTTATTTTATATTCGAACTCTAAGCTTGTAATAAATGATGCTTCATTATTTGTCATCACATGTATGAGAAAATGATCCTAGCATACATGTGATATGCACTCGGTTGCTCTTTGGAGAAATTGGGTGTGACAGAAGTGGTATCAGAGCCAAGGTTGCCCCTAGAAACGTGGACCTAGGTAGAAATGGACGTACTTAAGGACCCTATTTTCTTAAAAACTATTTTACAAAGATGTGGGTTGAAAGTGTTATTTAATGGGGTCACTTTATTCACCTTGTCCCAACTTTTATTCAAAATACAATCTTTATTTAATTCTTATCTAACTTAATTTTGAATGCTTTATGTTTTAGATGGTTCGCATGATCCGCACCACCCGCAAGTCCACCGGAGGGAGAGTTCCTGTAGTTGCCCTTGCCTTGAGAGAGGAGAACCGTCCGGTGACGTACCACTCCTACGGGTTGGCAGTAGGAGGCTTGTTGCGCCGTCTTCGGCGTATGCTCCACGCCGCCGGCAATGTGGGCAAGCTGATCATACACTACAGCTCCACCAGGACCATCCGTGAGAAGCGGGAAGAATGGATCTCAGAGATGAGGATTATCCATAAAAATCAGCTGCTCAAGATCCACCGCTCTCCAGCTTGTCGGGCGACTCAGGCCGATGCTGAGAAGGATGTCACCTGGGAGGCCATCACCTGCCAGAGTTACATCTACTGTCGCCACCTGGACAGGACTGAGTACATGTATGTCCTCCAGCGTGAGAGTGGCACCGTGGAGTACAAGTACCAGCCAGTGCAGCAGGGGACTTCCCATGAGCACATGGACCTGTGCTTGGAGGATGCAGCTATGCTCAGCACTCGACTACAGGAGTGCCAGCAGGAGCTTCAGGATGTTCGTGACACCCTGAAGGAGACTGAGGCGTTGCTTCGCGCCAGCTTCAGGGCAAGAGATAGAGGAGATGTGAATGAACTGTGTGTCACCGTGAATGACACATGGACTCCTGACTTCCCAGACCGCCGGGCGAGCAAGCGTCGCCGCACTTCTCCACCAGCAGCTTCCCCACCTAAAGCGGAATCAGAGGGCAGCCACAATAATGAGGAAGACCCCGACTAGCCAGCTCAGTGATACGAGTTGTTTAGAGTCATTTCCCTTATTTCAGCAGGTTATCGAGTAGTCGAGTCAATACCCTATTTATTTGTGTGTTAATGTTTGGTGTGTGACGTGAGTTGTGAAAGCCATGGCATTCGTCCACAACCTCGTCTTTAGGTTGCTTTGCTTTGGTGTGTGAACCCCTATGAATCAATAGTGCATTTATTTTCACGTGAGACGTGACGCCCAAAGATCTACGTGAAATCTTCGGAAATTGTTTAAATATTAAGGCCTCAAAAGTTTAAGTTTAAATAAGCAATTTGGGAAGTTAATATGTAATGCTTTAAGTTAACACTTGGTTGATCATGATAGATGGCTAGAAGAGGAAAAGGTTGTGGTGCCAACCCCAACAACAACAACGATGAGGCCGACAATCCTCACCTTTCTGGAGGACAAGACAGGGGTGGTCGCCGTGATGGAGCTGATCCTATCCACCAAATGCTCGAAAATCAGAATCATCTCATCCAGAGTCTAACTCAAGTGGTGGCCAACTTGCACCAAGCTCCACCCCCACAACCTGCACCACGTCAACCAAGGTTGAGTGAGTTTCTGGGAACTCAACCCCCAAAGTTTGCAAGTGCTGCTGAACCTCTAGAGGCAGATGACTGGTTAAAGACCGTAGAGAGCAAGATGAGGATCATACAATGCCAAGGGTATGAGAGGGTTCTGTTTGCCTCTCACCAATTGCATGGACCTGCTGCTGATTGGTGGACCGCTTACATGGCAGCCCATCACGACCCCGAGAACATCACTTGGGAAGAGTTCAAACGCAGTTTCCGCAACCACTACATACCCAGGGGTGAACTCAAGAACAAGAGAAAAGAGTTCCTGGGACTGCAGCAAGGCAACATGACTGTGAGGGAATACCTCACTAAGTTCACCCAACTATCCCGTTATGCACCACGGGACATCAAAACTAATGAGCAAAAACAGGACTGTTTTGTGGAAGGACTTACTACGGAAATGCAATGTGCAATGTATTCCAATGAATATGAAAGCTTCCAAAAGATGGTATACCGAGCGTTTGTCGTGGAAAGGAAGCTGAAGGCCTTGGAGAATGAAAACAAGAGGAAGATGGGATGGTCACACCAAGCATCAAGCAGCAACACACGTCCACGTCTGATGCAGCAACCGGCAGGGCAGACGAGCCGTGCTATGGTATCCTACCTGACACCAAGAGGGTACAGCCCGAACTTCAGACCTCCATCAGCACCAGTATAGCCGCAATATCAACCTCGACCCGCAGGACAAGGGCCACCGAACCAACCCCAAGATAACAAAGGCCAGGCACCTAAAGTTGGGTACAATGCTTCAACTGTGGTGAAGTGGGGCACTACGCCCATAAGTGCCCAAAGAAGAAGCCCACGCAGCCACCACAGCAGAATGTGATGCGAGGACAGGTGAACCACGTGACCATGGAGGAAGCGCAAGAGGCACCTGACTTGGTAATTGGTAAGTTTCCTGCAAATTTACACATTGCAATCCCTATTGTTTGATTCTGGTGCTACCCACTCATTCATTGGACAAGAGTTTGTTAAGAAGCATGATCTAGCAATAACATAAATGAACCATATGTTAGCAGTGAACTCTCCAGGGGGAGAAATAAGGACAAGACAAGTGTGTCCTAGGGTGAATCTAGACATTAATGGGGTAGTATTTACTGCAAACCTCATAGTGATAGACTCCCAAGGGATATATATCATTTTGGGATTGGATTGGTTGACCAAACATAAAGGTATCATCCACTGTTCGACAAGAACGGTGGAACTATCTCACACTAGGGTACGAAAGTGAAGTTCATAGCCATGCAAGAACCTAGGAGGGACATTAAACTCAATCAAGTTGAAGTGGAAGTAGAAGAGATAAGGATCATCAGGGAATATCCAGACGTTTTTCCAGAGGAGTTGCCCGGCATGCCTCCCGATCGTGGATTGGAATTCGCGATTGAACTAGTACCTAGAACAGCCCCAATATACAAGAGTCCTTATCGGATGGACTCCAAACAGCTGGAAGAGCTCGACGAACATATAAGAGAATTGACAGAGAAGGGGCATATTTGTCTTAGTTCCTCACCATGGGGAGCTCCAGTGATATTTGTGCCGAAGAAGGACGGAACCCAAAGGTTATGCGTAGACTACCGTTCGTTGAATGAAGTAACCATCAAGAACAAGTACCCATTACCCCGCATTAAAGACTTATTTGATCAGTTGAGGGAAGCGTGTGTATTCTCAAAAATTGATCTCAGGTCGGGATACCACCAATTGAAGATAAGGCAAAATGACATTCCAAAGACAGCTTTCATATCTCGGTACATGCTGTAAGAATACACCGTCATGCCGTTCGGGCTAACTAATGCCCCGACATATTTCATGTACCTCATGAACAAGGTATTCATGGAATATCTGGATAAATTTGTGGTGTTTTTTATTGATGACATTCTCGTCTTTTCCAAAGATGGAGAAGAACATGATAGACATTTAAGATTGGTGTTGCAAAAGCTAAGAGAGCACCAACTATATGCAAACTTGAGCAAGTGTGAGTTTTGGCTAAAGGGAGTTCCCTTCTTAGGACATATAATCTCGGAGGGAGGAATCTCCGTAGATCCCGCCAAGATCGAGGATGTGCAGAAGTGGAAGACCCTTGAAAATGTCGGGGAAATTCGAAGCTTCTTAGGATTGGCTGGGTATTATCGACGGTTCATTGAGGGTTTCTCCAAGATCTTGAGACCCCTCACCAAATTGTTAGAGAAGGGAATCATATTCACATGGACACCAGAGTGTGAGACGTGTTTTCAAGAACTGAAGAAAAGATTGACAACAACCCCAGTGCTAGTTATGCCAGATATGCAGAAGAATTTTTCGGTGTACTGCGATGCATCTGGACACGGGTTGGGATGTGTTCTCATGCAAGAGGGACATGTCATTGCCTATGCGTCTCGGCAGCTCTGAAAACACGAGAAGAACTATCCTACACACGACCTAGAACTAGCCGCAGTGGTGCACATATTGAAGATTTGGCGGCATTACTTGATGGGAAAGAGGACAGAGATATATACAGATCATAAGAGCTTAAAGTACATTTTCACACAGCCAGATCTCAACCTCAAACAAAGGAGATGGTTAGAGCTAATCAACGACTTTGATGTGGGCATCAATTATCATCCTGGGAAAGCGAACGTCGTGGCTGATGCTTTAAGCCGGAAGGTGCAGGTCAACATGTTGAGCTTAAAGGACATGCCTACAAAATTGAATGAAGAGATTGCGAAACTCAATCTATTTCTGGTGAATAGTGGTGAGGCCATCACCATGGAAGTGGAGTCCACATTAAAAGAGCAAGACATACGCAACGGTCAGAAAAATGACGAGAAGATACAAGAAATTAGAGAACTCATCAAAGAAAATAAAGCCCCTGGGTTCAGAGAGGATGAACAAGGTACGGTGTGTCATGGGAAAAGAATCTGTGTGCCTGAGGTGAAGGAGATCCGTGAACTAATTTTGAAGGAGGCTCATGATTCCGACTATTCTATTCATCCTAGGAGTACGAAGATGTATCATGACCTCAAGAGCAGATATTGGTGGTATGGCATGAAGCGAGATGTCGCGGAACATGTTGCCCTATGTGACACATGTCAGTTGGTGAAAGTAGAACATCAACGACCCGCGGGACTATTGCAACCACTCAAAGTGCCTGAATGGGAATGGGAAGAAATAGGCATGGACTTCATAGTGGGACTACCTAGGACCCAATCGGGATATGATTCGATATGGGTCGTCATCGATAGGCTAACTAAGGTAGCTCATTTCATCCCCGTGAAAGAAAGCTACATCGGATCCAAATTGGCGGAATTGTACATGTCAAGGATCGAGTGTTTTCATGGAGTGCCAAAGAAGATAGTGTCAGATCGAGGGACACAGTTCACCTCAAGGTTCTGGCAGAAGTTATATGAAACCATGGGAACTCATCTGAATTTTAGTTCTGCCTATCACCCCTAGACTGACGGGCAGACAGAAAGAACCAATCAGATCCTTGAGGATATGCTGAGAGCTTGTGCACTCAAGAACAATAGGAGTTGGGATAAGAACTTACCGTATGCGGAGTTCTCCTACAACAACAGCTATCAGGCTAGTATGAAGATGTCACCATTTGATGCGTTGTATGGGAGGAAGTGCAGGACTCCACTATTTTGGAACCAAACAGGGGAAAGTAAAGTGTTTGGCCCGAGGTACTACAAGAAGCCGAGGCGAAAGTGAGGGAAATTCGCAACAACTTGAGGATAGCCCAGACCCGAAAAAAGATCTATGCTGATGTACGGAGAAGAGAGCTCGTTTTAAATGTGGGAGACTATGTTTATCTCAAGGTGTCCCCTATCCGAGGACTTCGTCTGTTCAAGGTGAAAGGGAATTTATCACCTCAATACATCGGACCCTTCCAGATTCTAGAGAGGAAAGGTGAAGTGGCATATCAACTAGAACTACCGGCTCGCCTATCAGATGTGCACGATGTATTCCATGTGTCACAACTCAAGAAGTGTTTGAGAACACCCGAAGAGATGTTACCCATGAATGAGGTGGACGTACGAGAGGATCTTTCTTATGTTGAGCAACCGGTCAAGATTTTGGAGACAATGGAACGCCTCACAAGAAATAAAAGAATCCGAATGTGCAAGGTGCAGTGGAAGCATCACTCGGAGGCAGAAGCCACATGGGAGCGAGAAGACGAGCTTAAGGCACAGTTTCTGGAATTGTTTTCCTAGAGTCACCAATCTCGAGAACGAGATTTCTTTTAAGTGGGGTAGAGTTGTAACACCCCAAAACCTGCTGAAGAGGGGAATTTAAAAATTTTTGGACGTATTGCATGTGGTGAAGCAATTCAAATTCAAACTGGAATTCAAATTTAAATCAAAATAGAAAAGGAAAGGGAAAAGGAAAAAGAAAAACGGCCAGTGGGCCGAAACCCATCTCAGCCGGCCCAAAATCCGCACGCGCTTCTCCCCCTCTCTGACACGCGGGACCCGCGTGTCATCTCCTTCCCCGCGCGCCCCCAACCGCTCCGGTTCTTTCGCGCCTGATCGCACGCACCCCGCTCCCGGATTCGTCGCGCTCAGCCCAACCCCGAATCCCTCGTGCCGTTCTGCTCAATCGCAACAAACCCCCATGCCCCTGGCCATGATAAAAATAGATGTTCCCACCGCCCTCCCCTCGTGCAAACAGTTCCTCTCCCGGTGTGTGCCGCCGTCGTTGAGCTTGGAATTCCCCAAGAGCGTCGCCGTTTCCCTCTGTCAAACCGATCTCGTGACCCCGCAGCACCTCGCACAAGCTGTAGACGCCGACCCCGGAGGGAAACACCGCCAGAAACGACCAACCCGACGCTCGCCGGTGAGTACCGTCGCCGCTCGCCGGTGAAACCTTCGAATTACACGGTTTCGATCCACCCTAATCATCGGTGTGCCATCTCTAGATCCCAGTGAAGTGTCACGACCCGAGAGCTCGAAGGGATCACCGCCCCAACTGCTACTTCGACGTGCACCGAAGACCATCACCGTTGAAGCTCGCCGCCGACCCCATCTAGCCACGTAGGGATCAAGAAAACCACTGAGGTGAGGCCCCCTTCCTCCCCTCTGCCGTTTGCTACCAAAAAGGGCGGGTGTTAGCGTCTGTAGATGAAGATCCGCAACCTCGCCGGCGAGATCGCACCGCTGCCGCCATGCGCCGCCGCGCGCGCGGGCGAATTCCGGCCAGGAGCGACGTGGCCTCTTGTGGGCCGTCTATTTTAAATCGCACGGCAAAAATTAAATAGGCGCATACCCCTTCGGCGATCTAATCTGAGCCGTCTGTTTTAAATCCAACTGCCCACGTCATCCCCACGTTATAAAGGCCGGGAATCTTACGCGCTACACCCTGGAGACCTCGGAAAACACGAGCTAGCCTCGGAACCTTCTGATCTAGCCCCTGGACTTTCAGAAATTCATGTAAATTCATTTAAAAAAATCAGTTTTAGCCCCTGAACTTAATAAAAATTAGGAAAACCTCTCCGTTTTGTGTAAGTAGGCCCCTGAAAATTTAGGAAATAGTAAATTAGACCCTGCAGTAGGGAGGATTTGCACTTCAGACCCTTTAGGATATTAAATTCAGAAATTTGAACTTGTGATTAGGAGTTAAATTTAAATGGTGATGCAAACACATGTGCAAATACAAATCTAAATTTTCCTAGCACTTGGAAAACCTTTAGAATGAGTTAAAAGCTGATTTTACGCTGAAATGAGATTTGACTAAGTGCTGCCTACTTTTATTATTTTTGGAAATACATTTTTAGGCTAGGAAATAATTCTGAAAATGGGTAAAACAAATTTAATTTGATCCCCACCAGAGGGGAAGTTCAAAAATATTTTATTGAACATTTTAGATCAGAACCTATTCTGTTTAGGTGATATATCTTACTATTTTAATATTAAAGTTCACTTCTAGGCATAGAAAATAAATCTGAAAATATAGGAAAATAAGTATGCATAATTAGAAAATGTTAAATGAGGTCTTTTAATTTCAAAAACTTCAAATTAAGATTTTGTAGAAGATCTAAAAACCTATTTGGAGTAGGAAACTTTCTTTCATGCAAATTTTGTGGCTAAGGAGTGTATTAATTAAATATAGAGAATTTATTCAAATTGGAAATTAATATATAGTGTGCAAATATAAATCTGAATACAAAAGTTAGAAATAATATATATATGTTTAAAAGTGCATGTAGGCCTAAAATCAACACATCTAGGGTAACCACAACACTTAGAAATGTGAATGACTTTCATATGTATGTATGTGTGGTTTGCATGAGTGAAAGTGTGGACTATGGCTTATGGATTGTTGTTTTCTTTTGTTATGTGTATTGGCATGAGTAGAACCAGCCCCAGAGCAGGTTCTCACCTTTCAAGACCAAGACTTTCCATTCCCAGAGCAGCAGAAAGAAGGCAAGTGTCCTTGACCACTTTGATCCTATACTAGGATGTGTAGTTAGAATTTAATTACTTGCATTGTCAATTTGGAATATGGTACCCAAGCTAGGAAGTTTCCCAAAATTTTCCTTATCTTATTTCCTTGTAGCCTGGGTTGGGATTTATTTTATTATGTCGTTCATTCATATTACTTATGCTTAGCCATGCTTAGAAATGGAATAAGTGGGATATGAGATCATCAACTTGTTTACCTTACTCTTGAATGAGATATTATGAGTTATGTAGAGGTAGGGATCGAGGCAAGTTGGATGATTCGGTTGGTGCTGTGTGCACGAGACTCGGGTTTGTGTTTAGTACTTGCCTGGATCCTAAGGACCGGTTCATGGAGCATGTAACCTGGCTTTACCGTTCCAACCACATGCTGAGATGGGGAAGCTTGGCCAATTAATTAGGTGCATCCCCGACGTAGTATGGGTGTTTTGGATGGTGCAGGGATTAGGTGCCAGCTGGACTACCATATGAACGCAAGGCTCAAGAGGGGGCCACTGCAGCGGAGTTGGAGCCTCTTGTATGCTGTTAGGGGTGAAACCTCAATGGGCCCACGATTGTCGGGAATCACTTTGTAAAGGCCTCGTAGTGACCTCCTGGCTACACACCTGGGAAGTGTGAACGTGGTTCGCGGCCAATGGCATAATGGAGGTTCTTTTAGTCCACCCGGCAATGGGGGATGAAATCACTACATGTGGGTACAGTGGTGCAAACTCTGCAGAGTCAAAACTGTCATGACAGCCGTGCTCACGGTCAAGAGCAGCTTGGACTTATTCATGATTAGAGGATGATGAATTGGGTAGTTGAGGATGTTAAGCGGGAAGCTTAAGTGGAGATGATATTATGGTTACTTAATATTGATGATGGGTTGAGGGATTGGGACTATCTCACCTGTGTAGTAATGTAGGTGCTTAATAAGCTAAGGTGATAGGTATTAATTGCGTAGTGCTTTAACTATGAGTTCAATCTCTCCTTGCTTTAGCCATGCATGACACCATTTTCCCACACTTGCTGAGTACCAACGGTACTCAAACTTGCTTTTCTATTGGTTTAAATTGATGCTCAGGTCAAGGGGATGATGTGGTGTTCAATAACCAATACTTTGGTCCCGAAGAAGGGTTCTAGGTTCACGGAGTCTCCCCGGGCAACGCCTGTGACGGAGCCCACAAGATTTATATTCCGCTGCTGTTTTATTTACATGTTATGAACATATTATCGTCCATCGAGACATTATGCTATGTAAGACTTATTTTATATTCAAACTCTTAGCTTGTAATAAATGATGCTTCACTATTTGTCATCACATGTATGAGAAAATGATCCTGGCATACATGTGATATTCACTCGGTTGCTCTTTGGAGAAATCGGGTGTGACAAGAAAGAACCTCCATTATACCAGTACACAACCATCGGTGTATGACCAATAGATTACAAAATAGCCTTTACAAAGGGGCTACTACGGACCCACTACAGTTTCACCGGTAGGCTCGAATCTCCATTCTCCCACCCACAGGCCCCCTCTTGTGCCATGCAGTTCCCAGGGCAGTCCCTCTCGATGCCCATTCCCGCACCACCCAACGGTCCATAACAAGCTAGCAACACACCTAATTAATCAGCTAAGCCGCACCCATATTTGGTCTTGTGGTGGCACTGTTTTCCTGGCATGTGCTCGCATGAACCGGTCCTTAGATCTACGGCAAGCAAACCACCATATCATTCAGCAACATCCACGAACCAAGCTCGCCTAGATCTCCCTGATTCCATGCTCATTAACATTATCAAGTTCTCATCATCTTTATTCATATGAGTGCAGTAGCTAACAAGTTTTATTTCAGCTTCCAATATCCCGTAAGTTAACGAAGCAAAAAGGAAAAATGACCATACCCGACTCATCAACTTTCCCGGTGACAAGGATGGTTAACAAAACGAGTGAACTCATATAAAAAGGGTGTCCCATCAAGTTGACACAAGTATACGAGTTTTCGCAAGCAAAACAGTTTTTAAAACGTAGGATCAATAAGGTCAAGGGGCACTTGCCTTGCTCCCGTGGCTCATGTTGCTCAAGCGTCTCGAAGTCTTGGTCCTATAGCTCCTCGTAGATGGTCTCTTGAGCTTTTCCTTCTACTCACGATCACGCAAATACAAAATTTACCACAATCAATTATCATGTACAAACTTTACTCAAGATGCAATGAGGTGAATGAATGCAATTCCTATGGTGCAGTTTTATAAAACCAGTTTGCACGTGTTCTTGCATGTTTTAGTAGGCTTCCATGGGGTTTTATGATGATCAAGGGTGCTTGGATAAAGTGTGGACGTGGTGATGATCTTGACCCACTTTGTAGATCAATCCCACCGTCAAAAATCAACCAAAACATGGTCTGTCCACACGCAGAATTTTTCTGCTCGCAGGGGTTGAAGAAAACGGGTGCATAGAAACAGCAGCGACGTCGTAAGAGGGGTAACAAAGACCTACCTCACTTCTCCCTTGCGGCAGGGCCTCCCTCCTTCCAATGGCAGCAGCGGAGGATTTTCCGTGGAGAATTATGGGGCCGCGGCTAGGGCAGAACGTCGGGGCTTCATTTCCGGCGACGGCGAGGCGTGACGGGGCTCGACGGTGGCCAACTTCTGTCAAAGGGGGGAGTCAGCGACTTGGCAGCAAGGGGGGCGCAACTTGGCCGCAGGGAGGTGGCTGCCAAAAGAGGCAAAGGGGTGGGAGGCTAGGGGGGAGTTATATTTATAGAGGGAGAAAAAGAGTCCTAGGGGTGGGGAACAAAGAGTCCTAGAGGTGGGGGACTAACCAAAGAGTCCTGGAGGTGGGGGACTAACCAAAGAGTCCTAGAGGTCGGGGACTAACCAAAGAGTCCTAGAGGTGGGGGACTAACCAAAGAGTCCTAGGGGTGGGGGACTAACCAAAGAGACCTAGAGGTGGGGACTAGGGTTCCCCCCCCATGATGGGCTGCGGCCTAGTGGTTGTGCCCAATTAGGGTTCCCCCCCCTAATTTGGTGCGGCCAATTTGGGGGAAAATTCCCCCCGAAATGTGGGGAAATTCACTTTATGGGAATTTTGGGGAATATGGGGAAAATCAGGGAAATTGGGAAAAATTTGGAAATATTGGGGAAGGGGGAAATTTGGGGAAAAATTGGGGAGGCTCAATTTGGCTATTTTATTTTCATTATTTTTCATTTCTATTTCCTTTTATCATTTTAGTAGCTTCTATATTCATTTCTTCTTCTTTTTAAATGCTTCTCTGCATGAAAAATGTATGCAATGCATGGTAGTGAAATTGAGGGTGTTACAAACCTACCCCCTTAAAATGAATCTCGCCCTCGGGATTCGATAGAGTGGAGAAAAGATGGGGGAATTCCGCCTTGAGATTTTCCACACGTTCCCTTATAGTCTCGGCTTCCATGTGATGGCTCCATTGTACCTTGCACCAACGGATTACTTTGTTCCTCGTGACCCTTTCCTTCACGTCCAAGATTTTGATGGGGTGTTCCGCGTAGGTCAGATCCTTTTGAAGCTCTAGCTCATCCATCAGTACTTGTTCTTCCGGTACTCTTAGGCATTTTTTGAGCTGAGATACGTGAAACACGTCGTGCACGTCAGAGAGGTGCGTTGGCAGCTCTAGATGATAGGCTACCTCTCTTCGCTTGCCAAAAATCTTGAATGGCCCGATATAGTGAGGTGCTAATTTGCCTTTGGCATTTAACCGTCGTTGGCCTCTGATAGGCGACACTTTAAGATACACGAAGTCTCCCACTTTAAAGGTCAATCTTCTTCGCCTATTGTCCGCATAACCCTTTTGTCGTGACTGAGCGTCCTTCAAGTTTTCACATATCGTTTGGACTTTCTTTTCGGTGTCTTGCAGCACTTCGGAGCCAAATACTCGGCTTTCTCCGGTCTCATTCCAGAACAGCGGTGTTCTACACTGTCTACCATACAATGCTTCGAAGGGTGACATCTTCAAGCTGGCTTGGTAACAGTTGTTGTATGAGAATTCAGCATACAGCAAGCTCTTATCCCAACTACGCCCATGCTTCAAGGCGCAAACTCTCAACATGTCTTCCAAAATTTGATTTGTCCTGTAAGTTTGCCCGTCGGTTTGCGGGTGATATGCGGAGCTGAAATTGAATCGTGTACCCATGGCTTCATGCAGCTTCTTCCAGAACCTAGAGGTAAATTGAGAACCCTGATCTGAAACTATCCTCTTCGAAACTCCATGACGACACACAATTTGCTCCATATACAGCTCGGCTAGTTGTGCGACGGTGTACATGGTTCTCACAGGAAGGAAGTGGGCTGTTTTCATCAATCGGTCCACGATAACCCAAATGGAGTCGTAGCCCGACTGAGTACGTGGCAATCGGGCTATGAAATCCATGCTTATGTCTTCCCACTTCCACTCGGGTACTTTTAATGGCTGCAACAATCCAGCGGGTCTTTGATGTTCGGCCTTCACTTGTTGGCACGTGTCACATAGGGCAACATATTCAGCAATATCCCTTTTCATGCCATCCCACCAATAGCATGTTTTCAGGTCCTTGTACACCTTTGTACAGCCGAGGTGTATGGAATAAGGTGAGCCGCGTGCCTCCTTTAGGATCGTGTCACGGATATGCTTCACGTTAGGCACACAAATCCTTTTCCTTAACCAAAGCGTGCCATTCTCGTCTTCCTTGAAATCCATCTTTATCCCTTGTCAGATTCTTTCCTTGATTTCCTTTATTTCCTCATCCATTGCTTGGCTATCTCGTATCTCTTGTTCCAGTGTTAAGTTCAGTTCTACCACCTCCAACTCATTCAATAACCTGAGATGTAATCATTCAAACTCCTTACGCAGCTCGGGTGGCAGCTCCCGAACTGTGAGCTGGTGACATGCTCCCTTTCGGCTCAATGCATCAGCTACTACATTGGCCTTTCCGGGGTGATAGTTGATTCCAACATCATAATCCTTGATGAGTTCCAACCATCGACGTTGCCTCAAATTCAGATCCGTTTGCGTGAATATATACTTGAGGCTTTTGTGATCCGTGTATATCTCACATCGGTGACCAAGGATGTAATGCCTCCAAATCTTAAAGGCATGTACCACGGCTGCATGTTCCAGGTCGTGTGTAGGGTAATTCAGCTCATTTTTCTTTAATTGCCTCAATGCATAGGCCACCACTTGTCCTCCTTGCATGAGCACACATCCAAGACCTTGTCTTGATGCGTCACAATATATGTCGAAACTCTTGCTTACGTCCGGCAATACCAAAACCGTCGCTGTTGTTAATCTCTTCTTTAGCTCCTCAAAGCTGTCTTCACATGCTCGTGTCCACTGAAATGCTTTCCCTTTCATCAGCAATTCATTCATAAGCATCGCTATTTTTGAGAAATCCTTGATGAACCGGCGGTAGTATCCAGCCATCCCAAAGAAACCCCAAATATCCCTCACATTCTGCGGTTGGTTCCACTTCAAAACATCCCTCACTTTCCCGGGATCAACAGATACTCCTCCTTCGGATATGATGTGGCCTAGGAACGATATCTCCTTTAGCCAAAATTGACACTTGATGAACTTGGAATATAATTGATGCTCTCGCAGTTTCTGCAACGTCAACCTCAAGTGTTCTTCATGTTCTTCCTCGCTTTTTGAATACACCATGATATCATCGATGAAAATCACGACGAACTTGTCCAAGTACTCCATGAAGACCTTATTCATGAGGTACATAAAGTATGTGGGTGCATTCGTTAACCCAAATGACATAACGGTATATTCATAAGAACCCTACCGTGTTTGAAATGCAGTCTTGGGTATCTCGGAGGGCTTAACCTTCAGCTTGAAGTATCACGACCGAAGATCAATTTTGGTCGGGCACCTTTCATTTGATCGAATAAGTCCTCTATGCAGGGCAGCGGGTATTTATTCTTGATCGTCACTTCGTTGAGAGACCTATAGTCCACACACATCCTTTGGGTTCTATCTTTCTTGTCTACGATGAGCACGGGGGCTCCCCACGGTGACGAGCTTGGGTGTATAAAACCCTTATCTACCTGCTCCTGAATTTGCTTCTTGAGCTCCACTAATTCAATAGCGGGCATCCTATATGGCCTCTAAGCTATGGGTGCATTTCCGGGTACTAAATCAATGGCAAACTCAATGTCCTGGTCAGGTGGCATACCTGGAAGTTCTTCCGGGAACACATCTGAATATTCTTGAACCACCGGAATGCTTTCCAATGTCACTTCTTCGATGTGGTTCAGCACTGCCTTCTCGGTTTTAGGTTGGGCTGCCTCAAACTCAATACGGGTACTGTGCTCACTCGTCAACTTCACAATCCTCTGAGCACATTGAATCACTCCGTTGTGCTTGCTTCACCAGTCCAATCCAAGTATTATGTCAATCCCTTGTGAATCCAAGACAATAAGTTTGGCAAAAAAGTCTACCCCCTTATTTTAAGGCTTACTTTCGGACATACTATATTTGTAGGAGCTAGAATTCAGATCTGAAAGAAGCGATTTCCCAACTATATGCATCAATGTGTATGAACTAAGCAACTTCTTTCATTAATATCAGCCTATATAATGATGTGAACAAGTGCCGAAGCATCTCACATCTCTCCACTATGTGTGAATGTGGATATTCGCCGATCTGTCCAATAATTCACACCAAGAACACAAACACAAGCAATGACCATAAAAATTTCTGCACACCACTCTTATTTGACCTACTGCAATCTAAACGTTCCTATTACAGCTTTATTCAATGTGAAACCTAAACTTAATTGTGAGAACCGGTGCTGTTCTCGCCGTGTGGCAGGGGTGGTCCATACATGGGAGCACGCCATGGTGAGTTGGCAGTCCATGTAGGGATAGTTGACACTGGTGCTCCATTTGCTCCTGTGTTGGCACGAGTCTCCTTGTGTTTTTCCAGCAAGTACAGCTTCTTGCGGAGGTAACGGATCCCTTCTTATGCGCTTGCATAGCGGTTTCCTAACTTCATGAGCAACCTCTGAGACTTGTCAACAGCTTGTGGGTTGGAAAGAGCTCCTCCATGGGATCCAATGATCTCCCTTGTACCACTCTTCCGATATGGGTGCAGCCCAAAAGTAGTGTTCTTAAGCTGCTCACGGAAGGCGTAGCACAGTCCGGTGAGTGCATAGTGTGGCATCATCAATAGCTTCTGCCCTTGTAGCTCTCCATGTGGGTGTGAAGTGCCTGTGACACCCTACCGTTAGATAGGATGGTTACCTCAGCCTTCCACTCTTCATGTCTGAGACGAGGGACTTTCTTGAGGACATACTCCGGGTATAAGCTGCAGCAATTCAGAAACTTTTTAAGCTCCTTAGATATGTGTCCTCCTTCCATCCCGTCGGACCGGAATTCTTGAATTGAATGGTTGGCCCGTTCATCACCTTCATTCTCGGCCTCAGCAGGGGGTTGCTCCTCTTCGGATCCATATCCTTCCGACATAGCTTCATGAGGCTCTGCTGGTTGTAAGCCCGCGTGAGATTCCTCCTGAGGTGCGTACCAATGCTGCTCTTGTGGATCATCTTCCATGTTGCCTCCAATTGGTTCTACTTCTTCCGGATCCTTTTCCTCATGCATACAGCTACTGACCTCATCTTCCTCATGGGATTCCATCTTCACCACCTCCCAATATGGTCCATCGGACACCTCAATGGGGTTAAGTACACTACCAAGTGGTGGTGGACGAGTCCTTATGCGTGCTGTGCTCCTAGTCATCGACATCTATAAATAAGACATGATAAACTTTAGAGAAGAAGAAAATAACTCCAAAACTTCAGAAGCTTTGAAGCAAGAAAACAAGAATGTTGCTGTCCAAAAGAAAAGAAAACGAGGGGCTGAAAATAGCACTTTGCGGGGGCTGAATTGACAAGTAAAGTGCAGCAGCAAGAAATTTTTGAAAATAGCAGTTTAGAGGGGTGTTCCTATGTGTTTTAGAGTGTCCATTCTACCTAGACTTGCGTCCTATGGTCAACGTGACTCTGGTACCAATTTGTGACACCCGGTTCTGAAAATGAACCAAGTGAATGCATATATGTGCCCAGGATGTTCATCACACATACACATGTATTTCACAAACTGAAATTCAGAATATAAACACGTACGAATACTGTTTATGTACTTTATTAATGACTTAATGTCTGACTCATGAATAGCCAACTTATTTAGCAGCGGAAGACTCTAAACAACAGCGGAAAATGGCTAAGACAGCAGGCTCCAACTTCAACTCCACAGGCATGTTGACGGTAGTGCGCACGCCTAGTACTCCACTTGTTCCTTGAAATATTCTTCTCCTGTAGCTGATGCATATGTGGGAATGCAAGGGTGAGTACATGTCGTACTCAGCAAGTGTAGGAGAACTATGACATGCAGCTTACAACAAGGTAGGGAAATAAAGAGGTTCATTGCAGCAAGCAAATTTTATTTTACAAACATGGTAAAAACAACAACTATTTCCAGGCGAGTTTAATCAAAACATCACCAGGTAATTAAGCAGCATTCTTTCATCATAATTCACCATTTATAATGCTTCAACCAGCCAATAATCTTTCTCAAGTTCATCTCATACTCATAAATATTCATATGTATCTCATTTTCATATAACTGAAACCAAACTCATTGTCATGACCCAAAAATAGTCCCAAAACAATCCCAATGACGATACCATAACCATAACCGAATAAACATCTCAAGTTTTGCCTCTAATCATGGAAGTTGGCCAGGTGCTTGTAACCGGAAGCACGGCTATCATGATAGTTTTACGCTCTGCAGAGGTGGCACCACTTTACCCACAAGTTCATGATTTCGTCACCCATCGGTGATTAGAAAGAACCTCCATTATACCAGTACACAACTGTCGGTGTATGGCCAAGAGATCAAAAAATAGCCTTTACAAAGGGGCTACTAGAATGTACGGACCCACTGAGATTTCACCGGTAGGCTCGAATCTCCATTCTCCCTCCCACGGGCCCCTTCTTGTGCAATGCAGTTCCCATGGCAGTCCCTCTCGACTCCCATTCCCCGTACCACCCAACGGTCCATAACAAGCTAGCAACACACCTAATTAGTCAGCTAAGCCGCACCCATATTTGGCCTTGTGGTGGCACTGTTTTCCTGGCATGTGCTTGACACGACCCTCCGGTCTTGTTGAGTCAGGATCACGCTGAGGGGTGCTGCGTTGCACAGCACCGGATAACGCACGTCAAATATACAAAGCGGAAGCAAAGTTTTATTACATAAACCAGTTTATGAACATTTTTACAATAAAATAGTCCAGTTCACACTCATGGGCGTAGACTATGCATCGAGTTCACGTTCCGCCCGTGAACGTGTCCCCGCTAGCACGCACACACACTAACACGGCGGCGTGCACGACTTCCACTCGACGGGGTTGCCCTCCTGGTGTTCCGTCTCCTCCTCGGGAGTACCTTCCTCATAAACCCCTGCAAAAGCTTCAAACACAAGAAGTGAGCACGATAGCTCAGCAAGTCTGACCCGTCTCCCCTATACATGAAACTTCTACATGAATGGTTTTTGGGTACATGAGGTAAAATAAGTTGCAAAGGACTCGCCTAATTAGTTGAACCTTACTTTCAAGTTTTAGCAGCAGGTTGTGGAGAACCTTACGCTAAGGCACATGAGAGAGCCGCAATCAAACAAGAAACGCATTTCTCTCATGTACTTTGCCCAAAGTTGAAAAGAATTTTAATTAGCTCTAAAACTACAACAAGACATTAACAAGCAAAGTATGTCTTTCAAATCAGCAAACTTTTATCATGTATCTAGCCTGTTCTTTCTATGTCATGGTACAGTGAACAAGTGGTACTCACTGACCGTGAGGGATGGTGATTATAATCGATTTACACCTGCAGGGTTACCCGAATAACCCGTCACGTACGCCCGTACTCGATGTTGCCTACAGCAACCATCACAGACGTCGTACGGAACCACCTTTCACCCGTCAGCCAAATATTGAAACGGTCCTATCGTCCCGAGCAAGAGGTCTCTGCGCGCGCATCTGCAGTGCCGCCAGCCGATTTACACCTCGAGCTCTCAACCTACCCTCTGAACGACAGGCAATGCCTCAATACCCAGCTACCTGAGTTACATCGGTTTCCCGGTTCCCATATAGCCGGTAGGTCTTCAGTACTGTTCTAGCTTGTTCAACAGGCCCGCACACGGCTCGATCCTCAGTCGACACAAGTGGAGCTATAGCACCCAGTCTCCAACGTCCTGCTGCCCTTACTCTCCGCTCGGTCTCATTTTTCTTGCCATATGTTTCATTTGCTATATCTACCCGAGCAATGTGCCTCTAGCCTATCCTCGCGAGTAGTTCCAACTACTCGACTTGTACCGAATCCTACACTATCTTAGCATTGCAGTAGCTAAACGGGGTTTTCAATCCTAATCCCAACCCATTGTTTTCTTGGCTATGCATTTGGGTTTCAAACAAGATTCTAATGCAAGAAGTAAGTGGTACTCAAAGTAAGTTCTCAAAACAATAAAAAATGTTAAAAAGGTTAATGCAAACCGGGGCTTGCCTTGCTGCTCTTGGTTGTAGGCTAGATTTTCCTATGGAGTGACGAAGTCTAAGGCTTCGGGTTGCTCCTGAACCTTAGCGACTACATATGATAAATATAAACATGTGTCAATTTAGATGCATTTGAATTGAAGTTAAACTTTGTGAAGACTATAAGTCTTACTAGACAGACCCAATGACTCTGAAATTTTTACTGTGGTTTGGATACAACCTAAACAGAGACTTGGTCAAGTTTCATTTGCAGCAAAGCTCATTTGAGCCCTCCACAAATAATTATGTACTTGGCGTTAATTGGAGCTCCTAGGATGTTCTAGGGATTTTCATGGGGCAAGCCATGACTTTTTCTGAAAACTAGATTTTCAGAGGGTTTTAATTGAGTTGGTTTCACTTAATTTGAAGGTTCCTAACTAAAGATATGAGATAAACAATTTCAGAGAAATTCTGAAAAAGTTTCCGGACATTTTCTATTTTCTCTGGAACAATTTTATTAATCACACCATTACGTGGATCAAATGAGCTCAAATGGATCTGAAATTTTTATGGCAGCGCAGAGACATTTTGGTGAACATCTCAGCAAAATTTCAGAATTTTCCTCCAAAGGGTTCTCCAACTAAATTTCTAAACAGTTTAAATTTGAAGAATTAATTCTGAAGAACTAAGGATTTTCATGAAGTGAAACTTGATTTGCTGGAAAGTACTAAGAGAGCTGAATCCAACAAAATTTCGTTCACCCGATTTGGAATTTCCGAGCCAAAGTTATGTGTGTTTGAAGTTTGACTAAATCTAAAAATCGGGAAAAAGTTTAAACTGCTGCGCGTGGGACCGGGGCTACCTGTCAACTTCTCAGCGGTCGATACAGGGGGCTACGGAATTCTTTGCGTGCAGCCGCACCCGATCTGGTGCCATGGCAGATCCCGGTTTCAAAATATCAGCCGCTGACGTGTGGGACCGGGGGCTTCGTCTACCTCCGGCCTCCCGCGCTCGGCCGCCGCGACCACTCGCCAGTGGCCTCTGTGGTGCGCCAAACTCCATGATTTTGGCCGCCTCTTCCTAAATCCATCCGGGGAACATGATGCTGGGCTCAGCTCGTCATGAAAATCACCGGCACATAATTGGCAACGAGCGACGGCTTCGTAAGAACTTCGGCCGTGTCGGCCGGCCTTCCTAGCACCCCAAATGATCGAGCAAAAGGCCGAAGAGCATCAGTGGACCCTAAGAAATACTGACATAAGCTCGAAGCAGCTCGGGAGAGGTCCTAAGTAGGCTCTCACCGTGCGCCCGATGCTTCCCGCATAAGCCGCCGTTGGCAAGCTCTGAAATACACCATGTACAGGGGTTCTCATGCTAAGTGTTGTGAAGCTAACTTGTGCGCCACTAAGTCTAAATCGTGTAGGAACAGTTTGATAGTCTCCAAACAATTATGTGGTGAGAATTTGGCGGATCCGCCCCGATGGTCGGTCTGCGCCGAGTGAAAGGGAAAACTGAAATTCGTTGCCGGTGATCAAACACTCGGGCTGTGGTTCGGGGTGAACAGCACCAGTCTCTAGCGCATCCGGGGACGCCTTAGCTTGGGCGTAACACCCTCCCTTTTGGGCTGTCCACGGGAGCCTGAGGTGCGGCGGACTTAGGTCACCGGAAAGAACGCTCGGTATGGTCAAGATCATCCGAGTTCAGCTAATTTGCAGCAACGGGGAAGGAGAAGGAGATCCTCTCGTACCGTTTTGCAGCTTGGAGGGAGTGGAGAGGCTGTGATCATGGGCTTTTCCGATCAACCAAGAGAGCGGCGGCGAGAGCTGCGTTTCTTGCGCGAGGGAGCAGAGAAGCGAGCGGTTCTGCCTCCGACCGGGTCGGCTGTGGAGATAAGAAGGCCGCGAGGCGGTTTAGCGGCTCGGGGCAGCAAGCAGCTGCTGTACCAGTCGATCTTTCGCCGTGGCGGATGCTGGATCGCGCGCGAGTAACCGAGCTCGGGCTTCAGCCGGTTGAATTTGCTGCTGAAGCTGACATGTGGGTCCCACCCGGGTTTTAACCTCTGAAATTAAATTTTTCCAACTGCTCTAAACAGTAGAGATCCAATTAACCCTGGTCATTTGAATTATCTACCCCTGGGCCATTTGAATTGGATAGAATTCAAATTAGGTTTTGTTTGACTAAATTTCAGCACATATGCAGTTTGAAATTCAAAAAAAGTTTGAATTTGCTAAACTTAGCTCATGTCAAGATCAACTCCAAATGGAGTGAAAATTGGTGTGTGAGCTCACAAAAATGTGCTGAGCAAGAATATGCCTCCCACTTTTGAATTCATGGGATGGAAACAGTTTGAATTTGAATTTGAGTTCAAACCACCCTCTTTCTAGTTATACCCAAAAAGACCTCAAAAAGGTTTTGGATTTGGATGAAATTTGGCATGGACATTCCTAGCAAAGTGTAGGACTTTTTCATATGTCCAGCCCCTATATGATGCATGTGGGAAATGCCACTTTTGTATTTTGTTAGTTTAATCTGTAATGATCATGTTGATGGTGTTTACTTGCTCTTCAAATATGTTCATCAAGTTTCTTCAAATGAAGTGTGTGTGTGGTGATGAACACTTTGAATATGTGCCAAAAACTTAGGCCCTTACATTCCTCCCCCCTTAAAAGAATCTCGTCCCAGGATTATAAGGTGAAAATGAGAGAGAGGACGGTGGAAAAATTACCGTATATGCGACGTTAAAAAGTTGGAATAGTTAGCGCGAAGAAATCCTTTGCTCTCCCATGTCGCTTCGTCTACAGAGTGATTACTCCATAGAACTTTGTAGAACCACAACGTAGGGTTGTGTGTGGTTTCGGCCTTTTCATCAATAATCTGAACCGGTTCCTCCTGATACGTGAGATCCGGTTTCTGTTCTTCTATATCCTCCAGCTGAATGGTAGTTGATAGCTTGAGACACTTCTTCAGCTGGGAGATGTGAAAGACGTCGTGCACACCGGAAAGTGCTTCTGGTAATTTCGACCGGTATGCTACTGATCCACACCTTTCTGTAATCTGGAATGGACCGATGAATCGGGATGCCATCTTTCATCTCACCCCGAATCTGTTCATGCCCTTCATTGGAGACACACGTAGGTACACGTGATCCCCGACTTTGAACTGTAATGGGCGTCTTCTCCGGTCCGCATATTGTTTCTGTCAGGATTGTGCGGCTTTTAGGTTCGCTTGAATCAGCCGAACCTTTTCCTCCGCGTTGTTGACAAGATCAATCCCGAAGGTGACCCTTTCGTCAGACTCACACCAATTCAGTGGTGTGCGGCATTTTCTTCCGTATAGCGCCTCATAAGGCGCCATCTTGATGCTGGCTTGGTACCTGTCGAAGTGTGTAGCCGACACTTCCCCCGGGCCTGCTCTGGGCAGCCCGTGGAGGTTCTTTTTCGGAGGGGCTAGTTACTCATGGAGAGCTTATGCGTTAGGGACGATTGAAGGAGAAGCTTGACACTGGGATTTTTACGTGGTTCAGGCTGCCGGAGCGTAAAACACTACGTCCACGGTGAGCAGAGATACTCGTTGTATTGCTTGGTTGTAAGGGCCTCAGTTTTTGACACACATTGGCAGTGTTCATCACAACACCACACACCTCATTTGAGGAAGAATGATGAACACAAATGAAGAGCAAGTAACAATTATCAACATGCTCATTAGAGAACAAACTCACACATTGCAAAAGTGGTATTTTCCACATGTGATATAGGTGGGCCGGACATATGAAAACTCCTACACTTTACTAAGGATGTCCATGCCAAGTTTCACCCAAATTCAAAACCCTTTTGAGGTCATTTTGGGTATAGTTAGGAAGAGGGCAGTTTGAAACCATAATCAAATTCAAACTGTTTTTATCCCATGAATTTAAAAGTGGGAGGTATATTCTTACTCAGCACATTTTTGTGAGCCCACACACCAATTTTCACTCCATTTGGAGTTGATCTTGACATGAACTAAGTGGGGGCAAATTCAAACTTCATTTGAATTCAACACTGCACTTGTGCTGAAATTCACTCAAACCAAACCCAATTTGAATCCTATTCAATTCGAATGGCTCAGGGTGAATAATCTGAATCACCAGGGGTATTGTGGGGTTCACTGTTCACTACAGTGATCAGGAGTAAATTTCAGAGGTTAAAACCCCGGGTGGGACCCACATGTCATAGAGGGAAGAAGGAGAAACTTGCAACCAAAGTCAGAGTCTCGGTGGGAAATTCCACCGAGCAGCTGTCGGCTGTGCCACCGAGCAGCTACCGGCGCCACCAGCTGCTTCCCCCTCCGCGCGCTGGCGCCCAGGGCGGCTTGCTCGCACCCCCACGCGACCGGCACCGCCTCAACCACGCTATATCTTCTCGCGGGCAACCCGAGCAGCGGCATTGTCTCTCGCCGCAGCTCTATGCTCAATCGGGAAAACCAGCAAAACCATCTCCTCCTTCGTCCTTGAGCTGCTAGACAGCCACCTGAGGTCGCACTTCACCTCCCCAACACCAGAAACCCCGAGTTCCGACCTCCTTTGCCCAAGAGCGATCGCCACCGTGGCGACCTAGCCTCAGCCGAGAGTCAGGCGCCCATGGACAGCGTTCCACAGGCGTTTTCATGGTCCAGCAAGAGAGGAAACAGGAGCGCGCGATCACCGTGCTGCTCTCCTCCAAGTTTGGAAGCAAACCATGAAGATTCCACAAAGAATTCCCAGTTTTTGCTCCAAGCGACCGTAAACCGAGCTTCCGGTACGGTTTCGTTAAATTCTCGCTCTATGATCTTTCGGAGGTTATCAAATCTTGCACATAGACGCTGGACTAGCCGGCGATTAAGTTCTTTTCTGCATCCGTGGCGTGAAACTGTCTAGGAGTGACGAATTTTGAGCTCGATCGAGGGCGGTCATGGCGGGCACGATCGGTCACACGGTGCCGACCGACTTGCCGCCATTTCTAAACCCTTTTGGCACCTTGTCGAGCTTCCTAGAGGTACACTGATGCTGTAGGACCGTTTGTTCGAGGTGTTGGCGGGTTAGGACCAACGGTCGACAGCGACGAACCTCAACCGAGGCCGCGGCACGTCGCCGAGCTATTTCCGGTCACCCCCAGCCCGATCTGACACCACCGACGAGTTCCTCGACATTGACAACCCCCCTGGCGGCAAGTTTCAGACCATGGGAGGTGCGGCAGCGGCGAGCCGGTGAGCTCCGGCTCTGCTCCGGTGAGGTCGGCGGTGCAGGCACCAGGGAACGGCGGGAGGAAGACGAAGCCGGCTGGCCCACGTGTCAGCGGCTGAAGGATTTAAATCGGGATCGAGTGTGGCCGGGGATCGGCTGTGCTGGCGCGCAAATACCCTGTGAGCTCCGGTGTGCCGTACACCTCCGCGCTCGACACGTGTGGTAGCTCCGGTGTGCCGGGCACCTCCGCGCTCGACACGTGTCCCCGCGGGCCCCCGAGAGTTTAAACTTTTTCCCCGATTTTCAGAATTCTTCCAAATTTCAAATCCTCATAACTTTGTCTAGAAAGCTCCAAATTGAGTGAACCAAATTTTGCTGGATTCAGTCCTTTGGGCACTTTTCAGCAAATCAAGTTTCACTTCATGAAAACCCTTAATTCTCCAGAATTAATTCCTCAAAGTTTAAACTGTTAGGAATTTAAACTAGAGAATCCTTTGGAGGAAAATCCTGAAATTTTGCTGGGATGTTCACCAAAATATCCCCGAACTACCATAAAAGTTTCAGACCCATTGGAGCTCATTTGATCCACCTAATGGTGTGATTAGGGGAACTGTTCCAGAGAAATTAGAAAATGTTCAGAAACATTTTCAGAATTTTCTCTGAAATTGTTTAGCTCATATCTTTAGCTAGGAACCTTCAAATTAAAGGAGACCAACTCCATTAGAACCCTCTGAAAATCTAGTTTTCAGAAAGTCATAGTTTGTTTCATGAAAATTCCTAGAACACCCTAACAGTTCCAATTAGGGTCAAGGACATAATTAATTGTGGAGGGCTCAAATGAGCTTTGCTGCAACTAAAACTTGACCAAGTCTCGGTTTAGGTTGTAACCAAGCCACAGTAAACGTTTCACAGTCATTAGGTCTGTCTAACAAGGATTATAGACTTCACAACTTCAAAGTTAATACAAATGCATTTAAATTGATACATATATTGCTCTTATCATGTAGTCACTAAGGTCGAGGAGGAACCCGAAGTCCTAGACTTCGTTACTCCGGAGGAACAGCTAGCCTATGACCAAGAGCAGCAAGGCAAGCTCCAGTTTGCATTAACCTTTCTACAAATTTTTATTGTTTTGAGCACATACTTGTTCCCTTTATTCTGTGCATTAGAGTCTTGTTTGGAAGCCCCACTGCATAGCCAAGAGAACCATGGGTTGGGTTTAGGATTGCAAACCCCGTTAGCCACTGCATTGCTAGGATAGAGTAGGATTCGGTACAAGTCGAGTAGTTGGAACTACTCGCGAGCATAGGCTAGAGGCACTCGACTCGGGTAGTGATAGCACATGAAACACATGGCAAGAAAATGAGACCAAGCGGAGGGTAAGGGAAGCAGGACTTTGGGGCCTGTGTGCTGTAGCTCCACTTGTGTCGATTGAGGACCGAGCCGTGTGCGGGCCTGTTGAACAAGCTAGAACAGTACCGAAGACCTACCGGCTATATGGGAACCGGGAAACTGATGTAACTCGGGTAGCTGGGTATTGAGGCATTGCCCGTCGTTCAGAGGGTAGGTTGAGAGCTCGAGGTGTAAATCGGCTGGCGGCACAGAGATGCACGTGCAGAGACCTCTTGCTCGGGACGATGGGACCGGTTCAATATTTGGCTGACGAGTGAAACGTAGTTGCGTACGGCGTCCGTGATGGTTGTTGTAGGCAACATCGAGTACGGGCGTACGTGACGGGTTGTTCGGGTAACCCTGCAGGTGTAAATCGATTATAATCGCCGTCCCTCGCGGTCAGTGAGTACCACTTGTTCACTGTACTGTGACGTAGAAAGAACAGGCTTGTTACATGTTAAAATGTTGCTGATTGAAAGCTGAACATTGATTGTTAATGATATGCTGTGGCTTAGAGCTAACTAAATTTCTTTTCAACTTTGGGCAAAATACATGAGAGATATGTGTTTCTTGTTTGATTGCGGCTCTCTCATGTGCCTTAGCGTAAGGTTCTCCACCACCTGCTGCTAAAACTTGAAAGTAAGGTTCTACTAATTAGGCGAGTCCTTGCAACTGATTTTTTACCTCATGTAACCCATTACCCTCATGTAGAAGTTCCATGCTTAGGTGAGACGGGTCAGACTTGCTGAGCCTTCGTGCACACTGCTTGTGTTTGAAGCTTTTGCAGGGTTCTATGAGGAAGGGACTCCCAAAGAGGAGACGGAACCCCAGGAGGGGAACCCCGTCGGGTTGGAGTCGTGCACGCCGCAGAGTTAGTGTGCGTGTGTGCTAGCAAGGACACGTTCGAGGGCTGAACGTGCACTTGATGCTTAGTCTACGCCCGCGAATGTAGACTGAACTTATTTTGATGTAAACATGTTCATAAACTTGTTTATGTAATAAAATTTCTGCTTCCACTTTGTACCTTTGACGTGTGTTATACAGTGCTGTGCAACGCAGCACCCCTCAGCGTGATCCTGGCTCGACAGGACCATTGGGGTCGTGTCATTGGTGCTCAGAGCCGGAGTTCTGAGCTTGGGGATGACCTAAGTACTCGGATGCTGGAGCGTAAGTGTGCAAAGAGTCGAACCACAGGTGTGAATGGCTGAGGTGCGAACCCTGCATTACAGTGTGTAAAAGGTGAACCCCTGCTAACGTTGCCTACCCGAGCCTTTTATAGTCCAAGGCTCGAGTGGCTTACAAGGTGGGCCCGGGACCCAAAAGGTGGTCCCGGGGAGATTGACTGCCATCTACCGTATCTGCAGTTACGCCGGTAGTTGTCTCTGGTGAGGGCTTCCGAGTCTCCGTCTTGCCGCCCTGCCCATGCCGCATGCTAGTCGTAGTGGTTGATGATGGCAGGGGCGGCAGGGGATGACTTGTCGCTGTGTTTATTGGCGTACAGCCTCTGATGCGGCGCGCCAGTCTTCACTGCGATGTGATTGGGCGCAACGGCACCTAACAGAGGCATGTTCCGCGTCTCCGCGCCTTGGGAAGGCGCGGGTCTTGAATACCTGGTACGGGCAAGGTATGGCACATCTTTACTCTTGCTGCCTACCGCGTGGGGGCGGGCAGCACTGCTCTGCTGGGTACGTGGCAGCCCCGGAGCTCTCCTCTGAGGAGAGGGAGGTCCGGCCCCGCTGAACACGTGGAGCCTTCGGAGCTCTCCCCGCGGAGGGGGGAGGTCCGGCTCTGCTGGCCATGTGGCAGGCCCGTAGCTCTCCTCTGATGAGAGGGAGGTCCGGCCCCGCTGGACACGTGGAGCCTTCGGAGCTCTCCCTGCGGAGGGGGGAGGTCCGGCTCTGCTGGCCACGTGGCGGGCCCGGAGCTCTCCTCTGAGGAGAGGGAGGTCCGGCCCCGCTGGACACGTGGAGCCTTCGGAGCTCTCCCCGCAGAGGGGGGAGGTCCGGCTCTGCTGGCCATGTGGCAGGCCCGGAGCTCTCCTCTGAGGAGAGGGAGGTCTGGCCCCGCTGGACACGTGGAGCCTTCGGAGCTCCCCGGTGGAGGGGGGAGGTCCGGCTCAGTTGGCCACGTGGCTGGCCCGGAGCTTTCCTTTGAGGAGAGGGACGTCCGGCCCCGCTGGACACGCGGCGCCTTCGGAGCTCTCCCTGCGGGGAAGGGCGAGGTCCTTAGGCAGTTTCCCCTGTGCGCGGGGGTACCCCATGTTGAGGGTACCGACAGTGGCCCCTGGGCCCATCTCGAGGGAGATAACGAGCCCGAGGTGGGGCCCCCGTCTCTTCCACTCCGCGCACCTTCTCGAAGACCCGTATTTACCTTTGCCGGGGCACGAACAGACGCGGGATCGTGGAAGTGTGTGCCCCACTTGATGGCTGCTTTTACTGTGGCAGTTCCCAAGGCTGCCACTTCTGCACATCGCAGCGCCTTTTCGGGAACCGCCGAAGCGTCCTGCCGGCTCATCTTCTTGAGAGACTGACTTCTTGGCCCACCGCTTGAGCTGGACGGCTTGGGTCCACTTGTCATCGATGCTCGGTCTTGGTGCTGAAGCGGTTGTCCAAGCAGCGTATTCGAAGAGTTTTGAATCGCTTTGAATCGCGCCTGGGAAGTTTAAAAGGGGATCGCACCCGCATCGCGGCTTCCCTTCGCAGTTCCCTGCGCTTGCATCTTCCTTGTTTCCTTGACCTCTTGCGCCTTTGTCTTCCCGGTTCTTGAGCTTCCATCTGTCATGGCTTCCAACTTGCCTCTGCCACGTCTCGCTCGGTCGGCCGAGCTCGGGTCAGTGCGCAGGCTGCTGGGCTAGCACGCGGAAGAGCAGAAACGCTGGCTCCGGCAGGGATCTCTCACCCTGCTCCTGGAGAAGGGGGAAATAGTCTTCTTCACCGCCTACGCTATGGCGGGGTTCGTCCCGCCGATTTCTTCCTTCTTCTGACGCTGCTGGAGACGTTCGGTCTCCAGCTCCATCACCTCTCCCCCAACTCCTTCGCGATGGCCGCCGTCTTCGTGCACTTCTGCGAGATATTCGTGGGGGTGCGCTTTTCAGTGACGCTCTTCCGCTACTTCTTCGTGTTGCGGACGACCGGGCGCAGCTCGAAGAATCAGCTGGGGCGTACTACTTCCAGCATCGCTGCAAGGATCCGAAGGCCTCTGGGTACCTTCTACCTTTCGGCGCGGCGAGGTGGGAAAACTGGAGGGAGAACTGGGTGATCGTGCAGACCGACGAGCATGATCGCCTGCAGCTGCAAACTGCCGGCCTGACCACCGAGCATCGCTTCTGGGAGGAGATCCCGGAGCTGGAGCCGGATTACGCTACGGTCTTGGAGCGGATCTGGTGCCTGGCCAATGAGGGGCTGACGTCCCTGATGGTGCTGATAGACTTCCTGTCACACCGTATTGCGCCCTTGCAGCAACGCAACCGCCCGGCGTGGTACTACACCGGCGAGCTCGACTGCACCAGGCTGGAGAGGGGTCTCGGCTCCGACCCATCTGAGGAGGTGTTGTACGAGATGGTGGCCAGGGTGAGCAGCGACTTCGTCACCGGCGGCGACCTCACTTTCCCGGCATCTGGCACTCCCGTCTTCTTGGAGCCACAGAGGAGGGCGGAGTTGCTGCGGAAGATGCCGAACCTTGACGACAACAGGATCGCCATTCGTCAGGTTGGGGATGCCTTCCAGGGGATCTCGATCCCCGGGGTCGAGCGCTCCGGGGCGGAGCGCGAGGCGTCTGCTGCTGCCCAACCCGCACCGAGGGTCCACGTGAGAGGGCCCCGCCAGTCCCGTACCACGGGGACGGGGCACCTTGCCCGGGAATCGCATTGGGAGGTGCCGTGTTATGCGGCACCCAACAGCACACATATAAGGAACAATGTATTACATAAATCAAAGCGGAGGCTTACAACTGTTTCTTTGTAAATAGTTTACATAAAGTAGCTACAGCGGAAGTCTATAACATCTCACATCGAATATCTAAGAAGCACTCGAGAAGAGGTCCAGCCCGTGGGCTCCTCTCGCTAGCAACACGAAGACATGGCAGCGGCTAGGTTCTCCAAGTGTGAGATGACTCGGAAGTTCCCGAGTCTCACCGGACAACCTTCTGTATAGCGTCGAGGGTTACCTGCAAAACCACTTATATAGCAAGAGTGAGCACAAAGGCTCAGCAAGACTTAACCGTCTCTCCTAAGACATGAAACTCTACATGAAAGTAACCTAAGACTTAAGCCTGTCATTTGCGAAAAGACACGCCTATGAGTTCATCCTTAACTTTCAGATTTTAGCCATAAAAGTAGTGACCTTGCGCCCAACAACATTGGAACTCCACAATCAAACAAGAAACGCTTCATTCCAATGTTACTTGTCCCAAGGTGAAAAATAAATTTAGTTTTCTCTATCTCTACTTCAAATAAGGTTCTCATGCAGTTTAACATAATCATAGCAGCAATTATACTTTTTCAAACTGTTCCCACACAACTTGCTTACTACGTCACAACACAGTGAGCAAGCGGTACTTATAACCGTGAGGGACGGTGATTCGAATCAAACACTACCCGGATAACTCGACACATACGCCCGCCTCTGAAGACCCAATTCTGGCGTCCTTCATTACGTCGTATGTGGCAACCTTTCTCAGGACACTAGACAGTAGAACCGGTCGCGCCGTCTCAGGCTCATAGGTCTAACGAGACGATGTGGTATGCCTCTACAATCCAGTGAACCTGGTACATCGGTTTCCTGGTTCCCATATATCAGTAAGCATCCGGTACACAACTCAATACTTGCTCAGCGGGGCTGCACACGCTTCGGTCCTTGACCGACACGGGCAGAGCTACTCGACCAAGACCTCGTCTTGTCGCTACCTAACTCTCCTGCCCGGTCTCATCTTTAGAAATGTAAACTTTAGTTTGCCTCTCTTTCCAACCCCACTTATGTGATCCTGAAACAAAGATCGCGAGTAGATTCCAACTACTCGTCTTCTACCGGATGTCCTAGCCTATTTAGCACGGCCTTATTCTACAGCGATGACACAATTCTACCCTTGACCTCAGGGTTCATGCTTGGTTATGCAAGTGGAGTATAAAACATCCTTGACCTAATGCACATACAAACTTTGACCAACAGTAGTGAACAAAGGAAAACTTTAAAAACAACTTAAGTGCAAACTGGGGCTTGCCTTGGTTTTGCAGGTGACTAAAGTCAGATAATATGAAGTTAGTTGTTGATGACTTGAAGTTCGATCACTGCCTTCTTGCTCCTTGATCAAATCTTCACTTATCTAAGTTTAATCACTACACGTTATGAATATGCATACATGTTTAATTATAAAACTTTTGCTAACAAGTGCTAAAGACAAGTTTAAAACTGGAACTCTGTTTAAGAATTTAAAATAACACTGGTGCTAGTGGTTTGGGTGTGTGTTTATGTACTCTCATCAAGTGAGAAGTGAGGTTCATCACTTGGGTGGTGATCACCTAATTGGTTGAACATAACACTACTGATCCAGGGCTCCAATGGAGCTGATAATTTTCTTGGGAGTTCCTGTCACAAGAAAGTCCTCTGGACCAAAATTCAGAATGTTTCAATGAATAGATCACCCAGAACAATTCCCTAAGCATTTAGGCATAAATGAATTAATTCTGATTAAACTTGCATTTTCATGCAAATCCAAGTGAACCATAATTTCATGCCTAGCTCATGGGACATGCATGAATTTTTCTAGGATTTTTGGAGCTAAGGAATGCCCAGAACTGAATTTCCAGGTTTTGGAAATTCTCTGAAAATGTTTCTGTATTCATTTGAATACAGAAACTTGAAACCAGAATTACACTGATTAAATCAACTCCAAATGAGCTGAAACTTTTACAGGAGTTTCCTAACATCCTAAGGAATATTCTGGCTAAATTTGGGGAATTTCAGATGAACCAAACTCCCTCTAAAATTCTTTTGCTGAAAAGCTTTAAAGAATTTTCCAGAATTTTCTATCGGTTTTCATGCAAATTGGGTGGCATATTTGGATAGAGTTTTACCTCCTGCATCCAACCCAATTCGAATCACTAATTTTGGAGCTTCCTAGCAAAAGTTATGAGGTTCTAAAATTTGAACTAAATCTGGAATTCAATTAAACCGGTGAAATGTTTGAACTCTGACAGTGGCCCCATCCCCACGTGTCAGCTGCTGAATTCAAGCCACACGGGGCCACAGACCCTTCCCCGCATTGTCGCAGTTTGATCCAGGGCCACAGAGGATCCCGCATGTTTAACCCCAGCCGCTGACGAGTGGGGCCGACCCCCTTCGTCTTCCTCCGGTTCCCGCGCGACCCCCACCGCCGAGCTCGCCGGAGCCCTCGCCGGCAAGGGGTTCCGGCCCTCGGAACTTGCTGATTCCCGCCGCCACTGCATGTTTTCATGCGAGGAACATGTTACCGGCCTTACCTCGGATCGAGGATGGTCAGAAACCTAGGCGCGACGGCGACAGTGGCTTTGGCAACTTCGGCAACGTCGCTAGGGCGCTGTACTGCTACAACCTTGCTCCGGATAGCTCCTACAGCATCGCCACGACCTAGGGAGCAACGTCCAGGGCTCTGATCTCGCGAGAAACGTCGGCAACTAGGGGCTCACCGTGCGACCTAGGTGGATTTCGGTGAAAACTCAAAAAATCCGAAGAACCGAAGGTTTCCTCAACGGTTCTCTCTAGTTCTTGATCCCACGTGCCGGCACGGGTGTCTACAGCTGGGTTTCTAAGTCTGGTGATGGGTTGTGCACCGTGTTGCCCTAATTTCTCGGTTTTTTGCATGCGGTTCATATTGCATGTCCGCGGGGAAAATCAAATTCCGACGAGCACGGCCGGTGACAAGCTACCAGCGCTTCTGTGGAGCAAGAAGGGTTATAGGCGCACCTTTTTCCTTTTGCAGCGTGACGGGAGATGCTCCGTGGTGGCCGGGCAACGTGATCGGGCCGCGGCGGCTCCCCTCGGTGCTGTGGAGGAGAATTGAGCTCGCTGTCAGAGTTTCCGTGGGGTTAGCTCCGGTTTCTTGCGTCGGCCACGCTCAGTGAGGTCTGGGGACGCGGTGGAGATGTTCAGCACGGCGTGTGTCTCGTCGGTGTGGCCGGGCGTTGATGAACGGCACGAGTTCCTCCGCGCGGTAGCAACTCGGCGAGGAAAGCCCGAGGTAGCGTCGGTAGGGGTGGGAGTCGGCTGTGTGGGGTGACGCTCGCTCGGTGGGATTGATAAGGGCGAGGGAAAACGCCCCTGGCTGCTCGGGAGCTGGCTGTGTCGTCGCCTCGGTGGCGCGTGCGTGGGCGTCGGCTGTTCAGCGCCTTCGAGCGAGTACCGCAGAGAAACCCGTTTGAGTGAGTCTGAACAGAGACACTATTGCTTAAGTGCTAAGTCTTTCCCTCTCCTCAATGACCATTGGGGCCCACAGTCCATCTCCCAAATATCTCCAAACTTTTGACACATTGCAAATTCAGCTATGAGGGATCCAAATTCGATAGCCATTTGGCCATCTGACAAGTTGTGCCACAGTTTCAAATTTGAATTCAAATTTCGATGAAATTTACAAGTCCCTTTGATAATCATATCAAGGCACCTCCAAATTTGCTCAAAATTTGCCTCCTTCACAACTTGAACCTGAGGAATTCAAATATGTCCTCTGATCTTTGAGTTGGCCATTAAAAACACAACTTCTCAAACAACAGTTTGAATTTCCTCTTTTGAAAAAGCCCTTCTTGTTTTTGGAAGTGACCCTCTTAATTCAAACTGAATTCAAAGTTTTATTGCACATGCCAACACTTTCATGAGTAAACAAAAGTTTTTGTAAGTCCCATTTCTTGTATTCAAACTCAACTTTATTCATAGCTCAAGTTTTCTATTTACAAGTTTTGGGACTTTTACATTCCACCCCCCTTAAAAAGAATCTCGTCCCGAGATTCATGATTAAGGACAATGTGGAGAGGACAACTACTCAACATAAGCCTCTAACAACTCCGGATGATTGCGTTGCAAATACTCCTCGCTTTCCCATGTAGCTTCATCGGACGTGTGATTTTCCCATAGCACCTTGAAAAATCGCAGCGTCCGATTTCTGGTTTCGTGAGTCTTTTCATCAATTATCCGGGTTGGATGCTCAACATATGTGAGGTCCGGCTTCAAATCTGCTATGCCTTCCGTGAGAATCTCCATTGGAACTTTCAAACACTTCCGCAACTGACATATGTGGAAGACGTTATGAACTCCGGCTAAGGCTGCTGGCAACTCCAAACGTTATGCCACGGGTCCACACCTTTCAATGATGATGAAGGGACCGATGAAACGTGGAGCTAATTTTCCTTTCACTCCGAATCGGTGAATGCCCTTCATAGGAGATACGCGTAGGTATAGTGGTCCCCAACATGGAAATCCAGAGGACGACGTCTCTTATCTGCATAGCTCTTTTGTCTGGCCTGAGCGGCTTTAAGATTTGCTTGAATAAGCCGTACCCGCACTTCAGCTTCATTTACGAGATCAATCCCGTAAAATCACTCTCTCGCCAGATTCACACCAGTTCAAGGGTGTGCGGACCTTCCGGCCGTAGAGAGCTTCGTAAAGTGCCATTTTTATGCTCGCTTGATACCAATTATTATAAGCGAATTCCGCCAACGGTAGATGATCGCCCCATCGCTTACCGTGGTGAATGGCACATGCTCGAAGCATGTCTTCGAGAACTTGGTTCACCCTCTCCGTTTGCCCATGGGTTTGAGGATGATATGCAAAGCTTCTAATCAATTTGGTCCCCAGCGATGCATGAAGCTGCTCCCAGAAACGAGCAACGAACAATGCGCCTCGATCGGAGATGATCGTTCGGGGAACTCCATGTAGGCATAATATTCTTGCAATATATAGCTCCACATACTTCTTGGCATGGTATCCCGTATGCACCAGGATGAAATGGGCTGACTCGGTTAGCCGATCCACGATTACCCAAACCGAGTCATGTTTATTAGCCGTGAGAGGTAGTCCAACAATGAAGTCCATACTAATATCCTACCACTTCCATGTCGGAACACATAGCGGTTGCAAGGCCCCCGCTTTCTTCATGTGGTTGGCTTTAACTCACCGACACGTATCACATTCTGATACGTATTTAGCAATCTCTCTCTTCATCTGGGTCCACCAAAATTTAGTCTTCAATTCTTGGTACATCTTGTTGCTGCCCGGATGAATAGAAAATTTGGATAAATGAGCCTCATACAAAATTTTCTTTCGCAGCCTCATATCACGGGGTACGACTATCCGGTCCTGGAACCATAGGGTGTCTTCATCATCTAACCGGAAACATTTCATCTCCCCGTTCTTCAATCTCCTTCTGATATGAGGCATGCTCTTGTCTTTCTTTTGAGCTTCCATGACCTCCTCTCTTATTGTAGGTATAAGAGCCAGATTACGTAAAGCTCCATATGGAACCAAGTAGAGACTTGGTTCTTCATCTTCTATTGGCGTAATGGTCAGGTTATGAATATGAGACTTCCGGCTGAGTGCATCGGCAACCACATTTTCCTTGCCCGGATGATAATGAATTTCAATCTCATAGTTTTTGATCAGCTCCAACCATCGCCGTTGCCGCATATTCAACTCCTTTTGAGTGAATATGTACTTCAAACTTTTGTGGTCGGTGTAGAGATGAACAAGATTTCCCAAGAGGTAATGTCTCCGCATCTTCAAAGCTAATACCATGGCAGCAAGTTCGAGATCATGAGTTGGATAATGTTGCTCATGATTCCGTAGCTGCCGTGATCCATATGCGACCACGCGTCCTCCATGCATGAGTACACAACCAAGCCCAATGCCGGACGCATCACAATAAACATCAAAAGGCTTGATTGTATCCGGTTGAGATAGAACTGGGCTGTTGTGAGGTGTTTCACCAACGCTTGAAAAGCTTCCTCACATGGCTTGCTCCAATCATATTTGATGCCCTTTTTCAGCAGCTCAGTCATAGGTTTGGAGATTTTTGAGAAGCCCGGGATGAACCTCCGATAATATCCCGCCAAACCCAAAAAGCTACGAACTTCACGGATTGATGTTGGAGACTTCCACTTCAGCACTTGCTCAATCTTGCTTGGATCAACAGAAATACCTTCCGCCGAAATAATATGTCCAAGAAATGGCACTTGGTTGATCTAGAATTCACATTTACTAAACTTTGCATAGAGCTTATGATCTCTCAAGCGTTGAAGCACAATATGCAAATGTTTAGCGTATTCCTCTTCAGATTTGGAATAGACCAAGATGTCGTCGATGAATACCTTGACGAACTGATCCAGCTCCGGCATGAACACCGAGTTCATAAGATACATAAAGTGAGCAGGAGCATTGGTCAACCCAAATGACATGACAAGATACTCATAGAGTCCATATCTTGTCGAGAAATGCTGTTTTCGGGATATCTTCCGCTCGGATCTTGATTTGATGATACCCCGACCTTAAGTCCATCTTAGAGAAGACTTTAGCACCCACTAGCTGATTGAAGAGGATATCAATTCTTGGTAGTGGAACTTGTTCTTTATCGTCACAGCATTCAAAGGACGATAATCGACGCATAGCCTCAGCGTCTCATCCTTCTTCTTCACAAATAAAGCTGAGCAACCCCATGGTGATGAACTTGGACGAATAAACCCCTTGTCCATCAGATCCTTGAGTTGCTCCTTCAATTCTGCTAACTCACTCGGAGCCATTTTGTATGGTCTCCGAGAGATCGGCGTGGTTCCCGGTATCAACTCTATTTTGAACTCCACCTCGCGCTCAGGTGGTAGGCCTGGAAGATCTTCGGGAAACACGTCCGGATATTCACGGACTACCGGAATGTCTTCTAACTTGCACGCCTCGGCATTACATACTTCCGGGTCTTTGGAAACCGCCTCACCAAGATACAATGTTTGACGTCCGTGAAGTGGAGAGTCCAAGTGAACACTCCTGTTCTCGATGTCCAGAACAGCCTTATGGAAGGTCAACCATGATATTCCCAATATGGCATTGATTCTCTGGTCTTCGAGAATGATGAGGGTGGTAGGATAAATTTTTCCACCCAAACAAAGTGGTGCTCGAGAAACGACTTCATCAGTTGAGATGTCTCCACCTGGCGAATGAATAAGGTAAGAACCTTTTGTGACAGTTGTGGAGATCTGATCCCGGATCACCGTTGCCCTGCTAATGAAGTTATGTTTCGCACCAGAGTCGAATAAAATGACAACCGGCTTGTCATTTAAGGTGAACCTGCCTGCAAGAACAGGTCCCCCCTTTGGCAGATCATCGACTGACACATAATTGACTGTTCCCACTTTTGACATAACTTTTCTGGGCTGCCGAAGATCACTTTTTGGAACTGGACCCGCAGACATAATGTTTCTGCTCGGTTCAGTCGCTTCATTGACGTTGAGTTCATTGTCAATATGAAGTGGGACAGCACTCGGTTCAGCTGAGAAATCACCTTGTTCATCTTCAACCTCTTGATGGAAATAATATTCTGATGCACCTTGTTGATACTGAGGTGCATAGGAAATAAGTTGCTGCTGCGGTGGAGGTGAATAAGACCTCTGTGGGGTATACGAGTTGTCATACTCCAAGAATGGCTGCACTCTTTGTGGAACCTCTCGACCGGAAGGTGAACGGATTACCCACCGATATTTCTGAGGTAGATGATTGCATTCATCCCGTGATGAGTCCCTCTCCCTCTTCTCTTTAAGGTAGAGGTTGGAATAATATTCCCGAGTGATAGCACAGCTCACAAACTCATCTAAATTCTCTTGGCTAACTTGAGCCAAATCACATCGCAGCCTAGCGGTCAGCCCTCGGTAAAAGTGATAAACCTTCATAGCTTGTGACTTCACATAGTCAGGGACATATTGAGCTAAGCGATTGAATTCCTTCGCATACTCAATAACACTCATGTCACCTTGCTTTAGGTTCCAGAATTCATTGTGGCTTGTTTGCATTATGCCCGCAGGATGAAATGAGCACGAAATGCAGCCTGGAACTCCGCCCATGTGACACGATGCCCTGCTGGCTGGACAGCAAGGTACTCTGCCCACCATGCTCCAGCAAAGACGTGAAGCTGCTGAGCGGCAAATAAAGTCTTCGAGAATTCATCACATTGGATCAACCCAAACTTGGACTCAATGACACGTAACCAGTGATTTGCTTCACAATGGTCAGCCGCCTCAGAGAATACCGGTGGTTGTGTCACCAAGAAATCTAGATACGTGCTCGGGGTGTGATGCTGAGCTTCTCTATTTATTCCTTGCTGAACTAGAGTTTGGAGAGTTTCATTCATCCTTGCCATGATTTCCGCCAATCCGGTTGGCGATGGCTCTTGTGATGAAGTCGAGTCATTCCCACCTCGACTTGAACCTCCAATCTCCATTTGAGAGTGTGCGCGTACCATACTGCACGAAACAAAATTTTGAGTCAATCAAAATTCTATCTCAGTAGTAAGTAAAGATAAGTAAAACATGAACATGTCATGAACTTTATGAAAGCATAACCACATTCATGTTTAAACAAATCTTAAGTACGCTAAACTAATCAGCGGGACTACCCTGACCAGTTCACACAAACTCCAAATTTTTCTCAAGTTATCAACAGATTATTGACTTGAGTTCAATACCAAAGTTTTAGTAAACTTCAGTAGCTTTCCAACAATTACTTATGTGCTCCTTAAGGATTTTTCTATAGGAAGTTATGGCTTAAAAACAGAAAGGTCCAGAGAGGTTTTTGGTACTGTCCTGGTTCTGAACAGTTCGCCTTCAACTGGATTTTTCACCCATGTAACTTGTGATTCTGCTCTGCAGGCCTACAAGGAAGTTGTAGAGAACTTGAAAATCTTTCCAGAACTGTGTCATACACCTTATTTGGGTCAAGCTACTCAGAGTTACGCTCTGTTAAAGTCCAGCAAGAATTTCTGCCAGAAACAGAGCACTCTGTTCTTGAAAACTTTGGTACCTAGTTATACTCTCATTTGAATCATAGCTCAAAATAAGAGTTCAGTAGCTACTACTTCTTTCAATCTTCCATTTTTTGTTGAAAGTTAGTTCATGAATCATTTCTTCATAGGGAAGAGGTTATTAAGTTTAGTACGGTGTCGATGCACCGTAAGAAACATGTCGGTACTACGTAGCCTCACCAAATAAAAATCCTAACCGGATTATACCGGCATATACGTATTATCAGTGGCACTAAGACGGTCTCTCGCACATGTATACTACACGGGATACTTATGTGGTTAGTACCTGCAGAAAAACACGCAATAGTGGTGCACTCAAAGGTTGTTCCATTTCAGGGAGTTCCATATTTGAAAATAAATACAAACACCCGTATCATTGTCATACGGCCGTCCTTGAGTTAAGTCACGTCTCAAGGTACGTGATTGTGTTTCAACACCACACGACGGGGATCCCGAGTATGTCATGAACGGGTCGTCACGGTTTGGAATGTTATCAACCCAACGGATACCACCTACTTCCCTGCAGGGCACGCCGATGGCAAGCGCTGCGTATGTCCTCCTGGGCTATTTCCAGACGAACACAATATCACGTTACTGACCACACGATGGGGTCTCCACTTACTTACCTAATGCACGCTAGGGATCAGCGTTTCATATGAACTCAGGAACATGAAGAGTCCAAGATTTTCATATTGACATCTCACACCAAGCTGTGAGACCTATCCCTGAACCACTTTCCTCGTCAGGGGAGCTAACCGAAATTGAACCGCTTTCGGTGGCGTTCCTTACCATGCTTACCAGAGCGTAGGTGCGTCGTTACATAATCAAAATTCAGAATTATAACAAGTAAGTTAGCAATGCCACTTTGAGTAACTATACTACTATAATCCTTATGTGGGCCTAATACCGTTTCCTCACCGTATCCTAAGTTTTTGTCGTAATACGATCCTTATTCCATGTGCTATTACCAATGCGGCTCTGATACCACGCTGAGAGGGCCCCGCCAGTCCCGTACCACGGGGACGGGGCACCTTGCCCGGGAATCGCATTGGGTGGTGCCGTGTTATGCGGCATCCAACAGCACACATTTAGGAACAATATATTACAAAAATCAAAGCGGAAGCTTACAACTGTTTCTTTGTAAATAGTTTACATAAAGTTGCTACAGCGGAAGTCTATAACATCTCACATCGAATATCTAAGAAGCACTCGAGAAGAGGTCCAGCCCGATGGCTCCTCTCGCTAGCAACACGAAGACATGGCAGCGGCTAGGTTCTCCGAGTGTGGCATGACTCGGAAGTTCCAGAGTCTCACCGGACAACCTTCTTTATAGCGTCGAGGGTTACCTGCAAAACCACTTATATAGCAAGAGTGAGCACAAAGGCTCAGCAAGACTTAACCATCTCTCCTAAGACATGAAACTCTACATGAAAGTAACCTAAGACTTAAGCATGTCATTTGCGAAAAGACTCGCCTACGAGTTCATCCTTAACTTTCCGATTTTAGCCATAATAGTAGTGACCTTGCGCCCAGCAACATTGGAACTCCACAATCAAACAAGAAACGCTTCATTCCAATGTTACTTGTCCCAAGGTGAAAAATAAATTTAGTTTGCTCTATCTCTACTTCAAACAAGGTTCTCATGCAGTTTAACATAATCATAGCAGCAATTATACTTTTTCAAACTGTTCCCACACAACTTGCTTACTACGTCACAACACAGTGAGCAAGAGGTACTCATAACCGCGAGGGACGGTGATTCGAATCAAACACTACCCAGATAACTTGACACATACGCCCGCCTCTGAAGACCCAATTCTGGCGTCCTTCATTACGTCGTATGTGGCAACCTTTCTCAGGACACTAGACTGTAGAACCGTTCGCGCCGTATCGGGCTCATAGGTCTAACGAGACGATGTGGTATGCCTCTACAATCCAGTGAACCTGGTACATCGGTTTCCTGGTTCCCATATATCAGTAAACATCCGGTACACAACTCAATACTTGCTCAGCGGGGCTGCACACGCTTCGGTCCTTGACCGACACGGGCAGAGCTACTCGACCAAGACCTCGTCTTTTCGCTACCTACCTCTCCTGCCCGGTCTCATCATTAGAAATGTAAACTTTAGTTTGCCTCTCTTTCCAACCCCACTTATGTGATCCTGAATCAAAGCTCGCGAGTAGATTCCAACTACTCGTCTTCTACCGGATGTCCTAGCCTATTTAGCACGGCCTTATTCTACAGCGATGACACAATTCTACCCTTGACCTCAGGGTTCATGTTTGGTTATGCAAGTGGAGTATAAAACATCCTTGACCTAATGCACATACAAACTTTGACCAATAGTAGTGAACAAAGAAAAACTTTAAAAACAACTTAAGTGAAAACCGGGGCTTGCCTTGGTTTTGCAGGTGACTAAAGTCAGATAATATGAAGTTAGTTGTTGATGACTTGAAGTTCAATCACTGCCTTCTTGCTCCTTGATCAAATCTTCACTTATCTACGTTTAATCACTACATGTTATGAATATGCATACATGTTTAATTATAAAACTTTTGCTAACAAGTGCTAAAGACAAGTTTAAAACTGGAACTCTATTTAAGAATTTAAAATGACACTGGTGCTAGTGGTTTGGGTGTGTGTTTAAGTACTCTCATCAAGTGAGAAGTGAGGTTCATCACTTGGGTGGTGATCACCTAATTGGTTGAACATAACACTACTGATCCAGGGCTCCAATGGAGCTGATAATTTTCTTGGGAGTTCCTTGTCACAAGAAAGTCCTCTGGACCAAAATTCAGAATGTTTCACTGAATGGATCACCCAGAACAATTCCCTAAGCACTTAGGCATAAATGAATTAATTCTGACTAAACTTGCACTTTCATGCAAATCCAAGTGAACCATAATTTCACACCTAGCTCATGGGGCATGCATGAATTTTTCTAGGATTTTTGGAGCTAAGGAATGCCCAGAACTGAATTTCCAGGTTTTGAAAATTCTCTGAAAATGTTTGTGTATTCATTTGAATACAGAAACTTGAAACCAGAATTACCCTGATTAAATCAACTCCAAATGAGCTGAAACTTTTACAGGAGTTTCCTAACATCCTAAGGAATATTCTGGCAAAATTTCGGGAGTTTTGGATGAACCAAACTCCCTCTAAAATTCTTTTTCTGAAAATCTTTAAAGAATTTTCCGGACTTTTCTATCGGTTTTCATGCAAATTGGGTGGCATATTTGGATAGAGTTTTACCTCCTGAATCCAACCCAATTTGAGTCACTAATTTTGGAGCTTCCTAGCAAAAGTTATGAGGTTCTAAACTTTGAACTAAATCTGGAATTCAATTAAACCGGGGAAATGTTTAAACTCTGACAGTGGCCCCATCCCCACGTGTCAGCTGCTGAATTCAAGCCACACGGGGCCACAGACCCGTCCCCGCATTGTCACAGTTTGATCCAGGTCCACAGAGGATCCCGCATGTTTAACCCCAGCCGCTGACGAGTGGGGCCGACCCCCTTCGTCTTCCTCCGGTTCCCGCGCGACCCCGGCCGCCGAGCTCGCCGGAGCCCTCACCGGCAAGGGGTTCCGGCCCTTGGAACTTGCTGATTTACGCCTCCACTGCATGTTTTCACGCGAGGAACATGTTGCCGGCCTTACCTCGAATCGAGGATGGCCGGAAATCTAGGCGCGACGGCGACAGTGGCTTTGGCAACTTCGGCGACGTCGCTAGGGCGCTGACTGCCATAACCTTGCTCCGGTTAGCTCCTACAGCATCGCCACGACCTAGGGAGCAACGTCCATGGCTCTGATCTCGCGAGAAACGTCGGCAACTAGGGGCTCACTGTGCGACCTAGGTGGATTTTGGTGAAAACCCGAAAAATCCGAAGAACCGAAGGTTTCCTCGACGGTTCTCTCTAGTTCTTGATCCCACATGCCCGCACGGGTGTCTACAGCTGGGTTTCTAAGTCTGATGACGGGTGGTTCACCGTGTTGCCCTAATTTCTCGGTTTTCTGCATGCGGTTCATATTGCATGTCCGCGGGGAAAATCAAATTCCGGCGAGCACGGCTCGTGATAAGCTACCAGCGCTTCTGTGGAGCAAGAAGGGTTACAGGCGCACCTTTTTGCTTTTGCACCATGACGGGAGATGCTCCGTGGTGGCCGGGCGACGTGATCGTGCCGCGGCGGCTCCCCTCGGTGCTGTGGAGGAGAATTGAGCTCGCTGTCGGAGTTTCCGTGGGGTTAGCTCCGGTTTCTTGCGTCGGCCACGCTCAGTGAGGTCTGGCGACGCGGTGGAGATGTTCAGCACGGCGTGTGTCTCGTCGGTGTGGCCGGGCGTCAATGAACGGCACGAGTTCCTCCGCGCGGTAGCAACTCAGCGAGGAAAGCCCGAGGTAGCGTCGGTAGGGGTGGGAGTCGGCTGTGTGGGGCGACACTCGCTCGGTGGGATTGATAAAGGCGAGGGAAAACGCACCTGGCTGCTCGGGGGCTGGCTGTGTCGTCGCCTCGGTGGCGCGTGCGTAGGCGTCGGCTGTTCAGCTCCTTCGAGCGAGTACCGCAGAGAAACCCGTTTGAGTGAGTCTGAACAGAGACACTATTGCTTAAGTGCTAAGTCTTTCCCTCTCCTCAATGACCATTGGAGCCCACAGTCCATCTCCCAAATATCTCCAAACTTTTGACACATTGCAAATTCAGCTATGAGGGATCCAAATTCGAAAGCCATTTGGCCATCTGACAAGTTGTGCCACAGTTTCAAATTTGAATTCAAATTTAGATGAAATTTACAAGTCACTTTGATGATCATATCAAGGCACCTCCAAATTTGCTCAAAATTTGCCTCCTTCACAACTTGAACCTGAGGAATTCAAATATGTCCTCTGATCTTTGAGTTGGCCATTGCAAATACAACTTCTCAAACAACAGTTTGAATTTCCTCTTTTGAAAATGCCCTTCTTCTTTTTGGAAGTGACCCTCTTAATTCAAACTGAATTCAAAGTTTTATTGCACATGCCAACACTTTCATGAGTAAATAAAAGTTTTTGTAAGTCCCATTTCTTGTATTCAAACTCAACTTTATTCATAGCTCAAGTTTTCTATTTATATGTTTTTGGACTTTTACACGACGGAGCTCGGACCGTCGACAAGGGGAAGGGAAAGGAGTCGGCCCCCGGGAAGCCAGAGAAGAAACGTGCCCAGTCCCCTCTGAGGGCGTCGTTTGCACCGAGTCAGGGGGCCGGGGTACCCTTGTGCCCATCTCCCGGAGGCGCTGGTTCTCCGGGCGGCGACCCAAAGAGACCTCGGGTCTCCAGCTCTGGCGGGGCTCTTCTCGGACAGTGGCGGTCCGAGGAGCCCCGGGCGCCGCGCCTCCCTTCTTCAGGTGGAGGAGCTTCAAGGAGGGACGCCGGTGGGGCGATGCCCGGGGGTGAGCCAAGGGCTCAGGCGCCACAGCCAGCGAGCATCCCGGCTGTAGACTTGGCAAGCAGCGGCGCAGGAAGGAGCAGCACTGGGACTCATCCGGGGGCGCAGGTGCCCCGGGCCTCAGGGGCCGGATCGGCAAGCAGCTCTAGGGGCGCCACTGACGGGGGTCCTACTGCTCTGCCTCCTACTCTGCCAGTCCGGGTGCCTGCGGTGCAGGCGCCGGCGGTAGGTTCCGGTGGTTCTGTCCCGGCTCGGAGGCCGGGGCTCCAAGCCCGTTGGAGCGCTCACGTCCCTCGGTAAATGTTGCTCTTTCCGGCTTTTAGAACTAGCGTTCTTTTCTCCTTTCTTAGCCTGAGAGCTTCTTATGCCGGCAGGGACTCATCGGCTGCCGGGGGCGAGTCTGTTTCCCAGCCATCTCCGGCTAGCGGAGGCTCTGCGCCGCAGCGTCCGGGGGCTGCGGCGGCTCTGACGGCCCCCAAGTCGGCGGGGGCTTCTTCTGTGACGGCGGGACCATCCCCCGCGGTGGCGGCGGCAGAACCCGCTCGTTCTCCACCAACTCGGAAGTCCGGTGCTGAGGCTGGAGGGGCAGCTGCGGGTGCAGCTGCTGGCCCTCTGGCTTCCCCCGATCGGCGCCTTTCCTTAGCTGCCGAGGAACCGGCACCTCCACCGGTCGAGGACGGGATGGAGGAGGTCAGGGGCGCGGCTTCGGCCTCCGCCGCCCCACTGCCCCTAGCGGATGCCTTGGGGCTTGCCCAGTCTGGCGTCCGGCAGGTCCAGGCTGCCTTAGAGAGGGAGCGGGAGGTGCTGGCTGGAGAGAGAGACCGCCTCCTTAGCTGGGGGCATCTCCTGAAGCAGCGGACCCAAGAGGATAAGGCAGAGCTCGACTCGAGGCAGTCGAGGCTTGGTGCCATGGAGGCGCTGCTCGATGCTCAGAAGAGGGCCGTCGACTGCCTGGGCTCAGAGACCCGGCGGCTCCGCCAGGAGACCCGCGAAGCTCACGCCAGGGCCGAAGAGCGTTCCACTGTCATGGAGGAGCTGCGGCTGCAGGTAGCTCGCCGCGAGTGCGCCGTCGTGTATCGGGAGCGCGTCGTGGCGGCCGAGGAGAAGAAGGTCGCCGCACGGCTGGAGGCCAGCGAGGGTGAGCTGAGGGCTCGGGCCGAGGAGCTGGGGCTCCGCGAGTCGGCTGTTGCCACGAGGGAGGAGCAGACCTCCCGGTAGCACCAGGCGGCACTGGATCGCGAGCTGGCAGCCCGCCAAGAGGTGGAGAAGCTCCAGGCTTCGCGGTCTATCGAGGACCGAGCGGTCTGGAGCTTTGTCGCTGAAGCGGGGTCCGCCCTGGTTCCCCTCAGTTTCTGCCCGGTGCGGACGGAGGCTCCAGCGCAGGAGGTGTTTGAGGCAATCCTGGCGCTTGATTCCATCAGCGCCAAGCTGGGCAGGCTCGAAGCGGTGATCGCCGACGAGCTTGAGGCGGAGGGACGAGGCCTGGCGAAGGAGGTCGCCACGCACGTGCTGGCGTGCTTCCGGAGTCAAGACCCTTCCTTCTCTCTGGAGACGGTGAGACTAGGCCCCGTCGTCGAGCGGGAGGAAGCTGCCAGGGCCGAAGTCGGGGACATGGCCGCCCTCGTGGCCTCTAGGTTCCAGCGGGAGTCCGGGGACTCTTAGGCAGTCGCCCCTGCGGCCAAAAGGCCCTGTATCTCTTCTTTTTTGCTTTTGTTGAGTCTGTAGTCCAGCTCATGGAGCTTTGAATGAATGGACAGTCTCTTTGTTTTTTGTGTCCGTGCTTATCTTCTTTTTGTCTTGGCCTGGCCGAGTCCTTAGCTCCGCAAGGACCTCGGAGGTCTTCACCAATCTTGAAGCCTTGCACAGACACCTTCCTTGGGTCCTTATTGTGTTATGGACCCAAGGGGTCTTCGGAGCTCGCCCCGTGAGGACGGGGAGGTCCAGATCTGCCGGCCACGTGGTGGGCTCGGAGCCCTCCTCTAAGGAGAGGGAAACTCGACCCTGCGGGACACGTGGAGCCTTCGGAGCTCACCCTCGCGGTGGGGGCGAGGCCCGGCTCTGCCGGCCACGTGGCGGGCCCGGAGCTACCCTCTGAGGAGAGGGGAGCTCCGGCCCCGCCGGACACGTGGGGCCTTCGGAACCCGCCCCTGCGGAGGGGGCGAGGTCCGGATCTTCCGGTCTTGCGTTGGAGCTCCGGTCTTTCCTTGTGCGGTCCCTCTAGTGGCCCCGTGGTAGGTGTGGCCAATGAATTGGTCACACCTACCATACTCCTGCGGGCGAGCTAAGGCCGAGAGGTCCTGCACACAAGTAAGGGAACCGTAATTCTCCTTGGGGCTCCCCCTTCCCTATCTCATAGTCTTATTTGGCTTACGGTTCTGATCCGGTATACGGGGCTTGGGCAATTCAGTGCGCCTGGCGTCGGTGGACCGTCCGGCATCGCAACACCTGACTGGACCAACTGGCATCGCAACACCTGACTGGGGGAGGCCCTAGAGGCCCCTTGACCATTGGCAGGTACCTCAGGCAAAACCTTCTTCGGTAGGATAGCAAATGCTGACTAGGGTGAGAATGGGAAAAGAGAGCTGAGTGTATGGTGAGCATACACAGAAAGTGCGGTCATAAAAATTAATGCGTAATTAAATGAGCACAAGGGTAAGAGCAAAGCAGGACAGGTTTCTTTCCATATAAATATCCATAGGAGGAAGGTAGGCTAAACATGGAGGCAACGACCCACCCCATTAAGAAGGGAAGCAAGACTCTACGCGCTTAGGGTCGGAACCAGGCCAAGCTGAGTGTAGTCCTGGACTGTCCCCTGAGGCTTAGCTGCTCCGAGCGCTGTTCCTGGACTCTATGGAATCTATTACAGAAAGAAAAAGTACTGTCCTACTATTGCTCTAAGGATAGAACTTACGGAGGTGTTCTATGTTCCAAGGGTTCGGGAGCGGATCCCTATCCTCGGTGGAAAGGCGTACGCACCCGGGGCGGCAAACTGTCGTGACTCAGAAGGGACCTTCCCAACTAGGGGAGAGTTTGTCGGTCCCTTCACGAGAAAGTATGCGCCGTAGTATCAGGTCGCCTTCTTGCAGCTGCCGGACACGCAAGGACCTTTGGTGGTAGCGCCGGAGCGTTTACCGGTATCATGCATTGCGGAGCGCTGCGTGTAACTGAGCCTCGTCGACGAGGTCGATGTCTTCACGCTGGAGGTTGTCCTGCGTGGCTTCGTCGTAAGCTCGAACACGGAGAGACCCCATGGTGATCTCTGGGGGCAGCACAACTTCTGCCCCGTATACCATGAAGAAGGGTGTCTCTCTAGTGGCACGGCTTTGGGATGTCCGGTTAGCCCATAGTGTGCTCGGAAGCTCGTCCACCAACTTGGCGCATGTTTCTTCAAGCCTGCATAGGTGCGAGTCTTGAGGCCCCGAACGATCTCGGCGTTGGCCCTCTCGACCTGCCCATTGCTCTTTGGGTGAGCAACGGAGGCATAGCACACCTGGATGCCGAGGTCTTCGCAGTAGTCTTGGAACGTTGCGCTGGTGAACTGGGTCCCGTTGTCGGTGATGATTCTGTTCGGGACCCCGAACCGCCAGACGATCAACTTGATGAACTTTACAGCGGATTGCTTGTTGATGGTGACGACAGGTGTAGCTTCTTGCCACTTGGTGAATTTGTCGATGGCGATATAGAGGTACCGGAATCCCCTGACGGCTTTGGGGAATGGTCCCAGGATGTCCAACCCCCATACGGCGAACGGCCATGAGGGCGGGATCATCTGAACCGCCTGAGCCGGTGTGTGGATCTGCTTGGCGTGGAACTGGCACGCCTTGCAGCTCTCGACTAGCTTGACGGCATCCCGGAGTGCTGTCGGCCAGTAGAAGCCATGCCAGAAGGCTTTACCGACGAGCGTGCGTGAGGAAGAGTGACTCCCACATTCGCCTCCATGGATCTCAGCGAGCAAGTCGCAGCCTCCCCCCTGGGTTATGCACCACAATAGGACGTGGTTAGCGCCACACCGATAGAGATCCCCTTCTACCAGCGCGTATCTTTTAGCCATGCGCACGATCCGTTCAGCGGATACCCGTTCATCAGGGAGGATGTTGTCTTTCAAGTAGTCCCGGATCTCCGTGATCCATGCATCGGGTCTGACTTGAGCTTCTGGATCTTGAGCGCTGGGTTGCACGGAGTCCCCAGTGACGCTTACGATCCTTGGCGGCGTCCATGCTGCAGGGCCGCCGGGACCGCCAGCTTCGAGGTGCTGGTCCAGCCCCCTTCGCCCGGCTCGGCAGGCCGGGCTGTGGGCCGCAGCAACGTCCTCTAGAAGACTCCTTCGGGCACAGGGGCTCCGGTGGAGGCCTTCGTTGAGAGGTCGTCGGCCACGGCATTGCCAGCGCGCGGTACATGGCGCAGGTCCAAGGCGAGGAAGTCTTTCTACAACATCTGCACGTGGAGCAGACTAGCTGGGAGTCGCCCTGTGCAAACAACTGGCGAGCACCCAGAGACAGGGCTGTCTTTAGGCCAAAGATGAGTGCTTCATACTCTGCCATGTTGTTGGTTGCCTTAAAATTGAGATGCACCATGTACCCAAACTGCTCCCCCGATGGCATGAGAAGCAGTACGCCAGCACCGGCCCTTGCTTTCGCGAGGAGCCGTCGAAGAAGAGCGTCCAGTGAGGCCCGGTGAAGACCGGAGCTCGGGGCTTTAGTTCACCGTCTTCGTGGCCCCCTGGGTTAGTCATTGTTGGCGTCCACTCGGCCACGAAGTCAGCTAGTGCTTGGCTCTTGACTGCATGACGGGGAAGGAAGTCCTGCTCAATCTCCGCCAATTCCGCTGCCCATTTAGCGACATTGCCGGTCGCGTTGGGGCTGTGAAGAATGGCCTTCAGTGGGTAGGAGGTGACCACCGAGATCCGGTGGGCTTGAAAGTAGTGGCGGAGCTTCCTGGATGCCACAAGTACTGCATACAGTAGTTTGTGGGCCTCCAGGTACCTTGTCTTGGCGTCGTGGAGGACTTTGCTGATGTAGTAGACGGGCCTCTGGATGGTCCGGACCCCCCCCCCCCTAGGCCTGAGATGTCCTCCTCCATTGGCTCAGGCCGACAGGGGGTAGACGGGTCCGGGGAAGCCTCCGGGAGCTGGGACTCGAAGGCTTCTAGGCCGTCTTGGGCCTCCGGGGTGTCCCGCTGGTCTTTCGGGTGGTCATCTTGGACCCTCGGGAGGACGTCTTGTTCTCCTGGGAGGTTCCTTTGGGCCTCCGGGGGGTTATCCTGGAGCTTCAGGAGGTCCCGATGGACCTCCGAGAGGTTGTCTTGGAGCTCCGGGAGGTCCCGTTGGACCTCCAGGAGGTTGTGTTGGAGCTCCGGGAGGTCGTCTTGAGCCTCCGGGGTCTCTTGATGCTTGCCTTCTGCTACCGGAGCAGGCCGTGGTGACGAGGGGTCTGGCCGCTCTGCGACGAGAACCATGCTCACCACCTCAGTTGTTGCCGCGATGTAGAGCAGCAAGTGCTCTTCGGGCTCAGGGGCTACCATGATGGGTAGGGTCGTTAGGAGCTGCTTCAACTCCTGGAAAGCTTCTTCTGCTTCGTCGGTCCAAGCAAATGGACCGGATTTGCACAGGAGCTTAAAGAAGGGGAGCGCCCGCTCTGCTACCCTCGGTATAAACCGGCTCAGCGCGGCTAGGCATCCCGTGAGTTTCTGGACATCTTTGATGCGGGCGGGGGGCCGCATCAGGTCGATGGCCTTGATCCAATCTGGGTTGGCCTCAATTGCTCGGTGTGAGAGCAGGAATCCTAGGAGCTTCCCAGAGGATACGCCGAACACACACTTGTCGGGGTTCAGCTTAGTGCGCATGGAGCACAGTTTGTCAAAGACTAGGGCTAGGTTATCTAACAATGATGAGCTCTACCTGGCTTTGACAACGATGTCATCGACATACACCTCGACTAAGTCTCTTATTAGCTCTCCAAAGGTTTTGTGCATAGCACGTACAAAGGTGGGAAGAGCATTCTTTAGACCATAAGGCATAGAGACATAACAGTACAGGCCGTATACTGTGATGAAAGAAGTGTGTTCTTCATCTTCTCTAGACATAGGGATCTGATGAAAGCCTTAGTAGGCGTCTAGGAAGCATAGCATATCACAGCCTGATGTAGAGTCTACTATTTGATCTATTCTAGGGAGGGGGAATGGATCTTTGGGACATGCCTTATTTAGACTGGTGTAGTCAATGCACATCCCGAGCTTCCCGCCGGCCTTCGGGACAACGACGGGGTTCGCCAACCACCGGGGGTGGTGGACTTCCCGTGTGAAGCCAGCGTCCAGCAGCTTCTTGATTTCTTCTCGGATGAAGTTCTGCCGCTCAATGGATTTCTTGCGGGGCTTCTGTTGGACTGGCCGGGCGTCAGGGAAGATATTCAGATGGTGCTCGATCACCTCGCTAGGGATCCCTGGCATCTGCGATGGCTTCCATGCAAACATGTCGACGTTGTGCCGGAGGAAGGTGATGAGCGCGCCTTCCTATTTGCTGTCCAGGCCCCCTGCTACCCGGGTGGTCTGGGCCGCATCGGCGCCGACTTGGAAGACTTTCAGGGGGACGTCGCCCTCGTCGAGGGGTTGCACACGGGGTGCTGAAGTCGAGGCACGGTGGCGTGCACTAGGGTGGAGCTGGCCCGGTTCTGCACCACCAGGGGCTGGTGCTCGGGCTGTTGCAAGTGCTTGGAGCTTCTCCAAGGCTGATACTGCAGCAGTGCGGTCTCCACGAATCTTGAGGACGCCTGTTGGTGTGGGCATCGTCAAGACGAGGTAGCCGTAGTGGGCTACCGCCATAAATCGGTACAGGGCTGGCCCGCCGATTATGGCGTTGAAGGGATGGCCGATCTCCGCCACGTCGAACAGAATGTACTCTGTTTGATAGCTGTCTGGTGCCCCAAAGGTCACCGGAAGGCTGAAGTTGCCGTAGGGGACGACTTGTCCCGGCCCTACCCCTGAGAATGGGCTTGATAGGGTGAGTGTCGAAGTGTGCGGTCGACACTTCCCCCGGGCCTGCACTGAGCAGCCCGCGGAGGTTCTTTTTTCGGTGGGGCTAGTCGCTTGCGGAGAGCTTCAGCGTATGGATGAGTTAGGAAGAGCTTGACACGGCGAGTTTTACGTGGTTCAGGCCGCCGGAGCATAAAACCCTACGTCCACGGCGAGCTGAGGAGCTCGCTGTATTGCTTGCTGCTCAGAACCGGAGTCCTGAGCTTGGGGATGACTGAAGTCTAGCGTATGAGTTGCGGGAGTGCGAACCCTTGCTAACGTTGCCTACCCGAGCCTTTTATAGTCCAAGGCTCGTACGGCTTACAAGGGGGGCCCAGGACCCGACAGGTGGTCCCGGGGAGATTGCCTGCAGACTATCGTATCTGCAGTTATGTCGGTAGTTGTCTCTGGCGAAGGCTTCTGAGTCTTCGTCTTGCCGCCCTGCCCATGCCGCATGCTAGTCGTAGTGGTTGATGATGGCGGGGGCGGCATGGGATGTCTTGTCGCTGCGATTATTGGCTGGCAGGCTCTGACACAGCGCGCCTGTCTGTGATGCGACTGGGCGCAACGGCACCTGACAGAGGCGTGCTCCGCGTCTCCGCGTCTTGGGAAGGCGCGGGCCTTGGATACCTTGTACGGGCAAGGTATGGGGCGACTATACGCCCGCTGCCTACCGCTCGGGGCAGGCAGCGTTCTTCTGCTAGACACGTGGCAGGCCCGGAGCCCTCCTCAGAGGAGAGGGGGGTCCGGCCCCGCAGGACACGTGGATCCTCCGGACCTCTCCCCGCGGAGGGGGAGGTCCAGCTTCTGTCGGCCACATGGCAAGCCTGGAGCTCTCCTCTGAGAAGAGGGAGGTCCGGCCCTGCTGGACACGTGGTGCCTTCGGACCTCTCTCCTGCGGAGGGGGGAGGCCCGGCTTCCGTATGCCACGTGGCAGGCCCGGAGCTTTCCTCTGAGGAGAGGGAGGTCCGGCCCCGCCGGACGCGTGGCGCCTTCGGAGCTCTCCCTGCGGTGAAGGGCGAGTTCCTTAGGCATTTTCCCCTGTGCGCAGGGGTACCCCATATCGCGGGTACTGATAGTGGCCCCCGGGCCCATCTCGGGGGAGATAGCGAGCCCGAGGTGGGACCTCCGTCTCTTCTTATCCGTGCACTTTTTCTAAGTCCCGCATTGACCGCTGCCGGAGCACGAACAGTCACGGGATCGTGGGAGCGTGCGCCCACTTGATGGTTGCTTTTACTGCGGCGGTTCCCAAGACTGCCACTTTGATACGTTGCGGCGCTTTCCTCGAGAACCGCCAGAGTGCCTTGCCGGCTCGTCTTCTTAGGAGACTGACTCCTTGACCCACCGCTTCAGCTGGGCGGCTTGGGTCCACCTGTCATCGGCGCTCGGTCTTGGAGTCGAAGCAGTTGCCGATGCGGCGTAAAGAGTTTCGAATCGCTTAGAATTGCACCTGGGAAGTTTTAAGAGGGGATCTTACCCACATTGCGGCTTCCCTTCGCACTTCCCAGCGCTTTTTCTTGGACTCTTGTGCCTTTGTCTTCTTACCTTTGAGTCCTCCATCGTCATGGCCTCCAACCCGCCACTAGAGAAGAAGCGCGCTCGATCTCCTCCAGTGGCGGCGTCTGTGCCAAGTCGGGGACCTGGGGTGCCTGCATCTCCTGCCTCTGGAGATGGCACTCCTTCCGGTGGCGACTCAAAGAGGCCGCGGGCTGATGCGTTGAGGGGAGCTTCTGGAGCGTCCCCTGCTCCGCCAGTTCAAGCGACTGCGGAGCGGCTGTCAGTGACGACGGCGGGCTCTAGGAGTCCTACCCTGGCTCGGAAGTCGGGGTTCAGGGCCCGCTGGAGTGTTCGCGCTTCCCGGCCATCCCCGACTGGAGGGGAGTCTGCGCCGTTGCGCTCGGAAACCGGGACAGCTGCCGTGGCCCCCAAGTCAGCACGAGCTTCTCCTGTTCCGGTGTGCCCGGACTCCGCGGCGGCGTCGTCTCTTCCTGCCGAGATGGCCGCCGCGGCCCCCAGGCCAGCGCAGGTCGACCCTGCACCAGGCGGCCCAGCCTCTATCGCCTTCCCTGGCTCGTCCCTTTCCACAGGTCAAGAAGCCAGAAGCTAGAGAGAGTCCGGCAGGTCCGGCTGCCGGAGCCCCGGCGCCAGCTTCTCCTGACCGGCGTCTCGTCTCGGTCGCTGGTGCATCAACTCCTCTTGAGGATGAGGTGATGGAGGAGGTCGGGGGAGCTGCCCCGGCCTCTGCTGCTCCATTGCCCCTGGCGGATGCCTTCACGCTTGCCGAAATGAGCGTTCGGCAGGTCTTGGCCGCACTTGGTCGCGAGCGGGAGGAGCACACGGTTGAAAGGAATCGTCTGCTCACCTGGGGGAACCTTTTGCGGGAGCGGACCGCGAAGGTCAAGGGCGAACTCGACTCAAGGAAGGAGTTGCTTGACTTCAGGGAAGTGCTCCTCGAACGGCTGAAGCGGTCTGTCGACCGCCTGGACGCCGAATCGCGGCGGATCAACAGGGAGGCCCTGGAGGCTCACGCCCGGGCCGAGGAGAGCCTCTCTGCCACTGAGGAGATACGGCAGCTGTTGGAGCGCCGTAAACTTGTCATTGAGGAACGGGAGCATTCCACGGAAGCCGAGGCGGAGAGGGTTGCTGCGCAGCTGGCGGCGGGCGAGGATGACCTGCGAGCTCGGACCGAGGAGCTAGAGGTTCAGAAGGCAGACCTCAACTTGAGGGAGGAACAGGTCTCCCGCGAACGCCGGGCAGTCCTGGATCAGGAGTTGGACGCCGACTTCAAGGCTTCTGAGTTGGAACGGCTCGTCAAGACTCTCCGCCTTCGGGAAAGCTCCCTGGTGGCCAAGGAGAAGGAATTTTCCGAGAGAAACCAAGAGGCCCTGCAGGCAGCCCGCCGCGAGGTGGAGGAGCTCTCGGCCTTGCGGTCCTCCGAGGCGCATGAGGTCTCAAGCTTCGTTAATCGAGCGGGGTCCGCCCTGATCCCTCTTGGCTTCAGCCCGGTGAGGGCAGCGGCTCCTGCGTTGAAGGTGGCGGAGGTGATCCCCGCGCTGGAGTCGATCGGCGCCAAGCTGGACAGGCTAGACTCGGTGGTCGCCAACGAGCTTGAGGCCGAGGGACGAGGTCTTGCCCAAGAGGTCACCACGCATGTGCTGGCATGCTTCAGGAGCCGGGACCCTTCTTTCTCCCTGGAGCCAGCGAGAGAGGGCCCTGCCGCGGAGCGGGAGGAGACTGCAAGGGCGAAGTCGGGGACGTGGCCACCCTTGTAGCCGCTAGGTTCCGGCCCAAACCGGGAGGACTCTAGTACTTGCTTCTCCCCTTTTTATCGAGTCTGTAGTCCAGCTCATGGAGCCTTGAATAAACAGACTCTCTTGAATGTTTGTGCCTGTGATGCCTTTTCTCTCCTTCTTGGTTTTGCCTGACCGAGTCCTTAGCTCCGCAAGGTACCCAGAGGCCTTCACCAATCTCGGGGCTCCGCACAGACACCTTCCCCAGGTCCTAACTGTATTAGGGGACCCGGGGGTCTCCGGATCTCGCCCTATGGGGAGGTCCAGATCTGCCGGCCACGTGGCGGGTCCGGAGCCCCTCCTAAGGAGGCGGGAGCTCTGGCCCTGCTGGACACGTGGGGCTTTGGGAGCCCCCCCCCCCCCCCCCCCCCCCCCCCCGCTGAGGGGGAGGTCCGGTTTCCGCCTGCCATGTGGCGAGTCCGGAGCCCCCCTCAGGGGAGGCGGGAGCTCCGGGCCCGCTGGACACATGGGGCCTTCGGGCCTCGCCCCTGCTGAAGGGGCGGGACCCGGTCCTTCCAGTCCTATGCCGGAATAGTTGGTAGCTCCATTCCCCCCGCTTCGTGCAGTCCCCGTTGCTGTAACCTGGAGGTCCTGCACACAGGCAGAGGAAACGTAATTCTCCTCAGGGGGTCCTCCCCTCCCTTCTCCTAGTCTTATTTGGCTTACGATCCTGATCCGTTATACAGGGCTTGGGCAATTCTGTGCACGAGGCGCCGGAGCTCCGGCTCCCTCCGAGGTCCGGGTACGACCGTCCGATCCCTAGTACCGGGCCGTGCGCCGGGGAAGCAGAGTGCACAGGCTTTGGGTTCATGACCAGGCAAAGCAGCTGTACTCCCCTGGACCTCCGGAGGGCAGGATGCGCACGCTTTGGGCACGGAGCCGGCTAAGCGGGATACGCACCCTGGACCCCCCATGCACGACGCAGGCCTTTCCTGGAGGTGACCAATTGGCACCGCAACACCTGACTGGGGGAGGCCCGAGAGGCTCTCTTGGCCATCGGCAGGTGCCTCAAGCGCAGCCGCCCTCGGTAGGATAGCAAATGCTGACTATGGATGAGCGCGGGAGAGAGGGAGCTAGATGTACGATGAACATACATAGAGAGTGCAATCATAAAAATTAATGCATAATTTAAATGAGCACATGAGAGAGAGCGAAGTAGAACAAGTTTCTGTATTAATGCCCATAGGTGGAAGTCTGGCTGTACATGGAGGCAATGACCCGCCTCGTCTACAAGGGAAGCAAGACTCTACGCGCTTCGGGTCGGAACCAGGCTAAGCTGGACGTAGTCCTGCACCGTCCCTTGAGACTTAGCTGCCCCAAGCGCTGTTCCTAAACTCTATGGGATTTATTACAGAAGGGAATGACCCTGTTCTACTAATGCTCGGGGGGTAGGACTTACAGTGTTGTTCCACGCCAAAGGGTTTTGGGAACGGATCCCACACTCGGTTGAAAGGCATGTGTACCTGGGGCGGCAACTTTCGTGAATCGGAAGGGACCTTTCTGGTTGGGGGAGAGTTTATAGGTCCTTCTCGGGAAAGTGCGTGCCGCGGCACCAGGTTGCCTTTCTGCAGGTCCCTGACGCGTTTGGTTCTTTGGCGGTAGTGCTAGAGCAACAGCCGAGACCGTGCGTTGTGGGGTGTTACCTGCAGCCGAGCCTCGTCGACGAGGTTGTTATCTTCATGCTGGATCAGATCCTGCGCGGCTTCTCCTGGGCGCCCCCGGGGAGTTCTCCCCTTTTGGCTAAGGCCTTCAAGGGGTAGGTGGACCCGGGCTCGTCTTGGGGGACCCAAGGCGTCTTCCCCTTCTGGCAAGGCCTTCAAGGGGTTGACAGACCTTGGGCGGCCCCCAGGAAGTATGACCGAGGCACGGAGGCGTGCACTCGGGAGGGTCTGGCCCGATCTTGCACCATTGTTACTGGTGCTTGGGCTGCTGCGACTACATGGAGCTTCTCCAAGGGTGACGCCGCAGCAGTGCAGCCTCCACTGACCTGGGACGGCAGCCACAGTCGGCTACCGCCCCGGCCCGTCACCATCGGAGCTGGAGTCCTCACCGTTATGCACTGTCTTCATGACACGCTGAGGCTCCTGAAACCCCACCTGGTGGCCGGTGCTGACTGAAGCATCGACTTTCTGCTTGCCATCCCTCTGAGGGTGGAGCGGCGCCTCAGCTCTCTGCTGCCTTCCTTTGCAGAAGCGCTCTGCGAGCCTCTGGATATTCTAGCACTCGGCAGCAGTATGGTTGCCGGCGCCATGCACAGGGCATAGCCCGCCCTGGTCACTATCTGGGGCTGGCGACTGCCGCTGCCTTTTGTCGGGGCGTGGCCCCCGAGCTCCACTAGCCGTCGCTGCTGCGGCGACGGGAGCCGCGGACGATGACTTCATCTTGCCACTCCCCCGATTCTTGGCCTTCTTGCCACTTCCATAGGAAGCAGCGCCGGACCCGGGCTGTCCTCCTGACTCGGAGGTCGGCAGAGAGTGCCAGTTCCGCCCTTCAGCTGCTCTGGCGCACTTGTCCGCCAGGCTGAAGAGCTCAAAGACGTTGCGGACCTCTCTGGTCGCGAGCTTTTCAAGAATTTTCTCGTCCCGGACACCCTGCCGGAACGCCACCACCACAGAAGCACTTTGAATATGCGGGATGGTGTTGCGTACCTGGGAGAACCGCTGGATGAAGGAGCGCAGCGACTCCCCAGGTTATTGCTTGATGGCGTGGAGGTCAAGCTCCATGCCGGGACGGGTGTAGGAGCTGCCGAAGTTGGTGATGAACTGCCGGCAGAGCTCTCCCCAGGAAGTTATGGAACCCTGAGGGAGATTCATGAGCCAAGAACGGGCTGGGCCGGTCAAGGCGACGGGGAAGTAGTTGACCATGACAGCCTCATCCCCTCCTGCGGCAAGCACGGCGGTGGAGTAGATCTGGAGGAACTCCGCCGGGTTAACGTTGCCGTCGTACTTTTCGGGCAGGTGCGGCCGAAACTTGCGCGGCCACCTCGCGAAGCGAAGGTGGGGTGCAAGGGCTGCACATCCTGCTCCTGTTGCCGCATGTATTGGTGCCACGAACGCTTGGTTTCACGCTGACACGACCCCACTGGTCCTGTCGAGCCAGGATCACGCTGAGGGGTGCTGCGTTGCACAACACCGTATAACACACGTCAAAGGTACAAAGCGGAAGCGGAAGCTTTATTACATAAACAAGTTTATTAACATGTTTACATCAAAATAAGTTTAGTCCACACTCGCGGGCGTAGACTAAGCATCAAGTGCACGTTCAGCCCTCGAACGTGTCCTTGCTAGCACACTCGCACACTAACTCTGCGGCGTGCACGACTCCCACTCGACGGGGTTCCCCTCCTGGGGTTCCGTCTCCTCTTCGGGAGTCCCTTCCTCATAGAACCCTGCAAAAGCTTCAAACACAAGCAGTGAGCACGAAGGCTCAGCAAGTCTGACCCGTCTCACCTAAACATGAAACTTCTACATGAGGGTGATGGGTTGCATGAGGTAAAAATCATTTGCAAGGACTCGCCTAATTAGTAGAACCTTACTTTCAAGTTTTAGCAGCAGGTTGTGGAGAACTTTACGCTAAGGCACATGAGAGAGCCGCAATCAAACAAGAAACGCATTTCTCTCATGTACTTTGCCCAAAGTTGAAAAGAACTTTAGTTAGCACTAAGCTACAACATATCATTAACAATCAATATCCAACTTTCAATCAGCAACATTTTAACATGTAACTAGCCTGTTCTTTCTACGTCACGGTACAGTGAACAAGTGGTACTCACTGACCGCGAGGGACGGCGATTATAATCGATTTACACCTGCAGGGTTACCCGAACAACCCGTCACGTACGCCCGTACTCGATGTTGCCTACAACAACCATCACGGACGCCGTACGCGACTACCTTTCACCCGTTAGCCAAATATTGAACCGGTCCCATCGTCCCGAGCAAGAGGTCCCTGCACGCGCATCTCTGTGCCGCCAGCTGATTTACACCTCGAGCTCTCAACCTACCCTCTGAACGACGGGCAATGCCTCAATACCCAGCTACCCGAGTTACATCAGTTTCCCGGTTCCCATATAGCCGGTAGGTCTTCGGTACTGTTCTAGCTTGTTCAACAGGCCCGCACACGGCTCGGTCCTCAATCGACACAAGCGGAGCTACAGCACACAGGCCCCAAAGTCCTGCTGCCCTTACTCTCCGCTCGGTCTCATTTTCTTGCCATGTGTATCATGTGCTATCTCTACCCGAGCAATGTGCCTCTAGCCTATTCTCGCGAGTAGTTCCAACTACTCGACTTGTACCGAATCCTACTCTATCCTAGCAATGCAGTGGCTAACGGGGTTTGCAATCCTAAACCCCAACCCATGGTTTTCTTGGCTATGCAGTGGGGTTTCCAAACAAGACTCTGATGCACAACATAAAGAAAACAAGTATGTGCTCAAAACAATAAAAATTTATAAAATGGTTAATGCAAACCGGGGCTTGCCTTGCTGCTCTTGGTCGTAGGCTAGCTGTTCCTCCGGAGTAACGAAGTCTAGGACTTCGGGTTCCTCCTCGACCTTAGCGACTACATGATAAGAACAATGTATGTATTAATTAAATGCTTTTGTATTAACTTTGAAGTTGTGAAGTCTATAACCTTTACTAGATAGATCTAATGACTGTGAAACTTTTACTGTGGCTTGGTTACAACCTAAACAGAGACTTGGTCAAGTTTTAGTTGCAGCAAAGCTCATTTGAGCCCTCCACAAATAATTATGTCCTTGACCTTAATTAAAGGCTTTTAGGGTGTTCTAGGTATTTTCATGAAACAAACTATGACTTTCTGAAAACTAGATTTTCAGAGGGTTCTAATGGAATTGGTCTCACTTAATTTGGAAGTCTCTAACTAAAGATATGAGCTAAACAATTTCAGAGAAAATTCTGAAAATGTTTCTGAACATTTTCTATTTTCTCTGGAACAGTTTTACTAATCACACCATTAGGTGGACTAAATGAGCTCAAATGGATCTGAAATTTTTATGGTAGTTCAAGGATATTTTGGTGAACATCTCAGCAAAATTTCAGGATTTTCCTCCAAATGATTCTCCAGTTAAAATTCCTAACAGTTTAAACTTTAAGGAATTAATTCTGGAGAATTAAGGAATCTCATGAAGTGACACTTGATTTTTCTGGAAAGTACTCAAAGAGCTGAATCCAGCAAAATTTGGTTCACTCAATTTGGAGCTTTCTAGCCAAAGTTATAAGGATTTGAAGTTTGAAGGAAATCTGAAAATCGGGAAAAAGTTTAAACTCGCGCGTGGGCCCAGGAGACACGCGTCGCACGCCGAAGCGACAGCACACCGCGGCCCACAAGGCTTTTGCGCGCCAGCACACCCGATCCCGGCCGCAGCCGGATCCCGATTCAAAATATCGGCCGCTGACAGCTGGGGTCCACCCCCTTCTTCAACCTCGCGACACCCGCGCTCCGCCGCCGAGGGACCTCGCCGGAGAGCTCGCCGCCGGCTGCTGTACAGCTTCAAACTTCTTGATTCTGGCCGCCCCTGCCTACTTTTACTTGGGGAACATGATCCGAGGGTCAGCTGCTCATGACAACGGCCGGAGCATGGTCGGCGACGAGCCGCCATATCGGAACGACTTCGGCCATGTCGGCTGATGCTCCTAGTGCCTCAGCTACTTGGGAAACCGGTCGGGGAGCATCAGTGGACCTCAGAGAAGGTCGACATGAACTCGGGGCAGCTCGGGGAAGGCCCGAAATAGGTCCTCACCGTGCGCCCGATACCCCCCGTGCGTTCCGCCATTAGTAGACCTTGAATTACGCCGGGCACAGAAGTTCTCCGGCCCAGAGTTGTGAAGGCAACTTGTGCGTCACCGTGTCTAGTTCGTGTGGGAGTGGCCTGAGGCCCTCTAATCCTTTCTAGAGCATGAATTAAACAGAATCGTACCCGAGGGTCGTTCTGCACACAGAAAGGGGAAAAGTGGAAATTCGCCGCCGGTGAGCAACCACTCGAGCTGTGGCTCGGGGATGAGCAGCACCGATCACTTGCGCGTCCAAGGGTGCCTTGGCTCGGGCGTGACAACGCCCAGGTTGGGCTGTCCACGAGAGCCCGAGGTGCGGCGGTTTCCAGTTCCGAGTTTGATCTTTCGGCACAGCCGATATCACTCGGTTTCAATCGATTTCTATCAATGGGAAGGATGGAGGATGGTTGCTAGTACCTGGCTGGGACCCTGGAGTGGAAAGAGGAAGCTGCGATCAGCTCGATCCAGCAGGAACTCGAGCGCCGGTGATGGCAGTGGAGAAATGGATCGTGCACGTCGGCAGCTCGGGGAATGGCGACTGAAGCACGCCGGGGAGGGAATAAATAGGCCGGTCGGCCGGTCTCCGGCTTGGGGCACGCAGCAGGAGCTGGCGCTGGCTGCCCCCTTCGGTGGCGCGCGCGCACAACAGCCGGGAACCGACTGAACTGTGGTTCAGTCGGTTTGCTTTGAGGCTGAGGCTGACATGTGGGTCCCACTCCTCTTTTAACCTCTGAAATTTATTCCTAACAGCTGTGGTAAACAGTGAACCCTATTCTACCCTTGGCAACTCAAATTATTCACCCAAGAGCCATTTGAATTGATCAAAGTTCAAATGAGGTTTGGTTTGAATGAATTTCAGCACAAGTGCAGTTTGAAATTCAAATAAAGTTTGAATTTCTCCCCCTTAGCTCATGTCAAGATCAACTCCAAATGGAGTGAAAATTGGTGTGTGAGCTCACAAAAATGTGCTGAGCAAGAATATGCCTTCCACTTTTAAATTCAGTGGGTGAAAACAGTTTGAATTTGAATATGTTTTCAAACTGCCCCTTTCCTATCTACACCCAAGATGACCTCAAAAATGTTTTGAATTTGGGTGAAACTTGGCATGGACATCCTTGGCAAAGTGTAGGAGTTTTCATATGTCCAGCCCATCTATATCACATGTGGGAAGTACCACTTTTGTAATGTGTGAGTTTGTTCCCTAATGAGCATGTTGATAATTGTTACTTGCTCTTTATTTGTGTTCATCATTTTTCCTCAAATGAGGTGTGTGGTGTGGTGATGAACACTGCAAATGAGTGTCAAAAACTGAGGCCCTTACATTCCTCCCCCCTTAAAAGAATCTCGTCCCGAGATTATAATGTGAAATGAGAGAGAGGGCGGTGGAAATTTTACCGAATATGCGACGTGAGAAAGTCGGGGTAGTTAGTGCGAAGGAATTCTTCGCTCTCCCATGTCGCTTCATCCATGGAGTGATTACTCCACAGAACCTTGTAGAACCACAACGTACGGTTGCGTGTGGTTCGGGCCTTTTCATCAATAATCTGCACCGGTTCCTCCCGATAGGTGAGATCCGGTTGCAGTTCTTCAATGTCTTCCAGCTGAACGGTAGTTGATAGCTTGAGACACTTCCTCAGCTGGGAAATGTGAAAGACGTCGTGCACACCGGAAAGTGCTTCTGGTAATCTTAGCCGGTATGCCACCGATCCACATCTTTCGGTAATCTGGAATGGACCGATGAATCGGGGTGCTAACTTTCCTCTCACCCCAAATCTGTTTACGCCCTTCATTGGAGACACTCGTAGATATACGTGGTCTCCAGCTTCGAATTGTAACGGACGCCTTCTCCGGTCCGCATACTGTTTCTGTCGGGATTGAGCGGCTTTTAGGTTCGCTTGAATTAATCGAACCTTTTCTTCCGCGTTGTTGACAAGATCAATCCCGAAGGTAACCCTCTCGCCAGACTCACACCAATTCAATGGTGTGCGGCATTTTCTCCCGTATAGCGCCTCGTAGGGCGCCATCTTGATGCTGGCTTGGTACCCATTGTTGTACGAGAACTCGGCTAACGGCAAGTGATCATCCCAGTTCTTGCCGTGGTCGATAGCGCAAGCTCGTAGCATGTCTTCTAAGATTTGATTTACCCGCTCCGTTTGCCCATCCGTCTGCGGGTGGTAGGCTGAACTACGGATCAGCTTCGTCCCCAAGGCAGCGTGGAGCTGCTCCCAAAAACGGGACACAAATAAAGTGCCCCGGTCCGATACGATAGTACGGGGTACGCCGTATAAGCATAGGATCCGTGAGATGTACAGTTCAGCGTACTTCTTGGCGTTGTAGTTGGTGTTGACCGGGATGAAATGGGCAACTTTGGTGAGCCGATCGACGATCACCCACACAGAATCATGTTTCTGTAAGGTGGTGGGTAAACCGACGACGAAATCCATGCTCACGTCCTCCCACTTCCAGGCAGGAATGCCCAGTGGTTGCAGCAGTCCCGGTTTCCGCATGTGGTCTGCCTTCACCCGTCGACATGTATCACACTCGGACACGTATTTTGCAGTCTCTCGCTTCATCCGTGTCCACCAAAACTTGCTTCTGAGTTCTTGATACATCTTGTTGCTGCCGGGGTGAATAGAAAACTTTGATAAGTGAGCCTCATCAAAGATTTTCTTCCGTAACTCCGGGTTTCGGGGTACGACGATCCGGTCCTTGAACCATAGGACGCCGTCTCCGTCCTTCCGGAAACATTTCAACTCCCCACTGTCTACACGTCTCCGCAAATGTGATATGCCCTTGTCATTCTTCTGGGCTGCCGCTATCTCTTCACGGATGGTGGGGATCAAAGCTAGGTTGTAGAGAGCTCCATGTGGAATCACATGTAGTGGTGGTTCGCTCTCTTCCAACGGTGTGATGGTCAGATTATTGACGTGTGACTTGCGGCTTAGCGCGTCTGCCACAACGTTTGCCTTGCCCGGATGATAATGGATCTCTATCTCGTAATCCTTTATCAGTTCTAACCATCTTCGTTGCCTCATGTTCAGCTCCTTCTGAGTGAATATGTACTTGAGGCTTTTGTGGTCGGTATATAAATGTACGAGGTTACCGAGTAGGTAGTGCCTCCACATTTTCAGTGCAAGTACCACGGCAGCGAGCTCCAAGTCGTGAGTTGGATAATTTTGCTCATGATTCCTAAGCTGCCGTGACCCATACGCGACCACCCTTCGGTCTTGCATCAACACACATCCGAGCCCAATGCCGGATGCATCGCAGTACACATCGAACGGTTTTGTTGTGTCTGGCTGCGCCAAAACCGGTGCTGATGTCAGGTGCTTGACTAAAGCCTTGAATGCTGCTTCACATGCTGGACTCCAAACATATTTGGTAGCCTTCTTCAGCAGCTCTGTCATTGGCTTGGCAATCTTCGAGAAGTTCGGAATGAACCTCCGATAATATCCCGCGAGTCCGAGGAAACTCCGTACCTCATGAACAGTTCTCGGGGATTTCCAATTCAGCACTTGCGTGATTTTGCTCGGGTCCACAGCGATACCCTCCGCTGAGATGATATGCCCGAGGAAAGGCACTTGCGATATCCAAAACTCGCATTTGCTGAACTTTGCGTATAACTTGTGATCCCGCAGCCGTTGCAAGACTATACGCAGATGTTTCTTGTGATCTTCCTCCGACTTGGAATATACCAGGATGTCGTCGATGAAGACCACGACAAACTTGTCCAGCTCCGGCATGAACACCGAGTTCATTAAGTACATGAAGTGAGCTGGAGCATTGGTGAGGCCAAAGGACATGACCAGGTACTCATAAAGTCCGTACCTTGTCGAAAAAGCTGTCTTTGGAATGTCCTCAGCCCTGATCTTAATCTGATGGTACCCGGATCTTAAATCCATCTTGGAAAAGACCTTTGCTTCGACCAACTGATCAAACAACATGTCGATCCGTGGCAACGGGTACTTGTTCTTGATGGTTACGGCATTTAATGGACGGTAGTCCACGCAAAGCCGCAACGTTTCATCCTTCTTTTTGACAAATAATGCCGAACAGCCCCATGGCGAGGAGCTCGGCCTAATAAAACCCTTCTCCAGAAGGTCCGTGAGCTGAGTCTTCAGTTCAGCCAACTCCTTGGGCGCCATCTTGTACGGCCTTCGGGATATTGGCATGGTTCCCGGTGCAAGTTCAATCTTGAACTCCACCTCTCTATCGGGTGGCATCCCCGGCAAATCATCCGGGAATACATCAGGGAATTCTCGGACCACTGGAATGTCTTCCAATCTGATGGTTGTGGCTTGATAGACACTTGGAAGTTTTATTTCTGGACTGTCCAGAAATAATGAGTGAGAACCGTGCACTCCTGAGTTTAAGTGCACGACTCGGAGGACGGTGTCTAAAACAGCGCCGTGGCGGTTTAACCACGACATCCCTAGGATGACATCGACCTTCTGTCCCTCTAAGATAATGAGAGACGTGGGGTACACTCTACCCGCTAAGCATAATGGTGCTTTGGAGACCATTACGCTTGCTGAAATCTTCCCACCCGGTGAACAAATTAAATATGGACTATCGGTGGGTAGTATTGGCAAGCTGTGTTTAGCAATGAAAGCTTGGCTAATAAAATTATGCGTGGCGCCTGAATCAAATAGTACTATAGCGGGATGCTGGTGGAGTTGGAACATACCCGCAAGGATTGGCTCGCCCTCCGGCACGTCCTCAATGGCAAGCTGGTGGACAGTACCGGGCCTAGGGTTTGCCCGCCGCGCATTAGTAGGGTTCCGGGGTTGATTCCTCCCCGGAAACTGTGGTACCACTCCGCCGCCTTGCCTCTCCGGGCAACTGCTCGCGAAGTGTCCTGGACGACCACACTTGTAACATGTGGCCGCTGCTGGTGGAGTACTTGGTGGACGAAAGCCCGGCATGCGTTGCGGAGGTGCAAACGCACGCGGCATCGCCCGCTGCTGCTGTTGTTGTTGCGGTGGTGCTGGCAGTGCCGGCCGGAATGCCGGTGAAGAATACGGCCGACCGCGGAACGGCATCGACCGCTGTGGTGGCTGCCAGCGCGGACCTGATGGTGGGCGATTCACCATCCGAAACTTCTGAGAAGGACCGCCTCCTTCTCCGCTGCTCTGCGGCGCGCTTCGCTTTCGCTCTGCCGCCGCCAACTCCTTGCCGGAGTCTTCCTGAACAATCGCAGCATCAATTATGTCGTTGAGGCTGCCGCGATTGAACATCGCCAGCTTGTCCTTCAGGAGCGGGTTAAGCCCCTGGTAAAAGTGGTCCCGCCGCTTCTCGTCCGTATCTGCGTGATACGACGCGTAGAGTGCGAGATCGTTGAACGCTCTGGAGTACTCCAGCGCGTTCCGGCTCCCTTGTTGCAGGTGTAGGAATTCCTGCGTCTTCCTCTTCATCAAACCGGGCGGTATATGATAGGCCCGGAAGGCCGTCCGGAACTCCGCCCAGGTCATCACTCGGTCGGTGGGTTGTGAAGCACAAAAGTTGGCCCACCACGCGCTCGCGGATCCTTGGAGCTGCTGGACCGCGAACTGAGTCTTGCGCTGCTCGCTGATTTGGAGCAGCCCGAACTTCATCTCTATGGCGCGGAGCCAGTTGTCCGCGTCAAGTGGTTCATCCGCCCTTGAGAATACAGGGGGATGAGTCGCCAGGAAGTCAGAGTAGGAGCTCTGTTGGCGCTCCTCACGATCTTGACGTCTCTCTGGGCGAGACGTATTCGCAATTAACGTTTGCAGCAGCTCTGTATGCTGCTGATGTGAACCCGCCATTGCCGCGACAATGTCGGCCAATGTAACCGTTGGCAGTGGCGGTGGCGGTGTTTGCTGTTGCTGTTGCTGCTGCTGTCCCGAGGAGTCCTCGGGAGGTGGTTGGGAGGTCTCTCCCCCTTGGCTAGTACCTCCAACATCGGGGTTGGCACGAGTACGCGTCATTCTGAAATTCAACACAGCAGCAATTAGCACATGTCTTACTCAAAATTCCATAAACAGGAGTAAGTATTGAAGCGACGCATGATTAACTTGCACAACATTCACATATATTGATAAAGCATAAACTTTATACAAGATACATTATTCTCGGATCTCCGAGAAGTCGTGCTCATGTCGTCACTACCTATACATACGCTACTGTCTACATGACATGTCACCGATTACAAAAGTTGGGTTACGCTACCCTAGCTGCCCTACTTGGCAACCGTAACCCCCTACTCGGAGTAGAACTCGACCTCCTGTGGGTCGTCCTCCTCCGGTACCTCTGCTGGTGGCTCGGGGTCTACCACCTCTTCTCCCATTCCAGGTTCTCCCATGGCTGGAAGACCCAAGACTACCGGTACGCCCAATACCGGGGGCACGAGGTCCTGCAATGCATGCACCTCGTCCATAGCCTGGTTGTAGTCCTCTTCCCAGCCTTGTCCTTCCTCAATAGCGTCGTCCCGCTCTTGAACAAGGTCCTCATTCTGCTGGGTTAGGGTCTGCACCAGCTCTTGTAACGCCGCAATGTCAACACGGCTCTTCTTCTTTGCCTTCTTCAGACGACGCAACTGATTGTGTTGTTCATTCAGTCGCTTGATCGTCGGAAGGAGCACATTGCGGAGTGCACTGTGAGCACTCTCAAAATGATCTCCACGGCTTGTGCTCTCCTTGAGCTTGGTGGCGAGATGCTCCGTATGAACAGCTTGGCTGTCCATCACAGCGTTTCCCGCCCTCATTTGGAGGCTGAGATTTGCCTCCGCGGGGTTGTACCTTGGGCAACTCGGGTTTGTTGCCTCTAGGTACCTCTCTTCCCACACATGCTGAGCTCGTCCCTCCACCGGAACGAGTGCGTATGGAGTTCCCTCCATAGCCTGTACGTGTAGTTGGCAGAAACGTGACATAGTGTCACGGGCTGCCACTTGCCACATCCCTTCCGGTTGTCTTCCTCTCACCGTGACGGTGAATGGCACCCAACCGGGTGGCGTAGGCCCTGCAGGAACCTCGACATGGATCGTCCACGTCTTGTTCCCCTCTTCGCCTTCTTCCTTGGCGAAGTATTGCGGCATCTGGTTGTACCCGAAATATTGGAGCATTAGCCACAATGCTCCCGGGTAGCCGCTACGGTCAGAGCAGTGGGAAACTACCCACCCGTTCTCCAACCGTTTATCTGCTGCCATCTGTAAAAATATATTTGAGAAATGTCAAATATTTATTTAAACAGTAAACCATTGAGTTATAACATAAGATATGTCATTGAACCCTTAACACTTGGAAACATAATTCAAATTTTTAAACAAATTTGACTGCTGATCTGCTGTTCCCATGACAGCCCTGACCAGTTTCCATATCAATCTGATTTAGGCCAGGTTAAAAGCAAAACCAGTCCTGGAGCTCAACATCAAAGTTAAAGTTAACTTCAATAGCTTTCCAGAAAGTATTTGGTTGGCCTAAGATCTGCTCTGGTTCAAAAGTTATGAGATGTCAAAGTTAACAGAATTTCTGGGAACAATTGGACAGCACCTCCCTGCCTTAGGTACTGATTTGATCCAAGAATTCCAGTTAATTCTGTTCCTAATCTGACAAAACTTTATGTTACAAAGTTGTAACCCATCTCATAAGCTTCCCAGAACCACCTCATTTTCTATTTTTGGATTTTTATGCAGGAAGTTATGCTTAATTTACAGAGAGTCTACAGAGAGTCTTTGCTCCGTCCTGTTTTCTGGACAGTTTCAACTCTACTGCATTTTTCGAGTGGTTAAGGGATGAAACACCTCTGGAACTCAACAGAAAAGTTGTAAAGCTCCTCCAAAGCTTTCCAGAAATGTATCATACGACCCCAACCTCGAAAGAACTCAACCTCTAACCTCTGATTAACTTCAGCCTTGATTTAGCTGAAAACAGAGTGCTCTGTCCTTAACATCCTATAAGTTGAAAATTTATTAACTTTGAATATCCTGTTCAAGGGAAGGAGTTACATCAAGTTTTACTACTTTGGATCAAAACCTTCAAGTTTTTAAATGAAGTTGTTCATTTAGTTGGGTGTGACGTCGAGGCGTCACCAGATTATGTCGGTACTACGTCCTCACAAAGGAAAAACCTATACCGGATTTAGCCGGCTTCGTTAGTTCAGTGGCACTACTCGTCACTCGCACACGGATGCTACACGTCTACCGTTTCGTGGTAAGGCTACCTGCAGAAACTCAAACAATCATCAGACTCGGCTGCACACCGAGCCCGGAATCCATACAGTTTGTACACCCGGCCGTCATCACTCGCCCGGATGTTCTCAAGCCAAACACGCCTTGAGTTACGTGTTCACGTTTCAGACCACGTGACGGGGTCTCCCATGTTGCACCACGCACGCCAGGGACAGACGTTGCTCGAATACCCCAAACGACATGAAGAGTCGTAGAGGATATCAAAGCGGGTCGGGTTACCTGCCACCCGTGGGGCTCCACCCTTCAGCTTGTGCGCACTGGTGGACAGCGCTTACGTGCACCCCCCAAGACATGAACGTCCCGAGATGCACGATTTTCCGACATAACAAATAAGTTAATAAGCCACTTTCTATATACTAATAACATCCTTATACGGGCTACTAACTCGTTCCTCACTGGATTTTTGAAAAAGAAGACCTTTGTACTGTGTTAAACCTCAAGCGAGCTCTGATACCAACGCTGACACGACCCCACTGGTCCTGTCGAGCCAGGATCACGCTGAGGGGTGCTGCGTTGCACAACACCGTATAACACACGTCAAAGGTACAAAGCGGAAGCGGAAGCTTTATTACATAAACAAGTTTATTAACATGTTTACATCAAAATAAGTTTAGTCCACACTCGCGGGCGTAGACTAAGCATCAAGTGCACGTTCAGCCCTCGAACGTGTCCTTGCTAGCACACTCGCACACTAACTCTGCGGCGTGCACGACTCCCACTCGACGGGGTTCCCCTCCTGGGGTTCCGTCTCCTCTTCGGGAGTCCCTTCCTCATAGAACCCTGCAAAAGCTTCAAACACAAGCAGTGAGCACGAAGGCTCAGCAAGTCTGACCCGTCTCACCTAAACATGAAACTTCTACATGAGGGTGATGGGTTGCATGAGGTAAAAATCATTTGCAAGGACTCGCCTAATTAGTAGAACCTTACTTTCAAGTTTTAGCAGCAGGTTGTGGAGAACTTTACGCTAAGGCACATGAGAGAGCCGCAATCAAACAAGAAACGCATTTCTCTCATGTACTTTGCCCAAAGTTGAAAAGAACTTTAGTTAGCACTAAGCTACAACATATCATTAACAATCAATATCCAACTTTCAATCAGCAACATTTTAACATGTAACTAGCCTGTTCTTTCTACGTCACGGTACAGTGAACAAGTGGTACTCACTGACCGCGAGGGACGGCGATTATAATCGATTTACACCTGCAGGGTTACCCGAACAACCCGTCACGTACGCCCGTACTCGATGTTGCCTACAACAACCATCACGGACGCCGTACGCGACTACCTTTCACCCGTTAGCCAAATATTGAACCGGTCCCATCGTCCCGAGCAAGAGGTCCCTGCACGCGCATCTCTGTGCCGCCAGCTGATTTACACCTCGAGCTCTCAACCTACCCTCTGAACGACGGGCAATGCCTCAATACCCAGCTACCCGAGTTACATCAGTTTCCCGGTTCCCATATAGCCGGTAGGTCTTCGGTACTGTTCTAGCTTGTTCAACAGGCCCGCACACGGCTCGGTCCTCAATCGACACAAGCGGAGCTACAGCACACAGGCCCCAAAGTCCTGCTGCCCTTACTCTCCGCTCGGTCTCATTTTCTTGCCATGTGTATCATGTGCTATCTCTACCCGAGCAATGTGCCTCTAGCCTATTCTCGCGAGTAGTTCCAACTACTCGACTTGTACCGAATCCTACTCTATCCTAGCAATGCAGTGGCTAACGGGGTTTGCAATCCTAAACCCCAACCCATGGTTTTCTTGGCTATGCAGTGGGGTTTCCAAACAAGACTCTGATGCACAACATAAAGAAAACAAGTATGTGCTCAAAACAATAAAAATTTATAAAATGGTTAATGCAAACCGGGGCTTGCCTTGCTGCTCTTGGTCGTAGGCTAGCTGTTCCTCCGGAGTAACGAAGTCTAGGACTTCGGGTTCCTCCTCGACCTTAGCGACTACATGATAAGAACAATGTATGTATTAATTAAATGCTTTTGTATTAACTTTGAAGTTGTGAAGTCTATAACCTTTACTAGATAGATCTAATGACTGTGAAACTTTTACTGTGGCTTGGTTACAACCTAAACAGAGACTTGGTCAAGTTTTAGTTGCAGCAAAGCTCATTTGAGCCCTCCACAAATAATTATGTCCTTGACCTTAATTAAAGGCTTTTAGGGTGTTCTAGGTATTTTCATGAAACAAACTATGACTTTCTGAAAACTAGATTTTCAGAGGGTTCTAATGGAATTGGTCTCACTTAATTTGGAAGTCTCTAACTAAAGATATGAGCTAAACAATTTCAGAGAAAATTCTGAAAATGTTTCTGAACATTTTCTATTTTCTCTGGAACAGTTTTACTAATCACACCATTAGGTGGACTAAATGAGCTCAAATGGATCTGAAATTTTTATGGTAGTTCAAGGATATTTTGGTGAACATCTCAGCAAAATTTCAGGATTTTCCTCCAAATGATTCTCCAGTTAAAATTCCTAACAGTTTAAACTTTAAGGAATTAATTCTGGAGAATTAAGGAATCTCATGAAGTGACACTTGATTTTTCTGGAAAGTACTCAAAGAGCTGAATCCAGCAAAATTTGGTTCACTCAATTTGGAGCTTTCTAGCCAAAGTTATAAGGATTTGAAGTTTGAAGGAAATCTGAAAATCGGGAAAAAGTTTAAACTCGCGCGTGGGCCCAGGAGACACGCGTCGCACGCCGAAGCGACAGCACACCGCGGCCCACAAGGCTTTTGCGCGCCAGCACACCCGATCCCGGCCGCAGCCGGATCCCGATTCAAAATATCGGCCGCTGACAGCTGGGGTCCACCCCCTTCTTCAACCTCGCGACACCCGCGCTCCGCCGCCGAGGGACCTCGCCGGAGAGCTCGCCGCCGGCTGCTGTACAGCTTCAAACTTCTTGATTCTGGCCGCCCCTGCCTACTTTTACTTGGGGAACATGATCCGAGGGTCAGCTGCTCATGACAACGGCCGGAGCATGGTCGGCGACGAGCCGCCATATCGGAACGACTTCGGCCATGTCGGCTGATGCTCCTAGTGCCTCAGCTACTTGGGAAACCGGTCGGGGAGCATCAGTGGACCTCAGAGAAGGTCGACATGAACTCGGGGCAGCTCGGGGAAGGCCCGAAATAGGTCCTCACCGTGCGCCCGATACCCCCCGTGCGTTCCGCCATTAGTAGACCTTGAATTACGCCGGGCACAGAAGTTCTCCGGCCCAGAGTTGTGAAGGCAACTTGTGCGTCACCGTGTCTAGTTCGTGTGGGAGTGGCCTGAGGCCCTCTAATCCTTTCTAGAGCATGAATTAAACAGAATCGTACCCGAGGGTCGTTCTGCACACAGAAAGGGGAAAAGTGGAAATTCGCCGCCGGTGAGCAACCACTCGAGCTGTGGCTCGGGGATGAGCAGCACCGATCACTTGCGCGTCCAAGGGTGCCTTGGCTCGGGCGTGACAACGCCCAGGTTGGGCTGTCCACGAGAGCCCGAGGTGCGGCGGTTTCCAGTTCCGAGTTTGATCTTTCGGCACAGCCGATATCACTCGGTTTCAATCGATTTCTATCAATGGGAAGGATGGAGGATGGTTGCTAGTACCTGGCTGGGACCCTGGAGTGGAAAGAGGAAGCTGCGATCAGCTCGATCCAGCAGGAACTCGAGCGCCGGTGATGGCAGTGGAGAAATGGATCGTGCACGTCGGCAGCTCGGGGAATGGCGACTGAAGCACGCCGGGGAGGGAATAAATAGGCCGGTCGGCCGGTCTCCGGCTTGGGGCACGCAGCAGGAGCTGGCGCTGGCTGCCCCCTTCGGTGGCGCGCGCGCACAACAGCCGGGAACCGACTGAACTGTGGTTCAGTCGGTTTGCTTTGAGGCTGAGGCTGACATGTGGGTCCCACTCCTCTTTTAACCTCTGAAATTTATTCCTAACAGCTGTGGTAAACAGTGAACCCTATTCTACCCTTGGCAACTCAAATTATTCACCCAAGAGCCATTTGAATTGATCAAAGTTCAAATGAGGTTTGGTTTGAATGAATTTCAGCACAAGTGCAGTTTGAAATTCAAATAAAGTTTGAATTTCTCCCCCTTAGCTCATGTCAAGATCAACTCCAAATGGAGTGAAAATTGGTGTGTGAGCTCACAAAAATGTGCTGAGCAAGAATATGCCTTCCACTTTTAAATTCAGTGGGTGAAAACAGTTTGAATTTGAATATGTTTTCAAACTGCCCCTTTCCTATCTACACCCAAGATGACCTCAAAAATGTTTTGAATTTGGGTGAAACTTGGCATGGACATCCTTGGCAAAGTGTAGGAGTTTTCATATGTCCAGCCCATCTATATCACATGTGGGAAGTACCACTTTTGTAATGTGTGAGTTTGTTCCCTAATGAGCATGTTGATAATTGTTACTTGCTCTTTATTTGTGTTCATCATTTTTCCTCAAATGAGGTGTGTGGTGTGGTGATGAACACTGCAAATGAGTGTCAAAAACTGAGGCCCTTACAGTTTGCACCTGGCACAGTGTACCCAGGTATGGGCAATGCTGCGCCATAGACCGGGGACGCCGTTTGTAGGACATATGGTTGTGGCATATGCTGCGCGGCGTATGCCTGGGGCAGGGCTCGCGTGGTGAAGATCTGCCCTCCAGGCTGGGTCAAGGCCGACGTCATGCTGTTGCCAGCCTCTAGGTTGCGACGCCTTTCTCGACGTCGCTCGAGGTACACCCGGGCATCCTGGCCCAAGTGGCACCGTTCCAGCTCTGTCCTCAGGTCCGTAGACGGGAGCCTGGAGGACCTGGAATCTGCCGTCTGCCCGTCAACCGTTGGCGTGCGCGTCAGCGACACAGCCGGTTGGCCGGGGCGTCGCCTTCGCCAAAACCGAGGGTTTGCGGCGGCGACGACGAGGCGGTCCACCTCGCGAACCCACTGTTGGGTCGATGAATGGGGCGCGTCCCCAGCAGGTGGGTTGCACAGTAGCGCTCTCGCTGCAGCTAGCGCACCCCCGTGGTGTACGCTCAGCGCTGCAGAAGATCTCACGCTGGTCGGAGCCTGCATTGCCGGAGTCGGCTGCTGGCTACCAGCTTGTGCCGACACACTCCTTCCTGAGCGCGTCGACATGTACTCCCCGCTGGTCACGGTTCGCCGTGAACCGGAGGAGGAGAGTTTGCCGCTGAAGGAAGCTTGGTCATCTTCGTCGGCGGAAACTCGTCGCGCAAGGGAAAAGCCCCCTACCTGGCGCGCCAAATGTCGAAGTGTGCGGTCGACACTTCCCCCGGGCCTGCACTGAGCAGCCCGCGGAGGTTCTTTTTTCGGTGGGGCTAGTCGCTTGCGGAGAGATTGAGCCTATGGACGAGTTAGGAAGAGCTTGACACGGCGAGTTTTACATGGTTCAGGGCACCGGAGCGTAAAACCCTACGTCCACGGCGAGCTGAGGAGCTCGCTGTATTGCTTGCTACTTAGAACCGGAGTCCTGAGCTTGGGGATGATTGAAGTCTAGCGTATGAGTTGCGGGAGTGCAAACCCTTGCTAACGTTGCCTACCCGAGCCTTTTATAGTCAAAGGCTCGTGCGGCTTACAAGGGGGGCCCGGGACCCGACAGGTGGTCCCGCGGAGATTGCCTGTAGACTATCATATCCGCAGTTATGTCGGTAGTTGTCTCTGGCGAAGGCTTCTGAGTCTTCGTCTTGCCGCCCTGCCCATGCCGCATGCTAGTCGTAGTGGTTGATGAGGGCGGTGGCGGCATGGGATGTCTTGTCGCTGCGTTTATTGGCTGGCAGGCTCTGCACTGCGCGCCAGTCTGTGATGCGACTGGATGCAACGGCACCTGATAGAGGCGTGCTCCGCGTCTCCGCGTCTTGGGAAGGCGCGGGCCTTGAATACCTTGTACGGGCAAGGTATGGGGCGACTTTACGCCCGCTGCCTACCGCTCGGGGCAGGCAGCGTTCTTCTGCTAGACATGTGGCGGGCCCGGAGCCCTCCTCAGAGTAGAGGGGGGTCCGGCCCCGCAGGACACGTGGGGCCTCCGGACCTCTCCCCACGGAGGGGGAGGTCCGGCTTCTGTCAGCCACGTGGCAAGCCCGGAGCTCTCCTCTGAGAAGAGGGAGGTCCGGCCCTGCTGGACACGTGGCGCCTTCGGACCTCTCTCCCGCGGAGGGGGGAGGTCCGGCTTCTGTATGCCACGTGGCTGTAAGGGCCTCAGTTTTTGACACTCATTTGCAGTGTTCATCACCACACCACACACCTCATTTGAGGAAAAATGATGAACACAAATAAAGAGCAAGTAACAATTATCAACATGCTCATTAGGGAACAAACTCACACATTACAAAAGTGGTACTTCCCACATGTGATATAGATGGGCTGGACATATGAAAACTCCTACACTTTGCCAAGGATGTCCATGCCAAGTTTCACCCAAATTCAAAACATTTTTGAGGTCATCTTGGGTGTAGATAGGAAAGGGGCAGTTTGAAAACATATTCAAATTCAAACTGTTTTCACCCACTGAATTTAAAAGTGGAAGGCATATTCTTGCTCAGCACATTTTTGTGAGCTCACACACCAATTTTCACTCCATTTGGAGTTGATCTTGACATGAGCTAAGGGGGAGAAATTCAAACTTTATTTGAATTTCAAACTGCACTTGTGCTGAAATTCATTCAAACCAAACCTCATTTGAACTTTGATCAATTCAAATGGCTCTTGGGTGAATAATTTGAGTTGCCAAGGGTAGAATAGGGTTCACTGTTTACCACAGCTGTTAGGAATAAATTTCAGAGGTTAAAAGAGGAGTGGGACCCACATGTCAGCCTCAGCCTCAAAGCAAACCGACTGAACCACAGTTCAGTCGGTTCCCGGCTGTTGTGCGCGCGCGCCACCGAAGGGGGCAGCCGGCGCCAGCTCCTGCTGCGTGCCCCAAGCCGGAGACCGGCCGACCGGCCTATTTATTCCCTCCCCGGCGTGCTTCAGTCGCCATTCCCCGAGCTGCCGACGTGCACGATCCATTTCTCCACTGCCATCACCGGCGCTCGAGTTCCTGCTGGATCGAGCTGATCGCAGCTTCCTCTTTCCACTCCAGGGTCCCAGCCAGGTACTAGCAACCATCCTCCATCCTTCCCATTGATAGAAATCGATTGAAACCGAGTGATATCGGCTGTGCCGAAAGATCAAACTCGGAACTGGAAACCGCCGCACCTCGGGCTCTCGTGGACAGCCCAACCTGGGCGTTGTCACGCCCGAGCCAAGGCACCCTTGGACGCGCAAGTGATCGGTGCTGCTCATCCCCGAGCCACAGCTCGAGTGGTTGCTCACCGGCGGCGAATTTCCACTTTTCCCCTTTCTGTGTGCAGAACGACCCTCGGGTACGATTCTGTTTAATTCATGCTCTAGAAAGGATTAGAGGGCCTCAGGCCACTCCCACACGAACTAGACACGGTGACGCACAAGTTGCCTTCACAACTCTGGGCCGGAGAACTTCTGTGCCCGGCGTAATTCAAGGTCTACTAATGGCGGAACGCACGGGGGGTATCGGGCGCACGGTGAGGACCTATTTCGGGCCTTCCCCGAGCTGCCCCGAGTTCATGTCGACCTTCTCTGAGGTCCACTGATGCTCCCCGACCGGTTTCCCAAGTAGCTGAGGCACTAGGAGCATCAGCCGACATGGCCGAAGTCGTTCCGATATGGCGGCTCGTCGCCGACCATGCTCCGGCCGTTGTCATGAGCAGCTGACCCTCGGATCATGTTCCCCAAGTAAAAGTAGGCAGGGGCGGCCAGAATCAAGAAGTTTGAAGCTGTACAGCAGCCGGCGGCGAGCTCTCCGGCGAGGTCCCTCGGCGGCGGAGCGCGGGTGTCGCGAGGTTGAAGAAGGGGGTGGACCCCAGCTGTCAGCGGCCGATATTTTGAATCGGGATCCGGCTGCGGCCGGGATCGGGTGTGCTGGCGCGCAAAAGCCTTGTGGGCCGCGGTGTGCTGTCGCTTCGGCGTGCGACGCGTGTCTCCTGGGCCCACGCGCGAGTTTAAACTTTTTCCCGATTTTCAGATTTCCTTCAAACTTCAAATCCTTATAACTTTGGCTAGAAAGCTCCAAATTGAGTGAACCAAATTTTGCTGGATTCAGCTCTTTGAGTACTTTCCAGAAAATCAAGTGTCACTTCATGAGATTCCTTAATTCTCCAGAATTAATTCCTTAAAGTTTAAACTGTTAGGAATTTTAACTGGAGAATCATTTGGAGGAAAATCCTGAAATTTTGCTGAGATGTTTACCAAAATATCCTTGAACTACCATAAAAATTTCAGATCCATTTGAGCTCATTTAGTCCACCTAATGGTGTGATTAGTAAAACTGTTCCAGAGAAAATAGAAAATGTTCAGAAACATTTTCAGAATTTTCTCTGAAATTGTTTAGCTCATATCTTTAGTTAGAGACCTCCAAATTAAGTGAGACCAATTCCATTAGAACCCTCTGAAAATCTAGTTTTCAGAAAGTCATAGTTTGTTTCATGAAAATACCTAGAACACCCTAAAAGCCTTTAATTAAGGTCAAGGACATAATTAATTGTGGAGGGCTCAAATGAGCTTTGCTGCAACTAAAACTTGACCAAGTCTCTGTTTAGGTTGTAACCAAGCCACAGTAAAAGTTTCACAGTCATTAGGTCTATCTAGTAAAGGTTATAGACTTCACAACTTCAAAGTTAATACAAAAGCATTTAATTAATACATACATTGTTCTTATCATGTAGTCGCTAAGGTCGAGGAGGAACCCGAAGTCCTAGACTTCGTTACTCCGGAGGAACAGCTAGCCTACGACCAAGAGCAGCAAGGCAAGCCCCGGTTTGCATTAACCATTTTATAAATTTTTATTGTTTTGAGCACATACTTGTTTTCTTTATGTTGTGCATCAGAGTCTTGTTTGGAAACCCCACTGCATAGCCAAGAAAACCATGGGTTGGGGTTTAGGATTGCAAACCCCGTTAGCCACTGCATTGCTAGGATAGAGTAGGATTCGGTACAAGTCGAGTAGTTGGAACTACTCGCGAGAATAGGCTAGAGGCACATTGCTCGGGTAGAGATAGCACATGATACACATGGCAAGAAAATGAGACCGAGCGGAGAGTAAGGGCAGCAGGACTTTGGGGCCTGTGTGCTGTAGCTCCGCTTGTGTCGATTGAGGACCGAGCCGTGTGCGGGCCTGTTGAACAAGCTAGAACAGTACCGAAGACCTACCGGCTATATGGGAACCGGGAAACTGATGTAACTCGGGTAGCTGGGTATTGAGGCATTGCCCGTCGTTCAGAGGGTAGGTTGAGAGCTCGAGGTGTAAATCAGCTGGCGGCACAGAGATGCGCGTGCAGGGACCTCTTGCTCGGGACGATGGGACCGGTTCAATATTTGGCTAACGGGTGAAAGGTAGTCGCGTACGGCGTCCGTGATGGTTGTTGTAGGCAACATCGAGTACGGGCGTACGTGACGGGTTGTTCGGGTAACCCTGCAGGTGTAAATCGATTATAATCGCCGTCCCTCGCGGTCAGTGAGTACCACTTGTTCACTGTACCGTGACGTAGAAAGAACAGGCTAGTTACATGTTAAAATGTTGCTGATTGAAAGTTGGATATTGATTGTTAATGATATGTTGTAGCTTAGTGCTAACTAAAGTTCTTTTCAACTTTGGGCAAAGTACATGAGAGAAATGCGTTTCTTGTTTGATTGCGGCTCTCTCATGTGCCTTAGCGTAAAGTTCTCCACAACCTGCTGCTAAAACTTGAAAGTAAGGTTCTACTAATTAGGCGAGTCCTTGCAAATGATTTTTACCTCATGCAACCCATCACCCTCATGTAGAAGTTTCATGTTTAGGTGAGACGGGTCAGACTTGCTGAGCCTTCGTGCTCACTGCTTGTGTTTGAAGCTTTTGCAGGGTTCTATGAGGAAGGGACTCCCGAAGAGGAGACGGAACCCCAGGAGGGGAACCCCGTCGAGTGGGAGTCGTGCACGCCGCAGAGTTAGTGTGCGAGTGTGCTAGCAAGGACACGTTCGAGGGCTGAACGTGCACTTGATGCTTAGTCTACGCCCGCGAGTGTGGACTAAACTTATTTTGATGTAAACATGTTAATAAACTTGTTTATGTAATAAAGCTTCCGCTTCCGCTTTGTACCTTTGACGTGTGTTATACGGTGTTGTGCAACGCAGCACCCCTCAGCGTGATCCTGGCTCGACAGGACCAGTGGGGTCGTGTCAGCGTTGGTATCAGAGCTCGCTTGAGGTTTAACACAGTACAAAGGTCTTCTTTTTCAAAAATCCAGTGAGGAACGAGTTAGTAGCCCGTATAAGGATGTTATTAGTATATAGAAAGTGGCTTATTAACTTATTTGTTATGTCGGAAAATCGTGCATCTCGGGACGTTCATGTCTTGGGGGGTGCACGTAAGCGCTGTCCACCAGTGCGCACAAGCTGAAGGGTGGAGCCCCACGGGTGGCAGGTAACCCGACCCGCTTTGATATCCTCTACGACTCTTCATGTCGTTTGGGGTATTCGAGCAACGTCTGTCCCTGGCGTGCGTGGTGCAACATGGGAGACCCCGTCACGTGGTCTGAAACGTGAACACGTAACTCAAGGCGTGTTTGGCTTGAGAACATCCGGGCGAGTGATGACGGCCGGGTGTACAAACTGTATGGATTCCGGGCTCGGTGTGCAGCCGAGTCTGATGATTGTTTGAGTTTCTGCAGGTAGCCTTACCACGAAACGGTAGACGTGTAGCATCCGTGTGCGAGTGACGAGTAGTGCCACTGAACTAACGAAGCCGGCTAAATCCGGTATAGGTTTTTCCTTTGTGAGGACGTAGTACCGACATAATCTGGTGACGCCTCGACGTCACACCCAACTAAATGAACAACTTCATTTAAAAACTTGAAGGTTTTGATCCAAAGTAGTAAAACTTGATGTAACTCCTTCCCTTGAACAGGATATTCAAAGTTAATAAATTTTCAACTTATAGGATGTTAAGGACAGAGCACTCTGTTTTCAGCTAAATCAAGGCTGAAGTTAATCAGAGGTTAGAGGTTGAGTTCTTTCGAGGTTGGGGTCGTATGATACATTTCTGGAAAGCTTTGGAGGAGCTTTACAACTTTTCTGTTGAGTTCCAGAGGTGTTTCATCCCTTAACCACTCGAAAAATGCAGTAGAGTTGAAACTGTCCAGAAAACAGGACGGAGCAAAGACTCTCTGTAGACTCTCTGTAAATTAAGCATAACTTCCTGCATAAAAATCCAAAAATAGAAAATGAGGTGGTTCTGGGAAGCTTATGAGATGGGTTACAACTTTGTAACAGAAAGTTTTGTCAGATTAGGAACAGAATTAACTGGAATTCTTGGATCAAATCAGTACCTAAGGCAGGGAGGTGCTGTCCAATTGTTCCCAGAAATTCTGTTAACTTTGACATCTCATAACTTTTGAACCAGAGCAGATCTTAGGCCAACCAAATACTTTCTGGAAATCTATTGAAGTTAACTTTAACTTTGATGTTGAGCTCCAGGACTGGTTTTGCTTTTAACCTGGCCTAAATCAGATTGATATGGAAACTGGTCAGGGCTGTCATGGGAACAGCAGATCAGCAGTCAAATTTGTTTAAAAATTTGAATTATGTTTCCAAGTGTTAAGGGTTCAATGACATATCTTATGTTATAACTCAATGGTTTACTGTTTAAATAAATATTTGACATTTCTCAAATATATTTTTACAGATGGCAGCAGATAAACGGTTGGAGAACGGGTGGGTAGTTTCCCACTGCTCTGACCGTAGCGGCTACCCGGGAGCATTGTGGCTAATGCTCCAATATTTCGGGTACAACCAGATGCCGCAATACTTCGCCAAGGAAGAAGGCGAAGAGGGGAACAAGACGTGGACGATCCATGTCGAGGTTCCTGCAGGGCCTACGCCACCCGGTTGGGTGCCATTCACCGTCACGGTGAGAGGAAGACAACCGGAAGGGATGTGGCAAGTGGCAGCCCGTGACACTATGTCACGTTTCTGCCAACTACACGTACAGGCTATGGAGGGAACTCCATACGCACTCGTTCCGGTGGAGGGACGAGCTCAGCATGTGTGGGAAGAGAGGTACCTAGAGGCAACAAACCCGAGTTGCCCAAGGTACAACCCCGCGGAGGCAAATCTCAGCCTCCAAATGAGGGCGGGAAACGCTGTGATGGACAGCCAAGCTGTTCATACGGAGCATCTCGCCACCAAGCTCAAGGAGAGCACAAGCCGTGGAGATCATTTTGAGAGTGCTCACAGTGCACTCCGCAATGTGCTCCTTCCGACGATCAAGCGACTGAATGAACAACACAATCAGTTGCGTCGTCTGAAGAAGGCAAAGAAGAAGAGCCGTGTTGACATTGCGGCGTTACAAGAGCTGGTGCAGACCCTAACCCAGCAGAATGAGGACCTTGCTCAAGAGCGGGACGACGCTATTGAGGAAGGACAAGGCTGGGAAGAGGACTACAACCAGGCTATGGACGAGGTGCATGCATTGCAGGACCTCGTGCCCCCGGTATTGGGCGTACCGGTAGTCTTGGGTCTTCCAGCCATGGGAGAACCTGGAATGGGAGAAGAGGTGGTAGACCCCGAGCCACCAGCAGAGGTACCGGAGGAGGACGACCCACAGGAGGTCGAGTTCTACTCCGAGTAGGGGGTTACGGTTGCCAAGTAGGGCAGCTAGGGTAGCGTAACCCAACTTTTGTAATCGGTGACATGTCGTGTAGACAGTAGCGTATGTATAGGTAGTGACGACATGAGCACGACTTCTCGGAGATCCGAGAATAATGTATCTTGTATAAAGTTTATGCTTTATCAATATATGTGAATGTTGTGCAAGTTAATCATGCGTCGCTTCAATACTTACTCCTGTTTATGGAATTTTGAGTAAGACATGTGCTAATTGCTGCTGTGTTGAATTTCAGAATGACGCGTACTCGTGCCAACCCCGATGTTGGAGGTACTAGCCAAGGGGGAGAGACCTCCCAACCACCTCCCGAGGACTCCTCGGGACAGCAGCAGCAACAGCAACAGCAAACACCGCCACCGCCACTGCCAACGGTTACATTGGCCGACATTGTCGCGGCAATGGCGGGTTCACATCAGCAGCATACAGAGCTGCTGCAAACGTTAATTGCGAATACGTCTCGCCCAGAGAGACGTCAAGATCGTGAGGAGCGCCAACAGAGCTCCTACTCTGACTTCCTGGCGACTCATCCCCCTGTATTCTCAAGGGCGGATGAACCACTTGACGCGGACAACTGGCTCCGCGCCATAGAGATGAAGTTCGGGCTGCTCCAAATCAGCGAGCAGCGCAAGACTCAGTTCGCGGTCCAGCAGCTCCAAGGATCCGCGAGCGCGTGGTGGGCCAACTTTTGTGCTTCACAACCCACCGACCGAGTGATGACCTGGGCGGAGTTCCGGACGGCCTTCCGGGCCTATCATATACCGCCCGGTTTGATGAAGAGGAAGACGCAGGAATTCCTACACCTGCAACAAGGGAGCCGGAACGCGCTGGAGTACTCCAGAGCGTTCAACGATCTCGCACTCTACGCGTCGTATCACGCAGATACGGACGAGAAGCGGCGGGACCACTTTTACCAGGGGCTTAACCCGCTCCTGAAGGACAAGCTGGCGATGTTCAATCGCGGCAGCCTCAACGACATAATTGATGCTGCGATTGTTCAGGAAGACTCCGGCAAGGAGTTGGCGGCGGCAGAGCGAAAGCGAAGCGCGCCGCAGAGCAGCGGAGAAGGAGGCGGTCCTTCTCAGAAGTTTCGGATGGTGAATCGCCCACCATCAGGTCCGCGCTGGCAGCCACCACAGCGGTCGATGCCGTTCCGCGGTCGGCCGTATTCTTCACCGGCATTCCGGCCGGCACTGCCAGCACCACCGCAACAACAACAGCAGCAGCGGGCGATGCCGCGTGCGTTTGCACCTCCGCAACGCATGCCGGGCTTTCGTCCACCAAGTACTCCACCAGCAGCGGCCACATGTTACAAGTGTGGTCGTCCAGGACACTTCGCGAGCAGTTGCCCGGAGAGGCAAGGCGGCGGAGTGGTACCACAGTTTCCGGGGAGGAATCAACCCCGGAACCCTACTAATGCGCGGCGGGCAAACCCTAGGCCCGGTACTGTCCACCAGCTTGCCATTGAGGACGTGCCGGAGGGCGAGCCAATCCTTGCGGGTATGTTCCAACTCCACCAGCATCCCGCTATAGTACTATTTGATTCAGGCGCCACGCATAATTTTATTAGCCAAGCTTTCATTGCTAAACACAGCTTGCCAATACTACCCACCGATAGTCCATATTTAATTTGTTCACCGGGTGGGCAGATTTCAGCAAGCGTAATGGTCTCCAAAGCACCATTATGCTTAGCGGGAAGAGTGTACCCCACGTCTCTCATTATCTTAGAGGGGCAGAAGGTCGATGTCATCCTAGGGATGTCGTGGTTAACCCGCCACGGCGCTGTTTTAGACACCGTCCTTCGAGTAGTGCACTTAAACTCAGAGGTGCACGGTTCTCACTCATTATTTCTGGACAGTCCAGAAATAAAACTTCCAAGTGTCTATCAAGCCACAACCATCAGATTGGAAGACATTCCAGTGGTCCGAGAATTCCCTGATGTATTCCCGGATGATTTGCCGGGGATGCCACCCGATAGAGAGGTGGAGTTCAAGATTGAACTTGCACCGGGAACTATGCCAATATCCCGAAGGCCGTACAAGATGGCGCCCAAGGAGTTGGCTGAACTGAAGACTCAGCTCACGGACCTTCTGAAGAAGGGTTTTATTAGGCCGAGCTCCTCGCCATGGGGCTGTTCGGCATTATTTGTCAAAAAGAAGGATGAAACGTTGCGGCTTTGCGTGGACTACCGTCCATTAAATGCCGTAACCATCAAGAACAAGTACCCGTTGCCACGGATCGACATGTTGTTTGATCAGTTGGTCGAAGCAAAGGTCTTTTCCAAGATGGATTTAAGATCCGGGTACCATCAGATTAAGATCAGGGCTGAGGACATTCCAAAGACAGCTTTTTCGACAAGGTACGGACTTTATGAGTACCTGGTCATGTCCTTTGGCCTCACCAATGCTCCAGCTCACTTCATGTACTTAATGAACTCGGTGTTCATGCCGGAGCTGGACAAGTTTGTCGTGGTCTTCATCGACGACATCCTGGTATATTCCAAGTCGGAGGAAGATCACAAGAAACATCTGCGTATAGTCTTGCAACGGCTGCGGGATCACAAGTTATACGCAAAGTTCAGCAAATGCGAGTTTTGGATATCGCAAGTGCCTTTCCTCGGGCATATCATCTCAGCGGAGGGTATCGCTGTGGACCCGAGCAAAATCACGCAAGTGCTGAATTGGAAATCCCCGAGAACTGTTCATGAGGTACGGAGTTTCCTCGGACTCGCGGGATATTATCGGAGGTTCATTCCGAACTTCTCGAAGATTGCCAAGCCAATGACAGAGCTGCTGAAGAAGGCTACCAAATATGTTTGGAGTCCAGCATGTGAAGCAGCATTCAAGGCTTTAGTCAAGCACCTGACATCAGCACCGGTTTTGGCGCAGCCAGACACAACAAAACCGTTCGATGTGTACTGCGATGCATCCGGCATTGGGCTCGGATGTGTGTTGATGCAACACCGAAGGGTGGTCGCGTATGGGTCACGGCAGCTTAGGAATCATGAGCAAAATTATCCAACTCACGACTTGGAGCTCGCTGCCGTGGTACTTGCACTGAAAATGTGGAGGCACTACCTACTCGGTAACCTCGTACATTTATATACCGACCACAAAAGCCTCAAGTACATATTCACTCAGAAGGAGCTGAACATGAGGCAACGAAGATGGTTAGAACTGATAAAGGATTACGAGATAGAGATCCATTATCATCCGGGCAAGGCAAACGTTGTGGCAGACGCGCTAAGCCGCAAGTCACACGTCAATAATCTGACCATCACACCGTTGGAAGAGAGCGAACCACCACTACATGTGATTCCACATGGAGCTCTCTACAACCTAGCTTTGATCCCCACCATCCGTGAAGAGATAGCGGCAGCCCAGAAGAATGACAAGGGCATATCACATTTGCGGAGACGTGTAGACAGTGGGGAGTTGAAATGTTTCCGGAAGGACGGAGACGGCGTCCTATGGTTCAAGGACCGGATCGTCGTACCCCGAAACCCGGAGTTACGGAAGAAAATCTTTGATGAGGCTCACTTATCAAAGTTTTCTATTCACCCCGGCAGCAACAAGATGTATCAAGAACTCAGAAGCAAGTTTTGGTGGACACGGATGAAGCGAGAGACTGCAAAATACGTGTCCGAGTGTGATACATGTCGACGGGTGAAGGCAGACCACATGCGGAAACCGGGACTGCTGCAACCACTGGGCATTCCTGCCTGGAAGTGGGAGGACGTGAGCATGGATTTCGTCGTCGGTTTACCCACCACCTTACAGAAACATGATTCTGTGTGGGTGATCGTCGATCGGCTCACCAAAGTTGCCCATTTCATCCCGGTCAACACCAACTACAACGCCAAGAAGTACGCTGAACTGTACATCTCACGGATCCTATGCTTATACGGCGTACCCCGTACTATCGTATCGGACCGGGGCACTTTATTTGTGTCCCGTTTTTGGGAGCAGCTCCACGCTGCCTTGGGGACGAAGCTGATCCGTAGTTCAGCCTACCACCCGCAGACGGATGGGCAAACGGAGCGGGTAAATCAAATCTTAGAAGACATGCTACGAGCTTGCGCTATCGACCACGGCAAGAACTGGGATGATCACTTGCCGTTAGCCGAGTTCTCGTACAACAATGGGTACCAAGCCAGCATCAAGATGGCGCCCTACGAGGCGCTATACGGGAGAAAATGCCGCACACCATTGAATTGGTGTGAGTCTGGCGAGAGGGTTACCTTCGGGATTGATCTTGTCAACAACGCGGAAGAAAAGGTTCGATTAATTCAAGCGAACCTAAAAGCCGCTCAATCCCGACAGAAACAGTATGCGGACCGGAGAAGGCGTCCGTTACAATTCGAAGCTGGAGACCACGTATATCTACGAGTGTCTCCAATGAAGGGCGTAAACAGATTTGGGGTGAGAGGAAAGTTAGCACCCCGATTCATCGGTCCATTCCAGATTACCGAAAGATGTGGATCGGTGGCATACCGGCTAAGATTACCAGAAGCACTTTCCGGTGTGCACGACGTCTTTCACATTTCCCAGCTGAGGAAGTGTCTCAAGCTATCAACTACCGTTCAGCTGGAAGACATTGAAGAACTGCAACCGGATCTCACCTATCGGGAGGAACCGGTGCAGATTATTGATGAAAAGGCCCGAACCACACGCAACCGTACGTTGTGGTTCTACAAGGTTCTGTGGAGTAATCACTCCATGGATGAAGCGACATGGGAGAGCGAAGAATTCCTTCGCACTAACTACCCCGACTTTCTCACGTCGCATATTCGGTAAAATTTCCACCGCCCTCTCTCTCATTTCACATTATAATCTCGGGACGAGATTCTTTTAAGGGGGGAGGAATGTAAGGGCCTCAGTTTTTGACACTCATTTGCAGTGTTCATCACCACACCACACACCTCATTTGAGGAAAAATGATGAACACAAATAAAGAGCAAGTAACAATTATCAACATGCTCATTAGGGAACAAACTCACACATTACAAAAGTGGTACTTCCCACATGTGATATAGATGGGCTGGACATATGAAAACTCCTACACTTTGCCAAGGATGTCCATGCCAAGTTTCACCCAAATTCAAAACATTTTTGAGGTCATCTTGGGTGTAGATAGGAAAGGGGCAGTTTGAAAACATATTCAAATTCAAACTGTTTTCACCCACTGAATTTAAAAGTGGAAGGCATATTCTTGCTCAGCACATTTTTGTGAGCTCACACACCAATTTTCACTCCATTTGGAGTTGATCTTGACATGAGCTAAGGGGGAGAAATTCAAACTTTATTTGAATTTCAAACTGCACTTGTGCTGAAATTCATTCAAACCAAACCTCATTTGAACTTTGATCAATTCAAATGGCTCTTGGGTGAATAATTTGAGTTGCCAAGGGTAGAATAGGGTTCACTGTTTACCACAGCTGTTAGGAATAAATTTCAGAGGTTAAAAGAGGAGTGGGACCCACATGTCAGCCTCAGCCTCAAAGCAAACCGACTGAACCACAGTTCAGTCGGTTCCCGGCTGTTGTGCGCGCGCGCCACCGAAGGGGGCAGCCGGCGCCAGCTCCTGCTGCGTGCCCCAAGCCGGAGACCGGCCGACCGGCCTATTTATTCCCTCCCCGGCGTGCTTCAGTCGCCATTCCCCGAGCTGCCGACGTGCACGATCCATTTCTCCACTGCCATCACCGGCGCTCGAGTTCCTGCTGGATCGAGCTGATCGCAGCTTCCTCTTTCCACTCCAGGGTCCCAGCCAGGTACTAGCAACCATCCTCCATCCTTCCCATTGATAGAAATCGATTGAAACCGAGTGATATCGGCTGTGCCGAAAGATCAAACTCGGAACTGGAAACCGCCGCACCTCGGGCTCTCGTGGACAGCCCAACCTGGGCGTTGTCACGCCCGAGCCAAGGCACCCTTGGACGCGCAAGTGATCGGTGCTGCTCATCCCCGAGCCACAGCTCGAGTGGTTGCTCACCGGCGGCGAATTTCCACTTTTCCCCTTTCTGTGTGCAGAACGACCCTCGGGTACGATTCTGTTTAATTCATGCTCTAGAAAGGATTAGAGGGCCTCAGGCCACTCCCACACGAACTAGACACGGTGACGCACAAGTTGCCTTCACAACTCTGGGCCGGAGAACTTCTGTGCCCGGCGTAATTCAAGGTCTACTAATGGCGGAACGCACGGGGGGTATCGGGCGCACGGTGAGGACCTATTTCGGGCCTTCCCCGAGCTGCCCCGAGTTCATGTCGACCTTCTCTGAGGTCCACTGATGCTCCCCGACCGGTTTCCCAAGTAGCTGAGGCACTAGGAGCATCAGCCGACATGGCCGAAGTCGTTCCGATATGGCGGCTCGTCGCCGACCATGCTCCGGCCGTTGTCATGAGCAGCTGACCCTCGGATCATGTTCCCCAAGTAAAAGTAGGCAGGGGCGGCCAGAATCAAGAAGTTTGAAGCTGTACAGCAGCCGGCGGCGAGCTCTCCGGCGAGGTCCCTCGGCGGCGGAGCGCGGGTGTCGCGAGGTTGAAGAAGGGGGTGGACCCCAGCTGTCAGCGGCCGATATTTTGAATCGGGATCCGGCTGCGGCCGGGATCGGGTGTGCTGGCGCGCAAAAGCCTTGTGGGCCGCGGTGTGCTGTCGCTTCGGCGTGCGACGCGTGTCTCCTGGGCCCACGCGCGAGTTTAAACTTTTTCCCGATTTTCAGATTTCCTTCAAACTTCAAATCCTTATAACTTTTGCTAGAAAGCTCCAAATTGAGTGAACCAAATTTTGCTGGATTCAGCTCTTTGAGTACTTTCCAGAAAATCAAGTGTCACTTCATGAGATTCCTTAATTCTCCAGAATTAATTCCTTAAAGTTTAAACTGTTAGGAATTTTAACTGGAGAATCATTTGGAGGAAAATCCTGAAATTTTGCTGAGATGTTCACCAAAATATCCTTGAACTACCATAAAAATTTCAGATCCATTTGAGCTCATTTAGTCCACCTAATGGTGTGATTAGTAAAACTGTTCCAGAGAAAATAGAAAATGTTCAGAAACATTTTCAGAATTTTCTCTGAAATTGTTTAGCTCATATCTTTAGTTAGAGACCTCCAAATTAAGTGAGACCAATTCCATTAGAACCCTCTGAAAATCTAGTTTTCAGAAAGTCATAGTTTGTTTCATGAAAATACGTAGAACACCCTAAAAGCCTTTAATTAAGGTCAAGGACATAATTAATTGTGGAGGGCTCAAATGAGCTTTGCTGCAACTAAAACTTGACCAAGTCTCTGTTTAGGTTGTAACCAAGCCACAGTAAAAGTTTCACAGTCATTAGGTCTATCTAGTAAAGGTTATAGACTTCACAACTTCAAAGTTAATACAAAAGCATTTAATTAATACATACATTGTTCTTATCATGTAGTCGCTAAGGTCGAGGAGGAACCCGAAGTCCTAGACTTCGTTACTCCGGAGGAACAGCTAGCCTACGACCAAGAGCAGCAAGGCAAGCCCCGGTTTGCATTAACCATTTTATAAATTTTTATTGTTTTGAGCACATACTTGTTTTCTTTATGTTGTGCATCAGAGTCTTGTTTGGAAACCCCACTGCATAGCCAAGAAAACCATGGGTTGGGGTTTAGGATTGCAAACCCCGTTAGCCACTGCATTGCTAGGATAGAGTAGGATTCGGTACAAGTCGAGTAGTTGGAACTACTCGCGAGAATAGGCTAGAGGCACATTGCTCGGGTAGAGATAGCACATGATACACATGGCAAGAAAATGAGACCGAGCGGAGAGTAAGGGCAGCAGGACTTTGGGGCCTGTGTGCTGTAGCTCCGCTTGTGTCGATTGAGGACCGAGCCGTGTGCGGGCCTGTTGAACAAGCTAGAACAGTACCGAAGACCTACCGGCTATATGGGAACCGGGAAACTGATGTAACTCGGGTAGCTGGGTATTGAGGCATTGCCCGTCGTTCAGAGGGTAGGTTGAGAGCTCGAGGTGTAAATCAGCTGGCGGCACAGAGATGCGCGTGCAGGGACCTCTTGCTCGGGACGATGGGACCGGTTCAATATTTGGCTAACGGGTGAAAGGTAGTCGCGTACGGCGTCCGTGATGGTTGTTGTAGGCAACATCGAGTACGGGCGTACGTGACGGGTTGTTCGGGTAACCCTGCAGGTGTAAATCGATTATAATCGCCGTCCCTCGCGGTCAGTGAGTACCACTTGTTCACTGTACCGTGACGTAGAAAGAACAGGCTAGTTACATGTTAAAATGTTGCTGATTGAAAGTTGGATATTGATTGTTAATGATATGTTGTAGCTTAGTGCTAACTAAAGTTCTTTTCAACTTTGGGCAAAGTACATGAGAGAAATGCGTTTCTTGTTTGATTGCGGCTCTCTCATGTGCCTTAGCGTAAAGTTCTCCACAACCTGCTGCTAAAACTTGAAAGTAAGGTTCTACTAATTAGGCGAGTCCTTGCAAATGATTTTTACCTCATGCAACCCATCACCCTCATGTAGAAGTTTCATGTTTAGGTGAGACGGGTCAGACTTGCTGAGCCTTCGTGCTCACTGCTTGTGTTTGAAGCTTTTGCAGGGTTCTATGAGGAAGGGACTCCCGAAGAGGAGACGGAACCCCAGGAGGGGAACCCCGTCGAGTGGGAGTCGTGCACGCCGCAGAGTTAGTGTGCGAGTGTGCTAGCAAGGACACGTTCGAGGGCTGAACGTGCACTTGATGCTTAGTCTACGCCCGCGAGTGTGGACTAAACTTATTTTGATGTAAACATGTTAATAAACTTGTTTATGTAATAAAGCTTCCGCTTCCGCTTTGTACCTTTGACGTGTGTTATACGGTGTTGTGCAACGCAGCACCCCTCAGCGTGATCCTGGCTCGACAGGACCAGTGGGGTCGTGTCAGCGGCGGGCCCGGAGCTTTCCTCTGAGGAGAGGGAGGTCCGGCCCCGCCGGACGCGTGGCGCCTTCAGAGCTCTCCCTGCGGAGAAGGGCAAGTTCCTTAGGCATTTTCCCCTGTGCGCGGGGGTACCCCATATCGCGGGTACCGACAGTGAGCTTGGCCATCGGGATCTGCAGCTTCTGGAAAGCTGCACGGCTGATGAGGTTCAGCCCAGCCCCACCATCTACCAGAACGTGGTACATAGCCACATTGGCGATGGTGGGTTCTACCAAGAGCGGTAGTTGGCCGGTCCCAGCCATGTTCCTCGGGCAGTTGGTGGCGTCGAAGCTGATGGGGGTTCCCATCCACTTGAGGTGCGGCGCAGCACATGGGAGAGGATCCACCGATGCTACCGCTCGGCGCAGAGTCTTGACTGCGCTCAGGACGAGGGGTCAGCGGACCCGCCATAGATGACGTAGAGCGTCTTCCGGCGCTCGCCGTCGCTGGAGCCGGAGTCCTCATGGTTGTGCACCGCCTTCACCGTGCGCTGAGGCTCTTGGAACTCCACCTGGTGGTCGACGTTGTCTTGGGTGTCGACCTTCTGCTTGCCCTCCCTTTGACGGAAAGGAGGGGCATCAGTACGCGGTTGCTTCCCCTTGCAGAAGCGCTCCGCAATCTTCTGAATCTCCCGGCACTCAGCATCAGTATGGCTGCTGGTGTTGTGCACGGGGCACGGCTCGCCTTGGTCACCATCTGGTGCTGGTGACTGTCGCTGCCTCTTGTCTGGGCGTGGCCCCCAAGCCCCACTGGGTGCTGCTGCAGCAGCAACGGGAGCCGTGGTCGGTGGCTTCATCTTGCCACCGCCACGGTTCTTGATCTTCTTGTCGCTTCCATGGGAAACAGCACCAGATCCGGGCTGTCCTCCTGATTCGGAGGCTGGCTGTCAGTGCCAGTTCCGCCCTTCAGCAGCCCTGGCGCACTTGTCCGCCAGGCTGAAGAGCTCTGAGACGTCGCGAACCTCTCTGGTCGTGAGCTTCTCGAGCATCTTCGTATCTCGTACACCCTGCCGGAACGCCACCACCACTGAAGCATTTTGGATATGCAGGATGGTGTTCCGTACCTGGGAGAACCGCTGGATGAAGGAGCGCAGCGTCTCTCCAGGCTGTTGTTGGATGGCGTGGAGGTCGAGTTCCGTGCCAGGCCAGGTGTAGGAGCTGCCAAAGTTCACAGTGAACTGCCGGCAGAGCTCTCCCCAAGAGGTTATGGAACCCTGGGTGAGATTCATGAGCCAAGACCAAGCTGGGCCGGTCAAGGCGATGGGGAAGTAGTTGGCCATGACGGCCTCGTCCCCTCCTGCAGCAAGGATGGCAGTGGAGTAGATCTGGAGGAACTCCACCGGGTTGACGCTGCCATCGTACTTCTCGGGCAGGTGCGGCCGGAAATTGTGCGGCCACTTCGCGAAGCGAAGGTGTGGTGCCAGGGCCACACATCCTGCTCCTGTTGCTGCAGGTGTTGGTGCCGCGAACGCTTATTTCGCTGCCGGCACTGTGTACCCCAGTATGGTCAAGGCTGCGCCATAGACCGGGGGCACCATTTGCAGGGCATATGGCTGGGGCATATGATGCGTGGCGTACGCCTGGGGCAGAGATTGCGTGGCGAACGTCTGCGGCTCAGGCTGGGTCGAGGCGGTTGACATGCTGTCGCCGGCCTCTTGGTTGCGACGCCTTTCTCGCCGTAGCTCGATGACCACTCGGGCATCCTTACCCAGGTGGCGCCGTTCCAGCTCCGACCTCAGGTCCACCGATGGGAGCCTGGTGGAGCGGGAGTCTGCTGTCTGCCCATCAACCGTTGGCGTGCGCGTCAGTGACACAGCCGGTTGACCGGGACGTTGTCTTCGCCGAAGTTGAGGGTTGGCGGCGGCGACGATGATACGGTCTACGTCGCGAATCCACTGCTGGGTCGCTGACTGAGGCGCGTCCCCATCAGGTGGATTGTGCAGTAGCGCTCGTGCTGCAGCTAGCGCACTCCCGCGGGAGACGCTCAGCGCTGCAGTGGATCTTGGGCTTGCTGGAGTCGGCGCTGCCGGAGTCGGCTGCTGGCTTCAAGCTTGCACCGACACACTCCGTCCTGAGTGTGTCGAGACGTTGTCCCTGCTAGTCACCATTCGTCGTGAACGTGGGTGGGAAGAGCTTGCCTCTGAAGGAAGCTTCGTCATCTTCGTCGGTGAAAGCTCGTCACGCAAGAGAAAAGCGCCCTACCTGGCACGCCAAATGTCGAAGTGTGTAGTCGACACTTCCCCGGGCCTGCTCGGGCAGCCTGCAGAGGTTCTTTTTCGGAGGGGCTAGTCACTAATGGAGAGCTTATGCATTAGGAACGATTGAAGGAGAAGCTTGACACAGGGATTTTTACGTGGTTCAGGCTGCCGGAGCGTAAACCCCTATGTCTACGGTGAGCAGAGATGCTCGTTGTATTGCTTGGTGCTCAGAGCCGGAGTTCTGAGCTTGGGGATGACCTAAGTGCTCGGATGCTTGAGCGTAAGTATGCAAAGAGTCGAACCTCAGGTGTGAATGGCTGAGGTGCGAACCCTGCGTGAGAGTGTGTAAAAGGCGAACCCCTGCTAACGTTGCCTACCCGAGCCTTTTATAGTCCAAGGCTCGAGTGGCTTACAAGGTGGGCCCGGGACCCGACAGGTGGTCCCGGGGAGATTGCCTGCCATCTACCGTGTCTGCAGTTACACCGGTAGTTGTCTCTGGCGAGGGCTTCCGAGTCTTCGTTCTGCCGCGCTGCCCTTGCCGCAAGCTAGTCGTAGTGGTTGATGATGGCAGGGGCGGCAGGGGATGTCTTGTCGCTGTGTTTATTGGCGTACAGCCTCTGACGCGGCGTGCCAGTCTTCACTGCGATGTGATTGGGCGCAATGGCACCTGACAGAGGCGTGCTCCGCGTCTCTGCGCCTTGGAAAGGCGCGGGTCTTGAATACCTCGTACGGGCAAGGTATGGAGCGTCTTTACTCTTGCTGCCTACCACGCGGGGGCGGGCAGCGCTGCTCTGCTGATTATGTGGCGGGCCCGGAGCTCTCCTCTGGGGAGAGGGAGGTCCGGCCCCGCTGAACACGTGGAGCCTTCGGAGCTCTCCCCGCGGAGGGGGAGGTCCGTCTCTGCTGGCCACGTGGCAGGCCCGGAGCTCTCCTCTGAGGAGAGGGAGGTCCGGCCCCGCTGGACACGTGGCCTTCAGAGCTCTCCCCGTGGAGGGGGGAGGTCCGGCTCTGCTGGCCACGTGGCGGGCCCGGAGCTCTCCTCTGAGGAGAGGGAGGTCCGGCCCCGCTGGACACGTGGAGCCTTCGGAGCCCTCCCCACGGAGGGGGGAGGTCCGGCTCTGCTGGCCACGTGGTGGGCCCAGAGCTCTCCTCTGAGGAGAGGGAGGTCCGGCCCCGCTGGACACGTGGAGCCTTCGGAGCTCTCCCCGCGGAGGGGGGGGGTCTGGCTCAGTTGGCCACGTGGCGGGCCCGGAGCATTCCTCTGAGGAGAGGGACGTCCGGCCCCGCTGGACACGCGGCGCTTTCGGAGCTCTCCCTGCGGAGAAGGGCGAGGTCCTTAGGCAGTTTCCCCTGCGCGGGGGTACCCCATATTGAGGGTACCGACAGTACCCATTGTTATACGAGAACTTGGCCAACGGCAAGTGATCATCCTAATTCTTGCCGTGGTTAATAGCGCAAGCTCGTAGCATATCTTCTAGAATCTGATTTACCCGCTCGGTTTGCCCATCCGTCTGCGGGTGGTACACTGAACTACGGATCAGCTTCGTCCCCAACGCAGCGTGTATCTGCTCCCAAAAACGGGACACAAATAAAGTGCCCCGATCCAATATAATGGTGTGGGGTACGCCGTATAAGCATAGGATCCGGGTGATGTACAGTTCAGCATACTTCTTAGCGTTGTAGTTGGTGTTGACCGGGATAAAATGGGCAACTTTGGTGAGCCGGTCAATGATCACTCACACAGAATCATGCTTCTGAAAAGTGGTGGGTAAACCGACGATAAAGTCTATGCTAACATCCTCCCATTTCCAGGCAGGAACGCCCAGTGGTTGTAGCAGTCCCGGTTTCCTCATATGGTCTGCCTTCACCCTTCGACATGTATCACACTCGGACATGTACTTTGCGATCTCCCGCTTCATCCATGTCCACCAAAACTTGCTTCTGAGTCCTTGATACATTTTATTGCTGCCGGGGTGAATAGAAAACTTTGACAACTGAGCCTCATCAAAGATTTTTCTTCCGTAACTCCAGGTTACATGGTACGATGATCCGGTCCTTGAACCATAGGATGCCGTCTCCGTCTTTCCGGAAACATTTCAGCTCCCCACTGTCTATACGTCTCCGCAAATGTGACATGCCCTTGTCATTTTTCTGGGCTGCCGCTATCTCTTCACGGATGGTGGGGATCAAAGTTAAGTTGTAGAGAGCTCCATGTGGAATCACATGCAGTGGTGGTTCGCTCTCTTCCAACGGTGTGATGGTCAGATTGTTGACGTGTGACTTGCGGCTCAGCGCATCCGCCACTATGTTTGCCTTGCCGGGGTGATAATGGATCTCTATTTCGTAATCCTTTATCAACTCTAACCATCTTCGCTTCCTCATGTTCAGCTCCTTCTGAGTGAATATGTACTTGAGGCTCTTGTGGTCGGTATATAAATCTACGAGGTTACAAAGTAGGTAGTGCCTCCACATTTTAAGTCCAAGTACCATGGCAGCGAGCTCCAAGTCGTGAGTTGAATAATTCTGCTCATGGTTTCTGAGCTGCCATGATGCATACGCGACTACCCTTCGGTCTTGCACCAGCACACATCCGAGCCCAATGCCGGATGCATCGCAGTACACATTGAACGGTTTTGTTGTGTCTGGCTGCGCCAAAACCGGTGCTGATGTTAGGTGTCTCACTAATGCCTTGAACGCTGCTTCACATGTTGGACTCCAAACATATTTGGTAGCCTTCTTCAGCAGCTCCGTCATAGGCTTGGCAATCTTCGAGAAGTTCGGAATGGACCTCCGATAATATCCTGCAAGTCCGAGGAAACTCCGTACCTCGTGAACAGTTCTCGGGGATTTACAATTCAGCACTTGTGTGATCTTACTCGGGTCTACAGCGATGCCCTCTGCTGAGATGATATGCCCGAGAAAAGGCACTTGCGGTATCCAGAACTCGCACTTGCTGAATTTCGCGTATAGCTTGTGATCCCGCAGCCGTTGCAAGACTATACGTAGATGCTTCTTGTGTTCTTCCTCCGACTTGGAATATACCAATATGACGTCGATGAAGACCACGACAAACTTGTCCAGCTCCGGCATGAATACTGAGTTCATCAAATACATGAAGTGAGCTGGAGCGTTGGTGAGGCCGAAGGACATGACCAGTTACTCATAAAGTCCGTACCTCGTCGATAAAGCTGTCTTCGGAATATCCTCAGCCCGTATTTTAATCTGGTGGTACCCGGATCTTAAGTCCAACTTGGAAAAGATCTTTGCTTCGACCAACTGATCAAACAACATGTCGATCCGCGGCAGCGGGTACTTGTTCTTGATGGTTACGGCATTTAGTGGACGATAGTCCACGTGTAGGATCGAAGAGCACGTGAAAAGCTATCAGAGGGGGGTGAATGGTAGATTAAAACTTTTCGCAGGGGAAACAACAAAAACCCCTCAGCAAAAAATCAATCGGTTAAAGAAACCGTGTGTGCAAGTGTTTTCAAACGTTTTCAACCGTGACAAATCAAGTAGAGAGGTAGAGAATCAAGTCACGGATCTAATGCAACAAGAATCACTTGAAAAAACGAATTAAAACTTGAGATACGATCAAAACATTAAACGAAGATCAATCTGTTCTACCCGATATAAAACAGATCTGCAACGCTGCAAAGAAACTCGTGTATCTAAAAAACTACAGATCCGAAGCTCGTGAAAGTTTCACAGATGATAGATAATTGAGTTTTGAAGACAACCCAAAAAGAATCACGTCAATTGGATCTGTAAAACTCGAGTTATGAACGAAACACCGAAGCAACGTCGGTCTGTCCAGAAACTCGGCGAGAAAGACTTGACGAAAAACAAGTCGGACGAACAAGGCACAAAAGCTTCTCGAAACTATGAACTTCATTCAATAGAAACACAAGAGGAACAGCCCAAAGTTCTCTCCCCATGAGAGCTCTGGCCTCCCTTGCTTTTATAGCCAGCCCTCAGGCTAAACAATCCAATCTAGGACTCCTATTCGTATCCTAACTTACCATAACTGCTCAGGACTCTCTTATTCGCAGATAGAAGCAATCGTGAGACTTCCAAACACCTTAGGAACGTCCTAAACATTTCTAAAACAACTCAACTTCGTGCCTAGCACGAAATCCTATCATAACCAACTCAAATCTTCCATATTTGAGCCATATCTGACTCAGCCTCAGCCTGAGTACGCAATCCAGCCGGTTGGACCTTTCCGACCAATTCTTTACGTCCACTTCTCTTCATCATGCCTTGGAACAATGTTGCCACGTCCATGCACTCCTTGCACATGTGCAAACACCTTCCAACGACGTACACGCAACCTTCATATGCACTGCCCTTGATCCAAACATGCTGCGCGACCTCCCGATCAACTCAACCACAGCTCCTCCCGAACTTGGTTGTTGGAACCTCATCTCCTCCCTGAGACTAGTCCAAGGATCCCGTCACCAGCCATGTCTTGAACTCAAGCAACACCTGCACATGAATAAACAACCAATTCTTCCAAGCACAAGTCCTCGACTTGACTCACGTTAGTTCGAAAACCACAACACCTTACATGAGCACGTCATATAAGCATGTTGCAAACCATATCAAATGATAACAGGCATAACCACCAAAACACACCAAAAACTAAGCAAATTAATACTAAGCAAACCTTCCCATAAAGCAAGTTTGAAACATTGCGAGTTAAAAGCAAAACAAGACGCTGCAGTTCTATGAGTTGAACTTCACGGGAGCTCCCTAAAAACAAGCTCCGGACCTCACAGAAGCTCTCCGGACCTTGCAGGAGCTCTCCGGACCTTGCGTCGGACCTTGCCAACACTTGGCGGACCTAACAAAAAACTTGTCTGACCTTGACACAGAAGAATGTTTTGGCAATATTCAAAACTTTGAATGTTAATGCTAACTTTTATCCTAATTGCCAATGTATTCAGCACACATAGGTGTCACAATCTCCCCCTTGATGAATGCATTGGCAACACCAATTAAAATCCAAACATTGGCTTATGAAAAGTTTTGAAAAGCTTTGAAAACTCATTTCTCCCCCTTTATTAATTTCTCCCCATTTTTTAAAATCAGAGAAGGAAGAATGTGTATAACATATGCAAAGTGTAAAAAAAATCTCTCCTTATACATATATCTCCCCCTTTGACAATGTATTCAGCAAGGTTCAAAAGAGAAATTTTCAAATGTTATGAGCATATTATAACATATACATACAAAACAAAGCTCATCCAAGTCATACTATCAGGTTATTTACACTATCACATCAATGAGATACATAAAGTAGTGTAAGCCATGCTAGAGATCAAATGTATTTTTCAGTTTAAGCAAGTCATGATCTCCGTTACTCAACTATTTCAAAACCTGAAAACATGACACTTTTTGCTGCATTTTTATTATTCATAATCATTTAAGGCACAAAGTTGATCATATGATATTTGCAAGAGATTATATGCCGCATCAGCCTTATTCTAACCAACCAAGCCAAGCCTATGTCATTTTACAATCAGAAGCTTAAGGACATGGTTTTAGTCATACACAATTCCTTCCAAGTTCATATCTTAGTGCAATGATAAGCAATCTCAAAAGAAGAAGTGCGATGCATGCATATTCTCTTGATCTTTTCTCAATTTTTTATTTGAAAACTCAACATGTGAGCTGATCACTTGATTAATTTTTTATGATTAAAAGCACTTGTAAGCACGCAACAAGTTCAAAACAGAAAGAAAGTTCGATCATGACCAGATTTAGTGTAAGTAATTATTCCAATTACTAGTCATGGCAAAAACTACAAAATGTATAACATGAGTAATGTAGTAAGAACTTTCAGCCTGTAAAAGGAATCACAAAGTCAGATATGTATGAAATACTATGCTCATATTATTTTAGTTTCAGATTCATACACAGACTTTCAAAGTTTGAAAAACTCCCCCTCAATTTAAGCTATGAGGATGCATAACCCCTATTTCACTACGAATGAAACAAAAACGAGTGAAATCCAAAGGTTTTGTAAAAATATCAACCAATTGTTGTTCGGTATCGACATGGTGAAGCACAATGTTTCCTTTTTCAACATTATCACGAAGAAAGTGATACCTAATGTCAATGTGCTTAGTTCTAGAGTGTTTCACGGGGTTTTTAGCAATACAAATTGCGCTAGTGTTATCACAAAACAGTGGAACACTATCTAAATCAACCCCATAGTCCTTAAGTGTTTGAACAATCCAAAGAATTTGTGAGCAAGCGCTAGCCGCAGCTACATATTCAGATTCGGCCGTGGATTGTGCAACTGAACTTTGTTTTCTAGAGGACCAAGCAACAAGTGAATTACCAAGAAAATGACAAGCACCCGAAGTACTTTTCCTATCAATCCTACAACCCCCAAAATCAGCATCCGAAAAAGCTTTCGAAGAAACGGTTGAGGAAGAAGGAAGAAAAATGCCAAATTCTTGAGGTCCATGTAGGTACCTGAGAATCCTTTTGATGGCTTGGCGATGTGAAGCACGTGGAGAAGCTTGAAAACGTGCACAAAGACATACGCTGAACTGTATGTCCGGTCTTGACGCCGTGAGATACAAAAGTGATCCAATCATACTTCTGTATTCTTTTTTATCAACCGGGTCACCATCTTCGTCAAGTTAAAGTGTTGTTGCTGTTCCCATTGGTGTCCGAAGAGGCTTGCATTTGTCCATGTTGAAGCGCTTAAGAAGATCCTTTGTATACTTAGTTTGATGTATAAAAGTTCCTTCTTTTGTTTGCTTGATTTGCAGCCCCAAAAAGTATGTGAGTTCTCCCATCATACTCATCTCAAATTCTGAACTCATCATAGCTGAAAACATGGACACGAGATCATGAGAAGCACAACCAAAGATAATATCATCCACATACACTTGAACGAATAATGAGTCATTGCCATGCTTATGTACAAAAAGAGTTTTATCAACCTTGCCCATGGTAAACCCCTTTTCAAGTAAGAATGTTTTTAACCTATCATACCATGCTCTAGGGGCTTGTTTTAGAACGTACAAGGCTTTGGACAGTTTGTAAACATGATTAGGAAAATTTGGATTTTCAAAACCCAGTGGCTGCTTAACATAAACCTCCTCCTCTATGTAGCCATTAAGAAAAGCACTTTTAACATCCATTTGATATAACTTGAAACCTTTAGATGCAGCAAATGCTAATAAAATTCTTATAGCTTCTAATCTAGCAACAGGAGCAAATGTTTCATCAAAATCTAGACCTTCAATTTGAGTGAAACCTTGAGCAGCCAACCTAGCTTTATTCCTAACCACAACCCCATCCTCACTTTGCTTATTTTTAAATACCCATTTAGTTCCAATTAATGTGTGACCTTGAGGTGGAGGTACAAGTTTCCAATCATTATTTATTTCAAAATTTTCTAACTCTTCTTGCATGGCATTAATCCAAGATTCATTAGTGAGTGCGTGTGATATATCCTTGGGCTTAAAAGAAGCAACAAAAGCAGAATGAGCATGAGAGTTTGGATCGCAAAACCTGGACCGAGTGACTCGTTCATGCAAGCTTCCAATGATTTGTTGTGGAGGATTACTTTTGAGTACTCGGAGGGGAGTAGACACTTCACAAGCACCTTCTTCTTCATGTTCGGACCTTTGATTAGGAGAGCTTGTTGATTGAAGAAGGTCCGAACCAGCAGTAGTGACTGTTGGTGCTGGTTGTGGTGCAAAATCAGCAGCTTGATCGTTATTTACTTCCGAGTTTTCGGGCAGCAGCACCACTTCTTCATCTTCTTCAATAAAAATACTCTCCCCCTGCGGATATGGATCCGGACCTGCAATATTGGAGCTAGTACATGGGCTAGCTTCATCAAAAGAAACCTCGCAAGTCTCCACAATTTTGTTAGTGTCAAGTAAAAGCACACGGTAGCCTCTAGTATGAGATGGATAACCAAGAAACATGCGATCAACAGATCTAGCTTCAAATTTATCAAGATTACCATGTTTCTTAACAAAGCATTTGCAACCAAAAACCCTAAAGTGTGTAACACTAGGCCTATGTCCAAACCGGAGCTCATATGGGGTTTTTCCAAGCTTAGCACGCAAGAAAACACGATTTGAGACATAACAAGCAGTTGCAATTGCATCAGCCCAAAATTTCCTAGGAGTTTGATATTCATCAAGCATAGTCCTAGCCATCTCAACTAAGGTCCTGTTCTTTCTTTCTACGACACCATTTTGTTGTGGTACATAGGGTGAAGAGTATTGATGATCTATTCCATTTTCAGCACAAAAGTGATCAAAGGATTGGTTTTTAAATTCAGTTCCGTTATCACTTCTAATTGCTTTTTATGATCCTGGGTGATCAATAGATAATGTAAGAAATAAAGTTCTAAAATGACTAAAAGCTTCATTCTTAGATGCCATAAAATAAACCCAAGAATATCTGGAATAATCATCAACAATCACAAGCACATACCATTTACCTCCGAAGGGTTGAACACGTGCCGGACCTACTGTGTCAAGATGTAAAAGTTGTCCCGGTTCAGCTGTCATGGTCATTGTGAGAGGAGCATGTGAACCTGCAACAAACTTAGCATGTCTACAAGAAGAGCACACAATATCATTGTCCTTTTTAAGCTTCGGCAGCCCACGTATGCGATCGAGAGCACTAACACGAGTGAGATGATCAAATCCTATGTGACCAAGTCTACGGTGCCAAAAATATAGATCCTTTGTATCATTAGCAACTAGACACCGATGCTTAGAAGTTGACAAATCAAAATCAGCTTTAAAAACTCTTCCAAACCTAGACATGTTAAACAAAAGCTCACCTTTTGAATCTACAACCTTGCAGCAATTTTTAGCAAAGCTAACCTCTAGATTTTCATCTAGCAATTGTGAAACCGAAAGCAAGTTGTATTTCAAATTTTTAACAAGTGCCACATCTTTCAAAGTGTAGAGATTGTTTACTCTAACCGAACCTTTAGCGATTATGGGAGTAGAAGAGTTATCGGCGAAAGTAACATTTTCTACACGTGACACAAAAGAGAGAGAGGAGAACCATTCTTTGTTACTGGTCATGTGGCGTGAGCAACCTGAATCCACAATCCAAATGTTCTCCTTCCTCAAACGTGAAACCTACACAGCAGCACAATACGTCGATGACTCAATACTGGGGTTAGTTAAAAGACTTTTGGAATCCAGTACTGAGTCACACGACGTCCAGCAGGAATAACACGCGAAAGCTGAGAAGGTACAGCAGGTTTATGAGCCAAACATCGAAAATTTTTGTTCCCATCTACTGACTTAGAAGGTGTGTTATATGTAGCACAAAAAACAGTAGGTCCGGGAGCAAGTTTTTTACACATTACAGCAGGTTGCAAGCTCCGAACATTCGGTCTAGCAGATTTTGCTTGGTTGTTATGTGATCTAGCAAGTATTCTTTGTTTCCTATCGTGTTTAGCTAGTCTATAAAAAAATCCATGACATGACCATCTCTACCACAGTAGGTACAATGAAAAATAACCTTATTATCATGTCTAGATGAGCAAGCAACACGTTTATTAGAACCCGAATGGGACAGTACTCCTGCGGATTTTAAAATCACCTCTTTTTGTCTAGGAGCTGTTTGAATCAAACCGCTTCCTAATGACTTTACAACTTTAGGTGGGTGTGCCTTAGCATGAGCATGAGAATTAAAAGCTAAACCAGTTTTATCATTACAAGACTTGGAAGAATTCAGCAGCAAGTTTAGGTTCTTATTTGCATTAGAAAACCGATCTAGTGTCCTATGCATGTCATCAAGTTTATTGGACAGATCAGCGCATCCGCCACTATGTTTGCCTTGCCGGGGTGATAATGGATCTCTATTTCGTAATCCTTTATCAACTCTAACCATCTTCGCTTCCTCATGTTCAGCTCCTTCTGAGTGAATATGTACTTGAGGCTCTTGTGGTCGGTATATAAATCTACAAGGTTACAAAGTAGGTAGTGCCTCCACATTTTAAGTCCAAGTACCACGGCAGCGAGCTCCAAGTCGTGAGTTGAATAATTCTGCTCATGGTTTCTGAGCTGCCATGATGCATACGCGACTACCCTTCGGTCTTGCACCAGCACACATCCGAGCCCAATGCCGGATGCATCGCAGTACACATCGAACGGTTTTGTTGTGTCTGGCTGCGCCAAAACCGGTGCTGATGTTAGGTGTCTCACTAATGCCTTGAACGCTGCTTCACATGTTGGACTCCAAACATATTTGGTAGCCTTCTTCAGCAGCTCCGTCATAGGCTTGGCAATCTTCGAGAAGTTCGGAATGGACCTCCGATAATATCCCGCGAGTCCGAGGAAACTCCGTACCTCGTGAACAGTTCTCGGGGATTTACAATTCAGCACTTGTGTGATCTTACTCGGGTCTACAGCGATGCCCTCTGCTGAGATGATATGCCCGAGAAAAGGCACTTGCGGTATCCAGAACTTGCACTTGCTGAATTTCGCGTATAGCTTGTGATCCCGCAGCCGTTGCAAGACTATACGCAGATGCTTCTTGTGTTCTTCCTCCGACTTGGAATATACCAATATGACGTCGATGAAGACCACGACAAACTTGTCCAGCTCCGGCATGAATACCGAGTTCATCAAATACATGAAGTGAGCTGGAGCGTTGGTGAGGCCGAAGGACATGACCAGGTACTCATAAAGTCCATACCTCGTCGAGAAAGCTGTCTTCGGAATATCCTCAGCCCGTATTTTAATCTGGTGGTACCCGGATCTTAAGTTCAACTTGGAAAAGATCTTTGCTTCGACCAACTGATCAAACAACATGTCGATCCGTGGCAACGGGTACTTGTTCTTGATGGTTACGACATTTAGTGGACGATAGTCCATGTGTAGGATCGAAGAGCACGTGAAAAGCTACCAGAGGGGGGGTGAATGGTAGATTAAAACTTTTCGCAGCGGAAACAACAAAAACCCCTCAGCAAAAAATCAATTGGTTAAAGAAACCGTGTGTGGAAGTGTTTTCAAACGTGTTCAACCGTGAAAAATCATGTAGAGAGGTAGAGAATCAAGTCACAGATCTAATGCAATAAGAATCACTTGAAAACACGAAGTAAAACTTGAGATACGATCAAAACATTAAACGAAGATCAATCTGTTCTACCCGATATAAAACAAATCTGCAACGCTGCAAATAAACTCGTGTATCTCAAAAACTACAGATCCGAAGCTCGTGAAAATTTCACAGATGATAGATAATTGAGTTGTGAAGACAACCCAAAAAGAATCACGTTAATTGGATCTGTAAAACTCGAGTTATGAACGAAACACCGAAGCAACGTCGGTCTGTCCAGAAACTCGGCGAGAAAGACTTGACGAGAAACAAGTCGGACGAACAAGGCACAAAAGCTCATCAAAACTAAGAACTTTATTCAATAGAAACACAAGAGGAACAGCCCAAAGTTCTCTCCCCACGAGAGCTCTGGCCTCCCTTGCTTTTATAGCCAGCCCTCAGGCTAAACAATCCAATCTAGGACTCCTACACCTAATTGGACTCGTATCCTAACTTACCATAACTGCTCAGGACTCTCCTATTCGCAGATAGAAGCAATCGTGAGACTTCCAAACACCTTAGGAACGTCCTAAACATTTCTAAAACAACTCAACTTCGTGCCTAGCACGAAATCCTATCATAACCAACTCAAATCTTCCATATTTGAGCCATATCTGACTCAGCCTCAGCCTGAGTACGCAGTCCAGCCGATTGGACCTTTCCGACCAATTCTTTACGTCCACTTCTCTTCATCATGCCTTGGAACAATGTTGCCACGTCCATGCACTCCTTGCACATGTGCAAACACCTTCCAACGACGTACACGCAACCTTCATATGCACTGCCCTTGATCCAAACATGCTGCGCGACCTCCCGATCAACTCAACCACAGCTCCTCCCGAACTTGGTTGTTGGAACCTCATCTCCTCCCTGAGACTAGTCCAAGGATCCCGTCACCAGCCATGTCTTGAACTCAAGCAACACCTGCACATTAATAACAACCAATTCTTCCGAGCACAAGTCCTCGACTTGACTCACGTTAGTTCGAAAACCACAACACCTTACATGAGCACGTCACATAAGCATGTTGCAAACCATATCAAATGATAACAGCCATAACCACCAAAACACACCAAAAACTTAGCAAATTAATACTAAGCAAACCTTCCGATAAAGCAAGTTTGAAACATTGCGAGTTAAAAGCAAAACAAGACGCTGCAGTTCTACGAGTTGAACTTCACGGGAGCTCCCTAAAAACAAGCTCCGGACCTCACAGAAGCTCTCCGGACCTTGCAGGAGCTCTCCGGACCTTGCGTCGGACCTTGCCAACACTTGGCGGACATAACAAAGAACTTGTCGGACCTTGCCACAGAAGAATGTTTTGGCAATATTCAAAACTTTGAATGTTAATGCTAACTTTTATCCTAATTGCCAATGTATTCAGCACACATAGGTCTCACACCATGCAAAGCCGCAACGTCTCATCTTTCTTCTTCACGAATAATGCCGAACAGCCCCATGGCGAGGAGCTCGGCCTAATAAAACCCTTCTCCAGCAGGTCCGTTAGCTGAGTCTTCAGTTCAGCCAACTCCTTGGGCGCCATATTGTACTGTGACACCCTCAGTTCTGTGGAAAAACCACGGAACCAAGAACTAGTGCATATGTGTGCCCAGGATGTTCATCACACATACACATACGTTCCACAAACTGAATTCAGATCATATATTACCACGGATAACAGGGTTTATTACAATATCTCATGAGTCTTGGACTCATGCTCACAGCGGAAGTCTTATTTCTATGCAGCGGAAGTCTTTATTTTAATGCGGAAGCAAAAACTAATGCGGAAGCAAAACTAAGCAGTAGTGGCTCCATCTCTACTCCCTCCACAAGCAAGGTTGAGAACAGATCACACGCCATAATGCTCCACTTGATCTTCATAGTAGGCTTCTCCTGCTTCTGATGATGAAGTAATAATGCAAGTTTGAGTACAATGATGTACTCAGCAAGTGCAGGAAAAACACATGATATGCAGCTCATAAACAAGGTAGGTATAAAAGGCTTATTTGCAGAAAAGCAGATTTGTAAAACCATGATAAAACAGCAACTTAACTTTAGATGTAATCCCAGCATGTATTAAATTACCAACATACCTCCATCACTTCCCGTGTTCCATCCAAACATTAACCAATCCTTTATTCATACTCACGAATACCTCCTAGTATTCGCTACCATCTCACCTCGTAAAACAACCTCGTCTCACACCGAGACCAATCTCATCTCATGTCCCAACAGTCATGCAACCATCTCATCACCCAGACTCAACAGTCCCAAACCAAACCATAACCAAACCAATAATCATGACCAAGAACCTTCCCAATAACCATCCCAATAACCATCCCAATATCCATCCCAATATCCATCCCAACTAATCATGGCAGTTTAGCCAGGTGCTCGTGACCGTAAGCTCGGCTATCATGATAGTTTTAGACTCTGCAGAGTTTGTACCTCTTTACCCACAAGTTTGTGATTTCGTCACCCGTCGGCGACTGCAGAACCTCCATTATACCAGTACACAACCGTCGGTGTATGGTCAAGAGATCACAAAATAGCCTTTACAAAGGGGTTACTAGATGTATGGACTCACTAAGGTTTCACCGGCAGGCTAGAATCTCCAATTCTCCCACCCACGGGCCCCCTCTTGTGCCATGCAGTTCCCAGGGCAGTCCTCACTCGACTCCCATTCCCCGCGCCTTCCACAGTCCATAACACTCTAGCAACTTACCTAATTACTCAGCTAAGCCGCACCCATACTTGGCCTTGTGGTGGCACTGTGATCCTAGCATGTGCATGCATGAACCGGTCCTTAGATCTACGACAAGTAAAACCACCATCTCATGCTACCTCATTCACAAACCCAGGCTTGCCTAGATCTCCCTCCAATCCATATTCATTAACCTCATCAGTTACTTATTATCAGTACGAGCGCAGTTAGCTAGACACATCTATCTCACTTCCCAATCCCATAGACTCAACGAAGCATAAAGCAAAAACCATACCCGACTCATAAACATCCCAAGCGACAAGGGTGGTTTAATTAAAACTAGTAAACTCCTATAAAAGGGCTTCCCATCACGTTTGACTCGGTACGCACACTTTTTCGCAAAACAAAACAGTGTTACCCAAAACATAGGATCAATATGGTCAAGGAGCACTTGCCTTGTTCTTGCGGTTCCGGTTGTTCTTGATTCTCAAAACCTAGTTGCTGCAGTTCGTCGTAGACAGCTCACAGAGCTTGTCCTGCTAGGTAGGATCACATGCATACAGGATTCACAACAATCAATATTTATGCACAAACCTTAAACTAGATGCGATGATGCATATGCATGCTATCTCATGATTAGTTTTATTAGATTGATCTGTACGTGTTCTTGCATGGCCTTGTACGGACAGAGGTGTTCGGATCAAAGGTGGACGTGGCGATGATCTTGTCTTTAGATCAAACTGATCATCAAGTGATCTGCCCACGACAAGGCTTCTGTTCGAAAGGAATTGAAGAACAGATGCAAAGAGATGAACACAATGATATTGGAGTCCTACCTCACGTTCTTCTTGACTTCGAGGTCCTCCTCAGACCGCTCGGTTCTTCTCCGATGATCTCCCTTGTTGCGCTTCGGCGATGGTTTGCTCGGCGAGTTAGGGCTAGGGCTCTAAGTCATCGGCTCAGGAGTTGAAAGAGAAGTTTGTGGTTTCGGCCAGACGTTCTGGGTTCAATTTATAATCGGGAAGAGAAGAATCCTAATCTGATTGTATCCCGAATAAGAGTCCTATTCAGATCTTTGTTGGATCCTAACATATTATCTTTAGTAACATATTTAGATCGGTTTCTGTTGCGAACCGGTATCTTTACGCGTAAAAACCGCTCCAGAACTCGTTACCTCCGTGATGATGAGCTCCGGAAGCTCCACGTGTCCTCCGGGGCCTGGTGTCTCCTTTCCTGCAGAGACGAGCTCCGGTTGTGCCGTGTGTCAAACGAGCGAGACCTCCCACTTCTTCGGAGGTGAGCTCCGCACACGCCACGTGTTGGCGCCGGTCTTCCCTCTCTTCTTTCTTCAGGGACGGCTCCGAGGTCGACACGTGTCCAGCAGCGACAGACCTCCCGGAGATAAGCTCCGGTGGCGACGCGTGTCAAATAGAACAGGACCTCTCGGAGGTGGGCTCCGAGATCGATACGTATCCCGCACGACTGGTCCTCTGATTTCCGCGAGGACTAGCTCCGAGGATGACACGTGTCTTGCGGAAATTCCTTTGCTTCTTCCGTAGAAGCTAGCTCTGTAGGCAACACGTGTCCCACAGGATCGGACCTCTCCCCTTTGCGGAGACGAGCCCCGAGCCTGCCACGTAGCCAGCTTGGCGGCGGTCTCTCCCCACTTCGCAGGGATGAGCTCCGAACACGCCACGTGGCCAGCAGTCGCGGTAAGTTGTCTTTGGCGCTTTCTGAGAGCTGGGTTCGGCTCTTATTGGCTATCCTTTTGATATTTTTCTTTGTCCCTACTTTTCTTGAAGTGTTTCCTCTTCATAAAACATGAACATATGCTGACACCCGAGATGAGGGTGTCACAAATCTACCCCCCTTAAATTGAATCTCGCCCTCGAGATTCGTTAGTAGAAAATAGATGGGGAAATTCTGCCTTGATATCCTCTTCACGCTCCCATGTGGCTTCAGCTTCGGTGTGGTGACTCCATTGTACCTTGCACCATCGAATCTCCTTGTTTCGGGTGACCCTTTCCTTTACGTCCAAGATTCGGACAGGGTGTTCTGTGTAAGTCAGGTCCTCTTGAAGTTCAAGCTCTCCCAGTGACACTTGTTCCTCTGGTACTCTCAAGCACTTCTTGAGCTGGGATACATGAAACATGTCATGTACGTTGGAGAGGTGGTTTGGGAGCTCTAGTTGATAGGCTACTTCTCCTTGCTTGTCCAAAATCTTAAATGGTCCGATGTAGCGAGGTGCTAGCTTGCCTTTGACGTTGAAGCGTCGTTGGCCTCGGATAGGCGATACCTTAAGGTATACGAAGTCTCCTACTTCAAAGGTCAACTTCCTACGTCTATTGTCCGCATAGCCTTTCTGTCGTGACTGAGCATCCTTTAAGTTCTCCCATATCGTTTGGACCTGCTTTTCAGCTTCTTGTAGTACTTCGGGTCCAAACACCTGGTTCCCTCCAGTCTCATTCCAGAACAGTGGCGTTCTACACCGTCTACCATATAAGGCTTCGAAAGGCGACATCTTTAAGCTAGCTTGATATCTGTTGTTATAGGAGAATTCAGCATAAGGTAAACTCCTATCCCAACTATGCCCACGTTTCAGGGCGCATGCTCTTGACATGTCCTCCAAAAGTTGGTTTGTCCTTTCGGTTTGTCCATCTGTTTGTGGGTGGTAGGCGGAGCTAAAATCCAGTCGTGTACCCATGGCTTTCTGCAGCTTCCTCCAGAATCTAGAGGTAAACTGAGAACCTCGATCTGAGACTATCCTCTTCGGAACTCCGTGACGGCACACGATCTGCTCTATGTACAACTCTTGCAATTGTGCAACGTTGTAACTGGTCTTTACCGGAAGAAAATGGGCCGTTTTCGTCAATCGGTCCACAATGACCCAGATGGAGTCGTATCCCGACTGAGTACGTGGTAATCCGATGATGAAGTCCATACTGATGTCCTCCCATTTCCATTCGGGTATTCTCAAAGGTTGCAACAATCCAGCGGGTTTTTGATGTTCGGCCTTTACCCGTTGGCATGTGTCGCATAGGGCAATGTATTCGGCTATATCCCTCTTCATACCATCCCACCAATAACAAGTTTTCAAGTCCTTGTACATTTTGGTGCTTCCTGTATGTATGGAATAGGGTGAATCATGTGCCTCCTTCAATATCACGTCGCGGAGGTGTCTTATGTTCGGCACACAAATCCTTTTTCCTAGCCAAAGCGTACCCTTTTCATCCTACTTGAAATCCTTCTCTATTCCTTGTCGGATTCTTTCCTTGATCTCCTTGATCTTCTCGTCCGTTGCTTGGCCTTCTCTTATTTCCTGCTCCAATGGGGAGTGGATCTCCATTATCTCCACGTTATTCAAGAATCCGAGGTGTAACCGTTCGAACTCCTTCCGTAGTTCGGGTGGTAGCTCCCGAACCGCGAGTTGGTGACATGCTCCCTTTCTGCTCAATGCGTCCGCTACTACATTGGCCCTCCCAGGGTGGTAGTTGATTCCCACATCATAATCCTTGATGAGTTCTAACCATCGACGTTGCCTCAAATTCATGTCCGTTTGTGTGAATATGTACTTGAGGCTTTTATGATCCGTATAGATCTCACATCGATGACCTAGGATATCATGTCTCCAAATCTTCAATGCATGCACCACTGCTGCTAGCTCCAAGTCATGCGTAGGATAGTTAAGCTCGTGCTTCTTTAATTGTCGTGAGGCATAGGCTACCACTTGTCCTTCCTGCATGAGTACACATCCGAGCCCTTATCTGGATGCGTCACAATATATGTCAAAGCTCTTGCTTACGTCTGGTAATACCAGAACTGGTGCTACGGTTAGCCTTTTCTTGAGTTCTTCAAAACTTTCTTGGCAGGCTTGTGTCCATTGAAAGACTTTTCCCTTCATTAGCAACTCCGTCATAGGTTTTGCTATCTTAGAGAAGTCTTTAATGAAGCGCCGATAGTATCCTGCCATCCCAAGGAAACTCCGAATATCCCTCACGCTCTTCGGTTGGTCCCACTTCAGAACATCTCTCACCTTTCCCGGATCAACCGATACCCCTTCCTTGGAGATAATATGGCCTAGGAAAGATATTTCCTTTAGCCAAAATTGACACTTGTTGAGCTTGGCATACAATTGATGCTCACGCAGCTTCTGCAAGGTCAATCTCAGATGTTCTTCATGCTCCTCATCACTTTTTGAATACACCATAATGTCATCGATGAAAACCACGACGAATTTGTCAAAGTATTCCATGAAAACCTTGTTCATAAGGTTCATGAAGTATGCGGGTGCATTTGTTAACCCAAAAGACATGACGGTATATTCATACGAACCATACTGTGTCCGAAAGGCTGTCTTAGGTCTATCTGAGGGCTTAATCTTCAGCTGGAAATATCCCGACCGAAGATCAATCTTGGAGAATACTCGGGCTCCTTTCATTTGATCAAAAAGGTCCTCTATACGGGGCAGAGGGTATTTATTCTTGATTATCACCTCGTTGAGAGACCTGTAGTCCACGCACATTCTTTGGGTTCCATCCTTCTTGTCCACGGAGCTCCCCATGGTGACGAGCTTGGACGGATAAAACCCTTCTCCAACTGTTCTTGAATTTGTTTCTTGAGTTCAACTAGCTCGTTGACGGGCATCCTATATGGTCTCTTAGCTATAGGTGCGGTTCCGGGTACCAAATCTATGGCAAACTCGATGTCCCGGTCAGGTGGCACTCCCGGAAGCTCTTTCAGGAACACGGCCGAAAATTCCTGAACCACTGGAATGATATCCAATGTTGTTCCTTCGACGTGGTTCAAATTTGCCCGTTCGGTTGTTTGCTTGGCTGACTCAAACTCAACACGAATACCGTGTTCGTTTGTCAACTGCACGCTCCTTTCAACACATTGGATTACTCCATTGTGCTTCCTTAACCAATCCATTCCGAGTATGATGTCAATCCCGTGGGAGTCCAAGACAATAAGATTAGCAAGGAAGTCTACCCCCCTTATTTTAAGGCTTACTTTAGGACATACTATATTAGTCCTCATTTCTCCTCCGGGAGAATTAACCAACATAGTACATTCTAAGTGGGATACGGGTAGATGATGTTTGGCAACATATTTGGATGATATGAAGGAATGCGATGCTCCGGAATCAAATAAAATGGTGGCTGGGTTGGAGTTGGCAAGGAACATACCAATTGCGACGTCTTCAGCCTGTTGTGCTTCCTCAGAAGTGACATGGTTTATGTGGCCACGAGCATAGTTCTGCGGTCCATGTTTCCCTTGGTTGTCCCCTCCGTTTGGTCGCTGGTTCTGCTTAGGCACGTTACCTTGCTGTCCAGGGCCTCTCCTCAGGCACTGGTTAGCGAAGTGGCCTGCTTCTCCGCATGCAAAGCATGCCCTGTTGCCTACGGCAGCAGGTACGTTGGGGCGGGGGTTTTGAACAGGAGTACCATTGTCAGGTCAGGGCGCAGGAGGCATGTGCACACGAGGTGCCGGTGCAATGAATTGTTGCTGTGGTGGCTGACCAGGGCTGTACTTAGGAGTGGTCGATCCATACTGCGGGGCAGGGGGCATGTACCTAAGTCGTACATTGCTCCCTTGGGGCTGGTATGGCATCTTCCTTTTGCACTCTCGCTCGATCTCTCGGATCTTGTTTTCAACCACAATAGCCTTATCAATTAGCTTCTGGAAGCTTACGTAGTCATTGTTGAGGAGCTGAACCTGGATCTCATTGTTCAACCCTCTCATGAACAGGTACTGCTTCCTCTGGTCTGAGTTGACATCTTCGGGGGCGTACCGGGACAGTTGTATGAACTTGTTGAGATACTCGTTCACACTCTTCTTGTAACAGCTCAGATACCACGCTGAGACGGCCCCATGGGACCTCGTTGGGTAGTGCCGTGTTATGCGGCACCCAACAGCACACGGGTCGATGAACATACATCATATTACATAAATAGTTTGCGGAAGCGTACAAGATTGTTTTACAAATAAGTATATCAGAGTAAACTACAGCGGAAGACTATCACTCTCATGACTCATATCTAAACTAGCAACAGAGAAACGGTCCAGCCCGCGGACGTTTCTTACTAGCAACACGAAGACGATCTGCAGCGGCGAGGATGATCTTAGGGTAAGCACTCGGAGGTTTCCAAGTCTCGTCGGCACCCCTTCTCATAATCAACGAGTCAATTACCTGCAAAACAACTCGGAGAGCATCCGTGAGCATAACGCTCAGCAAGACTTAACCGTCACCCTAAACATGAAACTCTAAGTGAGGTTATTAACCTAACATAGGATGGCATAAGCATATGTAAACTCGCCTAAAAGTGAATCCTTACTTTCAGTATTAATTGCAGTATTTTATGTAACCCTGGGCACGCCACATCGGGAGTCCACAATCAAACAAGAAACGCTTTCCCCCGATGTAAATTGCTCATGGCATAAAAGAATCGAGTTTGCACTAGCCTATTCATCGAGATCCAATACAACACTAGTATAATACTTCACATCAATATGATTAGTTCCTTTCTCATGCAAGTTCTTACTACGTCACGACTGTGAGAACAAGTATGCTCGGTCCATTCCGCGAGCGACAGTGATTCGAATCAATAACACCCGGACTACACGACACGTACGCCCGTACTCGACGTTGCCTACAACAACCATCACTGACGTCGTACGTGGCAGCCTTTCCCCCGTTTCACCCCCGCTGAATCGATCAAGTCGCCCCGTACAGTAGCTACTCTCATGGTGCACCTTCCGACGTGAGATGTCGTGAGAATATTCCCCACATACTGCACACCGGCCGTCCGCCTGAGGCGTCCCGAAAAGTCCCAACGACAGCTTCCCGAGGTACATCGGTTTACTAGGTCCCATATAGCCAGCATGAGTCCGGTACACAACTCAAACTTGTTCAACAGGGCCGCATACGGATCGGTCCTTGACTGACACGGACAGGTCTACAGCACCCAGGCCCCTATGTCCTGCTGCTCCTACAACCTTCCGGTCTCAACTTTAACTTGCTAATTCAATTACGAACCAATCCCGTATGCCCCTGTTGTTCCTAAATCTGCGAGTAGCATCTCACCACTCGACTTCTACCGAACCGTACTTAAGCATGGCAGTTCTACACGGTGAAAGACACCTACCGAATACTCCATGGGTCATTTGGCTATGCAAGTGGAGTATCAAACACTAGACCTAATGCATAATTCATATCCTGACCGAAAGTGACTACAAAATAAAAACTTAACAGCTGTTAAATGCAAACCGGAGCTTGCCTGTTTTGCAGGGTAGTCGTATATAAGCAGTTAGTATCCTTGCAGATCCACCCTTGACTCTCCGGAGCTTGATCCACTTCGATGAATCACTCCTTTGAGTCCCCTTCGTTGTGGTTCCTATTGAGATGCATATGCATATGTTTTATAGAATGTAATGGAAAGAAGTTATAGAATTACTTTCTTAAGAACAGAGGTTGTGTGGAAAAGCCATGCATGGCTTGGTTTGCCTCTGTTGTGCAAAGAACAGGATTAAACTAATTTGACCTTAAGGCCCTTAGCTATACACTAACCCTTTTCTCTAATGAACATAATAGATAAGCTGAAAAGATTTGAGTGCAACTGAAGAACAAGAACTCCAATGGCCTCAAAACTTTTACAGCCGGTTCTATACTACCTAAGGATTTAGCTTGCCAAATTGCAGCTAATGTGGGGTCATATTGTGTCCTCCCCATAATCCTCACAACATCTCTTATGTATTCCCACATATACACGAGTATGGAGAATAAGAACAGGGAGTTCCAGGACTCGGCTTGGGCTGATAATTTACATGTGAGTTCTTGATCACATGACAGTCATCTGGTCCAGAACTCAGCCCTTTTACTTGGGTAGTTCTCCCAGAACAATTCTTTAAGCATTTGTACTCAACAGAATTAATTCTGTAGTAATGTGCATTTTCATGCCCAACTAAGTGAACTACAATTCCAAGTATGTCCCAGAGAGCTTGCCTAAATTTTCCTATGATTTTTGGAGCTATGGATTGCTCAGAACAGATTTTTGAAGTGGGAAATATTTTCTGAAAATGTTTCTGGACTCTTATGAACACAGCAGATTGCTTTTAGCAAATTCCTACTCAAATGATCTTCAAATGAGCTGAGAATTTGCTAGAAGGTCAACAATATGCTAAAGAATATTCTGGCAAAAGTTGGGTATTTTTGGATAACCCAAAACTCCCTCAATAATTCTTTTTCAGAAAAACTTCCAAGAATTTTCCAGAATATAATATTAACTTTCATACAAATCTGAGTTCATATTTGGATAGAACTCAGAGAGATGAATCCAACCCAATTGGAATCACTCAAATTGGAGTTTTCTACAGGGAGATATGAATTTCTAAAGATTGAGCTAAGTCTGGAATTATTTTCCTATTGAAAATCCCACTGGGCCCGCTTATTTGAATTCCAACCAATCAGAACTGGGCCACACCGGGGCCACGGGGTTTTTTGCGCCAGCACACGGGGATCCCGGCCACACCTGATCCCGGATTTGAATTCTGAGCTGCTGACAGGCGGGGCCCAAGCTTCGTCTTCTACCTCCGGCTTCCTCTCTCGCGCCCACGCGCTCCCCCTCGCCGGAGTAACCGGAAGTTCGCCGGAACGACCTTCCCGGCCACCGCCGGAGCTACAACTCGCCGCCAGGGGGTTTAGGGCCTCGAGGAACAGGGCTGTGGGGTTTGCTAGGGCTGTCGACGACCGGAACATGGCCGGCGACGTGTAACTGCTTCTGTGGAAGTCCGGCAGCGTCGCCCGGGGTCTCCAGCCCTCAAAAGCTCGTGCCGACGAGCCCTACAGCACCAGCGTACCTCTAGGAGGGTCGACACGACCTCAAAGTGGCTCGGGAATGGCTGGAAATGGGTTGTCGCCGTGCGACCAAATGGGTCCGCTGGAGAAGTGATCGGTAGACCTCAAAATACGTCGCCCCAAAGGGTTTTCATGCGACGAAGGCTTAAGAGAATATGATCGCCGGCTAGTCCAGCTCCTACGTGCAAAGTTTGACAAGCTAAGAACGAATAGAAGTGGAGAATTTCGGATTTCCATACCAGATGCTCGGGTTGACGTCGCCGGAGCAAAACTTTGAAATTCGCAGGCGATGCTTCACGGTATGGCCTGAGCTTGGGCTGAGAGCAGCACCGCACCCGTGTGCGCCCGTAGGTGTGATCGCTCGGCCGTGAAACCCGTTGTGGAGGGCTGTCCACGAGCGCCCGATCACTTCCTCGTCTTAGGTCGCCGTGGCGGCGGTTGTTCTCGGGCACTGGAGGCCGCAGCTCGCTGGCTTGCGGGTCAGGGAGGTGGAGTCCGAACTCGCGGTGCTGTTTAGCAGGTCAGGGGAGGAAAGAGTGTGGTGGTTTCGCCGTTCTTCCGATCGGACCGAGAGGCGGAGGGGAAGACGATCGCTGGCCGTGCGCTCGTGAGGAGGAGAAGAAGGGATGGCCTTTGCTTCGTCCAGGGGGGTTTATCAGGTCGCAGAACCGCCTATGGGCGCCGTGTGTGGGGAAATGCAGCAGCTGGTGGCGCTGCCGAGCGCCCCCGTGGCTCCACGGTGGGAGCAGCTCTTGGCCCACGTGCTGCTCGACGATTTTCCCCACTGGGGCTGAGACTTAAGGTGCAAGGCTCCTCTTTTAGCTCTATGACATGTGGGTCCCACTCCACAGTTCCTCCCCAAATATCTTCTCAAGCTGATCCTCTTAATTCCCAAAATTCTGAGTTTTAAAATGGGGGGGTTAGAATTTGAATCCTTCCAATTCAGTTTGAATTTGCTTGCCAAATTTGAATTTGGTTGAAGTTTGCAAATTCTCCTCTTTAACTCCTTTTTGAGCCCCCCCTACAATTGAAAAGTTTGAGAGCAATCTTTTCCCTATAATCCCAACTATAGGGTTGCATGTTTATTCAAAGTTTTTGCTCACCCTATGTGTGAACTTTGAATTTCAAATCTGAATTTTAAACTTTTATGCAAAGAGGTATTTAACTTCCTTATTGGTCCAACACTTTTAAATAAAAAGGTGAACCTCATGTTGGATGTTCATCCATGTATTACCTTGCATGAAGAAAAGTTTTAGCAAGTCCCATTTTTCATGTCTTTGCCACACATATGAACTCAAACTTTAGTTTTTATTCATACACATTTTTGGGACTTTTACACTTCTGTCCTTGGCGGAGACCTTCGAACTCCTGCCTCTTGAGCATCATTACACCAGCAGGGATGTAGTGAGAGCGGAAACTTTCCTTGAACTCAGTCCAAGTGATTGTCTCTAGGTTGGCATGGGCGTTGCTCAAGGCATCCCACCAGTCAGCAGCGGCTCCCGTAAGTTGGTGCGATGCGAAGAGAACCTTCTCTCAGTCGTTGCACTGAACAATGGCGAGCTTCTTCTCCATGGATTTCAACCAATCATCGGCCTCCATGGGATCGCTTGCTTGAGCAAAGGTGGGTGGTCGAGTCCTCATGAACTCTCCCAACCTGTTATGAGCCGGCGGTGGTGGTGCCGGAACGGGGTTTTGGTTGGCCTGCAACTGACCCAAAGTTTGGATCATGGTTTGCATAAGCTTGTTTTGCATGGCCATCAACCTTTCCAGATGGTTTTCAACAGCTCTGGGGTTAGCAGGAACTTCCTCGTGGTCATCCTCCTGGACGTTCCTTCGGCTGGCGTTTCCTCTCACCATCTGTGAGAGAAAACGAAATAGAATAGAAGGTTAGAAGGTTAGGTAGGTCCCTTCAACTATATGCATCAAGGTGAGTTGGACTATATATATTAGCCCATATGAGGATGTGATCAAGTGCGGAAGCATTTCCCACCTCTTTCTTCTTACGTATGGATATGGACAACGTTTTTGAGACATCCTACAACTCACACTAAGCACATAATTACACACCATCATTGCAAGGGCTCATACAACTCCTATTCAAGGATGGTTTCCTATGCCAAGGTGGTTTTAAAGCCAATCTGAGCTATTCACCCTAGGGCGCTTGTGACTCCTATTTAGGGGTGTAACCCGTGGCTCTAATATCAATTCAAGGTTTCTATTTAGGCGTGTAACCTAATGTCAACCCGTGGCTCTGATACCAATCTGTGACGCCCTCAGTTCTGCGGAAAAATCACGGAACCAAGAACTAATGCATATGTGTGCCCAAGATGTTCATCACACATACACATACGTTCCACAAACTGAATTCAGATCATATATTACCACAAATAACAGGGTTTATTACAATATCTCATGAGTCTTGGACTCATGCTCACAGCGGAAGTCTTATTTCTATGCAGCGGAAGTCTTTATTTTAATGCGGAAGCAAAAACTAATGCGGAAGCAAAACTAAGCAGTAGTGGCTCCATCTCTACTCCCTCCACAGGCAAGGTTGAGAACAGATCACACGCCATAATGCTCCACTTGATCTTCATAGTAGGCTTCTCCTGCTGCTGATGATGAAGTAATAATGCAAGTTCGAGTACAATGATGTACTCAGCAAGTGCAGGAAAAACACATGATATGCAGCTCATAAACAAGGTAGGTATAAAAGGCTTATTTGCAGAAAAGCAGATTTGTAAAACCATGATAAAACAGCAACTTAACTTTAGATGTAATCCCAGCATGTATTAAATTACCAACATACCTCCATAACTTCCCGTGTTCCATCTGAACATTAACCAATCCTTTATTCATACTCACGAATACCTCCTCGTATTCGCTACCATCTCACCTCGTAAAACAACCTCGTCTCACACCGAGACCAATCTCATGTCATGTCGCAACAGTCATGCAACCATCTCATCACCCAGACTCAACAGTCCCAAACCAAACCATAACCAAACCAATAATCATGACAAAGAACCTTCCCAATAACCATCCCAATATCCATCCCAATATCCATCCCAACTAATCATGGCAGTTTAGCCAGGTGCTCGTGACCGTAATCTCGGCTATCATGATAGTTTTAGACTCTGCAGAGTTTGCACCTCTTTACCCACAAGTTTGTGATTTCGTCACCCGTCGGTGACTGCAGAACCTCCATTATACCAGTACACAACCGTCGGTGTATGGTCAAGAGATCACAAAATAGCCTTTACAAAGGGGTTACTAGATGTATGGACTCACTAAGGTTTCACCGGCAGGCTAGAATCTCCAATTCTCCCAACCACGGGCCCCCTCTTGTGCCATGCAGTTCCCAGGGCAGTCCTCACTCGACTCCCATTTCCCGCGCCTTCCACAGTCCATAACACTCTAGCAACTTACCTAATTACTCAGCTAAGCCGCACCCATACTTGGCCTTGTGGTGGCACTGTTATCCTGGCATGTGCATGCATGAACCGGTCCTTAGATCTACGGCAAGTAAAACCACCATCTCATGCTACCTCATTCACAAACCCAGGCTTGCCTAGATCTCCCGCCGATCCATATTCATTAACCTCATCAGTTACTTATTATCAGTACGAGCGCAGTTAGCTAGACACATCTATCTCACTTCCCAATCCCATAGACTCAGCGAAGCATAAAGCAAAAACCATACCCGACTCATAAACTTCACGGGCGACAAGGGTGGTTTAATTAAAACTAGTAAACTCCTATAAAAGGGCTTCCCATCACGTTTGACTCAGTACACACACTTTTTCGCAAAACAAAACAGTGTTACCCAAAACATATGATCAATATGGTCAAGGAGCACTTGCCTTGTTCTTGCGGTTCCGGTTGTTCTTGATTCTCAAAACCTGGTTGCTGCAGTTCGTCGTAGACAGCTCCCTGAGCTTGTCCTGCTAGGTAGGATCACGTGCATACAGGATTCACAGCAATCAATATTTATGCACAAACCTTAAACTAGATGCGATGATGCATATGCATGCTATCTCATGATTAGTTTTATTAGATTGATCTGTACGTGTTCTTGCATGGCCTTGTATGGACAGAGGTGTTCGGATCAAAGGTGGACGTGGCGATGATCTTGTCTTTAGATCAAACTGATCATCCAGTGATCTGCCCACGAGAAGGCTTCTGTTCGAAAGGAATTGAAGAACAGATGCAAAGAGATGAACACAATGATATTGAAGTCCTACCTCACGTTCTTCTTGACTTCGAGGTCCTCCTCAGACCGCTGGGTTCTTCTCCGATGATCTCCCTTGTTGCGCTTCGGCGATGGTTTGCTCGGCGAGTTAGGGCTAGGGCTCTAAGTCGTCGGCTCAGGAGCTGAAAGAGAAGTTTGTGGTTTCGGCCAGAGGTTCTGGGTTCTATTTATAATCGGGAAGAGAAGAGTGCTAATCTGATTGTATCCCGAATAAGAGTCATATTCAGATCTTTGTTGGATCCTAACGTCTTATCTTTAGTAACATATTTAGATCGGTTTCTGTTGCGTACCGGTATCTTTACGCATAAAAACCGCTCCAGAACTCGTTACCTCCGTGATGATGAGCTCCGGAAGCTCCACGTGTCCTCCGGGGCCTGGTGTCTCCTTTCCTGCAGAGACGAGCTCCGGTTGTGCCGCGTGTCAAACGAGCGAGACCTCCCTCTTCTTCGGAGGTGAGCTCTGCGCACGCCACGTGTTGGCGCCGGTCTTCCCTCTCTTCTTTCCTCAGGGATGGCTCCGAGGTCGACACGCGTCCAGCACCGACAGACCTCCCGGAGATAAGCTCCGGTGGCGACGCGTGTCCAATAGAACAGGACCTCTCGGAGGTGGGCTCCGAGATCGATACGTATCCCGCACGACTGGTCCTCTGATTTCCGCGAGGACTAGCTCCGAGGATGACACGTGTCTTGCGGAAATGCCTTTGCTTCCTCCGCAGAGGCTAGCTCTGTGGGCAACACGTGTCCCACAGGATCGGACCTCTCCCCTTTGCGGAGACGAGCCCCAAGCCTGCCACCTAGCCAGCTTGGCGGCGGTCTCTCCCCACTTCGCAGGGATGAGCTCCGAACATGCCACGTGGCCAGCGGTCGCGGTATGTTGTCTTTGGCGCTTTCTGAGAGCTGGGTCCGGCTCTTATTGGCTATCCTTTTGATATTTTTCTCTGTCCCTAGTTTTCTTGAAGTGTTTCCTCTTCAGAAAACATGAACATATGCTGACACCTGAGATGAGGGTGTCACATGTATGGCCTTCAGGATATCGGCATGGTTCCCGGTGCAAGTTCAATCTTGAACTCCACCTCTCGGTCAGGCGGCATCTGTAAAAGCCCAAGAAAAGGGACTTGCAAAAACTTTTCATCACCTCACAACACCACAGTTTGTGTTGTGGATAGCTTGTGAAAAAATTGTGAAGAGCAAGTAACCTCCATCAAAAGGGTAGGGGTTCAAACTTTCTACACATGTGATAACACATGAGAGGTGATTCTAAAACCAACTTAGAGTCATTCACATGTTTGGACCCTAGTTGGATTAAGACCAATGAGTTGAAGTACTCAAGTGCAAGGGGAGGGTTTGAAAATCAGAATTTGAGCTAATGTCCAACTCAAAATTCAAATGAGGGGAGGACATAATAGTGATTCACAAGAATCAAAGTGCATATTTGGATTCCTTAGGTCAAAATAAGTGGGTAGGCAAAGTTTCAGTAATTTTTAAAATGGTTTGCTAACCATTTTTCCAAAAAGGATCCAAATGTGCAAAAAATTCAAATATAAATTTGAATTTGGAGGAAATTTGCCCAACCATACAAATGTAGCTCAGTTTAAGAATCCAAACATTTGAATTCATCACTTGCCATGTTTTGGGGATCTTTTTAGAGAAGGGGTACTGACCAGTGGGGCCCACATGTCATTGGGGAGGTTAAAAATGCACAAAGATCAATAGCCTTAGGTGTTAAGTCTTGCACTCGGAACAGAGCCAAGGTTCCACCGTGACTCACCGAGGGGCACTGGGCGAAAGCTCCTGCTCCTCCCTCTCACGCTGGCGAGCTCCTCATGGGGGGGGGGGGTCTTAACTCTCAGCTGTGCCCAGCTCGCCACAGCACCGAGACGATCCCCAGCCACCATCCTCTCGCACGACGGAACGCCGAGGAGCAGCCGCCGTGATCAAGTCGCTCGGGAGCGATCTCCTCTCACGTGCAAACGTCGGCAACCCAGCAAACCAGCACCCCCAGACCTCCCACGACCTCCCCGCACCAGTTCCAGTCGAGCTGAGCCACCACAACCCGAGCAAACAGCGTTCTTGGCGGCGGCTGGGAAGAACCGAGCAAAGGTGCTCCCGTGGGCAGCTCGGCAGAGGGCTTGTCACAACCAAGAAGGAGCGGTTTTGGACGCGCCCAGGCTCCACGCTGCTCAACCCCAAAGCCTAGACCCAGTGACCGATCATCGCCGGTGAATTTCGCAAAACACTTCCAGCCGGTGCCGAACCACCTTCCGTTAAGAAATCCGCAAATTCCCGACGTATACTTGCTTAGAGCACGTCATACTGCACTCACAGGAGCTAGACTTGACGGCTCCCAAGTTTGCTTCGCAACCCTAGCCTGAGTTTAGCGGTAGCCGGCGTATTTCCCGGGTTTCCGACCGCGGGTATGGCGGGAAGGATCGAGCTCACGGTGACGGCTAGGTTAGAGCTCTCACCGAGCCTTTGCATAGCCCTGTCGACCTTCCCTGGGATCCCCCGGTGCTGAAGAGCCCTTCCACCGAGGTTTTGGTGGGCTAAGTTGGCCGGGGGACATAGCCGAAGTGACCCAGAGCCGCTGGACCGTCGCCAGCTAGGTTAGGGCCACCGCCGGCCGGAGAAGTTAATGCCATCATGTTCAGCGCACGAAATTAGGCCCAGGCGGCGAGTTTCCGGCCGAGAGGCGGCCGGGAAGCCAGGTCCGGCGAGCTTCAGAGAGGTGCCGGCGAGAGGGCGTCGCAGGAAAAGGGGCTGGCGCGAGGAAGAAGACGAGCCGGCCGGGCCCGCTCGTCAGTCGCTCACTACACAGTGTGGGGATTTTCTGTTGCACCGGATCATCTGCGACAACGCGGAGAACAGTCCTGTGGCCCCGTGTGGTGTAGCCGAGGTGTTGACACGTGGGGGCCGGGCCCGCTGTCAGGGATTTGAACTTTTCCCGGTTAATTCAAATTCCAGAATTTCCCCCAAACTTTAGAACCCCATAACTTTCGCTAGGAAGCTCCAAATTTAGTGATTCAAATTGGGTTGGATTCATCATTCATAGCGCTATCCAAATATGCAACCCAATTTGTATGAAACCCATTATTTAATTCAGGAAAATTCTTTAAAACTTTTCAGCAAAAGAATTTTAGAGGGAGTTTGGTTCATCCAAAAATTCTCAAATTTTGCCAGAATATTCTTTAGGATGTTAGTGAAACCCTGTAAAATTTTCAGACCATTTGGAGTTGAATTGATCAGGGCAAATCAGATTTGAAGGTGCTGTGTTCAATTGAATACAGAAATATTTTCAGAGAATTTCCAAAACTTGGAAATTCAGTTCTGCACAAACCCTAGCTCCAAAAAGCTAGGAAAATTCATGCAAACTCTGAGCTATAATTGAAATCGTAGTTCACTAAGTTTGGCATGAACAGGGGTGTTATCTCAAAGTTAATTCTTCTTTGCTTATTTGCTAAGAAAATTATTCTGAACAAACCACTCAATGAAAAGTGCTAATCTTTGCTCCCGAGGGTTTTCTTGTGACAAGGAACTCACACAAAAATTCTCAGCTCCATTGGGTCTCTGGTTCACCCCTGTTCTGTTTAACCCCTTGAGGGGATCAATATGGAAGAGGGGGAAACCACTTAGCACTTAACCATGTGCTTAAGTCATAACCCAAAGCACTAACTCCAGTTTCATTTTAAATTCTTAAACAGAGTTCCAGTTGTTAAAAACTTGTTATTAGAACATGTAGCAGAAACATTACAATAAACTCATGTGCATATTCATTAACATGTAGTACTTTATTAACGTGTAGTCGCTGAAGGCGAGGAGGCTTCTGAAGTACTCGACTTCCTCCTTCCGGAAGAAGAACTAACCCCTGACCAGCAGCAACAAGGCAAGCCCCGGTTGGTTTGCATTAACCCTTTTTATAAGTTTTACTTTTTTATATGTGTCCTATGAAGTATGAATGTGCATTAGGTATAGGATGGATGGAACCCCACTTGCATAACCAAAAAGTTTCCAATAAGAGTGAGGGTAGTGTCTAAGACCTCGAATAGACATGCTATGCTTAATGATTCATAGGACTTCGGTACAAGTCGAGTAGTTGGAATCTACTCGCGAGCTAGGCCTGGGACACACGGGATTGGTTCGAGTGATGTGAGATCACCTTAGTAATGAAAATGAGACTTGGCAGGGGCTAGGGCGCAGCAAGAGGAAGTCTTGTGTGCGCGGCCCTGTCCGTGTTGATTGAGGACCGATCCGTGTGTGGCCCACGCTGATCAAGTTTGAATGTACCGAAGGCATATCGGATATATGGGCCCCGATAAACCGATGTAACCTAAACCTCCGGGCGTCGAGGCATAACGCACCGATTTATAGGTGTAGGCTGAGGGCAGCAAGGTGGAAATCTGCTAACGGGCATAGAGAGATGCTCCGTGTAGGGAACCTCCTGCTCGTTCCGGTGCGACCGGTTCGACGTTTGGGCTGTAGGGTAAAAGATTGTCCCGTACGGCATCAAGTGAGAGTGCTGTGCAGCTCCACGGGTGGGCGTACGTGACGTGCTCTTTGGGTTTCCCTGCAGGTGTATATCGAGTCGATTCGCCGTCCCCCGCGGTGAAGAGTACCACTTGGTCACTGAGTCATGACGTAGGCTAATGTATGCAATATGATGATTCAATATTGCTGATTGATATAAATGTATTGCTACATGTGTGCCACCAAATATTGCTTACTAAATTTCAGATTCCTGAACTGTTAACTTGTTGCTAAAAGATGAATTAAGGGTGAACTTGTAGGCGTGTCCATTTGCTGCAATGTTACTATCCTATGTTCATTATACACCTCATGTAGAGTTTCATTCCTAGGTGAGTCGGTTAAGTCTTGTTGATCTATCGTGCTCACGGTTGCTGCTTAAGTGTTTTTCAGTTGAGGAGCCACCCACGGACTTGGAGTACGAGTCCACCGGCGAGGGTTACCCTCGGTCGGGGACCACAGCTGAGTGGGAGCCGTACACGCTGCACTGAGCTGAGGAGTGCAGCTAGTGTGGGTTGCCCTAGGGCTGGGCAACCGACTTTTGCTAGATAGGCGGGCGTGAGTTGTATAGAGTAGACTTCCGCTGTGTAACATCAACAATAGTTTGTACTGAAGTTTGTACCTGTTTGTACAGTTCAGTTGTTTTCCCATGTAATATATTGTGTTCTTATGACGTGTGCTGTCGGGTGTCGCATCGTGCGGCACCACCCTCTGCGATCCTGGATGAGCGGATTCCGGTCCGCCACAGCCTGGTATCAGAGCTGCATTGGGGATAGCACAGTACTTAAGGACTGTATTGTGGGAAAACTTAGGTTTACGGTGAGGATTCGGTAGTTGCCCAAGTAAGGACTATATTAGCATAGTTACTTAAAGTGGCAAGGACTAACCTATGTGTTGTAATTCTGAATTTTAATTATGTAACGACACACCTACGCTCTGGTAAGATTGGTAATGAACGCCAGCGAAAGCGGTTCAATTTCAGTTAGCTCCCCTGACGAGGAAAGTGGTTCAGGGATAGGTCTCACAGCTTGGTGTGAGACGTCAATATGAAACTCTTGGACTCTTCATGTTCCCGAGTTCATATGAAACGCTGATCCCTAGCGTGCATTAGGCAAGTAAGTGGAGACCCCATCGCGTGGTCAGTAACGCGAGAGTGTGTTCGTCTGGAAATAGCCCAGGAGGACATACGCAGTGCTTGCCATCGGCGTGCCCTGCCGGGCAGTAGGTGGTATCTGTTGGGTTGATAACATTCCCAACCGTGACGACCCGTTCATGACATACTCGGGTTCCCCGTCGTGTGGTGTTGAAACACGATCACGTACCTTGAGACGTGACCTAACTCAAGGACGGCCGTATGGCAATGATACGGGCGTTTGTATTTACTTTTAAATATGGAACTGCCTGAAATGAAACAACCTTTGAGTGCATCATTATTGATTGGTCTTCTGCAGGTACTAACCACGTATGTATCCTTGTAGTGAACGTGTGCGAGAGACCGTTTAGTGCCACACTTGAGACGTTTATGCCGGTATAATCCGGTTAGGATTTTATTTTGTGAGGAACGTAGTACCGAGGTATCATAGCCATATGCATGAAAAATAATGATAACAAGGAATTAAAATCACTAGGTTCAACGTCTAGGACCCTGGTTGGGTAGAAAAAAAATTGGATAGTGATGAGTGTAGTCCCAAAAGACTGAAAAACAGAGTGCTCTGTTTTGGGCAGCAAGTTTGCTGATCTTCAACAGGGCATAACTCACAGGTATTTTAGCCCATGGAGGTGTGGTATATAGTTCCGGAAAGGTATGTTAGTACTCTACAATTTTGTTGCAGACTTCCAGAGCTGAAACTCACCTTAAGATGGCTTAAATCCCAGAGGAATGTAAACTGTCCAGAATCAGGACAGAGTTAAACACTCTATGGCCTGTTCTGTTTTTCAAATATAACTTCCAGTAGAAAAATCAAAAATTTTCATATGATACATCCTTAGAAAGGGTAGAAGATGTGTTACATCTTTGCAATTCAAAGTTTCTGAAATTTTAGCATAGAATTCAGGGGAAATCAGAGTTGAAAACAGCAACTTCCCAAAGGAGGTGCTGTTAAAATTCTTCCAGAAATTCTGCTGACTTTGAATTTCCATAACTTGTTGCAAATAAGTTAACTTTAACTTTGGTATTCAACTGGAGTCATGAAAACGCCCAGAACCAGATCAAAATCTCGGATATGTAGAAACTGGTTATTCTGACAGAGGAATGACAGTTGTAGTCATTTGAGAGATTGTTGTACCCTAGGGGGGGTTTGAGTACTCCAATGGGGTAGAACATACTCATGAGGGGTTATCTTCAACTAGTGAAAGATTTGAGTATAGGTCTCACTCAAGTTTCTTTTACTAGAGACCATGTTTGTGTCGTATTAAAGGTAAAAGGGTGGTATACGTGATGACAACGCGATAGTAACGTCTCGTAGTGACCAAACGTAGTTGTGGTGAGCTTCCAAAGAGGAGGTTCATCAAGATGGATTAATGTAGCTTGTGTTTGGTCTGGTAATGGTGTGGCTTGTGCAAAGTTATTACATTATCTACATACGAGATGTATCGCATGTTTCATTGTCATTATGTTTTTACGCCTATTTCAATTGACTGCATTGAAATATGTTGCGGGACTGATGTTTATTGTCGTATGGTTGCAGATGATTCGCACTAGGACCACGCACGAGGTTGGTGGCTGTAGCCAACAGGAAGGCGTTGACTCCCAGCCACCGGCCTACGACAGCACCCCGCAGCAGCAGCCACCACCGCCGCCTCCGCTTACTCTAGCGGATGTGATAGCAGCTCTGGTGGGTGGTCGTGAGGAGCAGACCGACCTGCTCCACACGATCGTGCAGAATACGTCCCAGGCGGGGGGGGGGGGGGGGGCGTCAAGAGAGGGGGCCACGTGAGCCCTGTGAGGTGTCGTACTCGGATTTCATGAGTACGCACCCTACAGTGTTCACAGAAGCTGAAGAACCACTGGAGGCCGACAACTGGCTGCGGACCATCGAGTCCAAGTTCGGGCTGCTCCAATGCACGGAGCGGCAAAAGACTTTGTTCGCAGCGCAGCAACTTCATGGTGCCGCGGGTGCGTGGTGGGCGAATTATGTCGCCTCATGTCCGGCTGGCCATGCCGTGGAGTGGGAAGAGTTCCGGGAGGCGTTCCACGCCTATCACATTGCTCCTGGAATAATGAAGAGGAAGTTCCAAGAATTCTTGGAGCTGAAGCAGGGCGGGAGGAGTGCCCATGACTACTCCTGTGCCTTCAACCATCTGGCGCAATATGCGTCAGACTACATCTCCACTGAAGAGAAGAAGCAGAAACATTTCTATCGGGGGTTACACCCCGAAATGAAGACACATCTCGTCCAGAGGAATCGTGGCACCTTCAATGACCTGGTCAATGCCGCGATCATGCAAGAGGACGCTCATCGGGAGTTGGCAGCTGAGCAGCGGAAGCGCAGCGCTCCACCAAGCGGTGGGAGTGGCGCTCCCCAGAAGTACCGGATGGTGTATCGGACGCCATCCGAGCAGCAGTGGCATCCACCGGCGCAACATCAGCGGTTCGGGGGACGTTCATTTCAGTCACCTCCGTTCCGACCGCCGATGCCACCACCAAGACAGCAGCAGCAGACGGTACACCGGGCGTTCCCACCGCCACAACGCGCCCCGGGTTTCCGTCCACCGATCAGCGGGGGACCGCCCCGTTTCACCTGCTTCACGTGTGGCCAGGCGGGCCACTTCGCGAAGGACTGTCCCCAGGGGCAGCAAAGCAGTGGCAAGCCCAGTTCCATGGCGGTGCTCGAGGCCGACCTCCGGTCAAGAAGATTGTTCAGCGGACTGGGGGCGTTCGCTACCTCGACAATGAGGACGCCGCGGAGGGAGACAACATGCTGGCTGGTACGTTCACTCTCAACAATCAAGCCATCATCATACTTTTTGATTCTGGTGCAACCCACAACTTCATAAGTGCATCATATGTGGTTAAACATCAGCTGGAAGCCTTTCCAACTGAGTGTTCTTATATGATCTGCTCACCGGGAGGAAAGATTTCAGCAACTATGATGGTTCCGAAAGCACCACTGTGCTTAGGTGGGAAGATATATCCCACCACTATGATTATCTTTGAGGGGCAGAAGATTGATGCAATCTTGGGAATGTCATGGCTAAGCTACCATGGCGGTCTCCTGGAAACCTTATCACGGACGGTTCACCTCAACTCCCCATTACACCGTCCGCAGTCCCTCCTATTATATAATCCAGTCCGGGAGGTTTCAGCGAGCAACAATACTGAAGCTCTCAAGTTGGAGGACATCCCCGTAGTCCGGGAGTACCCCTACGTGTTCCCGGATGATCTAACGGGCATGCCACCTGAGCGGGATGTCGAGTTCAAGATTGAACTTGCACCCGGGACTACCCCTATCTCCCGGAGACCATACAAAATGGCTCCAAATGAGCTGGCTGAACTGAAAGAACAGCTCAATGATCTGTTGAGCAAAGGTTTCATTAGGCCGAGTTCCTCACCTTGGGGATGCTCGGCGCTGTTCGTGAAGAAGAAGGATGAAACTTTGAGGCTGTGTGTGGACTACCGGCCGCTCAATGCTGTCACCATCAAGAATAAGTACCCACTGCCCCGCATCGACATATTGTTTGATCAACTTGTGGGTGCAGTTGTGTTCTCCAAGATGGACCTTCGCTCTGGGTATCATCAGATAAAGATCCGGGCGGATGATATCCCGAAGACGGACTTCTCGACGAGATATAGATTATATTAATATCTCGTCATGTCCTTTGGTCTCAGAAACGCTCCAGCCCATTTCATGTACCTCATGAACTCGGTGTTCATGCCGGAGCTGGACAAGTTCGTGGTAGTGTTCATCGATGATATCTTGGTTTACTCCAAGACAGAGGCCGAACATGCCGAGCACTTGAGGATCATTCTTCAACGATTGCGAGACCACAAGCTCTACGCCAAGTTCAGTAAATGCGAGTTTTGGATCATCCAAGTGCCATTCTTGGGACATATCATCTCAGCTGAAGGCATTGCGGTGGACCCAAGCAAAATATAGAAGTGCTGTGTAACACCCCAAAACCTGTTAATAGGGGAATTTAAAAAATTTTGGACGTATTGCATGTGGTGCAGAAATTCAAATTAAAATCAAAACAGAAAAGAAAAAGAAAATAACAAACCTCCCCGGCCAGTGGGCCGAAACCCACCAGCCGGGCCACCTCGCCCCCGTGCCAGCCCGCAGCCGCGCGCCCCGTTTTCTTCTCACTGACGTGTGGGGCCTGCCATCTTCTTCCTCCTCGCGCGCGCGCTCGGCCGATCGGGACTCTTCTCTCCCCCGAAACGAAACCACCCCGGATACCCGCGTATCCCAGCTGAATTTCGGTTCTGGATGACTCCAGCTCGATCACAACCGAACGCTGCCCTTCCCCGGCTATATAAACACCGGCATCGTCCCGATTTTCACCCGCGATCGGCTGTTTTTCCTCCCGGTGAGAACCGAAGCTCCGATCACCGTTTTCTCTCGATCTTTTCTCGGGTTCTCTGATCTAACGTGCCGATCGTGTTCCACCGCCTCTGGGGAATCACGCAGGTGCAGAAAACTCGGTGGTTTGCGCTTCAAACACAGTGCCGACGAGCATCGCCGTGAATTCACCTCGGACCTCGTCGCCGACGGTCTTCCAGGACCTCCGAGCTCAAGAAAAACCCTGAGGTGAGATCCCCGACCTCCCCTCTACCGATCTATGCCATGAAATCCCAGTTTTAGGAAGAATTGATGAAGATCTGAAGTTTTCTGGCGAGATCGCCGCCTCCCGCCGCCGCGCGCCGCCGGGCAGTGCCGCCCGCGCTCGGTCAGAGCGACATGGCCGCTTGTGCGCCGTCTATTTTAAATCGCACGGTAGAATTGAAATCCCCGCGTACCGGTTCGACGTTATAATCTGAGCCGTCTGTTTTAAATCGGACGGTCCACGTCAGCCCCGCGTTATAAAGGCCGGGATTCTTACGCGCTACCCCTGGGGATCTCGGAAAATACGAGCTAGCCCCGGAAACTTCTGATCTAGCCCCTGGAACTTCAGAAATTCATTTAAATTCAATTAAAAATCAGTTTTAGCCCCTGGACTTAATAAAAATTAGCAAAACCCCTCTGTTAGGCATAGTTAGGCCCCTGGAAATTCTTAAAATAATAAATTAGACGCTGTAGTAGGGTGAACTTAACTTTTTAACCCTATATGATATTTAATTTAGAAATTTGAATGTGTGACTAGGGTTTAAATTTAAAAGGAAATACAAACACATTGTAAATTCAAGTTTAAACTCTACTAACAATTGGAAAACTTTAGAATGAACTAAAAATAAATTTTAGGCTGAAATGAAATCTGTTTGGGTGTGTTCATGTTTATTAGTTCTAGGAACACATTTTTAGGTTAATAAATAATTTTGAAAATGGGTAAAATAGACTTAAATTATTTCACATCAGAGGAGAAGTTCAAAAATATATTATTTAATATTTTATATCAGAACCTATTCTGTTAGATGAGGTGTCTTACTATTTTCATAATAAAGTTCACATTTAGGTATAGGAAATAAATCTGAAAATATAGCAACTAGGTATGTGTAACTAGAAAATGATAAATGAAGTTTCCAAATTCAAAGATTTCAGTTTAGGATTTGGTAGAGGATCTGAAAACCCATTTGAAGTAGGAAAATACCTTCCATGCATACTTGGTAGCTAAGATGTGTATCAATTGAATATAAGGAATTTGTTCAAATTGGAAATTCATATATAGTGTGCAAACATAAATCTGAATACAAAAGTTAGAAATCATATGCACATGTTTAAAAGTGCATGTAAGCCCAAAATCAACACACATAGAGTAACCACAACACATAGAAATGTGAATGATTTTCATAGATGTGAATGTGTGGTTTGTATGAAGTGAAAGTGTGAACTATGTCTTATGGATTGTTGTTTTCTTTTGCTATGTGTGTTGCCATGAATAGAACCTGCCCCAGAGCAAGTTCTTCCCTTCCAAGAACTAGACTTTCCATTCCGAGAGCAGCAGGAAGAAGGCAAGTGTCCTTGACCACTTTGTTCCTATACTAGGATGTGTAGATAGAATTATTTGCATTGTCAATTGAAATATGAAACCCATGCTAGGAAGTTTCCCTAGAATTGCATTACCCTGTTTCCTTGTATCTTGGGATGGGATTTTGTTTTATTATGTCATTCATTCATATTACTTATGCTTAGCCATGCTTAGAATGGGATAATTGGGATATGAGATCATCAAATTGTTTACCTTACTCTTGAATGAGATATTATGAGTTATGTAGAGGTAGGGATCAAGGCAAGTTTGATGATTTGGTTGGTGCTGGGTGCATGACATTCGGGTTTGTGTTTAGTACTTGCTTGGATCCTAAAGACCAGTTCATGGAGCATGTAACCTGGCTTTACCGTGCCAACCACATGCTGAGATGGGGCAGCTTGGCTAATTAATTAGGTGTATCCGCGGCGTAGTATGGGTGTGTTGGATGGTGCGGGGAATAGGTGTCAGCTGGACTACCGTATGAACCGCAAGGCTCAAGAGGGGGCCACTGCAGCGGGGTTGGAGCCTCTTGTATGCTGTTAGGGGTGAAGCCTCAGTGGGCCCACGCTCGTCGGGAATCCCTTTGTAAAGGCTTCGTAGTGATCTCCTGGCTACACACCTGGTTAGTGTGAATGTGGTTCGTGGCCACTGGCATAATGGAGGTTCTTTTAGTCCTCCCAACAACGGGGGATGAAATCACTACATGTGGGTACAGTGGTGCAAACTCTGCAGAGTCAAAACTGTCATGACAGCCGTGCTCACGGTCAAGAGCGGCTTGGACTTATTCATGATTAGAGGATGATGGCTTTGGAAGTTGTGGATGTTAAGCGGGGAGCTTAACATTGGAAATGGTGTTATGGTTACTTGATTATGGTGATGGGATGGGAGATTGGGATCATTTCACCTATGTAGTAATGTAGGTGCTTAATAAGCTAAGGTGGTAGGCAATAATTGCGTAGTGCTTCAACCATGAGTTCAACCTCTCCTTGTTCTAGCCATGCATGACATAATTTTCCCACACTTGCTGAGTACCAATGGTACTCAAACTTGCATATTTGTTGGTTTATATTGCTGCTCAGGCCAAGAGAATGATGTGGTGTTCAATGACCAAGACTTCGGACCCGAAAAAGGATTCTAGGTTCATGGAGTCCCCGGGGCAACTCCTGTGACGGAGCCCACAAGAATAATATTCCGCTGCTATTTTATTTACTTGTTATGAACTTATTGTCATCCATCGAGACATATGCTATGTAAGACTTATTTATATTCGACACCTGGCTTGTAATAAATGATGCTTCACTATTTGTCATCACATGTATGAGAAAATGATCCTGGCATACATGTGATATTCACTCAGTTGTTCTTCGGAGAAACTGGGTGTGACAGAAGTGGTATCAGAGCCAAGGTTCCCCGTAGGAACATGGACCTAGGTAGAAATGGACGTATTTAAGGACCCTATTTTCTTAAAAACTATTTTTACAAGGTGTGGGTTGAAAAGTGTTATTTAATGGAGTCACTTTCTTCATCTTACCCCAACTTTTATTCAAAATAGGATTTTTGTTTAAAATTTTATCTAACTTAAGTTTAAATGCTTTATGTTTTAGATGGTTCGCATGATCCGCACCGCTCGCAAGTCCACCGGAGGGAGAGTTCCCGTAGTTGCCCTTGCCCTGAGAGAGGAGAGCCGTCCGGTGACGTACCTCTCCTACGGATTGGCAGTAGGAGGCTTGTTGCACCGTCTTCGACGTATGCTCCAAGCCGCCGGCAATGCGGGCAAGCTAATTATACACTACAGCTCCACCCGGACCATCCGTGAGAAGCGGGAAGAATGGAGTTCAGAAATGAGGATTATCCATGAAAATCAGCTGCTTAAGATCCACCGCTCTCTAGCTTGTCGAGCGACACAGGTCGATGCGGAGAAGGATGTCACCTGGGAGGCCATCACCTGCCAGAGTCACATCTATCGTCACCACCTGGACAGGACTGAGTACATGTATGTCCTCCAGCGCGTGAGTGGTACAACGGAGTACAAGTACCCGCCAGTGCAGCAGGGGACTTCCCATGCGCACATGGACTTGTGCTTGGAGGATGCTGCTATGCTCAGCACTTGACTACAGGAGTGTCAGCAGGAGCTTCAGGATGTTCGTGACACCCTGAAGGAAACCGAGGCGTTGCTTCGAGCCAGCTTGAGGGCGAGAGAAAGAGGAGATGGGAATGAAACTGTGTGTCACCGTGAATGACACATGGACTCCTGACTCCCCAGATCACCGGGCGATCAGGCGTCGTCGCACTTCTCCACCAGCAGCCTCCCCACCCAAAGCGGAGTCAGAAGGCAGCCGCAATAATGAAGAAGATCCCGAGGAGCCAGCTCAGTGATACGAGTAGTGTAGAGTCCTTCCCTTAGTTTAGCAGGATGTCGAGTAGTCGAGTCGTTACCTTAGTTAATGGTGTGTTAATGCTTGGTGTGTGACGTGAGTTGTGGAAGCCATGGGCATTTGTCCACAACCTCGTCTTCAGGTTGTTTTGCTTTGGTGTGTGAACCCATATGAATTAAGAGTGCATTTATGTTCATGTAAGACATGAAATCCTCAGAAAATATAAATGAAATAAGTTCTCAAAATCTTAAAGTTTAAACAAGCAAAAACTGGTAAGTTAATACGTAATGCTTTAAATTAACATCTGGATAATCATGATAGATGGCCGGAAGAGGAAAGGATCGTGGTGCCAACCCCGCCAACAACAACGATGAGGCCGGCAACCCTCATCTTTCTGGAGGCCAAGACAGGGGTGGTCGCCGTGAAGGAGTTGATCCCATCCACCAAATGCTTGAGAATCAAAATCAGCTCATCCAGAACCTGACTCAAGTGGTGGCCAACTTGCACCAAGCTCCACCTCCACAAGCTGCACCACGCCAACCAAGGTTGAGTGAGTTTCTGGGAACTCACCCTCCAAAGTTTGCAAGTGCTGCTGAACCCCTGGAGGCAGATGACTGGCTAAAGACCATTGAGAGCAAGATGAGGATGATACAATGCCAAGGGTATGAGAGGGTGTTGTTTGCCTCTCACCAATTGCATGGACCTGCTGCTGATTGGTGGACCGCTTATGTGGCCGCCCATCATGACCCTGAGAACATCACTTGGGAAGAGTTCAAGCGTAGCTTCCGCAACCATTACATACCAAGGGGTGAACTCAAAAACAAGAGGAAGGAGTTCTTGGGATTGCAGCAAGGAAACATGACTGTGAGACAATACCTCACTAAATTCACTCAACTATCCCGTTATGCCCCACGGGACATAGAGACTGATGAGCAGAAACATGATTGCTTCATGGAAGGACTTATAGCAGAAATGCAGTGTGCAATGTCCTCCAACGAGTATAAAAGTTTCCAAAAGATGGTGGACAGAGCATTTGTTGTGGAAAGGAAGCTGAAGGCCTTGGAAAATGAAAACAAGAGGAAGGCGGGATGGTCACACCAAGCTTCGGGTAGCAACACACGCCCACGTCTGATGCAGCAACCCGCAGGGCGGACGAGCCGTGCTGCGGTACCCTACTCAGCACCCAGAGGGTACAACCCGAACTTCAGGCCTCCGTCAGCACCAACACAGCCACAACGTCAGTTTGTACAGCAACCTCGACCCACATATCAACCCCTACCAGCAGTACAAGGACCCCCAAATCAACCCCAAGACAACAAAGGCCAGGCACCTAAAGTTGGGGTGCAATGCTTTAACTGTGGTGAAATGGGGCACTACGCCTATAAGTTCCCAAAGAAGAAGCCCGTGCAGACGCAACAGCAGAATGTGATGCGAGGACGGGTGAACCACGTGACCATGGAGGAGGCGCAAGAGGCACCCGACGTGGTAGTTGGTAAGTTTCCTGCCAATTTACACATTGCAACCCTGCTGTTTGATTCTGGTGCTACCCACTCGTTCATTGCCCAAGGGTTTGTTAAGAAGCATGACCTAGCAACAACACAAATGAACCATATGCTAGCAGTAAACTCTCAAGGTGGAGAAATAAGGACAAGACAAGTGTGTCCCAAGGTGAATCTAGACATTAATGGGGTGGTATTTACTGCCAATCTCATAGTGATAGATTCACAAGGGATAGATATTATTTTGGGCATGGATTGGTTGACCAAACATAAGGGAATCATCCATTGTTCGACCAGAACGGTGGAACTAACTCACCCTAGTGGCACAAGAGTAAAGTTCATAACAATACAAGAGCCTAGGAGGGACATTAAATTAAATCAAGTTGAGGTGAAAGTGGAGGAGATCTAGATTATCAGGGAATACCCAGACGTTTTTCCGGAGGAGTTGCCAGGTATGCCTCCAGATCGTGAAGTGGAATTCGCGATTGAGCTAGTGCCTGGAACAGCTCCAATGTACAAGAGACCTTATCGGATGGATTCCAAGCAGCTGGGAGAACTCAAGGATCATTTAAGAGAATTGACGGAGAAGGGGTATATTCGTCCTAGTTCCTCACCATGGGGAGCTCCAGTGATATTTGTGCCCAAGAAGAACGGAATCCAAAGGTTATGCGTAGACTACCATGCCTTGAATGAAGTAACCATCAAGAACAAGTACCCATTACCCCACATTGAAGACTTGTTCGATCAGTTGAGGGGAGCTTGTGTGTTCTCGAAAATTGATCTCAGGTCGGGATGCCACCAACTTAAGATAAGGCAAACTGATATTCCAAAAACAGCTTTTGTATCTCGGTATGGACTGTATGAATACACCGTCATGCCTTTCGGGCTAACTAATGCCCCGGCATACTTCATGTATTTCATGAACAAGGTATTCATGAAATATCTGGACAAATTTGTGGTGGTTTTCATAGATGACATTCTCGTCATCTCCAAAGATGAAGAGGAACATGAGAAACATCTAAGGTTGGAGTTGCAGAAGCTGAGAGAACACCAACTATATGCCAAGTTGAGCAAATGTGAGTTTTGGCTGAAGAGAGTTCCCTTCTTAGGACATATAATCTCAGAGAGAGGAATCTCCGTAGATCCCGCTAAGATCGAGGATATACAGAAGTGGAAGACCCCTGAGAATGTCGGGGACGTTCAAAGCTTCTTGGGATTGGCTGGATACTATCAACGGTTCATTGAGGGATTCTCCAAGATCTCGAGACCCCTCACAAAACTGTTGGAGAAGGGAATCACATTCACGTGGACGCCGCAGTGCGAGACGAGTTTTCAGGAGCTAAAGAAAAGATTGACAACAACCCCAGTGCTAGTTATGCCATATATGCAGAAGAACTTTTCGGTGTACTGCGATGCCTCTGGAAACGGGTTGGGATGTGTTCTCATGCAAAGAAGGGCATGTCATGGCTTATGCATCCCGGTAGCTCCGGAAAAACGAGAAGAACTATCCTACACATGACCTAGAACTAGCCGCAGTGGTACACGCGTTGAAAATTTGGCTGCACTACTTGATGGGGAAGAGGACAGAGATATATACGGATCATAAGAGTTTAAAGTACATTTTCACACAGCCAGATCTCAACCTCAGACAAAGGAGATGGTTAGAGCTAATCAATGACTTTGATGTGGGCATCAACTATCATCCTGGGAAAGCAAACGTCATGGCAGATGCTTTAAGCCGGAAAGTGCAGGTCAATAGGTTGAGCTTGAAGGACATGCCTGCAGAATTGAAGGACGATGTTATAAGACTCAATCTATGCCTGGTGAATAGTGGTGAAGCCATCGCCATGGAAGTGGACTCCACACTAGTGCAAGACATACGTGATGGTCAAAAGAATGACGAGAAGATACAAGGAATCAGACAACTCATCAAGGAAAATAAAGCCCCTGGTTTCAGAGAGGATGAACAAGGTACGGTGTGGCACGGGAAAAGAATCTGTGTGCCTGAAGTAAAGGAGATCCGTGAATTGATTTTGAAGGAGGCTCACGATTCCGACTATTCCATTCATCCTAGGAGTACGAAGATGTACCAGGACCTCAAGAGCAGGTATTGGTGGTATGGCATGAAGCGAGATGTCGCGTAACATGTTGCCCTATGTGACACATGTCAGTTGGTGAAAGTGGAACATCAACGACCCGCGGGATTATTGCAACCACTCAAAGTGCCTGAATGGAAATGGGAAGAAATAGGTATGGATTTCATAGTGGTATTGCCTAGGACCCAATCAGGATATGATTCGATATGGGTCATCATCGACAGGCTAACCAAGGTAGCTCATTTCATCCCCGTGAAAGAAAGCTACAGCGGATCCAAATTGGAAGAGTTGTACATGTCAAGGATCGTGTGTTACCATGGAGTGCCAAAGAAGATAGTGTCGGATCGAGGGACACGGTTCACCTCAAGGTTCTGGCAGAAGTTGCATGAAACCATGGGAACCCATCTGAATTTTAGTTCTGCCTATCATCCCCAAACTGACGGGCAGACAGAAAGAACCAATCAGATCCTTGAGAATATGTTGAGAGCGTGCGCACTCAAAAACAATCGGAGTTGGGATAAGAACTTACCGTATGCGGAGTTCTCCTATAACAAAAGCTATCAGGCTAGTATGAAGATGTCACCATTTGAGGCTTTGTATGGGAGGAAGTGCAGAACTCCCCTATTTTGGAACCAAACGGGGGAAAGTAAAGTGTTTGGACCCGAAGTACTACAAGAAGCCGAGGCGAAAGTGAGAGAAATCCGCAACAACTTGAGGATAGCACAAACACGACAAAAGAGCTATGCCGATGTACGGAGAAGAGAGCTCGTTTTCAACGTGGGGGACTATGTCTACCTCAAGGTGTCCCCTATCCGAGGACTTCGTCGGTTCAAGGTGAAAGGGAAGTTATCACCTCAATACATCGGACCCTTTCAAGTTCTGGAGAGGAAAGGCGAAGTGGCGTATCAACTAGAATTACCGGCTCGCCTATCGGATGTGCATGACGTATTCCATGTGTCACAGCTCAAGAAATGTCTGAGAACACCTGAAGAGATGTTACCCATGAATGAGGTTGACGTAGATGAGGATCTGTCTTATGCCGAGCAACCATCCAAGATTTTGGAGACAATGGAACGCCTCACAAGAAATAAAAGAATCCAGATGTGCAAGGTGCAGTGGAAGCATTACTCGGAAGAGGAAGCCACATGGGAGCGAGAAGACGAGCTTAAGGCACAGTTTCCAGAATTGTTTTCTTAGAACCACCAATCTCGAGTACGATATTTCTTTTAAGGGGGGTAGAGCTGTAACACCCCAAAACCTGTTAAGAGGGGAAATTAAAAATTTTTGGACGTATTGCATGTGGTGCAGAAATTCAAATTCAATTTGGAATTCAAATTAAAATCAAAACAGAAAAAAGAAAAAGAAAAAGAAAAAAAAACCTCCCCGGCCAGTGGGCCGAAACCCACCAGCCGGCCCACCTAACCCCCGCGCCAGCCCGCAGCCGCGCGCCCCGTTTTCTTCTCACTGACGTGTGGGGCCCGTCATCTTCTTCCTCCTCGCGCGCGCGCTCGGCCGACCGGGACTCTTCTCTCCCCCGAATCTAAACCACCCCGGATACCCGCGTATCCTAGCCGGATTTCGGTTCTGGACGACTCCAGCTCGATCACAACCGAACGCCGCCCTTCCCCGGCTATATAAACACCGGCATCGTCCCGATTTTCACCCGCGATCGGCTGTTTTTCCTCCCAGTGAGAACCAAAGCTCCGATCACCGTTTTCTCTCGATCTTTGCTCGGGTTCTCTGATCTAACGTGTCTATCGTGTTCCACCGCCTCCGGGGAATCACGCAGGTGCAGAAAACTCGGTGGTTTGCGCTTCAAGCACAGTGCCGACGAGCATCGCCGTGAATTCATCTCGGACCTCGTCGCTGACCGCCTTCCAGGACCTCCGAGCTCAAGAAAAACCCCGAGGTGAGATCCCCGACCTCCCCTCTACCGATCTATGCCATGAAATCGCAGTTTTAGGAAGAATTGATGAAGATCCAAAGTTTTCCGGCGAGATCGCCGCCTCCCGCCGCCGGGCAGCACTGCCCGTGCTCGGTCAGAGCGACGTGGCCGCTTGTGCGCCGTCTATTTTAAATCGCACGGTAGAATTGAAATCCTCGCGTACCGGTTCGACGTTATAATCTGAGCCGTCTGTTTTAAATCGGATGGTCCATGTCAGCCCCGAGTTATAAAGGCCGGGATTCTTACGCGCTACCCCCTGGGGATCTCGGAAAATATGAGCTAGCCCCGGAAACTTCTGATCTAGCCCCTAGAACTTCAGAAATTCATGTAAATTCAATTAAAAATCAGTTTTAGCCCCTGGACTTAATAAAAATTAGCAAAACCCCTCTGTTAGGCATAGTTAGGCCCCTGGAAATTCTTAAAATAATAAATTAGACCCTGTAGTAGGGTGAACTTAACATTTTAACCCTATATGATATTCAATTTAGAAATTTGAATGTGTGACTAGGATTTAAATTTAAAAGGAAATACAAACACATTGTAAATTCAAGTTTAAAGTCTACTAACAATTGGAAAACTTTAGAATGAACTAAAAATAAATTTTAGGCTGAAATGAAATCTGTTTTGGTGTGTTCATGTTTATTAGTTCTAGGAACACATTTTTAGGTTAATAAATAAATTTGAAAATGGGTAAAATAGATTTAAATTAGTTCACATCAGAGGAGAAGTTCAAAAATATATTATTTAATATTTTATATCCGAACCTATTCTGTTAGATGAGGTGTCTTACTATTTTCATAATAAAGTTCACATTTAGGCATAGGAAATAAATCTGAAAATATAGCAACTAGGTATGTGTAACTAGGAAATGATAATTGAAGTTTCCAAATTCAAAGATTTCAGTTTAGGATTTGGTAGAGGGTCTGAAAACCCATTTGAAGTAGGAAAATACCTCCCATGCATACTTGGTAGCTAAGATGTGTATCAATTGAATATAAGGAATTTGTTCAAATTGGAAATTCATATATAGTGTGCAAACATAAATCTGAATACAAAAGTTGGAAAACATATGCACATGTTTAAAAGTGCATGTAAGCCCAAAATCAACACACATAGAGTAACCACAACACATAGAAATGTGAATGATTTTCATAGATGTGAATGTGTGGTTTGTATGAAGTGAAAGTGTGAACTATGTCTTATGGATTGTTGTTTTCTTTTGCTATGTGTGTTGGCATGAATAGAACCTGCCCCAGAGCAAGTTCTTCCCTTCCAAGAACAAGACTTTCCATTCCCAGAGCAGCAGGAAGAAGGCAAGTGTCCTTGACCACTTTGTTCCTATACTAGGATGTGTAGATAGAATTATTTGCATTGTCAATTGAAATATGAAACCCATGCTAGGAAGTTTCACTAGAATTGCATTACCCTGTTTCCTTGTATCTTGGGATGGGATTTTGTTTTATTATGTCATTCATTCATATTACTTATGCTTAGCCATGCTTAGAATGGGATAATTGGGATATGAGATCATCAAATTGTTTACCTTACTCTTGAATGAGATATTATGAGTTATGTAGAGGTAGGGATCAAGGCAAGTTGGATGATTTGGTTGGTGATGGGTGCATGAGATTCGGGTTTGTGTTTAGTACTTGCCTAGATCCTAAGGACCGGTTCATGGAGCATGTAACCTGGCTTTACCGTGCCAACCACATGCTGAGATGGGGCAGCTTGGCCAATTAATTAGGTGTATCCCCGGCGTAGTATGGGTGTGTTGGATGGTGCGGGGAATAGGTGTCAGCTGGACTACCGTATGAACCGCAAGGCTCAAGAGGGGGCCACTGCAGCGGGGTTGGAGCCTCTTGTATGCTGTTAGGGGTGAAACCTCAGTGGGCCCACGCTCGTAGGGAATCCCTTTGTAAAGGTTTCGTAGTGATCTCCTGGCTACACACCTGGGAAGTGTGAATGTGGTTCGGGGCCACTGGCATAATGGAGGTTTTTTTAGTCCACCCGGCAACGGGGGATGAAATCACTACATGTGGGTACAGTGGTGCAAACTCTGCAGAGTCAACACTGTCATGACAGCCGTGCTCACGGTCAAGAGCGGCTTGGATTTATTCATGATTAGAGGATGATGGCTTTGGAAGTTGTGGATGTTAAGCGGGGAGCTTAACATTGGAAATGATGTTATGGTTATTTGATTATGATGATGGGATGGGAGATTGGGATCATTTCACCTATGTAGTAATGTAGGTGCTTAATAAGCTAAGGTGGTAGGCAATAATTGTGTAGTGCTTCAACCATGAGTTCAACCTCTCCTTGTTCTAGCCATGCATGACATAATTTTCCCACACTTGCTGAGTACCAATGGTACTCAAACTTGCATATTTGTTGGTTTATATTGCTGCTCAGGTCAAGAGAATGATGTGGTGTTCAATGACCAAGACTTCGGACCCGAAGAAGGATTCTAGGTTCATGGAGTCCCCCGGGCAACTCCTGTGACGGAGCCCACAAGAATAATATTCCGCTGCTATTTTATTTACTTGTTATGAACTTATTGTCGTCCATCGAGACATATGCTATGTAAGACTTATTTATATTCGACACCTGGCTTGTAATAAATGATGCTTCACTATTTGTCATCACATGTATGAGAAAATGATCCTGGCATACATGTGATATTCACTTGGTTGTTCTTCGGAGAAACCGGGTGTGACATGCTGAAATGGAAAGCTCCCACTTCAGTTCATGAAGTCAGAAGCTTCCTCAGGTTAGCGGGATACTATCGGAGATTTATTCCATGTTTCTCCAAGCTCGCTAAGCCAATGACAGAACTGCTGAAGAAGGTAACGAAATATGTTTGGAACACGGCGTGTGAAGGAGCGTTCCAAGCAGTGGTAAAACATCTCATCACAGCCCCGGTCTTAGCTCAGCCGGATACAACAAAGCCCTTCTACGTGTATTGTGACGCGTCCGGTATTGGACTCGGCTGCGTGTTGATGCAGGAAGGACGTGTGGTCGCATATGGCTCACGCCAACTTCGGAACCATGAGTAGCATTATCCCACTCATGATCTTGAGCTTGCTGCCGTGGTGTTGGCGCTAAAAATGTGGAGGCACTATCTCCTGGGAATCTGGTGCATCTCTACACCGACCACAAGAGCTTTAAATACATTTTCACCCAGAAGGAGCTGAACATGAGGCAAAGGAGGTGGTTAGAACTGATCAAAGATTATGATATTGAGATCCATTACCACCCATTACACCGGTGGAGGAGGAAGAGCCAAGTTTATACCTGGTTCCTTATGGGTCGCTGTACAACCTTGCCCTCATCCCTACTATTAGGGAGGACATCATTGCAGCTAAGAAGGTTGATAAGTGCATGGCACATCTTCGGAGACGGATAGACAACGGGGAGATCAAGTGTTTCCGGAAATATGAGGAGAGGACGCTATGGTTCAATGACCGCATAGTCGTACCCCGGGATATGGAGCTGAGGAAGAAGATCCTCGATGAAGCTCACTTGTCTAAGTACTCCATTCATCCGGGCAGCAAAAAAATGTACCAAGATTAGAAAAAGAAATTTTGGAGGACACGGATGAAGCGGGAGGTAGCGCAGTACGTATCCGAGTGTGATACGTGTAGACGAGTGAAGGCGGATCATATGAGGAAATCAGGGCTGTTGCAACCCCTGAAGGTTCCAGCATGGAAGTGGGAGGATGTGAGCATGGATTTCATTGTGGGATTACCCCTAACATCCAACAAGCATGATTCCATTTGGGTGATCATTGACCGACTAACCAAGTCAGCTCACTTCATTCCCGTGCATACACATTTCCATGCCAACAGATATGCGGAGTTATATATTGCCAGGATTCTATGCCTGCATGGTGTACCCAAGACCATAGTCTCAGACCGAGGTGCATTGTTTGTATCTCGCTTTTGGAGGCAGTTACATGCTGCTTTGGGTACTAAACTAATTAGAAGCTCCGCCTATCACCCTCAGACAGATGGCCAGACAGAGAGGGTGAATCTGGTTCTGGAAGACATGTTGAGAGCATGTGCCATCCACCATGGTAGGAACTGGGATGATCACCTACCGTTGGCGGAATTCTCGTACAACAACGGCTATCAGGAGAGTATCAAGATGACACCCTATGAAGCTCTCTACGGTCGCAAATGCCGCACCCCATTAAACTGGTGCGAGTCCGGTCAAAGGGTCACATTGGGGGTTGATGTGGTGAACGACGCCGAAGAGCGCGTTCGGACGATTCAAGCCAACTTGAAGGCCGCTCAATCCCGGCAAAAGAGCTACGCTGATAAGAGGCGTAGACCGTTGCACTTTGACATTGGTGAACACGTGTAGCTCCACGTGTCTCCGATGAAAGGCGCGCACCGGTTCGGTGTAAAGGGGAAGCTCACTCCCCGTTTCATTGGACCCTATGCTATCACCAAGAAGTGTGGACCAGCGGCGTATAGACTGGAGCTACCGGCATCTCTTGCTGGTGTCCATGACGTTTTCCATGTCTCCCAACTGAGAAAATGTCTAAAGCATATCGCTGCTGTTCCTACCGAAGACATCGGCGAGCTGCAACCGGATTTAACTTATGATGAATATACGGTGGCAATTCTTGATGAGAAAGACCGGACCACGCGTAGCAGAACATTGTGGTTCTACAAAATACTCTGGAGCAACCACACCGCTGAAGAAGTGACGTGGGAGAGCGAGGAATACCTTCGCTCAAATTACCCGGAGTTCATGGCCTCTCAGCACGGGTAAGTCCCTACTGAGAGGGCCCGACCCAGATCACGGGGCTGTGCCGCCTCGCCCGGGGATCGCATTGGGTGGTGCCGTGTTATGCGGCACCGAACAGCGCACATATAAGGAACACTGTATTACATAAATCAAAAGCGGAAGCTTACAATTGTTCTTTGTAAATAATTTACATAAAATAGCTACAGCGGAAGTCTGTAATATCTCACGTCGAATATCTAGGAAGCACTCGAGAAGAGGTCCAGCCCGTGGGCTCCTCTCGCTAGCAACACGAAGACATGGCAGCGGCTAGGTTCGCCAAGTGTGACATGACTCGGGAGTTCCCGAGCCTCACCGGACAACCTTCTTTATAGTGTCGATGTTTACCTGCAAAACCACTTATATAGCAAGAGTGAGCACAAAAGCTCAGCAAGACTTAACCGTCTCTCCTAAAACATGCAACTCTACATGAAAGTAACCTACGACTTAAACCTGTTATTTGCGAAAAGACTCGCCTACGAGTTCATCCTTAACTTTCAGATTTTTAGCCATAATAGTAGTGACCTTGCGCCCAGAAACATTGGAACTCCACAATCAAACAAGAAACGCTTCATTCCAATGTTACTTGTCCCAAGGTGAAAAATAACTTTAGTTTGCTCTATCTCTACTTCAAACACGGTTTTCATGCAATTTATAATTAGCATAACAGCATTTAAAACGTTTGCAAACTATTCCCACACAACTTGATTACTACGTCACAGCGCAGTGAGCAAGCGGTACTCATAACCGCGAGGGACGGTGATTCGAATCAAACACTGCCCGGATAACTTGACACATACGCCCGCCTCCGAAGACCCAACTCTCTCGTCCTTCATTACGTCGTATGTGGCAACCTTTCTCAGGCCACTAAACTGTAGAACCGGTCGCGCCGTCTCGGGCTCATAGGTCTAACGAGACGATGTGGTATGCCTCTACAATCTAGTGAACCTGGTACATCGGTTTCCTGGTTCCCATATATCAGTAAGCATCCGGTACACAGCTCAATACTTGCTCCCAGGGCCGCATACGCTTCGGTCCTTGACCGACACAGGCAGAGCTACTCAACCAAGACCTCGTCTTGTCGCTGTCTAACCCCTCTGCCCGGTCTCATCTTTAGAAATGTAAACTTTAGTTTGCTCCCCTTCCCAACCACACTTATGATATTCTGAACTATAGCTCGCGAGTAGATTCCAACTACTCGTCTTCTACCGGATGCCCTAGTCTATTTAGCATGGCCTTATTCTACAGTGATGACACAATTCTACCCTTGACCTTAGGGTTCATGTTTGCTTATGCAAGTGGAGTATAAAACATCCTTGACCTAATGCACATAAAAACTTAGGCCAATAGTAGTGAACAAAAGGAAAACTTTTAAAAAACAACAACTTAAATGCAAACCGGGGCTTTCCTTGGTTTTGCAGGTGACTGAAGTCATTTGAGAGGAAGTCAGTTTCTGATGTCTTGAAGTTCACTCCTGCCCTTCTTGTTCCTTGATCAACTCTTCACTTATCCACGTTTAACCACTACACATTATGAATATGCATACATGTTTAATTATAAATCCTGTTGCTAACAAGTGCTAAAGACAAGTTTGAAACTGGAACTTTGTTTAAGAATTTAAAATGACACTGGGGTGGTGGTTTGGATGTGTGTTTAAGTACTATCATCAAGTGAGAAGTGAGGTTCATCACTTGGGTGGTGATCACCTACTTGGTTGAACAGAACACTACTGATCCAGGGCTCCAATGGAGCTGGAAATTTTCTTGTGAGTTCCTTGTCACAAGAAAGTTCTCTGGACCAAAATTCAGAATATTTCACTAAGTAGATCACCCAGAATAATTCCTTAAAAATCTAAGCCAAAAGGAATTAATTTTGAATAAATTTGCATTTTCATGCAAATTCAAGTGAAATACAATTCCATACATAGCACAGAGAGTATGCCTGAATTTTCCTAGGATTTGTGGAGCTAAGGAATGGCTAGAACAGAATTTTCCAAGTTTTGGAAATTCTCTGAAAATGTTTCTGTATTCATTTGAATACAGAAACTTGGAATTAGAATTACCCTAACTAAGTCAACTTCAAATGAGCTGAAACTTTTACAGGGGTCTCCTAATATCCTAAAGAATATTCTGGCAAAATTTGGAGAATTTTGGATGAACCAAACTCCCTCTAAAATTCTTTTGCTGAAAAGCTTTAAAGAATTTTCCAGAATTTTCTATGGGTTTTCTTGCACATTGGGTTGCATATTTGGATAGATATTTTCATCCTGAATCCAACCCAATTTGAATCACTATATTTGGAGCTACCTAGCAAAAGTTACGCAGATGCAAAGTTTGAACCAAATCTGGAATTCAAATTAATTCGGGAAATGTTCAAACCCTGACTGTGGGTCCCCCCCTACACGTGTCAGGTGCCGGAGTTAAGCCACAAGGGGCCACAGACCTTTTCCCGTGCCACCACACTGGATCACACGCCAAAGCCGATCCCGATTTTTAATCTTCAGCTGCTGACACGTGGGCCCGATGGGGGTCTTCTTCTTCCTCCCGCTCCCTCGCCTCCCCCTCGCCGGCGCTCCACTGGAGCTCGCCGGACCCAGCTTCCCGGCCACCCCTCGGCTGGAGACTCGCTGCCTGGGGGTTTTCAGGGTCGGGGAACATGTCTATGGGGTTGGCTCGGGCTGCCAGTGGCCGGAAGTAGGCCGGCGACGTGCGCACACCTCGGTGAGACTTCGGCGCCGTGGCACGAGCACCCTAGCCCGCCAAAAGTTCGGCGGACGCGCTCTAAAGCAGCAGTGGAGGTTAGGCTAACTCGGCACGGCCTCAAACTGGCTCGGAAACGGCGGCAAGTGGGGGTTCACCGTGTGCCCGGCGGTTCCCGCCATGATCGCCGCTCGGAAACTTCAAAATGGTTTGCTACTATGGGGTTTCAAGCCAGGATTGGGGAGGGGATCGGGTCGCCCTCGAGTCTAGATCCTTTGAGCTCAGTTTAGTGACCTAAAGACGAGAAGGGAGGGAAAATTTGGAGAATTCATACCGGAACATCGTTCTGTGGCCGCCGGCGAAGTTTCTCTGAATTCTCTCGCTCGGTGGTTCACGGCTCGCCTTGTGGTTTGGGTGGAAGAAGCAGTGACCAGCAGCGCACCGATGACCGTCCTCGCTTGGTTAGGAAAATCCACGGAGTGGGCTGTCCATGGGAACGACGAGCTGCTGTGCAGTTTGGTTGCCGCGGAAACGAGTTTTGCTAGGGAAGGGAGGCCGGAAACTGACTGCTCATGCGCTAAGGGAGTGGAGGGCGATCAGGCCTTGCCGTTTTGCGGCTCCGACAGTGCTGCGCGCTGGTTTTGCATGCACCTCCGGTCAGACCCGAAGCGGCGGCGAGCTCGGGGTTTATCGGGCGCGAGGAGGAGAAGAGAAACACCGTTGGCTCGGTTCAGAGGGAAAAGATCACGCCGAGGCAGGGAGGGGGGCGGTAAGCTAGTTGCCAGCGCGCGAGGGCGGGTGAGGCGGTGGCGTCGGGGTAGCCTCGGTGGCGCCAGGAGCTCGGTCTAACCTGAGAGCAAACACTTAGGTGTTAAGTTTTCCTCCTCTTCTATGATAATTGGGCCCCATCAAGTTTTTTTCTCAAATATCTCCAGAATTTTTGCCTAGGAAAACTCAGCTCTGAGGAACTCAAATCCAAAAGTCATTTGGCAATTTGACAAGTTGTTCCTCAGTTTTGAGTTTAATTTCAAATTTGGATAAAATTTACAAGTTCCTTTGGCATTCATGTCAAAGCCCCTCCAAATTTGCTCAAAACTTGGCTCCCTCATAATTTGGACATGAGGAATTCAAATATGTCCTCTGATCTTTGAGTTGGCTATTGCAAATACAACTTCTCAAACAACAGTTTGAATTTCCTCTTTTGAAAATGCTCTTCTTCTTTTTGGAAGTGCACCTCTTAGTTCAAACTGAATTTCAAGTTTTATTGCACATGCCACACTTTCATGAGTAACACAAAAGTTTTTGTAAGTCCCATTTCTTGTATTCAAACTCAACTTTATTCATATCCCAAGTTTTCTATTTACAAGTTTTGGGACTTTTACATTCCTCCCCCCTTAAAAAGAATCTCATCCCGAGATTCATGATTAAGGACAAAGTGGAGAGGACAACTACTACATAGAAGCCTCTAACAACTCCGGATGATTCTCTGCAAATACTCCTCGCTTTCCCATGTAGCTTCATCGGACGTGTGATTTTCCCATAGCACCTTGAAAAATCGCAACGTCCGATTTCTGGTTTCGCGAGTCTTTTCATCAATTATCCGGGTTGGATGCTCAACATACGTAAGGTCCGGCTTCAAATCTGCTATGTCTCCCGTGAGAATCTCTGTTGGAACTTTCAAACACTTCTGCAACTGGGATATGTGGAAGACGTTATGCACTCCGGCTAAGGTTGCCGGAAGCTCCAAACGGTATGCCACGGGTCCACATCTTTCAATGATGGCGAAGGGACCGATAAAACATGGAGCTAGTTTCCCTTTCACTCCGAATCGGTGAATGCCCTTCATAGGAGATACGCGGAGGTAGACATGGTCTCCAACTTGAAATTCCAGAGGACGACGCCTCTCATCCGCATAGCTCTTTTGTCTGGACTGAGCGGCTTTAAGATTTGCTTGAATAAGCCTTACCCGCTCTTCAGCCTCATTCACGAGATCAATCCCGTAAATAACTCTCTCGCCGGATTCGCACCAGTTCAAGGGTGTGCGGCACTTCCAGCCGTAGAGAGCTTCATAAGGCGCCATTTTGATACTGGATTGATACCCATTGTTATATGAGAACTCTGCCAACGGTAAGTGATCATCCCAGCTTTTACCGTGATGGATGGCACATGCTCTCAGCATATCTTCAAGTATTTGATTCACCCTCTCAGTTTGCCCATCGGTTTGAGGGTGATACACGGAGCTTCGAATCAATTTGGTACCCAAGGATGCGTGTAGCTGCTCCCAGAAACGAGCAACAAACAACGCGCCTCGATCGGAGATGATCGTCCGGGGAACTCCATGTAGGCACAAGATCCGTGCTATTTATAACTCCGCATACTGCTTGGCGGTGTATCTGGTATGCACGGGGATGAAGCGTGCCGATTTGGTCAACCTGTCCACGATTACCCAAATCGAGTCATGGTGGTGGGAGGTCATCGGCAACCCAACGATGAAATCCATACTCAAGTCTTCCCATTTCCATGCCGGTATCTGTAGCGGTTACAGATGCCCGACTTGTTTACGTGGTCGGCCTCAATTCTTCGACACGTATCACATTCTGAAACGTATTTTGCAACTTCACATTTCATACGTGTCCACCAAAACTTCTTCCGAAGGTCTTGGTACATTTTATTGCTGCCCGGGTGAATAGAAAATTTGGATAAGTGAGCCTCATCCAAAATTTTCTTCCGCAGCCTCATATCACGGTGTACGACTATCCGGTCCTTGAACCATAGGGTGTCTTCATCATCTAACCGGAAACATTTCATCTCCCCGTTCTTCAACCTCCTTTTGATATGAGCCATGCCCTTGTCTTTCTTTTGAGCTTCCATAACCTTCTCTCTTATTGTGGGTATGAGAGCTAGGTTATGCAGAGCTCCATATGGAACCAAGTAGGGACTTGGTTCTTCCTCTTCTATCGGCGTAATGGTCAGGTTATGAATATGAGACTTCCGGCTGAGTGCATCGACAACCACATTTGCCTTGCCCGGATGATAATGAATTTCAATATCATAGTCCTTAATCAGCTCCAACCATCGCCGTTGTCGCATATTCAACTCTTTCTGAGTGAATATGTACTTCAAACTTTTGTGGTCGGTGTAGAGATGAACCAGATTTCCCAATAGGTAATGTCTCCACATCTTTAAAGCTAACACCACGGCAGCAAGATCGAGATCATGAGTTGGATAATGTTGCTCATGATTCCGTAATTGCCGTGATCTATATGCGACCACACGTCCTCCTTGCATGAGTACACAAGCAAGCCCGACGCCGGATGCATCACAATAAACATCAAAAGGCTTGGTTGTATCTGGTTGAGCTAGAACCGGGGCTGTTGTGAGGTGTTTCACCAACGCTTGAAAAGCTTCCTCACATGGCTTGCGCCAATCATAATTGATGCCCTTTTTCAGTAGCTCTGTCATAGGTTTAGAGATCTTTGAGAAGCTCGGGATGAACCTTCGGTAATATCCCGCCAAACCCAAGAAGCTACGAACTTCATGGACTGATGTTGGAGACTTCCATTTCAGCACTTGTTCAATCTTGCTTGGATCAACAGCAATGCCTTCTGCTGAAATAATGTGCCCAAGAAATGGCACTTGGTTGATCCAGAATTCACATTTACTAAATTTTGCATAGAGTTTATGATCCCTCAGTCGTTGGAGCACAATATGCAAATGTTTAGCGTGTTCCTCTTCTGATTTGGAATAGACCAAGATGTCGTCGATGAAGACCACGACGAACTGATCCAGCTCTGGCATGAACACCGAGTTCATAAGATACATAAAGTGGGCCGGAGCATTGGCCAACCCAAATGACATGACAAGATATTCATAGAGCTCATATCTTGTCGAGAATGCTGTTTTTGGGATATCTTCCGCTCGAATCTTGATTTGATGATATCCCGACCTTAAGTCCATCTTAGAGATAACTTTGGCACCCACTAGCTGATTGAAGAGGATGTAAATTCTTGGTAGTGGATACTTGTTCTTTATTGTCACAGCATTCAAAGGACGATAATCGACGCATAGCCTCAGCGTCTCATCCTTCTTCTTCACAAACAAAGCTGAGCATCCCCATGGTGATGAACTTGGACGAATAAACCCCTTGTCCATCAGATCTTTTGAGGTGCTCCTTCAGTTCTGCTAATTCATTCGGAGCCATTTTGTATGGTCTCCGAGAGATCGGCGTGGTTCCCGGTATCAACTCTATTTTGAATTCCACCTCGCGCTCAGATTGTAAGCCTGGAAGATCCTCGGGAAACACGTCCGGATATTCACGGACTACCGGAATGTCTTCTAACTTGTAAGCCTCGGCATTACTTACTTCCGGTTCTTTGGAAACCACTTCGCCGAGGTACAACGTTTGACGCCCGTGAAGTGGAGAGTCCAAGTGGACACTCCTGTTCTCGATGTCCAGAACAGCCTTATGGAAGGTCAACCATGATATTCCCAATATGGCATTGATTCCTTGGTCTTCGAGAATAATGAGGGTGGTAGGATAAATTTTTCCACCCAAGCAAAGTGGTGCTCGGGAAACGACTTCATTAGTTGAGATGTCTCCACCTGGCGAATGAATAAGGTAAGAACCTTTTGTGACAGTTGTGGAGATCTGATCCCGGATCACCGTTGCCCTGCTAATTAAGTTATGTGTCGCACCAGAGTCGAATAAAATGATAACCGGCTTGTCATTTAAGGTGAACCTTCCAGCCAGAACAGGTCCTCCCTTTGGCAGATCATTGACTGACACATAATTAACTGTCCCCACTTTGGACATAGCTTTTCTTGGCTGTCCAAGATCACTCTGTGGAACCGGACCCGCAGACACAATGTTGCTGCTCGGTTCAGTTGCTTCATTGACGTTGAGTTCATTGTCAATATGAAGCGGGACAGCACTTGGTTCAGCTGAGAAATCACCTTGTTCATCTTCAACCTCTTGAGGGTAATAATATTCTAGTGCACCTTGTTGATACTGAGGCGCATAAGAAACAAGTTGCTGCTGCGGTGGAGGTGAATAAGACCTCTGTGGAGTAGAAGAGTCGTCACACTCCCAGAATGATTGCACCTCTTGTGGAATCTCTCGACCAGAAGGTGAACGGATCACCAACAGATACTTCTGAGGTAGATGATTGTCTTCATCCTGTGATGAGTCCCTCTCCTTCTTTTCTTTGAGGTAGAGATTGGAATAATATTCTTGAGCGATAGCACAGCTCACAAACCCATCAAAATTCTCTTGGCTAACTTGAGCCAATTCACATCGCATCCTAGCAGTCAGCCCTCGATAAAAATGATAACCCCTCATGGATAGTGATTTCACATAGTCAGGGACATATTGAGCTAAGCGATTGAATTTCTTCACATACTCAATAACACTCATGTCTCCTTGCTTTAGGTTCCAGAATTCATCATGGCTTGTTTGCATTATGCCCGCAGGGATGAAACGAGCACGAAATGCAGCCTGGAACTCCGCCCATGTGACATGATGCCCTGCTGGTTGAACAGAAAGGTACTCTGCCCACCATGCTCCAGCAAAGCCGTGAAGCTGCTGAGCGGCATATAGAGTCTTCGAGAATTCATCACATTGGGTCAACCTAAACTTGGACTCAATGACACGTAACCAGTGGTTTGCTTCACAATGGTCAGCCGCCTCAGAGAATAACGGCGGTTGTGTCGCCAAGAAATCCATATACGTGCTCTGGGTTGGCATGTGACGTTGAGCTTCTCAATCTATGCATTGCTGAACTAGAGTTTGGAGAGTTTCATTCATTTTGGCCATAATTTCCGCCAATCCGGTTGGCGATGGCTCTTGTGATGAAGTCGAGTCATTCCCACCTCGACTTGAACCTCCAATCTCCATTTGAGGATGTGTGCGTACCATACTGCATGAAACAAAATTTTGACTCAATCAAAATTCTATCTCAGTAGTAAGTAAAGATAAGTAAAACATGAACATGTCATGAACTTTATGAAAGCATAACCACATTCATGTTTAAACAAATCTTAAGTACGCTAAACTAATCAGCTGAACTACCCTGACCAGTTCACACAAACTCCAAATTTTACTCAAGTTATCAACAGATTCTTGACTTGAATTCAATACCAAAGTTTTAGTAAACTTCAGTAGCTTTCCAACAAGTACTCATAGGCTCCTTAAGGATTTTTCTACAAGAAGTTATGGCTTAAAAACAGAAAGGTCCAGAGAGGTTTTTGCTACTGTCCTGGTTTTGAACAGTTTGCCTTCAACTGGACTTTTCACCAACTTAACGTGTGATTTTGCTCTGGAGGTCTACAAAGAAGTTGTAGAGCACTTAAAAATATTTCCAGAACTGTATCATACACCATAATTGGTTAAATCTACTCAGAGTTATGCTCTGTTAAAGTCTAGTAAGAATTCCTGCCAGAAACAGAGCACTCTGTTTTTGAAAAGTTTGATACCTAGTTATACTCTCATTTGAATCTTAGCTCAAAATAAGAGTTCAGTAGCTACTACTTGTTTCAAACTTCCATTTTTAGTTGAAAGTTATTTCATGAATCATTTCTTAATAGGGAAGAGATTATATGTTTAGTACGGTGTCGATGCACCGTAAGAAGCATGTCGGTACTACGTTGCCTCACCAAAAGAAAATCCTAAACCGGATTATACCGGCATATCCATTTTATCAGTGGCACTAAGACGGTCTCTCGCACACGTGTAATACACGGGATACGTACGTGGTTAGTACCTGCAGAAGATCACTCAATAGTGGTGCACTCAAAGGTTGTTTCATTTCAGGAAGTTCTATTATTGAAAGTAAATACAAACGTCTGTATCATTGTCATACGGCCGTCCTTGAGTTAAGTCACGTCTCAAGGTACGTGATCGTGTTTCAACACCACACGACGGGGAACACAAGTATGTCATGAACGGGTCGTTATGGTTGGGAATGGTATCAGCCCAACGGATACCACCTACTGCCCTGCAGGGTACGCCGATGGCAAGCGCTGCGTATGTCCTCCTGGGCTACTTCCAGACGAACACACTATCGCTTTACTGACCACACGATGGGGTCTCCACTTACTTGCATGCTAGGGATCAGCATTTCATATGGACTCAGGAACATGAAGAGTTCAAGAGTTTCATATTAACATCTCACACCAAGCTGTGAGATCTAGCCCTGAACCACTTTCCTCGTCAGGGGAGCTAACCGAAATTGAACCGCTTTCGGTAGCGTTCCTTACCAAGCTTACCTGAATGTAGGTGCTTCGTTACATAATCAAACTTCAGAATTATAACAAGTAGGTTAGTCATGCCACTTAAGTAACTATACTACTATAGTCCTTATGTGGGCCTAATACCGTTTCCTCACCGTATCCTAAGTTTTTGTCGTAATACGATCCTTATTCCGTGCGCTATTACCAATGCGGCTCTGATACCACGCTGAGAGGGCCCGACCCCGATCACGGGGCCGTGCCGCCTCGCCCGGGGATCGCATTGGGTGGTGCCATGTTATGCGGCACCGAACAGCACACATATAAGGAACACTGTATTACATAAATCAAAAGCAGAAGCTTACAATTGTTCTTTGTAATTAATTTACATAAAATAGCTACAGCGGAAGTCTATAATATCTCACGTCGAATATCTAGGAAGCACTCGAGAAGAGGTCCAGCCCGCGGGCTCCTCTCGCTAGCAACACGAAGACATGGCAGCGCGTAGGTTCTCCAAGTGTGACATGACTCGGGAGTTCCCGAGCCTCACCGGACAACCTTCTTTATAGCATCGATGTTTACCTGCAAAACCACTTATATAGCAAGAGTGAGCACAAAAGCTCAGGAAGACTTAACCGTCTCTCCTAAAACATGCAACTCTACATGAAAGTAACCTACGACTTAAACCTGTTATTTGCGAAAAGACTCCCCTACGAGTTCATCCTTAACTTTCAGATTTTTAGCCATAATAGTAGTGACCTTGCGCCCAGCAACATTGGAACTCCACAATCAAACAAGAAACGCTTCATTCCAATGTTACTTTTCCCAAGGTGAAAAATAACTTTAGTTTGCTCTATCTTTACTTCAAACATGGTTTTCATGCAATTTATAATTAGCATAAAGGCATTTATAACGTTTGCAAACTATTCCCACACAACTTGATTACTACGTCACAGCACAGTGAGCAAGCGGTACTCATAACCGCGAGGGACAGTGATTCGAATCAAACACTACCCGGATAACTCGACACATACGCCCTCCTACGAAGACCCAACTCTGGCATCCTTCATTATGTCGTATGTGGCAACCTTTCTCAGGCCACTAAACTGTACAACCGGTCGCGCCGTCTCGGGCTCATAGGTCTAACGATACGATGTGGTATGCCTCTACAATCTAGTGAACCTGGTACATCGGTTTTCTGGTTCCCATATATCAGTAAGCATCCGGTACACAACTCAATACTGGCTCCCAGGGCCACATAAGCTTCGGTCCTTGACCGACACAGGCAGAGCTACTCGACCAAGACCTCGTCTTGTCGCTGTCTAACCCCTCTGCCCGGTCTCATCTTTAGAAATGTAAACTTTAGTTTGCTCCCCTTCCCAACCACACTTATGATATTCTGAACTATAGCTCGCGAGTAGATTCCAACTACTCGTCTTCTACCGGATGCCCTAGTCTATTTAGCATGGCCTTATTCTACAGCGATGACACAATTCTACCCTTGACCTCAGGGTTCATGTTTGGTTTGCATGTTGAGTATAAAACATCCTTGACCTAATGCACATACAAACTTAGACCAATAGTAGTGAACAAAAGGAAAACTTAAAAAAAACAACTTAAATGCAAACCGGGGCTTGCCTTGGTTTTGCAGGTGACTAAAGTCAGTTTTGAGTTTAAATCAAATTTGGATAAAATTTACAAGTTCCTTTGACATTCATGTCAAAGCCCCTTGAAATTTGCTCAAAACTTGGCTCCCTCATAATTTGGACCTGAGGAATTCAAATAAGTCCTCTGATCTTTGAGTTGGCTATTGCAAATACAACTTCTCAAACAACAGTTTGAATTTCCTCTTTTGAAAATGCTCTTCTTCTTTTTGGAAGTGCACCTCTTAGTTCAAACTGAATTTCAAGTTTTATTGCACATGCCACGCTTTCATGAGTAACACAAAAGTTTTTGAAAGTCCCATTTCTTGTATTCAAACTCAACTTTATTCATAACCCAAGTTTTCTATTTTCAAGTTTTGGGACTTTTACACCTACTACATCGCTATCTCTTCTTTTATAATCTCGGGACGAGATTCTTTTAAGGGGGGAGGGATGTAAAAGCCCAAGAAAAGGGACTTGCAAAAACTTTTCATCACCTCACAACACCACAGTTTGTGTTGTGGATAGCTTGTGAAAAAATTGTGAAGAGCAAGTAACCTCCATCAAAAGGGTAGGGGTTCAAACTTTCTACACATGTGATAACACATGAGAGGTGATTCTAAAACCAACTTAGAGTCATTCACATGTTTGGACCCTAGTTGGATTAATACCAATGAGTTGAAGTACACAAGTGCAAGGGGAGGGTTTGAAAATCAGAATTTGAGCTAATGTCCAACTCAAAATTCAAATGAGGGGAGGACATAATAGTGATTCAGAACTGTTGTATTCAAACTCATGGTTGCAGCAGCTAACACAAGAATCAAAGTGCATATTTGGATTCCTTAGGTCCAAATTAGTGGGTAGGCAAAGTTTCAGTAATTTTTAAAATGGTTTGCTAACCATTTTTCCAGAAAGGATCCAAATGTGCAAAGAATTCAAATATACATTTGAATTTGGGGGAAATTTGCCCAACAATACAAATGTAGCTCAGTTTGAGACTCCAAACATTTGAATTCATCACTTGCCAAGTTTTGGGGATCTTTTGAGAGAAGGGGTACTGACCAGTGAGGCCCACATGTCATTGGGGAGGTTAAAAATGCACAAAGATCAATAGCCTTAGGGGTTAAGTCTTGCACTCGGAACAGAGCCGAGGTTCCACCGTGACTCACCGAGGGGCACCGAGCGACAGCTCCTGCTCCTCCCTCTCGCACTGGCGAGCTCCTCGTGGGGGGGGGGGGTCTTAACTCCCAGCTGTGCCCAGCTCGCCACAGCACCGAGACGATCCCCAGACACCGTCCTCTCGCACGACAGAACACCTAGGAGCATCCGCCGTGATCAAGTCGCTCGGGAGCGATTTCCTCTTGCGTGCAAACATTGGAAACCCAGCAAACCAACACCCCCAGACCTCCCACGACCTCCCCGCACAAGTTCCAGTCGAGCTGAGCCACCACAACCCGAGCAAACGGCGTTCTTCGTGGCGGCCAGGAAGAACCGAGCAAAGGTGCTCCCGTGGGCAGCTCGGCAGAGGGCTTGTCACGACCAAGAAGGAGCGGTTTTGGACGCGCCAAGGCTCAACACTGCTCAACCCCAAAGCCTAGACCCAGTGACCGATCATCGCCGGTGAATTTCGCAAAACACTTCCGGCCGGTGCAGAACCACCTTCCGGTAAGAAACGCGCAAATTCCCGACGTATACTTGCTTAGAGCACGTCATACTGCACTCACAGGAGCTAGACTTGACAGCGCCCAAGTTTGCTTTGCAACCCTAGCTTAAGTTTAGCGGTAGCCGGCGTATTTCCCGGATTTCCGACCGCGGGTATGGCGGGAAGGATCGGGCTCACGGTGACGGCTAGGTTAGAGCTCTCACCGAGCCTTTGCATAGCCCTGTCGACCTTCCCTGGGATCCCCTGGTTCTGAAGAGCCCTTCCACTGAGGTTTTGGCGGGCTATGTTGGCCGGGGGACATAGCCGAAGTGACCCCGAGCCGCTGCACCGTCGCCCGCTAGGTTAGGGCCACCGCCAGCCGGAGAAGTTAATGCCATCATGTTCAGCGCACGAAATTAGGCCCAGGCGGCGAGTTTCTGGCCAAGAGGCGGCCGGGAAGCCAGGTCCGGCGAGCTTCAGAGAGGTGCCGGCGAGAGGGCGGCGCGGGAAAAGGGGCTGCCGCGAGGAAGAAGACAAGCCGGCCAGGCCCGCTCGTCAGTCGCTCAACACACAGTATGGGGATTTTCTGTTGCACCGGATCATCTGCGACAACGCGGAGAACAGTCCTGTGGCCCCGTGTGGTGTAGCCGAGGTGGTGACACGTGGGGGCCGGGCCCGCTGTCAGGGATTTGAACTTTTCCCGGTTAATTCAAATTCCAGAATTTCCCCAAACTTTAGAACCACATAACTTTCGCTAGGAAGCTCCAAATTTAGTGATTCAAATTGGGTTGGATTCATCTTGCATACCTATATCCAAATACGCAACCCAATTTATATGAAACCCATTATTTAATTCTGGAAAATTCTTTAAAGCTTTTCAGAAAAAGAATTTTAGAGGGAGTTTGGTTCATCCAAAAATCCTCAAATTTTGCCAGAATATTCTTTAGGATGTTAGTGAACCACTGTAAATGTGTCAGACCATTTGGAGTTGAATTGATCAGGGCAAATCAGATTTGAAAGTGCTGTGTTCAATTGAATACAGAAACATTTTCAGAGAATTTCCAAAACTTGGAAATTCAGTTCTGGACAAACCCTAGCTCCAAAAATGGTAGGAAAATTCATGCTAACTCTACGAGCTATAATTGAAATTGTAGTTCACTAAGTTTGGCATGAACAGGGGTGTTATCTCAGAATTAATTCTTCTTTGCTTATTTGCTAAGAAAATTATTCTGAACAAACCACTCAATGAAAAGTTCTAATCTTTGGTCCAGAGGGTTTTCTTGTGACAAGGAACTCACACAAAAATTCTCAGCTCCATCGGGGCTCTGGATCACCCCTGTTCTGTTTAACCCCTTGAGGGGATCAATATGGAAGAGGGGGAAAACCACTTAGCACTTAACCATGTGCTTAAGTCCAAACCCAAACCACTAACCCCAGATTCATTTTAAATTCTTAAACAGAGTTCCAGTTGTTAAAAACTTGTTATTAGAACATGTAGCAGAAACATTACAATAAACTCATGTGCATATTCATTAACATGTAGTATTTTATTAACGTGTAGTCGCTGAAGGCGAGGAGGCTCCGGATATACTCGACTTCCTCCTTCCGGAAGAAGAACTAACCCCTGAACAGCAGCAACAAGGCAAGCCCCGGTTTGCATTAACCCTTTTTATAAGTTCTACTTTGTTTATATGTGTCGTATGAAGTATGAATGTGCATTAGGTATAGGATGGATGGAACCCCACTTGCATAACCAAAAAGTTTCCAATAAGAGTGAGGGTAGTGTCTAAGACCTCGAATAGACAGGCTATGCTTAATGATTCATAGGACTTCGGTACAAGTCAAGTAGTTGGAAATCTGAACCGATGTAACCTAAACCTCTGGGCGTCGAGGCATAACGCACCGATTTATAGGTGTAGGCTGAGGGCAGCAAGGTGGAAATCTGTTAACGGGCATAGAGAGATGCTCCGTGTAGGGAACCTCCTGCTCGTTTCGGTGGGACCGGTTTGACGTTTGGGCTGTTGGGTAAAAGGTTGTCCCGTATGGCATCGAGTGAGCGTGCTGTGCAGCTCCACGGGTGGGCGTACGTGACATGATCTTTGGGTTTCCCTGCAGGTGTATATCGAGTCGATTCGCCGTCCCTCGCGGTGAAGAGTACCACTTGGTCACTGAGTCGTGACGTAGGCTAATGTATGCAATATGATGATTCAATATTGCTGATTGATATAAATGTATTGCTACATGTGTGCCACCAAATATTGCTTACTAAATTTCAGATTCCTGAACTGTTAACTTGTTGCTAAAAGATGAATTAAGGGTGAACTTGTAGGCGTGTCCATTTGCTGCAATGTTACTATTCCATGTTCATTATACACCTCATGTAGAGTTTCATGCCTTGGTGAGTTGGTTAAGTCTTATTGAGCCATCGTGCTCACGGTTGCTGCTTAAGTGTTTTTCAGGTGGGGAGCCACCCACGACTCGGAGTACGAGTCTACCGGCGAGGGTTACCCTCCGTCGGGGACCACGGCTGAGTGGGAGCCGTACACGCCGCGCTGAGCTGAGGAGTGCAGCTAGTGTGGGTTGGCCTAGGGCTGGGCAACCGACTTTTGCTAGATAGGCGGGCGTGAGTTGTATAGAGTAGACTTCCGCTGTGTAACATCAACAATAGTTTGTACTAAAGTTTGTACCTGTTTGTACAGTTCAGTTGTTTTCCCATGTAATATATTGTGTTCATATGACATGTGCTGTTGGTGGAGTTGGAACATACCCGCAAGGATTGGTTCACCCTCCGGCACGTCCTCTATGGCAAGTTGGTGGACGGTGCCGGGCCTAGGGTTTTCCCGCCGCGCATTAGTGGGGTTCCGGGGCTGATTCCTCCCTGGGAGTTATGGTGCAACTCCGCCGCCTTGCCTCTCAAGACAATTGTTGGCGAAGTATCCTGGACGACCACATTTGTAGCATGTGTCTGCTGATGGTCCAGTGTTCGGGGGATGAAAGCCCGGCATGCGCTGCTGAGGTGCATACGCACGCGGCATTGTCCGCTGCTGTTGTTGCTGCGGAGGTGGTACTGGCAGCGCCGGCCTGAATGCCGGTGGAGAATATGGCCGACTGCGGAATGGCATCGACCTCTGTGGTGGCTGCCAGCGTGGACCCGATGGTGGGCGATTCGCCATCCGGTATTTTTGAGAAGGATCACCTCCTTCTCCGCTGCTTTGCGGCGCGCTTCGCTTCCTTTCCGCCAGCCGCTAACTCCTTGCCGGAGTCCTCCTGAACAATCGCAGCATCAATTATATCGTTGAGGCTGCCGCGATTGAACATTGCCAGCTTGTCTTTCAGGAGCGGGATAAGCCCCTGGTAGAAATGATCCCGCCACTTCTCGTCGGTATCAGCGTGATATGAAGCGTAGAGCGCAAGATCATTGAATGCCCTGGAGTATTTCAGCGCATTCTGGCTCCCTTGCTGCAGGCGTAAGAACTCCTGCATCTTCCTCTTCATGAGACCCGGCGGTATGTGATAGGCCCTGAAGGCCGTCTGGAATTCCGCCCAGGTCATAACTCGCTCAGTGGGCTGTGAAGCACAGTAGTTCGCCCACCACGTGCTCGCGGATCCCTGGAGCTGTTGGACCGTGAACTGGGTCTTGCGCTGCTCACTCACTTGGAGCAGCCCGAATTTCATCTCCATCGTGCGGAGCCAGTTGTCCGCATCGAGGGGTTCATCCGCCCTTGAGAATACCGGGGGATGAGTAGCCAGAAAGTCGGAGTAGGAGCTTTGTTGGCGCTACTCACGATCTTGACGTCTCTCTGGTCGAGACCGCAATGAGGGTTTGCAGCAACTCCGTGTGCTGCTGATGAGAGCCCGCCATCGCTGCCACAATGTCAGCCAAAGTAACAGTTGGCGGTGGCGGTTGTTGTTGTTGCTGCTGCTGCTGTTGCTGTCCCGAGGAGTCCTCGGGAGGTTTCCCCCCCCTGACTGGAACCCCCAACGTCCGGGTTGGCACGAGTACGAGTCATTCTGAAATTCAAAACAGCAGCGATCAGCGCATGTCATACTTGAAATCCCATATGAAACAGTAGGTATTGAAGTGACGCATGAATAATTTGCACAACATTCACATATATTGATAAAGCATAAACTTTATACAAGATACATTAATCTCGGGTCTCCGAGAAGTCATGCTCATGTAGTCACTACCTATACATGCACTACTTGTAAAATCCCCAAAAGTGGTAGCAAGAAAATTCAACTCATATACATTTATGAAAAATGAGGGGAATTAAAACTTTGAATTATAATAAGTATGAGTTCAAAGTGAGGGTTTAGACTTCCCAAAACTTCCAAACATGGAGATCTAAATGCACAACTTGGATCTTCATAGGCCAAATATTCAACCTTCCAAATTTCAGCTCATTTGGAGGAGTTTTAATATTTGTTTGGGATTAAAAGGAGAAGCCCTCTAATCTGAATTTCAAATTCAGTTTCAAATTCCAATTCCCTCAATTTGAAAATTTGGTTTCACAAATGTGTTCTCCACCTTTGAATGAGCAGCCATGCCAAAAATTGGAAATTTTGGAACTGGTTGGCTATATTTTTGAGGCAATACAATGTGGAGAATTCAAACTCATTTTTCAAATTCAAATGATCAAACCACATCCAAATTTCACACCAGAATTCAAACCATTTGAATTCAGCAAATTCAACTATGACTTTGGGTTGAAGTCAAGTCTTTAATGTTGAGTTGCTGGGGTAAAATATCAGAGAAAATTGGATAAGAATTAGAAAGAGTGGGGCCCTACTGTCAGCCAGACACAGCAAATGAACCGACCCCGTTTTCATCCGGCTGTTCACCGCGCGCCACCGATCGACGGCTGCCTCCACCGAGCTGCTTCCTCGCTGCCCCCAAGGTCAAGTCGGTGCGCGTGGGCGATCAGGGCTGCAGCGCACTTCTATTTCTCCTCTCTGCCGTCATCCGTAGCCTCCTCATTTTCTCTGCCCGAGCGCCGACCAGGACCGTGAGCTACCTCGCCACTCGGTTCCTTCCGATCAACCAGCGCCCTCCGAGCTCGGATGATCGAGCCGCAAACAGCAAAAAGAAGCGCAAGAGAGTGCTTCAGCCTCCACCTTTCCTTTCCCTAAGCTTCCTAGCTCGTGCTACGCGCAAACCAGAGATTGGCGCCGGCGATCGGAGGTACTCGGCGGAACACCGTTCGGTTCACCGTGGACAGCGCGCTACAGCCAGCTTCACCGCCCCTTCCCTGCACAAGAAAGGTGCGTTGTTGTCTGTAGATCGTGTTACCGAAAGCCTCAGGATGATTGATCAACCGAGTAGTGAGAATTTGGGGTTTTACCAAACCCTAGTTCATAGCAACACTTCTCGGTCTACAATCAAATTCTTCGTGCTGCGATAGCTAGAGCTCATCCGAGTCTAGGAGAAGCTTTGTTAGATCCCTGCGATCCTTCTCGCTCAAACGGCGCCGGAAGTGGGTTCCAGCGAGAGCGAGCTATGGGTCGATGTTGTCCATGGGACACTAGTGATTTTGGAGCCAATCCTAGCCCGAAAGACCCACTGTTGAGGGAGAGCGAGGTCGCCGAAGTAAGGTTCGACATGGTCGCTGGTGCAAGCACCTTTCCAGCCGTTGTCATCGGCTCCCGACCCCACCATCGTGTTCAGCACGGTGTAGAACTCACAGGCGGCGAGTTTGACGAAGTTTGGACCACAGGAACCCCATCCCGGCGAGTCTCGCCGGCGTGCGCCGCCGCGGGAGGCGCGGGCAGCGCGAGGAAGACGAGGGAGGGCCGGGTCCCACCGGTCAGCATCTGTATACGCGCGGGGATCGGCTTGTGGCGCCGGATGCAGTGCGGCTGTGCGGGAATAACCCCGTAGCCCCCGGTGTTGCTAAAATCTGACTGGTCCAAATTAAAACAGTTGGCCCAGCCCAATTATTTGAAGTTTCTATTAGAGAAATAATTCCAGGAATTAGCTGATCTTTACAAGCCCATAACTTTGTGTAGAAAACTCCAAAAAGAGTGAGACCAATTTTGTTGAATTCCCCATGAGGAATTCTTCACAGAGAAACAAATTTTTGGCTATGAAAATGCCCAGGAATTTCTGTAGAACTGTTTTTAGTAAATCTTTTAGGGATTTATTACAGGAGCAATTCTTTATCAAATATTCTCAAATTTGAGCAGCAAATTCTCTTCATAGATACTGATCTCCAGTAAAAAATTGGGCTTCATTGGAGTTCATTTGCGAGGTCAAATTACCTTCCCATGTTCAGCTTTTATTTGGAAAATTCAATTTGAACAGAAAACTTTTCAGAACTCCTATCCAACTTCGAAAATTCATATCTCTCTGATGATAGCTCCAAAAATGGTGAAACAAATTTTGTTAGAACCATGGAGACTTACCCGAATCAGATCTTCCATTTCTAGCTATGTCAAAGCTGCTGATTTGGGCTCACAATTCAGAGAAGCATTGTACTTGTAGGAATTTTAAAGACTACATTATGCAATGACATGTCTCCATCATCCTTAGAGGATCTAGTATCCACTGTAAAATTCCTAAAGCCAATTAAGGATCCTAAATAGCAATAGCTATGAATAGTAGTTCAATTCTTATAAAGCCTTAATACTTATACATGTATTTTATTACATTTCATAATAGTGACCGAAGTTGAGGACGCACCGGAGCCGTTGGACGTCCTCCCACCAGAAGCTCACTTCTCTGACTCGCAACCAGGCAAGCCCCAGTTTGCACTTAAGTACCTTTTATAAAGATTTTTATTTGTATCATTTATGTCTAGGGTGAATGTTTGCATTAGAGTTAGGGTGATTGAAACCCCACTTGCATAGCCTCTTTAAATCCTATAAAGGGTTGGGTAGTTTACAAACTCGACGAGTAGAGAATGCCATGCTAATGTATAGGATCTCGGTAGAAGTCGAGTGGCTAGAAGCTACTTGCGAGATAGTACTTATCACCGGAAAGGAAAGAGGTAGATAATGGCTTGAGTTGTATGAAAATGAGACCCAGCAGGGGGGATAGGATGCAGTGAGCAGAGGTCTCACGTGCGTAACCCTGTTGGTGTCGGTTGAGGACCGTCCGTGTGCGGCCCTGCTGGACAAGTATCGAACAGTACCGGATGCATACTGGCATATGGGAACCAGGAAACCAATGTAATTGGTTAACCTGGGTGTCGAGGCTTACCCAACCGTAAATAGGAGTGGTTGAGGGTAGCAAGATGTAAATCTGCCGGTGGGCACAGTCACGCTCCACGCGGGGACCTCCTACCCGTTACAGATGGACCGGTTCGGCATTTGGGTTGCCTTTGAAAGGTTGTTGCATACAACAGAGTAGGAAGGGGTGTGGAATCACGCTTCTGAAAGTGGGTGTATGCAACGTGTTATCCGGGTGTGTCTTGATTGCAATCACCGTCCCTCGCGGTTATTTGAGTACCCGCTTCTTCACTGCGCTGTGACGTAGTAAGAAGTGAAATAAGCCAACTGAAAATGCTGTATTGATCTTAATGTCCTGAATACCTTGATTGCTGTAGATATAGAGCTAATTAAGTTTATATTCCACTTTTGGCATCTCCACATCAGGGGAAAGCGTTTCTTGTTTGATTGTGGACTTCCGATGTGAGGGCTGCCTAAGGCACATGAACCTGCTGCTATAAAACTGAAAGTATGGATCAACTTATAGGTGTGTCTTTATTGCAAATTCCTTTTCCCATCTTACATATCTTTGCACGTAGAGTTCCATGCCTAGGGTTGACGGTTACGACTTGCTGAGCCTTCGTGCTCACGGTTGCAATATTTGAGCTGTGTGCAGGTGAGAGTTATGAGGAAGGTTCCGAGGACGAGGCGATGCCCCCGTCGGGGTACACGGCCGAGTTGGAGCCCTTCACGCCATCGTGATCTCCGGTTCCATGCTGCTAGTGTGTAGCGTCCCCGGGCTGGACGGCTGCACTTTTGCATAGTTATGATGAGAAGCTACTAATGTACATTACTTCCGCTGTATAGTTATATTTTGTAAAATACTTCCGCTGTTTTATATCAAATAAAAGTTTGTATGTTGTTCTTTATTCTTTTCGTGTGTGCTGTTGGGTGCCGCATCGCACGGCACCACCGTATGCGATCCTGGAGTGGGTGAACCACGGGGTGGTCCCCACACTACTGTCTACACGACATGTCACCGATTACAAAAGTTTGGGTTACATCGCCCAGCTGCCCTACTTGGCAACGGTAATCTCCTACTCGGAGTAGAATTCGACCTCTTGACGGTCTTCCTCCTCCGGTACCTCTGCTGGTGGCTCTGGGTCTACAACCTCCTCTTCCGGCTCGGGTTCTCCCATTGCCGGAAGACCCAAAACCACAGGTACAGCACCAACCACCGGTATGCCTATTACCGGAGGTACGAGGTCCTGCAACGTGTGCACCTCGTCCATGGATTGGTTGTAGTCCTCTTCCCAGCCTTGCCCCTCCTCAATAGCGTCGTCCCGCTCTTGAGTAAGGACCTCGTTCTGCTGGGTCAGAGCCTGCACCTGTTGTTGCAAGGCCGCGATGTCGACACGGCTTTTCTTCTTCGCCTTCTTCAGACGATGCAACTTATTATATTGTTCATTCAGTCGCTTAATTGTCGGAAGGAGAACATTGCGGAGTGCGCTGTGAGCACGCTCGAAATGATCTCCACGGCTGTTGCTCTCCTTGAGCTTCATGGCGAGACATTCCGTATGAGCAGCTTGGCTGTCCATCATGGACTTTCCTGCCCTTATCTGGAGGCTGAGGTTTGCCTCCGCAGGGTTGTAGCTTGGGCAACCCGGATCTGTTGCCTCCATGTACTTCCCTTCCCACACATGATTAGCCCGTCCCTCCACCGGAACGAGCACGTATGGAGTGCCCTCCATAGCTCTCACATATAGCTGGCAGAAACGCGACATGGTGTCACGGGCTGCCACTTGCCACATTTCCTCCGGTTGTCTACCTCTCACCGTAACGGTGAACGGCGCCCAACTGGGTGGCATAGGTCCTGCAGGAACTTCGACATGAATCATCCATGTTTTGTTCCCCTCCTCGCCTTCTTCTTTGGCGAAGTACTGCGGCATCTTGTTGTATCCGAAATATTGAAGCAGTTGCCTGAAGGCTTCCGGATAGCCGCTGTAGTGAGAACAGTGAGATTCCACCCACCCGTTCTCCAACTGTCTATTCGCTGTCATCTGTAGAAACATATTTGAGAAATGTAAAATATTTATTTGAACAGTAAACCATTGAGTTATAACATAGTTGATCTGCTGTCCAATATGACAGCCCTGACCAGTTTCCATTTCAACCTGATTTAGACCATGCTAAATGCAAAACCAATTCTGGAGCTCAACATCAAAGTTAAAGATAACTTCAATAGATTTCCATAAAGTATTTGCTTGGCCTAAGATCTGTCCTGGTTAAAAAGTTATGAGATGTCAAAGTTAACATAATTTCTGGAGAAAATTGGACAGCACCTCCCTGCTTTAGGTACTGACTTGATCCAAGAATTCCAGTTAATTCTACTCCCAATCTGACAAAACTTTATGTTACAAAGTTGTAACCCATATCATGAACTTTTCAGAACTACCTCATATTTATTTTTGGATTTTTATGCAGGAAGTTATGCTCAATTTACAGAGAGTTACAGAGAGTGTTTGCTCTGCCCTGTTTTCTGGACAGTTTCAACTCTACTGCATTCTTCGCTTGGTTAGGGGATGAAACATCTCTGGACATCAACAGAACAGTTGTAAAGCTCTTCCAAAGATTTCCAGAAATGTATCATATGACCACAACCTCGAAAGAACTCAACCTATAACTTCTGATTAACTTCAGCCTTATTTCAGCTGAAACCAGGGGACTCTGTCTTTACTATCCTATAAGTTGAAAACTTGTTAACTTTGAATATCCTGCTTAAGGGAAGGAGTTACATCACAATTTTAGTGCTCTAGATTGAAACTTCTCAGTTTTACAATGAAGTTGCTCATTTAGTTGGGTGTGACGTCGATGCGTCACCAGATCATGTCGGTACTATGTCCTCACAAAGAAAAACCTATACCGGACTTAGCCGGCTTCGTTAGTTCAGTGGCACTAATCGTCACTCACACACGGATGCTACACGTCTACCGTTTAGTGGTTAGACTACCTGCAGATAACTCATACAATCATCAAACTCGGCTGCACACCGAGCCCGGTATCCATACAGTTCGTACACCCGGCCGTCATCACTCGCCCGGATGTTCTCAAGCCAAACACGCCTTGAGCTACGTGTTCACGTTACTGACCACGTGACGGGGTCTCCCAAATTGCCCAAAGCATGCCAGGGACATACGTCGCTCGAATACCCCAAACGGTACGAAGAGTCGTAGAGGATATTAAAGCGGGTCGGGTTACCTGCCACCCGTGGGGCTCCGCCCTTCAGCTTGTGCGCACTGGTGGACAGCACTTACGTGCACCTCCCAAGACATAAAGCGTCCTGAGATGCACGATTTTCCGACAAAAGAAAATAGGTCAGTATGCCACTTTCTATACATTAATAACATCCTTATATGGGCTACTTACTCGTTCCTCACCGAATTTTTGAAAAAGATGACCCTTGTATTGCGTTAAACCTCAAGCGAGCTCTGATACCATGCTGACATGACCCTCCGGTCTTGTCGAGCCAGGATCACGCTGAGGGGTGCTGCGTTGCACAGCACCGGATAATGCACGTCAAAGATACAAAGCGGAAGCAAAGTTTTATTACGTAAACCAGTTTATGAACATTTTTACAACAAAATAGTCCAGTCCACACTGACGGGCGTAGACAATGCATCGAGTTCATGTTCCGCCCGTGAACGTGTCCCCGCTAGCATGCACACACACTAACACGGCGGCGTGCACAACTCCCTCTCGACGAGGTTCCCCTCCTGCGGTTCCGTCTCCTCCTCAGGAGTCCCTTCCTCATAAACCCCTGCAAAAGCTTCAAACACAAGCAGTGAGCACGATGGCTCAGCAAGTCTGACCCGTCTCCCCTATACATGAAACTTCTACATGAATGGTTTTTGGGTACATGAGGTAAAATAAGTTGCAAAGGACTCGCCAAATTAGTTGAACCTTACTTTCAAGTTTTAGCAGCAGGTTGTGGAGAACCTTACGCTAAGGCACATGAGAGAGCCGTAATCAAACAAGAAACACATTTCTCTCATGTACTTTGCCCAAAGTTGAGAAGAACTTTATTAGCTCTAAAACTACAACAAGACATTAACAAGCAAAGTATGTCTTTCAAGTCAGCAAACTTTTAACATGTATCTAGCCTGTTCTTTCTATGTCATGCTACAGTGAACAAGTGGTACTCACTGACCATGAGGGATGGCGATTATAATCGATTTACACCTGCAGAGTTACCTGAATAACCCGTCACGTACGCCCGTACTCGATGTTGCCTACAGCAACCATCACAGACGTCGTACACAACCACCTTTCACCCGTTAGCCAAATATTGAACCGGTCCTATCGTCCCGAGCAAGAGGGGTCTCTGCCCGCGCATCTGCAGTGCCGCCAGCCGATTTACACCTCGAGCTCTCGACCTTCCATCTGAACGACAGGCAATGCCTCAATACCAAGCTACCCGAGTTACATCGGTTTCCCGGTTCCCATATAGCCGGTAGGTCGTCGGTACTGTTGTAGCTTGTTCAACAGGCCCACACACGGCTCGGTCCTCAGTCGACACAAGAGAAGCTATAGCACCCAGGCCCCAACATCCTGCTGCCCTTACTCTCCGCTCGGTCTCATTTTTCTTGCCATGTGTTTCATTTGCTATATCTACCCGAGCAATGTGCCTCTAGCCTATCCTCGCGAGTAGTTCCAACTACTCGACTTGTACTGAATCCTACACTATCTTAGCATTGCAGTAGCTAAACAGGGTTTTCAATCCTAATCACAACCCATGGTTTTCTTGGCTATGCATTTGGGTTTCAAACAAGACTCTAATGCAAGAAGTAAGTGGTACTCAAAGTAAGTTCTCAAAATAATAAAAATTGGTAAAACGGTTAATGCAAACTGTGGCTTGCCTTGCTGCTCTTGGTCGTAGTCTAGCTGATCCTATGAAGTGACAAAGTCTAAGACTTCGTGTTCCTCCTCAACCTTAGCGACTACATATGATAAATATAAACATGTGTCAATTTAGATGACTTTGAATTGAAGTAAAATTTTGTGAAGACTATAAGTCTTACTAGACAGACCCAATGACTCTGAAATTTTTACTGTGGTTCGGATACGACCTAAACAGAGACTTGGCTAAGTTTCATTTGCAGCAAAGCTCATTTGAGCCCTCCACAAATAATTATGTACTTGACCTTAATTGGAGCTCCTAGGGTGTTCTAGGGATTTTCATGGAGCAAGCCATGACTTTCTGAAAACTAGATTTTCATAGGGTTCTAATGGAGTTGGTTTCACTTAGTTTGAAGGTTCCTAACTAAAGATATGAGCTAAACAATTTCAGAGAAATTCTGAAAATGTTTCTGGACATTTTCTATTTTCTCTGGAACAGTTTTATTAATCACACCATTAGGAGGATCAAATGAGCACAAATGGATTCAAAATTTTTATGGTAGCTCAGAGACATTTTGGTGAACATATCAGCAAAATTTCGGAATTTTCCTCCAAAGGGTTCTCAAATTAAAATTCTAAACAGTTTAAATTTTGAAGAATTAATTCTGGAGAACTAAGGATTTTCATGTAGTGAAATTTCATTTTCTGGAACGTACTCATAGAGCTGAATCCAAAAAAATTTGGTTCACTCGATTTGGAGTTTCCTAGCCAAAGTTATGTGGGTTTGAAGTTTGACTAAATCTAAAAATCGGGAAAAAGTTTAAACTGCTGCGCGTGGGACAAGGGCTACGTGTCAACTTCTCAGCGGTCGACACACGGGGCTACGGAATTCTTCGTGCGCAGCCGCACCCGATCCGGTGCCACAGCAGATCCCGGTTTTAAAATATCAGCCGCTGACGCGTGGGACCGGGGGCTTCGTCTACCACCGGCCTTCCACGCTCGGCCGCCGCGACCCCTCGCCGGAGAGCTTGCCGGTGGCCTCTGTGGTGCGCCAAACTCTATGATTTTGGCCGCCTCTGCCTAAATCCATCCGGGAAACACGATGCTGGGCTCAGCTCGTCATGAAAATCACCGGCACATAGTCGATGACGAGCGACGGCTTCAGAAGAACTTCGGCCGTGTCGGCCGGCCTTCCTAGCACCCCCAAACAATCGAGCAAAAGGCCAGAGAGCATCAGTGGACCCTAGGAAAGACCAACATAAGCTCTAAGCAGCTCGGGAGAGGTCCTAAGTAAACTCTCACCATGCGCCCGATGTTTCCCTCATAAGCCGCCGTTGGCAATCTCGGAAATACACCATGTACAGGGTTTCTCATGCTAAGTGTTGTGAAGCTAACTTGTGCGCCACTAAGTCTAGATCGTGTACGAACAGTTTGAGAGTCTCTAAACAATTATGGGGTGAGAATTTGGTGGATCCGCCCCGAAGGTCGGTCTGCTCCGAGTGAAAGGGAAAACTTAAATTCGTCGCCGGTGATCAAACACTCGGGCTGTGGTTCGGGGGTGAGCAGCACCAGTCTCTAGCTCGTCCGGAGACGCCTTAACTTGGGCGTAACACCCTCCCGTTTGGGCTGTCCACGGGAGCCCGAGGTGCGGCGGACTTAGGTCACCGGAAAGAACGCTCGGTATGGTCGAGATCATCCGACTTGAGCTAATTTTCAGCAACGGGGAAGGAGAAGGAGATCCTCTCGTACCGTTTTGCAGCTTGGAGGGAGTGGAGAGGCAGTGATCATGGGATTTTCCGATCAACCGAGAGAGCGGCAGCAAGAGCTGCGTTTGTTGCGCGAGGGAGCAGAGAAGCGAGCGGTTCTGCCTCCAACCAGGTCGGCTGCGGAGATAATGTAACACCCCAAAATCCTGTTAAGAGGGGAATTTAAAAATTTTTGGACGTATTGCATGTGTTGCAAAAATTCAAATTCAAACTGGAATTCAAATTAAACTCAAAACAGAAATGAAAAAGAAAAAGAAAAAGAAAAAAATAAACCTTCCCGGCCAGTGGGCCGAAACCCACCAGCCGGCCGACCCAACCCCTGCGCCAGCCCGCAGCCGCGCGCTTGCGCCCCCTCTCGCAGACAGGCGGGACCCACCTGTCATCCCCGAGCTCCCGCTCATCCGAACCCGGGACTGTTTCCCCGCGCGCGCGCGATCTTAACCGACCGGATTTCCGCCCGAATTCTGGTTCCAGAGGACTCCAACTCGATCTAAACTAACACGCCGCCCTCCCCCGTCTATAAAAACCCCGGCATCGTCCCGTTTTTCCCCACGATCCGCCGTTTTTCTCTAAGGTGAGAAGCCGAGCTTCTCCGGCGAATTCTGCTCGATCTTCGCTCGGGAATTCTGATCTAACTCGCTGGTCTTGATCCACCGCCTCCGGGGAACCTCGCAGGTGCAGAAAACTCGGTGGTTTGCAGTTCAAACACAGCGTCGACGAGCCTCGCCGTGAATTCACCTCGGACCTCATCGCCGATCGCTTTCCAGGACCTCCGAGCTCAAGAAAACCCCCGAGGTGAGATCCCCGACCTCCCCTCCACCGATCTATGCCATAAAATCACAGTTTTAGGGAGAATTTACGAAGATCCGAAACTCTCCGGCGAGATCGCCGCCTCCCGCCGCCGTGCGCTGCCGGGCAGCGCCGCCCGCGCTCGATCAGAGCGACGTGGCCGCTTGTGGGGTGAATTTTAGACCCCTGGAAATTCCTAAAATAATATAATAGACCCTGTAGTGGGGTGAATTTACCCTTTTAACCCTATGTGATATTAAATTTAGGAATTTGACTATGTGTTTAGTATTTAAAATTTAAAAGATGGGACAAACACATTGCAAATTCAAATTAAAAACTTTCCTCGTACTTGGAAAACTTTGGAGTGAGATAAAAATAAATTTTTAGCTGAAATGAATCTGTTTAATTGATTATTCACATTTATTAGTTATAGGGACATATTTTTAAGTAGAGAATAATTCTGAAAATTAGTAAAATAAATGTAAAATAGTTCACATCAGAGGAGAAGTTCAAAATATATTATTATATATTTTAGACCCAAAACCTATTCTGTTTAGATGAGGTGTCTTAGTATTTTTATAATAAAGTTCACATTTAGGCGTAGGAAATAAATCTGAAAATATAGCAAACTAGGTATGAATAACTAGAAAATGATAAATGATGTTTCCAAAATCCAAAGAATTCAGTTTAGGGTTGGTAGAAGGTCTGAAGACACATATGGAGTAGGAAAATACCTTTCATGAATACTTGGTAGCTAAAAGGTGTAGTAATTGAATATAAGGAATTTATTTAAATTGGAAACTCATATATAGTATGCAAACATAAATGTGAATACAAAAGTAGAAATCATATGCACATGTTTAAAAGTGCATGAAAGCCCAAAATCAACACACATAGAGTAACCACAACACATGGAAATGTGAATGGCTTTCATAAATGTGAATGTGTGGTTTGTATGAAGTGGAAATGTGAACTATGTCTTATGGATTGTTGTTTTCTTTTGCTATGTGCGATGGTATGAGTAGAACCTGCTCCAGAGCAAGTTCTTCCTTTCCAAGATCAGGACTACCCATTCCCAGAGCAGCAGGAAGAAGGCAAGTGTCCTTGACCACTTTGATCCTATGCTAGGATATGTAGATAGAAATATTTGCATTGTCAAATGAAATGTGAAACCCATGCTAGGAAGTTTCCCTAGAATTGCATTATTTTGTTTCCTTGTAGCTTGGGTTGGGATTTATTCTATCATGACATTTATTTACATGCTTATGCTTAGCCATGCTTAGAATGGGATATTTGGGATATGAGATCATCAGTTTATTTTACCATACTCTTGAATGAGATATTGTGAGTTATGTAGAGGTAGGGATCAAGGCAAGTTGGATGTTTTGGTTGGTGCTGGGTGCACGAGACTCGGGTTTGTGTTTAGTACTTGCCTGGATCCTAAGGACCGGTTCATGGAGCATGTAACCTGGCTTTGCCGTGCCAATCACATGCTGAGATGGGGCAGCTTGGCCAATTAATTAGGTGTATCACCGGCGTAGTATGGGTGTGTTGGATGGTGCGGGGAATAGGTGTCAGCTGGACTACCATATGAACCGCAAGGCTCAAGAGGGGGCCACTGCAGCGGGGTTGGAGCCTCTTGTATGCTGTTAGGGGTGAAACCTCAGTGGGCCCACGCTCGTCGGGAATCCCTATGTAAAGGCTTCGTAGTGATCTCCTAGCTACACACCTGGGAAGTGTGAACGTGGTTCGGAGCCACTGGCATAATGGAGGTTCTTTTAGTCCACCCGGCAACGGGGGATGAAATCACTACATGTGGGTACAGTGGTGCAAACTCTGCAGAGTCAAAACTGTCATGACAGCCGTTCTCACGGTCAAGAGCGGCTTGGACTTATTCATGATTAGAGTATGATGACCTTGGAGGTTGTAGATGTTAAGCGGGAAGCTTGACATTGGAAATGATATTATGGTTATTTGATTATGATGATGGGTTGGGAGATTGGGACCATTTCACCTACGTAGTAATGTAGGTGCTTAATAAGCTAAGGTGATAGGTATTAATTGCGTAGTGCTTTAACCATGAGTTCAACCTCTCCTTGTTCTAGCCATGCATGACATAACTTTCCCACACTTGCTGAGTACCATCGGTACTCAACCTTGCATATTTGTTGGTTTATATTGCTGCTCATGTCAAGATAATGAGGTGGTGTATAATGATCAAGACTTTGGACCCGAAGAAGGTTTCTAGGTTCATGGAGTCCCCCGGGCAACACCTGTGACGGAGCCCACGAGAATAAATATTCCGCTGCCATTTTATGAACTTATTATTGTCCATCGAGACATATGCTATGTAAGACTTATTTATATTCGACGCCTGGCTTGTAATAAATGATGCTTCACTATTTGTCATCACATGTATGAGAAAATGATCCTGGCATACATGTAATATTCACTTGGTTGTTCTTCGGAAAAACCGGGTGTGACAGATAAGAAGGCCGCGAGGCGGTTCAGCGGCTCGGGGCGGCAAGCAGCTGCTGTCCCGGTCGATCTTTCGCCATTGCGGCTGCTGGATCGCACGCGAGTAACCGAGCTCGGGCTTCAGTCGGTTGAATTTGCTGCTGAGGCTGACGTGTGGGTCCCACCCAGGTTTTAACCTCTGAAATTAAATTTTTAACCCTGGTCATTTGAATTATCTACCCCTGGGCGGTTTCAATTGGATAGAATTCAAATTGGGTATTGTTTGACTAAATTTCAGCACATATGCAGTTTGAAATTCAAATAAAGTTTGAATTTGCTAAACATAGCTCATGTCAAGATCAACTCCAAATGAAGTGAAAATTGGTGTGTGAGCTCACAAAAATGTGCTGAGCAATATGCCTCCCACTTTTGAATTCAAGGGATGGAAACAGTTTCAATTTGAATTTGAGATCAAACCACCCTCTTTCTAGTTATACCCAAAAAGACCTCAAAAAGGTTTTGGATTTGGGTGAAATTTGGCATGGACATTTCTAGCAAAGTGTAGGACTTTTTCATATGTCCATCCCCTATATGATGCATGTGGGAAATGCCACTTTTGTATTTTGTGAGTTTATTCTCTAATGATCATGTTGATGGTGTTTACTTGCTCTTCAAATGTGTTCATCAAGTTTCTTCAAATGAAGTGTTGTGTGTGGTGATGAACACTTTGAATATGTGCCAAAAACTTAGGCCCTTACAGTGCTCGCATGAACCGGTCCTTAGATATACGGCAAGCAAACCACCATATCATTCAGCAACATCCACGAACCAAGCTCGTCTAGATCTCCCCAATTCAATGCTCATTAACATTATCAAGTTCTTATCATCTTTATTCATATGAGTGCAGTAGCTAACAAGTTTTATTTCAGCTTCCCGTATCCCATAAGTTAAGCGAAGCAAGAAGGAAAAACGATCATACTCGACTCATCAACTTTCCTGGCGACAAGGATGGTTAACAAAACTAGTAAACTCCTATAAAAAGGGTGTCCCATCAAGTTGACACAAGCATACGAGTTTTCGCAAGCAAAATAGTTTCGAAAATGTAGGATCAATATGGTCAAGGGGCACTTGCCTTGCTCCCGTGGCTCGTGTTGCTCAAGCGTCTCGAAGTCTTGGTGCTGTAGCTCCTCGTAGACGGTCTCTGAGCTTGTCCTTCTAGTCACGACCATGCACATACAAAATTTACAGCAATCAATTATCATGCACAAACTTTACTCAAGATGCAATGAGGTGAATGAATGCAATTCCTATTGTGCAGTTTTATAAAACCAGTTTGCACGTGTTCTTGCATGTTTTAGTAGGCTTTTCATGGGGTTTTATGATGATCAAGGTTGCTGGGATAAAGTGTGGACGTGGTGATGATCTTGACCCACTTTGTAGATCAATCCCACCGTCAAAAATCGACCAAAACATGGTCTGTCCACACACAGAAATTTTCTGCTCGCAGGCGGTAAAGAAAACGGGTGCGTAGAAACAGCAGCGACGTTGTAAGAGGGGTAATGAAGACCTACCTCACTTCTCCCTTGCGGCAGGGCCTCGCTGCTAGCAATGGCAGCAGCGGAGGATTTTCCATGGAGAATTATGGGGGCCGTAGCTAGGGCAGAACGTCGGGGGCTTCTTTTCCGGCGACGACGAGGTGTGACGGGGCTCGACGGTGGCCAAATTCTGGCAAGGGGATAATTCGGCGACTTGGCAGCAAGGGGGGCACCACTTGGCTGCAGGGGGCGGCGGCCAAAAGAGGCAAAGGGGTGGGCGGCTAGGGGGAAGTTATATTTATAAGGGGGGAAAAAGAGTCTTAGGGGTGGGGAACAAAGAGTCCTAGAGGTGGGGGACTAACCAAAGAGTCCTAGAGGTGGGGGACTAACAAAAGAGTCCTAGAGGTGGGGGACTAACCATAGAGTCCTAGAGGTGGGGGACTAGGGTTCCCCCCCTAATGGCCCGCGGCCAAGGGGGGTGTGCCCAATTAGGGTTCCCCCACTAATTTGGTACGGCCAATTTGAGGGAAAATTCCCCCCAAATGTGGGGGAAATCCCCCCTTGGGGAATTGTCGGGGATTTGGGGAAAATCAGGAAAATTGGGAAAAATTTGGAAAGATTGGGGAAGGGGGGAATTTGGGGAAAAATTGGGGTGGCTCAATTTGGCTATTTTATTTTCATTATTTTCCATTTCTATTTCCTTTTATCATTTAGTAGCTTCTATATTTTTTTCTTCATTTCTTCTTCTTTTTAAATGCTTCTCTACATGAAAAATGTATGCAATGCATGGTAGTGAAATTGAGGGTGTTACAGAGAGAGGCTCTAAGTGAGCTCTCACCGTGCGCCCGACGGCTTCCTCCATTGGCGCCGTTAGAAAAACTCGGAATAGGCCATCTACAGTGGATTTTATGCTAGGGTTCCAAAGAACAATTGTTGCCTACCTAGTCTAGCTCGTGTGTGCTAAATTTGGTGCACAAAAACCAAAAGTTGAGTGCGAATTTTGCAATTCCTTACCCGCGGTCGGTTTGCACCGATTGGAAGAAAAATGGAAATTCCACCGTCGACGATCGACCACTCAGGACAAGCTTTGGAGTGAGAAGCACGGAACCTTGGCGTGTCAAAAGGTGCTCTAGCTCGGACGTGAGAAGTTCTCTGTAGCGCTGTCCACGTGCGTGACACGACCCCACGGCCTTATCGAGCCAGGATCACGCTGAGGGGTGCTGCGTTGCCCAGTACTGGGTAACACAAATCAAAGGTACAAAGCAGAAGCAAAGTTTTATTACATAAACAGGTTTATGATCACTTTTACAACAAAATATGTTCAATCTACACTCACGGGCATAGACTACGCATCGAGTTCACGTTCAACCCATGAACGTGTCCCCGCTAGCACACACACACACACTAACACGGCGGCGTGCCCGACTCCCACTCGACGGGGTTCCCCTCCTGGGGTTCCGTCTCCTCCTCGGGAGTCCCTTCCTCATAAAACCCTGCAAAAGCTTCAAACACAAGCAGTGAGCATGATGGCTCAGCAAGACTGACCCGTCTCTCGTATACATGAAACTTCTACATGAAGGTTGATAGGTTACATGAGGTAAAATAAGTTGCAAAGGACTCGAATAATTATTTAAACCTTACTTTCCAGTTTTAGCAGCAGGTTGTGGAGAACCTTACGCTAAGGCACATGAGAGAGCCGCAATCAAATAAGAAACACATTTCTCTCATGTACTTTGCCCAAAGTTGAAAAGAACTTTAATTAGCTCTAAACTACAAGAAGATATTAACAAGCAAAGTATGTATTTCAAATCAGCAAACTTTTAATATGTATCTAGCCTGTTCTTTCTACGTCACGTTACAGTGAACAAGTGGTACTCACTGACCGTGAGGGACGGCGATTATAATCGATTTACACCTGCAGGGTTACCCGAATAACCCGTCACGTACGCCCGTACTCGATGTTGCCTACAGCAACGATCACGGACGTCGTACGCAACTACCTTTCACCCGTCAGCCAAATGTTGAACCAGTCCAATCGTCAAGAGCAAGAGGTCTCTGCGCGCGCATCCACCGTGCCGCCAGCCGATTTACACCTCGAGCTCTCAACCTACCCTCTGAACGACCAGCTATGCCTCAACACCCAGCTACCCGAGTTACATCGGTTTCCTGGTTCCCATATAGCCGGTAGGTCTTCGGTACTATTCTAGCTTGTTCAACAGGCCCGCACATGGCTCGGTCCTCAATCAACACAAGCAGATCTATAGCACCCAGGCCCCAAAGTACTGCTGCCCTTACTCTCCGCTCGGTCTCATTTTTCTTGCCATGTGTTTCATTTGCTATCTTTACCAGAGTCGAGTGCCTCTAGTCTATCCTCGCGATAGTTCCAACAACTCGACTTGTACCGAATCCTACACTATCTTAGGATTGCAGTAGCTAAACGGGATTTTTAATCCTAACCCCAACCCATGGTTTTTTGGCTATGCATTTTGGTTTCAAACAAGACTCTAATGCAAGAAGTAAGTGGTACTCAAAGTAAGTTCTCAAAACAATAAAAAATTGTAAAAAGGTTAATGCAAACCGGAGCTTGCCTTGCTGCTCTTGGTCGTAGGCTAGCTGCTCTTCCGGAGTGATGAAGTCTAAGACTTCAGGCTCCTCCTCAACCTTAGCGACTACATGAGATAACATGTAATGTATCAATTTAAATGCATTTGAATTGAATCACTATAAGTCTTACTAGATAGACCCAATGACTCTGAAATTTTTATGGGGTTTGGATACAACATAAACAGAGACTTGGCCAAGTTTTATTTGCAGCAAAGCTCATTTGAGCTCTCCACAAATAATTATGTACTTGACTTTAATTGGAGCTCTTAGGGTGTTCTAGGTATTTTCATGGAGCAAGCCATGACTTTCTGAAAACTAGATTTTCATAGGGTTCTAATGGAGTTGGTCTCACTTAATTTGAATAATTCTAGCCTAAGATATGAGCTAAACAATTTCAGAGAAATTCTAAAAATGTTTCTGGACATTTTCTATTTTCGCTGGAACAATTTCATTAATCACCCCATTAGGTGGATCAAATGAGCTCAAATGGACCTGATATTTTTATGGTAGCTCAGGGATATTTTGGTGAACATCCTAGCAAAATTTCAGAATTTTCCTCCAAAGGGTTCTGCAGTTAAAATTCTAAACAGTTTAAATTTTGCAGAATTAATTTTCGAGAAATAAAGATTTTCATAGAGTGAAACTTGATTTGCTGGAAAGTACTCAGAGAGCTGAATCCAACAAAATTTGGTTCGCTCAATTTGGAGCTTCCTAGCCAAAGTTATGTGGGTTTGAAATTTGAACTAAATCTGAAAATTGGGAAAGTTTAAACCGCTGCGTTTGGGACCGGGGCTACGTGTCAACTTCTCAGCGGTCGACACACGAGGCTACAACATATGTCTAACGCAACCGCACCCGATACGGTGCCACAGAGAATCCCGGTTTTAAAATATCTGCCGTTGACGCGTAGGACCGGGGGCTTCGTCCACCTCCGGCCTCCCGCGCTCGGCCGCGGCGACCCCTCGCCGGAGAGCTCGCCGGTGGCCTCTGCCATGCACCAAACTCTATGATTTTGGCCGCCTCTGCCTAAATCCATCCGGGGAACACGATGCTGGGCTCAGCTCATCATGAAAATCATCGGCACATAGTCGGCGACGAGCGGCGGCTTCTGAAGAACTTTGGCTGTGTCGGCCGGCCTTCCTAGCACCCCAACCAATCGAGCAAAAGGACGGAGAGCATCGGTCGTCCCTAAGGAAGCTCAGCATGGGCTCGAATCAGCTCGGGAGGGGTCCTAAGTAGGCTCTCCCCGTGCGCCCGATACTTCCCGCATAAGCTGCCGTTGGCAAGCTTCGAAATACGCCATGTACAGAGGTTCTCATGCTAGGTGTTGTGAAGCTAACTAGTGCGCCACTAAGCCTAGATCGTGTAGGAACAGTTTGAGGGTCTCTAAACAACTATAGGGTGAGAATTTGGCGGATCCGCACCCGAAGGTCGGTCTGTGCCGAGTGAAAAGGAAAACTGAAATTCGTCGCCGGTGATCAAACACTCGCGCTGTGGCTCAGGGTTGAGCAGCACCAGTCCCTAACGCGTGCAGGGACGCCTTAGCTTGGGCGTGAAACCCTCCCGTTTGGGCTGTCCACGGGAGCCCAAAGTGCGGGGGACTTAGGTCACCGAAAAGAACCCTCGGTAGGGGCGAGATCAACCGAGTTCAGCCGATTTCCAGCAACGGGGAAAGAGAAGGAGATCCTCTCGTACCGTTTTGCAACTTGGAGGGAGTGGAGCGGCTGTGATCATGGGCTTTTCCGATCAACCAAGAGAGCGGCGGTGAGAGCTGATTTTCTTGAGCGAGGGAGCAGAGAAGTAGCCAAATGCCTCTCTTTCCGGCTCGGGCTCGGTGATAAGAAGGTCGCGACATGGTTCAGCGGCTCGGGGCGGCAAGCAGCTGCTGTCCCGATCGATCCTTCGCCTTGGCGGCTGCTGGCTCGCGCGCAAGTAACTGAGCTCGGTCTTCATTCGGTTGTTTTTGCTGCTGAGGCTGACAAGTGGGTCCCACCCAGGGTTTAACCTCTGAAATTAAATTTTCCCCACTGCTCTAAACAGTAGAGACCCAAATAACCTTGGTCATTTGAATTATCTACCTCTGGCCATTTGAATTGGATAGAATTCAAATTGGGGTTTGTTTGAATATATTTTCAGCACATATGTAGTTTGAAATTCAAATAAAGTTTGATTTTGCTAAACTTAGCTCATGTCAATATCAACTCCAAATGGAGTGAAAATTGGTGTGTGAGCTCACAAAAATGTGCTGAGTAAGAATATGCCTCCCGCTTTTGAATTCATGGGATGGAAATAGTTTGAATTTGAATTTGAGTTCAAACCACCCTCTTTCTAGCTATACCCAAAAAGACTTCAATAAGGTTTTGAATTTTGGTTAAATTTGGCATGGACATTCCTAGCAAGGTCTAGGAGTTTTTCATATGCCCAGCCCCCATATGATGCATGTTGGAAATGCCACTTTTGCATCTTGTGACTTTAGTCTCCAATGAACATGTTGATGGTGTTTACATGCTCTTCAAATGTACTCGTCAAGTTTCTTCAAATGAAGTGTGTGTGTGGTGATGAACACTTTGAATATGTGCCAAAAACATAGGCCCTTACATTCCTCCCCCCTTAAAAGAATCTCGTCCCGAGATTATAAGGTAAAAATGAGAGAGAGGACGGTGGCAAGATTACCGTATATGCGACGTGAAAAAGTCGGGGTAGTTAGCGCGAAGAAATCCTTCGCTCTCCCATGTCACTTCATCTACGGAGTGTTTACTCCATAGAACCTTGTAGAACCACAACGTACAGTTGCATGTGGTTCGGGCCTTTTCATCAATAATTTGAACCGGTTCCTCCCGATACGTGAGATCCGGTTTCAGTTCTTCTATGTCCTCCAGCTGAATGGTAGTTGATAGCTTGAGACACTTCCTCAGCTGGGAGACGTGAAAGACGTCGTGCACACAGGAGAGTGCTTCTGGTAAATTCACCCGGTATGATACTGATCCACATCTTTCTGTAATCTGAAATGGACCGATGAATCGGGGTGCTTACTTTCCTCTCACCCTGAATCTGTTCACGCCCTTCATTGGAGAAACACGTAGGTATACGTGATCCCCAACTTCAAACTGTAGTGGGCGTCTTCTCTGGTCCACATACTGTTTTTTTTCGGGATTGGGCAGATTTTAGGTTCGCTTGAATCAGCCGAACCTTTTCCTCCGCATTGTTGACAAGATCAATCCCGAAGGTAACCCTTTCGCCAGACTCACACCAATTCAGTGGTGTGTGGCATTTTCTCCCATATAGCGCCTTGTAAGGCGCCATCTTGATGCTGGCTTGGTACCCATTGTTGTACGAGAACTCGGCCAACGGCATGTGATCATCCCAGTTCTTCCCGTGGTTGATAGCTCAAGGTCATAGCATATCTTCTAAAATTTGATTTACCCGCTCGGTTTGCCCATCTGTCTGTGGGTGGTACGCTGAACTATGGATCAGCTTCGTTCCCAATGCAGCGTGTAGCTGCTTCCAAAAACGGGACACGAATAAAGTGCCCAGATCCGATATGATGGTATGGGGTACGCCGTATAAACATAGGATCTGTGAGATGTACAGTTCAGCATACTTCTTGGCGTTGTAGTTGGTATTGACCGGGATAAAATGGGCAACTTTGGTGAGCCGGTCGACAATCACCCACACAGAATCATGCTTCTGAAAAGTGGTGGGTAAACCAATGATGAAGTCCATGCTCACATCCTCCCACTTCTAGGTAGGAACGCCCAGTGGTTGTAGCAGTCCCGGTTTCCGCATATGATCTGCCTTCACCCTTCGACATGTATCACACTCGGACACGTACTTTGCGATCTCCTGCTTCATCTGTGTCCACCAAAACTTGCTTCTGAGTTCTTGATACATTTTGTTGCTGCCGGGGTGAATAGAAAACTTTGACAAGTGAGCCTCCTCAAAGATTTTCTTCCGTAACTCCGGGTTACGGGGTATGACGATCCGGTCCTTGAACTATTGGACGCCGTCTCCGTCTTTCCAGAAACATTTCAGCTCCCCACTGTCTATACGTCTCCGCAAATGCGACATGCCTTTGTCATGTTTCTGAGCTGCCGCTATCTCTTCACGGATGGTGGGGATCAAAGATAAGTAGAGAGCTCCATGTGGAATCACATGCAATAGTGGCTCCCTCTCTTCCAACGGTGTGATGGTCAGATTGTTGACGTGTGACTTGCGGCTCAGCGCATCTGCCACTATGTTTGCCTTGCCAGGGTGATAATGGATCTCTATTTCGTAATCCATTATCAAATCTAACCATCTTCGCTTCCTCATGTTCAGCTCTTTCTGGGTGAATATGTACTTGAGGCTTTTATGGTCAGTATAAAAATGTACGAGGTTACCAAGTAGGTAGTGCCTCCACATTTTAAGTGCAAGTACCACGGCAGCGACCTCCAAGTTATGAGTTGGATAATTCTGCTCATGGTTTCTGAGCTGCCATGATCCATATGCGACCACTCTTCGGTCTTGCATCAGCACACATCCGAGCCCAATGCCGGATGCATCGCAGTACACATCGAACGGTTTTGTTGTGTCTAGCTGCGCTAAAACCGATGCTGATGTTAGGTGTCTCACTAATGACTTGAACACTGCTTCAAATGCTGGACTCCAAACATATTTGGTAGCCTTCTTCAGCAGTTCTGTCATAGGCTTGGCAATCTTTGAGAAGTTCAGAATGAACCTCCGATAGTATCCCGCGAGTCCGAGGAAACTCCGTACCTCATGAACAGTTCTCGGGGATTTCCAATTCAGCACTTGTGTGATTTTACTCGGGTCTACAGCGATGCCCTCCACTGAGATGATATGCCCGAGAAAAGGCACTTGCGATATCCAGAATTCACACTTGCTGAATTTCGCGTATAGCTTGTGATCCCGCAGCCGTTGCAAGACTATATGCAGATGCTTCTTGTGCTTACCAATATATCATCGATGAAGACCACGATAAACATATCCAGCTCCGGCATGAATAACGAGTTCATCAAATACATGAAGTGAGCTGGAGCGTTGGTGAGGCCGAAGGACATGACCAGGTACTCATAAAGCCCGTACCACGTCGAGAAAGCCATCTTCGAAATATCCTCAGCCCGTATCTTAATCTGGGGGTACCCGGATCTTAAGTCCATCTTGGAAAAGATCTTTGCTTCGACCATCTGATCAAACAACATGTCGATCCGTGGCAACGGGTACTTGTTCTTGATGGTTACGGAGTTTAATGGACGATAGTCCACGCAAAGCCGCAACGTCTCATCTTTCTTCATCACAAATAATGCCGAACAGCCCCATGGCGAGGAGCTCGGCCTAATAAAACCCTTCTCCAGCAAGTAAATTAGCTGAATCTTCAGTTCAGCCAATTCCTTGGGCGCCATCTTGTGCGGCCTTCGGGATATTGGCATGGTTCCCGGTGCAAGTTCAGTCTTGAACTCCACCTCTCTGTTGGGTGGCATCCCCGGTAAATCATCCGGGAACACGTCAGGGAACTCACGGACTACCAGAATGTCTTCCAATCTGATGGTTGTGGATTGATACACACATGGAAGTTTTATTTCTGGACTGTCCAGAAATAAGGAATGAGATTTGTGCACTTCTGAGTTCAAGTGCACAATTCGGAGGACGGTGTCTAAAACAGCGCCGTGGCGGGTTAACCATGACATCCCTAAGATGACATCGACCTTCTGTCCCTCTATAATTATGAGAGATGTAGGGTACACTCTACCCGCTAAGCATAATGGCGCTTTTGGAACCATCATGCTTGCTGAAATTTTCCCACCCGGTGAATAAATCAAGTATGGACTATCGGTGGGTAGTATTTGCAAGCTGTATTTAGCAATGAAAGCTTGGCTAATAAAGCTATGCGTGGCACCTGAATCAAATAATACTATGGTGGGATGCTGGTGGAGTTGGAAGATACCCGCAAGGATTGGTTCACCTCCGGAACATCCTCTATGGCAAGTTGGTGGACGTGTCGTGTGGGGACCACCCTGTGGTTCACCCACTCCAGGAATCGCATAGGGTGGTGCCGTGCGATGCGGCACCCAACAGCACACATGAAAAGTATAAAGGATAACATACAAACTTTTATTTGATATAAAACAGCGGAAGTCTTTTTACAAAACCTATTCATACAGCGGAAGTAATATACATATAAGGCCTCTCATCCTAGCTATGCAAAAGTGCAGCCATCCAGCCCGGGGACGCTACACACTAGCAGCATGGAACCGGAGATCACGGCGGCGTGCATGGCTCCAGCTCGACCGTGTACCCCGACGGGGGCATCGCCTCGTCCTCGGAACCTTCCTCATAACTCTCACCTGCACACAGCTCAAATATTGCAACCGTGAGCACGAAGGCTCAGCAAGTCTTAACCATCAACCCTAGGCATGGAACTCTACGTGCAAGGATATGTAAGATAGGAAATGACTTTGCAACAAAGACACGCCTATAAGTTGATCCTTACTTTCAGTTTTATAGCAGCAGTTTAATGAGCCTTAGGCAGCCCTCACATCAGAAGTCCACAATCAAACAAGAAACGCTTTCCTCCGATGTGGTGATGCCCAAAGTGGAATATAAACTTAATTAGCTCTATAACTACAGCAATCAAGGTATTCAAGACATTATAGATCAATACAGCATTTTCAGTTGGCTTATTTCACTTCTTACTACGTCACAGCGCAGTGAACAAGCGGGTACTCAAATAACCGCGAGGGACGGTGATTGCAATCAAGACACACCCGGATAACACGTTGTATACACCCACTTTCAGAAGTGTGATTCCACACCCCTTCCTACTCTGTTGTATGAAACAACCTTTCAAAGGCAACCCAAATGCCGAACCGGTCCATCCGTAACGGGTAGGAGGTCCCCGCGTGGAGCGTGACTGTGCCCACCGGCAGATTTACACCTTGCTACCCTCAACCCGCTCCTATTTACGGTTGGGTAAGCCTCGGCACCCAGGTTAACCGATTACATCGGTTTCCTGGTTCCCATATGCCAGTATGTATCCGGTACTGTTCGATACTTGTCAAGCAGGGCCGCACACGGACGGTCCTCAACCGACACCAACAGGGCTACGCATGTGAGACCTCTGCTCACTGCTTCCTATCCCCCCTGCTGGGTCTCATTTTCATACAACTCAAGCCATTATCTACCTCTTTTCTTTTCGGTGATGAGTACTATCTCGCGAGTAGCTTCCAACCACTCGACTTCTACCGAGATCCTATACATTAGCATGGCATTCTCTACTCGTCGAGTTTGTAAACTACCCAACCCTCCAAAGGATTTAAAAGGCTGTGCAAGTGGGGTTTCAATCACCCTAACTCTAATGCAAACATTCAACCTAGACATAAATGATACAAATGAAAACTTTATAAACGGTACTTAAGTGCAAACCGGGGCTTGCCTGGTTGCGAGTTAAGCGGAAAGTCAGCTTCCGGTGGCAGGATGTCCAAGGGCTCCGGCGTATCCTCAACTTCGGTCACTATTATTAAATGTAATAAAATACATGTATAAGTATTAAGGCTTTATAAGAATTGAACTACTATTCATAGTTACTGCTATTTATAATCCTTAATTGGCTTTGGGATTTTTACAGTGGATACTAGACTCTCTAAGGATGATTTGAGCCAAATTTGGAGATATGTCATTGCACAATGTAGTATTTAAAATTCCTACAAGTACAATGTTTCTCTGAATTTTGAGCCCACCTCAGGAGCTTTGACATAGCTAATGGTGGAAGATCTGATTAAAGTAAGTCTCCATGGTTCTATCAAAATTGGTTTCACCATTTTTGGAGCTACCATCAGAGAGATATGAATTTTTGAACTTAAACAGGAGTTCTGAAAAAGCTTCTGTTTACATTTGAATTTCCAAATAAAGGCTGAACTTGGGAAGGCAGTTTAGCCTAGCAAATGATTTCCAATGAAGCCCAAAATTTTACTGAAGATCATTAACTATGGAAAGGATTTTGTGCCCAAATTTTGGACTGTTTCATAAAGAATTGTTCCTATAATAAATCCCTAAATGATTTAGTAAAAACAATTCTACAGAAATACCTGGGCATGTTCATAGCCTAAAATTGGTTTCTCTGTGAAGTACTCCTCATGAGGAATCCAAAAAAATTGGTCTCATTCTTTTTGGAGTTTTCTACACAAAGTTATGGGCTTGCAAAGATCAGCTAATTTCTGGAATTATTTCCCTAATAGAAAATTCAAATAATTGGGCTGGGCCCACTGGTTTAATTCGGACCAGTCAGATTTTAGCAACACCGGGGGCAACGGAGTTATTCCCGCGCAGCCGCACCAGATCCGGCGCCACAAACTGATCCTCGCACAAACCCGGAGGCTGACCGGTGGGACCGGCCCGCCCTTCATCTTCCTCGCGCTGCCCGCGCCTCCCGCGGCGGCGCACGCCGGCGAGGCTCGCCGGGACGGGGTTCCCGTGGTCCAAACTTTGTCAAACTCGCCGCCTGTGAGTTATACACCGTGCTGAACACGATGATGGGGTCGGAAGCCGATGACAACGGCCGAAATGGTGCTTGCACCGGCGACCATGTCGAACCTTACTTCGGCGACCTCACTCTCCCTCAACAGTGGTTGTTTCAGGCTAGGGTTGGCTCTAAAAGCACCAGTGTCCCATGGACATCCTCGACCCATAGCTCGCTCTCCCTGAAACCCACCGGAGATGGGTCCTCACTGGCGACCCGAGCCCGCAAAACTCCGGCGGCGACAAAAACTCGGTACCTGGCATCTCTACTTGATCGTATGAGCTGCTAGGACTTTGGGAAGATGCGCAAGCATGTGCTGGAGGTACTCTAAGCTCATCTAGCACGGAGCTACCCCAAGCACAACGAATTTTTGGTTAGACCCGGCTCTATCCGTCGGTGTACAGTTTGGGGAAACGGTGAAATTCTCACCACCGGTTCTAACAAACGCTAAATGGCCTCCGGCTACACGACCAGGACATGTCCACACACCTTTCTTGTATAGGAAGTCGGGGGAGAGGGTGGCCGGTTGCTGCTGTCGACAGAGAGCCGAAACGGCGAGGTCCGGGCACCTTGAAGCTTTGGCGCCAATCCGCGTTTCTCGAGCAGTTCAGACCGGCAAACCTTGAAGGGGCTTTGGCAAGGGCTAGAGCACGTCCAGGCGATGCTCTTTGCTGTGGAGTGCTCGAGCAATCGAGTTTGGAGGGCTGTGGTGTGATCGGGAGGAACGGCGGCGGTGTTCTGGAAGAAACGGCGGAGGCGCGAGTTATAGCAGGGGAAGAAGGAAAAACAGCTCCGGCGCACCCTTTTGCCGTGATCCAACCGAGCCACCGAGGCAGCAGGAGGTGGCGCGGGCTCTCCCTCGGGCGCGGGTTCAACCGGGAGCTGGCGCGCTCCCGCTGTTCGACCGCCGTCGGCTGAGGCGGCAACCCCAGTGGGTGGCTGACAAATGGGCCCCACCTCCCCTCTTTGTTTAATAAACTTTTTCTGATATTTTTCCCACCAGCAACTCAACATTAAAGACTTGACTTCAACCCCAAGTCATAGTTTGAATTTTCTGAATTCAAATAGTTTGAATTTGGGTGTGAAAATTGGATGTGGATTGATCATTTGAATTTGAAAAAGAGTTTGAATTCTCCACTTTATATTGCCTCAAAAGTATAGCAAACCAGCTCCAAAATTTCCAATTTTTGGCATGGCTGCTTATTAAAAGGTGGAGAACACATTTGTGAAACCCAATTTTCAAATTGAGGGAATTGGAATTTGAAACTGAATTTGAAATTCAGATTAGAGGGCTTCTCCTTTTAATTCCAAACAAATAGCAAAACTCCTCCAAATGAGCTGAAATTTGGAAGGTTGAATATTTGGACTATGAAGATCCAAGTTATGAATTTAGATCTCCATGTTTGGAAGTTTTGGGAAGTCTAAACCCTCACTTTGAACTTACCCCATTATAATTCAAAGTTTTAATTCCCCTCATTTTTCACAAGTGCACATGAGCACAATTTTCTTGCTACCACTTTTGGGGATTTTACATCCCTCCCCCCTTAAAAAGAATCTCGTCCCGAGATTCCAAAGGAAAAGTAAAGTGGGGAAAAACTTTACCGGGTATATGATGATAGCAAGTCCGGATAATACGTGCGTAGATAATCCTCGCTTTCCCATGTCGCCTCATCAGCGGTATGGTTACTCCACAAGACCTTGTAGAACCATAAGGTCCGGTTTCTTGTGGCACGAGTCTTTTCATCGATGATCCGGATTGGATACTCCGTGTACGTGAGGTCCGGTTGAAGAACTTCTATGCCTTCAGTACGGATTTCAGCTGAGGGTTTGAGGCATTTCCTCAGCTGAGAGATGTGGAAGACGTTGTGAATGCCTGCGAGTGACGCTGGTAACTGCAGGCGATAGGCCACGGGTCCGCATCTTTCAATGACAGTGAACGGACCAATGAACCGCGGCGCAAGTTTACCCTCCACTCCGAAATGATGAACTCCCTTCATCGGAGACACACGGACATAAACATGATCCCCGATGTCGAAGTGGAGAGGGCGGCGTCTTTTATCCGCATAGCTTTTCTGACGAGATTGAGCAGCCTTGAGATAGGCTTGTATTACTCGCACTCGTTCTTCAGCTTCATTCACAAGTTCAATGCCGTAGATGACTCGCTCGCCGGACTCGCATCAGTTGAGAGGTGTGCGGCATTTCCGGCCGTAGAGAGCTTCATACGGCGCCATCTTAATGCTAGCTTGATAGCCATTGTTGTAAGAAAATTCCGCCAACGGCAAATGATCGTCCCAATTCTTGCCGTGGTGGATGGCACAAGCGCGTAGCATGTCTTCAAGCACTTGATTCACCTGTTCAGTTTGACCATCTGTCTGTGGGTGATATGCGGAGCTTCGGATCAGTTTGGTTCCCAGTGATGCGTGCAGCTGTTCCCAAAACCGAGAGACGAACAGCGCACCGCGATCTGAAATGATGGAGCAGGGAACACCGTGCAAACACAAGATCCTTGCAATATACAACTCCGCATATTGCTTGGCCACGTACTTTGTATGTACGGGGATAAAATGAGCCGACTTGGTTAGCCGATCGACTATCACCCAAATCGAGTCATGTTTGTGAGACGTGAGAGGTAATCCGACTATGAAGTCCATGCTGATATCCTCCCACTTCCACGCCGGAATGTTCAATGGTTGCAGTTGTCCGGCTTTACGCATATGGTCGGCCTTTACACGCCGACACGTATCACATTCGGATACGTATTTCGCGATTTCTCTCTTCATCCTTGTCCACCAAAATCTGGTTTTCAGATCCTGGTACATCTTGTTGCTGCCCGGATGAATAGAATACTTGGAAAAATGAGCCTCGTCCAAGATTTTCTTCCGAAGCTTCATGTCACGGGGTACCACTATACGGTCTTTAAACCATAGCGTGTCATGTTCATCTCTTCGGAAGCATTTCATTTCGCCATTCTCCATCCTTCGCCGAATGTGCAACATTCCCACGTCCTTCCTCTGAGCTTCCATAATCTCCTCTCTTATGGTTGGGATGAGAGCAAGATTATATAACGCCCCATATGGAACCAAGTACAGACTCGGCTCCTCCTCTTCAAGTGGGGTGATGGACAGATTGTTGACATGGGATTTGCGGCTTAAGGCATCGGCAACCACGTTTGCCATCCCGGGATGGTAGTGAATTTTGATCTCATAGTCTTTGATCAGTTCTAGCCATCTCCGTTGCCGCATATTCAACTCCTTTTGAGTGAATATATATTTCAGACTTTTGTGGTCGGTGTAGAGGTGCACTAAGTTTCCAAGTAAGTAGTGCCTCCACATCTTCAAGGCCAACACCACAGCAGCGAGCTCAAGATCATGAGTCGGATAGTGCTGCTCGTGGTTACGGAGTTGACGTGAGCCATAGGCGACCACTCTTCCTCCTTGCTTCAATACACAGCCAAGCCCGATGCCAGACGCATCACAATATATGTCGAAGGGCTTGGTTGTATCCGGTTGAGCTAACACCGTGGCTGTTGTAAGATGCTTCACTAATGCTTGGAAAGCAACTTCACAAGCTGAGCTCCAAACTTATTTGATCCCCTTCTTCAACAGTTCAGTCATCGGCTTAGCAAGCTTGGAGAAATTTGGTATGAATCTCCGATAATATCCTGCTAACCCGAGGAAACTCCTGACTTCATGGACTGATGTGGGGGACTTCCATTTCAGCACTTGTTCGATTTTGCTTGGATCAACTGCAATGCCTTCTGCAGAAATAATGTGACCAAGGAATGGCACTTGGCTGATCCAAAACTCGCACTTGCTGAACTTAGCATAAAGCTTATGGTCTCTTAATCGTTGAAGCACGACATGCAAGTGTTTGGCGTGTTCTTCTTCAGTCTTGGAGTAAACCAAGATGTCGTCTATGAACACCACCACAAACTTGTCCAACTCCGGCATGAACACTGAGTTCATGAGATACATGAAGTGTGCCGGGGCGTTGGTGAGACCAAAGGACATGACGAGGTATTCATACAACCCATATCTCGTCGAGAAGGCCGTCTTTGGAATATCTTCCGCCCGGATCCTGATTTGATGATACCCTGAGCGAAGATCCATCTTTGAAAACACACTTGCACCCACAAGTTGATCGAATAATATATCGATGCTGGGCAGTGGATATTTTTTCTTGATGGTAACGGCGTTGAGAGGCCGGTAGTCCACACACAACCTCAAGGTTTCATCCTTTTTCTTCACAAACAGCGCCGAACATCCCCATGGCGAGGAACTCGGTCGAATGAAACCCTTCTTCATCAAATCGTTGAGCTGCTCCTTTAGCTCAGCCAGCTCATTCGGAGCCATCTTATATGGTCTCCGTGAGATTGGTGTCGTCCCAGGTACGAGTTCAATCTTGAACTCGACATCTCTTTCGGGTGGCATGCCCGGAAGATCATCCGGAAAGACGTCCGGGTATTCACGGACCACTCGAATATCCTCAAGTTTCGTGGCTTCCGTGTTATATGTAGCTGAGGTTTCTTGAACCAAACGGTCAAGGCTAAGAACATGTGGTTCATGAAGTGGAGAGTTTAAACGAACCACACGTGAAATGATGTCAAGAACAGCACCATGGCGATGTAGCCATGACATTCCTAAAATGACATCAAGTTTTTGACTCTCTAACATGATTAGAGAAGTCGGATATAGATTCCCACCCAACTGTAATGGTGCTCTATAGACCATTCGATCAGCTGTTATTTTCCCAACCGGAGAACATATCAAGTATGAATTATTTGTGGGAATGATAGGCAGTTGATATTTAATAACATAAGACTGACTTATGAAATTATGGGTGGCACCGGAGTCAAAAAGTATGACTACGGGATGATCTAGGTAAGAGAACGTACCCGCGAGGACGGGTTCGCCTGCCGGCACGTCTTCGAGGGCTAAGTGGTGGACGTTGCCGGGTTTTGGTGCTGGTTTCTTGGGCTGATTGCGGGGCTGATTAGCACCCTGATACAGTGCTGCACCCCTGCCCTGTCGCGGCTCGGGGCAGTCCCTCGAAATGTGCCCGACACGGCCACACGTATAGCACGTGTAAGGTGTCGGGGTCCCGCCGATTTGAGGACGGAATCCCGGTGCACGCTGTTGAAACTGGGGCGCACGCGGGACCATCCTTTGCTGCTGCTGTTGCTGTGGTGGATACGTCGGTCGAAAGCCCGGCGCATTATATTGCCGACCGTGAAACTGAGGCGGTCGCGCCGGTGGCTGCCATCTCTGACCGGATGGTGAACGATACACCACGCGGTATTTCTGTGGCGTTCCACCACTGCTGCTCATCAGCGCGCTGCGTTTCCTCTTGTCAGAACCGCGCTCGCGCTGAGCATTCTCCTGTAGAATCGCAGCATTAACTAGATCGTTGAATGTGCCGCGATTGCTCTGGGCGAGATGGACCTTCATCTTGGAGTTCAGGCCCCGGAAGAACGCATTGCGCTTGTTGTCTTCCATTCCCACAAATCCTGGCGCATACTGCGCCAGCCGGTTGAATAACCTGGAGTACTCATGAGCAGTCCTCTCGCCTTGTCGTAGCGCCAGGAACTCCTGGAGCTTCATCTCCATCACACTGGGAGGTATGTGATAGGCACGGAACGCCTCCCGGAACTCCGTCCATGTGATGGCATGGCCAGCCGGTAAGGAGGCGGTGTAGTTCGCCCACCAGGTACCGGCTTCTCCTTGAAGCTGTTGCACTGCATACAGCGCCTTCTGGTGTTCGGTGCATCGTAGCAGCCCGAACTTTGCCTCCAGAGTGCGGATAAAACTGTCCGCCTCCAAAGGTTCTTCGGCCTCCGTGAAGACCGGTGGATGGGTCGCCATGAATTCCGAATACGAGCTTTGTTGGGGTTGGCGTTGCCCATTGTCTTGGCGTCCTCCCTGATGGGACGCATTCTGCTGCACTAGCATCCGCAGCAACTCGGTTTGCTCGTCGCGCGAGCCGAGCACTGCGGCGAGAACCTCCGCAAGATTCCTTGGAAGTTCTGGCGGTGGAGGAGGTGGTTGCTTCTGCATCGTGGTTTGCTCCGGAGGTGGAGACTCATCACCACGAACCTGACTCGGACCTCCCTCCTCTTGCGTTAAGCGTGGCCGCACCATTCTGCATTCAGATCATTCAAATGATCAGCACATGTTTGTTTACTTCATCCAGTCTATACAATAGTGATGCGAGAATGGAATAAATAGTGCGCATAACAATCACACATATGGATAAAGTATAAACTTTATGCACCATATACATCCCTGGACCGTGTCATACGATCGAGTTCCAACGTACTGAACTTTATGGGTTAAAAGTTCATTTCGACCATCGGGGTCACCACGGGATGTTAAGTGTGTTAGCATGCGTAATTCCTCGCTATTGTATTGGACCCAAACATGTGCTAACTCGAAGTGATATGTCAACTGCATCAACCTTCGACTCCAACTCGCTGTTTTACAACAGCCACTGGACGTCAAACGGTGAAACGAAGTGTTTTGGTTGAAATACAGAAAATTCCAGAGAGCATTTGGTCTGCCCTGTTTTTGGACAGTACCTACTCATCTGAGATTTTCATCCCTTTCGAGGGAGATTTTGTTCTGGAGCTCTACAGAAAAATTGTAGAGGACTTCCAAACCTTTCCAGAATGGTATCCCATACCTCCATTGGTCCAACCAATCCTAAGTTATGCCCTGTTCAAGTTCAGCAAAATTTCTGCTGAAAACAGGGGAGATTATTCCTAAGCTTTTGAGACTGAACCTATACTCCCAATTGACTCTTAGTTCAATATGGAAGTTTACTAACCCCTAAATGAATTCCTATACTTCATTGTGATTCTTTTCTTTGAAAATAAACTTTTATGCAGTCGGTACTACGTTTCCTCACCATAGAAAAATCCTAAACCGGTTTTCCGGCATATACGTGTCAAATGGTGGAACTAAAGTCGTCACTCACAACCGGTTTCTACACGTCATGCACTAACGTGGTTAGTGTACCTGCAGAAAAACACACAATAATTGTGCACACAAAGGTTTCTGACATTACAGGCAGTTCCATATCATAATAAAACATACGGTCCGTATCATTACCATACGGATCGTCCTTGAGTCAAGCCACGTCTCAAGGTACATGGTCGTGTTTTCACACCACACGACGGGGAACCCGAGTAGAGCGTGAACGGGTCATCACGGTTGGGAATTTTATCAACCCAACGGATACCAGCTACTGCCTCATGACCGTTGAGGCACGCCGATGGCGAGCGCTGCGTATGGCCCTTTGAATATTGAATGTTCAAGAGTTGCATACTATCGTGTTGCTTACCACACGATGGGGTATTCTCACTTTTGCCTAAAGCACGCTGGAGATCAGCGTTTTCATATGCTCTCAGAACCATAGAGAGGTCCAGAGACTCATATTCACTACCGTGCCAAGCCACGGCATATCATTCCATACTATTACTCGTATGGGGAGTTACCATAATTGATCCGCCTACGGTGGCGTACCTTACCTCTTACCTGACGTCGGAGCGTCGTTACAGAATGTATAACAAATATGTTAGCTTTCCACCATCATAACTAGTACTATCATAGACCTTATGTGGGCTTAATGACTAATCCTCACTCGACTACTGCTAAGTTTTCAAAATAAGCTCTTTTCGAGCGTGCTATTCCCAATGCGGCTCTGATACCACGGCTGTGGGGACCACCCCGTGGTTCACCCACTCCAGGAATCGCATAGGGTGGTGCCGTGCGATGTGGCACCCAACAGCACACACGAAAAGTATAAAGGATAACATACAAACTTTTATTTGATATAAAACAGCGGAAGTCTTTTTACAAAACCTATTCATACAGCGGAAGTAATATACATATAAGGCCTCTCATCCTAGCTATGCAAAAGTGCAGCCATCCAGCCCGGGGACGCTACACACTAGCAGCATGGAACCGGAGATCACGGCGGCGTGCATCGCTCCAGCTCGGCCGTGTACCCCGACAGGGGCATCGCCTCGTCCTCGGAACCTTCCTCATAACTCTCACCTGCACACAGCTCAAATATTGCAACCGTGAGCACGAAGGCTCAGCAAGTCTTAACCGTCAACCCTAGGCATGGAACTCTACGTGCAAGGATATGTAAGATAGGAAAGGACTTTGCAACAAAGACACGCCTCTAACTTGATCCTTACTTTCAGTTTTATAGCAGCAGTTTAATGAGCCTTAGGCAGCCCTCACATCGGAAGTCCACAATCAAACAAGAAACGCTTTCCTCCGATGTGGTGATGCCCAAAGTGGAATATAAACTTAATTAGCTCTATAACTACAGCAATCAAGGTATTCAAGACATTATAGATCAATACAGCATTTTCAGTTGGCTTATTTCACTTCTTACTACGTCACAGCGCAGTGAACAAGCGGGTACTCAAATAACCGCGAGGGACGGTGATTGCAATCAAGACACACCCGGATAACACGTTGTATACACCCACTTTCAGAAGCGTGATTCCACACCCCTTCCTACTCTGTTGTATGCAACAACCTTTCAAAGGCAACACAAATGCCGAACCGGTCCATCCGTAACGGGTAGGAGGTCCCCGCATGGAGCGTGACTGTGCCCACCGGCAGATTTACACCTTGCTACCCTCAACCCACTCCTATTTACGGTTGGGTAAGCCTCGGCACCCAGGTTAACCAATTACATCGGTTTCCTGGTTCCCATATGCCAGTATGCATCCGGTACTGTTCGATACTTGTCCAGCAGGGACGCACACGGACGGTCCTCAACCGACACCAACAGGGCTACGCATGTGAGACCTCTGCTCACTGTTTCCTATCCCCCCTGCTGGGTCTCATTTTCATACAACTCAAGCCATTATCTACCTCTTTTCTTTCCGGTGATGAGTACTATCTCGCGAGTAGCTTCCAACCACTCGACTTCTACCGAGATCCTATACATTAGCATGGAATTCTCTACTCGTCGAGTTTTTAAACTACCCAACACTCCATAGGATTTAAAAGGCTGTGCAAGTGGGGTTTCAATCACCCTAACTCTAATGCAAACATTCAACCTAGACATAAATGATACAAATGAAAACTTTATAAACGGTACTTAAGTGCAAACCAGGCTTGCCTGGTTGCGAGTTAAGCGGAAAGTCAGCTTCCGGTGGCAGGATGTCCAAGGGCTCCGGCGTATCCTCAACTTCGGTCACTATTATGAAATGTAATAAAATACATGTATAAGTATTAAGTCTTTATAAGAATTGAACTACTATTCATAGCTACTGCTATTTATAATTCTTAATTGGCTTTGGGATTTTTACAGTGGATACTAGACTCTCTAAGGATGATTTGAGCCAAATTTGGAGATATGTCATTGCACAATGTAGTATTTAAAATTCCTACAAGTACAATGCTTCTCTGAATTTTGAGCCCACTTCAGGAGCTTTGACATAGCTAATTGTGGAAGATCTGATTAGAGTAAGTCTCCATGGTTCTAACAAAATTGGTTTCACCATTTTTGGAGCTACCATCAGAGAGATATGAATTTTTGAACTTAAACAGGAGTTCTGAAAAAGCTTCTGTTTACATTTGAATTTCCAAATAAAGGCTGAACTTGGGAAGGCATTTTAGCCTAGCAAATGATCTCCAATGAAGCCCAAAATTTTACTGAAGATCAGTAACTATGGAATGGATTTTCTGCCCAAATTTGGGACTATTTCATAAAGAATTGTTCCTATAATAAATCCCTAAATGATTTAGTAAAAACAATTCTACAGAAATACCTGGGCATGTTCATAGCCTAAAATTGGTTTCTCTGTGAAGTACTCCTCATGAGGAATCCAACAAAATTGGTCTCATTCTTTTTGGAGTTCTCTACACAAAGTTATGGGCTTGCAAAGATCAGCTAATTTCTGGAATTATTTCCCTAATAGAAACTTCAAATAATTGGGCTGGGCCCACTGGTTTAATTCGGACCAGTCAGATTTTAGCAACACCGGGGGCTACGGGGTTGTTCCCGCGCAGCCGCACCAGATCCGGCGCCGCAAACCGATCCTCGCGCGAACCCGGAGGCTGACCGGTGGGACCGGCCCCCCCTTCGTCTTCCTCGCGCTGCCCGCGCCTCCCGCGGCGGCGTACGCCTGCGAGGCTCGCCGGGACGGGGTTCCCGTGGTCCAAACTTTGTCAAACTCGCCGCCTGTGAGTTATACACCGTGCTGAGCACGATGATGGGGTCGGAAGCCGATGACAACAGCCGGAATGGTGCTTGCACTGGCGACCATGTCGAACCTTACTTCGGCAACCTCGCTCTCCCTCAACAGTGGGTCTTTCAGGCTAGGGTTGGCTCTAAAAGCACCAGTGTCCCATGGACATCCTCGACCCATAGCTCGCTCTCCCTGAAACCCACCGGAGATGGGTCCTCACCAGCGACCCGAGCCTGCAAAACTCCGGCGGCGACAAAAACTCGGTACCTGGCATCTCTACTTGATCGTATGAGCTGCTAGGACTTCGGGAAGATGCGCAAGCATGTGCTGGAGCTACTCTAAGCTCATCTAGCGCGGAGCTACCCCAAGCACAACGAATTTTTGGTTAGACCCGGCTCTATCCGTCGGTGTACAGTTTGGGGAAACGGTGAAATTCTCACCACCGGTTCTAACAAATGCTAAATGGCCTCCGGCTACACGACCAGGACATGTCCACGCACCTTTCTTGTATAGAAGTGGGGGGAGAGGGTGGCCGGTTGCTGCTGTCGACGGAGAGCCGAAACGGCGAGGTCCGGGCACCTTGAAGCTTTGGCGCCAATCCGCGTTTCTCGAGCAGTTCGGACCGGCAAACAACGAAGGGGCTTTGGCAAGGGCTAGAGCACGTCCAGGCGATGCTCTTTGCTGTGGAGCGCTCGAGCAATCGAGCTTGGAGGGCTGTGGTGTGATCGGGAGGAACGGCGGCGGTGTTCTGGAAGAAACGGCGGAGGCGTGAGTTATAGCAGGGGAAGAAGGAAAAACAGCTCCGGCGCACCCTTTTGCCGTGATCCAACCGAGCCACCGAGGCAGCAGGAGGTGGCGCGGGCTCTCCCTCGGGCGCAGGTTCAACCGGGAGCTGGCGCGCTCCCGCTGTTCGACCGCCGTCGGCTGAGGCGGCAACCCCAGTGGGTGGCTGACAAATGGGCCCCACCTCCCCTCTTTGTTTAATCAACTTTTTCTGATATTTTTCCCACAATCAACTCAACATTAAAGACTTGACTTCAACCCCAAGTCATAGTTTGAATTTGCTGAATTCAAATAGTTTGAATTCGGGTGTGAAAATTGGATGTGGATTGATCATTTGAATTTGAAAAAGAGTTTGAATTCTCCACTTTATATTGCCTCAAAAGTATAGCAAACCAGCTCCAAAATTTCCAATTTTTGGCATGGATGCTTATTAAAAGGTGGAGAACACATTTATGAAACCCAATTTTCAAATTGAGGGAATTGGAATTTGAAACTGAATTTGAAATTCAGATTAGAGGGCTTCACCTTTTAATTCCAAACAAATATCAAAACTCCTCCAAATGAGCTGAAATTTGGAAGGTTGAATATTTGGACTATGAAGATCCAAGTTATGAATTTAGATCTCCATGTTTGGAAGTTTTGGGAAGTCTAAACCCTCACTTTGAACTTACCCCATTAGAATTCAAAGTTTTAATTCTCCTCATTTTTCACAAGTGCACATGAGCAGAATTTTCTTGCTACAACTTTTGGGGATTTTACATGTCGGGCCTAGGGTTTGCCCGCCGCGCATTAGTAGGGTTCCGGAGCTGATTCCTCCCAGGAAGTTGTGGTGCAACTCCGCCGCCTTGCCTCTCCGGACAACTGCTAGCGAAGTGTCCTGGACGACCACATTTGTAGCATGTGGCTGCTGCTTGACCCGTGCTCGGGGGACGAAAGCCCGGCATGCGCTGCTGAGGTGCATACGCACGTGGCATCGCCCACTGTTGTTGTTGCTGCAGGGGTGGTACTGGCAGTGCCGGCCTGAATGTCGGTGGAGAATATGGCCGACTGCAGAATGGCATCGGCTTCTGCGGTGGCTGCCAACGTGGACCCGATGGTGGGCGATTCATCATCCGGTAATTTTGAGAAGGACCACCTCCTTCTCTGCTGCTTTGTGGCGCGCTTCGTTTCCTTTCCGCCGCCGCTAACTCCTTTCCGGAGTCCTCCTGAACAATCGCAGCATCAATTATTATGAGACCTATGTGTGCTGAATACATTGGCTTTGACGATAAAAGTTTTGAATACTACCTTTTAACAAGGTCCAAATCTAAGTCCGAGCTCCTGCAAGGTCCGACGATAGGTCCGACGTAAGGTCCGACTTGCTTTGTCTAGGTCTGACTTATTTTGGCTAGGTCCGACTTGTTTTTGCTAGCTCCGGTGCTAGGTCCGACTAGCTTTGGTAAGTTCAGTGCTAGGTCCGACTAAGCTTTAGTAAGCTCCGGCGCTAGGTCCGACTAGCTTTGGTAAGCTCCGGTTCAAGGTCTGGTTAGCTTTGGTAAGGTTCGGAGCTTGATTGCAATGGTTCCGCTTTTAACTTGCAATGGTTCCGCTTTTAACTTGCAATGGTTCCATTTTTAACTTGCAAAGTTTGCTTATTATTATTTTACTATGTTTTTGGTGTGTTTTGGTGGCTATGGCTGATATCATTTTGCTATGGTTTACAACATGCTTATGTGAGGTGCTCACGTAAGATGTAGTTTCGGAACTAACGAGTGTCAAGTCGACTACTTGTGCTCGGAAGTATTGGTTGTTTATTCATGTGCAGGTGTTGCTTGAGTTCAAGACATGGCTGGTAACGGGATCCATTGAACTAGTCTTAGGGAGAATGAGGTTCAACAACCAAGTTCAGGAGGAATTGTGGTTGAGTTGATCGGGAGGTTGCGCAGTATGTTTGAATCAAGAACAATGCATATGAAGGTATCTTGGACGTCGTTGGAAGATGTTTGCACGTGTGCAAGGAGTGCATGGACGTTGCTGCATGGTTCCAAGGCGCGATGAAGAGATGTGGACGTAAAGAATTGGTCGGAAAGGTCCAACCGACTAGGTTATGGACTCAGGCTGCGGCTGAGTCGTGTTTGACTCAAATATGGAAAGTTTTGAGTTGGTTATGATAGGATTTCTTGTGGTCACGAATTTGAGTTGTTTTAGGAATTTTTGGTACGTTACTAAGGTGTTTGGAAGTCTTAAGATTGCTTCTATCTGCGTGTAGAAGAGTCTTGAGCAGTATTGGAAAGTTAGAGTTTGAATCCAAGTAGGAGTAGGAGTCCTAGTTTGAATTGGGTTGGCCTTAGGGCTGGTTATATAAGCATGGGAGGCCAAGGCTAGTGTGTGCACGACTTTGGGGATGTTCCTCTTGTGTTTTGATAAACAAAATTCGTATTCTAAAGGAACTTTTGTGCCTTGTTCGTCCGACTTGTTTCAGACAAGTTTTTCTCGTCGAGTTTCTGTTCAGCACTACCTTGCTTCGGTGGTTTTATCATAACTCGAGTTTTACAGATCCAATTGATGTGATTATTTTTGGGTTGTCTTCACAACTTGATTATCTATCATCTGTGAAAATTTCACAGTCATTTAATTTGTGGTTTCTGATCTACACGAGTTTCTTTGCAGTATTCCAGAACTGTTTTTCTCGCGTAGGACAGATTGACCTTTGTTCGATCTTTCGATCGTAACTTGAGTTTCTCTCAACGGATTTTCATGATTCTTGTTGTGACGTCTTCGTGACTTGATTTTCTACAATCTATACTAGTTTTGTAACAGTTTAACACGTTTATATTAGTCGCACACACGGTTTCTTTAACAGATCAGTTTTCTGCTGAGGGGTGTTTTGTTGCTTCCGCTGAAAAGTTTTTATCTACCATTCACCCCCCTCTGGTAGCTTTACACGTGTACTTCGATCCTACAATTGGTATCAGAGCCAGGTTGCTCTAATTTTTGTGATTTGCATGTGTTTTGACTAATCATCATGGAGAAATACTCCGCCAAACCTTGTGTGTTTAGTGGTATTGATTTTCAGGTTTGGAAGGCACGCATGGAAGCTTTTATCTAGGCGCAAGGCTTTGCAATATGGGAAAAGGTGTACAAGCCTTACGATGTGCCTTCAAACGATCAAGTCACGGCTACAAACATGAGAGATGTCGACAACAACCACAAGGCTCGGAACTTGATCATACAAGGACTAACTCAGAGCGACTTCGACCGTGTTGCACACCTCCGATCGGCGTATGATGTGTGGAGAGCACTTTGTGACTACCACGAAGGATCCAACACGATCAAGGAGGTAAGACAGGATATGTTCAAGAAAGAATACATGCGCTTTGAGATCCAACCCGGTGAGTCCATTGATGACCTCTTTGCTCGCATTAATAAAATTCTCAGCAACTTGCGTAGCGTTAATGTTAATTTTTCAGATGCTGAAAATGCTAGGCAATTACTAAGTTCATTAGACATGTCAATTTGGGAGATGAAAGTAACATCCATACGTGAATCCACTGTCATGAGTACTCTTACATTAGATGTGCTTTATTCTAAGCTAAAAACTCATGAAATTGACATTATATCACGTAAGAACCCAAATAAGACTACTGCATTTGTCTCACAACGTGATATGCCTAGCTCCGGCCAATCATCTAGCAATACACTTGCTTTGCTGTCTTCACTAACCCTGGAACAGATTGAGGAGTTTCCAGAGGAGGAGCTAGTACTTCTTTCTACTAGGTTCTCAAAAGCATTGCAAAATGTGAGAACTAGAAGGAGAGGAAGCTCCAGACCTCAACGATGCTTTGAATGTGGTAAGACAGGACACTTTCGTACAGATTGCCCTAACCTTTCAGGTCCTTCTAACCGTGATGAAAAGCAGAATAAAGTCAAGTCCTCTTTTGGCAACACCAACAAAAAAAGAAGGGTTTTACAGGACGCAAACTGATAAACAGTTTCATCACCGCACTTCAAGAACTTGGCTCAAGTGATGTAGACATTGGAAGTGATGAAGATGATCTGGCAAACTTGTGCTTCATGGCAGGCAAATCAAAATCGAGTATGGAGGATGCAGAACACAACAGTGACAACGAAGAGGTATGTCCTACTTGCGAAGAAATGTGTGATGCTAGTTCTCGTGCCACTATTATTGTTAAGAAAAAGGACAAAAAGCTTAGGGATAATGCTGTTAAAATTGAGTCACTAGAATCTGAAATTAATAGTTTAAAATCCTTGATTCCTAGTGATGATTCTTGTTCCTCATGTGATTTAATATATGAACAATTGTCCTCTCTAAGAAGTGCACACACCTCTACACTTGATAAACTTGAACTTGAAATCGAAAAGAAAAAAAGCTTGCTGCACTTAATGATAAAAACTTGAAAGATGCTTGTTGTTCTACAATTGATTTGCATTGTTCTACTTGCGTTGATCTTGATAAGAAACTGCAAGATGCTATGAAAGAAATTTCTATATTGAACAATGCTTTACGTTCTCATAAAGTTAAATATTGTTACAATTGCAGACTAAAAGGAAAAACTTCATGTGAAAATTGCCTTGATCTATCAAATAAACTTGATAACATGCATAGGACATTAGATCGGTTTTGTAATGGGAATAAGAACCTAAACTTGCCGCTGAATTCTTCCAAGTCTTGCAATGATAAAACTGGTTTATGTTTTGATTCACATGCTCATGCTAAGGAACATCCACCTAAAATTGTAAAATCATTAGGAAGTGGTTTGATTCAAACAGTTCCTAAACAAAAAGAAGTGGTTTTTAAATCTGCAGGAGTGTTGTCACATTCGGGTTCAAATAAGCATACTGCATGCTCATCTAGACATGAACACAAAGTTAAGTTTCATTGTACCTATTATGGTAGAGATGGTCATGCCATAGATTTTTGTTATAGACTAGCTAAACAACATAAAAAGGAAAGAATGCAAGCTAGATCTTATAACTCTCATGCAAAATTTGCTGCATACTAAACCGAATGTCAGGAACATGCAACCTGCTGTTATGAGTCAGAAATATTCAAAGTTTACCACCGGAGCTTCAGTTTTTGCCTCCGGACCTTCTGTTTTTGCCTCCGGAGCTACTGATTTTCATGCTACACAAGTAACACCTCATAGGTCAGTAGTTAAGAACAAAAAATCTCAAACTTTGACTCATAAACCTGCTGTTTTATCTCAGCTTTCGCATGTTATTCCTGCTGGACGTCGTGTGACTCAGTACTAGATTCCTAAATGCCTTTTAACTAACCCTAGTGTTGAGTCATCGACGTATTGTGCTTCTATGTAGGTTACACGCTTGAGGAAGGAGAACATTTGGATTGTGGATTCAGGTTGCTCACGCCACATGACCGGTAACAAAGAATGGTTCTCCTCTCTCTCTTTTGTGTCACGTGTAGAGAATGTTACTTTTGCCGATAATCCTTCAACTCCTATAATTGCTAAGGGTTCGGTTAGAGTAAATGATCACTACACTTTGAAGGATGTGGCACTTGTCAAAAATTTGAAATACAACTTGCTTTCTGTTTCACAATTGCTAGATGAAAATCTGGAAATTATTTCAATAAAAACTGCTGCAAAGTTGTAGGTTCAAATAGTGACCTTATTTTTAACATGTCTCAGTTTGGAAGAGTTTTTAAAGCTATTTTTATATGTCATCCTCTAAGCATAGATGTCTAGTTGCAAATGATTCCAAAGCTTTATATTTTTGGCATCGTAGACTTGGTCACGTAGGCTTTGATCATCTCACGCGTGTTAGTGCTCTTGATCGCATACGTGGGCTGCCTAAGCTTAAAGGGGACAAAGAAATTGTGTGCTCTTCTTGTAGACATGCTAAGATGGTTGCAGCTTCACATGCTCCTCTCACAATGACCATGACAACTGAACCGGGTCAACTTTTACACCTTGACACCGTAGGACCTTCACGTGTTCAATCCTTCGGAGGTAAATGGTATGTTCTTGTGATTGTTGATGACTATTCTAGATACTCTTGGGTTTACTTTATGGATTCTAAGAATGAAGCTTTTAGTCACTTTAGAACTTTATTTCTTAAATTATCAATTGATCACCCAGGATCTTTAAGAGCAATTAGAAGTGATAATGGAACCAAATTTAAAAATCAATCATTTGATCACTTTTGTGCTGAAAATGCAATGGATCATCAATTTTCTTCACCATATGTACCTCAACAAAACGGTGTTGTAGAGAGAAAGAACAGAACCTTAGTTGAGATGGCTAGGACTATGCTTGATGAATATCAAACTCCTAGGAAATTTTGGGCTGATGCAATTGCAACCGCTTGTTATGTCTCAAATCGCGTTTTCTTGCGTGCTAAGCTAGGTAAAACACCATATGAGCTCAGGTTTGGACATAGGCCTAGTGTCACACACTTTAGGGTCTTTGGTTGCAAATGCTTTGTTAAGAAACATGGTAATCTTGATAAATTTGAAGCTAGATCTGTTGATGGCATGTTTCTTGGTTCATCTCATACTAGAGGCTACCGTGTGCTTTTACTTGATACTAACAAAATTGTGGAGACTTGTGAGGTTTCTTTTGATGAAGCCAGCCCAGGTACTAGTTAAAATATTGCAGGTCCGGATCCATATCCACAGGGGGAGAGTATTTTCGTTGAAGAAGAGGAAGAAGTGGTGCTGCTGCCTGAAAATTCAGCAGCTAATGACATTGTTCCAGCTCCTGATCTTGATTCACAGCCAGCACCGACGACCATCATTGCTGGTCCAGATCCTCCTCACGTCACAAGCTCATCTATTTGTGATGAACATGAAGAAGAAGAAGCTTGTGAAGTGTCCACTCCCCTCCGGATTCTCAAAAGTCATCCTCCACAACAAATTAGTGGAAGCTTGCATGAACGAGTTACAAGATCCAGGTTTTTCGACCCCAATTCTCATGCTCATTCTGCTTTTGTTGCTTCTTTTGAACCCAAAGATATATCGCACGCACTCACTAATGAATCTTGTATTATTGCCATGCAAGAAGAGTTAGAAAAATTTGAAAGAAATAATGTTTGGAAACTTGTACCTCCACCTCAAGGTCAAACTTTAATTGGAACTAAATGGGTGTTTAAAAATTAACAAAGTGAGGATGGGGTTGTGGTTAGGAATAAGGCTAGGTTGGTTGCTCAAGGTTTCACACAAGTTGAAGGTCTAGATTTTGATGAATCTTTTGCTCCTGTTGCTAGATTAGAAGCCTTAAGAATTTTGTTAGCTTTTGCTGCATCTAAAGGTTTTAAGCTATATCAAATAGATGTTAAAAGTGCTTTTCTTAATGGCTACATAGATGAGAAGGTTTATGTCAAACAACCACCTGGTTTTGAAAATCCAAATTTTCCTAATCATGTTTACAAACTGTTCAAAGCCTTGTACGGTTCTCAAACAAGCCCCTAGAGCATGGTATGATAGGTTAAAAACATTCTTACTTGAAAAGGGGTTTACCATGGGCAAGGTTGATAAAACTCTTTTTGTGCTTAAGCATGGCGATGACTCATTATTCGTTCAAGTGTATGTGGATGATATTATCTTTGGTTGTGCTTCTCATGATCTTGTGTCCAAGTTTTCAGCTATGATGAGTTCAGAATTTTAGATGAGTATGATGGGAGAACTCACGTACTTTTTGGGGCTGCAAATAAAGCAAACCAAGGAGGGTACCTTTGTGCATCAAACAAAGTATACAAAAGATCTCCTAAGGCGCTTCAACATGGACAAAAGCAAGCCTCTTCGGACACCAATGGGAACAGCAACAACACTTGAACTTGATGAAGATTGTGATCCCGTTGATCAAAAAGAATATAGAACCATGATAGGATCACTTTTGTATCTCACGGCATCAAGACGGGACATACAATTCAGCGTATGTCTTTGTGCACGGTTTCAAGCCTCCCCACATGCTTCACATCGTCAAGCCGTCAAAAGGATTCTCAGGTACTTACATGGAACTCAAGAATTTGGCATTTTTCTTCCTTCTTCCTCAACCGTTACTTTGAAAGATTTTTCCAATGATGATTTTGGGGGTTGTAGGATTGATAGGAAAAGTACTTCTGGTGCTTGTCATTTTCTTGGTAATTCACTTGTTGCCTGGTCCTCTAGAAAACAAAGTTCAGTTGCACAATCCACATACGAATCTGAATATGTAGCTTCTGCTAGTGCTTGCTCACAAATTCTTTGGATTGTTCAAACACTTAAGGACTATGGGGTTGATCTAGATAGTGTTCCATTGTTTTGTGATAACCCTAGTGACATTTGCATTGCTAAAAACCCCGTGCAACATTCGAGAACTAAGCACATTGACATTAGGTATCACTTTCTCTTTGATAATGTCTAAAAGGGAACATTGTGCTTCACCATGTAGATACCGAACAACAATTGGCTGACATTTTTACAAAACCTTTGTATTTCACTCATTTTTGTTACATTCGTAGTGAAATAGGGGTTATGCATCCTCATGGCTTGAATTGAGTGAGAATTTTGAAACTTGGGAAGTCTATGTGTGAATCTGAAATTAAAATAATATGAGCATAGTATTTCATGCATATATGACTTTGTGATTCCTTTTTCATGCTGAAAGTCATTGCTACATTTGTGATGCCCTCAATTCTGTGGAAAACCACGGAACCGAGAACTGATGCATATGTGTGCCCAGGATGTTCATCACACATATACATATGTTCCACAAACTGAATTCAGAATATATATAACCACGAATAACAGAGTTTATTACAATGTTTCATGAGTCTTGGACTCATGCTCATAGTGGAAGTCTTTATTTCTATGCAGCGGAAGTCTTTATTCTAAAGTGGAAGCAATTTAAACTAATGCGGAAGCAATTCTAGGAAGTAGTGGCTCCATCTCTACTCCATCCTGACAGGCAAGGTTGAGAACAGATTTACACGCCTAATGCTCCACTTAGTCTTCATAATAATCTTCTCCTGTTGCTGATGATGAAATAATAATGCAAGTTTGAGTACAATGATGTACTCAGCAAGTGCGGGAAAATATGATATGTAGCTCACAACAAGGTAGGTATAAAAAGGCTCATTGCAGAAAGCAAAGTTAATTATCAAAACCATGATAGAACAGCAACTAATATTTAAGTGAATGTAATCGCAACATGTATTAAAATACCAATCATACCTCCATTATGTTCATTACCTTCCATGTCACAACCAGTCATCAATCAACCTCATTCTTGCTCACGAATACCTCCTCATATTCGCTACCATCTCACGAATACCATCTCGTATTCGCTACCATTTCATCTCATAAACAACTTCGTCTCCCACCGAGACCAACCTTGTTGCCATGACTCAACAGTCATGCAACCCATCTTATCACCCGGACTCAAGAGTACCGAAAACCAAACCATCCAAAACCATAACCAATAACCATCCCAACTAATCATGGAAGTTGGCTAGACGCTCGTGACCGTAAGCTCGGCTATCATGATAGTTTTAGAACTCTGCAGAGTTTGCACCTCTTTACCCACCAGTTTGTGATTTCTTCACCCGTCAGCGACTGCAGAACCTCCATTATACCAGTACACAACCGTCGGTGTATGGCCAAGAGATCACAAAATAGTCTTTACAAAGGGGCTACTATTTGTATGGACTCACTAAGGTTTCACCGGCAGGCTAGAATCTCCAATTCTCCCACCCACGGGCCCCCTCTTGTGCCATGCAGTTCCCAGGGCAGTCCTCACTCGACTCCCATTCCCCGCGCCTTTCACGGTCCATAACAATCTAGCAACTTACCTAATTATTCAGCTAAGCCGCACCCATACTTGGCCTTGTGGTGGCACTGTTATCCTGGCATGTGCTCGCATGAACCGGTCCTTAGATCTACGGCAAGTAACCACCATCTCAGGCTACCTCATTCACATACCCGGCTTGCCTAGATCTCCCTCCGATCCATGTTCATTAACAGCATCAGTTTTCTCATTATCGTTACGAGCGCAGTTAGCTAGACACATCTATCTCGCTTCCCAATCCCATGGACTCAGCGAAGCATAAAAGTAAAAACCATACCTAACTCACAAACATCCCTGGTGACAAGAGTTGTTTAACCAAAGCTAGTAAACTCCTATGAAAGGGTTTCCTATCATGTTTGACTCAGCACACACACCTTTTCACAAAACAAAACAATCTCCCAAAACATAGGATCAATATGGTCAAGGGGCACTTGCCTTGTTCTTGTGGTTCAGGTTGCTCTCGGATCTCGAAACCTTGTTGTTGCAGCTCGTCGTAGACAGCTCCCTGAGCTTGTCCTGCTATACAGGATCACCCACATACAAGATTCACATCAATCAATATCATGCATAACTTTAACTAGATGCATTTGCATATGCATGCTATCCTATAATCAGTTTTATTAAATCGGTTTGTACGTGTACTTGCATAGTTTGCATGGATTTCACTATGAACAGAGGTGTTCGGATCAAATGTGGATGTGGCGATGACCTTGTCTTTTAGATCAATCCGATCAACAAGTGATCTGTCCACGAGAAAGCTTCTGTTCGAAAGGAACCGAAGAACAGATGCAAGAAAAACACGATGATGTGGTAAGGTGATATGGGAGACCTACCTTACGTTCTCCTTGGTCTCAGGGTCCTTCTCTGATCAGACAGATCTTTGGGCTCTCTTCCGGCAACCTTCCTCGACTGAACTCCGGCGATGGGCTTACTCGGCGAGTTGGGGCTAGAGCTCTAAGTCATCGGTTCAAGAGGTGGAAAAGAAGTTCGTGGTTTCGGTCAAGGGTTCTGGGTTCTATTTATAACCGGGAGAAGAATAGACCTAATCTGATTGTATCTCGATTAAGAGTCCTATTCAGATTATTGTTGAATCTTAGCAACTTATCTTGAATTGATTTGGTGCGGTAACATTGTGGAATTCAGGTCGGTTTCTCCTCCGTACCGATATTTCTACGCGTACGGAATCCAAAAATCGCTCCAGAACTCGTTACCTCCTCGGTGATGAGCTCCGGAAGCTCCACGTGTCCACCGGGGCCTGGTCTCCCCCTTTCCACAGAGACGAGCTCCGGTTGTGCCGCGTGTCAAGCGAGCGAGACCTCCCCTCCCCTTCGGAGGTGAGCTCTGCGTGCACCACGTATCCTGGCGGTCGGGACCTCCTCTCTTATTCGGAGGTCGCTCCACATGCGCCACGTGTCAGTGCCGGACCTTCCCTTTCTCCATAGGTAGCTCCGGGTGTGCCACATATCCTAACAGCGCCAGACTTCCTTTCTTCACAGAGACGAGCTCCGTGGTTAACACGTGTCCAATAGTGACGGACCTCCTGAAGATAAGCTCCGGTGGCGACACGTGTCCAATCGAACCGGACCTCTCAGAGGTGAGCTCCGATATCGAAACGTATCCCGCGCGACTGGTCCTATGATTTCCACGGTTACTAGCTCCGAAGGTGAAATGTGTCCTGCGGAACTGCTTTCGCTTCTCCGCAGAGGCTAGCTCCGGGGGCAACACGTGTCTCACAGGGCCGGACCTCTCTCCCTTTGCGGAGACGAGCCCCGAGCCTGCCACTTAGCCATTTTAGCGGCGGACCTCTCCCAACATCGCCGGGATGAGCTCCGAATACGCCACGTGGCCAGCGGGCCGCGGAAGTTGTCTTCGGCGCTCTCTGTGAACTGGATTCTTGTTCCTTTTGACTATCCTTTTAATTCTTTTTCTGTTCCCACTTCCATTAAAATGTTTTCCCTTAATGAAACATGAATACATGCAGAAACCAATAAAAAGGGTGTCACAAATCTACTCCCCTTAAATTGAATCTCACCCTCGAGATTCGTTGGTAGAGAATAGATGAGGAAATTCTGCCTTGATGTCTTCTTCACGCTCCCATGTGGCTTCAGCTTCGGTGTGTTGGCTCCATTGTACCTTGTACCATCAGATCACTTTGCTCCTGGTGACCCTTTCCTTTACGTCCAAAATTTGGATTGGGTGCTCCGTATAAGTCAGGTCCTTTTTAAGTTCAAGCTCTTCCATTGGTATTTGCTACTCTGGTACTCTCAAGCACTTCTTTAGCTGGGATACATGAAACACGTCATGTACGTCGGAGAGATATGTTGGGAGCTCTAGTTGATAAGCCACTTCTCCTCACTTGTCCAAAATCTTAAATGGTCCGATGTAGCGAGGTGCTAGCTTGCCTTTGATGTTGAAACGTCGTTGGCCACGGATAGGCGATACCTTAAGGTATACGAAGTCTCCTACTTCGAAAGTCAACTTCCTACGCCTATTGTCCGCGTAGCCTTTCTGTCGTGACTGAGCAGCCTTTAAGTTCTCCCGTATCGTTTGGACTCGTTTTTCAGCTTCTTGTAGCACTTCGGGTCCAAACACCTGGTTCTCTCCGGTCTCATTCCAAAACAGTGGTGTTCTACACCGTCTACCGTACAATGCTTTGAAAGGCGACATCTTCAAGCTAGCTTGATAGCTGTTGTTATAGGAGAATTCGGCGTACGGTAAACTCCTATCCCAACTACGCCCACATTTCAAGGCGCAAGCTCTCAACATGTCCTCCAAAATTTGGTTTGTCCTTTCGGTTTGTCCATCGGTTTGTGGGTGATAGGCGGAGCTAAAATCCAGTCCTGTACCCATAGATTTCTGCAGCTTTCTCCAAAACCTAGAAGTAAACTGAGAACCTAGATCTGAGACTATCCTCTTTGGGACTCCATGACGGCACACGATCTGCTCCATGTACAACTCGGCTAATTGTGAAATGTTGTACTTGTCCCTTATAGGGAGAGAATGGGCTGTTTTCGTCAATCGGTCCATGAAAACCCAGATGGAGTCATAAACCGACTGAGTACGTGGCAATCCGACGATGAAATCCATACTGATGTCCTCCCACTTCCACTTGGGTACCTTCAAGGGTTGCAACGATCCAGCGGGTCTTTGATGTTCGGCCTTCACCCGTTGGCATGTGTCGCATAGGGCAACGTATTCGGCTATATCCCTTTTCATACCATCCTACCAATAACAAGTCTTCAAGTCCTTGTACATTTTGGTACTTCCGGGATGTATGGAATAGGGTGAATCATGTGCCTCCTTCAATATCATGTCGCGGACGTGCTTCATGTTAGACACACAAATCCTTTTTCATAGCCAAAGTGTACCCTTCTTATCTTCTTTGAAATCCTTCTCTATTCCTTGTTGGATACTTCCCTTGATCTCCTTGATCTCCTCATCCGTTGCTTGGCCATCTCTTATCTCTTGCTCCAATGAAGAGTGGATCTCCATTATTTCCATGTTGTTCAAGAATCCGAGGTGTAACCGTTCGATCTCCTTACATAGTTTGGGTGGTAGCTCCCGAACCGTGAGTTGGTGACATGCCCCCTTCCGGCTCAATGCATCGGCTACTACATTGGCCCTCCCAGGGTGGTAGTTGATTCCAACATCGTAATCCTTGATGAGTTCCAACTATCGATCTTGCCTCAAATTCAAGTCCATTTGTGTAAATATGTACTTGAGGCTTTTATGATCCGTATAGATCTCACATTGATGACCAAGGATATAATGTCTTCAAATCTTCAATGCATGCACTACTGCTGCTAGCTCCAAGTCATGTGTAGGATAATTAAGCTCGTGCTTCTTTAATTGCCGTGAGGCATCGGCTACCACTCGTCCTTCTTGCATGAGCACACATCCGAACCCATGTCTGGATGCGTCACAATATATGTCAAAGCTCTTGCTTACGTCCGGTAATACCAAAACCGGCGCTGTGGTTAGCCTTTTCTTGAGTTCCTCAAAACTTTCTTGGCATGCTAGTGTCCATTGGAAGGCTTTTCTCTTCATTAGCAACTCTGTCATAGGCTTTGCTATCTTAGAGAAGTCCTTGATGAAGCGTCGGTAGTATCCAGCCATCCCAAGAAAACTCCGAATATCCCTCACGTTTTGCGGTTGGTCCCACTTCAGAACATCTCTCACGTTTCCGGGATCAACCGATACCCCTTCTTCGGAGATAATGTGGCCTAGGAACAATATTTCCTTTAGCCGAAATTGACACTTGTTAAGCTTGGCATATAATTGATGCTCACACATTTTCTGCAAGGTCAATTTCAAATATTCTTCATGACACGACCCCACGGTCTTGTCGAGCCAGGATCACGCTGAGGGGTGCTGCGTTGCACTGCACCGGATAACACACATCAAAGGTACAAAGCGGAAGCAAAACTTTTATTACATAAAGTGGTTTATGAACATGTTTACATCAAAATAGGTCCAGTCTACACTCACGTGCATAGACTACGCATCAAGTTCACGTCCAGCCCTTGAACGTGTCCTTGCTAGCACACACGCACACTAACTCTGCGGCGTGCACGACTCCCACTCGACGGGGTTACCCTCCTGGGGTTCCATCTCTTCCTCGGGAGTCCCTTCCTCATAGAACCCTGCAAAAGATTCAAACGCAAGCAGTGAGCACGAAGGCTCAGCAAGACTGACCCGTCTCTCCTAACCATGGAACTTCTACATGAGGGGTGATGGGTGCATGAGATAAAACAATTTGCAAAGGACTAGCCTAATTATTGGAACCTTACTTTCAAGTTTTAGCAGCAGGTTGTGGAGAACCTTACGCTAAGGCACATGAGAGAGCCGCAATCAAACAAGAAACACATTTCTCTCATGTACTTTGCCCAAAGTTGAAAGGAACTTTAATTAGCTCTAACTACAGCAATCATTAACAATCAAGTCCATCTTTCAATCAGCAACATTTTAACATGTAACTAGCCTGTTCTTTCTACGTCACGGTACAGTGAACAAGTGGTACTCACTGACCGCGAGGGACGGCGATTGTAATCGATTTACACCTGCAGGGTTACCCGAACAACCCGTCACGTATGCCCGTACTGGATGTTGCCTACAACAACAATCATGGACGCCGTACACAACCACCTTTCGCCCGTCAGCCAAATATTGAACCGGTCCCATCGTCCCGAGCAAGAGGTCTCTGCACGCGCATCTCAGTGCCGCCAGCCGATTTACACCTCGAGCTCTCAACCTACCCTCTGAACGACAGGCAATGCCTCAATATCCAGCTACCCGAGTTATATCGGTTTCCCGGTTCCCATATAGCCAGTAGGTCTTCGGTACAGTTCTAGCTTGTTCAACAGGCCCGCACACGGCTTGGTCCTCAATCGACATAAACGGAGCTACAGCACACAGGCCCCAAAGTCCTGCTGCCCTTACTCTCCGCTCGGTCTCATCTTTCTTGCCATGTGTATCATGTGCTATCTCTACCCGAGTTGAGTGCCTCTAGCCTATGCTCGCTAGTAGTTCCAACTACTCGACTTGTACCGAATCCTACTCTATCTTAGCATTGTAGTAGCTAACGGGGTTTTCAATCTTAATCCCAACCCGGTTTTCTTGGCTATGCAGTTGGGTTTCCAAACAAGACTCTATTGCAAGGAATAATAGTATTCAAGTATGTGCTCAAAACAATAAAAATTTGTAAAAAGGTTATTGCAAACCGGAGCTTGCCTTGCTGCTCTTGGTCGTAGGCTAGCTGCTCCTCCGGATTAACAAAGTCTAAGACTTCGGGTTCCTCCTCGACCTTAGCGACTACATGATAGAAGTACATGTATCAATTAAAATGCATTTATATTAAGTTTGAACTTGTGAAGCTTATAAGTCCCACTAGACAAACTCTATGACTGTGAAACTTTTACTGTGGCTTGGTTACAACCTAAACAGAGACTTGGTCAAGTTTTAGTTGCAGCAAAGCTCATTCGAGCCCTCCACAATTAATTATGTACTTGACCTTAATTAAAGGATTTTATGGTGTTCTAAGGATTTTTCTGAAACAAACTATGACTTTCTGAAAACTAGATTTTCAGAGGGTTCTAATCGAGTTGGTCTCACTTAATTTGAAGGTTCCTAGCTAAAGATATGAGCTACACAATTTCAGAGAAAATTCTGAAAATGTTTCTGAACATTTTCTATTTTCTTTGGAACAGTTCCACTAATCACACCATTAGGTGAATCAGATTAGCTCAAATGGATCTGAACTTTTTATGGTAGTTCAGGGATATTTTGGTAAACATTCCAGCAAAATTTCAGGATTTTCCTCCAAAGGATTCTCCAGTTAAAATTCCAAACAGTTTAAATTTTGAGGAATTAATTCTGGAGAAATAAGGATTTTCATGAAGTGAAACTTGATTTGCTGGAAAGTGTTCAGAGGGCTGAATCCAACAAAATTTGGTTCACTCGATTTGGAGCTTTCTAGCCAAAGTTATGAGAATTTGAAGTTTGAAGGAAATCTGAAAATCGGGGGAAAAGTTTAAACTCGCGGGTGGGCCCTGGGGACACGCGTCGCCCACTGAGATGTCGGCAAACTGTGGCCTGCGGGGTTCCTGAAAGCCGGCACAACAGATCCCGGCCACACCCGATCCCAGTTTGAATTTTGAGCCGCTGACGCGTGGGCAAGCCGGCTTCGTCTTCCTCCCGACGCCCGTGCTCTGCCGCCGGGGTATCTCGCCGGAAAGGTCACCGTCGGCTTCTGTAAAGCTCCAAACTTCACGATTTTGGCCGCCTCTGCCTTTTTTCACTTGGGGAACAAGATTCTTGGGTCAGCTCGCCATGAAAATGGCCGCCACATGGTCGGCGACGAGCAGCAGCCTCGGGAGAACTTCGGCCGCATTGCCCGTCCTCCCTAGCACCTCACCCAATCAAGCTAAGGGTCGTCGAGCATCAGTGGACCATAGGAAAGGTCGACGTGAGCTCCACGGAGCTCGGGAAAGGCTGTGTTGGGCTGTCACCGTGCGACCTAGGCCGGAAATCGGGATTTCTACTAAAACTCGAAGAACAGCGGTTTCCCTCCACGGTTCTTCGTGGTTCCTGCGCCTATGGACCCGCACGGGCTACTAGAAGTGATCCTCTCCATGAGAGGATGAGTGATGCAGTGTGGCTTACGAATTTCTTGGATCGGTACAGACCTCACTTTTGCACAACGTCGCGAAAACCTGAAATTCCGGCCTAAGCAGTGTTTGTCACGCCGCCGGAGCTTGCAGAACTGAAAGAGGGGTTGAAGGTGATCCTCTTTGCTGTTCACAGATCAGTGAACGGTGGGCTGTGGTTGCCGGAAGGACGGTTCCCGCAGCGGCGGCTCGAGCTGAACCGGCAGAGAAAGGATCGCCGCGGTGGAGCTCGGGAAGACTGCGCAGTGTCTGGAACCGATGTGAAGGTGTTGAAGATGGCTTGGCGCACCCGGTGCTGGTCTCAGATCCCCGGGAGGGTCACTGGATCGGCCGGGCGACGAGGAACCGAAAGTTCACTCGGGCGGCGAGGAGCTTCGGCTTTTTGGGTGGAAATGCGGCGAGGCAGTGGTGGAAGGCACCGGTGACCGCTCGGGCGGGTAGACAAAAACCCCGAGAGTCGGTTCCGCAGCTGAGATCGGCAAGCAGCTGGTGGCTTCGCCGTTCCTTTGCCGTGGCGGCAGCTCGGGTCAGCGCAAGAACCCGAGTGCAGAGTTCAGTCGGCTGGGTTCTCTTCAAAGGCTGACCAGTGGGTCCCACCCGGGGTTTTAACCTCTGAAATTCACTCCTAATAACTGTTGTAAACAGTGAGCCCCAAAATACCCATGGTGATTTAAATTATTCACCCATGAGCCATTTGAATTGATTACGATTCAATTTGGGTTTGGTTTGAATGAATTTCAGCACGTGTTCAGTTTGAAATTCAAATAAAGTTTGAATTTAGCCCACTTAGCTCATGTCAAGATCAACTCCAAATGGAGTGAAAATTGGTGTGTGAGCTCACAAAAATGTGCTGAATGAGAATATGCCTCCCACTTTTGAATTCATGGGATAACAACAGTTTGAATTTGAATATGGTTTCAAACTGCCCTCTTTCTAGCTATACCCAAAATGACCTCAAAAAGGTTTTGAATGTGGGTGAAACTTGGCATGGACATCCCTAGCAATGTGTAGGAGTTTTCATATGCCCAGCCCCTCTATATCACATGTGGGAAATACCACTTTTGCAATATGTGAGTTTGTTCTTTAATGAGCATGTTGATGGTTGTTACTTGCTCTTCATTCGTGTTCATCAACTTGCTTCAAATGAGATGTGTGGTGTGGTGATGAACACTTTAAACATGTGTCAAAAACTGAGGCCCTTACATTCCTACCCCCTTAAAAGAATCTCGTCCTGAGATTATAAGGTTAAAATGAGACAGAGGACGGTGGAAAATTACCAGATATGCGACGTGAAAAAGTCAGGGTAGTTAACGCGAAGAAACCCTTCGCTCTCCCATGCTGCTTCTTCCACGGAGTGATTACTCCATAGAACTCTGTAGAACCACAACGTACGGTTGCGTGTGGTTCGGGCCTTTTCATCAATTATCTGAACCGGTTCCTCTCGATAGGTGAGATCCGGTTGCTGTTCTTCAATGTCTTCCAGCTGAACGGTAGTTGATAGCTTGAGACACTTCCTCAGCTGGGAAATGTGAAAGACGTCGTGCACACCGGAAAGTGCTTCTGGTAAATTCAGCCGGTATGCTACTGATCCATATCTTTCGGCAATCTGGAATGGACCGATGAATCGGGGTGCTAACTTTCCTCTCACCCCAAATCTGTTTACGCCCTTCATTGGAGACACACGTAGGTATACGTGATCCCCGACTTCAAATTGTAATGGGCATCTTCTCCGGTCTGCATACTGTTTCTGACGGGATTGGGCGGCTTTTAGTTTCGCTTGAATCAGCCGAACATTCTCTTCTGCGTTGTTGACAAGGTCAATCCTGAAGGTAACCCTTTCGCCAGACTCACACCAGCTCAATGGTGTGCGGCATTTTCTTCCGTATAGCGCCTCGTAGGGCACCATCTTTATGCTGGCTTGGTACCCATTGTTGTACTAGAACTCAGCTAACGGCAAGTGATCATCCCAATTCTTGCTGTGGTTGATAGCACAAGCTCGTAGCATGTCTTCTAGGATCTGATTTACCTGCTCGGTTTGCCCATCCGTCTGCGGGTGGTACGCTGAACTACGGATCAGCTTCGTCCCCAAGGCAGCGTGTAGCTGCTCCCAAAAACGGGACACAAATAAAGTGCCCCGATCCGATATGATGGTACGGGGTACGCCGTACAAGCATAGGATCTGTGAGATGTACAGTTCAGCGTACTTCTTGGCGTTGTAGTTGGTGTTGACCGGGATGAAATGGGCAACTTTGGTGAGCCGATCGATGATCACCCACACAGAATCATGCTTCTGAAAAATGGTGGGTAAACCGACGATGAAGTACATGCTCACATCCTCCCACTTCCAGGAAGGAATGCCCAGTGGTTGCAGCAGTCCCGGTTTCCGCATATGGTCTGCTTTCACCCTTCGGCATGTATCACACTCGGACACGTACTTTGCGACTTCCCGCTTCATCCGTGTCCACCAAAACTTGCTTCTGAGTTCTTGATACATTTTGTTGCTGCCGGGGTGAATAGAAAAATTTGACAAGTGGGCCTCATCAAAGATTTTCTTCCGTAATTCCGGGTTACGGGGTACGACGATACGGTCTTTGAACCATAGGACGCCGTCTCCGTCCTTCCGGAAACATTTCAACTCCCCACTGTCTACACGTCTCCGCAAATGCGACATGCCCTTGTCATGTTTCTGAGCTGCCGCTATTTCTTCACGGATGGTGGGGATCAAAGCTAGGTTGTAGAGAGCCCCATGTGGAATCACATGCAGTGGTGGTTCGCTCTCTTCCAACGGCGTGATGGTCAGATTGTTGACGTGTGACTTGCGGCTCAGCGCATCCGCCACTACGTTTGCCTTGCCTGGATGATAATGGATCTCTATTTCGTAATCCTTTATCAATTCTAACCATCTTCGCTGCCTCATGTTCAGCTCCTTCTCAGTGAATATGTACTTGAGGCTCTTGTGGTCGGTATATAAATGTACGAGGTTACCGAGTAGGTAGTGCCTCCACATCTTGAGTGCGAGTACCACGGCAGCGAGCTCCAAGTCGTGAGTTGGATAATTTTGCTCATGGTTCCTAAGCTGCTGTGATCCATACGCGACCACTCTTCGGTCTTGCATCAGCACACATCCGAGCCCAATGCCGGATGCATTGCAGTACACATCGAACGGTTTTGTTGTGTCCGGCTGCGCCAAAACCGGTGCTGATGTCAGGTGCTCGACTAAAGCCTTGAATGCTGCTTCACACGCTGGACTCCAAACATATTTGGTAGACTTCTTCAACAGCTCCGTCATAGGCTTGGCAATCTTCGAGAAGTTCGGAATGAACCTCCGATAATATCCCGCGAGTCCGAGGAAACTCCGTACCTCGTGAACAGTCCTCGGGGATTTCCAATTCAGCACTTGAGTGATCTTGCTCGGGTCTACAGCGATACCCTCTGCTGAGATGATATGCCCGAGAAAAGGCACTTGCGATATCCAAAACTCGCATTTGCTGAATTTCACGTCTAACTTGTGATCCGCAGCCGTTGCAAGACTATACGCAGATGTTTCTTGTGATCTTCCTCTGACTTCGAATATACCAGGATGTCGTCGATGAAGACCATGACAAACTTGTCCAGCTCCGGCATGAATACCGAGTTCATCAAGTACATGAAGTGAGCTGGAGCATTGGTGAGGCCGAAGGACATGACCAGGTACTCATAGAGTCCGTACCTCGTTGATAAAGCCGTCTTCGGAATATCCTCAGCCCTTATCTTAATCTGATGGTACCTGGATCTTATGTCCATCTTGGAAAAGATCTTTGCTTCAACCAACTGATCAAACAACATGTCGATCCGTGGCAACGGGTACTTGTTCTTGATGGTTACGACATTTAATGGACGATAGTCCACGCAAAGCCGCAACATCTCATCCTTCTTCTTTACGAATAATGCCGAACAGCCCCATGGCGAGGAGCTCGGCCTAATAAAACCCTTCGCCAGAAGGTCCGTGAGCTGAGTCTTCAGTTCAGCCAACTCCGTGGGCGCCATTTTGTACGGCCTTCGGGATATTGGCATGGTTCCTGGTGCAAGTTCAATCTTGAACTCCACCTCTCTATCGGGTGGCATTCCCAGTAAATCATCTGGGAATACGTCCGGGAATTCTCGGACCACTGGAATATATTCCAATCTGATTGTTGTGGCTTGATAGACACTTGGAAGTTTTATTTCTGGACTGTACAGAAATAATGAGTGAGACCCGTGCACTTCTGAGTTTAAGTGCACGACTCGAGGGACGGTGTCTAAAACAGCGCCGTGGCGGGTTAACCACGACATCCCTAGGATGACATCGACCTTCTGTCCCTCTAAGATTATGAGAGACGTAGGGTACACTCTACCCACTAAGCATAATGGTGCTTTGGAAACCATTACGCTTGCTGAAATCTTCCCACCCAGTGAACAAATTAAATATGGACTATCGGTGGGTAGTATTTGCAGGCTGTGTTTAGCAATGAAAGCTTGGCTAATAAAATTATGCGTGGCGCCTGAATCAAATAGTACTATAGCGGGATGCTGGTGGAGTTGGAACATACCCGCAAGGATTGGCTCGCCCTCTGGCACGTCCTCTATGGCAAGCTGGTGGACGGTGCCGGGCCTACGGTTTGCCCGCCGTGCATTAGTAGGGTTCTGGGGTTGATTCCTCCCCGGAAACTGTGGTGCCACTCCGCCGCCTTGCCTCTCCGGGCAACTGCTCGTGAAGTGTCCTGGACGACCACACTTGTAACATGTGGCCGCTGCTGGTGTAGTGCTCGGGGGACGAAAGCCCGGCATGCGCTGCTGAGGTGCATACGCACGAGGCATCGCCCGCTGCTGCTTTTGTTGTTGTGGAGGTGGTGCTGGCAGTGCCGGCCTGAATGCAGGTGAAGAGTACGGCCGACTGCGGAAAGGCATCGACCTCTGGGGTGGCTGCCAGCGTGAACCTGATGGTGGGCGATTCACCATCCGAAACTTCTAAGAAGGACCGCTTCCTTCTCCGCTGCTCTGCGGCGCGCTTCGCTTTCACTCCGCCGCTGCCAACTCCTTGCCGGAGTCCTCTTGAACAACCGCAGCATCAATGATGTCGTTGAGGATGCCGCGTGTGGCGGACCGGAATCCGCTCATCCAGGATCGCAGAGGGTGGTGCCGCGCGATGCGACACCCGACAGCACACGTCATAAGAACACAATATATTACATGGGAAAAACAGCTGAAACTGTACAAACAAGTACAAACTTCAGTTACAATTATTGTTCTATTACACAGCGGAAGACTACACTATACAACTCACGCCGCCTATTTAGCAAAAGTTGGTTGCCCAGCCCTAGGGCAACCCACACTAGCTGCACGTCTCAGCTCAGCGCGGCGTGTACGGCTCCCACTCAGCCGTGGTCCCCGACGGAGGGTAACCCTCGCCGGTGGACTCGTACTCCGAGTCCGTGGGTGGCTCCTTACCTGAAAAACACTTAAGCAGCAACCGTGAGCACGAAGGCTCAGCAAGGCTTAACCGACTCACCTAAGCATGAAACTCTACATGAGGGGTACAAGGGACATAGGATAGTAACTTTTCAGCAAAACGACACGCCTACAAGTTCATCCTTAGTTCATCTTTTAGCAACAAGTTAACAGTTCATGAAATCTGAAATTTAGTAAGCAGTATTTGGTGGCACACATGTAGCAATACAATTATATCAATCAGCATCATTGAATCAACATATTTCATCCATTAGTCTACGTTACGACGCAGTGAACAAGCAGTACTCGTCACCGCGAGGGACGGCGAATCGACTCGATATACACCTGCAGGGAAAACCCAAAGAGCACGTCACGTACGCCCACCCGTGGAGCTGCACAGCACGCTCACTCGATGTCGTACGGGACAACCTTTCACCCAACAGCCCAAACGTCGAACCGGTCGCACCGAAACGAGCAGGAGGTTCCCCACACGGAGCATCTCTCTATGCCCGTTGGCAGATTTCCACCTTGCTGCCCTCAACCTACACCTATAAATCGGTGTGCTATGCCTCGACGCCCGGAGGTTTAGGCTACATCGGTTTATCGGGGCCCATATATCCGATATGCCTTCGGTACGTTCAATACTTGTTCAGCAGGGCCGCACACGGATCGGTCCTCAATCGACACGGACAGGGCTGCGCACACAAGACTCTCTCTTGCTGCGCCCTAGCCCCTGCCTAGTCTCATTTTCATTACTAAAGTGATCTCACATCACTCAACCGAACCCGTGTGTCCCCATCCTATCTCGCGAGTAGATTCCAACTACTCGACTTGTACCGAAGTCCTATGACTCATTAAGCATAGCCTGTCTACTCGAGGTCCTTGACACTACCCTCACTCTTTTAGGAACCTTTGGTTATGCAAGTGGGGTTTCATTCACCCTAGACCTAATGCACATACATACTTCATATGACACATGTGAACAAAGTAAGATTTATAAAAGGGTTAATGCAAACCGGGGCTTGCCTTGTTGCTGCTGGTCAGGAGTTAGTTCTTCGTCCGGAAGGAGGAAGTCCAGCACTTCCGGAGTCTCTTCTTCAACGGCTACACGTTAATGAAATACTACATGTTAATTTATATGCAAAAGTGAGTTTAGAGTAAGACTTATACTATTGGTTCTAATAACCAGCCTCTAATACCTGGAACTTTGTTTAAGAATTTAAATATGAACTGGTGTTGGTGGTTTGGCTTGGACTTAATCACATGGTTAAATGCTAAGTGGTTTTCCCCCCTTTTCCATATTAATCCCTTAAGTGGGTAAACAGGACAGGGGTGATCTAGAGCTCCAATGGAGCTGAGACTTTTTGTGTGAGTTCCTTGTCACAAGAAAACTCTCTGGACCAAACATTAGCACTTTTCATGGAGTGGTTTGCTCAGAATAATTCTCTTGGCAAATCAGCAAGGAAGAATTAATTCTGAGGTAATACCCCTGTTCATGCTCAACTTAATGAACTACAATTTATATTATAGCTCATAGAGTTTGCATGAATTTTCCTAGCATTTTTGGAGTCAGGGTTTGCCCAGAATTGAATTTCCAAGTTTTGGAAATTCTCTGAAAATGTTTCTGCATTCAAATGAACACAGCACCTTCAAATTTGAATTGCTCTGACCAAATCAACTCCAAATGGTCTGAAACTTTTACAGGGGTTTACTAATGTCCTAAAGAACATCCTGGCAAAATTTGGGGATTTTTGGATGGACCAAACTCCCTCTAAAATTCTTTTGCTCAGAAACTTTAAAGAATTTTCCAGAATTAATTAATGGGTTTCATACAAATTGGGTTGTATATCTGGACAGAGCTAGGCAAGATGAATCCAACCCAATTTGAATCCCTAAATTTGGAGCTTCCTAGCAGAAGTTATGGATTTCTAAAGTTTGAGTGGAAACTGGAATTGTTTTACTATTGGAAAAGAACCCGGGCCCACTCTTTAAATCGCAGCCAGTGAGAAACGAGAACACACAGGGTTACTGGGTTTCCCCTGGTGTAGTCACAAAAGATCGGCAGCCACAGAAGATCTCAGCTCTACCGCCGAGTGGCTGACAGGTGGGGTCGGCGCTTCGTCTTCAACCTCCCGCTTCCCTCTTCCCGCGCGCGCCTCTCTCGCCGGTGTTCTTCCTCCCCCCCCTCGGTCCCTCCTTCCTAAGCGATCTTCCGGCCTGGCTCTCGCCGCCTAGGGGTTTTGAGGGTCGGGAAACCCGTTTCCGAGGTCATCGTGAGCCCTAACGGCCCACAGAAGGCTGGCGACGGACGGCGTCCTCGGACCGAGTCCGGCGACATCGGCCATCCTCTCTGCTGGCTTACTTTCCCGTCTCTCTCGCCCTAGAGCATCAGTGGCTCATGGCAAAGAACGTCCCGTATGCCAAAGAGCTTGGAAACTCCTCCAAACCCCATGTCACCGTGCGCCCTCGGTTGAAAACCGGCGGCAGAGAGTAAAACTTGAATAGCACCGTGGAGGCTCCACAAATTCTAGTTCTTTTCAGCCTCGGCGACTCGCACCGAGGTCTGTGGCCTATCCTAGGACTAGAATGGCTAAAGAACACACCTGGGTCGTGAATTTTGGAAGATCAACCCCCCCTGACCTATGGACATGTCCTCGGTGTTTCACAAATTCCCGCGGCTCCCATGGAGGGATGGACTGGGGCTTTCGGCAGCGTGAAGAGAAAGAGTAGGCGCACCTTTTTGCTATGTAACCCGGGGTGTGATGGGCTCTGTATCTCCGGAACGTCGAGGAGGCCCGGCGGCGGCACAAACTGAAATTTCTAAGGATGGTTGGTGCTGTGCGCCACACACAGAGGGTGAGGGATCGGCTGGGTAGCTCGGTGAGGTTCAGCAGCGTCCCGCGCACTCCGTCACGATCACCAGTGGTTGTGCGAGGTCCTAGAGGTACTGCTCTACGTGCGGGCGCGAAGAGTGGACGGCGGCGATCGTTTTTATGGCCTGGTGCGGCTGCTCTCGGGGGAAAAACGGGGAGAAGGCGAGTGGAGTATTTGGTTTTCTTCACTGAGGTGTTACCCGCACGAAGCATCAGGCGCAGGGGGCGGCACGTCGACGCCCCGGTGGCTCGCCGCCTCGCCCGGTTCCTTGCGCGCGAAGTCGAGACCCGGCTGCTGCAACCCGCTGTGTACCCGGGTGTGCAGCTGACATGTGGGCCTCCCCTTTCTTCTTTTTCCCTAATATTTCTTTTCTGTTTTTGCTAATTATCCCACCAGCTACTCACAATTTAATGGGAGACTTAGCTCCCAAGTCTTTGTTTGAATTTGAATTCTCAAATTCAAACTTTGTTTGGTTAAATTTGCTTCATATTCAAACTGAAATTCAAAATCAGTTTTGAATTCTTGCAAATTTAGCTCTTGACAAGATGAGCTCCAATGGGGATGAAAATTGGTGGGTTCACTCAGAAAAATGTGCTGAGTATAGATATGGAGCTAACTTTTGAATTTGGGTGATGAAAGTTGCTGCAATTTGAATTTACATTCAAATTGGCCTCTTTTTGAAACAACCCAAAAGTGCCTCAAAAAGTGTTGAATTTGCATGAGCTTTGGACTGAACCTTCCCAAGACTTTTCAAATCCTAGGGGTGAGCTCAACCTCTCATGTTCAGGTGTAGAAACCCTACATTGTGAAGGTGAAGGCTTTCCCCTCTAATCATTCTTTTGATGGGGGCCACTTGCTCTTCACAATATTTCACAATCTACACACAACAAAACTGTTGTGTTGTGAGGTGCATGAAAGTTTTTGCAAGTCCCTTTTCTTGGGCTTTTACATCCCTCCCCCCTTAAAAGAATCTCGTCCCGAGATTATAAAAGAAGAGATAGCGATGTAATAGGGACTTACCCGTGTTGAGAAGCCATGAACTCCGGGTAATTTGAGCGAAGGAACTCCTCGCTCTCCCACGTCGCTTCTTCGGCGGTGTGGTTACTCCAGAGTATTTTGTAGAACCACAACGTTCTGCTACGCGTGGTCCTGGCTTTCTCATCAAGAATTCCCACCGGATATTCATCATATGTTAAATCCGGTTTCAGCTCGCCGATGTCTTCGGTAGGAACAGCAGTTGTATGCTTCAAGCATTTCCGCAGTTGCGAAACATGGAAGATATCATGGATACCAGTCAGAGATGCCGGTAACTCCAATCGATACGCTGCTGGTCCACACTTCTCGGTGATAGCGTAGGGTCCAATGAAACGGGGAGCGAGCTTTCCCTTCACACCGAATCGGTGCACGCCCTTCATTGGAGACACGCGGAGGTACACGTGTTCCCCAACGTCAAAGTGCAACGGCCTACGCCTCTTATCAGCGTAGCTCTTCTGTCGGGATTGAGCGGCCTTCAAATTGGCTTGAATTGTCCGAACGCGCTCCTCGGCGTCGTTCACCACATCAACCCCGAATGTGACCCTTTCACCGGACTCGCACCAATTTAATGGGGTGCGGCATTTACGACCATAGAGAGCTTCGTAAGGTGCCATTTTGATACTCGCCTGATAACCGTTGTTGTACGAGAATTCCGCCAAGGGTAGGTGATCATCCCAGTTCCTACCATGGTGGATGGCACATGCTCTCAACATGTCTTCCAGGACTTGATTCACCCTTTCTGTCTGACCATCGGTCTGAGGGTGATAGGCGGAGCTCCTGATTAACTTAGTACCCAATGCAGCGTGTAGCTGCTCCCAAAAGCGAGATACAAATAATGCACCTCGATCTGAGACAATGGTCTTGGGTACCCCGTATAGGCATAGAATCTTCGCTATGTATAGCTCCGCATATTTGCCGGCATTGTAACGTGTATTCACCGGAATGAAATGAGCCGTCTTGGTTAACCGATCAACGATTACCCATATGGAATCATGCTTGTTAGCTGTTAGGGGTAATCCCACAATGAAATCCATGCTCACATCTTCCCATTTCCATGCCGGGATCTTCAGGGGTTGCAACAGCCCTGATTTCTTCATGTGATCAGCTTTCACTCGTCTACACGTATCGCACTCGGATACGTACTTAGCTACCTCCCGCTTCATCCGCGTCCACCAAAATTTCTTTTTCAAATCTTGGTACATTTTGTTGCTGCCCGGATGAATGGAGTATTTAGACAAGTGAGCTTCATCGAGGATCTTTTTCCTCAACTCCATATCCCGGGGTACGACTATGCGGTCATTGAACCACAGCGTCCCCTCCCCATCTTTCCGGAAACATTTAATTTCTCCAATGTCTATCCGTCTCCGGAGATGTGCCATGCCTTTATCCGTTTTCTGAGCTGCAATGATGTCCTCCCTAATAGTAGGGATGAGGGCAAGGTTGTACAGCGATCCATAAGGAACCAAGTATAAACTTGGCTCTTCCTCCTCCACCGGTGTAATGGTGAGGTGATGTACATGTGATTTCCGACTCAGCGCGTCGGCAACCACATTCGCCTTGCCGGGGTGGTAATGGATCTCAATCTCATAATCTTTGATCAGTTCTAACCACCTCCTCTGCCTCATGTTCAGCTCCTTCTGGGTGAAAATGTATTTCAAGCTCTTGTGGTCGGTGTAGAGATGCACCAAGTTCCCCAGGAGATAGTGCCTCCACATTTTCAGCGCCAACACCACGGCAGCAAGTTCAAGATCGTGAGTCGGGTAGTGCTGCTCATGGTTCCGAAGTTGGCGTGAGCCATAAGCGACCACGCGTCCTTCCTGCATCAACACGCAGCCAAGCCCAATACCGGACGCGTCACAATACACGTCGAAGGGCTTTGTTGTATCCGGTTGAGCTAAGACCGGGGCTGTTGTGAGATGCTTCACCAATGTTCGGAACGCTTCTTCACACGCGGTGTTCCAAACATATTTTGTCCCTTTCTTCAGCAACTCTGTCATCGGCTTAGCGAGCTTGGAGAAACTTGGGATGAATCTCCGATAGTATCCTGCTAACCCGAGGAAGCTTCTGACTTCAAGAACTGAAGTGGGAGCTTTCCATTTCAACACTTGCTCGATTTTACTTGGGTCAACCGCAATGCCTTCAGCTGAGATGATATGTCCCAAGAATGGCACTTGGCTGATCCAAAATTCGCATTTGCTGAACTTAGCATAGAGTTTGTGGTCTCGCAATCGTTGAAGAACGATCCGCAAGTGTTCGGCATGTTCAGCTTCGGTCTTGGAGTAAACCAAGATGTCGTCGATGAACACTACCACGAACTTGTCCAGCTCCGGCATGAACACCGAGTTCATGAGATACATGAAATGGGCTGGAGCATTTGTGAGACCAAAGGACATGACGAGATATTCGTATAAGCCGTATCTCGTCGAGAATGCCGTCTTCGGGATATCCTCCGCCCGGATCTTGATCTGGTGATATCCAGAGCGAAGGTCCATCTTTGAGAATACACTTGCCCCCACAAGTTGATCAAACAAGATGTCAATTCGGGGCAGTGGGTACTTATTCTTGATAGTGACGGCGTTGAGCGGCCGGTAATCCACACACAGCCTCAGGGTCTCATCCTTCTTCTTCACGAATAGCGCCGAGCATCCCCAAGGCGAGGAACTCGGCCTAATGAAACCCTTGCTCAACAAATCATTGAGCTGTTCTTTTAATTCAGCCAGCTCATTTGGAGCCATCTTGTATGGTCTCCGTGATATGGGCGTAGTCCCGGGTGCAAGTTCAATCTTGAACTCGACATCCCGCTCAGGTGGCATGCCCGGAAGATCATCCGGGAACACGTCGGGATACTCCCGGACTACGGGGATGTCTTCTAACTTGAGAACTTCAGCACTATTAATTGCTAAAACTTCCCGGACTGGCATGTCTAACACCATGGAATGCGGACGGTGGAATGGAGAATTTAAGTGAATCGTCCGTGTCCGAGTCTCTAGGACAGCGCCATGGTATTGCAGCCATGACATCCCTAAGATTGCATCAATCTTTTGTCCCATAAGGATTATCAAGGTGGTGGGATATAGCTTCCCACCTAAGCACAAAGGTGCCTTTGGAATCATCATATTAGCTGAAATCTTCCCTCCCGGTGAGCATATCATATAAGTGCAGTCGGTTGGGAAGACTTGCAGTTGATGTTTAGCCACATAGGATGCACTTATAAAGCTGTGGGTTGCACCCGAATCAAATAATATGACTATGGCTTGATGGTTGAGAGTAAACGTACCCGCCAGCACGTTGTCTCCCTCTGGGGCGTCCTCATTGTCGAGGTTGCGGACGCCTCCAGTCCGCTGACCAACCTTCTTCACCGGAGGTCGGCCTCGAGCACCGCCCTGAAACTGGGCTTGCCCGCTGCTCTGCTGCCCCTGGGGACAGTCCTTCGCAAAGTGGCCCGCCTGGCCACACGTGAAGCAGGTGAAACGGGGCGGTCCCCCGCTGATCGGTGGACTGAAACCTGGGGCGCGTTGTGGCGGTGGAAACGCCCGGGGTACCGTCTGCTGCTGCTGCTGTTTTGGTGGTGGCATCGGCGGACGGAACGGAGGTGCCTGGAAGGGACGTCCCCCGAACCGTTGCGGTCGCGCCGGTGGTTGCCACTGCTGCCCGGATGGTGTCCGATACACCATACGGTACTTCTGTGTAGCGCCACTCCCACCGCTGCTAGGTGGAGCGCTACGCTTCCTCTGCTCAGCTGCTAACTCCCGCTGAGCGTCCTCTTGCATGATGGCGGCATTGACTAGATCGTTGAATGTGCCGCGGTTCCATTGTACGAGGTGGGTCTTCATTTCGGGGTGTAACCCCCGATAGAAGTGCTCCCTCTTCTTCTCCTCTGTGGAGATGTAGTCTGACGCATACTGCGCCAGATGGTTGAAGGCACGGGAGTAGTCGTGGGCACTCCTCCCGCCCTGCTTCAGTTCCAAAAATTCTTGGAACTTTCTCTTCATTATTCCGGGAGGAATGTGATAGGCGCGGAACGCCTCCCGGAACTCTTGCCATTCCACGGCATGGCCAGCCGGACGTGAGGCGACATAATTCGCCCACCACGCACCAGCGGCACCGTGGAGCTGCTGTGCTGCGAACAGCGTCTTCTGCCGCTCCGTACACTGGAGCAGCCCGAACTTGGACTCGATAGTCCGCAGCCAGTTGTCCGCCTCCAGTGGTTCTTCAGCTTCGGTGAACACTGGAGGGTGCGTACTCATGAAATCCGAGTACGACACTTCGCGGGGCTCACGAGGCCCTCGCTCTTGACGTCCTCCCGCCTGGGACGTATTCTGCACGATCGTGCGGAGCAGGTCGGTCTGCTCCTCACGACCTCCCACCAATGCCGCTATCACATCCGCTAGACTAAGCGGAGGCGGCGGTGGTGGCTGCTGCTGCGGGGTGCTGTCGTAGGCCGGTGGCTGGGAGTCATCGCCTCCACCTTGGCTAGAGCCACCAACCTCGTGCGTGGTCCTAGTACGAACCATCTGCAACCATACGACATTAAACATCAGTCCCGCAACATTTGGCATGCAGTCCAATAGAACTGGGCGTAAAAACATTATGACAACCAAATATGCGAAATATCTCGTAAGTAGATAATGTAATAACTTTGCACAAGCTACACCATTACCAGACCAAACACAAGTTAGTTTAATCCAACTTGATGAACCCCCTGTTTGGAAGCTCAACATAACTGGGTTTGGTCTCTACGAGACATTATTATTGCGTTGTCATCACGTATAACACCCTTAGGGTACGACACCCTCTCCAATGAGCTCAACTGTCATTCTTCTGTCAGAATGACCAGTTTCTACCTATCCCATGTTTTGATCTGGTTCTGTGCATTTTCATGACTCAAGTTGAATAACAAAGTTTAAGTTAACTTTAGTATCTTTCCAACGAGTATGCATTTGCCCCCAGATCAGATTTGGCTAAAAAGTTATGCTAATTCAAAGTCAGCAGAATTTCTGGAAGAATTTTAACAGCACCTCCCTTGGAAGCGGCTGTCTTCAACCCTAATTCTCCCTAATTTCTGTGCTGAAACTTCAGAAACTTTGAATTGCAAAGATGTCACACATCTTCTACTCTTTCTAAGCGTGTATTATATGACAATTTTATATTTTTCTACTGGGAGTTATATTTGAAAAACATATCAGTTCAGAGGATGTTTTACTCTGCCCTGGTTCTGGACAGTTTACATTCCTCTGGGATTTCAGCCATCTTAAGGCGAGTTTCAGCTCTGGAAGTCTACAACAAAGTTGTAGAGTACTTGAATACCTTTCCAGAGCTATATAGCACACCTCCCTGGGCTAAAAGACCTGTGAGTTATGCCCTGTTGAAGATCAGCAAACATGCTGCCCAAAACAGAGCACTCTGTTTTTCAGTCTCTTTTGGAACTACACTCATCACCATCCCATTCTTATACCCAACCAGGGTCCTAACTGTTGAACCTATAGATTTTAATTCTTTGTCATCATTATACTCATGCATATGCCTACAATGTCTCGGTACTACGTTCCTCACAAAAGAAAATCCTAACCGGATCATACCGGCATATACGTCTCGAGTGTGGCACTAAACGGTCTCTCGCACACGTTTTCTACACGGATACATACGTGGTTAGTACCTGCAGAAGACCACACAATGATGGTGCACTCAAAGTTTGTTCATTTCAGGCAGTTCCATATCTAAAAGTAATTACAAACGCCCGTATCATTTCCATACGGCCGTCCTTGAGCTAAGTCACGTCTCAAGGCACGTGATCGTGTTTCAACACCACACGACGGGGAACCCGAGTATGTCATGAACGGGTCGTCACGGTTGGGAATGTTATCAACCCAACAGATACCACCTACTGCCCTGCAGGGCACGCCGATGGCAAGCGCTGCGTATGTCCTCCTGGGCTATTTCCAGACGAACACACTTTCGCGTTACTGACCACGCGATGGGGTCTCCACTTACTTGCCTAATGCACGCTAGGGATCAGCGTTACATATGAACTCAGGGACATGAAGAGTCCAAGAGATTCATATTGACATCTCACACCAAGCTGTGAGATCAATCCCTGCACCATGTTCCTCGTCAGGGAGAGCTAACCGAAATTGAACCGCTTTCGGTGGCGTTCCTTACCATACTTACCAGAGCGTAGGTGCGTCGTTACATAATTGAAATTCAGAATTATAACACATAAGTTAGTCTTTGCCACTTTAAGTAACTATGCTAATATAGTCCTTACTTGGGCAACTACCGAATCCTCACCGTATACCTAAGTTTTTCCCATAATGCAGTCCTTTAGTACTGTGCTATCCCCACTGCAGCTCTGATACCAGGCTGTGGCGGACCGGAATCCGCTCATCCAGGATCGCAGAGGGTGGTGCCGCGCGATGCGACACCCGACAGCACACGTCATAAGAACACAATATATTACATGGGAAAAACAGCTGAAACTGTACAAACAAGTACAAACTTCAGTTACAATTATTGTTCTATTACACAGCGGAAGACTACACTATACAACTCACGCCGCCTATTTAGCAAAAGTTGGTTGCCCAGCCCTAGGGCAACCCACACTAGCTGCACGTCTCAGCTCAGCGCGGCGTGTACGGCTCCCACTCAGCCGTGGTCCCCGACGGAGGGTAACCCTCGCCGGTGGACTCGTACTCCGAGTCCGTGGGTGGCTCCTTACCTGAAAAACACTTAAGCAGCAACCGTGAGCACGAAGGCTCAGCAAGGCTTAACCGACTCACCTAAGCATGAAACTCTACATGAGGGGTACAAGGGACATAGGATAGTAACTTTTCAGCAAAACGACACGCCTACAAGTTCATCCTTAGTTCATCTTTTAGCAACAAGTTAACAGTTCATGAAATCTGAAATTTAGTAAGCAGTATTTGGTGGCACACATGTAGCAATACAATTATATCAATCAGCATCATTGAATCAACATATTTCATCCATTAGTCTACGTTACGACGCAGTGAACAAGCAGTACTCGTCACCGCGAGGGACGGCGAATCGACTCGATATACACCTGCAGGGAAAACCCAAAGAGCACGTCACGTACGCCCACCCGTGGAGCTGCACAGCACGCTCACTCGATGTCGTACGGGACAACCTTTCACCCAACAGCCCAAACGTCGAACCGGTCGCACCGAAACGAGCAGGAGGTTCCCCACACGGAGCATCTCTCTATGCCCGTTGGCAGATTTCCACCTTGCTGCCCTCAACCTACACCTATAAATCGGTGTGCTATGCCTCGACGCCCGGAGGTTTAGGCTACATCGGTTTATCGGGGCCCATATATCCGATATGCCTTCGGTACGTTCAATACTTGTTCAGCAGGGCCGCACACGGATCGGTCCTCAATCGACACGGACAGGGCTGCGCACACAAGACTCTCTCTTGCTGCGCCCTAGCCCCTGCCTAGTCTCATTTTCATTACTAAAGTGATCTCACATCACTCAACCGAACCCGTGTGTCCCCATCCTATCTCGCGAGTAGATTCCAACTACTCGACTTGTACCGAAGTCCTATGACTCATTAAGCATAGCCTGTCTACTCGAGGTCCTTGACACTACCCTCACTCTTTTAGGAACCTTTGGTTATGCAAGTGGGGTTTCATTCACCCTAGACCTAATGCACATACATACTTCATATGACACATGTGAACAAAGTAAGATTTATAAAAGGGTTAATGCAAACCGGGGCTTGCCTTGTTGCTGCTGGTCAGGAGTTAGTTCTTCGTCCGGAAGGAGGAAGTCCAGCACTTCCGGAGTCTCTTCTTCAACGGCTACACGTTAATGAAATACTACATGTTAATTTATATGCAAAAGTGAGTTTAGAGTAAGACTTATACTATTGGTTCTAATAACCAGCCTCTAATACCTGGAACTTTGTTTAAGAATTTAAATATGAACTGGTGTTGGTGGTTTGGCTTGGACTTAATCACATGGTTAAATGCTAAGTGGTTTTCCCCCCTTTTCCATATTAATCCCTTAAGTGGGTAAACAGGACAGGGGTGATCTAGAGCTCCAATGGAGCTGAGACTTTTTGTGTGAGTTCCTTGTCACAAGAAAACTCTCTGGACCAAACATTAGCACTTTTCATGGAGTGGTTTGCTCAGAATAATTCTCTTGGCAAATCAGCAAGGAAGAATTAATTCTGAGGTAATACCCCTGTTCATGCTCAACTTAATGAACTACAATTTATATTATAGCTCATAGAGTTTGCATGAATTTTCCTAGCATTTTTGGAGTCAGGGTTTGCCCAGAATTGAATTTCCAAGTTTTGGAAATTCTCTGAAAATGTTTCTGCATTCAAATGAACACAGCACCTTCAAATTTGAATTGCTCTGACCAAATCAACTCCAAATGGTCTGAAACTTTTACAGGGGTTTACTAATGTCCTAAAGAACATCCTGGCAAAATTTGGGGATTTTTGGATGGACCAAACTCCCTCTAAAATTCTTTTGCTCAGAAACTTTAAAGAATTTTCCAGAATTAATTAATGGGTTTCATACAAATTGGGTTGTATATCTGGACAGAGCTAGGCAAGATGAATCCAACCCAATTTGAATCCCTAAATTTGGAGCTTCCTAGCAGAAGTTATGGATTTCTAAAGTTTGAGTGGAAACTGGAATTGTTTTACTATTGGAAAAGAACCCGGGCCCACTCTTTAAATCGCAGCCAGTGAGAAACGAGAACACACAGGGTTACTGGGTTTCCCCTGGTGTAGTCACAAAAGATCGGCAGCCACAGAAGATCTCAGCTCTACCGCCGAGTGGCTGACAGGTGGGGTCGGCGCTTCGTTTTCAACCTCCCGCTTCCCTCTTCCCGCGCGCGCCTCTCTCGCCGGTGTTCTTCCTCCCCCCCCTCGGTCCCTCCTTCCTAAGCGATCTTCCGGCCTGGCTCTCGCCGCCTAGGGGTTTTGAGGGTCGGGAAACCCGTTTCCGAGGTCATCGTGAGCCCTAACGGCCCACAGAAGGCTGGCGATGGACGGCGTCCTCGGACCGAGTCCGGCGACATCGGCCATCCTCTCTGCTGGCTTACTTTCCCGTCTCTCTCGCCCTAGAGCATCAGTGGCTCATGGCAAAGAACGTCCCGTATGCCAAAGAGCTTGGAAACTCCTCCAAACCCCATGTCACCGTGCGCCCTCGGTTGAAAACCGGCGGCAGAGAGTAAAACTTGAATAGCACCGTGGAGGCTCCACAAATTCTAGTTCTTTTCAGCCTCGGCGACTCGCACCGAGGTCTGTGGCCTATCCTAGGACTAGAATGGCTAAAGAACACACCTGGGTCGTGAATTTTGGAAGATCAACCCCCCCTGACCTATGGACATGTCCTCGGTGTTTCACAAATTCCCGCGGCTCCCATGGAGGGATGGACTGGGGCTTTCGGCAGCGTGAAGAGAAAGAGTAGGCGCACCTTTTTGCTATGTAACCCGGGGTGTGATGGGCTCTGTATCTCCGGAACGTCGAGGAGGCCCGGCGGCGGCACAAACTGAAATTTCTAAGGATGGTTGGTGCTGTGCGCCACACACAGAGGGTGAGGGATCGGCTGGGTAGCTCGGTGAGGTTCAGCAGCGTCCCGCGCACTCCGTCACGATCACCAGTGGTTGTGCGAGGTCCTAGAGGTACTGCTCTACGTGCGGGCGCGAAGAGTGGACGGCGGCGATCGTTTTTATGGCCTGGTGCGGCTGCTCTCGGGGGAAAAACGGGGAGAAGGCGAGTGGAGTATTTGGTTTTCTTCACTGAGGTGTTACCCGCACGAAGCATCAGGCGCAGGGGGCGGCACGTCGACGCCCCGGTGGCTCGCCGCCTCGCCCGGTTCCTTGCGCGCGAAGTCGAGACCCGGCTGCTGCAACCCGCTGTGTACCCGGGTGTGCAGCTGACATGTGGGCCTCCCCTTTCTTCTTTTTCCCTAATATTTCTTTTCTGTTTTTGCTAATTATCCCACCAGCTACTCACAATTTAATGGGAGACTTAGCTCCCAAGTCTTTGTTTGAATTTGAATTCTCAAATTCAAACTTTGTTTGGTTAAATTTGCTTCATATTCAAACTGAAATTCAAAATCAGTTTTGAATTCTTGCAAATTTAGCTCTTGACAAGATGAGCTCCAATGGGGATGAAAATTGGTGGGTTCACTCAGAAAAATGTGCTGAGTATAGATATGGAGCTAACTTTTGAATTTGGGTGATGAAAGTTGCTGAAATTTGAATTTACATTCAAATTGGCCTCTTTTTGAAACAACCCAAAAGTGCCTCAAAAAGTGTTGAATTTGCATGAGCTTTGGACTGAACCTTCCCAAGACTTTTCAAATCCTAGGGGTGAGCTCAACCTCTCATGTTCAGGTGTAGAAACCCTACATTGTGAAGGTGAAGGCTTTCCCCTCTAATCATTCTTTTGATGGGGGCCACTTGCTCTTCACAATATTTCACAATCTACACACAACAAAACTGTTGTGTTGTGAGGTGCATGAAAGTTTTTGCAAGTCCCTTTTCTTGGGCTTTTACACCGCGATTGAACATCGCCAATTTGTCCTTCAGGAGCGGATTAAGCCCCTGGTAAAAGTGGTCCCGCCGCTTCTCGTCGGTATCTGCGCGATACGACGCGTAGAGCGCGAGATCGTTGAACGCCCTGGAGTATTCCAGCGCGTTCCGGCTCCCTTGCCGCAGGTGCAGGAACTCCTGTGTCTTCCTCTTCATTAGACCTGGCGGTATGTGATAGGCCCTGAAGGCCGTCCGGAACTCCGTCCAGGTCATTACCCGGTCGGTGGGCTGTGAAGCACAGAAGTTTGCCCACCACGCGCTCGCGGATCCTTGGAGCTGCTGGACCGTGAACTGTGTCTTGCGCTGCTAACTTATTTGGAGCAGCCCGAACTTCATCTCTATTGCGCGGAGCCAGTTGTCCGCGTCAAGAGGTTCATCCGCCCTTGAGAATACTGGGGGATGAGTTGCCAGGAAGTCGGAGTTGGAGCTCTGTTGACGCTTCTCACGATCTTGACGTCTATCTGGGCGAGACGTATTGGCGATAAGAGTTTGCAGCAACTCCGTGTGCTGCTGATGCGAACCCGCCATTGCCGCGACAATGTCGGCCAGTGTAACTGTTGGCAGTGGCAGTGGCGGTGTTTGCTGTTGCTGTTGTTGCTGCTGCTGTTGCTGTCCCGAGGAATCCTCGGTAGGCTGTTGGGAAGTCTCTCCCCCTTTGCTAGTACCCCCAACGTCCGGGTTGGAACGAGTACGCGTCATTCTGAAATTCAAAACAGCAGCGATTAGCACATGTCGTACTTAAAATCCCATATGCAACAGTAGGTATTGAAGTGACACATGAATAATTTGCACAACATTCACATATATTGATAAAGCATAAACTTTATACAAGATACATTATTCTCGGGTCTCCGAGAAGTCGTGCTCATGTTGTCACTACCTATACATACGCTACTGCCTAGACGACATGTCACCGATTACAACAGTTGGGTTACACTATCCTAGCTGCCCTACTTGGCAACTGTAACACCCTACTCGGAGTAGAACTCGACCTCCTGCGGGTCGTCCTCCTCCGGTACTTCTGCTGGTGGCTCTGGATCTACCACCTCTTCTCCCATCTCGGGTTCTCCCATTACTGGAAGGCCCAAGACCACCGGTATGCCCAATACCGGAGGTACGAGGTCCTGCAACGCATGCACCTCGTCCATCGCCTGGTTGTAGTCCTCTTCGCAGCCTTGCCCTTCCTCAATAGCGTCGTCTCGCTCTTGAGTAAGGTCCTCGTTCTGCTGGGTCAGATTCTGTACCAGTTCTTGCAATGCCACGATATCGACATGACTCTTCTTCTTTGCCTTCTTCAGACGATGCAACTGATTGTGCTGTTCATTCAGTCGCTTGATCGTCGGAAGGAGCACATTACAGAGTGCGCTGTGAGCACTCTCTAAATGGTCTCCACGGCTCGTGCTCTCCTTGAGCTTCGTGGCGAGATGCTCCGTATGAACAGCTTGGCTGTCCATCATGGCGTTTCCCGCCCTCATCTGGAGGCTGAGATTTGCCTCCGCAGGGCTGTACCTTGGGCAACCCGGATCCGTTGCCTCCAGGTACCTCTCTTCCCACACATGATGAGCCCGTCCCTCCACCGAACATGCGCGTATGGAGTGCCCTCCATAGCCTGCACGTGTAGTTGGCAGAAACGTGACATAGTGTCACGGGCTGCCACTTGCCACATCCCTTCCGGCTGTCTACCTCTCACCGTGACGGTGAACGGCACCCAACCGGGTGTCGTAGGTCGTGCAGGAACTTCGACATGGATTGTCCATGTCTTGTTCCCCTCTTCTCCTTCTTCCTTGGCGAAGTACTGCGGCATCTGGTTGTATCCGAAATATTGAAGCATCTGCCTCAATGTTTCCGGATAGCCGCTGCGGTGAGAACAGTGGGATACCACCCACCCGTTCTCCATCTGTTTGTCTGCTGTCATCTGTAAAAATATATTTGATAAATGTCAAATATTTATTTAAACAGTAAACCACTGAGTTATAACATAATACATGTCATTGAACCCATAAAACATGGAAACATAGTTCAAATTTTAAACAAATTTGACTGCTGATCTGCTGTTCCCATGACAGCCCTGATCAGTTTCCATCTCAACCTGATTTAGGCCATGCTAAAGGCAAAACCAATTCTGGAGCTCAACATCAAAGTTAAAGATAACTTCAATAGCATTTCAGAAAGTATTTGCTTGGCCTAAGATCTGTCTTTTTCAAAAGTTATGAGATGTCAAAGTTAACAGAATTTCTTGAGAAAATTGGACAGCACCTCCCTGCTTTAGGTACTGATTTGATCCAAGAATCCCAGTTAATTCTCTTCCTAATATGACAACACTTTCTGTTATAAAGTTGAACCCATCTCATAAGCTTTCCATAACTACCTCATTTTCTATTTTTGGATTTTTATGCAGGAAGTTATACTCAATTTACAGAGAGTTTACAGAGAGTCTTTGCTCTGTCCTGTTTTCTGGACAGTTTCAACTCCACTGCATTTTTCGATTGGTTAAGGGATGAAACACCTCTGGACCTCAACAGAAAAGTTGTAAAGGTCTTCCAAAGCTTTCCAGAAATGTATCATAAGACCCTAACCTCGAAAGAACTAAACCTATAACCTCTGATTAACTTCAGCCTTAATTCAGCTGGAAACAGAGTGCTCTGTCCTTAACAACTTATAAGTTCAAAACTTGTTAACTTTGAATATTCTGATTAAGGGAAGGAGTTACATCAAGTTTTACTACATTGGATCAAAACTTTCAAGTTTTAAATGAAGTTGCTCATTTAGTGGGGTGTGACATCGACGCGTCACCAGATCATGTCGGTACTACGTCCTCACAAAGAAAAACCTATACCGGACATAGCCGGTTTCGTTAGTTCAGTGGCACTAAACGTCACTCGCACACGGATGCTACACGTCTACCGTTTCATGGTTAGACTACCTGCAGAAACTCAAACAATCATCAGACTCGGCTGCACACCGATCCCGGTATCCATACAGTCCGTACACCCGGCCGTCATCACTCGCCCGGATGTTCTCAAGCCAAACACGCCTTGAGTTACGTGTTCATGTTTCGGACCACGTGATGGGGTCTCCCACATTGCACCGCGCACGCCAGGGACAGACGTTGCTTGAATACTCCAAATGACATGAAGAGTCGTAGAGGATATCAAAGCGGGTCGGGTAACCTGCCACCCGTGGGGCTCCACCCTTCAGCTTGTGCACACTGGTGGACAGCACTTACGTGCACCCCCCAAGACATACACGTCCCGAGATACACGATTTTCCAACATAGACAGCTAGGTTAGTATGCCACTTTCTATATGCTAATAACATCCTTATACGGTCTACTAACTCGTTTCTCACTGGATTTTTGAAAAAGATAACCTTTATAGTGCGTTAAACCTCAAGCGAGCTCTGATACCAATGCTGACACAACCCCACGGTCTTGTCGAGCCAGGATCATGCTGAGGGATGCTGCGTTGCACAGCACCGGATAACACACATCAAAGGTACAAAGCGGAAGCAAAACTTTTATTACATAAAGTGGTTTATGAACATGTTTACATCAAAATAGGTCCAGTCTACACTCACGGGCGTAGACTACGCATCAAGTTCACGTCCAGCCCTTGAACGTGTCCTTGCTAGCACACACGCACACTAACTGTGCGGCGTGCACGACTCCCATTCGACGGGGTTCCCCTCCTGGGGTTCCATTTCTTCCTCGGGAGTCCCTTCCTCATAGAACCCTGCAAAAGCTTCAAACGCAAGCAGTGAGCACGAAGGCTCAGCAAGACTGACCCGTCTCTCCTAACCATGGAACTTCTACATGAGGGGTGATGGGTGCATGAGATAAAACAATTTGCAAAGGACTCGCCTAATTATTGGAACCTTACTTTCAAATTTTAGAAGCAGGTTGTGGAGAACCTTACGCTAAGGCACATGAGAGAGCCGCAATCAAACAAGAAACGCATTTCTCTCATGTACTTTGCCCAAAGTTGAAAGGAACTTTAATTAGCTCTAACTACAGCAATCATTAACAATCAAGTCCATCTTTCAATCAGCAACATTTTAACATGTAACTAGCATGTTCTTTCTACATCACGGTACAGTGAACAAGTGGTACTCACTGACCGCGAGGGACGGCGATTATAATCGATTTACACCTGCAGGATTACCCGAACAACCCGTCACGTACGCCCGTACTCGATGTTGCCTACAACAACCATCACGGACCCGTACGCAACCACCTTTCGCCCGTCAGCCAAATATTGAACCGGTCCAATCGTCCCGAGCAAGAGGTCTCTGCACGCGCATCTCAGTGCCACCAGCCGATTTACACCTCGAGCTCTCAACCTACCCTCTGAACGACGTGCAATGCCTCAATACCTAGCTACCCGAGTTACATCGGTTTCCCGATTCTCATATAGCCGGTAGGTCTTCGGTACTGTTCTAGCTTGTTCAACAGGCCCGCACACGGCTCGGTCCTCAATCTACACAAACGGAGCTACAGCACACAGGCCCCAAAGTCCTGCTGCCCTTACTCTCCGCTCGGTCTCATCTTTCTTGCCATGTGTATCATGTGCTATTTCTACCCGAGTCGAGTGCCTCTAGCCTATGCTCGCGAGTAGTTCCAACTACTTGACTTGTACCGAATCCTACTCTATCTTAGCATTGCAGTAGCTAACGGGGTTTTCAATCTTAATCCCAACCCATGGTTTTCTTGGCTATGCAGTTGGGTTTCCAAACAAGACTCTATTGCAAGAAATAATAGTATTCAAGTATGTGCTCAAAACAATAAAAATTTGTAAAAAGGTTAATGCAAACCGGAGCTTACCTTGCTGCTCTTGGTCGTAGGCTAGCTGCTCCTCCGGAGTAACGATGTCTAGGACTTCGGGTTCCTCCTCGACCTTAGCGACTACATGATAGAAGAAGTACATGTATCAATTTAAATGCATTTGTATTAAGTTTGAACTTGTGAAGCTTATAAGTCCCACTAGACAGACTCTATGACTGTGAAACTTTTACTATGGCTTGGTTACAACCTAAACAGAGACTTGGTCAAGTTTTAGTTGCAGCAAAGCTCATTTGAGCCCTCCACAATTAATTATGTACTTGACCTTAATTAAAGGCTTTTTGGTGTTCTAATGATTTTTATGAAACAAACTATGACTTTCTGAAAACTAGATTTTCAGAGGGTTCTAATGGAGTTTGTCTCACTTAAATTGAAGGTTCCGAGCTAAAGATATGAGCTACACAATTTCAGAGAAAAATCTGAAAATGTTTCTGAACATTTTCTATTTTCTTTGGAACAGTTCCACTAATCACACCATTAGGTGGATCAGATGAGCTCAAATGTATCTGAAAATTTTATGGTAGTTCAGGGATATTTTGGTGAACATCCCAGCAAAATTTCAGGATTTTCCTCCGGAGGATTCTCCAGTTAAAATTCCAAACAGTTTAAACTTTGAGGAATTAATTCCGGAGAAATAAGGATTTTCATGAAGTGAAACTTGATTTGCTGGAAAGTGCTCAGAGAGCTGAATCCAACAAAATTTGGTTCACTCGATTTGGAGCTTTCTAGCAAAAGCTATGAGAATTTGAAGTTTGAAGGAAATCTGAAAATCGGGGGAAAAGTTTAAACTCGCGGGTGGGCCCACGCGTCGCCCACTGAGGCGTCGGCACACCGTGGCCTGCGGGGTTCCTGCACGCCAGCACAACAGATACCGGCCAAACCCGATCCCGGTTTGAATTTTGAGCCGCTGACGGGTGGGCCAGCCGGCTTCGTCTTCCTCCCGACGCCCGCGCTCTGCCGCCGGGGTATCTCGCCGGAGAGCTCACCGTCGGCTTCTGTAGAGCTCCAAACTTCATGATTTTGGCCGCCTCTGCCTATTTCCACTCCGGGAACAGGATTCTTGGGTCAGCTCGTCATGAAAATGGCCGCCACATGGTCGGCGACGAGCAGCAGCCTCGGGAGAACTTCGGCCGCATTGCCCGTCCTCCCTAGCACCTCACCCGATCAAGCTAAGGGTCGTCGAGCATCAGTGGACCATAGGAAAGGTCGACGTGAGCTCCACGGAGCTCAGGAAAGGCTGTGTTGGGCTGTCACCGTGCGACCTAGGCCGGAAATCGGGATTTCTACTAAAACTCGAAGAACAGCGGTTTCCCTCCACGGTTCTTCGTGGTTCCTGCGCCTATGGACCCGCATGGGCAACTAGAAGTGATCCTCTCCATGAGAGGATGAGTGGTTCAGTGTGGCTTACGAATTTCTCGGATCGGTACAAACCTCACTTTTGCACACCATCGCGAAAACAAGAAATTCCGGCCTAAGCAGTGTTTGTCACGCCGCCGGAGCTTGCAGAACTGAAAGAGGGGTTGAAGGCGAACCTCTTTGCTGTTCACAGCTCAGTGAACGGTGGGCTGTGGTGAGCTGAACCGGCAGAGAAAGGATCGCCGCGGTGGAGCTCGGGGAAGACTGCGCAGGGTCTGGAACCGATGTGAAGGTGTTGAAAATGGTTTGGCGCACCCGGTGCTGGTCTCAGATCGCCGGGAGGGTCACTGGATCGGCCGGGCGACGAGGAACCAAAAGTACACTCGTGCGGCGAGGAGCTTCGGCTTTTTGGGTGGAAATGCGACGAGGCAGCGGTGGAAGGCACCGGTGACCGCTCGGGCGGGTAGATAAAAGACCCCGAGAGTAGTTTCGGCAGCTGAGATCGGCAAGCAGCTGGTGGCTTCGCCGTTCCTTCGCCGTGGCTGCAGCTCGGGTCAGCGCAAGAACCCGAGTGCAGAGTTCAGTCGGCTGGGTTCTCTTCAGAGGCTGACCAGTGGATCCCACCCGGGGTTTTAACCTCTGAAATTCACTCCTAATAACTGTTGTAAACAATGAGCCCCAAAATACCCATGGTGATTCAAATTATTCACCCATAAGCCATTTGAATTGATTAGGATTCAAATTGGGTTTGGTTTGAATGAATTTCAGCACATGTTCAGTTTGAAATTCAAATAAAGTTTGAATTTACCCCACTTAGCTCATGTCAAGATCAACTTCAAATGGAGTGAAAATTGGTGTGTGAGCTCACAAAAATGTGCTGAATGAGAATATGCCTCCCACTTTTGAATTCATGGGATAAAAACAGTTTGAATTTGAATATGGTTTCAAACTGCCCTCTTTCTAGCTATACCCAAAATGACCTCAAAAAGGTTTTGAATTTGGGTGAAACTTGGCATGGACATCCCTAGCAATGTGTAGGAGTTTTCATATGCCCAAACCCTCTATATCACATGTGGGAAATACCACTTTTGCAATATGTGAGTTTGTTCTCTAATGAGCATGTTGATGGTGGTTACTTGCTTTTCATTTGTGTTCATCAACTTGCTTCAAATGAGGTGTGTGGTGTGGTGATGAACACTTTAAACATGTGTCAAAAACTGAGGCCCTTACACTTCATGCTCCTCCTCACTTTTTGAATACACCATAATGTCGTCGATGAAAACCACTACGAACTTATCCAAGTACTCCATGAAGACCTTGTTCATAAGGTACATGAAGTATGCGGGTGCATTTGTTAACCCAAAAGACATGACAGTGTATTCATATGAACCATACCGTGTTCGAAAGGCAGTCTTGGGTATATCGGAGGGCTTAATCTTCAGCTGGAAATATCCCGACCGAAGATCAATCTTGGAGAACACTCGGGCTCCTTTCATTTGGTCGAATAGGTCTTCTATACGGGGCAGAGGGTATTTGTTCTTGACTGTCACCTCTTTGAGAGACCTATAGTCCACACACATCCTTTGGGTCCCATCCTTCTTGTCCGTGAAGAGCACAGGGGCTCCCCATGGTGACGAGCTTGGACGTATAAAACCCTTCTCCAACTGCTCCTGAATTTGCTTCTTGAGTTCCACTAGTTCATTGACGGACATCCTGTAGGGTCTCTTTGCTATGGGTGCAGTTCCGGGTACCAAATCAATGGCAAACTCAATGTCCCGATCAGGGGGCATACCTGGAAGCTCCTCTGGAAATACATCCGGGAATTCTCAAACCACTGGAATGCTGTCCAATGTTGCTCCTTCGACGTGGTTTAAGATTGCCTTTTCGGTTGTTTGCTGGGCTGACTCAAACTCGACGTGAATACCGTGCTCATTTGTTAACTGCACGCTTCTTTCAGCACATTGGATTACCCCGTTGTGCTTGCTTAACCAATCCATCCCGAGTATTATGTCAAGCCCATGGGAATCCAAGACAATGAGGTTGGCAAGGAAGTCTACCCCCCTTATTTTAAGGCTTACTTTCGGACATACTATATTAGTCCTCATCTCTACACCGGGAGAATTAACTAATATAGGGCATTTTAAGTGTGATATGGGTAGATTATGCTTGGCAACATACTTGGATGATATGAAGGAATATAATGCTCCAGAATCAAATAAGATGGTGGCTGGGTTGGAGTTGGCAAGGAACATACCAATTACGACGTCCTCAGCCTGTTGTGCTTCCTCAGCAGAGACATGGTTCACGTTGCCGCGAGCATAGTTCTGCTGTCCACGGTTTCCTTGATTGTCCCCTCCGTTTGGTCGCGGGTTCTGTTTGGGAACGTTGCCTTGCTGTCCAGGGCCTCTCCTCGGGCACTGGCTCGCGAAGTGTCCTGTTTCCCCGCATGCAAAGCATGCACTGTTGCCTACGGCAGCAGGTACGTTGGGGCGGGCGTTTTGAACAGGATCGCCCATGTTAGGTCGGGCCACACGAGGCATGGGCACACGAGGTGCTGGTGCAACGGGTCGTTGCTGTGGTGGCTGACTAGGGCGGTATGCAGGAGCGGTCGATCCATACTGCGGTGCAGCTGGGGGCATGTACCGAGGTCGTACGTTGCTACCTTGAGACTGGTATGGCATCTTCCTCTTGCACTCTCGCTCGATCTCTCGAATCTTGCTTTCGACTACTATAGCCTTGTCAACCAGCTTCTGAAAACTTGCGTAGTCATTGTTGAGGAGCTGAACCTGAATCTCATTGTTCAACCCTCTCATGAATAGATATTGCTTCCTCTGGTCTGAGTTGACATCTTCGGGGGCATACAGGGACAGTTGTGTAAACTTGTTGAGATACTCATTTACGCTTCTCTGTCCTTGGCGGAGACCTTCAAACTCATGTCTCTTGAGCATCATTACACCAGCAGGGATGTAATGAGAGCAGAAACTCTCCTTGAACTTAGTCCAAGTGATCGTCTCCGGGTCGACATGAGCGTTGCATAGGGCATCCCACCAGTCAGCGGCAGCTCCCATGAGTTGGTGTGACGCAAAGGGAACCTTCTCTCGGTCATTGCACTGCACTATGGCAAGCTTCTTCTCCATGCATTTTAACCAGCCGTCGGCCTCCATGGGGTCGTTAGCTTGAGCAAAGGTGGGTGGTCGAGTCCTCATGAACTCTCCTAGTCTGTTATGAGCCGGTGGTGGTGGTGCAGGAACGGGGTTGTTGTTATTGGCTTGCAACTGACCCAAAATTTGGATTATGGTTTGCATAAGTTGATTCTGCATGGACATCAACCGTTCCAAGTTGTTCTCACCAGCTCCGGGGTTAACAGGAACTTCATCGTGGCCATCGTCTTGGTTGTCACAGACGTTCCTTCGGCCGGCGTTTCCTCTCACCATTTGTGAGAGAGAACGAAATAGAATACAAGGTTAGAAGGTTAGGTAGATCCCCTCAACTATATGCATCATGGTGGGTTGGACTATATATATATTAGCCCATACGAGGATGTGAACAAGTGCCGAGGCATCTCACACTTCTTTCTACTTATGTGTGGATATGGACAACACTTTGAGACATCCCACAACTCACACTAAGCGCATAATCACAAACAATCATCACAAGGGCTCACACAACTCCTATTCAAGGCTTTGTTCAATTGGGGTCCTATATGGCTTAGGGCGTTGCAAATTTTGTGATCCAACTATGGCTTCTCCTAGGCTTGTATCCTATGTCAAGATAGTTTCAAGGCCAATCTAAGCACCTAGGCTTGCACCCTATGGTCACCGTGGCTTAGCTACCAATCTGTGTCGGATACCAATCTGTGATCTATCTAAGTGTGTAACCTACCATCAACCGTGGCTCTGGTACCGATCTGTGATTGTATCTAGGTGTGTAATCTACCCTCAACCGTGGCTCTGATACCAATCTATGACGCCCTCAATTCTATGGAAACCATGGAACCGAGAACTGATGCATATGTGTGCCCAGGATGTTCATCACACATACACATATGTTCCACAAACTGAATTCAGAATATATATAACCACGAATAACAGAGTTTATTACAATGTTTCATGAGTCTTGGACTCATGCTCACAGCGGAAGTCTTTATTTCTATGCAGTGGAAGTCTTTATTCTAATGCGGAAGCAATTTAACTAATGCGGAAGCAATTCTAGGCAGCAGTGGCTCCATCTCTACTCCATCCCCACAGGCAAGGTTGAGAACAGATTTACACGCCTAATGCTCCACTTGGTCTTCATAATAATCTTCTCCTGTTGCTGATGATGAAATAATAATGCAAGTTTGAGTACAATGATGTACTCAGCAAGTGCGGGAAAATATGATATGTAGCTCACAACAAGGTAGGTATAAAAAGGCTCATTGCAGAAAGCAAAGTTATTTATCAAAACCAAGATAAAACAGCAACTCATTTTAAATGAATGTAATCCCAACATGTATTAAAATACCAATCATACCTCCATTATGTTCATTACCTTCCATGTCACAACAAGTCATCAATCAACCTCATTCTTGCTCATGAATACCTCCTCGTATTCTCTACCATCTCACGAATACCATCTCGTATTCGCTACAATTTCATCTCATAAATAACTTCGTCTCCCACCAAGACCAACCTTGTTGCCATGACTCAATAGTCATGCAACCCATTTTATCACCCGAACTCAGGAGTCCCGAAAACGAAACCATCCAAAACCATAACCAAAAACCATCCCAACTAATCATGGAAGTTGGCCAGGCGCTCGTGACCGTAAGCTCGGCTATCATGATAGTTTTAGAACTCTGCAGAGTTTGCATCTCTTTACCCACAAGTTTGTGATTTCTTCACCCGTCGGCGACTGCAGAACCTCCATTATACCAGTACACAACCGTCTGTGTATGGCCAAGAGATCACAAAATAGCCTTTACAAAGGGGCTACTAGATGTATGGACTCACTAAGGTTTCACCAGCAGGCTAGAATCTCCAATTCTCCCACCCACGGGCCCCCTCTTGTGCCATGCAGTTCCCAGGGCAGTCCTCACTCGACTCCCATTCCCGCGCCTTCCACGGTCCATAACAATCTAGGAACTTACCTAATTAGTCAGCTAAGCCGCACCCATACTTGGCCTTGTGGTGGCACTGTTATCCTGGCATGTGCTTGCATGATCCAGTCCTTAGATCTACGGCAAGTAACCACCATCTCAGGCTACCTCATTCACATACCCGGCTTGCCTAGATCTCCCTCCGATCCATGTTCATTAACAGCATCAGTTTTCTCATTATCGTTACGAGTGCAGTTAGCTAGACACATCTATCTCGCTTCCCAAACCCATGGACCCAGCGAAGCATAAAAGTAAAAACCATACCCGACTCAAAAACATCCCTGGTGACAAGGGTGGTTTAACCAAAGCTAGTAAACATCTATGAAAGGGTTTCCCATCATGTTTGACTCAGCACACACACCTTTTCGCAAAACAAAACAGTCTCCCAAAACATAGGATCAATATGGTCAAGGGGCACTTGTCTTGTTCTTGCGGTTCCGGTTGTGATGTGGACATCACTCTTGCAGATATACACAACAATCACATGGTAGACATGCAAGGTCCAATTACTAGAGCTCGAGCACGACAATTGAATTTAGAGGTGAGTTCGTTCCTGAACAATTCCTTATATGTGAAATTTGAGAGTATGTTGCTACCTAATGGATTAATTACGATTAGGAACCATGGAGAGGACATGGAGATAGATGGAGAGGGGTTTGGAGGCGTGGAGGACCAGAAAATACGTCAACAAGAAGTTAGAGACCGAGCCCAACTCAAACTCGAGTCCAACTCGGGCCAAGGAGCAGTCCACCTTAAAATGGATGCACAGGAGGCATACCGACTCCGTTTTTGACGTTCTACATATGCACGGAAAGCTGAGAGGATAAACTTTCCAATGGAACTGACCCCACGTCAAAATTGCCTTGGAGTCGACAGGAAACTTCGAAACAATATAAAGTTTAGAGTCTGTCAGAGTGTTGCATCACCTAGTTGGGCTATTGGGCCTTGTATTGAGTCCAAGTCCATTATGTACGTGTTCTTAGGGTTAGGTCACGACCCCAGCACCCCCCTGGTCGTCTTCCACCTCCTTTATACCCCCTAGCCGCCGTCACAAATAGGGGGTTTTGCTTAGTTACAATCTGTCATTGAACAGTGTCGCCGATCATCGGTTGTGAGACCCCAAATTCGTGATCAATTCAGTTTTGATTGCAACTTCTCTGTTCTTGCTTGTGTTCTTGATTGCACTTGTAGTGATAAGCCTTCGTGGCGAGGTCATTCGTGTGACACGGGTGATAACCAACGGAGCAATGGTGTAGTGATTGCGGGGTTTCGTTCGTTCGGAGCCTTGGATCATCAACGTCGAGATCTTCACCCAATCAAGTTTACCCTACCTCTCAGAAGATCGAGACTCATCCTCCTATCAATTGGTATCAGATTTCCAGGTTCACTGTGAGGTATACTTGTGTGCCCTTTAGATTTATTTTGTTTCATACCTATCATCCACAAAAAGCCAAAAAAAAATTTTTGTTTCCCTGACCTACAACCCCCGCTCAACCTTTTGCACAATTTAGTTTCGGAGTCCGTAGTTCCGAGTTCGTGTCCTTGGTTGAGTCTGGTTGCTGGTTTAGAATTGTTTTGGTTCAGTTTTGTTTCTTCCATCTGCTGCCATCTACAAAAAACCAATCTACAAGAAAATTCCATCCACCGATTCGTTTCTGTTGCAGTTTCCACCACCACCAAAACCTGATTCGGGGTATCATCCTTAAAACGGGCATAACTTTTCGCTTGTAACTCCGATTGAGGCGCATTTTTTTCCTAGAAAGGTCTCGAAAAAGTCCACATACGGCATTTTCAAAAAAAAATAAAAAAAATTAAGAAGGCCCTCGTTTCGAACTCCGAAGTTCCAGCACCAGTTTTTTCCAAACGCTCCTGAATTTGTGCCGATCTCATCGTTCATCGGTTTGAGCTAATACTTGGTGATGTTTCTATTCTTGTGCTCCTGGTTGAGAAAAAAATATCAAAAAAATAAAGCGAAAAAATTTTGATTTCTACTAGTGCTTCAAGACAAAAACAGGAGGCTAAGGGGTTTTCTAGTTGTGCTATTTCTGTGTGAGTGCTGGATACTTGCTGATATTATCCTTGTTGTTCATCATCATTCATCCTTGTCCTTGCTTATTGCCACAACTATTCTAATACATTCTTAGGCAAGCAACTAGGTGAAATTCTTTGACACTTATTCAGCATTGCTATCTGTTACTAACTTGTGTGCCACATACATATACTGCATTTGAGCCTTCCAAGCTCTACCTTCTCTCGAGCAGAACAGGTAACCTTTGCAATCACACCCACTCTCTGCTTGCTTCACACCGGTCACCGTTGGCCACCTGCAGTGCTGGTAAGAAACTTGTAAGAGCGGGGTGAGACGCATCTTACTGATCGATTTTCCACCCACTTCGGAGAGCGTAGTGATAGGGTTCTTCACAATCTTTTTGTTTTCGTTTCTGTTTTGTACTAACAATGACAGGAAAGAAGCCTATGGATAAGACCTCTTGTTCTACACCTCCGGATGATGATGAGTGCGTGTCCCATATGGAACTAAAGGACATGATGCGGGCAATGACCGATGCTTTCAACAATTACCAGACCACTACAACAGCGACCTTTCAGAGGCTCCATACAAGTGTTGCTGGTCTGACCACACGGTTGGACGAGATGGAGACTCGTCTTCCCCAACAAGCTACACCCTCTATCATCCTTGATGGTTATGCACATGCTCACTACGACACAGAGGATGACTTTAATAACAATGAGGTTGATGCACAGCAGCACCGTCGCCCTCGACGAAATCGTCAAGGTATGGGAGGTAGACCTCGTCCTCATGCTCCTGAACAAGATAATGATCCTTATGCTAAGATTAAGTTTTATATTCCAACATTTTATGAATCTTATGATGCTGAGACTTACTTGGATTGGGAGATGACGGCAGAACAAAAATTTAGCTCTCATCTTGTTCCTGAGCGACATAGAGTTAGACAAGCCACTAGTGAGTTTGAAGATTTTGCTATAATTTGGTGGAATGAACTTGTCATTACACGTAATGCACCATAGACATGGGCTGCGTTAAAAGAAGAGGTGCGCGCTAGGTTTGTTCCTCCTTCATATAGATGTGATCTTCTTAAGAAATTGCAACGCTTTGATCAGGGTGACATGACTGTCCAAGAGTACTACCAAGAGTTGCAGAAAGGTATGCTTCGTTGTGGGGTAGTTGAGGATCAGGAAGACCAAATTGTTAGGTTTTATAGAGGCTTGCGGCGTGAGATCCAGGACATAGTTGACTACAAGGAATATCATTCTATTCAACGTTTATTTCAACTTGCTATGTTAGCAGAAAAAGAAGTGCAGGGTCGCCAACAGCAGCGGCGGAACAATACTTTCACGCCACGACAATTTCCGGTGCCATCCAAAGCAGCGCCCTCCTCGAGCGTACGTGCTTCTACACCACCCTCCACGGGTGTTGTACGCAGCAGCATCAAACTTTCTACATCACGGGGACAAGATAACAGCAAGTCCCAGATGCCTCCAGGTGTTGCAGCAAAGGCGGCTGCACCCAACACTTCGACAAGTCGCAGCTCCGACATCAAGTTCCACCGCTGCCAGGGACTTGGCCATATGCAACGAGATTGCCCCAGCAAACGGGCGATAATTGCCACTGCTGATGGTGGGTATATTAGTGCTTCTGATATTGAAGATGAAAATATTATTGCAACTAACATTTCAGGTTCGGATGATGGTGCTGAGGAGGTTCTTGGTACATCTGCGACAAACAACTATAGGACTTTGATTGTGCAGCGAGCTTTGAGTGCCACGGTTCGAGAGGACAACAACCGCCAACGTCACAACCTTTTCAACATGTTTCTCGTCGTCAAGGACTTCCGTGTACATACCATCTTCGATGGTGGTAGCTGCAACAATTTGGTGAATGTTGAGGTGGTCAAGAAGCTTGGCTTGACCACACGGGAGCATCCCCACCCTTATCACATTCTATGGTTTAACAACAATGGTAAGGTTAAGGTAACACAAACAGCAAGGATACATTTTTCCATTGGTTCTTATCATGATTTTGCTGATTTTGAAGTGGTACCTATGGATGCTTGTTCTCTTTTGTTGGGACGTCCTTGGGAGTTTGATACTGATGCTATTCACCATGGTCGATCTAATAAGTATACTCTCATGCATAAGGGCAAGAAAGTTGTGTTTCTTCCTATGAGTCCCACTGAAATTGTACAATTAGCAGGAGAAAAAGAATAATGCTAAGCAAAAGGGTGTTTTCAATTCTGAAATTCAGCAACCTATTAAGTTGAAAAATTCTATTTTGCTTGCAACTAAATCTGATCTTGATGATTTATATGCCTCTAATGGAACTTGCTATGCTTTAGTGTGCAAACATGCTTTATATTCCATTGAGGATACATCCATTGTCTTGCCACCTGCTGTTGCTAACCTTTTGCAGGAATATATGGATGTTTTTCCATCGGAGATACCCCCTGGATTACCACCTGTGCGAGGCATTGAGCACAAGATTGATTTGGTTCCAGGGGCGAGCTTGCCAAACCATGCTGCCTACAGGACCAACCCAGACGAGACTAAGGAAATTCAGCGACAAGTCCAAGATCTTCTGGACCGCGGGTTCATTCGTGAGAGTCTTAGTCCTTGTTCTGTTCCTGTTCTTTTGGTTCCAAAAAAAAGATGGCACTTGGCGCATGTGTGTTGATTGTAGAGCCATCAATAACATTACCATTTGTTATCGCTATCCTATTCCTAGATTGGATGACATGCTTGATGAGTTGAGTGGTTCTGTTATTTTCTCCAAGATTGATTTACGTAGTGGGTATCATCAGATTCGTATGGCTTTTAGGTGATGAATGGAAAACTGGTTTTAAAACTAAATTCGGACTTTATGAATGGTTAGTCATGCCATTTGGTTTAACTAATGCGCCCAGCACTTTCATGAGGTTGATGAATGAGGTTTTACGTGCTTTCATTGGTAAATTTGTGGTGGTTTACTTTGATGATATCCTTATTTACAGCAAGTCATATGATGAGCATCTTGAACATTTGCGTGCTGTTTTTAATGTCTTGCGCGATGCACGTTTATATGGTAACCTTGAGAAGTGCACCTTTTGCACCGATCGTGTGTCTTTTCTTCGGTATGTTGTTACTTCGCAGGGCATTGAAGTGGACGAGGCAAAGATTGTTGCCATCACGAGCTGGCCACATCCGACTACGGTCACACAGGTTCGGAGTTTTCTTGGTCTCGCAGGTTTCTACCGGCGTTTCGTGCGGGATTTCAGCACCATTGCGGCACCTCTCCACGAGTTGGCAAAGCATGGAGTGCCGTTTCGATGGGGACCAGCACAACAACGAGCTTTTGATGTTCTCAAGATGAAGCTCACACAAGCACCATTGCTGCAACTTCCTGATTTTGAGAAGACCTTCGAGCTTGAATGTGACGCGAGCGGCATTGGCATTGGAGGAGTGCTAATTCAAGGAGGTAAACCTGTTGCCTTCTTTAGTGAAAAATTGCATGAGCCTTCGCTGAATTATTCTACATATGACAAATAACTTTATGCTTTAGTGCGTGTCTTGCAAACTTGGCAACATTATCTATGGTCTAAAGAATTTGTCATACATTCAGATCATGAGTCTTTGAGGTATCTTAAAGGACAAGCTAATCTGAACAAACGTCATGCTAAATGGATTGAGTTCATAGAATCATTTCCTTACATCAATAAACATAAAAAGGGAAAGACAATGTGATTGCCGATGCTTTATCTAGATGTTATACCATACTATCCCAACTTTCTCATAAAATCTTTGGTTTGGAAACCATAAAGAGGTTATATGCTACTGATTTGGACTTCAAAGATGCCTTTGAAAATTGTAGAGAGGGAAGAACGTGGCAAAAATTCCTGCTGCCTGAAGGCCTTCTCTACCGTGCTAACAAGCTGTGTGTTCCAGCTAGCTCCGTTCGTCTTTTTTTATTGCAGGAAGCGCATGGAGGTGGTTTGATGGGACATTTTGGTGTTAAAAAAACAGAGGATGTGCTGGCCGCTCACTTCTTTTGGCCACGAATAAGGCGTGATGTGGAGCGCTACGTTTCACGTTGCACGACATGCAACAAAGCTATGTCTCGACTTAACCCACATGGTCTTTATATGCCTCTTCCGGTTCCTAGTGCACCTTGGGAGGATATTTCTATTGATTTTGTTTTAGGATTGCCTAGAACAAAGAGGGGGAGGGATAGTGTCTTTGTGGTTGTTGATCGTTTCTCTAAAATGGCTCATTTTATACCCTGCCACAAGACAGATAATGCTTCACATGTTGCTGATTTGTTCTTTAATGAGGTTGTGCGTTTGCATGGTGTTCCCAATACTATTGTTTCTGATAGGGATGCTAAGTTTTTGAGTCACTTTTGGAGAACTTTATGGTATAAATTGGGAACAAAGATGCTGTTTTCTACTACTTGTCATCCACAAACTGATAGACAAACGGAGGTAGTTAATCGTACCTTATCTACTATGTTGCGGACTGTTTTGAAAGACAATTTGAGGTTGTGGGAGGAGTGTTTGCCACATATTTAGTTTTCTTATAACAGGTCTATTCACTCCACAACCAAGTTAAGTCCGTTTATGGTAGTCTATGGTTTCAATCCTCGTGCTCCAATTGATTTGCTACCTTTACCACATACTGAAATTGTGAACTTAGATGCTACACAACATTCTGAATTTATTCTTAAGTTGCATGAAACTACTAAGTTACAAATTGAAAAAATGAATGAAAAATATCGCATTGCTACTAGTAAAGATAGGAAGGAGGTAAAATTGGAACCCGGTGATTTGGTGTGGGTTCATTTGAGAAAAGATAGGTTCCTGGATTTGAGAAAGTCCAAACTCATGCCACGTGCTGCTGGACCTTTTAAGGTTCTTGAGAAGATAAATGACAATGCATATAAACTTGAGTTGCCTCCCGAGTTTGGGGTTAGTCCCACATTTAACATTTCAGATTTGAAGCCATACTTGGGAGAAGAAGATGAGCTTGAGTCGAGGACGACTCCAATGCAAGAGGGGGAGGATGATGTGTACATCACTCCTGCAGATATACACAACAATCACATGGTAGACATGCAAGGTCCAATTACTAGAGCTCGAGCACGACAATTGAATTTAGAGGTGAGCTTGTTCCTGAACAATTCTTTATATGTGAATTTTGAGAGTATGTTGCTACCTAATAGATTAATTATGATTAGGAACCATGGAGAGGACATGGAGATACATGGAGAGGGGTTTGGAGGTGTGGAGGACCAGAAAATACGCCAACAAGAAGATAGAGACCGAGCCCAACTCAAACTCGAGTCCAACTCGGGCCCAGGAGCAGTCCACCTTAAAATGGATACACAGGAGGCATACCAACTCCATTTTTGATGTTCTACATCTGCACGGAAAGCTGAGAGGATAAACTTTCCAATGGAACTGGCCCCACGTCAAAATTCCCTTTGAGTCGGGGGAAACATCGAAACAATATAAAGTTTAGAGTCTGTCAGGGTGTTGCATCACCTAGTTGGGCCATTGGGCCTTGTATCGAGTCCAAGTCCATTATGTACATGTCTTAGGGTTAGGTCACGACTCCAGCACCCCCTGGTCGTCTTCCACCTCCTTTATACCCCCTAGCCGCCGTCACAAACAGGGGGGTTTTGCTTAGTTACAATCTGTCATTGAACAGTGTCACCGATCATCGGTTGTGAGACCCCAAATTCGTGATCAATTCATTTTTGTTTGCAACTTCTCTGTTCTTGCTTGTGTTCTTGATTGCGCTTGCAGGGATAAGCCTTCGTGGCAAGGTCATTCATGTGACACGGGTGATAACCAACGGAGCAGTGGTGTAGTGATTGCGGGGTTTCGTTCGTTCGGAGCCTTGGATCATCAACGTCGAGATCTCCACCGAATCAAGTTTATCCTACCTCTCGGAAGATCGGGACTCATCCTCCTATCAGGTTGCTCTAGAATCTTGAAACCTTGTTATTGCAGCTCGTCGTAGACAGCTCCCTGAGCTTGTCCTGCTATACAGGATCACGCACATACAAGATTCACAGAAATCAATATCATGCATAACTTTAACTAGATGCGTTGATGCATATGCATGCTATCCTATAATCAGTTTTATTAAATCGGTTTGTACGTGTACTTGCATAGTTTGCATGGATTTCACTATGACAGAGGTGTTCGGATCAAATGTGGACGTGGTGATGACCTTGTCTTTTAGATCAACCCGATCAACAAGTGATCTGTCCACGAGAAAGCTTCTGTTCGAATGGAATCGAAGAACAGATGCAAAAAAAACACGATGATGTCATAAGGTGATATGGGAGACCTACCTTACGTTCTCCTTGGTCTCAGGGTCCTTCTCTGATCAGACAGATCTTTGTGCTCTCTTCCGGCGACCTTCCTCGACTGAACTCCGGTGATGGGCTTACTCGGCGAGTTGGGGCTAGGGCTCTAAGTCATCGGTTCAAGATGAAAAAGAAGTTCGTGGTTTCGGCCAAGGGTTCAGGGTTCTATTTATAACCGGCAGAAGAAGAGTCCTAATCTGATTGTATCTCAAATAAGAGTCCTATTAGGATTATCGTTGAATCTTAACAACTTATCTTGAGTTGATTTGGTGCGGTAACATTGTGGAATTCAGGTCGGTTTCTCCTCTGTACAGATATTTCTACGCGTATGGAATCCAAAAATCGCTACAGAACTCGTTACCTCCTCGGTGATGAGCTCCGGAAGCTCCACGTGTCCACCGGGGCCTGGTCTCCCCCTTTCTACAGAGATGAGCTCCGGTTGTGTCGCGTGTCAAGCGAGCGAGACCTCCCCTCCCCTTCGGAGGTGAGATCCGCGTGCACCAAGTATCCTGGCGGTCAGGACCTCCTCTCTTATTTGGAGGTGGCTCCGTGCGCGCCATGTGTCAGTGCCAGACCTTCCCTTTCTCTGGAGGTAGCTCCGGGTGTGCCACGTATCCTAACAGCGCCAGACTTCCTTTCTTCACAGAGACGAGCTCCGTGGTTAACACGTGTCCAACAGTGACGGACCTCCCGGAGATAAGCACCGGTGGCGACACGTGTCCAATCGAACCGAACCTCTCAGAGGTGAGCTCCAATATCGACACGTATCCCACGCGACTGGTCCTCTGATTTCCACGGTGACTAGCTCCGAAGGTGACACGTGTCCTACGGAACTGCCTTCGCTTCTCCGCATAGGCTAGCTCCGGGGGCAACACGTGTCTCACAGGGTTGGACCTCTCCCCCTTTGCGGAGATGAGCCCCGAGCCTGCCGCGTAGCCATTTTAGCGGTGGACCTCTCACCACTTCGCCGGGAAGAGCTCCGAACACGCCACGTTGCAAACGGGCAGCGGAAGTTGTCTTCGGCGCTCTCTGTGAACTGGATTCTTGTTCCTTTTGACTATCCTTTTAATTCTTTTTCTGTTTCCACTTCCTTTAAAATGTTTTCCCTTCATGAAACATGAATACATGCAGAAACCAAAAATAAGGGTGTCACAACATTACTCGTGTTATACATTTTGTAGTTTTTACCATGTCTAGTAATTGGAATAATTTCTTACACTAAATCTGGTCATGGTCGAACTTTCTTGCTGTTTTGAACTTGTTGCATGCTCACAAGTGCTTTTAATCATAAAGAATTAATCAAGTAATCATCTCACATGTTGAGTTTTTATGTTCAAATAAAAAATGAGAAAAGATCAAGAGAATATGCATGCATCGCACTTCTTCTTTTAAATTGGCTTATCATTGCGCTTAGATATGAACATGAAAGGAGTTGTGTATGACTAAAACCATGTCCTTAAGCTTCTGACTGTCAAATGACATAGGCTTGGCTTGGTTGGTTAGAATAAGGCTGATGCTGCATATAATCTCTTGCAAATGTCATAAGATCAAAATTTGTGCTTTAAATGATAAATAAAATGCAGCAACAAGTGTCATGCTTTCAGGTCTTGAAATAGTTAAGTTTGTGAGATCATGACTTGCTTAAATTGAAAATTACACTTGATCTCTAGCATGGCTTACACTACTTTATATATCTCATTGATGTGATTGTGTATGTTACTTGATAGTATGATTTGGATGAGCTTTGTTTTATATGTATATGTTATAATGTGCTCATAACAAATTAAAATTTCTCTTTTGTACCTTGCTGAATACATTGTCAAAGGGGGAGAAATTGATCACACATTGCACACATTCACAAGTGTTTTGGCACGATTCTTCTCAGGGGGAGAATTTTTGGTATTTTTGTTTTTTCTTCTCATTTTATTTCTGATTTACAAAGGAGGAGAAATTATTTTTAAAACTTTTCATGTGAATAAGCCAATGTTCGGATTTTAAGTGGTGTTGCCAACGCATTCATCAAGGGGGAGATTGTGAGACCTATGTGTGCTGAATATATTGGTTTTGATGATAAAAGTTTTGAATACTACCTTTTTAACAAGGTCCGACTCTAGGTCCGAGCTCCTGCAAGGTCCAACGAAAGGTCCGACGTAAGTTCCGACTTGCTTTGTGTAGGTCTGACTTATTTTGGCTAGGTCCGACATGTTTTTGCTAGCTCCGGTGCTAGGTCCGACTAGCTTTGGTAAGTTCCATGCTAGGTCCGGCTAGCTTTGGTCATGTTTCTGAGCTGCCGCTATCTCTTCACGGATGGTGGGGATCAAAGCTAAGTTGTAGAGAGCTCCATGTGGAATCACATGCAATAGTGGCTCACTCTCTTCCAACGGTGTGATGGTCAGATTGTTGATGTGTGACTTGCGGCTCAGCGCATCTGCCACTACGTTTGCCTTGCCGGGGTGATAATGGATCTCTATTTCGTAATCCTTTATCAACTCTAACCATCTTCGCTGTCTCATGTTCAGCTCTTTCTGAGTGAATATGTACTTGAGACTTTTGTGGTCGGTATATAAATGTACGAGGTTACCGAGTAGGTAGTGCCTCCACATTTTAAGTGCAAGTACCACGGCAGCGAGCTCCAAGTCGTGAGTTTGATAATTCTGCTCATGGTTTCTGAGCTGCCGTGATCCATACGCGACCACTCTTCGGTCTTGCATCAGCACACATCCGAGCCCAATGCCGGATGCATCGCAGTACACATCGAACAGTTTTGTTGTGTCTGGCTACGCCAAAACCGGTGCTGATGTTAGGTGTGACGCCCTCAATTCTGTGGAAAACCACGGAACCGAGAACTAATGCATATGTGTGCCCAGGATGTTCATCACACATACACATACGTTCCACAAACTGAATTCAGATTATATATTACCACGAATAACAGAGTTTATTACAATTCCTCATGAGTCTTGGACTCATGCTCACAGCGGAAGTCTTATTTCTATGCAGCGGAAATCTTATTTAAATGTGGAAGCAAAAACTAATGCGGAAGCAAAACTAAGCAGAAGTGGCTCCATCTCTATTCCCTCCACAGGAAAGGTTGAGAACAGATCACACGCCATAATGTTCTACTCGGTCTTCATAGTAGTCTTCTCTTGCTGTTGATGAAGAAATAACAATGCAAGTTTGAGCAAAATGATGTACTCAGCAAGTGCGGGAATAACACATGATATGCAGCTTATAAACAAGGTAGGTAATAAAAGGCTTATTTGCAGAAAAGCAATCTTGTAAAACCATGATAAAACGGCAACTTTACTTTAGATGAATGTAGTCCCAGCATATATCAAATTACCAACATACCTCCATCACTTCCCGTGATCCATCCGAACATTGACCAATCTTTTATTCATACTCACGAATACCTCCTCGTATTCGCTACAATCTCACCTCATAAAACAACCACATCTCACACCGAGACCAATCTCATATCATGACCCATCAGTCATGCAACCATCTCATCTCCCGGACTCCACAGTCCAAACCAAACCATAATCAATAACCATAGCCAAGAACCTTTCCAATGACCATTCCAATAACTATCCCAATAACCATCCCATCTAATCATGGCAGTTTAGCCAGGTGCTCATGACCGTAAGCTCGGCTATCATGATAGTTTTTTGACTCTGCAGAGTTTGCACCTCTTTACCCACAAGTTTGTGATTTCGTCACCCGTCGGCGACTGCAGAACCTCCATTATACCAGTACACAACCGTCGGTGTATGGTCAAGAGATCACAAAATAGCCTTTACAAAGGGGTTACTAGATGTATGGACTCACTAAGGTTTCACCGGCAGGCTAGAATCTCCAATTCTCCCACCCACGGGCCCCCTCTTGTGCCATGCAGTTCCCAGGGCAGTCCTCACTCGACTCCCATTCCCCGCGCCTTCCATAGTCCATAACATCCTAGCAACTTACCTAATTACTCAGCTAAGCCGCACCCATACTTGGCCTTGTGGTGGCACTGTTATCCTGGCATGTGCATGCATGAACCGGTCCTTAGATCTACGGCAAGTAAAACCACCATCTCATGCTACCTCATTCACAAACCCAGGCTTGCCTAGATCTCCCTCCGATCCATGTCCATTATTAACATCAGTTTCTCATTATCATTACGAGTGCAGTTAGCTAGACACATCTATCTCGCTTCCCAATCCCATGGACTCAGCGAAGCATAAAGCAAAAACCATACCCGACTCATAAACTTCCCAGGCGACAAGGATGGTTTAATCAAAACTAGTAAACTCCTATAAAAGGGGTTTCCCATCATGTTTAACTCAGCACACACACCTTTTCGCAAAACAAAACAGTTTTACCCAAAACATAGGATCAACATGGTCAAGGAGCACTTGCCTTGTTCTTGCGGTTCCGGTTGTCCTTGATTCTCAAAACCTTGTTGCTGCAGCTCGTCGTAGACAGCTTCCTGAGTTTGTCCTGCTTGTAGGATTCACGTGCATACAATATTCACAGCAAACAATATCATGCACAAAACCCTAAACTAGATGTGATGATGCACATGAATGCTATCCTATGATTAGTTTTATTAGATTGATCTGATGTTCTTGCATGGCTTGCATGGTCAGAGGTGTTCAGATCAAAGATGAACGTGGCGATGATCTTGTTTTTAGATCAAACTGATCATCGAGTGTTCTGCCCACGAAAACCCTTCTGTTCGAAAGGAATCGAAGAATAGATGCAAAGAGATGAACAACATGATGTCGTAAGGTGGTATTGAAGTCCTACCTCACGCTTTTCTTGACTTCGAGGTCCTCCTCAGACCACTCGGTTCTTCTCCGATGATCTCCCTTGTTGTGCTTCGGCGATGTTTTGCTCGGCGAGTTAGGGCTAGAGCGCTAAGTCGTCGGCTCAGGAGTTGAAAGAGAAGTTCGTGGTTTCGGCCAGAGCTTTTGGGTTCTATTTATAATCGGGAAGAGAAGAGTCCTAATCTGATTGGATCCCAAATAAGAGTCTTATTCAGATCTTTGTTGGATCCTGGTGTCTTATCTTCAGTAAGGATCGTGGAGTTTAGATCGGTTTCTGTTGCGTACCGGTGTCTTTACGCATAACAACTGCTCCAAAACTCGTTACCTCCCTTATAACGAGCTCCGGAAGCTCCACGTGTCCTTCCGAGCCTGGTATCTCTTCTTCCGCAGAGACGAGCTCCGGTTGTGCCACGTGTCACGAGCGAGACCTCCCTCTTCTTTGGAGACGAGCTTCGCGCACGCCACGTGTTTTGCGACGGACCTTCTGGTGATAAGCTCCGGTGGTGACACGTGTTTGATAGAACCGGACTTCTCTCTGAGATGAGCTCCGAGATTGACACGTATCCCGCGTGGATGGTCCTCTGATTTCCGCAAGGACTAGCTCCGTGGATGACACGTGTCTTATGAAAAATGCCTTTGCTTCTTCAGCAGAGGCTAGCTCTGCGGGCAGCACGTGTCCCACAGGGTCGGACCTCTTTCCAATTGCGGAGGTGACCCCCGGTCCTGCCACGTAGCCTAGTTTAGCGTCGGACCTCTCCCAATCTCTCGGGGATGAGCTCCGAACGCGCCATGTGGTCTGCTGGCCGTGGAAGTTGCGTTTCGGTGTTCTCGGAGAGCTTTATTGGCCATCCTTTTGATACTTGTCTCTGTTCCTTCTTTTCTTAAAATGTTTTTCTTCTTCATATGCTGACACCCGAGATGAGGGTGTCACAAATCTACCCCCCTTAAATTGAATCTCGTCCTCGAGATTCGTTAGTAGAAAATAGATGGGGAAATTCTGCCTTGATATCCTCTTCTCGCTCCCATGTGGCTTCAGCTTCAGTGTGATGGCTCTATTGTACCTTGCACCATCGAATCACCTTGTTTCGGGTGACCCTTTCCTTCACGTCCAAGATTCGGACAGGGTGTTCTGCGTAAGTCAGGTCCTCTTGAAGGTTAAGTTCTCCCATTGACACTTGTTCCTCTGGTATTCTCAAGCACTTCTTGAGCTGGGATACATGAAACACGTCATGTATGTCGCAGAGGTGGTTTGGGAGCTCTAGTTGGTAGGCTACTTCCCCTCGCTTACCCAAAATCTTAAATGGTCCGATGTAGCGAGGCGCTAGTTTGCCTCTGACGTTAAAACGTCGCTGGCCTCGGATAGGCGATACCTTAAGGTATACGAAGTCTCCAACATCAAAGGTCAACTTTCTACGCCTATTGTCCGCATAGCCTTTCTGTCGTGACTGAGCAGCCTTTAAGTTTTCCTGTATTGTTTGGACTTGCTTTTCAGCCTCTTGTAGTACTTCGGGTCCAAACACCTGGTTCTCTCCAGTCTCGTTCCAGAACAGCGGCGTTCTACACCGTCTACCATATAAGGCTTCGAAAGGCGTCATCTTCAAGCTAGCTTGATAGCTGTTGTTATAGGAGAACTCGGCATACGGTAAACTCCTATCCCAACTACGCCCACATTTCAAGGCGCAAGCTCTCAACATGTCTTCCAAAATTTGGTTCGTCCTTTCGGTTTGTCCATCTGTTTGTGGGTGGTAGGCAGAGCTAAAATCCAGTCATGTACCCATGGCTTTCTGCAACTTCCTCCAGAATCTAGAGGTAAACTGAGAACCTCGATCTGAGATTATCCTCTTTGGAACTCCATGACGGCACACGATCTGCTCCATGTACAATTCTGCCAGCTGTGTAACGTTGTAACTTGTCTTTACCGGAAGAAAATGGGCGGTCTTCGTCAACCGGTCCACAATGACCCAGATAGAGTCGTATCCTGACTGAGTTCGTGGCAATCCGACAATGAAGTCCATACTGATGTCCTCCCATTTCCATTCAGGTATTTTCAAGGGTTGCAACAATCCAGCGGGTTTTTGATGTTCGGCTTTTACCCGTTGGCATGTGTCGCATAGGGCAACGTATTCGGCTATATCCCTCTTCATACCATCCCACCAATAGCAAGTTTTCAAATCCTTGTACATTTTGGTGCTCCCTGGGTGTATGGAATAGGGTGAATCATGTGTCTCCTTCAATATTACGTCGCGAAGGTGTTTTATGTTTGGCACACAAATCCTTTTTCCTAGCCAAAGCGTACCCTTCTTATCCTCCTTGAAATCCTTTTCTATCCCTTGTCGGATTCTTTCTTTGATCTCCTTAATCCCCTCGTCCGTTGCTTGTCCCTTTCTTATTTCTTGCTCCAATGAGGAGTGGATTTCCATCATTTCCATGTTATTCGAGAATCCGAGGTGTAACTGTTCAAACTCCTTACGTAGTTCGGGTGGTAGCTCCCGAACCGTGAGTTGGTGGCAGGCTCCCTTTCTGCTCAATGCGTCAGTGACCACATTGACCTTCCCGGGATGGTAGTTGATTCCTACATAATAATCCTTGATGAGTTCTAACCATCGACGTTGCCTCAAATTCAAGTCCGTTTGTGTAAATATGTACTTGAGGCTTTTATGATCCGTATAGATCTCACATCGATGACCAAGGATATAATGTCTCTAAATCTTCAATGCATGCACTACCGCTGCTAACTCCAAATCATGCGTAGGATAGTTAATCTCATGCTTCTTTAATTGTCGTGAGGCATAGGCTACCACTTGTCCTTCCTGCATGAGCACATATCCGAGCCCTTGTCTGGATGCGTCACAATATATGTCAAAGCTCTTGCTTACGTCTGGCAATACCAGAACTGGTGTTGTGGTTAGCCTTTTCTTGAGTTCCTCAAAACTTTCTTGGCAGGCTTGTGTCCATTGAAAGACCTTTCCCTTCATTAGCAACTCCGTCATAGGTTTTGCTATCTTAGAGAAGTCTTTAATGAAGCGCCGATAGTATCCTGCCATCCCAAGGAAACTCCGAATGTCTTTCACGCTCCTCGGTTGGTCCCACTTCAAAATATCTCTCACCTTTCCAGGATCAACCGATACCCCTTCCTTGGAGATGATGTGGCCTAGGAAGGATATTTCCCTTAGCCAAAATTGACACTTGTTGAGCTTGGCATACAACTGATGCTCGCGCAACTTCTGCAAGGTCAATTTCAGATGTTCTTCATGCTCCTCCTTACTTTTTGAATACACCATAATGTCGTCGATGAAAACTACGACGAACTTGTCCAAGTACTCCATGAAAACCTTATTCATAAGGTACATGAAGTATGCGGGTGCATTCGTTAATCCAAAAGACATAACGGTATATTCATATGAACCATACCGCGTCCGAAAGGCTGTCTTAGGTATATCGGAGGGCTTAATCTTCAGCTGGAAATATCCGACCGAAGATCAATCTTGGAGAACACTTGGGCTCCTTTCATTTGATCGAACAGGTCCTCTATACGGGGCAGAGGGTATTTATTCTTGATTGTTACCTCGTTGAGAGACCTGTAGTCCACGCACATTCTTTGGGTTCCATCCTTCTTGTCCACGAAAAGTACTGGGGCTCCCCACGGTGACGAACTTGGACGGATAAAACCCTTCTCCAACTGTTCTTGAATTTGCTTCTTGAGTTCAACTAACTCGTTGACAGGCATCCTATATGGTCTCTTAGCTATGGGTGTAGTTCCAGGTACCAAATCTATGGCAAACTCAATGTCCCGGTCAGGTGGCATACCTGGAAGTTCTTCCGGGAACACATCCGAAAATTCCTGAACCACTGGAATGTTGTCCAATGCTACTCCTTCAACATGGTTCAGATCCGCCCGTTCGGTTGCTTGCTGGGCTGACTCAAACTCGACACGGATACCGTGTTCGTTCGTCAACTGCACGCTTCTCTCAGCACATTGGATTAACCCATTGTGCTTGCTTAACCAGTCCATTGCGAGTATGATGTCAATTCCGTGGGAGTCCAAGACAATAAGGTTGGCAAGGAAGTCTACCCCCCCTTATTTTAAGGCTTACTTTAGGACATACTATATTAGTCCTCATTTCTCCTCCGGGAGATTTAACTAACATAGCACATTCTAAGTGATATACGGGTAGATGATGCTTGGCAACATATTTGGATGATATGAAGGAATGTGATGCTCCAGAATCAAATAAAATGGTGGCTGGGTTGGAGTTGGCAAGGAACATACCAATTGCGACGTCCTCAGCCTGTTGTGCTTCCTCAGCAGTGACATGGTTAACGTGGCCACGAGCATAGTTCTGCGGTCCACGGTTTCCTTGGTGGTCCCCTCCATTTGGTCGCTGGTTCTGCTTGGGCACGTTACCTTGCTGTCCAGGGCCTCTCTTCGGGCACTGGTTAGCGAAGTGGCCTACTTGCCCGCATGCAAAGCATGCCCTGTTGCCTACGGCAGCAGGTGCGTTGGGGCGGGGGTTTTGAACAGGAGCGCCATTGTTAGGCCGGGGCGCAGGAGGCATGGGCACACGAGGTGCCGGTGCAACGAGCCGTTGCTGTGGTGGCTGACCAGGGCGGTACGTAGGAGCGGTCGATCCATACTGCGGTGCAGGGGGCATGTACCTAGGTCGTACGTTGCTCCCTTGGGGCTGGTATGGGATCTTCCTTTTGCACTCGCGCTCGATCTCTCGGATCTTGTTTTCCACCACAATAGCCTTATCAACCAGCTTCTGGAAGCTTACGTAGTCATTGTTGAGGAGCTGAACTTGGATCTCATTGTTCAACCCTCTCATGAACAGGTACTGCTTCCTCTGATCTGAGTTGACATCTTCGGGGGCATACCGGGACAGTTGTATGAACTTGTTGAGGTATTCGTTCACACTTTTCTGTCCTTGGCGGAGACCTTCAAACTCCTGCCTCTTGAGCATCATTACACCAACAGGGATGTAGTGGGAGCGGAAACTTTCCTTGAACTCAGTCCAAGTGATTGTCTCCGGGTTGGCATGGGCGTTGCTCAAGGCATCCCACCAGTCAGCAGCTGCTCCCATCAGTTGGTGCGACGCAAAGAGAACCTTCTCTCGGTCGTTGCACTGTACAATGGCAAGCTTCTTCTCCATGGATTTCAACCAATCATCGGCCTCCATTGGATCGTTTGCTTGAGCAAAGGTGGGCGGTCAAGTCCTCATGAACTCTCCCAACCTGTTATGAGCCGGCGGTGGTGGTGGCGGTGGTGCCGGAACGGGGTGTTGATTGGCCTGCAACTGACCCAAAGTTTGGATCATGGTTTGCATAAGCTGGTTTTGCATGGCCATCAACCTTTCTAGGTTGTTTTCGCCAGCTCCAGGGTTAGCAGGAACTTCCTTGTGGTCATCTTCCTGGACGTTCCTTCGGCTGGCGTTTCCTCTCACCATCCGTGAGGGAGAACGAAATAGAATAGAAGGTTAGAAGATTAGATAGGTCCTTTCAACTATATGCATCAAGGGGAGTTTGGACTATATATATTAGTCATTATGAGGATGTGATCAAGTGCCGAAGCATTTCACTGCTCTTTCTTCTTACGTGTGGATATGGGCAACGTTGTTGAGACGCCCCACAACTCACACTAAGCACATGTTCACAAATAATCATCACAAGGGCCCACTCAACTCCTATTCAAGGAAGGTTTCCTATGTCAAGGTGGTTTCAAGGCCAATCTAAGCTATTCATCCTAGGATGCTTTCTTTGGTCCGCGTAGCTTCTATTTAGGGGTATAACTTGCTGTTAACCCGTGGCCCTAATACCAATCTAAGGTTTCTGTCTAGGCGTGTAACCTACTGTCAACCCGTGGCTCTGATACCAATCTGTGACGCCCTCAATTCTGTGGAAAACCACGGAACCGAGAACTAATGCATATGTGTGCCCAGGATGTTCATCACACATACACATACGTTCCACAAACTGAATTCAGATTATATATTACCACGAATAACAGAGTTTATTACAATTCCTCATGAGTCTTGGACTCATGCTCACAGCGGAAGTCTTATTTCTATGCAGCGGAAATCTTATTTAAATGTGGAAGCAAAAACTAATGCGGAAGCAAAACTAAGCAGAAGTGGCTCCATCTCTATTCCCTCCACAGGCAAGGTTGAGAACAGATCACACGCCATAATGTTCTACTCAGTCTTCATAGTAGTCTTCTCTTGCTGTTGATGAAGAAATAACAATGCAAGTTTGAGCACAATGATGTACTCAGCAAGTGCGGGAATAACACATGATATGCAGCTTATAAACAAGGTAGGTAATAAAAGGCTTATTTGCAGAAAAGCAATCTTGTAAAACCATGATAAAACGGCAACTTTACTTTAGATGAATGTAGTCCCAGCATATATCAAATTACAAACATACCTCCATCACTTCCCGTGATCCATCCGAACATTGACCAATCTTTTATTCATACTCACGAATACCTCCTCGTATTCGCTACAATCTCACCTCATAAAACAACCACATCTCACATCGAGACCAATCTCATATCATGACCCATCAGTCATGCAACCATCTCATCTCCCGGACTCCACAGTCCAAACCAAACCATAATCAATAACCATAGCCAAGAACCTTTCCAATGACCATTCCAATAACTATCCCAATAACCATCCCATCTAATCATGGCAGTTTAGCCAGGTGCTCATGACCGTAAGCTCGGCTATCATGATAGTTTTTTGACTCTGCAGAGTTTGCACCTCTTTACCCACAAGTTTGTGATTTCGTCACCCGTCGGCGACTGCAGAACCTCCATTATACCAGTACACAACCGTCGGTGTATGGTCAAGAGATCACAAAATAGCCTTTACAAAGGGGTTACTAGATGTATGGACTCACTAAGGTTTCACCGGCAGGCTAGAATCTCCAATTCTCCCACCCACGGGCCCTCTCTTGTGCCATGCAGTTCCCAGGGCAGTCCTCACTCGACTCCCATTCCCCGAGCCTTCCATAGTCCATAACATCCTAGCAACTTACCTAATTACTCAGCTAAGCCGCACCCATACTTGGCCTTGTGGTGGCACTGTTATCCTGGCATGTGCATGCATGAACCGGTCCTTAGATCTACGGCAAGTAAAAATACCATCTCATGCTACCTCATTCACAAACCCAGGCTTGCCTAGATCTCCCTCCGATCCATGTCCATTATTAACATCAGTTTCTCGTTATCATTACGACTGCAGTTAGCTAGACACATCTATCTCGCTTCCAATCCCATGGACTCAGCGAAGCATAAAGCAAAAACCATACCCGACTCATAAACTTCCCAGGCGACAAGGATGGTTTAATCAAAACTAGTAAACTCCTATAAAAGGGGTTTCCCATCATGTTTGACTAAGCACACACACCTTTTCGCAAAACAAAACAGTTTTACCCAAAACATAGGATCAACATGGTCAAGGAGCACTTGCCTTGTTCTTGCGGTTCCGGTTGTCCTTGATTCTCAAAACCTTGTTGCTGCAGCTCGTCGTAGACAGCTTCCTGAGTTTGTCCTGCTTGTAGGATTCACGTGCATACAATATTCACAGCAATCAATATCATGCACAAAACCCTAAACTAGATGTGATGATGCACATGCATGCTATCCTATGATTAGTTTTATTAGATTGATCTGATGTTCTTGCATGGCTTGCATGGTCAGAGGTGTTCAGATCAAAGATGAACGTGGCGAAGATCTTGTTTTTAGATCAAACTGATCATCGAGTGTTCTGCCCACGAAAACGCTTCTGTTCGAAAGGAATCGAAGAACAGATGCAAAGAGATGAACAACATGATGTCGTAAGGTGGTATTGAAGTCCTACCTCACGCTTTTCTTGACTTCGAGGTCCTCCTCAGACCACTCGGTTCTTCTCCGATGATCTCCCTTGTTGTGCTTCGGCGATGTTTTGCTCGGCGAGTTAGGGCTAGAGCGCTAAGTCGTCGGCTCAGGAGTTGAAAGAGAAGTTCGTGGTTTCGGCCAGAGGTTTTGGGTTCTATTTATAATCGGGAAGAGAAGAGTCCTAATCTGATTGGATCCCGAATAAGAGTCTTATTCAGATCTTTGTTGGATCCTGATGTCTTATCTTCAGTAAGGATCGTGGAGTTTAGATCGGTTTCTGTTGCGTACCGGTGTCTTTACGCGTAACAACTGCTCCAAAACTCGTTACCTCCCTTATAACGAGCTCCGGAAGCTCCACGTGTCCTTCCGAGCCTGGCATCTCTTCTTCCGCAGAGACGAGCTCCGGTTGTGCCACGTGTCACGAGCGAGACCTCCCTCTTCTTTGGAGACGAGCTCCGCGCATGCCACGTGTTTTGCGACGGACCTTCCGGTGATAAGCTCTGGTGGTGACACGTGTTTGATAGACCCAGACTTCGTTCTGAGATGAGCTCCGAGATTGACACGTATCCCGCGCGGATGGTCCTCTGATTTCCGTGAGGACTAGCTCCGTGGACGACACGTGTCTTATGAAAAATGCCTTTGCTTCTTCCGCAGAGGCTAGCTCTGCGGGCAGCACGTGTCCCACAGGGTCGGACCTCTTTCCAATTGCGGAGGTGACCCCCGGTCCTGCCACGTAGCCTAGTTTAGCGTCGGACCTCTCCCAATCTCTCGGGGATGAGCTCCGAACGCGCCACGTGGTCTGCTGGCCGTGGAAGTTGCGTTTCGGTGTTCTCGGAGAGCTTTATTGGCCATCCTTTTGATACTTGTCTCTGTTCCTTCTTTTCTTAAAATGTTTTTCTTCTTCATATGCTGACACCCGAGATGAGGGTGTCACATTAGGTGTCTCACTAATGACTTGAACGCTGCTTCACATGCTGCACTCCAAAGATATTTGGTAGCCTTCTTTTGCAGTTCTGTAATAGGCTTGGCAATCTTTGAGATGTTCGGAATGAACCTCCGATAATATCCCGCGAGTCCAAGGAAACTCCATACCTCGTTAACAGTTCTCGGGGATTTCCAATTCAGCACTCGTGTGATTTTACTCGGGTCTACAGCGATGCCCTCCGCTGAGATGATATTCCCGAGAAAAGGCACTTGCGATATCCAGAACTCGCACTTGCTGAATTTCGCGTATAGCTTGTGATCCCGCAGCCGTTGCAAGACTATACGCAGATGCTTCTTGTGCTCTTCCTCCGACTTGGAATATACCAATATATCATTGATGAAGACCACGATAAACTTATCCATCTCCGGCATGAATACCGAGTTCATAAAATACATGAAGTGAGCTGGAGCGTTGGTTAGGCCGAAGGACATGACCAGGTACTCATAAAACCCGTACCTCGTCGAGAAAGCCGTCTTCGGAATATCCTCAGCCCGTATATTAATCTGGTGGTACCCGGATCTTAAGTCCATCTTGGAAAAGATCTTTGCTTCGACCAACTGATCAAACAACATGTCGATCCGTGGCAACGGGTACTTGTTCTTGATGGTTACGGCGTTTAATGGACGATAGTCCACGTAAAGCCGCAACGTCTCATCTTTCTTCTTCACAAATAATGCCGAACAGCCCCATGGTGAGGAGCTCGGCCTAATAAAACCCTTCTCCAGCAAGTCCATTAGCTGAATCTTCAGTTCAGCCAATTCCTTGGACGCCATCTTGTGCGGCCTTCGGGATATTGTCATGGTTCCCGGTGCAAGTTCAATCTTGAACTCCACCTCTCTGTCTGGTGGCATCCCCAGTAAATCATCCGGGAACACGTCAGGGAACTCATGGACTACCGGAATGTCTTCCAATCTGATGGTTGTGGATTGATACACACTTGGAAGTTTAATTTCTGGACTGTCCAGAAATAAGGAATGAGATTTGTGCACTTCTGAGTTCAAGTGCACAATTCGGAGGATGGTGTCTAAAACAGCGCCGTGGCGGGTTAACCACGACATCCCTAATATGACATCGACCTTCTGTCCCTCTAAAATTATGAGAGATGTAGGGTACACTCTACCCGCTAAGCATAATGGAGCTTTTGGAACCATCATGCTTGCTGAAATTTTCGCACCCGGTGAACAAATAAAGTATGGACTATCGGTGGGTAGTATTTGCAAGCTGTGTTTAGCAATGAAAGCCGTGCTAATAAAGCTATGCGTGGCGCCTGAATCAAATAATACTATGGCGGGATGCTGGTGGAGTTGGAACATACCCGCAAGGATTGGTTCACCCTCCGGCACGTCCTCTATGGCAAGTTGGTGGACGGTGCTGGGCCTAGGGTTTGCCCGCCGCGCATTAGTAGGGTTCTGGGGCTGATTCCTCCCCGGAAGTTGCGGCGCAACTCCGCCGCCTTGCCTCTCCGGACAACTGCTGGCGAAGTGTCCTGGACGACCACATTTGTAGCATGTGGCTGCTGTTTGGCCGGTGCTCGGGGGACGAAAGCCCGGCATGCGCTGCTGAGGTGCATACGCACGCGGCATCGCCCGCTGTTGTTGTTGCTGCGGAGGTGGTACTGGCAGTGCCGGCCTGAATGTCGGTGGAGAATATGGCTGACTGCGGAATGGCATCATCTTCTGCGGTGGCTGCCAACATGGACCCGATGGTCGGTGATTCGTCATCCGGTATTTTTGAGAAGGACCACCTCCTTCTCCGCTGCTTTGTGGCACGCTTCGCTTCCTTTCCGCCGCCGCTAACTCCTTTCCGGAGTCCTCCTGAACAATCGCAGCATCAATTATTGTGAGACCTATGTGTGCTGAATACATTGGCTTTGACAATAAAAGTTTTGAATACTATCTTTTTAACAAGGTCCGACTCTAGGTCCGAGCTCCTGCAAGGTCCGACAAAAGGTCCGACGTAAGGTCCGACTTGCTTTGTCTAGGTCTGACTTATTTTGGCTAGGTACGACTTGTTTTTGCTAGCTACGGTGCTAGGTCCGACTAGCTTTGGTAAGTTCCGTGCTAGGTCCGACTAAGCTTTAGTAAGCTCCGGCGCTAGATCCGACTAGCTTTGGTAAGCTCCGTTTCAAGGTCCGGTTAGCTTTGGTAAGGTTCGGAGCTTGATTGCAATGGTTCTGCTTTTAACTTGCAATGTTTCGAACTTGCTTTACTCTTATGGAAAGTTTGCTTAGTATTATTTTACTAAATTTTTAGTGTGTTTTGGTGGCTATGGCTGATATCATTTTGCTATGGTTTACAACATGCTTGTGTGAGGTGCTCACGTAAGATGTTGTAGTTTTGGAACTAACGAGAGTCAAGTCGAAGACTTGTGCTTGGAAGTATTGGTTGTTTATTCATGTGCAGGTGTTGCTTGAGTTCAAGACATGGCTGGTGACGGGATCCATTGAACTAGTCTTAGGGAGAAGATGAGGTTCAACAACCAAGTTCGGGAGGAATTGTGGTTGAGTTGATCGGGAGGTTGTGCAGTATGTTTGAATCAAGAACAATGCATACGAAGGTATCTTGGACGTCGTTGGAAGATGTTTGCACTTGTGCAAGGAGTGCATGGACGTGGCTGCATGGTTCCAAGGCATGATGAAGAGATGTGGACGTAAAGAATTGGTCGGATAGGTCCAACCGACTAGGTTATGGACTCAGGCTGCGGCTGAGTCGTGTTTGACTCAAATATGAAAAGTTTTGAGTTAGTTATGATAGGATTCGTGTGGGTCACGAATTTGAGTTGTTTTAGGAATGTTTGGGACGTTACTAAGGTGTTTGGAAGTCTTAACATTGCTTCTATCTGCGTGTAGAAGAGTCTTGAGCACTATTGGAAAGTTACAGATTGAATCCAAGTAGGAGTAGGAGTCCTAGTTTGAATTGGGTTGGCCTTAGGGCTGGTTATATAAGCAAGGCAGTCCAAGGCTCGTGTGTGCACGACTTTGGGGCTGTTCCTCTTGTGTTTTGATAAACAAAATTCGTATTCCAAAGGAACTTTTGTGCCTTGTTCGTCAGACTTTTTTCAGACAAGTTTTTCTCGTCGAGTTTCTGTTCACCACTACCTTGCTTCGATGGTTTTATCATAACTCGAGTTTTACAGATCCAATTGATGTGATTATTTTTGGGTTGTCTTCACAACTTGATTATCTATCATCTGTTAAAGTTTCACGGTTAATGAATTTGTGGTTTCTGATCTACACGAGTTTCTTTGCAGTATTCCAGAACTGTTTTTCTCGCGTAGGACAGATTGACCTTTGTTCGATCTTTCCATCGTAACTTAAGTTTATCTCAACGGATTTTCATGATTCTTGTTGTGACGTCTTCGTGACTTGATTCTCTACAATTTATACTAGTTTTGTCACAGTTGAACACGTTTAGATTAGTCGCACACACGGTTTCTTTAACAGATCGGTTTTCTGCTGAGGGGTGTTTTGTTGCTTCCGCTGAAAAGTTTTTATCTACCATTCACCCCCCCCCTCTGATAGCTTTACACGTGTACTTTGATCCTACAATTATATCGTTGAGGCTGCCGCGATTGAACATCGCCAGCTTGTCCTTCAGGAGCGGGTTAAGCCCCTGGTAGAAAAGATCCCGCCGCTTCTCATCGGTATCGGCGTGATATGAAGCGTAGAGCGCAAGATCATTGAACTCCCTGCAGTATTCCAGCGCGTTCCGGCTCCCTTGTTGTAGGCGTAAGAACTCCTGCGTCTTCCTCTTCATGAGACCCGGCGGTATGTGATAGGCCCTGAAGGCCATCCGGAATTCCGCCCAGGTCATAACTCGCTTGGTGGGCTGCGAAGTGCAGTAGTTCGCCCACCACGCGCTCGTGGATCCCTGGAGCTATTGGACCACGAACTGGGTCTTGCACTGTTCACTCACTTGGAGCAGCCTGAATTTCATCTTCATCCGCCCTTGAGAATACCGGTGGATGAGTAGTCAGAAAGTCGGAGTAGGAGCTCTGTTGGCGCTCCTCACGATCTGGATGTCTCTCTGGTTGAGACGTATTCGCATTGAGGGTCTGCAGCAACTCCGTGTGCTTCTGATGAGAGCCTGCCATCGCTGCCACAATGTCAGCCAAAGTAACCATCGGCAGTGGCAGTGGCGGTTGTTGCGGTTGCTGTTGCTGCTGTTGCTGTCCCGAGGAATCCTCGGGAGGTTGTTGGGAGGTTTCTCCCACCTGTAACACCCCAAAACCTGTTAAGAGGAGAATTTAAAAATTTTTGGACGTATTGCATGTGGTGCAGAAATTCAAATTGGAATTCAAATTAAACTCAAAACAGAAAAGAAAAAGAAAAAAACAAACCTCCCCGGCCAGTGGGCCGAAACCCACAAGCCGGCCCACCTCACCCCCGCGCCAGCCCGCAGCCGCGCGCCCGCTTCCCTCTCACTGACATGTGGCGCCCCCCTGTCATCCCTGACCTCCCGCTCGCGTCGACCCCAGACTTTTCCGCGCGCGCGCGATCGTAACCGACCCGAATTTCCGCGTCCCTCAGCCCGACTCCCGGTCCCAGAAGACTCAAACTCGATCTAAACAAACCCGCCGCCCTCCCCCGGTTATATAAACACCGGCATCTTGCCGATTTTCACCCACGATCAGCCGTTTTTCCTTCCGGTGAGAACCCGAGTTTCTCCGGCCAATTTCGCTCGATCTTCGCTCGGGATTTCTGATCTAACGCACTGATCTTGATCCACCGCCTCCGGGGAATCACGCAGGTGCAGAAAACTCGGTGGTTTGCGCTTCAAACACAGCGCCGACGAGCCTCGCCGTGAATTCACCTCGGACCTCGTCGCCGACCGCTTTCCAGGACCTCCGAGCTCAAGAAAACCCCCGATGTGAGATCCCCGACCTCCCCTCTACCGATCTATGCCATGAAATCCCAGTTTTAGGAAGAATTGACGAAGATCCGAAGTTTTCCGACGAGATCGCCGGCTTCCGCTGCCGCACGCCGCCCGCGCTCGATCAGAGCGACGTGGCCGCTTGTGCGCCGTCTATTTTAAATCGCACAGTAGAATTGAAATCCCCGCGCACCGGTTCGACGTTATAATCTCAGCCATCTGTTTTAAATCGGATGGTCCACGTCAGCCCCGCGTTATAAACGCTGGGATTCTTACGCGCTACCCCCTGGGGTTCTCGTAAAATACGAGCTAGCCCCGGAAACTTCTGATCTAGCCCCTGGAACTTCAGAAATTCATGTAAATTCAAGTAAAAATCAGTTTTAGCCCCTGGACTTAATAAAAATTAGGAAAACCCCTCTGTTATGTGTAGTTAGACCCCTAGAAATTTATAAAATAATATAATAGACCCTTTGAAGGGGTAAGTTTGCCTTTTTAATCTTATATAATATTAAATTTAGGAATTTGAAAGCTTTAGAATGAGCTAAAAATAAATTTTAGGTTGAGATGAAATCTGTTTGGGTGTGTTCATGTTTATTAGATATAGAAACACATTTTTAGGCTAGGAAATAATTCTGAAAATTGGTAAAATAAATGAAAAATAGTTCACATCAGAGGAGAAGTTCAAAAATATATTATTTACTATTTTAGAACATAACCTATTCTTTTGAGATGATGTGTCTTACTATTTTCATAATAAAGTTCACAATTAGGTATAGAAAATAAATCTTAAAGTATAGGAAAAATAGGTATGCATAACTAGAAGATGATAAATGAAGTCTCAAAATTCAAAGATTTCAGTTTAGGATTTGGTAGAAGATCTGAAAACCCATTTGGAGTAGGGAAATATCTTCCATGCATACTTGGTAGCTAAAGATGTGTATCAATTGAGTATAAGGAATTTGTTCAAATTGGAAATTCATATATAGTGTGCCAACATAACTCTGAATACAAAAGTTAGAAAACATATGAACATGTTTAAAAGTGCATGTAAGCCCAAAATCAACATACATAGAGTAACCACAACACATAGATATGTGAATGACTTTCATCAATGTGAATGTGTGGTTTGTATGAAGTGAAAGTGTGAACAATGTCTTATGGATTGTTGTTTTCTTTTGCTATGTGTGATGGTATGAGTAGAACCTGCCCCAGAGCAAGTTCTCCCCTCTCAAGATCAGGACTATCCATTCCCAGAGCAGCAGGAAGAAGGCAAGTGTCCTTGACCACTTTGATCCTATGCTAGGATGTGTAGATAGAAATTATTTGCATTGTCAATTGAAATATGAAACCCATGTTAGGATGTTTCCCTAGACTTGCATTATCTTGCTTCCTTGTAGCTTGGGTTGGGATTTGTTTATTATGTCATTCACTCATGTTACTTGTGCTTAGCCAGGCTTAGAATGGGATAATTGGGATATGAGACCATCAGTTTATTTACCATACTCTTGAATGCGATGTTATGAGTTATGTAGAGGTAGGGATCAAGGCAAGTTGGATGATTTGGTTGGTGCTGGGTGCACGAGACTCGGGTTTGTGTTTAGTACTTGCCTGGATCCTAAGAACCGGTTCATGAAGCTTGTAACCCTGGATTTACCGTGCCAACCACATGATGAGATGGGGCAGCTTGGCCAACTAATTAGGTGTATCCCCGGCGTAGTATGGGTGTATTGGATGGTGCGGGGAATAGGTATCAGCTGGACTACCATATGAACTGCAAGGCTCAATAGGGGGCCACTGCAGCTGGGTTGGAGCCTCTTGTATGCTGTTAGGGGTGAAACCTCAGTGGGCCCACGCTCATCGGGAATCCCTTTGTAAAGGCTTCGTAGTGATCTCCTGGCTACACACCTGGGAAGTGTGAACGTCGTTCGTAGCCACTGGCATAATGGAGGTTCTTTTAGTCCACCCGGCAACGGGGGATGAAATCACTACATGTGGGTACAGTGGTGCAAACTCTACAGAGTCAAAACTGTCATGACAACCGTGCTCACGGTCAAGAGCGGCTTGGACTTATTCATGATTAGAGGATGATGACTTTGGAAGATGTGGATGTTAAGCGGAGAGCTTAACATTGGAACTGATGTTATGGTTATTTGATTATGATGATGGGATGGGAGATTGGGACCATTTCACCTGTGTAGTAATGTAGGTGCTTAATAAGCTAAGGTGGTAGGCAATAGTTGCGTAGTGCTTTAACCATGAGTTCAACCTCTCCTTGCTCTAGCCATGCATGACATAACCTTCCCACACTTGCTGAGTACCAACGGTACTCAAACTTGCATATTTGTTGGTTTATATTGTTGCTCAGGTCAAGAGAATGATGTGGTGTTCAATGACCAAGACTTCGGACCCGAAGAAGGATTCTAGGTTCATGGAGTCCCCCGGGCAACGCCTGTGATGGAGCCCCAAGAATAATATTCCGCTGCTATTTTATTTACTTGTTATGAACTCATTATCGTCCATCGAGACATATGTTATGTAAGACTTATTTATATTCGACACCTGACTTGTAATAAATGATGCTTCACTATTTGTCATCACATGTATGAGAAAATGATCCTGGCATACATGTGATATTCACTCGGTTGTTCTTCGGAGAAACCGGGTGTGACAGAAGTGGTATCAGAGCCAAGGTTGCCCGTAGGAACGTGGACCTAGGTAGAAATGGACGTATTTAAGGACCCTATTTTCTTAAAAACTACTTTACAAGGTGTGGGTTGAAAAGTGTTATTTAATGGGCCACTTTATTCATCTTACCCCATCTTTTATTCAAAATAGGATTTTTGTTTAAAATCTTATCTAACTTAATTTTAAATGCTTTATGTTTTAGATGGTTCGCATGATCCGCACTGCCCGCAAGTCCACCGGAGGGAGAGTTCCCGTAGTTGCCTTTGCCCTGAGAGAGGAGAACCGTCCGGTGACGTATCTCTCCTACGGATTGGTAGTAGGAGGCTTGTTGCGCCGTCTTCGACGCATGCTCCAAGCCGCCGGCAATACGGGCAAGCTAATCATACACTATAGCTCCACCAGGACCATCTGTGAGAAGAGGGAAGAATGGAGTTCAGAGATGAGGATTATCCACGAAAATCAGCTGCTCAAGATCCACCGCTCTCCAGCTTGTCGAGCGACACAGGTCGATGCGGAGAAGGATGTCACCTGGGAGGCAATCACCTGTCAGAGTCACATCTATCATCGTCACCTGGACAGGACTGAGTACATGTATGTCCTCCAGCGCGATAGTGGTACAACGGAGTACATGTACCCGCCAGTGCAGCAGGGGACTTCCCATGAGCACATGGATTTGTGCTTGGAGGATGCTGCTATGCTCAGCACTCGACTGCAGGAGTGTCAGCAGGAGCTTCAGGATATTCGTGACACCCTGAAGGAAACCGAGGCGTTGCTTCGAGCCTGCTTAAGGGCGAGAGAAAGAGGAGATGGGAATGAACTGTGTGTCACCGTGAATGACACATGGACTCCTGACTCCCCAGATCGCCGGGCGATCAGGCGTCGTCTCACTTCTCCACCAGCAGCCTCCCCACCCAAAGCGGAGTCAGAAGGCAGCCGCAATAATGAGGAAGACCCCGAGGAGCCAGCTCAGTGATACGAGTAGTGTAGAGTCCTTCCCTTAGTTTAGCAGGATGTCGAGTAGTCGAGTCGTTACCTTAGTTAATGGTGTGTTAATGCTTGGTGTGTGACGTGAGTTGTGGAAGCCATGGGTGTTTGTCCACAACCTCGTCTTCAGGTTGTTTTGCTTTGAAGTGTGAACCCATATGAATTAAGAGTGCATTTATGTTCACATAAGACATGAAATCCTCAGAAAATATAAATGAAATAAGTTCTCAAAGTCTTAAAGTAAGTTAATACGTAATGCTTTAAATTGACATTTGGTTGATCATGATAGATGGCCGGAAGAGGAAAGGGTTGTGCTGCCAACCCTGCCAACAACACTGATGAGGCAGGCAACCCTCACCTTTCTGGAAGCCAAGACAGGGGTGGACGCCGTGAAGGAGTTGATCCCATCTACCAAATGCTTGAGAATCAAAATCAGCTCATCCAGAACCTGACTCGAGTGGTGGCCAACTTGCACCAAGCTCCACCTCCACAAGCTGCACCACGCCAACCAAGGTTGAGTGAGTTTCTAGAAACTCAACCTCCAAAGTTTGCAAGTGCTGCTGAACCCCTGGAGGCAGATGATTGGCTAAGGACCATTGAGAGCAAGATGAGGATTATACAATGCCAAGGGTATGAGAGGGTGCTGTTTGCCTCTCACCAATTGCATGGACCTGCTGCTGATTGGTGGACCGCTTACGTGGCCGCCCATCATGACCCTGAGAACATCACTTGGGGAGAGTTCAGACGTAGCTTCTGCAACCATTACATACCAAGGGGTGAACTCAAAAACAGGAGAAAGGAGTTCTTGGGATTGCAGCAAGGAAACATGACTGTGAGGGAATACCTTACTAAATTCACTCAACTATCCCGTTATGCCCCATGGGACATAGAGACTGATGAGCAGAAACAAGACTGTTTCATGGAAGGACTTACCGCAGAAATGCAGTGTGCAATGTCCTCCAATGAGTATGAAAGCTTCCAAAAGATGGTGGACAGAGCATTTGTTGTAGAAAGGAAGCTGAAGGCCTTGGAAAATGAAAACAAGAGGAAGGCCGGGTGGTCACACCAAGCCTCGGGTAGCAACACCTGCCCACGTCTGATGCAGCAACCCGCAGGGCAGACGAGCCGTGCTGCGGTACCCTACTTGGCACCGAGAGGGTACAACCCGAACTTCAGGCCTCCGGCAGCACCAGCACCGCCACAGCGTCAGTTTGGACAGCAGCCTCGCCTTACATACCAACCTCGACCAGCAGTACAAGGACCCCCAAACCAACCCCAAGAAAACAAAGGCCAGGCACCTAAGGTTGGGGTGCAATGCTTTAACTGTGGTGAAGTCGGGCACTACGCCCATAAGTTCCCAAAGAAGAAGCCCGTACCGCCGCAACAGCAGAATGTAATGCGAGGACGGGTGAACCACGTGACCATGGAAGAAGTGCAAGAGGCACCCGATGTGGTAGTTGCCAGTTTCCTGCCAATTTACACATTGCAACCCTGCTGTTTGATTCTGGTGCTACCCACTCGTTCATTGCCCAAGGGTTTGTTAAGAAGCATGACCTAGCAACAACACAAATGAACCATGTGCTAGCAGTAAACTCTCCAGGTGGAGAAATAAGGACAAGACAAGTGTGTCCTAGGGTGAACCTAGACATTAATGGGGTAGTATTTACTGCTAACCTAATAGTGATAGATTCACAAGGGATAGATATTATTTTGGTATGGATTGGTTGACCAAACATAAGGGAATCATCCATTGTTCGACCAGAATGGTGGGACTAACTCACCCTAGTGGCACAAGAGCAAAGTTCATAAGAATACAAGAGCCTAGGAGGGACATTAAATTAAATCAAGTTGAGGTGAAAGTGGAGGAGATCAGGATTATCAGGGAATACCCAGACATTTTCCGGAGGAGTTGCCAGGTATGCCTCCCGATCGTGAAGTGGAATTCGTGATTGAGCTAGTGCCTGGAACAGCTCCGATATACAAGAGACCTTATCGGATGGACTCCAAGCAGCTAGGAGAACTCAGGGATCATTTGAGAGAGTTCACAGAGAAGGGGTACTTCATCCTAATTCCTCACCATGGGGAGCTCCAGTGATATTTGTGCCCAAGAAGGACGGAACCCAAAGGTTATGCGTAGACTACCGTGCCTTGAATGAAGTAACCATCAAGAACAAGTACCCATTACCCCACATTGAAGACTAGTTTGATCAGTTGAGGGGAGCTTGTGTGTTCTCAAAAATTGACCTTAGGTCGGGATTCCACCAACTTAAGATAAGGCAAACTGATATTCCCAAGACAGCTTTCGTATCTCGGTACGGACTGTATGAATACACCATCATGCCTTTCGGGCTAACTAATGCCCCGGCATACTTCATGTATCTCATGAACAAGGTATTCATGGAATATCTGGACAAATTTGTGGTGGTTTTCATTGATGACATTCTCGTCTTCTCCAAAGATGAAGAAGAACATGAGAAACATCTAAGGTTGGTGTTGCAGAAGCTGAGAGAACACCAACTATATGCCAAGTTGAGCAAGTGTGAGTTTTGGCTGAAGAGAGTTCCCTTTTTGGGACATATAATCTCGGAGGGAGGAATCTCCGTAGATCCCGCCAAGATCGAGGATGTACAGAAGTGGAAGACCCCTGAGAATGTCGGGAGAAGTTCAAAGCTTCATAGGATTGGCTGGATACTATTGACGGTTTATCGAGGGTTTCTCCAATATTTCGAGACCCCTCACTAAACTGTTGGAGAAAGGAATCACATTCACATGGACGCCACAGTGCGAGATGAGTTTTCAGGAGCTAAAGAAAAGATTGACAACAGCCCCAGTGCTAGTTATGCCAGATTTGCAGAAGAACTTTTCTGTGTACTACGATGCCTCTGGAAACGGGTTGGGATGTGTTCTCATGCAAGAAGGGCATGTCATGGATTATGCATCCCGGAAGCTTCGGAAACACGAGAAGAACTATCCTACACATGACCTAGAACAAGCCGCGGTGGTACACGCGTTGAAAATTTGGCGGCATTACTTGATGGGGAAGAGGACAGAAATATATACGGATCATAAGAGTTTAAAGTATATTTTCACACAGTCAGATCTCAACCTCACACAAAGGAGATGGTTAGAGCTAATCAATGACTTTGATGTGGGCATCAACTATCATCCTGGGTAAGCAAACGTCATAGCGGATGCTTTAAGCTGGAAAGTGCAGGTCAATAGGTTGAGCTTGAAGGACATGCCTGCAGAATTGAAGGACGATGTTATAAGACTTAATCTATGCCTGGTGAATAGTGGTGAAGCCATCACCATGGAAGTGGACTCCACACTAGAGCAAGACATACGCGATGGTCAAAAGAATGATGAGAAGATACAAGAAATCCGACAACTCATCAAGGATAATAGAGCCCCTGGTTTCAGAGAGGATGAACAAGGCACGGTGTGACACGGGAAAAGAATTTGTGTGCCTGAGGTAAAGGAGATCCGTGAATTGATTTTGAAGGAGGCTCACGATTCCGACTATTCCATTCATCCTGGGAGTACGAAGATGTACCAGGACCTCAAGAGCAGGTATTGGTGGTATGGCATGAAGCGAGATGTCGCGGTACATGTTGCCCTATGTGACACATGTCAGTTGGTGAAAGCGGAACATCAACGACCCGTGGGATTATTGCAACCACTCAAAGTGCCTGATTGGAAATGGGAAGAAATCGGTATGGATTTCATAGTGGGATTGCCTAGGACCCAATCAGGATATGATTCGATATGGGTCATCGTCGACAGGCTAACCAAGGTAGCTCATTTCATCCCCGTGAAAGAAAGCTACAGCGGATCCAAATTGGCAGAGTTGTACATGTCAAGGATCGTGTGTTACCATGGAGTGCCCAAGAAGATAGTGTCAGATCGAGGGACACAATTCACCTCAAGGTTCTGGCAGAAGTTGCATGAAACCATGGGAACCCATATGAACTTTAGTTCTGCCTATCATCCCCAAACTGACAGGAAGACGGAAAGAACCAATCAGATCCTGGAGGATATGCTGAGAATGTGTGCACTCAAAAACAATCGGAGTTGGGATAAGAACTTACTGTATGCGGAGTTCTCCTATAACAACAACTATCAGGCTAGTATGAAGATGTCACCGTTTGAAGCTTTGTACGGGAGGAAGTGTAGAACTCCACTATTTTGGAACCAAACGGGGGAAAGCAAAGTGTTTGGACCCGAAGTACTACAAGAAGCCGAGGCGAAAGTGAGGGAAATTCGCAACAACTTGAGGATAGCACAGACACGACAAAACAGCTATGCCGATGTACGAAGAAGAGAGCTCGTTTTCAACATGGGGGACTATGTCTATCTCAAGGTGTCCCCTATCTGAGGACTTTGTCGGTTCAAGGTGAAAGGGAAGTTATCACCTAGATACATCGGACCCTTTCAAGTTCTGGAGAGAAAAGGTGAAGTGGCGTATCAACTAGAATTACCGGCTCGCCTATCGGATGTGCATGACGTACTCCATGTGTCACAGCTCAAGAAATGTCTGAGAACACCTGAAGAGATGTTACCCATGAATGAGGTTGACGTAGCTGAGCATCTGTCTTATGCAGAACAACCATCCAAGATTTTGGAGACAATGGAATGCCTCACAAGAAAAAAAAAGAATCCAGATGTGCAAGGTGCAGTGGAAGCATCACTCGGAAGAGGAAGCCACATGGGAGCGAGAAGACGAGCTTAAGGCACAGTTTCTGGAATTGTTTTCTTAGAACCTTCAATCTCGAGGACGAGATTTGTTTTAAGGGGGGTAGAGCTGTAACACCCCAAAACCTATTAAGAGGAGAATTTAAAAATTTTTGGACGTATTGCATGTGGTGCAGAAATTCAAATTCAAATTGGAATTCAAATTAAACTCAAAACAGAAAAGAAAAAGGAAAAAACAAACCTCCCTGGCCAGTGGGCCGAAACCCACCAGACGGCCCACCTCACCCCTGCGCCAGCCCGCAGCCGCGCGCCCGCTTCCCTCTCACTGACATGTGGGGCCCCCTGTCATCCCCGACCTCCCGCTCGCGCCGACACCCCGGACTCTTCCACGCGCGCGATCGTAACCGACCCGGATTTCCGCGTCCCTCAGCCCGACTCCCGGTCCCAGAAGACTCAAACTCGATCTAAACAAACCCGCCGCCCTCCCCGGGCTATATAAACACCGGCATATTCCCAATTTTCACCCACGATCAGCCGTTTTTCCTTCCGGTGAGAACCCGAGTTTCTTCGGCCAATTTCGCTCGATCTTCGCTCGGGATTTCTGATCTAACGCGCTGATCTTTATCCACCGCCTCCGGGGAATCACGCAGGTGCAGAAAACTCGGTGGTTTGCGCTTAAAACACAGCGCCAACGAGCCTCGCCGTGAATTCACATCGGACCTCATCGTCGACTGCTTTCCAGGACCTCCGAGCTCAAGAAAACCCCCGAGGTGAGATCCCCGACCTACCCTCTACCGATCTATGCCATGAAATCCCAGTTTTAGGAAGAATTGAGGAAGATCCGAAGTTTTCCGGCGAGATCGCCGCCTTCCGCTGCCGCACGCCGCTGGGCAGCGCCGCCCGCGCTCGATCAGAGCAACGTGGCCGCTTGTGCGCCGTGTATTTTAATTCGCACGGTAGAATTTAAATCCCCGCATACCGGTTCGACGTTATAATCTGAGCCGTCTGTTTTAAATCGGACGGTCCACGTCAGCCCCGCGTTATAAAGGCCGGGATTCTTACGCGCTACCCCCTGGGGTTCTCGGAAAATACGAGCTAGCCCCGGAAACTTCTGATCTAGCCCCTGGAACTTCAGAAATTCATGTAAATTCAATTAAAAAACAGTTTTATCCCCTGGACTTAATAAAAATTAGGAAAACCCCTCTGTTATGTGTAGTTAGACCCCTGGAAATTTATAAAATAATATAATAGACCCTTTGAAGGGGTAAGTTTGCCTTTTTAATCTTATATAATATTAAAATTAGGAATATGACTATGTAATTAAGATTTAAATTTAAATAGGGTGAGGCACACACATTGTAAATTCAAGTTTAAACTCTACTAATAATTTGAAAGCTTTAGAATGAGCTAAAAATAAATTTTAGGCTGAGATGAAATCTGTTTGGGTGTGTTCATGTTTATTAGATATAGAAACACATTTTAGGCTAGCAAATAATTCTGAAAATTGGTAAAATAAATGAAAAATAGTTCACATCAGAGGAGAAGTTCAAAAATATATTATTTACTATTTTAGAACAGAACCTATTCTTTTGAGATGATGTGTCTTACTATTTTCATAATAAAGTTCACAATTAGGTATAGAAAATAAATCTTAAAATATAGGAAAAATAGGTATGCATAACAAGAAGATGATAAATGAAGTCTCAAAATTCAAAGATTTCAGTTTAGGATTTGGTAGAAGATCTGAAAACCCATTTGGAGTAGGGAAATATCTTCCATGCATACTTGGTAGCTAAAGATGTGTATCAATTGAGTATAAGGAATTTGTTCAAATTGGAAATTCATATATAGTGTGCCAACATAAATCTGAATACAAAAGTTAGAAAACATATGAACATGTTTAAAAGTGCATGTAAGCCCAAAATTAACATACATAGAGTAACCACAACACATAGATATGTGAATGACTTTCATAAATGTGAATGTGTGGTTTGTATGAAGTGAAAGTGTGAACTATGTCTTATGGATTGTTGTTTTCTTTTGCTATGTGTGATGGTATGAGTAGAACCTGCCCTAGAGCAAGTTCTCCCCTTTCAAGATCAGGACTATCCATTCCCAGAGCAGCAGGAAGAAGGCAAGTGTCCTTGACAACTTTGATCCTATGCTAGGATGTGTAGATAGAAATTAATTGCATTGTCAATTGAAATATGAAACCCATGCTAGGATGTTTCCCTAGACTTGCATTATCTTGCTTCCTTGTAGCTTGGGTTGGGATTTGTTTATTATGTCATTCACTCATGTTACTTGTGCTTAGCCATGCTTAGAATGGGATAATTGGGATATGAGACCATCAGTTTATTTACCATACTATTGAATGCGATGTTATGAGTTATGTAGAGGTAGGGATCAAGGCAAGTTGGATGATTTGGTTGGTGCTGGGTGCACGAGACTCGGGTTTGTGTTTAGTACTTGCCTGGATCCTAAGAACCGGTTCATGAAGCATGTAACCCTGGCTTTACCGTGCCAACCACATGCTGAGTTGGGGCAGCTTGGCCAATTAATTAGGTGTATCCCCGGCGTAGTATGGGTGTCTTGGATGGTACGGGGAATAGGTGTCAGCTGGACTACCATATGAACCGCAAGGCTCAAGAGGGGGCCACTGCAGCGGGGTTGGAGCCTCTTGAATGCTGTTAGTGGTGAAACCTCAGTGACCCCACGCTCGTCGGGAATACTTTTGTAAAGGCTTCGTAGTGATCTCCTGGCTACACACCTGGGAAGTGTGAACGTGGTTCGTAGCCACTGGCATAATGGAGGTTCTTTTAGTCCACCCGGCAACGGGGGATGAAATCACTACATGTGGGTACAGTGGTGCAAACTCTGCAGAGTCAAAACTGTCATGACAGCCGTGCTCACGGTCAAGAGCGGCTTGGACTTATTCATGATTAGAGGATGACGACTTTGGAAGATGTGGATGTTAAGCGGGGAGCTTAACATTGGAATTGATGTTATGGTTATTTGATTATGATGATGGGATGGGAGATTGGGACCATTTCACCTGTGTAGTAATGTAGGTGCTTAATAAGCTAAGGTGGTAGGCAATAGTTGCGTAGTGCTTTAACCATGAGTTAAACCTCTCCTTGCTCTAGCCATGCATGACATAACCTTCCCACACTTGCTGAGTACCAACGGTACTCAAACTAGCATATTTGTTGGTTTATATTGCTGCTCAGGTCAAGAGAATGATGTGGTGTTCAATGACCAAGACTTCAGACCCGAAGAAGGATTCTAGGTTCATGGAGTCCCCCGGGCAACGCCTGTGACGGAGCCCCAAGAATAATATTCCGCTGCTATTTTATTTACTTGTTATGAACTCATTATCGTCCATCAAGACATATGCTATGTAAGACTTATTTATATTCGACACTTGGCTTGTAATAAATGATGCTTCACTATTTGTCATCACATGTATGAGAAAATGATTCTGGCATACATGTGATATTCACTCGGTTGTTCTTCGGAGAAACCGGGTGTGACACCCCCTGACTGGAACCCCCAACATCCGGGTTGGCACGAGTACGAGTCATTCTGAAATTCAAAACAACAGCGATCAGCACATGTCATACTTAAAATTCCATATGAAACAGTAGGTATTGAAGTGACGCATGAATAATGTGCACAACATTCACATATATTGATAAAGCATAAACTTTATAGAAGATACATTAATCTCGTGTCTCTGAGAAGTCGTGCTCATGTCGTCACTACCTATAAATGCACTACTGTCTATACGACATGTCGCCGATTACAAAAGTTTGGGTTACATTACCCTGCTGCCCTACATGGCAACGGTAACCTCCTACTCGGAGTAGAATTCAACCTCTTGCGGGTTGTCCTCCTCCAGTACCTCTGCTGGTAGCTCTGGGTCTACAACCTCCTCTTCCGGCTTGGGTTCCCCTATTGCCGTAAGACCCAAGACCACGGGTATGGCACCTACTACCGGTATGCCCATTACCGGAGGTACGAGGTCCTACAACGCGTGCACCTCATCCATGGCTTGGTTGTAGTCCTCTTCGTAGCCTTGCCCCTCCTCAATAGCGTCGTCCAGCTCTTGAGTAAGTACCTCGTTCTGCTGGGTCAGAGCCTGCACCTGTTGTTGCAAAGCCGTGATGTCGACCCGGCTTTTCTTCTTCGCCTTCTTCAGACGATGCAATTGATTATATTGTTCGTTCAGTCGCTTAATCGTCGGAAGAAGAACATTGCGGAGTGCGCTGTGAGCACTCTCGAAATGATCTGCACGGCTGTCTCTCCTTGAGCTTCATGGCGAGACACTCCGTATGACGGCTGTCCATCACGGCCCTTTCTGCCCTTATCTGGAGGCTGAGGTTCGCCTCCGCGGGGTTGTACCTTGGGCAACCAGGATCTGTTGCCTCCAGGTACCTCCCTTCCCACACATGATTAGCCCGTCCCTCCACCAGAACGATCGTGTATGCAGTGCCCTCCATAGCTCTCACATGTAGCTGGCAGAAACTCGACATGGTGTCGCGGGCTGCCACTTGCCACATTCCCTCCGGTTGTCTACCTCTCACCGTAACAGTGAGATTCCACCCACCTGTTCTCCAACTGTCTATCCGCTGTCATCTGTAAAAACGTATTTGAGAAATGTCAAATATTTATTTGAACAGTAAACAATTGAGATATAACATAAAACATGTCATTGAACTCATAAGACTTGGAAACATAGTTCAAACATAAACAAATTTGACTGCTGATCTGCTGTCCACTATGACAGCCCTGACTAGTTTCCATTTCAACCTGATTTAGACCATGCTAAAGCAAGACCAATTCTAGAGCTCAACATAAAATTTAAAGCTAACTTCAATAGCTTTCCAGAAAGTATTTGCTTGGCCTAAGATCTGTCCTGGTTCAAAAGTTATGAGATGTCAAAGTTAACAGAATTTCTGGAGAAAATTGGACAGCACCTCCCTGCTTTAGGTACTGATTTGATCCAAGAATTCCAGTTAATTCTACTCCCAACCTGAAAAAAGGTTCTGTTACAAAGTTGTAACCCATCTCATAAACGTTCCAGAACTACCTCCTTTTCTATTTTCGGATTTTTATGCAGGAAGTTATGCTTAATTTACAGAGAGTTACAGAGAGTGTTTACTCTGCCCCGTTTTCTGGACAGTTTCAACTCTACTGCATTTTTCGATTGGTTAAGGGATGAAACATCTCTGGACATCAACAGAAAAGTTGTAAAGCTCTTCCAAATATTTCCAGAAATGTATTATATGACCCTAACCGCGAAAGGACTAAACCTCTAACCTCTGACTAACTTCAGCCTTATTTCAGCCGAAAACAGGGGACTCTGTCCTTAGTATCCTATAAGTTAAAAACTTGTTAACTTTGAATGTCCTGAGTAAGGGAAGGAGTTACATCAAGTTTTAGTGCTCTGTATTAAAACTTTCAAGTTTTACCATGCAGTTGTTCATTTAGTGGGGTATGACGTCGATGCGTCACCAGATCATGTCGGTAGTACGTCCTCACAAAGAAAAACCTATACCGGACTTAGCCGGCTTCGTTAGTTCAGTGGAACTAAGCGTCACTCGCACGCGGATGCTACACGTCTACCGTTTAGTGGTCAGACTACCATCAGATAACTCAAACAATTGTCAGACTCGGCTGCACACTGAGCCCGGTATCCATACAGTTCGTACACCCAGCCGTTATCACTTGCCCGGATGTTCTCAAGCCAAACACGCCTTGAGCTACGTGTTCAAGTTACTGACCATGAGACAGGGTCTCCCAAATTGCCCAAAGCACGCCAGGGACAGACGTTGCTTGAATACGCCAAACGACATGAAGAGTCGTAGAGGATATTAAAGCGGGTTGGGTTACCTGCCACCCATGGGGCTCCACTCTTCAGCTAGTGCACACTGTTTGACAGGGCTTACGTGCATCCCCCAAGACATAAAGCGTCCCGAGATGCACGATTTTCCGACATAAGCAAATAAGTTAGTATGCCACTTTCTATACACTAATAACATCCTTATATGGACTACTAACTCGTTCCTCACTGGATTTTTGAAGAAGATGACCTTTGTAGTGCGTTAAACATCAAGCGAGCTCTGATACCACGCTGACACGACCCCACGGCCTTGTCGAGCCAGGATCACGCTTAGGGGTGCTGCGTTGCACAGCACCGGATAACACACAACAAAGGTACAAAGCGGAAGCAAAGTTTTATTACATAAACAGGTTTATGAACACTTTTACAACAAAATATGTTCAATCTACACTCACAGGCGTGGACTACGCATCGAGTTCACGTTCAGCCCGTGAACGTGTCCCCGCTAGCACGCACACACACTAACACGCGGCGTGCATGACTCCCACTCGACGGGGTTCCCCTCCTGGGGTTCCGTCTCCTCCTCAGGAGTCCCTTCCTCATAAAACCCTGCAAAAGCTTCAAACACAAGCACTGAACACGATGGCTCAGCAAGACTGACCCGTCTCTCCTATACATGAAACTTCTACATGAAGGTTGATAGGCTACATGAGGTAAAATAAGTTGCAAAGGACTCGCCTAATTATTTAAACCTTACTTTCCAATTTTAGCAGCAGGTTGTGGAGAACCTTACGCTAAGGCATATGAGAGAGCCGCAATCAAACAAGAAACACATTTCTCTCATGTACTTTGCCCAAAGTTGAAAAGAACTTTAATTAGCTCTAAACTACAGTAAGATATTAACAAGTAAAGTATGTCTTTCAAATCAGCAAACTTTTAACATGTATCTAGCCTGTTCTTTCTACGTCACGGTACAGTAAACAAGTGGTACTCACTGACCGCGAGGGACAGCGATTATAATCGATTTACACCTGCAGGGTTACCCGAATAACCCATCATGTACGCCCGTACTCGATGTTGCCTACAGCAACCATCATGGACGTTGTACGCAACTACCTTTCACCCGTCAGCCAAATGTTGAACCGGTCCAATCGTACCGAGCAAGAGGTCTCTACGCGCGCATCCACAGTGCCACCAGCCGATTTACACCTCGAGCTCTCAACCTACCCTCTGAACGACCAGCTAAGCCTCAACACCCAGCTACCCGAGTTACATCGGTTTCCTGGTTCCCATATAGCCGGTAGGTCTTCGGTACTGTTCTAGCTTGTTCAACAGGCCCGCACATGGCTCGGTCCTCAATCGACACAAGCGGAGCTACAGCACCCATGCCCCAAAGTCCTGCTGCCCTTACTCTCCGCTCGGTCTCATTTTTCTTGCCATGTGTTTCATTTGCTATCTTTATCCGAGTCGAGTGCCTCTAGCCTATCCTCGCGAGTAGTTCCAACTACTCGACTTGTACCAAATCCTACACTATCTTAGCATTGCCGTAGCTAAACGGGGTTTTCAATCATAATCCCAACCCATGGTTTTCTTGGCTATGCATTTGGGTTTCAAACAAGAGACTAATGCAAGAGATAAGTGGTACTCAAAGTAAGTTCTCAAAACAATAAAAATTTGTAAAAAAGTTAATGCAAACCAGAGCTCTCCACAAATAATTATGTACTTGACCTTAATTGGAGCTCTTAGGGTGTTGGGATTTTCTTGGATCAAGCCATGACTTTCTGAAAACTAGATTTTCAGAGGATTCTAATGGAGTTGGTCTCACTTAATTTGAAGGTTCCTATCCTAAGATATGAGCTAAACAGTTTCAGAGAAATTCTGAAAATGTTTCTGGACATTTTCTATTTTCTCTGGAACAGTTTCATTAATCACCCCATTAGGTGGATCAAATGAGCTCAAATGGATCTGAAATTGTTATGGTAGCTCAGGGATATTTCTGTGAACATCCTAGCAAAATTTCAGAATTTTCCTCCAAAGGGTTCTCTAGTTAAAATTCTAAACATTTTAAACTTTGCAGAATTAATTCTGGAGAAATAAAGATTTTAATAGAGTGAAACTTAGTTTTCTGGAAAGTACTCAGAGAGCTGAATCCAACAAAATTTGGTTCACTCGATTTGGAGCTTCCTAGCAAAAGTTATGTGGGTTTGAAATTTGAACTAAATCTGAAAATCGGGAAAAGTTTAAACCGCTGCGCGTGGGACTGGGGCTACGTGTCAACTTCTCAGCGGTCGACACACAGGGCTACAGCATCTTTCGGTGTAGCCGCACTCGATCTGGTGCCACAGCGAATCCTGATTTTAAAATTTCTGCCGCTGACGCGTGGGACCGGGGGCTTCGTCTACCTCCGGCCTCCCGCGCTCAGCCGTCGCGACCCCTCGCCGGAGAGCTCGCCGGTGGCCTCTGCCTTTCACCAAACACTATGACTTTCGCCGCATCTGCCTAAATCCATCCGGGGAACACGATGCTGGGCTCAGCTCGTTTTGAAAATCATCGGCACAGAGTCGGCGACGAGCGGCGACTTCTGAAGAACTTCGGCCGTGTCGGCCGGCCTTCCTAGCACCCCAACCGATCGAGCAAAAGGCCGGAGATCATCAGTGGTCCCTAGGGAAGCTCGGCATAGGCTCGAAGTAGCTCGGGAGAGGTCCTAAGTAGTCTCTCCCCGTGCGCCCGATGCTTCCCGCATAAGCCGCTGTTGGCAAGCTTCGAAATACGCCATGTACAAAGGTTCTCATGCTAGGTGTTGTGAAGCTAACTTGTGCGCCACTAAGCCTAGATCGTGTAGGAACAGTTTTAGGGTCTCTAAACAACTATAGGGTGAGAATTTGGCAGATCCGCACCTGAAGGTCGGTCTGTGCCGAGTGAAAAAGGAAAAATGAAATTCGTCGCCGGTGATCAAACACTTGGGCTGTGGCTCGGGTGTGAGCAGCACCAGTCCCTAACGCGTCCAGGGACGCCTTAGCTTGGGCGTGACACCCTCCCGTTTGGGCTGTCCACGGGAGCCCAAAGTGCTGGGGACTTAGGTCACTGAAAAGAACCCTCGGTAGGGGCGAGATCAACCGAGTTCAGCCAATTTCCAGCAACGGGAATGAGAAGGAGATCCTCTCGTACCATTTTGCAGCTTGGAGGGAGTGGAGCGGCTGTGATCGCGGGCTTTTCCGATCAACCGATAGAGCGGCGGCGAGAGCTGCTTTTCTTGTGCGATGGAGCAGAGAAGCAGCCGAATGCCTCTCTCGCCGGCTCGGGCTCGGGGATAAGAAGGCTGCGACGTGGTTCAGCGGCTCGGGGCGGCAAGCAGCTGCTGTCCCGATCGATCCTTTGCCGTGGCGGCTGCTGGCTCGCGCGCAAGTAACCGAGCTCGGTCTTCAGTCGGTTGTTTTTGCTGCTGAGGCTGACAAGTGGGTCCCACCCGGGGTTTAACCTCTGAAATTAAATTTTCCCCACTGCTCTAAAGACTAGAGACTCAAATAACCCTGGCCATTTGAATTATCTACCGTCTGGCCATTTGAATTGGATAGAATTCAAATTGGGGTTTGTTTAAATATATTTTCAGCACAAATCTAGTTTGAAATTCAAATAATGTTTGAATTTGCTAAACTTAGCTCATGTCAAAATCAACTCCAAATGGAGTGAAAATTGGTGTGTGAGCTCAAAAAAATATGCTGAGTAAGAATATGCCTCCCACTTTTGAATTCATGGGATGGAAATAGTTTGAATTTGAATTTGAGTTCAAAGCACCCTCTTTATAGCTATACCCAAAAGTACTTCAAAAAGGTTTTGAATTTGGGTGAAATTTGGCATGGACATTCCTAGCAAGGTGTAGGAATTTTTCATATGCCCAGCCCCCATATGATGCATGTGGGAAATGCCACTTTTGCATCTTGTGAGTTTAGTCTCTAATGAACATGTTGATGGTGTTTACTTGCTCTTCAAATGTATTCATCAAGTTTCTTCAAATGAAGTGTGTGTGTGGTGATGAACACTTTGAATATGTGCCAAAAACTTAGGCCCTTACATTCCTCCCCGTTAAAAGAATCTTGTCCCGAGATTATAAGGTAAAAATGAGAGAGAGGACGGTGGCAAAATTACCGTATATGCGACGTGAAAAATTTGGGGTAGTTAGCGCAAAGAAATCCATCGCTCTCCCATGTCGCTTCGTCTACGGAGTGATTACTTCATAGAACCTTGTAGAACCACAACGTACGGTTGCGTGTGGTTCGCGCCTTTTCATCAATAATCTGAACCGGTTCCTGCCGATACGTGAGATCCGATTTCAGTTCTTCTATGTCCTCCAGGTGAATGGTAGTTGATGGCTTGATAAACTTCCTCAGCTGGGAGACGTGAAAGACATCATGCACACCGGAGAGTGCTTCTGGTAAATTCAGCCGGTATGCTACTGATCCACATCTTTCTGTAATCTGAAATGGACCAATGAATCGGGGTGCTAACTTTCCTCTCACCCCGAATCTGTTCACACCCTTCATTGAAGAAACACGTAGGTATACGTGATCCCCAACTTCGAACTATACTGGGCGTCTTCTCCGGTCCGCATACTGTTTTTGTCGGGATTGGGCAGCTTTTAGGTTCGCTTGAATGAGCCGAACCTTTTCCTCCGCGTTGTTGACAAGATCAATCCCGAAGGTAACCCTTTCACCAGACTCACACCAATTCAGTGATGTGCGGCATTTTCTCCCGTATAGCGCCTCGTGAGGTGCCATCTTGATGCTGGTGTAACACCACAAAACCTGTTAGGGGAATTTAAAATTTTTGGACCTATTGCGTGTGGTGAAACAATTCAAATTCAAACTGGAATTCAAATTTGAATCAGAACAGAAAAGAAAAAGGAAAAAGAAAAAGAAAAACGGCCAGTGGGCCGAAACCCACCTCAGCCAGCCCAAAGCACGTGACCGCTCCCCCCTCCCCCTCTCTCTGACGCGCGGGGCCCACGTGTCATCTCCCTCCCCACGCGCGCGCCCAACCGCCACGCTACTTCCGCGCTGATCGCCGCTGCCACGCCCGATTTTCTTGCTCCGGAGCCGCGATCTCCAGCCCACGCATTCCTGCACATCTAAACCAACCCCCGCCGCCCTTCCTCACCCATTTAAACGCCGAAATCCGCCCCTTTTTCCTCCCAGATCGGCCCACCTCAGTTCCCGGCGAGAACCAAAGCTCCCATCGACATTTTCCTTCGATCCTCGTCTGGATTCTCTGATCTAACGGGCTTGTTGTGTTCCACTGCCGCCGGGGAGTCTTGCAGGTGAAGGAAACCCGGTGTTTTGTGCCCTAGACACAGCTCCGGTGAGCACCGCCGCGTTTTTGAGGGGGCCCGACCCCGATCACAGGGCCGTACAGCCTCACCCGAGGAATCGCATTGGGTGGTGCCGTGTTATGCGGCGCCCAACATCACACATATAAGGAACACAGTATTACATAAACTAAAAGCGGAGGCTTACAATTATACTTTGTAAATAATTTACATAAAATAGCTACAGCGGAAGTCTATAAACAGCTCACGATGAATATCTAAGAAGCACTCGAGAAGAGATCCAGCCCGCGGTCTCCTCTCGCTAGCAACACGAAGACACGGCAGCGGCTAGGTTCTCCAAGTGTGACATGACTCGGAAGTTTCCGAGTCTCACCGGACAACCTTCTTTGTAGCGTCGATGCTTACCTGCAAAACCACTTATATAGCAAGAGTGAGCACAAAGGCTCAGCAAGACTTAACCGTCTCTCCTAAGACATGAAACTCTACATGAGAGTAACCTAAGACTTAAGCCTGTCGTTTGCGAAAAGACTCGCCTAAGAGTTCATCCTTAACTTTCAGATTTTAGCCATAATAGTAGTGACCTTGCGCCCAGCAACATTGGAACTCCACAATCAAATATGAAACACTTCATTCCAATGTTGCTCGTCCCAAGGTGAAAAATAACTTTAGTTTGCTCTATCTCTACTTCAAACATGGTTTTCATGCAATTTATAATTAGCATAACAGCATTTAAAACTTTGCAAACTATTCCCACACAACTTGATTAACTACGTCACAACACAGGGAGAAAGCGGTAATCAATAACCGCGATGGACGGTGATTCGAATCAAACACTACCCGGATAACTCGACACATACGCCCGCATCTGAAGACCCAACTCTGGCGTCCTTCATTACGTCGTATGTGGCCACCTTTCGCAGGACACTAGACTGTAGAACCGGTCGCGCCGTCTTGGGCTTATAGGTCTAACGAGACGATGTGGTATGCCTCTACAATTCAGTGAACCTGGTACATCGGTTTCCTGATTCCCATATGCCAGTAAGCATCCGGTACACAACTCAATACCTGCTCCTGGGTGTCGCACACGCTTCGGTCCTTAACCGACACAGGTAGAGCTACTCGACCAAGACCTCGTCTTGTCGCTGCCTAACCATCCTGCCCAGTCTCATCTTTGGAATTGTAAACTTTAGTTTGCCCTCTTTTTCCATCTACACCCAGGTAATCCCGTCTATAACTCGCGAGTAGATTCCAACTACTCGTCTTCTACCGGATGCCCTAGTCTATTTAGCATGGCCTTATTCTACAGCGATGACACAATTCTACCCTTGACCTCAGGGTTCATGTTTAGTTATGCAAGTGGAGTATCAAACATCCTTGACCTAATGCACATACAAACTTTGACCCATAGTAGTGAACAAAGGGAAAACTTTAAAAACAACTTAAGTGCAAACCGGGGCTTGCCTTGGTTTGGCAGGTGACTGAAGTCACGTGTTTATGGAGTTAGTTTTTGCTGACTTGCAGATCAATGTCTGCCCTTCTTGCTCCGTGATCCACTCTTCACGTATCCACGTTTAACCACTACACGTTATGAATATGCATACATGTTTAATTATAAAACCCTTGCTAGCAAGTGCTAAAGACAAGTTTTAAAACTGGAACTCTGTTTAAGAATTTAAAATGAAACTGGGGGTGGTGGTTTGGGTGTGTGTCTAAGCACTATCATCAAGTGAGGAGTGAGGTTCATCACTTGGGTGGTGATCACCTAATTGGTTGAACAGAACACTATTGATCCAAGTCTCCAATGGAGTTGGAAATTTTCTTGTGAGTTCCTTGTCACAAGAAAGTCCTCTGGACCAAAATTCAGAATAATTCACTAAGTAGATCACCCAGTACAATTCTCTAAGCATTTAGGTAAAAAGGAATTAATTATGGATAAATTTGCATTTTCATGCTAATTCAAGTGAACTACAATTTCATACATAGCTCAGGGAGCATGCATGATTTTTCCTAGGATTTTTGGAGCCAAGGAATGGCCAGAACTGAATTTCCAAGTTTTGGAAATTCTCTGAAAATGTTTCTGTATTCATTTGAATACAGAAACTTGGAATTACATTTACCCTAAATAAATCAACTCCATATGAGCTGACACTTTTACAGGAGTCTCCTAATATCCTAAAGAATATTCTGGAAAATTTGGGGAATTTCGGATGAACCAAACTCCCTCTAAAATTATTTTGCTGAAAAGCTTTAAAGAATTTTCCAGAATTTTATATGGGTTTTCATGCAAATTGGGTTGCATATTTGGATAGAGCATTTCATCCTGAATCCAACCCAATTTGAATCACTTAATTTGGAGCTCCCTAGCAAAAGTTATGCAGATCCAAAGTTTGAACCAAATCTGGAATTCAAATTAATTCGGGAAAAGTTCAAACTCTGCCTGTGGGTCCACCCTACACGTGTCAGCCGCTGGACTCACGCCACACGGGGCCACAGACTACTTCCCGCGCCATCACACCAGATACCGGGGCCGCAGCGGATCGAAGATTTAAAATATCACCACTGATAGGTGTGACCGGCTGGTCGTCTTCAACCTCGGCCCGTTTCCTTTTTCCCGCGCTGCCCCCTCGCCGGAAGTTCGTCGGGGCTCGCCGGAGTCGGCTTCCCGGCCGTCTCCCGGATCGGTACTCGCCACCTATGGGTTTTCAGGGGCGAGCAACTCAGCTACGGGGTCAGAACAAGCTATAGGCGCTCGGAACTAGGTCGGCGACGTGCGCACCCTTCGGTGAAGCTTCGGCGCCGTGGTCCGAGCACCCTAGCCCGCCAAAGGGTCGGAAAATTTGCTCTAAAGCATCAGGGAGTCATGGGGGTGCTCGGCTTTGGCTCAAACTGGATTGGTAACGGCTCGAGATGGGGTCTCACCGTGCCTCCGGCGGTTCGCGCCATGATCGCCGCTCGAAAAGCTCAAAATTTGCCGTAACCACGGGGTTTCTAGCTAGGGTTGTGGAGGGGATCGGGTCGCTAGCCAGTCTAGTTTATTTGTGCATGATTTGATGAGCTAAGAATGAACAACAAATAAGAATTTTGGGTTTTCATACCGGATCATCGGTATGGGGCTGTCGGCGATATTTTCCCGAATTCTCGCTCGGTGGTTCACCGATTTGCTTGAGGTTTACGGGTGAGCAGAAGGGTTCACCAGCGCGTCCGGGGGTGGCCTTGCTTGGGCGCGGAAGTGCCTGGATTAGGCTGTCCACGAGCGCCCCAACTCTCGGTGAAGTGAAATCGCTGCGGCGACGAGCCGATTTCGGGTCGGGGAGGCAGCAACTCGTGGGATGCTGTACTTAGGAAGTGGAGGACGAGCTCACCGCGTGGTTTCTTGTCTTGGCTGGCCTCTGCACGCTCGGTTTCCTTCAGTTCCCGGTCGATCGCCCGAGGCGGCAGCGTCCTCAGTCCTTTTGTTGTGCGAGGGCGGAAAGGTGGCCGAGGCGTCGGTCATGAAGTAAAAGCCCGCACTGGAAGAAGGGTAGGTGTCCAGGCAGCTCTCCAGCATGCTGCTTCGGTGAAGAGATGGCAACCACGTGCGCTCGGTGGCGCCGGGAGCGACTTCGGTGGCTCGGGTGGAAACCAATACACCGTGGTAGACTTAAGCAGCAAGTTATAACCCCCACCTCTCTATGACAAGTGGGGCCCACAACTCCCTTCTGCCCCAAAAGATCTCCAAATTTTTGGCACATGCAAATTTAGCCCTGAGGTACTCAAATTCAAAAGTTATTTGGCAATTTGACCAGTTGTGCCTCAATTTCGAATTTAAATTCAGATTTTGGTGAAATTTACAAGTTCCTTTGATATTCATATCAAAGCACCTCCAAAGTTGCTCAAAACTTGGCTCCCTCATAATTTGGACCTGAGAAACTCAAATATATCCTTTGATCTTTGAGTTGGCTTTTGCAACTACAGCTTCTCCAACATCAGTTTGAATTTTTCCTTTTTGGAGTTGGCCCTCCTCTTTTTGGAAGTGACCCTCTTAGTTCAAACTGAATTCCAAGTTTTATTGCACGAGCCAACGCTTTCATGAGTAACACAAAAGTTTTTGTAAGTCCCATTTCTTGTATATAACTCAACTTTATTCACAGCTCAAGTTTTCTATTTACAAGTTTTGGGATTTTTACAGTTTTCCCCTCGGACCTCGTCGCCGACCGCCTTCCAGGGCCTCCTAGCTCAAGAAAAACCCCGAGGTGAGATCCCCTACCTCCCCTCTTCCGTTCTATGCCAAGAACTCCAAGTTTTAGGAAGTATAGACAAAAACCCGAAACTCTCCGGTAAGATCGCCGCCTCCCGCCGCCGCGTGCCGCCGGGCAGCGCTGCCCGCACACGGCCAAGGCGACGTGGCCCACTGAAGCCCGTCCATTTTAAATCGTGCGGCCCTGAATAGATCTAACCTGTACCGTCTCGCGTTATAATCTCAGCCGCCTGTTTTAAATCCAACGGCCCACATCAGCCCCGCGTTATAGAGGCCGGGAATCTTACGTGCTACCCCCTGGGGATCTCGGAAAATTCGAGCTAGTCCCGGAAACTTCTGATCTAGCCCCTGGATCTTCAGAAATTCATGTAAATTCATTTAAAAATCAGTTTTAGCCCCTGGACTTAATAAAAATTAGGAAAACCTCTCTGTTTTGTGTAATTAGGCCCCTAAAATTTAGGAAATAGTAAAGTAGACCCTGCAATAGGGTGGATTTGCCCTTTAGACCCTATAGGGTATTAAATTCAGAAATTTGAACATATGAGTAGAATTTAAATTCAAATGGTGATGTAAACACATGTGCAAATACAAATGAAAATTTTCCTAGCACTTGGAAAACATTTAGAACGAGTTGAGAACTGACTTTAGGCTGAAATGAAATCTGACTAAGTGCTGTTTACTTTTATTATTTCTGGAAATTCATTTTTAGGCTAGAAAATAATTCCGAAAATGGGTAAAATAAATTTAATTTGATCCCCATCAGAGAGGAAGTTCAAAGATATTTTATTGAATATTTTAGATCAGAACCTATTCTGTTTAGGTGATATGTCTTACTATTTTAATATTAAAGTTCACTTTTAGGCATAGAAAATAACTCTGTAAATATAGGAAAATAGGTATGCATAACTAGAAAATGTTAAATGAGGTCTCCAAATCCAAAAACTTCAAATTAACATTTTGTAGAAGATCTGAAAACCTATTTGGAGTAGGAAATTATCTTTCATGCAAATTTTGTGGCTAAGAAGTGTATTAATTAAATATAGAGAATTTGTTCAAATTGGAAATTCATATACAGTGTGCAATTAGAAATCTGAATACAAAAGTTAGAAATAATATATATGTTTAAAAGTGCATGTAGGCCTAAAATCAACACGTCTAGGGTAACCACAACACTTAAAAATGTGAATGACTTCCATATGTATGTATCTGTGGTTTGCATGAGTGGAAGTGTGGACTATGGCTTATGGAATGTTGTTTTCTTTTGCTATGTGTGTATTGGCATGAGTAGAACCAGCACCAGAGTAGGTTCTCACCTTTCAAGATCAAGACTTTCCATTCCTAGAGCAGCAGGAAGAAGGCAAGTGTCCTTGACCACTTTGATCCTATACTAGGATGTGTAGTTAGAATTTAATTGCATTGTCAATTTGGAATATGATACCCAAACTAGGAAGTTTCCCTAGATTTTCATTATCTTATTTCCTTGTAGCCTGGGTTGGGATTTATTTTATTATGTCATTTATTTATATACTTATGCTTAGCCATGCTTAGAATGGGATAAGTGGGATATCAGATCATCAACTTATTTACCTTACTCTTGAATGAGATATTATGAGTTATGTAGAGGTAGGGATCGAGGCAAGTTGGATGATTTGGTTGGTGCTGTGTGCACGAGACTCGGGTTTGTGCTTAGTGCTTGCCTGGATCCTAAGGACCGGTTCACGGAGCATGTAACCTAGCTTTACCGTGCCAACCACATGCTGAGATGGGGCAGCTTGGTCAATTAATTAGGTGTATCTCCGGCGTAGTATGGGTGTTTGGATGGTGCGGGGAATAGGTGTCAACTGGACTACCATATGAACCGCAAGGCTCAAGAGGGGGCCACTGCAGCGGGGTTGGAGCCTCTTGTATGCTGTTAGGGGTGAAACCTCAGTGGTCCCACGCTCGTCGGAAATCCCTTTGTAAAGGCCTCGTAGTGATCTCCTGGCTACACACTTGGGAAGTGTGAACGTGGTTCGCGGCCACTGGCATAATGGAGGTTCTTTTAGTCCACCCGGCAACGGGGGATGGAATCACTACCTGTGGGTACAGTGGTGCAAACTCTGCAGAGTCAAAACTTTCATGACAGCCGTGCTCACGGTCAAGAGCGGCTTGGACTTATTCATGATTATAGATAATTTTGGAAGTTGAGGATGTTAAGCGGGGAGCTTAACATTGGAAATGTTGTTATGGTTACTTAATTTTGATGACGGGTTGGGAGATTGGGACCATTTCACCTATGTAGTAATGTAGGTGCTTTATAAGCTAAGGTGATAGGTATTAATTGCATAGTGCTTTAACCATGAGTTCAACCTCTCCTTGCTGTAGCCATGCATGACATAATTTTCCCACACTTGCTGAGTACCAACGGTACTCAAGCTTGCTTTTCTGTTGGATTAAATTGCTGCTAAGGCCAAGGGAATGACGTGGTGTTTAATGACCAAGACTTCAGACCCGAAGAAGGATTCTAGGTTCACGGAGTCCCACGGGCAACACCTGTGACGGAGCCCACAAGATTTATATTCCGCTGCTGTTTTATTTACATGTTATGAACATATTATCGTCCATCGGGACATTATGCTATGTAAGACTTATTTTATATTCGAACTCTTGGCTTGTAATAAATGATGCTTCACTATTTGTCATCACATGTATGAGAAAATGATCCTGTCATACATGTGATATTCATTCGGTTGCTCTTTGGAGAAACCAGGTGTGACATCTGGCTTGGTACCCATTGTTGTGCGAGAACTCGGCCAACGGCAAGTGATCATCCCAGTTCTTGTCGTGGTCGATAGCGCAAGCTCGTAGCATATCTTCTAATATTTGATTTACCCGCTCGGTTTGCCCTTCCGTCTGCGGGTGGTATGCTGAACTACGGATCAGCTTCGTCCCCAACGCAGCGTGTAGCTGCTCCCAAAAACAGGACACAAATAAAGTGCCCCGATCAGATATGATGGTACGGGGTATGCCGTATAAACATAGGATCCGTGAGATGTACAATTCAGCATACTTTTTGGCGTTGTAGTTGGTATTGACCGGGATAAAATGGGCAACTTTGGTGAGCCGGTCGACGATCACCCACACAGAATCATGCTTCTGAAAAGTGGTGGGTAAACCGACGATAAAGTCCATGCTCACATCCTCCAACTTCTAGGCAGGAACGCCCAGTGGTTGTAGCAGTCCCGGTTTCCTCATATGATCTGCCTTCACCCTTCGACATGTATCACAATCGGACACGTACTTTGCGATCTCCCGCTTCATCCGTGTCCACAAAAACTTGCTTCTGAGTTCTTGATACATTTTGTTGCTGCCGGGGTGAATAGAAAACTTTGACAAGTGAGCCTCATCAAAGATTTTCTTCCGTAACTCTGGGTTACGGGGTATGATGATCCGGTCCTTGAACCATAGGACGCCGTCTCCGTCTTTCCGGAAACATTTCAGCTCCCCACTGTCTATACGTCTCCGCAAATGCGACATGCCTTTGTCATGTTTCTGAGCTGCCGCTATCTCTTCACGGATGGTGGGGGATCAGAGCTAAGTTGTAGAGAGCTCCATGTGGAATCACATGCAATGGTGGCTCACTCTCTTCCAACGGTGTGATGGTCAGATTGTTGACGTGTGACTTGCGGCTCAGCGCATCTGCCACTACGTTTTCCTTGCCGGGGTGATAATGGATCTCTTTTTCTTAATCCTTTATCAACTCTAACCATCTTCGCTGCCTCATGTTCAGCTCTTTCTGAGTTTGAAGTCCAAATAAAGTTTGAATTTTCTAAACTTAGCTCATGTCAAGATCAACTCCAAATGGAGTGAAAATTGGTGTGTGAGCTCACAAAAATGTGCTGAGTAAGAATATGCCTCCCACTTTTGAATTCATGGTATGGAAATAGTTTGAATTTGAATTTGAGTTCAAACCACCCTCTTTCTAGCTATACCCAAAAGGACTTCAAAAAGGTTTTGAATTCGGGTGAAATTTGGCATGGACATTCCTAGCAAGGTGTAGGAGTTTTTCATATGCTCAGCCCCCATATGATGCATGTGGGAAATGCCACTTTTGCATCTTGTGAGTTTATTCTTATGAACATGTTGATGGTGTTTACTTGCTCTTCAAATGCATTCATCAAGTTTCTTCAAATGAAGTGTGTGTGTGGTGATGAACACTTTGAATATGTGCCAAAAACTTAGGCCCTTACATTGACCGAAACGGTAAAGGTTTTCGGCCGCCGCAATAAGTCGCGCTCTCGGGTGAGGGAAGCCGAAAGTTTCTCGTTCTCATGCCAAGGAGGTAGTAGGCGATCACACGGCGCCGTTTTGCTACTGATTGAGGCTTCGCACGCACAGGAACGAGGTTTCCGGTCGATCTAAGCAGTGGCGGCGGTGGCTCTGTTCTCGTGTGCGAGGGTGAAGGAAAACCGAGCCGATGCTTCGGTGTAGGGCAAATAGAACACACATGAGGTGAAGGAACCACACCCACAGCTCGCCAGCGCGAGGGAAGCTTCTGGGAGGTGTCTCACGTCGTGTCTCGGTGTCAACCGGGTGAGACTTCCGTCTGCTCGAGTGAAACAGAGAGCAACTTTGTTTGCAAGTCTACTGCCCTCCCCTCCAATGACATGAAGGTCCCACAAGTCAGCCCCTCCTTATCTGTCTAAAATATCTCCAAAATTTGGCGAATGATCAAATTCAATTGTTGGAAATTCAATCTGAACTGTATTCGGATAATTGGGCAAGTTTCATCCAAATTCAAATGTGTATTTGAATTCATTGTATATTTAAGTCCATTTGGAAAATTGATAGCAAAACATCTCAAAAATTTATGAGACTTTGCATTCCCACTAATTTGGACATAAGGAATTCAAACATGAAACCTGATTTTAAATTTAGCTGCTGCAAATAAGAGTTTGAACACAGTTTGCATTTCCATTGTGTTGCCCTCATTTGAAATTTGACTTGAACAAATTGAGTTCAAAAGCTGATTTAAACTTTCTATTGCACATGAGACTTTACATCTGTGGTTTTAAATCCACCTTGGGTTCCAAGCATGCAATAAATATAAGCTTGTGTAGAGAGAGCTCTCTTGTGCATCATCACATGTGAAAGTTTAAACAAGTCCAAATTTTCATAGACATGAAACCAAATGTTTGTTTCAAACTTCAGTTTCTTTGTATTCATATTTTTGGGACCTTCAGACCAACCTTCTCGACCCTCCTCCTCCCCGACTTAAACGATTCCCGGCCCCAACTCCTCTTCCTCTCACGCCTCGCCGTCGCTCTCGGTAAGGCGCCGCCGAACCCCAAAATTCCCTCTGCACACCGCCGTTTTCTTCCGTCTAACCGGCCTGAATTTTTCGCAGCATCGCACACAAGCCGTAGAAGTCAACTCTGGGGAGAAAATTGTGAAATCCTTAAAATGCTAGCAAGTAATTCAGCACGTTCACACTTAGGAGAAATGAGGGGAATTAAAACTTTGAATTATAACGGTGTGAGTTCAAAGTGATGATTCAAATTTCCCAAAAACTTCCAAACATGGAGATCTAAATTCATAACTTGGGTCTCCATAATCCAAATATTAAACCTCCGAAATTTCAGCTTATTTGGAGGGGTTTTACTATTTGTTTGGAATTAAATGAGGAAGCCCTACAATCTGAATTCAAATTTCAGTTTCAAATTCCAGTTTCACCAAAATGGCAAATTGGGTTCACAAATGTGTTCGCCACATTTGAAATAGCATCCATGCCAAAATTAGATTATTTGGGCTTAGTTTGCTATGGTTTTGAATTTTTAAAGGGGGAATTCAATTCCTAAATTCAAATTCAAACATCCAAATGCACTTCAAATGCTACTGTAACACCCTTAATTTCACTACCATGCATTTCATACATTTTTCATGTAGAGAAGCATTTAAAAAGAAGTAGAAATGGAGAAAGAACCTTAGAAATGGAGAAATAACCATAGAAATGCAGAAAGAACCATAGAAATGGAGAAAGAACCATAGAAATCGAGAAAGAACCATAGAAACGGAGAAGTGAATATAGAAATTGAGATGGGAATATAGAAATGGAGAAAGGATCATAGAAATGGTGAGGAATGGGAAATAAGATAGCTGAATTGAGCCATCCTAAATTTCCCTCAAATTTCCCCACCAAATTTCCCCCAAATTTCCCTAAATCTCCCAAATTCCCCAAAATTCCCCTATGGGGAATTTCCCCCAAATTGGCCGCAGCCTTGAGGAGAGGGAAGCCCTAGGACTCTTTGGTTGAGTCCCAACTTGACTAGGATTCTTTGGTTGAGTCCCAATTGGACTAGGACTCTCCTCCCCCCCTTATAAATACACTGGCAGCCCCTCCGTACACCTTTCACCACAGCAGCCCCCCTGTCACACCCGGTTTCTCCGAAGAACGACCGAGTGAATATCACATGTATGCCAGGATCGTTTTCTCATACATGTGATGACAAATAGTGAAGCATCATTTATTACAATCCAGGTGTCGAATATAAATATGTCTTACAAAGCATACGTCTCGATGGACAATAATAAGTTCATAACATGTAAATATACTAGCAGCGGAATATTATTCTTGTGGGCTACGTCACAGGCGTTGCCCGGGGGACTCCGTGAACCTAGAATCCTTCTTCGGGTCCAAAGTTTTGATCATTAAACACCACATCACCCCCTTGACCTGAGCAGCAATTTAAACCAACAAATATGCAAGTTTGAGTACCGTTGGTACTCAGCAAGTGTGGGAAAGTTATGTCATGCATGGCTAGAACAAGGAGAGGTTGAACTCATGGTTAAAGCACTACGCAGTTATTGCCTACCATCTTAGCTTATTAAGCACCTACATTACTACATAGGTGAAATGGTCCAAATCTCCCAACCCATCATCATAATCAAATAACCATAACATCATTTCCAATGTTAAGCTCCCCTCTTAACATCCACAACCTCCAAGGTCATCATACTCTAATCATGAATAAGTCCAAGCCGCTCTTGACCATGAGCACGGCTGTCATGACAGTTTTGACTCTGCAGAGCTTGCACCACTGTACCCACATGTAGTGATTTCATCCCCCTTTGCCGGGTGGACTAAAAGAACCTCCATTGTGCCAGTGGCTACGAACCACATTCACACTTCCCAGATGTGTAGCCAGGAGATCACTACGAAGCCTTTACAAAGGGATTCCCGATGAGCGTGGGCCCACTGAGGTTTCACCCCTAACAGCATAAAAGAGGCTCCAACCCCGCTGCAGTGGCCGCCTCTTGAGCCTTGCGGTTCATATGGTAGTCCAGCTGACACCTATTCCCCGCACCATCCAACACACCCATACTACGCCGGGGATACACCTAATTAATTGGCCAAGCTGCCCCATCTCAGCATGTGGTTGGCACGGTAAAGCCAGGTTACATGCTCCATGAACCAGTCCTTACGATCCAGGCAAGTACTAAACACAAACCCGAGTCTCGTGCACCCAGCACCAACCAAATCATCCAACTTGCCTTGATCCCTACCTCTACATAACTCATAACATCTCATTCAAGAGTTTGGTAAATAAACTGATGGTCTCATATCCCAATTATCCCATTCTAAGCATGGCTAAGCACAAGTAATATGAGTAAATTACATAATAAAACAAATCCCAACCCAAGCTACAAGGAAACAAGATAATGCAATTCTAGGGAAACTTCCTAGCATGGGTTTCATATTTCAATTGACAATGCAAATAATTCTATCTACACATCCTAGCATAGGATCAAAGTGGTCAAGGACACTTGCCTTCTTCGTGCTGCTCTGGGAATGGATAGTCCTGAACTTGGAAAGGAAGAACTTGCTCTGGAGCAGGTTCTACTAATACCATCACACATAGCAAAACAAAACAACAATCCATAAGACATAGTTCACACTTTCACTTCATACAAACCACACATTCACATTTATGAAAGTCATTCACATTTCTATGTGTTGTGGTTACTCTATGTGTGTTGATTTTGGGCTTACATGCACTTTTAAACAGGTTCATATGATTTCTAACTTTTGTATTCAGATTTATGTTTGCATACTATATATAAATTTCTAATTTAAACAAATTCTTTATATTCAATTGATACACATCTTAGCTACCAAGTATGCATGGAAGGTATTTTCCTACTCCAAATGGGTTTTCAGATCTTCTACCAAATCCTAAACTGAAATCTTTGGATTTTGGAGATTTCATTTATCATTTTCTAGTTATGCATACCTATTTTCCTAAATTTTAAGATTTATTTTCTATACCTAATTGTGAACTTTATTATGAAAATAGTAAGACACATCATCTAAACAGAATAGGTTCTGATCTAAAATAGTAAATAATATATTTTTGAACTTCTCCTCTGATGTGAACTATTTTACATTTATTTTACCAATTTTCAGAATTATTTCCTAGCCTAAAAAAATGTGTTTCTAGATCTAATAAACATGAACACACCCAAACAGATTTCATTTCAGCCTAAAATTTATTTTTAGCTCATTCTAAAGCTTTCCAATTGTTAGTAGAGTTTAAACTTGAATTTACAATGTGTGTGCCTCACCCTTTTAAATTTAAATCTTAATTACATATTCAAATTCCTAAATTTAATATTATATAAGGTTAAAAAGGCAAACTCACCCCATTAAAGGGTCTATTATATTATTTTAAGAATTTCCAGGGGCCTAACTATGCATAACAGAGGGGTTTTGAAAATTTTTATTAAGTCCAGGGGCTAAAACTGATTTTTAATTGAATTTACATGAATTTCTGAAGTTCCAGGGGCTAGATCAGAAGTTTCCGGGGCTAGCTCGTATTTTTCGAGAACCCCAGGGGGTAGCGCGTAAGAACCCCGGCCTTTATAATGCGGGGCCGACGTGGACCGTCCGATTTAAAACAGACGGCTCAGATTAGATCGCCGAACCGGTACGCGGGGGTTTTAATTCCACCGTGCGATTTAAAATAGAGGGTGCACAAGCGGCCACGTCGCTCTGATCGAGCGCGGGCGGCGCTGCCCAGCGGCGCGCGGCGGCGGGGGACGGCGATCTCGCCGGAGAGCTTCGGATCTTCGTCAATTCTTCCTAAAACTGGGATTTCATGGCATAGATCGGTAGAGGGGAGGTCGGGATCTCACCTCGGGGTTTTTCTTGAGCTCGGAGGTCCTGGAAAGCGGTCAGCGACGAGGTCCGAGGTGAATTCACGGTGATGCTCGTCGGCGCTGTGTTTGAAGCGCAAACCACCGAGTTTTCTGCACCTGCGTGATTCCCCGGAGGCGGTGGATCAAGATCAGCGCGTTAGATCAGAAATCCCGAGCGAAGATCGAGAGAAATTGGCCGGAGAAACTCTGGTTCTCACCCGGAGGAAAAACGGCTGATCGTGGGTGAAAATCGGGAAGATGCCGGTGTTTATATAGCCGGGGGAGGGCGGCGGGTTTGTTTAGATCGAGTTTGAGTCTTCTGGGACCGGGAGTCGGGCTGAGGGACGCGGAATTCCGGATTGGTTACGATCGCGCGCGCGCGGAAGAGTCCGGGGTTGGCGCGAGCGGGAGGTCGGGGATGACAGGCAGGCCCCGCATGTCAGTGAAAGGGAGAGGGGGCGCGCGGCTGCGGGCTGGCGCGGGGGTGGGTAGGCCGGCTTGTGGGTTTCGGCCCACTGGCCGGGGGGGTTTGTTTTTTTCTTTTTCTTTTTCTTTTCTGTTTTGAGTTTAATTTGAATTCCAATTTGAATTTGAATTTCTGCACCACATGCAATACGTCCAAAAATTTTTAAATTCCTCTCTTAACAGGTTTTGGGGTGTTACAGCTCTACCCCCCTTAAAAGAAATCTCGTCCTCGAGATTGGTGGTTCTAGAAAAACAATTCCGGAAACTGTGCCTTAAGTTCGTCTTCTCGCTCCCATGTGCCTTCCTCTTCCGAATGATGCTTCCACTGCACCTTGCACATACGGATTCTTTTATTTCTTGTGAGGCGCTCCATTGTCTCCAAAATCTTGGATGGTTGCTCGGCATAAGACAGATCCTCATCTACGTCAACCTCATTCATGGGTAACATCTCTTCAGGTGTTCTCAGACATTTCTTGAGCTGTGACACATGGAATACTTCGTACACATCCGATAGGTGAGCCGGCAGTTCTAGTTGATATGCCACTTCACCTTTCCTCTCCAGGACTTGAAAGGGTCCGATGTATCGAGGTGATAACTTCCCTTTCACCTTGAACCGACGAAGTCCTCAGATAGGAGACACCTTGAGATAGACATAGTCCCCAACGTTGAAAATGAGCTCTCTTCTCCGTACATCGGCATAGCTCTTTTGTCGTGTCTGTGCTATCCTCAAGTTGTTGCGGATTTCCCTCACTTTCGCCTCGGCTTCCTGTAGTACCTCGGGTCCAAACACTTTACTCTCCCCTGTTTGGTTCCAAAATAGTGGAGTTCTACACTTCCTCCCGTATAAAGCTTCAAACGGTGACATCTTCATACTAGCCTGATAGCTGTTGTTATAGGAGAACTCCGCATACGGTAAGTTCTTATCCCAACTCCAATTGTTTTTGAGTGCACACGCTCTCAGCATATCCTCAAGGATCTGATTGGTTCTTTCCGTCTACCCGTCAGTTTGGTGATGATAGGCAGAACTAAAGTTCAGATGGGTTCCCATGGTTTCATGCAACTTCTGCCAGAACCTTGAGGTGAACTGTGTCCCTCGATCTAACACTATCTTCTTTGGCACTCCATGGTAACACACGATCCTTGACATGTACAACTCTGCCAATTTGTATCCGCTGTAGCTTTCTTTCACGGGGATGAAATGAGCTACCTTGGTTAGCCTGTCGATGATGACCCATATCGAATCGTATCCTGATTGGGTCCTAGGCAATCCCACTATGAAATCCATACTGATTTCTTCCCATTTCCATTCAGGCACTTTGAGTGGTTGCAATAATCCCGCGGGTCGTTGATGTTCCGCTTTGACCAACTGACATGTGTCACATAGGGCAACATGTTCCGTGACATCTCGCTTCATGCCATACCACCAATACCTGCTCTTGAGGTCCTGGTACATCTTCGTACTCCCAGGATGAATGGAATAGTCGGAATCGTGAGCCTCCTTCAAAATCAATTCACGGATCTCCTTTACTTCAGGCACACAGATTCTTTTCCCGTTCCACACCGTACCATGTTCATCCTCTCTGAAACCAGGGGCTTTATTTTCCTTGATGAGTTGTCTGATTTCTTGTATCTTCTCGTCATTCTTTTGACCATCGCATATGTCTTGCTCTAGTGTGGAGTCCACTTCCATGGCGATGGCCTCACCACTATTCACCAGACATAGATTGAGTTTTATAACATTGTCCTTCAATTCTGCAGGCATGTCCTTCAAGCTCAACCTATTGACCTGCACTTTCCGGCTTAGAGCATCCGCCACGACATTCGCCTTCCCAGGATGATAGTTGATGCCCACATCAAAGTCGTTGATTAGCTCTAACCATCTCCTTTGTCTGAGGTTGAGATCTGGCTGTGTGAAAATGTACTTTAAACTCTTATGATCCGTATATATCTCTGTCCTCTTCCCCATCAAGTAGTGCCGCCAAATTTTCAACGCGTGTACCACTGCGGCTAGTTCTAGGTCATGTGTAGGATAGTTCTTCTCATGTTTTCGGAGCTGCCGGGACGCATAAGCCACGACATGCCCTTCTTGCATGAGAACACATCCCAACCCGTTTCCAGAGGCATCGCAGTACACTGAAAAGTTCTTCTGCATATCTGGCATAACTAGCACTAGGGCTGTTGTCAATCTTTTCTTTAGCTCCTGAAAACTCGTCTCGCACTATGGCGTCCATGTGAATGTGATTCCCTTCTCCAACAGTTTGGTGAGGGGTCTCGAGATCTTGGAGAATCCCTCAATGAACCGTCGATAGTATACAGCCAATCCCAAGAAGCTTCGAAGTTCCCCGACATTCTCAGGGGTCTTCACTTCTGTACATCCTCGATTTTTGCGGGATCTACGGAGATTCCTCCTTCTGAGATTATATGTCCTAAGAAGGGAACTCTCTTCAGCCAAAACTCACACTTGCTCAACTTGACATATAGTTGGTGTTCTCTCAGCTTTTGCAACACCAACATTAGATGTTTCTCATGTTCCTCTTCATCTTTGGAGAAGACGAGAATGTCATCTATGAAAACCACCATAAAGTTGTCCAGATATTCCATGAATACCTTGTTCATGAGATACATGAAGTATGTCGGGGCATTAGTTAGCCCGAAAGGCATGATGGTGTATTCATACAGTCCGTACCGAGATACGAAAGTTGTCTTTGGAATATCAGTTTGCCTTATCTTAAGTTGGTGGTATCCCGACCTGAGATCAATTTTCGAGAACACACAAGCTCCCCTCAACTGATCGAACAAGTCTTCAATGTGGGGTAATGGGTACTTGTTCTTGATGGTTACTTCATTCAAGGCACGGTAGTCTATGCATAACCTTTGGGTTCCGTCCTTCTTGGGCACAAATATCACTGGGGCTCCCCATGGTGAGGAACTAGGACGAATATACCCCTTCTCCGTCAATTCTCTTAAATGATCCTTGAGTTCTCCCAGCTGCTTGGAGTCCATCCGATAAGGTCTCTTGTATATCGGAGTTGTTCCACTAGCTCAATCACGAATTCCACTTCACGATAGGGAGGCATACCTGGCAACTCCTCCGAAAAAACGTCTGGGTATTCCCTGATAATCCTGATCTCCTCCACTTTCACCTCAACTTGATTTAATTTAATGTCCCTCCTAGGCTCTTGTATTGTTATGAACTTTACTCTTGTGCCACTAGGGTGAGTTAGTTCCACCGTTCTGGTCAAACAATAGATGATTCTCTTATGTTTGGTCAACCAATCCATGCCCAAAATAATATCTATCCCTTGTGAATCTATCACTATGAGGTTGGCAGTAAATACCACCCCATTAATGTCTAGATTCACCTTGGGACACACTTGTCTTGTCCTTATTTCTCCACCTGGAGAGTTTACTGCTAGCATATGGTTCATTTGTGTTGTTGCTAGGTCATGCTTCTTAACAAACCCTTGAGCAATGAACGAGTGGGTAGCACCAGAATCAAACAACAGGGTTGCAATGTGTAAATTTGCAGGAAACTTACCAACTACCACGTCGGGTGCCTCTTGCGCCTCCTCCATGGTGACGTGGTTCACCCGTCCTCGCATTACATTCTGCTGTTGCGGCTGCCCGGGCTTCTTCTTTGGGCACTTATGGTCGTAGTGCCCCACTTCACCACAGTTAAAGCATTGCACCCCAACCTTAGGTGCCTGGCCTTTGTTGTCTAGGCGTTGGTTTGGGGGTCCTTGTCCTGCTGGTCGAGGTTGATATGTAGGGCGAGGCTGCTGTACAAACTGACGCTGTGGTGGTGCTGGTGCTTCCGGAGGCCTGAAGTTCAGGTTGTACCCTCTCGGTGCGGGTACCGCAGCACGACTCGTCTGCCCTGCGGGTTGCTGCATCAGACGTGGGTGGGTGTTGCTACCCGAGGCTTGGTGTGACCACCCGGCCTTCCTCTTGTTTTCATTTTCCAGGGCCTTCAGCTTCCTTTCTACAACAAATGCTCTGTCCACCATCTTTTGGAAACTTTCATACTCGTTGGAGGACATTGCACACTGCATTTCTGCTGTAAGTCCTTCCACGAAACAATCCAATTTCTGCTCATCAGTCTCTATGTCCCGTGGGGCATAATGGGATAGTTGAGTGAATTTAGTGAGGTATTCCCTCAGTCATGTTTCTTTGCTGCAATCCCAAGAACTCCTTCCCCTTGTTTTTGAGTTCACCCCTAGGTATGTAATGGTTGCGGAAGCTACGCTTGAACTCTTCCCAAGTGATATTCTCAGGGTCATGATGGGCGGCCACGTAAGCGGTCCACCAATCAGCAGCAGGTCCATGCAATTGGTGAGAGGAAAACAGCACCCTCTCGTACCCTTGGCATTGTATAATCCTCATCTTGCTCTCAATGGTCTTTAGCCAATCATCTGCCTCCAGGGGTTCAGCAGCACTTGCAAACTTTTGAGGTTGAGTTCCTAGAAACTCACTCAACCTTGGTTGGCGTGGTGCAGCTTGTGGAGGTGGAGCTTGGTGCAAGTTGGCCACCACTTGAGTCAGATTCTGGATGAGCTGATTTTGATTCTCAAGCATTTGGTGGATGGGATCAACTCCTTCACGGCGACCACACCTGTCTTGGCCTCCAGAAAGATGAGGGTTGCCTGCCTCATCGTTGTTGTTGGCGGGGTTGGCAGCACGACCCTTTCCTCTTCCGGCCATCTATCATGATCGACCAAATGTCAGTTTAAGGCATTACGTATTAACTTCCCAGTTTTTGCTTGTTTAAACTTTAAGATTTTGAGAACTTATTTCATTTATATTTTCTGAGGATTTCATATCTTACGTGAACATAAATGCACTCTTAATTCATATGGGTTCACACTTCAAGGCAAAACAACCTGAAGACGAGGCTGTGGACAAACGCCCATGGCTTCCACAACTCACGTCACACATCAAGCATTAACACACCATTAACTAAGGTAACGACTCGACTACTCGACATCCTGCTAAACTAAGGGAAGGACTCTACACTACTCGTATCACTGAGCTGGCTCCTCGGGATATTCCTCATTATTGCGGCTTCCTTCTGACTCCGCTTTGGGTGGGGAAGCTGCTGGTGGAGAAGTGCGGCGACGCCTGATCGCCCGGCGATCTGGGGAGTCAGGAGTCCACGTGTCAATCACGGTGACACACAGTTCATTCCAATCTCCTCTTTCTCTCGCCCTCAAGCAGGCTCGAAGCAGCGCCTCGGTTTCCTTCAGGGTGTCACGAACATCCTGAAGCTCCTTCTGACACTCCTGCAGTCGAGTGCTGAGCATAGCAGCATCCTCCAAGCACAAGTCCATGTGCTCATGGAAAGTCCCCTTCTGCACTGGTGGGTACTTGTACTCCGTGGTACCACTATCGCACTGGAGGACATACATGTACTCAGTCATGTCCAGGTGACGACGATAGATATGACTCTGACAGGTGATTGCCTCCCAGGTGACATCCTTCTCCGCATCGACCTGTGTCGCTCGACAAGCTAGAGAGCGGTGGATCTTGAGCAGCTGATTTTCGTGGATAATCCTCATCTCTGAGCTCCATTCTTCCCTCTTCTCACGGATGGTCCTGGTGGAGCTATAGTGTATGATTAGCTTGCCCGTGTTGCCGGCAGCCTGGAGCATGCGTCGAAGACGGCGCAACAAGCCTCCTACTGTCAATCCGTAGGAGAGATACGTCACCGGACGGTTTTCCTCTCCCAGGGCAAGGACAACTACTGGAACTCTCCCTCTGGTGGACTTGCGGGCGGTGCGGATCATGCGAACCATCTAAAACATAAAGCAATTTAAACTTAAGTTAGACAAAATTTTAAACAAAAATCCTATTTTGAATAAAAGTTGGGGTAAGATGAATAAAGTGGCCCATTAAATAACACTTTTTCAACCCACACCTTTGTAAAATAGTTTTTAAGAAAATAGGGTCCTTAACTACGTCCATTTCTACCTAGGTCCATGTTCCTACGGGCAACCTTGGCTCTGATACCACTTCTGTCACACATGGTTTCTCCGAAGAACAACCGAGTGAATATCACATGTATGCCAGGATCGTTTTCTCATACATGTGATGACAAATAGTGAAGCATCATTTATTACAAGCCAGGTGTCGAATATAAATATGTCTTACAAAGCATACGTCTCGATGACCAATAATAAGTTCATAACATGTAAATAAACTAGCAGCGAAATATTATTCTTGTGGGCTCCATCACAGGCGTTGCCCGGGGGACTCCATGAACCTAGAATCCTTCTTCGGGTCCGAAGTCTTGATCATTAAATACCACATCATCCCCTTGACCTGAGCAGCAATTTAAACCAACAAATATGCAAGTTTGAGTACTGTTGGTACTCAGCAAGTGTGGGAAAGTTATGTCATGCATGGCTAGAACAAGAAGAGGTTGAACTCATGGTTAAAGCACTACGCAGTTATTGCCTACCAACTTAGCTTATTAAGCACCTACATTACTACATAGGTGAAATGGTCCAAATCTCCCAACCCATCATCATAATCAAATAACCATAACATCATTTCCAATGTTAAGCTCCCCGCTTAACATCCACAACCTCCAAGGTCATCATACTCTAATCATGAATAAGTCCAAGCCGCTCTTGACCGTGAGCACGGCTGTCATGACAGTTTTGACTCTGCAGAGTTTGCACCACTATACCCACATGTAGTGATTTCATCCCCCTTTGCCGGGTGTACTAAAAGAACCTCCATTATGCCAGTGGCTATGAACCACATTCACACTTCCCAGGTGTCTAGCCAGGAGATCACTACGAAGCCTTTACAAAGGGATTCCCAACGAGCGTGGGCCCACTGAGGTTTCACCCCTAACAGCATACAAGAGGCTCCAACACCGCTGCAGTGGCTCCCTCTTGAGCCTTGCGGTTCATATGGTAGTCCAGCTGACACCTATTCCCCACACCATCCAACACACCCATACTACGCCGGGGATACACCTAATTAATTGGCCAACCTGCCCCATCTCAGCATGTGGTTGGCACGGTAAAGCCAGGTTACATGCTCCATGAACCGGTCCTTAGGATCCAGGCAAGTACTAAACACAAACCCGAGTCTCGTGCACCCAGCACCAACCAAATCATCCAACTTGCCTTGATCCCTACCTCTACATAACTCATAACATCTCATTCAAGAGTATGGTAAATAAACTGATGGTCTCATATCCCAATTATCCCATTCTAAGCATGGCTAAGCACAAGTAATATGAGTGAATGACATAATAAAACAAATCCCAACCCAAGCTACAAGGAAACAAGATAATGCAATTCTAGGGAAACTTCCTAGCATGGGTTTCATATTTCAATTGACAATGCAAATAATTCTATCTACACATCCTAGCATAGGATCAAAGTGGTCAAGTACACTTGCCTTCTTCCTGCTGCTCTGGGAATGGATAGTCCTGATCTTGGAAAGGAAGAACTTGCTCTGGAGCAGGTTCTACTCATACCATCACACATAGCAAAAGAAAACAACAATCCATAAGACATAGTTCACACTTCCACTTCATACAAACCACACATTCACATTTATGAAAGTCATTCACATTTCTATGTGTTGTGGTTACTCTATGTGTGTTGATTTTGGGCTTACATGCACTTTTAAACAGGTTCATATGATATCTAACTTTTGTATTCAGATTTATGTTTGCATACTATATATAAATTTCCAATTTAAACAAATTCTTTATATACAATTGATACACATCTTAGCTACCAAGTAAGCATGCATGGAAGGTATTTTCCTACTCCAAATGGGTTTTCAGATCTTCTACCAAATCCTAAACTGAAATCTTTGGATTTTGGAGATTTCATTTATCATTTTCTAGTTATGCATACCTATTTTCCTATATTTTAAGATTTATTTTCTATACCTAATTGTGAACTTTATTATGAAAATACTAAGACGCATCATCTAAACAGAATAGGTTCTGATATAAAATAGTAAATAATATATTTTTAAACTTCTCCTCTGATGTGAACTATTTTACATTAATTTTACCAATTTTCAGAATTATTTCCTTGCCTAAACAAATGTGTTTCTAGATCTAATAAAGATGAAGACACCCAAACGGATTTCATTTCAGCCTAAAATTTATTTTTAGCTCATTCTAAAGCTTTCCAATTGTTAGTAGAGTTTAAACTTAAATTTACAATGTGTGTGCCTCACCCTTTTAAATTTAAATCTTAATTACATATTCACATTCCTAAATTTAATATTATATAAGGTTAAAAATGCAAACTCACCCCATTAAAGGGTCTATTATATTATTTTAAGAATTTCCAGGGGCCGAACTATGCATAACAGAGGGGTTTTGCAAATTTTTATTAAGTCCAGGGGCTAAAACTGATTTTTAATTGAATTTACATGAATTTCTGAAGTTCCAGGGGCTAGATCAGAAGTTTCCGGGGCTAGCTCGTATTTTCCGAGAACCCCAAGGGGTAGCGCGTAAGAATCCCGGCCTTTATAATGCGGGGCCGACGTGGACCGTCCGATTTAAAACAGACGGCTCAGATTAGATCGCCGAACCGGTACGCGCGGGTTTTAATTCCACCGTGCGATTTAAAATAGACGGCGCACAAGCGGCCACGTCGCTCTGATCGAGCGCGGGTGGCGCTGCCCGGCGGCGCGCGGCGGCGGGAGGCGGCGATCTCGCCGGAGAGCTTCGGATCTTCGTCAATTCTTCCTAAAACTGGGATTTCATGGCATAGATCGGTAGAGGGGAGGTCGGGGATCTCACCTCGGGGTTTTTCATGAGCTTGGAGGTCCTGGAAGGCGGTCGGCGATGAGGTCCGAGGTGAATTCACGGCGATGTTCATCGGCGCTGTGTTTGAAGCGCAAACCACCGAGTTTTCTGCACCTGCGTGATTCCCCGGAGGCGGTGGATCAAGATCAGCGCGTTAGATCAGAAATCCAGAGCGAAGATCGAGAGAAATTGGCCGGAGAAACTCTGGTTCTCACCGGGAGGAAAAACGGCAGATCGTGGGTGAAAATCGGGAAGATGACGGTGTTTATATAGCCGGGGGAGGGCGGCGGGTTTGTTTAGATCGAGTTTGAGTCTTCTGGGACCGGGAGTCGGGCTGAGGGACGCGGAATTCCGGGTTGGTTACGATCGCGCGCGCGCGGAAGAGTCAGGGGTTGGCGCGAGCGGGAGGTCAGGGATGATAGGCGGGCCCCGCATGTCAGTGAGAGGGAGAGGGGGCGCGCGGCTGCGGGCTGGCGCGGGGGTGGGTGGGCCGGCTGGTGGGTTTCGGCCCACTGGCCGGGGGGGGTTTGTTTTTTTCTTTTTCTTTTTCTTTTTCTTTTCTGTTTTGAGTTTAATTTGAATTCCAATTTGAATTTGAATTTCTGCACCACATGCAATACGTCCAAAAATTTTTAAATTCCCCTCTTAACAGGTTTTGGTGTGTTACACCCCCCCAACTCGCCGAGTTCAGCCCCCCTTGCCGGAGTTTGGTCACCGGCGCACCCTGCTGTTGAGCCCCGCCGTTGAGCCTCGTCGTTGAGCCCCGTCATCGAGACCCGCCGCCGAGACCTGCCGTCAAGCCCGTCACGCCTCGCCGTCGCCGGAGAAGAAGCCCGACGATCTTCCCTACCATAATTCCCTGCGGAAAAATCCATCGCTGCTGCCGTTGTTAGGAGGAAGGCCCTGCCGCAAGGAGGAATTGACGTAGGTCTTCATTACCCATCTTATGACATCGCCGCTGTTTCTACACATCCGTTTTCTTCGCCCCCTTCGAGCAGAAACTTTTGCGTGTGGACAGATCGTGTTTTGGACGATTTTTGACGTTGGAATTGATCTAGATCTTGTGTCAAGATCATCACCACGTCCAAACTTGATCCCTACACCCTTGTTCATCATAAAACCCCATGGAAGCCTACTAAAACATGCAAGAACACGTACAAACTGGTTTTATAAAAGCGCACTATAGGATTTGCATTCATCTACCCCATTGCATCTTGAGTAAAGTTTGTGCATGATAATTGATTGCTGTAAATTTTGTATGTGCGTGGTCGTGAGTAGAAGGACACACTCAAGAGGCCATCTACGAGGAGCTACAGCACTAAGACTTCGAGACGCTTAAGAAACATGAGCCACGGGAGCAAGGCAACTGCCCCTTGACCATATTGATCCTATGTTTTGAAACTGTTTTGCTTGCGAAAACTCGTATGCTTGAGTCAACTTGATGGGAGATCCTTTTATAGGAGTTCACTAGTTTTGTTAACCATCCTTGTCACCGGGAAAGTTAATGAGCGGGTATGGTCGTTTTTCCTTTTTGCTTCGCTTAACTTACGGGACACAGGAAGCTGAAATAAAACTTGTTTAGCTACTGCACTCATATTGTAAGTGCATCTAGGTATCCCCGTGGGTTTTGGATGATTGATGACAACAATTAAAAGACTAATGAGCTGAGATGATCATAAGCACAGGATATTTCTGAGGCGGACACCTAAACTCTCAAAAAGAAAAACGATGAAGAACGGTGTCGAAGACTCGAAGAGTAGAAATTAGGGTTTCATTTGAGTCTTTAGTAGGCTAGCCGTGTAAGAGTAAGAGTATGTGTGTCAAGTGCATTGAGATCATAGAAGAGAGCTCAAAGCGTTAGAAGTGTCTAATTCTTAGTGGAGAGTGCTAGTGATGGGTAGGCTGGACTTGTCCGGGCCAGAGGCCGGACTAGTCCGGAAGTCCTACGGCTTAGTCTGTTTTGGGGCGAACTAAGAGTCCCTGACTGAGTTCGGACTTGTCCGTTTGGGGACGGACTAGTCCGTTTCTCTCTTGGTGAGAGTGTTTTGGGACTAAGTCCTGGTAGACCGGACTTGACCGCCTCAGTGGCCAGACTAGTCCGGGCTAGCCAGACTAGTCCGTTTTCACCCGGACAACCAGTCCCTGTGTGAGTTCGGGCTAGTCCGTTCTGAGGCGTACTAGTCCGTATGGTTGTGAGATGAGAGCTCCCACGACTAAGTCTTTGTGGACCGGACTTGTCCTCCTTAGTGGCCAGACTAGTCCGGGTCCTCCAGACGTGTCCGTTCTCACCCGAACAAATAGTTCCTATGTGAGATCGGACTAGTTCGGTGCGAGGCGGACTAGTCCGGAATTTCAGTAGGTGGCAACGGTTGGCTGTTGGGACTTCAATAAAAGGAGATGCCCCGACTTCATTTAAAGAAAACTGGAACCCTAGCGCCGCCACAGCCATCCTAGAGCCCCTCCAAGCCTTCTCCATTGCCTACTCACCATCTAGAATCAATTCTTGAGTGGATTTGGGTATGTGAGGAGAGGAGAAGGAAGAACTTCTCGTTTAGGCACTTGGAGTGATCTCGTGCACTTGGTGTGAGTATTTGTGGCCTGTGGCTTGTGAGATCCGTGAAGTCTTGTGAACGTGTTCAGGTGAGAGCCTCGTATTGTGAGCAGCCCCAAAATCTTGTAAGTTCACCCTTGAGATAGTGAAGAACCGAGTTGGCCTTAGTGGCGACTTTGTGAAAAAAGGGTTGTTAAACCCGGTCCTTTGTAGACTCCTCAATGGGGACGTAGATTCCTGAGTGGAATCGAACCTCGGGCAAAAATCCTTTTGTCACTTTTGCATTTACAATTCATTGATCATTAGAATTGATTAGGGTTAGTTTTGATCATTTCGCTATTATAGTATTCATTGTTACAATCTTGAGATCCAGTTCTATATACTATCAAATTTGTCATATTAAATTGCTAGATAGTTTATCTGCACTTTGTTGAACTAAAATCTGAAGAAAAACCCAAAAAAATCAAGTTTAGGCTTTTCCAGCAGTCTGACCGGACTAGTCCGTCCCTGAGCCAGACTAGTCCGGCCTTTTAGGGCTTTTTAAGCAGGCTGACCGGACTAGTCTGCCCCTGAGCCAGACTAGTTTGGCCCTTATGTTCTAATCTCGTTTAATTAAGTCATTTCAGGTATTTTAGCCTATTCACCCCCTCTAGACCAAGGAATGAAGAAGGCGTCACCCCGGAGCAAGCCATCCTACTTCATCACAATGCTCAAGCAGTTGGGGTCATAATCTCATCCTTGACTCGAGAAGAGTTTAACCGAGTCGATGGATTTGAGATGGCCAAAGACATATGGGACACACTCAAGACGGCGCATGAAGGCAACCGAGTCATTAGGGAGGCCAAGATCAAGATGATCAAAGGAGAGCTTGGGAGGTTCACCATCATGGATGGTGAATCCTCTCAAGACATGTACAATCATCTCAAAGTCCTCGTCAACAAGATTTGATCTTATGGATGCACCCGGTGGACGGATCATGAGGTGGTGAAGAGGATGATTTGGGCATTCATGCCTCGAAACATTGCTCTTTGCTCCTTGATCCGTGAGAGTCTGGGACATGCTCAAATGACCCCGGAGGAAGTGCTTGGAAGAATCATCAATAATGAGATGATGGAGAAGGAAGCCATGTTCTACAGCGACCTCCAAAGGCTCGCCTCCTCCAAGAAGAAAGATGTTGCTTTCAAAGAAACATCCTCATCACAAGACTTCGAAGCAAGTGATGATGAGAGTCTCGACACCGATGAAGAAGAGGCGCTCTTCATCAACAAATTCAAGAGGATGATGAGAAGGAGGAAGGGGAGCAACCACTATGAGAACAAGAACAAGGAAAGTTCCAAGCCCAAGACGAAAAGAGCAAGCTACAACTATGGTGAATATGGACACTTCATTGTGGATAGTCCATATGAAGAGAGCAAAAAGAAGAGAGATGGAAAGTCCCAAGAGAAGAAGTTCTTCAAGAAGAAGAAGCCATCGGGACATGCTCACCTTGGAAAGGAATGGGACTCAAATGAAGACTCATCCTCCGAGGATGAAGAGAAAGTGGCAACACTTGCCATTGGAAGGAGCAAGCTCTTCCCCAACCTTGAAGACTTCAAGTCTACATGTCTCATGGCTAAGGAGGGAAGAAGAAAGGTTAAATCTAAACCATCCTCCTCTACTTCAGCTTTGATAGTAGTAGTGAATATGAATCCATGCTTAAAGATCTAAGTAGGACCACCTTGAAAAAGATGAGCTTGTTGTCGGAATAAATCTTTGAGAAGGAGGAACTCATCAACCGTCAAGAAGACATGCTCATCCTTGAAAAGGAGAGATGTCATGAGCTTGAAGAGCTCCTTGAGGTTGAAAGGGAAAGAAGCAAGGCACTTGAGTGTGAACTCGCTTTGAGCAAGGAAACTTGCTCAAATCTTGAGGACACAACTATTGTGCTCAAGGATGAAATTATTAACTTGACAAAAGTGAACAAGATCCTTGAAACACAAGTTGAGTCTCTCAAGATCAATGCACCTTCTTCCTCTATGATTTCACCCTCCCCAAAGACGTCTTCCGAAGCAACTCAAACTTGCAAGTGCTCAAACTTAATCCTAAAACTTAAGGATGAACTCAAGTTGGCACAAAACAAGCATTCACCGAAAGGTGGGAACTTTGACAAAGAAAAGTTGGCATATGCACGAAGTGCATATACCAATGTAAGACCTCCACATGTCAAAGATGGTCTTGGCTATTCTCGAGAGTGGAAGCAACATGCTAAAACTCCCAAGAATGGGAAAGACTTGATTGTGTTTGTCAAGGAGGGTTCATCCAACAAAGAAAATGGAATGAACATTGCAAACTCATCTAACATGCCTAAAAATGAACCTCATACTTTGTTCCATGACTTTGATGCTTCATATGCTTATTGAGGAACAAATTTGGAAAGATCTATGCTAGGTATGTTGGGCCACTCCGTAAGAGTCCAAAACCTTGCGTGTGGGTTCCCAAGTGCCTCTTGACTAACATGAAAGGACCCAACTCCGTTTGGGTTCCAAAAGTTAAGGCATAACTCTATTTTGTAGGCATACTCCTCCAGTCAATAAAAATCGGTGCTCGACAGTGGATGCACAAACCATATGACCGGAGAGAGAAGGATGTTTGTGGAGTATGAGGAAAATGAAGATCCAAGTGAAGGAATATACTTTGGGGACAATAGCCAAGGGAAAATCCTTGGCACCGGCCATGTAGTGCTTTTCAAGCCGGAAAGCAACTTGGAGCTCAACTGTAAGACCACAAAACATGCTAAAGACGGGAATTGCTAAAGAGGGGAATTTAAAAAATTTTGGACGTATTGCAGGTGGTGCAGAAATTCAAATTCAAACTGGAATTTAGATTTGAATCAAACCAGAAAAAGGAAAAGGAAAAAGAAAAAGAAAAAGGAAAAAAACCGGCCAGTGGGCCGAAACCCGCCAGCCGGCCCAGATCCCGCGCGCGCCCCCCTCTCTCTCTCCCTCTCTCTGACGCGCGGGACCCGCCCGTCATCTTCTTCCCCCGCGCGCCCGAACCGACCCCAGCCCTCTCTCGCGCCCGATCACAACCGATCCTCCGGAACCCTCGCTTCCAGCCCCGATTCTCGGTCCCGGGCACCCCAGCGCGATCTCAACGGACCCGCCACCCCCCTTAGCCCATTTAAACGTCGAGATCCCCCTTGTTTCCTCCCCGATCGAGACCCTCTCTGCTGTTTTCTCCCAACCTTCGCCCGATTTCTCTGATCTAACGGGCTTGCCACGTTCCACCGCCGCCGGGGAGTCCCGCGGGTGAAGGAAACGACGTGTCTTGCGCTCCAACAGTCGCTCCGACGAGCACCGAGTGCCATTGCCGGACTTCGACGCCGCTGACCGACTTCCAGGGCCTCCGAGTGCAGGAAAATCCCTAGGTGAGCATCCCCTATCCCTCCGCAGCCGATCCGTGCAAAAAGATGCGAGTTCTAGTGTGTAGCGGCAAAAACCGAGGCTGCGCCGGCGAGATCGCCGCCCCCGCCGCCGCGCGCGTGGGCTGGCTCCGGCCAGGGCGACGTGGCCCCCGGAGGCCCGTCCATTTTAAATCGTGCGGTTCCTATTAGATCTACCCGTACCGCTTCGGCAATCTAATATGAGCCATCTATTTTAAATCCAACGGCCCATGTTAGCCCCGCATTGTAAAGGCCGGGATTCTTACGCGCTACCCCCTGGGGATCTCGGAAAACACAAGCTAGCCCCAGAAACTTCTGATCTAGCCCCTTGACATTCAGAAATTCATGTAAATTCATTTAAAAATCAGTTTTAGCCACTGGACTTAATAAAAATTAGGAAAACCCCTCTGTTATGTGTAATTAGGCCACTGAAAATTTAGGAAATAGTAAATTAAACCCTGCAGTAGGGTGGATTTGCCTTTTTGACCCTATAGGATATTAAATTCAGAAATTTGAACATGTGACTAGGATTTAAATTTAAATGGTGATGCAAACACATGTGCAAATATAAATTTAAACTCTCCTAGCACTTGGAAAACCTTTAGAATGAGTTAAAAATAGATTTTAAGCTGAAATGTAATCTCCCTAAGTGTTGCTCATTTTTATTATCTTTAAAGGCACATTTTAGGCTAGGAAATAATTCTAAAAACTGGTAAAATAAATTTAAATTGTTTCACATCAGAGAGGAAGTTCAAAAATATTTTATTGAATATTTTAGATCGGAACCTATTCTATTTAAATGATATGTCTTACTATTTTAATATTGAAATTTACTTTTAGGCATAGAAAATAAATCTGAAAATATAGGAAAATAAGTATGCAAAAATTTGAAAATATTAAATGATGTCTTTATTTTCAAAAACTTGAAATTAAGATTTTGCAGAAGATCTGAAAACCTATTTGAAGTAGGAAACTTTCTTTCATGCAAATTTGGTGGCTAAGGAGTGTATTAATTAAATATAGAGAATTTGTTCAAATGGGAAATTGATATATAGTGTGCAACTAGAAATCTGAATACAAAAGTTAGAAATAATATATATAGGTTTAAAAGTGTATGTAGGCCTAAAATCAACACAGCTAGGGTAACCACAACACCTAAACATGTGAATGACTTTAGTATGTATGTATGTGTGGTTTGCATGAGTGAAAGTGTGAACTATGGCTTATGGATTGTTGTTTTCTTTTGCTATGTGTATTGGCATGAGTAGAACCTGCCCCAGAGCAAGTTCTCCCCTTCCAAGACCAAGACTTTCCATTCCCAGAGCAGCAGGAAGAAGGCAAGTGTCCTTGACAACTTTGATCCAATACTAGGATGTGTAGTTAAAATTTAATGGCATGGTCAAATTGGAATATGATACCCATGCTAGGAAGTTTCCCTAGAATTGCATTATCTTGTTTCCTTGTAGCTTGGGTTGGGATTTATTTGATTATATCATTTATTTACATACTCATGCTTAGCCTTGCTTAGAATGGGACAAGTGGTATATGATATCATCAACTTATTTACCTTACTCTTGAATGAGATATTATGAGTTATGTAGAGGTAGGGATCGAGGCAAGTTGGATGATTTGGTTGCTGATGTGTGCACGAGACTCGGGTTTGTGTTTAGTACTTGCCTGGATCCTAAGGACCGGTTCATGGAGCATGTAAACTGTCTTTACCGTGCCAACCACATGCTGAGATGGGGTATCTTGGCCAATTAATTAGGTGTATCCCCGGTGTAGTATGGGTGTTTTGGATGGTGCGGGGAATAGGTGTCAGCTGGACTACCATATGAACCGCAAGGCTCAAGAGGGGGCCACTGCAGCGGGGTTGGAGCCTCTTGTATGCTGTTAGGGGTGAAACCTCAGTGGGCCCATGCTCGTCGGAAATCCCTTTGTAAAGGCCTCGTAGTGATCTCCTGGCTACACATCTAGGAAGTGTGAACGTGGTTCGCGGCCACTGGCATAATGGAGGTTCTTTTAGTCCACCCGGCAACGGGGGATGATCGATTGGGAAGTTGAGGATGTTAAGAGCGGCTTGGACTTATTCATGATTAGAGGATGATGGATTGGGAAGTTGAGGATGTTAAGCGGGAAGCTTAACATTGGAGATGAGACTATGTTTACTTGATATTGATGATGGGTTGAGGGATTGAGACCATTTTACCTGTGTAGTAATGTAGGTGCTTAACAAGCTAAGGTGATAGGTATTAATTGTGTAGTGCTTTAACCATGAGTTCAACCTCTCCTTGCTCTAGCCATGCATGACATAACTTTCCCACACTTGCTGAGTACCAACGGTACTCAACCTTGCTTTTCTGTTGGTTTAAATTGCTGCTAAGGTCAAGGGGATGATGTGGTGTTCAATGACCAAGACTTCGAACCGGAAGAAGGATTCTAGGTTCACGGAGTCCCCCAGGCAACGCCTGTGACGGAGCCCACAAGATTTATATTCCGCTGCTGTTTTATTTACATGTTATGATCATATTATCGTCCATCGAGACGTTATGCTATGTAAGACTTATTTTTATATTCAAACACATGGCTTGTAATAAATGATGCTTCACTATTTGTCATCACATGTATGAGAGAACGATCCTGGCATACATGTGATATTCACTCGGTTGTTCTTCGGAGAAACCGGGTGTGACAGAAGTGGTATCAGAGCCAAGGTTGCCCGTAGGAACGTGGACATAGGTAACTTTATTTGTTCATCTTGCCCCAACTTTTATTCAAAATACAATTTTTATTTAATTCTTATCTAACTTAATTTTAAATGCTTTATGTTTTAGATGGTTCGCATAATCCGCACCGCCTGCAAGTCCACCGGAGGGAGAGTTCCTGTAGTTGCCCTTGCCTTGAGAGAGGAGAACCGTCCGGTGATGTACCACTCCTACGGGTTGGAAGTAGGAGGCTTGTTGCGCCGTCTTCCGCGTATTCTCCACGCCGCTGGCAATGTTGGCAAGCTGATCATACACTACAGCTCCACCAGGACCATCCGTGAGAAGCGGGAAGAATGGAGCTCAGAGATGAGGATTATCCAAGAAAATCAGCTGCTCAAGATCCACCGCTCTCCAGCTTGTCGGGCGACTTAGGCCGATGCTGAGAAGGATGTCACCTGGGAGGCCATCACCTGCCAGAGTTACATCAACCGTCGCCACTTGGACAGGACTGATTACATGTATGTCCTCCAGCGTGAGAGTGGCACCGTGGAGTACAAGTACCCGCCAGTGCAGCAGGCGACTTCCCACGAGCACATGGACCTGTGCTTGGAGGATGCTGCTATGCTCAGCACTCGACTGCAAGAGTGCCAGCAGGAGCTTCAGGGTGTTCGTGACACCCTGAAGGAGACTGAGGCGTTGCTTCGCGCCAGCTTGAGGGCGAGAGAAAGAGGAGATGGGAATGAACTGTGTGTCACCGTGAATGACACGTAGACTCCTGAATCCCCAGACCGCCGGGCGAGCAAGCGTCGCCGCACTTCTCCACTAGCAGCTTCCCCACCTAAAGCGGAATCAGAGGGTTGCCGCAATAATGAGGAAGACCTCAACGAGCCAGCTCAGTGATACGAGTTGTTTAGATTCATTTCCCTTATTTCAGCAGGTTATCGAGTAATCGAGTCAATACCTTATTTATTTGTGTGTTAATGTTTGGTGTGTGACGTGAGTTGTGGAAGCCATGGGCATTTGTCCACGACCTCGTATTTAGGTTGCATTGCTTTGATGTGTGAACCCTTATGAATCAATAATGCATTTTATTTTCGCGTGAGACGTGACGCCCAAAGATCTATGTGAAATCTTCAGAAAATATTTAAATATTAAGGCCTCAAAAGTTTAAGTTTAAACAAGCAATTTGGGAAGTTAATACGTAATGCTTTAAATAAACATTTAGTTGATCATGATAGATGGCTGGAAGAGGAAAGGGTCGTGGTGCCAACCCCAACAACAACAACGATGAGGCCGGCAACCCTCATCTTTCTGGAGGACAAGACAGGTGTGGTCGTCGTGAAGTAGCTGATCCTATCTATCAAATGATCGAAAATCAGAATCAGCTCATCCAGAGTCTAACTCAAGTGGTGGCCAACTTGCACCAAGCTCCACCCCCACAAGCTGCACCACGCCAACCAAGGTTGAGTGAGTTTCTGGGAACTCAACCCCCAAAGTTTGCAAGTGCTGCTGAACCTCTGGAGGCAGATGATTGACTAAAGACCATTGAGAGCAAGATGAGGATCATACAATGCCAAGGGTATGAGAGGGTGCTGTTTGCCTCTCACCAGCTGCATGGACCTGCTGCTGATTGGTGGACCGCTTACGTGGCAGCCCATCACGACCCTGAGAACATCACTTGGGAAGAGTTCAAGCGCAGTTTCCGCAATCACTACATACCCAGGGGTGAACTCAAGAACAAGAGAAAGGAGTTCTTGGGACTGCAGCAAGGCAACATGACTGTGAGAGAGTACCTCACCGAGTTCATCCAACTATCCCGTTATGCACCAGGGGACATCGAAACCGATGAGCAGAAACAGTACTGTTTTGTGGAAGGACTCACCATGGAGATGCAATGTGCAATGTCCTCCAACGAGTATGAAAGCTTCCAAAAGATGGTAGACAGAGCATTTGTCGTGGAGAGGAAGCTGAAGGCCTTGGAGAATGAAAACAAGAGGAAGGCGGGATGGTCACACCAAGCCTCAGGTAGCAACACACGTCCACGTCTGATGCAGCAACCCGCAGGGCAGACGAGCCGTGTTGTGGTACCCTACTCAGCACCGAGAGGGTACAACCCAAATTTCAGGCCTCCGTCAGCACCAGCACAGCCGCAGCGTCAGTTTGTACAGCAGCCTCGCCCCACATATCAACCTCGACCAGCAGGACAAGGGCCACCGAACCAATCCCAAGATAACAAAGGCTAGGCACCCAAAGTTGGGGTGCAATGCTTCAACTGTGGTGAAGTGGGGCACTACGCCCATAAGTGCCCAAAGAAGAAGCCCATGCAGCCACAGAAGCAGAATGTGATGCGAGGACAGGTGAACCACGTGACCATGGAGGAAGTGCAAGAGGCACCCGACGTGGTAATTGGTATGTTTCCTTCCAATTTACACAATGCAACCCTATTGTTCGATTCTGGTGCTACCCATTCGTTCATTGCTCAAAGGTTTGTTTAGAAGAATGATCTAGCAACAACACAAATGAACCATATGTTAGCACTGAACTCTCCAGGGGGAGAAATAAGGACAAGACAAGTGTGTTCCAAGGTGAATCTAGACATTAATGGGGTAGTATTTACTGCAAACCTCATAGTGATAGACTCACAAGGGATAGATATTATTTTGGGTATGGATTGGTTGACCAAACATAAAGTAATCATCCATTGTTCGACAAGAACGGTGGAACTAACTCACCCTAGCGGCACAAAAGTGAAGTTCATAGCCGTACTAGAACCTAGGAGGGACCATAAACTCAATCAAGTTGAGGTGAAAGTGGAAGAGATCAGGATTATCAGGGAATATCCAAACGTTTTTCCGGAGGAGTTGCCAGGTATGACCCCCGATCGTGAAGTAGAATTCGCGATTGAACTAGTGCCTGGAACCGCCCAAATATACAAGAGGCCTTATCGGATGGACTCCAAACAGCTGGAAGAGCTCAAGGAGCATATAAGAGAATTGACAGAGAAGGGGTATATTCGTCCTAGTTCCTCACCATGGGGAGCTCCAATGATATTTGTGCCCAAGAAGGACGGAACCCAAAGGTTATGCGTAGACTACCGTGCGTTGAACGAAGTAACCATCAAGAACAAGTACCCATTACCCCGCATTGAAGACTTATTTGATCAGTTGAGGGGAGCTTGTGTGTTCTCAAAAATTGATCTCAGGTCGGGATACCACCAATTGAAGATAAGGCAAACCGACATTCCAAAGACAGCTTCCATATCTCGGTACGGGCTGTATGAATACACCGTCATGCCGTTCGGGCTAACTAATGCCCCGGCATATTTCATGTATCTCATGAACAAGGTATTCATGGAATATCCGGACAAATTTGTGGTGGTTTTCATTGATGACATTCTCGTCTTCTCCAGAGATGAAGAAGAACATGAGGGACATTTAGGATTGGTGTTGCAAAAGCTGAGAGAACACCAACTATATGCCAAGTTGAGCAAGTGTGAGTTTTGGCTTAAGAGAGTTCCCTTCTTAGGACATATAATCTCGGAGGGAGGAATCTCCGTAGATCCCGCCAAGATCGAGGATGTGCAGAAGTGGAAGACCCCTGAGAATGTCGGGGAAGTTCGAAGCTTCTTAGGATTGGTTGGGTATTATCGACGGTTCATTAAGGGTTTCTCCAAGATCCCGAGACCCCTCACCAAATTGTTAGAGAAGGGAATCACATTCACATGGACACCGGAGTGTGAGAAAAGTTTTCAGGAATTGAAGAAAAGATTGACAACAGCCCCAGTGCTAGTTATGCCGGATATGCAGAAAAATTTTTATGTGTACTGCGATGCATCTGGACACGGGTTGGGATGTGTTCTCATGCAAGAGGGGCATGTCGTGGCCTACACGTCCCGGCAGCTCCGAAAACATGAGAAGAACTATCCTACACATGACCTAGAGCTAGCCGCCGTGGTACACGCATTAAAGATTTGGCGGCATTACTTGATGGGAAAGAGGACAGAGATATATACGGATCATAAGAGCTTAAAGTACATTTTCACACAGCCAGATCTCAACCTCAGACAAAGGAGATGGTTAGAGCTAATCAACGACTTTGATGTGGGCATCAACTATCATCCTGGGAAAGCGAACGTCGTGGCGGATGCTTTAAGCCGGAAAGTGCAGGTCAACATGTTGAGTTCAAAGGACATGCCTACAGAATTGAAGGAAGAGATTGCAAAACTCAATCTATGTCTAGTGAATAGTGGTGAGGCCATCGCCATGGAAGTGGACTCCACATTAGAGCAAGACATACGCAACGGTCAGAAGAATGATGAGAAGATACAAGAGATTAGGGAACTCATCAAAGAAAATAAAGCCCCTGGGTTTAGAGAGGATGAACAAGGTACGGTGTGGCATGGGAAAAGAATTTGTGTGCCTGAGGTGAAGGAGATCCGTGAATTGATTTTGAAGGAGGCTCATGATTCCGACTATTCCATTCATCCTGGGAGTACGAAGATGTATCATGACCTCAAGAGCCGATATTGGTGGTATGGCATGAAGCGGGATGTCGCGGAACATGTTGCCCTATGTGACACATGTCAGTTGGTGAAAGCAAAACATCAACGACCCGCGGGACTGTTGCAACCACTCAAAGTGCCTGAATGGAAATGGGAAGAAATAGGTATGGACTTCATAGTGGGACTACCTAGGACCCAATCGGGATATGATTCGATATGGATCATCATCGACAGGCTAACCAAGGTAGCTCATTTCATCCCCGTGAAAGAAAGCTACAGCGGATCCAAATTGGCGGAATTGTACATGTAAGGGCCTCAGTTTTTGACACATATTTGAAGTGTTCATCACCACACCACACACCTCATTTGAGGAAAGTTGATGAACACAAATGAAGAGCAAGTAACCACCATCAACATGCTCATTAGAGAACAAACTCACATATTGCAAAAGTGGTATTTCCCACATGTGATATAGGTGGGCTGGACATATGAAAACTCCTACACATTGCTAAGGATGTCCATGCCAAATTTCACCCAAATTCAAAACCTTTTTGAGGTTATTTTGGGTATAGCTAGAAAGAGGGCAGTTTGAAACTATATTCAAATTCAAACTGTTTTTATCCCATGAATTCAAAAGTGAGAGGCATATTCTTATTCAGCACATTTTTGTGAGCTCACACACCAATTTTCACTTCATTTGGAGTTAATCTTGACATGAGCTAAGTGGGGCAAATTCAAACTTTATTTGAATTTCAAACTGAACTTGTGCTGAAATTCATTCAAACCAAACCCAATTTGAATTCTAATCAATTCAAATGCCTCATGGGTGAATAATTTGAATAACCAGGGCTATTATGGGGCTCACTGTTTACAACAGTGATTAGGAGTAAATTTCAGAGGTTAAAACCCCAGGTGGGACCCACATCTCATAGAGAGAAGGAGGCAAAACTTGCACACAAAGTCACAGCCTCGGTGGGAAATTCCACCGAGCAGCTGTCGGCTGTGCCACCGAGCAGCTACCGGCGCCACCACCTGCTTCCCCTCTCCGCGTGCTGGCGCCCAGGGCGGCATGCTCGCGCCCCCACGCGACCGGCACCGCTTCCACTGAGCAGGAGTCGGCCGGCTTTAACTTCTCGCGGGCAAACCCGAGCAGCGGCATTGTTTCTCGCTGCAGCTCTCTGCTCAATCGGGAAAACCAGCAAAACCATCTCCTCCTTCGTCCCTGAGCTGCTAGACAGCCACCTGAGGTCGCACTTCACCTCCCCAACGCCAGAAACCCCGAGCTCCGACCTCCTTTGCCCGAAAACAATCACCACCGCGGCGACCTAGCCTCAGCCGAGAGTCAGGTGCCCGTGGACAGCGTTCCACAGGAGTTTTTATGGTCCAGCAAGAGAGGCAACAGGAGCGCGCGACCACCGTGCTTCTCTCCTCCAAGTTTGGAAGCAAACCGTGAAGAATCCACAGAGAATTTCCAGTTTTTGCTCCGGCGACCGTAAACCGAGCTTCCGGTACGGTTTCTTTAAATTCTCGCTCTATGATCTTTCGGAGGTTATCAAATCTTGCACATAGACGCTGGACTAGCCGGCGATCAAGTTCTTTTCTGCATCCGTGGCGTGAAACTGGATAGGAGTGACGAATTTCGAGCTCGATCGAGGGCGGTCATGGCGGGCACGATCGGTCACACGGTGCCGACCGACTTTCCGCCATCCCTGAACCCTTTTGACACCTTGTCGAGCTTCCTAGAGGTACACTGATGCTGTAGGACCGTTTGTTCGAGGTGTTGGCGGGTTAGAACCCACGGTCGACGGCGCCGAACCTCAACCGAGGCCGCGGCACGTTGCCGAGCTATTTCCGGTCACCCCAAGCCCGACCTGACACCACCGACGTGTTCCTCGACGTTGACAACCCCCTGGCGGCGAGTTTCAGACCATGGGAGGTACGGCAGCAGCGAGCCGGCGAGCCCCTAGTCTGCTCCGGCGAGGTCGGCGGCGCGGGCGCGAGAGAACGGCGGGAGGAAGACGAAGCCGGCTGGCCCACGTGTCAGCGGCTGAAGAATTTAAATCGGGATTGGGTGTGGCCGGGGATCGGCTGTGCTGGCGCGAAAATACCCTGTGAGCTCCGGTGTGCCGGACACCTCCGCGCTCGACACGTGTCCCCGCGGGCCCCCGCGAGTTTAAACTTTCCCCCCGATTTTCAGATTTCCTTCAAACTTCAAATCCTCATAACTTTGGCTAGAAAGCTCCAAATTGAGTGAACCAAATTTTTCTGGATTCAGCTCTCTGAGTAATTTCCAGCAAATCAAGTTTCACTTCATGAAATTCATTATTTCTCCAGAATTAATTCCTCAAAGTTTAAACTGGTTGGAATTTTAACTGGAGAATCCTTTGGAGGAAAATCCTGAAATTTTTCTGCGATGTTCACCAAAATATCCCTGGACTACCATAAAAATTTCAGATCCATTTGAGCTAATTTGGTCCACCTAATGGTGTGATTAGTGGAACTGTTCCAAAGAAAATAGAAAATGTTCAGAAACATTTTCAGAATTTTCTCTGAAATTGTTTAGCTCATATCTTTAGTTAGGAACCTTCAAATTAAGTGAGACAAACTCCATTAGAACCCTCTGAAAATCTAGTTTTCAGAAAGTCATAGTTTGTTTCAAGAAAATCCTTAGAACACCCTAAAAGCATTCAATTAAGGTCAAGGACATAATTAATTGTGGAGGGCTCAAATGAGCTTTGCTGCAACTAAAACTTGACCAAATCTCTATTTAGGTTGTAACAAAGCCCCAGTAAAAGTTTCACAGTCATTGGGTCTGTCTAGCAAGGGTTATAGACCTCACAACTTCAAACTTAATACAAATGCATTTAAATTGACACATGTATTTCTTCTATCATGTAGTCGCTAAGGTCAAGAAGGAACCCGAAGTCCTAGACTTCGTTACTCCGGAAGAGCAGCTAGCCTATGACCAAGAGCAGCAAGGCAAGCTCCAGTTTGCATTAACCTTTTACAAATTTTTATTGTTTTGAGCACATACCTGAATACTATTGTTCCTTGCATTAGAGTCTTGTTTGGAAACCCAAATGCATAGCCAAGAAAACCATGGGTTGGGTTTAGGATTTGCAAACCCCGTTAGCTACTGCAATGCTAAGATAGTGTAGGATTCGGTACAAGTCGAGTAGTTGGAACTACTCGCGAGCATAGGCTAGGGGCACTCGACTCGGGTAGAGATAGCACATGAAACACATGGCAAGAAAATGAGACCAAGCGGAGGGTAAGGGCAACAGGACTTTGGGGCCTGTTTGCTGTAGCTCCGCTTGTGTCGATTGAGGACCGAGCCGTGTTCGGGCCTGTTGAACAAGCTAGAACAGTACCGAAGACCTACCGGTTATATGGGAACCAGGAAACTGATGTAACTCGGGTAGCTGGGTGTTGATGCATAGCTGGTCGTTCAGAGGGTAGGTTGAGAGCTCGAGGTGTAAATCGGCTGGCGGCACTGAGATGCGCGTGCAGAGACCTCTTGCTCGGGACGATTGGACCGGTTCAACATTTGGCTAACGGGTGAAAAGTAGTCGCGTACGGCGTCCGTGATGGTTGTTGTAGGCAACATCGAGTACGGCCGTACGTGACGGGTTGTTCGGGTAACCCTGCAGGTGTAAATCGATTATAATCGCCGTCCCTCGCGGTCAGTGAGTACCACTTGTTCACTGTACCGTGACATAGAAAGAACAGGCTAGTTACATGTTAAAATGTTGCTGATTGAAAGATGGACTTGATTGCTAAAGAATTGCTGTAGTTTAGATCTAACTAAAGTTCTTTTCAACTTTCGGCAAAGTACGTGAGAGAAATGCGTTTCTTGTTTGATTGCGGCTCTCTCATGTGCCTTAGCGTAAGGTTCTCCACAACCTGCTGCTAAAACTTGAAAGTAAGGTTCTACTAATTAGGTGAGTCCTTGCAAATGATTTTTACCTCATGTAACCCACCACCCCTCATTTAGAACTTCCATGTTTAGGTGAGACGGGTCAGACATGCTGAGCCTTCGTGCTCACTGCTTGTGATTGAAGCTTTTGCAGGGTTCTATGAGGAAGGGACTCCCGAAGAGGAGACGGAACCCCAGGAGGGGAACCCCGTCGAGTGGGAGTCGTGCACGCCGCAGAGTTAGTGTGCGTGTGTGCTAGCAAGGACACGTTCAAGGGCTGAATGTGGACTTGATGCGTAGTCTACGCCCGTGAGTGTAGACTGGAACTATTTTGATGTAAACATGTTCATAAACTTGTTTATGTAATAAAATTTCGCTTCCGCTTTGTACCTTTAACGTGTGTTATCCGGTGCTGTGCAAAGAAGCACCCCTCAGCGTGATCCTGGCTTGACAAGACCGTGGGGTCGTGTCAGCGTTGGTATCAGAGCTCGCTTGAGGTTTAACGCACTACAAAGGTCATCTTTTTCAAAAATCGAGTGAGGAACGAATTAGTAGCCCGTATAAGGATGTTATTAGCATATAGAAAGTGGCATACTAACCTATTTGTCTATGTCGGAAAATCGTGCATCTCGGGACGTTTATGTCTTGGGGGGTGCACGTAAGCGCTGCCCACCAGTGCGCACAAGCTGAAGGGTGTAGCCCCACGGGTGGCAGGTAACCCGACCCGCTTTGATATCCTCTACGACTCTTCATGTCGTTTGGGGTATTCGAGCAACGTCTGTCCCTGGCGTGCATGGTGCAACTTGGGAGACCCCGTGACGTGGTCTGAAACGTGAACACGTAACTCAAGGCGTGTTTGGCTTGAGAACATCCGGGCGAGTGATGACGGCCGGGTGTACGAACTGTATGGATTCCGTGCTCGGTGTGCAGCCGAGTCTGATGATTGTTTGAGTCTCTGCAGGTAGTCTGACCACGAAATGGTAGACGTGTAGCATCCGTGTGCGAGTAACGTTTAGTGCCACTGAAATAACGAAGCCGGTTAAGTCCGGTATAGGTTTTTCCTTTGTGAGAACGTAGTACCAACATAATCTGGTGACGCATCAACGTCACACCCCATTAAATGAACAAATTCATTTAAAACTTGAAGGTTTTGATCCAAAGTAATAAAACTTGATGTAACTCCTTCCCTTGAACAAGATATTCAAAGTTAACAAGTTTTCAACTTATAGGTTGTTAAGGAAAGAGCACTCTGTTTTCAGCTGAATCAAGGCTGAAGTTAATCAGAGGTTAGAGGTTGAGTTCTTTCGAGGTTAGGGACATATGATACATTTCTATAAATCTTTGGAAGAGCTTTACAACTCTTCTGTTGAGGTCCAGAGGTGTCTCATCCCTTAACCACTCGAAAAATGCAGTAGAGTTGAAACTGTCCAGAAAACAGGACAGAGTAAAGACTCTCTGTAAACTCTCTGTAAATTAAGCATAACTTCCTGCTTAAAAATCCAAAAATAGAAAATGAGGTAGTTCCGTAAAGCGTATGAGATGGGTTACAACTTTGTAACAGAAAGTTTTGTCAGATTAGAAACAGAATTAACTGGAATTCTTGGATCAAATCAGTACCTAAAGCAGGGAGGTGCTGTCCAATTTTCTCCAGAAATTCTGCTAACTTTGATGTCCCATAACTTTTGAACCAGGACAGATCATAGGACAAGCAAATACTTTCTGGAAAGATATTGAAGTTAGCTTTAACTTTGATGTTGAGCTCCAGAAATGGTTTTGCATTTAACATGGCCTAAATCAGGTTGAAATGGAAACTGGTCAGGGCTGTCATGGGAACAGCAGATCAGCAGTCAAATTTGTTTAAAATTTGAACTGTGTTTCCAAGTTTTATGGGTTCAATGACATGTCTTATGTTATAACTCAGTGGTTTACTGTTTAAATAAATATTTGACATTTCTCAAATATATTTTTACAGATGACAGCAGATAAGCAATTGGAGAACGGGTGGGTGGTGACCCACTGTTCTCACCGTAGCGGCTACCCGGAAGCATTGTGGAAAATGCTCCAATATTTCGGGCACAACCAGATGCCGCAGTACTTCGCCAAGGAAGAAGGTGAAGAGGGGAACAAGACGTGGACAATCCATGTCGATGTCCCTGCAGGACCTATGCCACCCGGTTGGGTGCCGTTCACCGTCACGGTGAGAGGAAGACGCAGGAGTTCCTGCACCTGCAGCAAGGGAGCCGGAACGCGCTGGAATACTCCAGGGCGTTCAACGATCTCGCGCTCTACGCGTCGTATCATGCAGATACGGACGAGAAGCGGCGGGACCACTTTTACCAGGGGCTTAACCCGCTCCTGAAGGACAAGTTGGCGATGTTCAATCGCGGCAGCCTCAACGACATCATTGATGCTGCGATTGTTCAGGAGGACTCCGACAAGGAGTTAGCGGCGGCGGAGCGAAAGAGAAGCGCGCCGCAAAGCAGTGGAGAAGGAAGCGGTCCTTCTCAGAAGTTTCGGATGATGAATCGCCCACCATCAGGTCCACGCTGGCAGCCACCACAGCGGTCGAAGCCGTTCCGCAGTCGGCCGTACTCTTCACCGGCATTCCGGCCGGCACTGCCAGTACCACCTCCACAACAACAGCAGCAGTGGGCGATACCGCGTGCGTATGCACCTCAGCAACGCATGCCGGGCTTTCGTCCCCCAAGCACTACACCAGCAGCGGCCACATGTTACAAGTGTGGTCGTCCAGGACACTTCGCGAGCAGTTGCCCGGAGAGGCAAGGCGGCGGAGTGGCACCACAGTTTCCGGGGAGGAATCAACCCCGGAACCCTACTAATGCGCGGCGGGCAAACCCTAGGCCCGGCACCGTCCACCAGCTTGCCATTGAGGACGTGCCGGAGGGCGAGCCATTTCTTGCGGGTATGTTCCAACTCCACCAGCATCCCGCTATAGTACTATTTGATTCAGGCGCCACGCATAGCTTCATTAGCCAAGCTTTCATTGATAAGTATAGCTTGCAAATACTACCCACCGATAGTCCTTATGTGATCTGTTCACCGGGTGGGAAAATTTCAGCAAGCATGATGGTCCCAAAAGCGCCATTGTGCTTAGAGGGTAGAGTTTACCCTACGTTCCTCATAATCTTAGAGGGACAAAAGGTCGATGTGATCTTAGTGATGTCGTGGTTAACCCACCACGGCGCTGTTTTAGACACCGTCCTCCGAGTTGTGCACTTGAACTCAGAAGTGCACGAGTCTCTCTCCTTATTTCTGGACAGTCCAGAAATAAAACTTCCAAGTGTCTATCAAGAAACAACCATCAGATTGGAAGATATTCCAGTGGTCAGAGAGTTCCCTGACGTATTCCCGGATGATTTACCGGGGATGCCACCCGATAGAGAGGTGGAGTTCAAGATTGAACTTGCACCGGGAACCATGCCAATATCCCGAAGGCCGTACAAGATGCCGCCCAAGGAGTTGGCTGAACTGAAGACTCAGCTCACGGACCTTCTGGAGAAAAGTTTTATTAGGCCGAGCTCCTCGCCATGGGGCTGTTCGGCATTATTTGTCAAGAAGAAGGATGAGACGTTACGGCTTTGCGTGGACTATCGTCCATTAAATGCCGTAACCATCAAGAACAAGTACCCGTTGCCACGGATCAACATATTGTTTGATCAGTTGGTCGAAGCAAAGATCTTTTCCAAGATGGATTTAAGATCCGGGTACCATCAGATTAAGATAAGGGCTGAGGACATTCTAAAGACAGCCTTCTCAACAAGGTACGGACTTTATGAGTACCTGGTCATGTCCTTCGGCCTCACCAATGCTCCAGCTCACTTCATGTACTTAATGAATTCGGTATTCATGCCGGAGCTGGACAAGTTTGTCATGGTCTTCATCGACGACATCCTGGTATATTCCAAGTCGAAGGAAAATCACAAGAAGCATTTGCGTATAGTCTTGCAACGGCTGCGGGATCACAAGCTATACGCGAAATTCAGCAAATGCGAGTTCTGGATACCGCAAGTGCCTTTCCTCGGGCATATCATCTCAGCGGAGGGTATTTCTGTAGACCCGAGCAAGATCACTCAAGTGCTGAATTGGAAATCCCCGAGAACTGTTCACGAGGTACGGAGTTTCCTCGGACTCACGGGATATTATTGGAGGTTCATTCCGAACTTCTCGAAGATTGCCAAGCCAATGACAGAGCTGCTGAAGAAGCCTACCAAATATGTTTGGAGTCCAGCGTGTGAAGCAGCATTCAAGGCTTTAGTGAAGCACCTGACATCAGCACCGGTTTTGGCGCAGCCAGACACAACGAAACAGTTCGATGTGTACTGCGATGCATACGGCATTGGGCTCGGATGTGTGCTGATGCAAGACCGAAGAGTGGTGGTCGCGTATGGATCACGGCAGCTTAGAAACCATGAGAAAAATTATCCAACTCACAACTTGGAGCTCGCTGCCGTGGTACTTGCACTAAAAAAGTGGAGGCACTACCTACTCGGTAACCTCGTACATCTATATACCGACCACAAAAGCCTCAAGTACATATTCACTCAGAAGGAGCTGAACATGAGGCAGCGAAGATGGTTAGAACTGATAATGGATTACGAAATAGAGATCCATTATCATCCGGGCAAGGCAAACATAGTGGCAGATGCGCTGAGCCGCAAGTCACACGTCAATAATCTGACCATCACACCGTTGGAAGAGAGCGAACCACCACTACATGTGATTCCACACGGAGCTCTCTACAACCTAGCTTTGATCCCCACCATCCGTGAAGAAATAGCGGCAGCCCAGAAGAATGACAAGGGCATGTCACATTTGTGGAGACATGTAGACAGTGGGAGCTGAAATGTTTCCGGAAGGACGGAGACGGCGTCCTATGGTTCACGGACCGGATCGTCGTACCCCGTAACCCAGAATTACGGAAGAAAATTTTTGATGAGGCTCACTTATCAAAGCTTTCTATTCACCCCGGCAGCAACAAAATGTATCAAGAACTCAGAAGCAAGTTTTGGTGGACACGGATGAAGCGAGAGACTGCAAAATACGTGTCCGAGTGTAATACATGTCGAAGGGTGAAGGCAGACCATATGCGGAAACCGGGACTGCTACAACCACTGGGCGTTCCTGCCTGGAATTGGGAGGACGTGAGCATGGACTTCATCGTCGGTTTAACCACCACCTTGCAGAAACATGATTCTGTGTGGGTGATCGTCGATCGGCTAACCAAAGTTGCCCATTTCATCCCGGTCAACACCAACTACAACGCCAAGAAGTACGCTGAACTGTACATCTCACGGATCCTATGCTTGTACGGCGTACCCCGTACTATCATATCGGATCGGGGCACTTTGTTTGTGTCCCATTTTTGGGAGCATCTGCACGCTGCCTTGGGGACGAAGTTGATCCGTAGTTCAGCATACCACCCGCAGACGGATGGGCAAACGGAGCGGGTAAATCAGATCTCAGAAGACATGCTACGAGCTTGCGCTATCAACCACGGCAAGAATTGGGATGATCACTTGCCGTTAGCCGAGTTCTCGTACAACAATGGGTACCAAGCCAGCATTAAGATGGCGGCCTATGAGGCGCTATACGGGCAGAAATGCCGCACACCACTGAATTGGTGTGAATCTGGCGAAAGGGTTATCTTCGGGATTGACCTCGTCAACAACACGGAAGAAAAGGTTCGACTGATTCAAGCGAACCTAAAAGCCGCTCAATCCCGTCAGAAACAGTATGCGGACCGGAGAAGGCGCCCATTACAATTCGAAGTTGGAGATCACGTATATCTACGGGTGTCTCCAATGAAGGGCGTAAACAGATTTGGGGTGAGAGGAAAGTTGGCATCCCGATTCATCGGTCCATTCCAGATTACCGAAAGATGTGGATCAGTGGCATACCGGCTGAAATTACCAGAAGCACTTTCCGGTGTGCACGACGTCTTTCACATTGCCCAGCTGAGGAAGTGTCTTAAGCTATCAACTACCATACAGCTGGAAGATATTGAAGAACTGCAACCGGATCTTACCTATCGGGAGGAACCGGTGCAGATTATTGACAAAAAGGCCCGAACCACACGCAACCGTACGTTGTGGTTCTACAAGTTTCTATGGAGTAATCACTCCATGGATGAAGCTACATGGGAGAGCAAAGGATTTCTTCGCGCTAACTACCCCGACTTTTTCACGTCACATATCTGGTAATTTTCCACCGTCCTCTCTCTCATTTTCACCTTATAATCTCGGGACGAGATTCTTTTAAGGGGGGAGGAATGTAAGGGCCTCAGTTTTTGACACATATTTGAAGTGTTCATCACCACACCACACACCTCATTTGAGGAAAGTTGATGAACACAGATGAAGAGCAAGTAACCACCATCAACATGCTCATTAGAGAACAAACTCACATATTGCAAAAGTGGTATTTCCCACATGTGATATAGGTGGGCTGGACATATGAAAACTCCTACACATTGCTAAGGATGTCCATGCCAAATTTCACCCAAATTCAAAACCTTTTTGAGGTTATTTTGGTTATAGCTAGAAAGAGGAGAGTTTGAAACTATATTCAAATTCAAACTGTTTTTATCCCATGAATTCAATAGTGAGAGGCATATTCTTATTCAGCACATTTTTGTGAGCTTACACACCAATTTTCACTTCATTTGGAGTTAATCTTGACATGAGCTAAGTGGGGCAAATTCAAACTTTATTTGAATTTCAAACTGAACTTGTGCTAAAATTCATTCAAACCAAAACCAACTTGAATTCTAATCAATTCAAATGGCTCATGGGTGAATAATTTGAATCACCAGGGGTATTATGGGGCTCACTGTTTACAACAGTGATTAGGAGTAAATTTCAGAGGTTAAAACCCCGGGTGGGACCCACTTGTCATAGAGAGAAGGAGGCAAAACATGCACACAAAGTCACAGCCTCGGTGGGAAATTCCACCGAGCAGCTGTCGGCTGTGCCACCGGGCAGCTACCGGCGCCACCAGCTGCTTCCCATCCCCACGCGACCGGCACCGCCTCCACAGAGCAGGAGTCGGCCGGCTTTATCTTCTCGCGGGCAAACCCGAGCAGCAACATTGTTTCTCGCCGCAGCTCTCTGCTCAATCGGGAAAACCAGCAAAACCATCTCCTCCTTCGTCCCTGAGCTGCTAGACAGCCACCTGAGGTCGCACTTCACCTCCCCAACGCCAGAAACCCCGAGCTCCGACCTCCTTTGCCCAAAAACGATCGCCACCGCGGCGACCTAGCCTCAGCCGAGAGTCAGGCGCCCGTGGACAGCGTTCCACAGGCGTTTTCACAGTCCAGCAAGAGAGGCAACAGGAGCGCGCGAGCACCGTGCTGCTCTCCTCCAAGTTTGGAAGCAAACCGTGAAGAATCCACAGAGAATTTCCAGTTTTTGCTCCGGCGACCGTAAACCGAGCTTCCGGTACGGTTTCTTTAAATTCTCGCTCTATGATCTTTCGGAGGTTATCAAATCTTGCACATAGACGAAGGACTAGCCGGCGATCAAGTTCTTTTCTGCATCCGTGACGTGGAACTGGCTAGGAGTGACGAATTTCGAGCTCGATCGAGGGCGGTCATGGCGGGCGCGATCGGTCACATGGTGCTGACCGACTTGCCGCCATCCCTGAACCCTTTCGACACCTTGTCGAGCTTCCTAGAGGTACACTGATGCTGTAGGACCGTTTGTTCGAGGTGTTGACGGGTTAGAACCCACGGTCGACGGCACCGAACCTCAACCGAGGCCGCGGCACGTCGCCGAGCTATTTCTGGTCACCCTCAGCCCGACCTGACACCACCGACGTGTTCCTCGATGTCGACAACCCCCTAACGGAGAGTTTCAGACCATGGGAGGTCCGGCAGCGGCGAGCCGGCGAGCCCCGAGTCTGCTCCGGCGAGGTCGGCGGCGCGGGCGCGAGAGAACGGCGGGAGAAAGACGAAGCCGGCTGGCCCACGTGTCAGCGGCTGAAGAATTTGAATCGGGATCGGGTGTGGCCGGGGATCGGCTGTGCTGGCGCGCAAATACCCTGTGAGCTCCGGTGTGCCGGACACCTCCGCGCTCGACACGTGTCCCCACGGGCCCCCGCGAGTTTAAACTTTTCCCCCGATTTTCAGATTTCCTTCAAACTTCAAATCCTCATAACTTTGGCTAGAAAGCTCCAAATCGAGTGAACCAAATTTTGCTGGATTCAGATCTCTAAGTACTTTCCAGAAAATCAAGTTTCACTTCATGAAATTCCTTATTTCTCCAGAATTAATTCCTCAAATTTAAACTGGTTGGAATTTTAACTGGAGAATCCTTTGGAGGAAAATCCTGTAATTTTGCTGGGATGTTCACCAAAATATCCCTGGACTACCATAAAAATTTCAGATCCATTTGATATCATTTGACCCACCTAATGGTGTAATTAGTGGAACTGTTCCAAAGAGAATAGAAAATGTTCAGAAACATTTTCAGAATTTTCTCTGAAATTGTTTAGCTCATATCTTTAGTTAGGAACCTTCAAATTAAGTGAGACCAACTCCATTAGAACCCTCTGAAAATCTAGTTTTCAGAAAGTCATAGTTTGTTTCATGAAAATCCTTAGAACACCCTAAAAGCCTTCAATTAAGGTCAAGGACATAATTAATTGTGGAGGGCTCAAATGAGCTTTGCTGCAACTAAAACTTGACCAAATCTCTATTTAGGTTGTAACCAAGCCCCAGTAAAAGTTTCACAGTCATTGGGTCTGTCTAGCAAGGGTTATAGACCTCACAACTTCAAACTTAATACAAATGCATTTAAATTGACACATGTATTTCTTCTATCATGTAGTCGCTATGGTCGAGGAGGAACCCGAAGTCCTAGACTTTGTTACTCTGGAGGAGCAGCTAGTCTATGACCAAGAGCATCAAGGCAATCTCCGGTTTGCATTAACCTTTTACAAATTTTTATTGTTTTGAGCACATACCTGAATACTATTGTTACTTGCATTAGAGTCTTGTTTGGAAACCCAAATGCATAGCCAAGAAAACCATGGGGTGGTTTTAGGATTTGCAAACCCCGTTAGCTACTGCAATGCTATGATAGTGTAGGATTCGGTACAAGTCGAGTAGTTGGAACTACTCGCGAGCATAGGCTAGGGGCACTCGACTCGGGTAGAGATAGCACATGAAACACATGGCAAGGAAATGAGACCAAGCGGAGGGTAAGGGCAACAGGACTTTGGGGCCTGTGTGCTGTAGCTCCGCTTGTGTCGATTGAGGACCGAGCCATGTGCTGGCCTGTTGAACAAGCTAGAACAGTACCGAAGACCTACCATGCTATATGGGAACCAGGAAACTGATGTAACTCAAGTAGCTGGGTGTTGAGGCATAGCTGGTCATTCAGAGGGTAGGTTGAGAGCTCGAGGTGTAAATCGGCTGGCGGCACTGAGATGCGCATGCAGAGACCTCTTGCTCGGGACGATTGGACCGGTTCAACATTTGGCTAACGGGTGAAAGGTAGTCGCGTACGGCGTCCATGATGGTTGTTGTAGGCAACATCGAGTATGGGCGTACGTGACGGGTTATTCGGGTAACCCTGCAGGTGTAAATCGATTATAATCGCCGTCCCTCGCGGTCAGTGAGTACCACTTGTTTACTATACCGTGACGTAGAAAGAACAGGCTAGTTGCATGTTAAAATGTTGCTGATTGAATGATGGACTTGATTGCTAATGATTTGCTGTAGTCTAGAGCTAACTAAAGTTCTTTTCAACTTTGGGCAAAGTACATGAGAGAAATGCGTTTCTTGTTTAATTGCAGTTCTCTCATGTGCCTTAGCGCAAGGTTCTCCACAACCTGCTGCTAAAACTTGAAAGTAAGGTTCTACTAATTAGGCGAGTCCTTGCAAATGATTTTTACCTCATGTAACCCACCACCCCTCATTTAGAAGTTCCATGTTTAGGTGAGACGGGTCAGACTTGCTGATCCTTCGTGCTCACTGCTTGTGTTTGAAGCTTTTGCAGGGTTCTATGAGGAAGGGACTCCCGAAGAGGAGACGGAACCCCAGGAGGGGAACCCCGTCGAGTGGGAGTTGTGCACGCCGCAGAGTTAGTGTGCGTGTGTGCTAGCAAGGACACGTTCAAGGGCTGAACATGGACTTGATGCGTAATCTACGCCCGTCAGTGTAGACTGGAACTATTTTGATGTAAACATGTTCATAAACTTGTTTAGGTAATAAAATTTCGCTTCCGCTTTGTACCTTTAACGTGTGTTATCCGGTGCTGTGCAACGCAGCACCCCTCAGCGTGATCCTGGCTCGACAAGACCGTGGGATCGTGTCAGTACATGTCAAGGATCGTGTGTTTTCATGGAGTGCCAAAATAAGATAGTGTCAGATCGAGGGACACAGTTCACCTCAAGGTTCTGGCAGAAGTTATATGAAACCATGGGAACTCATCTAAATTTTAGTTCTGCCTATCACCCCCAGACTGACGGGCAGACGGAAGGAACCAATCAGATCCTTGAGGATATGCTGAGAGAGTGTGCGCTCAGGAACAATAGGAGTTGGGATAAGAACTTATTGTATGCGGAGTTCTCCTATAACAACAGCTATCAGGCTAATATGAAGATGTCACCATTTGAGGCTAATATGAAGTGCAGAACTCTACTATTTTGTTACCAAACAGGGGAAAGTAAAGTGTTTGGGCCCGAGGCACTACAAGAAGCCAAGGCGAAAGTGAGGGAAATTTGCAACAATTTGAGGATAGCACAGACCCGACAAAAGAGTTATGCCGATGTACGGAGAAGAGAGCTTATTTGCAACGTGGGGGATTATGTCTATCTCAAGGTGTCCCCTATCCGAGACTTTGTCGGTTCAAGGTGAAAGGGAAATTATCACCTTGATACAACAGACCCTTTTAGATTCTGGAGAGGAAAGGCGAAGTGGCATATCAACTAGAACTATCGGCTCGCCTATCGGATGTTCACGATGTATTCCATGTGTCACAGCTCAAGAAATGTCTAAGGACGCCCGAAGAAATGTTACCCATGAATGAGGTGGACGTACGAGAGGATCTTTCTTATGCCGAGCAACTGGTCAAGATTTTGGAGACAATGGGACGCCTCACAAGAAATAAAAGAATCCGAATGTGCAAAGTGCAGTGGAAGCATCACTCAGAAGCAGAAGCCACATGGGAGCGAGAAGACGAGCTAAAGGCACAGTTTCCGGATTTGCTTTCCTAGAATCACCAATCTCGAGGACGAGATTTCTTTTAAGGGGGGGTAGAGCTGTAACACCCCAAAACATGCTAAAGAGGGGAATTGCTAAAGAGGGGAATTTAAAAAATTTTGGACGTATTGCAGGTGGTGCAGAAATTCAACTTCAAACTAGAATTTAGATTTGAATCAAACCAGAAAAAAAGGAAAAGGAAAAAGAAAAAGAAAAAAACCGGCCAGTGGGCCGAAACCCGCCAGCCGGCCCAGATCCCCCGCGCGCCCCTCTCTCTCTCTCCCTCTCTCTGACGCGCGGGACATGCCCATCATCTTCTTCCCCCCCCCCCCCCCCCCCCCCGCCCCCGTGCCCCAACCGACCCCGGCCCACTCTCGCGCCCGATCACAACCGATCCTCCGGAACCTGCGTTTCCAGCCCCGATTCTCGGTCCCGGGCACCCCAGCGCGATCTCAACAGACCCGCCACCCTCCTTAGCCCATTTAAACGCCAAGATCTGCCCTTGTTTCCTCCCCAATCGACTCGCTTCAGTGCCGGTGAGATCGAGACCCCCTCTGCTGTTTTCTCCCAACCTTCACCCGATTTCTCTGATCTAACGGGCTTGCCACGTTCCACTGCCGCCGGGGAGTCCTGCAGGTGAAGGAAACGACGTGTCTTGCGCTCCAACAGTCGCTCCGACGAGCACCGAGTGCCATTGCCGGACTTCGACGCCGCCGACCGACTTCCATGGCATCCGAGTGCAGGAAAATCCCTAGGTGAGCATCCCCTACCATTCCGCAGCCGATCCGTGCAAAAAGATGCGAGTTCTAGCGTGTAGCGGCAAAAACCGAGGCTGCGCCGGCGAGATCGCCGCCCCCGCCGCCGCGCGCGCGGGCTGGCTCCCGCCAGGGCGACGTGGCCCCCTGAGGCCCGTCCATTTTAAATCGTGCGGTTCCTATTAGATATACCCGTACCGCTTCGGCAATCTAATCTGAGCCGTCTGTTTTAAATCCAACGGCCCACGTCAGCCCCGCATTGTAAAGGCCGGGATTCTTACGCGCTACCCCCTGGGGATCTCGGAAAACACGAGCTAGCCCCGGAAACTTCTGATCTAGCCCCTGGACCTTTAGAAATTCATGTAAATTCATTTAAAAATCAGTTTTACCCCCTAGACTTAATAAAAATTAGGAAAACCCCTCTGTTATGTGTAATTAGGCCCCTGAAAATTTAGGAAATAGTAAATTAAACCCTGCAGTAGGGTGGATTTGCCTTTTTGACCCTATAGGATATTAAATTCAGAAATTTGAACATGTGACTAGGATTTAAATTTAAATGGTGATGCAAACACATGTGCAAATATAAATTTAAACTCTCCTAGCACTTGGAAAACCTTTAGAATGAGTTAAAAATAGATTTTAGGCTGAAATGAAATCTGCCTAAGTGTTGCCCATTTTTATTGTCTTTAGAGACACATTTGAGGCTAGGAAATAATTCTAAAAACTGGTAAAATAAATTTAAATTGTTTCACATCAGAGAGGAAGTTCAAAAATATTTTATTGAATATTTTAGATCAGAACCTATTCTGTTTAGATGATATGTCTTACTATTTTAATATTGAAATTTACTTTTCGGCATAGAAAATAAATCTGAAAATATAGGAAAATAAGTATGCAAAAATGTGAAAATATTAAATGATTTCTTTATTTTCAAAAACTTCAAATTAAGATTTTGTAGAAGATCTGAAAACCTATTTGAAGTAGGAAACTTTCTTTCATGCAAATTTGGTGGCTAAGGAGTGCATTAATTAAATATAGAGAATTTGTTCAAATGGGAAACTGATATATAGTGTGCAACTAGAAATCTGAATACAAAAGTTAGAAATAATATATATAGGTTTAAAAGTGTATGTAGGCCTAAAATCAACACATCTAGGGTAACCACAACACCTAAACATGTGAATGACTTTAGTATGTATGTATGTGTCGTTTGCATGAGTGAAAGTGTGAACTATGGCTTATGGATTGTTGTTTTCTTTTGCTATGTCTAATGGCATGAGTAGAACCTGCCCCAGAGCAAGTTCTCCCCTTCCAAGACCAAGACTTTCCATTCCCAGAGCAGCAGGAAGAAGGTAAGTGTCCTTGACAACTTTGATCCTATACTAGGATGTGTAGTTAGAATTTAATTGCATGATCAAATTGGAATATGATACCCTCGCTAGGAAGTTTCCCTAGAATTTCATTATCTTGTTTCCTTGTAGCTTGGGTTGGGATCTATTTGATTATATCATTTATTTACATACTCATGCTTAGCCATGCTTAGAATGGGACAAGTGGGATATGATATCATCAACATATTTACCTTACTCTTGAAAGAGATATTATGAGATATGTAGAGGTAGGGATCGAGGCAAGTTGGATGATTTGATTGGTGCTGTGTGCACGAGACTCGGGTTTGTGTTTAGTACTTGCCTGGATCCTAAGGACCGGTTCATGGAGCATGTAACCTGGCTTTACCGTGCCAACCACATGTTGAGATGGGGCAGCTTGGCCAATTAATTAGGTGTATCCCTGGCGTAGTATGGGTGTTTTGGATGGTGCGGGGAATAGGTGTCAGCTGGACTACCATATGAACCGCAAGGCTCAAGAGGGGGCCACTGCAGCGGGGTTGGAGCCTCTTGTATGCTGTTAGGGGTGAAACCTCAGTGGGCCCACGCTCGTCGGGAATCCCTTTGTAAAGGCCTCGTAGTGATCTCCTGGCTACAAACATGGGAAGTGTGAATGTGGTTCGCGGCCACTGGCATAATTTTAGTCCACCCGGCAACGGGGGATGAAATCACTACATGTGGGTACAGTGGTGCAAACTCTACAGAGTCAAAACTTTCATGACAGCCGTGCTCACGGTCAAGAGCGGCTTGGACTTATTCATGATTAGAGGATGATGGATTGGGAAGTTGAGGATGTTAAGCGGGAAGCTTAACATTGGATATGAGACTATGTTTACTTGATATTGATGATGGGTTGAGGGATTGGGACCATATCACCTGTGTAGTAATGTAGGTGCTTAACAAGCTAAGGTGATAGGTATTAATTGCGTAGTGCTTTAACCATGAGTTCAACCTCTCCTTGCTCTAGCCAGGCATGACATAACTTTCCCACACTTGCTGAGTACCAACGGTACTCAACCTTGCTTTTCTGTTGGTTTAAATTGCTGCTCAGGTCAAGGGGATGATGTGGTGTTCAATGACCAAGACTTCGGACCCGAAGAAGGATTCTAGGTTCACGGAGTCCCCCGGGCAACGCCTGTGACAGAGCCCACAAGATTTATATTCCGCTGCTGTCTTATTTACATGTTATGATCATATTATCGTCCATCGAGACGTTATGCTATGTAAGACTTATTTTTATATTCGAACACTTGGCTTGTAGTAAATGATGCTTCACTATTTGTCATCACATGTATGAGAGAACGATCCTGGCATACATGTGATATTCACTCGGTTGTTCTTCAGAGAAACTGGGTGTGACATCAACATCCATCCAAAAATGTCATGACGACTACAAGACCTTTGGAGCTACTTCACATGGACCTTTTCGGTCCAATCGCCTACATACGCATCAGCGGTAACAAATATGGTCTTGTAGTTGTAGATGATTATTCTCGCTTCACTTGGGTGTTCTTTTGCATGACAAAGGCAAAACTCACGGTGTGCTCAAGAAATTCTTGAGATGAGCTCAAAACGAGTTCTTCTTAAGAATCAAGAACATAATGAGCGATAATGGCACCGAGTTCCAAAATACTCAAGTGGAAGAATACTTGGATGAAGAAGGCATCAAGCATGAGTTTTCAGCCCCCTACTCCCTTCAACAAAACAGGGTGGCTGAAAGGAAGAATATGACTCTTATTGAGATGGCAAGAACCATGCTTGATGAGTACAAGACATTGGGTCGGTTTTGGGCAGAAGCGGTTAACACCGCTTGCCATGCCATAAATTGGTTGTACTTTCATCGACTTTTGAAGAAGATGTATTATGAACTTCTAACCGGTAACAAACCCAACATTTCCTATTTTCGTGTCTTTGGGAGCAAGTGTTATATTCTAAACAAGAAGCCTAGGACTTTGAAGTTTTCTTCAAAGTCCGATGAAGGTTTCTTGCTTGGTTATTACTCAAACACCTACGCCTATCGTGTTTTCAACAAATCCTCCAGAATTGTTGAAATAGCGAGAGACGTAGTGTTTGATGAGACTAATGGCTCCCAAGCAGAGCAAGTTGATCAAAGTGTGCTAGATAGAGAAGAGGCTCCACAAGAAGCACTTAGAAGGATGGCACATGGAGACATTTTCCCTCAAGAACATCCTCAAAATCAAATGATCATCCAACAAAGGAAGATACTTCTCCTTCCCATGATCAAGCTCAAGATGAGCAAGGCCAACCTCAACAAGATCAAAACGATCAAAGTCAAGAAGGAGGATTGGATCAAGGGGGAGATGAAGAAGAGAACGACGATGAAGATGAAGATCAAAGATTCCAACCACCTCATCCAATAGTGCACCAAAGTGTTCAACGGGATCATCCCGTCGACAACATACTAGGAGACATCTCCAAAGGGGTGACCACTCGCTCTTGAATGGCTAAGTTTTGTGAACATTACTCTTTTGTTTCCTCTTTGGAGCCCCGCAAGGTAGAAGAAGCACTACAAGATTCGGATTGGGTGGTGGCCATGCAAGAGGAACTCGACAATTTTGAAAGAATTCAAGCATTGGAACTCGTGAAGCGACCCAACGCAAATGTTGTGGGAACCAAGTGGGTATTTCACAACAAGCAAGACGAGTATGGGGTTGTAACAAGAAACAAGGCAAGACTTGTTGCAAAGGGATATGCACAAGTAGAAGGTTTGGATTATGATGAAACTTTTGCTCCCGTAGCTAGGCTTGAATCAACTCGTATTTTGCTTGCTTTTGCTACTCACCATGATTTCAAGCTATACCAAATGGATGTGAAAAGCGCCTTCCTCAACGGTCCGATCAAGGAGGAAGTGTACGTGGAGTAACCACCTGGATTTGAGGATGATAAGTATCCTAACCATGTCTTTAAACTTCGTAAAGCCCTCTATGGCCTCAAACAAGCTCCTAGAGCTTGGTATGAGTGTCTTAGAGACTTTCTCACTAAAAATGGTTTTAGGATAGGGAAGGCCAACTATACACTCTTCACTAAGCATTTTAATGATGATTTATTTGTGTGCCAAATATATGTCGATGACATTATATTTGGTTCTAATACCAAAGCTTTTTGTGATGAGTTTTCAAAAATAATGACCGAAAGTTTCGAGATGTCAATGATGGGGGAATTGAAGTTCTTTCTTGGATTCCAAGTCAAACAACTCAAAGAAGGAACTTTCATAAGTCAAACCAAGTATACTCAAGACATACTCAAGAGGTTCAACATGGACAAAGCCAAACCCATCAAGACTCCAATGGGAACCAACAGACACCTTGACCTCAATGAATATGGTCCAAGTGTGGACCAAAAGGTATTTCGTTCCATCATAGGTTCCTTGCTTTACCTTTGTGCATCTAGACCCGACATAATGCTTAGTGTGTGTATGTGTGCACGGTTCCAAGCCACTCCTAAGGAGTGTCACTTGACGGCTGTTAAGAGGATTCTTAGATATTTGGTTCACACTCCTAACCTAGGACTTTGGTATCCCAAAGGATCCAAGTTCAATCTCATCGGATACTCCGATGCCTATTATGCCGGTTGTAAGGTAGATAGGAAGAGCACGTCCGGGACTTGCCAATTCCTTGGTAGGTCCTTGGTTTCGTGGTATTCAAAGAAACAAAAGTCCATTGCCTTATCCACGGCCAAAGCAGAGTACGTCGCAGCCGGGAGTTGTTGTGCACAACTTCTATGGATGCGACAAACTCTTAGGGACTATGGTTACACTTTGAGCCATATTCCACTCCTATGTGACAATGAGAGTGCCACCAAGATTGCTCACAATACCGTGGAGCATTCTAGAACCAAACACATTGATATCCGTCACCATTTCCTGTGAGATCACTCTATCAAGGGAGATATCGTTATCACTCATGTTAGGAGTGAGAAGCAATTGGCGGATATTTTCACCAAACCCTTTGATGAGAAACGTTTTTGTAACCTAAGGAGTGAACTAGATATCCTAGATTCTCGAAACATTGTTTGAGTCGTGCACATCTGTTTGTGTGATGCCCTGGTTCTGAAAATCTCGGAACCGAGCTGATGCATATGTGTGCCCAGGATCTTCATTACACATACACATGTAATCCACAAACTGAATTCAGAATATAACCACGAATAATAGGGTTTTATTACATTGTCTCATGAATCTCTAACTCATTCTAGCAGTGGAAGTCTCTAACATATTCTAGCAGCGGAAGTCTTCTAAACTATAGCGGAAGCAAACTAAACAGCGGCAGCGGCTCCATCTCCTACTCCATCCCCACAGGCAAGTTGACGGTAGATCACACGCCTAGAACTCCACATGGTCTTCGAAGTACTCTTCTCCTGTTGCTGATGATGATGTAATAATGCAAGGTTGAGTACATGACGTACTCAACGAGTGCGGGAAGTATGACATGTAGCTTTCAACAAGGTAGGAATAAAAGGCTCATTGCATAAAAGAAAATTTTGTTTCACAATCATGATAAAAACAGCAATTATGTTTAAGTGAATTTAATCCCAACATATATCCAATTAAACCAGTAAAATACCTCCATCATGATTCACCTCTTCTCATGTCTCATCCAGACATTTATCTTTCTCAATTCTTTTCCTCATACTCATGAATACCATCTCATATTCATGACCATCTCATCACATATTCAATTCCATCTCAAAACCGAGACCAAAGCTCATTATTACGACTCAACAGTCAGGAAACCAATCTCATTACCAAGACTCAACAGTCCCAAAAACCAAATCCATAGACCAAACCAAACCAGTAACCAAACCGAATAACATCCCAATAACCATCCCATCTAATCATGGAAGTTGGCCAGGTGCTTGTGACCAGAAGCATGTCTATCATGATAGTTTTACACTCTGCAGAGGTGGCACCACTTTACCCACAAGTTTGTGATTTCGTCACCCGTCGGCGACTGCAGAACCTCCATTATACTAGTACAAAACCACCGGTGTATGGTCAAGAGATCACAAAATAGCCTTTACAAAGGGGCTACTAGATGTATGGAATCACTAGGGTTTCACCAGCAGGCTTGAATCACCATTCTCCCCCCTACGGGCCCCCTCTTGTGCCATGCAGTTCCCAGGGCAGTCCTCTCTCGACTCCCATTCCCTGCGCCTTCCATGGTCCATAACAATATAGCAACTTACCTAATTAGTCAGCTAAGCCGCACCCATACTTGGCCTTGTGGTGGCACTATTTTCCTGGCATGTACTCGCATGAACCGGTCCTTAGATCTACGGCAAGTAAACCACCATCTCATTCTACCACATCGACGAACCAAGCTTGCCTAGATCTTCCCCAATTCATGTTCATTATCAACATCAAGTTCTTATTATCATAGTTTATATGAGTGCAGTGGCTAGACACATTCTATCTCGCTTCCCATATACCGTAGATTAGCGAAGCAAAAAGCAAAACGACCATACCCAACTCATTAGCTTTCCCGATAACAAGGGTGGTTAACAAAGCTAGTAAACTCCTATGAAAGGGTTTCCCTATCAAGTTGACTCAAGCATACACGATTTTTCGTAAACAAAACAGTTCCAAAAACATGGGATCAATATGGTCAAAGGGCACTTGCCTTGTTCCTGTGGCTTCTATTGTTCTTAGATCTCGAAGTCTTGGTGTCGTATTCCTTCGTAGATAGCTCCCTGAGCTTGCCCTTCTACTTACGATCACGCACATACAAAATTTACAGCAATCAATCATCATGCACAAACTTTACTCAAGATGCAATGGTGTAGATGAATGCAAATCCTATGGTGTTGTTTTATAAAACCAGTTTGTATGTGTTCTTGCATGTTTTAATGGGCTTTCATGGGGTTTTATGATGAAAAAGGGTGTAGGGATCAAGTGTGGACGTGGTGATGATCCCTACTCAAGATCTAGATCAATTCCACCGTTAAAAGCCGATCAACACTTGATCTACCCACACAAAAAAGCTTATGTTCGAAAGGATCGAAGAAAACAGATGCGAAGGAAACCGCGATGTCGTAAGGTGGTAATGGAGACCTACCTTACTTCCTTCAGGGCCTTCCTTCTAGACAAACAGATCGCCGGCTCTCCTTCGGCAATGGCGAACGTGTCGGGGCTCGTCGGCGGTCTCACCGGTGGTTGAACTCCGGTGAAGGGGGTTAGCTCGACGAGTTTGGGGCTAGGCCTCTAAGTTGTTGGCCCGGGAAGAGATGTTACGACCAAGGGGTTGTTTCAGGTTCTATTTATAACCGGAAAAGAAGAGTCCTACTCCGATTGGATTTAAAATAAGAGTCCTAATTGATTTGTGTTTGAATCTTAACAACTTATCTTCAATAGATTTGGTGCGGTAGCAGCGTGAAATCGTGTCGGTTTCCCTTAGTACCGGGTATTCCCGTGCGTACAGAAGAAAAACCGCTTCAGATCTCGTCACCTCCGCGGTGATGAGCTCCGGAGGCTCCACGTGTCCAGCGGAGGCCGGGCCTCCCTTTTCCGCAGAGGTGGGCTGCGGTTGTGCCGCATGTCTGGTGGGCAGGACCTTCCTCTTCCTCAGACGTGAGCTCTGCGTGCGCCACGTGTCTGATGGGTCGGGACCTCCTCTCTCTCCAGAGACGAGCTCCGAGCCTGCCACGTGTCTGGCGGTGCTGGACCTCTCCCCACTTCGTAGGGATGAGCTCCAAACGCGCCACGTGGCCAGCAGGCCGTGGGAAGTGTCTACAACGCTCCTCTGCGAACTGGAACTGGTTCTTTTTAGCTATTTTTCTTATTCTTTCTCCATTTCTACTTATTTTAAAATGTTTCTCTATATGAAATATGCATGCATGTATGATTATGAAATTGAGGGTGTTACAAACCTACCCCCCTTAAATTGAATCTCGCCCTCGAGATTCGATAGTGGAGAATAGATGAGGGAATTCTTCCATGATGTCTTCTTCACACTCCCATGTGACTTCGGCTTCTGTGTGATGTCTCCATTGCACCTTGCACCAACAGATCACTTTGTTCCTCGTGACCCTTTCCTTCACGTCCAAAATTTTGACAGGGTGCTCTACATAGGTCAGATCCTCTTGAAGTTCAAGCTCTTCCATTGGATCTTGCTCTTTTGGTACTCTCAAGCACTTCTTGAGCTGGGATACGTGAAACACGTCATGCACGTCGGGGAGGTGCATCGGGAGCTCAAGTTGATAGGCTACCTCTCCTCGCTTGCCCAAAATCTTGAATGGCCCGATGTAGCGAGGTGCTAGCTTGCCTTTGACGTTGAAACATCGTTGGCCTCGGATAGGCGATACTTTAAGGTACACGAAGTCTCCAACTTCGAAGGTCAACTTTCTTCGCCTATTGTTCGCATAGCCTTTTTGCCATGACTGAGCAGCCTTCAAGTTCTCCCATATCGTTTGACTTGGTTCTCAGCTTCTTGCAGCACTTCAGATCCAAACACTTGGTTCTCTCCGGTCTCGTTCCAGAACAACAGCGTTCTACACCGTCTACCATACAATGCTTCAAAAGGTTACATCTTCAAGCTGGCCCGGTAGCTGTTGTTGTACGAGAACTCAGCATACGGCAAGCTCCTATCCCATGTACGTCCATGTTTCAAAGCGCAAGCTCTCAACATGTCCTCCAAATTTGGTTTGTCCTCTCAGTTTGCCCGTCGGTCTGCGGGTGGTAAGCGGAGCTAAAATCCAGTCGTGTACCCATAGCTTCATGCAGCTTCTTCCAAAACCTAGAGGTAAACTGAGTACCCCGATCTGAGACTATCCTCTTCGGAACTCCATGACGGCAAACGATTTGCTCCATATACAGCTCAGCTAGTTGTGCAACGTTGTACTTAGTTTTAACAGGAAGGAAATGGGCGGTTTTCGTCAATCGGTCCACAATAACTCAGATGGAGTCGTAACCCGACTGAGTACGTGGTCAGCCGACGATGAAATCCATACTGATGTCCTCCCACTTCCACTCGGGTACTTTCAATGGTTGCAACAGTCCAGCGGGTCTTTGATGTTCGGCCTTCACCCGTTGGCATGTGTCGCATAAGGCAACATACTCAGCTATGTCCCTCTTCATACCATCCCACCAATAACAAGTCTTTAGGTCCTTGTACATCTTTGTACTGCCGAGATGTATGAAATAATGTGAATCATGTGCCTCTTTTAATATCGTGTCGTGGATGCGCTTCACGTTAGGCACACAAATCCTTTTCCCTAACCAAAGTGTACCCATCTCGTCTTCCTTGAAGTCCTTTTCTATGCCTTGTCAGATTCTCTACTTGATCTCCTTGATTTCCTCATCCGTTGCTTGGCCATCTCGTATCTCTTGTTCTAGCGAAGAATGGAGTTCCATCACTTCCATATCGTTCAAGAACCCGAGATGTTACCATTCAAACTCCTTACGTAGATCGGGTGGTAGCTCCCGAACCGTGAGTTGGTGACATGCTCCCTTCTGGCTCAATGCATCAGCTACTACATTGGCCTTTCCGGGGTGATAGTTGATTCCCACATCATAATCCTTGATGAGTTCCAACCATCGACGTTGCCTCAAATTCAAATCCATTTGGGTGAATATGTACTTGAGGCTTTTATGATCCGTATAGATCTCATATCGGTGGCCAAGGATATAATGTCTCCCAAATCTTCAAGGCATGTACCACGACTGTGAGCTCCAAGTCATGTGTGGGGTAATTCAGCTTGTGTTTTTTGAGTTGTCTCGACGCATAGGTTACCACTTGTCCTTCTTGCATGAGCATAAATCCAAGCCCTTGTCTTGATGCATCACAATATATGTCGAAGCTCTTGGTTACGTCCGGAAATACCAAAACCGGTGTTGTGGTTAGCCTTTTCTTGAGCTCCTCAAAGCTTTCTTGGCACGCTTGTATCCACTAGAAGGCTCTTCCCTTCATTAGTAACTCTGTCATAGGTTTTGCTATCTTGGAGAAGTCCTTGATGAACCGTCGGTAGTATCCAGCTATCCCAAGGAAACCCTGAATGTCTCTCACGTTTTGCGGTTGGTTCCACTTCAGAACATCTCCCACTTTTCTAGGATCAACCGATACTCCTTCCTAAGAGATGATGTGGCCTAGGAACGATATCTCCTTTAGCCAAAATTGACACTTGCTGAGCTTGGCATACAATTGATGCTCTCGCAACTTCTGTAGAGTCAATCTCAAGTGTTCTTCATGTTCTTCCTCACTTTAATACACCATGATGTCGTCGATGAAAACCACGACGAACTTGTCCAAGTACTCCATGAAGACCTTATTCATGATGTACATAAAATATGGGGGTGCATTCGTTAACCCAAAAGACATAACGGTATTACTCATACGAACCATATCGTGTTTGAAATGCAGTCTTGGGTATGTCGGAGGGCTTAATCTTCAGCTGGATGTATCCCGACCGAAGATCAATCTTGGAGAAAATTCGGGCACCTTTCATTTGTTCGAATAGGTCCTCTATATGGGCAGCAGATATTTATTCTTGATCGTCACTTCGTTGAGAGACCTATAGTCCACACACATCCTTTTGGCCCCATCTTTCTTGTCCACAAAGAGCATGGGGGATCCCCACGGTGACGAGCTTGGGCGTATAAAACCCTTTTCTAGCTGCTCCTGAATTTACTTCTTGAGCTCCACTAATTCATTAGCAGGCATCCTATATGTCCTCTTCTCTATAGCTGCAGTTCCGGGTACTAAATCACCGCCGAGAGGTCCGGTTCTATCGGACACATGTCGCCACCGGAGGTTATCTCTGGGAGGTCCATGACTGTTGGACACGTGTTAACCTCGGAGCTCGTCTCTGAGAGGAAAGGAAGTCTGGTGCTGGAGCTACCTCCGGAGAGAGGAAAGGTCCGGCACTGACACGTGGCGAGTGCGGAGCCACCTCCGAATAAGAGAGGAGGTCCCGACCGCCAGGATACGTGGCGCACGCGGAGCTCACCTTCAAAGGGGAAGGGAGGTTTCACTCGCTTGACACGCGGCACCACCAGAGCTGGTCTCTGCGGAAAAGGAGAGACCAGGCCCGATGGACACGTGGAGCTTCCGGAGCTCATCACCGAGGAGGTAACGAGTTCTGTAGCGGTTTTGGATTCTGTACGCGTAGAAATATCGGTACGGAGAAGAAACTGACCCGAATTCCACAATAATACCGCACCAAATCAACTCGAGATAAATTGTTAGGATTCAACGACGATCTAAATAAGACTCTTATTCGGAATCCAATCAGAATAGGACTCTTCTTCTCCTGATTATAAATAGAAACCAGAACCCCTTGCCGAAACCACGAACTTCTTTTCCAACTCCTAAGCCGATAACTTAGAGCCCTAGCCTCAACTCGCCGAGAAAGCCATCGCCGGAGTTCAGCAAGGGAGATCGCCGGAAGAGAGCCCAACGATCTGTCTGATCAGAGAAAGACCCCGAGACCGAGAAGAACGTAAGGTAGATCTCCAATACCACCTTACGACATTGTTGCGTTTTCTTTGCATCTGTTCTTCGATTCCTTTCGAATAGAAGCTTTCTCGTGGAACATATCACTTGTTGATCGGGTTGATTATCACCACGTCCACATCTGATCCGAACACCCCTGTTCATCATAAAGCCATGAAAGAACACGTACAAACCGACCTAATAAAACTAAACTGCATTATAGGATACATGCATACGCATCATGGCATCTAGTTTAAAGTTTGCGCATGGTATTGATTGTTATGAATCTTGTATGTGTGTGATCCTGTATAGAAGGACAAGCTCATGGAGCTGTCTACGACGAGCTGCTACAACAAGGTTTCGAGATCCAAGAGCCACCAGAACCACAAGAACAAGGCAAGTGCCCCTTGACCATATTGATCCTATGTTTCGGGTAAAACTGTTTTGTGAAAAGGTGTGTGTACTGAGTCAAACATGATGGGAAACCCATTTATAGGAGTTTACTAGCTTTGGTTAAACCACCCTTGTCGCCTGGGAAGTCTATGAGTCGGGTATGGTTTTTACTTTTATGCTTCACTGAGTCCATGGGATTGGGAAGCGAGATAGATGTGTCTAGCTAACTGAACACGTAATGATAATGAGAAATTGATGTTAACAATGGACATGGATCGGAGGGAGATCTAGGCAAGACTGGGTTTGTGAATGAGGTAGCATGAGATGGTGGCTTACTTGCCGTAGATCTATGGACCGGTTCATGCATGCTCATGCCAGGATAACAGTGCCACCACAAGGCCAAGTATGGGTGCGGCTTAGCTGAGTAATTAGGTAAGTCGCTAGAGTGTTATGGACTGTGGAAGGCGTGTGGAATGGGAGTCGAGTGAGGACTGCCCTGGGAACTGCATGGCACAAGAGGGGGCCCGTGGGTGGGAGAATTGGAGATTCTAGCCTGCCGGTGAAACCTTAGTGACTCCATACATCTACTAGCCCCTTTGTAAAGGCTATTTTGTGATCTCTTGGCCATACACCGACGGTCGTGTACTGGTATAATGGAGGTTCTGCAGTCGCCGACGGGTGACAAAATCACAAACTTGTGGGTAAAGAGGTGCAAACTCTGCAGATTTCTTAAAACTATCATGATAGCCGAGCTTACGGTCACGAGCGCCTGGCCAACTGCCATGATTAGTTGGGATGGTTATTGGGATGGTTTAGTTATGGTTTGGTTTTGGGACTGTTGAGTCCGGGTGATAAGACGGTTGCATGACTGTTGAGTCATGGCAACAAGGTTGGTCTCGGTGGAGACAAAGTTGTTTATGAGATGAATGATAGCGAATACGAGATGGTATTCGTGAGATGGTAGCGAATACGAGGAGGTATTCGTGAGAATGAGATTGAATGATGACTGGTTATGACATGGAAAGGTAATGAACATAATGGAGGTATGATTGGTATTTTAATATAAGTTGGGATTACATTCACGTAAGATGAGTTTCTGTTTTATCATGGTTTTGATAAAATAACTTTGCTTTCCGCAATGAGCCTTTTTATACCTACCTTGTTATGAGCTACATATCATATTTTCCCGCACTTGCTGAGTACATCATTGTACTCAAACTTGCATTATTATTTCATCATCAGCAGCTGGAGAAGACTACTATGAAGACCAAATGGAGCATTAGGCGTGTGATCTGTTCTCAACCTTGCCTGTGGGAATGGAGAAGAGATGGAACCATTGATGCCTAGAATTGCTTCCACATCAGTTAAATTGCTTCCGCATTAGAATAAAGACTTCCGCTGCATAGAAATAAAGACTTCCGCTGTGAGCATGAGTCCAAGACTCATGAGACATTGTAATAAACTCTGTTATTCATGGTTATATATATTCTGAGTTCAATTTGTGGAATATATGTGTGTGTGTGATGAACATCCTTGGCACACATACGCATTAGTTCTCGGTTCCGTGGTTTTCCACAGAATTGAGGGCGTCACAGATTTGTATCAGAGCCACGGTTGACAATGGGTTACACGCCTAAATAGGAAACACAGATTGGTATCAAAAGCCACAGATAGGGTTAGATTACATACCTAGATACAAACACAGATTAGTATCAGCCACAGATTGGTAGCTAAGCCACGCTGACCAAAGGAAGCACCCTAGGATGCTTAGATTGGCCTTGAAACTACCTTGACATAGGAAACCATCCTTGAATAGGAGTTGTGTGATCTCTTGTGATGATTGTTTGTGATTATATGCTTAGTGTGAGTTGTGGGACGTCTCAAAACGTTATCCATATCCACACGTAAGTAGAAAGAGGTGTGAGACGTTTCGGCACTTGTTCACATCCTCTTATGGGCTAGTATATATGTATAGTCCAACTCACCTTGATGCATATAGTTGACGAAAACTACCTAACTTTCTAACCTCCTATTCTATTTCAATCTCTCTCACAGATGGTGAGAGGAAACGCCGGCCGAAGGAACGCCCATGACAACCAAGAGGATGGTCACGATGAAGTTCCTGTTAACTCCAGAGCTGGCGAGAACCACCTGGAACGGTTGATGGCCATGCAGAACCAACTTATGCAAACTATGATCCAAACTTTGGGTCAGTTGCCGGCCAACAACAACAACCCTGTTCCGGCACCACCGCCACCACCACCACCGGCTCATAACAGGTTGGGAGTGTTCATGAGGACTCGACCACCTACCTTTGCTCAAGCTAACGACCCCATGGAGGCCGACGACTGGTTGAAATCCATGGAGAAGAAGCTTGCCATAGTGCAGTGCAATGACCGAGAGAAGGTCCTCTTTGCGTCGCACCAACTTACGGGAGCCGCCGCTGACTGGTCGGATGCACTATGTAACGCTCATGTCGACCAGGAAGCAATCACTTGTACCGAGTTCAAGTAAAGTTTCCGCTCTCATTACATCCCTGCTGGTGTAATGATGCTCAAGAGACAGGAATTTGAAGGTCACCGCCAAGGACAGAGAAGTGTGAATGAGTATCTCAACAAGTTCACACAACTGTCCCGGTATGCCCCCGAAGACGTCAACTCAGACCAGAGGAAGCAATATTTGTTCATGAGAGGGTTGAACAATGAGATCCAGGTTCAGCTCCTCAACAATGACTACGCAAGCTTTCAGAAGCTGGTTGACAAGGCCATAGTGGTTGAAAACAAGATCCGAGAGATCGAGCGAGAGTGCAAGAGGAAGATGCCATACCAGCCTCAAGGGAGCAACGTACGACCTCGGTACACGCCCCCAGCTGCACCGCAGTATGGATCGACCACTCCTGCATACCGCCCTAGTCAGCCACCACAGCAACGATCCGTTGCACCAGCACCTCGTGTGCCCATACCTCCTTTGCCCCGACCCAACATGGGCGCTCCTGTTCAAAACCCCCGCCCCAACGTACCTGCTGCCGTAGGCAACAGGGCATGCTTTGCATGCGGGAAAATAGGACACTTCACGAACCAGTGCCCTAGGAGAGGCCCTGGACAGCAAGGCAATGTGCCCAATTAGAACCCGCGACCGAGCGGAGGGGACAATCAAGGGAACCGTGGACAGCAGAACTATGCTCGCGGCAACGTGAACCATGTCTCTGCTGAGGAAGCACAACAGGCTGAGGACGTCGTAATTGGTATGTTCCCTGCCAACTCCAACCCAGCCACCATCTTATTTGATTATGGAGCATCACATTCCTTCATATCATCCAAGTTTGATGCCAAGCATAACCTACCCATATCACACCTAAAATGTGCTATGTTAGTTAATTCTCCCGGAGGAGAAATGAGGACTAATATAGTATGTCCGAAAGTAAGCCTTAAAATAAGGGGAGTTGACTTCCTTGCCAACCTTATTGTCTTGGATTCCCAAGGGATTGACATAATACTCGGGATGGATTGGTTAAGCAAGCTCAACGGGGTAATCCAATGTGCTGAAAGAAGCGTGCAATTAACAAATGAGCACGGCATCCGTGTCGAGTTTGAGTCAACCCAACAAACCACTGAAAAGGCAATTTTGAACCACGTTGGAGGAGCAACATTGGAGAGCATTCCAGTGGTTCAAGAATTCCTGGACGTATTTCCAGAAGAGCTTCTAGGTATGCCCCCTGATCGGGACATTGAGTTTGCCATTGATTTGGTACACGGAACTGCACCCATAGCCAAGAGACCCTATAGGATGCCTGTCAATGAACTGGTAGAACTCAAGAAGCAAATTCAAGAACAGTTGGAGAAGGGTTTCATACGTCCAAGCTCATCACCATGGGGAGCCCCCATGCTCTTCGTAGACAAGAAGGATGGGACCCAAAGGATGTGCGTGGACTATAGGTCTCTCAACGAGGTAACAATCAAGAACAAATACCCTCTGCCCCGTATAGAGGACCTGTTCGACCAAATGAAAGGAGACCAAGTGTTCTCCAAGATTGGTCTTCGGTCGGGATATTTCCAGCTGAAGATTAAGCCCTCTGATATACCCAAGACTGCCTTTCGAACACGGTATGGTTCGTATGAATATATCGTCATGTCTTTTGGGTTAACAAATGCACCCGCACTTCATTTACCTCATGAACAAGGTTTTTATGGAGTACTTGGATAAGTTCGTCGTGGTTTTCATCGACTACAGTATGGTGTATTCAAAAAGTGAGGAGGAGCATGAAGAACATTTGAAATTGACCTTGCAGAAAATGCCTGAGCATCAATTGTATGCCAAGCTTAACAAGTTCAAATTTTGGCTAAAGGAAATATCGTTCCTAGGCCACATTATCTCCGAAGAAGGGGTATCAGTTGATCCTTAAAAAATAAGAGATGTTCTGAAGTGGGACCAGTGTCACACCCGGTTTCTCCGAAGAACAACCGAGTGAATACCACATGTATGCCAGGATCATTCTCTCATACATGTGATGACAAATAGTGAAGCATCATTTATTACAAGCCAGGTGTTGAATATAAATAAGTCTTACATAGCATACGTCTCGATGGACGATAATAAGTTCATGACATGTAAATAAAGCAGCAGCGGAATATAAATCTTGTGGGCTCCGTCACAGACGTTGCCCGGGGAACTCCGTGAACCTAGAATCCTTCTTCAGGACCAAAGTCTTGGTCATTGAACACCACATCATTCTCTTGACCTGAGCAGCAATATAAACCAACAAAAATGCAAGTTTGAGTACCATTGGTACTCAGCAAGTGTGGTAAGGTATTGTCATGCATGGCTAGAGCAAGGAGAGGTTGACTCATGGTTAAAGCACTACGCAATTAATACCTATCACCTTAGCATATTAAGCACCTACATTACTACACCGGTGAAATGGTCCCAATCTCCCAACCCATCATCAAAATCAAGTAACCATAACATCGTATCCAATGTCAAGCTCCCCGCTTAACATCCTCAACTTCCAAATTCATCATCCTCTAATCATGAATAAGTCCAAGCCGCTCTTGACCGTGAGCACGACTGTCATGACAGTTTTGACTCTGCAGAGTTTGCACCACTGTACCCACATGTAGTGATTTGATCCCCCATTGCCGGGTGGACTATTAGAACCTCCATTATGCAAGTGGCCACGAACCACATTCACACTTCCCAGGTGTGTAGCCAGGAGATCACTACGAAGCCTTTACAAAGGGATTCCCGACGAGCGTGGTCCCACTGAGGTTTCACCCGTAACAGCATACAAGAGGCTCCAACCCCGCTGCAGTGGCCCCCTCTTGAGCCTTGCGGTCCATATGGTAGTCCAGCTGACACCTATTCCCCGCACCATCCAACACACCCATACTACGCCGGGGATACACCTAATTAATTGGCCAAGCTGCCCCATCTCAGCATGTGGTTGGCACTGTAAATCCAGGTTACATGCTCCATGAACCGGTCCTTAGGATCCAGGCAAGTACTAAACACAAACCCGAGTCTCGTGCACCCAGCACCAACCAAATCATCCAACGTGCCTCGATCCCTACCTCTACATAACTCATAATATCTCATTCAAGAGTAAGGTAAATAAATTGATGATCTCATATCCCAATTATCCCATTCTAAGCATGGCTAAGCATAAGCATATAAATAAATGACATGATAAAATAGATCCCAACCCAAGCTACAAGGAAACAAGGTAATGCAATTCTAGGGAAACTTCCTAGCATGGGTTTCATATTTCAATTGACAATGCAAACAACTCTATCTACACATCCTAGCATAGGATAAAAGTGGTCAAGGACAGTTGCCTTCTTCCTGCTGCTCTGGGAATGGAAAGTCTTGGTTTTGGAAGGGGAGAACTTGCTCTGGGGCAGGTTCTACTCATGCCAATACACATAGCAAAAGAAAACAACAATCCATAAGACATAGTTCACACTTTCACTTCATACAAACCACACATACATACCTATGAAAGACATTCACATTTCTAAGTGTTGTGGTTACTCTACATGTGTTGGTTTTTGGCCTACATGCACTTTTAAACATATGTATATGATTTCTAACTTTTGTATTCAGATTCCTGTTTACACACTATATATGAATTTCCAATTTGAACAAATTCTTTATATTTAATTAATACACTTCTTAGCTACGAAGTTTGCATGAAAGGTGATTTCCTACTCCAAATAAGTTTTCAGATCTTCTACCAAATCCTAAACTGAAGTTTTTGGATTTGGAGACTTCATTTATCATTTTCTATTTATGCATACCTATTTTCCTATATTTTACAGATTTATTTTCTATGCCTAAAAGTGGGTTTTAATATTAAATAGTAGGACATATCATGTAAACAGAATGGGTTCTGATTCTAAAATATTTAATAATATATTTTTGAACTTCTCCTATGATGTGAACTAATTTAAATTTATTTTATCAATTTTCAGAATTATTTCCTAGCCTAAAAATGAGTTTCTAGAACTAATAAATATGAACATCACTTAGGTAGATTTCATTTTAGTCTAAAATCTATTTTTAACACATTCTAAAGTTTTCCATGTGCTAGGACAGTTTAAATTTGAATTTGTACATGTGTTTGCCTTACCTTGTAAATTTAAATCCTAGTCACATATTCAAATTTCTGAATTTAATATCATATAGGGTCAAAAAGGTAAATCCACCCTAATCCAGGGTCTAATATTCTATTTCATAAATTTCCAGGGGTCTAGCTACACATAACAGAGGGGTTTTCCTAATTTTCATTAAGTCCAGGGGCTAAAACTGATTTTTAAATGAATTTAGACGAATTTCTGAAGTTCCAGGTGCTAGATCAGAAGTTTCCAGGTTTAGCTTGTGTTTACCGAGATCCCCAGGGGTTAGCGCGTAAGAATCCCGGCCTTTATAATGCGGGGCTGACGTGGACCGTCCGATTTAAAACAGACGGCTCAGATTAGATCGCCGAACCGGTACGCGCGGGTTTTAATTCTACCGTGCGATTTAAAATAGACGGCACTCAAGGGGCCACGTCGCCCTGGCCAAAGCCAGGCCGCGCGCGCGGCGGCGCGCGGCGGCGAGGGTGCGATCTCGCCGGCACAGCTTCGGTTCATTGCCGCTATACGTTAAAACTTGCAGTTTTTCACATGGATCGACTGCGGAGGAGTAGGGGAGCTCACCTAGGGGTTTTCTCGGGCTTGGGGAGGTTGGAATTCGGCTCTGCGACGATGATGATTGAAGCCTCTCCTCGGTGCTCGTCGGAACCGATGCTAGGGCGCGAAACTTGTCGCTTCCTTCACGTGCAGGGCTCCCTGGAGGCGGCGGAGCACGATTAGCGCGTTAGATCAGAAAATCCGAGCAAGGATCGAAAGAAAATGGTGATCGAAGCTTCGGTTCTCACCGTAGAGAAGAACGGCAGATCGGGGGGAAAAACAGGGCGATTGTCGGCGTTTATATAGGCGAGGGAGGACGGCGGTCTGTTGGGATCGAGTTGGAGGCGTCCGGGACCGGAAATTGGGCTGGGGGCGCGGGTTTCCGGAGTTTGTTGCGATCGGGCGCGAGGGAAGAGTCCGGTCAGTTGGCGCGAGGGAGGTAGGAGATGACACGCGGGCCCCATGTGTCAGTGAGAGGAAGAGAGGGGGCGCACGGTCTTGGGCTGGCACGGGGGGGGGGGATTGGGCCGGCTGGTGGGTTTCGGCCCACTGGCCGGTTAGGGTTTTTCTTTTTCTTTTTCCTTTTCTTTTCTGTTCTGATTTGAATTTGAATTCCAGTTTGAATTTGAATTTCTGCACAACATGCAATACGTCCAAAAAAATTTGAAATTCCCCTCTTTGACAGGTTTTGGGGTGTTACAGCTCTACCCCCCTTAAAAGAAATCTCGTCCTCGAGATTGGTGGTTCTAGGAAAACAATTCCGAAAACTGTGCCCTAAGCTCGTCTTCTCGCTCCCATGTGGCTTCCTCTTCCGAGTGATGCTTCCACTGCACCTTGCACATCCGAATTCTTTTATTTCTTGTGAGGCGTTCCATTGTCTCCAAAACCTTCACCGGTTGCTCGGCATAAGACAGATCCTCTCCTACGTCAACCTCATTCATGGGTAACATCTCTTCAGGCGTCCTTAGACATTTCTTGAGCTGTGACACATGGAATACGTCGTGCACATCCGATAGGCGAGCCGGTAGTTCGAGTTGATATGCCACTTCGCCTTTCCTCTCCAAAATCTGGAAGGGTCCGATGTATCGAGGTGATAACTTCCCTTTCACCTTGAACCGACGAAGTCCTCGGATAGGGGACACCTTGAGATAAACATAGTCCCCCACGTTGAAAACGAGCTCTCTTCTCCGTACATCGGCATAGCTCTTTTGTCGGGTCTGTTCTATCCTCAAGTTGTTGAGGATTTCCCTCACTTTCGCCTCGGCTTCTTGTAGTACCTCGGGCCCAAACACTTTACTTTCCCCTGTTTGGTTCCAAAATAGTGGAGTTCTGCACTTCCTCCCATACAAACCTCAAATGGTGACATCTTCATACTAGCCTGATAGCTTTTGTTATAGGAGAACTCTGCATACGGTACGTTCTTATCCCAACTCCTATTGTTCTTGAGCGCACACACTATCAGCATATCCTCAAGGATCTGATTGGTTCTTTCCGTCTGCCCGTCAGTCTGGGGGTGATAGGCAGAACTAAAATTTAGATGGGTTCCCATGGTTTCATGTAACTTCTGCCATAACCTTTACGTGAACTGTGTCCCTCGATCTGACACTATCTTCTTTGGCACTCCATGGAAACACACGATCCTTGACATGTACAATTCTGCCAATTTGGATCGGCTGTAGCTTTCTTTCACGGGGATGAAATGAGCTACCTTGGTTAGCCTGTCGATGATGACCCATATCGAATCATATCCCGATTGGGTCCTGGGTAGTCCCACTATGATGTCCGTACCTATTTCTTCCCATTTTCATTCAGGCACTTTGAGTGGTTACAACAATCCCGCGGGTCGTTGATGTTCTACTTTCACCAACTGACATGTGTCACATAGGGCAACATGTTCCGCGACATCTCGCTTCATGCCATACCACCAATACCTGCTCTTGAGGTCATGATACATCTTCGTACTTCCAGGATGAATGGAATAGTCGGAATCATGAGCCTCCTTCAAAATCAATTCACGGATCTCCTTTACCTCAGGCACAAAGATTCTTTTCCCATGCCACACCGTACCTTGTTCATCCTCTCTGAACCCGAGGGCTTTATTATCCTTGATGAGTTCTCTGATTTCTTGTATCTTCTCATCATTCTTCTGACCATTGCGTATGTCTTGCTCTAATGTGGAGTCCACTTCCAATGTGATGGCTTCACCACTATTCACCAGACATAGATTGAGTTTTACATCCTCTTCCTTCAATTCTGTAGGCATGTCCTTTAAGCTCAACCTATTGACCTGCACCTTCCGGCTTAAAGCATCTGCTACGACGTTCGCTTTCCCAAGATGATAGTTGATGCCCACATCAAAGTCGTTGATTAGCTCTAACCATCTCCTTTGTCTGAGGTTGAGATCTGGCTGTGTGAAAATGTACTTTAGGCTCTTATGATCCGTATATATCTCTGTCCTCTTCCCCATCAAGTAATTCCGCCAAATCTTCAACGCGTGTACCACTGCGGCTAGCTCTAGGTCATGCGTAGGATAGTTCTTCTCGTAGTTCCGGAGCTGCCGGGATGCATAAGCCACGACATGCCCCTCTTGCATGAGAACACATCCCAACCCATTTCCAGAGGCATCGCAGTACACCGAAAAGTTCTTCTGCATATCTGGCATAACAAGCACTGGGGCTGTTGTCAATCTTTTCTTCAGTTCTTGAAAACTCGTCTCGCACTGCGGTGTCCATGTGAATGTGATTCCCTCCTCTAACAATTTGGTGAGGGGTCTCGAAATCTTTGAGAAACCCTCGATAAACTGTCGATAATAGCCAGCCAATCCTAAGAAGCTTCGAACTTCCCCGACATTTTCAGGGGTCTTCCACTTCTGCACATCCTCGATCATGGCGGGATCTACGGAGATTCCTCCCTCCGAGATTATATGTCCTAAGAAGGGAACTCTCTTCAGCCAAAACTCACACTTGCTCAACTTGGCATATAGTTGGTGTTCTCTCAACTTTTGCAACACCAAACTTAGATGTCCCTCATGTTCTTCTTCATCTTTGGAGAAGACGAGAATGTCATCAATGAAAACCACCAAAAATTTGTCCAGATATTCCATGAATACCTTGTTCATGAGATACATGAAGTATGCCGGGGCATTAGTTAGCACGGAAGGCATGACGGTGTATTCATACAGACCGTACCGAGATACGAAAGTTGTCTTTGGAATGTCAGTTTGCCTTATCTTAAGTTGGTGGTATCCCGACCTGAGATCAATTTTTGAGAACACACAGGCTCCCCTCAACTGATCAAGTAAGTCTTCAGTGCGGGGTAATGGGTACTTGTTCTTGATGGTTACTTCATTCAACGCACGGTAATCTACGCATAGCCTTTGGGTCCCGTCCTTCTTAGGCACAAGTATCACTGGAGCTCCCCATGGTGAGGAACTAGGACGAATATACCCCTTCTCCTTCAATTCCCTTATATGCTCCTTGCGCTCTTCCAGCTGTTTGGAGTCCATCCGATAAGGCCTCTTGTATATTGGAGCTGTTCCAGGCACTAGCTCAATCGCGAATTCCACTTCATGATCGGGAGGCATACCTGGCAACTCCTCCGGAAAAAACATCTGGATATTACATGATAATCCTGATCTCTTCCACTTCCACCTCAACTTGATTGAGTTTAATGTCCCTCCTAGGCTCTTGTATGGTTATGAACTTTACTCTTGTGCCACTAGGGTGAGTTAGTTCCACCGTTCTTGTGGAACAATGGATGATTCCTTTATGTTTGGTCAACCAATCCATACACAAAATAATATATATCCCTTGTGAATCTATCACTATGAGGTTTGCAGTAAATACTACCCCATTAAGGTCTAGATTCACCTTGGGACACACTTGTCTTGTCCTTATCTCTCCCCCTAGAGAGTTTACTGCTAGCATATGGTTCATTTGTGTTGTTGCTAGATCATGCTTCTTAACAAACCCTTGAGCAATGAACGAGTGGGTGGCACCAGAATCAAACAACAAGGTTGCAATGTGTAAATTGGCACGAAACTTACCAATTACCATGTCAGGTGCCTCTTGCGCTTCCTCCATGGTCACGTGGTTCACCCGTCCTCGCATCACATTCTGCTGTTGTGGCTGCATGAGCTTCTTCTTTCGGCACTTGTGGGCGTAGTGCCCCACTTCACCACAGTTGAAGCATTGCACCCCAACCTTATGTGCCTGGCCATTGTTGTGTTGGGGTTGGTTCTGTGGTCCTTGCACTGCTGGTCGCGGTTGATATGTGGGGCGAGGCTGCTGCACAAACTGACGTTGCGGGTGTGCTGGTGCTGACGGAGGCCTGAAATTCGGGTTGTACCCTCTGGGTGCTGAGTAGGGTACCACAGCACGGCTCGCCTGCCCTGCGAGTTGCTGCATCAGACGTGGGCGTGTGTTGCTACCTGAGGCTTGGTGTGACCATCCCGCCTTACTCTTGTTTTCATTTTCTAAGGCCTTCAGCTTCCTTTCCACGACAAATGCTCTGTCTACCATCCTTTGGAAGCTTTCATACTCGTTGGAGGACATTGCACACTACATTTCCATAGTGAGTCCTTCCACAAAACAGTCCTATTTTTGCTCATCAGTTTCGATATCCCGTGGTGCATAACGGGATAGTTGGGTGAACATGGTGAGGTATTCCCTCACAGTCATGTTTCCTTGCTGCAGTCCCAAGAACTCCTTTCTCTTGTTTTTGAGTTCACCCCTTGGTATGTATTGGTTGCGGAAACTGCGCTTGAACTCTTCCCAAGTGATGTTCTCGGGGTCATGATGGGCTGCCACGTAAGCGGTCCACCAATCAGCAGCAGGTCCATGCAATTGGTGAGAGGCAAACAGCACCCTCTCATACCCTTGGCATTGTATGATCCTCATCTTGCTCTCAATGGTCTTTAGCCAGTCATCTGCCTCCAGAGGTTCAGCAGCACTTGCAAACTTTGGAGGTTGATTCCCCAGAAACTCACTCAACCTTGGTTGGCGTGGTGCAGCTTGTGGAGGTGGAGCTTGGTGCAAGTTGGCCACCACTTGAGTTAAACTCTGGATGAGCTGATTCTGATTTTCAAGCATTTGGTGGATGGGATCAGCTCCTTCACGGCGACCACTCCTGTCTTGTCCTCCAGAAAGATGAGGGTTGCCGGCCTCATCGTTGTTGTTGGTGGGGTTGGCACCACGACCCTTTCCTCTTCCGGCCATCTATCATGATCAACCAAATGTTAATTTAAAGCATTACATATTAACTTCCCAATTTGCTTGTTTAAAGTTAAACTTTTAAGGCCTTATTATATTAACATTTTCTGAGGGTTTCACGTCTCACGCGAAAATAAATACTCTTAATTCATAGGGGTTCACCAATCAAAGCAAAGCAACCTAAAGACAAGGTTGTGGACAAATGCCCATGGCTTCCACAACTCACTCACATACCAATCATTAACAAACAAGTAACTAAGGTATTGACTCGACTACTCGATAACTTGCTGAACTAAGGGAAAAGACTCTACACGACTCGTATCACTGAGCTGGCTCCTCGGGATCTTCCTCATTATTGCGGCTGCCCTCTGACTCCGCTTTGGGTGGGGAAGCTGCTGGTGGAGAAGTGCGGCGACGCCTGCTCGCCCGACGATCTGGGGAGTCAGGAGTCCATGTGTCATTCACGGTGACACACAGTTTATTCCCATCTCCTCTTTCTCTCGCCCCCAAGCTGGCTCGAAGCAAAGCCTCAGTCTCCTTCAGGGTGTCATGAACATTTTGAAGCTCCTGCTGACACTCCTGCAGTCGAGTGCTGAGCATAGAAGCATCCTCCAAGCACTGGTCCATGTGCTCATGGGAAGTCCCCTGCTGCACTGGCGGGTACTTGTACTCCGCTGTACCACTCTCACGCTGGAGGACATACATGTACTCCGTCCTGTCCAGGTGGAGACGGTTGATGTGAATCTGGCAGGTGATGGCCTCCCAGGTGACATCCTTCTCAGCATCGACCTGTGTCGCCCGACAAGCTGGAGACCGGTGGATCTTGAGCAGCTGATTTTCATGGATAATCCTCATTTCCGAACTCCATTCTTCCCGCTTCTCACGGATGGTCCGGGTGGAGCTGTAGTGTATGGTTAGCTTGCCCGTATTGCCGGCAGCGTGGAGCATACGCCGAAGACGGCGCAACAAGCCTCCTACCGCCAACCCGTAGGAGTGGTACGTCACCGGACGGTTCTCCTCTCTTAAGGCAAGGGCAACTACAGGAACTCTCCCTCCGGTGGACTTGCGGGCGGTGCGGATCATGCGAACCATCTAAAACATAAAGCATTTAAAATTAAGTTAGATAAGGGTTTTAAAAAATTGTATTTTGAATAAAAGTTGGGGTAAGATGAATAAAGTGACCCCCATTAAATAACACCTTCAACCCACACGTTTGTAAAATAGTTTTTAGTAAAATAGGGTCCTTAAATACGTCCATTTTTACCTAGGTCCACGTTCCTACGGGCAACCTTGGCTCTGATACCACTTCTGTCACACCCGGTTTCTCCGAAGAACAACCGAGTGAATACCACATGTATGCCAGGATCATTCTCTCATACATGTGATGACAAATAGTGAAGCATCATTTATTACAAGCCAGGTGTTGAATATAAATAAGTCTTACATAGCATACGTCTCGATGGACGATAATAAGTTCATGACATGTAAATAAAACAGCAGCGGAATATAAATCTTGTGGGCTCCGTCATAGGCGTTGCCCGGGGAACTCCGTGAACCTAGAATCCTTCTTCTGGACCAAAGTCTTGGTCATTGAACACCACATCATTCTCTTGACCTGAGCAGCAATATAAACCAACACAAATGCAAGTTTGAGTACCATTGGTACTCAGCAAGTGTGGGAAGGTATTGTCATGCATGGCTAGAGCAAGGAGAGGTTGACTCATGGTTAAAGCACTACGCAATTAATACCTATCACCTTAGCTTATTAAGCATCTACATTACTACACCGGTGAAATGGTCCCAATCTTCCAACCCATCATCAAAATCATGTAACCATAACATCATATCCGATGTCAAGCTCCCCGCTTAACATCCTCAACTTCCAAATTCATCATCCTCTAATCATGAATAAGTCCAAGCCGCTCTTGACCGTGAGCACGGCTGTCATGACAGTTTTGACTCTGCAGAGTTTGCATCACTATACCCACATGTAGTAATTTCATCCCCCGTTGCCGGGTGGACTATAAGAACCTCCATTATGCAAGTGGCCACGAACCACATTCACACTTCCTAGGTGTGTAGCCAGGAGATCACTACGAAACCTTTACAAAGGGATTTTCGACGAGCGTGAGCCCACTGAGGTTTCACCCCTAACAGCATACAAGAGGCTCCAACCCCACTGCAGTGGCCCCCTCTTGAGCCTTGCGGTTCATATGGTAGTCCAGCTGACACCTATTCCCCGCACCATCCAACACACCCATACTACGCCGGGGATACACCTAATTAATTGGCCAAGCTGCCCCATCTCAGCATGTGGTTGGCACTATAAAGCCAGGTTACATGCTCCATGAACCGGTCCTTAGGATCCAAGCAAGTACTAAACACAAACCCGAGTCTCGTGCACCCAGCACCAACCAATTCATCCAACTTGCCTCGATCCCTACCTCTACATAACTCATAATATCTCATTCAAGAGAAAGGTAAATAAATTGATGATCTCATATCCTAATTATCCCATTGTAAGCATGGCTAAGCATAAGCATATAAAAAAATGATATGATAAAATAGATCCCAACCCAAGCTACAAGGAAACAAGGTAATGCAATTCTAGGGAAACTTCCTAGCATGGGTTTCATATTTCAATTGACAATGCAAATAACTCTATCTACACATCCTAGCATAGGATCAAAGTGGTCAAGGACACTTGCCTTCTTCCTGCTGCTTTGGGAATGGAAAATCTTGGTCTTGGAAGGGGAGAACTTGCTCTGGGGCGGGTTCTACTCATGCCAATACACATAGCAAAAGAAAACAACAATCCATAAGACATAGTTCACACTTTCACTTCATACAAACCACACATGCATACCTATGAAAGTCATTCACATTTCTAAGTGTTGTGGTTACTCTACATGTGTTGATTTTTGGCCTACATGCACTTTTAAACATATGTATATGATTTCTAACTTTTGTATTCAGATTCCTGTTTACACACTATATATGAATTTCCAATTTGACCAAATTCTTTATATTTAATTAATACACTTCTTAGCTACCAAGTTTGCATGAAAGGTAATTTCCTACTCCAAATAAGTTTTCAGATCTTCTACCAAATCCTAAACTGAAGTTTTTGTATTTGGAGACTTCATTTATCATTTTCTATTTATACATACCTATTTTCCTGTATTTTTCAGATCTATTTTCTATGCCTAAAAGTGGGTTTTAATATTAAATAGTAGGACATATCATCTAAATAGAATGGGTTCTGATTCTAAAATATTTAATAATATATTTTTGAACTTCTCCTCTGATGTGAACTAATTTAAATTTATTTTATCAATTTTCAGAATTATTTCCTAGCCTATAAATGTGTTTCTAGAACTAATAAATATGAACAACACTTAGGTAGATTTCAATTCAGCCTAAAATCTATTTTTAACTCATTCTAAAGTTTTCCAAGTGCTAGGAGAGTATAAATTTGAATTTCTACATGTGTTTTCCTTACCTTTTAAATTTAAATCCTAGTCACATATTCAAATTTCTGAATTTAATATCATATAGGGTCAAAAAGGTAAATCCACCCTACTGCAGGGTCTAATATACTATTTCATAAATTTCCAGGCGTCTAGCTACACATAACAGAGGGGTTTTCCTAATTTTTATTAAGTCCAGGGGCCAAAACTGATTTTTAAATGGATTTACACGAATTTCTGAATTTCCAGGGGCTATATCAGAAGTTTCCAGGTCTAGCTCGTGTTTTCCGAGATCCCCAGGGGGTAGCGCGTAAGAATCACGGCCTTTATAACGCGGGGCAGACGTGGACCGTCCGATTTAAAACAGATGGCTCAGATTACATCGCCGAACCGGTACGCGCGGGTTTTAATTCTACCGTGCGATTTAAAATAGACGGCCCTCAAGGGGCCACGTCGCCCTGGCCGGAGCCAGCCCGCGCGCACGGCGCCGGGGGTGCGATCTCGCCGGCACAGCTTCGGTTCATTGCCGCTATACGTTAAAACTTGCAGTTTTTTACATGGATCGAATGCGGAGGAGTAGGGGAGCTCACCTAGGGGTTTTCTCGGGCTTGGGGAGGTCGGAATTCGGCTCTGCGACGACGATGATTGAAGCCTCTCCTCGGTGCTCGTCGGAACCGATGCTAGGGCGCGAAACTTGTCGCTTCCTTCACGTGCAGGGCTCCCTGGAGGCGGTGGAGCACGATTAGCGCGTTAGATCAGAAAATCCGAGCAAGGATCGAAAGAAAATGGTGATCGAAGCTTCGGTTCTCACCGGAGAGAAGAACGGCCGATCGGGGGGAAAAACAGGGCGATTGTCGGCGTTTATATAGGCGAGGGAGGGCGGCGGTCTGTTGGGATCGAGTTGGAGGCGTCCGGGACCGGAAATCGGGCTGGGGGCGCGGGTTTCCGGAGTTTGTTGCGATCGGGCGCGGGGGAAGAGTCCGGTCGGTTGGCGTGTGGGAGGTAGGAGATGACACGCGGGCCCCGCGTGTCAGTGAGAGGAAGAGAGGGGGCGCGTGGTCTTGGGCTGGCGGGGGGGGGGGGGGGGTTGGGGATTGGGCCGGCTGGTGGGTTTCGGCCCACTGGCCGGTTGGGGTTTTTCTTTTTTCTTTTTCCTTTTCTTTTCTGTTCTGATTTGAATTTGAATTCCAGTTTGAATTTGAATTTCTGCACCACATGCAATACGTCCAAAAATTTTTTAAATTCCCCTCTTTAACAGGTTTTGGGGTGTTACAACCAGCCACAAAACATGAGGGATATTCGGAGTTTTCTTGGGATGGCGGGGTACTATCGAAGATTCATCAAAAACTTCTCTAAGGTAGCAAAGCCTCTGACGGAGTTGCTAACGAAGGGAAAAGCCTTTTGATGGACACCAGCATGCCAAGAAAGTTTTGAAGAGCTCAAGAAAAGGGTAACCACAGCGCCAGTTTTGATATTGCCGGACGTAAGCAAGAGCTTTGACATATATTGTGACGCATCCAGACAGGGGCTCGGATGTGTGCTCATGCAAGAAGGACAAGTTGTAGCCTATGCCTCACGACAATTAAAGAAGCACGAGCATAATTACCCTACACATGACTTGGAGCTAGCAGCAGTAATGCATGCATTGAAGATTTGGAGACATTATATCCTTGGTCATCGATGTGAGATCTATATGGATCATAAAAGCCTCAAGTACATATTTACCCAAACGGACTTGAATTTGAGGCAACATCAATGGTTGGAACTCATCAAGGATTACGATGTTGGAATCAACTACCACCCCGGGAAGGCCAATGTAGTAGCTGATGCATTGAGCAGGAAGGGAGCATGTCACCAACTCACGGTTCGGGAGCTACCACCCGAACTACGTAAGGAGTTCGAACGGTTACACCTCGGATTCTTGAACAACATGGAAATGCTGGAGATCCACTCTTCATTGGAGCAAGAGGTAAGAGATCAAGGAGATCAAGGAAAAAATTCGACTAGGAATAGAGAAAGATTTCAAAGAAGATGAGATGGGTACGCTTTGGCTAGGAAAAAATATTTGTGTGCCTAACGTGAAGCACCTCCGCGACATGATATTGAAGGAGACACATGATTCACCCTATTCCATACATCCCGGAAGTACCAAAATGTACAAGGACTTGAAAACTTGTTATTGGTGGGATGGTATGAAAAGGGACATAGCTGAATACGTTGCCCTATGCGACACATGCCAACGGGTGAAGGCCGAACATCAAAGACCCGCTGGATTGTTGCAACATTTGAAGGTACCCGAGTGGAAATGGGAAGACATCAGCTTGGACTTCATCGTTGGATTGCCACGTACTCAGACGGGTTATGACTCCATCTGGGTTATCGTGGACCGATTGATGAAAACCGCCCATTTTCTCCCTGTATGGGCCAAGTACAACGTTGCACAACTAGCTGAGTTGTACATGGAGCAGATCGTGTGCCGTCATGGAGTCCCGAAGATGATGGTCTCAGATCGAGGTTCTCAGTTTACCTCTAGATTCTGGAGGAAACTATAGAAAGCAATGGGTACACGGCTGGATTTTAGCTCCGCCTATCACCCACAAACCGACGAGCAAACTGAAAGGACAAACCAAATTTTAGAGGACATGTTGAGAGCCTGCGCCTTGAAACGTGGGCGTAGTTGGGATAGGAGTTAACCGTACGCCGAATTCTCCTATAACAACAGATATCAAGCTAGTTTGAAGATGTCGCCTTTCGAACCATTATACGGCAGACGGTGTAGAACGCCGCTGTTCTGGAACGAGACCGGAGAGAACCAGGTGTTTGGACCCGAAGTGTTACAAGAGGCTGAAAAGCAAGTCCAAACGATACGGGAGAACTTAAAGGCTGCTCAGTCACGACAGAAAGGCTATGCGGACAATAGGCAAAGGAAGTTGACTTTCGAAGTGGGAGACTTCGTATACCTTAAGGTATCGCCTATCCGAGGCCAATGACATTTTAACGTCAAGGGCAAGCTAGCACCTCGCTACATTGGACCATTTAAGATTTTGGACAAGCGAGGAGAAGTAGCCTATCAACTAGAGCTCCCAACGCACCTCTCCGACGTACATGACGTGTTTCATGTATCCCAGCTCAAGAAGTGCTTGAGAGTACCGGGGGAGCAAATACCAATGGAAGAGCTTGAAATTCAAGAAGACCTGACCTATACGGAGCACCCTGTCCGAATTTTGGACGTAAAGGAAAGAGTCACCATGAACAAAGTAATTCGATGGTGCAAGGTGCAATGGAGTCATCACACCGAAGCTGAAGCCACATGGGAACGTGAAGAAGACATCAAGGCAGAATTTCCCCATCTGTTCTCTACTAACGAATCTTGAGGGTGAGATTCAATTTAAGGGGGGTAGATTTGTGACACCCTCATCTTTAGTTTCTGCATGTATTCATAATCCATGTAGAGAAAACATTTTAAAAAAAGTGGGAACAGAGAAAATATCAAAAATTTAGCCAGTAAGAGCCGAATCCAGTTTCTGGAGAGCGCCGAAGACAACTTCCGCGGCCCGCTGGCCACGTGGCGTGTCCGGAGCTCATTCCTGCGAAGTGGGGAGAGGTCCGCCGCTAAAATGGCTACGGGGCAGGCTCGGGGCTCATCCTCGCAAAAGGGGAGAGGTCCGACCCTGTGGGACGTGTTGCCCGGAGCTAGCCTCTGCGGAAGAAGCAAAGGCATTTTTCGCAGGACACATGCCACCTTCGGAGCTAGTCACCACGGAAATCATAGGACCACTCGCGTGGGATACGTGTCGATCTCGGAGCTCACTGCCGAGAGGTAAGGTTCTATCGGACACGTGTCGCCACCGGAGCTTATCTCCGGGAGGTCCATCACTGTTGGACACGTGTTAACCTCGGAGCTCGTCTCTGAGAGGAAAGGAAGTCTGGCACTGGAGCTACCTCCGGAGAGAGGAATGGTCCGGCACTGACACGTGGCGTGTGCGGAGCCACCTCCGAATAAGAGAGGAGGTCCCGACCGCCAGGATACGTGGCGCACGCGGAGCTCACCTCCAAAGGAGAAGGGAGGTCTCACTCGCTTGACACGGGCACCACCGGGGCTCGTCTCTGCGGAAAAGGAGAGACCAGGACCGATGGACACGTGGAGCTTCCGGAGCTCATCACCGAGGAGGTAACGAGTTCTGGAGCGGTTTTGGATTCTGTACGCGTAGAAATATAGGTACGGAGAAGAAACCGACCCGAATTCCACAATAATACCGCACCAAATCAACTCGAGATAAGTTGTTAGGATTCAACGACAATCTGAATAAGACTCTTATTCGGAATCCAATCAGAATAGGACTCTTCTTCTCCCGATTATAAATAGAACCCAGAACCCCTGGCCAAAACCATGAACTTCTTTTCCAACTCCTAAGCCGACGACTTAGAGCCCTAGCCTCAACTCGCCGAGAAAGCCATCGCCGGAGTTCAGCAAGGGAGATCGCCGGAAGAGAGCCCAACGATCTGTCTGATCAGAGAAAGACCCCGCGACAGAGAAGAACGTAAGGTAGATCTCCAATACCACCTTTCGAACATCGTTGCATTTTCTTTGCATCTGTTCTTCGATTCCTTTTGAACAGAAGCTTTCTCGTGGAACAGATCACTTGTTGATCGGGTTGATCATCACCATGTCCACATCTGATCCGAACACCCCTGTTCATCATAAAGCCATGAAAGAACACGTACAAACTGACCTAATAAAACTAAACTGCATTATAGGATAGCATGCATACGCATCATCGCATCTAGTTTAAAGTTTGTGCATGGTATTGATTGTTATGAATCTTGTATGTGCGTGATCCTGTATAGAAGGACAAGCTCAGGGAGCTGTCTACGACGAGCTGCAACAACAAGGTTTCGAGATCCAAGAGCCACCAGAACCACAAGAACAAGGCAAGTGCCCTTTGACCATATTGATCCTATGTTTTGGGTAAAACTGTTTTGTTTTGTGAAAAGGTGTGTACCGAGTCAAACATGATGGGAAACCCTTTTATAGGAGTTTACTAGCTTTGTTTAAACCACCCTTGTCGCCTGGGAAGTCTATGAGTCGGGTAAGGTTTTTACTTTTATGCTTCGCTGAGTCCATGGGATTGGGAAGCGAGATAGATGCGTCTAGCTAACTGCACTCGTAATGATAATGAGAAACTGATGTTAAAAATGGACATGGATCCGAGGGAGATCTAGGCAATACTGGATTTGTGAATGAGGTAGCATGGGATGGTGGTTTACTTGCCGTAGATCTAAGGACCGGTTCAAGCATGCACATGCCAGGATAACAGTGCCACCACAAGGCCAAGTATGGGTGCGGCTTAGCTGAGTAATTAGGTAAGTTGCTAGAGTGTTATGGACTGTGGAAGGTGCGGGGAATGGGAGTCGAGTGAGGACTGCCCTGGGAACTGCATGGCACAAGAGGGGGCCCGTGGGTGGGAGAATTGGAGATTCTAGCCTGCCGGTGAAACCTTAGTGAGTCCATACATCTAGTAGCCCCTTTGTAAAGGCTATTTTGTGATCTCTTGGCCATACACCGACGTTTGTGTACTGGTATAATGGAGGTTCTGCAGTCGCCTACGGGTGATGAAATCACAAATTTGTGGGTAAAGAGGTGCAAACTCTGCAGAGTTCTTAAAACTATCATGATAGCCGAGCTTACGGTCACGAGCGCCTGGCCACTGCCATGATTAGTTGGGATGGTTATTGGGATGGTTTGGTTATGGTTTGGTTTTGGGACTGTTGAGTCCGGGTGATAAGACGGTTGCATGACTGTTGAGTCATGGCAACAAGGTTGGTCTCGGTGGAGACAAAGTTGTTTATGAGACGAATGATAGCGAATACGAGATGGTATTCATGAGATGGTAGCGAATACGAGGAGGTATTCATGAGAATGAGATTGAATGATGACTGGTTATGACATGGAAAGGTAATGAACATAATGGAGGTATGATTGGTATTTTAATATAAGTTGGGATTACATTCACGTAAGATGAGTTACCGTTTTATCATGGTTTTGATAAAATAACTTTGCTTTCCGCAATGAGCCTTTTTATACCTACCTTGTTATGAGCTACATATCATATTTTCCCGCACTTGCTGAGTACATCATTGTACTCAAACTTGCATTATATTTCATCATCAGCAGCTGGAGAAGACTACTATGAAGACCAAATGGAGCATTAGGCGTGTGATCTGTTCTCAACCTTGCCTGTGGGAATGGAGAAGAGATGGAACCATTGCTGCATAGAATTGCTTCCTCATTAGTTAAATTGCTTCCGCATTAGAATAAAGACTTCCGCTGCATAGAAATAAAGACTTCCGCTGTGAGCATGAGTCCAAGACTCATGAGACATTGTAATAAACTCTGTTATTCGTGGTTATATATATTCTGAGTCAGTTTGTGGAATATATGTGTATGTGTGATGAACATCCTAGGCACACATACGCATTAGTTCTCGGTTCCGTGGTTTTCCACAGAATTGAGGGCGTCACACCCGGTCAGGTGGCATACCGGTGAGTTCTTCCGGGAGCACGTCCGAAAATTCTTGAACCACCGGAATGCTTTCCAATGTTGTTCCTTCAACGTGGTTTAACGTTGCCTTCTCGGTTGTTGGTTGGGCTGACTTGAACTCAATACGAGTACCGTGCTCGTTTTTCAACTGCACGCTCCCCTCAGCACATTGGATCACTCCGTTGTGCTTGCTTTACCAATCCATTCCGAGTATTATGTCAAGCCCTTGGGAATCCAAGACAATGAGGTTGGCAAGGAAGTCTATCCCCCTTATTTTAAGGTTTACCTTCGGACATACTATATTAGTCCTCATCTCTCCACCGGGAGAATTAACTAATATAGTATATTTCATGTGTGATATGGGTAGATTATACTTGGTAACATACTTGGACGATATGAATGAATGTGATGCTCCGGAATCAAATAAAATGGTGGCTGGGTTTGAGTTGGCAAGGAACATACCAATTACGATGTCCTCAGCCTGTTGCGCTTCCTAAGCCCAAACATGGTTCACGTTGCCTCGAGCATAGTTCTGCTGCCCACGGTTGCCTTGCGTAGCTCCTCCGTTCGGCCGTGGGTTCTGCTTGGGCGTGTTGCTTGGCTGTCCAGGACCTTTCCTCGGGCACTGACTCGCAAAGTGTTCCGCATCTCCGGATGCAAAGCATGCATTGTTTCCCAACACAGCAGGGACGTTATGGCGAGGGTGGTTTTGAGCATAAGCGCCCATGTTGGATCGAGGCGCTGGAGGCATAGGCATACAGGGTGCTTGCATAACAGGACGTTGCTCTGGTGGTTGATTAGGGCGAAATGATCCATACTGTGGTGTAGCTGGTGGCATGTACCGGGGACGTACATTGCTCCCTTGTGGCTGGTATGGCATCTTTCTTCTGCCCTCTTGCTCGATCTCTCGGATCTTGCTCTCAACCACTATGGCTTTGTCAACTAGCTTCTGGAAGTTTGCATAGTCGTTGTTGAGGAGCTGAACCTGGATCTCATTGTTCAACCCTCTCATGAACAAGTATTGCTTCCGTTGATCCGAGTTGACATCTTCGGGGGCATACCTTGACAGTTGCGTGAACTTGTTGATGTACTCATTCACTCTTCTTTCTTTGGCGGAGACTCTCAATCTCCTGCCTTTTTTGCATCATGACTCCAACAGGGACTTAATGAGAGCAGAAACTCTCCTTGAACTCAGTCCAAGTGATAGTCTCCTGGTTGACATGAGCATTTCATAGAGCGTCCCACCAATCAGCGGCTGCTCCCATAAGTTGGTGTGATGCGAAGAGAACATTCTCTCGATCATTGCACTGAACTATGGCAAGCTTCTTCTCGATGGACTTCAACCAATCGTCGGCCTCCATGGGATCATTAGCTTGAGAAAAGTGGGTGGTCGAGTCCTCATGAACTCTCCCAATCGGTTGTGAGCTGGCGGTGGTGGCGGTGGTGGTGGCGTTGGTGCAGGAACGGGGTTGTTGTTGTTGTTGGCTTGCAGCTGACCCAAAGTTTGGATCATGGTTTGCATGGGCTGGTTCTGCATAGACAATAACCGTTCCAAGTTGTTTCCACCAGCCCCAGGGTTATCATTCTCAGGAACCTCAACGTGGTCATCCTCTTGGTTGCAACGGACGTTCCTGCTTCGGCGGCCGGCGTTTTCCCTCACCATCTGTGAGAGAGAGATGGGTAGAATAGAAGTTAGAAGTTTAGATTGATCCCCTTAACTATATGCATCAAGGTGGATGGGCTAAATATCTTTATTAGGAGGATGTGAACACATGCCGAAGCATCTCACATCTCTCTACTTATGTGTGGATATGGACAACGCTGAAGCGTCCTACAACTCACACTAAGCACACAAGCACAAACAAGCATCACAAAAGTTTCAACACACAACTCCTATTCAAGCTTATTCAATGGGGCCCTATGTGGTTTGGGGTGATACCAATCTGTAATCAATCTGTGACTTCAAACTAGGCTTGCACCCTACGGTCAAACTGGTTCTAATGCCAATCTATGTGTTCTAGGCTTGCATCCTAAGGTCATCGTGGCTCTAGTGCTAATCTGTGACTAGGCCTGCGTCTTACGGTCAACGTGGCAGCTCTGATACCAACCTATGACACTCTGGTTCTGAAAACCTCGGAACAGAGCTGATGCATATGTGTGCCCATGATGTTCATCACACATACACATGTAATCCACAAACTGAATTCAGAATATAACCACGAATAATAGGGTTTTATTACATTGTCTCATGATTCTCTAACTCATTCTAGCAGCGGAAGTCTCTAACATATTCTAGCAGCGGAAGTCTTCTAAACTATAGCGGAAGCAAACTAAACAGCGGCAGCGGCTCCATCTCCTACTCCATCCGCACAGGCAAGTTGACGGTAGATCACACACCTAGTACTCCTCATGGTCTTCAAAGTACTCTTCTCCTGTTGCTGATGATGAAGTAATAATACAAGGTTGAGTACATGACGTACTCAGCAAGTGCGGGAAGTATGACATGTAGCTTTCAGCAAGGTAGGAATAAAAGGCTCATTGCATAAAAGCAAATTTTGTTTCACAATCACGATAAAAACAGCAACTATCTTTAAATGAATTTAATTCCAACATATATCCAATTAAACCAGTAACATACCTCCATCATGATTCACCTCTTGTCATGTCTCATCCAGACATTTATATTTCTTAATTCTTTTCCTCATACTCAATTATACCATCTCATATTCATGACCATCTCATTTCATATTGAATTCCATCTCATAACCGAGACCAAAGCTCATTATCACGACTCAACAGTCAGGAAACCAATCTCATTACCAAGACTCAACAGTCCCAAAAACCAAATCCATAGACCAAACCAAACCAGTAACCAAACCTAATAACATCCCAATAACCATCCCATCTAATCATGGAAGTTGGCCAAGTGCTTGTGACCGGAAGCACGGCTATCATGATAGTTTTACACTCCGCAGAGGTGACACCACTTTACCCACAAGTTTGTGATTTCGTCACCCGTCGGCGACTGCAGAACCTCCATTATACCAGAACACAACCGTTGGTGTATGGTCAAGAGATCACAAAATAGCCTTTACAAAGGGGCTACTAGATGTATGGATTCACTAAGGTTTCACCAGCAGGCTCGAATCACAATTCTCCCACCTACGGGCCCCCTCTTGTGCCATGCAGTTCCCAGGGCTATCCTCTCTCGACTCCCGTTCCCCACGCCTTCCACGGTCCATAACAATCTAGCAATTGACCTAATTAGTCAGCTGAGCCGCACCCATACATGGCCTTGTGGTGGCACTGTTTTCCTGGCATGTGCTCGCATGAACCAGTCCTTAGATCTACGGCAAGTAAACCACCATCTCATTCTACCACATCCACGAACCAAGATTGCCTAGATCTCCCCCGATTCATGTTCATTATCAACATCAAGTTCTTATTATCATTGTTTATATGAGTGCAGTAGCTAGACACATTCTATCTCGCTTCCCATATCCCGTAGATTAGCGAAGCAAAAAGCAAAACGACCATACCCGACTCATCAACTTTCCCGGTGACAAGGGTGGTTAACAAAGCTAGTAAACTCCTATAAAAGGGTTTCCCATCAAGTTGACTCAAGCATACACGGTTTTTCATAAACAAAACAGTTCCAAAAATAGGGGATCAATATGGTCAAGGGGCACTTGCCTTGTTCCTGTGGCTTCTATTGTTCTTGGATCTCGATGTCTTGGTGTTGTATTCCTTCATAGATAGATCCCTGAGCTTGTCCTTCTACTTACGATCATACACATACAAAATTTACTGCAATCAATCATCATGCACAATCTTTACTCAGGATACAATGGTGCATATGCATGCTAATCCTATGGTGCTGTTTTTATTAGATCAGTTTGTACGTGTTCTTGCATTTTTTAATGGCATGCATGGGGTTTTATGGTGAACAAAAGCGTAAGGATCAAGTGTGGACGTGGTGATGATCCCGACTCAAGATCTAGATCAATTCTACCGTTAAAAGCCGATCAACACTTGATCTATCCACACGAAAAAGCTTCTGTTCGAAGAAATCGAAGAAAACAGATGTGAAGAAACCTTCGATGTCGTAAGGTGCTAATGGAGACCTGCCTTACTTCCTTCGGGGCCTTCCTTCTAGCAAAACAGATCGTCGGCTCTCCTTCGGCGATGACGAACGTGTCGGGGCTCGTCGGCGGTCTCACCGGTGGTTGAACTCCGGCGAAGGGGGTTAGCTCGGCGAGTTTGGGGCTAGGGCCTCTATTTTGTCGGCTCGGGAAAAGATGTTACGACCAAGGGGTTGTTTCGGGTTCTATTTATAACCGGAAAAAGAAGAGCCCTACTCCGAGTGGATTTCAAATAAGAGTCCTATTTGATTTGTGTTTGAATCTTAACAACTTATCTTCAATAGATTTGGTGCGGTAGCAGCGTGAAATCACGTCGGTTTCCCTCAGTACCGGGTATTCCCGTGCGTACAGAAGAAAAACCGCTTCAGATCTCGTCACCTCCACGGTGATGAGCTCCGGAGGCTCCACATGTCCAGCGGAGGTCGGGCCTCCCTTTTTTCGCAGAGGTGGGCTCCGGTTGTGCTGCGTGTCAGGCGGGCAGGACCTACCTCTCCCTCAGAGGCGACCTCCGCGTGCGCCACGCATCTGGTGGGCGGGACCTTCCTCTTCCTCAGAGGTGAGCTCCGCGTGTGCCACATATCTGGTGGGTCGGGATGTCCCCTCTCTCCAGAGAAGAGCTCCCAGTGTGCCATGTGTCAGAGCCGGACCTCCCCTCTCTTCGGAGGTGAGCTCTGAGAGTGGCACGTGTCCTAACAGTGTCGGACTTCTTTCTGCTCAGAGATGAGCTCCGAGTTTGACACGTGTCCAATAGCGTCGGACCTCCCGAAGGTGAGCTCCGAAGATGACACGTGTCCATCTGTGTCGGTCCTCCGGGAGGTGAGCTCTGAGGGTGACACGTGTCCATCAGTGTCGGACCTCCCGGAGGCGAGCTCCGAGGGTGACACATGTCCATCAGTGTGGGACCTCCTGGAGGAGAGCTCCGAGAGCGACACGTGTCCCGCGGGGTGGGGCTTTTATCTTCAGCAGCGACTAGCTCCGGTGGCGACACGTGTCCTGCGGGCTGCACTTCGCTTCTCCATAGAGACAAGCCCCGGAGGCGACACGTGTTCAGCGGGTCAGACCTCGCCCCATCCACAGAGGCTAGCTCCGATCCTTCCATGTGTCTGGCAGTGCCGGACCTCTCCCCACTTCGCAGGGATGACGTCCGAACGCGCCACGTGGCCAGCAGGCCGCGGGAAGTGTCTACAGCGCTCCTCGGCGAACTGGAACTGGTTCTTTTTAGCAATTTTTCTTATTCTTTCTCCGTTTCTACTTCTTTAAAAATGTTTCTCTATATGAAATATGCATGCATGCATGATTACGAAATTGAGGGTGTTAGAGTTTGTTACATGTATATAAACTTCAAAAATTGCATGCTTTCAAAATTCTACCCTAATCTCTCTTACTCTATGAAAACTATTTTCAAAAGGATTCTTTGCCAAATATGGTCATTGTTTGTTTGATGTACGCTTACTGACCATGTTTGTCAAAGGTATTTGCAAAAACATGTCCAAAAAGGATCACATTCTCGAGCTAAAATTATAATTATATGAATTTCAGCATATAGCCTGACTAGTCCGCCCATGGGCCGGACAAGTCCGGGCTGTCTAGGTCGGACTTCTCAGCGGACAAGTCCAAACCAGACTAGTCCGCCTTGGAGGCCGGACAAGTCCGGCCTCTGAGAAGTCCGGCTCTGGTCCATCGACCAGACTTGTCCGGGCACCAGGCCGGACTAGTCTGGCCCCTGGGGACTTAACCTCCCATGGGCGGCCAGACCCCCCTCACTTTGAACTCTCAACTCTCTCTCTAAGCGGGAACCGCCCCTCATTGGTGATTTTCGCTTTTTTCCACCAAAAATCTTGTCCAATGCACGGGCTGAAGCCCTAAGGAGTGCAGAAATCCTTCCCCGTGCTTCATTGCTGAAGTTTTGACTTCAATTTCATCACATTTGAAGATTTGAAGAGGTATTCTTAACCCAACCAAAAATCCTTCCTTTTCTTCATTCTTAGGTCTTTTGCTAGAAACCTCTTCAAAAATGTTGTTCCTAATGTCATTGCGATCGTAGCCTAGGAGTATTGCGACTTGATTCAAAGTTTTTGTAAAAAATTGTTAGGTTTAGGGTTCTTCTTGTGCAACCCGGACTAGTCCGGTTTCTGGGCGGACAAGTCCGTTATCGGGCGGACTAGTCCGGCCCCTTAATGGACAAGTCCAGTTTACACAGGACAAACCCCAACTTTAGCCATTTTTAGTGAATTCTTTTGCAATATTACACTTCTTTGACCTCTTATCTCTTGGTTCTCAGGCAATATGTCGGACTCTGACCAAAGCTCACCTCTTCTAAGGCCCACGGCCGAGGAGGCTCGACAAGCCCTCCATCGGTGCATTGCCGAAGAGAGGGCGGCAAAGGAGGTCCAAGCGGCTAAGGATGCCGTCAGTCGAGAAGCAAGAACAAAAAAGAGACATGATCTCGACGAGGAGGCACAGATTGCACAAGCCGTTGAAGAATCCTTGGCGGATCAACGGAAGACGAAAAGGGCCGAACGTGAAGCCCATAGCTCCCAGGCTGCTAGTGCCGTAGAGCCCAAGAGGAAGAGGCTGGTCACTTTGGGAGAGAAAGAGCGGGAAAAGGAGAAGGAATCTGAGGGTAGGGTTCTTCATGACCCGAAGAAAGGCAAGGTTCCACTTACTGAGGAGCCCATGAACAAAAAGGCAACTGCCAAGGCACTGAAAGAGGGCAGGAGGGATAGTAATCAGGGAGAAAGGGCAACCGAAGCCCATCGGTCCCCTGAAGATGGCTGCCCCTGCTAGAGATCCAAACCGGCTGCCCAACAATCCGGCATATGTATTCGAAGGAAAGGGGGCTGACAAGGCAAGAAGGATGAGAATGGATAAAGTCTATGACTATGAGAAGCACACAGCCGACCCTAGGTTTTTGTGTGACTTCCATCGCGACTACTACCTCCTAGTGTACCTAAAGATGAAGACTCGAGTCGCTCAAGCTTAATGGGTAGATTGGGACTACATGGCCAAAAGAAAGCACAAAGCCTTTTATGCCATGATTGAAGACGCAGAGTGCCATGGAATCAAGAAAATCACGAGCTTCAAGTATGACTGGAACATCGAGGTGATTGTGCAGTTTTACACCACCGTGTACTTCTCCACCTACGGTGACTGGAAAATCACCTGGATGACACATGGAGAGCAATACTGAGTCACATATGAGAGGTTTGCTCAGATACTTGGCCTTGAGGAGCACCTGGACCATGAGATTATCATTTCCAACCTCAAGGCAGTGGATAGGGATCAGCTTGACTACATGTATCCTAGTCATGTTCCCTATTAGGTCGGGCTTGCTAGGAACATCAAGCCATTCTATAGCATCCTAAACCGGATTTTGAGGAGAACTATTGCCCCTAAGGATGGAGATGTAGGGGTGATTCAAGGAAACCTAAGGCATCTCCTCCTGTTGATAGATGGTGAAGAGAAGTTCAACCTTGTTGAGCACATCTATGACGACATCTTCAACATCTCTCACACTCCCAATCGCTCATGTGGGTATGCACCATATATCATATGGTTAATTGAGAAGGTGTCGGGGATTGTCTTTGTCAAGGATGTCACTCATCGACCTCTTCGTCCTCAGCTACCCCCTATTGTGCCAGAACCATCTAGGAGGAAGAATGCTCAACCTCCTTCCAGCTCAGCGGCCCCTCCTAGCTCAGTGGCTCCCTCATCACCTCCTCCTCCGCAGTCAATGAGCGGATTCTTCAAGTGCTTCAACGTACTCTTCGCCTCTTGTCGGCGTGTGGAGGTCCGGACTCGACGCATGGAGAGGCGTCAGGAGAAGTACCTCAAGGTTGTGTGTGACAAGCTTGAGGTGCCCATCTCTCCTCCCGAGGAGAGTGATGGGGAGCTCACTCCATATCCAGAGTTCACCGCTGATGAGCTTGCCCAGTTCAAGGGAGATGGAAGCTCTTCCAAGGCCGTGCCTCCATCCAACGCCGCCGACGACGAGGAAGACGATACTGAGGCCACAGAGAGGGATGAAGATGGTGATGAAGAAGAAGACAATGAAGATGACGAGTAGACTTAGGCGTATCTTCTTCCTTTTTCCTTTTTGGTGCCTTGAAGCCAAAGGGGGAGAGATGGAAGAGGATGTCTTCTTTTTATCATCTTCTAGTCTTGTAATAGATCCTTGGACATCACTATCTCTATGTTTTATCTCTATGTTTTATGCATTATGTCTCTTTTGTGTAAGACTACGTGTTGGATATTATGGCTTATATTTGATCATTGTTGCTCTTTACTATGTTTCGTTCACTTTTTGAAGCACAACAGGTAGGCACCCTACCATAACATGTGAATGTATGTCAAATCCCCTCTTTTGCTGTTGCATACATCCAGGGGGAGTTATGCATACAAACACATGTTATGAAAATCAAATTTTTACCTCTTATGTTGAAACTTAATGTTTTGTCATCAATCACCAAAAGGGGGAGATTGTAAGTGCATCTAGGTACCCCCGTGGGTTTTGGATGATTGATGATGACAATTAAGAGACTAATGAGCTGATATGATCATAAGCACAGGATATTTCCAAGGCGGACACCTAAACTCTCAAAAAGAAAAAGGATGAAGAACGGCGTCGAAGACTCGAAGAGTAGAAATTAGGGTTTCATTTGAGTCTTTAGTAGGCTAGCCGTGTAAGAGTGAGAGTGTGTGTTTCAAGTGTATTGAGATCATAGAAGAGAGCTCAAAGCGTTAGAAGTGTCGAATTCTCAGTGTAGAGTGCTAGTGATGGGCAGGCCGGACTTGTCCAGGCCAGAGGCCGGACTAGTCCAGAAGTCCTATGGCTTAGTCCATTTTGGGGCGGACTAAGAGTTCCTGACTGAGTTCGGACTTGTCCGTTTGGGGACGGTCTAGTCCGTTTCTCTCTTGGTGAGAGTGTTTCAGGACTAAGTCCTGGTAGACCGGACTTGACCCCCTCAGTGGCCGGACTAGTCTGGGCTAGCCAGGCTAGTCCGTTTTTACCCGGACAACTAGTCCCTGTGTGAGTTCGGGCTAGTCCGTTCTGAGGAGGACTAGTCCGTATGGTTGTGAGATGAGAGCTCTCACGAATAAGTCTTGGTGGACCGGACTTGTCTGCCTTAGTGGCCGGACTAGTCCAGGTCCTCCAGACTTGTCTGTTCTCACTTGGACAAATAGTTCCTGTGTGAGATCGGACAAGTCCGGTGTTAGGCGGACTAGTCCGGAATTTCGGTAGGTGGCAACGGTTGGCTGTCGGGACTTCTATAAAGGAGATGCCCCGACTTCATTTAAAAAAAACTGGAACCCCAGCACCGCAACAGCCTGACACGACCCCACGGTCTTGTCGACCCAGGATCACGTTGAGAGGTACTGCGTTGCACAGCACCGGATAACACACATCAAAGGTACAAAGTGGAAGCAAAGTTTATATTACATAAAGTAGTTTATGAACATGTTTACAGCAAAATATGTCCAGTCTACACTCACGGGCGTAGACTACGCATCAAGTTCACGTTCAGCCCTTGAACGTGTCTTTGCTAGCACACACGCACACTAACTCTGCGGCATGCACGGCTCCCACTCGACGGGGTTCCCCTCCTGGGGTTCCGTCTCCTCTTCAGGAGTCCCTTCCTCATAACACCCTGCAAAAGCTTCAAACACAAGCAGTGAGCACGAAGGCTCAGCAAGACTGACCCGTCTCACCTAAACATGGAAATTCTACATGAGGGGTGATGGGTTACATGAGGTAAAAATCATTTGCAAGGACTCGCATAATTACTAGAACCTTACTTTCAAGTTTTAGCAGCAGGTTGTGGAGAACCTTACGCTAAGGCACATGAGAGAGCCGCAATCAAACAAGAAACGCATTTCTCTCATGTACCTTGCCCAAAGTTGAAAGGAACTTTAATAAGCTCTAAACTAGAGCAAATCATTAACAAGCAAAGTCCATCTTTCACTCAGCAACATTTTAACATGTAAATAGCCTGTTCTTTCTACGTCACGGTACAGTGAACAAGTGGTACTCACTGACCGCGAGGGACGGCGATTATAATCGATTTCCACCTGCAGGGTTACCCGAATAACCCGTCACGTACGCCCGTAGTCGATGTTGCCTACAACAACCATCACTGACACCGTACGCAACCACCTTTCACCCGTCAGCCAAATATTGAACCGGTCCCATCGTCCCGAGCAAGAGGTCTCTGCACGCGCATCTCCGTGCCGCCAGCCGATTTACACCTCGAGCTCTCAACCTACCCTCTGAATGACGGGCAATGCCTCAATACCCAGCTACCCGAGTTACATCGGTTTCCCGGTTCCCATATATCCGGTAGGTCTTCGGTACTGTTCTAGATTGTTCAACAGGCCCACACACGGCTCGGTCCTCAATCGACACAACAGGAGCTACAGCACACAGGCCCCAAAGTCCTGCTGCCCTTACTCTCCGCTCGGTCTCATCTTTCTTGCCATGTGTATCATGTGCTATCTCTACCCGAGTCGAGAGCCTCTAGCCTATGCTCGCGAGTAGTTCCAACTACTCGACTTGTACCGAATCCTACACTATCTTAGCATTGCAGTAGCTAACGGGGTTTGCAATCCTAAACCCAACCCATGGTTTTCTTGGCTATGCATTTGGGTTTTCAAACAAGACTCTAATGCAAAGAATAATAGTATTCAAAGATGTGCTCAAAACAATAAACATTTGTAAAAAGGTTAATGCAAACCGGAGCTTGCCTTGCTGCTCTTGGTCGTAGGCTAGCTGATCCTCCGGAGTAACGAAGTCTAGGACTTCGGGTTCCTCCTCGACCTTAGCGACTACATGATAGAAGATGTACATGTATCAATTTAAATGCATTCGTATTAAGTTTGAACTTGTGAAGCTTATAAGTCCCACTAGACAGATTTACTGACTATGAAACTTTCACTGTGGCTTGGTTACAACCTAAACAGAGACTTGGTCAAGTTTTAGTTGCAGCAAAGCTCATTTGAGCCCTCCACAATTAATTATGTACTTGACCTTAATTCAAGGCTTTTAGGGTGTTCTAAAGATTTTCATGAAACAAACTATGACTTTCTGAAAACTATATTTTCAGAGGGTTCTAATGGAGTTGGTCTCACTTAATTTGAAGGTTCCTAGCTAAAGATATGAGCTAAACAATTCCAGAGAAAATTGTGAAAATGTTTCTGAACATTTTCTATTTTCTTTGGAACAGTTCCACTAATCACACCATTAGGTGGATCAAATGAGCTCAAATGGATCTGAAATTTTTATGGTAGTTCAGGGATATTTTGGTGAACATTCCAGCAGAATTTCAGTATTTTCCTCCAAAGGACTCTCCAGTTAAAATTCCAAACAGTTTAAAATGTGAGGAATTAATTCTGGAGAAATAAGGATTTTCATGAAGTGAAACTTGATTTGCTAGAAAGTAATCAGAGAGCTGAGTCCAACAAAATTTGGTTCACTCGATTTGGAGCTTTCTAGCAAAAGTTATGAGAATTTGAAGTTTGAAGGAAATCTGAAAATCGGGGAAAAGTTTAAACTCGCGGGTGGGCCCTGGGGACACGCGTCGCCCACTGAGGCGTCGGCACACCGTGGCCTGCGGGGTTCCTGCACGCCAGCACAACAGATCCCGGCCACACCCGATCCAGGTTTGAATTTTGAGCCGCTGACGCGTGGGCCAGCCGGCTTCGTCTTCCTCCCGACGCCCGGGCTCTGCCGCCGGGGTATCTCGCCGGAGAGCTCGCCGCCGGCTTTCTGTAAAGCTCCAAACTACATGATTTTGACCGCCTCTGCCTATTTTCACTTGGAGAACAGGATTCTTGGGTCAGCTCGCCATGAAAATGGCCGCCACATGGTCGGCGACGAGCCGCCGCCTCGGAAAGACTTCACCCGTGTCGGCTGACTTCCCTAGCGCCTCAACTACTCGAGCAACCGGTTGAGAAGCATCAGTGGATCTCAGGTAAGGTCAACATGAGTTTGAGGCAGCTCGGGGGAGGCCCGAAGTAGGTCCTCACCGTGCGCCCGATGCCTCCCGCATACTCCGCCATTGGTAAACTTCAGAATACGCCGGTTGCAGAGGTTCTTAGACCAAAAGTTGTGAAGGCAACTTGTGCGCTACCGTGTCTAGTTTTTGTGAGAGCGGATTGTGGTCCTCTAATCCTTCCTAGAGTAAGAATTTGACAGAATCGCACCCGAAGGTCGTTCTGCACTCAGAAAGGCAAAAACTGGAAATTCGCCGCCGGTGAGCAAGCACTCGGACAGTGGCTCGGGGGTGAGCGGCACCGGTCACCAGCGTGTCCAAGAGTGCCTTGGCTCGGGCGTGACAACTCCCCGTTTGGGCTGTCCACGGGAGCCCGAGGTGCAGCGGTTTTAAGTCACCGAATTGATCTTTCGGTATAGTCGAGATCAATCGGTTTCAGCTGAATTCTAGCCACGGGGAAGAAGGAGGAAGGTTCCTAGTACCTTGCCGTAGCTCTGGAGGGGACGGGAAGGCTGTGATCGGCGCTCCCGATCGGTTCCAAGCGGCGGAAGGAGTTGTTCTGGCGCTGTGTTCTTGCGGGAAAGAAACTGGCGAGGCTTCGGCCGAGGAGGGGGGAGATGGCTTAAGAAGGCTCTGAACCGCCTCACGCACTCGCGTAGCCAAGCAGCTGCTGGCGAGGCGGCTCCCCTCGGTGGCGATCGCAGCGGCGGCTCGGCGACCCGAGTAAGAAAAGTCTCAGTCGGTTGAATCCTCTCTGTGGCTGACATGTGGGTCCCACCCGGGTTTTAACCTCTGAAATTCACTCCTAATCACTGTTATAAACAGTGAGCCCCAAAATACCCATGGTGATTCAAATTATTCACCCATGAGCCATTTGAATTGATCAGAATTCAAATTGGGTTTGGTTTGAATGAATTTCAGCACATGTTCAGTTTGAAATTCAAATAAAGTTTGAATTTGCCCCACTTAGCTCATGTCAAGATCAACCCCAAATGGAGTGAAAATTGGTGTGTAAGCTCACAAAAATGTGCTTAACAAGAATATGCCTCCCACTTTTGAATTCATGGAATAAAAACAGTTTGAATTTGAATATGGTTTCAAACTTCCCTCCTTCTAGCTATACCCAAAATGACCTCAAAAAGGTTTTGAATTTGGGTGAAACTTGGCGTGGACATCCTTAGCAATGTGTAGGAGTTTTCATATGCCCAGCCCTTCTATATCACATGTGGGAAATACCACTTTTGCAATATGTGAGTTTGTTCTCTAATGAGCATGTTGATGGTGGTTACTTGCTGTGTGTGGTATGGCGATGAACACTTCAAATAGGTGTCAAAAACTGAGGCCCTTACATTCCTCCCCCCCTTAAAAAAATCTCGTCCCGAGATTATAAGGTGAAAAATGAGAGAGAGGATGGTGGAAAATTACTGGATATGCGACGTGAAAAAGTTGGGGTAGTTAGCGCGAAGAAATCCTTCGCTTTCCCATGTCGCTTCGTCCATGGAGTGATTACTCCATAGAACCTTGTAGAACCACAACGTACGGTTGCGTGTGGTTCAGGCCTTTTTGTTAATAATCTGCACCGGTTCCTCCTGATAGGTGAGATCCGGTTGCAGTTCTTCAATGTCTTCCAGCTGAACGGTAGTTGATAGCTTGAGACACTTCCTCAGCTGGGAAATGTGAAAGACGTCGTGCACACGGGAAAGTGCTTCTGGTAATTTCAGCCGGTATGCTACTGATCCACATCTTTCAGTAATCTGGAATGGACCGATGAATCGGGGTGCCAATTTCCCTCTCACCCCGAACCTGTTTACACCCTTCATTGGAGACACACGTAGATATACGTGATCCCCCACTTCGAATTGTAATGGGCGTCTTCTCCGGTCTGCATACTGTTTCTGACGGGATTGGGCGGCTTTTAGGTTCGCTTGAATCAGTCGAACCTTTTCTTCCGCGTTGTTGACAAGGTCAATCCCGAAGGTAACCCTTTCGTCAGACTCACACCAGTTCAATGGTGTGCGGCATTTTCTTCCGTATAGCGCCTCGTATGGCTCCATCTTGATGCTGGCTTGGTACCCATTGTTATACGAGAACTCGGCTAACGGCAAGTGATCATCCCAATTCTTGCCATGGTTGATAGCGCAAGCTCGTAGCATGTCTTCTAAGATCTGATTTACCGCTCGGTTTGCCCATCCGTCTGCGGGTGGTATGCTGAACTACGGATCAGTTTCGTCCCCAAGGCACCGTGCAGCTGCTCCCAAAAACGGGACACGAAAGTGCCCCGATCTGATATGATGGTACGGGGTACGCCGTACAAGCATAGGATCCGTGAGATGTAAAGTTCAGCGTACTTCTTGGTGTTGTAGTTTGTGTTGACCGGGATGAAATGGGCAACTTTGGTGAGCCGATCAATGATCACCCACACAGAATCATGCTTTTGAAGAGTGGTGGGTAAACCGACGATGAAGTCCATGCTCACATCCTCCCACTTCCAGGCAGGAATGCCCAGTGGTTTCAGCAGTCGCGGTTTCCGTATATGGTCTGCCTTCACCCTTCGACATGTATCACACTCGGACACGTATTTTGCAGTCTCCCGTTTCATCCGTGTCCACCTAAACTTGCTTCTGAGTTCTTGATACATTTTGTTGCTGCCGGGGTGAATAGAAAACTTTGACAAGTGAGCCTCATCAAAGATCTTCTTCCGTAATTCCGTATGGGGTACGACGATCCGGTCCTTGAACCATAGGACGCCGTCTCCGTCCTTCCGGAAAAATTTCAGCTCCCCACTGTCTACACGTCTCCGCAAATGTGACATGCCCTTATCATTCTTCTGAGCTGATGTTATCTCTTCACGGATGGTGGGGATCAAAGCTAAGTTGTAGAGAGCTCCGTGTGGAATCACATGCAGCAGTGGTTCGCTCTCTTCCAACGGTGTGATGGTCAGATTGTTGACGTGTGACTTGCGGCTCAGCGCATCTGCCACTACGTTTGCCTTGCCCGGATGATAATGGATCTCTATTTCGTAATCCTTTATCAATTCTAACCATCTTCGTTGCCTCATGTTCAGCTCCTTCTGAGTGAATATGTAATTGAGGCTTTTGTGGTCGGTATATAAATGTACGAGGTTACCGAGTAGGTAGTGCCTCCACATTTTCAGTGCAAGTACCACGGCAGCGAGCTCCATGTAGTGAGTTGGATAATTCTGCTCATTGTTTCTAAGCTGCCGTGACCCATACGCGACCACTCTTCGGTCTTGCATCAGCACACATCCGAGCCCAATGCCGGATGCATCGCAGTACACATCGAACGGTTTTGTTATGTCTGGCTGCGCCAAAACTGGTGCTGATGTCAGGTGCTTGACTAAAGCCTTGAATGCTGCTTCACATGTTGAACTCCAGACATATTTGGTAGCCTTCTTCAGCAGCTCTGTCATTGGCTTGGCAATATTCGAGAAGTTCGGAATGAACCTCCGATAATATCCCGCGAGTCCGAGGAAACTCCGTACCTCGTGAACAGTCCTCGGGGATTTCCAATTCAGCACTTGAGTGATCTTACTCGGGTCTACAGCAATACCCTCCGCTGAGATGATATGCCCGAGGAAAGGCACTTGCGATATCCAGAACTCGCATTTGCTGAATTTCGCGTATTAGTTGTGATCCTGCAGCCGTTGCAAGACTATACGCAGATGTTTCTTGTGATCTTCCTCTGACTTGGAATATACCAGGATATCATCGATGAAGACCATGACAAACTTGTCTAGCTCCGGCATGAATACCGAGTTCATTAAGTACATGAAATGAGCTGGAGCATTGGTGAGGCCGAAGGACATGACCAGGTACTCATAAAGCCCGTACCTCGTCGAAAAAGCTGTCTTTGGAATGTCCTCCGTCCTTATCTTAATCTGATTGTACCCGGATCTTAAGTCCATCTTGGAAAAGATCTTTGCTTTGACCAACTGATCAAACAACATATCGATCCGTGGCAACAGGTACTTTTCTTGATGGTTACGGCATTTAATGTACGATAGTCCACACAAAGCTGCAACGTCTCATCCTTCTTCTTCACAAATAATGCCGAACAGCCCCATGGCGCGGAGCTCGGCCTAATAAAACCCTTCTCCAGAAGGTCCGTGAGCTGAGTCTTCAGTTTAGCCAACTCCTTGGGCGCCATCTTGTACGGCCTTTGGGATATTGGCATGGTTCCCGGTGCAAGTTCAATCTTGAACTCCACCTCTCTATCGGGCGGTATCCCTGGCAAATCGTCCGGGAATACGTCAGGGAACTCTCGGACCACTGGGATATCTCCCAATCTGATGGTTGTGGCTTAATAGACACTTGGAAGTTTTATTTCTGGACTGTCCAGAAATAATGAGTGAGACCCGTGCACTTCTGAGTTTAAGTGCACGACTCGAAGGACGGTGTATAAAACAGCGCCGTGGCAGGTTAACCACGACATCCCTAGGATGACATCGACCTTTTGTCCCTCTAAGATTATGAGAGACGTAGGGTAGACTCTACCCTCTAAGTACAATGGCGCTTTTGGGACCATCATGCTTGCTGAAATTTTCCCACCCGGTGAACAAATTAAATATGGACTATCGGTGGGTAGTATTTGCAAGCTATGTTTAGCAATGAAAGCTTGGCTAATAAAATTATGCGTGGCGCCTGAATCAAACAATACGATGGCGGGATGCTGGTGGAGTTGGAACATACCCGGAAGGATTGGCTCACCCTCCGGCACGTCCTCTATGGCAAGCTGGTGGACGGTGCCAGGCCTAGGGTTGGCCCGCTGCGCATTAGTAGGGTTCCGGGGTTGATTCCTCCCCAGAAACGGTGGTCCAACTCCGCTGCCTTGCCTCTCCGGGCAACTGCTTGCGAAGTGTCCTGGACGACCACACTTGTAACATGTGGCCGCTGCTGGCGTAGTGCTAGGGGGACGAAAGCCCGGCATGCGCTGCTGGGGTGCATACGCACGCAGCATCGCCCGCTGCTGCTGTTGTTGTTTTGGAAGTGGTGCTGGCAGTGCCGGCCTGAATGCCGGTGAAGAGTACGGCCGACTGCGGAAAGGCATCGACCTTGGGGGTGGCTGCCAGCGTGGACCTGATGGTGGGCGATTCACCATCCGAAACTTCTGAGAAGGACCGCCTCCTTCTCCGCCGCCGCCAACTCCTTGCCGGAGTCCTCTTGAACAATCGCAGCGTCAATGATGTCATTGAGGCTGCCGCGATTGAACATTGCCAACTTGTCCTTCAGGAGCGGATTAAGCCCCTGGTAAAAGTGGTCCTGCCGCTTCTCGTCGGTATCTGCATGATATGACTTGTAGAGCGCGAGATCGTTGAACGCCCTGGAGTATTCCAGTGCTTTCCGGCTCCCTTGCTGCAGGTGCAGGAACTCCTGCGTCTTCCTCTTCATTAGACCTGGCGGTATGTGATAGGCCCTGAAGGCCGTCCGGAACTCCATCCAGGTCATAACTCGGTCGGTGGGCTGTGAAGCACAGAAGTTGGCCCACCACGCCCTCGCGGATCTCAATTGAAGTGACACATGAATGATTGCACAACATTCACATATATTGATAAAGCATAAACTTTATACAAGATACATTGTTCTCGGTTCTCCGAGAAGTCGTGCTCATGTCGTCACTACCTATACATACGCTACTGCCTACATGACATGTCACCGATTACAAAAGTTGGATTACACTGCCCTAGCTGCCCTACTTGGCAACTGTAACCCCTACTCGGAGAAGAACTCGACCTCCTGCGGGTCGTCCTCCTCCGGTACCTCTGCTGGTGGCTCTGGATCTACCACCTCTTCGCCCATCTCGGGTTCTCCCATTGCTGGAAGGCCCAAGACTAGCGGTATGCCCAATACCGGAGGTACGAGGTCCTGCAATGCATGCACCTCATCCATAGCCTGGTTGTAGTCCTCTTCCCAGCCTTGCCCTTCCTCAATAGCGTCGTCTCGCTCTTGAGTAAGGTCCTCGTTCTGCTGGGTCAGATTCTGTACCAGTTCTTGCAACGCCGCGATGTCGACACGGCTCTTCTTCTTTGCCTTCTACAGTCGATGCAACTGATTGTTTTGTTCATTCAGTCGCTTGATCGTCAGAAGGAGCACATTACGGAGTTCACTGTGAGCACTCTCGAAATGGTCTCCACGGCTCGTACTCTCCTTGAGCTTCGTGGCGAGATGCTCCGTATGAACAGCTTAGCTGTCCATCACGGCGTTTCCCGCCCTCATCTGGAGGCTGAGATTTGCCTCCACGGGGTTGTACCTTGGGCAACTCGGGTCCGTTGCCTCCAGGTACCTCTCTTCCCACACATGCTGAGCCCGTCCCTCCACCGGAACGAGCGCGTATGGAGTGCCCTCCATAGCCTGCACGTGCAGTCGGCAGAAACGTGACATGGTGTCACGGGCTGCCACTTGCCACATCCCTTCCGGTTGCCTACCTCTCACCGTGACGGTGAACGGCACCCAACCGGGTGGCATAGGTCCTGAGGGGACTTCGACATGGATTGTCCATGTCTTGTTCCCCTCTTTGCCTTCTTCCTTGGTGAAGTACTGTGGCATCTGCTTGTATCCGAATATTGAAGCATCTGCCTCAATGCTTCCGGATACCCGTTGCGGTGAGAACAGTGGGACACCATCCACCCGTTCTTCAACTGTTTATCCGCTGTCATCTGTAAAAATATATTTGATAAATGTCAAATATTTATTTAAACAGTAAACCACTGAGTTATAACATAAGACATGTCATTAAACCCATAAAACTTGGAAACATAGTTCGAATTTTTAAACAAATTTGACTGCTGATCTGCTGTTCCCATGACAGCCCTGATCAGTTTCCATCTCAATCTGATTTAGGCCCTGTTAAAGGCAAAACTAACTCTGGAGCTCAACATCAAAGTTAAAGCTAACTTCAATAGCTTTCCAGATAGCATTTACTTGGCCTAACATCTGTCCTGGTTCAAAAGTTATGAGATGACAAAGTTAACAGAATTTCTGGAGAAAATTGGACAGCACATCCCTGCTTTAGGTACTGATTTGATCCAAGAATCCCAGTTAATTCTGTTCCTACTATGACAAAACTTTCTGTTACAAAGTAGTAACCCATCTCACAAGCTTTCCGGAACTTCCTCATTTCTATTTTTGGATTTTTATGCAGGAAGTTATACTCAATTTACAGAGAGTTTACAGAGAGTCTTTGCTCTGTCCTGTTTTCTAGACAGTTTCAACTCCACTGCATTTTTCGATTGGTTAAGGGATGAAACACCTCTGTACCTCAACAGAAAAGTTGTAAAGATCTTCCAAAGCTTTCCATAAATGTATCATACGACCCCAACCTCGAAAGAACTCAACCTCTAACCTCTGATTAACTTCAGCTTTGATTCAGCTGAACAAAGAGTGCTCTGTCCTTAACAACCTATAAGTTGAAAACTTGTTAACTTTGAATATCCTGTTCAAGGGAAGGAGTTACATAAAGTTTTACTACATTGGATCAAAACCTTCAAGTTTTAAATGAAGTTGTTCATTTAATGGGGTGTGACGTCGATGCATCACCAGATAATGTCGGTACTACGTCCTCACAAAGAAAAACCTACACCGGACTTAGCCGGCTCCGTTAATTCAGTGGCACTAAACGTCACTCGCACACGGAATGTACACATCTACCGTTTCGTGGTCAGACTACCTGCAGAAACTCAAACAATCTTCAGACTCGGCTGCAGACCGAGCCCGGTATCCATACAGTTCGTACACCCGGCCGTCATCACTCGCCTGGATGTTCTCAAGCCAAACACGCCTTGAGTTACGTGTTCACTTTTCAGACCACGTGATGGGGTCTCCCAAGTTGCACCACGCACGCCAGGGACAGACGTTGCTCGAATACCCCAAACGACATGAAGAGTTGTAGAGGATATTAAAGCGGGTCGGGTTACCTGCCACCCGTGGGGCTCCACCCTTCAGCTTGTGCGCACTGGTGGACAGCGCTTACGTGTACCCCCCAAGACATAAACGTCCAGAGATACACAATTTTCTGACATAGACAATTAGGTTAGTATGCCACTTTTTATACACTAATAACATCCTTATATGGGCTACTAACGAGTTCCTCACTGGATTTTTGAAAAAGATGACCTTTTTAGTGCGTTAAACCTCAAGCAAGCTCTGATACAAATGCTGACACGACCCCACGGTCTTGTCGAGCCAGGATCACGCTGAGGGGTACTGCGTTGCACAGCACCGGATAACACACATCAAAGGTACAAAGCGGAAGCAAAGTTTATATTACATAAAGTAGTTTATGAACATGTTTACAGCAAAATATGTCCAGTCTACACTCACGGGCGTAGACTACGCATCAAGTTCACGTTCAGCCCTTGAACGTTTCCTTGCTAGCACACACGCACAATAACTCTACGGCGTGCACGACTCCCACTCGACGGGGTTCCCCTCCAGGGGTTCCGTCTCCTCTTCGGGAGTCCCTTCCTCATAGAACCCTGCAAAAGATTCAAACACAAGCAGTGAGCATGAAGGCTCAGCAAGACTGACCCGTCTCACCTAAACATGGAACTTCTACATGAGGGGTGATGGGTTACATGAGGTAAAAATCATTTGCAAGGACTCGCCTAATTAGTAGAACCTTACTTTCAAGTTTTAGCAGCAGGTTGTGGAGAACCTTACGCTAAGGCACATGAGAGAGCCGCAATCAAACAAGAAACACATTTCTCTCATGTACTTTGCCCAAAGTTGAAAGGAACTTTAATAAGCTCTAAACTACAGCAAATCATTAACAAGCAAAGTCCATCTTTCACTCAGCAACATTTTAACATGTAACTAGCCTGTTCTTTCTACGTCACAGTACAGTGAACAAGTGGTACTCACTGACCGTGAGGGACGGCGATTATAATCGATTTCCACCTGCAGGGTTACCCGAATAACCCGTCACGTACGCCCGTACTCGATGTTGCCTACATCAACCAACACTTACATCGTACGCAACCACCTTTCACCCATCAGCCAAATATTGAACCGGTCCCATCGTCCCGAGCAAGAGGTCTCTGCACACGCATCTCCGTGCCGCCAGCCGATTTACACCACGAGCTTTAACCTACCCTCTGAACGACGGGCAATGCATCAATACCCAGCTACCCGAGTTACATCGGTTTCCCGGTTCCCATATATCCGGTAGGTCTTCAGTACTGTTCTAGCTTGTTCAACAGGCCTGCACACGGCTCGGTCCTCAATCGACACAAGCGGAGCTACAGCACACAGGCCCTAAAGTCCTGCTGCCCTTACTCTCCGCTCGGTCTCATCTTTCTTGCCATGTGTATCATGTGCTATCTCTACCCGAGTCGAGTGCCTCTAGCCTATGCTCGCGAGTAGTTCCAACTACTCGACTTGTACCGAATCCTACACTATCTTAGCATTGCAGTAGCTAACGGGGTTTGCAATCCTAAACCCAACCCATGGTTTTCTTGGCTATGCATTTGGGTTTTCAAACAATACTCTAATGCAAAGAATAATAGTATTCAAAGATGTGCTCAAAACAATAAACATTTGTAAAAAGGTTAATGCAAACCGGAGCTTGCCTTGCTGCTCTTGGTTGTAGGCTAGCTGCTCCTCTGGAGTAACAAAGTCTAGGACTTCGGGTTCCTCCTCGACCTTAGCGACTACATGATAGAAGATGTACATGTATCAATTTAACTGCAATTGTATTAAGTTTGAACTTGTGAAGCTTATAAGTCCCACTAGACAGATTCACTGACTATGAAACTTTTACTGTGGCTTGGTTACAACCTAAACAGAGACTTGGTCAAGTTCTAGTTGAAGCAAAGCTCATTTGATCGCTCCACAATTAATTATGTACTTGACCTTAATTGAAGGCTTTTAGTGTGTTCTAAGGATTTTCATGAAACAAACTATGACTTTCTGAAAACTAGATTTTCAGAGGGTTCTATTGGAGTTGGTCTCACTTAATTTGAAGGTTCCTAGCTAAACATATGAGCTAAGCAATTCCAGAGAAAATTCTGAAAATGTTTCTGAACATTTTCTATTTTCTTTGGAACAGTTACACTAATCACACCATTAGGTGGATCAAATGAGCTCAAATGGATCTGAAATTTTTATGGTAGTTCAGGGATATTTTGGTGAACATTCCAGTAGAATTTCAGGATTTTCATCCAAAGGACTCTCCAGTTAAAATTCCAAACAATCAAAATTTTGAGGAATTAATTCTTGAGAAATAAGGATTTTCATGAAGTGAAACTTGATTTTCTGGAAAGTACTCAGAGAGCTGAGTCCAACAAAATTTGGTTCACTTGATTTGGAGCTTTCTAGCCAAAGTTATGAGAATTTGAAGTTTGAAGGAAATCTGAAAATCGGGGAAAAGTTTAAACTCGCGGGTGGGCCCTGGGGACACGCGTCGCCCACTGAGGCGTCGGCACACCGTGGCCTGCGTGGTTCCTGCGCGCCATCACAACAGATCCCGGCCACACCCGATCCCGGTTTGAATTTTGAGCCGCTGACGCGTGGTCCAGCCGGCTTCGTCTTCCTCCCGACGCCCGCGCTCTGCCGCCGGGGTATCTTGCCGGAGAGCTCGCCGCCGGCTTCTGTAAAGCTCCAAACTTCACGATTTTGACCGCCTCTGCCTATTTTCACTTGGAGAACAGGATTCTTGGGTCAGCTCTGTGAGACCTATGTGTGCTGAATACATTGGCAATTAGGATAAAAGTTAGCATTAACATTCAAAGTTTTGAATATTGCCAAAACATTCTTCTGTGGCAAGGTCCGACAAGTTCTTTGTTAAGTCCGCCAAGTGTTGCCAAGGTCCGACGCAAGGTCCGGAGAGCTCCTGTAAGGTCCGGAGAGCTTCTGTGAGGTCCGGAGCTTCTTTTTAGGGAGCTCCCGTGAAGTTCAACTCGTAGAACTGCAGCGTCTTGTTTTTGCTTTTAACTCGCAATGTTTCAAACTTGCTTTATGGGAAGGTTTGATTAGTATTAATTTGCTAAGTTTTTGGTGTGTTTTGGTGGTTATGTCTGTTATCGTTTGATATGGTTTGCAACATGCTTATGTGACGTGCTCATGTAAGGTGTTGTGGTTTTCGAACTAACGTGAGTCAAGTCGAGGACTTGTGCTCGGAAGAATTGGTTGTTTATTCATGTGCAGGTGTTGCTTGATTTCAAGACATGGCTGGTGACGGGATCCTTGGACTAGTCTCAGGGAGGATATGAGGTTCCAACAACCATGTTCGGGAGGAGCTGTGGTTGAGTTGATCGGGAGGTCGCGCAGCATGTTTGGATCAAGGGCAGTGCATATGAAGGTTGCGTGTACGTCGTTGGAAGGTGTTTGCACGTGTGCAAGGAGTGCATTGACGTGGCAACATTGTTCCAAGGCGTGATGAAGTGAAGTGGACGTAAAGAATTGGTCGGAAAGGTCCAACCGGCTGGATTGCGTACTCAGGCTGAGGCAGAGTCGGATATGGCTCAAATATGGAAGATTTGAGTTGGTTATGATAGGATTTCATGCTAGGCACGAAGTTGAGTTGTTTTAGGAATGTTTAGGACGTTCCTAAGGTGTTTGGAAGTCTCACGATTGCTTCTATCTGCGAATAGGAGAGTCCTGAGCAGTTATGGTAAGTTAGGATACGAGTCCAATTAGGAGTAGGAGTCCTAGATTGGATTGTTTAGCCTGAGGGCTGGCTATAAAAGCAAGGGAGGCCAGAGCTCTCGTGGGTAGAGAACTTTGGACTGTTCCTCTTGTGTTTCCATTGAATAAAGTTCATAGTTTCGAGGAGCTTTTATACCTTGTTCGTCCGACTTGTTTTTCGTCAAGTCTTTCTCGCCGAGATTCTGGACAGACCGACGTTGCTTCGGTGTTTCGTTCATAACTCGAGTTTTACAGATCCGATTGACGTGATTATTTTTGGGTTGTCTTCACAACTCAATTATATATCATCTGTGAAATTTTCACGAGCTTCGGATCTGTAGTTTTTGGGATACACGAGTTTCTTTGCATCGTTGCAGATCTGTTTTATATCGGGTAGAACAGATTGATCTTCGTTTAATGTTTTGATTGTATCTCAAGTTTTACTTCGTGTTTTCAAGTGATTCTTGTTGCATTAGATCCGTGAATTGATTCTCTACCTCTCTACTTGATTTGTCACAGTTGAACAAGTTTGAAAACACTTGCACACACGGTTTCTTTAACCGATTGATTTTTTGCTGAGGGGTTTTTGTTGTTTCCGCTGCGAAAAGTTTTAATCTACCATTCACCTCCCCTATGGTAGCTTTTCATGTGCTCTTCGATCCTACATGCTCGCCATGAAAATGGCTGCCACATGGTCAGCGACGAGTCGCCGCCTCGGAAAGACTTCGGCCGTGTCGGCTGACTTCCCTAGCGCCTCAACTACTCGAGAAACCGGTCGAGAAGCATCAGTGGACCTCAGGGAAGGTCGACATGAGTTTGAGGCAGCTCGGGGGAGGCCCGAAGTAGGTCCTCACCGTGCGCCCGATGCCTCCCGCATGCTCCGCCGTCGGTAAACTTCGGAATACGCCGGTTGCAGAGGTTCTTAGACCAAAAGTTATGAAGGCAACTTGTGCGCTACCGTGTCTAGTTTATGTGAGAGCGGATTGTGGTCCTCTAATCCTTCCTAGAGTAAGAATTTGACAGAATCGCACCCAAAGGTCGTTCTGCACCCAGAAAGGGAAAAACTGGAAATTCGCCGCTTGTGAGCAAGCACTCGGGCTGTGGCTCAGGGGTGAGCGGCACCGGTTACCAGCGCATCCAAGAGTACCTTGTCTCGGGCGTGACAACTCCCCGGTTGGGCTGTCCATGGGAGCCCGAGGTGCGGCGGTTTTAAGTCACCGAATTGATCTTTCGGTATAGCCGAGATCAATCGGTTTCAGCTGAATTCTAGCCACAGGGAAGAAGGAGGAAGGTTCCTAGTACCTTGCCATAGCTCTGGAGGGGAAGGGAAGGCTGTGATCGGCGCTCCCGAACGGTTCCAAGCGGCGGAAGGAGTTGTTCTGGCGCTGTGTTCTTGCGGGGAAAGAAACTGGCGAGGCTTCGGCCAAGGAGGGGGGAGATGGCTTAAGAAGGCTCTGAACCGCCTCACGCCCTCGCGTGGCCAAGCAGCTGCTGGCGCGGCGGCTCCCCTCGGTGGCGATCGCAGCGGCGGCTCGGCGACCCGAGTAAGAAAAGTCTCAGTCGGTTGAATCCTCTCTGCGGCTGACATGTGGGTCCCACCCGGGGTTTTAACCTCTGAAATTCACTCCTAATCACTGTTGTAAACAGTGAGCCCCAAAATATCCATGGTGATTCAAATTATTCACCCATGAGCCATTTGAATTGATCAGAATTCAAATTGGGTTTGGTTTGAATGAATTTTAGCACATGTTCAGTTTGAAATTCAAATAAAGTTTGAATTTGCCCCATTTAGATCATGTCAAGATCAACCCCAAATGGAGTGAAAATTGGTGTGTGAGCTCACAAAAATGTGCTGAACAAGAATATGCCTCCCACTTTTGAATTCATGGAATAAAAACAGTTTGAATTTGAATATGGTTTCAAACTGCCCTCTTTCTTGCTATACCCAAAATGAACTCAAAAAGGTTTTGAATTTGGGTGAAACTTGGCATGGACATCCTTAGCAATGTGTAGGAGTTTTCATATGCCCAGCCCTTCTATATCACATGTGGGAAATACCACTTTTGCAATATGTGAGTTTGTTCTCTAATGAGCATGTTGATGGTGGTTACTTGCTCTTCATTTGTGTTTATCAACTTACTTCAAATGAGGTGTGTGGTGTGGTGATGAACACTTCAAATAGGTGTCAAAAACTGAGGCCCTTACACAGCCATCCTAGAGTCTCTCCAAGCCTTCTCCATTGCCTACTCACCCTCTAGAATCAATTATTGAGTGGATTTGGGTGTGTGAGGAGAGGAGAAGGAAGAACTTCGCGTTTAGGCTCTTGAAGTGATCTCGTGCACTTAGTGTGAGTCTTTGTGACCTGTGGCTTGTGAGATCCGTGAAGTCTTGTGAACGCATTCAAGTGGGAGCCTCGGATTGTGAGCAGCCCCAAAATCTTGTAAGTTCACCCTTGAGATAGTGAAGAACTGAGTTGGCCTTAGTGGCGACTTGGTGAGGAAAGAGTTGTTAAACCCGGTCCTTTGTGGACTACTCAACGGGGACGTAGATTCTTCAGTAGAATCGAACTTCGGGCAAAAATCCTTGTGTCACTTTTGCATTTACATTTCATTGATCATTATAATTGATTAGGGTTAGTTTTGATCATTTCGCTATTATAGTATTCATTGTTACAATCTTGAGATCCACTTTTATATTCTGTCAAATTTGTCATATTAAATTACTAGATAGTTTATCTGCACTTTGTTGAACTAAAATATGAAGAAAAACCCATAAAAATCAAGTTTAGGCTTTTCTAGCAGTCTGACCGGACTAGTCCGTCCCTAAGCTAGACAAGTCCGGCCTTTTAAGGCTTTTTAAGCAGGCTGACCAGACTAGTCCGCCCCTGAGACTAGTCCGGCCCCTATGTTCTAATCTCATTTAATTAAGTCATTTCAGGTATTTTAGCCTATTCACCCCCTCTAGGCAATTTCACATATGGATAATGATAATGCGAACTTGATGATGTTAATGAAAATGGAGTCGGGGAGATCTAGGCAAGCTTTGTTCGTGGATGTTGCTGAATGAGATGGTGGTTTGCTTGCCGTAGATCTAAGGACCGGTTCATGTGAGCACATGCCAGGAAAACAGTGCCACCACAAGGCCAAATATGGGTGTGGCTTAGCTGACTAATTAGGTGTTTTGCTAGCTTGTTATGGACCGTTGGATGGTGCGGGGAATGGGAGTCGAGGAGGACTGCCCTGCGAACTGCATGGCACAAGAGGGGGTCCGTTGGTGGGAGAATGGATATTCGAGCCTGCCGGTGAAACCTCAGTGGGTCCATACATCCTAGTAGCCCCTTTGTAAAGGCTATGTTGTGATCTCTTGTCCATACACCGACGGTTGTGTACTGGTAGTCGCCGACGGGTGACGAAATCACGAACTTGTGGGAAAAGTGGTGCCACCTCTATAGAGTGTAAAACTATCATGATAGCCGTGCTTCCGGTTACAAGCACCTGGCCAACTTCCATGATTAGAGGCAAAACTTGGGATGTTTATTCGGTATGGTTATGGTACGATCATTGGGATTGGTTTTGGGACTGTTTTGGGTCATGAAAATGAGTTTGGTTTCGGTTATATGAATGTGAGATGGTTATGAATATTTATGAGCATGAGATGAACTTGAGAAACATTAATTGTTGGTTGAGACTTGATAATTGGTGAATTATGATGAAGGAATGTTGATGAATACTTAGTTATGTTGGGATTAAACTCACCTAGAAATAGTTGCTGTTTTTACCATGTTTGTGAAATAAAAATTTGCTTGCTGCAATGAGCCTTTTTATTCCCTACCTTGTTGTTAGCTACATGTCATACTTTTTCCGCACCGTCTGAGTACGACATGTACTCACCCTTGCATTCCCACATATACATCAGCTACAGGAGAAGAATATTTCGAGGCACATGTGGAGTACTAGGCGTGCGCAATACCGTCAACATGCCTGTGGAGTTGAAGTTGGAGCCTGCTGTCTTAGCCATTTTGCGCTGTCGTTTAGAGTCTTCCATTGCAAGAATAAGTTAGATATTCATGAGTGAGACATTGAGTCATTGTAATAAAGTACTAAACACTATTTATTCATGGTTATATTCTTAATTCAGTTTGTGGATTACATGTGTATGTGTGATGAACATCCTGGGCACACATATGCATTCACTTGGTTCTATTTTCGAAACCGGGTGTCACAAATTGGTACCAGAGCCACGTTGACCGTAGGACGCAAGCCTAGGTAGAATGGACACTCTAAAACACATAGGGACACCCCTCTAAACTGCTATTTTTGAAAATTTCTTGCTGCTGCACCTTACTTGTCAATTCAGCCACCGCAAAGTGCTATTTTCAGCCCCTCTTTTTCTCTTCATTTGGATAGCGACACTTTTGCTTTCTTGCCTCATAGATTCCGAAGTTTTGAAGTATTTTCTTCTCTAAAGATTCTCATGTCCTATTTATAGATACCGGTGATTAGGAGCACAGCACGCATAAGGACTCGTCCACCACCACGTGGGAGTGCACTTAAGCCCATTGAGGTGTCCGATGGACCATATTGGGAAGGGGTGAAGATGGAACCTCATGATTAAGATGAAGTCAATAGCTCTATGCATGAGGAAGAGGACCCAGAAGAGGTGGAACCATTCGAAGATGACATGGAAGATGATCCACAAGAACGGCATTGGTACGCACCTCAGGAGGACTTTCACGCGGGCTTACACCACGTGGAGCCTCATGACGCTATGTCAGGAGGAGATGAATCCGAAGAGGAGCCACCCCTTGCTGAGGCCGATAATGAAGGTGATGAACGGACCAACCTTTCAGTTCAAGAATTCCGGTCCGAAGAAATGGAAGGAGGACACATATCCAAGGAGCTCAAAGAATTTCTGGATTGCTGCAGCTTATACCCGGAATATCTTCTCAAGAAAGTCCTTCGTTTAGGACATGAAGAGTGGAAGGCTGAAGTAACCATCCTATCTAACGGTAGGGTTGTCACTCGGCACTTCACACCCACATGGAGAGCTACGAGGGCAGAAGCTATTGATGATGCTGCATGGGATGCACTTACCGGACTGTGCTATGCCTTCCGTGAGCAGCTTGAGAACACTACTTTTGAGCTGCACCCATATCGGAAGAGTGGTACAAGGGAGATCATTGGACCCCATGAAGGAGCTCTTTCCAACCCACAAGCTGCTGACAAGTCTCAGAGGTTGCTCGTGGAGTTAGTAAACCGCTATGCAAGCGCACAAGAAGAGATCCGTTACCTCCGCAATAAGCTGTATTTGCTGGAGAAACAAGAGGACACTCGTGCCAACGCGGGAACAAATGGAGCACCAGCATCATCAATCCTTACATAGACTGTCGACTCACCATGGCGTGCGCCCATGTATGGACCACCCGTGTCACACGGCGAGAACAGCACCAGTTCTCACGATTAAGTTTAGGTTTCCATAGAATAAATCTGTAATAGAAACGTTTAGATCGTAGTAGCTTGAATAAGAGTGGTGTACTGACATTTTTGTGATGATTGCTTGGTTTGTGTTCTGATGTGAGTTGTGGAACGCTTCGGCGAATGTCCACATCCACACATAGTGGAGAGATGTGAGATGCTTCAGCACATGTTCATATCCTCATATAGGCTGAAATTAATAAATGAAGATACTTAGTTCATACACCTTGATGCATATAGTTGGGAAATCGCTTCTTTCAAATCTGAATTCTAGCTCCTACAAATATAGTATGTCTGAAAGTAAGTTTGAAAATAAGGGGGGTAGACTTTCTAGCCAACCTTATAGTCTTGGATTCCCAAGGCATTGACATAATACTTGGAATGGACTGGTTAAGCAAGCACAACGGAATGATTCAATGAACTCAGAGGATCGTGCAGTTGACAAGTGAGCACAGTACTCATATTGAGTTCGAGGCAGTCCAACCGGTAACCGAGAGGGCAGTGCTGAACCACATCGAAGAAGCGACATTGGAAAGGATTCCAGTGGTTCAAGAATATTCAGATGTGTTCCCGGAAGAACTTCCAGGTATGCCATCTGAACGGGACATTGATTTGCCATTGATTTAGTACCCGGAACTGCAGCTATAGAGAAGAGGACATATAGGATGCCTGCTAATGAATTAGTGGAGCTCAAGAAGTAAATTCAGGAGCAGCTAGAAAAGGGTTTTATACGCCCAAGCTCGTCACCGTGGGGATCCCCCATGCTCTTCGTGGACAAGAAAGATGGGGCCAAAAGGATGTGTGTGGACTATAGGTCTCTCAACGAAGTGACGATCAAGAATAAATATCTGCTGCCCATATAGAGGACCTATTCGAACAAATGAAAGGTGCCCGAATTTTCTCCAAGATTGATCTTCGGTCGGGATACTTCCAGCTGAAGATTAAGCCCTGCGACATACCCAAGACTGCATTTCAAACATGATATGGTTCGTATGAGTAATACCATTATGTCTTTTGGGTTAACGAATGCACCCGCATATTTTATGTACATCATGAATAAGGTCTTCATGGAGTACTTGGACAAGTTCGTCGTGGTTTCCATCGACGATATCATGGTGTATTTGAAAAGCGAGGAAGAACATGAAGAACACTTGAGATTGACATTGCAGAAACTGTGAGAGCATCAATTGTATGCCAAGTTCAGCAAGTGTCAATTTTGGCTAAAGGAGATATCGTCCCTAGGCCACATCATATCCAAAGAAGGAGTATCGATTGATCCCAGAAAAGTGGGAGATGTTTCAAAGTGGAACCAACCGCAGAATGTGAGGGATATTAAGAGTTTCCTTGTGATGGCTGGATACTTCCTCCGGTTCATCAAGGATTTCACCAAAATAGCGAAGCCTATGACTGAATTACTCAAGAAATGGAAAGCATTTCGGTGGACACCAGCGTCTTAAGAAAGCTTTGAGGAGCTAAAGAAGAGATTAACAACAGCGTCCGTTTTGGTATTGCGGACGTGAGAAAGAGTTTCGATATATATTGTGACGCATCAATACAAAGGGCTTGGATGTGTGCTTATGTAAGGAGGACAAGTGGTTGCCTATGCATCGAGGCAATGAAAGAAACATGAGCTGAATTACCCCACACATGACCTGGAACTTGCAGCCGTGCTACATGCCTTGAAGATTTGGAGGCATTATATCCTCGGTCACCGATGTCAGATCTATACGGATCACAAAAGCCTCAAGTATATATTCATGCAAACGGATCTGAATTTGAGGCAACGTTGATGGTTGGAACTCATCAAGGATTATGATGTTGGAATCAACTATCACCCCGGAAAGGCCAATGTAGTAGCTGATGCGTTGAGCCGAAAGGGAGCGTGTCACCAACTCACGGTTCAGGAGCTGCCACCCGAGCTGCGTAAGGAGTTTGAACGGTTTCATCTCGGATTCTTGAACGAGATGGAGGTGATAGAACTGAACTCAACGCTAGAACAAGAGATACGAGATGGCCAACCAACGGATAAGGAAATCAAGGAAAGAATCCGACAAGGTATAGAGAAGGATTTAAAAGAAGACGGGAATGGCACACTTTGGTTAGGGAAAAGGATTTGTGTGCCTAACGTGAAGCACATCTACGACACGATACTAAAGGAGGCACATGACTCACCTTATTCCATACACCCGGCTGTACAAAGATGTACAAGGATCTGAAAACTTGCTATTAGTGGGATGGTATGAAAAGGGACATTGTTGAATATGTTGCCCTCTGCGACACGTGCCAACGAGTGAAGGCCGAACATCAAAGACCCGCTGGATTATTGCAGCCATTAAAAGTGCCAGAGTGGAAGTGGGAAGACATCAGCATCGATTTCATTGTCAGATTGCATGTACTCAGTCCGTCTACGACTCCATTTGGGTTATCATGGACCGATTGACGAAAACAGCCCATTTCCTTCCTGTTAGAACCAAGTACATCATCACACAACTAGCCGAGCTGTATATGGAGCAAATCGTGTGTCACCATGGAGTTCCGAAGAGGATAGTTTCAGATCAAGGTTCTCAATTTACCTCTAGGTTCTGGAAGAAGCTGCATGAAGCCATGGGTACATGGTTAAATTTCAGCTCTGCATATCACCCGCAAACCGACGGGCAAACTAAGAGGACAAATCAAATTTTGGAAGATATGTTGAGAGCTTGCGCCTTGGAAACATGGGCGTAGTTGGGATAGGAGCTTTCCGTACGCATAATTTTCGTACAACAACAGATACCAAGCTAGCCTGAAGATGTTATCTTTTGAAGCATTGTATGGTAGACAGTGTAGGACACCGTTGTTCTGGAATGAGACCGGAGAAAGCCAAGTATTTGGACCCGAAGTGCTGCAAGACGCTGAAAAGCAAGTCCAAACGATACGTGAAAACTTGAAGGCCGGTCAGTCACGACAAAAGGGTTATGCGGACAATAGGAGAAGAAGATCGACCTTCGAAGTGGGAGACTTCGTGTATCTTAAGGTGTCGCCTATCCGAGGCCAACGACGGTTCAACGTCAAAGGCAAGTTAGCATCTCGCTACATCGGGCTGTTCAAGATTTTGGGCAAGCAAGGAGAAGTGGCCCATTGTGACGCCCTCAATTCTGTGGAAAACCACGGAACCGAGAACTGATGCATATGTGTGCCCAGGATGTTCATCACACATACACATATGTTCCACAAACTGAATTCAGAATATATATAACCACGAATAACAGAGTTTATTACAATGTCTCACGAGTCTTGGACTCATGCTCACAGCGGAAGTCTTAATCTAAGCAGCGGAAGTCTTCTAACTAGTGTGGAAGCAATCTAAGCAGTAGCGGCTCCATCTCTACTTCATCCCCACAGGCAAGGTTGAGAACAGATTACACGCCTAATGCTCCACTTGGTCTTCATAGTAATCTTCTCCTATTGCTGATGATGAAATAATAATGCAAGTTCGAGTACAATGATGTACTCAGCAAGTGCGGGAAAATATGATATGTAGCTCATAACAAGGTAGGTATAAAAAGGCTCATTGCAGAAATCAAAGTTATTTATCGAAACCATGATAAAACAGCAACTTATCTTTAAGCGAATGTAATCCCAACATGTACTCAAATAGCAATCATACCTCTGTCATGTTCATTACCTTCCATGTCCCAACCAGACATTAATCAACCTCATTCTTGCTCACGAATACCTCCTCGTATTCGCTACCATCTCATGAATACCATCTCGTATTCACTATCATCTCATCTCATAAAAAATTTCCGTCTCACACCGTTCAACCTCGTTGCCATGACTCAACAGTCATGCAACCCATCGTATCACCCGGACTCAACAGTCCCGAAAACAAAACCAAAACCAACCCTTCTAAAACCATAACCAATAACCATAGCCAATAACCATCCCAACTAATCATGGAGTTAGCCAGGCACTCGTGACCGTAAGCTACGCTATCATGATAGTTTTAAGACTCTGCAGAGTTTGCACCTCTTTACCCACAAGTTTGTGATTTCGTCACCCGTCGGCGACTGCAGAACCTCCATTATACCAGTACACAACCGTCGGTGTATGGCCAAGAGATCACAAAATAGCCTTAACAAAGGGGCTACTAGATGTATGGACTCACTAAGGTTTCACCTGCAGGCTAGAATATCCTATTCTCCCACCCACGGGCCCCCTCTTGTGCCATGCAGTTCCCAGGGCAGTCCTCACTCGACTCCCATTCCCCGCGCCTTCCACAGCCCATAACAATCTAGCAACTTACCTAATTAGTCAGCTAAGCCGCACCCATACTTGGCCTTGTGGTGGCACTGTTATCCTGGCATGTGCTCGCATGAACCGGTCCTTAGATCTACGGCAAGTAAACCACCATCTCATGCTACCTCATTCACAAACCCAGTCTTTCCTAGATCTCCCTCCGATCCATGTTCATTATCAACATCCGTTTCTCATTATCGTTGCGAGTGCAGTTAGCTAGACACACTTATCGAGCTTCCCAATCCCATGAACTCAGCGAAGCATAAAAATAAAAACCATACCTGACTCATAAACTTCCCTGGTGACAAGGGTGGTTTAACCAAAGCTAGTAAACTCCTATAAACGGTTTCCCATCATGTTTGACTCAGCACACACACCTTTTCGCAAAACAAAATAGTTTCCCAAAACATAGGATCAATATGGTCAAGGGGCACTTGCCTTGTTCTAGTTGTTCCGGTTGCTCAAAATCTTGTTGTTGTAGTCCGTCGTAGGTAGCTCCCTGAGCTTGTCCTTTTATGCATGATCACGCACATACAAGATTTACAACAATCAATATCATGCACAAACTTTAACTAGATGCGATGATACTTATCCATGTTAATCCTATGATGCGGTTTAGTTTGTACGTGTTCTTGCATGGCTTGCATGGTTTTTATGATGAACAGAGGTGTTCGGATCAAATGTGGATGTGGCGATGACCTTGTCTTTAGATCTAGATCAAACCGATCATGAACTGATCTGTCCACGAAAAAGCTTCTGCTCGAAAGGAATCGAAGAACAGATGCAAAGAAAACGGGATGACGTCGTAAGGTAGTATTGGAGACCTACCTTACGTTCTTCTGGGCCTCGGGGTCCTTCTCTTAGCAAGACAGATCGTTGGGATTCTCTTCCGGCGATCTTCTTCGACTGAACTCCGGCGATGGGTTTACTTCGGTGAGTTGGGTGCTAGGGCTCTAAGTCATCAGCTCAAGAGGTGGAAAAGAAGTTCGTTGTTTCAGCCAAGGGTTCTGGGTTCTATTTATAATCGGGAGAAGAAGAGTCCTAATCTGATTGTATTTCGAATAAGAGTTCTATTCAAATTGTCATTGAATCTTAACAACTTATCTTTTGTTGATTTGGTGCGGTAACATTGTGGAATTCATATCGGTTTCTTCTAGGTACCGGTATTTCCATGCGTACAGAATCCAAAACCGCTCCAGAACTCATTACTTCTGCGGTGATGAGCTCCGGAAGCTCCACGTGTCCACCCGGGCCTGGTCTCCCCCTTTCCGCACAGACGAGCTCCGGTTGTGCCGCGTGTCAAGCGAGCGAGACCTCCCTCTCCTTCGGAGGTGAGCTCCTCGTGCGCCACGTATCCTAGCGGTCGGGACCTCCTCTCTATTCGGAAGTGGCTCCGCGCACGCCACGTGTCAGTGCCGGACCTTCCCTTTCTCCGGAGGTGGCTCCGGGTGTGCCACGTATCCTAACAGCGGCAGACTTCCTTTCTGCTCATAGACGAGCTCCGAGGTTGACACGTGTCCAACAATGTCGGACCTCCCAGAGATAAGCTACGGTGGCAACACGTGTCCAATAGAACCGGACCTCTCAGAGGTGAGCTCCGAGATCGACACGTATCCCGCGCGACTGGTCCTCTAATTTCCACGGTGCCTAGCTCCGAAGGTGACACGTGTCCTGCAGGACTGCCTTCGCTTCTCCGCAGAGGCTAGCTCCAGGGCAACACGTGTCCCACAGGGTTGGACCTCTCCCCCTTTTCGGAGATGAGCTCCGAAGGCGCCACGTGGCCAGCGGGCCGCGGGAGTTGTCTTCGGCGCTCTTTGTGAACTGGATTTTGCACTTTTTGTGCTATCATTTTGATTCTTTCTCTGTTCCCACTTCTTTTAAAATGTTTTCTCTACATGAGACATGGATACATGCAGAAACCAAAAAATGAGGGTGTCACAAATCTACCCCCCCCTAAATTGAATCTCACCCTCGAGATTCGTTAGTAGAGAATAGATGAGGGAATTCTGCCTTGATGTCTTCTTCACGCTCCCATGTGGCGTCAGCTTCGGTGTGATGGCTCCATAGTACCTTGCACAATCGGATTACTTTGTTCCTTGTGACCCTTTCCCTTACGTCCAAATTTCGGACAGGGTGCTCCGCATAAGTCAGGTCTTCCTGAAGTTCAAGCTCTTCCATTGGTACTTGCTCCTCTGGTACTCTCAAGCACTTCTTGAGCTGGGATACATGAAACACGTCATGTACGTCGGAGAGATATGTTGGGAGCTCTAGTTGATAGGCTACTTCTCCTCGCTTGTCCAAAATCTTAAATTGTCCGATGTAGCGAGGTGCTAGTTTGCCTTTGACGTTGAAACGTCGTTGGCCACGGATAGGTGATGCCTTAAGGTATACGAAGTCTCCTACTTCGAAAGTCAACTTCCTTCGCCTATTGTCCGCATAGCCTTTCTGTCGTGACTGAGCAGCCTTTAAGTTCTCCGGTATCGTTTGGACTTGTTTTTCAGCTTCTTGTAGCACTTTGGGTCCAAACACCTGGTTCTCTCCGGTCTCATTCCAAAATAGCGGCGTTCTACACTGTCTACCGTACAATGCTTCGAAAGGCGACATCTTCAAGCTAGCTTGATAGCTGTTGTTATAGGAGAATTCGGCGTATGGTAAACTACTATCCCAACTACGCCCACGTTTCAAGGTGCAGGCTCTCAACATGTCCTCCGAAATTTGGTTTGTCCTTTCGGTTTGTCCATCGGTTTGTGGGTGATAGGCGGAGCTAAATTCCAGTCGTGTACCCATAGCTTTCTGCAGCTTCCTCCAAAATCTAGAGGTAAACTGAGAACCTCGATCTGAGACTATCCTCCTCGGGACTCCATGACGGCACACGATATGCTCCATGTACAACTCGGCTAATTGTGCAATGTTGTACTTGGCCCTTACAGGGAGAAATTGGCTGTTTTCGTCAATTGGTCCACGATAACCTAGATGGAGTCATAACCCGACTGAGCACGTGGCAATCCAACGATGAAATCCATACTGATGTCCTCCCACTTCCATTCGAGTACCTTCAAGGGTTGCAACAATCCAGCGGGTCTTTGATGTTCGGCCTTCACCCGTTGGCATGTGTCGCATAGGGCAACGTATTCGGCTATATCCCTTTTTGTACCATCCCACCAATAACAAGTCTTCAAGTCCTTGTATATTTTGGTACTTCCGGGATGTATGGAATAGGGTGAATCATGTGCCTCTTTTAATATCATGTCGCGGAGGTGCTTCACGTTTGGCACGCAAATCCTTTTTCCTAGCCAAAGCGTACCCTTCTCATCTTCTTTGAAATCCTTCTCTATTCCTTGTCGGATCCTTTCCTTGATCTCCTTGATCTCCTCATCTGTTGCTTGGACATCTCTTATTTTCTGCTCCAATGAAGAGTGGATCTCCATCACTTCCATGATGTTCAAGAATCCGAGGTGTAACCGTTCGAACTCCTTACGTAGTTCGGGTGGGTAGCTCCCAAACCGTGAGTTGGTGACATGCTCCCTTCTGGCTCAATGCATCAGCTACTACATTGGCCCTCCCAGGGTGGTAGTTGATTCCAACATAGTAATCCTTGATGAGTTCCAACCATCGACGTTGCCTCAAATTCAAGTCCGTTTGTGTAAATATGTACTTGAGGCTTTTATGATCCGTATAGATCTCACATCGATGACCAAGGATATAATGTCACCAAATCTTCAATGCATGCACTACTGCTTCTAGCTCCATGTCATGTGTAGGACAATTAAGCTCGTGCTTCTTTAATTGTCGTGAGGCATAGGCTACCACTCGTCCTTCTTGCATGAACACACATCCGAGCCCTTGTCTAGATGCGTCGCAATATATGTCAAAGCTCTTGCTTACTTATGGCAATACCAAAACCGGCGCTGTGGTTATCCTTTTCTTGAGTTCCTCAAAACTTTCTTGGCATGCTGGTGTCCATTGGAAGGCCTTTCCCTTCGTTAGCAACTCTGTCATAGGCTTTGCTATCTTAGAGAAGTCCTTGATGAAGCGTCGGTAGTATCTAGCCATCCCAAGAAAACTCCGAATATCCCTCACGTTTTGCGGTTGGTTCCACTTCAGAACATCTCCCACTTTTCCGGGATCAACCGATACCCCTTCCTCGGAGATAATGTGGCCTAGGAACGATATCTCCTTTATCCAAAATTGACACTTGTTAAGATTGGCATACAATTGATGCTCGCGCATTTTCTGCAAGGTCAATCTCAAATGTTCTTCATGCTCCTCCTCACTTTTTGAATACACCATAATGTCGTCGATGAAGACCACGACGAACTTATCCACGTACTCCATGAAAACCTTGTTCATAAGGTACATGAAGTATGCAGGTGCATTCATTAACCCGAAAGACATGACCGTATATTCATATGAACCATACCATGTTCGAAAGGCAGTCTTGGGTATATCGGAGGGCTTAATCTTCAGCTGGAAGTATCCCGACCGAAGATCAATCTTAGATAACACTCGAGCTCCTTTCATTTGGTTGAATAGGTCCTCTATACGGGGCAGAGGGTATTTGTTCTTGATTGTCACCTCGTTGAGAGACCTATAGTCCACGCACATCCTTTGGGTCCCATCCTTCTTGTCTACGAAGAGCACGGGGGCTCCCCATGGTGACGAGCTTGGACGTATAAAACCCTTCTCCAACTGCTCCTGAATTTGCTTCTTGAGTTCCACTAGTTCATTGACGGGCATCCTATAGGGTCTCTTTGCTATGGGTGCAGTTCCGGGTACCAAATCAATGGCAAACTCAATGTCCCGGTCAGGTGGCATACCTGGAAGCTCCTCTGGAAACACGTCCGTGAATTCCTGAACCACTGGAATGCTGTCCAATGTTGCTCCTTTGACGTGGTTCAAAATTGCCCTTTCGGTTGGTTGTTGGGCTGACTCAAACTCGATACGGATACCGTGCTCGTTTGTCAACTGCACGCTCCTCTCAGCACATTGGATTAATCCGTTGTGCTTGCTTAACCAATCCATCCTGAGTATTATGTCAAGCCCTTGGGAATCCAAGACAATGAGGTTGGCAAGGAAGTCTACTCCCCTTATTTTAAGGCTTACTTTCAGACATACTATATCAGTCCTCATCTCTCCACCGGGAGAATTAACTAACATAGCACATTTTAAGTGGGATATGGTTAGATCATTCTTGGTAACATACTTGGATGATATGAAGGAATGTGATGCTCCAGAATCAAATAAGATGGTGGCTGGGTTGGAGTTGGCAAAGAACATACCAAGTACGACGTCCTCAGCCTGTTGTGCTTCCTCAGCAGAGACATGGCTCACGTTGCCGCGAGCATAGTTCTGCTGTCCACGGTTTCCTTGATTGTCCCCTCCGTTCGGTCGTGGGTTCTGTTTGGGCACGTTGCCTTGCTGTCCAGGGCCTCTCCTCGGGCACTGGCTCGCGAAGTGTCCTGTTTCCCAGCATGCAAAGCATGCCCTGTTGCCCACGGCAGCAGGTACATTGGGGCGGGGGTTTTGAACAGGAGCGCCCATGTTGGGTCGGGGCACAGGAGGCAAGGGCACACGAGGTGCTTGTGCAACGGGTCGTTGCTGTGGTGGCTGACTAGGGAGGTATGCAGGAGCGGTCGGTCCATACTGTGGTGCAGCTGGGGGCATGTACCGAGGTCGTACGTTGCTCCATTGAGGCTGGTATGGCATCTTTCTCTTGCACTCTCGCTCGATCTCTCGGATCTTGCTCTCGACTACTATAGCCTTGTCAACCAGCTTATGGAAGCCCACGTAGTCATTGTTGAGGAGCTGAACCAGAATCTCATTGTTCAACACTCTCATGAACAGGTATTGCTTCCTCTGGTTTGAGTTGACATCTTCGGGGGCATACCGGGACAGTTGTGTGAACTTTTTGAGATACTCATTCACGCTTCTCTGTCCTTGGCGGAGACCTACAAACTCCTGTCTATTGATCATCATTACACCAGCAGGGATGTAATGAGAGCGAAAACTCTCCTTGAACTCAGTCCAAGTGATCGTCTCCGGGTTGACATGAGCGTTACATAGGGCATCCCACCAGTCAGCGGCAGCTCCCATTAGTTGGTGCGACGCAAAAAGAACATTCTCTCGATCATTGCACTGCACTATGGCAAGATTCTTCTCCATGGATTTCAACCAGTCGTCGGCCTCCATGGGGTCGTTAGCTTGAGCAAAGGTGGGTGGTCGAGTCCTCATGAACTCTCCCAGTCTGTTATGAGCCGGCAGTGGTGGTGGCGGTGGTGCCGGAACGGGGTTGTAGTTGTTGGCCTGTAACTAACCCTAAAGTTTGGATCATGGTTTGCATAAGTTGATTCTGCATGGCCATCAACCGTTCCAGGTTGTTCTAACCAGCTCCGGGGTTAACAGGAACTTCATCGTGGCCATCCTCTTGGTTGTCACGGACGTTCCTTCGGCCGGCTTTTCCTATCACCATCTGTGAGAGAGAACGAAATAGAATAGAAGGTTAGGTAGATCCTCTTAACTATATGCATCAAGGTGGGTTGGACTATATATATTAGCCCATATGAGGATGTGAACAAGTGCCGAGGCATCTCACACCTTTTTCTACTTATGTGTGGATATGGACAACGCTTTGAGACGTCCCACAACTCACGCTAAACACATAATCATCACAAGGGCTCACACAACTCCTATTGAAGGCTTCTTCAATGGGGTCCTATACGGCTTAGGGTGTTGCCAATCTGTGATCCAACTATGGCCTAGGCTTGCATCCTATGGTCAGCGTGGCTTAGCTACCAATCTGTGTCGGATACTAATCTGTGATCTATCTAAGCGCGTAACCTACCGTCAACCTGTGGCTCTGATACAAACCTGTGACGCCCTCAATTCTGTGGAAAACCACGGAACCGAGAACTGATGCATATGTGTGCCTAGGATGTTCATCACACATACACATATGTTCCACAAACTGAATTCAGAATATATATAACCACGAATAACAGAGTTTATTACAATGTCTCATGAGTCTTGGACTCATGCTCACGGCGGAAGTCTTAATCTATGCAGCGGAAGTCTTCTAACTAGTGCGGAAGCAATCTAAGCAGTAGCGGCTCCATCTCTACTTCATCCCCACAGGCAAGGTTGAGAACAGATTACACGCCTAATGCTCCACTTGGTCTTCATAGTAATCTTCTCCTGTTGATGATGATGAAATAATAATGCAACTTTGAGTACAATGATGTACTCAGCAAGTGAGGGAAAATATGATATGTAGCTCATAACAAGGTTGGTATAAAAAGGCTCATTGCAGAAAGCAAAGTTATTTATCGAAACCATGATAAAACATCAACTTATCTTTACGCGAATGTAATCGCAACATGTACTCAAATACCAATCATACCTCCATCATGTTCATTACCTTCCATGTCCCAACCAGACATTAATCAACCTCATTCTTGCTCACGAGTACCTCCTCGTATTCGCTACCATCTCACAAATACCATCTCGTATTCGCTACCATCTCATCTCATAAACAATTTCGATCTCACACCGTTCAACCTCGTTGCCATGACTCAACAGTCATGCAACCCATTGTATCACCCGGACTCAACAGTCACGAAAACAAAACCAAAACCAACCCTTCCAAAACCATAACCAATAACCATAGCCAATAACCATCCCAACTAATCATGGAAGTTAGCCAGGCGCTCGTGACCGTAAGCTCGGCTATCATGACAGTTTTAAGACTCTGCAGAGTTTACACCTCTTTACCCAGAAGTTTGTGATTTCGTCACCTGTCGGCGACTGCAGAACCTCAATTATACCAGTACACAACCGTCGGTGTATGGCCAAGAGATCACAAAATATCCTTTACAAAGGGGCTACTAGATGTATGGACTCACTAAGGTTTCACCGGCAGGCTAGAATCTCCAATTCTACCACCCAAGGGCCCCCTCTTGTGCCATGCAGTTCCCAGGGCAGTCCCCACTCGACTCTCATTCCCCGCACCTTCAACAGCCCATAACAATCTAGCAACTTACCTAATTAGTCAGCTAAGCCGCACGCACACTAGGCCTTGTGGTGGCACTGTTATCCTAGCATGTGCTCGCATGAACCGGTCCTTAGATCTATAGCAAGTAAACCACCATCTCATGCTACCTCATTCACAAACCCAGTCTCGCCTAGATCTCTCTTTGATCCATGTTCATTAACAACATCAGTTTCTCATTATCGTTACGAGTGCAGTTAGCTAGACACACTTATCGTGCTTCCCAATCCCATGGACTCAGCGAAGCATAAAAGTAAAAACCATACCCGACTCATAAACTTCCCTGGCAACAAGGGTGGTTTAACCAAAGCTAGTAAACTCCTATAAAAGGGTTTCCCGTCATGTTTGACTCAACAAACACACCTTTTCGCAAAACAAAATAGTTTCCCAAAACATAGGATCAATATGGTCAAGGGGCACCTGCCTTGTTCTGGTTGTTCCGGTTGCTCAAAATCTTGTTGTTGTAGTCCATCGTAGGTAGCTCACTGAGCTTGTCCTTCTATACATGATCACGCACATACAAGATTTACAACAATCAATATCATGCACAAACTTTAACTTGATGTGATGATGCTTATGCATGTTAATCCTATGATGCAGTTTAGTTCATGGATTGCATGGTTTTTATGATGAACAGAGGTGTTCGGATCAAATGTGGACGTGGCGATGACTTTGTCTTTAGATCTAGATCAAACCGATCAGCAACTGATCTGTCCACGAAAAATCTTCTGTTCGAAAGGAATCGAAGAACAGATGCAAAGAAAACGCGATGATGTCGTAAGGTAGTATTGGAGACCTACCTTACGTTCTTCTGGGTCTCGGGGTCCTTCTCTTAGCAAGGCAGATCTTGGGATTCTCTTCCGGCGATCTTCCTCGACTGAACTCCGGCGATGGGTTTACATCGGCATGTTGGGGGCTACGGCTCTAAGTCGTCGGCTCAAGAGGTGGAAAAGAAGTTCGTGGTTTCGGCCAAGGGTTCTGGGTTCTATTTATAATCCGGAGAAGAAGAGTCCTAATCTGATTGTATTTCGAATAAGAGTCCTATTGAAATTGTCGTTGAATCTTAACAACTTATCATTTGTTGATTTGGTGTGGTAACATTGTGGAATTCATATCGGTTTCTTCTTGGTACCGGTATTTCCATGCGTACAGAATCCAAAACACTCCAGAACTCATTACTTCTGCGGTGATGAGCTCCGGAAGCTCCACGTGTCCACCGGGGACTGGTCTCCCCCTTTCCGCAGAGACGAGCTCCGGTTGTGCCGCGTGTCAAGCGAGCGAGATCTCCCTCTCCTTCGGAGGTGAGCTCCTCGTGCGCCACGTATCCTGGTGGTCAGGACCTCCTCTCTATTCGGAGGTGGCTCCGCGCACGCCACGTGTCATTGCCGGACCTTCCCTTTCTCCGGAGGTGGCTCCGGGTGGGCCACGTATCCTAACAGCGCCAGACTTCCTTTCTGCTCATAGACGAGCTCCGAGGTTGACACGTGTCCAACAGTGTCGGACCTCCTGGAGATAAGCTCCGGTGGCGACACGTGTCCAATAGAACCGGACCTCTCGAAGGTGAGCTCCGAGATCAACACGTATCCCGCACGACTGGTCCTCTAATTTCCGCGGTGACTAGCTCCGAAGGTGACACGTGTCTTGCGGGACTGCCTTCGCTTTTCCGCAGAGGCTAGCTCCGGGGCAACACGTGTCCCACAGGGTCGGACCTCTCCCGCTTTGCGGAGATGAGCTCCAAAGACGCCACGGGGCCAGCAGGCCGCGGGAGTTGTCTTTGGCGCTCTTGGTGAACTGGATTTTGCTCTTTTTGGGCTATGTTTTTTATTCTTTCTCTGTTCCCACTTCTTTTAAAATGTTTTCTCTACATGAGACATGGATACATGCAGAAACCAAAAAATGAGGGTGTCACACCCATCAACTAGAGCTGCCAACACACCTCTCTGACGTGCAGGACGTGTTTCACGTATCTCAGCTCAAGAAATGCCTAAGAGTACAGGAAGAACAAGTACCTATGGATGAGCTAGAGCTTCAAGAGGATCTGACCTATGCGGAACACCCTGTCAAGATCTTGGACATGAAGGAAAGGGTCACGAGAAACAAAGTGATCTGTTGGTGCAAGGTACAATGGAGCCATCACACGGAAGCCGAAACATGAGAACGTGAGGAGGATCTCAAGGCGGAATTTCCCCATCTCTTCTCCACTCTATCGAATCTCGAGGGCGAGGTTCATTTTAAGGGGGGTAGGTTTGTAACACCCTCAATTTCACTACCATGCATTGCATACATTTTTCATGAAGATAAGCATTTAAAAAGAAGTAGAAATGGAGAAAGAACCATAGAAATGGAGAAAGAACAATAGAAATGGTGAACGAACCATAGAAATGGAGAAGGCAATATAGAAATGGAGAAAGGAACATAGAAATGGAGAGAAATGGGAAATAAGATAGCTAAATTGGGCCATCCCAAATTTCCCCCAAATTTCCCCACCAAATTATTCCGAAATTTCCCCCACCAAATTTCCCCAAATGTCCCAAATTCATCGAAATTCCCCTATGGGGAATTTCCCCCATATTGGCCGCAGCCTTGAGGGGAGGGAAGCCCTAGGACTCTTTGGTTGAGTCCCAACTTGACTAGGATTCTTTGGTTGAGCCCCAACTTGACTAGGGTTCTTTGGTTGAGTCCCAATTGGACTAGGACTCTCCTTTTTCCCCTTATAAATACAACCCCCAGCCCCCCCACCCTACACCTTTGGCCGCAGCCCCCCACCCCAACTCACTGAGTTGAGCTCCCCCTTGCCGGAGTTTGGTCACTGGCGTGCCCCGCCGTCGAGCCCTGCCGACGAGCCCCGCCATCGAGCCCAGCCATCGAGCCCCGCCGTCGAGCCTGATCGTCGAGCCCCGTCGTCGAGACCCGCTGTTGATACCCGCCATCGAGCCCGTCACGCCTCGCCGTCACCGGAGAAAAATCCCCCGCTGCTGCCGTTGTTAGGAGGAAGGCCCTGCCACAAGGAGGAATTGAGGTAGGTCTTCATTACCCATCTTACGACGTCGCCGCTGTTTCTACGCATCCATTTTCTTCGCCCCCTTCGAGCAGAAACTTTTGCGTGTGGACAGATTGTGTTTTGGACGATTTTTGATGGTGGAATTGACCTAGATCTGGTGTCAAGATCATCAGCACGTCCACACTTGATCACTACACTCTTGTTCATCATAAACCCCATGTAAGCCTACTAAAACATGCAAGAACACGTACAAACTGGTTTTTATAAAACTGCACTATAGGATTTGCATTCATCTACCCCATTGCATCTAGAGTAAAGTTTTTGCATGATAATTGATTGCTGTGAATTTTGTATGTGCATGGTCGTGAGTAGAAGGACACGCTCAAGAGGCCGTCTACGAGGAGCTACAGCATTAAGACTTCGAGACGCTTGAGCAACACGAGCCACGGGAGCAAGGCAAGTGCCCCTTGACCATATTGATCCTATGTTTGAAAATGTTTTGCTTGCAAAAACTCGTATGCTTGAGTCAACTTGATTGGGACGCCCTTTTATTGGAGTTTACTAGTTTTGTTAAACATCCTTGTCGCCGGGAAAGTTAATGAGTCGGGTATGGCCGTTTTTCCCTTTTGCTTCGCTTAACTTACAGGACACGGGAAGCTGAAATAAAACTTGTTTAGCTACTGCACTCATATGAATAATGATAATGAGAACTTGATGATGTTAATGAACATAGAATCGGGGAGATCTAGGCAAGCTTGGTTTGTGGATGTTGCTGAATGAGATGGTGGTTTGCTTGCCGTAGATCTAAGGACCAGTTCATGCAAGCACATGGCAGGAAAAAAGTGCCACCACAAGGCCAAATATGGGTGCGGCTTAGCTGACTAATTAGGTGTGTTGCCAGCTTGTTATGGACCGTTGGATGGTGTGGGGAATGGGAGTCGAGGAGGACATCCTTGGGAACTTCATGGCACAAGAGGGGGCCCGTGGGTGGGAGAATGGAGATTCGAGCTTGCCGGTGAAACCTCAGTGGGTCCGTAAATCCTAGTAGCCCCTTTGTAAAGTCTATTTTGTGATCTCTTGGCCATACACCGATGGTTGTGTACTGGTATAATGGAGGTTCTTTCTAGTCGCCGACGGGTGACGAAATCACGAACTTGTGGGTAAAGTGGTGCCACCTCTGCAGAGTGTGAGTGTAAAACTATCATGATAGCCGTGCTTCCAGTTACGAGCACCTGGCCAACTTCCATGATTAGAGTCAAAACTTGGGATGTTTATTAGGTATGGTTATGGTATGGTCATTGGGATTGGTTTTGGGACTGTTTCGGGTAATGAAAATGTGTTTGGTTTCGGTTATATGAATATGAGATGGTTATGAATATTTATGAGCATGAGATGAACTTGAGAAACATTAATGGTTGGTTGAGATTTGATAAATGGTGAATTATGATGAAGGAATGTTGATGAGATACTTGGTTATGTTGGGATTAAACTCACCTAGAAATAGTTGCTGTTTTTACCATGTTTGTAAAATAAAATTTTGCTTGCTGCAATGAGCCTTTTTATTTCCTACAGGAGAAGAATATTTCGAGGCACATGTGGAGTACTAGGCGTGCGCACTACCGTCAACATGCCTGTGGAGTTGAAGTTAGAGCCTGCTGTCTTAGACATTTTCCGCTGTCGTTTAGAGTCTTCCGCTGCAAGAATAAGTTAGATATTCATGAGTGAGACATTGAGTCATTGTTGAATGTAGCCTAGAGGGGGGTGAATAGCCTTTTCGACGCTTTATTGAAACCTGAAACACTTAGTAGGTTTATCAAATACAGGGAAATCGTACTAGTCCGGTAGGGTGCGGACTAGTCCGTTTTCTAAACAGAGAAAAATCGGACTAGAGAGACCAAGATTGATCAATGTTCACTTCTAGTACTCTATGCAGAGGAAATAAATTGATGACTTAGGTGTATTGCAACAGTGATACAGTGAATGACAGGAATCACGTTTGATTCTAATGTTTGAGCGTGAATTTCAAGGGATTGATTATACACTAGAAAATGATGAACAATTAATGAACAAGAGTAGTAGACAAGTGTTTATCCCGAGGTTCGATTCCACAAAGGAAATCTACGTCCCTGTTGAGGAGTTCACTAAGGACCGGGTCTTCACCAACCCTATCCTCGTCGAATCGCCACAAAGGCCGATTCTCTTCCACTAATCACAAGGGGGAATAAATCGTTCAAGGGGCCTTCTCACAAGTTGAGGGCTTCCCAAGAATTACAATGAATTAACACAACCAAACATACTCAACATATGAACAATCAACAAACAAGAGTGTGCGAGAGATCAAACCCAAGAGCTCTAGATGTGTAGAACAAGTCTCTCCTTTGATCAATTGCTAATCCCCTAAGAATTAATCCTTTTTGGATTAGAATGTGTGGAGAGATGTGAATTTTGGGCTCTTGGGAGGTGTGACGACGCAGGGGGTTGAAGAGTTGTGTTGGTATGGTTGTACACCTCTTTTTATAGTAGGGTTTCCAATGGTTACTTTAGGGTTTGCGATGTCCAGACTAGTCCGTGGTTGACTCCGGACTAGTCCGGTGTGCGGTGTGTAGAAAACCCTAAGTGTTGTGATATATTGGACTAGTTCGTAGTAGTGCGGACTAGTCTGTTTTCTATCTATAGACAAAATCGGACTTGTACGGCTGATATCGGACTAGTCCGTTTTCTGGTCAGAAAGAAAATCGGACTAGTCTGGTTGATATCGGACTAGTCCGCACATGCTGAAATTGTGCAGTTAGTTTGATTTCTTCCACTTGAGCTCTTGGGGTGTGTTTCACCAACACACTCTGTACTAAGTATTTTAATATTTTCAGCTCCTGAACTTGTCAAAGTGTGGTCGACACTTCCCCCGGACCTGCTCTGGGCAGCCTGCGGAGGTTCTTTTTCGGGGGGGGGGGGGGGGGGGGCTAGTCGCTTGCGGAGAGATTAAGCGTTAGGACGAGTGAGGGAGAAGCTTGACACGGCGAGTTTTACGTGGTTCAGGCCGCCGGAGCGTAAAACCCTACGTCCACAGTGAGCAGAGGTGCTCGCTGTATTGCTTGTTGCTCAGAACCTGACTCCTGAGCTTGAGGGTGAGTGATGTCTAGGGTGCGAGTTCTCAGAGTTCGAACCCTTGCTAACATTGCCTACCCAAGCCTTTTATAGTCCAAGGCTCGAGTGGCTTACATGGGGGGCCCGGGACCCGACAGGTGGTCCCGGGGAGATTGCCTGCCAACTACCGTATCTGCAGTTATGCCGGTAGTTGTCTCTGGCGAAGGCTTCTGAGTCTTCGTTCTGCCGCCCTGCCCATGCCGCAAGCTAGTCGTAGTGGTTGATGATGTCAGGGGCAGCAGGGGATGTCTTGTTGTTGTGTTTATTGGCGGGCAGGCTCTAACACGGCGCGCCAGTCTGTGATGCGACTGGGCACAACGGCACCTGACAGAGGCGTGCTCCGCGTCTCCGCGTCTTGGGAAGGCGCGGGCCTTGAATACCTTGTACGGGCAAGGTATGGTACGTCTTTACGCCCGCTGCCTACCGCGCGGGGGCAGGCAGCGTCGTCCTGCAGGCCATGTGGCGTGCCCGGAGCTCTCCTCTGAGGAGAGGGAGGTCCGTCCCCACGGGACACGTGGAGCCTTCGGAGCTCTCCCCGCGGAGGGGGGAGGTCCTGCTTCTGCTAGCCACGTTGCGGGCCCGGATCTCTCCTCTGAGGAGAGGGAGGTCCGGCCCCGCGGCACACGTGGAGCCTTCGGAGCTCTCCCCGCGGAGGGGGGAGGTCCGGCTCAGTTGGCCACATGGCGAGTCCGGAGCTCTCCTCTGAGGAGAGGGAGGTCCGGCCCCGCTAGACACGTGGCACCTTCGGAGCTCTCCCTGCGGTGAAGGGCGAGGTCCTTAGGCATTTCCACCTGTGCGCCAGGGTACCCCGCATCGAGGGTACCGACAGTGGCCCCCAGGCCCATCTCGGGGGAGATAGCGAGCCCGAGGTGGGGCCTCCGTCTCTTCCGTTCCGCGCACTTTCTCTAAGTCCCGCATTGACCGTTGCCGGAGCACGAACAATCGCGGGATTGTGGGAGCGTGCGCCCACTTGATGGTTGCTTTTACTGTGGCGGTTCCTAAGGCTGCCACTTCTGCACGTTGCGGCACTTTTTTCGGGAACCGCCGAGGCGTCTTGCTGGCTCGTCTTCTTGGGATACTGACTTCTTGGCCCAACGCTTCAGCTGGACGACTTGGGTCCACCTGTCATTGGCGCTCGGTCTTGGAGCCGAAGCGGTTGCCCGTGCGGTGTATTCGAAGAGTTTCGAATTGCTTTGAATTGCACCTGGGATGTTTTAAAGGGGGATCTTACCCGCATCGCGGCTTCCCTTCGCACTTCCCAGCGCTTGCACTTTCCTTGAACTCTTGCGCCTTTGTCTTCCCTGTCATGGCTTCCAACATGCTCCCGTCGCGTCTCGTTCGTTCGGCCGAGCTTGGGCCAGTGCGCCGGATGTTGGGCTGGCACACGGAGGAGCAGAAACGCCGGCTCCGCCGGGGATCTCTCCCCCTGCTCCTGGAAAAGGGGGAGATGGTCTTCTTCACTGCCTAGGCCATGGCGGGGTTCGTCCCGCCAATTTCTTCCTTCTTCGTCACATTGCTGGAGACTTATGTCCTCCAGCTCCACCACCTTTCCCCCAACTCCTTCGCGATGGCCGCCGTCTTCGTCCATTTCTGTGAGATGTTTTTGGGGGTGCATGCTTCAGTGATGCTCTTCCGCTACTTCTTCGTGTTGCGGACGACCGGGCGCGGCTCGAAGACCCAGATGGGAGCGTACTATTTCCTGCATCGCTGCAAGGACCCAAAGGTCTCTGGGTACCTCCTACCTTTCAGCGCGTCAAGGTTGGAAAACTGGAGGGAGAACTGGGTGATCATGCAGACCGACGAGCACGATCGCCTGCAGCTCCCAACTGCTGGCCCAACCACCGAGCGTCATTTCTGGGAGGAGGTCTCAGAGCTGGAGCAGGAGTACGCACCGGTCTTGGAACGGATCCGGTTCTTGGCCAACGAGGGGCTAACGTCCCTGATGGTTCTAATGGATTTCTTGTCACGCCGTATTGCGCCCTTGTAGCAGCGCAACCGCCAGGCGTGGTACTACACTGGTGAGCAAGACTGCACCAGGTTGGAGAGAGGTCTCAGCTCGGATCCTTCCGACGAGGAGCTGTACGAGATGGTGGGCAAGGTGAGCGGCGACTACATCCCCAGTGGCGACCCCGCCTTCCCGGCATCTGCCACTCCCCTCTTCTTAGAACCGCAGAGGAGGTCAGAGTTACTGCATAAGATGCTGAACCTCGATGACATCGAGATCGCCGTTTGTCAGGTTGGGGATACCCTCTGGGGCATCTCGATCCCTGGGACCGAGCGCTCCAGATCGGAGCACGAGGCACCTGTCGCCGCCCAACCCGCCCTGAGGGCCGGCGGAACTCAAGCCGCCGACAAGGGGAAAGGGAAAGAGCCGGCCCCCGGGTAGCTAGAGAAGAAACGTGCCTGATCTCCTCCGAGGGCGTCGCTTGCGCCGAGTCAGGGGGCCGGGACACCCTTGCGTCCACCTCCCGGAGGCGATGGTCCATCGAGTGGCGACCCAAAGAGACCCCGGGTATTGCACTCTGGCGGGTCTCTTCCCGGACAGCGACAGTCCGGGGAACCCCAAGCGTCCCGCCACCCTTCCTCAGGCGGAGGGGGTTCTAGGAAGGACGCCGGTGGGGCGACACCTGGGAGTGTGCCGGGGGCCCAGATGCCTCAGCCCGCGAATGTTCCAGCCACAGGTCCTGGCGGTTCTACCCCGGTCCAGAGGTCGGGGCTACAAGCCCGTTGGAGCACTCACGTCGCCCAGTAAGTGTTGCTCTTTCTGACTTGTAGGAGTAGCGTTCCCTTCTCCTCTCTTAGCTTGAGAGCTTTCTTTGCCTGCAGGGGCTCACCGGCTGCCGGGGGCGAACCTGTTCCCAGGCCATCTCCAGTTGGCGGAGGCTCCGCGCCGCAGCATCCGGGAACTACGGTGGTTCCAACGGCCCCCAAGTCGGTGGGGGCTTCTTCTGCGGTGGCTGCGGCAGCACCTGTTCGCCCTCCTTCACCAGCCCGGAAGTCCAGTGCTGAGGCTGGAAGGGCCGCGGTAGGTGCAGTTGCTGGCTCCCTGGCTCCCTCAGGTCAGCGTCTTGCTTCGGTTGCTGAGGCACCAGCACCTCCGCCGGTCGTAGACGCGACAGGGGAGGTCAGGGGCATGACTCCTGTCCCCGCTGTCCCGGTGCCCATGTGGGATGCCCTGGGGCATGTTCAGACTGGCGCCCGATAGTTCCAGGCCGCCTTTGAGCGGGAGCGGGGGGCGCTGGCTGGAGAGAGGGTACGCCTTCTTAGTTGGGAGCACCTCCTGCAGCAGCGGACCCAGGAGGCTAAGGTGGATCTTGACTCGAGGCAGTCGAGACTTGAGGCCATGGGTGCTCTGCTCGACGCTCAGAAGAAAGCCGTCAGCCGCCTGGACTCAGAGACCCGGCGGCTCCGCGCTTCCTATCGCGAAGCCCTGGCCCAGGTCGAAGCCAAGGCCGAGGCGCGCTCTGCTGCCGCGGAGGAGTTGCGGCTGCAGGTAGTTCATCGAGAGTGCGCCGTTGCCGATCGGGAACGTGCTGTGGCGGCCGAGGAGGAGAAGATTGCCGCACGGCTGAAGGCCAGACAGGGCGAGCTGAGGGCTCGGGCCGAGGAGCTGGAGGTCCGCGAGTCGGCTGCCGCTGCGAGGGAGGAGCAATCCTCCCGGGAGCGCCAGGCGGCGCTGGATCGCGAGCTGGCGGCTCGCCAAGAGGTAGAGAAGCTCCAGTCTTCGCGGTCTGCCGAGGCCCAGGCGGTCTGGGGCTTTATTACCGAGGCGGGGTCCGCCTTGGTTCCTCTCGGTTTCAGCCCGGTGCGGACTGAGGCTCCAGCGTAGGAGGTGTCCGAGGCAATCCCGGCACTTGAGTCCATTGGCAGCAAGCTGAGCCGGCTCGAAGCGATGATCGCCGACGAGCTTGAGGTGGAGGGACGGGGCCTGATGAAGGAGGTTGCTACGCATGTGCTGGCGTGCTTCCGGAGCCAAGACCCTTCCTTCTCTCTGGAGCCAGTCCGTCTAGGGCCTGCCGCCGAGCGGGAGGAAGCTGCCAGGGCCGAGGTCGGGGACGTGGCCGCCCTTGTGGCCTCTAGGTTCCAATGGGAGTCCGGGGACTCTTAGGCATCCGCCCCCGTGGCTAAAAGGCCCTGTACCTTCTTCTTCTCCTATTTTATTTTTTGTTGAGTCTGTAGCCCAGCTCTTGGAGCCTTGAGTGAATATGCTCTTGTTATCTTCTGCGTCTGTGTGCTTTAGTCTTCTTCTTGGTTTTGCCTGGCCGAGCCCTTAGCTCCGCAAGGTACTCAGAGGCCTTCACCAATCTCGAAGCTCTGCACAGACACCTTCCCTCCAATTTTTGGCATGGCTGCTCATTCAAATGTGGAGAACACATTTGTGAAACCAAATTTGCGAATTGAGGGAGTTGGAATTTGAAACTGAATTTGAAATTCAGATTAGAGGGTTTTTCCTTTTAATCCCAAACAAATATTGAAACTCCTCCAAATGAGCTAAAATTTGGAAGGGTGAATATTTGTACTATGAAGATCCAAGTTATGACTTTATATCCCCATGTTTGGAAGTTTTTGGAAAGTTTGAATCCTCACTTTGAACCTACACCGTTATAATTCAAAGTTTTAATTCTCCTCAATTTTCCTAAGTGTACATGAGCTGAAAATTCTTGCTACCACTTTTTGGGGATTTTACATCCCTCCCCCCTTAAAAAGAATCTCGTCCCGAGATTCCAAAGGAAAAGCAAAGTTGGGAAACTCTACCGGGTATATGATGATAGCAAGTTCGGATAATTCGTTCGTAGATATTCCCCGCTTTCCCATGTCGCTTCATCAGCGGTACGGTTGCTCCACAAGACCTTGTAGAACCATAAGGTCCGGTTTCTTGTGGCGCGAGTCTTTTCATCGATAATCTGGATTGGATACTCCGTGTACGTGAGGTCCGGTTGAAGAGTGTGAGGGAGCCACGCCAGGGAATCACAGTGGGTGGTGCCATGCGATGCGGCATCCAACAGCATGCCCGAAAAGAGGCTCAATAACATAACGGAACCATTTTGTTACTCAAGATAAGTTCTTTTACAACATATTGTACACACGCAGCGGAAACTAAAACTAGCTGGACAATCTACTCACTCTTGACCCTAACTATGCCGAAGAGAAGTCGTTCAGCCCGTGAACGCTTCCTACTAGCTTCACCAAAGAAAGGCAGCGGCTAGGTTTCCGATGAGTGGAACGAACCGTGAGGTTCATCGTCTCACCGAACAACCCTCTTCATAGCAGGCATCCTGCTACCTGTAAAACAACTCAGAAGCAACCGTGAGCACTAAGGCTCAGCAAGACTTAACCGTCACTCCTAAACATGTAACTCTAAATGCAGGGGTAGTAAGACAGTAGGAACAGGAATTTGCAAAATGCAGCTTGACTAAACTTGACCCTTATATTCAGATTCTTATGGCCTTCATTTTAGTGGTCCTCACGCCTCACAACATCGGAAGTCCACAATCAAATAAGAAATGCTTATCCCGATGTTGCTAGCCTAAGGTGGAAATGAAATTTAGTTGGATCTATATCTACTTCAGTCAAGGTTCCAATACAGTGATTAATCCACAAACAACAAGTTAAGAGACTTAGTTCCTCTTCTTACTACGTCACGGCGCAGTGGGCAAGTATGCTCAATCCTCTTCCGCGAGCGACGGTGATTTGAATCAATAACAACCCGGAATACACAACACATACACCCCGCCTCGAAAGACTCTCAAGAGCTCTTTCTTACGTTCTATGCAGCAACCTTTCATATGACACCCTGACATAGAAAAATCTTTCGTGCCGAGCAGGATGGTCCTCTGCGCGGACACGTCGAAGTTGCTAGCTAAAGGATTTACACCTCCCGCCTTCTAACCGCCATTCCCACGCGAAGGATGAGTTTCTATATCACGGTCCATCGAGTTACATCGGTTTCATGGATCCCATAACCCACTATATATCCGGTACAGCTCAATCTTGTCCAGCAGGGCCGCATACATACGGTCCTTAACCGACACGGAAGGGGCTACAACCAACCTCCACATTTGCCTTACCATCCCGGTCCAGGCCAAACGTGGTCTCAAGCATTGTCACACCCATCGCAGGTCGAGACCAACCTTGAGCGCTCCCTCCTACAGGAACATCCCCATCCCCATCTCATTTTCATGAGGGTGCTCTTATCATTAACCTCTCGCGAGTAACTCCATTACTCGAACTTTCTCGCGAGTAGCTTTTTACTACTCGACTTCTACCGAGCTAGCTACATTATTAGCCTAGCATCTATAACGAGGCAAAGCCTACACTAAACCTTCTACTCAGGGATGTAATAGTCATGCAAGTGGGTTTCAATCATCCTAGACATAATGCACAATATCAAGTCTAATAAACATGAGGTGAAGTAAAGCAAAATTTAAAACGGTAACGATATGCAAACCGGGGCTTGCCTTGCTCAACGGTCTTGTTAGAAGCTATGAGTTAGTCTTCCTCCGGAGAATCCGCCAAACTCGTCATGAGATGCAGATCCTCGCTGCAGAGTCGAGTCCTCATCAAACATCGACATCACGTGCTATTAAGATGATTTATGCACATGTATTCAAAAGCAATTTAGAAAATGATTCAAAGCTGTTGTACAAGTTAACTCACAAATAAGAGAGGTAAACAACAGCAAGGTTTCTGTTGTTGGATCTGAACCTTAGAGAAGATGAAAGCTAGGATGAAAAGAGATACTAGTAATCACCATGTGATTAAGTCCATTCTATGAACACTTAAACCTAAAAGATGGTAGCTCAAGTTCCAAAGGTCCAATGAAGCTGAGAATTTAACCACAGCCTATATGGAAGGTATTTAGGCAGTGTGCAAAAATTGAGCTCATGAAACGGCCCACGGTGATCACAATAATTCCTTATGTGATTTTCACTAATCTGCCTTTACCCCCTAGGTATTAAGCTTTCCTATGCTGCAAAGTAGACTTTTTGTGAATTACAAAATGTCCTGAGTCCATTGGAATTGGTTTTACGATTTTTGGAGTTTCCTACATGGAGATATGGATTTTACAAAGAATGGGGAAAAGCTGAAATTGTCTCTGTTCATTTTTCCCATTTTTCAGAGACATAAGGAATGAACACATCATTTGACCAAGCAAATGAGGTCCAATGCCTCTGAAATTTTTACTGGAGTTCAAGGAATTCTGGAAGAATGTCCTGGACAAATTTTGGAATTTTCTATTTAACAGAACTCCTGTAAAAATTCATACAATATTTTCCTTAAATGAATTAATGAGCCAAATCCAGGGATTTTCATAAACATTGGGCTGCACCTCCAGACTCGCGCCAAATAGGGCAGTGGCAGCCCCCTCCGGTGAGGTCACTGGAAAAGCACTTCCCAGCCACCTCCAGACCCCCTGCTGGCCACCCCCCCCCATTTTCCCCCACGATGGACACGTTGGTGAGGTCATCGGCGGCTGAAACTCGCCGGAAAACAGGGCGCACCGGCAACAGCAAACCCTAGGGCTCCGGTGAGGTCGTGCACGGTGAATTCTACACCAAATGGTAGGTTCTTGGGCTCTAAAGCACCAGGAGATCATGTAGAAGACCGACATGAGGTCAAAACAAGCCGGGGAGGGCTCTAAACCTATCGGCACCGTGCGCCCGATAGGGTCCAGCGGTATACCCTCAAAAAGAACTCGGATTCCTCACTCTACACTCAATTTATTGGTCCAAAATCGATGGACGAGGTGTGCTAGGCAGTTAACATCCTGTGTGTGAAGTTTGAAACCCAACAAACACGATTTGAGGACGAATTTTGCAATTCCTTACCTCAAGGGCCGTTTCTGCTGCCCGGGAGAAAAACTTGAAATTCTCCCTCTGTGATCAATGGCTAGGGCTGAGCTTTGGAGGTGAGCAACTAGACTTGTAGGTGCACCGATGGGGTGGCTTGCTTGGGCGTGATCACTCCTGGTTTGGGCTGGCCATAGTGATAAGTTTCGGTCCTCCGATGTTCAACACGGGAGCAGCAGAAACTTTTCTGTTTCTAGGCGCCGGTGAGCTCGGGACGGCGGAGGAAAGTTGACAGCCGGCTAGAGCACTCAGGGGCGAACCTTTTTGCTGTTGAAGGCGCAAGCAACCGAGCTCCAGTTCGTGCCGTGCGGTGGGAAGAAGCAGAGCGGCAGGTTTATGCTCGGGAGGACGAACAGAGAGCTGGCGCTCGGTTGGGAGAATGCAAAACGGCGTTGCTGCACTCGTGGGCGTGGATTAGGCCAGGAAAAGATCGAAGAAGGAGGTGGCATCGGCAGAGACTCGGGAGGAGCTGCTGTCGCACGCTCCGTCGATGAAGAACAGGGCCGAGTCGGTTTCATTCTTGTGAGACTGACCGGTGGGGTCCACAGCCACAATTTTGCTTCTTATCCCTTAATTCGATTTTCAATAGCAAATGAGCACCAATTGTGATCAAACTTGGAGGATAGGTCAAAAGAATTATGAGGAACTCAAATCTGAAATCAGATTTTGAAATTGAGTTTGTTTGGCTCAAAATTCAAATTTAAGTTTGAATTTGAACATGTCCTCATTTAATCCTCGGAATAAATAGTATACGAGCTCCAAAATTATTCCAATTTGGACCAGAACCTCCTTAATACCTGGAAATTACATTGGTGAATTCATTTGCAAGTATTTGGCAATCTGAATATGAATCCTTTTAAAGGATCAAAATTGTGTTTAAATTTCCTCCACTCTCCTCATAGAGAAGGTGCATATAAGTTAGAGTTTTTGAGAGTGTAATTCTTTCCCCTAGGTTAACATGTGTTGAACATGGGATAGAGAAATTTTTTAACTCCCTCACATGTTTATATATGTGTTCATCATTTCACGTGACACAACTATAGTCTTTTATCGCCTTAACTTTATTTCAGAAGTTGACATAAAACTTTACAAAAGTTAGGGCAGTTACAAAAGAAAGAAGAAGGGAGAATGACTACTGGACATATGGTACAAACAAGTCAGGAAAATTTAAACGGAGAAACTCCTCGCTTTCCCACGTGGCTTCATCAGTGGTGTGATTGCTCCACAAGACTTTGTAAAATCGCAATGTCTGATTTCTTGTGGCGCGAGTATTCTCGTCGATAATCTGTATCGGATACTCAGAATAAGTGAGATCCGGTTGAAGATCCTCAATGTTCTCTATATGAACTGCGGTTGGGTACTTAAGACATTTCCGCAGCTGAGAGACGTGGAAAACATTGTGAATACCCGAAAGTGAGGCCGGTAGCTCCAGACGATAGGCCACGGGTCCGCATATTTCAACCACTGCAAACGGCCCGATGAATCGTGGAGCTAGTTTTCCCTTCACTCCAAAATGATGAAATCCTTTCATCGGAGAGACATGAAGATAAACGTGGTCCCCGATGTCGAAGTGAAGAGGTTGACGTCTTTTGTCTGCATAGCTTTTCTGCCGAGATTGAGCAGCCTTTAAATTGGCTTGAATCACTCGCACTCGTTACTCGGCTTCATTCACAAGATCAATCCCGTAGACCACTCTATCGCCGGACTCACACCAATTCAGTGGTGTGCGGCACTTCCGGCCATAAAGAGCTTCATACGGGGCCATTTTGATGCTGGATTGATAACCGTTGTTATATGAGAACTCCGCTAACGGTAGATGATCATCCCAATTCTTCCCATGATTGATGACACATGCCCGTAGCATATCTTCCAGAATCTGATTTATCCTCTCCGTTTGACCCTCAGTTTGCGGATGATACGCTGAACTCCGAATTAGCTTGGTTCCCAAGTTAGCATGCAGTTGCTCCCAAAATATGGATACGAATAACGCACCTCGATCAGAAACGATGGTGTGGGGAACCCCGTGTAAACACACGATCTTCGAGATGAACAGCTCCGCATACTTCTTTGCCACATATTTGGTATGGACTGGAATAAAATGTGCTGTCTTGGTCAAACGATCGACGATTACCCAAATAGAATCATGCTTGTTGCTGGTCATGGGTAACCCGACAATGAAGTCCATACTTATGTCTTCCCACTTCCATGCTGGAACCTTCAGAAGTTGAAATGGTCTGGCTTTCCTCATATGGTCAGCTTTAACCGCTGATACGTATCACACTCGGATACGTACTTCGGAATCTCTCTTTTCATCCGTGTCCACCAGAACTTAGATTTCAAGTCCTGGTACATCTTATTGCTTCCCGGATGAATGGAGTACTTGGATATATGCGCTTCATCCAGTATCTTCCTCCGCAATTTCATGTTTCGGGGTACCACTATGCGGTTGTTAAACCATAGAGTACCCTCTTCATCTTTGCGGAACATCTTCAACTCACCGCTGTCCACTCTCCTCCGGATCTGAGACATACCCCTGTCTCTCTTCTGAGCCTCTACAATCTCATCTCGGATTGTAGGAATAAGAGCGAGGTTGAACAGCGATCCGTAAGGAACTAAGCGCAGGCTTGGTTCTCCTCCTTCATGTGCAGCCATGGCTAAATGGTGAATATGGGCTTTCCGACTAAGTGCGTCGGCAACCACATTCGCTTTGCCCGGATGGTAATGAATTTCAAGTTCGTAATCCTTGATCAATTCGAGCCATCTTCGCTGCCTCATATTCAGTTCTTTCTGTGTGAAGATGTACTTCAAGCTTTTGTGGTCAGTGTAGAGATGTACTAGATTGCCTAGTAGATAATGTCTCCACATTTTCAACGCTAAGTCCACTGCAGCTAGTTCAAGGTCATGCGTCGGATAATTCTGCTCATGACCCCTGAGTTGTCGGGATCCATACGCGACCACACATCCTTCTTGCATCAACACACAACCCAAACCAATGCCGGATGCATCACAATAAACATCAAATGGCTTCGTTGTGTCCGGCTGGGCCAAAACTGGAGCTGTAGTGAGATACTTCACTAATGATTGAAAAGCTTGTTCGCATGAATTGCTCCAATCATACTTGGTGCTTTTCTTCAACAGCTCCGTCATAGGTTTAGCGACTTTGGAGAAGTTGGGAATGAATCTCCGGTAATAACCCGCTAAACCTAGGAAACTCCTCACTTCATGAACAGATGTAGGAGATTTCCAATTCAGCACTTGCTCGATTTTACTTGGGTCCACAGCGATGCCTTCCACTGAAATAATATGCCCAAGAAACGGAACTTTGCTGATCCAAAACTCACATTTACTGAACTTTGCATATAGCTTGTGATCTCTCAAGGGTTGGAGTACAATACGCAAATGTTCAGCATGTTCTTCTTCTGACTTTGAATAGACCAATATGTTGTCGATGAAACCACGACGAACTTATCTAACTCCGGCACAAACACAGAGTTCATGAGATACATAAAGTGAGCCGGAGCATTGGTCAACCCAGAGGACATGACAAGATATTCATAAAGGCCATATCTTGTTGAGAACACCGTCTTAGGTACATCTTCTGCCCGGATTTTTATCTGATGATACCCGGACCGAAGATCCATCTTGGAGAATACCTTAGCACCCACTAGTTGGACAAACAGAATATCGATGCGCGGTAGTGGATACTTATTCTTGATAGTGACAGCATTCTGTGGACGATAATCTACGCATAGTCTCAAAGTCTCGTCCTTCTTCTTCACGAAGAGTGCGGAACAGCCCCAAGATGAAGAACTTGGGCGTATAAAACCTTTGTCCAAGAGGTCATTTGTAACACCCCAAAATCCTGTTAAGAGGGGAATTTAAAAATTTTGACGTATTGCATGTGTTGCAAAAATTCAAATTCAAACTGGAATTCAAATTAAACTCAAAACAGAAATGAAAAAGAAAAAGAAAAGGAAAAAAATAAACCCCCCCGGCCAGTGGGCCGAAACTCACCAGCCGGCCCATTTATTCCCGCGCCAGCCCGCAGCCACGCGCCCTCCCCTCTTTCCCACTGACACGCGGGGCCTGCCAACCCTTCTTCCTCCTCGCGCCCGCGCTCGGCCGGCCGGACTCTTCTACCCTCCGAATCGAAACCGCCCCAGATCCTCGCGTATCCCAGCTGAATTTCGTTCCTGGATGACGCAAACTCGATCACAACCGAACGCCGCCCTCCCCCGGCTATATAAACACCGGCATCTTCCCGATTTTCACCCGCGATCGGCTGTTTTTCTTCTCGGTGAGAACCCGAATTTCTCCGGCCAATTTCGCTCGATCTTCGCTCGGGATTTCTCATCTAACGCGCTGATCTTGATTGTCACACCCGGTTTTTCCGAAGAACAACCAAGTGAATATCACATGTATGCCAGGATCATTTTCTCGTACATGTGATGACAAACAGTGAAGCATCATTTATTTCAAGCCAGGTGTCGAATATAAGTAAGTCTTACATAGTAAATGTCTCGATGGACAATAATAAGTTCATCACAAGTAAATAAACTAGCAGCGGAATATTATTCTTTAGGGCTCCATCACAGGCGTTGCCCGGGGGTCTTCATGAACCTAAAAACCTTCCTCGGGTCCAAAATCTTGGTCATTATACACCACCTCATTATCTTGACCTGAGCAGCAATATAAACCAACAAATATGCAAGGTTGAGTACCAATGGTACTCAGCAAGTGTGGGAAAATTATATCATGCCTGGCTAGAACAAGGAGAGGTTGAACTCATGGTTAAAGCACTATGCAATTAATACCTATCACCTTAGCTTATTAAGCACCTACATTACTACACAGGTGAAATGGTCCCAATCTCCCATCCCATCATCATAATCCAATAACCATAACATCATTTCCAATGTTAAGCTCCCCGCTTAACTTCCAAAACCATCAATCCTCTAATCATGAATAAGTCCAGGCCGCTCTTGACCGTGAGCATGGCTGTCAAGACAGTTTTGACTCTGCAGAGTTTGTACCACTGTACCCACAAGTAGTGATTTCATCCCCCGTTGCCGGGTGGACTAAAAGAACCTCCATTATGCCAGTGGCTACGAACCACATTCACACTTCCCAGGTGTGTAGCCAGGAGATCACTACGAAGCCTTTACAAAGGGATTCCCGACGAGCGTGGGCCCACTAAGGTTTCACCCCTAACAGCATACAAGAGGCTCCAACCCCGCTGCAGTGGCCCCCTCTTGAGCCTTGCGGTTCATATGGTAGTCCAGCTGACACCTACTCCCCGCACCATCCAACACACCCATACTACGCCGGGGATACACCTAATTAATTGGCCAAGCTGCCCCATCTCAGCATGTGGTTGGCACTGTAAAGCCAGGTTACATGCTCCATGAACCGGTCCTTAGGATCCAGGCAAGTACTAAACACAAACCCAAGTCTCGTGCACCCAGCACACAACCAAAACATCCAACTTGCCTTGATCCCTACCTCTACATAACTCACAATATCTCATTCAAGAGTATGGTAATATAAACTAATGATCTCATATCCCAATTATCCCATTCTAAGCATGGCTAAGCATATGCATAATATTAAATGACATGATAAAATAAATCCCAACCCAAGCTACAAGGAAATAAGGTAATGCAATTATAGGGAAACTTCCTAACATGGGTTTCATATTTAAATTGACAATGCAATTAATTCTAGCTACACATCCTAGCATAGGATCAAAGTGGTCAAGGACACTTGCCTCCTTCTTGCTGCTCTTGAAATGGGTACTCCTGATCTTGAAAAGGGATAACTTGCTCTTGAACAGGTTCTACTTCATACCATCACACATAACAAAAGAAAAACAACAATCATAAGACATAGTTCACACTTCTACTTCATACAAACCACACATTCACATTTATAAAAGTTCTTTACCATTATATGTGTTGTGGTTACTTTATGTGTGTTGAGTTGTGGCTTGCATGCAATTTTAACCATGTGTATATGATTCCTACTTTTGTGTCCACATTTATACTTACATACTATTTATATGGGTTTCCAATAAATTTCTTATATTCAACTACTACACCTTTTTACTACCAAGTGTGTATGAAAAGTATTTTTCTTCCCCATATGTGCCTTCATAATTTCTACCAACCCTAAACTGAACTCTTTGGATTTTAAAAACTCCATTTATCATTTACTAGTTGCTATATTTTCAGATTTATATTCCTATGCATAATTATGTATTTTATTATGAAATTAGTAATACACATCATCTAAACAGTATAGGTTCTGGTCCTAAATAATTTAATAACATATTTTGACCTTGGCCTCTGATGTAATCTATTTCATAATTATTTTCCCTATTTTTCTATAGCTATTCTTTACTTAAAAATGTGTCCCTATACTATTAAATGTGAATAATAAATGAAACAAATTCATTTCAGCCCAAAATATAGTTTTATCTCACTCCAAGGTTTTCTAAGTACTGAGAAAGTTTTTAATTAATTTTGACAATTATGTTTGTCCCACTTTTTAATTTTTAAACACTAGTTACATATTCAATTTTCTAAATTAAATACTAAACAGGGCTAAAATAATGAACTCACCCCATTACAGGGTCTATAATATTATTTTCATAATTTCCAGGGGTCTAGCTACACTTATCAGAGGTGTTTTTCCTAATTTTTATTAAGCCCAGGGGCTAAAACTGATTTTTAAATGAATTTACATGATTTTCTGGAGTTCCAGGGGCTAGATCTAAAGTTTCCGGGGCTAGCTCTTAATTCCCGAGAACCCCAGGGGGTAGCACATAAGAATTCCAGTCTTTATAACGCGGGGCTGACGTGGACCGTCCGATTTTAAACCGACGGCTGAGATTATAACATCGAACCGGTACGTGAGGTTTTAAAGTCTACCGTGCGATTTAAAATAAACGGCGCACAAGCGGCCACGTCGCTCTGATCGAGCGCGGGCGGCGCTGCCGGCGGCGCACGACGGTGGGAAGCGGTGATCTCGCCGGAAAGTTTCGGATCCTCGAGAATTCTGCCTAGAACTGTGATCTTATGGCATAGATCGGTAGAGGGGAGGTCAGGGATCTCACCTCGGGGGTTTTCTTGAGCTCGGGGGTCCTGGAAAGTGATCGGCGGCGAGGTCCGAGGCAAAACCACGGCGAAGCTCGTCGGCGCTGTGTTTACACCGTAAGTCTCCGAGTTTTCTGCACCTGCAAAGCTCCCCGGAGGCGGTGGATCAAGACCAGCGAGTTAGATCAGAGTTTCCGAGCTTAGATCGGCCAGAATTCACCGGCGAAGTCTCGGTGCTCACCGGAGTAAAAATCGGCGATCGCGTGGGAAAAACCGATCGGGGCTGGGGTTTTTATAGCCAGGGGAGGGCGGTGGTTCAGTTGTGATCGAGTTTGAGTATTCTGGGACCGGAATTCGGGCTGAGGGACGCGGTATTCCGATCGGTTAAGATCGCGCGCGCGCGGGAGAGAGTCCGGGGTCGGCGCGAGCGAGGTTGGGGATGACAGGTGGGTCCCACCTGTCTGTGTGAGAGAGCGCGGGTGCACGCGGCTGCGGGCTGGCGCGGGGGAAACTGGGCCGGCTGGCGGGTTTCGGCCCACTGGCCGGTTTTTTTCCGTTTTCTCTTTTTCTTTTTCCATTTTTTTCTGATTTGAGTTTAATTTGAATTCCAGTTTGAATTTGAATTTTTGCAAAACATGCAACACGTCCAAAAATTTTTAAATTCCCCTCTGAACATGGTTTAGTGTTTTGAATCAAAATTTGGGGTGTTACAGCTCTACCCCCCTTAAAAGAAATCTCGTCCTCGAGATTGGTGTTTCTAAGAAAACAATTCTGGAAATTGTGCCTTGAGCTCATCTTCCCGTTCCCAGGTGGCTTCCTCTTCTGAGTGATGCTTCCACTGCACCTTGCACATCCGTATTCTTTTATTTCTGGTGAGGCGTTCCATTGTATCCAAAATCTTGTATGGTTGCTCGGCATAAGACAAATCTTCAGCTACATCCACTTCATTCATGGGTAACACCTCCTCAGGCGTCCTCAGGCATTTCTTGAGTTGTGACACATGGAATACATCGTGCACGTCCGATATATGAACCGGTAACTCTAGTTGGTACGCCACTTCGCCTTTTCTTTCCAAAACTTGAAAGGGTCCGATGTATCGAGGTGACAACTTCCCTTTCACCTTGAACCGACGAAGTCCTCTGATAGGGGACACCTTGAGATAAACATAGTCTCCCACGTTGAAAACGAGCTCTCTTCTTCGTACATCGGCATAGCTCTTCTGGCGTGTTTGTGCTATCCTCAAGTTGTTGCGAATCTCCCTCACCTTTGCCTCGGCTTCTTGTAGCACTTCTGGACCAAACACTTTACTTTCTCCTGTTTGGTTCCAAAATAGGGGAGTTCTGCACTTCCTTCCATACAAAGCTTCAAACGGTGACATCTTCATACTAGCTTGATAACTGTTGTTATAGGAAAACTCCGCATACGGTAAGTTCTTGTCCCAACTCCTATTGTTTTTGAGTGCACATGCCCTTAATATATCTTCAAGGATCTGATTGGTTCTCTCCGTCTGCCCGTCAGTTTGGGGATGATAGGCAGAGCTGAAGTTCAGATGGGTTCCCATGGTTTCATGCAACTTCTGCCAAAACCTCAAGGTGAACTGTGTCCCTCGGTCCGACACTATCTTCTTTGGCACTCCATGGTAACACACGATCCTTGACATGTACAATTCTGCCAATTTGGATCCGCTGTAGCTTTCTTTCATGGGGATGAAATGAGCTACCTTGGTTAGCCTATCAATAATGACCCATATTGAATCATACCCGGATTGGTCCTAGGCAATCCCACGACAAAATCCATGCTGACTTCTTCCCATTTCCATTCAGGCACTTTGAGTGGTTGCAATAATCCCGCGGGTCGTTGATGTTCTGCTTTCACCAACTGACATGTGTCACATAGGGCAACATGTTCCGCGACATCTCGCTTCATGCCATACCACCAATACCTGCTCTTGAGGTCCTGGTACATCTTCGTACTCCCAGGATGAATGGAATAGTCAGAATCATGAGCCTCCTTTAAAATCAATTCACGGATCTCCTTTACTTCTGGCACACAGATTCTTTTCCCGTGCCACACCGTTCCTTGTTCATCCTCTCTAAAACCAGGAGCTTTATTTTCCTTGATAAGCTGTCTGATCTCTTGTATCTTCTCATCATTCTTTTGGCCCTCACGTATGTCTCGCTCGAGTGTGGAGTCCACTTCCATGGCGATGGCTTCACCACTACTTACTAGACATAGATTGAGCCTTATAACCTCGTCCTTTAATTCTGCAGGCATGTCCTTCAAGCTCAACTTATTGACCTGCACTTTCCGACTCAAAGCATCGGCCACGACGTTTGCTTTCCCGGGATGATAGTTGATGCCCACATCAAAGTCATTGATTAGCTCTAACCATCTCGTTTGTCTGAGGTTGAGATCTGGCTGTGTGAATATGTACTTCAAACTCTTATGATCCGTATATATCTCTGTCCTCTTCCCCATCAAATAGTGCCGCCAAATTTTCAACGCGTGTACCACTGCAGCTAGTTCTAGGTCATGTGTAGGATAGTTCTTCTGGTGCTTCCGAAGCTGCCGGGATGCATATGCCACGACATGTCCTTCTTGCATGAGGACACATCCCAACCCATTTCCAGAGGCATCGCAGTACACTGTGAAATTCTTCTGCATATCTGGCATAACCAACACTGGGGCTGTTGCCAATCTCTTCTTTAGCTCCTGAAAGCTCGTATCCCACTGTGGCGTCCAGGTGAATGTGATTCCCTTTTCCAACAGTTTGGTGAGAGGTCTCGAGATCTTGGAGAATCCCTCAATAAACCGTCGATAGTATCCAGCCAATCCCAAAAAGCTTCGAACTTCCCCGACATTTTCAGGGGTCTTCCACTTCTGGATATCCTCGATTTTGGCGGGATCTACGGAGATTCCTCCCTCCGAGATTATATGTCCTAAAAAGGGAACTCTCTTCAGCCAAAACTCACACTTGCTCAACTTGGCATATAGTTGGTGTTCTCTCAGCCTCTGTAACACCAACCTTAGATGTTTCTCATGTTCTTCTTCATCTTTGGAGAAGACGAGAATATCATCTATGAAAACCACCACAAATTTGTCCAGATATTCCATGAATACCTTGTTCATGAGGTACATGAAATATGCCGGGGCATTGGTTAGCCCGAAAGGCATGACAGTGTATTCATACAGTCCGTACCGAGATACGAAAGCTGTCTTGGGAATATCAGATTGCCTTATCTTAAGTTGGTGGTATCCCGACCTGAGATCAATTTTCGAGAACACACAAGCTCCCCTCAACTGATCAAACAAGTCTTCAATGCGAGGCAATGGGTACTTGTTCTTGATGGTTACCTCATTCAAAGCACGGTAATCCACGCATAACCTTTGGGTTCCGTCTTTCTTGGGCACAAATATCACCGGAGCTCCCCATGGTGAGGAACTAGGGCGAATATACCCCTTCTCCGTCAATTCTCTCAAATGATCCTTGAGCTCTTCTAGCTGCTTGGAGTCCATTCGATAAGGTCTCTTGTATATCGGGGCTGTTCCCGGTACTAGCTCAATTGCGAATTCCACGTCACGGTCGGGAGGCATACCAGGCAACTCCTCCGGAAAAACATCTGGATATTCCCTGATAGTCCTGATTTCCTCAACTTTCACCTCCACCTGATTTAATTTAATGTCCCTCCTAGGCTCGTGTATTGTTATGAACTTTACTCTGGTGCCACTGGGGTGAGTTAGTTCCACCGTTCTGGTCGAACAATGGATGATTCCTTTATGTTTGGTCAACCAATCCATACCCAAAATAATATCTATCCCTTGTGAATCTATCACTATGAGGTTAGCCGTAAATACTACCCCATTAATGTCTAGGTTCACTTTGGGACACACTTGTCTTGTCCTTATTTCTCCACCTGGAGAGTTTACCGCTAGCATATGGTTCATTTGTGTGGTTGCTAGTTCATGCTTCTTAACAAACCCTTGAGCAATGAACGAGTGGGTAGCACCAGAATCAAACAGCAGAGTTGCAAGGTGTAAATTGGCAGGAAACTTACCAACTACCACGTCGGGTGCCTCTTGTGCTCCCTCCATAGTGACATGGTTCACCCGTCCTCTCATTACATTCTGCTGTTGTGGCGGCGCAGGCTTCTTCTTTGGGCATTTATGGGCGTAGTGCCCCACTTCACCACAGCTGAAACATTGCACCCCAATCTTAGATGCCTGGCCCTTGTTGTCTTGGGGTTGGTTTGGGGTTCCTTGCACTGCTGGTCGAGGTGGATATGCGGGGCGAGGCTGCTGCACAAACTGACGTTGCGGCTGTGCTGGTGCTGCGGGAGGTCTGTAGTTTGGGTTGTACCCTCTTGGTGCTGAATAGGGTACCGCAGCACGGCTCGTCTGCCCCGTAGGTTGCTGCATCATACGTGGGCGGGTGTTGCTCCCTGAGGCTTGATGTGACCACCCGGCCTTTCTCTTATTCTCATTTTCCAGGGCCTTTAGCTTCCTTTCTACCACAAATGCTCTGATACCACCTCTGTCACACCCGGTTTTTCCGAAGAACAACCAAGTGAATATCACATGTATGCCATGATCATTTTCTCGTACATGTGATGACAAATAGTGAAGCATCATTTATTTCAAGCCAGGTGTCGAATATAAGTAAGTCTTACATAGTAAATGTCTCGATGGACAATAATAAGTTCATCACAAGTAAATAAACTAGCAGCGGAATATTATTCTTTAGGGCTCCATCACAGGCGTTGCCCGGGGGTCTTCATGAACCTAAAAACCTTCCTCGGGTCCAAAATCTTGGTCATTATACACCACCTCATTATCTTGACCTGAGCAGCAATATAAACCAACAAATATGCAAGGTTGAGTACCAATGGTACTCAGCAAGTGTGGGAAAATTATATCATGCCTGGCTAGAACAAGGAGAGGTTGAACTCATGGTTAAAGCACTATGCAATTAATACCTATCACCTTAGCTTATTAAGCACCTACATTACTACACAGGTGAAATGGTCCCAATCTCCCATCCCATCATCATAATCCAATAACCATAACATCATTTCCAATGTTAAGCTCCCCGCTTAACTTCCAAAACCATCAATCCTCTAATCATGAATAAGTCCAGGCCGCTCTTGACCGTGAGCACGGCTGTCAAGACAGTTTTGACTCTGCAGAGTTTGTACCACTGTACCCACAAGTAGTGATTTCATCCCCCGTTGCCGGGTGGACTAAAAGAACCTCCATTATGCCAGTGGCTACGAACCACATTCACACTTCCCAGGTGTGTAGCCAGGAGATCACTACGAAGCCTTTACAAAGGGATTCCCGACGAGCGTGGGCCCACTGAGGTTTCACCCCTAACAGCATACAAGAGGCTCCAACCCCGCTGCAGTGGCCCCCTCTTGAGCCTTGCGGTTCATATGGTAGTCCAGCTGACACCTACTCCCCGCACCATCCAACACACCCATACTACGCCGGGGATACACCTAATTAATTGGCCAAGCTGCCCCATCTCAGCATGTGGTTGGCACTGTAAAGCCAGGTTACATGCTCCATGAACCGGTCCTTAGGATCCAGGCAAGTACTAAACACAAACCCAAGTCTCGTGCACCCAGCAGACAACCAAAACATCCAACTTGCCTTGATCCCTACCTCTACATAACTCACAATATCTCATTCAAGAGTATGGTAATATAAACTGATGATCTCATATCCCAATTATCCCATTCTAAGCATGGCTAAGCATATGCATAATATTAAATGACATGATAAAATAAATCCCAACCCAAGCTACAAGGAAATAAGGTAATGCAATTCTAGGGAAACTTCCTAACATGGGTTTCATATTTAAATTGACAATGCAATTAATTCTAGCTACACATCCTAGCATAGGATCAAAGTGGTCAAGGACACTTGCCTCCTTCTTGCTGCTCTTGAAATGGGTACTCCTGATCTTGAAAAGGGATAACTTGCTCTTGAACAGGTTCTACTTCATACCATCACACATAACAAAAAAAAAACAACAATCATAAGACATAGTTCACACTTCTACTTCATACAAACCACACATTCACATTTATAAAAGTTCTTTACCATTATATGTGTTGTGGTTACTTTATGTGTGTTGAGTTGTGGCTTGCATGCAATTTTAACCATGTGTATATGATTCCTACTTTTGTGTCCACATTTATACTTACATACTATTTATATGGGTTTCCAATAAATTTCTTATATTCAACTACTACACCTTTTTACTACCAAGTGTGTATGAAAAGTATTTTTCTTCCCCATATGTGCCTTCATAATTTCTACCAACCCTAAACTGAACTCTTTGGATTTTAAAAACTCCATTTATCATTTACTAGTTGCTATATTTTCAGATTTATATTCCTATGCATAATTGTGTATTTTATTATGAAATTAGTAATACACATCATCTAAACAGTATAGGTTCTGGTCCTAAATAATTTAATAACATATTTTGACCTTGGCCTCTGATGTAATCTATTTCATAATTATTTTCCCTATTTTTCTATAGCTATTCTTTACTTAAAAATGTGTCCCTATACTATTAAATGTGAATAATAAATGAAACAAATTCATTTCAGCCCAAAATATAGTTTTATCTCACTCCAAGGTTTTCTAAGTACTGAGAAAGTTTTTAATTAATTTTGACAATTATGTTTGTCCCACTTTTTAATTTTTAAACACTAGTTACATATTCAATTTTCTAAATTAAATACTAAACAGGGCTAAAATAATGAACTCACCCCATTACAGGGTCTATAATGTTATTTTCATAATTTCCAGGGGTCTAGCTACACTTATCAGAGGTCTTTTTCCTAATTTTTGTTAAGTCCAGGGGCTAAAACTGATTTTTAAATGAATTTACATGATTTTCTGGAGTTCCAGGGGCTAGATCTAAAGTTTCCGGGGCTAGCTCTTAATTCCCGAGAACCCTAGGGGGTAGCACGTAAGAATTCCAGTCTTTATAACGCGGGGCTGACGTGGACCGTCCGATTTCAAACCGACGGCTGAGATTATAATATCGAACCGGTACGCGGGGTTTTAAAGTCTACCGTGCGATTTAAAATAAACGGCGCACAAGCGGCCACGTCGCTCTGATCGAGCGCGGGCGGCGCTGCCGGCGGCGCACGGCGGCGGGAAGCGGCGATCTCGCCGGAAAGTTTCGGATCCTCGAGTATTCTGCCTAGAACTGTGATCTTATGGCATAGATCGGTAGAGGGGAGGTCAGGGATCTCACCTCGAGGGTTTTCTTGAGCTCGGGGGTCCTGGAAAGTGATCGGCGGCGAGGTCCGAGGCAAAACCACGGCGAAGCTCGTCGGCGCTGTGTTTACACCGTAAGTCTCCGAGTTTTCTGCACCTGCAAAGCTCCCCGGAGGCGGTGGATCAAGACCAGCGAGTTAGATCAGAGTTTCCGAGCTTAGATCGGCCAGAATTCACCGGCGAAGTCTCGGTGCTCACCGGAGTAAAAATCGGCGATCGCGTGGGAAAAACCGATCGGGGCTGGGGTTTTTATAGCCGGGGGAGGGCGGTGGGTCAGTTGTGATCGAGTTTGAGTCTTCTGGGACCGGAATTCGGGCTGAGGGACGCGGTATTCCGATCGGTTAAGATCGCGCGCGCGCGGGAGAGAGTCCGGGGTCGGCGCGAGCGAGGTTGGGGATGACAGGTGGGTCCCACCTGTCTGTGTGAGAGAGCGCGGGCGCGCGCGGCTGCGGGCTGGCGCGGGGGAAACTGGGCCGGCTGGCGGGTTTCGGCCCACTGGCCGGTTTTTTTCCGTTTTCTCTTTTTCTTTTTCCATTTTTTTTTCTGATTTGAGTTTAATTTGAATTCCAGTTTGAATTTGAATTTTTGCAAAACATGCAACACGTCCAAAAATTTTTAAATTCCCCTCTGAACATGGTTTAGTGTTTTGAATCAAAATTTGGGGTGTTACATTGATCCACCGCCTCCGGGGAACCGCGCAGGTGCAGAAAACTCAGTGGTTTGCGCTTCAAACACAGCGCCGACGAGCCTCGCCATGAATTCACCTCGGACCTCGTCGCCGACCGCTTTCCAGGGCCTCCGAGCTCAAGAAAACCCCCGAGGTGAGATCCCCGACCTCCCCTCTACCGATCTATGCCATAAAATCACAGTTCTAGGAAGAATTGACGAAGATCCGAAACTCTCCGGCGAGATCGCAGCCTCCCGCCACCGTGCGCCGCCGGGCAGCGCCGCCCGCGCTCGATCAGAGCGACGTAGCCACTTGTGCGCCGTCTATTTTAAATCGCACGGTAGAATTTAAATCCCCGCGTACCGGTTCGACGTTATAATCTCAGACGTCTGTTTTAAATTGGACGGTCCATGTCAGCCCCGCGTTATAAAGGCCGGAATTCTTACGCGCTACCCCCTGGGGTTCTCAGAAAATACGAGCTAGCCCTGGAAACTTCTGATCTAGCCCCTGGAACTTCAGAAAATCATGTAAATTCATTTAAAAATCAGTTTTAGCCCCTGGACTTAATAAAAATTAGGAAAACCCCTCTGTTATGTGTAGTTAGACCCCTGGAAATTCTTAAAATAATATAATAGACCCTGTAGTGGGGTGAGTTTACCTTTTTAACCCTATGTAATATTAAATTTAGGAATTTGAATATGTGTTTAGTATTTAAAATTTAAAAGATGGGACAAACACATTGTAAATTCAAATTAAAAACTTTCCTAGTACATGGAAAACTTTGGAGTGAGATAAAAATAGATTTTTGGCTGAACTGAATCTGTCTAATTGATTATTCACATTTATTAGTTATAGGGACATATTTTTAAGTAGAGAATAATTCTGAAAATTAGTAAAATAAATGTAAAATAGTTCACATCAGAGGAGAAGTTCAAAAATATATTATTTAATATTTTAGACCCAAAACCTATTCTGTTTAGATTTGGTGCCTTACTATTTTCATAATAAAGTTCACATTTAGGCATAGGAAATAAATCTGAAAATGTAGCAAGCTAGGTATGAATAACTAGAAAATGAAAAATGAAGTTTCCAAAATCCAAAGAATTCAGTTTAGGGTTGGTAGAAGGTCTGAAGACACATTTGGAGTAGGAAAATACCCTCCATGCACACTTGGTAGCTAAATGGTGTATCAATTGAATATAAGGAATTTATTTAAATTGGAAACTCATATATAGTATGCAACATAAATATGAATACAAAAGTAGAAATCATATGCACATGTTTAAAAGTGCATGTAAGCCCAAAAATCAACACACATAGAGTAACCACAACACAGGAATGGGAATGGCTTTCATAAATGGGAATTTGTGGTTTGTATGAAGTGGAAGTGTGAACTATGTCTTATGGATTGTTGTTTTCTTTTGCTATGTGTGATGGTATGATGTAGAACCTGCTCCAGAGCAAGTTCTTCCTTTCCAAGATCAGGACTACCCATTCCCAGAGCAGCAGGAAGAAGACAAGTGTCCTTGACCACTTTGTTCCTATACTAGGATGTGTAGATAGAATTATTTGCATTGTCAATTGAAAATATGAAACCCATGCTAGGATGTTTCCCTAGAATTGCATTACCTTGTTTCCTTGTAGCTTGGGTTGGGATTCATTTTATCATGTAATTTATTATTATGCATATGCTTAGCCATGCTTAGAATGGGATATTTGGGATATGAGATCATCAGTTTATTTTACCATACTCTTGACAGAGATACTGTGAGTTATGTAGAGGTAGGGATCAAGGCAAGTTCGATGTTTTGGATGGTGCTGGGTGCACGGGACTCGGGTGTGTGTTTAGTACTTGCCTGGATCCTAAGGACCGGTTCATGGAGCATGTAACCTGGCTTTACCGTGCCAACCAGATGCTCAGATGGGGCAGCTTGGCCAATTAATTAGGTGTATCCCCGGCGTAGTATGGGTGTGTTGGATGGTGCAGGGAATAGGTGTCAGCTGGACTACCATATGAACCGCAAGGCTCAAGAGGGGGCCACTGCAGCGGGGTTGGAGCCTATTGTATGCTGTTAGGGGTGAAACCTCAGTGGGCCCACGCTCGTCGGGAATCCCTTTGTAAAGGCTTCGTAGTGATCTCCTGGCTACACACCTGGGAAGTGTGTATGTGGTTCGTGGCCACTGGCATAATGGAGGTTCTTTTAGTCCACCCGGCAACGGGGGATGAAATCACTACATGTGGGTACAGTGGTGCAAACTCTGCAGAGTCAAAACTGTCATGACAGCCGTGCTCACGGTCAAGAGCGGCTTGGACTTATTCATGATTAGAGGAGTTATGGTTTTGGAAGTTGAGGATGTTAAGCGGGGAGCTTAACATTGAAAATGATGTTATGGTTATTTGATTATGATGATGGATGGGAGATTGGGACCATTTCACCTGTGTAGTAATGTAGGTGCTTAATAAGCTAAGGTGATAGGTATTAATTGCGTAGTGCTTTAACCATGAGTTCAACCTCTCCTTGCTCTAGCCATGCATGACATAACTTTCCCACACTTGCTGAGTACCATCGGTACTCAACCTTGCATATTTGTTGGTTTATATTGCTGCTCAGGTCAAGATGTTGAAGTGGTGTTTAATGATCAAGACTTTGGACCCGAAGAAGGTTTCTAGGTTCATGGAGTCCCCCGGGCAACGCCTGTAACGGAGCCCACAAGAATAATATTCCGCTGCTATTTTATTTACTTGTTATGAACTTATTATCGTCCATCGAGACATATGCTATGTAAGACTTATTTATATTCGACACCTGGCTTGTAATAAATGATGCTTCACTATTTGTCATCACATGTATGAGAAAATGATCCTGGCATACATGTGATATTCACTCGGTTGTTCTTCAGAGAAACGGGGTGTGACAGAAGTGGTATCAGAGCCAAGGTTGCCCGTAGGAACGTGGACCTAGGTAGAAATAGACGTATTTAAGGGCCCTATTTTATTAAAAACTATTTTACAAGGTGTGTGTTGAAAAGTGTTATTTAATGGAGTCACTTTCTTCATCTTACCCCAACTTTCATTTAAAATAGGATTTTTGTTTAAAAGTTGATCTAACCTAAGTTCAAATGCTTTCTATTTTAGATGGTTCGCATGATTCGCACCGCTCGCAAGTCCACAGGAGGGAGATTTCCCGTAGTTGCCCTTGCCCAGAGAGAGGAGAGCCGTCCGGTGACGTACCTTTCCTACGGATTGGCAGTAGGAGGCTTGTTGCACTGTCTTCGACGTATGCTCCAAGCCGCCGGCAATACGGGCAAGCAAATCATACACTATAGCTCCACCAGGACCATCCGTGAGAAGAGGGAAGAATGGAGTTCAGAGATGAGGATTATCCACGAAAATCATCTGCTCAAGATCCACCGCTCTCCAGCTTGTCGAGCGACACAGGTCGATGCGGAGAAGGATGTTACCTGGGAGGCCATCACCTGCCAGAGTCACATCTATCGTCGACACCTGTATAGAACTGAGTACATGTATGTCCTCCAGCGCGAGAGTGGTACAACGGAGTATAAGTACCCGCCAGTGCAGCAAGGGACTTCCCATGAGCACATGGACTTGTGCTTGGAGGATGCTGCTATGCTCAGCACTCGACTGCAGGAGTGTCAGCAGGAGCTTCAAGATGTTCAGGACACCCTGAAGGAAACCGAGGCGTTGCTTCGAGCCTGCATGAGGGCGAGAGAAAGAGGAGATGGGATTGAACTGTGTGTCACCGTGAATGATACATGGACTCCTGACTCCCCAGATCGCAGGGAGGTCTGGCGTCGTCGCACTTCTCCACCAGCAGCCTCCCCACCCAAAGCAGAGTCAGAAGGCAGCCGCAATAATGAGGAAGATCCCGAGGAGCCAGCTCAGGGATACGAGTAGTGTAGAGTCTTTCCCTTAGTTAGCAAGATGTCGAATAGTCGAGTCGTTACCTTAGTTAATGGTGTGTTAATGCTTGGTGTGTGACGTGAGTTGTGGAAGCCATGAGCAATTGTCCACAGCCTCGTCTTCAGATTGTTTTGCTTTGATGTGTGAACCCACATGAAATAATAATGTATTTATTTTTGTGTGAGACATGAACCCTCAGAAAGTATAACAAAGCCTCAACACTTCAAAGTAAAAACAAGTGAAATTAGTAAGATAATACGTAATGCTTTAAATTAACATTTGGTTGACCATGCTAGATGGCCGGAAGAGGAAAGGGTCGTGCTGCCAACCCCGCCAACAACAACGATGAGGCCTGCAACCCTCATCTTTCTGGGAGCCAAGATAGGGGTGGGCGCCGTGAGGGAGTTGATCCCATCCACCAAATGCTTGAAAATCAAAATCAGCTCATCCAGAACCTGACTCAAGTGGTGGCCAACTTGCATCAAGTTCCACCTCCACAAGCTGCACCACGCCAACCAAGGTTGAGTGAGTTTCTAGGAACTCAACCTCCGAAGTTTGCAAGTGCTGCTGAACCTCTAGAGGCAGATGACTGGCTAAAGACCATTGAGAGCAAGATGAGGATCATACAGTGCCAACGGTATGAAAGGGTGCTGTTTGCCTCTCATCAATTGCATGGACCTGCTGCTGATTGGTGGACCACCTACGTGGCTGCCCATCATGACCCTAAGAACATCACTTGGGAAGAGTTCAAGCGTAGCTTCCGCAACCATTACATACCAAGGGGTGAACTCAAAAACAAGAGGAAGGAGTTCTTGGGGTTGCAGCAAGGAAACATGACTGTGAGGGAATACCTCACTAAATTTACTCAACTCTCCCGTTATGCCCCATGGGACATAGAGACTGATGAGCAGAAACAGGATTGTTTCGTGGAAGGACTTACCGCAGAAATGCAGTGTGCAATGTCCTCCAACGAGTATGAAAGCTTCCAAAAGATGGTGGACAGAGCATTTGTGGTAGAAAGGAAGCTGACGGCCTTGGAAAATGAAAATAAGAGGAAGGCCGGGTAGTCACACCAAGCCTCCGGGAGCAACACCCGCCCACGTCTGATGCAGCAACCTGCAGGGCAGACGAACCGTGCTGCGGTACCCTACTCACCACCAAGATGGTACAACCCGAACTACAGGCCTCCGGCAGCACCAATACAGCCACAACGTCAGTTCGCACAGCAGCCTCGTCCCGCATATCCACCTCGACCAGCAGTACAAGGACCCCCAAACCAACCCCAAGGCACCTAAGGTTGGGGTGCAATTCTTTAACTGTGGTGAAGTGGGGCACTACGCCCATAAGTGCCCAAAGAAGAAGCCCGCGCAGCCGCAACAGCAGAATGTAATGAGAGGACGGGTGAACCACGTCACCATGGAGGAGGCGCAAGAGGCACCCGACGTGGTAGTTGGTATGTTTCCTGCCAATTTACACATTGCAACCCTGTTATTTGATTCTGGTGCTACCCACTCGTTCATTGCCCAAGGGTTTCTTAAGAAGCATGACCTAGCAACAACACAAATGAACCATATGCTAGCAGTAAACTCTCTAGGTGGAGAAATAAGGACAAGACAAGTGTGTCCCAAAGTGAACCTAGACATTAATGGGGTAGTATTTACTGCTAACCTCATAGTGATAGATTCACAAGGGATAGATATTATCTTGGGTATGGATTGGTTGACCAAACATAAAGGAATCATCCATTGTTCGACCAGAACGGTGGAACTAACTCACCCTAGTGGCACAAGAGTAAAGTTTATAACAATACAAGAGCCTAGGAGGGACATTAAATTAAATCAAGTTGAGGTGAAAGTGGAGGAGATCAGGACCATCAGGGAATATCCAGATGTTTTTCCGGAGGAGTTGCCAGGTATGCCTCCTGATCGAGAAGTGGAATTCGCAATTGAGCTAGTTCCTAGAACAGTCCCGATATACAAGAGATCTTATCGGATGGACTCCAAGCAGCTGGGAGAACTCAAGGATCATTTGAGAGAATTGACAGAGAAGGGGTATATTCATCCTAGTTCCTCACCTTAGGGAGCTCCAGTGATATTTGTGCCCAAGAAGGACGGAACCCAAAGGTTATGCGTAGACTACCGTGCCTTGAATGATGTAACCATCAAGAACAAGTACCCATTACCCCGCATTGAAGACTTGTTTGATCATTTGAGGGGAGCTTGTGTGTTCTCGAAAATTGATCTCAGGTCGGGATACCACCAACTTAAGATAAGGCAAACTGATATTCCCAAGACAGCTTTCGTATCTCGGTACGGACTGTATGAATACACCGTCATGCCTTTCGGGCTAACCAATGCCCTGGCATACTTCATGTATCTCATGAACAAGGTATTCATGGAATATCTGGACAAATTTGTGGTGGTTTTCATAGATGACATTCTCGTCTTCTCCAAAGATGAAAAGGAACATGAGAAACATCTAAGGTTGGTGTTGCGGAAGCTGAGAGAACACCAACTATATGCCAAGTTGAGCAAGTGTGAGTTTTGGTTGAAGAGAGTTCCCTTCTTAGGACATATCATCTCGGAGGGAGGAATCTCCGTGGATCCCGCCAAAATCAAGGATATACAGAAGTGGAAGACCCCTGAAAATGTCTGGGAAGTTCGAAGCTTCTTGGAATTTGCAGGATACTATCGACGGTTTATTGAGGGATTCTCTAAGATCTCAAGACCCCTCACCAAGCTGTTGGAGAAGGGAATCACATTCACATGGACGCTGCAGTGCGAGACGAGTTTTCAGGAGTTAAAGAAAAGATTGACAACAGGCCCAGTGCTAGTTATGCCAGATATGCAGAAGAACTTTACGGTGTACTGCGATGCCTCTGGAAACGGGTTGGGATGTGTTCTCATGCAAGAAGGGCATGTCGTGGCTTATGCATCCCGGCAGCTCCGGAAGCACGAGAAGAACTATCCTACACATGACCTAGAACTAGCCGCAGTGGTACACGCGTTGAAAATTTGGCTGCACTACTTGATGGCGAAGAGGACAGAGATATATACGGATCATAAGAGTTTAAAGTACATTTTCACACAGCCAGATCTCAACCTCAGACAAAGGAGATGGTTAGAGCTAATCAATGACTTTAATGTGGGCATCAAGTATCATCCTGGAAAGAAAACGTCGTGGCAGATGCTTTAAGTCGGAAAGTGCAGGTCAATAAGTTGAGCTTGAAGGACATGCCTGCAGAATTGAAGGACGAGGTTATAAGGCTCAATCTATGCCTTGTGAATAGTGGTGAAGCCATCGCCATGGAAGTGGACTCCACACTAGAGCGAGAAATACGCGAGGGTCAAAAGAATGACGAGAAGATACAAGAAATCAGGCAACTCATCAAGGAAAATAAAGCCCCTGGTTTCAGAGAGGATGAACAGTGAACGGTGTGGCACGGGAAAAGAATCTGTGTGCCAGAAGTAAAGAAGATCCATGAATTGATTTTGAAGGAGGCTCACGGTTCTGACTATTCCATTCATCCTGGGAGTACGAAGATGTACCAGGACCTCAAGAGCAGGTATTGGTGGTATGGCATGAAGCGAGATGTCGTGGAACATGTTGCCCTATGTGACACATGCGAGTTGGTGAAAGCAGAACATCAACGACCCGCGGGATTATTGCAACCACTCAAAGTGCCTGAATGGAAATGGGAAGAAATCGGTATGGATTTCATAGTGGGATTGCCTAGAACCCAATCAGGAAATGATTCAATATGGGTCATCATCGACAGGCTAACCAATGTAGCTCATTTCACCCCCGTGAAAGAAAGCTACAGCGGATCCAAATTGGCAGAATTGTACATGTCAAAGATCGTGTGTTACCATGGAGTGCCAAAGAAGATAGTGTCGGATCGAGGGACACAGTTCACCTCGAGGTTCTGGCAGAAGTTTCACGAAACCATGGGAACCCATCTGAACTTTAGTTCTGCCTATCATCCCCAAACTGACGGGCAGACGGAAAGAACCAATCAGATTCTTGAGGATATGTTGAGGGCGTGTGCACTCAAAAACAATCGGAGTTGGGACAAGAACTTACCGTTTGCGGAATTCTCCAATAACAACAGCTATCAAGCTTGTATGAAGATGTCACCGTTCGAAGCTTTGTATGGGAGGAAGTGCAGAACTCCCCTATTTTGGAACCAAACAGGAGAAAGTAAAGTGTTTGGTCCCGAAGTACTACAAGAAGCCGAGGCGAAAGTGAGGGAAATTCACAACAACTTGAGGATAGCACAGACATGACAAAAGAGCTATGCCGATGTACGGAGAAGAGAGCTCGTTTTCAACGTGGGAGACTATGTCTATCTCAAGGTGTCCCCTATCCGAGGACTTCGTCTGTTCAAGGTGAAAGGGAAGTTGTCACCTCGATACATCGGACCCTTTCAAGTTCTGGAGAGGAAAGGCGAAGTGGCGTATCAACTAGAATTACCGGCTCGCCTATCGGATGTGCACAATGTATTCCATGTGTCACAGCTCAAGAAATGTATGAGAACGCCTGAAGAGGTGTTACCCATGAATGAGGTTGACGTAGCTGAGGATTTTTCTTATGCCGAGCAACCATCCAAGATTTTGGAAACAATGGAACGCCTCACAAGAAATAAAAGAATCCGGATGTGCAAGGTGCAGTGGAAACATCACTCGGAAGAGGAAGCCACCTGGGAGCGAGAAGATGAGCTTAAGGCACAATTTCCGGAATTGTTTTCTTAGAACCACCAGTCTCGAGGACAAGATTTCTTTTAAGGGCGGTAGAGCTGTAACACCCCAAAATCCTGTTAAGAGGGGAATTTAAAATTTTTTGACGTATTGCATGTGTTGCAAAAATTCAAATTGAAACTGGAATTCAAATTAAACTCAAAACAGAAATGAAAAAGAAAAAGAAAAGGAAAAAATAAACCCCCCCGGCCAGTGGGCCGAAACCCACCAGCCGGCCCATTTATTCCCGCGCCAGCCCGCAGCCGCGCGCCCTCCCCTCTTTCCCACTGACACGCGGGGCCCGCCAACCCTTCTCCCTCCTCGCGCCAGCGCTCGACCGGCCGGACTCTTCTCACCTCCGAATCGAAACCGCCCCGGATCCTCGCGTATCCCAGCCGAATTTCGTTCCTGGACGACGCAAACTCGATCACAACCGAACGCCGCCCTCCCCTGGCTATATAAACACCGGCATCTTCCCGATTTTCACCCGCGATCGGCTGTTTTTCTTCCCGGTGAGAACCCGAGTTTCTCCTGCCAATTTCGCTCGATCTTCGCTCGGGATTTCTCATCTAACGCGCTGATCTTGATCCACCGCCTCCGGGGAACCGCGCAGGTGCAGAAAACTAGGTGGTTTGCGCTTCAAACACAGCGCCGACGAGCCTCGCCGTGAATTCACCTCGAACCTCGTCGCCGACCTCTTTCCAGGGCCTCCGAGCTTAAGAAAACCCCCGAGGTGAGATCCCCGACCTCCCCTCTACCGATCTATGCCATAAAATCACAGTTCTAGGAAGAATTGACGAAGATCCGAAACTCTCCGGCGAGATCGCCACCTCCCGCCGCCGTGCGCCGCCGGGCAGCACCGCCCGCGCTCGATCAGAGCGACGTGGCCGCTTGTGCGCCGTCTATTTTAAATCGCTCGGTAGAATTTAAATCCCCGCGTACCAGTTCGACGTTATAATCTCAGCCGTCTGTTTTAAATCGGACGGTCCACGTCAGCCCCGCGTTATAAAGGCCGGAATTCTTACGCGCTACCCCCTGGGGTTCTCGGAAAATACGAGCTAGCCCCGGAAACTTCTGATCTAGCCCCTGGAACTTCAGAAAATCATGTAAATTCATTTAAAAATCAGTTTTAGCCCCTGGACTTAATAAAAATTAGGAAAACCCCTCTGTTATGTGTAGTTAGACCCTGGAAATTCTTAAAATAATATAATAGACCCTGTAGTGGGGTGAGTTTACCTTTTTAACCCTATGTGATATTAAATTTAGGAATTTGAATATGTGTTTAGTATTTAAAATTTAAAAGATGGGACAAACACATTGTAAATTCAAATTAAAAACTTTCCTAGTACTTGGAAAACTTTGGAGTGAGATAAAATTAGATTTTTGGCTGAAATGAATCTGTCTAATTGATTATTCACATTTATTAGTTATAGGGACATATTTTTAAGTAGAGAATAATTCTGAAAATTAGTAAAATAAATGTAAAAATAGTTCACATCAGAGGAGAAGTTCAAAAATATATTATTTAATATTTTAGACCCAAAACCTATTCTGTTTAGATGAGGTGTCTTACTATTTTCATAATAAAGTTCACATTTAGGCATAGGAAATAAATCTGAAAATATAGCAAGCTAGCTATGAATAACTAGAAAATGATAAATGAAGTTTCCAAAATCCAAAGAATTCAGTTTAGGGTTGGTAGAAGGTCTGAAGACACATTTGGAGTAGGAAAATACCCTCCACGCACACTTGGTAGCTAAAAGGTGTATCAATTGAATATAAGGAATTTATTTAAATTGGAAACTCATATATAGTATGCAACATAAATATGAATACAAAAGTAGAAATCATATGCACATGTTTAAAAGTGCATGTAATCCCAAAAATCAACACACATAGAGTAACCACAACACATAGGAATGGGAATGGCTTTCGTAAATGGGAATGTGTGGTTTGTATGAAGTGGAAGTGTGAACTATGTCTTATGGATTGTTGTTTTCTTTTGCTATGTGTGATGGTATGATGTAGAACCTGCTCCAGAGCAAGTTTTTCCTTTCCAAGATCAGGACTACCCATTCCCAGAGCAGCATGAAGAAGGCAAGTGTCCTTGACCACTTTGTTCCTATACTAGGATGTGTAGATAGAATTATTTGCATTGTCAATTGAAAATATGAAACCCATGCTAGGATGTTTCCCTAGAATTGCATTACCTTGTTTCCTTGTAGCTTGGGTTGGGATTCATTTTATCATGTCATTTATTATTATGCATATGCTTAGCCATGCTTAGAATGGGATATTTGGGATATGAGATCATCAGTTTATTTTACCATACTCTTGAATGAGATATTGTGATTTATGTAGAGGTAAGGATCAAGGCAAGTTGGATGTTTTGGTTGGTGCTGGGTGCACGAGACTCGGGTTTGTGTTTAGTACTTGCCTGAATCCTAAGGACCGGTTCATGGAGCATGTAACCTGGCTTTACCGTGCCAACCACATGCTCCGATGGGGCAGCTTGGCCAATTAATTAGGTGTATCCCCGGCGTAGTATGGGTGTGTTGGATGGTGTGGGGAATAGGTGTCAGCTGGACTACCATATGCACCGCAAGGCTCAAGAGGGGGCCACTGCAGCGGGGTTGGAGCCTCTTGTATGCTGTTAGGGGTGAAACCTCAGTGGGCCCACGCTCGTCAGGAATCCCTTTGTAAAGGCTTCATATTGATCTCCTGGCTACACACCTGGGAAGTGTGTATGTGGTTCGTGTCCACTGGCATAATGGAGGTTCTTTTAGTCCACTCGGCAACGGGGGATGGAATCACTACATGTGGGTATAGTGGTGCAAACTCTACAGAGTCAAAACTGTCATGACAGCCGTGCTCACGGTCAAGAGCGGCTTGGACTTGTTCATGATTAGAGGAGTGATGGTTTTGGAAGTTAAGGATGTTAAGCGGGGAGCTTAACATTGAAAATGATGTTATGGTTATTTGATTATGATGATGGGATGGGAGATTGGGACCATTTCACCTGTGTAGTAATGTAGGTGGTTAATAAGCTAAGGTGATAGGTATTAATTGCGTAGTGCTTTATCCATGAGTTCAACCTTTCCTTGCTCTAGCCATGCATGACATTACTTTCCCACACTTGCTGAGTACCATCGGTACTCAACCTTGCATATTTGTTGGTTTATATTGCTGCTCAGATCAAGATAATGAAGTGGTGTTTAATGATCAAGACTTTGGACCCGAAGAAGGTTTCTAGGTTCATGGAGTCCCCTGGGCAACGCCTGTAACGGAGCCCATAAGAATAATATCCCGCTGCTATTTTATTTACTTGTTATGAACTTATTATCGTCCATCGAGACATATGCTATGTAAGACTTATTTATATTCGACACCTGGCTTGTAATAAATGATGCTTCATTATTTGTCATCACATGTATGAGAAAATGATCCTGGCATACATGTGATATTCACTCGGTTGTTCTTCAGAGAAACCGGGTGTGACCTAATTAAGCTGCTCCTTCAATTATGCTAGCTCCTTTGGTGCCATTTTGTATGGTCGCCGAGAAATAGGTGTTGTTCCCGATTCTAGTTCAATCTTGAACTCTACATCACGTTCAGGCGGCATGCCCGGCAAGTCTTCGGGAAACAAATCTGGATATTCACATACCACTGGAATATCCTCAAGCTTAGGAGCTTCAATCTGATGCACTGCTGCAACTCGTTGTGACGGATCCATAAGATTCAATGTGTTGCAACCATGTATTGGAGAATTCAGTTGGACAGTCCGAGAGCTGATGTCAAAGATAGCTCCATAATGTGTCAACCATGACATCCCCAAGATAAATCAATGCTTTGGCCTTTGAGTATGATAAGGCTCGCAGGATAGATGTTTCCACCCAAACATAATGGTGCCCGAGAGACCATCTCATCTGTTGATATCTTGCCTCCGGGTGAGCTGATATGAAATGGATGCTTAACTGTGCTAAATGGAAGATTATTCTTCAGCACATAGTCTCTGCTAATAAAATTGTGGGTGGCTCCGGAATCAAACAAAATGAAAGTGGGCTGTTCATGTACTGTGACCATGCCCGCCAAAACTGGTTTGCCTTTAGCAATGTCCTCAATAGAAGTATAATTAACCCTGCCAGCTTTTGAAAGATTCTTCTTTGAAGGTTCACGGTGCTGATCTGAGCATTGATGAGACGACACATAAGTGTGGCTCTGCTCAGCTCCACGACGGTTTCGTGCTGCAGAAATCCTCAGCTCTCTACTAACACGAGGTGGATATAATTCATGCGTAGCTGGTTGCGGTAGGGTTGCATGAATAATTTCTGTCCGCTGCTGTTGAGGTGGGGGCTCATAAGTGATCATCTTCAGCCGTGGTTGTGAGAGTCGCACCACTGGCTGAATTTGTTGCCTAACTGGCGAGTAATACCGCACTCGATAGTTCGGACAAACCTCGATATCGTGATCTGGCAGTATACTTCTTTTCAACTCTGCTTCACATCGGAGATTCATGTCTTCTTTAATGATAGCGGCATTTACCAACTCATTGTAACTACCGTTATTGAACAAGTTCACTTGTTCCTTAAGTTCAACATTCAAACCTCAGAAGAAATACTCGCACTTCAACGCTTCCGAGTCTACAATATGAGTGGCGTATTGCATCAAGTCTTCAAACTCTTTGAAGTACTCGTATGCACTCCTTTCTCCTTGCTTTAATTACAGAAAATCTTGATACTTTGTTCGAAGAATTCCCAAACAAACATGACGTGCTCGGAAAACATTCCGGAATTCTTCCCACGTCACCCGATGACCTTCAGGAACAGTTCCAAGATACTCTGCCCACCAAGCTCCAGCGGCTCCGTGGAGTTGTTGAGCGGCAAATAGAGTCTTCTGATATTCATCGCACTCAAGCATATCGAACTTGGCTTCAATACATTGGAGCCAATGAGCCGACTCCAACTGTTCTTTCGCTTCCGAGAAAACCGGTGGTTGTCTTGCTACGAAATCCAGACAAGTGCTTGGTGGGGGATTTTTCTGTAGTGTCTCCTGTCGTATGCTTTGTCGCACCAACAGATCCAGAGACTCAGCCATCTTTGCCAAGATTTCCGCCAATCCGGTTGATGATGTCGACACTTCTTGTCGTGGCGAATTACTTTCGCTGTGACTCGACTCACCAACCTCACTCCTGGAATGAGCACGATCCATGCTGCAATAGTGAGCAATTTACGGTTAAAATTCAAAGTTTAAACCCAACTTGAATTGAAACATAACAGTAAAAGCATCACATAGATATTGCAGCACTACACAAGCTAACTAGGGTTTCGACAATACTGAAATCTATCAAATGTGGGCAAGTTTGTCCAAACCCTTAATTCCAATAGTAGGACAAACTGAAAAAAATTAACTCAAGAACATGTTATGGAACTTAGAGAAGTCTAAACATTCCAAATCACAACAAGTCTCAAGTAAAATGGCAATAAGCACTACTCTCTTCAGAATGACCAATAGGTATTAATCCCAGAACTTAACTATGAAAATGGAAATTTCATGTCTCAAGTTGAATATAAAAGTTATAGATAACTTCAATATCTTTCCAACGAGTTTTCATTTGCCTTCATATCAGTTCTGGATCAAAAGTTGTGATATTTCAAAGTCGACAGAAATCTGGAAAATTTTTGACAGCATCTCCTTTGAAAGTGGCTGTTTTGTCCACAAGATTTCATACAATTAAACTCCAAATCTGGAGAAACTTTGAACTATAAAGTCATATAATATATCACAAGCTTTCCAACGGTGTATTACTTGACCCTTAGAAATTTTTCTACAGAATGTTATGGTCGAAATACAAAAATTTCCTGAGAGCATTTTGTGTCTGCCCTGTTTTTGGGCAGTTCCCACTCATCTGAGAATTTGATCCATTTGGGGGGTGATTCTGATCTGGAGTTCTACAGAAAAGTTGTAGAAGACTTCAATAGATTTCCAGAAATGTATCACTCACCTCCATTGGTTCAACCAAACAAAAATTATTCCCTGTTCAACTTCAGCAAAAATTCTGCCAAAAACAGGGGAGGTTTATTCCTAAGTATTTGTGAATAAATCTATACTCCCAATTAACTCTTAGTTCAATATAGGAGTTCATTACCCCCTAATAGAATCCTAGACTCTAAATTTACTCTTTTCCTATTCAAAACTTCTTTTTCGTGCGGTTCAAAACACATCACGGTACTATGTTGCCTCACCAAATTAAAATCCTATCCGGCTTTATACCGGCTTATACGTCTCAAGTGGTGGCACTAAAACGATCACTCACAAACGTTGTCTATACGACATGTACTAACGTGGTTAAGGTACCTGCAGAAAACCACTCAATAATGATGCACACATTGGTTTATCATTTAAGGCAGGTCCATATCATAGTAAAAACATACGCCCCGTATCATTGCCATACGGACCGTACTTGAGTCAAGCCACGTCTCAAGGTACATGATCAGGTCATTCTCCACCCGATGGGGGCTCCACACCATTGCAATAAGGCACACCGGTGGAACAGCACTTTCATATGCCTCATAGGACATGAAGAGTCCTAAAGAACACACTTCGTGTTACAAACCACATGATGGGGTCTCCTCCTCTTGCCCCTGGGTTTGGGCACTGGAGGCTAGGGCCATTCATATGTCTCTAAGACATGAAGAGTCTTAGAAAACATATTCACTTCCCGTCCATTGCTGAACGGAACATCCCACACTACTTTCCTTGTATGGTTGAGCTAACCGAAATTGATCCGCTTTCGGTGGCGTTCCTTACCATTCGTACCTCCACGTAGGTGCGTCGTTACTGAATTTAAATACTGAAGACTAACACACTGTTAGCTTGCCACCTTAAGTAACTATGCTAATAATACTCCTTATGTGGGCATACTATACGTTCCTCAATCGTATACTCCTAAGTTTGCATAAATATGCTCTTTTCATGCATGCTATTCCCAATGCGGCTCTGATACCACGCCTGTGAGGGAGCCACACCCGGGAATCGCAGTGGGTGGTGCCGTGCGATGCGGCACCCAACAGCATGCAAGAAAAGAGGCTCAATAACATAACGGAACCATTTTATTACTCAAGATAAGTTCTTTTACAACATATTGTACACACGCAGCGGAAATTAAAACTAGCTGGACAATCTACTCACTCTCTACCCTAACTACGCCGAAGAGAAGTCGTTCAGCCCGTGAACGCTTCCTACTAGCTTCATCAAAGAAAGGCAGCGGCTAGGTTTTCGATGAGTGGAATGAACCATGAGGTTCATCGTCTCACCGAACAACCCTGTTCATAGCAGGCATCCTGCTACCTGCAAAACAACTCAGAAGCAACCGTGAGCATTAAGGCTCAGCAAAAACTTAACCGTCACTCCTAAACATGTAACTCTAAATGCAGGGGTAGTAAGACAGTAGGAACAGAAATTTGCAAAATGCAGCTTGACTAAACTTGATCCTTATATTCAGATTATTATAGCCTTCATTTTAGTGGTCCTCATGCCTCACAACATCGGAAGTCCACGATCAAACAAGAAACGCTTATCCCGATGTTGCTAGCCTAAGTTGGAAATGAAATTTAGTCAAGGTTCCAATACAGTGATTAATCCACAAACAACAAGTTAAGAGACTTAGTTCCTCTTCTTACTACGTCACGGCGCAGTGGGCAAGTATGCTCAATCCTCTTCCGCGAGCGACGGTGATTCGAATCAATAACAACCCGGAATACAAGACACATACACCCGCCTCGAAAGACTCTCAAGATCTCTTCCTTACGTTATATGCAGCAACCTTTCACACGACACCCTGACATAGAAAAACGTTTCGCGCCGAGCAAGATGGTCCTCTACGCGGACACGTCGAAGTTGCCCGCTAAAGGATTTACACCTTCCTCCTTCTCAACGCCATTCCCACGTGAAGGATGAGTTTCTATATCCCTGTCCATCGAGTTACATCTGTTTCATGGGTCCCATACGCCACTATATATCCGGTACAGCTCAATCTTGTCCAGCAGGGCCGCATACATACGGTCCTTAACCGACACGGACGGGGCTACAACCAACCTCCACATTTGCCTTACCATCCCGGTCCAGGCCAAACGTGGTCTCAAGCATTGTCACACCCATCGCAGGATGAGACCAACCTTGAGCGCTCCATCCTACAGGAACATCCCCGTCCCCATCTCATTTTCATGAGGGTGCTCTTATCATTAACCTCTCGTGAGTAACTCCATTACTCGAACTTTCTCGCGAGTAGCTTTTTACTACTCGACTTCTACCGAGCTAGCTACAACATTAGCCTAGCATCTACAACGAGGCAAAGCCTACACTAAACCTTCTACTCGGGGATGTAATAGTCATGCAAGTGGGTTTCAATCATCCTAGACATAATGCACAATATCAAGTCTAATAAACATGAGGTGAAGTAAAGCAAAATTTAAAACGGTAACGATATGCAAACCGGGACTTGCCTTGCTCAACGGTTTTGTTAGAAGCTATGAGTTAGTCTTGATCCGGAGAATCCGCCAAACTCGTCACGAGATGGAGATCCTCGCTGCAGAGTCGAGTCCTCGTCGAACATCGACGTCACGTGCTATTAAGATGATTTATGCACATGTATTCAAAAGCAATTTAGAAAATGATTCAAAGCTGTTGTACAAGTGTGAGACCTATGTGTGATGAATACATTGGCAATTAGGATAAAAGTTAGCATTAACATTCAAAGTTTTGAATATTGCCAAAACATTCTTCTGTGGCAAGGTCCGACAAGTTCTTTGTTAGGTCCACCAAGTGTTGGCAAGGTCCGACGCAAGGTCCGGAGAGCTTCTGTGAGGTCCGGAGCTTGTTTTTAGGGAGCTCCCATGAAGTTCAACTCGTAGAACTGCAGCATATTGTTTTTGCTTTTAACTCGCAATGTTTCAAACTTGCTTTATGGGAAGGTTTGCTTAGTATTAATTTGCTAAGTTTTTGGTGTGTTTTGGTGGTTATGGCTGTTATCATTTGATATGGTTTGCAACATGCTTATGTGACGTGCTCATGTAAGGTGTTGTGGTTTTCGAACTAACGTGAGTCAAGTCGAGGACTTGTGCTCGGAAGAATTGGTTGTTTATTCATGTGCAGGTGTTGCTTGAGTTCAAGACATGGCTGGTGACGGGATCCTTGGACTAGTCTCAGGGAGGAGATGAGGTTCCAACAACCAAGTTCGGGAGGAGTTGTGGTTGAGTTGATCGGGAGGTCGCGCAGCATGTTTGGATCAAGGGCAGTGCATATGAAGGTTGCGTGTACGTCGTTGGAAGGTGTTTGCACGTGTGCAAGGAGTGCATGGACGTGGCAACATTGTTCCAAGGCGTGATGAAGAGAAGTGGACGTAAAGAATTGGTCGGAAAGGTCCAACCGGCTGGATTGCGTACTCAGGCTGAGGCTGAGTCGGATATGGCTCAAATATGGAAGATTTGAGTTGGTTATGATAGGATTTCGTGCTAGGCACGAAGTTGAGTTGTTTTAGGAATGTTTAGTACGTTCCTAAGGTGTTTGGAAGTCTCACGATTGCTTCTATCTGCGAATAGGAGAGTCCTGAGCAGTTATGGTAAGTTAGGATACGAGTCCAATTAGGAGTAGGAGTCCTATATTGGATTGTTTAGACTGAGGGCTGGCTATAAAAGCAAGGGAGGCCAGAGCTCTGTTGGGTAGAGAACTTTGGGCTGTTCCTCTTGTGTTTCTATTGAATAAAGTTCATAGTTTCGAGGAGCTTTTGTGCCTTGTTCGTCCGACTTGTTTTCGTCAAGTCTTTCTCGCCGAGTTTCTGGACAGACCGACGTTGCTTCGGTGTTTCGTTCATAACTCGAGTTTTACAGATCCGATTGACGTGATTCTTTTTGGTTTGTCTTCACAACTCAATTATATATCATCTGTGAAATTTTCACGAGCTTCTGATCTGTAGTTTTTGAGATACACGAGTTTCTTTGCAGCATTGCAGATCTGTTTTATATCGGGTAGAACAGATTGATCTTCGTTTAATGTTTTGATCGTATCTCAAGTTTTACTTCGTGTTTTCAAGTGATTCTTGTTGCATTAGATCCGTGACTTGATTCTATACCTCTCTACTTGATTTGTCATGGTTGAACACGTTTGAAAACACTTGCACACATGGTTTGTTTAACCAATTGATTTTTTGCTGAGGGGTTTTTGTTGTTTCCGCTGCGAAAAGTTTTAATCTACCATTCACCACCCTCTGGTATCTTTTCACGTGCTCTTCGATCCTACAATTGGTATCAGAGCCAAGGTGCTCTAATCTTTGTGATTTGCATGTGTTTTGACTAACCATCATGGAGAAGTACTCCGCAAAACCTTGTGTGTTCAATGGCATCAATTTTCAGGTTTGGAAGGCGCGGATGGAAGCCTACATACAGGCGCAAGGCTTCGCCATATGGGAAAAGGTCTACCGGAACTTCGATGTACCACCCAACGATCAAGTTACGGCTGCGAACATGAGAGACGTTGACAACAACAACAAGGCTCGCAACTTGATCATCCAAGGATTGACTCAAAGCGACTTCGACCGTGTTGCACACCTCTGATCTGCATATGATGTTTGGAAAGCTCTTTGTGACTACCATGAAGGATCCAATACGATCAAGGAGGTAAGGCAAGATATGTTCAAGAAAGAATACATGCATTTTGAGATGCAACCCGGTGAGTCAATTGACGACATTTTTGCTCGCTTTAATAAAATTCTCAGCAACTTGCGTAGTGTCAATGTTAACTTTTCAGATGCTGAAAATGCTAGACAATTGTTAGGAGCATTAGATATGTCAATTTGGGAGATGAAAGTTACATCTATTCGTGAATCTACTGTCATGGGTTCTCTTACTTTAGACGTGCTTTATTCTAAATTGAAAACTCATGAAATTAACATCATCTCACGTAAAAACCCCAACAAGTCTATTGCATTTGCTGTCCTCTCTAACCCTTGAACAGATTGAAGAGTTTCCAGAGGAGGAGCTTGCACTCATCTCTACTCGGTTCTCAAAAGCATTGCAAAATGTGAGAACTAGAAGGAGAGGAAGCTCCGGACCTCAACGATGTTTTGAATGTGGTAAGACAGGACATTTTCGTATGGAGTGCCCTAACCTTACAGGTCCGACTTCACGTGAAGAAAAGCAAACAAGGCCGAAGAAATCGTTTGCAAAGAATAAGAAGAAGAAATATTTATCAATGCGCAATATAGTGCATAGTATGATCTCTGCACTTCAAGATTTCGGCTCAAGTGATGTGGACACTGGTAGTGATGAAGATGAAGAAGCTATGGCAAATATGTGCTGCATGGCGAGCAAGTCAAGTTCAAGCTCCGAGGAGGCAGAACACAACAGCGACGATGAAGAGGTATGTCCCACTTGCGAAGAAATGTGTGATGCTATTTCTCGTTCCACTGTTATTTTAAAGAAAAAGGATAAAAAACTTAGGAACAATGCTGTTAAAATTGAATCACTAGAATCTGAAATTAATCATTTAAAAACTTTGATTCCTAGTGATGATTCTTGTTCCTCATGTGATTTGATTTATGAACAATTATCCTCATTAAGAAGTGCACACGCATCTACACTTGATAAACTTGAACTTGAAATTGAAAAGAACAAAGAGCTTGCTGCACTTAATGATAAAAATTTGAAAGATGCTTGTTGTTCTACAATTGATTTGCATTGTTCTTCATGTGATGATCTGAATAAGAAACTAAATGATGCTATGAATGAGATTTCTATTTTGAACAATGCTTTACGTGTGCATGAAGTTAAATATTGTTCAAATTGCAAACTAAAAGGAAAAACTTAATGTGAAAACTGCTTTGATCTGTCCAATAAACTTGATGACATGCATAGGACACTAGATCGGTTTTCTAATGCAAATAATAACCTAAACTTGCTGCTGAATTCTTCCAAGTCTTGTAATGATAAAACTGGTTTAGGTTTTAATTCTCATGCTCATGCTAAGGCACACCCACCTAAAGTTGTAAAGTCATTAGGAAGCGGTTTGATTCAAACAGCTCCTAGACAAAAAGAGGTGATTTTCAAATCTGCCGGAGTACTGTCCCATTCAGGTTCTAATAAATGTGTTGCTTGCTCATCTAAACATGATAATAAGGTTATTTTTCATTGTACCTACTGTGGTAGAGATGGTCATGTCATGGATTTTTGTTATAGACTAGCTAAACACGATAAGAAACAAAGAATACTTGCTAGATCACATAACAACCAAGCAAAATCTGCTAGACCGAATGTTCGGAGCTTGCAACCTGCTGTAATTAGTCAAAAACATGCTCCCGGACCTACTGTTTTTTGTGCTACATATAACACATCTTCTAAGTCAGTAGTTAGGAACAAAAATTTTCGATGTTTGGCTCATAAACCTGCTGTACCTTCTCAGCTTTCGCGTGTTATTCCTGCTGGACGTCGTGTGACTCAGTACTGGATTCCTTAAAGTCTTTTAACTAACCCCAGTATTGAGTCATCGACGTATTGTGCTGCTGTGTAGGTTTCACGTTTGAGGAAGGAGAACATTTGGATTGTGGATTCAGGTTGCTCACGCCACATGACCGGTAACAAAGAATGGTTCTCCTCTCTCTCTTTTCTGTCACGTGTAGAAAATGTTACTTTTGCCGATAACTCTTCTACTCCCATAATTGCTAAAGGTTCGGTTAGAATAAACAATCTCTACACTTTGAAAGATGTGGCACTTGTTAAAAATTTGAAATACAACTTGCTTTCGGTTTCACAATTGCTAGATGAAAATCTAGAGGTTAGCTTGGCTAAAAATTGCTGCAAGGTTGTAGATTCAAAAGGTGAGTTTTTGTTTAACATGTCTAGGTTTGGAAGAGTTTTTAAAGCTGATTTTGATTTGTCAACTTCTAAGCATCGGTGTCTAGTTGCTAATGATACAAAGGATCTATATTTTTGGCATCGTAGACTTGGTCACATAGGCTTTGATCATCACACTCGTGTTAGTGCTCTCGATCGCATACGTGGGCTGCCGAAGCTTAAAAAGGACAATGATATTGTGTCCTCTTCTTGTAGACATGCTAAGTTTGTTGCAGGTTCACATGCTCCTATCACAATGACCATGACAGCTGAACCGGGACAATTTTTACATCTTGACACAGTAGGTCCGGCACGTGTTCAATCCTTCGGAGGTAAATGGTATGTGCTTGTGATTGTTGATGATTATTCCAGATATTCTTGGGTTTATTTTATGGCATCTAAGAATGAAGCTTTTAGTCATTTTAGAATTTTATTTCTTAGATTATCTATTGATCACCCAGGATCATTAATAGCAATTAGAAGTGATAACGGAACTGAATTTAAAAACCAATCCTTTGATCACTTTTGTGCTGAAAATGGAATAGATCATCAATACTCTTCACCCTATGTACCACAACAAAATGGTGTCGTAGAAAGAAAGAAAGGACCTTAGTTGAGATGGCTAGGACTATGCTTGATGAATATCAAACTCCTAGGAAATTTTGGGCTGATGCAATTGCAACCGCTTGTTATGTCTCAAATCGTGTTTTCTTGCGTGCTAAGCTTGGAAAAACCCCATATGAGCTCCGGTTTGGACATAGGCCTAGTGTTACACACTTTAGGGTTTTTGGTTGCAAATGCTTTGTTAAGAAACATGGTAATCTTGATAAATTTGAAGCTAGAACTGTTGATGGCATGTTTCTTGGTTATCCATCTCATACTAGAGGCTACCGTGTGCTTTTACTTGACACTAACAAAATTGTGGAGACTTGCGAGGTTTCTTTTGATGAAGCTAGCCCAAGTACTAGCTCCGATATTGCAGGTCCGGATCCATATCCGCAGGGGGAGAGTATTTTTATTGAAGAAGATGAAGAAGTGGTGCTGCTGCCCGAAAACTCGGAAGTAAATAACGATCAAGCTGCTGATTTTGCACCACAACCAGCACCAACAGTCACTACTGCTGGTTCGGACCTTCCTCAATCAACAAGCTCTCCTAATCAAAGGTCCGAACATGAAGAAGAAGGTGCTTGTGAAGTGTCTACTCCCCTCCGAGTACTCAAAAGTCGTCCTCCACAACAAATCATTGGAAGCTTGCATGAACGAGTCACTCGGTCCAGGTTTTGCGATTCAAACTCTCATGCTCATTCTGCTTTTGTTGCTTCTTTTGAACCCAAGGATATATCACACGCACTCAATAATGAATCTTGGATTAATGCCATGCAAGAAGAGTTAGAAAATTTTGAAAGAAATAATGTTTGGAAACTTGTACCTCCACCTCAAGGTCACACATTAATTGGAACTAAATGGGTATTTAAAAATAAGCAAAGTGAGGATGGGGTTGTGGTTAGGAATAAAGCTAGGTTGGTTGCTCAAGGTTTCACTCAAATTGAAGGTCTAGATTTTGATGAAACATTTGGTCCTGTTGCTAGATTAGAAGCTATAAGAATTTTATTAGCATTTGCTGCATCTAAAGGTTTCAAGTTATATCAAATGGATGTTAAAAGTGCTTTTCTTAATGGCTACATAGAGGAGGAGGTTTATGTTAAGCAGACACCGGGTTTTGAAAATCCAAATTTTCGTAATCATGTTTACAAACTGTCCAAAGACTTGTACGGTCTAAAACAAGCCCCTAGAGCATGGTATGATAGGTTAAAAACATTCTTACTTGAAAAGGGGTTTACCATGGGCAAGGTTGATAAAACTCTTTTTGTACTTAAGCATGGCAATGACTCATTATTCGTTCAAGTGTATGTGGATGATATTATCTTTGGTTGTGCTTCTCATGATCTCGTGTCCAAGTTTTCAGCTATGATGAGTTCAGAATTTGAGATGAGTATGATGGGAGAACTCACATACTTTTTGGGGCTGCAAATCAAGCAAACAAAAGAAGGAACTTTTGTGCATCAAACTAAGTATACAAAGGACCTTCTTAAGCGCTTCAACATGGACAAATGCAAGCCTCTTCGGACACCAATGGGAACAGCAACAACACTTAAACTTGACGAAGATGGTGACCCGGTCGATAAAAAAGAATACAGAAGTATGATTGGATCACTTTTGTATCTCACGGCGTCAAGACCGGACATACAATTCAGCGTGTGTCTTTGTGCACGTTTTCAAGCTTCTCCACGTGCTTCACATCGCCAAGCCATCAAAAGGATTCTCAGGTACCTACAGGGAACTCAAGAATTTGGCATTTTTCTTCCTTCTTCCTCAACCGTTTCTTTGAAAGCTTTTTCGGATGCTGATTTTGGGAGTTGTAGGATTTATAGGAAAAGTACTTCGGGTGCTTGTCATTTTCTTGGTAATTCACTTGTTGCTTGGTCCTCTAGAAAACAAAGTTCAGTTGCACAATCCACGGCCGAATCTGAATATGTAGCTGCGGCTAACGCTTGCTCACAAATTCTTTGGATTGTTCAAACACTTAAGGACTATGGGGTTGATTTAGATAGTGTTCCACTGTTTTGTGATAACACTAGTGCAATTTGTATTGCTAAAAACCCCGTGAAACACTCTAGAACAATGCACATTGACATTAGGTATCACTTTCTTCATGATAATGTTGAAAAAGGAAACATTGTGCTTCACCATATCGATACCGAACAACAATTGGCTGATATTTTTACAAAACCTTTGGATTTCACTCGTTTTTGTTTCATTCGTAGTGAAATAGGGGTTATGCATCCTCATGGCTTAAATTGAGGGGGAGTTTTTGAAACTTTGAAAGTCTATGTGTGAATCTGAAACTAAAATAATATGAGCATAGTATTTCATACATATATGACTTTGTGATTCCTTTTACAGGCTGAAAGTTCTTACTACATTACTCATGTTATACATTTTGTAGTTTTTGCCATGACTAGTAATTGGAATAATTACTTACACTAAATCTGGTCATGATCGAACTTTCTTGCTGTTTTGAACTTGATGCGTGCTCACAAGTGCTTTTAATCATAAAAAATTAATCAAGTGATCAGCTCACATGTTGAGTTTTCAAATAAAAATTGAGAAAAGATCAAGAGAATATGCATGCATCGCACTTCTTCTTTTGAGATTGCTTATCATTGCACTAAGATATGAACTTGGAAGGAATTGTGTATGACTAAAACCATGTCCTTAAACTTCTGATTGTCAAATGACATAGGCTTGGCTTGGTTGGTTAGAATAAGGCTGATGCGACATATAATCTCTTGCAAATATCATATGATCAACTTTGTGCCTTAAATGATTATGAATAATAAAAATGCAGCAACAAGTGTCATGTTTTCAGGTTTTGAAATAGTTGAGTAAGGGAGATCATGACTTGCTTAAACTGAAAAATACATTTGATCTCTAGCATGGCTTACACTACTTTATGTATCTCATTGATGTGATAGTGTAAGTAACCTGATAGTATGAATTGGATGAGCTTTGTTTTGTATGTATATGTTATAATATGCTCATAACATTTAAAAATTTCTCTTTTGAACCTTGCTGAATACATTGTCAAAGGGGGAGAAATATGTATAAGGAGAGATTTTTTTACACTTTGCATATGTTATACACTTTCTTCCTTCTCTGATTTTAAAAAATGGGGAGAAATTAATAAAGGGGGAGAAATGAGTTTTCAATGCTTTTCAAAACTTTTCATAAGCCAAAGTTCGGATTTTAATTGGTGTTGCCAATACATTCATCAAGGGGGAGATCGTGAGACCTATGTGTGCTGAATACATTGGCAATTAGGATAAAAGTTAGCATTAACATTCAAAGTTTTGAATATTGCCAAAACATTCTTCTGTGGCAAGGTCCGACAAGTTGTTTGTTAGGTCCGACAAGTTCTTTGTTAGGTCCGCCAAGTGTTGGCAAGGTCCGACGCAAGGTCCGGAGAGCTTCTATGAGGTCCGGAGCTTGTTTTTAGGGAGCTCCCGTGAAGTTCAACTCGTAGAACTGCAGCGTCTTGTTTTTGCTTTTAACTCGCAATGTTTCAAACTTGCTTTATGGGAAGGTTTGCTTAGTATTAATTTGCTAAGTTTTTGGTGTGTTGTAACACCCCAAAATCCTGTTAAGAGGGGAATTTAAAAATTTTTGGACGTATTGCATGTGTTGCAAATATTCAAATTCAAACTGGAATTCAAATTAAACTCAAAACAGAAATGAAAAAGAAAAAGAAAAGGAAAAAATAAACCCCCCGGCCAGTGGGCTGAAACCCACCAGCCGGCCAATTTGTTCCCGCGGCAGCCGCAGCTGCGCACCCCCCTCTTGCCCACTGACACGCGGGGCCTGCCAACCCTTCTTCTTCCTCGCGCTCGCGCCCGCGCTCGGCCGGACTCTTCTCACCCCGAATCGAAACCGCCCCGGATCCTTGCGTATCCCAGCTGAATTTCGTTCGTGGAGACGCAAACTCGATCACAACCGAACGCTGCCCTCCCCCGTCTATAAAAACCCCGGCATCGTCCCGTTTTTCCCACGATTCACAGATTTTCCTTCCGGTGAGAAACCGAGATTCTCCGGCAAATTCTGCTCGATCTACGCTCGGGAATTCTGATCTAACTCGCTGGTCTTGATCCACCGCCTCCGGGGAACATTGCAGGTGCAGAAAACTCGGTGATTTGCGGTTCACACACAGCGCCGACGAGCCTCGCCGTGAATTCACCTCGGACCTCGTCGCCGATCGCTTTTCAGGACCTCCGAGCTCAAGAAAACCCCTGAGGTGAGATCCCCGACCTCCCCTCTACCGATCTATGCCATAAGATCACAGTTCTAGGAAGAATTGACGAAGATCCGAAACTCTCCGGCGAGATCGCCGCCTCCCGCCGCCGTGCGCCACCGGGCAGCGCCGCCCGCGCTCGATCAGAGCGACGTGGCCACTTGTGCGCCGTCTATTTTAAATCGCATGGTAGAGTTTAAATCCCCGCGTACCGGTTCGACGTTATAATCTCAGCCGTCTGTTTTAAATCGGACGGTCCACGTCAGCCCCGCGTTATAAAGGCCGGAATTCTTATGCGCTACCCCCTGGGGTTCTCGGAAAATAAGAGCTAGCCCCGGAAACTTCTGATCTAGCCCCTTGAAGTTTAGAAAATCATGTAAATTCATTTAAAAATCAGTTTTGACCCCTGGACTTAATAAAATTAGGAAAAACCCCTCTTTTATGTGTAGCTAGACCCCTGAAAATTCTTAAAATAATATTATAGAACCTGTAGTGGGGTGAGTTTACCTTTTTACCCCTATATGATATTAAATTTAGGAATTTGAATATGTGATTAGTATTTAAAATTTAAAAGATGGGACAAACACATTGTAAATTCAAATTTAAACTCTCCTAGCACTTGGAAAACTTTGGAGTGAGTTAAAAATAGATTTTTAGCTGAAATGAATCTGTCTAATTGATTATTCACATTTATTAGTAATAGGGACACATTTTTAAGTATAGAATAATTCTGAAAATTTGTAAAATAAATGTAAAATAGTTTACATCAGAAGAGAAGTTCAAAAATATATTATTTAATATTTTAGACCCAAAACCTATTCTGTTTAGATGAGGTGTCTTACTATTTTCATAATAAAGTGCACATTTAGGCATAGGAAATAAATCTGAAAATATATAAAACTAGGTATAAATAACTAGAAAATGATAAATGAAGTTTCCATAATCCAAAGAATTCAGTTTAGGGTTGGTAGAAGGTTTGAAGACACATATGAAGTAGGAAAACACCTTTTATGCATACTTGGTGGCTAAAATGTGTATCAATTAAATATAAGGGATTTATTTAAATTAGAAATTCAGATATAGTATGCCAACATGAATATGAATACAAAAGTATAAATCATATGTACATGTTTAAAAGTGCATGTAATCCAAAATCAACACACATAGAGTAACCACAACACATAGGATTGTGAATGGCTTTCATAAATGTGAATGTGTGGTTTGTATGAAGTGGAAGTGTGAACTATGTCTTATGACTTGTTGTTTTCTTTTGCTATGTGTGATGGTATGAGTAGAACCTGCTCCAGAGCAAGTTCTTCCTTTCCAAGATCAGGACTATCCATTCCAAAAGCAGCAGGAAGGAGGCAAGTGTCCTTGACCACTTTGATCCTATGCTAGGATGTGTAGATAGAATTATTTGCATTGTCAAATGAAATATGAAACCCATGCTACGAAGTTTCCCTAGAATTGCATTATCTTGTTTCCTTGTAGCTTGGGTTGGGATTTATTTTATCATGTCATTTATTTACATGCTTATGCTTAGCCATGCTTAGAATGGGATATTTGGGATATGAGATCATCAGTTTATTTTACCATTCTCTTGAATAAGATATTGTGAGTTATGTAGAGGTAGGGATCAAGGCATGTTGGATGTTTTGGTTGGTGCTGGGTGCACGAGACTCGGGTTTGTGTTTAGTACTTGCCTGGATCCTAAGGACCGGTTCATGGAGCATGTAACCTGGCTTTACCGTGCCAACCACATGCTGAGATGGGGCAGCTTGGCCAATTAATTAGGTGTATCCCCGGCGTAGTATGGGTGTGTTGGATGGTGCGGGGAATAGGTGTCAGCTGGACTACCATATGAACCGCAAGGCTCAAGAGGGGGCCACTGCAGCGGGGTTGGAGCCTCTTGTATGCTGTTAGGGGTGAAACCTCAGTGGGCCCACGCTCGTCGGGAATCCCTTTGTAAAGGCTTCGTAGTGATCTCCAGGCTACACACCTGGGAAGTGTGAATGTGGTTCGTAGCCACTGGCATAATGGAGGTTCTTTTAGTCCACCTGGCAATGGGGGATGAAATCACTACATGTGGGTACAGTGGTGCAAACTCTACAGAGTCAAAACTGTCATGACAGCCGTGCTCACGGTCAAGAGCGGCTTGGACTTATTCATGATTAGAGGATGATGGCTTTGGAAGTTTTCGATGTTAAGCGGGGAGCTTAACATTGAAAATATGTTATTTGATTTTGATGATGGGATGGGAGATTGGGATCATTACACATGTGTAGTAATGTAGGTGCTTAATAAGCTAAGGTGATAGGTATTAATTGCATAGTGCTTTAACCATGAGTTCAACCTCTCCTTGTTCTAGCCATGCATGACATAACTTTCCCACACTTGCTGAGTACCATCGGTACTCAACCTTGCATATTTGTTGGTTTATATTGCTGCTCAGGTCAAGATAATGAGGTGGTGTATAATGATCAAGACTTTGGACCCGAAGAAGGTTTCTAGGTTCATGGAGACCCCCGGGCAACGCCTGTGACGGAGCCCACAAGAATAATTATTCCGCTGCTAGTTTATTTACTTGTGATGAACTTATTATTGTCCATCGAGACAGTTGCTATGTAAGACTTATTTATATTCGACACCTGGCTTGTAATAAATGATGCTTCACTATTTGTCATCACATGTATGAGAAAATGATCCTGACATACATGTGATATTCACTCGGTTGTTCTTCGGAAAAACCGGGTGTGACATGTGTTTTGGTGGTTATGGCTGTTATCATTTGATATGGTTTGCAACATGCTTATGTGACGTGCTCATGTAAGGTGTTGTGGTTTTCGAACTAACGTGAGTCAAGTCGAGGACTTGTGCTCGGAAGAATTGGTTGTTTATTCATGTGCAGGTGTTGCTTGAGTTCAAGACATGGCTGGTGATGGGATCCTCGGACTAGTCTCAGGGAGGAGATGAGGTTCCAACAACCAAGTTCGGGAGGAGCTGTGGTTGAGTTGATCGGGAGGTCGCGCAGCATGTTTGGATCAAGGGCAGTGCATATGAAGGTTGCGTGTACGTCGTTGGAAGGTGTTTGCACGTGTGCAAGGAGTGCATGGACGTGGCAACATTGTTCCAAGGCCTGATGAAGAGAAGTGGACGTAAAGAATTGGTCGGAAAGGTCCAACCGGTTGGATTGCGTACTCAGGCTGAGGCTGAGTCGGATATGGCTCAAATTTGGAAGATTTGAGTTGGTTATGATAGGATTTCGTGCTAGGCACAAAGTTGAGTTGTTTTAGGAATGTTTAGGACGTTCCTAAGGTGTTTGGAAGTCTCACGATTGCTTCTATCTGCGAATAGGAGAGTCCTGAGCAGTTATGGTAAGTTAGGATACGAGTCCAATTAGGAGTAGGAGTCCTAGATTGGATTGTTTAGCCTGAGGGCTGGCTATAAAAGCAAGGGAGGCCAGAGCTCTCGTGGGTAGAGAACTTTGGGCTGTTCCTCTTGTGTTTCTATTGAATAAAGTTCATAGTTTCTAGGAGCTTTCATGCCTTGTTCGTCCGACTTGTTTTCGTCAAGTCTTTCCCGCCGAGTTTCCGGACAGACCGACGTTGCTTCGGTGTTTCGTTCATAACTCGAGTTTTACAGATCCGATTGACGTGATTCTTTTTGGGTTGTCTTCACAACTCAATTATCTATCATCTATGAAATTTTCACGAGCTTCATATCTGTAGTTTTTGAGATACACGAGTTTTTTTTCATCATTGCAGATCTGTTTTATATCGGGTAGAACAGATTGATCTTCGTTTAATGTTTTGATCGTATCTCAAGTTTTACTTCGTGTTTTCAAGTGATTCTTGTTGCATTAGATCCGTGACTTGATTCTCTACCTCTATACTTGATTTGTCAGGGTTGAACACGTTTGAAAACACTTGCACACATGGTTTCTTTAACCGATTGATTTTTTGCTGAGGGGTTTTTGTTGTTTCCGCTGCGAAAAGTTTTAATCTACCATTCACCCCCACTCTGGTAGCTTTCCACGTGCTCTTCGATCCTACAACAAGTTAACTCAAACATAAGAGAGGTAAACAACAGCAAGGTTTCTGTTGTTGGATCTAGACCTTAGAGAAGATGAAAGCTAGGGTGAAAAGAGATACTAGTAATCACCATGTGATTAAGTCCATTATATGAACACTTAAACCTAAAAGATGGTAGCTCAATGTGGCGCCCTCAATTCTGTGGAAAACCACGGAACCGAGAACTAATGCATATGTGTGCCCAGGACGTTCATCACACATACACATACGTTCCACAAACTGGATTCAGATTATATATTACCATGAATAACAGAGTTTAATTACAATACCTCATGAGTCTTAGACTCATGCTCACAGCGGAAGTCTTTATTTCTATGCAGCGGAAGTCTTTATTTTAATGCGGAAGCAAAAACTAATGTGGAGGCAAATCTAAACAGTAGTGGCTCCATCTCTACTCCCTCCACAGGCAAGGTTGGGAACTGATCACACGCCTTATTTCTCCACTTGGTCTTCATAGTAGGCTTCTCCTGCTGCTGATAATGAAGTAATAATGCAAGTTCGAGTACAATGATGTACTCAGCAAGTGCGGGAAAAACACATGATATGCAGCTCATAAACAAGGAAGGTATAAAAGGCTTATTTGCAGAAAAGCAGATTTGTAAAACCATGATAAAACAGCAACTTAACTTTAGATGTAATCCCAACATGTATTAAATTACCAAGATACCTCCATCACTTCCCGTGTTCCATCCGAACATTAACCAATCCTTTATTCATACTCACGAATACCTCCTCGTATTCGCTACCATCTCACCTCGTAAATCAACCTCGTCTCACACCGAGACCAATCTCATGTCATGTCCCACAGTCATGCAACCATCTCATCACCCAGACTCAACAGTCCCGACAACCAAACCATAACCAAATCCATAACCAAATCCATAACCAAGAACCTTCCCATTACCATCCCAATAACCATCCCAACTAATCATGGCAGTTTAGCCAGGTGCTCGTGACCGTAAGCTCGGCTATCATGATAGTTTTAGACTCTGCAGAGTGTGCACCTCTTTACCCACAAGTTTGTAATTTCGTCACCCGTCGGCGACTGCAGAACCTCCATTATACCAGTACACATCCATCGGTGTATCGTCAAGAGATCAAAAAATAGCCTTTACAAAGGGGTTACTAGATGTATGGACTCACTAAGGTTTTACCGGCAGGCTAGAATCTCCAATTCTCCCACCCACGGGCCCCCTCTTGTGCCATGCAGTTCCCAGGGCAGTCCTCACTCGACTCCCATTCCCCGCGCCTTCCACAGTCCATAACACTCTAGCAACTTACCTAATTACTCAGCTAAGCCGCACCCATACTCGGCCTTGTGGTGGCACTGTTATCCTGGCATGTGCATGCATGAACCGGTCCTTAAATCTACGGCAAGTAAAACCACCATCTCATGCTACCTCATTCACAAACCCAGGCTTGCCTAGATCTCCCTCCGATCCATGTTCATTAACATCATCAGTTTCTCATTATCTTTAAGAGTGCAGTTAGCTAGACACATCTATCTCGCTTCCCAATCCCATAGACTCAGCGAAGCATAAAGCAAAAACCATACCCGACTCATAAACTTCCCAGGCGACAAGGGTGGTTTTAACCAATACTAGTAAACTCCTATAAAAAGGGTTTCCCATCATGTTTGACTCAGCACACACACCTTTTTGCAAAACAAAACAGTTTTATCCAGAACATAGGATCAATATGATCAAGGAGCACTTGCCTTGTTCTTGCGGTTCCGGTTGTTCTTGATTCTCAAAACCTGGCTGCTGCAGTTCGTCGTAGAAAGCTCCCTGAGCTTGTCCTGCTAGGTAGGATCACGTGCATACAGGATTCACAGCAATCAATATTTATGCACAAACCTTAAACTAGATATGATGATGCATATGCATGCTATCTCATGATTAGTTTTATTAGATCGATCTGTACGTGTTCTTGCATGGCCTTGTATGGACAGGGGTGTTCGGATCAAAGGTGGACGTGGCGATGATCTTGTCTTTAGATCAAACTGATCATCCAGTGATCTGCCCACGAGAAGGCTTCTGTTCGAAAGGAATTGAAGAACAGATGCAAAGAGATGAACACAATGATATTGAATTCCTACCTTACGTTCTTCTTGACTTCGAGGTCCTCCTCAGACCAATCGGTTCTTCTCCGATGATCTCCCTTGTTGCGCTTCAGCGATGATTTGCTCGGCGAGTTAGGGCTAGGGCTCTAAGTCGTCGGCTCAGGAGTCGAAAGAGAAGTTTGTGGTTTCGGCCAGAGGTTTTGGGTTCTATTTATAATCGGGAAGAGAAGAGTCCTAATCTGATTGTATCCTGAATAAGAGTCTTATTCAGATCTTTGTTGGATCCTAACATCTTATCTTTAGTATCATCGTGGAATTTGGATCGGTTTCTGTTGCGTACCGGTATCTTTACGCGTAAAAACCGCTCCAGAACTTGTTACCTTCGCGATGATGAGCTCCGAAAGCTCCACGTGTCCTTCCGGGCCTGGTATCTTCTCCTTGGCAGAGACGAGCTCCGGTTGTGCCACGTGTCACGAGCGAGACCTCCCCCTTCTTTGGAGGTGAGCTCCGCGCACTCCACGTGTTGGCGCTGGTCTTCCCTCTCTTCCTTCCTCAGGGACGGCTCCAAGGTTGACACGTGTCCAGCAACGACAGACCTCCCGGAGATAAGTTCCGGTGGTGACACGTGTTCGATAGATCCGGACTTCTCTGAGATGAGCTCCAAGATCGACACGTACCCCGCACGACTGGTCCTCTGATTTCTGCGAGGACTAGCTCCGAGGATGACACGTGTCTTGCGGAAATGCCTTTGCTTCTTCTGCAGAAGCTAGCTCCGTGGGCAACACGTGTCCCACAGGATCGGACCTCTCCCCTTTGTGGCGACGAGCCCCGAACCTGCCACGTAGCTCTTTCAGCGGCGGACCTCTCTTCACTTCGCAGGGACGAGCTCCGATCACGCCACGTGGCCAGCGGCCGCGGTAAGTTGTCTTTGGCGCTCTCGGAGGGCTTTATTGGCTATTCTTTTGGTAATTCTCTCTGTTCCTGTTTTTCATTAAAATGTTTCCTCTTCATAGAACATGAACATATGCTGACACCCGAGGCGAGGGTGTCACAAATCTACCCCCCATAAATTGAATCTCGCCCTCGAGATTCGTTAGTAGGAAATAGATGGGGGAATTCCGCCTTGATATCCTCTTCACGCTCCCATGTGGCCTCAGCTTCGGTGTGATAGCTCCATTGTACCTTGCACCATCGAATCACCTTGTTTCGGGTGACCCTTTCCATTACGTCCAAGATTCGGACAGGCTGTTCTTTGTATGTCAGGTCTTCTTGAAGTTCAAGCTCTTCCATTGACACTTGTTCCTCTGGTACTCTCAAGCACTTCTTGAGCTAGGATACATGAAACACGTCATGTACGTCGGAGAGGTGGTTTGGGAGCTCTAGTTGATAGGCTACTTCTCCTCGCTTGTCCAAAATCTTAAATGGTCCGATGTAGCGAGGTGCTAGCTTGCCTTTGATGTTGAAACGTCGTTGGCCTCGGATAGGCGATACCTTAAGGTATACGAAGTCTCCCACTTCAAAGGTCAACTTCCTACGCCTATTGTCCGCGTAGCCTTTTTGTCGTGACTGGGCAGCCTTTAAGTTCTCCCGTATCGTTTGGACCTGCTTTTCAGCTTCTTGCAGTACTTCGGGTCCAAACACCTGGTTCTCTCCAGTCTCGTTCCAGAACAGTGGCGTTCTACACCGTCTACCATATAAGGCTTCGAAAGGCGACATCTTTAAGCTAGCTTGATAGCTGTTTTTATAGGAGAACTCGGCATATGGTAAACTCCTATCCCAACTACGCCCATGTTTCAAGGCGCAAGATCTCAACATGTCCTCCAAAATTTGGTTCGTCCTTTCGGTTTGTCCATCTGTTTGTGGGTGGTAGGCGGAGCTAAAATCCAGTCGTGTACCCATGGTTTTCTGCAGCTTCCTCCAGAATCTAGAGGTAAACTGAGAACCTCGATCTGAGACTATCCTCTCAGGAACTCCGTGACGGCACACGATCTGCTCCATGTACAACTCTGCCAATTGTGCAACGTTGTAACTGGTCTTTACCGGAAGAAAATGGTCAGTTTTTGTCAATCGGTCCACAATGACCCAGATGGAGTCGTATCCCGACTGAGTACGGTGTAATCCAACAATGAAGTCGATATTGATGTCCTCCCATTTCCATTCGGGTAATCTCAAAGGTTGCAACAATCCAGCCGGTTTTTGATGTTCGGCTTTTACCCGTTGGCATGTGTCGCATAGGGCAACGTATTCGGCTATATCCCTCTTCATACCATCCCAACAATAACAAGTTTTTAAGTCCTTGTACATTTTGGTGCTTCCTGGATGTATGGAATAGGGTGAATCATGTGCCTCCTTTAATATCATGTCGCGGAGGTGTCTTATGTTTGGCACACAAATCCTTTTTCCTAGCCAAAGCGTACCCTTTTCATCCTCCTTGAAGTCCTTTTCTATTCCTTGTCGGATTCTTTCCTTGATCTCCTTGATCTCCTCGTCCGTTGCTTGGCCCTCTCTTATTTCTTGCTCCAATGGGGAGTGGATCTCCATTATCCCCACGTTATTCAAGAATCCGAGGTTTAACCGTTTGAACTCCTTCTGTAGTTCGTGTGGTAGCTCCCGAACCATGAGTTGGTGACATGCTCCCTTTCTGCTCAATGCGTCCGCTGCTACATTGGCCCTCCCAGGGTGGTAGTTGATTCCCACATCATAATCTTTGATGAGTTCTAACCATTGACGTTGCCTCAAATTCAAGTCCGTTTGTGTAAATATGTACTTGAGGCTTTTATGATCCGTATAGATCTCACATCGATGTCCAAGGATATAATGTCTCCAAATCTTTAATGCATGCACGACTGCTGCTAGCTCCAAGTCATGCGTAGGATAGTTAAGCTCGTGCTTCTTTAGTTGTCGTGAGGCATAGGCTACCACTTGTCCTTCCTGCATGAGTACACATCCGAGCCCTTGTCTAGATGCGTCACAATATATGTCAAAGCTCTTGCTTACGTCTGGTAATACCAGAACTGGTGCTGTGGTTAGCCTTTTCTTGAGTTCCTCAAAACTTTCTTGGCAGGCTTGTGTCCATTGAAAGACTTTTCCCTTCATTAGCAACTCCGTCATAGGTTTTGCTATCTTAGAGAAGTCTTTAATGAAGCGTCGGTTGTATCTTGCCATCCCAAGGAAACTCCAAATATCCCTCACGCTCTTCAGTTGGTCCCACTTCAGAACATCTCTCACCTTTCCAGGATCAACCGATACCCCTTCCTTGTAGATAATATGGCCTAGGAAAGATATTTCCTTTAGCCAAAATTGACACTTGTTGAGCTAGGCATACAATTGATGCTCACGCAACTTCTGCAAGGTCAATCTCAGATGTTCTCCATGCTCCTCCTCACTTTTTGAATACACCATAATGTCATCGATGAAAACCACGACGAACTTGTCCAAGTACTCCATGAAAACCTTGTTCATAAGGTACATGAAGTATGCGGGTGCATTTGTTAACCCAAAAGACATGACGGTATATTCATATGAACCATACCGTGTCTGAAAGGCTGTCTTAGGTATATCGGAAGGCTTAATCTTCAGCTGGAAGTATCCCGACCGAATATCAATCTTGGAGAATACCCGGGCTCCTTTCATTTGATCGAACAGGTCCTCTATACGGGGCAGAGGGTATTTATTCTTGATTGTCACCTCGTTGAGAGACCAGTAGTCCACGCACATTCTTTGGGTTCCATCCTTCTTGTCCATGAAGAGTACCGGAGCTCCCCATGGTGACGAGCTTGGACGGATAAAACCCTTCAACAACTGTTCTTGAATTTGCCTTTTGAGTTCAACTAGCTCGTTGACGGGCATCCTATATGGTCTTTTAGCTATAGGTGCAGTTTCAGGTACCAAATCTATGGCAAACTCGATGTCCCGGTCAGGTGGCGTTCCTGGAAGCTCTTTCGGGAACACGTCCGAAAATTCCTGAACCACTGGAATGCTGTCCAATGTTGTTCCTTCGACGTGGTTCAAATTTGCCCGTTTGGTTATTTGCTGGGCTGACTCAAACTCGACACGAATACCATGTTCGTTTGTCAACTGCACGCTCCTTTCAGCACATTGGATTACTCCATTGTGCTTGCTTAATCAATCCATTCCGAGTATGATGTCAATCCCATGGGAGTCTAAGACAATAAGGTTGGCAAGGAAGTCTACCCCCCTTATTTTAAGGCTTACTTTTGGACATACTATATTAGTCCTCATTTCTCCTCCGGAAGAATTAACTAACATAGCACATTCTAAGTGGGATACGGGTAGATGATGTTTGGCAACATATTTAGATGATATGAAGGAATGCGATGCTCTGGAATCAAATAAAATGGTGGCTAGGTTGGAGTTGGCAATGAACATACCAATTGCGACGTCATCAGCCTGTTGTGCTTCCTCAGCAGTGACATGGTTTACGTGGCCACGAGCATAGTTCTGCGGTCCACGCTTCCCTTGGTTGTCCCCTCCGTTTGGTTGCTGGTTCTGCTTGGGCACGTTACCTTGCTGTCCAGGGCCTCTCCTCGGGCACTGGTTAGCGAAGTGGCCTACTTCCCCGCATGCAAAGCATGACCTGTTGCCTACGGCAGCAGGTACATTGGGGCGGGGGTTTTGAACAGGAGCACCATTGCTAGGTCGGGGCGCTGGAGGCATGGGCACACGGGGTGCCGGTGCAACGAATTGTTGCTGTGGTGGCTGACCAGGGTGGTACGCAGGAGTGGTCGATCCATACTGCGGGGCAGGGGGCATGTAGCTAGGTCGTACGTTGCTCCCTTGGGGCTGGTATGGCATCTTCCTCTTGCACTCTCGCTCGATCTCTCGGATCTTGTTTTCAACCACAATGGCCTTTTCAACCAGCTTCTGGAAGCTTACGTAGTCATTGTTGAGGAGCTGAACCTGGATCTCATTGTTCAACCCTCTCATGAACAGGTACTGCTTCCTCTGGTCTGAGTTGACATCTTCGGGGGCGTACCGGGACAGTTGTATGAACTTGTTGAGATACTCGTTCACACTCTTCTGTCCTTGGCGGAGACCTTCAAACTCCTGCCGCTTGAGCATCATTACACCAGCAGGGATGTAGTGAAAGCGGAAACTTTCCTTGAACTCAGTCCAAGTGATTGTCTCCGGGTTGACATGGGCGTTGCTCAAGGCATCCCACCAGTCAGCAGCGGCTTCCGTAAGTTGGTGCGATGCGAAGAGAACCTTCTCTCGGTCGTTGCACTGAACAATGGCGAGCTTCTTCTCCATGGATTTCAACCAATCATCGGCATCCATTTGATCGCTTGCTTGAGCAAAGGTGGGTGGTCGAGTCCTCATGAACTCTCCCAACCTGTTATGAGCCGGCGGTGGTGGTGGCGGTGGTGCCGGAACGGGGTTTTGGTTGGCCTGCATCTGACCCAAAGTTTGGATCATGGTTTGCATAAGCTGGTTTTGCATGGCCATCAACCTTTCCAGATGGTTTTCACCAGCTCCGGGGTTAGCAGGAACTCCCTTGTGGTCATCCTCCTGGACGTTCCTTCGGCTGGCATTTCCTCTCACCATCTGTGAGAGAGAACGAAGTAGGATAGAAGGTTAGAAGGTTAGGTAGGTCCCTTCAACTATATGCATCAAGGTGAGTTGGACTATATATATTAGCCCTTATGAGGATGTGATCAAGTGCCGAAGCATTTCACACCTCTTTCTTCTTACGTATGGACAACGTTTTTGAGACGTCCCACAATTCACACTAAGCACACAATCACAAATAATCATCACCAGGGCCCACACAACTCCTATTCAAGGATGGTTTCCTATGTCAAGGTGGCTTTTAAAGGCCAATCTAAGCAACTCACCTTAGGACGCTTGCGACTCCTACTTAGGGGTGTAACTCGCTTGTCAACCTGTGGCTCTATTATCAATCTAAGGTTTCTATCTAGGCGCGTAACCTACTGTCAACCCATGGCTCTGATACCAATCTGTGACGCCCTCAATTCTGTGGAAAGCCACGGAACCGAGAACTAATGCATATGTGTGCCCGGACGTTCATCACACATACACATACGTTCCACAAACTAAATTCAGATTATATATTACCACGAATAACAGAGTTTAATTATAATACCTCATGAGTCTTAGACTCACGCTCACAGCGGAAGTCTTTATTTCTATGCAGCGGAAGTCTTTATTTTAATGCGGAAGCAAAAACTAATGCGGAGGCAAATCTAAGCAGTAGTGGCTCCATCTCTACTCCCTCCACAGTCAAGGTTGAGAACAGATCACACGCCTTATTTCTCCACTTGGTCTTCATAGTAGGCTTCTCCTGCTGCTGATAATGAAGTAATAATGCAAGTTTGAGTATAATGATGTACTCAGCAATAGCGGGAAAAACACATGATATGCAGCTCATACACAAGGAAGGTATAAAAGGCTTATTTGCAGAAAAGCAGATTTGTATAACCATGATAAAACAGAAACTTAACTTTAGATGTTATCCCAACATGTATTAAATTACCAACATACCTCCATCACTTCCCGTGTTCCATCTGAACATTAACCAATCCTTTATTCATACTCATGAATACCTCCTCGTATTCGCTACCATCTCACCTCGTAAATCAACCTCGTCTCACACCGAGACCAATCTCATGTCATGTCCCACAGTCATGCAACCATCTCATCACCCAGACTCAACAGTCCCGACAACCAAACCATAACCAAATCCATAACCAAGAACCTTCCCATAACCACCCCAACTAATCATGGCAGTTTATCCAGGTGCTCGTGACCGTAAGCTCGGCTATCATGATAGTTTTAGACTCTGCAGAGTGTGCACCTCTTTACCCACAAGTTTGTGATTTCGTCACCTGTCGGCGACTGAAGATCCTCCATTATACCAGTACACATCCGTCGGTGTATGGTCAAGAGATCACAAAATAGCCTTTACAAAGGGGTTACTAGATGTATGGACTCACTAAGGTTTCACCGGCAGGCTAGAATCTCCAATTCTCCCACCCACGGGCCCCCTCTTGTGCCATGCAGTTCCCAGGGCAGTCCTCACTCGACTCCCATTCCCCGCACCTTCCACATTCCATAACACTCTAGCAACTTACCTAATTACTCAGCTAAGCCGCACCCATACTCGGCCTTGTGGTGGCACTGTTATCCTGGCATGTGCATGCATGAACCGGTCCTTAGATCTACGGCAAGTAAAACCACCATCTCATGCTACCTCATTCACAAACCCAGGCTTGCCTAGATCTCCCTCCGATCCATGTTCATTAACATCATCAGTTTCTCATTATCTTTACAAGTGCAGTTAGCTAGACACATCTATCTCGCTTCCCAATCCCATAGACTCAGCGAAGCATAAAGCAAAAACCATACCCGACTCATAAACTTCCCAGGCGACAAGGGTGGTTTTAACCAATACTAGTAAACTCCTATAAAAAGGGTTTCCCATCATGTTTGACTCAGCAAACACACCTTTTTCCAAAACAAAACAGTTTTATCCAGAACATAGGATCAATATGATCAAGGAGCACTTGCCTTGTTCTTGCGGTTCCGGTTGTTCTTGATTCTCAAAACCTGGTTGCTGCAGTTCGTCGTAGACAGCTCCCTGAGCTTGTCCTGCTAGGTAGGATCACGTGCATACAGGATTCACAGCAATCAATATTTATGCACAAACCTTAAACTAGATGTGATGTTGCATATGCATGCTATCTCATGATTAGTTTTATTAGATCGATCTGTACGTGTTCTTGCATGGCCTTGTATGGACAGGGGTGTTCGGATCAAAGGTGGACGTGGCGATGATCTTGTCTTTAGATCAAACTGATCATCCAGTGATCTGCCCACGAGAAGGCTTCTGTTCGAAAGAAATTGAAGAACAGATGCAAAGAGATGAACACAATGATATTGAAGTCCTACCTTACGTTCTTCTTGACTTCGAGGTCCTCCTCAGACCGCCCGGTTCTTCTCCGATGATCTCCCTTGTTGCGCTTCAGCGATGGTTTGCTCGGCGAGTTAGGGCTAGGGCTCTAAGTCGTCGGCTCAGGAGTCGAAAGAGAAGTTTGTGGTTTCGGCCAGAGGTTTTGGGTTCTATTTATAATCGGGAAGAGAAGAGTCCTAATCTGATTGTATCCCGAATAAGAGTCTTATTCAGATCTTTGTTGGATCCTAACATCTTATCTTTAGTATCATCGTGGAATTTGGATCGGTTTCTGTTGCGTACCGGTATCTTTACGCGTAAAAACCGCTCCAGAACTTGTTACCTTCGCGATGATGAGCTCCGAAAGCTCCACGTGTCCTTCCTGGCCTGGTATCTTCTCCTTCGTAGAGACGAGCTTCGGTTGTGCCGCCTGTCACGACCGAGACCTCCCCCTTCTTTGGAGGTGAGCTCCGCGCACTCCACGTGTTGGCGCTGGTCTTCCCTCTCTTCCTTCCTCAGGGACGGCTCCGAGGTCGACACGTGTCCAGCAACGACAGACCTCCCAGAGATAAGTTCCGGTGGTGACACGTGTTCGATAGATCCGGACTTCTCTGAGATGAGCTCCAAGATTGACACGTACCCCGCACGACTGGTCATCTGATTTCTACGAGGACTAGCTCCGAGGATGACACGTGTCTGCGGAAATGCCTTTGCTTCTTCTGCAGAGGCTATCTCCGTGGGCAACACGTGTCCCACAGGATCGGACCTCTCCCCTTTGTGGCGACGAGCCCCGAACCTGCCACGTAGCTCTTTCAGAGGCGGACCTCTCTTCACTTTGCAGGGACGAGCTCCGATCACGCCACATGGCCAGCGGCCGCGGTAAGTTGTCTTCGGCACTCTCGGAGGGCTTTATTGGCTATTCTTTTGGTAATTCTCTCTGTTCCTATTTTTCATTAAAATGTTTCCTCTTCATAGAACATGAACATATGCTGACACCCGAGGCGAGGGTGTCACACTCAAGTTCCAGAGGTCCAATGAAGCTGAGAATTTAACCACAGGCTATATGGAAGGTATTTAGGCAGTGTGCAAAAATTGAGCTCATGAAATGGCTCAAGGTGATCACAATAATTCCTTATGTGATTTTCACTAATCTGCCTTTACCCCCTAGGTATTAAGCTTTGCTATGCTGAAAAGTAGACTTTTTGTGAAGTACAAAATGTCCTGAGTCCATAGGAATTGGTTTTACAATTTTTGGAGTTTCCTACATGGAGATATGGATTTTACAAAGAATGGGGAAAAGCTGAAATTGTCTTTGTTCATTTTCCCATTTTTCAGAGACATAAGGAATGAACACATCATTTGACCAAGAAAATGAGGTCCAATGCCTCTGAAATTTTTACTGGAGTTCAAGGAATTTTGGAAGAATGTACTGGCCAAATTTGGGAATTTTCCATTTAACAGAACTCCTGTAAAATTCATACAATATTTTCCTTAAATGAATTAATGAGCAAAATCCAGGGATTTTCATAAACATTGGGCTGCACCCCAGGTGAGCTCGGGACGGCGGAGGAAAGTTGACAGCCGGCTAGAGCACTCAGGGGCGAACCTTTTTGCTGTTGAAGGCGCGAGCAACCGAGCTCCGGTGCATGCTGTGCAGTGGGAAGAAGCAGAGCGGCTGGTTTCTGCTCGGGAGGACGAACAGAGAGCTGGCGCTCGGTCGGGAGAAGGCAAAACGGCGTTGCTGCACTCGTGGGCGTGGATTAGGCCGGCAAAAGATCGAAGCAGGAGGTGGCATCGGCAGAGACTCGGGAGGAGCTGCTGTCGCGCGCTCCGTCGATGAAGAACAGGGCCGAGTCGGTTTCATTCTTGTGAGACTGACCGGTGGGGTCCACAGCCACAATTTTGCTTCTTATCCCTCAATTCGATTTAAAATAGCAAATGAGCTCCAATTGTGATCAAACATGGAGGATAGGTCAAAGGAATTATGAGGAACTCAAATCTGAAATCAGATTTGAAATTGAGTTTGTTTGGCTCAAAATTCAAATTTAAGTTTCAGTTTGAACATGCCCTCATTTAATCCTCGGAATAAACAGTATACGAGCTCCAAAATTATTCCAATTTGTACCAGAACCTCCTTAATGCCTGGAAACTGCATTGGTGTATTCATTTGCATGTATTTGGCAATCTGAATATGAATCCTTTTAAAGGATCAATATTGTGTTTAAATTTCCTCCACTCTCGTCATAGAAAAGGTGCACATGAGTTAGAGTATTTGGGAGTGTAATTCTTTCCCCTAGGTTAACATGTGTTGAACATGGGCTAGAGAAAATTTTTAACTCCCTCACATGTGCATATTTTTGTTCATCATTTCATGTGACACAAGTATAGTCTTTTATCGCCTTAACTTTATTTCATAAGTTGACATCAAACTTTAGAAAAGTTAGGGCTGTTACAAAGAACTTCTATGTCTTCTGTGCGGATTTCAGCTGAGGGTTTGAGGCACTTCCTCAGCTGAGAAATATGAAAGACGTTGTGAATCCCTGCGAGTGACGCCGATAAATCCAAGCGATAGGCCACGGGTCTGCATCTTTCAATAACGGCGAACGGACCAATGAACCACGGCGCAAGTTTACCCTTCACTCCGAAACGACGAACTCCCTTTATCGGAGACACACGGACATAAACATGGTCCCTGATGTCGAAGTGGAGAGGGTGGCGTCTTTTATCCGCATAGCTTTTCTGACGAGATTGAGAAGCCTTGAGGTTGGCTTGTATTACTCGCACTCGTTCTTCAGCTTCATTCACAAGTTCAATGCCGTAGATAACTCGCTCGCCGGACTCACACCAGTTAAGTGGTGTGCGACAATTCCGGCCGTAGAGAGCTTCATACGGCGCCATCTTAATGCTAGCTTGATAGCCATTATTGTAAGAGAACTCTGCCAACGGCAAATGATCGTCCCAATTCTTGCCGTGGTGGATGGCACAAGCGCGTAGCATGTCTTCAAGCACTTGATTCACCCGTTCAGTTTGACCATCTGTCTGCGAGTGATACGCGGAACCTCGGATCAGTTTGGTCCCCAATGATGCGTGCAGCTGTTCCCAAAACCGAGCGACGAACAGCGCACCGCGTTCTGAAATAATGGAGCGGGGAACACCGTGCAAGCACAAGATCCTTGCAATATACAGCTCCGCATATTGCTTGGCCACGTACTTTGTATGTACGGGGATAAAATGAGCCGACTTGGTTAGTCGATCGACTATTACCAAAATCGAGTCATGCTTGTGAGACGTGAGAGGTAAACCAACAATGAAGTCCATGCTGATATCTTTCCACTTCCACGCCGGAATGTTCAATGGTTGCAGCTGTCCGGCTTTACGCATATGGTCGGCTTTCACCCTCCGACACGTATCACATTCGGATACGTACTTTGCGATTTCTCTTTTTATCCGTGTCCACCAAAACCTGGTTTTCAGATCCTGGTACATCTTGTTGCTGCCCGGATGGATAGAGTACTTGGACAGATGAGCTTCGTCCAAGATTTTCTTCCGAAGCTTCATATCACGGGTACCACTATACGGTCTTTAAACCATAGAGTGTCGTGTTCATCTCTTCGGAAGCATTTCATTTCGCCATTCTCCATCCTTCTCCGAATGTGAGACATTCCCATGTCTTTCTTCTGAGCTTCCATAATCTCCTCTCTTATGGTCGGGACGAGAGCAATATTATATAATGCCTCATATGGAACCAAGTATAGACTCGGTTCCTCGTCTTTAGGTGGGGTGATGGACAGACTGTTGACATGGGATTTGAGGCTTAAGGCGTCGGCAACCACGTTTGCCTTTCCAGGATGGTAATGAATCTCGATCTCATAGTCCTTGATCAGTTCTAGCCATCTCCGTTGCCGCATATTCAACTCCTTTTGAGTGAATATATATTTCAAACTCTTGTGGCCGGTGTAGAGATGCACTAAGTTCCCGAGTAAGTAGTGCCTCCACATTTTCAAGGCCAACACCACAGAGCAAGCTCAAGATCATGCGTCGGATAGTGCTGCTCGTGGTTACGAAGTTGACGTGAGCCATTGGTGACCACTGTTCCTCCTTGCATCAATACACAGCCAACCCCGATACCGGACGCATCACAATATACGTCGAAGGGCTTGGTTGTATCCGGTTGAGCTAACACCGGGGCTGTTATAAGATGCTTCACTAACGCTTGGAAAGCTTCTTCACAAGCTGAGCTCCCAACATAATTGATCCCCTTCTTCAACAGTTCAGTCATCGGCTTAGCAAGCTTGGAGAAGTTCGGTATGAATCTCCGATAATATCCTGCTAACCCGAGGAAACTCCTGACTTCATGGACTGATGTGGGGGACTTCCATTTCAGCACTTGTTCAATTTTGCTTGGATCAACTGCAATGCCTTCTGCAGAAATAATATGACCTAGAAATGGCACTTGGCTGATCCAAAACTTGCACTTGCTGAACTTGGCTTAAAGCTTATGGTCTCGCAATCGTTGAAGCATGATATGCAGGTGTTCAGCATGTTCTTCTTCAGACTTGGAGTAAACCAAGATGTCATCTATGAACACCACCACAAACTTGTCCAACTCTGGCATGAACACTGAGTTCATAAGATACATGAAGTGTGCCGGGGCGTTGGTGAGACCAAAGGACATGACGAGTTATTCATACAACCCGTATCTCGTCGAGAAGGCCGTCTCGGAATATCCTCCGCTCGGATCTTGATTTGGTGATATCTGGAGCGAAGATCCATCTTTGAAAATACACTAGCACCCACAAGTTGATCAAAGAGAATATCGATGCGGCGCATTGGATATTTATTCTTGATGGTGACGGCATTGAGAGGTCGGTAGTCCACACACAACCTCAAGGTTTCATCCTTCTTCTTCACAAACAGCGCTTAGCATCCCCATGGCGAGGAAATCGGTCGAATGAAACCCTTCTTCATTAAATCATTGAGCTGCTCTTTTAATTCAGCTAGCTCATTCGGAGCCATCTTGTACGGTCTCCGTGAAATCGGTGTCGTCCCAGGTACAAGTTCAATCTTGAACTCGACATCTCTTTCGGGTGGCGTGCCCGGAAGATCATCCTGAAATACATACGGCTATTCACGGAAAACACCAATATCCTCAAGTTTTGTGGCTTCCATGTTATATATGGTTAGCTTCTTGAACCGAACGGTCAAGAATAAGAACATGTGGTTCATGAAGTGCAGAGTTTAAATGAACCACACGTGGAATAGTGTCAAGAACAGCCCTATGGCGATGTAGCCATGACATTCCTAAAATGACATCAAGTTTCTGACTCTCTAACATGATTAGAGAAGTCGGATATAGATTCCCACCCAACTGTAATGGTGCTCTATAAACTATTCTATCAGCTGTTATTTTCCCACCCGGAGAACATATCAAGTATGAATTATTTGTGGGAATGATAGGCAGGTTATATTTAATAACATAAGACTGACTTATGAAATTATGGGTGGCACCGGAGTCAAAAAGTATGACTACGGGATGATCTAAGTAAGAAAACGTACCCGCAAGGACGGGTTGGCCTTCCGGCACGTCTTCGATGGCTAAGTGGTGGACGTTGCCGGATTTTGGTGCTGGTTTCATGGGCTGATTGCGGGGGTGATTAGCACCCTGATACGGTGCTGCACCCCTGCACTGTCGCGGCTTGGGACAGTCCCTCGAAATATGCCCGACACGGCCACACGTGAAGCACGTGTAAGGTGTTGGGGTCCCGCCGATTTGAGGAAGGAATCCCGGTGCACGCTTTTGAAACTGAGGCGCACGCGGGACCATCCTTTGCTACTGCTGTTGCTGTGGTGGATACGTCGGTCGGAAGCCCGACGCATTATGTTGCCGACCGCGAAATTGAGGCGGTCGCGCCGGTGGCTGCCATCTCTGACCGGATGGTGAGCGATACACCACACGGTATTTTTGTGGCGTCCCACCACTGCTGCTCGTCAGCGCGCTGCGTTTCCTCTTATCAGAACCGCGCTCACGCTTGGAATTCTCTTGTAAAATCGCGGCATTAACAAGGTCGTTGAATGTGCCGTGATTGCTTTGGGCGAGATGGACCTTCATCTTGGAATTCAGGCCCCGGAAGAATGCGTTCCGCTTATCTTTCTCTGTTCTCTCTAATTCTGGGGCATACTGCGCCAGCCAGTTGAATGACCTGGAGTACTCATGAGCACTCCTCTCGCCTTGTCTCAGCGCCAGGAACTCCTGGAGCTTCCTTTTCATAAAACCGGGAGGTATGTGATAGGCACGGAACGCCTCCCGGAACTCCGTCCAGGTGACAGCATGGCCAGCCGGTAATGAGGCGATGTAGTTCGCCCACCATGTACCGACTTCTCCTTGAAGCTGTTGCGCTGCATACAGCGCCTTCTGGTGTCTGGTGCACTGTAGCAGCCCGAACTTCACCTCCAGAGTGCGGATAAAGCTGTCTGCCTCCAAAGGCTCTTCGGCTTCTGAATAAGAACTTTGTTGGGGCTGGCGTTGCCCATTGTCTTGGCGTCCTCCTTGACGGGACGCATTCTGCTGAACTAGCATCCGCAGCAACTCAGTTTTTGACACATACTCAAAGTGTTCATCACCACACACACACCTCATTTGAAGAAACTTGATGAACACATTCGAAGAGCAAGTAACCACCATCAACATGCTCACTAGAGGATAAACTCACAAAATGCAAAAGTGGCATTTCCCACATACATCATATAGGGGCTGGACATTTGGAAAACTCCTACACCTCCTAGGAATGTCCATGCCAAGTTTCACCCAAATTCAAAACTTTTTGAGGTCCTTTTGGGTATAGCTAGGAAGAGGGTGGTTTGAACTCAAATTCAAATTCAAACTGTTTCCATCCCATGAATTCAAAACTGGGAGGCATATTCTTACTCAGCACATTTTTTGTGAGCTCACACACCAATTTTCGCTCCATTTGGGGTTGATCTTGTCATGAGCTAAGTTTAGCAAATTCAAACCTTATTTTAATTTCAAACTGAACATGTGCTGAAATTTAGACAAACAAAACAATATTTGAATTCTAACCCATTCAAATGGCTCAGGGGTAGATAATTCACAACACCATGGGTATTGTGAGGATTACTGTTTACAACAGTAAGAGGGAGTTAATCTCAGAGGTTAAAATGGAGGTGGGACCCACCTGTCATAGAGTGGCTGCTAAAAACTTGCACCCGAAGCAGTGGACTTTGCCTCTGTCTGTTCAATGCCACCGAAGGCTGCTCGTGCGCCACCGAGGGGAGCCGGCGCCACCAGCTGCTTCACGCCTCCACGCGCGAGCCCAGGGTCGGTTCCGGGGTCTTCTTAAGGTGCTCCACGCGCTCCATCGAAGCGACCATCGCTCGCTTTCTTCTCCCATGCAGACACTGAGCTCCTCTGCCTCCCGCCTCTCTGTTTGATCGAGAAACCGCGAAAACATCGCACCCTCTCCTCCCCCGAGCGGCTAGGTAGCACCCTGAGGTCAACCTCTACTTCCCCGACGCCAAAAACCCCGAGCTCCAACCTCCCTTGCCCGAGAACGATCGCCACAGCAGCGACCTAACCTCAGCCGAAGGTCGGGCGCTCGTGGACAGCGTTCCACAGGGGCTTTCATGGGCCAGCAAGAGCGGCAACGGAAGCACGCAGCCACCGTGCTTCTCTCCTCCAATTCTTGAAGCAAACCGTGAACATCCACTGAAAATTTCCAGATTTTACTCCGGCGTTCTCGAAACAAGCTTCCAGTACGGTTTCTTCGAATTTCCGCTCTCTGATCCTTCTTAGGTTATCAAATCTTGCACATAGACGCTGGACTAGCCAGAGATCATTTTCCTTTAGCATCTGTGGTATGAAACCGGCTAGGAGTGACGGATTTTGAGCTCGATCAAAGGCGTTCATGGCGGGCACGATCGGTCGCACGGTGCCGACCAACTTGCTGCCATTTTTAAACAACTTTGAGGCCTTGTAGAGCTTCCTAGAGGTGTACTGATGCTGTAGAGCCGTTTGTTCGAGGTCTTGGCGGGTTAGAACCCACGGCCGACGGTGCCGAACCTCAACCGAGGCCGCCGCACGTCGCCGGAGTATTTCCGGTCACCACCAGCTCGAACTGACCCCACAAACGTGTTCCTCGACGTCGATAACCCCCTGGCGGCGAGTTTCAGACCGTGCAGTGGCCGGCAGCGGCAATCCGGGGAGCTGCGGTTCTGCTCCGGCGAGGGGAAACGGTGCGCGCGCGAGGGAGCGTCGGGAGGTAGAAGAAGCCGGGTGGCCCACGTGTCAGCGGCTCGGATTTTAAATCGGGGATCAGTCTGCGGCTCGGATCCGGTGTGCTGGCGCACAAAAAATCCCGTGAACCCCGGTGTGCCATCGCCTCAGCGCCCAACACGTGTAACCGTGGTCCCACCGGCAGATTTAAACTTTTCCGATTTTCAAATTTCCTTCAAACTTCAAATCCTCATAACTTTGGCTAGGAAACTCCAAATCGAGTGAACCAAATTTTGTTGGATTCAGATCTCTGAGTACTTTGCATCAAATCATGTTTCACTTCATGAAAATCCTTATTTCTCCAGAATTAATTCTTCAAAGTTTAAACTGCTTAGAATTTTAACTGGAGAATCCTTTGGAGGAAAATTCTGAAATTTTGCTGGGATGTTCACCAAAATATCCTTGAGCTACCATAATAATTTCAGATCCATTTGAGCTCATTTGATCCACCTACCGGTGTGATTAATAAAACTGTTCCAGAGAAAATGGGAAATGTTCAGAAACATTTTCAGAATTTCTCTGAAATTGTTTAGCTCATATCTCTAGCTAGGAACTTTCAAATTAAGTAAGACCAACTCCATTAGAACCCTCTAAAAATCTAGTTTTCAGAAAGTCATGGGTTGCTCAATGAAAACCCGTAGAACACCAAAAGAGCTACAATTAAGGTCAAGTACATAATTATTTGTGGAAGGCTCAAATGAGCTTTGCTGCAACTAAAACTTGACCAAGTCTCTGTTTAGGTTGTATCCAAACCACAGTAAAAATTTCAGAGTCATTGGGTCTGTCTAGTGAGACTTATAAACTTCACAAGTTTAAATTCAATTCGAATGCATTTAAATTAATACATGTACTTGTATTTCATGTAGTCGCTAAGGTCGAGGAGGAACCTAAAGTCTTAGATTCCATTACTACAGAAGAGCAGCTAGCCTACGACCAAGAGCAGCAAGGCAAGCTCCGGTTTGCATTAACCTCTTTACAAACTTTTATTGTTTTGAGAACTTACTTTGAGTACCATTGATTCTTGCATTATAGTCTTGTTTGAAAACCCAAATGCATAGCCAAGAAAATCATGGGCTGGGATTAGGATTGAAAACCCCGTTAGCTACTGCAATGTTAAGATAGTGTAGGATTCGGTACAAGTCGAGTAGTTGGAACTACTCGCGAGAATAGGCTAGAGGCACTCGACTCGGGTAGAGATAGAAAATGAAACACATGGCAAGAAAATGAGACCGAGCGGAGAGTAAGGGCAGAAGGACATTGGGGCCTGTGTTCTATAGCTCCGCTTGTGTCGATTGAGGACCGAGCCGTGTGCGGGCCTGTTGAACAAGCTAGAACAGTACCGAAGACCAACCGGCTAAATGGGAACCGGGAAACTGATGTAACTCGGGTAGCTGGGTATTGAGGCATTGCCTGTCCTTCAGAGGGTAGGTTGAGAGCTTGAGGTGTAAATCGGCTGGCGGCACTGAGATGCGCGTGCAGAGACCTCTTGCTGGAGACGATAGGACCGGTTCAATATTTGGCTATTGGGCGAAAGGTGGTTGCATACGACGTCCATGATGGTTGCTGTAGGCAACATCGAGTACGGGCGTACGTGACGGGTTATTCGGGTAACCCTGCAGGTGTAAATCAATTATAATCGCCGTCCCTCACGGTCAGTGAGTACCACTTGTTCACTGTACCGTGACGTAGAAAGAACAGGCTAGTTACATGTTAAAATGTTGCTGATTGAAAGATGGACTTTGATTGTTAATGATTTCATTTAGTTTAGAGCTAATTAAAGTTCCTTTCCACTTTGGGCAAAGTACATGAGAGAAATGCGTTTCTTGTTTGATTGCAGCTCTCTCATGTGCCTTAGCGTAAGGTTCTTCACCACCTGCTGCTAAAATTCGAAAGTAAGGTCCCACTAATTAGGCGAGTCCTTGCAACTTATTTTGCCTCATGTAACCTATGACCCTCCATGTAGAAGTTTCATGTTTAGGAGAGACGGGTCAGTCTTGCTGAGCCTTCATGCTCACTGCTTGTGTTTGAAGCTTTTGCAGGGTTCTATGAGGAAGGGACTCCCGAGGAGGAGACGGAACCCCAGGAGAGGAACCCCGTCGAGTGGGAGTCGTGCACGCCACCGTGTTACTGTGCGTGCATGCTAGCAAGGACACGTTCGCGGGCTGAACGTGAACTTGATGCGTAGTCTATGCCCGTGAGTGTAGACTGAACATATTTTGTTGTAAAAATGTTCATAAACCCGTTTATGTAATAAAATTTTGCTTCCGCTTTGTACTTTTGATGTGTGTTATTCGGTGCTGTGCAACGCAGCACCCCTCAGCATGATCCTGGCTCGACAAGACCGTGGGGTCGTGTCACCATGTCACAAGATCAGGTTCCAATGTAATGAACTTTAGGGATTAAAAGTCCATTTCGACCATCATGGGTCGCTACGGGATGTGAAGTGTGTTAGCATGCGTAATTCCTCGCTATTGTACTGGACCCAAACATGTCCTAACTCGATGTGATATGTTAAATGCATAAACATTTCGACTCCAACTCACTGTTTTACAACAGCCTCTGGACGTCGAATTGTGAAACTAAGTGTTTTGGTTGGAACACTTCAACATGGTGTTCTGTCCATTTTCTGGCCCAGCAGACCAGTTGGAAGAATTTAACTGTTTTGGCCACCTTGGAGGCAGAATCTGGACTAGAGTTCAACAACAAAGTTGTAGTAGAATCAAAAAGGAATCCAGATTGTATTTATTTGCCTCTATAGCCTTCCTAGTTTGTGAGTTATTACTTCTAAAAGATGACAGAATTTTCTTAAGAATTTTGACAGCACCTCCTTTGCAAGTTGCTGTCTTGTTCGCAAAATTCCAACTAATTCTGTCCTCAATCTTGGGAAACATTGAACTACAAAGTTGTAGCAAATTTCCTATAATTTCCAACAATAACTTACTTGACCCTTAGAAATTTTTCTACAGAAAGTTGTGGTCGAAATACAGAAAAATTCCAGAGAGCATTTTGGTCTGGCCTGTTTCTGGACAGTGTATACTCATCTGAGATTTTCTTCCATTTGGAGGGAGATTTTGTTCTGGATCTCTACAGAAAAGTTGTGGAGGACTTCAAAACCTTTCCAGAATAGTATCCCACACCTCCATCAGTTCAACCAATCCTATGTTATGGCCTGTTTAAATTCAGCAGTGTTTCTGCCAAAACAGGGGAGGTTGTTCCTAAGTTTTTTTTGAGATTGAATCTATACTGCCAATTGACTCTCAGTTCAATATAGGAGTTTACTAACTCCTAAATGGAATCCTACACCTCATTTTAACTCTTTTATTTGAAAAATATCCTTTTATGCAGTCTCAGTACTACGTTTCCTCACCAAAGAAAAATCCTAAACAGGTATTCCGGCATATACGTGTCAAGTGGTGGAACTAAGAACACCACTCACAAACGGTTTCTACACATCATGCACTAACGTGGTTAATGTACCTGCAGAAGAACACACAATAATGGTTCACACAAAGGTTTTTGACATTTCAGGCAGTTCCATATCATAGTAAAAACATACGGTCCGTATCATTGCCATACGGATCATCCTTGAGTCAAGCCATGTCTCAAGGTACATGGTCGTGTTTTCACACCACACGACGGGGAACCCGAGTAGAGCAGGAATGGTTCGTCACGGTTGGGAATTTTATCAACCCAACGGATACCACCTACTGCCTCATGACCGTTGAGGCACGCCGATGGCGAGCGCTGCGTATGGCCCTTTGAACATTGAACGTTCAAGAGTTGCATACTATCGTGTTGCTTACCACATGATGGGGTATTCTCACTTTTGCCTAAAGCACGCTGGAGATCAGCGTTTTCATATGCTCTCAGAACCATGAAGAGGTTCAGAGATTCATATGCACTACCATGCCAAGCCACGGTATATCCTTCCATACAATTGCTCGTATAGCGAGCTACCGCAATTGATCCGCCTGCGATGGCGTACCTTACCTCTTACCTGACGTCGTAGCGTCGTTAGAATGTATAACAAATATGTTAGCATTTCCACCATAATATCTACTACTATCACTACAGGGAAAATGATCATTGACGACGGCCAGATTTATTGTCGACGGGGCCGTCGTCTTTAATTTTATTGACGACGGCTAGAAAAAGCCGTCGTCAATAACATAGTTATTGACGACAGCTGAGCTGAGCGTAGGGTAGTGTGGCGTGCGTATAGTGTTTTTATGCAATTCTGTGATGTATATTTTGATTGCCTGTAATCTGGCCATCGAGCCAGGGCTGGCCTCGAAGCCAGGGCAGGATTTTCTGTTTTTTTAAAAAAAATTGAAAAGCTTATTGACGACGGTTTGTGGTACTTGGCCGTCGTCAATAAGCCATTGGTACTGACGACGGCCAGGTACCAGAAACCGTCGTCAATAAACAATTGTTATTGACGACGGCCGAGTGGAAACCGTCGTCAATAAGCCATGGTTACTGACGACGGTTTGCTAGCCGTCGTCAATAATCTTATTGACGACAGCCTTATTTAGCTGTCGTCAATAAGTTTATTGACGACAGCTAAATTTAGCTGTTGTCAATAAATTTATTGACGACGGTTACCGTCGTCAATAAACTTATTGACGACTAATAATTGACGACAGCTGAAAACCGTCGTCTATAAACTTTTACCGTCGTCAATAACTTATTGACGACGGTAGTGTCCTTATTGACGACGGTTTCCGGCCGTCGTTATAGTCCCGATTCCTGTAGTGTATCATAGACCTTACGTGGGCATAACGACTAATCCTCACTCAACTACTTCTAAGTTTTCAAAATAGGCTCTTTTTGAGCGTGTTATTCCCAATGCGGCTCTGATACCACGCCTGTGGGGACCACCCCGTGGTTCACCCACTGTAGGATCGCATAGGGTGGTGCCGTGCGATGCGGTACCCGAGCACACACGAAAAGAATTTAAGAACAAAATACAAACTTTTATTTGATATAAAACAGCAGAAGTCTTTACAAAACTTAATTATACAGCGGAAGTTATATACATAGATACTCTCAAATCCTAACTAAGCAAAAGTGCAGCCGTCCAGCCCGAGGACGCTATACACTAGCAGCATGGAACCGGAGAATCACGGCGGCGTGCAAGGCTCCAGCTCGGCCGTGTACCCCGACAGGGGCATCGCCTCGTCCTCGGAACCTTCCTCATAACTCTCACCTGCACACAGCTCAAAATATTGCAACCGTGAGCACGATGGCTCAGCAAGGCTTAACCGACAATCCTAGGCATGGAACTCTACATGCAAGGATGTGTAATATAGGAAGAAGGACTTTGCAATAAAGTATTGCCTACATGTTGATCCTTACTTTCAGTTTTATAGCAACAGTTTATCGAGCCTTAAGCAGCCCTCACATCGGAAGTCCACAATCAAACAAGAAACACTTTTCTCCGATGTGATGATGCCCAAAGTGGAATATAAACTTAATTAGCTCTATAACAAGAGCATACAAGATTTCAAGTCATTTATAATTCAATGCAGCATATTAAGTTGGCTTATTTCACTTCTTACTACGTCACAGCGCAGTGAACAAGCGGGTACTCAAATAACCGTGAGGGACGGTGATTGCAATCAAGACACACCTGGAAAATACGTTGCATACACCCACTTTCAGAAGCGTGATTCCACACCCCTTCCTACTCTGTTGTATGCAACAACCTTTCAAAGGCAACCCAAATGCCAAACCGGTCCATCCATAACGGGCAGGAGGTCCCCGCGTGGAGCGTGACTGTGCCCACCGGCAGATTTACACCTTGCTACTGTAACAGGCTCTGATACCATGTGTAACAGGCTCTGATGCCACGCTGAGACGGCCCCACGGGACCTCGTTGGGTGGTGCCGTGTTAGGTGGCACCCAACAGCACACGGGTTGATGAACATACATCATATTACATAAATAGTTTGCGGAAGCGTACAAGATTGTTTTACAAATAAATATATATCAGAGTAAACTACAGCGGAAGACTATCACTCTCACGACTCATATCTAAACTAGCAACAAAGAAAACGGTCCAGCCCGCGGACGTTTCTTACTAGCAACACGAAGATCAATCTGCAGCGGCGAGGATGCTCTTTGAGTAAACACTCGGAGGTTCCCGAGTCTCATCGGCATCCCTTCTCATAATCAGCGAGTCAATTACCTGCAAAACAACTCGGATAGCATCCGTGAGCATAACGCTCAGCAAGACTTAACCGTCACCCTAAACATGAAACTCTAAGTGAGGTTATGGACCTAACATAGGATGGCATAAGCATAAGTAAACTCGCCTAACAGTGAATCCTTACTTCCAGTATTAATTGCAGTATTTTAAGTAACCCTGGGCACGCCACATCGGGAGTCCACAATCAAACAAGAAACGCTTTTCCCCGATGTAAATTGCTCATGGCATAAAAGAATCGAGTTTGCACTAGCCTATTCATCAAGCTCCAATACAAGGTAGAATAATACTTCACATCAATATGATTAGTTCCTTTCTCATGCAAGTTCTTACTACGTCACGACTGTGAGAACAAGTATGCTCGGTCCATTCCGCGAGCGACGGTGATTCGAATCAATAACACCCGGACTACACGACACGTACGCCCGTACTCGACGTTGCCTACAACAACCATCACTGACGTCGTACGTGGCAGCCTTTCCCCCGTTTCACCCCCGCTGAATCGATCAAGTCGCCCCGTACAGTAGCTACTCTCATGGTGCACCTTCCGACGTGAGATGTCATGAGAATATTCCCCACATACTGCACACCGGCCGTCCGCCTGAGGCGACCCGAAAAGTCCCAACGACAGCTTCCCGAGGTACATCGGTTTACTGGGTCCCATATAGCCAGCATGAGTCCGGTACACAACTCAAACTTGTTCAACAGGGCCGCATACGGATCGGTCCTTGACCGACACGGACAGGTCTACAGCACCCAGGCCCCTATGTCCTGCTGCTCCTACAACCTTCCGGTCTCAATTTTTAACTTGCTAATTCAATTACGAACCAATCCCGTATGCCCCTGTTGTTCCTAAATCTGCGAGTAGCATCTCACCACTCGACTTCTACCGAACCGTACTTAAGCATGGCAGTTCTACACGGTGAAAGACACCTACCCAATACTCTATGGGTCATTTGGCTATGCAAGAGGAGTATCAATCACTATACCTAATGCACAGTTCATATCTTGACCGAAAGTGAGTACAAAATAAAAACTTAACAGCTGTTAAATGCAAACCGGAGCTTGCCTGTTTTGCAGGGTAGTCGTATATAAGCAGTTAGTATCCTTGCAGATCCACCCTTGACTCTCCGGAGCTTGATCCACTTTGATGAATCACTCCTTTGAGTCCCCTTCGTTGTGGTTCCTATTGAAATGCATATGCATATGTTTCATGGAATGTAATGGAAAGAAGTTATAGAATTACTTTCTTAAGAACAGAGTTTGTGTGGAAAAGCCAAGCATGGCTTGGTTTGCCTCTGTTGTGCAAAGAACAGAATTAAACTAATTTGACCTTAAGGCCCTTAGCTATACACTAACCCTTTTTTCTAATGAACATAATCGATAAGCTGAAAAGATTTGAGTGCAACTGAAGAACAAGAACTCCAATGGCCTCAACACTTTTACAGAAGGTTCTATACTACCTAAGGATTTAGCTTGCCAAATTGCAGCTAATGTGGAGTCATATTGTGTCCCCCATAATTCTCACAATATCTCTTATGTATTTTCCCTTATACATAAGTATGGAGAATAAGAACAGGGAGTTCCAGGACTTATCTTGGCCGATAATTTACATGTGAGTTTTTGATCACATGAGAGTCATCTGGTCCAAAATTCCGCCCTTTTACTTGGGTAGTTCTCCCAGAACAATTCTTTAAGCATCTGTATTCAATAGAATTAATTCTATAGTAATGTGCATTTTTATGCCCAACTAAGTGAACTACAATTCCAAGTGTGTCCCAGAGAGCTTGCCTAAATTTTCCTATGATTTTTGGAGCTATGGATTGCTCAGAACAGATTTTTGAAGTGGGAAACATTTTCTGAAAATGTTTCTGGACTCTTATGAACACAGCAGATTGTTTTTAGCAAATTCTTATTCAAATGATCTTCAAATGAGCTGAAAATTTGCTAGTAGGTCAACAATATGTTAAAGAATATTCTGGCAAAATTTGGGTATTTTTGGGTAACCCAAACTCCCTCAATAATTCTTTTTCAGAAAAACTTCAAAGAATTTTCCAGAATATAATATTGACTTTCATAGAAATCTGAGTTCATATTTGGATAGAACTCAGAGAGATGAATCCAACCCAATTGGAATCACCCAATTTGGAGTTTTTTACAGGGAGATATGAATTTCCAAAGATTGAGCTAAGTCTGGAATTATTTCCCTACAGCAAATTCCATTGGGCCCGCTTTTCAAACCCCAGCCAATCAGATTGGGGCCACAGCGGTTCACAGGATTGTACCGCGTAGCCACAAAAGATCCTAGCCACAACAGATCCTCTTTTTAAACTCTACAGGCGCTGACGGCTGGGACCCACCCGGTCGTCTTCTTCCTCCCGTTGTTTTCCCGCGCCCGCGCTGCCCCTCGTCGGCCCGACGCCGGAGCTCACCGGCTCGCCTTCTCCGGCCACCGCCCGAGCTGAGGTTTGCCGCCAGGGCGTTTATGATGTCGAGGAACATATCTGCGGGGTCATCTAGGGTTGCCGGTGACCGGAAACACCCCGGCGACGTGCGGCGGTCCTTGCTGCCTTTCGGCACCGTCGACCAGGGTTCCTAGTCCTCTAACCAAGCGACAAACACGTGCTACAGCATCAGTGGTCGATCGCCAAGCTTGGCATGGCCCTCAAATGGCCCTGGACTGGCCGCAAACCGGACGTCACCGTGCGGCCGACCGGTTCCGCCGTGATCACGCTCGGTAGAGCCCAAAATTCGCGGTGCCCAGTTAATGTCATGCCTCGGATGCTAAAGAGGTTATGACCGCCGGCTAGTCCAGCTCCTCCGTGCAAAGTTTGACGAGCTAAGAACGAACAGAAGTGGAGAATTTTGGATTTCCATACCGGATGCTCGGGTTGAAGCCGCCGGAGCAAAACCTCGGAATTCGCCGGCTACGCTCCACGACTTGCCCCAAATTTTGGGTGAGAGCAATAACACAGCAGAACGCTCCTGTGGCCGTGATTGATTGGGCTTGGGAGCTTCTGTGGAGAGCTGTCCACGTGAAGCCGACCGTCGATTCTTTTGAGGTTGCCGCGAAATGGTTGATTGGGGGCTCGGGAACGCCGGGACTTGGTGGTTTCTGGGTCGGGGGAAGTGAGCAACGGTTGCGCCTCCGTGTTTAGCCCCTCGGAGGCAGTGGGCGCGATGGTCTCCGCCGGTTTCCCGATCGACCGAGAGCGAACGAGGGAAGAACGGCTGTGAGGCGTTCACGCGAGAGGAGGAGAGCAATCGGGTCTTTGCTCAGCCGAGGGCGCGATAACGTCGAAGGAAACCGCCTTCGGTGGCCGCGCGTGGGGGGGGGGGGGAGGCAGCAGGAGGTGTCGGGTCCAGTTCCCCGGGGGCGCGGTGGAACTCCTCGGTGGCGCCCGAGCAGAACAGAAGCCAAACTCATTTGCTTCCTGGTTAAGTTTAAGCCTCCAGCTCACTGCCATGTGGGTCCCCTCCCACATTCTAACCCCCAAATATTTTCTCAAAGTGATCCTCTCAATTCCCACAATTCTGAGTTTAAAGTGTGGGTTAGAATTTGAATCCTTCCAATTCAGTTTGAATTTGCTTTCCAAATTTGAATTTGGTTGAAGTTTGCAAATTCTCCTCTTTAACCCCTTTTTGAGCCCACCCTATAAATGAAAAGTTTGTGAGCAAAATTTTTTTTTCTATAATCCCAACTATAGGGCTGCATGTTTATTCAAAGTTTTTGCTCACCCTATGTGTGAACTTTGAATTTCAAATCTGAATTTTAAACTTTCATGCAAAGAGGTATTTAACTCCTTATTGGTCCAACACTTTCAATTAAAAAGGTGAACCTCATGTTGGATGTTCATCCATGTATTACCTTGCATGAAGAAAAGTTTTAGCAAGTCCCATTTTTCAGGTCATTGCCACACATATGAACTTAAACTTTAGTTTTTATTCATACACGTTTTTGGGACTTTTACATTCCTCCCCCCTTAAAAGAATCTCGTCCCGAGATTACAAAAGAGGAACGAGACGGGAGAGGTAATTACAAACTGTACAAAGATGAAAGTTCCGGGTAGTTGGTGCGGAGATAATCTTCACTTTCCCACGTCGCCTCTTCCGCGGTGTGATTACTCCACAGCACCTTGAAGAATCTGATCGTCCGGTTCCGGGTTACCCGGGTCTTTTCATCCAAAATCTGGACCGGTCGCTCGGTGTAGGTCAGGTCCGGTTTCAATTCGTCGATGTCCTCAGCGCGAACAGCAGCGGTGAATTTGAGGCACTTCCGCAGCTGTGATACATGAAACACATCATGAATACCCGCTAGACTTGCTGGTAACTCCAGCCGGTAGGCTACGGGTCCGCACTTCTCCGTGATAGCAAAAGGACCAATAAAACGGGGAGCGAGCTTCCCCTTTACACCGAACCGGTGAATTCCCTTCATCGGGGATACACGAAGATATACGTGTTCTCCAACGTCAAAATGTAATGGCCTACGCCTCTGATCCGCGTAGCTCTTCTGTCGGGATTGTGCAGCCTTTAAGTTCTCTTGTATCAACCGAACTCGGTCTTCGGCTTCGTTGACAAGATCAATCCCAAACAGAACTCTTTCGCCGGACTCACACCAATTCAGTGGTGTGCGACACTTCCGGCCATAGAGAGCTTCATACGGTGCCATTTTAATACTCGCTTGATAACCGTTGTTGTATGAAAACTCCGCCAGCGGTAGGTGATCGTCCCAATTCCTACCGTGGTGGATGGCACATGCTCTCAACATGTCCTCGAGCACTTGATTCACCCTCTCAGTTTGTCCATCAGTTTGAGGGTGATATGCGGAGCTCCTAATCAACTTGGTGCCCAACGAGGCATGCATCTGCTCCCAAAATCGAGCAACAAACAGCGCACCTCGATCTGAAATGATGGTCTTTGGAACACCATGTGAACATATAATTCTGGAGATGAATAACTCCGCATATTGTCTTGCTCGATAATGAGTGTTCACCGGTATGAAATGAGCTGATTTCGTCAACCGGTCGACGATCACCCATATCGAGTCATGCTTCTTGGATGTGAGTGGTAATCCGACGATGAAGTCCATACTCACATCCTCCCATTTCCATGCCGGTATCTTCAAAGGTTGTAGCGGTCCGGCTTTCCGCATATGATCAGCCTTGACCCGTCTACACGTATCGCATTCGGATACGTATTTAGCAACCTCCCTCTTCATCCTCGTCCACCAAAATTTCTGTTTCAAATCTTGGTACATCTTGTTACTTCCGGGATGAATGGAAAACTTAGACAGGTGGGCTTCATCCAAGATCTTCTTCCGGAGTTTCATATTACGCGGTACCACTATACGGTCGTTAAACCATATCGTACCGTTCTCATCCTTCCGGAAACATTTCACCTCTCCGTCGTCCAGTCTTCTCCGTATGTGAGACATGCCTCTGTCTCTTCTTTGAGCCTCAACAATCTCTTCGCGGATTGTTGGAATGAGCGCGATATTATAAAGCGCGCCATACGGAATAACACGGAGGCTTGGTCCTTCATCTTCCAACTCAGCAACCGCTGAGTTGTGAATGTGGGCTTTCCGACTAAGCGCGTCGGCAACCACGTTGGCTTTTCCCGGGTGATAGTGGATATCAATTTCATAATCTTTTATGAGCTCCAACCATCTCCGTTGTCTCATATTCAGCTCCTTCTGCGTGAAGATGTACTTCAGGCTTTTATGGTCGGTGTAGAGGTGAACAAGATTACCAAGTAGGTAATGCCTCCACATCTTTAACGCCAACACCACTGCAGCAAGCTCAAGATCATGAGTTGGATAATGATGCTCGTGGTTTCGCAGTTGACGAGACCCATAGGCGACCACACGCCCTTCTTGCATCAGAACGCAGCCGAGACCGATGCCGGATGCATCACAGTATACATCAAATGGCTTCGTCGTGTCCGGCTGAGCAAGAACTGGAGCCGTTGTGAGATGTTTCACCAAAGTTTTGAATGCGGCTTCACATGCTGCATTCCACATGTATTTAGTGCCCTTCTTCAGCAGCTCCGTCATTGGTTTAGCAATCTTTGAGAAGCTCGGAATAAACCTCCGATAATACCCCGCTAAACCTAAGAAACTTCGGACCTCGTAGACCGATTTGTGAGATTCCCACTTCAGCACTTGTTCAATCTTGCTGGGGTCCACGGCGATACCTTCTGCTGAAATAATATGGCCTAGGAAAAGGCACTTGATCGATCCAGAACTCGCACTTGCTGAACTTGGCATATAACTGGTGCTCCCGCAACCGTTGTAGCACAATGCGCAGATGTTCAGCATGCTCTTCTTCAGATTTGGAGTAAATCAATATGTCGTCGATGAATACCACGACGAACTTGTCTAACTCCGGCATGAACACAGAATTCATCAAGTACATGAAGTGTGCCGGAGCGTTGGTTAATCCAAATGACATGACGAGGTACTCGTAGAGTCCGTATCTCGTCGAGAAAGCTGTCTTCGGTATGTCCTCCGGTCGGATCTTGATTTGATGATAGCCCGACCGAAGATCCATCTTCGAAAATACCTTTGCACCCACAAGTTGATCGAACAGAATGTCGATGCGAGGCAAAGGATACTTGTTCTTGATCGTGACAGCATTGAGAGGACGATAATCAACACATAGCCGTAGTGTTTCGTCCTTCTTCTTAACGAACAGCGCTGAGCAACCCCAAGGTGAAGAACTTGGTCGTATGAAACCCTTGCTCATGAGTTCATTCAGTTGCTCTTTCAACTCTGCTAGCTCGTTAGGTGCCATCTTGTAAGGCCTTCGTGAAATAGGCGTCGTTCCCGGCGCCAGTTCAATCTTAAACTCGACGTCCCGTTCGGGCGGCATGCCCGGTAAGTCATCGGGAAAAACGTCGGGATAATCACGTACCACCGGAATATCTTCAAGCTTCAGCGCTTCCGTGTGGTAGGCCTCTACCATATCTGGATCTTCGCTGTCTAAAAACAGCGTGTGCTGTCCGTGAATCGGCGAGTCAATCTGGACAGTCCGGTTACCGATATTGAGAACGGCACCGTGACGATTTAACCAAGACATCCCCAATATAATGTCTATCTTCTGCCTATCCAACATAATCAGCGATGTTGGGTATATTTTTCCGCCCAAACACAAAGCTGCTCGGGACACAATCTGATTGGCAGAGATATTTCCTCCCGGTGAACGTATGAGAAAACTCGTTGTGGGAGTATTGGTGGATAATTGGTGCTGATCCACGCATGTTTTGCTGATAAAATTATGGGTTGCACCGGAATCAAAAAGTATGAGCACGGGCACGTCTTTGAGAGTGAACATGCCCGCTAACACCGGTGCTCCCTCCGGGACATCCTCAATAGCCAGATGTTGCACACTCCCGGATTGCACTGCTGTTACATTGGCTTGAGCAGGTGGCGGCATACCACCTGACGATGATGTCTGTCTTGTGTTCACCAACTTCTCCCGGCATTCTTGCCTAAAATGCCCTGAACGGTGGCAATAAGAACACGGAGGTTTCCCCGGTCCTTCGTTTACTTGTGGTTGAGAAGTTGATGTACTTGGCGGCAGCAATGATGCCACAGGTGTCATTTGTTGCTGCGGCAAGGGTGTTGCTTCAAGACATGATTCTTGAGCAGGAAATCTGTACGGGGTTGATCTCACTCGCGCTTGCCATCTTTCATCGGATGGTGTGTGATACACAACACGGTATTTGCGAGGAACAACTGGTGTGTCTTCTTGCACATCCTCCCGGTCCCTCTTCTCTGCTTGACACTCAAGTGTCGCTTGTTCTTGCAGCAGAGCAGCACTGATCAACTCGGTGTAACTGCCTTGATTGAACAAAGCTAACTTCTCTTTTAGTATGGCACTCAAGCCATAGAAAAAGTAGTCACACATTGCAGCTTCGCTCGTCGCATAAGCAGGAGCATATTGTGCCAGAAGGTTGAATCTTCGGACATAATCGAGGACACTCATGTCCCCCTGCTTCAAGTTTCTGAATTCTTGCTGTTGGGCCTTGATAAAACCCATAGGAATGTGACGAGCCCGGAATGCTTCACGAAATTCCGTCCATTCCACTTGATGACCTTCCGGAACGGTGGCAAGATAAGCGAACCACCAATTTCCGGCGGCTCCATGGAGCTGTTGAGCTGCAAATGATGTCTTCTGATACTCGTCACACTCAAACACTCCAAACTTGGACTCCATAACTCGAAGCCACTGATCAGCTTCCACTGGTTCATGGGCTTCCGTGAAGATTGGCGGTTGTGTCGCCAAGAAATCCAAGTAGGCGTTCCGAGGTGGAACGTCCTGTTGTGCACGCTGGAGTAAGCCCTGTTGTACCAAAGCTTGGAGTAGTCTTGTGTTCTCTTGACTTGACTCGACCATCTGAGCCATGATATCCGTCCATACCGTTGATGGCGGTGCCCCTGGTGGAGTCGAGTCATCACCGTCTCGATGAGAACCTCCAGTCCTACTCGGAGAATGAGTACGCACCATACTGCAAAAGCATAATTTTGAGGGGAGTCACAACTTGATCTAGCAGTATGTGAAAGTATGTAAAACATGAACATGCTAAAACTTTATGAAAGCATAACAATACTTCATGTTTACATATCTTTCCAAAGCCAACAAAAACAATCCCCATTTGCTGTACAGAACCGACCTTTCTGTACTTAATCCAGATTTGGATCCAGTTACCAGCATTTTCATAACTCAAGTTGAATACCAAAGTTAAAGTTAACTTCAGTATATTTTCAACGAGTACTCACATGCCCCTAGATCATTTCTGGAACAAAAGTTATGATTGATCAAAGTTGACAGAATTTCTGGCTAAAATTTGCCAGCACCTCCTTTGTATGTGGCTGTTTTCATCACAGTTTTACATACAACTGGGGTACAATTCTGAACAAACTATGAACTACAAAATCGTTGCAAATTTCCTAACCTTTCCAACGGTGTATCATATGACCCTTAGAAATTTTTCTACAGACTGTGACGGCTAATTTACAGCAACATCCAGAGAAGTCTGCAGCTGCTCTGTTTTCTGAACAGTTTGCATTCATCTGGACGTTCAACCAAGTTGGTGTCGGATTTGGCTCTGGAGTTCTACAGAAAAGTTGTAGAGCACTTAATAAACTTTCCAGAACTGTATCAAACACCTCCATTGGGTCAAACTAATCAGAGTTATGCTCTGTTAAAGTTCGGCAAAACTTCTGCCAGGACAGAGCACTCTGTTTTTGAGATCAAAAGAAGCCTAGTAATTCTCTTCTTTGAAACTTAGTTCAAATGAAGAGTTCAGTAACTAATATGTGCTTTATCACATCCATTTTTAGTTTGAAAGTTAGTCATGAATGATTTCTTCATAGGTAAGAATACTATCCCGTGTAGTACGGTGACGATGCACCGTAAGACATATGACGGTACTACGTTGCCTCACCAAAGAAAAAAGAAAAAAAAAACCTAACCGGATTACACCGGCATATACGTATCCTTAGGTGGCACTAAAACGATCACTCACAAACGTGTTCTACACGCACTAAGGTTTTTCGTGGTTAGTACCTACATAAAACACCCTCAATCATCAGACCCGGCTGCACACCGAACCCGGTATCCATACAGTTCGTACACCCGGCCGTCATCACTCGCCCAGGTGTTCTCAAGCCAAACACGCCTTGAGCTACGTGTTCACGTTACTGACCACGTGACGGGGTCTCCCAAATTGCACCACGCACGCCTGGGAAGACGTTGCTCGAATACCCCAAACGACATGAAGAGTCGTAGAGGATACTAAAGCGGGTCGGGTTACCTGCCACCCGTGGGGCTCCACCCTTCAGCTTGTGCGCACTGGTGGACAGCGCATACGTGCACCCCCCAAGACATAAACCGTCCCGAGATGCACGATTTTTCCGACATAACAAATAAGTTAGCTTGCCACCTTCATTATATGCTACTAATAGTAGTCCTTATGTGGGCCTAGTACCGTTATCTCACCGTATCCTAAGTTTTTGACATAATATGATGCTCAATCCGTGCTCTGCTCCCAACGCAGCTCTGATACCATGTGTAACAGGCTCTGATACCATGTGTAACAGGCTCTGATGCCACGCTGAGACGGCCCCACGGGACCTCGTTGGGTGGTGCCGTGTTAGGCGGCACCCAACAGCACACGGGTCGATGAACATACATCATATTACATAAATAGTTTGCGGAAGCGTACAAGATTGTTTTACAAATAAATATATATCAGAGTAAACTACAGCGGAAGACTATCACTCTCACGACTCATATCTAAACTAGCAACAAAGAAAACGGTCCAGCCCGCGGACGTTTCTTACTAGCAACACGAAGATCAATCTGCAGCGGCGAGGATGCTCTTTGAGTAAACACTCGGAGGTTCCCGAGTCTCATCGGCATCCCTTCTCATAATCAGCGAGTCAATTACCTGCAAAACAACTCGGATAGCATCCGTGAGCATAACGCTCAGCAAGACTTAACCGTCACCCTAAACATGAAACTCTAAGTGAGGTTATGGACCTAACATAGGATGGCATAAGCATAAGTAAACTCGCCTAACAGTGAATCCTTACTTCCAGTATTAATTGCAGTATTTTAAGTAACCCTGGGCACGCCACATCGGGAGTCCACAATCAAACAAGAAACGCTTTTCCCCGATGTAAATTGCTCATGGCATAAAAGAATCGAGTTTGCACTAGCCTATTCATCAAGCTCCAATACAAGGTAGAATAATACTTCACATCAATATGATTAGTTCCTTTCTCATGCAAGTTCTTACTACGTCACGACTGTGAGAACAAGTATGCTCGGTCCATTCCGCGAGCAACGGTGATTCGAATCAATAACACCCGGACTACACGACACGTACGCCCGTACTCGACGTTGCCTACAACAACCATCACTGACGTCGTACGTGGCAGCCTTTCCCCCGTTTCACCCCCGCTGAATCGATCAAGTCGCCCCGTACAGTAGCTACTCTCATGGTGCACCTTCCGACGTGAGATGTCATGAGAATATTCCCCACATACTGCACACCGGCCGTCCGCCTGAGGCGACCCGAAAAGTCCCAACGACAGCTTCCCGAGGTACATCGGTTTACTGGGTCCCATATAGCCAGCATGAGTCCGGTACACAACTCAAACTTGTTCAACAGGGCCGCATACGGATCGGTCCTTGACCGACACGGACAGGTCTACAGCACCCAGGCCCCTATGTCCTGCTGCTCCTACAACCTTCCGGTCTCAATTTTTAACTTGCTAATTCAATTACGAACCAATCCCGTATGCCCCTGTTGTTCCTAAATCTGCGAGTAGCATCTCACCACTCGACTTCTACCGAACCGTACTTAAGCATGGCAGTTCTACACGGTGAAAGACACCTACCCAATACTCTATGGGTCATTTGGCTATGCAAGAGGAGTATCAATCACTATACCTAATGCACAGTTCATATCTTGACCGAAAGTGAGTACAAAATAAAAACATAACAGCTGTTAAATGCAAACCGGAGCTTGCCTATTTTGCAGGGTAGTCGTATATAAGCAGTTAGTATCCTTGCAGATCCACCCTTGACTCTCCGGAGCTTGATCCACTTTGATGAATCACTCCTTTGAGTCCCCTTCGTTGTGGTTCCTATTGAAATGCATATGCATATGTTTCATGGAATGTAATGGAAAGAAGTTATAGAATTACTTTCTTAAGAACAGAGTTTGTGTGGAAAAGCCAAGCATGGCTTGGTTTGCCTCTGTTGTGCAAAGAACAGAATTAAACTAATTTGACCTTAAGGCCCTTAGCTACACACTAACCCTTTTTTCTAATGAACATAATCGATAAGCTGAAAAGATTTGAGTGCAACTGAAGAACAAGAACTCCAATGGCCTCAACACTTTTACAGCAGGTTCTATACTACCTAAGGATTTAGCTTGCCAAATTGCAGCTAATGTGGAGTCATATTGTGTCCCCCATAATTCTCACAATATCTCTTATGTATTTTTCCCTTATACATAAGTATGGAGAATAAGAACAGGGAGTTCCAGGACTTATCTTGGCCGATAATTTACATGTGAGTTTTTGATCACATGAGAGTCATCTGGTCCAAAATTCCGCCCTTTTACTTGGGTAGTTCTCCCAGAACAATTCTTTAAGCATCTGTATTCAATAGAATTAATTCTATAGTAATGTGCATTTTTATGCCCAACTAAGTGAACTACAATTCCAAGTGTGTCCCAGAGAGCTTGCCTAAATTTTCCTATGATTTTTAGAGCTATGGATTGCTCAGAACAGATTTTTGAAGTGGGAAACATTTTCTGAAAATGTTTCTGGACTCTTATGAACACAGCAGATTGTTTTTAGCAAATTCTTATTCAAATGATCTTCAAATGAGCTGAAAATTTGCTAGTAGGTCATCAATATGTTAAAGAATATTGTAGCAAAATTTGGGTATTTTTGGGTAAACCAAACTCCCTCAATAATTCTTTTTCAGAAAAACTTCAAAGAATTTTCCAGAATATAATATTGACTTTCATAGAAATCTGAGTTCATATTTGGATAGAACTCAGAGAGATGAATCCAACCCAATTGGAATCACTCAATTTGGAGTTTTCTACAGGGAGATATGAATTTCCAAAGATTGAGCTAAGTCTGGAATTATTTCCCTACAGCAAATTCCATTGGGCCCGCTTTTCAAACCCCAGCCAATCAGATTGGGGCCACAGCGGTTCACAGGATTGTACCGCGTAGCCACAAAAGATCCTAGCCACAACAGATCCTCTTTTTAAACTCTACAGGCGCTGACGGCTGGGACCCACCCGGTCGTCTTCTTCCTCCCGTTGTTTTCCCGCGCCCGCGCTGCCCCTCGTCGGCCCGACGCCGGAGCTCACCGGCTCGCCTTCTCCGGCCACCGCCCGAGCTGAGGTTTGCCGCCAGGGCGTTTATGATGTCGAGGAACATATCTGCGGGGTCATCTAGGGTTGCCGGTGACCGGAAACACCCCGGCGACGTGCGGCGGTCCTTGCTGCCTTTCGGCACCGTCGACCAGGGTTCCTAGTCCTCTAACCAAGCGACAAACACGTGCTACAGCATCAGTGGTCGATCGCCAAGCTTGGCATGGCCCTCAAATGGCCCTGGACTGGCCGCAAACCGGACGTCACCGTGCGGCCGACCGGTTCCGCCGTGATCACGCTCGGTAGAGCCCAAAATTCGCGGTGCCCAGTTAATGTCATGCCTCGGATGCTAAAGAGGTTATGACCGCCGGCTAGTCCAGCTCCTCCGTGCAAAGTTTGACGAGCTAAGAATGAACAGAAGTGGAGAATTTTGGATTTCCATACCGGATGCTCGGGTTGAAGCCGCCGGAGCAAAACCTCGGAATTCGCCGGCTACGCTCCACGACTTGCCCCAAGTTTTGGGTGAGAGCAATAACACAGCAGAACGCTCCTGTGGCCGTGATTGATTGGGCTTGGGAGCTTCTGTGGAGAGCTGTCCACGTGAAGCCGACCGTCGATTCTTTTGAGGTCGCCGCGAAATGGTTGATTGGGGGCTCGAGAACGCCGGGAGTTGGTGGTTTCTGGGTCAGGGGAAGTGAGCAACGGTTGCGCCTCCGTGTTTAGCCCCTCGGAGGCAGTGGGCGCGATGGTCTCCGCCGGTTTCATGATCGACCGAGAGCGAACGAGGGAAGAACGGCTGTGAGGCGTTCACGCGAGAGGAGGAGAGCAATCGGGTCTTTGCTCAGCCGAGGGCGCGATAACGTCGAAGGAAACCGCCTTCGGTGGCCGCGCGTGGGGGGGGGAGGCAGCAGGAGGTGTCGGGTCCAGTTCCCCGGGGGCGCGGTGGAACTCCTCGGTGGCGCCCGAGCAGAACAGAAGCCAAACTCATTTGCTTCCTGGTTAAGTTTAAGCCTCCAGCTCACTGCCATGTGGGTCCCCTCCCACATTCTAACCCCCAAATATTTTCTCAAAGTGATCCTCTCAATTCCCACAATTCTGAGTTTAAAGTGTGGGTTAGAATTTGAATCCTTCCAATTCAGTTTGAATTTGCTTTCCAAATTTGAATTTGGTTGAAGTTTGCAAATTCTCCTCTTTAACCCCTTTTTGAGCCCACCCTATAAATGAAAAGTTTGTGAGCAAAATTTTTTTTTCTATAATCCCAACTATAGGGCTGCATGTTTATTCAATGTTTTTGCTCACCCTATGTGTGAACTTTGAATTTCAAATCTGAATTTTAAACTTTCATGCAAAGAGGTATTTAACTCCTTATTGGTCCAACACTTTCAATTAAAAAGGTGAACCTCATGTTGGATGTTCATCCATGTATTACCTTGCATGAAGAAAAGATTTAGCAAGTCCCATTTTTCAGGTCATTGCCACACATATGAACTTAAACTTTAGTTTTTATTCATACACGTTTTTGGGACTTTTACAGCTACCCTCAACCCACTCCTATTTACAGTTGGGTAAGCCTCGTCACCCATGTTAACCAATTATATCGGTTTCCTGGTTCCCATATGCCAGTGTGCATCCAGAACTATTCGATACTTGTCCAGCAGGGCCGCACACGGACGGTCCTCAACCGACACCAACAGGGATACGCACGTGAGACCTCTGCTCACTGCATCCTATCCCCCCTGCTGGGTCTCATTTTCACAACTCAAGCCATTTTCTACCTCTTCTCATTCCGTGTGGTAAATACTATCTCGCGAGTAGCTTCAAACCACTCGACTTCTACCGAGATCCTAAACATTAGCATGGCATTCTCTACTCGTCGGGTTTGTACACTACCCAACCCTTTATAGGATTTAAAAAGGCTATGCAAGTGGGGTTTCAATCACCCTAACTCTAACGCATACATTTCAACCTAGACATAAGTGATAAAAATGAAAAACTTTATAAAAGGTACTTAAGTGCAAACCGGGGCTTGCCTGGTTGCGAGTCAGAGGAGAAGTTAGCGTCTGGTGGGAGTATGTCCAAGGGCTCCAGTGCGTCCTCAACTTCGGTCACTATTATGAAATGTAACAAAACATATGTATAAGTATTAAGGGCTTATAAGAAGTAAACTTCTATTCATAGCTACTGCTATTTAGGATCCTTAATTGGCTTTGGGATCTTTACAGTGAAGACTAGACCCTCTAAGGATGATCTGAGCAAAATTTGGAGAAATGTCATTGCACAATGTAGTCTCCAAAATTCCTACAAGTACAAGGCTTCTCTGATTTTTTGAGCCCAAATCAGGAGTTTTGACATAGATAAAAGTGGAAGATCTGATTAGGGTAAGTCTTCATGGTTCTAACAAAATTTGTTTCACCATTTTTGGAGCTACCAACAGAGAGATATGAATTTTTGAAGTTGGATAAAAGTTCTGAAAAAGTTTTTGTTTAAATTTAAATTTCCAAATAAAGGCTCAACTTTGGAAGGCAATTTAGCCTAGCAAATGAACTCCAATGAAGCTCAAATTTTTACTGGAGATCAGTTACTATGAAAAGGATTTGCTCACCAAATTTGGGAATATTTCATAAAGAACTGCTCTTGTAATAAATCTCTAAATGATTTATAAAAACAATTCTAAAGAAATTCCTGGGCCTTTTCATAGCAAGCAATTTATTTCTCTGTGAAGTACTCCTCATGAGGATTCCAACAAAATTGGTCTCACCCTTTTTGGAGTTTTTTACACAAAGTTATGGGTCTCCAAAGTTTGAACTGAATTAGAAAAATCTGGAAATGTTTAAATTCTGGCTGTGGGGCCCACCCATCAGCTCCCTCTTCTACCTCGCGCCAAACAGAGGATCCCGCGGCGTTGCTCTGGTTAGGGTGGTGGGAAAGGCCTCCCCGGCCGTCTCCCGGCCCCAAACTGGCCGCCCCCCAGTTTTCAGCCGCGCTGAACACCCTGGTGGGGTCGCCGGCGGCCGACTCTCCCCGGAAAACACCGCGCACCGGCAACAGTGAGACTTAGGTCTCCGGCGATGTCGCGGCGGCCCATTCCTTCATCAAATGATCAGGATTTGGGCTCTAGAGCAGCAGTGGATGGTGTAGAAGCTCGACATGGAATCTAAACGGATCGGGGAGCGCTGTAAACCCATCGGCACCGTGCGCCCGAGGGGGTCCGGCGGTGTGCCATGATCAAGATGCGGAAATTCTCCCTCTACACCCCATATCTAGGTCTAAAATCGATGGAGGAAGTGCACCAAGTAGTTAGGAAGCTATGTGCACAGTTTGAATCAATGAGAACATGAATTAACGAAGAATTTTGCAAATTCCTATCTCGGGGTCAGTTTGTACCGCCCGGGAGAAAAACTCGAAAATCTTCTGCTGTGATCAATGTCCAGGGCTGAGCTTTGAGCTCGAGCAGCTAGGGCCGAGGATGCACCGAGGGGCTGGCTTGTTTTGGCGTGATCTTGCTCGGTGTGAGCTGTCCACGATGACCTCTCTCGGTTTTTCAGTGTTCATCCGAGAACCGCGGCAACTTTGCCGTTTTCCGGTGCAAACAAACCCGGGACAGGGGAGAAAAAGGCTGGCTGGCTAGATCACTGGTGGGCGCAGCTCTTTGCTGTTGGGAGCTCGAGCAATCAAGCTCGGTTGCTGGGGATGATCGTGAAAGAAATGGTGGCGGTGTTCGGTGTGAAGGAAACGGCTGAGGTGTGAGTAACAGCTGAGGGAAAGCGAAATAGCTCCGGTGCACTCCTTGCCGTGATCCAACGGAGCAAACTAAGGCAGCAGGAGGTGGCGCGGTGCTCTCCCTCGGGCGCGGGTTCAACCGAGAGCTGGCGACCGCTCGGTGTTCGCCTGAATGCAGCAGAGGCGGTAACCCAGTTGTGTGGCTGACCAAGGGGTCCCACCACCTCTAATTTCTATCCAATTTTCCACTGATATTTTTTTACCCCAGCTACTCAGAATTAAAGTCCATACTTCCACCCCAAATAATGGTTTGAAAAGTTGAATCCAAACTGATTTGAATTCCGGTGTGAAGTTTGAATTGTGTTTGGTCATTGGAATTTGAAATAGAATTTGAATTCTCCTTTTTGCCTTGGTCCAAAAACATAGCAAACCAAGTCCAAAGTATCCGATTTTTGGCATGGCTGCTAATTCAAATGTGGAGAACACATTTGTGGAACCAATTTTGCAATTTGAGCATTTTGGAATTCGAAACTGAATTTGAAATTCAGATTAGAGGGCTTCTCCTTTTATTCCCAAATAAATACTAAAACCCCTCCAAATGAGCTGAAATTTGGAAGGTTGAATATTTGAAATATGAAGACCCAAGTTATGAATTTAGATCTCCATGTTTGGAAGTTTTGGGAAGTTTGAATCCTCACTTTGAACCTACACCGTTATAATTCAAAGTTTTAATTCCCCTCATTTTTCCTAAGGGTACATGAGCTGAAAATTCTTGCTACCACTTTTTGGGGATTTTACACCCGCTGGACGCGTGGCAGGTCTGGAGCTCACCTCTGAAGGGAAGCAAGGACCGGCCCCCGCTAGACACGTGGCGTCTCCGGAGCTCACCACTGCAGAGATACGAGGTCCTTAAGCGGTTATTCTCCTATGCACGCAGGAATACCAGGTACTGAGGAAACCGACACGATTTCCACGTTGCTACCGTACCAAATCAATTGGAGATAAGTTGTTAAGATCCAAAACAAATTGAATAGGACTCTTATTTGAAATTCAATCAGAGTAGGACTCTTCTTCTCCTTTTATAAATAGAACCCGAAAACCCCCTTGGCTGTAACACTTTTGCCAAGTTGACAACTTAGAGGCACTAGCCCCCAACTCGCCGAGTTAACCCCTTCGCCGGAGTTCAACCACCGGTGAGACTTCCGACGAGCTCCGTCGAGCTTGCCGTCGCTGGAAGAGAGCCGACGATCTGTCCTGCTGCCATTGCTAGGAGAAAGGCCGAGGTAGATCTTCGTTACCACCTTACGACATCATCGCGGTTTCTTCACATGAGTTTTCTTTGAACAGAAGCTGTTTCATGTGGACAGATCACGTGTTGATTGGTTTTTGATGGTGGAATTGATCTAGATCTTGAATCAAGATCATCACCACGTCCACACTTGATCCTTACGCCTTTGTTCACCATAAAACCCCATGCAAGCCATTAAAACACGCAAGAACACGTACAAACTGGTCTAATAAAACAGCATCATAGGATTTGCACCATTGCATCTTGAGTAAAGTTTGTGCATGATTTTTGATTGCTATAATTTGGTATGTGTGTGGTCGTGAGTAGAAGGACAAGCTCAGGATGCCATCTACGAAGGACTACAGCACCAAGACATCGAGATCATTGAGCAACAAAAGCCACAAGAACAAGGCAAGTGCCCCTTACCATATTGATCCCATGTTTTGAAAACTGTTTCGTTTGCGAAAACGTGTTGCTTGAGTCAACTTGATGGGAAACCCTTTTATAGGAGTTTACTAGTTTTGTTAACCATCCTTGTCGCTGGGAAAGTTGATGAGTCGGGTATGGTCATTTTTTCTTTTTGCTTCGCTAATCTACGGGATAAGGGAAGCGAGGTAGAACGTGTCTAGCTACTGCACTCATATGAATAATGATAATAAGAACTTGATGTTGATAATGAACATGAATCGGGGGAGATCTAGGCAAGCTTGGTTCGTGGATGTGGTAGAATGAGATGGTGGTTTACTTGCCGTAGATCTAAGGACCGGTTCATGCCAGCACATGCCAGGAAAACAGTGCGACCACAAGGCCAAATATGGGTGTGGCTTAGCTGACTAATTAGGTAAGTTGCTAGATTATTATGGACCGTGGAAGGTGCGGGGAATGGGAGTCGAGAGAGGACTTCCCTGGGAACTGCATGGCACAAGAGGGGGCCCGTTGGTGGGAGAATGGTGATTCAAGCCTGCTGGTGAAACCTTAGTGACTCCATACATCTAGTAGCCCCTTTGTAAAGGCTATTTTGTGATCTCTTGGCCATACACCGACAGTTGTGTACTGGTATAATGGAGGTTTTGCAGTCGCCGACGGGTGACGAAATCATAAACTTGTGGGTAAAGTGGTGCCACCTCTTAAGAGTATAAAACTATCTTGATACCCGTGCTTACGGTCACAAGCGCCTGTCCAACTCACATGATTAGATGGGATGGTTATCGTGATGGTTATTGGTATGGTTATTGGTATGGTTATTGGTAAGGTTATTGGCATGGTTATGGTTTGGTCTTTGGTATTGGTTTTGGGACTGTTGAGTCACACGCATGGTTATGAATATGAGATGAATATGAGATGGAAATGAACATGAGATGGTTATTATGAGCATGAGATAAAGTTGAGAAAGATTTATGGTGGGATGAGACATGGAAAGTGGTGAATTATGATGGAGGTATGTTGATGTTTTAATTGGATATATGTTGTGATTAAATTCACTTAAAGATAGTTACTGTTTTTATCATGGTTGTGAAACAAAATTTGCTTTCTGCAATGAGCCTTTTTATTCCCTACCTTGCTGTAAGCTACATGTCATACTTTTCCCGCACTTGCTGAGTACGACATGTACTCAGCCTTGCATTATCATACAAACATCAGCAACAGGAGAGGAGTACTTCGAATATCATGAGGAGTACTAGGCGTGTGATACCGTCAACTTGCCTGTGGAGTTGGAGATGGAGCCGCTGCTGCCGTGTTTAGTTTGCTTCCGCTATTGTTCAGAGACTTCCGCTGCTAAAATAAGTTAGACTTCCGCTGCAAGAATAAGTTAGAGATTGATGTAATGAAGCACTTAAACCCTATTATTCGTGGTTATATTCTGTATTCAGTTTGTGGATTACATGTGTATGTGTGATGAACATCCTGGGCACACATATGCATTAGCTGGGTTCTGTTTTCACGGGACCGGGCGTCACACTCAGAAGGAAGAGATGAGTAGACTCCTCAAAGAATACATGGATTCCTTTGCATGGGAGTACACCGAGATACCAGGGCTCAGCCGAGACCTTGTGGAACACAAGTTGCCAATCGAACCAGGTTTAGAACAATTCAATCTGGCCATACACAAAAATATTAAGGAAGAAGTGAATCATCTACTCCAAGCTAAATTCGTTCAGCCATGTAGGTATGTCGAGTGTGTCTCAAACATAGTCCTGGTAGAGAAGAAAAACACATGGAAACTAAGGATTTGCATAGACTTTCGAGATCTAAACCAGTCTACACACAAGGATGAGTACCCCGTGCCCCTTGATGACGTGTTGATTAACAATGCTTCCGGCCACAAGATGATCAAATTATTGGACGGTAATGCGGGGTACAACTAGATCTTTATGGCCGAGAAAGACACATCAAAGACAACTTTCTATTGCCCTGGGTTTATGGGACTCTTTGAATGGATTGTGATGAATTTTGGGTTGAAGAACACCGGTGCAACGTACCAGAGGGCCATGAACCTGATCTTCCACGATCTGTCGGGAGATATACTTGAAGTATATATCGATGATCTTGTGGTAAAGTCGACTGGATTCCAAGGGCATATGGACGACTTGAAGATAGCCTTCGAGAGAATGAGAAAGTATGGCCTCAAGTTGAATCCTCTCAAGTGTGCGTTTGGCGTGTCAGCTGAACATTTCTTGGGTTTCATCGTGCACGAACATGCCATAGAAATTGACCCCAAGAAGGTAGAAGCTATCAAGAGAGTAGGAGAGCCAACATGCAAGAAAGATGTCCAGAGCCTACTAGGGAAGATAAACTACTTCAGGAGGTTCATTGTAAACTTGGCCGGCAAGATTGGGACCTTCATGCCTCTCTTGAAGCTCAAGCATGAGCAGGAGTTCACTTGGGGGGCAGGGTAGAAGGAGGCCTTTGAAAGAATCAAAGAATGCTTGATCAAACCACAAGTCTTGCGAGCACCAAAGATGAGACAACCTTTTAGGCTCTATATAGATGCTCAAGACCAAGTTATCGGAGCTGTTTTAACTCAAGAAAGCCAAGGTAAGGAATACTCTGTAGCCTACATGAGTAGAAGACTCTTAGATGCCGAGACCTGGTATGCTTTTATTTAGAAACTATGTTTATATCTCCAATACGTTTAAGGGCCCAAGTTTTTGGCACATATTCAAAGTGTTCATCACCACACACACACCTCATTTGATGAAACTTTGTGAAAACATTTGAAGAGCAAGTAAACACCATCAACATGGTTATTAGAGAATGAACTCACAAAATGCAAAAGTGGCATTTCCCACATGCATCATCTAGGAGCTGAGCATATGAAAAACTCCAACACCTTTCTAGGAATGCTCATGCCAAAATTCACCCAAATCCAAAACCTTTTTGAGGTATGTTTGGGTATGACTAGAAAGGGGTTAGTTTCAACCCAAATTCAAATTCAAACCACTTCCATCCCATAAGTTCAAAAGTGGGAGGCAAATTCTTAATCAGCACATTTTTGTGAGCTCACACAACAATTTTCACTCCATTTGGAGTGGATCTTGACATGAGCTAAGTTTAACAAATTCAAACTCAATTTTAATTTCAAACTGCATATGTGCTGAAAACACATTCAAATACTCCACAATTTGAATTCTATCCAACTCAAATGGCCAGTTGGTAGATAATTCAAATGACAGAGGGTATTTGGGTCTCTACTGTTGTAACACCCCAAATTTTGATTCAAAACCCTAAACCATGTTCAGAGGAGAATTTAAAAATTTTTGGACGTATTGCATGTTTTGCAAAATTCAAATTCAAACTGGAATTCAAATTATACTCAAAACAGAAAAGAAATGGAAAAAGAAAAAGAAAAACGGGAAAAAAACTGGCCAGTGGGCCGAAAACGCCAGCCGGCCCAGCTACCCCCGCGCCAGCCCGCCCCCGCGCGCGCCGCGCTGCCTCTCACCGACGGGTGGGACCCACATGTCATCCCTAACCCCGCGACCCCGGACTCTCTCCCGCGCGCGCAATCGCAACCGATCTGGAAACCGCGTCCCGCAGCCGAATTCCGGTCCCAGAGGACTCCAACTCAATCACAACAGACCCACCGCCCTCCCCCGGCTATAAAAACCCCCGATCCGATCAGTTTTTCCCACGCGATCGCCGATTTTTACTCCGGTGAGCACCGAGACTTCGCCGGTGAATTCTGGCCGATCTAAGCTCGGAAACTCTGATCTAACTCGCTGGTCTTGATCCACCGCCTCCGGGGAACTTTGCAGGTGCAGAAAACTCGGAGAGTTACGGTGCAAACGCAGCGCCGACGAGCTTCGCCGTGGTTTTGCCTCGGACCTCGCCGCCGATCACTTTCCAGGACCCCCGAGCTCGAGAAAACCCCCGAGGTGAGATCCCTGACCTCCCCTCTACCGATCTAGGCCATAAGATCACAGTTCTAGGCAGAATTCTCGAGGATCCGAAAGTTTCCGGCGAGATCGCCGCTTCCCGCCGCCGTGCGCCGCCGGCAGCGCCGCCCGCGCTTGATCAGAGCGACGTGGCCGCTTGTGCGCCGTTTATTTTAAATCGCATGGTAGACTTTAAAACTCCGCGTACCGGTTCGACCTTATAATCTCAGCCGTCGGTTTAAAATCGGACGGTCCACGTCGACCCCGCGTTATAAAGACTGGAGTTCTTACGTGCTACCCCCTGGGGTTCTCTGGAATTGAGAGCTAGCCCCGGAAACTTCAGATCTAGCCCCTGGAACTCCAGAAAATCATGTAAATTCATTTAAAAATCAGTTTTAGCCCCTGGACTTAATAGAAATTAGGAAAAACACCTCTGATAAGTGTAGCTAGACCCCTGGAAATTATGAAAATAATATTATAGACCCTGTAATGAGGTGAGTTCATTATTTTAGCCCTGTTTAGTATTTAATTTAGAAAATTAAATATGTAACTAGTGTTTAAAAATTAAAAGGGGGACAAACATAATTGTCAAAATTAATTAAAAACTTTCTCAGTACTTAGAAAACTTTGGAGCGAGATAAAAATATATTTTTGGGCTGAAATAAATCTGTTTTATCTATTATTCACATTTATTAGTATAGGGACACATTTTTAAGTAAAGAATAGTTAAAGAAAAATAGGGAAAATAATTATGAAATAGTATACATCATAATCCATGGTCAAAATATGATTTTAAATTATTTAGGACCAGAACCTAATCTGTTTAGGTGATGTGTATTATTAATTTAACAATAAAATACACAATTATGCATAGGAATATCAATCTGAAAATATAGCAACTAGTAAATGGTAAATGGAGTTTCTAAAATACAAAAAATTCAGTTTAGGGTTGATAGAAATTGTGAAGGCACATTGTATGCAAGTATAAATGTGGAAAAAAATAGGAATCATATATATACATGGTTAAAAGTGCATGCAAGCCACAACTTAACACACATAAAGTAACCACAACACATTTAATGGTAAAGAACTTTTATAAATATGAATGTGTGGTTTGTATGAAGTGTAAGTGTGAATTATGTCTTATGGAATGTTGTTTTTCTTTTGCTATGTGTGATGGTATGAAGTAGAACCTGTTCAAGAACAAGTTATTCATTTCCAAGACCAGGAATACCCATTTCAAGAGCAGCAAGAAGGAGGCAAGTGTCCTTGACCACTTTGATCCTATGCTAGGATGTGTAGATAGAATTATTTGCATTGTCAAATGAAATATGAAACCCATGCTAGGAAGTTTCCCTAGAATTGCATTACCTTGTTTCCTTGAAGCTTGGGTTGGGATTTATTTTGTCATGTCATTTATTTACATGCATATGCTTAGCCATGCTTAGAATGGGATATTTGGGATATGAGATCATCAGTTTATATTACCATACTCTTGAGTGAGACATTGTGAGTTATGTAGAGGTAGGGATCAAGGCAAGTTGGATGTTTTGGTTGTGTGCTGGGTGCACGAGACTTGGGTTTGTGTTTAGTACTTGCCTGGATCCTAAGGACCGGTTCATGGAGCATGTAACCCGGCTTTACAGTGCCAACCACATGCTGAGATGGGGCAGCTTGGCCAATTAATTAGGTGTATCCCCGGCGTAGTATGGGTGTGTTGGATGGTGCGGGGAGTAGGTGTCAGCTGGACTACCATATGAACCGCAAGGCTCAAGAGGGGGCCACTGCAGCGGGGTTGGAGCCTCTTGTATGCTGTTAGGGGTGAAACCTCAGTGGGCCCACGCTCGTCGGGAATCCCTTTGTAAAGGCTTCGTAGTGATCTCTTGGCCGCACACCTGGGAAGTGTGAATGTGGATCGTAGCCACTGGCATAATGGAGGTTCTTTTAGTCCACCCGGCAACGGGGGATGAAATCACTACTTGTGGGTACAGTGGTACAAACTCTGCAGAGTCAAAACTGTCTTGACAGCCGTGCTCACGGTTAAGAGCGGCCTGGACTTATTCATGATTAGAGGATTGATGGTTTTGGAAGTTAAGCGGGGAGCTTAACATTGGAAATGATGTTATGGTTATTTGGTTATGATGATGGGATGGGAGATTGGGACCATTTCACCTGTGTAGTAATGTAGGTGTTTAATAAGCTAAGGTGATAGGTATTAATTGCGTAGTGCTTTAACCATGAGTTCAACCTCTCCTTGTTCTAGCCATGCATGAGTTCAACCACACTTGCTGAGTACCATCGGTACTCAACCTTGCATATTTGTTGGTTTATATTGCTGCTCAGGTCAAGATAATGTGGTGGTGTATAATGACCAAGACTTTGGACCCGAGGAAGGATTTTAGGTTCATGAAGACCCCCGGGCAACGCCTGTGATGGAGCCCTAAAGAATAATATTCCGCTGCTAGTTTATTTACTTGTGATGAACTTATTATTGTCCATCGAGACATTTACTTTGTAAGACTTACTTATATTCGACACCTGGCTTGTAATAAATGATGCTTCACTATTTGTTATCACATGTATGAGAAAATGATCCTGGCATACATGTGATATTCACTTGGTTGTTCTTCGGAAAAACCGGGTGTGATAACTGTTTAGAGCAGTGGGGAAAATTAAATTTCAGAGGTTAAACAGGAGTGGGACCCACATGTCAACCTCACTAAACAGTTTAACCGACTGAAGACTTGATATCGGTTTCTTGCGCCCGACCGAGCTGCCGCCACGGCGAGAAAACGGTGAGGACAGCAGCTTCTTGCCGCCCCTGGCCGCTGAACTGCCTCTCTGGCCCCTTATCTACGCACCCGAGCCGTCCCCGTTGCTTCTCGCCACTGTTCTGACATATTCTCACCCAGAAACCTCGAAACACCTCGCCGCTCGTCCGAGCTCTCGGTCCACCGTCGCCCGGCCAAACCTGTGGTTGTCACGGCGATCTGAGACCGCGACCGGGTGCGCCAAGCCGTCCTTGACGTTCTTGCACCGGTTCCAGAACCTGATCAACCCTCCTCGAGCTCCACCGCGACGTTCTTCCATTCCTCGGTTCAACCCGAGCCGCCGTCACAGGAACGACCCGTCTGGCCACCACAGCCCACCATTCTCCAAGCCGTGAATAGCAAAAAGGTTCGCCTTCAATCCCTCTTTCATTACCACAAGCTCCGGCGGAGTGTCATAAGCTACCCATGCCGGAATTTCACGATTTTGCGATGGTGTACATAAGAGACACACGGACCGATTTTCAAAATTCGTGATACACACCGCACCACTCATCCTCTTATGAAGAGAAACACTTCTAGGAGTCCGTTCGAGTCCATAGGATCCGAAACTTTGAAGAACTATTGGGTGTAGCCACTGTTCTTCGAGTTTTATGAGAATTCCCGGTTTCCGACCTAGGTCGCATGGTGACAACCCAGTACGGCCATTTCCGAGCTCCGTGAAGCTCATGTCGATCTTTCCTTGGGTCCACTGATGCTATACGGCCTTTTGCTTGATCGTTTGGGGTGCTAGGAAGGCCGGCCGACACGGCCGGACTTCTTCCGAAGCCGCCGCTCGTCGCCGGCTGTGTTCCGGTAATTGTCATGACGAGCTGAGCCCAGCATCGTGTTCCCCGGTTGGAATTAGGCAGAGGCGGCCAAGATCGTGGAGTTTGGTACACGGCAGAGCCCAACGGCGAGCACTCCGGCGAGGGTTCACGGCGGCCGAGTGCGGGAGGCCGGAGTTAGACGAAGCCCCCGGTCCCACGTGTCAGCACCCGATAATTTAAAACCTGGGATTAGCTGTGGCACCGGATCGGGTGCGGCTGCATGCGAAAGACTCCGTAGCCCCGTGTGTCGACCGCTGAGAAGTGGACACGTAGCCTCGGTCCCACGCGCAGCGATTTAAACATTTCCCCGATTTTCAGATTTAGTTCAAACTTCAAACCACATAACTTTGGCTAGGAAACTCCAAATCGAGTGAACCAAATTTTGTTGGATTCAGCTCTCTGAGTTCTGTCCAAAAAATCAAGTTTCACTTTATGAAAATCCTTATTTCTCCAGAATTTTTCAAAATTTAAATTGTTTAGAATTTTAACTGGAGAACCCTTTGGAGGAAAATTCTGAAAATTTGCTGGGTTGTTCACCAAAATATCCCTGAGCTACCATAAAAATTTCAGATCCATTTGAACTCATTTGATCCACCTAATGGTGTGATTAATAAAACTGTTCCAGAGAAAATAGAAAATGTCCAGAAACATTTTCAGAATTTCTCTGAAATTGTTTAGCTCATATCTTTAGCTATGAAAAATCAAATTAAGTGAGACGAAATCTATTAGAACCCTCTGAAAATATAGTTTTCATAAAGTCATGGCTTTCTCCATGAAAATCCCTAAAACACCGTAGGAGCTCCAAGTAAGGCCAAGCACATAATTATTTGTGGAGGGCTCAATTGAGGTTTGCTGCAGATGAAACTTGGCCAAATCTCTTTTTAGGTTCTATCCAAACCACAGTAAAAATATCAGAGCCATTGAGTCTGTATAGTAAGACTTATAACTCTCACAAGTATAAACTTCAATTCAAATGCATTTAAATTGACACATATTTTTATTTATCATATGTAGTCGCTAAGGTTGAGGAGGAACCCGAAGTCTTAGACTTCGCCACTCCAGAGGAGCAGCTAGCCTACGACCAAGAGCAGCAAGGCAAGCTCCGGTTTGCATTAACCCTTTTACAAATTTTTACTGTTTTGAGAACTTACTTTGAGCACCCACTTAATTCTTGCATTAGAGTCTTGTTTGAAACCCAAATGCATAGCCAAGAAAACCTTGGGTTTGGATTAGCTTTGAAAACCTCGTTAGCTACTGCAATGCTAAGATAGTGTAGGATTCAGTACAAGTCGAGTAGTTGGAACTACTCGCGAGAATAGTTAGAGGCACATTGCTCGGGTAAAGATAGCAAATGAAACACATGGCAATAAAAATGAGACTGAGCGGAGAGTAAGGGCAGCAAGACTTTGGGGCCTGGGTGGCATAGCTCCGCTCGCGTCGATTGAGGACCGAGCCGTGTGTGGGGCCTGTTGAACAAGCTAGAACAGTACCGAAGACCTACCGGCTATATGGGAACCGGGAAACCGATGTAACTCGGGTAGCTGGGTGTTGAGGCATAGCTGGTCGTTCAGAGGGTAGGTTGAGAGCTCGAGGTGTAAATCGGCTGGCGGCACTGTGGATGCATGCGCAGAGACCTCTTGCTCGGGATGATTGGACCGGTTCAACATTTGACTGACGGTTGAAAGGTGGTTGCATACGACGTCTATGATGGTTGCTGTAGGCAACATCAAGTACGGACGTATGTGACAGGTTATTCGGTTAACCCTGCAGGTGTAAATCGATTATAATCACCATCCCTCGCGGTCAGTGAGTACCACTTGTTCACTGTACCGTGACATAGAAAGAACAGGCTAGATACATGTTAAAAGTTTGCTGATTTGAAAGATATACTTTGCTTATTAATGTCTTGTTGTAGTTTACAGCTAATTAAAGTTCTTTTCAACTTTGGGCAAAGTACATGAGAGAAATGCGTTTCTTATTTGATTGTGGCTCTCTCATGTGACTTAGCGTAAGGTTCTCCACAACCTGCTACTAAAATTTGAAAGTAAGGTTCCATTAATTAGGCGAGTCCTTTGCAACTTATTTTTACCTCATGTACCCTAAAACCATTCATGTAGAAGTTTCATGGAGAGGAGAGACGGGTCAGTCTTGCTGAGACATCGTGGTCACTGCTTGTTTTTGAAGCATTTTGCAGGGGTCTATGAGGAAGGGACTTCCGTGGAGGAGACGGAACCCCAGGAGGGGAACCCCGTCGAGTGGGAGCTTGCACGCCGCCGTGTTAGTGTGTGTGCGTGCTAGCGGGGACACGTTCACGGGCCGAACGTGAACTCGATCCGTAGTCTACGCCTGTGAGTGTAGACGGAACATATTTTATTGTACAAATGTTCATAAATCTGTTTATGTAATAAAACTTAGCTTCCGCTTTGTATCTTTGATGTGCGTTATCCGGTGGTGTGCAACGCAACACCCCTCAGCGTGATCCTGGCTCGACAAGGCCATGGGGTTGTGTCAGCGTGGTATCAGAGCTCGCTTGAGGTTTAATGCACTACAAAGGTCATCTTTTTCAAAAATTCAGTTAGGAACGAGTTAGTAGCCCATATAAGGATGTTATTAGTGTATAGAAAGTGGCATACTAACCAATTTTCTTATGTCAGAAAATCGTACATCTCGGGATGCTTTATGTCTTGGGGGGTGCACGTAAGCGCTGTCCACCAGTGCGCACATGCTGAAAGGTGGAGCCCCAAGGGTGGCAGGTAACCCGACCCGCTTTAATATCCTCTACGACTGTTCAAGCCGTTTGGGATATTCGAGCAACGCCATTCCTTGGCATGCTTTGGGCAAGTTTGGGAGACCCCGTCACGTGGTCAGTAACATGAACACGTAGCTCAAGGCATGTTTGGCTTGAGAACATCTTGGCGAGTGATGACGGCCGGGTGTATGAAGTGTATGGATACCGGGCTCGGTGTGCAGCAGAGTCTGACGATTGTATGAGTTATTTGCATGTAGTCTAACTGTAACACCCTCAATTTCGCATTCATGCATGCATACATATTTCATGTAGAGAAAACATTTTAAAAGAAGTGGAACATAGAAAGAATAAAAAAGATAGCCAAAAAAGAGCAAATTCCAGTTCACCGAGAGCGCCGTAGACACTTCCCGCGGCCCGCTGGCCACTTGGCGCCTTCGCAGCTCATTCCCGCAAAGGGGAGAGGTCCACCGCTAACTGGCTACGTGGCAGGCTCGGAGCTTGCCTCTGTGAAAGGGGTGAGGTCCGACCCAGTGGGACACGTGTTGCTCCCGGAGCTAGCCTCTGCGGAAAAGCAAGGCCAGTCCCGCAGGACACGTGTCGCCTTCGTAGCTAGTCACTGCAGAAAAGAGAGGACCAGCCACACGGGACACGTGTCGCTCTCGGAGCTCGTCTTCAAGAGGTCCGGCCCTGTTGTACATGTGTCGCTCTCGGAACTCATCTCCGAGAGGTCCGACACTATTGGACACGTGTCGTCCTCGAAGCTCACCTCCGAGGAGAAGACACTGTTGGACACGTGTCAATCTCGGAGCTCATCTCCGAGAGGAAGGGAGGTCCGACACTGATGGACACGTGTCGACCTCGGAGCTCATTTCTGAGAAGAAAGGAAGTCCGGCGCTGATAGGACACGTGGCACTATTGGAGCTCACCTCCAAAGAGAGGGGAGGTCCAGCATTGACACGTGGCACATTCGGAGCTACCTCCGAAGAGATGGGAAGTCCGGCACTAACACGTGGCGTACGTGGAGCTCGTCTTGGAAGAGAGGGGAGGTCCCGACCCACCAGACACGTGGCGCACACGGAGCTCACCTCTGAGGGAGAGGGAGGTCCCGCCCGCCAAACGCATGGCGCACGAGGAGCTTGCCTCCGAGGAATAGGGAGATCGTGCCCGCCTGACACGTGGCACAACCAGAGCTCGCCCCTGAGGAAAATGGAAGCCCGGGCCCCTGCTGGACACTGTGGAGCCTCCAGAGCTTATCCCTGCGGAAGGACGCCATTCTGAAGCGGTTTTTCTCTGTACGTGAGTACCCATTACTGAGGAAACCGACATGAATTCTTCCATGATTGATACCGCACCAAATCGATTAGATATAAGTTGTTAAGATCCAAAAACAAATCAAATATGACTCTTAATTGAAATCCAATCGAAGTAGGACTCTTCTTTTTCGATTATAAATAGAACCCGAAACACCCCTTGGTCGTAACATCTTCTCAAGCCGACAACTTATAGGCCCTAGACCCCAAACTCGCCGAGTTAACCCTTCGCCGGAATTTGACCACCGGAGAGACCACCGACGAGCCCGGACCACAATCTCCATCGCCGGAGGAGAGCCGACGATCTGTTTTTGCTAGGACGAAGGACCTGAAGGAGGTAAGGTAGGTCTCCATTACCATCGTACGACATCATCGCGGTTTTCTTTGCATCTGTTATTTTCAATCCTTTCAAACAGAAGTTTTTCCGTGTGGACAGATCATGTGTTGATCTGTTTGATCTAGACCTTGTGACGAGATCATCGCCACGTCCACATTTGATCTTTACACCCTTGTTCATCGTAAAACCCATGCAAGAACACGTACAAATCGATCTAATAAAAAAACCACCATAGGAATAACATGCATATACACCATTGCATCTTGAGTAAAGATTGTACATAATGATTGATTGCTATGAATGTTGTATGTGCGTGAGTAGAAGGACAAGCTCAGGGAGCTATCTACGAAGGACTACAATGCCAAGACTTCGAGATCCAGGAGCAACAGGAACCACAGGAACAAGGCAAGTGCCCCTTGACCATATTGATCCCATGTTTTGAAACTGATTTATTTGCGAAAAGGTGTGTGTGCTTGAGTCAACTTGATGGGAAACCCTTTTTATAGGAGTTTACTAGTTTTGTTAACCACCCTTGTTGCCAGGGAAGTTTATGAGTCGGGTATGGTCGTTTTTGGTTTTTGCTTCGCTAATCTACGGGATATGGGAAGCGATAGAATGTGTCTAGCTACTGCACTCATAATGATAATGAGAACTTGATAATAATGAACATGAATTGGGGGAGATCTAGGCAAGCTTGGTTCGTGGAAGTGGTAGAATGAGATGGTGGTTACATGCTGTAGATCTAAGGACCGGTTCATGCCACACATGCCAGGATTACAGTGCCACCACAAGGCCCAATATGGGTGCGGCTTGGCTGAATAATTAGGTAAGTTACTAGATTGTTATGGACCGTGGAAGGCGCGGGGAATGGGAGTCGATTGAGGACTTCCCTGGGAACTACATGGCACAAGAGGGGGCCCGTAGGTGGGAGAATTGGAGATTCTAGCCTGCTGGTGAAACCTTAGTGAGTCCATACATTTAGTAGCCCCTTTCTAAAGGTTATTTTGTGATCTCTTGGCCATACACCAATGGTTGTGTACTGGCATAATGGAGGTTCTGCAGTCGCCGATGGGTGACAAAATCACAAACTTGTGGGTAAAGTGGTGCAAATTGTGCAGGGTGTAAAACTATCATGATAGCTGTGCTTCCAGTCACAAGCGCCTGGCCAACTCACATGATTAGATGGGATGGTTATTGGGATGGTATTTGGTTTGGTTATGGTTTGGTCTATGGATTTGGTTTTTGGGACTGTTGAGTCCTGGTAACGAGATTGGTTTCGTGACTGTTGAGTCATGGCAATGAGCATTGGTCTCGGTATGAGATGGAATTGAATATGAGATGAGATGGTAATGAATACGAGATGGTATTCATGAGCATGAGAAAAAGTTGAGAAAGATGAATGTCTGGTGAGACATGAAAAGAGGTGAAATATGATGGAGGTATGTTGATGTTTTAATTGGATACATGTTGGGATTTAATTCACTTAAAGCTAGTTGTTGTTTTTATCATGTTTTGTGAAATAAACTTTGCTTTCTGCAATGAGCCTTTTTGTTCCTACCTTGTTGAAAGCTACATATCATATTTTCCCGCACTTGCTGAGTACGTCATGTACTCAACCTTGCATTACTACTTCATCATCAGCAACAGGAGAGGAGTACTTCAAAGAGCATGTGGAGTACTAGGCGTGTGATCTACAGTCAACTTGTCTGTGGAGTAGGAGATGGAGCCGCTGCTGCTGTTTAGTTTGCTTCCGCAATAGTTTAGAAGACTTCCGCTGCTAGAATGAGACTTCCGCTGCTAGAATAAGACTTCCACTGTTAGAATGAGTTAGAGACTCATGAGACAATGTAATAAAACCCTATTATTCGTGGTATTATTCTGACTTAGTTTGTGGATTATATTTGTATGTGTGATGAACATCCTGGGCACACATATGCATCAGTGTCACACCCGGTTTCTCCGAAGAACAACCGAGTGAATATCACATGTATGCCAGGATCATTCTCTCATACATGTGATGACAAATAGTGAAGCATCATTTATTACAAGCCAAGTGTTCGAATATAAATAAGTCTTACATAGCATACGTCTCGATGGACGATAAAATGTTCATAACATGTAAATAAAGCAGCAGCGGAATATAAATCTTGTGGGCTCCGTCACAGGCGTTGCCCGGGGGACTCCGTGAACCTAGAATCCTTCCTCGGGACCAAAGTCTTGGTCATTAAACACCACATCATTCTCATGACCTGAGCAGCAATATAAACCAATAGAAAAGCAAGTTTGAGTACCGTGGGTACTCAGCAAGTGTGGGAAAGTTATTTCATGCATGGATAGAGCAAGGAGAGGTTGAACTCATGGTTAAAGCACTACGCAATTAATACCTATCACCTTAGCTTATTAAGCACCTACATTACTACACAGGTGAAATGGTCCCAATCCCTCAACCCATCATCAATATCAAGTACACATAGTCTCAACTCCAATGTTAAGCTTCCCGCTTAACATCCTCAACTTCCCAATCCATCATCCTCTAAACATGAATAAGTCCAAGCCGCTCTTGACCGTGAGCACGGCTGTCATGACAGTTTTGACTCTGCAGAGTTTGCACCACTGTACCCACATGTAGTGATTTCATCCCCCGTTGCCGGGTGGACTAAAAGAACCTCCATTATGCCAGTGGCCACGAACCACATTCACACTTCCCAGGTGTGTAGCCAGGAGATCACTATGAAGCCTTTACAAAGGGATTCCCGACGAGCATGGGCCCACTGAGGTTTCACCCCTAACAGCATACAAGAGGCTCCAACCCCGCTGCAGTGGCCCCCTCTTGAGCCTTGCGGTTCATATGGTAGTCCAGCTGACACCTATTCCCCGCACCATCCAAAACACCCATACTACGCCGGGGATACACCTAATTAATTGGCCAAGCTGCCCCATCTCAGCATGTGGTTGGCACTGTAAAGCCAGGTTACATGCTCCGTGAACCGGTCCTTAGGATCCAGGCAAGTACTAAACACAAACCCGAATCTCGTGCACCCATCACCAACCAAATCATCCAACTTGCCTCGATCCCTACCTCCACATAACTCATAATGTCTCATTCAAGACTAAGGTAAACAAGTTGATGATCTCATAATCCACTTATCCCATTCTAAGCATGGCTAAGCATAAGTATTATGAATGAATGAAATAATAAAACAAATCCCAACCCAAGCTACAAGGAAACAAGATAATGCAATTCTAGGGAAACTTTCTAGCATGGGTTTCATATTTCAATTAACAATGCAAATAATTCTATCTACACATCCTAGCATAGGATCAAACTGGTCAAGGACACTTGCCTTCTTCCTGCTTCTCTGGGAATGGAAAGTCTTGGTCTTGGAAGGGGAGAACATGCTCTGGGGCAGGTTCTACTCATGCCAATACACATAGCAAAAGAAAACAACAATCCATAAGCCATAGTTCACACTTTCACTCATGCAAACCATACATACATACATATGAAAGTCATTCACATTTCTAAGTGTTGGGGTTACCCTAGATGTGTTGATTTTAGGCCTACATGCACTTTAAACATATATATATTATTTATAACTTTTGTATTCAGATTTCTATTTGCACACTATATATGAATTTCCAATTTGAACAATTTCTTCATAATTAATTAATACACTTCTTAGCCACAAAGTTTGCATGAAAGAAAGTTTCCTACTCCAAATAGGTTTTAGATCTTCTACAAAATCTTAATTTGAAGTTCTTGAGAATAAAGACCTGATTTAACATCTTCAAATCATGCATACTTATTTTCCTATATTTTCAGATTTAGTTTCTATACCTAAAAGTGATCTTTACTATTAAAATAGTTAGTCATATCATTTAAACAGAATAGGTTCTGATCTAATATGTTCAATAAAATATTTTTGAACTTCCTCTCTGGTGTGAAACAATTTAAATTTATTTTACTAGTTTTAGAATTATTTCCTAGCCTAAAATGTGTCTCTAGCGATAATAAAAATGAGCAACACTTAGGCAGATTTCATTTAAGCCTAAAATCTATTTTTAACTCATTCTAAAGTTTTCCAAGTGCTAGGAGAGTTTAAATTTGAATTTGCACATGTGTTTGCCTTACCTTTTAAATTTAAATCCTAGTCACATATTCAACTTTCTGAATATAATATCCTATAGGGTCAAAAAGGCAAATCCACCCTACTACAGGGTTTAATTTACTATTTCCTAAATTTTCAGGGGACTAGTTACACATAACAGAGGGGTTTTTCCTAATTTTATTAAGTCCAGGGGCTAAAACTGATTTTTAAATGAATTTACATGAATTTGTTAAGGTCCAGGGGCTAGATCAGAAATTTCCGGGGCTAGCTCGTGTTTTCCGAGATCCCCAGGGGGTAGCGCGTAAGAACCCCGGCCTTTATAATGCGGGGCCGACATGGACCGTCCGATTTAAAACAGACGGCTCAGATTAGATCGCCGAAACGGTACGCGTCGGTTTTATTTCTACAGTGCGATTTAAAATAGACGGCCCTCAAGGGCCCACGTCGCCCTGGCCGGAGCCAGCCCGCGCGCGCGGCGGCGGGGATGGCGATCTCGCCGGCGCAGCTTCGGTTTTTGCCGCTACACGCTAGAACTCGCATCTTTTTGCACGGATCGGCTGCGGAGGGTTAGGGGATGCTCACCGAGGGGTTCTCCTGCACTCGGAGGCCCTGGAAGTCGGTCGGCGGCGAGCTTCAACGGTGATGGTCTTCGGTGCATGTCGGGGTGGCAGTTGGGGCGCAAGACACGTCGTTTCCTTCACCTGCAGGGCTCCCCGGCGGCAGTGGAACGTGATCAGCATGTTAGATCAGGAAATTTGAGCAAGGATCGAAGGAAATCGGCGGTAGAAGCTTCGGTTCTCACCGGAGAGAAAAATGGCTGATCGGGGAGGAAAAAGGGGCGGATTTCGGCGTTTAAGTAGACGAGGGAGGGCGGCGGTCTGTTGAGATCATGTTGGGGGCGTCCGGGACCGGAAATCGGGGCTGGGAGGGTGGGTTCTGGGGGTTGGTTTTGATCCGGTTGCAAGAGAGGGCCGGGGTCGGTTGGGCGCGCGGGAGGAGAGGGATGACACGCGGGCCCGGCGTGTCAGTGAGAGGGAGAGAGAGGGGGCGCGGGTTTGGGCTGGCGTGGGGGGTCTTGGGCCGGCAGAGCAGGTTTTGGCCCACTGGCCATTTTCTTTTTTCCTTTTCCTTTTCTTTTTCTGTTTTGATTTGGATTTGAATTCCAGTTTGAATTTGAATTGCTTTATCACATGCATTACGTCCAAAAATTTTTAAATTCCCCTCTTTAGCAGGTTTGGGGTGTTACAATCAGTCTGGTTCGTTCTGTGGTTTTTCTACGGAACCGGGCGTTACACTAACCATGAAACGGTAGACGTGTAGCATCCGTGTGCGAGAGACGCTTAGTGCCACTGAACTAATGAAGCCGGCTAAATCCGGTATAGGTTTTTCTTTGTGAGGAACGTAGTACCGACATGAACTGGTGATGCATCAACGTCACACCCCACTAAATGATCAACCTCATTGTAAAACTTGAAAGTTTTAATCCAGAGCAATAAAACTTTGATGTAACTCTTTCCCTTAATCAGGATGTTCAAAGTTAACAAGTTTTCAACTTATAGGATACTAAAGACAAAGTTCCCTGTTTTTCAGCTGAAATAAGGCTGAAGTTAATCAGAGGTTAGAGGTTGAGTTCTTTCGAGGTTGGTGTCATATGATACATTTATGGAAATCTTTGGAAGAGATTTAAAACTTTTATGGTGATGTCCAGAGGTGTTTCATCCCTTTACCCGTCGAAAAATGCAGTAGAGTTGAAACTGTCCAGAAAACAGGGCAGAGCAAATACTCTCTGTAAACTGATAATAACTTCCTGCATAAAAATCCACAAATAGAAAATAAGGTAGTTCTGAAAAGTTCATGAGATGGGTTACAACTTTGTAACAGAAAGTTTTGTCAAATTTGGTGTACAATTAACTGAAATTCTTGGATCAAATCAGTACCTCAAGCAGGGAGGTGCTGTCCAATTTTCTCCAGAAATTCTCTCAACTTTGACATCTCATAACTTTGAACCAGGACAGAAATTAGGCCACGAAAATACTTTCTTGAAAGCTATTGAAGTTAGCTTTAACTTTGATGTTGAGCTCCAGAACTGGTTTTGCTGTTAGCATGGTCCAAATCAGGTTGAAATTGAAACTGGTCAGGGCTGTCATCTTGGACAGCAGATCAGTAGTTAAATTGGTTTTAGTTTGAACTATGTTTCCAAGTTTTATGAGTTTAATGACATGTTTTATGTTATAACTCAATGGTTTAATGTTCAAATAAATATTTGACATTTCTCAAATATGTTTCTACAGATGACAGCGGATAAACAATTGGAGAACGGGTGGGTTGTATCCAACTGTTCTCACCGCAGCGGTTATCTGGAAAAGTTGAGGCAAATGCTTCAATATTTCGGGTACAGCGAAATGCCGCAGTTCTTCGCCAAGGAAGAAGGCGAGGAAGGGAACAAGACGTGGACAATCCATGTCGAAGTTCCTGCAGGACCCACGCCACCCGGTTGGGTGCCGTTCACCGTTACAGTGAGGGGCAGACAGCCGGAGGAAATGTGGCAAGTGGCAGCCCGCGACACCATGTCGCGTTTCTGCCCACTACACGTGAGAGCTATGGAGGGCACTCCATACACGCTCGTTCCGGTGGAGGGGCGAGCTAATCATTGTGGGGGGAAGGTACAGGGAGGCAACAGATCCGAGTTGCCCAAGGTACAACCCCGCGGAGGCAAATATCAGCCTCCAATTGAGGGCGGGAAAGGCCGTAATGGACAGCCAAGCTGTTCATACGGAATGCATCGCCGTGAAGCTCAAAGAGAGCAACAGCCGTGCAGATCATTTTGAGAGTGCTCACAGCGCACTCCGCAATGTTCTCCTTCCGACGATCAAGCGACTGAACGAACAACATAATCAGTTACATCGTCTGAAGAAGGCGAGAAAGAAAAGCCGTGTCGACATCACGGCTTTACAACAACAAGTACAGGCCCTAACCCAGCAGAATGAGGTCCTCGCTCAAGAGCGGGATGACGCTATTGAGGAGGGGCAAAGCTGGGAAGAGGACTACAACCAGGCCATGAATGAGGTGCACGCGTTGCAGGACCTCGTACCTCCGGTAATGGGCATACCGGTGGTAGGTGCCGTACCTGTGGTTTTAGGTCTTCGGGCAATGGGGGCACCTGAACCGGAAGAGGAGGTCATGGACCCAGAGCCACCAGCAGAGTTAGCGGAGGAGGACAAACGACAGGAGGTCGAATTCTACTCCGAGTAGGAGGTTACCGTTGCCGAGTAGGGCAGCAAGGGTGTTGTAACCAAAACTTTTGTAATCGGTGACATGTCATGTAGACAGTAGGGTATGTATAGGTAGTGACAACATGAGCACGACTTCTTGGAAACCCGAAAATAATGTATCTTGTATAAATTTTATGCTTTGTAAATATATGTGAATGTTGTGCAAGTTATTCATGTGTCACTTCAATACCTGCTGTTACATATGGAATTTTAAGTATGACATGTGCTCATCATTGCTGTTTTAAATTTCAGAATGACTCATACTCGTGCCAACCCGGACGTTGGGGGTTCCAGTCAGGGGGGAGAAACCTCCCAACAGCCTCGTGAGGATTCCTCGGTACAGCAACAGCAACAACCACCACCGCCACCGTCAACGGTTACATTGGCCGACATCGTCGCGGCGATGGCGGGTTCTCATCAGAAGCACACGGAGTTGCTGCAGACACTTATTACCAATACATCTCGACCGGAGAGACGTCAAGGTCGCGAGGAGCGCCAACAAAACTCCAACTCTGACTTTCTGGCTACTCATCCCCCAGTATTCTCAAGGGCGGATGAACCCATCGATGCGGACAACTGGCTCCGCACGATGGAGATGAAGTTCGGGCTGCTCCAAGTGAGTGAGCAGCGCAATACCCAGGTCGCGGTCCAACAGCTTCAGGGATCCGCGAGCGCTTGGTGGGCGAATTTCTGCGCCTTTGTAAGGATCGAAACGCCCAAAAGGGGGGGTGAATTGGGCTTTTTCAAATTTTAGAGCAATTTAAAACTTAATGGTTGAAGCCCAATTCCCTATGCGAACTAACTACGCAAGCAAGAGTATTAAGTGCGGAATAGTAAATGCGTAATAGTAAGAGGGTGAGGAGAGAGATGCAAACTCCCGCGGAGACTCGGAGACACGGCGATTTTTCCCGTGGTTCGGTAAGATCACAAAGATCTACCTACGTCCACGTTGTGGCACCCACCAAAGGGTATAGCCACTCCCAAGTCACCAAGACAAGGGAATCCACTATCTTTCTCCGTTCGCCATCTCCGGCAAGGTGGAGCTCAAGCCTTGTACAATGGTGATCCTCCGGGCTTCCACAAACGCCTTGGTAAGCTCCGGAGCGATCTCTTCTTCCTCCAACTTTTTCAAGGTGAGAGAAGTCACCAAGACACTTTCTCTCACTAGCCTAGAGATTCCAATCACCAAGAATGGACGCACACAAGCTTCTCTCTAGCTAGATCTAGCCTATAGTTGGAGTACAAGAGGTTTTGAGGTGTGGAAGTGGTAGCTCTTGGTCTTGAATGCTTGAGTATGTGTAGTGAGGCTCTGGTGATCAAGACTTGACGAAATGGCCGGTTGGAGGGGTATTTATAGCCAGCCCACACGAGATAGCCGTTGGAAAAGTAGGCAGACTTTTTCTGTGAACATCGGATCATCCGATGCACCCCTTTATTTGAGCATCGGTCGAATTCCAAATTAGCTGATGTCATGTGTCAGATGTGACCGTTGGATATAGCCGTTGGATCTGACTGTTTAATCGACCGATGTTACTTCAACTTCATCATCGGATGATCCAGTGAGTTGATCTTTAGAATTGGTTCAGAAATAATGTCTCTGTTGAAATTGAACGATGTACACTTACTTCATCATCGGATGATCCAGTGTGTACTTCTTCATAATAACTCAGAAATCATCCTTCTGTTGAAATCAACCGATGTGCCACTTCCTTCACATCGGATGATCCGGTGTGTACTGGGCTCTGAGGTCTTCTTCTTCTGCCAACTCAAACTTGACCGATGTAGTCATTTTGCAAGACATCGGATGATCCGGTGAGTGCAACTTGTTTGCTTCGAGTTGTTTTGTGTTGATCTTTTGGAATCTTCTTGAGTGACCTCTTTGACACTTGTTTGAAATGATATTTTGATGAAGTGTAATCTTCTTGTGTTGCCAATTTTGATAGAATAGAGTCGTTGTATGAGTTCTTCATTTAGTCTTCATGAGTATCGAATAACCCCTTAGAATAGATCGTTGAGGGGTCTCCATTTGTATCCAATGAGCAGTAGATGGTGTGAATAGATAGTTCATTAACGTTTGATGTGATATACGTGAAACCTCGCATCCACAAACTCATTAGTAATAACGAACGGTTGTCATTAATCACTGAAACCATACCTCACGGGGGCCTAGATGCTTTCAATCTCCCCCTTTTTGGTGATTGATGACAACACAATGAGTAGAGCATAGAATTAATGGAATTAAAACGCAATGCTCAAAAAAGAAATATAACAAGTACAAATTGCAACACAAGTGGCTCGAAGGCTCAAATAATAAACAATAAAGCGCAAGAGCACAAAGTAGCACCCGGAGTACAATAATAGCAAATAATAATAACAGGCAATCTCAAATAGATAACAATAAGTAGCAAAAGGATAGACACTCCCCCTAAAACCAAGAACTCCCCCTAGAACTGAGCTAACCCTCCTCCTGACTCTAACTCTTCTCCCCCTTTGGCATCAAGACACCAAAAAGGGAAGTCGAGTGCCTACGACTCAGGCGCGCTCCTGGCGATGGTGAAGCGGTCGGCGTCGACGGTGCTGTCGCCGGAGCTGCTGGAGGTGGAGGTCGCTGGCGCTGGAGATGGAGCGGGGGGAGCTGGAGCTGGAGCTGGAGCTGCTGGGGGATCCGCTGAGACTGCTGGCGCCGGTGGAGAAGGTACTGCCGGAAGAGGTGAGGACTGGAACGACGTCGGCGGCAGTACTGTCGAGTGAACGGGCGCTGTCGAGGCGAGCAGTGGTGGTATACTGAAGCTGGGGATCAACAAGGACGGTGCTGGAGCTGGTGCCAGTGGGGGTGCACATGGAGCCTGACTGAGTCCCGAGTGCTGAGGTGGAAGGGCGACTCCCGTCTGCTGGTAGAGGTTGGTGACCAACCCCAGGACGCCCAACAACATCTGCTGAGTCTGCTGCTGCTGGTCCAGAGTGCGTCTCGTCATCTGGTCGACAAGGTTGGTGTACCTGTCGATGTCCTCTCGCCTCTGACGGGCGATCTCCAGCTGCATCTCCTGCTGCTGCCTCTGAAGCTGCTCCTGTCGAGCTGCCTGCTGCTCCTGCTGCTGAGCCATCCGCTGAAGTAAAGCAGTGAGCTCTGACGGCTGAGTCACCTGAGCCTCTGACACTGGAGGAGGTGTAGGTGGTGGAGCTGCTGAGCCTCCTGCCTCTGCGTCGTGCTGCCTCGGTGAAGGAGGAGCACGAGGGAAGTACTCCTCGACACTGTCGCTGGTGTCGCTGTCCGACCATATATGCTGTAGGTCTCCTCCCTGAGCCTCTACCTATGCCAGCTCTGCGTCCTCCTGAGTCAGCTCTGCCCAGTCCTCCTCTGACAGTCTGGCTCGAACCTCACGCTCGACGGGACGGCCAAGGCGGCGGTCTCCCGGAGTGGGGACTCGGTAGTGGCTGAACCGGGTCACGTGCATCTCCATCAGCTGAGAAACTCCTGGAGTGTCCTCTGGAACCAACTGGTGGAGAAGGTGACAGATCCAGTGACCGAAGACCAACTGTCGAAGCATCCCAACTCCGTCGGTGATCACGTCCTCCATCTCGCAGATCAGAATATCCACGATGTCGAACTCCATCCCGTTCATCACATAGAACAGGATGGTCTGCTGAAGGCTCGTGAAGCCCTCCAAGTAGTCAGACCTCGGTAGTAGGGTACGCCTGAGGACGTGGTGAACTGTCCGAGCTGCTGGGGTGAGAAGCGCAGGCACCCTCGGCTGGTCAGGAGTGAACGGCTGAGTGAACAGACCTCTGATCTCCTCGAAAGGCGGTGCCACTCCTCCAGTCAGTGGCCTCCTCGGCGGGTCTACGTCTCCGTAGACTATCTGGTGCAGGCACGTAGTAGAGAGCTCCACACCAAGCAGTCTGCCCAACAAGTCTCGAGACACGTCATGGATCTGCCCCATGAACATGAAGTGAATCGAGCGACGGCCCTCAGAGACGTAGAGTGTCGCGTAGAACACCCTGACCCACTCCTCGACGTAGGCACTCCTCTGGTGCAAGAGCAAGTCCACAAGTCCTCTGTATCTCTCAAAGAGTGGCCTGATCCCGTGTCCTGCTGCCACTGCAAGCTGATCCCAGTCGATGCTGTTATGCTGGAAGAGCTTGTGGCCCCGACGCCTGTAAGTCTCGTACATGGACGCCTGTGTCAGGGTCCAAAAGCGGGAGTCAACTCGAGCGTCCCTAGGCCGCGGGAACCACTCCTCAGGCATCGCTGACCATCCAAACTTCTTCAGTTGCCTTGCCTTCATCTTCCTGTAGTCGGTGAGTCTGACATCCTCGGCAACACGGACTGCTGTGTCCATCAGGTGGATAGCCCTTCGGGCCTCTCTGTCAGCCGCAGAGGGGCGCCGACTCGCCGTAGGAGTCTGTCCACCCCCACGAGTCCTCGGGGTGCGCCGGCGGATGAGAGGCGGCACCTCGGTCTCCTCCTCGTCGGAGCACTCGGAAGGCACCGGCTGGACCGGAGGCTGCTCCTGCCTCTGCCGGGACTCGCGGATCCGTAAGGAACCGCGATGGCCGCGCTCACGCTCCTCAGCGGCGCGAGCGGCCAACTCCGCACGACGAGCGTCCTTGGACATCTTGCGCTTCTTCGCGGCGGGCTCCTCAATAGTCTTGCCCTTTCCTTTGCGATCGCGACCTATCTTGATGCAATTGAGAGCTAGGGTTAGCGACGATGAAGATGAACGACGAAAAACAACGAAGGACGTCGCGCGGCATGGAGCAAACCTTAGCGACGAACGGCGAAGCACGGCGAAACCCTAGCGGAGAGGGTGATGCGCGGTGGTGGAAGCCGGCGGCGAGTGGTGGTGCGGCTGGTGGTGGAGGGAAGACGGCGAGGGAGGCGCGGCGGAGGAGGGAGTTGCGGCGGCGTGGTGGAACGGCGGCGGCGCGCGCGGGAGAGGCGGCGGCGCGGGCACGGGCGGCGCCTAGGCGGCGGCGGCGGCGCCTGGGAGGCGGCGGCGGCGACCGGAGGTGGCCGGAGGGCGCGAGGACGGCGGCGAGGGCGACGGGCGGTGAGAGAAGCGGGCGGCGGCGGAGGTCGGGCCGAACCGCTATTTAAACCGTACGGGCAAACCCTAGCCGCGCACAAAACACCGGATGGACCGATGATCATCGGAGGATGCATCGGTCGAGTTCAAGAGAGAGTTGTTCCAAAAACTCTCTTTGAACACTGGATGAGCCGACGTTGAGGTGTCGATCATCGGTCGATTTCTGCAGGGCACCAGAAAACTGAACACCGGATGCTCCAATGTCTTCTGAAATGAACTCATCGGTTGATTTGTGACATCTGACTTGATCTGAGCACTGAACTGAAGCACCAATTGATCCGATGATCTGCTGGCCCTAGCATCGGATAATCCGATGACTACAGAAAACCTAAGACTGCCCATATGTGTCCTTGGACTTAAACACACAAAGATAAGGATGGGTCCTAGGACTTTTTGGGCAACTCCTAACCTCTAATAGAAGGCTTCAAATATAGTGCCACATAATGGCTAAGCCCTTAAGCAAAGAGAACACACAAGGTTAGGAGGGAAACCACGAAAATGTATGACACGACCCCACTGGTCCTGTCGAGCCAGGATCACGCTGAGGGGTGCTGCGTTGCACAACACCGTATAACACACGTCAAAGGTACAAAGCGGAAGCGGAAGCTTTATTACATAAACAAGTTTATTAACATGTTTACATCAAAATAAGTTTAGTCCACACTCGCGGGCGTAGACTAAGCATCAAGTGCACGTTCAGCCCTCGAACGTGTCCTTGCTAGCACACTCGCACACTAACTCTGCGGCGTGCACGACTCCCACTCGACGGGGTTCCCCTCCTGGGGTTCCGTCTCCTCTTCGGGAGTCCCTTCCTCATAGAACCCTGCAAAAGCTTCAAACACAAGCAGTGAGCACGAAGGCTCAGCAAGTCTGACCCGTCTCACCTAAACATGAAACTTCTACATGAGGGTGATGGGTTGCATGAGGTAAAAATCATTTGCAAGGACTCGCCTAATTAGTAGAACCTTACTTTCAAGTTTTAGCAGCAGGTTGTGGAGAACTTTACGCTAAGGCACATGAGAGAGCCGCAATCAAACAAGAAACGCATTTCTCTCATGTACTTTGCCCAAAGTTGAAAAGAACTTTAGTTAGCACTAAGCTACAACATATCATTAACAATCAATATCCAACTTTCAATCAGCAACATTTTAACATGTAACTAGCCTGTTCTTTCTACGTCACGGTACAGTGAACAAGTGGTACTCACTGACCGCGAGGGACGGCGATTATAATCGATTTACACCTGCAGGGTTACCCGAACAACCCGTCACGTACGCCCGTACTCGATGTTGCCTACAACAACCATCACGGACGCCGTACGCGACTACCTTTCACCCGTTAGCCAAATATTGAACCGGTCCCATCGTCCCGAGCAAGAGGTCCCTGCACGCGCATCTCTGTGCCGCCAGCTGATTTATACCTCGAGCTCTCAACCTACCCTCTGAACGACGGGCAATGCCTCAATACCCAGCTACCCGAGTTACATCAGTTTCCCGGTTCCCATATAGCCGGTAGGTCTTCGGTACTGTTCTAGCTTGTTCAACAGGCCCGCACACGGCTCGGTCCTCAATCGACACAAGCGGAGCTACAGCACACAGGCCCCAAAGTCCTGCTGCCCTTACTCTCCGCTCGGTCTCATTTTCTTGCCATGTGTATCATGTGCTATCTCTACCCGAGCAATGTGCCTCTAGCCTATTCTCGCGAGTAGTTCCAACTACTCGACTTGTACCGAATCCTACTCTATCCTAGCAATGCAGTGGCTAACGGGGTTTGCAATCCTAAACCCCAACCCATGGTTTTCTTGGCTATGCAGTGGGGTTTCCAAACAAGACTCTGATGCACAACATAAAGAAAACAAGTATGTGCTCAAAACAATAAAAATTTATAAAATGGTTAATGCAAACCGGGGCTTGCCTTGCTGCTCTTGGTCGTAGGCTAGCTGTTCCTCCGGAGTAACGAAGTCTAGGACTTCGGGTTCCTCCTCGACCTTAGCGACTACATGATAAGAACAATGTATGTATTAATTAAATGCTTTTGTATTAACTTTGAAGTTGTGAAGTCTATAACCTTTACTAGATAGACCTAATGACTGTGAAACTTTTACTGTGGCTTGGTTACAACCTAAACAGAGACTTGGTCAAGTTTTAGTTGCAGCAAAGCTCATTTGAGCCCTCCACAAATAATTATGTCCTTGACCTTAATTAAAGGCTTTTAGGGTGTTCTAGGTATTTTCATGAAACAAACTATGACTTTCTGAAAACTAGATTTTCAGAGGGTTCTAATGGAATTGGTCTCACTTAATTTGGAAGTCTCTAACTAAAGATATGAGCTAAACAATTTCAGAGAAAATTCTGAAAATGTTTCTGAACATTTTCTATTTTCTCTGGAACAGTTTTACTAATCACATCATTAGGTGGACTAAATGAGCTCAAATGGATCTGAAATTTTTATGGTAGTTCAAGGATATTTTGGTGAACATCTCAGCAAAATTTCAGGATTTTCCTCCAAATGATTCTCCAGTTAAAATTCCTAACAGTTTAAACTTTAAGGAATTAATTCTGGAGAATTAAGGAATCTCATGAAGTGACACTTGATTTTCTGGAAAGTACTCAAAGAGCTGAATCCAGCAAAATTTGGTTCACTCAATTTGGAGCTTTCTAGCCAAAGTTATAAGGATTTGAAGTTTGAAGGAAATCTGAAAATCGGGGAAAAGTTTAAACTCGCGCGTGGGCCCAGGGGACACGCGTCGCACGCCGAAGCGACAACACACCGCGGCCCACAAGGCTTTTGCGCGCCAGCACACCCGATCCCGGCCGCAGCCGGATCCCGATTCAAAATATCGGCCGCTGACAGCTGGGGTCCACCCCCTTCTTCAACCTCGCGACACCCGTGCTCCGCCGCCGAGGGACTTCGCCGGAGAGCTCGCCGCCGGCTGCTGTACAGCTTCAAACTTCTTGATTCTGGCCGCCCCTGCCTACTTTTACTTGGGGAACATGATCCGAGGGTCAGCTGCTCATGACAACGGCCGGAGCATGGTCGGCGACGAGCCGCCATATCGGAACGACTTCGGCCATGTCGGCTGATGCTCCTAGTGCCTCAGCTACTTGGGAAACCGGTCGGGGAGCATCAGTGGACCTCAGAGAAGGTCGACATGAACTCGGGGCAGCTCGGGGAAGGCCCGAAATAGGTCCTCACCGTGCGCCCGATACCCCCCGTGCGTTCCGCCATTAGTAGACCTTGAATTACGCCGGGCACAGAAGTTCTCCGGCCCAGAGTTGTGAAGGCAACTTGTGCGTCACCGTGTCTAGTTCGTGTGGGAGTGGCCTGAGGCCCTCTAATCCTTTCTAGAGCACGAATTAAACAGAATCGTACCCGAGGGTCGTTCTGCACACAGAAAGGGGAAAAGTGGAAATTCGCCGCCGGTGAGCAACCACTCGAGCTGTGGCTCGGGGATGAGCAGCACCGATCACTTGCGCGTCCAAGGGTGCCTTGGCTCGGGCGTGACAACGCCCAGGTTGGGCTGTCCACGAGAGCCCGAGGTGCGGCGGTTTCCAGTTCCGAGTTTGATCTTTCGGCACAGCCGATATCACTCGGTTTCAATCGATTTCTATCAATGGGAAGGATGGAGGATGGTTGCTAGTACCTTGCTGGGACCTTGGAATGGAAAGAGGGAGCTGCGATCGGCTTGATCAAGCAGGAACTCGAGCGGCGGCGATGGCAGTGGGAAAAGCAGTCGCGCACGTCGGTAGCTCGGGGAAATGGTGACTGAGGCACGCCGGGGAGGGAATAAATAGCTCGGCCGGCTGGCCTCCGGCTTGGGGCACGCAGCAGGAGCTGGCGCCGGCCGGCCCCTTCGGTGGCGCGCGCGCACAACAGCCGGGAACCGACTGAACTGTGGTTCAGTCGGTTTGCTTTGAGGCTGAGGCTGACATGTGGGTCCCACTCCTCTTTTAACCTCTGAAATTTATTCCTAACAGCTGTGGTAAACAGTGAACCCTATTCTACCCTTGGCAACTCAAATTATTCACCCAAGAGCCATTTGAATTGATCAAAGTTCAAATGAGGTTTGGTTTGAATGAATTTCAGCACAAGTGCAGTTTGAAATTCAAATAAAGTTTGAATTTCTCCCCCTTAGCTCATGTCAAGATCAACTCCAAATGGAGTGAAAATTGGTGTGTGAGCTCACAAAAATGTGCTGAGCAAGAATATGCCTTCCACTTTTAAATTCAGTGGGTGAAAACAGTTTGAATTTGAATATGTTTTCAAACTGCCCCTTTCCTATCTACACCCAAGATGACCTCAAAAATGTTTTGAATTTGGGTGAAACTTGGCATGGACATCCTTGGCAAAGTGTAGGAGTTTTCATATGTCCAGCCCATCTATATCACATGTGGGAAGTACCACTTTTGCAATGTGTGAGTTTGTTCCCTAATGAGCATGTTGATAATTGTTACTTGCTCTTTATTTGTGTTCATCATTTTTCCTCAAATGAGGTGTGTGGTGTGGGGATGAACACTGCAAATGGGTGTCAAAAACTGAGGCCCTTACATTCCTCCCCCCTTAAAAGAATCTCGTCCCGAGATTATAAGGTGAAAATGAGAGAGAGGACGGTGGAAAAATTACCGGATATGCGACGTGAGAAAGTCGGGGTAGTTAGTGCGAAGGAATTCTTCGCTCTCCCATGTCTCTTCATCCATGGAGTGATTACTCCACAGAACCTTGTAGAACCACAACGTACGGTTGCGTGTGGTTCGGGCCTTTTCATCAATAATCTGCACCGGTTCCTCCCGATAGGTGAGATCCGGTTGCAGTTCTTCAATGTCTTCCAGCTGAACGGTAGTTGATAGCTTGAGACACTTCCTCAGCTGGGAAATGTGAAAGACGTCGTGCACACCGGAAAGTGCTTCTGGTAATCTTAGCCGGTATGCCACCGATCCACATCTTTCGGTAATCTGGAATGGACCGATGAATCGGGGTGCTAACTTTCCTCTCACCCCAAATCTGTTTACGCCCTTCATTGGAGACACTCGTAGATATACGTGGTCTCCAGCTTCGAATTGTAACGGACGCCTTCTCCGGTCCGCATACTGTTTCTGTCGGGATTGAGCGGCTTTTAGGTTCGCTTGAATTAATCGAACCTTTTCTTCCGCGTTGTTGACAAGATCAATCCCGAAGGTAACCCTCTCGCCAGACTCACACCAATTCAATGGTGTGCGGCATTTTCTCCCGTATAGCGCCTCGTAGGGCGCCATCTTGATGCTGGCTTGGTACCCATTGTTGTACGAGAACTCGGCTAACGGCAAGTGATCATCCCAGTTCTTGCCGTGGTCGATAGCGCAAGCTCGTAGCATGTCTTCTAAGATTTGATTTACCCGCTCCGTTTGCCCATCCGTCTGCGGGTGGTAGGCTGAACTACGGATCAGCTTCGTCCCCAAGGCAGCGTGGAGCTGCTCCCAAAAACGGGACACAAATAAAGTGCCCCGGTCCGATACGATAGTACGGGGTACGCCGTATAAGCATAGGATCCGTGAGATGTACAGTTCAGCGTACTTCTTGGCGTTGTAGTTGGTGTTGACCGGGATGAAATGGGCAACTTTGGTGAGCCGATCGACGATCACCCACACAGAATCATGTTTCTGTAAGGTGGTGGGTAAACCGACGACGAAATCCATGCTCACGTCCTCCCACTTCCAGGCAGGAATGCCCAGTGGTTGCAGCAGTCCCGGTTTCCGCATGTGGTCTGCCTTCACCCGTCGACATGTATCACACTCGGACACGTATTTTGCAGTCTCTCGCTTCATCCGTGTCCACCAAAACTTGTTTCTGAGTTCTTGATACATCTTGTTGCTGCCGGGGTGAATAGAAAACTTTGATAAGTGAGCCTCATCAAAGATTTTCTTCCGTAACTCCGGGTTTCGGGGTACGACGATCCGGTCCTTGAACCATAGGACGCCGTCTCCGTCCTTCCGGAAACATTTCAACTCCCCACTGTCTACACGTCTCCGCAAATGTGATATGCCCTTGTCATTCTTCTGGGCTGCCGCTATCTCTTCACGGATGGTGGGGATCAAAGCTAGGTTGTAGAGAGCTCCATGTGGAATCACATGTAGTGGTGGTTCGCTCTCTTCCAACGGTGTGATGGTCAGATTATTGACGTGTGACTTGCGGCTTAGCGCGTCTGCCACAACGTTTGCCTTGCCCGGATGATAATGGATCTCTATCTCGTAATCCTTTATCAGTTCTAACCATCTTCGTTGCCTCATGTTCAGCTCCTTCTGAGTGAATATGTACTTGAGGCTTTTGTGGTCGGTATATAAATGTACGAGGTTACCGAGTAGGTAGTGCCTCCACATTTTCAGTGCAAGTACCACGGCAGCGAGCTCCAAGTCGTGAGTTGGATAATTTTGCTCATGATTCCTAAGCTGCCGTGACCCATACGCGACCACCCTTCGGTCTTGCATCAACACACATCCGAGCCCAATGCCGGATGCATCGCAGTACACATCGAACGGTTTTGTTGTGTCTGGCTGCGCCAAAACCGGTGCTGATGTCAGGTGCTTGACTAAAGCCTTGAATGCTGCTTCACATGCTGGACTCCAAACATATTTGGTAGCCTTCTTCAGCAGCTCTGTCATTGGCTTGGCAATCTTCGAGAAGTTCGGAATGAACCTCCGATAATATCCCGCGAGTCCGAGGAAACTCCGTACCTCATGAACAGTTCTCGGGGATTTCCAATTCAGCACTTGCGTGATTTTGCTCGGGTCCACAGCGATACCCTCCGCTGAGATGATATGCCCGAGGAAAGGCACTTGCGATATCCAAAACTCGCATTTGCTGAACTTTGCGTATAACTTGTGATCCCGCAGCCGTTGCAAGACTATACGCAGATGTTTCTTGTGATCTTCCTCCGACTTGGAATATACCAGGATGTCGTCGATGAAGACCACGACAAACTTGTCCAGCTCCGGCATGAACACCGAGTTCATTAAGTACATGAAGTGAGCTGGAGCATTGGTGAGGCCAAAGGACATGACCAGGTACTCATAAAGTCCGTACCTTGTCGAAAAAGCTGTCTTTGGAATGTCCTCAGCCCTGATCTTAATCTGATGGTACCCGGATCTTAAATCCATCTTGGAAAAGACCTTTGCTTCGACCAACTGATCAAACAACATGTCGATCCGTGGCAACGGGTACTTGTTCTTGATGGTTACGGCATTTAATGGACGGTAGTCCACGCAAAGCCGCAACGTTTCATCCTTCTTTTTGACAAATAATGCCGAACAGCCCCATGGCGAGGAGCTCGGCCTAATAAAACCCTTCTCCAGAAGGTCCGTGAGCTGAGTCTTCAGTTCAGCCAACTCCTTGGGCGCCATCTTGTACGGCCTTCGGGATATTGGCATGGTTCCCGGTGCAAGTTCAATCTTGAACTCCACCTCTCTATCGGGTGGCATCCCCGGCAAATCATCCGGGAATACATCAGGGAATTCTCGGACCACTGGAATGTCTTCCAATCTGATGGTTGTGGCTTGATAGACACTTGGAAGTTTTATTTCTGGACTGTCCAGAAATAATGAGTGAGAACCGTGCACTCCTGAGTTTAAGTGCACGACTCGGAGGACGGTGTCTAAAACAGCGCCGTGGCGGTTTAACCACGACATCCCTAGGATGACATCGACCTTCTGTCCCTCTAAGATAATGAGAGACGTGGGGTACACTCTACCCGCTAAGCATAATGGTGCTTTGGAGACCATTACGCTTGCTGAAATCTTCCCACCCGGTGAACAAATTAAATATGGACTATCGGTGGGTAGTATTGGCAAGCTGTGTTTAGCAATGAAAGCTTGGCTAATAAAATTATGCGTGGCGCCTGAATCAAATAGTACTATAGCGGGATGCTGGTGGAGTTGGAACATACCCGCAAGGATTGGCTCGCCCTCCGGCACGTCCTCAATGGCAAGCTGGTGGACAGTACCGGGCCTAGGGTTTGCCCGCCGCGCATTAGTAGGGTTCCGGGGTTGATTCCTCCCCGGAAACTGTGGTACCACTCCGCCGCCTTGCCTCTCCGGGCAACTGCTCGCGAAGTGTCCTGGACGACCACACTTGTAACATGTGGCCGCTGCTGGTGGAGTACTTGGTGGACGAAAGCCCGGCATGCGTTGCGGAGGTGCAAACGCACGCGGCATCGCCCGCTGCTGCTGTTGTTGTTGCGGTGGTGCTGGCAGTGCCGGCCGGAATGCCGGTGAAGAATACGGCCGACCGCGGAACGGCATCGACCGCTGTGGTGGCTGCCAGCGCGGACCTGATGGTGGGCGATTCACCATCCGAAACTTCTGAGAAGGACCGCCTCCTTCTCCGCTGCTCTGCGGCGCGCTTCGCTTTCGCTCTGCCGCCGCCAACTCCTTGCCGGAGTCTTCCTGAACAATCGCAGCATCAATTATGTCGTTGAGGCTGCCGCGATTGAACATCGCCAGCTTGTCCTTCAGGAGCGGGTTAAGCCCCTGGTAAAAGTGGTCCCGCCGCTTCTCGTCCGTATCTGCGTGATACGACGCGTAGAGTGCGAGATCGTTGAACGCTCTGGAGTACTCCAGCGCGTTCCGGCTCCCTTGTTGCAGGTGTAGGAATTCCTGCGTCTTCCTCTTCATCAAACCGGGCGGTATATGATAGGCCCGGAAGGCCGTCCGGAACTCCGCCCGGGTCATCACTCGGTCGGTGGGTTGTGAAGCACAAAAGTTGGCCCACCACGCGCTCGCGGATCCTTGGAGCTGCTGGACCGCGAACTGAGTCTTGCGCTGCTCGCTGATTTGGAGCAGCCCGAACTTCATCTCTATGGCGCGGAGCCAGTTGTCCGCGTCAAGTGGTTCATCCGCCCTTGAGAATACAGGGGGATGAGTCGCCAGGAAGTCAGAGTAGGAGCTCTGTTGGCGCTCCTCACGATCTTGACGTCTCTCTGGGCGAGACGTATTCGCAATTAACGTTTGCAGCAGCTCTGTATGCTGCTGATGTGAACCCGCCATTGCCGCGACAATGTCGGCCAATGTAACCGTTGGCAGTGGCGGTGGCGGTGTTTGCTGTTGCTGTTGCTGCTGCTGTCCCGAGGAGTCCTCGGGAGGTGGTTGGGAGGTCTCTCCCCCTTGGCTAGTACCTCCAACATCGGGGTTGGCACGAGTACGCGTCATTCTGAAATTCAACACAGCAGCAATTAGCACATGTCTTACTCAAAATTCCATAAACAGGAGTAAGTATTGAAGCGACGCATGATTAACTTGCACAACATTCACATATATTGATAAAGCATAAACTTTATACAAGATACATTATTCTCGGATCTCCGAGAAGTCGTGCTCATGTCGTCACTACCTATACATACGCTACTGTCTACACGACATGTCACCGATTACAAAAGTTGGGTTACGCTACCCTAGCTGCCCTACTTGGCAACCGTAACCCCCTACTCGGAGTAGAACTCGACCTCCTGTGGGTCGTCCTCCTCCGGTACCTCTGCTGGTGGCTCGGGGTCTACCACCTCTTCTCCCATTCCAGGTTCTCCCATGGCTGGAAGACCCAAGACTACCGGTACGCCCAATACCGGGGGCACGAGGTCCTGCAATGCATGCACCTCGTCCATAGCCTGGTTGTAGTCCTCTTCCCAGCCTTGTCCTTCCTCAATAGCGTCGTCCCGCTCTTGAGCAAGGTCCTCATTCTGCTGGGTTAGGGTCTGCACCAGCTCTTGCAACGCCGCAATGTCAACACGGCTCTTCTTCTTTGCCTTCTTCAGACGACGCAACTGATTGTGTTGTTCATTCAGTCGCTTGATCGTCGGAAGGAGCACATTGCAGAGTGCACTGTGAGCACTCTCAAAATGATCTCCACGGCTTGTGCTCTCCTTGAGCTTGGTGGCGAGATGCTCCGTATGAACAGCTTGGCTGTCCATCACAGCGTTTCCCGCCCTCATTTGGAGGCTGAGATTTGCCTCCGCGGGGTTGTACCTTGGGCAACTCGGGTTTGTTGCCTCTAGGTACCTCTCTTCCCACACATGCTGAGCTCGTCCCTCCACCGGAACGAGTGCGTATGGAGTTCCCTCCATAGCCTGTACGTGTAGTTGGCAGAAACGTGACATAGTGTCACGGGCTGCCACTTGCCACATCCCTTCCGGTTGTCTTCCTCTCACCGTGACGGTGAATGGCACCCAACCGGGTGGCGTAGGCCCTGCAGGAACCTCGACATGGATCGTCCACGTCTTGTTCCCCTCTTCGCCTTCTTCCTTGGCGAAGTATTGCGGCATCTGGTTGTACCCGAAATATTGGAGCATTAGCCACAATGCTCCCGGGTAGCCGCTACGGTCAGAGCAGTGGGAAACTACCCACCCGTTCTCCAACCGTTTATCTGCTGCCATCTGTAAAAATATATTTGAGAAATGTCAAATATTTATTTAAACAGTAAACCATTGAGTTATAACATAAGATATGTCATTGAACCCTTAACACTTGGAAACATAGTTCAAATTTTTAAACAAATTTGACTGCTGATCTGCTGTTCCCATGACAGCCCTGACCAGTTTCCATATCAATCTGATTTAGGCCAGGTTAAAAGCAAAACCAGTCCTGGAGCTCAACATCAAAGTTAAAGTTAACTTCAATAGCTTTCCAGAAAGTATTTGGTTGGCCTAAGATCTGCTCTGGTTCAAAAGTTATGAGATGTCAAAGTTAACAGAATTTCTGGGAACAATTGGACAGCACCTCCCTGCCTTAGGTACTGATTTGATCCAAGAATTCCAGTTAATTCTGTTCCTAATCTGACAAAACTTTCTGTTACAAAGTTGTAACCCATCTCATAAGCTTCCCAGAACCACCTCATTTTCTATTTTTGGATTTTTATGCAGGAAGTTATGCTTAATTTACAGAGAGTCTACAGAGAGTCTTTGCTCCGTCCTGTTTTCTGGACAGTTTCAACTCTACTGCATTTTTCGAGTGGTTAAGGGATGAAACACCTCTGGAACTCAACAGAAAAGTTGTAAAGCTCCTCCAAAGCTTTCCAGAAATGTATCATACGACCCCAACCTCGAAAGAACTCAACCTCTAACCTCTGATTAACTTCAGCCTTGATTTAGCTGAAAACAGAGTGCTCTGTCCTTAACATCCTATAAGTTGAAAATTTATTAACTTTGAATATCCTGTTCAAGGGAAGGAGTTACATCAAGTTTTACTACTTTGGATCAAAACCTTCAAGTTTTTAAATGAAGTTGTTCATTTAGTTGGGTGTGACGTCGAGGCGTCACCAGATTATGTCGGTACTACGTCCTCACAAAGGAAAAACCTATACCGGATTTAGCCGGCTTCGTTAGTTCAGTGGCACTACTCGTCACTCGCACACGGATGCTACACGTCTACCGTTTCGTGGTAAGGCTACCTGCAGAAACTCAAACAATCATCAGACTCGGCTGCACACCGAGCCCGGAATCCATACAGTTTGTACACCCGGCCGTCATCACTCGCCCGGATGTTCTCAAGCCAAACACGCCTTGAGTTACGTGTTCACGTTTCAGACCACGTGACGGGGTCTCCCATGTTGCACCACGCACGCCAGGGACAGACGTTGCTCGAATACCCCAAACGACATGAAGAGTCGTAGAGGATATCAAAGCGGGTCGGGTTACCTGCCACCCGTGGGGCTCCACCCTTCAGCTTGTGCGCACTGGTGGACAGCGCTTACGTGCACCCCCCAAGACATGAACGTCCCGAGATGCACGATTTTCCGACATAACAAATAAGTTAATAAGCCACTTTCTATATACTAATAACATCCTTATACGGGCTACTAACTCGTTCCTCACTGGATTTTTGAAAAAGAAGACCTTTGTACTGTGTTAAACCTCAAGCGAGCTCTGATACCACGCTGACACGACCCCACTGGTCCTGTCGAGCCAGGATCACGCTGAGGGGTGCTGCGTTGCACAACACCGTATAACACACGTCAAAGGTACAAAGCGGAAGCGGAAGCTTTATTACATAAACAAGTTTATTAACATGTTTACATCAAAATAAGTTTAGTCCACACTCGCGGGCGTAGACTAAGCATCAAGTGCACGTTCAGCCCTCGAACGTGTCCTTGCTAGCACACTCGCACACTAACTCTGCGGCGTGCACGACTCCCACTCGACGGGGTTCCCCTCCTGGGGTTCCGTCTCCTCTTCGGGAGTCCCTTCCTCATAGAACCCTGCAAAAGCTTCAAACACAAGCAGTGAGCACGAAGGCTCAGCAAGTCTGACCCGTCTCACCTAAACATGAAACTTCTACATGAGGGTGATGGGTTGCATGAGGTAAAAATCATTTGCAAGGACTCGCCTAATTAGTAGAACCTTACTTTCAAGTTTTAGCAGCAGGTTGTGGAGAACTTTACGCTAAGGCACATGAGAGAGCCGCAATCAAACAAGAAACGCATTTCTCTCATGTACTTTGCCCAAAGTTGAAAAGAACTTTAGTTAGCACTAAGCTACAACATATCATTAACAATCAATATCCAACTTTCAATCAGCAACATTTTAACATGTAACTAGCCTGTTCTTTCTACGTCACGGTACAGTGAACAAGTGGTACTCACTGACCGCGAGGGACGGCGATTATAATCGATTTACACCTGCAGGGTTACCCGAACAACCCGTCACGTACGCCCGTACTCGATGTTGCCTACAACAACCATCACGGACGCCGTACGCGACTACCTTTCACACGTTAGCCAAATATTGAACCGGTCCCATCGTCCCGAGCAAGAGGTCCCTGCACGCGCATCTCTGTGCCGCCAGCTGATTTACACCTCGAGCTCTCAACCTACCCTCTGAACGACGGGCAATGCCTCAATACCCAGCTACCCGAGTTACATCAGTTTCCCGGTTCCCATATAGCCGGTAGGTCTTCGGTACTGTTCTAGCTTGTTCAACAGGCCCGCACACGGCTCGGTCCTCAATCGACACAAGCGGAGCTACAGCACACAGGCCCCAAAGTCCTGCTGCCCTTACTCTCCGCTCGGTCTCATTTTCTTGCCATGTGTATCATGTGCTATCTCTACCCGAGCAATGTGCCTCTAGCCTATTCTCGCGAGTAGTTCCAACTACTCGACTTGTACCGAATCCTACTCTATCCTAGCAATGCAGTGGCTAACGGGGTTTGCAATCCTAAACCCCAACCCATGGTTTTCTTGGCTATGCAGTGGGGTTTCCAAACAAGACTCTGATGCACAACATAAAGAAAACAAGTATGTGCTCAAAACAATAAAAATTTATAAAATGGTTAATGCAAACCGGGGCTTGCCTTGCTGCTCTTGGTCGTAGGCTAGCTGTTCCTCCGGAGTAACGAAGTCTAGGACTTCGGGTTCCTCCTCGACCTTAGCGACTACATGATAAGAACAATGTATGTATTAATTAAATGCTTTTGTATTAACTTTGAAGTTGTGAAGTCTATAACCTTTACTAGATAGACCTAATGACTGTGAAACTTTTACTGTGGCTTGGTTACAACCTAAACAGAGACTTGGTCAAGTTTTAGTTGCAGCAAAGCTCATTTGAGCCCTCCACAAATAATTATGTCCTTGACCTTAATTAAAGGCTTTTAGGGTGTTCTAGGTATTTTCATGAAACAAACTATGACTTTCTGAAAACTAGATTTTCAGAGGGTTCTAATGGAATTGGTCTCACTTAATTTGGAAGTCTCTAACTAAAGATATGAGCTAAACAATTTCAGAGAAAATTCTGAAAATGTTTCTGAACATTTTCTATTTTCTCTGGAACAGTTTTACTAATCACATCATTAGGTGGACTAAATGAGCTCAAATGGATCTGAAATTTTTATGGTAGTTCAAGGATATTTTGGTGAACATCTCAGCAAAATTTCAGGATTTTCCTCCAAATGATTCTCCAGTTAAAATTCCTAACAGTTTAAACTTTAAGGAATTAATTCTGGAGAATTAAGGAATCTCATGAAGTGACACTTGATTTTCTGGAAAGTACTCAAAGAGCTGAATCCAGCAAAATTTGGTTCACTCAATTTGGAGCTTTCTAGCCAAAGTTATAAGGATTTGAAGTTTGAAGGAAATCTGAAAATCGGGGAAAAGTTTAAACTCGCGCGTGGGCCCAGGGGACACGCGTCGCACGCCGAAGCGACAACACACCGCGGCCCACAAGGCTTTTGCGCGCCAGCACACCCGATCCCGGCCGCAGCCGGATCCCGATTCAAAATATCGGCCGCTGACAGCTGGGGTCCACCCCCTTCTTCAACCTCGCGACACCCGCGCTCCGCCGCCGAGGGACTTCGCCGGAGAGCTCGCCGCCGGCTGCTGTACAGCTTCAAACTTCTTGATTCTGGCCGCCCCTGCCTACTTTTACTTGGGGAACATGATCCGAGGGTCAGCTGCTCATGACAACGGCCGGAGCATGGTCGGCGACGAGCCGCCATATCGGAACGACTTCGGCCATGTCGGCTGATGCTCCTAGTGCCTCAGCTACTTGGGAAACCGGTCGGGGAGCATCAGTGGACCTCAGAGAAGGTCGACATGAACTCGGGGCAGCTCGGGGAAGGCCCGAAATAGGTCCTCACCGTGCGCCCGATACCCCCCGTGCGTTCCGCCATTAGTAGACCTTGAATTACGCCGGGCACAGAAGTTCTCCGGCCCAGAGTTGTGAAGGCAACTTGTGCGTCACCGTGTCTAGTTCGTGTGGGAGTGGCCTGAGGCCCTCTAATCCTTTCTAGAGCACGAATTAAACAGAATCGTACCCGAGGGTCGTTCTGCACACAGAAAGGGGAAAAGTGGAAATTCGCCGCCGGTGAGCAACCACTCGAGCTGTGGCTCGGGGATGAGCAGCACCGATCACTTGCGCGTCCAAGGGTGCCTTGGCTCGGGCGTGACAACGCCCAGGTTGGGCTGTCCACGAGAGCCCGAGGTGCGGCGGTTTCCAGTTCCGAGTTTGATCTTTCGGCACAGCCGATATCACTCGGTTTCAATCGATTTCTATCAATGGGAAGGATGGAGGATGGTTGCTAGTACCTTGCTGGGACCTTGGAATGGAAAGAGGGAGCTGCGATCGGCTTGATCAAGCAGGAACTCGAGCGGCGGCGATGGCAGTGGGAAAAGCAGTCGCGCACGTCGGTAGCTCGGGGAAATGGTGACTGAGGCACGCCGGGGAGGGAATAAATAGCTCGGCCGGCTGGCCTCCGGCTTGGGGCACGCAGCAGGAGCTGGCGCCGGCCGGCCCCTTCGGTGGCGCGCGCGCACAACAGCCGGGAACCGACTGAACTGTGGTTCAGTCGGTTTGCTTTGAGGCTGAGGCTGACATGTGGGTCCCACTCCTCTTTTAACCTCTGAAATTTATTCCTAACAGCTGTGGTAAACAGTGAACCCTATTCTACCCTTGGCAACTCAAATTATTCACCCAAGAGCCATTTGAATTGATCAAAGTTCAAATGAGGTTTGGTTTGAATGAATTTCAGCACAAGTGCAGTTTGAAATTCAAATAAAGTTTGAATTTCTCCCCCTTAGCTCATGTCAAGATCAACTCCAAATGGAGTGAAAATTGGTGTGTGAGCTCACAAAGTTGTGCTGAGCAAGAATATGCCTTCCACTTTTAAATTCAGTGGGTGAAAACAGTTTGAATTTGAATATGTTTTCAAACTGCCCCTTTCCTATCTACACCCAAGATGACCTCAAAAATGTTTTGAATTTGGGTGAAACTTGGCATGGACATCCTTGGCAAAGTGTAGGAGTTTTCATATGTCCAGCCCATCTATATCACATGTGGGAAGTACCACTTTTGCAATGTGTGAGTTTGTTCCCTAATGAGCATGTTGATAATTGTTACTTGCTCTTTATTTGTGTTCATCATTTTTCCTCAAATGAGGTGTGTGGTGTGGGGATGAACACTGCAAATGGGTGTCAAAAACTGAGGCCCTTACAATGTAAGGCCCATGCTTTGTGAGCTAGAGTATGGAAAACTTCTATCTCTGTAAAGCATGTACCTTTAGAATTTTGCTCTATCCACATCATATGAGTTGAGATATTGCATTTTGAACAAGTCTCCTTCTCATGATGTGGGTTCCCCTTTGTGACAATCTACCGTATGCAATGCCAAACAAAATAATGCAAGATATTAAATGAGTGCAAGTCTATATGGCAGGAATCATGCAAAGCATAATGTAAATCTATCTTGCCAAGTTTAAACCTTCCAAAGGCTTCCTCAGGGAAAACTATTTCTAGCTCGCCCCTATCCTTTGGGAGTTAGACAAGACTTATTTGATATGCAACCTTACATGAACATGGCAACTTACATGACGTTAGATGCATCTAGCACATTTAATTCACTTCTAAGTCTATAAAAAGTTTTCTCATCAAGTGGTTTAGTGAAGATATCCGCCAATTGTTCTTCGGACCTAACACCTTGCAAAGAGATGTCTCCTTTAGCCTCATGGTCCCACAAGAAGCCATGGCGAATATCAATGTGCTTAGTGCGGGAGTGTTGAACGGGGTTTCTAGCTATCTTAACCGCACTTTCATTGTCACAAAGGAGAGGCACACAATCAAATTTAATTCCAAAGTCCAAAAGGGTTTGCTTCATATATAGAATTTGGGCACAACATGCACCGGCCGCTATATACTCTGCCTCCGCGGTGGACAAAGCCACGGAGTTTTGCTTTTTGCTCGACCAAGATACTAGGGAACGCCCAAGTAAGTGGCACCCACCGGAGGTACTCTTGCGATCCACACGGCATCCGGCAAAGTCCGAATCCGAGTAACCCAAGAGATGGAAACTAGCGTTCTTGGGGTACCACAAACCTACACTTGGGGTATGCTTGAGATACCTAAGTATACTAAAGACCGCCTTACGATGCGATTCTTTAGGTTCCGCTCGAAAGCGAGCACACAAGCACACACTAAACATGATATCGGGCCTAGATGCGGTAAGATATAACAATGAACCAATCATGGAACGGTAATGAGATTGATCAATAGGTTTACCGTCCATGTCCGCGTCGAGATGACAATTTGTCGCCATTGGAGTACTTCTTGAGCTACAATCTTCCATTTCAAACTTCTTCAAGAGGTCCTTGGTGTACTTCTCTTGGTAGATGAAAATCCCCTCTTGAAGTTGCTTGATTTGAAATCCTAGGAAGAAATTGAGTTCTCCAATCATTGACATCTCGAACTCCCTAGACATCATGGTGCCAAACTCAAGGCTAAGAGATTTGTTAGTTGAGCCAAAAATAATGTCATCAACATAAATTTGACAAAGAAATAAATCCCCGTTGATGTCCTTGGTGAAAAGTGTGGTATCCACCCTCCTGATCTTGAATCCTTGCATGACTAGGAAATCCCTTAGACGTTCATACCATGCCCTAGGTGCTTGCTTGAGCCCGTAGAGCGCCTTGTGTAACCTATACACATGGTTAGGATTCCTCGGATCTTCAAACCCGGGAGGTTGCTCAACGAAAACAAGTTCGTTAATATAACCATTGAGGAAGGCACTTTTAACATCCATTTGATAAAGCATAATATTGTGATGCGAAGCAAAAGCAAGGAGTATGCGAATAGCTTCTAACCGTGCGACCGGGGCGAATGTCTCTCCAAAATCTAGTCCTTCAACTTGTGAAAAACCCTTGGCCACAAGCCTTGCCTTGTTGCGGACCACCACGCCATTCTCGTCTTGCTTGTTGCGGTACACCCACTTCGTTCCGATGACGTTCTTGTCCTTAGGTCGCTCCTCCAATACCCAAACTTCATTGCGGGTGAAGTTGTTGAGTTCTTCTTGCATAGCCATCACCCAATTGGGATCTTGGAGTGCTTCCTCAATATTTGTGGGTTCTACACACGAAACAAAAGAGTAGTGCTCACAAAATGAAGCAACATGGCGAGAACGAGTACTTACTCCCCGTGACGGACTTCCGATGATTTGATCCATCGGATGTGCCTTGGAGATGCGCCCATGCCTCATAAGAGGTTGTGAGGCACTTGGCGGTGGTGAGGCATCTCGCTCGTCTTGTGGTTGGACTTGACCTTGGACTTCTTCTTCTTCTTGGTGTTGTGTGGCATGTGAATCTTGCATTGGCAATGGATCATCTTTCTCTTCTTCTTCATCAATTTGAGGCGCCATGGAGGTGTTGATGTTGGAACTTGAGGCTCCCCCTTGATCATGGCTCTCCTCAACTTCGGGCTTGATGTCTCCTATGGTCATGTTCTTCATAGCTTCTCGTAGAGGCTCATCATCTATATCATCATGACCAAAACTCTCCTCTTGGGAGCCATTAGTCTCATCAAACTCAACATCACAACTTTGTTCAACTAACCCGGAGGTTTGGTTGAATACTCGATATGCTTTTGAGTTTGACGCATAACCAAGAAAGATACCAACATAACACCTTCTTTCAAACTTACCGAGCCTTTTCTTGCGGTAGATGTAGCACTTGCACCCGAAGACTCGGAAGTAGGAGATGTTGGGCTTTCTCCCAATGAGGAGCTCATATGGGGTCTTTTGAAGTAGTCGATGAAGATAGACCCTATTTGCGGCATGGCACGCCGTGTTGATTGCTTCGACCCAAAACTTCTCCGACGTGCCATAGTCATCAAGCATTGCTCTTGCAAGGGTGATGAGAGTCTTGTTCTTCCTTTCAACGACACCATTTTGTTGAGGGGTGTATGTGGCCGAAAACTCGTGCTTCACGCCTTCACGATCACACCACTCCCCAATGTTGTAGTTCTTGAACTCGGTGCCGTTGTCACTCCGGACCTTGATGATGGGAAGTTGAAATTCCCTTTGAGCTCGTTTAGCGAAGGTCTTGAAGATTTCTGGAGTTTCACCCTTGTCACCTAGAAACAATGTCCAAGCATAGCGAGAGTAGTCATCAACAATAACAAGACAATAGAGGTTACCGCCAAGGCTTTGGTATGTGGACGGTCCGAAGAGGTCTATGTGAATTAGTTCAAGTGGCTTGGAGGTTGACACCATTGTCTTCATCGGATGGTGTGAGGCAACTTGCTTCCCGGCTTGACACGCGCTACAAAGCTTGTTCTTCTCAAATGTGACATCCTTCACACCGGTCACCATCCCAAGCTTGAATGACTTCTTGAGCTTGCTCATCCCAATGTGAGCAATGCGCCGATGCCATAGCCATCCAAAACTTGTCTTGGTGAAAAGACAAGCGGTCAAGCTAGCATCCTTGTTGGAGAAGTCCACCAAGTAAAGATGTCCATGCCGAAAACCTTTGAATATTAGTTCTTTGCTTGATTCACTAGTCACCACAACACCATTCTTGTCAAATGTGCACGTTAGTCCAAGATCACATAATTGTGCAATAGAAAGTAAATTGAAACTAAGAGACTTAACGTAAAGCACATTAGAGATAGACAAATCATGAGAAATAGCAATTTTACCCAAACCAATTACCTTCCCCTTTGAGTTATCACCAAAGGTGACTTGTTCATGATTGCCGGGGTTCTCTATGGAGGTGAATCATACCATCATTGCTGGTCATATGTTGAGTGCACCCACTATCGAGTACCCAATGCTTTCCTCCGGCTTTGTAGTTCACCTACACACATGAAGTTAGTTTTTGAGTTTAGGAACCCAAGCCAACTTAGGTCCTTGTATGTGTGATACAAGTGATTTTGGGACCCAAAGTTGCTTGGGGAGCTTCCCCTTCATGCCCTTGATGTCTTTGCCGATGAACCTTGCCTTCACCTTTCCACCTACTTTGCTCAATAGATAGTGATAATCATTGAAAGTAGATTTGTAGTTAGGAGGCAATTTGGGAGAATGATGGTTGGGAAGAGGACACTCCCTCGTGTGATGTCCGATGACCTCACAATGTTGGCAATAGGAACCAACTTCCTTGATGAAGCTTGTCCTAAGCTCCGGTGAGGGCACCTTTCCTTTGTTGGGCACCGGGGAGGATCCAAGTCCCCTCTTGTTGAAGCCTTTAGCTTGTTGGTAGAGGATTTCCTTGTGCTTGTCCTCCCCCTTAGAGAGTCTTGCCACACTAGTGCGAAGACTTTCAATTTCGTCCATTAGCTCCTTCTCCCTAGGGCTTGCTTTCAAAGGCAAAGACTTATCCAAAATATTAGTGGCATGTGAATTAGATGATATTTTGCCATCAAGGGTTTCTTTCTTTGTGTTTTCAATTTAAGTTCAATCGCTTCATAAGCAAGGTTAAGCACTTCATGTTGTTGAACCAACTCATTGTGCTTTGCCAAGAGTGCTAAGTTAGCTAAGTCAAGCTCATGATACTCAAGCTTGATTTGAGCATTCTCCTCCTCGATTTGCTTGACATTTGATTTGAGCGTGTCATGCTCTTTAAGTATGGTTACATACTTGTCATGCAAATCGAGGTTAGCACTTTCAAGCTTAGCACGAGCTAGCTCAAGAGCCTTAACCTTAGCCTTTTCCCTTTTTATAATGGCATGATATTCATTAATCATAGATGCTAATTCATCAGGTGAAAGCTCATCATCATCATCGCTAGAATCTTCACATACCTTTGAGTTACCTTTCGCCATTAGGCACATAGGAGGTGGACGAAGAGGTGAGTCATCCTTGTTGACGATGGCGAGGCCCGCCAAGTTTTCTTCATCTTCACTATCTTCGTCGCTTGACTCTTCATCCGTGATCCACTCATTGGCTTCACACATGAAGACCTTTTGAGGCCCTCTTCTCTTCTTTGGAAAGAGCTTGGTTTTCTTGCCTTTGTCAAATTTCTTCTTTCCAAAAGAGCGCTTGGGCTTGACCTCCTCTTCATCATCACTTTCTTCTAGCTTGTGATGCTTGCCATTGTCCTTCCTTTTGTCCGTTCTTGGACAATCATATGATATGTGGCCTAGATCACCACAATTATAGCACGTCTTGTTTTCATCTTTTCTTGGCAAGAAGGCTTTCTTCTTGGGATCATAAGAGTATCCCTTCTTTGCAATCTTGGAGTTGAGGCGTGAGAATTTCCTCATCATCAAAGCAAGCTCATCATCATCATCTTCGCTTGTTTCTTGCTCTTCTTCACTTGAGCTAGGCTCAACCACTTTCTTCTTCTTGGGAGTTGTCTTCTTGGTTGAAGCCTTGAGAGCAATGGTTTTTGATGATGACTCCTCCATCATTCCAAGTACGCTCATCTCATGAGCATGGATTTCTCCAATGAGCTCCGAAACTTCAATGTTGTCAAGTGACTCTTTTTGGAGCATTGAATTGATAATGTTGTACTTGGGCTTGGGTAGAAGCATGAGGATCTTGCGATTGATAAGTCCCTTGCCAAGAGAAGCAATGTCAAGTGCGTTAATTTCCTCAATGAGCACATTTAAACTAGAAAACATTTGGTAAACATTCTCATGAGGAAACATCTTAAATTCATCATATTTTGATTTAAGCATGTGATATTTGAGTTCTTTAACACGAGATGAGCCCTCATGTATTTCAATTAGACATGCCCAAATTTCACATGCTTTTTCCTTACTAGCAATCCTAGCAAAGACATCTTGACTAATGCATTCATATATGGCATTTCTAGCCTTAGCATCCCATTTTAATTGGTCACCAACATAGTCAAGATTTCCAAACCCCGCATGGGTCGCTTCCCACACTTCGGGAGCAATTGCCTCAAGGTAAGCGCGCATGCGTGCTTTCCAATAAGCAAAATTCTTGCCCTCGAAGGTAGCAACCGAACCCCCATTCTTGGCCATTTTCGCTCTCTAGCGGTGAAGCTAGAATGATCCAATGAGCAACCTTGCTCTGATACCAATTGTAAGGATCGAAACGCCCAAGAGGGGGGGTGAATTGGGCTTTTTCAAATTTTAGAGCAATTTAAAACTTAATGGTTGAAGCCCAATTCCCTATGCGAACTAACTACGCAAGCAAGAGTATTAAGTGCGGAATAGTAAATGCGTAATAGTAAGAGGGTGAGGAGAGAGATGCAAACTCCCGCGGAGACTCGGAGACACGGCGATTTTTCCCGTGGTTCGGTAAGATCACAAAGATCTACCTACGTCCACGTTGTGGCACCCACCAAAGGGTATAGCCACTCCCAAGTCACCAAGACAAGGGAATCCACTATCTTTCTCCGTTCGCCATCTCCGGCAAGGTGGAGCTCAAGCCTTGTACAATGGTGATCCTCCGGGCTTCCACAAACGCCTTGGTAAGCTCCGGAGCGATCTCTTCTTCCTCCAACTTTTACAAGGTGAGAGAAGTCACCAAGACACTCTCTCTCACTAGCCTAGAGATTCCAATCACCAAGAATGGACGCACACAAGCTTCTCTCTAGCTAGATCTAGCCTATAGTTGGAGTACAAGAGGTTTTGAGGTGTGGAAGTGGTAGCTCTTGGTCTTGAATGCTTGAGTATGTGTAGTGAGGCTCTGGTGATCAAGACTTGACGAAATGGCCGGTTGGAGGGGTATTTATAGCCAGCCCACACGAGATAGCCGTTGGAAAAGTAGGCAGACTTTTTCTGTGAACATCGGATCATCCGATGCACCCCTTTATTTGAGCATCGATCGAATTCCAAATTAGCTGATGTCATGTGTCAGATGTGACCGTTGGATCTGACTGTTTAATCGACCGATGTTACTTCAACTTCATCATCGGATGATCCGGTGAGTTGATCTTCAGAATTGGTTCAGAAATAATGTCTCTGTTGAAATTGACCGATGTACACTTACTTCATCATCGGATGATCCGGTGTGTACTTCTTCAGAATAACTCAGAAATCATCCTTCTGTTGAAATCAACCGATGTGCCACTTCCTTCACATCGGATGATCCGGTGTGTACTGGGCTCTGAGGTCTTCTTCTTCTGCCAACTCAAACTTGACCGATGTAGTCATTTTGCAAGACATCGGATGATCCGGTGAGTGCAACTTGTTTGCTTCGAGTTGTTTTGAGTTGATCTTTTGGAATCTTCTTGAGTGACCTCTTTGACACTTGTTTGAAATGATATTTTGATGAAGTGTAAGCTTCTTGTGTTGCCAATTTTGATAGAATAGAGTCGTTGTATGAGTTCTTCATTTAGTCTTCATGAGTATCGAATAACCCCTTAGAATAGATCGTTGAGGGGTCTCCATTTGTATCCAATGAGCAGTAGATGGTGTGAATAGATAGTTCATTAACGTTTGATGTGATATACGTGAAACCTCGCATCCACAAACTCATTAGTAATAACGAACGGTTGTCATTAATCACCGAAACCATACCTCACGGGGGCCTAGATGCTTTCAGCCTTGCAACCCACCGAGCAAGTTATGACCTGGGCGGAGTTCCGGACGGCCTTCAGGGCCTATCACATACCGCCGGGTATTATGAAGAAGAAAACGCAGGAGTTCCTTCGTCTACAGCAAGGAAGCCGGAACGCGCTGGAATACTCCAGGGCGTTCAATGATCTTGCACGCTATGCTTCGTATCACACCGATACCAACGAGAAGCGGCGGGATCATTTCTACCAGGGGCTTAACCCGCTCCTAAAGGACAAGCTGGCGATGTTCAATCGCGGCAGCCTCAATGATATTATTGATGTTGCGATTGTTCAGGAGGACTCCGGCAAGGAGTTAGCGGCGGCGGAGAGGAAGCGAAGCGTGCCGCAAAGCAGCGTAGAAGGAGGTGGTCCTTTTCAAAATTAACGGATGGTGAATCGCTCACCATCGGGTCCACGCTTGCAGCCACCACAGAGGCCGATGCCATTCCGCAGTCGGACATATTCTCCACCGGTATTCAGGCCAGCACTGCCACTACCACCTCCACAGAAAAAATAGCAGCAGCGGGCGATGCCGCGTGCATATGCACCTCAGGAGCGCATGCCGGGCTTTCGTCCCCCAAGCACCGGCCAGGCAGCAGCCACATGCTACAAATGTGGTCGCCCGGGACACTTCACCAACAATTGTCCTGAGAGGCAGAGCGGCGGAGTTGCACCGCAGTTTCCGGGGAGGAATCAGCCCCGGAGCCCTACTGATGCACGGCGGGCAAATCCTAGGCCCGGCACCGTCCACCAACTTGCCATAGGGGACGTGCCGGAGGGAGAGCCCATCCTTGCAGGTATGTTCCAACTCCACCAGCATCCCGCTATAGTGTTATTTGATTCAGGTGCCACACATAGCTTCATTAGCCAAGCTTTTATTGCTAAATACAGCTTGCAAATACTACCCACTGATAGTCCATACTTGATTTGTTCACCGGGTGGGAAAATTTCAGCAAGCATGATGGTTCCAAAAGCGCCATTGTGCTTAGAGGGTAGAGTATACCCTATGTCTCTCATAGTTTTAGAGGGACAGAAGGTCGATGTCATCCTAGGGATGTCGTGGTTAAACCGCCACGGCGCTGTTTTAGAAACCGTCCTCCGAGTCGTGCATTTGAACTCAAAAGTGCACGAGTCACACTCTTTATTTCTGGACAGTCCAGAAATAAAACTTCCAAGTGTTTATCAGTCCACAACCATCAGATTGGAAGATATTCCAGTAGTCTGTGAGTTCCCTGACATGTTCCCGGATGATTTACCCGTGATGCCGCCCAACAGAGAGGTGGAGTTCAAGATTGAACTTGCACCGGGAACCAAGCCAATATCCCGAAGGCCGCACAAGATGGCTCCCAAGGAATTGGCTGAACTGAAGACACAGTTAATGGACTTGCTGGAGAAGGGTTTTATTAGGCCGAGCTCCTCGCCATGGGGCTGTCCGGCATTATTTGTGAAGAAGAAAGATGAGACATTGCGGCTTTGCATGGACTATGGTCCACTAAATGCCGTAACCATCAAGAACAAGTACCTGTTGCCACGGATCAACATGTTTTTTGATCAGTTGGTCGAAGCAAAGATCTTTTCCAAGATGGACTTAAGATCCGGGTACCACCAGATTAAGATACGGGCTGAGGATATTCCGAAGACGGCTTTCTCGACAAGGTACGGGTTTTATGAGTACCTAGTCATGTCCTTCGGCCTCAACAACGCTCCAGCTCACTTCATGTATTTGATGAATTCGGTATTCATGCCGGAGCTGGATAAGTTTGTCGTGGTATTCATCAATGACATATTGGTATATTCCAAGTCGGAGGAAGAACACACGAAGCACCTGATTATAGTCTTGCAACGGATGAGGGATCACAAGCTATACGCGAAATTCAGCAAGTGCGATTTCTGGATATCGCAAGTGCCTTTTTTCGGGCATATTATCTCAGCAGGGGGAATTGCTGTAGACCCGAGTAAGATCATACAAGTGCTGAATTGGAAGTCCCTGAGAACTGTTCACGAGGTACGGAGTTTCCTCGGACTCGCGGGATATTATCCGAGGTTTATTCCGAACTTCTCAAAGATTGCCAGGCATATGACGGAGCTGCTGAAGAAGGCTACCAAATATGTTTGGAGTCCAGCATGTGAAGCAGCGTTCAAGGCATTAGTGAAGCACCTAACATCAGCACCGGTTTTGGCGCAGCCAGACAAAACAAAACCATTCGATGTGTACTGAGATGCATCCGGCATTGTGCTCGGATGTGTGCTGACGAAAGACCGAAGGGTGGTCGCGTATGGATCACAGCAGCTCAGAAATCATGAGCAGAATTATCCAACTCATGACTTGGAGCTCGCTACCATGGTACTCGCACTTAAAATATGGAGGCACTACTTACTCAGTAACCTTGTGCATTTATATACCGACCACAAAAGCCTCAAGTACATATTCACTCAGAAAGAGCTGAACATGAGGCAGCGAAGATGGTTGGAGTTGATAAAGGATTATGAAATAGAGATCCATTATCACCCTGGCAAGGCAAACATAGTGGCGGATGCGCTGAGTAGCAAGTCACACATCAACAATCTGACCATCACCCCGTTGGAAGAGAGCGAGCCACCACTGCATGTGATTCCACATGGAGCTCTCTACAACTTAGCTTTAATCCCCACCATCCGTGAAGAGATAGCGGCAGCTCAGAAACATGACAAGGGCATGTCGCATTTGTGGAGACGTATAGACAGTGGGGAGCTGAAATGTTTCCAGAAAGACGGAGACGGCGTCCTAAGGTTCAAGGACCGGATCGTCGTACCCCGTAACTCAGAGTTACGGAAGAAAATCATTGATGAGGCTCACTTGTCAAAGTTTTCTATTCACCCCGGTAGCAACAAAATGTATCAAGAACTCAGAAGCATGTTTTGGTGGACACTGATGAAGCGTGGGATCGCAAAGTACGTGTCCGAGTGTGATACATGTCGAAGGATGAAGGCAGACCACATGAGAAAACCGGGACTGCTACAACCACTGGGCGTTCCTGCCTGGAAGTGGGAAGATGTGAGCATGGACTTCATCATCGGTTTACCCACCACTTTTCAGAAGCATGATTCTGTGTGTGTGATCGTCGACCGGCACACCAAAGTTGCCCATTTCATCCCGGTCAACACAAACTACAACGCCAAGAAGTATGTTGAATTGTATATCTCACGGATCCTATGCTTATATGGCATACCCCGCACCATCATATCGGATCGGGGCACTTTATTTGTGTCTCGTTTTTGGAGCAGCTACACGCTGCGTTGGGGACGAACCTGATCTGTAGTTCAGCGTACAACCCGCAGACGGATGGGCATACCGAGCGGGTAAATCAAATTCTAGAAGATATGCTATGAGCTTGTGCTATCAACCACGGTAAGAATTGGGATGATCACTTACCGTTAGCCGAGTTCTTATATAATAATGGGTACCAAGCCAGCATCAAGATGGCGACTTACGAAGCGCTATACGGGAGAAAATGCCGCACACCACTGAATTGGTGTGAGTCTGGCGAAAGGGTCACCTTTTGGATTGATCTTGTCAACAACGCAGAGGAAACAGTTCGGCTGATTCAAGCGAACTTAAAAGCCGCCCAATCCTGACAAAAGCAGTATGCGGACCGGAGAAGAAGCCCATTACAATTTGAAGCGGGGATCACGTATATCTACGTGTGTCTCCAATGAAGGACGTGGACAGATTCGGGGTGAGAGGAAAGTTAGCACCCCAATTTGTGACAGCCCTAACTTTTGTAAAGTTTGATTTCAACATATGAGACAAAGTTAAGTCGAAGAAAGGCTATAATTATGTCACATGAAATGATGAACACACAAATGGACATGTGAGGGAGTTAAAAAATTTCTCTAGCCCATGCTCAACACATGTTAACCTAGGGGAAAGAATTTCGCTCCGAAAACTCTAACTCATGTGCACCATCTCTATGAGGAGAGTGGAGGAAATCTAAACACAATTTTAAACCTTTTAAAAGGAATCATATTCAGATTGCCAAATACTTGCAAATGAATTCACCAATGCAATTTCTAGGTATTAAGGAACTTCTGGTCCAAATTGGAATAATTGTGGAGATCATTTGCTATTTATTCAAAGGGGTAAATGAGGGCACGTTCAAATTCAAACTTGAATTTGAATTTTGAACCAAATGTGCTAAATTTGAAATCTGATTTCAGATTCAAATTCTCCGTAAATTGTTTGGTTGGCCGTACAATTTTTGTTGAATTTGGGCAAAGGCGGTGCGGGAAAATTAAAGCACAAAGGGGGGAGATATTTGGAGGCTATGGCCCACATGTCATACACACATGTACCCAAACCGACTCTGTTTTTCCTTCTCGGTTGCACACGAGCCGACAGCGCGCCGGCGTCACCCCTATCCGAGGCCTCAAGCGCCAGCTCCTGCTTCCACTCATGAGCTCGGCCTGATCTTCATGCAGCTGGTGCACTAAAGGAAATTGCTTTCTCGCTCTCCCTGTCTCTCTGCTCGACCTCCCGCACGCAGTGAAGAACAGGAGCTTCTCTCGGTTCCTCTGATCACCCAAGCCAACAGAACACCATTTGCTCGAGCTCTCCACACAAAAAAGCTGTGCCCACCAGTGCTCTAGCCGGCCAGCCCTTTTCCTCCCCTGTCCCGAGCTTGTTTGCACCGGAAAACAGCAAGTTGCTGCAGCTTCTGTGTGGAACACCGAGAAACCGGAACTGGTCGCCGAGGACAGCCCAAACCAGGAGTGATCACGCCCAAGCAAGCCACCCCATCGATGGACCTACAAGCCTAGTTGCTCACCTCCGAAGCTCAGCCCTAGCCATTGATCACAGAGGGAGAATTTCAAGTTTTTCTCCCGGGCGGCAGAAACTGACCTTGAGGTAAGGAATTGCAAATTTCATCCTCAAATCTTGTTTGTTGTGTTTCAAACTTCACACACAGGATGTTAACTGCCTAGCACACCTCCTCTATCGATTTTGGACCAAGAAATTGAGTGTAGAGTGAGGAATCCGAGTTCTTTTCGAGGGTATAGCGCTGGACCATATCGGGTGCACGGTGCCGATAGGCTTGTAGCGCTTCCCAGCATGTTTAGACCTCATGTCGGTCTTCTACATGATCCCCTGGTGCTTTAGAGCCCAAGAACCGACCATTTGGTGGAGAATTCACTGAGCACGACCTCGCCGGAGCCCTAGGGTTTGCTATTGCCGGTGCGCCCTGTTTTCCGGCAAGTTTCAGCCGCCGGAGACCTCACCAACGTGTTCAGCGTGGGGGGAAATGGGGGGGGCGGCCAGCACGGGGTCCGGAGGTGGCTGGGAAGTGCCTTTCCGGTGACCTCACCGGAGGGGGCCGCCACTGCCCTGTTTGGCGCGAGGCTGGAGGTTAGGGATGACTAGTGGGACCCACAGTCGGCATTTAAACATTTTCCAGATTTTCCCACTTTAGTTCAAACTTTGGAGAGTCATAACTTTGTGTAGGAATGTCCAAAAATTGTGAAACAGATTTTGTTGGATTCCTCTCAAAGAGTACTATCCAGGGGTGCAGCCCAATGTATATGAAAATCCCTGGATTTGGGTCATTAATTCATTTAATAAAATATTGTAGGAATTTTTACAGGAGTTCTGTTTATTGGAAAATTCCCAAACATGGACAGAGCATTCTTCCAAAATTCTTTGAACTCCAGTAAAAATTTCAGAGGCATAGGACCTCATTTGCTTGGTCAAATGATGTGTTCATTCCTTATGTCTCTGAAAAATGGGAAAATGAACAGAGACAATTTCAGCTTTTCCCCAATCTTTGTAAAATCCATATCTCCATGTAGGAAACTCCAAAAATGGTAAAACCAATTCCTATGGACTCAGGACATTTTGTACTTCACAAAATATCTACTTTGCAGCCTAGGAAAGCTTAATATCTAGGGGGTAAAGGCAGATGAGTGAAAATCACATAAGGAATTATTATGATCACCTTGAGCCATTTCATGAGCTCACTTTTTGCACACTGCCTAATTACCTTACAAAGAAGCTGTGGTTAAATTTTCAGCTTCATTGGACCTCTGGAACTTGAGCTACCATCTTTTAGGTTTAAGTGTTCATATAATGGACTTAATCACATGGTGATTACTAGTATCACTTGTCACCTAGCATTCTTCTTCTATAAGGTTTAGATCCAACAACAGAAACCTTGCTGTTGTTTATCTCTTTTAGGTGTGAGTTAACTGGTACAATAGTTTTGAATCATTTTCTAAATTGCTTTTGAATACATGTGCATAAATCATCTTAATAGCACGTGACGTCGACGTTCGACGACGACTCGACTCTGCAGCGAGGATCTCCATCTCTGGACGAGTTTGGCGGATTCTCCGGGGGAAGACTAACTCCTAGCTTCTAACAAAACCGTTGAGAAAGGAAAGCCCCGGTTTGCATATCGTTACCGTTTTAAATTTTGTTTTACTTCACCTCATGTTTATTAGACTTGATATTGTGCATTATGTCTAGGATGATTAAAACCCACTTGCATGACTATTACATCCCTGAGTACAAAGGTTTAGTGTAGGCTTTGCCTCGTTGTAGATGCTAGGCTAATGTTGTAGCTAGCTCTGTAAAGTCGAGTAGTAAAAAGCTACTCGCGAGAAAGTTCGAGTAATGGAGTTACTTGCGAGATGTTAATGATAAGAGCACCCTCATGAAAATGAGATGGAGATGGGGATGTTCCTGTAGGATGGAGCGCTCAAGGTTGGTCTCGACCTGGGATGGGTGTGACAATGCTTGAGACCACATTTGGCCTGGAACGGGATGCTAAGGCAAATGTGGAGGTTGGTTGTAGCCCCGTCCGTGTCGGTTAAGGACCGTATGTATGCGGCCCTTCTGGACAAGATTGAGCTGTACCGGATATATAGTGGGGTATGGGACCCATGAAACCGATGTAACTTGATGGACCGTGATATAGAAACTCATCCTTCATGTGGGAATGGCGTTGAGAAGGCGGGAGGTGTAAATCCTTTAGCGGGCAACTTCGACGTGTCTGTGTAGAGGACCATCCTGCTCGGCGCGAAACGTTTTTCTATGTCGGGGTGCCGTGTGAAAGGTTGCTGCATACAACGTAAGAAAGAGCTCTTGAGAGAGTCTTTTGAGGTGGGTGTATGTGTCGTGTATTACGGGTCGTTATTGATTCGAATCACCGTCGCTCGCGGAAGAGGATTGAGCATACTTGCCCACTGCACCGTGACGTAGTAAGAAGAGGAACTAAGTCTCTTAACTTGCTGTATGTGGATTAATCACTGTATTGGAACCTTGACTGAAGTAGATACAGAGCCAACTAAATTTTATTTCCACCTTAGGCTATCAACATCGGGATAAGCGTTTCTTGTTTGATTGTGGACTTCCGGTGTTGTGAGGCGTGAGGACCACTAAAATGAAGGCTATAAGAATCTGAATATAAGGATCAAGTTTAGTCAAGCTTCATTTTCGCAAATACATGTTCCTATTGTCTTACTACCCTTGCATGTAGAGTTACATGTTTAGGATGGACGGTTATGTCTTGCTGAGCCTTAGTACTCACGGTTGCTTCTGAGTTGTTTTGCAGGTAGCAGGATGCCTGCTATGAAGAGGGTTGTTCGGTGAGACGACGAACCTCATGGTTTGTTCCACTCATCGGAAACCTAGCCGCTGCCTGTCTTTGGTGAAGCTAGTAGGAAGCGTTTACGGGCTGAATGACTTCTCTTCGGCGTAGTTAGGGTCGAGATTGATTAGATTGTCCAGCTAGTTTTTAATTTCCGCTGCGTGTGTACTTATGATGTAAAAGATTTTATGTTGAGTAACAAAATGGTTTCATTATGTTCTTACATCTCTTTTCGTGCTGGCTGTTGGGTGCCGCATCGCACGGCACCACCCACTGCGATCACCGGGCCTCACAGCGTGGTATCAGAGCCGCATTGGGAATAGCACGCATGAGAAGAGCATATTTTCGAAAACTTAGGAGTATACGCGTGAGAAACGTATAGTATGCCCACATAAGGAGTATTATTAGCATAGTTACTTAAGGTGGCAAGCTAACAGTGTGTTATCATTCAGTATTTCAATTCTGTAACGACGCACCTACGTGGAGGTAAGAATGGTAAGGAACGCCACCGAAAGTGGATCAATTTCGGTTAGCTCACCCATACGAGGAAAGTAGTGTGGGATGTCCCGTTCAGCAATGGACGGAAAGTGAAAATGTTTTCTAAGACTCTTCATGTCTTAGAGACATAGGAATGGCACTAGCCTCCAGTGCGCAAACCCAGGGGCAAGAGGAGGAGACCCCATCGTGTGGTTTGTAACACGAAGTCTGTTCTCTGGGACTTTTCATGTCCTATGAGGCATACGAAAGCGCTGTTCCACCGTGTTCCTTATTGCAAAGGTGTGGAGCCCCCATCAGGTGGTGAATAACCCGATCATGTACCTTGAGACGTGGCTTGACTCAAGGACGGCCCGTATGGCAATGATACGGGGCGTATGTTTTTACTATGATATGGACCTGCCTGAAATGATAAACCAATGTGTGCATCATTATTGAGTGGTTTTCTGTAGGTACCTTAACCACGTTAGAACATGTTGTGTAGAAAACATTTGTGAGGGATCGTTTTAGTGCCACCACTTGAGACGTATATGCCGGTATAATGCCGGTTAGGATTTTTAATTTGGTGAGGAAACGTAGTACCATGATGTGTTTTGAACTGCATGTAAAAGAAGGTTTTAAAAGAAAAAGAGTAAATTTGATGTCTAGGAGTTCCATTAAGGGTTAATGAACTCCTATATTGAACTAAGAGTCAATTGGGAGTATAGATTTATTCACAAAGACTTAGGAATAATCTCCCCTGTTTTCGGCAGAATTTTGCTGAAGTTGAACAGGACATAACTTTTGTTTGGTTGAACCAATGGAGGTGAGTGATACATTTCTGGAAAGCTATTGAAGTCTTCTACAACTCTTCAGTAGAACTCCAATAAGAATCAACCTCCAAATGGATGAAATTCTCAGAGGAGTGTGAACTGCCCAAAAACAGGGCAGTCACAAATTGCTCTCTGGAAATTTCTGTATTTCGACCATAACTTTCTGTAGAAAATTTCTAAGGGTCAAGTAATACACCGTTGGAAAGCTTGTGATGTATGCTATGACTTTGTAGTTCAAAGTTTCTCCAGATTTGGAGTTTAAAGTGATGAAATCTTGCGGATAAAACAGCTACTTTCAAAGGAGGTGCTGTCAAAATTGTTCCAGATTTCTGTTAACTTTGAAATATCACAACTTTTTATCCAGAACAGATATGAATGCAAATGAATACTCGTTGGAAACATATTGAAGTTAACTATAACTTTGATATTCAACTTGAGATATGAGATTGCCATTTTCATATTCAAATTCTGCGATTAAGACCGATTGGCTATTCTGAACGGAGTAGTGCTTATTGCCTATGTAACTTAGGACTGGTTGTGGACAGGAATGTTTTAGACTTCTCTAAGTTCCATAGCATCTTCTTGAGTTATTTTCCAGTTTATCCTACTGTTGGAATTAAGGGTTTGGACAAACTTGCTCAAGTTTGGTAGATTTCAGAATTGTCGAAACCCTAGTTAGCTTGTGTAATGCTGCAATATTGATGTGATGCTTTTACGGTTAGGTTTTGAATTCAAGTTGAGTTTAAACTTTGAATTTTAACTGTAAATTGCTCACTCTTGCAGCATGGATCGTGCTCATTCCAGGAGTGAGGTTGGTGAGTCGAGTCACGGCGAAAGTAATTCGCCACAACAAGAAGTGCCGACATCATCAACCGGATCGGCGGAAATTTGGGCAAAGATGGCTGAGTCTCTGGATCTTTTGGTGCGACAAAGCATACGACAGGAGACACTACAGCGAAATCCCCCGCCAAGCACTTATCTGGATTTTCTAGCAAGACAACCACCGGTTTTCTCGGAAGCGAAAGAACCGTTGGAGTTGGCTCATTGGCTCAAATGTATTGAAGCCAAGTTCGATATGCTTGAGTGTGATGAATATCAAAAGACTTTATTTGCCGCTCAACAACTCCACGGAGCCGCTGGAGCTTGGTGGGCAGAGTACATCGCTACTCTTCCTGAAGGTCATCGAGTGACGTGGGATGAATTCCGGACTGTTTTCCGGGCACGTCACGTTTGTTTGGGAAATCTTCAAACAAAGTATCAAGATTTTCTAGAGCTAAAGCAAGGGGAAAGGAGTGCGTACAAGTACTTCAAAGAGTTTGAAGACTTGATGTAATACGCCACTCATATGGTAGACTCGGAAGCGTTGAAGTGCGACTATTTCTTCCGAGGTTTGAATGTCGAACTTAAGGAACAAGTGACCTTGTTCAATAACAGTATTTACAATGAGTTGGTAAATGCCGCTATCATTAAGGAAGACATGCATCTTCGTTGTTGTGAGACCTATGTGTGCTGAATACATTGGCTTTGACGATAAAAGTTTTGAATACTACCAAAACACCTTTTTAACAAGGTCCGACTCTAGGTCCGAGCTCCTGCAAGGTCCGACGATAGGTCCGACTTGCTTTGTCTAGGTCTGACTTATTTTGGCTAGGTCCGACTTGTTTTTGCTAGCTCCGGTGCTAGGTCCGACTAGCTTTGGTAAGTTCCGTGCTAGGTCAGACTAAGCTTTAGTAAGATCCGGTGCTAGGTCCAACTAGCTTTGCTAAGCTCCGGTTCAAGGTCCGGTTAGCTTTGATAAGGTTCGGAGCTTGATTGCAATGGTTCTGCTTTTAACTTGCAATGTTTTGAACTTGCTTTACTCTTATGGAAAGTTTTCTTAGTATTATTTTACTAAGTTTTTGGTGTGTTTTGGTGTTTATGGCTGATATCATTTTGCTATGCTTTATAATATGCTTATGTGAGGTGCTCACGTAAGATGTTGTAGTTTCGGAACTAACGAGAGTCAAGTCGAGGACTTGTGCTCAGAAGTATTGATTGTTTATTCATGTGCAGGTTTTGCTTAAGTTCAATACATGGCTGGTGACGGGATCCATTGAACTAGTCTTAGGGAGAAGATGAGGTTCAACAACCAAGTTCGGGAGGAATTGTGGTTGAGTTGATCGGGAGGTTGTGCAGTATGTTTGAATCAAGAACAATGCATATGAAGGTATCTTGGACGTCGTTGGAAGATGTTTGCAGGTGTGAAAGGAGTGTGGACGTGGCTGCATGGTTCCAAGGCGTGATGAAGAGATGTGGACGTAAAGAATTGGTCGGAAAGGTTCAACCGACTAGGTTATGGACTCAGGCTGCGGCTGAGTCGTGTTTGACTCAAATATGGAAAGTTTTGAGTTGGTTATGATAGGATTTCGTGTGGGTTACGAATTTGAGTTGTTTTAGGAATGTTTGGGATGTTACTAAGGTGTTTGGAAGTATTAAGATTGCTTCTATCTGCGTGTAGAAGAGTCTTGAGCAGTATTGGAAAGTTACAGTTTCAATCCAAGTAGGAGTAGGAGTCCTAGTTTGAATTTGGTTGGCCTTAGAGCTGGTTATATAAGCAAGGGAGGCCAAGGCTCGTGGAGAACACGACTTTGGGGCTGTTCCTCTTGGGTTTTGATAAATAAAATTCGTATTCTAAAGGAACTTTTGTGCCTTGTTCGTCCGACTTGTTTCAGATATGTTTTTCTCGTCGAGTTTCTGTTTAGCACTACCTAGCTTTGGTGGTTTTATCATAAAACGAGTTTTACAGATCCAATTGATGTGATTCTTTTTGGGTTGTCTTCACAACTTGATTATCTGTCATCTGTGAAAATTTCACGGTCATTGAATTTGTGCTTTCTGATCTACACGAGTTTCTTTGCAGTATTACAGAACTGTTTTTCTCGCGTAGGACAGATTGACCTTTGTTCGATCTTTCGATCGTAACTTGAGTTTCTCTCAACGGATTTTCATGATTCTTGTTGTGACGTCTTCGTGACTTGATTCTATACAATCTATACTAGTTTCATCACAGTTGAACACGTTTAGATTAGTCTCACACACGGTTTGTTTAAAAGATCGGTTTTCTGCTGAGGGGTGTTTTGTTGCTTCCGCTGAAAAGTTTTTATCTACCATTCACCCGCCCTCTGGTAGCTTTACACGTGTACTTCGATCCTACAATTGGTATAAGAGCCAGGTTGCTCTAATCTTTGTGATTTGCACGTGTTTTGACTAATCATCATGGAGAAATACTCCGCCAAACCTTTTGTGTTTAGTGGTATTGATTTTCATGTTTGGAAGGCACGCATGGAAGCTTTCATCCAGGCGCAAGGCTTTGCAATATGGAAAAAGGTGTACAAGCCTTATGATGTGCCTTCAAACGATCAAGTCACGGCTACAAACATGATAGATGTTGACAACAACAACAAGGCTCAGAACTTGATCATACAAGGACTAACTCAGAGCGACTTCAACCGTGTTGTACTTCGATCCTACAGTTGTGAAGCGGAGCTGAAAATAAGTATACCGCTAGACAGCGATATCGAGGTTCGTCCGAACTGTCGAGTGCGGTATTACTCGCCACTTAGGCAACAAATTCAGCCAGTGGTGCAACTCTCACAACCACGGTTGTAGTTGATCACTTATGAGCCTCCACCTCAAAAGCAGTGGTCAGAAATTATTCGTGCAACCCTACCGCAACCAGCTACACACGAATTATCTCCACCTCGTGTTAGTAGAGAGCTGAGGATTTCTGCAGCACGAAACCGTCGTGGAGCTGAGCAGAGTCACACTCATGTGCCATCTCCTCAATGCTCAGATCAGCACCGTGAACCTTAAAACAAAAATCTTTCGAAAGCTGGCAGGGTTAATTACACTGCTATTGAAGACATTGCAAAAGGCGGACCAGTTTTAGCGGGAATGTTCACGTTACATGAACAGCCCACTTTCATTTTGTTTGATTCCGGAGCCACCCACAATTTTATTAGCAGAGACTATGTGCTGAAGAATAATCTTCCATTTAGCACAGTTAAGCGTCCGTTTCATATCAGCTTACCCGGAGGCAAGATATCAACAGATGAGATGGTATCGCAGGCACCTTTATGTATGGGTGGAAACATCTATCCTGTGAGCATTATCATACTCAAAGGCCAAAGGATTGATATTATCTTGGGGATGTCATGGTTGACACATTATGGAGCTATCTTTGACATCAGCTCTCGGACTGTCCAACTAAATTCCCCAATACACGGTTGCAACACATTGAATCTTGTGGATCCATTACAACGAGTTGCAGCAGTGCATCATATTGAAGCTCCTAAACTTGAGGATATTCCAGTGGTATGTGAATATCCAGATGTGTTTCCCGAAGATTTACCGGGCAATGCCGCCAGAACGTAATGTAGAGTTCAAGATTGAACTAGCACCGGGAACAGCACCTATTTCTCGGCGACCATACAAAATGGCACCGAAGGAGGTCACAGAATTGAAGGAGCAGCTTAATAACCTCATGGACAAAGGTTTTATACGCCCAAGTTCATTACCTTGGGGCTGTTCCGCAATCTTCGTGAAGAAGAAGGACGAAACTTTGAGGCTTTTTCATAGATTATCGTCCACTGAATGCTGTCACTATCAAGAATAAGTATCCACTACCGCGCATTGATATTTTGTTTGATCAACTAGTGGGTGCTAAGGTATTCTCTAAGATGGATCTTCGGTCCGGGTATCACCAGATAAAAATCCAGGCAGAAGACGTACCTAAGACGGCGTTCTCGACAAGATATGGTCTTTATGAATATCTTGTCATGTCTTTTGGGTTGACCAATGATCCGGCTCATTTCATGTATCTCATTAAATCTGTGTTCATGCCGGAGTTAGACAAGTTCGTCATGGTTTTCATCGACAACATCTTGGTCTATTCAAAGTCAGAAGCAGAACATGCTGAACATTTGCGTATTGTACTCCAATGCTTGAGAGATCACAAGCTATATGGAAAGTTCAGTAAATGTGAGTTTTGGATCAGCAAAGTGCCGTTTCTTGGGCATATTATTTCATCGGAAGGCATCACTATGGACCCAAGTAAAATCGAGCAAGTGCTGAATTGGAAATCTCCAACATCTGTTCATGAAGTGAGGAGTTTCCTAGGTTTAGCAGGTTATTACCGGAGATTCATTCCAAACTTCTCCAAAGTCGCTAAAACTATGACGGAGATGTTGAAGAAAAGCACCAAGTATGATTGGAGCAATTCATGTGAACAAGCTTTTCAAACATTAGCGTAACATCTCACTACAGCTACAGTTTTGGCCCAGCCGGACACAACGAAGCCGTTTGATGTTTATTGTGATGCATCCGGCATTGATTTGGGTTGTGTGTTGATGCGAGAAGTACGTGTGGTCGCGTATGGATCCCGAAAACTCAGGGGTCATGAGCAGAATTACCCGACGCACGACCTTGAGCTAGCTGCAGTGGTCTTAGCATTGAAAATGTGGAGACATTATCTACTAGGCAATCTAGTACATCTCTACACTGACCACAAAAGCTTGAAGTACATCTTCACACAGAAAGAACTGAATATGAGGCAGCGAAGATGGCTCGAATTGATCAAGGATTACGAACTTGAAATTCATTACTATCCGGGCAAAGCGAATGTGGTTGCCGACGCGCTTAGTCAGAAAGCCCATGTTCACCATTTAGCCATTGCTGCACACGAAGAAGGAGAACCAAGCCTGCGCTTAGTTCCCTATGGATCGCTGTTCAACCTCGCTCTTATTCCTACGATCCGAGATGAGATTGTAGAGGCTCAGAAGAGAGACAGGGGTATGTCTCATATCCGGAGACGGGTGCACAGCGGTGAATTGAATATGTTCCGTAAGGATAAAGAGGGTACTCTATGGTTTAACAAACGCATAGTTGTACCACGGAATATGAAATTGCGGAGGAAGATATTGGATGAAGCGCATTTATCCAAGTACTCAATTCATTCGGGAAGCAATAAGATGTACCAGGACTTGAAATCTAAGTTCTGGTGGACACGGATGAAAAGAGTGATTGCAAAGTACGTATCCGAGTGTGATACGTGTCGGCGTGTTAAAGCCGACCATATGAGGAAAGTCGGACCACTTCAACCGCTGAAGGTTCCAGCATGGAAGTGGGATGATATAAGTATGGACTTCATCATCGGTTTACCCATGACCAGCAACAAGCATGATTCTATTTGGGTAACAGTCGATCGTTTGACCAAGACAGCTAATTTTATTCCGGTCCATACCAAATATGTGGCAAAGAAGTATGCGGAGCTGTTCATCTCGAGAATCGTGTGTTTACATGGGGTTCCCCACACCATCGTGTCGGACCGAGGTGCGTTGTTTGTATCCAGATTTTGAGAGCAACTGCATGCTTCCTTGGGAACCAAGTTAATTCGGAGCTCGGCATATCATCCGCAAACTGATGGTCAAACGGAGAGGATAAATCAAATTCTGGAGGATATGCTATGGACATGTGTCATCAATCATGGGAAGAATTGGGATGCCCATATACCGTTAGCAGAATTCTCATATAAAAACGGTTATCAATCCAGCATCAAAATGGCCCCATATGAAGCTCTTTATGGCCGGAAGTGCCGCACACCGCTGAATTGGTGTGAGTCCGGCAAGAGAGTGGTCTACGGGATTGATCTTGTGAATGAAGCTGAGGAACGAATGCGAGTGATTTAAGCCAACTTAAAGGCTGCTCAATCTCGGCGGAAGAGTTATGCAGACAAAAGACGTCGACCTCTTCACTTCGACATCAGGGACCACGTTTATCTTCATGTCTCTCCGATGAAAGGGGTTCATCTTTTCGGAGTGAATGGAAAGCTCGCTCCGCGATTCATCAAGTCGTTTGCTGTCACTGAAATATGCAGACCCGTGGCCTATCGTCTGGAGCTACCTGCGTCACTTTCGGGTATTCACAATGTCTTCCACATCTCTCAGCTACGGAAGTGTCTTAAGTACCCAACCGCAGTTCATATGGAGAACATTGAGGATCTTCAACCGGATCTCACTTATTCTGAGTATCCGATACAGATTATTGACGAGAAGACTCGCGCCACAAAAAATCGAACATTGCGATTTTATAAAGTCTTATGGAGCAACCACACCGCTGATGAAGCCACGTGGGAAAGCGAGGATTTTCTCTGTTTAAATTTTCCCGACTTGTTTGTACCATATGTCCAGTAGTCATTCTCCCTTCTTCTTTCTTTTTGTAATCTCGGGACGAGATTCTTTTAAGGGGGAGGAATGTAACAGCCCTAACTTTTGTAAAGTTTGATTTCAACATATGAGACAAAGTTAAGGCGAAGAAAGGCTGTAATTGTGTCACATGAAATGATGAACACACAAATAGACATGTGAGGGAGTTAAAAAATTTCTCTAGCCCATGCTCAACACATTTTAACCTAGGGGAAAGAATTTCGCTCCGAAAACTCTAACTCATGTGCACCTTCTCTATGAGGAGAGGAGGAAATTTCAACACAATTTTGAACCTTTTAAAAGGAATCATATTCAGATTGCCAAATACTTGCAAATGAATTCACCAATGCAATTTCTAGGTATTAAGGAGCTTCTGGTCTAAATTGGAATAATTGTTGAGATCATTTGCTATTTATTCAAAGGGGTAAATGAGGGCACGTTCAAATTCAAACTTGAATTTGAATTTTGAACCCAACGTGCTAAATTTGAAATCTGATTTCAGATTCAAATTCTCCATAAATTGTTTGGTTGGCCGTACAATTTTGGTTGAATTTGGACAAAGGCAGTGCGGGAAAATTAAAGCACGAAGGGGGGAGATATTTGGAGGCTGTGGCCCACATGTCATACACACATGTACCCAAACCGACTCTGTTTTTCCTTCTCGGTTGCACATGAGCCGACAGCATGCCGGCGTCACCCCTGGCCGAGGCCTCAAGCGCCAGCTCCTGCTTCCACTCACGAGCTCGGCCTGATCTTCACGCAGCTGGTGCACTAAAGCTGCATCTTCTCGCTCTCTCGGTCTCTCTGCTCGTCCTCCCACACGCAGTGAAGAACAGGAGCTGCTCTCGGTTCCTCTGATCGCCCAAGCCAACAGAACACCATTTGCTCGAGCTCTCCACACAAAAAAAGCTGCGCCCACCAGTGCTCTAGCCGGCCAGCCCTTTTCCTCCCCTGTCCCGAGCTTGTTTGCAGCAGAAAACAGCAAGTTGCTGCAGCTTCTGTGTGGAACACCGAAAAACCGGAACTGGTCGCCGTGGACAGACCAAACCAGGAGTGATCACGCCAAGCAAGCCACCCCATCGATACACCTACAAGCCTAGTTGCTCACCTCCGAAGCTCAGCCCTAGCCATTGATCACAGAGGGAGAATTTCAAGTTTTTCTCCCGGGCGGCAGAAACTTACCTTGAGGTAAGGAATTGCAAAATTCATCCTCAAATCTTGTTTGTTGTGTTTGAAACTTCACACACAGGATATTAACTGCCTAGCACACCTCCTCCATCGATTTTGGACCAAGAAATTGAGTGTAGAGTGAGGAATCCGAGTTCTTTTCGAGGGTATAGCGCTGGACCATATCGGGCGCACGGTGCCAAAAGGTTTGGAGCACTTCCCGGCTTGTTTAGACCTCATGTCGGTCTTCTACATGATCCCCTGGTGCTTTAGAGCCCAAGAACCGACCATTTGGTGGAGAATTCACCGAGCACGACCTCGCCGGAGCCCTAGGGTTTGCTGTTGCCGGTGCGCCAACGTGTTCAGCATGGGGGAAAATAGGGGGGCGGCCAGCAGGGGGTCTGGAGGTGGCTGGGAAGTGCCTTTCCGGTGACCTCGCCGGAGGGGGCCGCCACTGCCCTATTTGGCGCGAGGCTGGAGGTTAGGGATGACTAATGGGACCCACTGTCGGCATTTAAACATTTTCCAGATTTTCCCACTTTAGTTCAAACTTTGAAGAGTCATAACTTTGTGTAGGAATGTCCAAAAATTGTGAAACAAATTTTGTTGGATTCCTCTCAAAGACTATCCCGGGGTGCAGCCCAACGTTTATGAAAATCCCTGGATTTGGCTCATTATTTCATTTAATAAAATATTGTAGGAATTTTTACAGGAGTTCTGTTTATTGGAAAATTCCCAAATTTGGACAGAGCATTCTTCCAAAATTCCTTGAAGTCCAGTAAAAATTTCAGAGGCATTGGACCTCATTTGCTTGGTCAAATGATGTGTTCATTCCTTACGTCTCTGAAAAATGGGAAAAATGAACAGAGACAATTTCAGCTTTTCCTCAATCTTTGTAAAATCCATATCTCCATGTAGGAAACTCCAAAAATGGTAAAACCAATTCCTATGGACTCAGGACATTTTGTACTTCGCAAAATGTCTACTTTGCAGCCAAGGATAGCTTAATATCTAGGGGGTAAAGGCAGATTAGTGAAAATCACATAAGGAATTATTATGATCACCTTGAGCCATTTCATGAGCTCAATTTTTGCACACTGCCTAATTACCTTTCCATAGAAGCTGTGGTTTAATTTTTAGCTTCATTGGACCTCTGGAACTTGAGCTACCATCTGTTAGGTTTAAGTGTTCATATAATGGACTTAATCACATGGTGATTACTAGTATCACTTGTCACCTAGCATTCTTCTTCTCTAAGGTTTAGATCCAACAACAGAAACCTTGCTGTTGTTGATCTCTTTTAGGTGTGAGTTAACTGGTACAATAATTTTGAATCATTTTCTAAATTGCTTTTCAATGCATGTGCATAAATCATCTTAATAGCACGTGACGTCGACGTTCGACGATGACTCGACTCTGCAGCGAGGATCTCAATCTCTGGACGAGTTTGGCGGATTCTCCGGAGGAAGACTAACTCATAGATTCTAACAAAACCGTTGAGCAAGGCAAGCCCCGGTTTGCATATAGTTGCAGTTTTAAATTTTGCTTTACTTCACCTCATGTTTATTAGACTTGATATTGTGCATTATGTCTAGGATGATTGAAACCCACTTGCATGACTATTACATCCCTGAGTAGAAGGTTTAGTGTAGGCTTTGCCTCGTCGTAGATGCTAGGCTAATGTTGTAGCTAGCTCGGTAGAAGTCGAGTAGTAAAAAGCTACTCGCGAGAAAGTTCGAGTAATGGAGTTACTCGCAAGATGTTAATGATAAGAGCACCTTCATGAAAATGAGATGGGGACGGGGATGTTCCTGTAGGATGTAGCGCTCAAGGTTGGTCTCGACCTGCGATGGGTGTGACAATGCTTGAGACCACATTTGGCCTGGACCGGGATGGTAAGGCAAATGTGGAGGTTGGTTGTAGCCCCGTCCGTGTCGGTTAAGGACCGTATGTATGCAGCCCTGCTGGAGAAGATTGAGCTGTACCGGATATATAGTGGGGTATGGGACCCATGAAACTGATGTAACTCGATGGACCGTGATATAGAAACTCATCCTTCGCGTGGGAATGGCGTTGAGAAGGCGGGAGGTGTAAATCCTTTAGTGGGCAACTTCGACGTGTCCTCGTAGAGGACCATCCTGCTCGGCGCGAAACATTTTTCTATGTCGGGGTGTCGTGTGAAAGGTTGCTGCATACAACGTAATAAAGAGCTCCTGAGAGAGTCTTTCGAGGCAGGTGTATGTGTCGTGTATTCCGGGTTGTTATTGATTCGAATCACTGTCGCTCGCGGAAGAGGATTGAGCATACTTGCCCTCTGCGCCGTGACGTAGTAAGAATAGGAACTAAGTCTCTTAACTTGCTGTATGTGGATTAATCACTGTATTGGAACCTTGACTGAAATAGATATAGAGCCAACTAGATTTTATTTCCACCTTAGGCTAGCAACATCGGGATAAGCGTTTCTTGTTTGTTTGTGGACTTCCGGTGTTGTGAGGCGTGAGGGCCACTAAAATGAAGGCTATAAGAATCTGAATAAGGATCAAGTTTAGTCAAGCTTCATTTTCGCAAATACATGTTCCTATTATCCTACTACCCTTGCATGTAGAGTTACATGTTTAGGATGGACGGTTAAGTCTTGCTGAGCCTTAGTGCTCACGGTTGCTTCTGAGTTGTTTTGCAGGTAGCAGGATGCCTGCTATGAAGAGGGTTGTTCGGTGAGACGACGAACCTCACGGTTCGTTCCACTCACTGGAAACCTAGCCGCTGCCTGTCTTTGGTGAAGCTAGTAGGAAGCGTTTACGGGGTGAACGACTTCTCTTCGGCGTAGTTAGGGTCGAGAGTGATTAGATTGTCCAGCTAGTTTTTAATTTCCGTTGCGTGTGTACTTATGTTGTAAAAGATCTTATGTTGAGTAACAAAATGGTTTCATTATGTTCTTACATCTCTTTTCGTGCTTGCTGTTGGGTGCCGCATCGCACGGCACCACCCACTGCGATCACCGGGCCTCACAGGATTCATCGGTCCATTTCAGATTAAAGAAAGATGTGGATCGGTAGCATACCGGCTGGAATTACCAGAAGCACTATCTGGTGTGCATGACGTCTTTCACATCTCCCAGCTGAGGAAGTGTCTCAAGCTATCAACTACCATTCAGCTGGAGGATATGGAAGAACTGAAACCGAATCTCACGTATCAGGAGGAAACGGTTCATATTAGTGATGAGAAGGCCCGAACCACACAAAACCGTACGTTGCGGTTCTACAAAGTTCTATGGAGTAATCACTCCATAGACGAAGCGACATTGGAGAGCGAAGGATTTCTTCACACTAACTACCCTGACTTTTTCACGTCGCATATACGGTAATTTTCCACCGTCCTCTCTCTCATTTTCACCTTATAATCTCGGGATGAGATTCTTTTAAGGGGGGAGGAATGTAAGGGCCCAAGTTTTTGGCACATATTCAAAGTGTTCATCACCACACACACACCTCATTTGAGGAAACTTTGTGAACACATTTGAAGAGCAAGTAAACACCATCAACATGGTTATTAGAGAATAAACTCACAAAATGCAAAAGTGGCATTTCCCACATGCATCATCTAGCGGATGAGCATATGAAAAACTCCAACACCTTGCTAGGAATGCTCATGTCAAAATTCACCCAAATCCAAAACCTTTTTGAGGTATTTTTGGGTATAACTAGAAAGGGGTTACTTTGAACCCAAATTAAAATTCAAACCACTTCCATCCCATAAGTTCAAAAGTAGGAGGCATATTCTTAATCAGCACATTTTTGTGAGCTCACACACCAATTTTCACTCCATTTGGAGTGGATCTTGACATGAGCTATGTTTAGCAAATTCAAACTCAATTTGAATTCCAAACTGCATATGTGCTGAAAACACATTCAAATACTCCAAAATTCATAAATTCTATCCAATTTAAATGGCCAGTTGGTAGATAATTCAAATGACAGAGGGTATTTGGGTCACTACTGTTTAGAGCAGTGGGGAAAAAATTCAATTTCAGAGGTAAAAACCGGAGTGGGACCCACATGTTGAGAGGGCCCTCCTTCCCATTCATGGGGACGGGGCACCTCGCACGGGAATCGCATTGGGTGGTGCCGTGTTATGTGGCACCCAACAGCACACATATAAGGAAAACTGTATTACATAAATCAAAGCGGAAGCTTACAATTGTTCTTTGTAAATATTTACATAACGTAGCTACAGCGGAAGTCTATAAACAGCTCACGTCGAATAACTAAGAAGCACTCGAGAAGAGGTCCAGCCCGCGGACTGCTCTCGCTAGCAACACGAAGACATGGCAGCGGCTAGGTCCTCCATGTGTAACATGACTCGGACGTTTCCGAGTCTCACTGGACAACCTTCTTTATAGCGTCGTATTAACCTGCAAAACCACTCATATAGCAAGAGTGAGCACAAAGGCTCAGCAAGACTTAACCGTCTCTCCTAAAGCATGCAACTCTACATGAGGATAACTTAAGACCTAATCCTGTACTTTGCGGAAAGACTCGCCTACGAGTTCATCCTTAACTTTCAGATTTTAGTCATAATAGTAGTGACCTTGCGCCCAGCAACATTGGAACTCCACCATCAAACAAGAACGTTTCATTCCAATGTAACTGTCCCAAGGTGGAAAATAACTTTAGTTCGCTCTATCTCTACTTCAAACAAGGTTTTCATGCAATTTACAATAATCATAGCAGCAATTAAACTTTGCAAACTGTTTCCACACAAGTTGATTACTACGTCACAACATGTGAGCAAGCGGTAATCAATAACCGCGATGGACGGTGATTCGAATCAAACACTACCCGGATAACTCGACACATGCGCCCGCCTCTGAAGACCCAAATCTGGCGTCCTTCATTACGTCGTATGTGGCAACCTTTCACAGGACACTAGACTGTAGAACCGGTCGCGCCATCTCGGGCTCATAGGTCTAACGAGACGATGTGGTATGCCTCTACAATCCAGTGAACCTGGTACATCGGTTTCCTAGTTCCCATATATCAGTAAGCATCCGGTACACAACTCAATACTTGCTCCTGGATGCGGCACACGCATCGGTCCTTAACCGACACAGGCAGAGCTACTCGACCAAGACCTCGTCTTGTCGCTGCCTAACCCCTCTGCCCGGTCTCATCTTTAGAAATGTAAACTTTAGTTTGCCTCTCTCTTCCAACCATACTTATGAAATGCTGAACTATAACTCGCAAGTAGATTCCAACTACTCGTCTTCTACCCGATGTCCTAGCCTATTTAGCACGGCCTTATTCTACAGCAAGGAAACCATTCTACCCTTGACCTCAGGGTTCATTTTTTGTTATGCAAGTGGAGTATAAAACATCCTTGACCTAATGCACATACAAACTTTGACCCATAGTAGTGAACAAAGGAAAAACTTTATAAAACAGCTTAAATGCAAACCGGAGCTTGCCTTGGTTTTGCAGGTGACTAAAGTCAGATAATTGTGAAGTTAGTTGCTGATGACTCGAAGCTTCACCACTGCCCTTCTTGCTCCTTGATCCAAGCTTAACTCCTTCTTCACTTTTCCACGTTTAATCACTACACGTTATGAATATGCATGCATGTTTAATTATCAAGCTTTTGCTAACAAGTGCTAAAGACAAGTTTAAAACTGGAACTCTGTTTAAGAATTTAAAATGACACTAGTGCTAGTGGTTTGGGTTTGGGTTAAAGTACTATGCTCAAATGAGATGTGTGTTTCCTCACTTCTGGGTTGATTATCTAAGAAGTTAAATGGGATAGTACTGATCCAGGACTCCAATGGAGCTGAAAATTTTCTTGTGAGTTTCTTGTCACAAGAAAGTCATCTGGACCAAAATTCAGAATTTTTCAATGAGTATATCACTCAGAACAATTCCTAAGCCTTTAGGCAAAAAGGAATTAATTCTGAATAAATTTGCACTTTCATGCAAATCCAAGTGAACTACCATTTCACATATATCTCAGGGAGCCTTAATGAATTTTCCTAGAATTTTTGGAGCTAAGGAATGCCCAGAACTGAATTTCCATGTTTTGGAAATTCCCTGAAAATGTTTCTGTATTCATTTGAATACAGACACTTGAAATCAGAATTACCCTGACTACATAAACTCCAAATGAGCTAAAACTTTTACAGGAGCTTACTAATATAATATATAATATTCTGGCGAAATTTGGGGATTTTTGGATGAACCAAACTCCCTCTAAAATTCTTTTGCTGAAAAGCTGTAAAGAATTTTCCAGAATTTTATATTGTTTTTCGTACAAATTGGGTTGCGTATTTGCATAGAGCTTTTCATCCTGAATCCAACTCAATTTGAATCACTAAATTTGGAGCTTCCTAGCAAATGTTATGAGGTTCTAAAGTTTGAACTGAATCTGGAAATCCAAATAAATCGGGAAATGTTCAAACTCTGACTGTGGGTCCATCATACACGTGTCAGCTGCTGGAACTGAGCCACACGGGGCCACAGAACCCTTTCCGCACAGACACACTGGATCCCGGAGCCGCAGCCGATCAGGAAATTAAATCTTCCGTCGCTGACATGCAGGGCCCGCCCGACCTTCTTTCTCCTCAGGCCGTTTTCCCTCCCGCGCAGCCCCCTCGCCGGACTCTCGGCGGAACTCACCGGAGTCGGCTTCCCGGCCACTTTTAAGCTCGGTACTCGCCGCCTGGGTGTTTCCAGCTACGAGGAATTCATTGGTGCGGTGCTCTCGGGCTGCCCGTGACCGGAAATCGGTCGGCGACGTGCGCACACCTCGGTGAAGCTTCGGTGCCGTGGTCTGAGCACCCCAGCCCGCCAATGGTTCGGAGGATTCGCTATAAAGAATCAGTGGAGGACAGGCTAGCTCGGCAAGGCCTCAACGTGGCTCAGAAACGGCAGCAATCCGGTTGTCACCGTGCGCCCGCGCGTCTCCGTCATGGCCGCCAATCGGGAAGCTTGAAATGGGCCGTCAACACGGGGTTTCAAGATAGGGATGTGAAGGGGATCGGATCGCTAGCTAGTCTAGTTATTTGTGCATGATTTGATGATCTAAGAACGAATAACAAATGAGAATTTTGGGTTTTCATACCGGATCATCGGGTTGTGGCCGCCGGCGAAGTTTTCCCAAATTCTCACTTGGTGGTTCATGGCTTTGCTTTAGGTTTGGAGGTGAGCAGCACGGTTCACCGGCGCGTCCGGGGATGTCCATGCTCAGGCGTGAATGTGCCTGGTGTAGGCTGTCCACGCGAACACCGGTTCTCGGTTGTTTTGAGTCGTCGCCCATGGAAGCAGTTCTAGCGCGGAGAGTGCCAGGAATTGCGGGCTGTCGTGCTTAGGAGGAGTGGGACGACCAGGTGATGCTGCGTTGCAGCTCGGGAAGGCGGTCTGTGCAAGCCTCTGCCGGCATTTGATCGGAGCAGAGAAGCGACGGCAGAAACTTTCGGGGGAAAGAAAACTCAGTGTGGTGGTCCTTGACCGAACAGGGCACCGCGTGAAGGGATGAGGGTGCGGTGAGACGTCGAGCAGGTCTCCAGCGCAAGCTGAAAACCAGGAGGTGGCCTCCCTCTCTGTCTCGGTGTCGGCCTGCGGTCGATTGCCCCGAGCTCGGTCTGAACAGAAGCACCGGTTTCCTTCGGGTGTAAGTCTCCTCCCAATGACATGTGGGGTGTACCCCTCTTCTTATACCCCAAAACTCTCACAAATATCTCCAAATTTTGGCACATTGCAAATTCAGCTATGAAGAGCTCAAATTAAAATGTCATTTGGAAATTTGACAAGTTGTGCCTCAGTTTCAAATTTGAATTCAATTTTCTATGAAATTTACAGGTCTCTTTGATATACATATCAAAGCACCTCCAAATTTGCTCAAAATTTAACTTCCTCATAATTTGGACCTGATGAATTCAAATATGCCATCTGATTCTTGAGTTGGCCCCTGCAAATGAGGGTTTTGAACCAACAGTTTGAAATCCTCATTTTTGGAAATGGTCTTCTTCTCTTTGAAGTGAACCTTTTATCAAACCGAATTTAAAGTCCTCTTGCAAATGCTTAGCCAACATACTTCCCAATGTGGTGAAAATTTATATTACCACAAATTTGGGCCGAGGATTTGCATTATGGAATCAACTTTTAAATTTGGTTGCTGCTCCTAGAATTTTTGCAACCACAGTTTGTATTCCATTTTTGAAATGGCCACTTTGGAATTTAGTGATCAAGTTTGGTTTGCTCATAACACCTACTTGGTCACTTTTTGGTCCTAGCCTAAACCTCACCAGTTCAGTTTAAACTTTGGCTTTTTATTGTGACTTCATCACAAATTCAAACATGGTCCTAATTCACTCCTTTTTGGCTCACCCTAAAAGCACAAAGTTGCCACCATCAATCTTCTCAACTTCAAATGCATGAGGTCTCATGTGCATTCAAAAGTTTGGCGGCAACTTGAGGTGAGCATTTGAGTCCAAAGATCATATTTTTATTCTTTCTCATCCACATGTATGATTACACATGAGTTTAACTTCACCTTGGCCCAACACATTCAAACGCATGCTTGAACCCATGTGGTTGCACCTCATGTATACCATCCCATGTAAGAAAGTTTTTTGTAAGTCCCATTTTTCATGGACCAGAAACACAATGACGTTCAATCACCCGTTTCTCAACCAGAAACCTCGAAACACCTCGCTGCTCGTCCGAGCTCTCGGTCCACCGTCGCCCGGCCAAACCTGTGGTTTTCACGGTGATCTGAGACGCAACCGAGTGCGCCAAGCCATCCTTGACGTTCTCGCACCGGTTCTAGACCCTAATCAACCCTCCTCGAGCTCCACCACGACGTTCTTCCCTTTCTCGGTTCAACCCAAGCCGCCGTCACGGGAATGACCCGTCCAGCCACAGCCCACCGTTCTCCCAGCCGTGAGGTTCGCCTTCAATCCCTCTTTCATTACCGCAAGCCCCGGCGGCGTGAAATAAGCTACCCACGCCGGAATTTCATGATTTTGTGAAGGTGTACATAAGAGACACCCGGACCGATTCGCAAAATTCGTGATACACACCGCACCACTCATCCTCTTACGAAGAGAAACACTTCTAGGCGTCCGTGCGAGTCCATAGGATCCGAAACTTCGAAGAACTATTGGGTGTAGCCACTATTCTTCGAGTTTTATGAGAATTCCAGGTTTCCGACCTAGGTCGCACGATGACAGCCCAGTACGGCCCTTTCCGAGCTCCGTGGAGCTCATGTCGATCTTTCCTATGGTCCACTGATGCTCTACGGCCTTTTGCTCGATCGTTTGGGGTGCTAGGAAGGCCGGCTGACACGGCCGGAGTTCTTCCGAAGCCGCTGCTCGTCGCCGGCCATGTTCCGGTCATTGTCACGACGAGCTGAGCCCAGCATCATGTTCCCCGTTTGGAATTAGGCAGAGACGGCCAAGATCGTGGAGTTTGGTACACGGCAGAGGCCACCAGCGAGCACTCCGGCGAGGGTTCGCGGTGGCCGAGCGCGGGAGGCCGGAGGTAGACGAAGCCCCCGGTCCCACGTGTCAGCAGCCGATATTTTAAAACCTGGGATTAGCTGTGGCACCGGATCGGGTGCGGCTGCGTGCGAAAGACTCCGTAGCCCCGTGTGTCGATCGCTGAGAAGTGGACACGTAGCCCCGGTCCCACGCGCAGCGATTTAAACATTTCCCCGATTTTCAGATTTAGTTCAAACTTAAAACCCACATAACTTTGGCTAGGAACTACAAATCGAGTGCACCAAATTTTGTTGGATTCACCTCTCTGAGTACTTTCTAACAAATCAAGTTTCACTTTTTGAAAATCCTTATTTCTGCAGAATTAATTCTTCAAATTTCAACAGTTTAGAATTTTATCTGGAGAACCCCTTTGGAGGAAAATTCTGAAATTTTGCTGGGATGTTCAAACAACTATCCCTGAGCTACCATAAAAATTTCAGATCCATTTGAGCTCATTTGATCCACATAATTGTGTGATTAATAAAACTGTTCCAGAGAAAATAGAAAATGTCCAGAAACATTTTCAGAATTTATCTGAAATTGTTTAGCTCATACCTTTAGCTAGGAATCTTCAAATTAAGTGAGACCAACTCTATTAGAACCCTCTGAAAATCTAGTTTTCAGAAAGTCATGGCTTGCTCCATGAAAATCCCTAAAACACCCTATGAGCTCCAAGTAAGGCCAGGTACATAATTATTTGTGGAGGGCTCAATAAGCTTTGCTGCAGATGAAACTTGGCCAAATATCTGTTTAGGTTGTATCCAAACCACAGTAAAAATTTCAGAGTCATTGGGTCTGTCTAGTAAGACTTATAACTCTCACAAATTTTAACTTCAATTCAAATGTATTTAAATTGACACATATTTGTATTTATCATATGTCGTCGCTAAGGTTGAGGAGGAACCCGAAGTCTTAGACTTCGTCACTCCAGAGGAGCAGCTAGCCTACGACCAAGAGCAGCAAGGCAAGCGCCGGTTTGCATTAACCTTTTTACAAATTTTTACTGTTTTGAGAACTTACTTTGAGCACCCACTTAATTCTTGCATTAGAGTCTTGTTTGAAACCCAAATGCATAGCCAAGAAAACCCTGGGTTGGGATTAGGTTTGAAAACCTTGTAAGCTACTGCAACGCTAAGATAGTGTAGGATTCGGTACAAGTCGAGTAGTTGGAACTACTCGCTAGAATAGGCTAGAGGCACATTGCTCAGGTAAAGATAGCAAATGAAACACATGGCAATAAAAATGAGACCGAGCGGAGAGTAAGGGCAGTAGGACTTTGGGGCCTGGGTGCCATAGCTCCGCTTGCATCGATTGAGGACCGAGCCCTGTGCGGGCCTGTTGAACAAGCTAGAACAGTACCGAAGACCTACCAGCTATATGGGAACTGGGAAACCGATGTAACTTGGGTAGCTGGGTGTTGAGGCATTGCCTGTCGTTCAGAGAGTAGGTTGAGAGCTTGAGGTGTAAATCGGCTGGCGGCACTGCAGATGCGCGCGCAGAGACCTCTTGCTCGGGACGATAGGACCGGTTCAATATTTGGCTGACGAGTGAAAGGCGGTTGCGTACGACGTCCTTGATGGTTGCTGTAGGCAACATCGAGTACGGGTGTACGTGACGGGTTATTCGGGTAACCCTACAGGTGTAAATCGATTATAATCGTCATCCCTAATGGTCAGTGAGTACCACTTGTTCACTATACCGTGACGTAGAAAGAACAGGCTAAGTACATGTTAAAAGTTTGCTGATTTGAAATATATACTTTGCTTGTTAATGTTTTGTTGTAGTTTAGAGCTAATTTAAGTTCTTTTCAACCTTGTTCAAAGTACATGAGAGAAATGTGTTTCTTGTTTGATTGCGACTCTCTCATGTGCCTTAGCGTAAGGTTCTCCACAACCTGCTGCTAAAACTTGAAAGTAAGGTTCAAATAATTAGGCGAGTCCTTTGCAACTTATTTTACCTCATGTATCCTAAAACCATTCATGTAGAAGTTTCATGGAGAGGAGAGACTGGTCAGTCTTGCTGAGCCATCGTGCTCACTGCTTGTGTTTGAAGCTTTTTGCAGGGGTCTATGAGGAAGTGACTCCCGAGAAGAAGACGGAACCCGAGGAGGGGAACCCCGTCGAGTGGGAGTCGTGCACGCCACCGTGGTCATATTGGACAGCAGATCAGCAGTCAAATTTGTTTAAGTTTGAGCTATGTTTCCAGTTTTTGAGCGTTCTATGACATGTTTGTTTTATAACTCAATGGTTTACTGTTCAAATAGATATTTGACATTTCTCAAATATAGTTCTACAGATGACGGCGGATAAACAATTGGAGAACGGGTGGGTTGTATCCCACTGTTCTCACCGCAGCGGTTATCCGGAACGTTGAGGCAAATGCTTCAGTATTTCGGGTACAGCGAGATGCCGCAGTTCTTCGCCAAGGAAGAAGGCGGGGAGGGGAACAAGATGTGGACAATCTATGTCAAAGTTCCTGCAGGACCCACGCCACCTGTTGGGCACCGTTCACCGTTACGGCGAGAGGTTGACAGCCAGAGGGGATGTGGTAAGTGGCAGCCCACGACACCATGTCGCGTTTCTGCCAACTACAAGTGAGAGCTATGGAGGGCACTCCATACACGCTCGTTCCGGTGGAGAGATGATCTAATCATGTGTGGGGGGAAAGGTACATGGAGGCAACAGATCCGGGTTGCCCAAGGTACAACTCCGCGGAGGCAAATCTCAGCCTCCAATTGAGGGCGGGAAAGTCCGTAATGGACAGCCAAGCTAGTCATATGGAATGTCTCGCCGTGAAGCTCAAGGAGAGCAACAGCCATAGAGATCATTTTGAGAGTGCTCACAGCACACTCCGCAATGTTCTCCTTCCAACGATAAAGTGACTGAATGAACAACATAATCAGTTGCATCGTCTGAAGAAGGCGAAGAAGAAACGCCCCGTCGACATCACGGCTTTACAACAGCAAGTGCAAGCCTTGACCCAGCAGAATGAGGTCCTCAATCAAGAGCGGGATGACTCTATTGAGGAGGGGCAAGGCTGGGAAGAGGACTACAACCAGGCCATGGACGAGGTGCACGCGTTGCAGGACCTCGTACCTCCGGTATTGGGCATACCAATGTTGGGTGCCGTACCTGTGGTTTTGGGTCTTCCAGCAATAGGAGAACCTGAACCTGAAGAGAAGGTCATGGACCCGGAGCCACCAGCAGAGGTAGCAGAGGAGGACGACCCATAGGAGGTCGAATTCTACTCCGAGTAGGAGGTTACCGTTGCCAAGTAGGGCAGCGAGGGGGTGTAAGGAAAACTTTTGTAAGCGGTGACATGTCGTGTAGACAGTAGTGTATGTATATGTAGTGACGACATGGGCACGACTTCTCAGAGACCCGGCAATAATGTATCTTGTATAATGTTCATGCTTTATCAATATATGTGAATGTTGTGCAAATTATTCATGTGTCACTTCAATACCTACTGTTTCATATGGAATTTTAAGTATGACATGTGCTGATCGCTGCTGTTCTGAAGTTCAGAATGACTTGTACTCGTGCCAACCCGGACGTTGGGGGTTCCAGTCAGGGGGGAGAGACCTCCCAACAGCCTCCCGAGGATTCCTCAGGACAGCAACAGCAACAACTGCCACCGCCACCGCCAACGGTTACTTTGGCTGACATCGTGGCAGCGATGGCGGGTTCTCATCAGCAGCACACGGAGTTCTGCAAACCCTTATTGTGAATATGTATCGACCAGAGAGGCGTTAATATCGCGAGGAGCGCCAACAAAGCTCCTACTCCGACTTTCTGGCTACTCATCCCCCGGTATTCTCAAGGGCGGATGAACCCATCGATGCGGACAACTGGCTCCGCACGATGGAGATAAAGTTCAGGCTGCTCCAAGTGAGTGAGCAGCGCAAGACTCAGTTCGCGGTCCAACAGATTCAGCGGTCCGCGAGCACTTGGTGGGTGAATTTCTGCGCCTCGCAACCCACCAAGCGAGTTATGACCTGGGCAGAGTTTCGGACGCCCTTCAGGGCCTATCACATACCGCCGGGTATTATGAAGAGGAAGACGCAGGAGTTCCTTCGCCTGCATCAAGGAAGCCAGAACGTGCTGGAATACTCCACGGCGTTCAATGATCTTGCGCTATACGCTTCGTATCACGCCGATACCGACGAGAAGCGGTGGGATCATTTCTACCAGGGGCTTAACTTGCTCCTGAAGGACAAGCTGGCGATGTTCAATCGTGGCAGCCTCAATGATATTATTGATGCTGCTATTGTTCAGGAGGACTCCGGCAAGGAGTTAGCGGTGGCGGAGAGGAAGCGAAGTGCGCGGCAAAGCAGCGGGGAAGGAGGTGGTCCTTCTAAAAAATATTGGATGGTGAATCGCCCACCATCGGTTCCACGCTGGCAGCCACCACAGAGGCTGATGCCATTCCGCAGTCGGCCATATTCTCTACCGGCATTCAGTCCGGCACTGCCAGTCCCACCTCCGCAGCAACAACAGCAGCAGCGGGTGAAGGCACGTGCGTATGCACCTCAGCAGCGCATGCCGGGCTTTCATCCCCCAAGCACCGGCCAAGCAACAGCCACATGCTACAAATGTGGTCGCCCAGGACACTTCACCAACAATTGTCCTGAGAGGCAAGGCGGCGGAGTTGCACCGCAGTTTCCGGGGAGGAATCAGCTCCGGAACCCTACTAATGCGCAGCGGGCAAATCCTAGGACCGGTACCGTCCACCAACTTGTCATAGAGGACGTGCCGGAGGGAGAGTCCATCCTTGCGGGTATGTTCCAACTCCACCACCATCCCACCATAGTATTATTTGATTCAGGCGCCATGCATAATTTTATTAGCCAAGCTTTCATTGCTAAACACAGCTTGCATATACTACCTACCGAAAGTCCATATTTGATTTGTTCACCGGGTGGGAAGATTCAGCAAGCATGATGGTTTCCAAAGTACCATTATGCTTAGCGGGTAGAGTATACCCTACGTCTCTCATAGTTTTAGAGGGACAGAAGGTTGATGTCATCTTAGGGATGTCGTGGTTAACCCGCCACGGCGCTGTTTTAGAAACCGTCCTTCGAGTCGTGCATCTACACCCAGAAATGCACGAATCACACTCTTTATTTCTGAACAGTTCAGAAATAAAACCTCCAAGTGTATATCAGTCCACAACCATCAGATTGGAAGACATTCCAGTAGTCTGTGAGTTCCCTGACGTGTTCCCGGATGATTTACCAGGGATGCCGCCTGACCGAGAGGTGGAGTTCAAGATTGAACTTGCACCGGGAACTATGCCAATATCCCGGAGGCCGTACAAAATGCCGTCCAAGGAATTAGCTGAACTGAAGACGCAGTTAACGGACCTGCTGGAGAAGGGTTTTATTAGGCGGAGCTCCTCGCCATGGGGCTGTTCAGCATTATTTGTGAAGAAGAAAGACGAGACGTTGCGGCTTTGCATGGACTATCGTCCACTAAACGCCGTGACCATCAAGAACAAGTACCCGTTGCCACGGATCAACATGTTGTTTGATCAGTTGGTCAAAGCAAAGATCTTTTCCATGATGGACTTAAGATCCGGGTACCATCAGATTAAGATACGGGCTGAGGATATTCTGAAGACAGCTTTCTCGACGAGGTACGTAATTTATGAGTACCTGGTCACGTCCTTCAGCCTCACCAATGCTCCAGCTCACTTCATGTATTGATGAATTCTGTATTCATGCAGGAGCTGGACAAGTTTGTTGTGGTCTTCATCAACGACATATTGGTATATTCCAAGTCGGAGGAAGAACACACGAAGCATCTGCGTATAGTCTTGCAACGGCTGCGGGATCACAAGCTATACGTGAAATTCAGCAAGTGCGAATATGGATATCGCAAGTGCCTTTTCTCGGGCATATTATCTCAGCGGAGGGAATCGTTGTAGAACCGAGCAAAATCACACAAGTGCTGAATTGGAAGTCCCTGAGAACTGTTCACGAGGTACGGAGTTTCCTCGGACTCGGAGGATATTATCGGACGTTCATTCCGAACTTCTCAAAGATTGCCAAGCCTATGACGGTGCTGCTGAAGAAGGCTACCAGATATGTTTGGACTCCAGCATGTGAAGCAGCGTTCAAGGCATTTGTGAAGCACCTAACATCAGCACCGGTTTTGGCGCAGCCGGACACAACAAAACCGTTCGATGTGTACTGCGATGCATCCGGCATTGGGCTCAGATGTTTGCTGATGCAAGACCGAAGGGTGGTCGCGTATGGGTCACGGCAGCTTAGAAACCATGAGTAGAATTATCCAACTCATGACTTGGAGCTCGCTGTCGTGGTATTTGCACTTAAAATATGGAGGCACTACCCACTCGGTAACCTCGTGCATCTATATACCGACCACAAAAGCCTCAAGTACAGATTCACTCAGAAAGAGCTGAACATGAGGCAGCAAAGATGGTTGGAGTTGATAAAGGATTATGAAATAGAGATCCATTATCACCCCGGCAAAGCAAACGTAGTGGCGGATACGCTGAGTCACAAGTCACACGTCAATAATCTGACCATCACCCCGTTGGAAGAGAGCGAGCCCTCACTGCATGTGATTCCACACGGAGCTCTCTACAACTTAGCTTTAATCCCCACCATCCGTGAAGAGATAGCGGCAGCTCAGAAACATGACAAAGGCATGTCGCATTTGAGAGACGTATAGACAGTGGGGAGCTGAAATGTTTCTAGAAAGACGGAGACGGCGTCCTATGGTTCAAGGACTGGACCGTCGTACCCCGTAACCCGGAGTTACAGAAGAAAATCTTTGATGAGGCTCACTTGTCAAAGTTTTCTATTCACCCTGGCAGCAACAAAATGTATCAAGAACTCAGAAGAAAGTTTTGGTGGACACGGATGAAGCGGGAGATCGCAAAGTACGTGTCCGAGTGTGATACATGTCGAAGGGTGAAGGAAGACCATATGAGGAAACCGGGACTGCTACAACCACTGGGCGTTCCCGCCTGGAAGTGGGAATACGTGACCATGGACTTCATCGTCGGTTTACGCACTACTTTTCAGAAACGTGATTCTATGTGGGTGATCGTCGACCGGCTTACCAACGTTGCCCATTTCATCCCGGTCAACACAAACTAAAACGCCAAGAAGTATGCAGAATTGAACATCTCAAGGATCCTATGCTTGTATGGCGTATCCCGTACCATCATATCAGATAGGGGCACTTTATTTGTCTCCAATGCTACGCGGCTGCGGGCTGGCGCAGGGTGGGGTGGGCCGGCTGGTGGGTTTCGGCCCACTGGCCGGTTTTTTTCTGTTTCTTTTTCTTTTTCCATTTCTTTTCTGGTTTGAATTTGAATTTGAATTCCAACTAAATTTGAATTTCTGCAGCCCATGCAATACGTCCAAAAATTTTTAAATTCCCCTCTTAACAGGATTTTGGGGTGTTACAGACTCTGTGAACCTAGAATCCTTCTTCCAGACCAAAGTCTTGGTTATTGAACACCACATCATTCCCTTGACCTGAGCAGCAATTTAAACCAACAGAAAAAGCAAGTTTGAGTACCGTTGGTACTCAGCAAGTGTGCGAAAGTTATGTCATGCATGGCTAGAACAAAAAGAGGTTGAACTCATGGTTAAAGCACTACGCAATTAATACCTATCACCTTAGCTTATTAAGCACCTACATTACTACACAGGTGAGATGGTCCCAATCCCTCAACCCATCATCAATATTAAGTAACCATAATCTCATCTCCAATGTTAAGCTTCCCGCTTAACATCCTCAACTTCCCAATTCATCACCCTCTAATCATGAATGTCCAAGCCGCTCTTGACCATGAGCACGGCTGTCATGACAGTTTTGACTCTGCAGAGTTTGCACCACTGTACCCACATGTAGTGATTTCATCCCCCGTTGCCGGTTGTACTAAAAGAACCTCCATTATGCTAGTGGCCGCGAACCACGTTCACACTTCCCAGGTGTGTAGCCAGGCGATCACTACGGGGCCTTTACAAAGGGATTCCCGATGAGCGTGGGCCCACTGAGGTTTCACCCCTAACAGCATACAAAATGCTCCAACCCTGCTGCAGTGGCCCCCTTTTGAGCCTTGCGGTTCATATGGTAGTCCAGCTGACACCTATTCCCCGCACCATCTAAAACACCCATACTACGTCGGGGATACACCTAATTAATTGGCCAAGCTGCCCCATCTCAGCATGTGGTTGGCACGGTAAAGCCAGGTTACATGCTCCATGAACCGGTCCTTAGGATCCAGGCAAGTACTAAACACAAACCCTAGTCTCGTGCACACATCACCAACCAAATCATCCAACTTGCCTCGATCCCTACCTCTACATAACTCATAATATCTCATTCAAGAGTAAGGTTAACAAGTTGATGATCTCATATCCCACTTATCTCATTCTAAGCATGGCTAAGCATAAGTAATATGAATGAATGATAAAATAAATCCCAACCCAGGCTACAAGGAAGTAAGATAATGAAAATCTAGGGAAACTTCCTAGCTTGGGTATCATATTCCAAATTGACAATGCAATTAATTAAATTCTAACTACACATCCTAGTATAGGATCAAAGTGGTCAAGGACACTTGCCTTCTTCCTGCTGCTCTGGGAATGGAAAGTCTTGGTCTTGAAAGGTGAGAACCTGCTCTGGGGCTGGTTCTACTCATGCCAATACACATAGCAAAAGAAAACAACAATCCATAAGCCATAGTCCACACTTTCACTCATGCAAACCACACATACATACATATGAAAGTCATTCACATTTTTAAGTGTTGTGGTTACCCTAGATGTGTTGATTTTAGGCCTACATGCACTTTTAAACATTTATATATTATTTCTAACTTTTGTATTCAGATTTCCATTTGTACACTATATATGAATTTCCAATTTGAACAAATTCTCTATATTTAATTAATACACTTTTTAGCCACAAGTTTGTATGAAAGATAATTTCCTACTTCAAATAGGTTTTCAGATCTTCTACAAAATCCTAAACTGAAGTTTTTGGATTTGGAGACCCCATTTATCATTTTCTTATTATGCATACCTATTTTCCTATATTTTCAGATTTATTTTCTATGCCTAAAAGTGAACTTTAATATTAAAATAGTAAGACCTATCACCTAAACAGAATAGGTTCTGATCCAAAATGTTCAATAAAATATCTTTGAACTTCCTCTTTGATGGGAAATCAAATTATATTTATTTTATCCATTTTCAGAATTATTTTCTAGTCTAGAATTGAATTTCCACCAATAAAACAGCAACCTAAATTCCTACAAAAATTTCTTCTGTTCCAATTTCCCAAACAGAACCTTCATAAATTTTTCCTATCCCTTTTTGGTTATTTAGATTCACTTTCCCACGATTAAAACTTATTTTATGCCTAAAGAGCATAATTCAGATATAAATTACAAAACAGTAGTCTTATTGAGTTTAAAAGTTTATCTCCCCTCTAAACTCAGATCTTAGATTGTTTCTACCAATTTTTCACAGGGTTAGAATAATTAAACTGATCATATACCTATGTTTGAATTTTAAATCCTATTCACATACTCGATTTCCTGAAATTTAATAACCCTCAGGGGCTGATGTGCAAATCCTCCCTACTGTGGGGCCCCATCTCCTAATTTCTAAATTTTTTTAGGGGTCTAAGTGTGCAAAACAGGGAGGTCTTCTTAATTCTTATTAAGTCCAGGGGCTAAAACTGATTTTTAAATGAATTTACATGAATTTCTGAAGGTCCAGGGGCTAGGTCAGAAGTTTCCGGGGCTAGCTCGTGTTTTCCGAGACCCCCAGGGGGTAGCGCGTAAAAATCCCGGCCTTTATAATGCAGGGATGACGTGGGCCGTTGGATTTAAAATGGATGGCTCAGATTAGATCGCCGAAGGGGTATGCGCCGATTTAATTTCTGCCGTGCGATTTAAAATAGACGGCCTACAAGAGGCCACGTCGCTCCTGGCCGGAATTCGCCCGCGCGCGCGGCGGCGCACGGCGGCAGCGGTGCGATCTCGCCGGCGAGGCTGCGGATCTTCATCTACAGACGCTAACATCCGCCCTTTTTGGTAGCAAACGGCAGAGGGGAGGAAGGAGAGCTCACCAGTGCAGTTTTCTTGGATCTGAAGGGGTCGGGAGGGCTTAACGGCGGCGAGGAGCGGCGACCGAAGGTGAGCTTCGGTGGGGGGGCAATGGGGTCGTTCCTCGTCGGATTTTCTTCGGCGATGAGCTTCTCTGGAGGCGGTCAAGCATTGCAAGCATGTTAGCGTGGGGAAAACGGAAGAGGGAGCTGGAAAAAGGGCAGCAGCGGCGGCGGTTCTCACCTTGCGTCGGGTGTGGCTGATCGGGGGGATGGGGCGGATTTTTGGCGTTTAAATGGCGAGGGAGGGCGGCGCGGTCGGTTGAGATCATGCTGGGGTTCCCGGGACCGAGAATAGGGGCTGGGAGCGCGGGTTCTGGAAGCGGTGGTTGCGATCGGGCGTGAGAGGGCCGGAGCGCTTGGGGGCGCGCGCGAGGAGAGGGATGACACGCAGGCCCCGTGTGTCAGAGAGAGGGAGAGAGGGAGGGGGGCGCGCGTGGATTTTGGTTCAGCTGGGTGGGTTTCGGCCCACTGGCCGGTTTTTTCTTTTTCTTTTTTTCTTTCTCCTTTTCCTTTTTCTGTTTTGATTCAAATTAAATTCCAGTTTGAATTTGAATTGCTACACCACATGCAATACGTCTAAAAAATTTTAAATTCCCCTCTTTAGTAGGTTTTGGGGTGTTACAGCTCTACCCCCCTTAAAAGAAATCTCGTCCTCGAGATTGGTGATTCTAGGAAAACAAATCCGGAAACTGTGCCTTAAGCTCGTCTTCTCGCTCCCATGTGGCTTCTGCTTCCGAGTGATGCTTCCACTGCACCTTGCACATTCGGATTCTTTTATTTCTTGTGAGGCGTTCCATTGTCTCCAAAATCTTGACCGGTTGCTCGGCATAAGAAAGATCCTCTCGTACATCCACCTCATTCATGGGTAACATTTATTCGGGCGTTCTTAAACATTTCTTGAGCTGTGACACATGGAATACATCGTGCACATCTGATAGGCGAGCCGGTAGTTCTAGTTGAATGCCACTTCGCCTTTCCTCTCCAGAATCTGAAAGGGTCCGATGTATCGCGGTGATAATTTCCCTTTCACCTTGAACCGACGAAGTCCTCGGATAGGGGACACCTTGAGATAAACATAGTCTCCCACATTGAAAACGAGCTCTCATCTCCGTACATCGGCATAGCTCTTTTTTCGGGTCTGGACTATCCTCAAGTTGTTGCGAATTTCCCTCACTTTCGCCTCGGCTTCTTGTAGTACCTCAGGCCCAAACACTTTACTTTCCTCTGTCTGGTTCCAAAATAGTGGAGTCCTGCACTTCCTCAAATACAACGCCTCAAATGGTGACATCTTCATACTAGCCTGATAGATGTTGTTGTAGGAGAACTCCGCATACGGTAAGTTCTTATCTCAACTCCTATCGTTCTTGAGTGCACACGCTATCAGCATATCCTCCAGGATCTGATTGGTTCTTTCCGTCTGCCCGTCAGTCTGGGGGTGATAGGCAGAACTAAAATTCAGATTAGTTCCCATGGTTTCATGTAACTACTGCCAGAACCTTGAGGTGAATTGTGTCCCTTGATCTGACACTATCTTCTTTGTCACTCCATGAAAGCACACGATCCTTGACATGTACAATTCTGCCAATTCGGATCCGCTGTAGCTTTCTTTCACGGGGATGAAATGAGCTACCTTAGTTAGCCTGTCGATGATGACCCATATCAAATCATATCCCGATTGGGTCCTAGGTAGTCCCACTATGAAGTCCATGCCTATTTCTTCCTATTTCCATTCAGGCACTTTGAGTGGTTGCAATAGTCCCACGGGTCGTTGATGTTCTGCTTTCACCAACTGACATGTGTCACATAGGGCAACATGTTCCGCGACATATCGCTTCATGCCACACCACCAATATCTGCTCTTGAGGTCATGATACATCTTCGTACTCCCAGGATGAATGGAATAGTCAGAATCATGAGCTTCCTTCAAAATCAATTCACGGATCTCCTTCACATCAGGCACACAAATTCTTTTCCCATGCCACACCATACCTTGTTCATCCTCTCTGAACCCAGGGGCTTTATTTTCTTTGATGAGTTCTCTAATCTCTTGTATCTTCTCGTCATTCTTCTGACCGTTGCGTATGTCTTGCTCTAATGTGGAGTCCACTTCCATGGCGATGGCCTCGCCACTATTCACCGGACATAGATTGAGTTTTGCAATCTCTTCCTTCAATTCTGTAGGCATGTCCTTCAAGCTCAACATATTGACCTGCACCTTCTGGCTTAAAGCATCCGCCACGATGTTCGCTTTCCCGGGATGATAGTTGATGCCCACATCAAAGTCGTTGATTAGCTCTAACCATCTTCTTTGTCTGAGGTTGAGATCTGGCTGTGTGAAAATGTACTTTAAGCTCTTATGATCCGTGTATATCTCTGTCCTCTTTCCCATCAAGTAATGCCACCAAATCTTCAATGCGTGTACCACTGCGGCTAGCTCTAGGTCATGCGTAGGATAGTTATTCTCGTGTTTTCGGAGCTGCCTGGACGCATAAGCAATGACATGCCCCTCTTGCATGAGAACACATCCCATCCCGTGTCCAGATGCATCGCAGTACACCGAAAAATTCTTCTGCATATCTGGCATAACTAGCACGGGGGCTGTTGTCAATCTTTTCTTCAGTTCTTGAAAACTCGTCTCACACTCCGGTGTCCATGTGAATGTGATTCCCTTCTCTAACAATTTGGTGAGGGGTCTCGAGATCTTGGAGAAACCCTCAATGAATCATCGATAATACCCAGCCAATCCTAAGAAGCTTCGAACTTCCCCGACATTTTCAAGGGTCTTCCACTTCTGCACATCCTCGATTTTGGCGGGATCTACGGAGATTCCTCCCTCTGAGATTATATGTCCTATGAAGGGAACTCTCTTCAGCCAAAACTCACACTTGCTCAACTTGGCATATAGTTGGTGTTCTCTCAACTTTTGCAACACCAATCGTAAATGTCCCTCATGTTCTTCTTCATCTTTGGAGAAGACGAGAATGTCATCAATGAAAACCACCACAAATTTGTCCAAATATTCCATGAATACCTTGTTCATGAGATACATGAAATCTTCCGGGGCATTAGTTAGCCCGAACGGCATGACGGTCTATTCATACAGCCCGTACCGAGATACGAAAGCTGTATTTGGAATGTCAGTTTGCCTTATCTTCGGTTGGTGGTATCCCGACCTGAGATCAATTTTTGAGAACACACAAGCTCCCCTCAGCTGATCAAATAAGTCTTCAATGCGGGGTAATGGGTACTTGTTCTTGATGGTTACTTCATTCAACGCACGGTAGTCTACGCATAACCTTTGGGTTCCGTCCTTCTTGGGCACACATATCACTGGAGCTCCCCATGGTGAGGAACTAGGATGAATATACCCTTTCTCTGTCAATTCTCTTAAATGTTCCTTGAGCTCTTCTAGCTGTTTGGAGTCCATCCGATAAGGCCTCATGTATATTGGGGTTGTTCTAGGCACTAGTTCAATCGCGAATTCCACTTCACGATCGGGAGGCATACCTGGCAACTCCTCCGGAAAAACGTCTGGATATTCCTTGATAATCCTTATCTCTGAGCTCCATTCTTCCCGCTTCTCACGGATGGTCCTGGTGGAGCTGTAGTGTATGATCAGCTTGCCCACATTGCCGGCGACGTGGAGCATACGCCAAAGACGGCGCAACAAGCCTCCTACTGCCAACCCATAGGAGTGGTACGTCACGGGACGGTTCTCCTCTCTCAAGGCAAGGGCAACTACAGGAACTCTCCCTCCGGTGGACTTGCGGGCGGTGCGGATCATGCGAACCATCTAAACCATAAAGCATTTAAAATTAAGTTAGATAAGAATTAATTAAAGATTATATTTTGAATAGAAGTTGGGACAAGGTGAATAAAGTGACCCATTAAATAACACTTTCAACCCACATATTTGTAAAATAGTTTTTAAGAAAATAGGGTCCTTAAGTACGTCCATTTCTAACTAGGTCCACGTTCCTACGGGCAACCTTGGCTCTGATACCACTTCCGTCACACCCGATTTCTCTAAAGAGTAATCGAGTGAATATCACATGTATGCCAGGATCATTTTCTCATACATGTGACGACAAATAGTGAAGCATCATTATATTACAAGCCAAGTGTTTGAATATAAATAAGTCTTACATAGCATACGTCTCGATGGACGATAATATGTTCATAACATGTAAATAAAGCAGCAGTGGAATATAAATCTTGTGGGATCCATCACAGGCGTTGCCCGGGGGACTCCGTGAAACTAGAATCCTTCTTCGGGACCAAAGTCTTGGTCATTGAACACCACATCATTCCCTTGACCTGAGCAGCAATTTAAACCAACAGAAAAAAGCAAGTTTGAGTACCGTTGGTACTCAGCAAGTGTGGGAAAGTTATGTCATGCATGGCTAGAGCAAGGAGAGGTTGAACTCATGGTTAAAGGACTACGCAATTAATACCTATCACCTTAGCTTATTAAGCACCTACATTACTACACAGGTGAGATGGTCCCAATCCCTCAACCCATCATCAATATTAAGTAACCATAATCTCATCTCCAATGTTAAGCTTCCCGCTTAACATCCTCAACTTCCCAATTCATCACCCTCTAATCATGAATAAGTCCAAGCCGCTCTTGACCATGAGCACGGCTGTCATGACAGTTTTGACTCTGCAGAGTTTGTACCACTGTACCCACATGTAGTGATTTCACCCCCCGTTGCCGGGTGGACTAAAAGAACCTCCATTATGCCAGTGGCTATGAACCACATTCACACTTCCCAGGTGTGTAGCCAGGAGATCACTATGAAGCCTTTACAAAGGGATTCCCGACGAGCGTGGGCCCACTGAGGTTTCACCCCTAACAGCATACAAGAGACTCCAACCCCGCTGCAGTGGCCCCCTCTTGAGCCTTGCGGTTCATATGGTAGTCCAGCTGACACCTATTCCCCGCACCATCCAACACACCCATACTACGCCGGGGATACACCTAATTAATTGGCCAAGCTGCCCCATCTCAGCATGTGGTTGACACGGTAAAGCCAGGTTACATGCTCCATGAACCGGTCCTTAGGATCGAGGCAAGTACTAAACACAAACCCGAGTCTCGTGCACCCAGCACACAACCAAAACATCCAACTTGCCTTGATCCCTACCTCTACATAACTCACAATGTCTCATTCAAGAGTATGGTAAAATAAACTGATGATCTCATATCCTAAATATCCCATTCTAAGCATGGCTAAGCATATGCATAATAATAAATGACATGATAAAATGAATCCCAACCCAAGCTACAAGGAAACAAGGTAATGCAATTCTAGGGAAACTTTCTAGCATGGGTTTCATATTTCATTTGACAATGCAAATAATTTCTAGCTACACATCCTAGTATAGGATCAAAGTGGTCAAGGACACTTGCCTCCTTCTTGCTGCTCTTGAAATGGGAGTCCTGATCTTGGAAAGGAATAACTTGCTCTTGAGCAGGTTCTACATCATACCATCACACATAGGAAAAGAAAAACAACAATCCATAAGACATAGTTCACACTTCCACTTCATACAAACCACTCATTCATATTTATGAAAGTCATTCACCATTACATGTGTTGTGGTTACTCTATGTGTGTTGATTTGTGGCTTGCATACACTTTTAATCATGTGTATATGATTCCTACTTTGCTGTTCACATTTATACTTACTTACATACTATATATATGTATATATATATATATGTGTGTGTGTGTGTGTGTGTGTTTCAAATTTAAATAAATTCCTTATATTCAACTACTACACCTTTTCACTACCAAGTATGTATGAAAAGTATTTTTCTTCTCCATATGTGCCTTCAGAATTTCTACCAACCCTAAACTGAATTCTTTGGATTTTAGAAACTCCATTTATCATTTACTAGTTGCTATATTTTCAGATTTATTTTCCTATGCATAAATGTGTACTTTATTATGAAATTAGTAATACACATCATCTAAACAGAATAGGTTCTGGTCCTAAATAATTTAATAACATATTTTGACCTTTGCCTCTAATGTAAACTATTTCACAATTATTTTCCCTATTTCCTATAACTATTCTTTACTTAAAAATGTGTCCCTAAATGTGAATAATAAATTAAACAGATTCAATTCAGCCCAAAATATGTTTTTATTTCACTCCAAAGTTTCCTAAACACTGAGAAAGTCTTTAATTAAATTTTGACAATATGTTTGTCCCACTTTTTAATTTTTAAACACTAGCCACATATTCAATTTCCTACGTTAATTAATAAACAGGGCTAAAAAGTTAAACTTACCCCACTACAGGGTCTATAATATTATTTTCAGAATTCCCAGGGGTCTAGCTACACTTATCAGAGGTGTTTTTCCTAATTTTTATTAAGTCCAGGGGTTAAAACTGATTTTTAAATGAATTTGCATGATTTTCTGGAGCTCAGGGGCTAGATCAGAAGTTTCCGGGGCTAGCTCTTATTTCCCGAGAACCCCAGGGGGTAGCACGTAAGATTTCCAGTCTTTATAACGCGGGGCTGACGTGGACCGTCCGATTTTAAACCGACGGCTGAGATTATAACGTCGAACCGGTACGGGGGATTTAAACCCTACCGTGCGATTTAAAATAAACGGCGCACAAGCGGCCACGTCGCTCTGATCGAGCGCTGGCGGCGCTGCCGGCGGCGGGAAGCGGCGATCTCGCCTGAAACTTTCGGATCATCGGGAATTCTTCCTAGAACTGTAATTTTATGGCATAGATCGGTAGAGGGGAGGTCGGGGATCTCACCTCGGGGGTTTTCTTGAGCTCGGAGGTCCTGGAAGGTGATCGGCGACGAGGTCCGAGGCGAAACCACGGCGAAGCTCGTCGGCGCTGTGTTTACACCGCAAGTCACCGAGTTTTCTGCAACTGCAAGGTTCCCCTGAGGCGGTGGATCAAGACCAGCGAGTTAGATCGGAATTTCCGAGCTTAGATCAGCCAGAATTTGCCGGAGAAGTCTCGGTTCTCACCGGAGGAAAAATCAGCGATCGCGTGGGAAAAACAGAACGAGGCCGGGGTTTTTATAGACGGGGGAGGGCGGCGGGGTGGTTTCGATCATGTCCGTGTCGCCTACGAACAGAATTCAGCGGGGATACGCCGAAATCCCGATCGGTTTTGATTCGGGTGCGAGGGAGTCCGGCGCTGTCGCGAGGTAGACGAAGATCGGGTGGGTCCCGCCTATCAGTGTGAGGCAGCAGCGCGTGCGGCTGCGGGCTAGCGCGGGCACTGGCTGGGCCAGCTGGTGGGTTTCGGCCCACTGGCCGGTTTTTTTCTGTTTTCTCTTTTTCTTTTTCTATTTCTTTTCTGATTTGAGTTTAATTTGAATTCCAGTTTGAATTTGAATTTTTGCAAAACATGCAACACGTCCAAAAATTTTTAAATCCCCCTCCTAACATGATTTAGGGTTTTGAATCAAAATTTTTGGGTGTTACACTTGGCCTTGTGGTGGAACTGTTTTCCTGGCATATTCTCGCATGAACCTGTCCTTAGATCTACGGCAAGTTCCACCATCTCATCCAGCAACATTCACGAACCAAGCTTGCCTAGATCTCCCCGATTCCATGCCCATTAACATCATCAAGATCTCATCATCATTATTCATATGATTGCAGTAGCTAGACATGTTTTATTTCAGCTTCCCGTATCCCGTGAATTAAGCGAAGCAAAAAGGAAAAACGACCATACCCGACTCATCGACTTTCCCGATGACAAGGATGGTTAAAAAAACTAGTAAACTCCTATAAAAGGGTGTCCCATCAAGTTGACTCAAGCATACGAGTTTTCGCACACAAAACAGTTTCAAAACATGGGATCAATATGGTCAAGGGGCACTTGCCTTGCTCCCGTGGTTCTTGTTGTTTGAGTGTCTCGAAGTCTTGGTGCTGTAGTTCCTCGTAGATGGCCTCTTGAGCTTGTTCTTCTACTCACGATCACGCACATACACAATTTACAGCAATCAAACATCATGCACAAACTTTACTCAAGATGCAATGGGGTAGATGAATGCAAATCCTATGGCGCAGTTTTATTAAACCAGTTTGTGTGTGTTCTTGCATGTTTTAATGGGCTTTCATGGGGTTTTATGATGAACAAGGGTGCTGGGATGAAGTGTGGACGTGGTGATGATCTTGACTCAAGATCTAGATCAGTTCCACCGTCAAAAATCGATCAAAACACGATCTGACCACACCTAAAAGTTTATGTTCGAAGGGGGCGAAGAAAACGGATGCGTAGAAACAGCGGCGACGTCGTAAGATGGGTAATGGGGACCTACCTCACTTCCTCCTTGGTGGCAGGGCCTTCCTTCTAGCAATGGCAGCAGCGGAAAGTTATCCTATGGATGATTAGGGCAGGACAGATTGTCGGCTCTTTTCCGGCGACGGCGAGGCGTGACGGGGCTCGTCGGTGGGGCTCAACGACGGGGCTCACCGGCGACTGAACTCCGGCAAGGGGAGGTCCAACTCGGCGAGTTGGGGGCTAGGACCTCCAAGTCGCCGACTTGGGGGGAGAGGGAGAGGGAGCTGTGGCCAAGGAGGGGGGTTTGGGTTCTATTTATAAGGGGAGAGGGGGGAGAATCCTACTCCAATTGGAGCAAAATCCTAACAAACTTATCCCCAATTGATTTGGTGCGGCAGCAATGTGGCGGAAATTCCCCAAATGTGGGGAAAATTCCCCTTTTTTGGGGAATTGGGGAATTTGGAGGATTCAGGGAAAATTTTGGGAAATTGAAAATAGCTCATTTCAGCTATCTTTTTCCCATTCCTGACCATTTCTATGTCACTTACTCCATTTCTACAATCCCCTCTCCATTTCTATGTCCCACTCTCCATTTCTACATTCCCCTCTCCATTTCTATGTCCCATTTCTCCATTTCTATATGCCCTTCTCCATTTCTATGGTTGCTTCCTCCATTTCTATGGTCCTTTCTCCATTTCTATGGTTCTTTTCTCCATTTCTATTGTTCTTTCCCCATTTCTATAGTTCTTTCTCCATTTCTACTTCTTTTATAATGCTTCTCTACATGAAAAATGTATGCAATGCTTGGAAATGAATTTGAGGGTGTTACAAACCTACCCCCCTTAAACTGAATATCGCCCTCGAGATTTTATAGAGTAGAGAATAGATGAGGGAATTCTGCCTTGAGGTCTTCCTCACGCTCCCATGTAGTTTCGTCTTCCTGTGATGGCTCCATTGTACCTTGCACCAACGGATCACTTTGTTCCTCGTGACCCTTTCCTTCATGTCCAAAATTTTGACGGGTTGCTCCGCGTAGGTCAGATCCTCTTGAAGCTCGAGCTCATCCATCGGTACTTGTTCTTCCGGTACTCTTAAGCACTTCTTTAGTCGGGACACGTGAAACACGTCGTGTATGTCGGAGAGGTGTGCTGGCAGCTCTAGTTGATATGATACTTCTCCTCTCTTGCACAAAATCTAGAATGGCCCGATGTAGCGAGGTGCTAATTTGCCCTTGACGTTGAACCGTCGTTGGCCTCGGATAGGCGATACTTTAAGATACACGAAGTCTCCCACTTCAAAGGTCAATTTTCTTCGCCTATTGTCTGCATAACCTTTTTGTCATGACTGAGCCGCCTTCAAGTTTTCTCGTATCGTTTGGACTTGCTTCTTGGCGTCTTGCAGCACTTCGGGTCCAAACACTTGACTCTCTCCGGTCTCATTCCAGAACAGCGGCGTTCTACACCTTCTACCATACAATGCTTTGAAAGGTGACATCTTCAAGCTGGCTTGGGAGCTGTTGTTGTATGAGAATTCAGCGTACAGCAAGCTCCTCTCCCAACTACGCCCATGTCTCAAGGCACAAGCTCTCAACATGTCTTCCAAAATTTGATTTGTCCTCTCAGTTTGCCCGTCGGTTTGCGGGTGATAAACGGAGCTGAAATTCAGTCATGTACCCATGGCTTCATGCAGCTTCTTCCAGAACCTAGAGGTAAATTGAGAACCCCGATCTGAAACTATCCTCTTCGGAACTCCATGGCGACACACGATTTGCTCCATATACAGCTCAGCTAGTTGTGCAACGTTGTACTTGGTTTTAACAGGAAGGAAATGGGCTGTTTTTGTCAATCGATCCACGATAACCCAAATAGAGTCATAATCCAATTGAGTACGTGGCAATCCGATGATAAAATCCATGCTGATGTCTTCCCACTTCCACTCAGGTACTTTCAATGGCTGCAACAGTCCAGCGGGTCTTTGATGTTCGGCCTTCATCCGTTGGCACGTATCGCATAAGGCAACATATTCAGCTATGTCCCTTTTCATACCATCCCACCAATAGCAAGTTTTCAGGTCCTTGTACATCTTTGTACAGCTGGGGTGTATGGAATAAGGTGAGTCATGTGCCTCCTTTAATATTCTGTCATGGATGTGCTTCACGTTAGGCACACAAATCCTTTTCCCTAACCAAAGCGTGCCTTTCTTGTCTTCCTTAAAATCCTTTTCTGTTCCTTGTAGGATTCTTTCCTTGATTTCCTCATCTTTTGCTTGGCCATCTTGTATCTCTTGTTCCAGCGAAGAGTTGAGTTCTATCACTTCCATCTCATTCATGAACCCGAGATGTAACCGTTCGAACTCCTTGCGCAGCTCAGGCGGCAGCTCCCGAACCGTGAGTTTGTGACATGCTCCCTTTCGGCTCAACGCATCAACTACTACATTGGCCTTACCCGGGTGATAGTTGATTCTGACATCATAATCCTTAATGAGTTCCAACCATCGACGTTGCCTCAAATTCAGATCCGTTTGCGTGAATATATACTTGAGGCTTTTGTGATCCGTATAGATCTCACATCGGTAGCCAAGAATATAATGCCTCCAAATCTTCAAGGCATGTACCACGGCTGCAAGTTCCAAGTCATGTGTGGGGTAATTCAGCTCATGTTTCTTTAGTTGTCTCGACGCATATGCTACCACTTGTCCTTCTTGCATGAGCAAACATCCAAGCCCTTGTCTTGATGCGTCACAATATATGCCGAACCTCTTGCTCACGTCCGGCAATACCAAACCCGGTGCTGTGGTTAACCTCTTCTTTAGCGACTCGAAGCTTTCTTGACACGCTGGTGTCCACTGAAATGCTTTTCCCTTCATTAGCAATTCAGTCATAGGCTTCGCTATTTTGGAGAAATCCTTAATCAACCGGCGGTAGTATCCAGCCATCCCAAGAAAACTCTAAATATCTCTCACATTCCACTTTAAAACGTCTCCCACTTTTCCGGGATCAACCGATACTCCTCCCTCGGAGATGATGTGGCCTAGGAACGATATCTCCTTTAGCCAAAATTGACACTTGCTGAACTTGGCATACAATTGATGCTCTCGCAGTTTCTGCAACGTCAACCTCAAGTGTTCTTCGTGTTCTTCCTTGCTTTTCGAATACACCATGATATCGTTGATGAAAACCATGATGAACTTGTCCAAGTACTCCATGAAGACCTTATTCATGAGGTACATAAAGTATGCGGGTGCATTCGTTAACCCAAAAGACATAACGGTATATTCATACGAACCATACCGTGTTTGAAATGCAGTATTGGGTATGTCGGAGGGCTTAATCTTCAGCTGGAAGTATCCCGACCGAAGATCAATCTTGGAGAAAATTTAGGCACCATTCATTTAGTCGAACAGGTCCTCGATATGGGGCAGCAGGTATTTATTCTTAATCGTCACCTCATTGAGAGACCTATAATCCACACACATCCTTTGGGTCCCATCCTTCTTGTCTATGAAGAGCACGGGAGCTCCCCATGGTGACGAGCTTGGGCGTATAAAACCCTTTTCTAGCTGCTCCTGAATTTGCTTCTTGAGCTCCACTAGTTCATTAGCAGGTATCCTATACGGCCTCTTCGCTATAGGTGCGGTTCCGGGTACTAAATAAATGGCAAATTCAATGTTCTGGTCAGGTGGCATACCTGGAAGTTCTTCCGGGAACACATCTGAATATTCTTGAACCACCGGAATGCTTTCCAATGTTCCTTATTCGACGTGGTTCAGCACTGCCTTCTCAGTTGCCGGTTGGGCTGACTCGAACTCAATATGAGTACCGTGCTCACTCGTCAACTGCACGATCCTCTGAGCACATTGAATCATTCCATTGTGCTTACTTAACCAATCCATTCCATGTATTATGTCAATCCCTTGGGAATCCAAGAAAATATGGTTGGCGCGAAAGTCTACCCCCTTATTTTAAGGTTTACTTTCGGACATTGTATGAGATAGAATTCATATTTGACTCTAACTATATGCATCAAGGTGTATGAACTATGCGACTTCTTTTATTAATATCAGCCTACATGAGCATGTGAACGAGTACCGAAGCATCTCACATCTCTCCACTATGTGTGGATGTGGACATTTGCCGAAGCATCCCACAACTCACACCAGCACACAAGCACTAGCAATCATCACAAAAATTTCAGCACACCACCCTTATTCAAGCTACTACGATCTTAACGTTCCTATTACAGCTTTATTCAATGGAAACCTATACTTAATCGTGAGAACCAGTGCTGTTCTCGCCGTGTGACGGCGGTGGTCCATACATGGGCGCATGCCATGGTGAGTCGGCAGTCCATGTAGGATTAGATGACGCTGGTGCTCCATTTGCTCCCGCGTTGGCACGAGTCTCCTCCTGTTTTTCCAGCAAGTACAGCTTCTTGTGGAGGTAACGGATCTCTTCTTGTGTGCTTGAATATCGGTTTCCTAATTCCACGAGCAATCTCTGAGACTTGTCAGCAGCTTGTGGGTTGGAAAGAGCTGTTACATGGGGTCCAATAATCTCCCTTGTACCACTCTTCCGACACGGGTGCAGCTCAAAAGTGGTGCCCTCAAGCTGCTCATGGAAAGCGCAGCACAGTCTTGTGAGTGCTTCCCATGCAGCATCATCGATAGCTTCTGCCCTTGTAGCTCTCCATGTGGGTGCGAAGTGCCGAGTGACAACCCTACTGTTAGATAGGATGGTTACTTCAGCCTTCCACTCTTCATGTACGAGACGAGGGACTTTCTTGAGAAGATATTCCGGGTATAAGCTGCAGCAATCCAGAAATTCTTTGAGCTCCCTAGATATGTGTCCTCCTTCCATTCCGTCGGACCGAAATTCTTGAACTGAATGGTTGGCCCATTCATCACCTTCATTATTGGTCTCAGCAAGGGGTGGCTCCTCCTTGGGTTCATCTCCTCCCATCATAGCTTCATGAGGATCCACGGGGTGTAAGCCCGCATGAAACTCCTCCCGAGGTGCGTACCAATGCCGTTCTTGTGGATCATCCTCCATATCATCTTCGAATGGTTTCACCTCTTCCAGGTCCGCTTCCTCATGCATATAACTATTGACTTCATCTTCATCACGAGGTTTCGTCTTCACTTCCTCCCAATATGGTCCATCGGACACCTCAATGGGGTTAAGAGCACCCCCACGTGGTGGTGGACGAGTACTTATGCGTGCCGTGCTCCTGATCACTGGCATCTATAAATAATACATGAGAAACTTTAGAGAAGGAAGAAATAACTCCAAAACATCAGAAACTGTGGAGCAAGAAAGCAAAGGTGTTGCTGTCCAAAAGAAGAGAAAAGAGGGGCTGAAATAGCACTTTGCGGTGGCTGAATTGACAAGTAAAGTGCAGCAGCAACCGATTTTCGAAAATAGCAGTTTAGAGGGGTGTTCCTATGTGTTTTAGAGTGTCCATTCTACCTAGGCTTTTGTCCTACGGTCAATATGGCTCTGATACCAATCTGTGACACCCGGTTCTGAAAATAGAACCAAGTTAATGCATATGTGTGCCCAGGATGTTCATTACACATACACATGTAATCCACAAACTGAATTCAGAATATAACCACGAATAAATAGTGTTTAAGTACTTTATTACATTGAATCATTGTCTCACTCATGAATCTCTAACTTATTCTTGCAGCGGAAGTCTCTAAACGACAGCGGAAATAACTAAATAGCAGCATGCTCCATCTTCAACTCCACAGGCATGTTGATGGTAGTTTGCACGCCTAATACTCCACATGGTCCTCGAAGTACTCTTCTCCTGTTGCTGATGTTTATGTGATAATGCAAGGGTGAGTACATGTCGTACTCAGCAAGTGCGGGAAAAGTATGACATGTAGCTTACAACAAGGTATGGAGTAAAAAGGCTCATTGCAGCAAGCAAATTTTATTTCACAAACATGATAAAAACAGCAACTATTTCTAAGTGAAATTTATCCCATCATAACCAAGTGATTCAGCAACATTCTCTCATCATAATTCACCATTTATCAAGTCTCATCTAGCCATTAATCTTTCTCATGTTCATCTCATGCTCATAAATATTCATAACCATCTCATATTCATATAACCGAAACCAAACTCATTTTCATGACTCAAAACAGTCTCAAAACCAATCTCAATGACCATACCATAACCATACCGAATAACCATCCCATGTTTTCCCTCTAATCATGGAAGTTGGCCAGGTGCTTGTGACCGGAAGCATGGCTATCATGATAGTTTTACACTCTGCAGGGGTGGCACCACTTTACCCACAAGTTCGTGATTTCGTCACCCGTCGGCGACTGCAGAACCTCCATTATACCAGTACACAACCGTCGGTGTATGGCCAAAATAGCCTTTACAAAGGGACTAATATATGTATGGACTCACTAAGGTTTCACCGGCAGGCTCGAATCACCATTCTCCCACCCACGGGCCCCCTCTTGTTCCATGCAGTTTGCAGGGCAGTCCTCCTCGAGTCCCGTTCCCCGTGCCATCCACAGTCCATAATAAGCTAGCAACACACCTAATTAATCAGGTAAGCTGCACCCATATTTGACCTTGTGGTGGCACTGTTTTCCTAGCATACTCTCGCATGAACCGGTCCTTAGATCTACGGCAAATTCCACCATCTCATCCAGCAACATTCACGAACCAAGTTTGCCTAGATCTCCCCGATTCCATGCCTATTGACATCATCAAGATCTCATCATCATTATTCATATGATTGCAGTAGCTAGACATGTTTTATTTCAGCTTCCCGTATCCCGTGAATTAAGCGAAGCAAAAAGGAAAAACGACCATACCCGACTCATCGACTTTCCCGGCGACAAGGATGGTTAACAAAACTAGTAAACTCCTATAAAAGGGTGTCCCATAAAGTTGACTCAAGAATACGAGTTTTCGCAAACAAAACAGTTTCAAAACATGGGATCAATATGGTCAAGGGGCACTTGCCTTGCTCCCGTGGTTCTTATTGTTCGAGTGTCTTGAAGTCTTGGTGCTGTAGTTCCTCGTAGATGGCCTCTTGAGCTTGTTCTTCTACTCACGATCATGCACATACAAAATTTACAGCAATCAGACATCATGCACAAACTTTACTCGAGATGCAATGGAGTAGATGAATGCAAATCCTATGGTGCAGTTTTATTAAACCAGTTTGTATGTGTTCTTCCATGTTTTAATGGGCTTTCATGGGGTTTTATGATGAACAAGGGTGCTGGGATGAAGTGTGGACGTGGTGATGATCTTGACTCAAGATCTAGATCAGTTCCACCGTCAAAAATCGATCAAAACACGATCTGTCCACACGTAAAAGTTTATGTTCGAAGGGGGCGAAGAAAACAGATGCGTAGAAACAGCGGCGACGTCGTAAGATGGATAATATGGACCTACCTCACTTCCTCCTTGGTGGCAGGGCCTTCCTTCTAGCAAAGGCAGCAGTGGAAAGTTTTTATATGGATGATTAGGGCAGGACAGATTGTCGGCTCTTTTCCGGCGACGGCGAGGCGTGACGGGGCTCGTCGGTGGGGCTCGACGGCAGGGCTCGACGGTGGGGCTCATCGGCGGGGCTCACGGCGACTGAACTCCGGCGAGGGGGGGTCCAACTCGGCGAGTTGGGGGCTAGGGCCTCCAAGTCTCTGACTTGGGGGGAGAGGCAGAGGGGGCTGCAGCCAAGGGGGGGGGGTTGGGTTCTATTTATAAGGGGGGAGGGGGGAGAATCCTACTCCAATTGGAGCAAAATCCTAACAAACTTTTCCCCAATTGATTTGGTGCGGCAGCAATGTGGGGGAAATTCCCCAAATGTGTGGAAAATTCCCCTTTTTGGGGAATTGGGGAATTTGGAGGATTTGGGGAAAATTTGGGGAAATTGAAAATAGCTCATTTCAGCTATCTTTTTCCCATTTCTCACCATTTCTATGTCACTTACTCCATTTCTACATTCCCCTCTCCATTTCTATGTCCCACTCTCCATTTCTACATTCCCCTCTCCATTTCTATGTCTCATTTCTCCATTTCTATATGCCCTCCTCCATTTATATGGTTCCTTCCTCCATTTCTATGGTCCTTTCTCCATTTCTATGGTTCTTTTCTCCATTTCTATGGTTCTTTCTCCATTTCTATAGTTCTTTCTCCATTTCTACTTCTTTTATAATGCTTCTCTACATGAAAAATGTATGCAATGCTTGGAAATGAATTTGAGGGTGTTACACTTAGACTTCGTCACTCCAGAGGAGCAGATAGCCTACGACCAAGAGCAGCAAGGCAAGCTCCGGTTTGCATTAAGCCTTTTACAAATTTTTACTGTTTTGAGGACTTACTTTGAGCACCCACTTAATTCTTGCATTAGAGTCTTGTTAGAAACCAAAATGCATACCCAAGAAAACCCTGGGTTGGGATTAGGTTTGAAAACCTCGTTAACTACTGCAATGCTAAGATAGTGTAGGATTCGGTACAAGTCGAGTAGTTGGAACTACTCGCGAGAATAGGCTAGAGGCACATTGCTCGTGTAAAGATAGCAAATGAAACACATGGAAATAAAAATGAGACCGAGCGGAGAGTAAGGGCAGCAGGACTTTGGGGCCTGGGTGCCATAGCTCCGCTTGCGTCGATTGAGGACCGAGCCATGTGCGGGCCTGTTGAACAAGCTAGAACAGTACCGAAGACCTACCGGCTATATGGGAACCGGGAAATCGATGTAACTCAGGTAGCTGGGGGTTGAGGCATAGCTGGTCATTCAGAGGGTAGGTTGAGAGCTCGCGGTGTAAATCGGCTAGCAGCAATGTGGATGCGCGCGCAGAGACCTCTTGCTAGGGACGATTGGACCGGTTCAACATTTGGCTGACGGATGAAAGGTGGTTTCGTACGACGTCCGTGATGGTTGCTGTAGGCAACATCGAGTATGGGCATATGTGACGGGTTATTCGGGTAACCCTGCAGGTGTAAATCGATATAATCGCCGTCCCTCGCGGTTAGTGAGTACCACTTATTCACTGTACCATGTCGTAGAAAGAACAGGCTAGATACATGTTAAAAGTTTGCTGATTTGAAAGATATACTTTGCTTCTTAATGCCTTGTTGTAGTTTAGAGCTAATTAAAATTCTTTTCAACTTCAGGCAAAGTACATGAGAGAAATGCATTTCTAGTTTGATTGCGGCTCTCTCATGTCCCTTAGCGTAAGATTCTCCACAACCTGCTGCTAAAACTTGAAAGTAAGGTTCCATTAATTAGGCGAGTCCTTTGCAACTTATTTTTACCTCATGTACCCTAAAACCATTCATGTAGAAGTTTCATGGAGAGGAGAGATGGGTCAGTCTTGCTGAGCCATCGTGCTCACTGCTTGTGTTTGAAGCTTTTTGCAGGGGTCTATGAGGAAGGGACTCCCGAGAAGAAGACGGAACCCCAGGAGGGGAACCCCGTCGAGTGGGAGTCGTGCACGCCACCGTGTTAGTGTGTGTGCATGCTAGCGGGGACACGTTCACGGGCTGAACGTGAACTCGATGCGTAATCTATGCCCGTGAGTGTAGATGGAACATATTTTGTTGTACAAATGTTCATAAACCTGTTTATGTAATAAAACTTTGCTCCGCTTTGTGTCTTTGGTGTGTGTTATCCGGTGCTGTGCAACGCAGCACCCCTCAGCGTGATCCTGGCTCGACAAGGCCGTGGGGCCATGTCACTACGCTTGTTCTAAGTTTCGGCACTACATTCTCCATAGTACTTTCTTTGTGACATGTCAACACGATATTATCAAACATGTGTTGCAACAACCGATTCTAAGTGGCAAGATAGGTAAATGGGTGTACTCTCTAGTAAAATACGACTTGGTGTTTGAACCTCTCCAGAGCATGAAAGGCCAAGTCATAGCTGACTTCATTGTGGAGCATAATGTGCAACTGGAAGAAGAATACGTGGTTGAGGTATGTCCATGAAAACTCTTCTTTGACGGATCGGTTTGTGACAATGGTCAAGGGATCGGATACGTGTTAGTTTCACCTACAAATACAACATATGAATTCTCTATTCGGCTAAGCTTCACATGCACCAAGAATGAAGCCGAATATGAGACAATGTTGAATGGTTTGGAACACCTGGCTGATATGGGAATCAAAGATATTGAAGCCTTTGGTGATTCTAAACTTATCATCCAACAAATCAGTGGAGAAAGCCAATGCTACGATGGAACCTTGAATGATTACCGAGAATGATGCCTAGATATCATCAAGACCTTAGATACTTTTTGTGCCAAACACATTCCTAGGGAGGAAAACTGGAAGGCAAACAACTTGGCACAAGAGGCATCGGGGTATGAGGCAAAGAGAGGGAAGTTCCATGTAAAGACAAGCTCAACATTGTCGAAGGATGATGGAGCTAAAGAAGAACAAAGCAACTCGGCCAATATATACGTGTTGACTATCGAGGATTGGAGGCAAGTGATCATAGAGTGCATCAAAGACCCAAACACGTGCAAAGATAGAAAGGTTCGACACCAAGCTTTGAAATATACGTTGATCAAAGATGAGTTATACAGCCAAACCATTGACGGACTCTTGCTAAAATGCTTGGATAAATATCAAGCAAAGGAGGACATGGGAGAGTTGCATGAAGGGCTTTGTGGCACACATCAATCTTCCCAGAAGATGAAGTGGATGCTAAAGAGAGCTGATTTCTATTGGCCAACCATGCAAGAAGATTGTTTCAGGTACCACAAAGGGTGTGGAGCTTGTAAAAGGTTCGGAGACATCCAACAAGCCCCGGCTAGCATATTGCATCCTATCGTGAAGCCTTGGCCGTTTAGAGGATGGGGTTTGGATTTTATCGGGATATACACCCTGCGTCGTCAAAGAAGCATCACTTTGTGTTGGTTGGTACAGATTACTTCATCAAATAGACAGAGGTCATCCCACTTAAGAACAATACGTACAAAGAGGTAACAATCTTTGTCCTCGAGCATATTATCCACAGATTCGATGTTCCACAAACTCTAACTACGGACCAAGGTGAAGCATTCATATGCAATCAATTTAGAGAGTCTGCCAAACCTTCAATATAAAACTATTGAATTCTTCACCATACTATGCTCAAACCAATGGACAAGCTGAGGCTAGCAACTAAATATTGATCAAGCTCCTCAAGAAGAATATCAAAGAGAACATAAGACGGTGGCATGAAACATTGAATGAAGTTCTATGGGGTGATAGAGTATCAAGACATGGCGCCACCAAGGTAACCCCTTTTGAGCTTGTATATGGACAATAAGTCGTGTTACCTGTGGAGATCAAGATGAAGGCATGTCGAGTATCTCAACAAGACAACCTTTCGGATGTGTATAATCAAGAACTGATGATGGACAAGTTAGATGGAGTATCCGAGAGCCGAATGGAAGCATTAAAAGAGATTGAGAAAGAAAAACTCAGGGTGGCCAAGCATTACAACAGAAGTGTTCGAGAGAAATCGTTTCAAGTCGGAGACTTAGTATGGAGAACAATTTTACCATTGGGAACTCGAGATAAGAAGTTTGATAAATGGTCACCAAGTTAGGAGGGACCTGTCAAGATTGTGGGAGTTGTCCCCGGGAGTGCTTACTTTGTGGAGAACTTACAAGAGGAGATGTCGGGAAAAACTATCAATGGATGATACATGAAAAGGTTCTACCCAAGTGTGTGGCAAGAAGGTTAAAGTATCTAAAACTCAGAAGGTAAAAGAGGCGATTTATTCAACGAATTATGGCTAGGAAGATCTTTTTGGCATACACCATTTGTCTAAACACAGGGGGCATGTGTTGGGTACAAAAATTGTTGTGTGTTTTGTAGATGGAAGTCTAGTTTGGGAGGCCAAGTTTAGCTCAAGGCCGCAAGAAAAACAAGCTAAAACAAAAGAAACAAAGGTCAGAACAAGACTTAGAAGTTCTCAGGAAGATTTAAACAATGTAGATTTTATTGTTTCGTCGTGTCAATGTTCTAGAAAGTGTTTTCATGATACTTTCATGTATACGTGATTTAGAGATAAGATATAAGATTAGAGAGTCTTAGTTTAAATTTAGAATAGATAGAGTCATCAAAGTTTGTATCAAGGCTATATAAAGGTAGCCCTCTACCAAGAATAACAAGCCGAATTCCGATCAACAACTTTTGTTCGTTGCTCGTTCTTTAGTTCTTCATAGCTCTTAGACGTAATTTATAGCTCTTTGGTGCTTTGCCAAGAAAAAAGCATCGGGTTCTCTCCACGAAAGTGAGACTTATCACGTTTCTATCACATAAACAACACGTTTATCTAAGTTCTGATTACTAACACCGAGATTCATCACAAAACAGGCGAATCCAACAATCTGTTCACAAACACCTGCAAGGAGCACACGACCTGATCATCTTCGTGGCTTTACTTACTGCTGAAGACCTTGGTGAGATGGTGATGGTTCCTCAGTGCATTATGACTACTCTAGCTGCAATCCAGACAAAGAATGGGTCTTACTGTAACTCTAGTGTTCAAATTGATGTCGATCACATGGCAAATGTGATGGTCGATTGCTTCATTGTACCCTCTACATGTGGTGTCCAGGCCACAACAAGACACACCTTTCTTGCTCCGCGTGGGAGGGTGACAAAGTCCGTCAAAATACCAACCCACGAAAGGTTTTTTTGATGGACATGCGCCCAAACGAGTTACACAAATAGGGCTTCGTCAAAGTGTCCGACTAGTAGTGAAGAACCGTGGTGGTATTACCAACACAGTGGTAGAAAAGGTTGCGCTTCTGAAGTGGACTTCAGATGTTAAGCATCTTGGAGGCTTATGGTGTCTTTTTTGCTTGTTATTTGTGATGTTAATTGTAGATAACACCTCGTTTCATGAGTAGTCACATGTGTAGATTATAGGTTGTAGATAAACTGTTTGTTATGGCGAGTGGTCCTACGCAAGAATTTGTCGATGGGTTTGAGTTAGCTCAAGTCAGAGATGTTGGTTGAATGTAATTCTTCTTCCTCTTAATGAAATAAGTGCTCAGCCAGATTTGCGAAAAAAACAATATATACCCCTTGGCCCTTTCGATTTGCATTATTTTCTTTAGAAAGAACATGATATATCGTTCTCTTCTTTGCCTTACAACGAACTCTTATTTGAAGGCAATTTCCATAAAACATAGTCATATACTTGTTTATCTAATGCCAATTGAATGTCTTTAAGAAAAAACCTTTGATACACTGTCACCCTGTAGTTGCACTCCCGTTGTGTATGGGCCGAGAAAATTAAATTCCATCTCCATACAAAATATAGTCTTGGAACATGCACACTTAGTATCCCTCCTTAAAAGGCATATTTTGCACGTTTCTTAGAACAAGACAGAATTTTTTATGGACAAATATCAGAGCGCCTGATACTCTCGAGGCTATGGAAAATTATAACAAAATGAGGTAGCAAAATGTTTCATACATAAGGTTCCAATTAAATGTAACTAGAGGTAACAAATCGAACCTATCTAACATTGTCGAAGAACATGGTCAGGCCCATTAAAGCCCACGAGCTCAACTGGGCTCGGTCCATATGGCCAGGCTCACTACGCACGGGTGCTGCAGACTGCACCTAACGTTTCCACCAACGGTGACGTGCAGCGGGGGCTCGGCGCTCTCTCCCGCGGTTCCTATAGTCGGACACGTTGCCAGGGCGCGACGCCTCCTGGCGGAGTTCGAAAACGCGACTGTTCAGCTGGGTGTTCTCCGTGGGACCTCGCCAGCTCGCCTGCCTTCGCGCTCCCGCCCAATGGCGGTGACGTGTCACGGCAGGGCGACGGATCTCTGGACCGCGTCCATCATGGTCGAACATGTCCCGCGGACGAGACGACGTCTCTTTGACGACCGAAAAGACGCTTCCGTCGCGGAGGGCGTGCTCCGGCAGGCGCGCACAGCACGGGTGAAGGTCAATGCCATCATCCTCGCCGAAGCAGTGGTAGACGAAACCGCGCACGTCCTCGCCGCAGGCGACGCAGACCCTGCTGCGCTTGACGCTGCCCTTGATTTCTCCCGTGGTGGCCGCTTCTTGGGGCTCCAGGAGGAACAGGAACACGCGGTCGCCGAACAGCGGGTGCCTCAGGATGTCCGGCGCGACGGCGCAGCACGTGTGGAGGTCGAAGTTGCAGCGCTCGTGCTCGCACCTGTACCTTGTGCCGGCGCCGGGCTCCTTGCAGCCGTCGCACAAGAAGAACCGGCCGTCGTTGGCTATCCGCTTCAGCTTGTGCCCTGGGTGGGCGGTGTGGTCCGAGATCATCGCCGGAGGAACGTCCTCGGTAGCCGGCATGATGATGGCTTATTCCGCTTTCTTCTTCCGTTTGATGTGTTGGAATAGGGATCGGAGGCAAACAATGATGTCGGACAAATTGCCGGTCGTCGTATTTATAATGTAATGTTATATGAATTCACGACGAAGGCAACGCGTTTTTTCCCTACTCCGATCTAACCGGTGTCTTCTCGCACTTACTTGGCCCTTACTCCTAGACCTGGCAGCTTGGTTGCACCAAGCAAGCACGGCTGACCCAGAATATAACGATCTTGCAGCGGTCAAGCTGCACCCACGTCATAGCTCAGATTAATTAAAATTGACTTGATAAAGCAAGTCAAACCTTGGCCGCGGCGTGCGTGTCGTGTTCAGAGATAGGCGAAGCTAACCTTGTCCTCCGCGGTTTCTTCGATCAGTAGTACTGAGATGATGAAAAGCAGTTGGAAGTGTGGCTGTTGTTGACCCGGAATGGGGTAGTTTCCTGCGAATGGCGAGCGGTTGGACACATATGTGGATGTTTACCACGGAGACCTTGACAATTGACGCGGTTGGTCGGTTGGAACGGACACAAGTGCCGCTGGGCCCCACGACGTGTGTGTATATAGCAGTCAGTGGATCTACATTAAACAATTACAACTTACAAATCTTTATATAGTCAACACGTCAATAACTTTATTCTATAGAAAAATAACTAAGAACAAGTGCACAAATCTTAAAATAGCCTGTCGATTCGAGGTGTTGGTTAAATGAAGATCTAATTTCATCCGACTAAAAATTAGCATTCCCATATGTACATAGGCCGAGAGTACGTAACTAGCTCTATCTGCTTTGCTTTTTCTCCAATACATATATATAAATATATACATATATATATATATATTTTATACACGCACACACATACATACATACATACATACATACATACATACATACATACATACATACATACATACATACATACATACATACATACATACATACATACATACATACATACATACATACATACATACATACATACATACATACATACATACATACATACATACATACATACATACATACATACATACATACATACATACATACATACATACATACATACATACATACATACATACATACATACATACATACATACATACATACATACATACATACATACATACATACATACATACATACATACATACATACATACATACTTACTTACATACATACATCGATCTTGTAAAATCGTGATGATCCCACGTCTTGAATTTTATATTGTGTACTATTGGTCTCACCTTAACTAATTGTTGGATATATTACCCCTTTCAGTTTTAATTTAATTCAAGAATAATCATGAACTGAAGGGAAAACCCAATGCATGACACATACCCACTTTTCGAAGTTGCATACGACGCACTTTCAGGATATTGTACGTGCCAACTTTTTACAAGACACACTAATGGCGAACCAACTCTACCGTCTGGGGTATAGGGTCCCTACACGTGATACACGTCTTGGACGTCATACGTTAGCGGATTTACACCCTTCTATCATCTAGTACTCCAATCTAGAAAAGTGGTATAAGTTTCGGCACCACGGTGACCAAGATACATCGTTTTACTAGCACCCATATCACTAACATGCATGGTGACGGGGTAACGTGCCCGGGTACCCAAGAGGCTGTCAAGCGACCAATCGCATAAAGACACGTGGCTCCACAAGCCACAATCTAAGGCAGGAACGTGGGATGACGCCACCACGAAGCCGGACCCACGGGAATGGAAGCAGTGGCCCACTTTTGAGCCTAGACAAAAAGATCCAAGCAGGGAAGTGGTCGGAGCGAGAGCCCGGACCAGAGGTAGGTGGAGGACTTAAATGACGACGTGACGGAGCGACATAAGAGATTTAATATGGAGTGGAAGGCTACACTCGACAAGACAAGCACGACGTCGGGTCATCATCACCACCCCATCCCGCTCGGTGTGGGAGTATAGGGACGGAAAGTAGATGTAGACTCTAGACTAGACGGGAGCAGGTGTACTCATCGCTCCTGCACTGCTTTGGGCCACCTTCTGCGTTGACACACCATGTAAACCCCCAACCAATTTATGAGGAGCCGACAGGTAGGTATATGCGACCGGGCTATAAAATGGGAGGCCAGGAACCTTCCTTTGCATGTCGAGACTTCTCACAGACGCACGACACTTAGGTTTTCTCTTCGCTCAGGCACGCGAAGGGAGGCTCGTTTGTAACCTCACTTCCTTGAACTGCATGAGCTAATACAAGACCGACAAACACCCTAGACTGGATGTAGGACACGTTGTCCAAACCAGTATAAATATTTATCTTTATTAGCTAGCCATCCAGACATAAAACGTGAAGCACTTGATTACTAGCCGGTGGTAAAAACACCAACACACGGTGTGCATTCAATACTTTTCCAAGGGGCCGACTATGACTCGGGCAGGCCTATGCACACAAGAGCCATGTCCTGCTGCTCCCTAGTAATTGTGTCTCAAATTGTCATTTGTGATCCATATTCCATTATCCAAACCCAATTTTCACCAAAATCCTATAAGCTCGTGAGCAGCTTCGAGCTACTCGACTTCTAGCGTTAAACCAATTTAATTAGCTTATCATGTAATAATATTGGGGCTGATCTACCCAATAAGTTAAGGGATTTTTTATATGCATGCATGTGGAGATCAAAAGAACTCCTAGAGTTAATGGAAACATAACAATACCCGACATAACCATGTGAAAAAATAGAATATTAGTAAAAACGGCTAATGAAACAGGAGCTTGCCTGGAATGTTTCTAGAGTTTAAGTCAGCAGTCAATATACTTTTTCTTCGGAACCTGGTCCTCGATCGCTATGGTCACTATGGATCGACTTGATTGATTCTGCACTACAAAATTAAACTATAAACTATGAAAACATGAAAGAAAAGTAAATGAACAAAAACATTGTATTGATCAACTTGATTGATTCTGCTGTTTTTTCGGCAGAGAACTGCCTTTATATAGACTCGATACAAACTGAATGATCCGATCTCCTAAATTTAAACTAGACTCATTTATGTCTAAGGCATAACCGAATGTCGTGCAAAACCTTCTAGAACACTTGACACGACGCAATCTAATATTTACAACATTTTTTAGTTCTACCGAGAATGCCTAAGTCCTGCTCGGCCTTTGTATCTTGCGGTTTAGCTGATTTATCTTGCAGCCGCGAGGTAACTCGGTCTTCTCGGGTCAAACTCCCACTCCGCGCTTGTATCCCGAGTTCCCAAGGTAAAAAGGCTTCCCGCAAGCCTTCCTCTGTTCTCCGTTAGGTTCTTTTGCCAAAGTCTTCTGCATCTTGAATTCTTGAGATAAAAGGCCCTTTCCACCTTGTTTTCTGGCTCCCCCGACCTGCAAAATTCACAACTAATTTTCACCCTCAACACATGCCCCCCTGTTTTTGGGCAAACGGAGTATGCCAAAAACATCTTCCAAGCCAAAATTTACTCGATAAATTGGCTGTTTTACCTTAAGTCTTAGATATTTTAACTTTCTTGCCACACACTCGGGTAGAATCGTTTTAAGTTCCTTCCATGGATAGCCTTTCTCGAGTTTTCTCCTTGCAAATTTTATACAAAGTAGGCATTTCCAGGGACAATACCCACAATTCTAAAAGTTCCTTCCCAGCTCGGTGACCATTTACCAAACTTCTTGTCTTGAGTTCTTAAGGGCAAAATCGTTCTCCATACTAAGTCTCCGATGTGGAACGATTTCTCTCGAACCCTCTTGTTGTAATACTTGGCCACCTTGAGCTTCTCTTTCTCGATCTTTTTCAAAGCTTCCATTCGGCTCTCAGAAACTTCGTCCAACTTATCCATCATCAATTCTTGATAATCTATAGCTGAAAGGTTGTCTTGTTGATCTACTCGACACACTTTCATCTTGAATTCCACAGGTAACATGGCCTCTTTCCCATACTCAAGCTCAAACGGGGTAACATTGGTGGCACCATGTCTTGACACTGTATGAGCCCATAAGGCTTCATTCAACGTCCCATGCCATCACCTGAGGTTTTCCTTGATCTTCTTTTTGATGAGCTTGATGAGTATCTTTTTACTATGCTAATCTTGTCCATTAGCTTGAGCATAATATGGAGAAGAGCTCAACAATTTTATTTTAAGATTTGGCAAACTCCCTGAATTGAGAGGATATGAAAGATCCTCCTTGGTCTGTGGTTAAATTCTATGGAACACCGAATCTATAGACAATATGCTCAAAGACAAAACTGGTTACCTCTTTGTACGTGTTATTCTTTAGTGGCACAAGTTCTGTCCACTTGGTGAACTAGTCCATGGCAACTGACACAAACCGGTGTTTCTTCGATGACGTCGGATGAATCTCCCCGATGAAGTCCAGACTGCCATCCTCGAAAAGGCCAAGGCTTCACAATGGGATGAACCATGCTAGCTGGTGCTTGTTGGATATCTCCGAACCTCTGGCAAGCTTCACATCCTTTGTAATACCTGAAACAATCTTCCTGCATTGTTGCCCAATAGAAACCAGCTCGGTTGAGCATCCACTTCATCTTGTGGGCCGACTGATGCGTGCCACAAAGACCTTTATGCACTTCTCCCATGGCCTCCTTCGCTTGATTTTTGTCTAAACACCTCAGCAAGAGTCCATCTATGGTTCGATGATATAGTTCATCGTTGATCAACGTATATTTCAATGCTTGACGCTGAACCTTCCGGTCTTTGCATGTGTTTGGGTCTTTGATGCATCCTATGATTGCTAGCCTCCAATCTTCAACAGCTAACACATCAAAACGGACCGAGTTGCTTTGTTTTATCTTGACCCCATCGTCCTTGGACAATGTCGACCTTGTTTTTACGTGAAACTTCCCTCTTTTCACTTTGTAGCCCGATGCTTGCTGTGCCAGGTCATTTGCCTTCCGTTTTTTTTCTCTTGGTATGTGTTTGGCACATAATGTATCTGTGACACCCGGTTCCGAAAATAGAACCAAGTGAATGCATATTTGTGCCCAGGATGTTCATCACACATACACATGTAATCCACAAACTGAATTCAGAATATAACCATGAATAAATAGTGTTTAAGTACTTTATTACAATGACTCAATGTCTCACTCATGAATCTCTAACTTATTCTTGCAGCGGAAGTCTCTAAACGACAGCGGAAATAACTAAACAGCAGGCTCCAGTCTTCCACTCCACAGGCATGTTGACGGTAGTTCGCACGCCTAGTACTCCACATGGTCCTCGAAGTACTCATCTCCTGTAGCTGATGTTTATGTGGTAATGCAGTACATGTCGTACTCAGCAAGTGCGAGAAAAGTATGACATGTAGCTTACAACAAGGTAGGAAATAAAAAGGCTCATTGCAGCAAGAAAATTTTATTTCAAAAACATGATAAAAACAGAAACTATTTCTAGGTGAGTTAAAGCCCAATATATCCAAGTAAATCAGCAACATTCTCTCATCATAATTCACCATTTATCAAGTCTCATCTAGTCATTAACCTTTCTCTAGTTCATCTCATACTCATAAATATTCATCACCATCTCATATTCATATAACCGAAACCAAACTCATTATCATGACTCAAAACAGTCTCAAAACCAATCCCAATGACCATATATAACCATACCGAATAACCATACCATGTTTTCCCTCTAATCATGGAAGTTGGCCAGGTGCTTGTGACCGGAAGCACAGCTATCATGATAGTTTTACACTCTGCAGAGGTGGCACAACTTTACCAACAAGTTCGTGATTTCGTCACCCGTCGGCGACTGCAGAACCTCCATTATACCAGTACACAACCGTCGGTGTATGGCCAAGAGATCACAAAATAGCCTTTACAAAGGGGCTACTAGATGTATGGACCCACTAAGGTTTCACCGGCAGGCTCGAATCACCATTCTCCCACCCACGGGCCCCCTCTTGTGCCATGCAGTTCCCAGGACAGTCCTCCTCGACATCCATTCCCCGCGCTGTCCACGGTCCATAACAAGCTAGCAACACACCTAATTAGTCAGCTAAGTCGCACCCATATTTGGCCTTGTAGTGGCACTGTTTTCCTGACATGTGCTGGCATGAACCGGTCCTTGGATCTACGGCAAGTAAATCACCATCTCATTCAGCAACATCCACGAACCAAGCTTTCCTAGATCTCCACGATTCCATGCTCATTAACATCATCAAATTCTCATCATCATTATTCATATGAGTGCAGTAGCTAGACATGTTTTATTTCAGCTTCCCGTATCCCGTAGATTAAGGGAAGCAAAAAAGAAAAACGACCATACCCGACTCATCAACTTTCCCAGGGACAAGGATGGTTAACAAAACTAGTAAACTCCCATAAAAAGGTGTCCCATCAAGTTGACTCAAGCATACACGTTTTCACAAACAAAATAGTTTCGAAACATGGTATCAATATGGTCAAGGGGCACTTGCCTTGCTCCCGTGGCCCTTGTTGTTCAAGCGTCTCGAAGTCTTGGTGCTGTAGTTCCTCATAGATGGCCTCTTGAGCTTGTCCTTCTACTCATGACCACGCACATACATAATTTACAGCAATCAACCATCATGCACAAACTTTACTCAATATGCAATGGGGTAGATGAATGCAAATCCTATGGTGCTGTTTTATTAAACCACTTTGTACCTGTTCTTGCATGTTTTAACAGCCTTTCATGGGGTTTTATGATGAACAAGGGTGCTGGAATCAAGTGTGGACGTGGTGATGATCTTGACTCAAGATCTAGATCAATTCGACCGTCAAAAATCTACCAAAACGTGATCTGTCCACACGTAAAAGTTTTTTCTCAAAGGGGGCGAAGAAAACGAATGCGTAGAAACAGCGGTGACGTCGTAAGATGGGTAATGGAGACCTACCTCTCTTCCTCCTTGTGGCATGGCCCTTCTCCTAGCAATGGCAGCAGCGGGGAATTTTTCTATGGAAGATTAGGACAGGACAGATCGTCGGCTTCTTCTCCGGTGACGACGAGGCATGATGGTGCTCGACGGCGGCCAAATACCGTCAAGCGGGGGGGGGGGGGAGGGACTTGGCGACTTGGCAGCAAGGAATGGGACTTGACGGCAGGGGGGACAACAAAAAGGGAGAGGGGTGCGGCCAGGGGATGGGGGTTATATTTATAAGGGGGAAAAAGAGTCCTAGGGATGGAAACAAAGAGTCCTAGCAAGATGGGACTCAACCAAAGATTCCTAAAGGTGGAAACAAAGATTCCTAATGGTGGGGGAGTTAACCAAAGAGTCCTAGAGGTGGGGGACTTAACCAAAGACTCCTAAAGGTGGGGAATTGGGTTTCCCCCCTTAAGGGCTGCGGCCAAGGGGTCTCCCCCTTAATTGATGCGGCCAATTTGGGGAAAAATTCCCCCAAATGTGGGGAAAATTCCTTTTTTGTGGAATTGGGGAATTTGGAAATTTTAAGGAAAATTTGGGGAAATTTGGGAATGGCTCATTTCAGCTATTATTTTCCTATTCCTCACTATTTCTATGTCACTTGTACCATTTCTACAATCCCCTCTCCATTTCTATGTCCCATTCTCCATTTCTACATTCTCCTCTCCATTTCTATGTCCCATTCTCCATTTCTACATTCCCCTCTCCATTTCTATGCCCCATTCTCCATTTCTATGTTCCCTTCTCCATTTCTATGCCCCATTCTCCATTTCTATATTCCTTTCTCCATTTGTATGGTTCTTCCTCCATTTCTATGGTTCCTTCCTCCATTTATATGGTTCTTTCTCCATTTCTATGGTTCTTTCTCAATTTCTATGGTTCTTTCTCCATTTCTATATTTCTTTCTCCATTTCTACTTCTTTTATAATGCTTCTTTACATGAAAAATGTATGCAATGCATGGTAATGAATTTGAGGGTGTTAGAAACCTACCCCCCTTAAACTGAATCTCGCTCTCGAGATTCGATAGAGTGGAGAATAGATGAGGGAATTCTGCCTTGAGATCTTCGTCATGCTCCCATGTAGTTTCGGCTTCCGTGTGATGGCTCCATTGTACCTTGCACTTTGTTCCTCGTGACCCTTTCCTTCACATCCAAGATTTTTACGGGGTGTTCCGCGTAGGTCAGATCCTCTTGAAGCTTGAGCTCATCCATCGGTACTTGTTCTTCCGGTACTCTTAAGCACTTATTGAGTTGGGATACGTGAAACACGTTATGCACATCAGAGAGGTGCATTGACAGCTCTAGTTGATAGGCTAATTCTCCTCGCTTGCCCAAAATCTTGAATGGCCCGATGTAGCGAGGTGCTAACTTGCCCTTGACGTTTAACCGTTGTTGGCCTCGGATAGGCGATACCTTAAGATACACGAAGACTCCCACTTCGAAGGTCAATTTTCTTTATCTATTGTCCGCATAACCTTTTTGTCGTGACTGAGCAGCCTTTAAGTTTTCTCGTATCGTTTGGACTTATTTTTCAGCGTCTTGCAGCACTTCGGGTCCAAATACTTGGCTTTCTCCGGTCTCATTCCAGAACAGCGGCGTTCTACACCGTCTACCATACAATGCTTCGAAAGGTGACATCTTCAAGCTGGCTTGATAGCTATTGTTGTACGAGAATTCAGCATATGGCAAGCTCCTATCCCAATTACGCCCATGTTTCAAGGCGCAAGCTCTCAACATGTCTTCCAAAATTTGATTTGTCCTCTCAGTTTGCCCGTCGGTTTGTGGGTGATAAGCGGAGCTAAAATTCAGTCGTGTACCCATGGCTTCATGCAGCTTCTTCCAGAACCTAGAGAAAAATTGAGAACCCCGATCTGAAACTATCCTCTTTGGAACTCCATGGCGACACATGATTTGCTCCATATACAGCTCGGCTAGTTGTGGAATGCTGTACTTGGTTCTAACAGGAAGGAAATTGGCTGTTTTCATCAACCAGTACACGATAACCCAAATAGAGTCGTAACCCGATGGAGTACGTGACAATCCAACGATGAAATCCATGCTGATGTCTTCCGACTTCCACTCGGGTACTTTCAGTGGCTGCAACAGTCCAGCGGGTCTTTGATGTTTGGCCTTCACCCGTTGGCACGTATCGCATAAGGCAACATATTCAGCTATGTCCCTTCTCATACCATCCCACCAATAGCAACTTTTCAGGTCCTGGTACATCTTTGTACAGCCGGGATGTATGGAATAAGGTGAGTCATGTGCCTCCTTTAATATCGTGTCGCCGATGTGCTTCACGTTAGGCACACAAATCTTTTTCCCTAACCAAAGCGTGTCTTTCTCGTCTTCCTTGAAATCCTTTTCTATGCCTTTTCGGATTCTTTCCTTGATTTCCTCATCCGTTGCTTGGCCATCTCGTATCTCTTGTTCCAGCGAGGAGTTCAGTTCTATCACTTCCATCTCATTCAAGAACCCGAGATGTAACCATTTGAACTCCTTGTGCAGCTCAAGTGGCAGCTCCCGAACCATGAGTTGGTGACATGCTCCCTTTCGTCTCAACGCATCAGCTACTACATTGGCTTTTCCGGGGTGATAGTTGATTCCAACATCATAATCCTTGATGAGTTCCAACCATCGACGTTGCCTCAAATTCAGATCTGTTTGTGTGAATATATACTTGAGGCTTTTGTGATCCGTATAGATCTCACATCGATGACCAATGATATAAATGCCTCCAAATCTTCAAGGCATGTACCACGGCTGCAAGTTCCAAGTCATGTGTGGGGTAATTCAGCTCGTGTTTATTTAGTTGTCACGACGCATAGGCTACCACTTGTCCTTCTTGCATGAGCACACATCCAAGCTCTTGTCTTGATGCGTCACAATATATGTCGAAGCTTTTGCTCACGTCTAGCAATACCAAAACCGGCGTTGTGGTTAATCTCTTCTTTAGGTCCTCAAAGCTTTCTTGATGTAACACCCCAAAATCTGTCAAGAATGTGAATTCAAATTTTTTGGACGCAATGCATGTGGAGAAAAATTTAAACTCAAACTGGAATTCAAATTAGAATCAAAACAGAAAATAAAAAAGAAAAAGAAAAACTGCCAATGGGCCGAAACCCACCTCAGACGGCCCAGCAGCCCGCGGCTGTTTCCCCCCTCCCCCTCTCTCTGACGCGTGGGGCCTGTGTGTCATCCCTTTCCACCGCTCCCCCCAACCGCCACGCATTTCCCGCGCCGATCGCCAGCCGCCGGCCGAATTCCACGCTCGCAACCAACTGATCCGCCCCCACGAACGCCAATTCCGCACGCACGTACCCACCCCGGGACTCCAGGCCGATTTAAACTTCCGTAAACCCCCTCTGCTCGCCACCTCGCTCACGAACTTCCGCCACCGGTGAGCACCGCCGCCCAACCTCCGAATTCCCCTCGGTACGACGCCGTTCTGGTCCATCTAACCGGTTGTACTTTATCACAGCATCGAACACTAGCCGGTGATGCCCACTCCTGAACGATTTGCTGCCGAGGAAACCGACGTCGTCGAGCTCCGTTGAGGTCTAGCCGCCGGTCATCTCGGAAGTCGCCGAATTTCCATGACCCGCCCATATCTGACCCTCGGTACACCTTCTGCTAACCACAGGGAGGCCTCACGACCGGAGAACTCGAAGGATCGCCGAATCAAACCGCTCCTCCATCAAGCACTGAGGAGCTCCGCCGCCCGTCGCCGTCGCAGAGCCGATTTCAACCCTTCCGGGACCAAGAAAATCCCTAGGTGAGCTTCCCCTACCCCTCCACAGCTGATCCGTGCATAAAGATGCGAGTTCTAACGCATAGTGGCAAAAATCGAGGCTGCGCCGGCGAGATCGCCCCCCCCCCCCCGCCGCCGGGCGCTGCCCCGCGCGGGCTGGCTCCGGCCAGGGCGACGTGGGCCCCTGTGGCCCGTCCGTTTTAAATCGTGCGGTCCCGAATAGGTCTAACCCGTAGCGCTTCGCGATCTAATCTCAGCCCTCCGTTTTAAATCCAACGGCCCACATCAGCCCCGCGTTATAAAGGCCGGGAATCTTTCGTGCTACCCCCTGGGGATCTCGGAAAACACGAGCTAGCACCGAAAACTTCTGATCTAGCCCCTGGACCCTCAGAAATTCATGTAAATTCATTTAAAAATCAGTGTTAGCCCCTGGGCTTAGAAAGAATTAGGAAGACCTCCCTGTTTTGCACACTTAGACCCCTGAAAATTTAGACAATGAGAAATGGGGCCCCACTGCAGTTTGAATTTGCTTATCAGCCCCTAAGGGTTATTATTTTCAGGAAATTGAATATGTGAAAAGGATTTAAATTTAAACATAGGTATAGGTTCAGTTGAAGCATTCTAAACCTGTTGAAAATTGGTAGAACAATCTGAGGTCTGAATTTAGAAGGGAAATAAACTTTTAAACTAAATAAGATTGCTGTTTTATAATTTATCTCTGAAATATACCCTTTAGGCACAAAACAAATTTAAATGTTTGTAAAAGTGAATTTAAGTAACAAAAAAGGGGTAAGAAAAATGTATAAAGGTTCTGTTTAGGTAATTGGAACAATAGAAATTTTTGTATGAATTTAGGTTGCTGTTTTATTGCTGGAAATTCATTTTTAGGCTAGAAAATAATTCTAAAAATGGGTAAAAATAAATTTAAATTGATCCCCATCAGAGAGGAAGTCAAAAGAAATTTTATTGGACATTTTAGATCAGAACATATTCTGTTTAGGTGATATATTGTGCTATTTCAGTATTAAAGATTACTTTTAGGTATGGAAAATAAATCTGAAAATATAGGAAAATAGGCATACCTTATAAGAAAATGTCAAGTGAGGTCCCCAAATCCCAAACTTCAAATTAAGATTTTGTAGGATATCTGAAAACCTAATTGGAGTAGGAAAGTATCCTTCATGCAAATTTTGTGTCTAAGAAGGATATTATCTAATATAGAAAATTTGTTCAAATTGGAAATTCATATATAGTGTGCACATAGAAATCTGAATATTAAAGCTAGAAATAATATATATGTTTAAAAGTGCATGTATGCTTAGAATCAACATATCTAGGGTAAACACAACACTTAAATATGTGTATGACTTTCATATGTATGTATGTGTGATTTGCATGAGTGGAAATGTAGACTATGGCTTATGGAATGTTGTTTTCTTTTTGCTGTGTGTATTGCCATAAGTAGAACCAGCCCCAGAGCAGGATCTCACCTTTCAAGATCAAGACTTTCCATTCCGGAGCAGCAGGAAGAAGGCAAGTGTCCTTGACCACTTTGATCCTATACTAGGATGTGTAGTTAGAATTTAATTGCATTGTCAAGTTGGAATGTGATACCCATGCTAGGAAGTTTCCCTAGATTTTCATTATCTTGCTTCCTTGTAGCCTGGGTTGGGAGTTAGGTTATTATGTCATTCATTTACACTACTCATGCCTAGCCATGCTTAGAATGGGATAAATGAGATATGAGATCATCAACTTGTTTACTTTACCCTTGAATGAGGTATTATGAATTATGTAGAGGTAGGGATCTAGGCAAGTTGGATGCTTTGGTTGGTGCTGCATGCACGAGACTCGGGTTTGTGTATAGTACTTGTCTGGATCCTAAGGATCGGTTCATGGAGCATGTAACCTGGCTTTACCGTGCCAACCACATGCTGAGATGGGCAGCTTGGCCAATTAATTAGGCGTATCTCCGGCATAGCATGGGTGTTTGGATGGTGCGGGGAGTAGGTGTCAGCTGGACTACCATATGAACCGCAAGGCTCAAGAGGGGGCCACTGCAGCAGGGTTGGAGCCTCTTGTATGCTGTTAGGGTGAAACCTCAGTGGGCCCACGCTCGTCGGAAATCCGTTTGTAAAAGCCTCGTAGTGATCTCCTGGCTACACACCTCGGAAGTGTGAACGTGGTTCGTGGCCACTGGCATAATGGAGGTTGTTTTATTCCACCCGACAACGGGGGATGAAATCACTACATTTGGGTACAGCGGTGCAAACATTGCAGAGTCAAAACTGTCATGACAGCCGTGCTCACGGTCAAGAGCGGCTTGGACTTATTCATGATTAGAGAATGATGAAATGGCTGCTGGGGATGTTAAGCGGGAAGCTTAACATTGGAAATGAGGTTATGGTTACGTGATATTGATGACGGGTTGAGGGATTGGGACCATTTCACCTATGTAGTAATCTAGGTGTTTAATAAGCTAAGGTAATAGGTATTAATTGCGTAGTGCTTTGACCATGAGTTAAACCTCTCCTTGTTCTAGCTATGCATGACATAACTTTCCCACACTTGCTGAGTACCAACGGTACTCAAGCTTGCTTTTCTGTTGGTTTAAATTGCTGCTCATGCCAAGGGAATGACGTGGTGTTCAATGACCAAGACTTCGGACCCGAAGAAGGATTTTAGGTTCACGAAGTCCCCCGGGCAACGCCTGTGACGGAGCCCACAAGGCTTATCTTCCGCTGCTGTTTTATTTACATGTTATGAACATATTATCGTCCGTCGAGACGTTATGCTATGTAAGACTTATTTATATTTGAACACTTGGCTTGTAATATAATGATGCTTCACTATTTGTCATCACATGTATGAGAAAATGATCCTGGCATACATGTGATATGCACTCGCTCGTTTTTCGGAGAAACCGGGTGTGACAGAAGTGGTATCAGAGCCAGGTTGCCCGTAGGAACGTGGACCTAGGTAGAAATGGACGTATTTAAGGACCCTATGTTCTTAAAAACTATTTTACAAAAGGTGTGGAGTGAAAGTGTTATTTAACGTGGTCACTTCAATTGTTCATCTTGTCTCAACTTTTATTCAAAATGCAGTCTTCATCTAATTCTTATCTAACTTGATTTTAAATGCTACATGGTTCGCATGGTCTGCACCGCTCGTAAGTCCACCGGAGGAAGAGTGCTTGTAGCTGCCCTTGCCTTGTGGGAGGAGAACCGCCCGGTGACGTACCACTCCTACGGGTTGGCAGTAGGAGGCTTGTTGCGCCGTCTTCGGCGTATGCTCCACGCCGCCGGCAATGTTGGCAAGCTGATCATACACTACAGCTCCACCAGGACCATCCATGAGAAGCGTGAAGAATGGAGCTCATATATGAGGATTATCCATGACAACCAGATGCTCAAGATCCACCGCTCTCCGACATGTCGGGCGACTCAGGCCGATGCTGAGAAGGATGTCACCTGGGAGGCTATCACCTGCCAGAGTTACATCAACCGTCGCCACCTGGACAGGACTGAGTACATGTATGTCCTCCAGCGTGAGAGTAGCACCGCAGAAAACAAGTACCCGCCGGTGCAGCAGGGGACTTCCCATCAGCACATGGACCTGTGCTTGGAGGATGCAGCTATGCTCAGCACTCGACTACAGGAGTGCCAGCAGGAGCTTCAGGATGTCCGTGACACCCTGAAGGAGACTGAGGCGTTGCTTCGCGCCAGCTTGAGGGCGAGGGAGAGAGGAGATGGGAATGAACTGTGTGTCACCGAGAATGATACCTGGACTCCCGACTCCCCAGACCGCCGGGCGAGCAAGCGTCGCCGCACTTCTCCACCAGCAGCTTCCCCACCTAAAGCGGAATCAGAGGGCAGCCGCAATGATGAGAAAGACCCCGACGAGCCAGCTCAGTGATACGAGTTGTTAGAGTCCTTTCCCTTATTTCCGCATGTTATCGAGTAGTCGAGTCAAAAACTTGTCTATTTGTTTGTTAGTGTTTGGTGTGTGACGTGAGTTGTGGAAGCCATGGGCACTTGTCCACAACCTCGTCTTTAAGTTTGCATTTGCTTTTGTGTGTGAACCCCTATGAATCAATAGTGCATTTATTTTCGCGTGAGACATGACGCCTAAATATCTATGTGAAATCTTCAGAAATTGTATAAATATTAAAGTCTCAAAAGTTTAAGTTTAAACGAGAAATTTGGGAAGTTACTGTGTAATGAGGCTACCGATCCTCAACTTCCTAGAGGGCAAGACAGGGGTGGTTGCCGAGAAAGAGCTGATCCCATCTACCAAATGATCGACAATCAAAATCAGCTCATTCAGAATTTGACTCAAGTGGTGGCCAACTTACACGAAGCTCCACCCCCACAGGCTGCACCACGTCAACTAAGGTTGAGTGAGTTTCTAGGAACTCAACCCCCAAAGTTTACAAGTGCTGCTGAAACTCTGGAGGCAGATGATTGGCTCAAGACCATTGAGAACAAGATGAGGATCATACAATACCAAGGATATGAGAGGGTGCTGTTTGCCTCTCATCAATTGCATGGACCCGCTACTGATTGGTGGACCGCATACGTGGCAGCGCATCACGGCCCCGAGAACATAACTTGGGAAGAGTTCAAGTGCGGTCTCCGCAACCACTACATACCAAGGGGAGATCTCAAAAACAAGAGGAAGGAGTTCTTGGGACTGCAGCAGGGCAACATGACTGTGAGGGAGTACCTCACCAAATTCATCCAACTGTCCCGTTATGCACCGCGGGACATTGAAACTGATGAGCAGAAACAGGACTGCTTTGTGGAAGGACTTACCATGGAAATGCAATGTCCTCCAACGAATATGAATGTTTCCAAAAGATGGTGGACAGGGCGTTTGTTGTGGAGAGGAAGCTGAAGGCCTTGGAGAACGAAAACAAGAGGAAGATGGGATGGTCACACCAAGCATCAAGCAGCAACACACGTCCATGTCTGATGCAGCAATCTGCAGGGCAGACGAGCCGTGCTGTAGTACCCTACTCGACACCGAGAGGGTACAACCCGAACTTCAGGCCTCCATCAGCACCAGTACAGCCGCAGCGTCAGTTTGTGCAGAAGCCACGCCCCACCTATCAACCTCGACCAGCAGGAAAGGGGCCACAGAACCAACCCCAAGATAACAAAGGCCAGGCACCTAAAGTCGGGGTGCAATGCTTCAACTGTGGTGAAGTGGGGCACTACGCTCATAAGTGCCTAAAGAAGAAGCCTATGCAGCCATAGCAGCAGAATATGATGCGAGGACGGGTGAACCACATGACCATGGAGGAAGCGCAAGAGGCACCAGACGTGGTGATTGGTAAGTTCCCTGCAAATTTACACATTGCAACCATTTTGTTCGATTCTGGTGCTACCCACTCGTTCATTGCTCAAGGTTTTGTTAAGAAGCATGATCTAGCAACAACACAAATGAATCATACGTTAGCAGTGAACTCTCCAGGGGGAGAAATAAGAACAAGACAAGTGTGTCCCAAGGTGAATCTAGACATTAATGAGGTAGTATTTACTGCAAACCTCATAGTGATAAACTCACAAGGGATAGATATCATTTTGGGTATGGATTGGTTGACCAAACATAAAGGTATCATCCATTGTTCGACTAGAACGGTGGAACTAACTCACACTAGTGGCACAAAAGTGAAGTTCATATCCGTACAAGAACCTACGACGGACATTAAACTCAATCAAGTGGAAGTGGAAGTGGAAGAGATAAGGATTATCAAGGAATACCCCGACGTTTTTCTTGAGGAGTTGCCAGGTATGCCCCCAGATCGTGAAGTGGAGTTCGCGATTGAACTAATGCCTGGAACCGCCCCGATATACAAGAGGCCTTACCGGATGGATTCTAAATATCTAGAAGAGCTCAAAGAACATATCCGGGAATTGACGGAGAAAGGGTATATTCTCCCTAGTTCCTCGCCATGGGGAGCTCCAGTAATATTTGTGCCCAAAAAGGACGGAACCCAAAGGCTATGCATAGACTACCATGCGTTGAATTAGGTGACCATCAAGAACAAATACCCATTTACCCCGCATTGAAGACCTATTTGGTCAGTTGAGGGGAGCTTGTGTATTCTCAAAAATTGATCTCAGGTCGGGATATCACCAACTGAAGATAAGATCAACCGACATTCCCAAGACGGCTTTCGTATCTCGGTACGGGTTGTATGAGTACACCGTCATGCCGTTCGGGCTAACTAATGCCCCGGCGTATTTCATTTATCTCATGAACAAAGTATTCATGGAATATCTAGACAAATTTGTAGTGGTTTTCATTGATGACATTCTCATCTTCTCCAAAGATGAAGAAGAACATGAGGGGCATCTAAGACTGGTGTTGCAAATGTTGAGAGAACACCAACTATATGCCAAGCTGAGCAAGTGCGAGTTTTGGCTGAGAAGAGTCCCCTTCTTAGGACACATAATCTCGGAGGGAGGAATCTCCGTAGATCCCGCCAAGATCGAGGATGTGCAGAAGTGGAAGACCCCTGAAAATGTCGGGGAAATTCGAAGATTCTTAGGATTGGCTGGGTATTATCGACGGTTCATTGAGGGCTTCTCCAAGATCTCGAGACCCCTCACCAAATTGTTAGAGAAGGGAATCACATTCACGTGGACACCGGAGTGTGAGACAAGTTTCCAAGAGCTGAAGAAAAGATTGACAACAGCCCCAGTGCTAGTTATGCCAGACATGCAGAAGAATTTTTTGGTGTATTGCGATGCTTCTGGACACGGGTTGGGATGTGTTCTCATGCAAGAGGGGCATGTCGTTGCCTATGCATCCCGGCAGCTCCGAAAACACGAGAAGAACTAACCTACGCATGACCTCGAGCTAGGCGCAATGGTCCACGCACTGAAGCTTTGGAGGCATTACTTGATGGGAAAGAGGACAGAGATAGATACATACCATAAGAGCTTAAAGTACATTTTCACGCAGCCTGATCTCAACCTCACACAAAGGAGATGGTTAGAGCTAATCAATGACTTTGATGTGGGCATTAACTATCATCCTGGGAAAGCGAACGTTGTGGCAGATGCTTTAAGCCGGAAGGTGCATGTCAACATGTTGAGCTTAAATGACACGCCTACGGAATTGAAGGAAGACATTGCAAAACTCAATCTATGCCTGGTGAATAGTGGTGAGGCCATCGCCATGGAGGTGGACTCCACATTGGAGCAAGACATACGCAATGGTTAGAAGGATGATGAGAAGATACAAGAAATCAGAGAACTCATCAAAGAAAATAAAGCTCCTAGGTTCAGAGAGGATGAACAAGGTACGGTGTGGCATGGGAAAAGAATCTGTGTACCTGAGGTGAAGGAGATCAGTGAACTGATTTTGAAGGAGGCTCATGATTCCGACTATTCCATTCATCCTAGGAGTACGAAGATGTATCATGACCTCAAGATCAGATATTGATGGTATGGCATGAAGCGAGATGTCGCGGAACATGTTGCCCTATGTGACACATGTCATTTGGTGAAAGCAGAACATCAACGACCTGCGGGACTGTTGCAGCCACTCAAAGTGCCTGAATGGAAATGGGAAGAAATAGGTATGGACTTCATAGTGGGACTGCCTAGGACCCAATCGTGATATGATTCGATATGGGTCATCATCGATAGGCTGACTAAGGTAGCTCATTTTATCCCCGTGAAAGAAAGCTACAGCAGATCCAAATTGGCAGAATTATACATGTCAAGAATCATGTGTTTTCATGGAGTGCCAAAGAAGATAGTGTCAGATCGAGGGACACAGTTCACCTCAAGGTTCTGGCAGAAGTTAGATGAAACCATGGGGACTAATTTGAATTTCAGTTCTGTGTACCATCCACAGAACGACGGGCATACTGAAAGAACCAATCAGATCCTTGAGGATATGCTGAGAGCTTGTGCACTCAAGAACAATAGGAGTTGGGATAAGAACTTACCGTATGCAGAATTCTCCTACAACAACAGTTATTAGGCTAGTATGAAGATGTCACCCTTTGAGTCGTTGTATGGGAGGAAGTGTCGAACTCCATTATTTTGGAACCAAACTGGGGAAAGCAAAGTGTTTGGGCCCGAGGTACTACAAGAAGCCGAGGCGAAAGTGAGGGAAATCCACAACAACTTGAGGATAGCCCAGACCCGACAAAAGAGCTATGCCGATGTACGGAGAAGAGAGCTCATTTTCAATGTGGGGGACTATGTCTATCTCAAGGTGTCCCCAATCTGAGGGCTTCGTCGGTTCAAGGTGAAAGGGAAGCTATCACCTCGATACATAGGACCCTTCCATATTCTGGAGAGGAAAGGCGAAGTGGCATATTAGTTAGAACTACCGGCTCGCCTATCAGATGTGCACGATGTATTCCATGTGTCACAACTAAAGAAATGCTTAAGAACACCCGAAGAGATGTTACCCATGAATGAGGTGGACATACAAGAGGATCTTTCATATTCCGAGCAACCGGTCAAGATCCTAGAGACAATGGAACGCATCACAAGGAACAAAAGAATCCGAATGTGCAAAGTGCAGTGGAAGCACCACTCGGAAGCAGAGGCCACATGGGAGCGAGAAGACGAGCTCAAGGCACAGTTTCCTGATCTGTTCCCCTAGAGTCACCAATCTCAAGGATGAGATTTCTTTTAAGGGGGGGTAGAGTTTTAACACCCCAAAATGTGTCAAGAATGTGAATTGAAAATTTTTGGACGTAATGCATGTGGAGAAAAATTTAAACCCAAACTGGAATTCAAATTTGAATCAAAATAGAAAAGAAAAAGGAAAAAGAAAAATGGCCAATGGGCCGAAACCCACCTCAGCCGGCCCAGCAGCCTGCGGCTGTTTTCCCCCTCCCCCTCTCTCTGACGCGCGGGGCCTGCGTGTCATCCCTTCCCCCCGGCCCCCCCCAACCGCCACGCATTTCCCGCTCTGATCGCCAGCCGCCGGCCGAATTCCACGCTCGCAACCAACTGATCCGCCCCCACGAACGCCAATTCCTCACGCACGTACCCACCTCGGGACTCCAGGCCGATTTAAACTTCCGCAAACCCCCTCTGCTTGCCACCTCGCTCGCGAACTTCCGCCACCGGTGAGCACCTCCGCCCAACCTCCGAATTCCCCTCGGTACAACGCCGTTCTGGTCCATCTAACTGGTTGTACTTCATCGCAGCATCAAACACTAGCCGGTGACGCCCACTCCAGAATGATTTGCTGCCGAGACAACAGACGTCGTAGAGCTCCGGTGAGGTCTAGTCGCCGGTCATCTCGGAAGTCGCCGAATTTCCATGACACCGCCCCTATCTGACCCTCGGTACACCTTTTGCTAACCACAGGGAGGCCTCACGACTGGAGAACTCGAAGGATCACCGAACCAAACCGCTCCTCCATCGAGCACCGAGGAGCTCCGCCGCCCGTCGCCGTCGCACAGCTGATTCCAACCCTTCCGGGCCCAAGAAAATCCCTAGGTGAGCTTCCCCCTACCCCTCCACAGTTGATCCGTGCAAAAAAAATGCGAGTTCTAACGCATAGCGGCAAAAATCGAGGCTGCGCTGGCGAGATCACCGCCCCCGACACCGCGCGCGCGGGCTGGCTCCGGCCAGGGCGACGTGGCCCCCTGTAGCCCGTCCATTTTAAATCGTGCGGTCCCGAATAGATTTAACCCGCACCGCTTCGCAATCTAATCTCAGCCCTCCGTTTCAAATCCAACGGCCCACATCAGCCCCGCGCTATAAAGGCCAGGAATCTTACGCGCTACCCCCTGGGGATCTTGGAAAACACGAGCTAGCCCCAGAAACTTCTGATCTAGCCCCTGGACCCTAAGAAATTCATGTAAATTCATTTAAAAATCAGTTTTAGCCCGTGGACTTAGAAAGAATTAGGAAGACCTCCCTGTTTTGCACACTTAGACCCCTGAAAATTTAGACAATGAGAAATGGGGCCCCACTGCAGTGTGAATTTGCACATCAGCCCCTAAGGGTTATTATTTTCAGGAAATTGAATATGTGAAAAGGATTTAAATTTAAACATAGGTATAGGTTCAGTTGAAGTATTCTAAACCTGTTGAAAATTGGTAGAACAATCTGAGGTCTGAATTTAGAAGGGAAATAAACTTTTAAACTAAATAAGATTGCTGTTTTATAATTTATCTCTGAAATATACCCTTTAGGCACAAAACAAATATAAATGTGTGGAAAAGTGAATTTAAGTAACCAAAAGGGGTAAGAAAAATGTATAAAGGTTCTGTTTAGGTAATTGGAACAGTAGAAATTTTTGTATGAATTTAGGTTGCTGTTTTATTGATGGAAATTCATTTTTAGGCTAGAAAATAATTCTGAAAATGGGTAAAAATAAATTTAAATTGATCCCCATCAGAGAGGAAGTCAAAAGAAATTTTATTGGACATTTTAGATCAGAACATATTCTGTTTAGGTGATATATTGTGCTATTTCAGTATTAAAGATTACTTTTAGGTATGGAAAATAAATCTGAAAATATAGGAAAATAGGCATACCTAATTAGAAAATGTCAAGTGCGGTCCCCAAATCCAAAACTTCAAATTAAGATTTTGTAGGAGATCAGAAAACCTAATTGGAGTAGGAAAGTATCCTTCATGCAAATTTTGGGGCTAAGAAGGATATTATCTAATATAGAAAATTTGTTCAAATTGGAAATTCATATATAGTGTGCACTTAGAAATCTGAATATTAAAGCTAGAAATAATATATATGTTTAAATGTGCATGTATGCTTAGAATCAACATATCTAGGGTAAACACAACACTTAAATATGTGTATGACTTTCATACGTATGTATGTGTGGTTTGCATGAGTGGAAATGTGGACTATGGCTTATGGAATGTTGTTTTATTTTTGCTGTCTGTATTTGCATAAGTAGAACCAGCCGCAGAGCAGGTTCTCACCTTTCAAGATCAAGACTTTCCATTCCCGGAGCAGCAGGAAGAAGGCAAGTGTCCTTGACCACTTTGATCCTATACTAGGATGTGTAGTTCGAATTTAATTGCATTGTCAAGTTGGGATGTGATACCCATGCTAGGAAGTTTCCCTAGATTTTCATTATCTTGCTTCCTTGTAGCCTGGGTTGGGAGTTAGGTTATTATGTCATTCATTTACACTACTCATGCTTAGCCATGCTTAGAATGGGATAAATGGGATATGAGATAATCAACTTGTTTACTTTACCCTTGAATGAGGTATTATGAATTATGTAGAGGTAGGGATCTAGGCAAGTTGGATGCTTTGGTTGGTGCTGCGTGCACGAGACTCGGGTTTGTGTATAGTACTTGCCTGGATCCTAAGGACCGGTTCATGGAGCATGTAACCTGGCTTTACCGTGCCAACCACATGCTGAGATGGGGCAGCTTGGCCAATTAATTAGGCGTATCTACGGCGTAGCATGGGTGTTTGGATGGTGCGGGTAGTAGGTGTCAGCTGGACTACCATATGAACTGCAAGGCTCAAGAGGGGGCCACTGCAGCGGGGTTGGAGCCTCTTTTATGCTGTTAGGGGTGGAACCTCAGTGGACCCACGCTCATCAGAAATCCCTTTGTAAAGGCCTTGTAGTGATCTCCTGGCTACATACCTCGGATGTGTGAACGTGGTTCGCGGCCACTGGCATAATGGAGGTTCTTTTAGTCCACCCGGCAACGGGGGATGAAATCACTACATGTGGGTACAGTGGTGCAAACTCTGCAGAGTCAAAACTGTCATGACAGCCGTGCTCACGGTCAAGAGCGGCTTGGACTTATTCATGATTAGAGAATGATGAAATGGCTGTTGGGGATGTTAAGCGGGAAGCTTAACATTGGAAATGAGGTTATGGTTACGTGATATTGATGATGGGTTGAGGGATTGGGACCATTTCACCTATGTAGTAATGTAGGTCCTTAATAAGCTAAGGTGATAGGTATTAATTGCGTAGTGCTTTGACCATGAGTTAAACCTCTCCTTGTTCTAGCTATGCATGACATAACTTTCCCACACTTGCTGAGTACCAACGGTACTCAAGCTTGCTTTTCTGTTGGTTTAAATTGCTTCTCAGGCCAAAGGAATGACGTGGTGTTCAATGACCAAGACTTCGGACCCGAAGAAGGATTCTAGGTTCACGGAGTCCCTCGGGCAACGCCTGTGATGGAGCCCACAAGACTTACCTTCCGCTGCTGTTTTATTTACATGTTATGAACATATTATCGTCCATCGAGACGTTATGCTATGTAAGACTTATTTATATTTGAACACTTGGCTTGTAATATAATGATGCTTCACTATTTGTCGTCACATGTATGAGAAAATGATCCTGGCATACATGTGATATGCACTCGGTCGTTCTTCGGAGAAACCGGGTGTGACACTTGACACGCTGGTGTCCACTGAAACGTTTTCCCTTTCATTAGCAATTCAGTCATAGGATTCACTATTTTGGAGAAATCCTTGATGAACCGGCGGTAGTATCCAGCCATCCCAAGAAAACTCCGAATATCTCTTACATTCTGCGGTTGATTCCACTTCAAAACATCTCCCACTTTTCCTAGATCAACCGATACTCCTCCTTCGGATATAATGTGGCCTAGGAACGATATCTCCTTTAGCCAAAATTGATACTTGCTGAACTTGGCATACAATTGATGCTCTCATAGTTTCTGGAATGTCAATCTCAAGTGTTCTTCATGTTCTTCCTCGCTTTTCGAATACACCATGATATCGTCGATGAAAACCACGATGAACTTTTCCAAGTACTCCATGAAGACCTTATTCATGAGGTACATAAAGTATGCGGGTGCATTTGTTAACCCAAAAGACATAACTGTATACTCATACGAACCATACCGTGTTCAAATTCAGTCTTGGGTATGTCAAAGGGCTTAATCTTCAGCTGAAAGTATCCCGACCGAAGATCATTCTTGGAGGAAATTCATGCACCTTTCATTTGGTCGAACAGGTCCTCTATACGGGGCAGCGGGTATTTATTCTTGATCGTCACCTCATTGAGAGACCTATAATCCACACACATCCTTTATGTCCCATTCTTCTTGTCTATGAAGAGCACGGGGGCTCCCCATGGTGACGAGCTTGGGCGTATAAAACCCTTTTCTAGCTGCTCCTGAATTTGCTTCTTGAGCTCCACTAGTTCATTAGTGGGCATCCTATACGGCCTTTTTGCTATAGGTGCAGTTCCAGGTACTAAATTAATAGCAAACTCAATGTCCCGGTCAGGTGGCATACCTGGAAGTTCTTCCGGGAACACATCTGAATATTCTTGAACCACCGGAATGCTTTCCAATGTTGCTTCTTCGTCGTGGTTCAGAATTGCTTTCTCGTTTGCCAGTTGGGATGACTCGAACTCAATACAAGTACCGTGCTCACTTGTCAACTGCACGATCCTCTCAGCACATTGAATCACTCTATTGTGCTTGCTTAACCAATCCATTCCATGTATTATGTCAATCTCTTGGGAATCCAAGACAATAAGATTGGCAAGAAAGTCTACCCCCTTATTTTAAGGCTTACTTTCGGACTTACTATATTAGTCCTCATCTCTCCACTGGGAGAATTAAACAACATAGTTTGTTTCATGTGTGATATGAACAGGTTATACTTAGCAACATACTTGGATGATATGAATGAATGTGATGCTCTGGAATCAAATAAAACAGTGGCTGGGTTGGAGTTGGCAAGAAACATACAAATCATGACATCCTCAGCTTATTGTGCTTCCTCAGCGGAGACATGATTTACATTGCCACGAGCATAGTTCTGCTTCCCATGGTTACCTTGATTAGCTCCTCCATTCGGCCGTGGGTTCTGCTTGGGTGCGTTGCTCAGCTGTCCAAGGCCTTTCTTGGGGCACTGGTTTGCAAAGTGTCCCGCCTCTCCGCATGAAAAGCATGCTTTGTTGCCCATAACAGCAGGAATGTTGGGCGAGGCTGGTTCTGAGCATAGGCGCCCATGTTGGGACGGGGCGCAGGAGGCAAAGGCATACGAGGTGCTTGCATAACAGGACGTTGCTGCGGTGGCTGATCAGGGTGAGGTGGATTTGCAGGGCAGAAAGTAGAAGCGGACGAGCCATAATGTGGTGCAGCTGGTGGCATGAAACAGGGACGTACATTGCTCCCTTGTGGCTGTCCTTGATATGGCATCTTCCTCTTGCCCTCTTGCTCGATCTCACAGATCTTGCTCTCAACCACTATACCTTTGTAAACGAGCTTCTGGAAGTTTATATAATCATTGGTGAGCAGCTGAACTTGGATCTCATTGTTCAGTCCTCTCATGAACAAGTATTGCTTTCTTTGATCTGAGTTGATGTCTTTTGGAGCATACCTTGACAGCTGCGCGAACTTGTTGAGATACTCATTCACGCTCTTCCTTCCTTGGTGGAGACCTTCAAACTCTTGCCTTTTAAGCATCATGACTACAGCAGGGACGTAATTAGAGCAGAAACTCTCCTTGAATTCAGCCCAAGTGATAGTCTCCTTGTTGACATGAGCATTGCAAAGAGCGTCCCACTAGTCAGCGGCTTCTCCCATAAGTTGGTGCGATGCGAAGAGAACTTTCTCCGGATCATTGCACTGAACAATAGCAAGCTTCTTTTCCATGGACTTAAACCAATCATCATCCTAGATGGGATCATTGGCTTGTGCAAAAGTAGTCGGCCTAGTCCTTATGAACTCTCCCAATCTGTTGTGAGCCGGCGGTGGGGGTGCAGGAACGGGGTTAGGATTGTTGTTCTTGTTGGCCTGCAGCTGACCAACCGTTCGTATCATAGTTTGCATGAGCTGGTTCTGCATAGCCATCAACCGTTAAAGGTTGCTTGCATCAGCCCCGGGGTTAGCATTTTCAGGAACTTCAACGTTGCCATCCTCTTGTTGTTCATTGTTGCCACGAGCGTTCCTCCTTTGACGGTTGGTGTTTCCCCTCACCATCTGTGAGAGAGAGTGGAGTAGAGTAGATACTTAGAAGTTTAGATTGACCCCCCCAACTATATGCATCAAGGTGTATGAACTAAGGATCTTCTTTTATTAATTTCAGCCTATATGAGGATGTGAACACGTGCCGAAGCATCTCACATCTCTCCACTATTTGTGGACGTGGACATTCGCCGAAGCGTCCCACAACTCACATAAGCACATAAACACAAGCAATCATCACAAAGGTTCAACAAACCATTCATATTCAAGCTACTACGATTTAAACGTTCCTATTACAGCTTATTCAATGGGAATCCTAAACTTAATCATGTGAACCGGTGCTGTTCTTGCAGCGTGACGGGTGTGGTCCATACATGGGCGCAGGCCATGGTGAGTCGACAGTCTATGTAGGGTTAGATGACGCTGGTGCTCCATTCTCACCCACGTTGGCATGAGTCTCCTCTTGTTTCTCCAGCAAATACAGCTTCTTGCAGAGGTAACGGATCTCTTCTTGTGCACTTGCGTAGCGGTTTCCTAACTCCACGAGCAACCTCTGAGACTTGTCAGCAGCTTGTGGGTTGGAAAGAGCTGTTACATGGGGTCCAATGATCTCCCTTGTACCACTCTTCCGATACAGGTGCATCTCAAAAGTTGTGTCCTCAAGCTGCTCATGGAAGGCGTAGCACAGTCCGATGAGTGCATCCCATGCAGAATCATCGATAACTTCTGCCCTTGTACCTCTCCATGTGGGTGCAAAGTGCCTAGTGACAACCCTACCGTTAGATAGGATGGTTACCTCAGCCTTCCACTCTTCATGTCCGAGACGAGGGACTTTCTTGAGAATATATTCCGGGTATAGGCTGCAGCAATCCAGAAATTATTTGAGCTCCCTGGATATGTGTCCTCCTTCCATTCCGTCGGATCGAAATTCTTGAACTGAATGGTTGGCCCATTCATCACCATCATTATTGGTCTCAGCAAGGGGTGGCTCCTCCTCGGGTTCATCTCTTCCCATCACAGCTTCATGAGGCTCCACGGGGTGTAAGCCCGCGTGAAACTCCTCCTAAGGTGCGTACCAATGCCGTTCTTGTGGATCATCCTCCATATCTTCTTCGAATGGTTCCACCTCTTTTGGGTCCTCTTCCTCATGCATAGAGCTATTGACTTCCTCTTCATCACGAGGTTCCATCTTCACCTCCTCCCAATATGGTCCATTGGACACCTCAATGTGGTTAAGTGCACTCCCACATGGTGGTGGACGAGTACTTATGCGTGCCGTGCTCCTGATCACCGCCATCTATAAATAAGACATGAGAAACTTTAGAGAAGGAAAAAATAACTCCAAAACTTCAGAAGCTATGGAGCAAGAAAGCAAAAGTGTTGCTGTCCAAAAGAAGAGAAAAGAGGGACTGAAAATAGCAATTTTCGAAAATAGCATTTTAGAGGGGTGTTTTTATGTGTTTTAGAGTGTCCATTCTACCTAGGCTTCCGTCCTACGGTCAACGTGGCTCTAGTACCAATCTGTGACACCCGGTTCCAAAAATAGAACCAAGTGAATCCATATGTGCGCCCAGGATGTTCATCACACATACACATGTAATCTACAAACTGTATTCAGAATATAACCACGAATAAATAGTGTTTAAGTACTTTATTACAATGACTCAATGTCTCACTCATGAATCTCTAACTTATTCTGCAGCGGAAGTCTCTAAACGACAGTGGAAATAACTAAACATCAGGCTCCATTCTTCAACTCCACAGGCATGTTGATGATAGTTCGCACGCCTAGTACTCCACATGGTCCTCAAAGTACTCATCTCCTGTAGTTGATGTTTATGTGGTAATGCAACGGTGAGTACATGTCGTACTCAGCAAGTGTGGGAAAAGTATGACATGTAGCTTACAACAAGGTAGGAAATAAAAAGGCTCATTGCAGCAAGCAAATTTTATTTCACAACATGATAAAAACAGCAACTATTTCTAGGTGAGTTAGAGCCCAATATATCCAAGTAAATCAGCAACATTCTTTCATCATAATGCACCATTTATCAAGTCTCATCCAGCCATTAATCTTTCTCAAATTTATCTCATGCTCATAAATATTCATAACCATCTAATATTCATATAATCGAAACCAAACTCATTCTCGTGACCCAAAACAGTTCCAAAACCAATCCCAATGACCATACCATAACCATAACAAATAAACATCCCAAATTCGCCTCTAATCATGTGAGTTGGCCAGGTGCTTGTGACCGGAAGCACGGCTATCATGATAGTTTTACACTCTTCAGAGGTGGCACCACTTTACCCACAAGTTCGTGATTTCGTCACCCGTCGGTGACTGCAGAACCTCCATTATACCAGTACACAACCGTCGGTATATGGCCAAGAGATCACAAAATAGCCTTTACAAAGGGGCTACTAGATGTACGGACCCACTGAGGTTTCACCGGTAGGCTCGAATCACCATTCTCCCACCCACGGGCCCCTCTTGTGCCATGCAGTTCCCAGGGCAGTCCTCCTCGACTCCCATTCCCCGTGCCATCCACGGTCCATGACAAGCTAGCAACACACCTAATTAGTCAGCTAAGCCACACCCATATTTGGCCTTGTGGTGGCACAGTTTTCCTGGCATGTGCTGGCATGAACCGGTCCTTATATCTACGGCAAGTAAACCATCATCTCATCCAGCAACATCCACGAACCAAGCTTGCCTAGATCTCCCCGATTCCATGCTCATGAACATCATCAAGTTCTCATCATCATTATTCATATGAGTGCAGTAGCTAGACATTTTATTTCAGCTTCCCGTATCCCGTAGATTAAGCGAAGCAAAAAAAAGGAAAACGACCATATCCGACTCATGAACTTTCCCAGCAACAAGGATGGTTAACAAAACTAGTAAACTCCTATAAAAATGTGTCCCATCAAGTTGACTCAAGCATACACATTTTCACAAACAAAACAGTTTCGAAACATGGGATCAATATGGTCAAGGGGCACTTGCCTTGCTCCCATGGCTCTTGTTGTTCAAGCGTCTCGAAGTCTTGTTACTGTAGTTCCTCGTAGATGGCCTCTTGAGCTTGTCCTTTTACTCACGACCACGCACATACAAAATTTACAGCAATCAATCATCATGCACAAACTTTACTCAAGATGCAATGGGGTAGATGAATACAAATCCTATGGTGCTGTTTTATTAAACCAGTTTGTACGTGTTCTTGCATGTTTTAACAGGCTTTCATGGGGTTTTATGATGAACAAGGGTGCTGGGATCAAGTGTGGACGTGGTGATGATCTTGACTCAAGATCTAGATCAATTTGACCGTCAAAAATCGCTCAAAACGTGATCTGTCCACACGTAAAAAGTTTCTGCTCGAAGGGGGCAAAGAAAACGGATGCGTAGAAACAGCGGCGACGTCGTAAGATGGGTAATGGAGACCTACCTCTCTTCCTCCTTGTGGTAGGGCCCTTCTCTTAGCAATGGCAGCAGCAGGGAATTTTTCTATGGAAGATTAGGGCAGGACAGATCGTCGGCTTCTTCTCCGGCGACGGCGAGGCGTGACGGGGCTCGACGGCTGCCAAATTCCAACAAGGGGGGGGGGGGACTTGGCGACTTGGAAGCAAGGAATGAGACTTGGCAACAGGGGGGGATGACCAAAAGGGAGAGGGGTGCGGCCAGGGGGTGGGGGTTATATTTATAATAGGGAAAAAAGATTCCTAGGGGTGGAAACAAAGAGTCCTAGCAAGATGGGACTCAACCAAAGAGTCCTAGGGGTGGAAACAAAGAGTTCTAGCAAGATGGGACTCAACCAAAGAGTCCTAGTGGTGGAAACAAAGAGTCCTAGCGAGACGGGACTCAACCAAAGAGTCCTAAAGGCGGAAACAAAGAGTCCTAATGGTGGGGGATTTAACCAAAGAGTACTAGAGGTGGGGGACTTACCCAAAGAGTCCTAAAGGTGGGGAATAGGGTTTCCCCCATTAAGGGCTGCGGCCAAGGGGTCTCCCCATTAATTGGTGCGGCCAATTTGGGGAAAATCCCCCCCCCCCCCCCCCCCAAATGTGGGGAAAATTCCCCTTTTGTGGAATTGGGGAATTTGGAAATTTTGGGGAAATTTGGGAATGGCTCATTTCAGCTATCTTTTTCCCATTTCTCACCATTTCTATGTCACTTGTTCCATTTCTACATTCCCCTCTCCATTTCTATGTCCCATTCTCCATTTCTACATTCCCCTCTCCATTTCTATGCCCCATTCTCCATTTCTATATTCCCTTCTCCATTTCTATGCCCCATTCTCCATTTCTATATTGCTTTCTCCATTTGTGTGGTTCTTCCTCCATTTCTATGGTTCCTTCCTCCATTTCTATGGTTCTTTCTCCATTTCTATGGTTCTTCCTCCATTTCTGTGGTTCTTTCTCCATTTCTATGGTTCTTTCTCCATTTCTACTTCTTTTATAATGCTTCTCTACATGAAAAATGTATGCAATGCATGGTAATGAATTTGAGGGTGCTACAGTATCCAAAGTCTTGATGATATCTAGACATCGTTCACGATAATCATGAAATGTTCCATCGTACATTGGCTTTCACCACTGATCTGCTAGATGACAACCTTGGAATCGCCAAAGACTTCTTTGACGTCTTTGATCCCCATGTCGACCAAATGCTCTAAGCCATTCTGCAGTGCCTTGTATTCAGCTTGATTATTGGCGCAGATGAAGTTTAGCCGAACAGAGTACTCATACATTGCACTTGTGGGTGAAACCAACACGTACTCGATTCCTTGACCCCTATCGCAAACCGATTCATCAAAGAATAGTTTCCAGGGCGTACCTCAACCATGCGTTCCTCCTCGAGTTGCACATCATGCTCCACGATGAAGTTTGCTACAACTTGACCATTCATGCTCCGGAGAGGCTCGAACACCAAGTCGTATTCCACCAGTACGTACGCCCATTTACCTATTCTGCCACTCAAAATCGGTTGTTGCAACATGCGCTTGACAATATCGTGTTGACATGTCATGAAGCACATACTAGGAAGGAGATAATTCGAAACTTGGAGCATGCATACTACAAAGATAAACATAGTTTCTCAATGAAGGTGTACAGGGTTTAGGCATCTAGGAGTCATCTGCTCAAGTGAGCCACAGAATGTTCTTTACCTTGGCTTTGCTGAGTCAATACGGCCCCGATAACTTGGCTTTGGGCAGCTACATAGAGCCATAAGGGCTGCCTCATCTGTGGTGCACGCAAGACCGGTGGCTTCACCAAGTACTATTTGATCGTTTCAAAGGCCTCCTTCTGCTCTGCCCCCCAAGTAAACTCCTGCTCGTGCTTGAGTTTCAATAGTGGCATGAAGGTTCCGATCTTTCCAGCCAAGTTTGCAATGAACCTTCTTAGGTAATTGATCTTTCCCGGCAAACTTTGCACGTCTTTATTGCATGTTGGCTATCTAATCCTTGATAGCTTCAATTTTCTTGGCAGTTGACTTCTATGTCGTGTTCATGCATGATAAAACCCAAGAAACGTCCAGCCGACACGCCAAACGCACATTTGAGAGGGTTCATCTTAATGCCATACCTTCTCATCCTCTCAAAGGACACCCTCAAGTTGGCCATATGCCCTTGGAATCCAGCCGACTTCACCACGAGATCATCAATATACACTTCAAGAATATCTCCCAAAATGTCGTGGAAGATCAGATTCATGGCCCTCTGATATGTTGCATCGGAATTCTTCAACCCGAAAATCATGACAACCCATTCAAACCAACCAACGAACCCGGGGCAACAAAACGCTGTCTTTGACGTGTCTTCCTCGGCCATGGAAATCTGGTTGTACCCCGCATTGCCATCCAAGAAACTGATCACCTTATGCCCTGAGGCATTGTTGATTAATAAATCGGCAATAGGCATAGGATACTCATCTTTTGGTGTTGCCCATTGAGGTCTCAAAAGTCTACCCATATCCTAACCTTTCCTTGAAAGTGCATCTAGGCTAAATCCCTGTGGATTCTGATGTATAATGGCAACACTTAAGGGACTAATGAGTATTACAAGTGTAAGTACAGGTGATTAAATGATGGACGGAGATGGATGCACTAAAAAAGGGAAAGGAGGAGAAAAAGGCGGAAATACTTGAAGAGATGAATTTAGGGTTTAAATTTGCTTGCGTTAAGTTTACCCTTTTAGTATTATTGTGTTCATTGGGTCAAACTGTTGAGAATCATCTAAGGGCTCTTAGTCCAAGTTAGGTTAGTTGGAGAGAAGAGTTGAGGCAGCCCTAAGAACAGAGCCGAACTTTTCCGGGCTGGAAGACCGGACTAGTCCGGCCACATCGGACTGATCTGATGTTAGGCGGACCAATAGTTTCTGTGTGAGTTTGGACTTGTTCGTTTGGGGATGGACTAGTCCATGGTGAGTGTTACTGAGTCCTTCCAGAACTAAGTCCTGAAGGACTGACTAGTCCGCTCTATCAGACTAGTCCGCTTCTAACCGGAACAAGAGTTTTTCTGTGAGATCGAACTAGTCCACTGTGGGTCAGAGTAGTCCGTTTAGAATTTGAAGGTGGCTGCTGGGACTAAGTCCTGGATGGACGGACTTGTCCGCCCCTTAAGGCCGGACTAGTCCGGTGGACTAGACTTGTCCGTTCTCAACCGGAACAAAAGGTTTTGTGTGAGATCGGACTAGTCTGTTGTTGGACGGACTATTCCGGTGTGTTGTGACCGTTTAAATTCAAAAGGAGGTGGGTGACTTTGTGGTCAGTGAAGTGTGACATCACCCGTCTCCACGGGCCGTACTAGTCCGGGGTTAAAGGTCAGACTAGTCTGGACTTTTTCTGGTGGCAACGGCTAATTGTCAGGACCCCTACAAAAAGGGGATCCCCAGGCCTCTAAGGTAGCAACTCGAACCCTAGCGCTGCCATAGCCTTCCAAGAGCCTTCCTAGTTCTCTCTCTTCATTTCTTTGAGCCCTAAGAGTGAATCTTGAGGGTTTGTGAGATTTGGGAAGAAGAGAGAGAGGAGTGTGATTTGTTTCGAGCTCTTGGTTGATTCTCTCACTATGACTCGTTGAGCTGAGTGGTCATGGGTGCTGATTCGCAGGTTCTTCAAGCTGTAATCTTGTGGAAGCCTCAGATCGTGACCGGCCCCATGAATCGTTGTGAGTTCTTCATGATCTAGTGGAAGAACATGCCAACCTTTGTGGTGGCTTGGTGAGGATAGGGTTGAGAGCAACACGGTCCTTTGTGGACTCCTTAATGTGGACGTAGGCTTCTTTGTAAAGATGAACCACGGGATAAATCGTGTGTCTTGCACTTTCAATTTGTTTCTTGTTCATCGTAGATCACTTTAGGGTTCTTCACATTTTTCATTTAAATCTTGCCACCCACCTAGTTCTAGTCAATTGCTTTCTCGTTCAACCTCATTACTACATTGCTAGGTTATAGTACTTCATTACTCATTAAGTATATCAGTAAAAAACTCCTAAATATCTTTGCGTTAACAATTTATTTTTCTGTGGAAGGACTAGTTCGCCCCCAGACCGGACTAGTCCGCACTCTGCCTGCTAATTAGATTTTATTAAGTCAAAGTTCAGGTGTTTCGCCTATTCACCTCCCTCTAGGCAACATTCAATTGGTATAAGAGCCTAACTCTCCCAAAGAGGTTAACCGCTTCGAGAGGAGATGGGGGAAAACAGCATGAAGGAGTTGCCGATCGTCGACACCACCGGAACCGGCGAGTACAATACTAACAGCGAGCAAGAATTCAAGTCCTCGCCCAACAAGACCGTCAACAGCACCAAGGACAAGCCGAAGCCTCCTTCATTCGACATAGAGACCAATGATGAAGATGAAGAAGTGAAGCGCCTTGCGGATCTTCTTCAAAAATCAAAACACAAAGCAAGGAGGAAGAGAGGACTTGAGAAAGAGAAGAAACTCAAGAAGTCCGAAGAGGACTACACGCAATATCCTTTCAACTATGAGCGCTTAAATTCTCATACAAATTACTTGTCTATTCCTTTGGGCAAACCTCCAAATTTTGATGGCACTAACTATACCATGTGGAAGCACAACATTAAACCGCATATTATTTCTCTCAATCCTACACTTTGGCATATTGTTTGTATAGGTGTATATATCCCCGTGGATGATGAAGAGCATACCCCAGAACAAGAACTACTAGTCCACCACAATGCTCAAGCGGTGGCCGTGCTTAACTCGTCCTTGATCCAACAAGAATTCAACAAGGTGGATGTGTTGGAGCAAGGCAAAGAAATTTGGGATACACTCAAGATTGCACATGAAGGCAACGGTTCCGTGCGGAAGCAAAGATTGAGATGATCGAGGGGGAGCTTGGAAGATTTGCCATGGAAGATGGCGAGACCCCTCAAGAAATGTACAACCGAGTCAAGACCCTCATTAATAAGAGTCGGACATACGGATGCAAGAATTAGACGGACCATGAAGTTGTCAAAAGGATGATAAGAGCCTTCATGCTTCGCAACATGACACTTTGCACCCTCATCCGTGGAAGTTCGAACTTCCACAAAATGACTCCGGATGAAGTGCTTGGTAGAATCATCAACCACGAGATGATGGAGATGGAAGCACGCCAGGCCAACGACCTTGCTAAGGTCACATCCTCCAAGAAGAAGGGGTGTTGCTCTCAAAGCCTCACCCATGTCCAAAGGCAAAGAGGTACAAGCTTCAAGTGACGATGAAGAAAGTGAAGAAGAAAGCACCGACATGGACGATTAGGAGATGGCATTCCTCATAAAGAGATTCAAGAGAATGATGAAGAAAAGAAGAGGGTCAAACTATGAGAGCAGGGGCAAGGACAAGAGCAGGTCAAGAACCAAGAGAGCTTTCTACCATCGTGGTGAGTATGGGCACTACATCGTTAATTGCCCATATGAAAAGGAAGAAGACAAGAAGAAAAAGAACAAGGATGAAAAGCCTCAAGAGAGGAAGATGTTCAAGAAGAAGAAGGCAAATGGGCACGCTCATGTTGGCAAGGAGTGGGACTCCAACGATGAGTCCTCCTCTGATGATGAGGCGAAAGTGGCAACCATTGCCATCAAGAAGCCAACGATGAAGAAGACTCTATTACCAAACAAGGGAGAGTGGAAGAGCTCAGGCCACACATGTCTCATGGCAAAGGAGGGAAAGCAAAAGGTTAAATCTAAACTCTCCTTGTGTCCTATTAAAGATGAAGATTTTATTAGTGATAGTGACAATGAGTACATGTTTGAAGGGTTGAGCAAAAGTGCTTTAATTAAAATGAAAAAGCTCTCCAATGAAATCTTAGGCAAGGAGGAACTTCTTGAGAAACAAGATGATTTGCTTGTCAAGGAGAAGCAAAAGAATGTTGACCTTGAGAAGCTCCTCGAGCTTGAGAAGGAGAAGAACAAGGCGCTTGAACCTGAACTTGCAGAATGCAAGGAGGCCTCTTCATGTCTCAAGAGTTAAAATGTTGTGCTCCAAGATGATCTTGTGAGTTTGAAAAAAGCTCACAAGAATCTTGAGGCACAATTCGCAACTCTCAACTCAAGTGTCCCCTCTTCCGCCTCAACAAGCTCAAACTTGTCAAATGTAGAGTCGAACACTAAAACTTGCAAATGTGTAAATCTCATAATTAATCTAAAATGAGCTTAACATGGCGAAGATCACACCTAAGGGTGGCATTTTTTACAAGGAGAAGATCAAGTATGCATGTAGTGCATACTCGGTCGCAAGATCTCCCTTGATCAAAGATGGTCTTGGCTATTCAAGGGGAGGAAAGAAAAATGCTAGAATTCCCAAGAGTAACAAGATGCATATTGCATTTGTCAAGGGAGGATCATACCAAACCAAGAATGAGCATCATGTATCTACCTCTCTTGAAATGATAAAATCTGATAAAGATGCTAAAAATGCTAAGAATGTTAACTTAACTATGTTTCATGATTTTGATGCATCTTATGTGCTTATGAGAAGCAAATTTGGTTATGTCTATGCAAAATATGTTGGTCCACTCCGCAAGAGCCCAAAGCCTTGTGTGTGGGTACCCAAATGTCTTGTCACTAACATCAAAGGACCCAACCAAGCTTGGGTACCTAAAACCAAATCCTAAACTTGTTTTGTAGGCTCACTCCTCTGGCGGTACAAAATGGGTGCTAGACAGTGGATGCACAATCCATATGAACGGAGCGAGAAGAATGTTTGTGGAGTATGAAGAAAACAATGATCCAAGTCAAGGTATCTACTTTGGCGACAATAGCCAAGGGAAGGTACTAGGTACGGGTAAAATCTCGATTTCTCCACAATACACCGTTTCTCATGTTATGCATGTTGAATCACTAGACTACAATCTTTTATCCATATCTCAATTGTGTGCAAAAGGTTATAATTTCTTATTCACTAACGAAGGCGTGATTGTCACTAGAAGAATTGATAACTCAATTGCCCTCAAGGGTGTGCTCAAGGGAAAGCTTTATCTCATGGACTTCACCACGGATAAAACTCAACTTGACACATGATTGATGGCAAAGACCAACATGAGATGGTTGTGGCACAGTAGGCTAGCCCATGTTGATATGAGGAATCTTCAAAACCTTCTAAATGGTAATCACGTCTGAGGTCTTAAGAATGTGGTTTTTGAGAAAGATGGGCCTGGTAGCGTGTTGTGGCGGACCGGAATCCGCTCATCTAGGATCACAGAGGGTGGTGCCGCACGATGCGACACCCGACAACACACATCATAAGGATACATTGTATTACATAGAAAACCCACTGAAATGTACAAAGTAGTACACTACTCAGTTACAAACTAGTGTCTTTATTACACAGCGGAAGTCTAATTTGTACATCTCACGCCCGCCTATCTAGCAAAAGTCGGTTGCCCAGCCCTATGGCAACCCACACTAGCTGCACACCTCAGCTCAGCGCGGCGTGTACGGCTCCCACTCAGCCGTTGTCCCCGACGGAGGGTAACCCTCGCCGGTGGACTCGTAACCCGAGTCCGTGGGTGGCTCCTCAACTGAAAAACACTTAAGCAGCAACCGTGAGCACAATGGCTCAACAAGACTTAACCGACTCGCCTAGGCATGGAACTCTACATGTAGTGAACAATGAACATGGGACGGTCAAATTGCAGCAACCGGACATGCCTACAAGTTCATCCTTATTTCATCTTTTAGCCACAAGTTAACAGTTCATGAATCTGAAATTTAGTAAGCAATAATTGGTGGCACACAAGTAGCAATACAATTATATCATAACCGCAATATTGAATCATCACGTTTCATATATTATCCTACGTCATGACTCAGTGACCAAGTGGTACTCTTCACCGTGAGGGATGGCGAATCGACTCGATATACACCTGCAGGGAGACCCAAAGAGCACGTCACATACGCCCACCCGTGGAGCTGCACAGCACACTCACTCGATGCCGTAAGGGACAACATTTCACCCAACAGCCCAAACGTCGAACCGGTCGCACCGAAATGAGCAGGAGGTTCCCTACACGGAGCATCTCTCTATGCCCGTTAGCAGATTTCTACCTTGCTGCCATCAGCCTACACCTATAAATCGGTGCGTTATGCCTCGACGCCCGGAGGTTTAGGTTACATCGGCTTATCGGGGCCCATATATCCGATATGCCTTCGGTACGTTCAAACTTAATCAGCGTGGGCCGCACACGGATCGGTCCTCAATTGACACGGACAGGGCTGCGCACACAAGACTTCCTCTTGCTGCGCCCTAGCCCCTGCCTAGTCTCATTTTCATTACTAAAGTGATCTCACATCACTCAAACCAATCCCGTGTGTCCCAAGCCTAAAAGTCAGGAGTAGATTCCAACTACTCGACTTGTACCGAAGTCCTATGATGCATTAAGCATAGCTTATCTACTCGAGGCCTTAGACACTACCCTCACTTTTATAGGAAAATTCTGGTTATGCATTTGGGTTTCATCCATCCTACATCTAATGCACACCCATACCTCACTCTAAAACAGGTAATCCAAAGCAAAACTTTATAAAGGGATTAATGCAAACTGGGGCTTGCCTTGTTGCTGCTGGTCAGTGGTTAGGTCTTTGTCCGGAAGAAGGAAGTCGAGCACTTCCGGAGTCTCCTCGCCTTCAGCGACTACACTTTAACGAGATACTACATGTTAATTCAAATGCAATGTGTAACCTTGAATAAATAATCACTATAACTCTAGCTAACCCTCCCCTTTGGTTCTGAAATTTTCATGGTGGCTTGGTAGGGTCCTAACCAGAGTCTTGACCAAGTTTCATTTGAAACAAAGTTCATTTGAGCTTTGTACAAATAAAGCCTAATTGGTTAATATTAGAACCTCTAAGTAATTCCAAGGGTTTTCATGGCTCCAACCATTAGTTTCTGGAAACTAGGATTTAAGATGGTTCTAATGGAATTGGTTTCATGTCCTTTGACGAATTCTAGAGTATGTTATGCCCTAAACAAGATTTGGGAAAATCTGAGAAATGTTTCTGTACATTTTTCTATTTTCTCAGGGCAGTTCACTTAATCACACCATTAGGGGGACTAATTGAATTAGGATGAGTCTGAGATTTTTACTGTGACTCAAGGAGTTTCCCGTGAGCCTCTCAGCCAAATTTCAGAATTTTAAATAAAGTAGTTCTCCAGATAAAATTCCTAGCAATTTAAAATTTAGGGAATTAATTCTGGAAAACTATTTAGTTTCATGAGCTGAAATTGGTATTTCTGGAAAGTACTCAAAATTATGAGTTCAGCAAAATTTGGTTCACTGAATTTGGAGCTTCCTAGCCAAAGTTATATGCAAATGAAGTTTGAACTAAATCTGAAAATTCAAATAAAGTTTAAACTGTCGGGTGGGGTCCCCAGCTACGTGTCACCACCCCAGCTACCCCGCACGGGGGTCCGCAGAGTTCTCCGTGCAGTCGCACAGGATCCCGGTGCCACAGCAGATCCGGGACGTTTTCAGCAGAGACCGACATGTGGGGCCTGCGGGGCTTCTTCAACCTCGCGCTTCCGCGGCTCCCCGCCGCCCCGCCTCGCCGGAGAGCTCGCCGCCGAGCGTCCTGCTGCCCGACCTCCGATGAAACTCACCGCCTGTGCATATTTCGGCCTGGGGAACACGGTGGTGCCCTCAACGGAGCTCGGTAACGGCCGGAATAGTGCTCCCGACGGTAATGGCGGCCGGGAGCTCATCGGCGACGTCGAACTCGGTGTCCTCTGAACCTTTTTCGATGCGGTTAGCTCAGGGAGCTCTACTGACACTTGCTGATCACGGAAATGGGCACTGATACCTGTGAAAACGGCCGCCACTACGACCTCCCCGGCGAGGTGCCCTGTTTCCAGCCGCCGGGCCAAAATTTTGACAGAACTAAGGCCCTAGCGCATGGAACCGGTTGCTACTTGATCGAGGAGGTGCGCTAGGTGTTCTAGAGCGTGTGTGACCTATAGCTTAACCAGCGGTTGCTTCTGTGCAACAAATCTAGCCGTAGACCGGACTCTAACCCTAATACGCTCCGAGGAGGAAAACCAGAAATTCTTGCGCTACACCACCGGGACTGGCGCACGGTCTCCTCCCACAGCTTCAGAACAAGTAAGTGCACCTTTTCCTCTCTGTTGACGGCGTGTGAAACCCTCGGGATTGGCCGGTCACTGGTGATCCGAGGAGGCGGCGTCGAGTTCTTGCGCAGAAACGGGAGAATAGCTCGGTTTGTGCTCATTTTCGCTCGGGAACAGAAGGAGGGGTGAAGCAGCTTGTGTGCTGGCCTTTGAGCCGCGATTTTTCACTGTGAGGTGGAGGTCCGAGCGCTGCTGGCGGTGGGGCACGGTCGCGCTGGCGCACGCGCGGCTTCGGCCGATGAAAAGATTACCCGAGGAAACTTTAGTGTGAAGGCTTCTGACCTGTGGGCCCCTCCCCTCTAATACTCTCTGGATTTTTCCCTCTGTTTTTGCTGAAAATATCCCTAGCTACTCACAATTGAATGTGAGACTTAATCATCAAGTCAAAGTATGAATTTGGTTTCCCAAATTTGGAATTTGTTTGGCTAAATTTGCTTCACATTTGAACTGAAATTCAAATTCAGTTTTGAATTAGTGCAAATTTAGCTCCCGACAAGATGAACTCAATGTGAAATCCCAAAAATTTTAACAAGTGGAGCTGCAAATCACCCCAAGAAAATGAGAGGGAATTTAAACTTTTGAATTTAAAGGTGTGAGCTCCAAGCCTAAAATTGAACTTGCAAAAATTCCCGAACACGGAGATCTAAAGCTATCATTTGGTTCTCCACACATCAAATAATAGCCCGGCAAATTTTCAGAGCATTTGAAAAGAATTTCTTATTTGTTGGAATTTAAACGGGAGAAAATTTGAATCTGAATTTAAATCTCAGTTTCAAATTCTAACTTCACCGAAATTCAAATTTGAGTGCACCATTGTGTTCCTCATATTTCTTTTGTCCTATCCTCGAAATTTTATAAAATTTCGAGCTCATTTCCCATTTTAAACCGAATTGGGGGAGGATAAGAGTGACATGGGGTGTGGACCCCACATGTCATACACACACAGGGAGTGAACCGCCTCTGTTTTCCTCCCTCGCTGGAGCTCCCGACAGCACACCAGCAGGGGACTTCGGGGGCAAGTTTGGGCGCCACCTCGTGCTGGCTTCCCCGATGCTTGTCCTGATCACCACGCTAAGAGAGCCACAGCGCTGTTTTGTTTCTTCAGTCTGCTCTTGCCTCAGCTGCTTTCTTCGCTGAAGCATACCCCGTTGAGTCTCCTGATCAACCCCAGCCATATGAGCCCGATTGCTCGAGCCCCCAACAGCAAAGAGCTGCGCCCAAGGGTGCTCTAGCCGGCCAGCAACTTTTCCCCATGGCCCCGAGCTCGTTGGCACCGGAAAACAGCAAAGGTCTGCAACTCTCGGGTAAACGCCAAAAAAACTGAACTGGTTGCCGTGGCCAGACCAAACCAGCAATGATCACGCCCAAGCAAGTCCCCCCATCCGTGCACCTACAAGCCTAGTTGCTCACCTCCAAAACTCAGCCCAAGCATTGATCACAGAGGGAGAATGATCACGTGGGGCCTGTGTGGCTGTAGCTCTGTTTGTGTCGGTTAAGGACCGATGCGCATGCCGCCCTGCTGAGCAAGTTTGAACAGTACCGGATGCATGTCAGATATATGGGACCCGATAAACCGATGTAACTCGGGTACTCTCGCGTCGAAACTTATACGGCCGTCCTATGGGGTTAGTGTCAGAGGTGTAAACCCGCTAGCCGAGCAACTTCGACGTGTTCCGTGTAGTGGCCATTCTGATTGGTCGGCGGAACTGGTTCGACATTGGAGTGACAGGTGAAAGGTTGCTGCATACAACGTAAGAAAGAGCTCGCGTGAGTCTTTCGAGGCGGGTGTATGTGTCGTGTATTCCGGGTGTGTCCTGATTGCAATCACTGTCCCTCGCGGTTATATGAGTACCACTTGTTCACTGAGTTGTGACGTAGTAATAAATTCTAGATAAAGTGTGATGAATCATTGCTGATGTGAAGTTATTAAATTCATTGTATTGCCAACCATGCATGCTATAATTGTAGAGCTCACTAAGTTTATTTTCCTCTTTGGGCATCACCATATCGGAGGAAAGCGTTTCTTGTTTGATTGTGGACTTCCGATGTGAGGGCTTCCTAAGGCATAATAATCTGCTGCTATAAACCTGAAAGTAAGGATCAACTTTTAGGCGTGTCGTTATTGCATCATACCTTTCCTATGTTAGTAATCCCTGCACGTAGAGTTCCATGTTTAGGAGTGTCGGTTAAGTCTTGCTGAGCCATCGTGCTCACGGTTGCATTATTAGTGTTTTGCAGGTTATAAAATTTGCTATGAAGATGGTTGTTCGGTGAGCCATCAGAGACTCACCGGAAACCCTGCCGCTGCACTTATCCTTGTGGAAGCTAGTAAGAAGCGTCTGCGGGCTGGGCGTCTTCTCTTTTGCATAGTTAGGACCGAGAGTAAGTGTGTATGTATATTCCGCTGCGTGTACCCTCGTGGTACATTATTTTGTAAATGACACTATCTTGAGAAATAAAAGACTTTGTACTTTATGGTTCTTTTCATGTATGCTGTTGGGTGCCGCATCGCACGGCACCACCCAATGTGTATTCTGGAGTGTGGATCCCGGAAGGGGTTTGTCACACCCGGTTTCTCCGAAGAACAACCGAGTGAATATCACATGTATGCCAGGATCATTTTCTCATACATGTGATGAAAAATAGTGAAGCATCATTTATTACAAGCCAGGCGTCGAATATAAATAAGTCTTACATAGCAAATGTCTCGATAGACGATAATAAGTTCATCACAAGTAAATAAACTAGCAGCGGAATAATTATTCTCGTGGGCTCCGTCACAAGCGTTGCCCGGGGAACTCCATGAACCTAGAAACCTTCTTCGGGTCCAAAGTCTTGATCATTATACACCACCTCATTATCTTGACCTGAGCAGCAATATAAACCAACAAATATGCAGGGTTGAGTACCGATGGTACTCAGCAAGTGTGGGAAAGTTATGTCATGCATGGCTAAAGCAAGGAGAGATTGACTCAGGGTTAAAGCACTACGCAATTAATACCTATCACCTTAGCTTATTAAGCACCTACATTACTACACAGGTGAAATGGTCCAAATCTCCCATCCCATCACCATAATCACATACCCATAACATCATTTCCAATGCTAAGCTCCCCACTTAACATCCACAACTTCCAATGTCATCATCCTCTAATCATGAATAAGTCCAAGCCGCTCTTGACCGTGAGCACGGCTGTCATGACAGTTTTGACTCTGTAGAGTTTGCACCACTGTACCCACATGTAGTGATTTCATCCCCCGTTGCTGGGTGGACTAAAAGAACCTCCATTATGCCAGTGGCCACGAACCACATTCACACTTCCCAGGTGTGTAGCCAGGAGATCACTACGAATCCTTTACACAGGGATTCCCGACGAGCGTGGGCCCACTGAGGTTTCACCCCTAACAGCATACAAGAGGCTCCAACCCCGCTGCAGTGGCCCCCTCTTGAGCCTTGCGGTTCATATGGTAGTCCAGCTGACACCTATTCCCCGCACCATCCAACACACCCATAGTACGCCGGGGATACACCTAATTAATTGACCAAGCTGCCCCATCTCAGCATGTGGTTGGCACGGTAAAGCCAGGTTACATGCTCCATGAGCCGGTCCTTAGGATCCAGGCAAGTACTAAACACAAACCCGAGTCTCGTGCACCCAACACCAACCAAAACATCCAACTTGCCTTGATCCCTACCTCTACATAACTCACAATATCTCATTCAAGAGTATGGTAAAATAAACTGATGATCTCATATCCACATTATCCCATTCTAAGCATGGCTAAGCATAAGCATATAAGTAAATGACATGATAAAATAAATCCCAACCCAAGTTACAAGGAAACAAGGTAATACAATTCTAGGGAAACATCCTAGCATCGGTTTCATATTTTCAATTGACAATGCAAATAATTCTAGCTACACATCCTAGTATAGGATCAAAGTGGTCAAGGACACTTGCCTCCTTCCTGGTGCTCTTGGAATGGGTAGTCCTGATCTTGGAAAGGAAGAACCTGCTCTGGAGCAGGTTCTACTCATACCATCACACATAGCAAAAGAAAACAACAAGTCATAAGACATAGTTCACACTTCCACTTCATACAAACCACACATTCACATTTATGAAAGCCATTCACAATTCTATGTGTTTTGTTTACTCTATGTGTGAAGATTTTTCGCTTACATGCACTTTTAAACATGTGTATATGATTTCTACTTTTGTATTCACATTTATGTTTGCATACTATATATATGAGTTTCCAATTTAAATAAATTCCTTATATTCAATTACTACACCTTTTAGCTACCAAGTATGCATGAAAGGTATTTTCCTACTCCATATGTGTCTTCAGTCCTTCTACCAACCCTAAACTGAATTCTTTGGATTTTGGGAACTTCATTTATCCTTTTATAGTTATGCATACCTACTTTCCTATCTTTTAAGATTTAATTTCTATACCTAATTGTGAAGTTTATTATCAAAATAATAAGACACATCATCTAAACAGAATAGTTTCTGACCTAAAATATTAAGTAACATATTTTTGAACTTCTCCTCTGATGTGAACTAATTTACATTTATTTTACCAATTTTCAGAATTATTTTCTAACCTAAAAATGTGTCCCTATAACTAATAAATGTGAATAATCAATTAGACAGATTTATTTCAACTTAAAATTTATTTTTAACTCACTCCAAAGTTTTCCAAGTACTAGGAAAGTTTTTAATTTGAATTTACAATGTGTTTGTCCCATCCTTTAAATTTTAAATACTAATCACATATTCAATTTCCTAAATTTAATGTCACATAGGGTTAAAAAGGTAAACTCACCCCACTACAGGGTCTATTATATTATTTTATGAATTTCCAGGGGTCTAACTACACATAACAGAGGGGTTTTCCTAATTTTTATTAAGTCCAGGGGCTAAAACTGATTTTTAAATGAATTTACATGATTTTCCGAAGTTCCAGGGGCTAGATCAGAAGTTTCCGAGGCTAGCTCGTATTTTCCGAGAACCCCAGGGGGTAGCACGTAAGAATCCCGACCTTTATAACGCGGGGCTGACGTGGACCGTCCGATTTAAAACAGACGGCTGAGATTATAACGTCGAACCGGTACGCGGGGATTTAAATTCTACCGTGCGATTTAAAATAGACGGCGCACAAGCGGCCACGTCGCTCTGATCGAGCACGGGCGGCGCTGCCCGGCGGCAGGAGGCGGCGATCTCGCCGGAGAGTTTCGGATCTTCGTTAATTCTTCCTAAAACTGTGATTTTATGGCATAGATCGGTGGAGGGGAGGTCGGGGATCTCACCTCGGGGGTTTTCTTGAGCTCGAAGGTCCTGGAAAGCGATCGGCGACGAGGTCCGAGGTGAACTCACGGCGAGGCTCGTCGGCGCTGTGTTTGAACCGCAAACCACCGAGTTTTCTGCACCTGCGAGGTTCCCCGGAGGCGGTGGATCAAGACCAACGAGTTAGATCAGAATTCCCGAGCGTAGATCGAGCAGAATTCGCCGGAGAAGCTCGGGTTCTCACCGGAGAGAAAAACGGTGGATCGTGGGGAAAAACGGGACGATGCCGGGGTTTTTATAGACGGGGGAGGGCGGCGTGTTAGTTTAGATCGAGTTGGAGTCCTCCGGAACCAGAATTCGGGCGGGAATCCGGTCGGTTAAGATCGCGCGCGCGCGGGGGAAACAGTCCCGGGTTCGGACGAGCGGGTGTTAGGGATGACAGGTGGGTCCCGCCTGTCTGTTAGAGGGGGCGCGGGCGGGCGGCTGCGGGCTGGCGCGGGGGTTGGGTGGGCCGGCTGGTGGGTTTCGGCCCACTGGCCGGGAAGGTTTGTTTTTTTCTTTTTCTTTTTCTTTTTTATTTCTGTTTTGAGTTTAATTTGAATTCCAGTTTGAATTTGAATGTTTGCAACACATGCAACACGTCCAAAAATTTTTAAATTCCCCTCTTGACAGGATTTTGGGGTGTTACAGGGTTCCCCACAGGCGCGGTATCAGAGCCGCATTGGGAATAGCACGCATAAAAAGAGCTTATTTTCAAAAACCTAGAAGTATACGAGTGAGGAACGTATAGTATGCCCACATAAGGACTATTAGTAGCATCGTTACTTAAGGTGGCAAGCTAACAGTGTGTTAATATTCAGTATTTCAATTCTGTAACGACGCACCTACGTCAGGTAAGAGGTAAGGTACGCCACCGCAGGCGGATCAATTGCGGTAACTCGCCATACGAGTAATAGTATGGAATGGTATACCGTGGCTTGGCACGGTAGTTAATATGAGTCTCTGAACCTCTCTATGGTTCTGAGAGCATATGAAAACGCTGATCTCCAGCGTGCTTTAGGCAAAAGTGAGAATACCCCATCGTGTGGTAAGCAACACGATAGTATGTAACTCTTGAACGTTCAATGTTCAAAGGGCCATACGCAGCGCTCGCCATCGGCGTGCCGCAACGGTCATGAGGCAGTAGGTGGTATCCATTGGATTGATAGAATTCCCAACCATGACGACCCGTTCGCGCTCTACTCGGGTTCCCCGTCGTGTGGTGTGAAAACACGACCATGTACCTTGAGACGTGACTTGACTCAAGGACGGCCCGTATGGCAATGATACGGGGCGTATGTTTTTACTATGATATGGACCTGCCTGAAATGGAAAACCTTTGTGTGCATCACTATTGATTGCTGTTCTGCAGGTATCTTAACCACGAGTAGAACATGTCATTTAGAACACGTGTGTGAGTGATCGCTTTAGTGCCACCATTTGAGACGTATATGCCGGTGTAACGCCGGTTAGGATTTTGATTTGGTGAGAAAACGTAGTACCGTAATATGTTTTAACCGCATGAAAAAGAAAGTTTTCAAAGGAAAGAGTAATTTTGGAGTCTAGGATTCCATTAGGGGTTACTGAACTCCTAAATTGAACTGAGAGTCAATTGGGAGTATAGTTTCCATCTCAAATATTTAGAAACCATCTCCCCTGTTTCAGCAGAATTTTGGCTGAATTTGAACAGGTCATAACTTTTAATTGGTTGAACCAATGCAGGTGAAGGATACATTTCTGGAAAGGTTTTGAAGTCTTCTACAACCTTTCTGTAGAACTCCAGAACAGAATCTCCCTCTAAATGGACGAAAATCTCAGATGAGTGTTAACTGTCCAAAAACAGGGCAGGCCAAAAATGCTCTCTGGAATTTTCTGTATTTCGACCATAACTTCCTGTAGAAAAATTTCAAGGGGTCGTGTGAGACGCCGTTGGAAAGTTTGTGATATATGCTATGACTTTGTAGTTCAAAGTTTCTACAGATTTGGTGTAGAACATTATGAAATCTTCCGGACAAAACAGACACTTTCTGCGGAGGTGCTGTCAAAATTGTTCCAGATTTCTGTCAACTTTGAAATATCACAACTCCTGATCCAGAATTGATATGAAGGCAAATACATACTCGTGGAATGATATCAAAGTTATCTATAACTTTGATATTCAACTTGAGACTTGAAACTGCCATTTTCATAATCAAATTCTGGTATTAAGGCCAAATGGTCATTCTGAACAGAGCATTGTTCATTGCCCATGTAACTTGAGACTTGTTATGGACATGAAGATTTTTATATTTCTCTAAGTTCCATGACATAGTCATTAGTTATCTTTCATCATTCCTTGCTGTTGATTTAAGTGTTTTACAAACTTGAACAATCATTGGTCACATTTCAGAATTGTCAAAAACCTTGTTTCCTTTATATATGCTGCACAGTTGATGTGATGCTTTTGCGGTTAATAATTTCGAGTTAAAGCTGAGTACACTCTTGGATATTAACCGTAAATTGCTCACTCTTGCAGTATGGATCATACTCATTCCGGGTATGAGGTTGGTGGTTCCAGTCGGGATGGAAATGATTCGTCGCAGCAACGATCACCGCCATCATCAACCAGACTGGCGGAGGTGTTGGGAAGAATGGCTGAGTCTCTTGAGATGTTGGTGCAGCAAGGCATCCGACAAGAGACCTCACAGAAAAACCCTACACCGAATACGTATCTGGATTTTCTAGCAAGACAACCACCAGTATTCTCTGAAGCTAAAGAAGCCTTGGAGGCATATCATTGGCTCCGGGTTATTGAAACTAAATTGGGAATGCTCCAGTGTGATGAATATGAGAAGGCTTTATTTGCCGCTCAGCAACTTCATGGATCCGCTGGGGCTTGGTGGTCTGAATATCTTGCTAAGATCGCTGAAGGCCATCGTGTGACGTGGACGGAGTTTCGTGAGGCTTTCCGTGCACGTCATATTTGTGAGGGCATTGTCAAAATAAAAATTGAAGAGTTCTATGAACTCAAACAAGAAGACATGAGTGTTATGAAGTACTTTACGGAATTTAACCGTTTAGTACAATATGCATCCGCTTATGTGCATAATGAGACAATGAAGTGTCATTACTTCTTCCGAGGCCTTGATGTGAAGCTTCGGACAAAAGTGGCACAATGCAGTAAAGGAAATTATAGCGAGTTAGTCAATGCCGCTATGATTCAAGAAATAGCTGAACTCGAGCATAAGGAAAGTAAGAGGAAGAGAAAATTTTCACTGGCAAGTACGGGTGATTATCATCAAGAACAACCGGTGATATATTGCTTACCATCTTGGGTGGAGATTCAGTCCTTTGACGGACCACCTCAGATGCAATACTATCCATATTCACCCATGGAGGTTCAGCCACTGCTGCAACAGCAGCAAATGAGTAGTTGTGCACCCCCACTTCAACAAGGTGCACAAGAATATCAACCACTTCCATATGGTGAAGATCCTGAGCTTGCATCGTATAACACTTGTAGCGATGTAGAGCATATTCCTCAGGAGGGTCAAGTGACCCAGCAAAGCAGCAGTCACATGTCATCTCAAGCGGCAAAGAAATTTCATGGTCAGCCAAGGAGGACAACACTGAAGGTGGGGAACATAAACTATATGGCAGTTGAAGACGTTCCCGTAGGAGAACCCATGTTGGCGGGCATGTTCAGCCTACGTGATCAGCCCACGCTCGTGTTGTTCGACTCGGGTGCTACACATGATTTTATCAGCAAAGATTATGTGGTTAAGCACCAAGTACCATCAACGACCTTGGCCGCATCATATCATATTAATTCACCGGGAGGTAGTAGGACAGCGGGTAGAATTGTTGCTCGAGGGCCTATATGTTTGGATGGGCGGATAAATCCTACTACACTCATCATTCTAGAAGGCTTCCGGACTGACATAATCTTGGGAATGGCTTGGTTGATACATCACCAAGCTATCTTTGACGTTAGTTCGCGAACGGTGCAGCTGAATTCAAAGAAGCACGGGCAACACACGTTGATTCTGAGAAATGTTGCACCGGAAGTCACTGCTGTACACACCGTTGAAGCTAAGAAACTGGAGGACATTCCAGTGGTCCGGGAATATCCGGACGTGTTTCCTGATGATCTACCGGGCATGCCGCCCGATCGTGAAGTGGAGTTCAAAATTGAACTAGCACCGGGAACCACACCCATATCTTGGAGGCCGTATAAAATGGCACCGAAGGAACTCGCGGAGCTGAAGGAGCAGCTGAATGATTTGTTAAGCAAAGGCTTCATTCGACCCAGTTCATCACCATGGGGATGCTCCGTGCTGTTCGTCAAGAAAAAGGACGAGACTCTGAGGTTATGTGTGGACTATCATCCGCTAAATGCGGTAACTATCAAGAACAAGTATCCACTACCACATATCGATATGCTTTTCGATCTACTAGTGGGTGCTAAGGTTTTCTCGAACATGGATCTTCGGTCCGGATATCATCAGATAAAAATCCGGGCGGAAGACATACCCAAGACGGCATTCGCGATGAGATACGGATTATATGAGTATCTCGTCATGTCATTCGGACTCACTAATGCTCCGGCTCATTTTATGTACTTGATGAATTCAGTCTTCATGCCGGAGCTGGACAAGTTCGTCGTGGTCTTCATCGATGATATATTGGTATATTCTAAGTCGGAGGAAGAACACGCCGAACATCTGCATATTGTGCTCCAACGCCTACGGGATCACAAACTGTATGCAAAATTCAGCAAGTGTGAGTTCTGGATCAACCAAGTGCCATTTCTTGGGCACATTATTGACACGACCCCAAGGTCCTGTCGAGCCAGGATCACGCTGAGGGGTGCTGCGTTGGACAGCACCGGATAACACACGTCAAAGGTACAAAGCGGAAGCAGAAATTTTATTACATAAACAGGTCTATGAACATGTTTACATCAAAATAAGTTTAGTCTACACTCGCGGGCATAGACTAAGCATCAAGTGCACGTTCAGCCCTTGAACGTGTTCTTGCTAGCACACACGCACACTAACTCTGCGGCGTGCATGACTCCCACTCGACGGGGTTCCCCTCCTGGGGTTCCGTCTCCTCTTCGGGAGTCCCTTCCTCATAGAACCCTGCAAAAGCTTCAAACACAAGCAGTGAGCATGAAGGCTCAGCAAGTCTGACCTGTCTCACCTAAACATGGAACTTCAACATGAGGGGTGATGGGTTACATGAGGTAAAAATCATTTGCAAGGACTCGCCTAATTAGTAGAACCTTACTTTCAAGTTTTAGCAGCAGGTTGTGGAGAACCTTACGCTAAGGCACATGAGAGAGCCGCAATCAAACAAGAAGCGCATTTCTCTCATGTACTTTGCCCAAAGTTGAAAAGAACTTTAGTTAGCTCTAAGCTACAGCATATCATTAACAATCAATGTCCATCTTTCAATCAGCAACATTTTAACATGTGACTAGCCTGTTCTTTCTACGTCACGGTACAGTGAACAAGTGGTACTCACTGACCGCGAGGGACGGCGATTATAATCGATTTACACCTGCAGGGTTATCCGAACAACCCGTCATGTACGCCCGTACTCGATGTTGCCTACAACAACCATCACGGACGCCGTACGCGACTACCTTTCACCCATTAGCCAAATGTTGAATCGGTCCAATCGTCCCGAGCAAGAGGTCTCTGCATGCGCATCTCAGTGACGCCAGCCGATTTACACCTCGAGCTCTCAACCTACCCTCTGAACGACCAGCTATGCCTCAACACCCAGCTACCCGAGTTACATCAGTTTCCCGGTTCCCATATAGCCGGTAGGTCTCCGGTACTGTTCTAGCTTGTTCAACAGGCCCGCACACGGCTCGGTCCTCAATCGACACAAGTGGAGCTACAGCACACAGGCCCCAAAGTCCCGCTGCCCTTAACCTCCGCTTGGTCTCATTTTCTTGCCATGTGTTTCATGTGCTATCACTACCCGAGTCGAGTGCCTCTAGCCTATGCTCGCGAGTAGTTCCAACTACTCGACTTGTACCGAATCCTACTCTATCTTAGCAATGCAGTGGCTAACGAGGTTTTCAATCCTAACCCCAACCCATGGTTTTCTTGGCTATGCAGTTGGGTTTCCAATCAAGACTCTAATGCAAAGAATCACAACAATATTCGAAGATGTGCTCAAAACAATAAACATTTGTAAAAAGGTTAATGCAAATCGGAGCTTGCCTTGCTGCTCTTGGTCGTAGGCTAGCTGTTCCTCCGGAGTAACGAAGTCTAGGACTTCGGGTTCCTCCTCGACCTTAGCGACTAGATGATAAGAGCAATATATGTATCAATTTAAATGCATTTGTATTAACTTTGAAGTTGTGAAGTCTATAACCCTTGCTAGACAGACCTAATGACTGTGAAACTTTTACTGTGGCTTGGTTACAACCTAAACAGAGACTTGGTCAAGTTTTAGTTGCAGCAAAGCTCATTTGAGCCCTCCACAATTAATTATGTCCTTGACCTTAATTGGAACTCTTAGGGTGTTCTAGGAATTTTCATGAAACAAACTATGACTTTCTGAAGGCTAGATTTTCAGAGGGTTCTAATGGAGTTGGTCTCACTTAATTTGAAGGTTCCTAGCTAAAATTATGAGCTAAACAATTTTAGAGAAAATTCTGAAAATGTTTCTGAACATTTTCTATTTTCTCTGGAACAGTTTCACTAATCACACCATTAGGTGGATCAGATGAGCTCAAATGGATCTGAAATTTATATGGTAGTTCAGGGATATTTTGGTGAACATCCCAGCAAAATTTCAGTATTTTTCTCCAAGGGATTCTCCAGTTAAAATTCCTAACAGTTTAAATTTTGTGGAATTAATTCTGGAGAATTAAGGGTTTTCATGAAGTGAAACTTGATTTGCTGGAAAGTACTCGGAGAGGTGAATCTAGCAAAATTTGGTTCACTCAATTTGGAGTTTTCTAGCCAAAGTTATGAGGATTTGAAGTTTGAAGGAAATCTGAAAATCGGGGAAAAGTTTAAACTCGCGCGTGGGCCCAGGGGACACGCGTCGCACGCCGAGGCGACAGCACACCGCGGCCCACAATGATTTTGCGCGCCAGCATACCCGATCCCGGCCGCAGCCGGATCCCGATTTAAAATATCTCCCGCTGACAGCTGGGGTCCACCTCCTTCTTCAACCTCGCGACGCCCGCGCTCTGCCGCCGAGGGACCTCGCCGGAGAGCTCGCCGCCGGCTTCTGTACAGCTCCAAACCTCTCGATTCCGGCCGCCCCTGCCTACTTTTACTCGGGGAACAGGATTCCAGGATCAGCTGCTCATGACAATGGCCGGAGCATGGTCGGCGACGAGCCGCCACCTCGGAACGACTTCGGCCATGTCGGCTGACTTCTCTAGCACCTCAGCTACTTGGGAAACCGGTCGGGAAGCACCAGTGGACCTCAGAGAAGGTCAACATGAGCTCGAGGCAGCTCGGGGAAGGCCCGAAATAGGTCCTCACCGTGCGCCCGATGCCGCCCGTTCATTCCGCCATTGGTAGACCTCGAATTACGCCGGGTACAGAGGTTCTCCGGCCCAGAGTTGTGAAGGAAACTTGTGCGTTACCGTGTCTAGCTCGTGTGAGAGCGGCTTGAGACCCTCTAATCCTTTCTAGAGCACGAATTAAACAGGATCGTACCCGAAGGTTGTTCTGCACACAGAAAGGGGAAAAGTGGAAATTCGCCGCCGGTGAGCAACCACTCGAGCTGTGGCTCAGGGATGAGCAGCACAGGTCACCAGCGCGTCCAAGGGTGCCTTGGCTCGGGCGTGACAACGCCCTGGTTGGGCTGTCCACGAGATCCCGGGGTGCGGCGGTTCCATGTCCCGAATTTGATCTTTCGGCACAGCCGATATCAATCGGTTTCAACTGAATTCTAGCAACGGGGAGGACGGAGGAAGGTCTCTAGTACCTTGCTGGGGCTCTGGAGTGGACGGAGGGAGCTGCGATCGGCGTTCTCCAATCGATTCCGAGCTGCGGGAAATTTCGGCTGGCGCTGAGTTCTTGCGGGGAAGAACGGCGATGCCTCGGCCGAGGAGGGGGCAGGCGCCTTAAGAAGGCTTTGCACCGCCTCGCGCCCGCGCGTGGGCAAGCAGCTGCTGGTGCGGCGGCTGCCCTCGGTGGCGATCACAGCTGCGGCTCGGCGACCCGAGTGAGAAAAGTCTCAGTCGGTTTGATCTGAGCAGTGGCTGACATGTGGGTCCCACTTCCAGTTTTAACCTCTGAAATTTACTCCTAATCACTGTTGTAAACAGTGAACCCCATAGTACCCCTGGTAATTCAAATTATTCACCCATGAACCATTTGAATTTATCAAAGTTCAAATTGGATTTGGTTTGAGTGAATTTCAGCACAAGTGCAGTTTTGAATTCAAATGAAGTTTGAATTTGTCCCACTTAGCTTATGTCAAGATCAACTCCAAATGGAGTGAAAATTGGTGTGTGAGCTCACAAAAATGTGCTGAGTAGGAATATGCCTCCCACTTTTAAATTCATGGGATAAAAACAGTTTGAATTTGAATATGGTTTCAAACTGCCCTCTTTCTAACAATACCCAAAATGACCTCAAAAAGGTTTGGAATTTGGGTGAAACTTGGCATGGACATCCTTAGCAAAATGTAGGAGTTTTCATATGTCCAGCCCCCCTTATATCACATGTGTGAAATACCACTTTGGCAATGTGTGAGTTTGTTCTCTAATGAGCATGTTGATAATTGTTACTTGCTCTTCATTTGTGTTCATCATCCTTCCTCAAATGAGGTGTGTGGTGTGGTGATGAACACTGCAAATGTGTGTCAAAAACTGAGGCCCTTACATTCCTCCCCCCTTAAAAGAATCTCGTCCCGAGATTATAAGGTGAAAATGTGAGAGAGGACGGTGGAAAATTACTGGATATGCGACGTGAAAAATTTGGGGTAGTTAGTGCGAAGGAATTCTTCGCTCTCCCATGTCGCTTCGTCTATGGAGTGATTACTCCATAGAACCTTGTAGAACCACAACGTACGGTTGCGTGTGGTTCGGGCCTTTTCATCAATAATCTGCACCGGTTCCTCCCGATAGGTGAGATCCGGTTGCAGTTCTTCAATGTCTTCCAGCTGAACGGTAGTTGATAGCTTGAGACACTTCCTCAGCTGGGAAATGTGAAAGATGTTGTGCACACCGGAAAGTGCTTCTGGTAATTTCAGCCGGTATGCCACTGATCCAGATCTTTCGGTAATCTGAAATGGACCGATGAATCGGGGTGCCAACTTTCCTCTCACACCAAATCTGTTTACGCCCTTCATTGGAGACACCCGTAGGTATACGTGATCTCCAACTTCGAATTGTAATGGGCGCCTTCTCCGGTCCGCATACTGTTTTTGACGGGATTGGGCGGCTTTTAGGTTCGCTTGAAACAGTCGAACCTTTTCTTCCACGTTGTTGACAAGGTCAATCCCGAAGGTAACCCTTTCGCCAGATTCACACCAATTCAGTGGTGTGCGGCATTTCCGCCCGTATAGCGCCTCGTAGGGTGCCATCTTGATGCTGGCTTGGTACCCATTATTGTACGAGAACTCAGCTAATGGCAAGTGATCATCCCAATTCTTGCCGTGGTCGATAGCGCAAGCTCGTAGCATGTCTTCTAAGATTTGATTTACCCGCTCCGTTTGCCCATCCGTCTGCGGGTGGTAGGCTGAACTACGGATCAGCTTCGTCCCCAAGGCAGCGTGTAGCTGCTCCCAAAAACGGGACACAAATAAAGTGCCCCGATCCGATATGATGGTACGGGGTACGCCGTATAAGCATAGGATCCGTGAGATGTACAGTTCAGCGTACTTCTTGGCGTTGTAATTTGTGTTGACCGGGATGAAATGGGCAACTTTGGTGAGCCGATCGACGATCACCCACACAGAATCATGTTTCTGCAAGGTGGTGGGTAAACCGACGACGAAGTCCATGCTCACATCCTCCCACTTCCAGGCAGGAATGCCCAGTGGTTGCAACAGTCCCGGTTTCCGCATGTGGTCTGCCTTCACCCTTCGACATGTATCACACTCGGACACGTATTTTGCAGTCTCTCGCTTCATCCGTGTCCACCAAAACTTGCTTCTGAGTTCTTGATACATCTTGTTGCTGCCGGGGTGAATAGAAAACTTTGACAAGTGAGCCTCATCAAAGATTTTCTTCCGTAATTCCGGGTTTCGGGGTACGACAATCCGGTCCTTGAACCATATGACGCCGTCTCCATCCTTCCGGAAACATTTCAACTCCCCACTGTCTACACGTCTCCGCAAATGTGACATGCCCTTGTCATTCTTCTGGGCTGCCGCTATCTCTTCACGGATGGTGGGGATTAAAGCTCGGTTGTAAAGAGCTCCGTGTGGAATCACATGTAGTGGTGGTTTGCTCTCTTCCAACGGTGTGATGGTCAGATTATTGACGTGTGACTTGCGGCTCAGCGCATCTGCCACTACGTTTGCCTTGCCCGGATGATAATGGATCTCTATTTCGTAATCCTTTATCAGTTCTAACCATCTTCGTTGCCTCATGTTCAGCTCTTTCTGAGTGAATATGTACTTGAGGCTTTTGTGGTCGGTATATAAATGTACGAGGTTACCGAGTAGGTAGTGCCTCCACATTTTTAGTGCAAGTACCACGGCAGCGAGCTCCAAATCGTGAGTTGGATAATTTTGCTCATGGTTTCTAAGCTGCCGTGACCCATACGCGACCACCCTTCGGTCTTGCATCAGCACACATTCGAGCCCAATGCCGGATGCATCGCAGTACACATCGAACGGTTTTGTTGTGTCTGGCTGCGCCAAAACCGGTGCTGATGTCAGGTGCTTGACTAAAGCCTTGAATGCTGCTTCACATGCTGGACTCCAAACATATTTGGTAGCCTTCTTCAGCAGCTCTGTCATTGGCTTGGCAATCTTCGAGAAGTTCGGAATGAACCTCCGATAATATCCCGCTAGTCGGAGGAAACTCCGTACCTCGTGAACAGTTCTCGGGGATTTCCAATTCAGCACTTGAGTGATCTTGCTCGGGTCCACAGAGATACCCTCCGCTGAGATGATATGCCCGAGGAAAGGCACTTGCGATATCCAAAACTCGCATTTGCTGAATTTTGTGTATAACTTGTGATCCCGCAGCCGTTGCAAGACTATACGCAGATGTTTCTTGTGATCTTCCTCTGACTTGGAATATACTAGGATGTCGTCGATGAAGACCACGACAAACTTGTCCAGCTCCGGCATGAATACCGAGTTCATTAAGTACATGAAGTGAGCTGGAGCATTGGTGAGGCCGAAGGACATGACCAGGTACTCATAAAGTCCGTACCTCGTCGAGAAAGCCGTCTTCGGAATGTCCTCAGCCCTTATCTTAATCTGATGGTACCCGGATCTTAAATCCATCTTGGAAAAGATCTTTGCTTCGACCAACTGATCAAATAACATGTCGATCCGTGGCAACGGGTACTTGTTCTTGATGGTTACGGCATTTAATGGACGATAGTCCACGCAAAGCCGCAACGTCTCATCCTTCTTCTTGACAAATAATGCCGAACAGCCCCATGGCGAGGAGCTCGGCCTAATAAAACCCTTCTCCAGAAGGTCCGTGAGCTGAGTCTTCAGTTCAGCCAACTCCTTGGGCGCCATCTTGTACGGCCTTCGGGATATTGGCATGGTTCCCGGTGCAAGTTCAATCTTGAACTCTACCTCTCTATCAGGCGGCATCCACGGCAAGTCGTCCGGGAATACATCAGGGAACTCTCGGACCACTGGGATATCTTCCAATCTGATGGTTGTGACTTGATAGACACTTGGAAGTTCTATTTCTGGACTGTCCAGAAATAAAGAGTGAGACTCGTGCACTTCTAAGTTCAAGTGCACGACTCGGAGGACGGTGTCTAAAACAGCGCCGTGGCGGGTTAACCACGACATCCCTAAGATGACATCGACCTTTTGTCCCTTTAAAATTATGAGAGACGTAGGGTAAACTCTACCCTCTAAGCACAATGGCGCTTTTGGGACCATCATGCTTGCTGAAATTTTCCCACCCGGTGAACAGATCACATAAGGACTATCGGTGGGTAGTATTTGCAAGCTATACTTATCAATGAAAGCTTGGCTAATGAAGCTATGCGTGGCGCCTGAATCAAATAGTACTATAGCGGGATGCTGGTGGAGTTGGAACATACCCGCAAGGATTGGCTCGCCCTCCGGCACGTCCTCAATGGCAAGTTGGTGGACGGTGCCAGGCCTAGGGTTTGCCCGCCGCGCATTAGTAGGGTTCCGGGGTTGATTCCTCCCCGGAAACTGTGGTGCCACTCCGCCGCCTTGCCTTTCCGGGCAACTGCTCGCGAAGTGTCCTGGACGACCACACTTGTAACATGTGGCCGCTGCTGGTGGAGTGCTCGGTGGACGAAAGCCCGGCATGCGTTGCTGAGGTGCAAACGCACGCGGCATCGCCCGCTGCTGCTGTTGTTGTTGCGGTGGTACTGGCAGTGCCGGCCTGAATGCCGGTGAAGAGTACGGCCGACTGCGGAATGGCATCGACCGCTGTGGTAGCTGCTGCGTGAACCTGATGGTGGGCGATTCACCATCCGAAACTTCTGAGAAGGACCGCCTCCTTCTCCGCTGCTTTGCGGCGCGCTTCGCTTTCGCTCTGCCGCCGCCAACTCCTTGTCGGAGTCCTCCTGAACAATCGCAGCATCAATGATGTCGTTGAGGCTGCCGCGATTGAACATCACCAATTTGTCCTTCAGGAGCGGGTTAAGCCCCTGATAAAAGTGGTCTCGCCGCTTCTCGTCTGTATCTGCGTGATACGACGCGTAGAGCGCGAGATCGTTGAACGCTCTGGAGTATTCCAGCGCGTTCCGGCTCCCTTGCTGCAGCTGTAAGAACTCCTGCATCTTCCTCTTCATTAAACCTGGCGGTATATGATAGGCCCTGAAGGCCGTCCGGAACTCCGTCCAGGTCATCACTCGGTCGGTGGGCTGTGAAGCACAGAAGTTGGCCCACCACGCGCTCGCGGATCCTTGGAGCTGCTGGACCGCGAACTGAGTCTTGCGCTGCTCGCTGAGCTGGAGCAGCCCGAACTTCATCTCTATGGCGCGGAGCCAGTTGTCCGCGTCAAGTGGTTCATCCGACCTTGAGAATACCGGGGGATGAGTTGCCAGGAAGTCGGAGTAGGAGCTCTGTTGGCGCTCCTCACGATCTTTACGTCTCTCTGGGCGAGACGTATTGGCAATAAGAGTCTGCAGCAACTCTGTGTGTTGCTGATGCGAGCCCGCCATTGCCGCAACGATGTCGGCCAATGTAACCGTTGGCAGTGGCGGTGGCGGTGTTTGCTGTTGCTGTTGCTGCTGCTGTCCTGAGGAGTCCTCAGGAGGTGGTTGGGAGGTCTCTCCCCCTTGACTGGTACCCCCAACGTCAGGGTTGGCATGAGTACGCGTCATTCTGAAATTCAAAACAGCAGCAATTAGCACATGTCTTACTTAAGATTCCATAAGCAACAGTAGGTATTGAAGTGACACATGATTAATTTGCACAACATTCACATATATTGATAAAGCATAAACTTTATACAAGATACATTATTCTCGGATCTCCGAGAAGTCGTGCTCATGTCGTCACCACCTATACATACACTACTGTCTACACGACATGTCACCGATTACAAAAGTTGGGCTACACTACCCTGGCTGCCCTACATGGCAACTGTAACCCTCTACTCGGAGTAGAACTCGACCTCCTGTGGGTCGTCCTCCTCCGGTACCTCTGCTGGTGGATCTGGATCTACCACCTCTTCTCCCATTCCAGGTTCTCCCATTGCTGGAAGACCCAAGACCACCGGTACGCCTAACACCGGGGGTACGAGGTCCTGCAAAGCATGCACCTCGTCCATAGCTTGGTTGTAGTCCTCTTCCCAGCCTTGTCCTTCCTCGATAGCGTCGTCCCGCTCTTGAGCAAGGTCCTCATTCTGCTGGGTTAGGGTCTGCACCAGTTCTTGTAACGCCGCGATGTCGACACGGCTTTTTCTCTTCGCCTTCTTCAGACGATGCAACTGATTGTGCTGTTCATTCAGTCGCTTGATCGTCGGAAGGAGCACATTGCGGAGTGCGCTGTGAGCACTCTCGAAATGATCTCCACGGCTTGTGCTCTCCTTGAGCTTTGTGGCGAGATGCTCCGTATGAACAGCTTGGCTGTCCATCACGGCGTTTCCCGCCCTCATCTGGAGGCTGAGATTTGCCTCTGCGGGGTTGTACCTTGGGCAACTCGGGTCCGTTGCCTCCAGGTACCTCTCTTCCCACACATGCTGAGCTCGTCCCTCCACCGGAATGAGTGCGTATGGAGTGCCCTCCATAGCCTGCACGTGTAGTTGGCAGAAACGTGACAGGGTGTCACGGGCTGCCACTTGCCACATCCCTTCCGGTTGTCTTCCTCTCACCGTGAAGGTGAATGGCACCCAACCGGGTGGCGTAGGTCCTGCAGGGACTTCGACATGTATTGTCCACGTCTTGTCCCCCTCTTCGCCTTCTTCCTTGGCGAAGTATTGCGGCATCTGGTTGTACCCGAAATATTGGAGCATTTGCCACAATGCTTCCGGGTAGCCGTTACGGTGAGAACAGTGGGACATCACCCACCCGTTCTCCAGTTACTTATCTGCTGCCATCTGTAAAAATATATTTGAGAATTGTCAATATTTATTTAAACAGTAAACCATTGAGTTATAACATAAGACATGTCATTGAACCCATAAAACTTGGAAACATAGTTTAAATTTTGAACAAATTTGACTGTTGATCTGCTGTTCCCATGACAGCCCTGACCAGTTTCCATTTCAACCTGATTTAGGCCATGTTAAAGCAAAACTAATTCTGGAGCTCAACATCAAAGTTAAAGCTAACTTCAATAGCTTTCCAGAAAGCATTTGCTTGGCCTAATATCTGTCCTGGTTCAAAAGTTATGAGATGTCAAAATTAACAGAATTTTCTGGAAATAATTGGACAGCACCTCCCTGCTTTAGGTACTGATTGATCCAAGAATCCCAGTTAATTCTCTTCCTAATCTGACAAAACTTTCTGTTACAAACTTGTAACCCATCTCATAAGCTTTCCAGAACTACCTCATTTTCTATTTTTGGATTTTTAAGCAGGAAGTTATGCTTAATTTACAGAGAGTTTACAGAGAGTGTTTGCTCTGCCCTGTTTTCTGGACAGTTTCAACTCTACTGCATTTTTCGATTGGTTAAGGGATGAAACACCTCTGGACCTCAACAGAAGAGTTGTAAAGCTCTTCTAAAGCTTTCCATAAATGTATCATACGACCCCAACCTCGAAAAAAACTCAACCTCTAACCTCTGATTAACTTCAGCCTAGATTCAGCTGAAAACAGAGTGCTCTGTCCTTAACAACCTATAAGTTGAAAACTTGTTAACTTTGAATATCCTGTTCAAGGTAAGGAGTTACATCAAGTTTTACTACTTTGGATCAAAACCTTCAAGTTTTTAAATGAAGTTGTTCATTTAATGGGGTGTGACGTCGATGCGTCACCAGATTATGCCGGTACTACGTCCTCACAAAGAAAAACCTATACCGGACTTAGCCGGCTTCGTTATTTCAGTGGCACTAAACGTCACTCGCACACGGATGCTACACGTCTACCGTTTCGTGGTCAGGCTACCTGCAGAAACTCAAACAATCATCAGACTCGGCTGCACACCGAGCCCGGAATCCATACAGTTCGTACACCCGGCCGTCATCACTCGCCCGGATATTCTCAAGCCAAACACGCCTTGAGTTACGTGTTCACGTTTCAGACCACGTGACGGGGTCTCCCAAGTTGCACCATGCACGCCAGGTACAGACGTTGCTCGAATACCCCAAACGACATGAAGAGTCGTAGAGGATACTAAAGCGGGTCGGGTTACCTGCCACCCGTGGGGCTCCACCCTTCAGCTTGTGCGCACTGGTGGACAGCGCTTACGTATACCCCCCAAGACATAAACGTCCCGAGATACACGATTTTCCGACATAAACAAATAGGTTAGTATGCCACTTTCTATATGCTAATAACATCCTTATACGGGCTACTAACTCGTTCCTCACTGGATTTTTGAAAAAAGATGACCTTTGTAGTGCGTTAAACCTCAAGCGAGCTCTGATACCACGCTGACACGACCCCAAGGTCCTGTCGAGCCAGGATCACGCTGAGGGGTGCTGCGTTGCACAGCACCGGATAACACACGTCAAAGGTACAAAGCGGAAGCAGAAATTTTATTACATAAACAGGTTTATGAACATGTTTACATCAAAATAAGTTTAGTCTACACTCGCGGGCATAGACTAAGCATCAAGTGCACGTTCAGTCCTTGAACGTGTCCTTGCTAGCACACACGCACACTAACTCTGCGGCGTGCACGACTCCCACTCGACGGGGTTCCCCTCCTGGGGTTCTGTCTCCTCTTCGGGAGTCCCTTCCTCATAGAACCCTGCAAAAGCTTCAAACACAAGCAGTGAGCACGAAGGCTCAGCAAGTCTGACCCGTCTCACCTAAACATGGAACTTCTACATGAGGGGTGATGGGTTACATGAGGTAAAAATCATTTGCAAGGACTCGCCTAATTAGTAGAACCTTACTTTCAAGTTTTAGCAGCAGGTTGTGGAGAACCTTACGCTAAGGCACATGAGAGAGCCACAATCAAACAAGAAGCGCATTTCTCTCATGTACTTTGCCCAAAGTTGAAAAGAACTTTAGTTAGCTCTAAGCTACAGCATATCATTAACAATCAATGTCCATCTTTCAATCAGCAACATTTTAACATGTGACTAGCCTGTTCTTTCTATGTCACGGTACAGTGAACAAGTGGTACTCAGTGACCGCGAGGGACGGCGATTATAATCGATTTACACCTGCAGGGTTACCCGAACAACCCATCACGTACGCCCGTACTCGATGTTGCCTACAACAACCATCACGGACGCCGTACGCGACTACCTTTCACCCGTTAGCCAAATGTTGAACCGGTCCAATCGTCCCGAGCAAGAGGTCTCTGCACGCGCATCTCAGTGCCGCCAGCCGATTTACACCTCGAGCTCTCAACCTACCCTCTGAACGACCAGCTATGCCTCAACACCCAGCTACCCAAGTTACATCAGTTTCCCTGTTCCCATATAGCCGGTAGGTCTTCGGTACTGTTCTAGCTTGTTCAACAGGCCCGCACACGGCTCGGTCCTCAATCGACACAAGTGGAGCTACAGCACACAGGCCCCAAAGTCCTGCTGCCCTTAACCTCCGCTTGGTCTCATTTTCTTGCCATGTGTTTCATGTGCTATCACTACCCGAGTCGAGTGCCTCTAGCCTATGCTCGCGAGTAGTTCCAACTACTCGACTTGTACCGAATCCTACTCTATCTTAGCAATGCAGTGGCTAACGAGGTTTTCAATCCTAACCCCAACCCATGGTTTTCTTGGCTATGCAGTTGGGTTTCCAATCAAGACTCTAATGCAAAGAATCACAACAATATTCGAAGATGTGCTCAAAACAATAAACATTTGTAAAAAGGTTAATGCAAACCGGAGCTTGCCTTGCTGCTCTTGGTCGTAGGCTAGCTGTTCCTCCGGAGTAACGAAGTCTAGGACTTCGGGTTCCTCCTCGACCTTAGCGACTACATGATAAGAGCAATATATGTATCAATTTAAATGCATTTGTATTAACTTTGAAGTTGTGAAGTCTATAACCCTTGCTAGACAGACCTAATGACTGTGAAACTTTTACTGTGGCTTGGTTACAACCTAAACAGAGACTTGGTCAAGTTTTAGTTGCAGCAAAGCTCATTTGAGCCCTCCATAATTAATTATGTCCTTGATCTTAATTGGAACTCTTAGGGTGTTCTAGGAATTTTCATGAAACAAACTATGACTTTCTGAAAACTAGATTTTCAGAGGGTTCTAATGGAGTTGGTCTCACTTAATTTGAAGGTTCCTAGCTAAAATTATGAGCTAAACAATTTTAGAGAAAATTCTGAAAATGTTTCTAAACATTTTCTATTTTCTCTGGAACAGTTTCACTAATCACACCATTAGGTGGATCAGATGAGCTCAAATGGATCTGAAATTTTTATGGTACTTCAGGGATATTTTGGTGAACATCGCAGAAAAATTTCAGGATTTTCCTCCAAGGGATTCTCCAGTCAAAATTCCTAACAGTTTAAAATTTTGTGGAATTAATTCTGGAGAATTAAGGGTTTTCATGAAGTGAAACTTGATTTGCTGGAAAGTACTCGGAGAGGTGAATCCAGCAAAATTTGGTTCACTCAATTTGGAGTTTTCTAGCCAAAGTTATGAGGATTTGAAGTTTGAAGGAAATCTGAAAATCGGGGAAAAGTTTAAACTCGCGCGTGGGCCCAGGGGACACGCGTCGCACGCCGAGGCGACAGCACACCGCGGCCCACAATAATTTTGCGCGCCAGCACACCCGATCCCGCCGCAGCCGGATCCCGATTTAAAATATCTCCCGCTGACAGCTGGGGTCCACCTCCTTCTTCAACCTCGCGACGCCCGCGCTCCGCCGCCGAGGGACCAGGCTGGAGAGCTCGCCGCCGGCTTCTGTACAGCTCCAAATCTCTCGATTCCGGCCGCCCCTGCCTACTTTTACTCGGGGAACAGGATTCTAGGGTCAGCTGCTCATGACAATGTCCGGAGCATGGTCGGCGACGAGCCGCCACCTCGGGACGACTTCGGCCATGTCGGCTGACTTCTCTAGCACCTCAGCTACATGGGAAACCGGTCGGGAAGCACCAGTGGACCTCATAGAAGGTCGACATGAGCTCGAGGCAGCTCGGGGAAGGCCCGAAATAGGTCCTCACTGTGCGCCCGATGCCGCCCGTTCATTCCGCCATTGGTAGACCCCAAATTACACCGGGTACAGAGGTTCTCCGGCCCAGAGTTGTGAAGGCAACTTGTGCGTTACCGTGTCTAGCTCGTGTGAGAGCGGCTTGAGGCCCTCTAATCCTTTCTAGAGCACGAATTAAACAGAATCGTACCCGAAGGTCGTTCTGCACACAGGAAGGGGAAAAGTGGAAATTTGCCGCCGGTGAGCAACCACTCGAGCTGTGGCTCGGGGATGAGCAGCACCGGTCACCAGCGCGTCCAAGGGTGCCTTGGCTCGGGCGTGACAACGCCCTGGTTGGGCTGTCCACGAGAGCCCGGGGTGCGGCGGTTCCATGTCCCGAATTTGATCTTTCGGCACAGCCGATATCTATCGGTTTCAACTGAATTCTAGCAACGGGGAGGACGGAGGAAGGTCTCTAGTACCTTGCTGGGGCTCTGGAGTGGACGGAGGGAGCTGCGATCGGCGTTCTCCGATCGATTCCGAGCTGCGGAAAATTTTGGCCGGTGCTGAGTACTTGCGGGGAAGAACGGCGATGCCTCGGCCGAGGAGGGGGCAGGCGCCTTAAGAAGGCTTTGCACCGCCTCGCGCCCGCGCGTGGGCAAGCAGCTGCTGGCGCGGCGGCTGCCCTCCGTGGCGATCACAGCTGCGGCTCGGCGACCCGAGTGAGAAAAGTCTCAGTCGGTTTGATCTGAGCAGTGGTCGACACGTGGGTCCCAATTCCAGTTTTAACCTCTGAAATTTACTCCTAATCACTGTTGTAAACAGTGAACCCCATAGTACCCCTGGTAATTCAAATTATTCACCCATGAACCATTTGAATTGATCAAAGTTCAAATTGGGTTTGGTTTGAGTGAATTTCAGCACAAGTGCAGTTTTGTATTCAAATGAAGTTTGAATTTGTCCCACTTAGCTCATGTCAAGATCAACTCCAAATGGAGTGAAAATTGGTGTGAGCTCACAAAAATGTGCTGAGTAGGAATATGCCTCCCACTTTTAAATTCATGGGATAAAAACATTTGAGTTTGAATATGGTTTCAAACTGCCCTCTTTTTAACTATACCCAAAATGACCTCAAAAAGGTTTGGGATTTGGGTGAAACTTGGCATGGACATCCTTAGCAAAATGTAAGAGTTTTCATATGTCCAGCCCCCCTTATATCACATGTGTGAAATACCACTTTGGCAATGTGTGAGTTTGTTCTCTAATGAGCATGTTGATAATTGTTACTTGCTCTTCATTTGTGTTCATCATCCTTCCTCAAATGAGGTGTGTGGTGTGGTGATGAACACTGCAAATGTGTGTCAAAAACTGAGGCCCTTACAATTATTTCTGTGGAAAGCATCGCAGTTGATCCGAGCAAGATCGTCCAAGTGCTGAATTGGAGTTCACCAAAGTCAGTCCACGAAGTCCGTAGCTTTCTCGCTTTAGCGGGTTACTACCGGAGATTCATTCCAAATTTCTCCAAAGTTTCTAAACTGATGACGGAACTTCTGAAGAAGGGCAACAAATATGTGTCGAGTGAAGCATGTGAGGAGGCGTTCAAAGCATTGGTAAAGCACCTCACAACAGCCCCAGTCTTGGCGCAGCCCGATACAACTAAGGATTTTGATGTCTATTGCGATGCATCCGACATCGGCCTTGGCTGCGTGCTTATGCAAGAAGGGCGAGTGGTTGCGTATGGATCCAGGCAGCTTCGGAATCATGAGCAGAATTATCCGACACATGATCTCGAGTTAGCTGCTGTGGTTCTTGCTCTAAAGATGTGGAGGCACTATTTGCTTGGAAACTTAGTTCACCTCTACACCGACCACAAAAGTTTAAAATACATCTTCACACAGAAGGAATTAAATATGAGGCAGCGAAGATGGTTAGAGTTAATCAAGGATTATGAACTGGAGATTCATTACCATCCGGTAAAGCGAATGTGGTGGTCGACGCACTTAGTCGGAAATCACATGTGCATAATCTAACCATGGATACAATGGAAGAAGAAGAACCAGCCTGCGCTTGGTTCCCTATGGGTCATTGTTTAACCTTGCCCTCATTCCTACAATTCGTGATGAAATTGTAGAGGCTCAAAAGAAAGATAAGGGCATGCCCATCTCCGGAAGAGAATACACAAGTGAGAAGCTATGTGCTTCCGGAAAGATGAGAATGGTACGCTATGGTTCAAGGACCGTATAGTCGTACCGAGGAACATGAAGCTTCGTAAGAAGATATTAGACGAAGCTCATCTATCAAAATTTTCCATTCATCCAGGAAGCAACAAGATGTACCAAGATTTGAGAAACAAGTTTTGGTGGACACGGATGAAGCGGGAAATAGCTAATTACGTATCCAAGTGTGATACGTGTCGAAGGGTGAAAGCAGATCACATGAAGAAACCTGGTTTGCTGCAGCCCCTTCATATTCTGGCATGGAAGTGGGAAGATGTGAGTATGGATTTCATTGTCGAACTGCCGCTCACATCTCGGAAGCATGATTCGGTTTGGGTAATCGTTGACCGATTAACCAAGTCAGCACACTTCATACCGGTGAATGTGGGATTCAATGCCAAGAAATATGCGGAGTTATACATTGAACGGATATTATGCCAGCATGGAGTTCCAAGAACAATAGTTTCAGATCGTGGTGCACTGTTCATTTCTCGTTTCTGGGAACAGCTGCACGCATCTTTGGGAACCAAATTGCTTAGAAGCTCCGCATATCACCTTCAAACCAATGGACAAACCGAGAGGGTGAATCAAGTCTTGGAAGATATGTTGAGAGGGTGTGCCATCCACCACGGTAAGAACTGGGATGCTTATCTACCGTTGGCGGAATTCTCGTACAACAGCAGCTATCAAACGAGTATCAAGATGGCACCGTATGAGGCTCTCTACGGCCGGAGATGTCGCACACCGCTGAATTGGTGCGAATCCGGTGAAAGAGTGACATTTGGGATTGACCTTGTCAATGATGCCGAAGAACGAGTTCGGGTCATACAAGCAAATTTAAAAGCTGCTCAATCTCGACAGAAGAGTTATGCAGACCAGCGACGTCGAACGCTGAACTTCAACGTCGGAGAGTACGTATATCTCCGTGTATCTCCAATGAAAGGAGTTCACCGATTCGGTGTAAAAGGAAAGCTCCCTCCCCGGTTTATCGGTCCATTCGCTATCACGGAGAAATGTGGACCCGTAGCTTACCGGCTTGAGCTACCGACGAATCTCGCTGGGGTGCATAATATATTTCACGTTTCTCAGCTTCGAAAATGTCTCAAGAATACCACTGCTGTCCGAAATGAAGATCTTGAGACATTGCAGCCGGATCTCTCTTATGTCGAGCATCTAATCCGGATTATTGATGAAAAGTCTCGGTCGACAAGGAATCGAACGCTCCAATTCTATAAGGTATTATGGAGCAATCATACCACGGAGGAACCAACATGGGAGAGTGAAGAATACCTCCGTTCAAAATATCCAGATCTGCTGTCCGCTTATATCCGGTAATTCCTTCTCTACCACTTCCTATCTTCTTTATGAATCTCGGGACGAGATTCTTTTTAAGGGGGGGTGAGAAATCCCGAAAATTTTAACAAGTGGAGCTGCAAATCACCCCAAGAAAATGAGAGGGAATTTAAACTTTTGAATTTAAAGGTGTGAGCTCCAAGTCTAAACTTGAACTTGCAAAAATTCCCGAACACGGAGATCTAAAGCTATCATTTGGTTCTCCACACATCAAATAATAGCCCGGCAAATTTTCAGAGCATTTGAAAAGAATTTATTATTTGTTGGAATTTAAACGGCAGAAAATTCGAATCTGAATTTAAATCTCAGTTTCAAATTCCAACTTCACCGAAATTCAAATTTGAGTGCACCATTGTGTTCCTCATATTTCTTTTGGCCTATCCTCCAAATTTTATCAAATTTGGAGCTCCTTTCCCATTTTAAACCGAATTGGGGGAGGATAAGAGTGAGATGGGGTGTGGACCCCACATGTCATACACACACAGGGAGTGAACCGCCTCTGTTTTCCTCCCTCGCTGGAGCTCCCGACAGCACACCGGCAGGGGACTTCGGGGGCAAGTTTGGGCGCCACCTCCTGCTGGCTTCCCCAATGCTTGTCCTGATCACCACGCTAAGAGAGCCACAGCGCTGTTTTGTTTCTTCAGTCTGCTCTTGCCTCAGCTGCTTTCTTCGCTGAAGCATACCCCGTTCAGTCTCCCGATCAACCCCAGCCATATGAGCCCGATTGTTCGAGCCCCCAACAGCAAAGAGCTGCGCCCAAGGATGCTCTAGCCGGCCAGCAACTTTTCCCCACGGCCCCGAGCTCGTTGGCACCGGAAAACAGCAAAGGTCTGCAACTCTCGGGTGAACGCCGAAAAAACTGAACTGGTCGCCGTGGCCAGCCCAAACCAGCAATGATCACGCCCAAGCAAGTCCCCCCATCCGTGCACCTACAAGCCTAGTTGCTCACCTCCAAAACTCAGCCCAAGCCATTGATCACAGAGGGAGAATTTCAAGTTTTTCTCCCGGGCGGCCGAAACTGACCTTGAGGTAAGGAATTGCAAAATTCGTCCTCAATTCGTGTTGGTTGTGTTTCAAATTCCGCACACAAGTTCTTATCTGCCTAGCACACCTGCTTCATCAATTTTAGACCAAGAAATTGAGTATGGAGCAAGGAATTCGAGATCTTTTTGAGGGTATACCACTGAGCCATGTCGGGTGCACGGTGTCGATAGGTTTGGAGCACTCCCCGGCCTGTTTAGACCTCATGTCGGTCTTCTCCATTATTCCCTGGTGCTTTAGAGGTCAAGAACCGACCATTTGGTGGAGAAATCACCGCGCACGATCTCGCCGGAGCCCTAGGGTTAGCTGTTGCCGGTGCGCACCATTTTCCGGCGAGTTTCAGCCGCCGGCGACCTCACCAATGAGTTCAGCATGGGGAAAAAATGGGGGGGGGGGCGGCCAGCAGGGGGTCCGGAGGTGGCCGGGAAGGTCATTTCCAGCGACCTCGCCGGAGGGAGCCGCCCCTGGTCTGTTTGCTGCGTGGCTGGAGGTTAGGGATGACGAGTGGGACCCACTGTCAGCATTTAAACATTTTCCAGATTTTTCCATTTCAGTTCAAACTTTGGAGAGCCATAACTTTGTGTGGGAGTGTCAAAAAATTGTGAAACAAATTTTTTTGGATTCCTCTCATAGAGTACTATCTAGGGGTGCATCCCAATATTTATGAAAATTCATGTATTTGGCTCATTAATTCATTTAAGTAAACTTTTGTATGAATTTTTACAGGAGTTCTGTTAATTGGAAAATTCCCACATTTTGGCAGGTCATTCTTCCAATATTCCTTGAATTCCAGTAAAATTTTCAGAGGCATTGGACTCCATTTGCTTGGCCAAATGTTGTTTGAATCCTCTATGTCTCTGAAAAATGGGAAAATGAACAGAGACATTTTCAGACTTTTAACCAAGTTTGGAAAATTCATATCTCTGTGTAGGAAGCTCCAAAAATGGTGAAACCAAGTCCTATGGACTCATTAATCTCTAAAGGTTCTGAAAAACCAAATTTGGAGCATGACAAGACACTATAATTGCCATAGGAATCCAGAGAAGCCAAATAATAAGAAAATTCCCTAGGCCACATCTTCCGTCAACTTTGTCTGAAATTTTGCAAGCCATACCTCTGTATGATATATGTTCCACTGTAAAAATTTAAGAGCAAATTGAGATCATCTTCTCTAGTTTTCTGTTGGTTCCTTCTACTACCTTTCTTATGTCCATTATAAATAGATCTTTGCATTTTCTTCAACAACCATCCACTGCCCAACTAAAGATGTCCTCTGTTCCTGTCCATGACAGAGCTCATCTATCACTTTAGAGTTGGTCTAAGCCATTCTTAGTTCCTAAAACACATTTGTTTTATAATTCAGTTACTCGTATTAAAACTGTGCATATTCATATCGGTAGGAAAAACGACGAAGGAGTTCAACGAGCAACATGACTCAGAGCAGCAAGTTGAGGCTTATTCATCGCCAAGATACTGACTATAAAGTAGAACTAAATCTGCAGCAACATAAGGCAAGCCCTGGTTTGCATTTAACAGCTTTTAGTTATATTTTACTTTGTATCACTTCTATTGGTCTAGCATGTATTGTGCATTAGGTCAAGGTGATTGATACTCCAAATGCATGACCCACAAACCCTTGGAGTACAGGGTAGAACAGGTTACCTTCGTGTAGATTCTGCTAGGCTTAAGTTGTATAGGATCCGGTACAAGTCGGGTAGTTTGAAGCTACCCACGAGTTTAAGATGTGGGGTACAGCGGGGTATGATTCTAGAAAATGAAAGTTCTGGAATGGAAAATGAGACCGAGTAGAGAGTAGGAGCAGCAGGACGTGGGGCCTGTGTGGCTGTAGCTCTATTTGTGTCGGTTAAGGACCGATGCGTATGCCGCCCTGCTGAGCAAGTTTGAATAGTACCGGATGCATGTCGGATATTTTGGCCCCGATAAACCGATGTAACTCGGGTACTCTCGCGTCGAAACTTATAAGGCCGTCCTTTGGGGGTTGGTGTCAGAGGTGTAAACCCGCTAGCAGAGCTACTTCGACGTGTTCCGTGTAGTGGCCCTTCTGATTGGTCGGCGGAACTGGTTCGGCATTGGAGTGACGGGTGAAAGGTTGCTGCATATAACGTAAGAAAGAGCTCGTGTGAGTCTTTCGAGGCGGGTGTATGTGTCATGTATTCCGGGTGTTTCCTGATTGCAATCACCGTCCCTCGCGGTTATATGAGTACCACTTGTTCACTGAGTTGTGACGTAGTAATAAATTCTAGATAAAGTGTGATGAATCAATGCTGATGTGAAGTTATTAAATTCATTGTATTGCCAACCATGCATGCTATAGTTGTAGAGCTCACTAAGTTTATTTTCCTCTTTGGGCATCACCACATCGGAGGAAAGCGTTTCTTGTTTGATTTTGGACTTCCGATGTGAGGGCTGCCTAAAGCATAATAATCTGCTGCTATAAACCTGAAAGTAAGAATCAACATTTAGGCGTGTCGTTATTGCATCATACCTTTCCTATGTTAGTAATCCCTGCACGTAGAGTTCCATGTTTAGGAGTGTCAGTTAAGTCTTGCTGAGCCATCGTGCTCACGGTTGCATTATTAGTGTTTTGCAGGTTATAAAATTTGCTATGAAGATGGTTGTTCGGTGAGCCATCAGAGACTCACCGGAAACCCTGCCGCTGCACTTATCCTTGTGGAAGCTAGTAAGAAGCGTCCGCGGGCTGGACGTCTTCTCTTTTGCATAGTTAGGACCGAGAGTAAGTGTGTATGTATATTCCGCTGCGTGTACCCTCGTGGTACATTATTTTGTAAATGACACTATCTTAAGAAATAAAAGACTTTGTACTTTATGGTTCTCTTCGTGTATGCTGTTGGGTGCCGCATCGCACGGCACCACCCAATGTGTATTCTGGAGTGTGGATCCCGGAAGGGGTTCCCCACACTCTAATGGGGATTAAAATTGGTGGGATAACTCAGAAAAATGTGCTGAGTTTGAATATGAAGCCAAATTTTGAATTTAAGTGATGAAAGTTGCTTTAATTTGAATTTACATTCAAATTGTCCTCTTTTTTAAATGCCTCCAAAAGTGCCTCAAAAAGTGTTGGATTTGCATGAAATTTGGCCTGAACCTTCCCAAGACTTTTTAAGTTCTAGGGGTGAGCTCAACCTCCCATGTTCATGTGTAGAAATCCTACTTTGTGAAAGTTAGGGCTTTCCCCTTTAATCACCCTTTTGATGAAGGTTACTTGCTCTTCATAAGTATCCACAGGATACCCACAACAAAAGTTGTGGTGTTGTGAGGTGATGAAAAATTTTTGCAAGTCCCTTTTCTTGGGCTTTTACACGCGTGCCAAGCCGGGAAACAAGTCGGAGCATCTCATCCCGCCAAGAATGTGATGACGAAAACGAGACCGTTAGAGATGCTACACATGGACCTTTTCGGTCCCATTGCTTACATAAGCATTGGCGGTAAAAAATATGGTTTAGTTATCGTTGATGACTTTTCCCGCTTCACTTGGGTGTTTTCCTTGCATGACAAAGGTGAAACTCAAGGTGTCCTATGGAGTTTCTTGAGGAGAGCTCAAAATGAGTTCTCCTTGAGAATTAAGAAGATAAGAAGCGACAACGGCACCAAATTCAAGAACACCCAAGTAGAAGAGTAATTAGACGAGGATGGCATCAAGGATGAGTTTTTGGCACCCTACTCACACAAACAAAATGGGGTGGCTGAAAGGAAGAACCGGACTCTAATAGAGATATCAAGAACCATGCTTGATGAATACAAGACATCTGATCGGTTTTGAGCGTAAGCGGTCAACACCGCTTGCCATACCACAAACCGCCTCTACCTCCACCGCCTATTGAAGAAGACTCCATACGAACTTCTAAAGGGTAACAAACCCAATATCTCCTACTTTAGAGTCTTTGGTAGCAAGTGTTACATTCTTAGCAAGATGCCTCGAATTTTTTAAGTTTGCTTCAAAATCCGATGAAGGTTTCTTGCTTGGCTATGATTTAAACACCTATGCCTATCGTGTATTCAACAAAACCTCCGGTTGTGTTGAAATCGCACGTGACGTGGTGTTTTTTTTTGAAACTAATGGCTCCAAAGTGGAGCAAGTTGATCAATGTGTGCTAGATAAAGAAGAGGCACCATTTATGGCGTTGAGAAGGATGGCACTTGCTGATATACGACCACAAGAGCAACAACGTCCAAGCGACCCATCCTCATCACAAGAGATGCCCCAAGCACAAGATCAATCCCAAGTTCTCCAAGATCAAGATCACCATGATCAATACATTGAAGATCAGAATGGTGGAAATGATCAAGGGGGAGATGAAGACGAAGAAGGAGATGAATAAGATGTTTCAAAAACAAGCGTACCACACCCAAGAGTCAATCAATGTGTTCAACGGGACCATCCCGTTGACAACATACTTGGAGACATCTCCAAGGGGGTAATGACTCGCTCTCATATGGCTAATTTTTGTGCTCAATACTCCTTTGTGTCTTCTTTGGAGCCATTTAAGGTTGAAGATGCCTTACAAGACCCGGACTAGGTAATGGCCATGCAAGAGGAGCTCAACAACTTCAAAAGAAACAAAGTGTGGGAGCTTGTGAAAAAACCTAATGCCGGCACCAAGTGGGTCTTCCGCAACAAGCAAGATGAGCATGGCGTGGTGACAAGAAACAAAGCTAGACTTGTGGCCAAGGGGTCCTCACAAGTAGAAGGTCTGTATTTTGACGAAACTTTTGCCCCCATGGCTAGGCTTGAATATATTAGCATATTATTGCCCCATGCTACTCACAATGATTTCAAGTTATATCAAATCGACGTGAAAAGCGCCTTCCTCAACGGACCGATCGAGGAGGAGGTGTATGTGGAGCAACCGCCCGACTTCGAGGACGATAAGTGTCCTAACCATGTCTTTAAGCTCCATAAAGCTCTCTACGGCCTCAGACAAGCTCCTAGGGCTTGGTATGAGTGTCTTAGAGATTTCTTCATTGACAATGGTTTTAGTATAGGAAAGGCTGACTATACACTCTTTACTAAAAACTTGGATGATGACTTATTTGTTGTGCCTAATTTATGTCGATGGTATATTATTTGGTTCTACTAACCAATCTTATTGTGAAGAGTTTAGCAAAATCATGACGGAGAGGTTTGAGATGTCGATGATGGGAGAGTTGAAGTTCTTTCTAGGTTTCCAAGTGAAACGACTCAAAGAAGGCACCTTCATATGTCAAACCAAGTACATTCAAGATATACTTAAAAAGTTTGACATGGAGAAGGCCAAGCCCATCAAGACGCCAATGGCGACAAACAGACACCTCGACCTCAACCAAGACCGCCCTAGCGTGGATCAAAAGGTATACCGTTCCATTATTGGATCCTATCTTTACCTTTGTGCATCTAGGCCCGATATTATGTTAAGTATATGCATGCTTGCAAGGTTTCAAGCCGCTCCTAAGGAGTGTCACTTGACAGCCGTAAAGAGAATCTTGTGCTATTAGTTCATACACCTATCCTAGGATTGTGATATCCTAAAGGGTTCAAGTTCAATCTCATTGGATATTTCGACGTGGATTGTTCCGGATGCAAAGTGTGAAATCCCAAAATTCTAGCAAGTGGAGCTGCCATATCACAGCTTGAAAAATGAGAGGGAGTTTAAACTTTTGATTATAAAGGTGTGAGCTCCAGGTGCTAAATCAAACTTGCACAATTTTCAAACATGAAGACTTAAATCCACAACTCGGTTCACCATACATCCAATAATAGCCCTGCAAATGTGCAGTTTAAATGGAGAAGGATTTCCTATTTGTTGGAATTAAAACGGGGGAAAAGTCGAATTTGAATTTAAATCTCAGTTTCAAATGCCAACTTCACAGAAATCCAAATTTGAGTGCACCATTGTTTTCTTCATATCTCTTTCGGCCTATTCTCCAATTTTGATCAAATTTGGAGTTTATTTCCTAATTGAAATGGAATTGGAAGTGTAAGAGGGAGAGGAGCCGTGGACCCCACTAGGCAGTGACACAAGTGCAGTTCCACGCCGTGCTCTGTTTTGCTTCGGCCGAGTGCGCGCCACCGCGAAGGCAGCTGCCGGTGTGAGCTTCCTGCCTAGGCGTTTCCCCAACCGGTGGCCCGCCCTTATCCCTCCCACGTGAAGCAACATCGAATATCTTCTCTTCCAGCTCGTGCCGCCTCCATGTTCTGCTCCCGCGCGCGCGAAGAACCAGCCACCGGCGCTCTCTTTTTCCACCGCACACCGGCGCCGATAACCGGTTGCTTGAGGTGTTAACACCGAAAAGAAGCGCCCACATGTGCTCTGGAGTTTTCCCTTCTCCACTCCTATGTTCCTTGCTGCTGCTGGCCGCCAATTAAGGATTTTCGCCAACGTGCCGAGGTAACCCGGCGGAACCTTGCTTCGGCTCACCGTTGACAGCCCAATACGGCCACGCTCTCCTTCAACTTTCTACACAAGAAAGGTGCGTGGCTAGCCCTGGATGGTGTAGCTGCAAGCCGTTTGGCAAACGATCCACCGTGTAGCTCGAATTCTCCATTTTACTGAACCCTAGTTCATCTTCCAAAGGCTCGGTCTAACCCCAAATTCGAGTTAAGTGATCAATCAATGCTAGAGCTGGCTTACAAGTAAGTTCTACACCTGCTAGCGCCCATCCTCGAAGAAGAACTGAGGAAAACCATCAAGAAATGACTAAGTTCTAGCCGACTTTCGCGCTGCCATTGGAAACGACCTCGGTTCACCGTGGAGCCCTAGTTTGCCGGCCGTTTCATTGGGTTAGACAGCCATTTCTAGCTTCTCCATGATTCCCTGATGCTTTAGAGCCAAAAATTCGGAAGTTTGAAGTAGAAGTGAGGTCACCCGACGTCACCGGAACACTAAGTTCTACTGCCGCCGGTGTGCGGGTAGTTCCGGTGTCGCCGGTGGCGGGCGACCCCCTAGACGAGTTCAGAGGCAGGAATTAAGGGGGATGGCGAGTTTGGCCCCAGGAGGCGGCCGTAAACGCTGTTCCGGTGGACCTCGCCGGAGTGCGCCGCCACTGAGCTCTGCTGTCGCGAGGTTGAAGAAAGGGGTGGGCCCCACTGTCAGCAATTTAAACTTTTTCCAATTTCGGTTTAGTTTTTCATCAAACTTTGAAACCTCATAACTTTTAGTAGGAACCTCCAAAAATTATCAAACAAATTTCACTGGATTCCTATCAATGAGTACTATCCAGGGGTGTGTAAAGGTCCCAGAAATGTGAACACAAAGAAACATGAGTTTGCACAAATGTTGGAGTCATGTGTATGAGAAAGGGGCTTGGTTGAAACTTTTTCCCACATATGATGACATAGGTGAGATTTCTTCTAAACAAACTTAGGGTCACTGCATGGATGGACCTCATGTAGATTAAAACCCCAGAAATGAAGAGCTCAAGTGCAAGGTAAGGGTTTAAAAATCAGTGATGAACTAAATGTAGATTCAAACTTCAACTGAGGGGAAGACACAATGGAAATTCAAAACTGTTTGTGTCCAAACTATTGTTTGCAGCAGCTAACAAAAGAATCAAGTGGCATAATTGGATTCCTTAGGTCCAATTTAGTGGGGAGGCAAAGTTTCATTAATTTTTAAAAAGATTTGCTGCCCATTTTTTCAAAGGGAGTCAAATGTCCAAAGAATTCAAATGAACATTTGAATTTGCATGGAATTTGTCCAAAACTTGTCAAATGAAATCAGTTTCCAATTTTCAAACAATTGGGTTGGATAATTGTCAAACTTTGGAGATATTTTGAGGAAAAGAAGTACTGAGTTGTGGGGCCCACATGTCATTGGGGGAAATGAGTGTGCAAAAGATCTTCAGCTCAGGCGGTGCACAGTCTCTGTTTTTCTCCTCCTCGCGAAGTCATCGCGCCACCGAGACCGCCTCGGTCCTTCTCACCGTGTGACACCGGGGCAAGGCCGACGCCACCTCTCCCTCGCGACCTCTGTGCTGGCGAGCTGGTTTTCCCCCTCCTTATCACGCAGCTCGCGCGTTGTCCTCGGTTCCCACTCTCGCGCGCACAACAGGAACCTCCCGGCGCCGTTTCTCGTTCTGCCTGTTGCAAACCGCGTCGCCCCCTCCACTGCCCGAGTGATCCACGGAAGAAGTGAGCGCCAGCGTGTGCTCTAGCGACCCATCGCTCTACTCCGTGGCATTGCCGCATCGTTTGATCACAATTTGACGAATTCCACCGGGCACCGAGGCTCACCATCAGGAAACCGAGCTTGTCTCATGTGGACAGCCCCACCGAGAGCTTCTCAGGCCCGAGCTAGAGCGCCCTCAGATGCGCTGGGAGCCCCTGATGCTCGTCCCCGAAGCTCAAGCCATGAGATGATCTACCGGGCTCGAATTTGGGAAAAGATCGCTGTCGGGCACCATCCGACCTTCTGATACGGTAATACCAAATTCGATCATCCCTCTCGTTCTTAGGCCGTGAAACCTTGCACACAGGACCACCACTAACCGGCGATCAGTAGTCCTTCACAACCCTAGTTGGAAAGATGCACATAGACCGCATGAAATCCGGAATTTCCGACCTCAAACGCGGAGGAGGTTTCGGGTGCACGGTGAGACACCATTAGCCGCCTGTCCCGAGCAGTTTTGAGGCTAGGTCGAGCATTCCCATAGTCCACTGGTGCTGTAGCGCCGTTCCACCGAGGTCTGGGCAGGCTAGGATGACCGGGCGACGTTGCCGAACCGGTCCAGAGCCGCCGCACCGTGGCCAGCTAGGTTAGAGCCATCGCCGGCCGGGAAAGAGGGTTCCATCGTGTTCAGCACGTGAAATAAGGCCCTAACGATGAGGGAGGGCTCGGGGGATGGCCGGAAGGCCGGAATCCGTCGAACTCCGGCGAGCCCGGCGGCGCGCAGGCGCCGGGGCCGGAGGTAGAAGACGACCCGGTGGGTCCCGCCTGTCAGCGATGGTTTTTTTTCAAATATCTGATCGGCTGTGGCGCAGGGATCTGGTGTGGCGGCGCGGGAAATACCCTGTAGCCCCGTGTGGCTTGCCTCAGCGAGTGACACCTGTCCCTGGACCCACTGCCAGCATTTGAAAATTTTGGAGAATTTCAGTTTTCAGTTCAAACTTTGAATAGCTACAACTTTGGGTAGGAGAATCCAAAAATTGTGAAACAAATTTTGTTGGATTCCTATGATAGAGTACTATCCAAATGTAGAACCCAATTTGTATGAAAACCTTTATTTAATTCTGTAAAATTCTTTAAAGCCTTTTAACAAAAGAATTTTAGAGGGAGTTTCGTTAATCCAAAAATCCTCAAATTTTGCTAGAATAGTCTTTAGGGTATTAGTGAACACCTGTAAAAATCTCAACTCATTAGGAGTTGATTTAGTTAGGTTAATTCTGATTTTAAATTTCTGTATTCAAATGAATACAGAAATAATTTCAGAGAATTTCCAAAACTTGGAAATTCAGTTCTAGACATTCCTTAGCTCCAAAAATGCTAGGAAAATTCATGCAAACTCTATGAGCTATAATTGAAATTGTAGTTCACTAATTTTTGCATGGACATGGGTGTGACCGCAGAATTAATTCTTCTTTGCTTAATTGCTTAAAAAAATTATTCTGAACAAACCACTCAATGAAAAGTGCTAATTTTTGGTCCAGAGGATTTTCTTGGGACAAGGAACTCACATGAAAATTTTCAGCTCCATTGGAGCCCTGGATCACCCCTGTGCTTTTAACCTCTTAAGGTGATCAATATAGAAGAGGGGGAAACCACTTAGCACTAATCATGTGTTTAGATCCAAACCTAAACCACTAGCACCAGTGTCATTTTAAATTCTTAAACAGAGTTCCAGTTTTTGAAAACCTGTTATTAGGACTTGTAGCAAAGTCTTTACAATTAAACGATATGCATATTCGTCACGTTTAGTATCTACGTGGACGAGTTGAAGTCATCGGAGTAGAAATCAAGGAAGGAGGAAAGAGGTTGATCAAGCACCAAGTGGTCTTCACTAACTGCATATATATATAAGTCACCTGCAAAACAAAGGTAAGCCCCGGTTTGCATCAAATTTACAAGTTTTTATTTGTATTCACTTCATACGTCTAGCATTTTATTTATTGCATTACGTCTAGATGGTATGAAACTCCAAATGCATGCCCCAGAAAACCCTGGAGTTTAATGTAGGATATGTTATCAATTAATTATAACTGCTGTTCTCAAAAAAAGTGGATTAAAAGAGGCATAACTCGAGTAGGCAGATTCCTACTCGTGAAATGGGATTAAGGGGGGGTCAATCGGAAGAGTTGGGAATTGATCCTCATAGTTGGGAATGGAGACCGGGCAGTGGATGGAAGGTCAAGGACGTGGTCCTGTGAGCCTAGTCTATGTCTGAGTCGATTAAGGCCCGTTCTCGTGTGCGGCCCCACTAGACAAGTTTGAGATGTGTACCGGATGCATACTGGCAATATGGGACCCAGGAAACCGATGTAACATGTTAACCTGGGTGTCGAGGCATACCTCACCGTCTGATGCCGATGCTGAAAGGATAGAGAAGTCGGCTCTACGAGGGTTTGCCGTAGAGAGACTTAATCCCAGTCAGTGGGACCGGTTCGACATTTGGGTGTCGTGTGAAAGGTGGCCACGTACGGCGTCAGCGACGGTTGCTGTGTGCAACGTCGAGTACGGGCGTACGTGTCGTGTCAGCCGGGTGTTTTTGATTGCAATCACCGTCGCTCGCGGTAGTGAGCATACTTGTACACTGAGTCGTGACGTAGTAATAAACGGGGAAACGTTTAATATGCTTCGTGGGTAATCCTCATAATGGAGATGAGGAACGAGCAACACTTCACTAAATTTAATTTCCACCTTGGGCTAGTAGCGTCGAGGCAAAGCGTTTCTTGTTTGATTGTGGAGTCTCGACGTTAATGGCGCAAGGTCAGTTTGAGTCTAGGACAGCTCACTAAAATTACTTTCACCTCGGGCAAGTGACATCGAGCTGAAGCGTTTCTTGTTTGATTGTGGAATCTCGATGTAAGTTGCACGAGGGCAATAAAAGTTGCTTAAAACTTGAAGTAAGGACTCTCCTTTAGCTCAAGTTCATCGTTTGTGCAAACTTCTATAATCAGCCCTCTATTTGCATCATGTAGAGTTTCATGACTAGGGTGATGGGTCAGTCTTGCTGAGCTTCGTGCTCACAGATACTGCATAAGTTGTTTTGCAGGTAATAACTGTAGGCTGATATGTACGGGTGCCCGATGAGACTCGGAACTCCCCGAGTGGTGAACTCATGGCAACCCCTGCCGCTGCTATTATGACAGTGTTGCTAGCGAGAAGGGTCCGCGGGCTGAACACCTTCTCTGTTGCTTAGCATAGGTGTGAGACGTGAGTTGTAATAGTCTTCCGCTGTAGCATATTTTTGAGAAGTATTTGAAAAATCAACACTTTGTAAGCTTCCGCTTGTTTTATGTAATATGATGCTTTATTATGTGTGCTGTTCGGTGCCGCATCGCACGGCACCACCCAATGCGATTCCCGGGCGAGGTGCCCCGTTCCCGTGAATGATCGGGACGGTGGGTCCTCACAGCGTGGTATCAGAGCCGCATTGGTAATAGCACATGGAATAAGGATTGTATTATGACAAAACTTAGGATACGGTGAGGAACGATATTATGCCCACATAAGGACTATAGTAGTATAGTTACTTAAAGTGGCAGAACTAACTTATGTGTTATAATTCTGGATTTTGATTCTGTAACGACGCACCTACGTTCTGGTAAGAATGGTAAGGAACGCCACCGAAAGCGGTTCAATTTCGGTTAGCTCCCCTGACGAGGAAAGTGGTTCAGGGAAAGGTTTCACAGCTTGGTGTGAGACGTTAATATGAACTCTTGGACTCTTCATGTTCCTGAGTTCATATGAAACGCTGATCCCTAGTGTGAACTAGGCAAGTAAGTGGAGACCCCATCGTGTGGTCAGTAACGCGATAGTATGGTCTGCTGGAAATAGCCCAGGAGGACATATGCAGCGCTTGCCATCGGCGTGCCCTGCAGGGCAGTAGGTGGTATCTGTTGGGTTGATAACATTCCCAACCGTGACGACCCGTTCATGATATACTCGGGTTCCCCGTCGTGTGGTGTTGAAACACGATCACGTACCTTGAGACGTGACTTAACTCAAGGACGGCCGTATGGCAATGATACGGGCGTTTGTATTTACTTTCAATTATGGAACTGCCTGAAATGAAACAGCCCTTGAGTGCACCACTATTGAGTGTCTTCTGCAGGTACTAACCATGTACGTATCCCCTGTAGTACATGTGTGTGAGAGACCGTTTAGTGCCACTGATTATACGTATATACTGGTATAATCCGGTTTAGGATTTTCTTTTGGAGAGACAACGTAGTACCGACATTGTTCGTACGGTGCATCGACACCGTACCACACATAATAACCTCTTCTCCATGAAGAAATGATTCATGAGCTAACTTTCAACTAAAAATGGAAGTTTGAAACAAATATTAGTTACTGAACTCTTATTTTGAACTAAGATTCAAATGAGAGAGTGTCTAGGTTGTAAAGATTTCAAAAACAGAGTGCTCTGTTTCTGGCAGAAATTTTTGCTGGACTTTTACAGAGCATAACTCTGAGTAGCTTTAACCAATTAAGGTGTATGATACAGTTCTGGAAAGCTTTTCAAGTGCTCTACAACGCTCTTGTAGACCACCAGAGCAAAATCATAAGTTAATTTGGTGAAAAGTCCAGTTGAAGGCAAACTGTTCAGAACCAGGACAGTAGCAAAACCTCTCTGGACCTTTCTTGTTTTAAGCCATAACTTCGTGTAGAAAAATCCCTAAGGAGTATATGATACACTGTTGGAAAGGTTATGATATATGCAACATTGTTGTAGTTCAAAGGTTGTTCAGGTTCTTGTTGTATTTCCAAATACAATTGTGATAAAGTCAGCCACATACAAAGGAGATGCTGGCAAATTTTATCTAGAAAGTCTGTCAACTTTGCGAAGTCATAACTTCTGATCCAGAAGTGATATGGAGGCCTTTGGATACTCGTTGGAAAGATATTAAAGTTAACTTTAACTTTGATATTCAACTTGAGCTACGAAAGTGCTTTTAACTGGATCAGAATCTGATCTGTTTGAGGACCAATTAGTCGGCATGTAAATCCTTGCTGTAGATACCTCAGTTTGCGCCTAAATCATTTTTCTTACATGTTGAGGTTTCATTATCAGTGTTACACTACTTTGTTTGTGGAATAAATTAAGTGATAGTGTTGAGCTGATAATGAACTCTTGCAATTGCAGAATAGTGCGAACTCGTTCCATGGGTGAAGTGGGTGGTTCCAGTGGCGGTGGTGGTGATAACTCTCCACAGCGGGAGCAGCGAGCTCCGCAACAGCAGCCTCCACCAGGGCCTTCACCCACGGTCACAATGGCGGACATTCTGTCTGCCATGACGGGTGCAAGCGATGAGCGAACCGACTTGCTCCGCACCCTGGTGATGAATACATCCCATCAAGGGGGATGTCAAGACGAAGACTTGTGCCAACCGCAACTGAATTCCTATGTTGAGTTCTTGGCAACTCAACCACTGGTTTTCATTGAATCTGAGGATCCTCTGGTGGCGGATAGCTGGATCCGTACCATTGAATCTAAGTTCGGGTTGCTTCAATGCACCGAACAGCAGAAGGTTTTATACGCAGCGCAACAACTTCACGGGTCCGCCAGTGCATGGTGGGCAAATCAACTCGCCTCCTTACCAGATGGACATGACATTTCATGGGCAGAATTCCGGAAGGCGTTTCTCGCGTATCATGTTCCTTACGGAATAATTCAGCGGAAACTCGAGGAGTTTCTGGCCTTAAAACAAGGAGGGAGGGGTGCATACGAGCATTCGCGAGTGTTCAACCAGCTGGCGCACTATGCGCCTCAACATGTGAACACCGAAGCACAAAAGTGTGAGTGGTTCTTCCGCAGCCTCAACCCCAAGCTAAAGGAGAGACTCGTTTTAGCTGATCGAAAGAACTTCAACGAATTGATGAGTGCTGCCATCATGGTTGAAGATGCTCAACCGGAAGTTCAGGCTGAGAAAAGAAAGAACCATGTACCACCGGAGAGTAGCAGTGGTGCTCCGCAGAAATACAGGGTGGTAGACAGTACCTTGAACTGTCAGCTGATACAGCCGGCTCGACGACTCCAGAAATATTCCAGTCGATCGTCCCAATACTCTGATTTCAGACAGCTGCAACAACGGTATATGCAGCCACGTTATTCTGCTCCTCAAGTGTTCTTGACACAGCAGAATACCACTAATGTCCATGCACAGAGCAACCAGGAACCGGCTGAGAAACCGTGCTTCACGTGCGGGTACTTGGGTCACATCAGCAGAAAGTGTCCAGAAAGGATAAGCCACAGAGAAACTACACCGGGGCGTGGTATAAATCAACCCCGTGCTCAGCTTCAAGGAACAGCACCAAAATCTGGGTGCATTTATCATACAGCTCTAGAGGATGTGCCAGATGGGGCACCTGTACTAGCGGGAATGTTCACCCTCAATGAACTGCCCGTGTTAATTTTGTTTGACTCTGGAGCTACACACAATTTCATCAGCAGGTTGTTTGTGTGCAAAGCTGAGCTTTCCACCTCTACACCAAAAGATCACTATCTTATCCGCTCACCTGGTGGTAATATAGCTGCTAATGAAGTAGTGACCAAGCACCCTTGTGCTTAGGTGGAAACTTATATCCCACAACCCTCATTGTATTAGAGGGACAGAAGATCGACGTGATTCTAGGAATGGCGTGGATGAACTACCACGGGGCTGTTCTTGATATTGGTCCATGGATTGTTAGTTTGGACTCTCCAATCTACGGTCTCCAAACGCTCATACTTGAAGCCGTGGATTCTAAAAATTCAGTGGTGTACCACAGTGTGACCACGAAACTGGAGGATATTCCAGTGGTCCGTGAGTACCCAGATGTGTTTCCCGACGATCTTCCAGGAATGCCGCCTGAGAGGGATGTGGTATTCAAGATCGAGTTAGCACCGGGAACCACACCAATATCTCGGAGGCCGTACAAAATGTCTCCGAAGGAATTAGCTGAACTGAAAGAACAGCTAAAGGACTTAATGGACAAAGGGTTCATCTGACCAAGCTCATCGCCATGGGGCTGTTCAGCCCTCTTTGTGAAGAAAAAGGATGAGTCACTTCGATTATGTGTGGATTATCGGCCGCTGAATGCAGTGACGATCAAAAATAAATATCCGTTGCCGCGGATCGATATATTATTTGATCAGTTAGTGGGTGCCAAGGTATTCTCCAAGGTGGACTTACGGTCTGGTTATCATCAGATAAAGATCAGAGCGGAGGATATACCGAAGACGGCTTTCTCGACTAGATACGGGCTCTATGAGTACCTAGTCATGTCTTTCGGGCTAACAAATGCACCCACACACTTAATGTATCTCATGAATTCAGTATTCATGCCAGAGTTGGATCAGTTCGTCGTGGTTTTCATCGACGACATTCTCGTATACTCCAAATCGGAGGAGGAGCACACCAAACATCTACATATTGTGCTCCAACGCCTAAGAGAACATAAGCTGTATGCCAAATTCAGTAAGTGTGAATTTTGGATCAGCAAAGTACCATTTTTAGGCCACATTATTTCGACGGAGGGTGTGGCCGTGGATCCAACTAAAATTGAGCAAGTCTTGAAGTGGGAGTCTCCAACATCGGTTCATCAAATCCGCAGTTTTCTAGGACTAGCGGGTTATTACCGGAGATTTATTCCCAGCTTCTCAAAAGTGGCTAAACCAATGACAGAGTTGCTGAAGAAGAGCAGCAAGTATGTGTGGACAGCGGCCTGTGAAGAGGCATTTCAAACATTGAAGAAACATCTCACAACGGCACCGGTGTCAGCCCAACCGGATACAACAAAGCCATTTGATATGTATTGTGATGCCTCAGGCATTGGACTTGGCTGCGTCTTAATGCAAGATAGATCGCGTATGGGTCTCGTCAACTCCGCAACCACGAGCAGCACTACCCCACTCATGACCTAGAGCTCGCTGCGGTGTTGCTTGCGTTGAAGATGTGGAGGCACTACTTACATGGAAATTTAGTGCATCTCTACACCGACCATAAGAGCCTCAAATATATATTCACTCAGAAGGATATCAATATGAGGCAGTGGAGATGGCTGGAATTAATCAAAGATTATGAGCTCGAGATCCATTACCATCCGGGCAAGGCTAACGTGGTGGCTGATGCACTCAGTCGTAAGTCCCACGTTAATAACTTGTCTGTTGTCCCGGAGGAGGAGGAAGAACCAAGCTTGCGGGTGATTCCGTATGGGGCGTTGTATAATCTTGCTCTTGTGCCTACCATTAGAGAGGAGATTGTACAAGCCCAGAAGAGAGATAGAGGGATGCGGAATATACGAGCAAGGATTAAAGAGGAAAAGATGAAATGTTTCCGGGAAGATGATCAAGGCGTGTTATGGTTTAACGACCGTATCGTGGTACCCCGGAACCTGAAGTTAAGGAAGAAGATCTTGGACGAAGCTCATATGTCCAAGTACTCGATACATCCAGGAAGTAACAAGATGTATCAAGATCTTAAAAAAAATTTTGGTGGACTCGGATGAAGCGAGAAATTGCCAAATATGTATCTGAATGTGATACGTGTCGGCGAGTCAAGGCTGACCACATAAAGAAAGCGGGAATGCTGCAACTATTAAACGTTCCAGCATGGAAGTGGGAGGACATCAGCATGGACTTTATTGTCGGACTGCCTCTCACGTCCAGAAAGCATGACTCCATTTGGGTGATTGTTGATCGCTTAACCAAATCAGCCCACTTCATCCCAGTGAATACGGGATTCCATACTAAACAATATGCAGAGTTGTATCTCTCTAGAATTGTATGCTTGCATGGAGTCCCCAAGACCATCATATCAGACCGAGGATCAATATTTGTTGCTCGTTTCTGGGAGCAACTTCATGAATCTCTGGGAACAAAATTAATCAGAAGCTCAGCATACCATCCTCAGACCGACGGTCAAACAGAGAGGATGAATCAAATTTTAGAAGATATGCTGAGGGCATGTGCCATAGATCATAGAAAGAACTGGGATAACCATTTGCCATTAGCGGAGTTCTCTTACAACAATGGTTACCAATCCAGTATCAAAATGGCACCATACGAAGCACTTTATGGCAGGAAGTGCCGCACACCACTCAATTGGTGTGAATCGGGCGAGAGGGTGATATTCGGCATTGATCTTGTAAAAGATGCCGAAGAGCGGATCCAGCTGATTCAAGAAAACCTCAGGGCCGCTCAATCTCGCCAGAAAAGCTATGCGGACCAGCGACGCCGACCCTTGTGTTTTGAAGTCGGAGATCACGTCTATCTCCGAGTATCCCCAATGAAGGGAATTCATCGATTCGGGGTCAAGGGAAAGCTAGCTCCTCGCTTTGTGGGTCCGTTCCTTATTACAGAATGGTGTGGGCCGGTAGCCTACCGTTTGGAGCTGCCGCCATCCTTATCGGGCATCCACGACATCTTCCATGTCTCACACTTGAGAAAGTGTTTGAAGAAGCCGATGGACATCCTTTCAGAAGACATGGAAATATTGCAACCGGATCTCACCTACACCGAGAAGCCCATCAAGATTATCGACGAAAATAGCCGGATCACTCAAAATCGGACTTTGAAATTTTACAAAGTCCTGTGGAGTAATCACACACCGGAAGAGGCGACTTGGGAAAGTGAAGATTACCTCCACAAGAACTATCCGGAACTTTTGTCGTAGTTGTTGTAATTACCTTCCGCCTCATCTTTCTTTTGTAATCTCGGGACGAGATTCTTTTAAGGGGGGAGGATTGTAAAGGTCCCAAAAATGTGAATACAAAGAAACATGAGTTTGCACAAATGTTGGAGTCATGTGTATGAGAAAGGGGCTTGGTTGAAACTTTTTCCCACATATGATGACATAGGTGAGATTTCTTCTAAACAAACTTAGGGTTACTGCATGGATGGACCTCATGTAGATTAAAACCCCAGAAATGAAGAGCTCAAGTGCAAGGTAAGGGTTTAAAAATCAGTGATGAACTAAATGTAGATTCAAACTTCAACTGAGGGGAAGACACAATGGAAATTCAAAACTGTTTGTGTCCAAACTATTATTTGCAGCAGCTAACACAAGAATCAAGTGGCATAATTGGATTCCTTAGGTCCCAATTAGTGGGGAGGCAAAGTTTCATTAATTTTTGAAAAGATTTGCTGCCCATTTTTCAAAAGGGAGTCAAATGTGCAAAGAATTCAAATGAACATTTGAATTTGCATGGAATTTGTCCAAAACTTGTCAAATGAGATCAGTTTCCAATTTTCAAACAATTGGGTTGGATAATTGTCAAACTTTGGAGATATTTTGAGGAAAAGAGGTACTGAATTGTGGGGCCCACATGTCATTGGGGGAAATGAGTGTGCAAAAGATCTTCAGCTCAGGAGGTGCACGGTCTCTGTTTTTCTCCTCCTCGCGAAGTCATCGCGCCACTGAGACCGCCTCGGTCCTTCTCACCGTGCGACACCGGGGCAAGGCCGACGCCACCTCTCCCTCGCGACCTCTGTGCTGGCGAGCTGGTTTTCCCCCTCCTTATCACGCAGCTCACGCGTTGTCCTCGGTTCCCACTCTCGCGCGCACAACAGGAACCTCCCGGCGCCGTTTCTCGTTCTGCCTGTTGCAAACCGCGTCGCCCCCTCCACTGCCCGAGTGATCCACGGAAGAAGTGAGCGCCAGCGTGTGCTCTAGCGACCCATCGCTCTACTCCGTGGCGTTGCCGCATAGTTTGATCACAATTTGACGAATTCCAACGGGCACCGAGGCTCACCATCGGGAAACCGAGCTGGTCTCACGTGGACAGCCCCACCGAGAGCTTCTCAGGCCTGAGCTAGAGCGCCCTCGGATGCGCTGGGAGCCCCTGATGCTCGTCCCCGAAGCTCAAGCCATGAGATGATCAACCGGGCTCGAATTTGGGAAAAGATCGCCGTCGGGCACCATCCGACCTTCTGATATGGTAATACCAAATTCGATCGTCCCTCTCGTTCTTAGGCCGTGAAACCTTGCACACAGGACCGCCACTAACCGGCGATCAGTAGTCCTTCACAACCCTAGTTGGAAAGATGCACATAGACCGCATGAAATCCGGAATTTCCGACCTCAAACGCGGAGGAGGTTTCGGGTGCACGGTGAGACACCATTAGCCGCCTGTCACGAGCAGTTTTGAGGCTAGGTCGAGCATTCCCATAGTCCACTGGTGCTGTAGCGCCGTTCCACCGAGGTCTGGGCAGACTAGGATGACCGAGCGACGTTGCCGAACCGGTCTAGAGCCGCCGCGCCGTGGCCAGCTAGGTTAGAGCCATCGCCGGCTGGGAAAGAGGGTTCCATCGTGTTCAGCACGTGAAATAAGGCCCTAGGGGTGAGGGAGGGCTCGGGGGATGGCCGGGAGGCTGGAATCCGTCGAACTCCGGCGAGCCCGGCGGCGCGCGGGCGCGGGGGCCGGAGGTAGAAGACGACCCGGTGGGTCCCGCCTGTCAGCGGCGGTTTTTTTTCAAATATCTGATCGGCTGTGGCGCAGGGATCTGGTGTGGCGGCGCGGGAAATACCCTGTAGCCCCGTGTGGCTTGCCTCAGCGAGTGACACCTGTCCCTGGACCCACTGCCAGCATTTGAACATTTTGGAGAATTTCAGTTTTCAGTTCAAACTTTGAATAGCTACAACTTTGGGTAGGAGAATTCAAAAATTGTGAAACAAATTTTGTTGGATTCCTCTGATAGAATACTATCAAATGTAGAACCCAATTTGTATAAAAACCTTTATTTAATTCTGTAAAATTCTTTAAAGCCTTTTAGCAAAAGAATTTTAGAGGGAGTTTCGTTAATCCAAAAATCCTCAAATTTTGCTAGAATAGTCTTTAGGGTATTAGTGAACACCTGTAAAATTCTCAACTCATTAGGAGTTGATTTAGTTAGGTTAATTCTGATTTTAAATTTCTGTATTCAAATGAATACAGAAATAATTTCAGAGAATTTCCAAAACTTGGAAATTCGGTTCTAGCCATTCCTTAGCTCCAAAAACGCTAGGAAAATTCATGCAAATTATATGAGCTATAATTGAAATTGTAGTTCACTAATTTTTGCATGGACATGGGTGTGACCGCAGAATTAATTCTTCTTTGCTTAATTGCTTAAAAAAATTATTCTGAACAAACCACTCAATGAAAAGTGCTAATTTTTGGTCCAGAGGATTTTCTTGGGACAAGGAACTCACAAGAAAATTTTCAGCTCCATTGGAGCCCTGGATCACCCCTGTGCTTTTAACCTCTTAAGGTGATTAATATAGAAGAGGGGGAAACCACTTAGCACTAATCATGTGTTTAGATCCAAACCTAAACCACTAGCACCAGTGTCATTTTAAATTCTTAAACAGAGTTCCAGTTTTTGAAAACCTGTTATTAGGACTTGTAGCAAAGTCTTTACAATTAAACGATGTGCATATTCATCACGTTTAGTATCTACGTGGAGGAGTTGAAGTCATCGGAGTAGAAATCAAGGAAGGAGGAAAGAGGTTGATCAAGCACCAAGTGGTCTTCACTAACTGCATATATATATAAGTCACCTGCAAAACAAAGGTAAGCCCCGGTTTGCATCAAATTTACAAGTTTTTATTTGTATTCACTTCATACGTCTAGCATTTTATTTATTGCATTACGTCCAGATGGTATGAAACTCCAAATGCATGCCCAAGAAAACCCTGGAGTTTAATGTAGGATATGTTATCAATTAATTATAACTGCTGTTCTCAAGAAAAGTGGATTAAAAGAGGCATAACTCGAGTAGGCAGATTCCTACTCGTGAAATGGGATTAAGGGGGATCAATCGGAAGAGTTGGGAATTGATCCTCATAGTTGGGAATGGAGAGCGGGCAGTGGATGGAACGTCAAGGACGTGGTCCTGTGAGCCTAGTCTATGTCTGAGTCGATTAAGGCCCGTTCTCATGTGCGGCCCCGCTGCACAAGTTTGAGATGTGTACCGGATGCATACTGGCAATATGGGACCCAGGAAACCGATGTAACATGTTAACCTGGGTGTCGAGGCATACCTCACCGTCTGATGCCGATGCTGAAAGGATAGAGAAGTCGGCTCTACGAGGGTTTGCCGTAGAGAGACTTAATCCCAGTCGGTGGGACCGGTTCAACATTTGGGTGTCGTGTGAAAGGTGGCCACGTACGGCGTCAGCAACGGTTGCTGTGTGCAACGTCGAGTACGGGCGTACGTGTCGTGTCAGCCGGGTGTTTTTGATTGCAATCACCGTCGCTCGCGGTAGTGAGCATACTTGTACACTGAGTCGTGACGTAGTAATAAACGGGGAAACGTTTAATATGCTTCGTGGGTAATCCTCATAATGGAGAGGAGGAACGAGCAACACTTCACTAAATTTAATTTCCACCTTGGGCTAGTAGCGTCGAGGCAAAGAGTTTCTTGTTTGATTGTGGAGTCTCGACGTTAATGGCGCAAGGTCAGTTTGAGTCTAGGACAGCTCACTAAAGTTACTTTCACCTCGGGCAAGTGACATCGAGATGAAGCGTTTCTTGTTTGATTGTGGAGTCTCGATGTAAGTTGCGCGAGGGCAATAAAAGTTGCTTAAAACTTGAAGTAAGGACTCTCCTTTAGCTCAAGTTCATCGTTTGTGCAAACTTCTATAATCAGCCCTCTATTTGCATCATGTAGAGTTTCATGACTAGGGTGACGGGTCAGTCTTGCTGAGCTTCGTGCTCACAGATACTGCATAAGTTGTTTTGCAGGTAATAACTGTAGGCTGATATGTACGGGTGCCCGATGAGACTCGGAACTCCCCGAGTGGTGAACTCATGGCAACCCCTGCCGCTGCTATTATGACAGTGTTGCTAGCGAGAAGGGTCCGTGTTGCTAGCGAGAAGGGTCCGCGGGCTGAACACCTTCTCTGTTGCTTAGCATAGGTATGAGACGTGAGTTGTAATAGTCTTCCGCTGTAGCATATTTTTGAGAAGCATTTGAAAAATCAACACTTTGTAAGCTTCCGCTTGTTTTATGTAATATGATGCTTTATTATGTGTGCTGTTGGGTGCCGCATTGCACGGCACCACCCAATGCGATTCCCGGGTGAGGTGCCCCGTTCCCGTGAATGATCGGGATGGTGGGTCCTCACAGGGTGCCTCCCAATAGTTATGAAAATCCATGGATTTGGCTCAATAATTCAATTAAAGAAATGTTTAGGGAATTAATTACAGGAGTTCTGTTTATTGGAAAATTCCCAATTTTGGGCAGGACGTTTTTCCAAATTTACTTGAACTCCAGTAAAAATTTCAGAGGCATTGGATTTCATTTGCTAGGCCAATTGATGGTTCAATCTTGTATGTCTCTGAAAATTAGGAAAAATAACAGAAACATTTTTCCAGCTTTTAGCCAATCTTTTAAATTCCATATCTCTGTGTAGGAAGCTCCACAAATGGTGAAACAAAATCCTATGGACTCATAAGACTCCCAAGAATCTGAAAAACCAAATTTGCAGCATGCCAAGACCCTAGAATTACCATAGGAATTCAGAGAATCAAATAGCTAAGAAAATTCTTTAGGCCACATCTTACATCAACATTGTCCGAAATTTTGCAAGACATACCTCTGTATGATCTATGGACCACTGTAAAAATTTCAGAGAATGTTGAGATCATCTTCCCCACTTTTCTGCTATTTCTTCCAGTTTCATATTTATGTCCACTAAATAGCTACATTAAACTTACTTAAAAACTTCCACTTTTCAAATCCATTTTTTCTCTGTTCCAGCACATATCCAGAACCCACTCTTAAGTATTAGTTGATCTGAACCCTTCTAATTCATAAAACACTTTTGTTTTATAATTCATTTACTCGTAATATGAACTTGTGCATATTCATATCGGTAGGAAACACGACGAAGGAGCTCGACGAGGCATTCGACTCAGAACAGCAAGTTGAGGCTTAAATCGTCGCCAAGCTACTGACTTAAATTTAGAATCAAACCTGCAGCAACATAAGTCAAGCCGCGGTTTGGATTTACCAGCTTTTACTAATATTTTACTTTTTATCACTTTCTGTGGTCTAGTATGTATTGTGCATTAGGTCAAGGGTGATTGATACTCCAAATGCATGACCCACAAAACCTTGTAGTTGAAGGCTAGAACAGGTTACCTTCGTGTAGTTTCTGGTAGGCTTAAGTTGCATAGGAATCGGCACAAGTCAGGTAGTTGGAAGCTACTCGCGAGGCTAGGATTTTGGTTCAACGGGGTATGATTCTAGAGAATGAAATTCCTGAAATGGAAAATGAGACCGAGCAGAGAGTTGGAGCCACAGGACGTTGGGCCTGTGTTGCCGTAGCTCTGTTTGTGTCGGTTAAGGACCGATGCGTATGCCGCCCTGTTGAGCAAGTTTGAACAGTACCGGATGCATACTGGAATTATGGGGTCCAGGAAACCGATGTAACTCAGGTACTCTCGTATCGAAACTTATACCTCCGTCCTTTGGGGGTTGGTGTAAGAGGTGTAAATCCACTAGCGGAGCAACTTCAACGTGTTCCGGGTAGTGGCCCTTCTGATGGGTTGGTAGAACTGGTTTGGCATTGGAGTGACAGGTCAAAGGTTGCTGCATACAACGTAAGAATGAGCTCTTGTGTGAGTCTTTCGAGGCAGGTGCATGTGTCGTGTGTTCTGGGTGTTTTGATTCGAATCACCGTCCCTCGCGTTTATATGAGTACCACTTGTTCACTGAGTTGTGACGTAGTAATTACTTCCAGATGAAGTGAGATAAATCATTGCTGTTGTGAAGTTCTTAAGTTCATTGTATTGCAAACCATGTATGCTATAGTTGTAGAGCTCACTAAGTTTATCTTCCACCTTGGGCATAACCACATCGGGAGAAAGCGTTTCTTGTTTGATTGTGGACTTCCGATGTGTGGGCTGCCTAAGGCATATTAATCTGCTGCTATAGAACTGAAAGTAAGGATTAACATGTAGGCGTGTCTTTATTGCAACATCCTTTTCCTATATTATTAATCCCTGCATGTAGAGTTTCATGCTTAGGAGTGTCGGTTAAGTCTTGCTGAGCTTTCAAGCTCACGGTTGCATTATTAGTGTTTTGCAGGTTATATAAATTTTGCTATGAAGATGGTTGTTCGGTGAGATATCAGAGACTCACCGGAAATCTTGCCGCTGCACTCACCTTTGTTGAAGCTAGTAAGAAGCGTCCGCGGACTGGGCGTCTTCTCTTTTGCATAGCTAGGACCGAGAGTACGTGTGTATGTATATTCCGCTGCGTGTACCTTCATGGTATGTTGTAAATGACACTATATTGAGAAATAAAAGACTTTGTATATTAATCTTTCTTTTTGTGTATGCTGTTGGGTGCCGCATCGCAAGGCACCACCCAATGTGTATCCTGGAGTGTTGATCCTGGAAGGGGTTCCCCCACAGGCATGCTACCAGAGCCGCATTGGGAATAGCACGCATCAAAAGAGCGTATTTTTGAAAATTTAGAGGTATACGAGTGAGGAACATACAGTATGCCCACATAAGGACTGTTAATAGCATAGTTACTTAAGGTGGCAAGCTAACAGTGTGTTATTATTCAGTATTTCAATTCTGTAACGACACACCTACGTGAAGGTAAGCATGGTAAGGAACGCCACCGAAAGAAGATCAATTTCGGTTAGCTCCCTTGACGAGGAAAGTGGTCCAGGATATAGGTCTCATAGCTTGGTGTGAGACGTCATATGAAAGTCTTGAACTCTTCATGCTACTGAGTTCATATGAAACGCTGGTCCCTGGCGTGCATTAGGCAAGAAAGTGGAAACCCCATCGTGTGGTCGGTAACGCGATAGTGTGTTCTTCTGGAATTAGCCTAGGAGGACATACGTAGCGCTTGCCGTCGGCTCGCCCTGCAGGGCAGTAGGTGGTATCCGTTGGGTTGATAAAATTCCCAACCGTGATGACCCTTTCGCGCTCTACTCAGGTTCCCCGTCGTGTGGTGTGAAAACACGACCATGTACCTTGAGACATGACTTGACTCAAGGACGGCCCACATGGAAATGATAGGAGGTGTATGTTTTTACTATGATATGGACCTGCCTGAAATGACAAACCTTTTGTGTGCTCCATTACTAATTGTTTTTATGCAGGTACTTGACCACGTTAGAACATCTCGTTTAGAAAACGTGTGTGAGTGATTGTTTTAGTGCCACCCCTTGAGACGTATATGCCGGTGTAACGCCGGTTAGGATTTTTTATTTGGTGAGAAAACGTAGTACCGTGATATGTTCTTAACTGCATGAAAAAGTAATTTGCAAAGAAAACAGTAAGTTTGGAGTCTAGGATTCCATTAGGGATTAATGAACTCCTATATTGATCTAAGAGTCAATTGGAGTATAGTTTCCATCTCATATATTTAGAAGCAATCTCCCCTGTTTCGGCAGAATTTTTGCTGAACTTGAACAGGGCATAACTTTTGATTGGTTGAACCAATGGATGTGAAGGATACATTTCGGGAAAGTTTTTGAAGTCTTCTACAATTTTTCTGTAGAACTCCAGAACAGAATTGTAAGTGTCCCAAAACATGTACATGAATAAAACTAAGGTTTGAGTTCATATGTGTGGCAAAGGCATGAAAAATGGGACTTGCTAAAACTTTTCTTCTTGCAAAGTGATACATGGATGATCATCCAAAATGAGGCTCACATTTTTATTAGAAAGTGTTGAACCAAAAAGGATTTAAATACCCCTTTGCATGAATGTTTAAAATTCAGATTTTAAATTCAATGTTCACACAAATGGTGGCCAAAACATTGAATAACCATGCAGCCCTAGAGTTGGAAGATAAGTAAAAAGTTTAATGACAAACTTTTCATTTTTAGAGTGGGCTCCAAAAAGGATTTATGGAAGCATTTTCCAAACTCCAACCAAATTCAAACTTGTCATGCAAATTCAAACTGAATTTGAAGAATTCAAATTCTAGCCACCTTTCAAACTCAGAATTGTGGAATTTGGGAAGATCAACTTGAGGAGATCTTTTGGGGAGAATATTAGGTGGAGCCCACATGTCATAGGTTGAAAATTGGAAACTTACACACTAAGTCTAACTCTCTGTTCTCACCTCACCGAGCAGTGCTGTCACCTGGGCGCCACCGAGAAACTTACCGCGCCATCTCCTGCTGCTTCTCCCACGCGCTGTCGCACAGGTCGGTTCCAATCGTGTCTTTGACGTGATCCACTCTCCTGACCGAAGGAAAACTCACTTGCCTTCTCCTCGCGAGCGCACGAGCAGCTTCTCCTCACTGCCGCCTCATCGGCTTACTCGGGAACCCTGCAGAAACAACCGCGCCATCCCCCTCTGAGCTGCAAAACGGCACGGTGCACTCGCTGCTCGCATCCCTGACCCAGAAACCGGCAAGCTCCGGCCTCCTCTGCCCGAGAACAGCCTCCACAGCTGCGACCTAGCTCCAGCCGACGGTTGGGCGCTCGTGGACAGCCCTCCACAGGGGTTTTCACGGCTGAGCGATCACGGCTACAGGAGCACGCTACTGTGGTGCTGCTCTCCTCCAATTCTTGGAGCAAACCATGCAGCATCGACGACGAATTTGAAGATTTTGGTCCGGCGAGTTCAACCCGAGCTGCCAGTACGGTTTCTTCAAATTCCCGCTCTCTGATCCTCCATAGGTTGTCAAACTTGGCAGATAGGTGCTGGACTAGCCGGCAATCAGAATCCCTTTAGCATCCGTTGCATGAAACCGGCTAGGAATGACGGATTTTGAGCTTGATCAAGGGCGTTCATGGTGAACACGATCGGTCGCACGGTGATGACCAACTTGCGGCCGTTACAGAGCCATTTTGAGGCCTTGTCGAGCTTCCTAGATGTGCACTGGTGCTGTAGAGCTAGTCGGTCTATGTTTTTGCCGGGGTAGGAACCTCGGGCGACGGCGCTGAACTTCAACCGAGGCCGACGCACGTCGCCGAGGTATCTCCGTTCGCCGGAAGCCTAAACTGATTCCACAGTCGTTTTCCTCGACGTCGCAAACGCCCTGGCAGCTAGTTTTAGCTCGTGCGGTGGCCGGCAGCGGCGATCCGACGAGCACCAGCTTTGCTCCGGCGAGGGGAGCGCGCGCACGCGAAGGAGCGGCCGGAGGTTGAAGAAGGGGCCGGGCCCGTCTGTCAGCGTCTTGAAATTTAAATCCTCGATCGGCTGTGGCCGGGATCTGGTGTGCTGGCGCGCTGAGAAACCTGTGAACCCGGTGTGGCAGCAATTCTACTGGCTGAGGTTTAAACACGTGGACCCAGCTGATTTTCTGTTGGAAAATATTTCCAGAGATTGCTCAAACTTTGGAAAATCATAGCTCTTTGTAGAAGCCCCCAAATTGAGTTATTCCAATTCGGTTGGATTCATTTTTCAAAGAGCTATCCAAATATGAACTCAGATTTGTATGAAAGTCAATATATAATTCTGGAAAATTCTTTGAAGTGTTTATGAAAAAGAATTATTGAGGGAGATTGGGTTATCCAAAAATCCTCAAATTTTGCCAGAATATTCTTTAGCCTATTGTTGATCTTATAGCAAATTTTCAGATCATTTGAAATTATTTGTGTAGCGATTTCCTAAATAAAATCTGCTGTGTTCATAAGAGTCCAGAAACATTTTCAGAAAATGTTTCCCACTTATAAAATCTGTTCTGGACAATCCATAGCTCTAAAAATCATACGAAAATTTAGGCAAGCTCTCTAAGACATACTTGAAATTTTAATTCACTAAATTGGGCATGAAAATGCACAGTAATCCAGAATTAATTCTTTTAAGTAGAAATGCTTAAAGAATTATTCTAGGAGAACTACTCAAGTAAAAGGGCTGAATTTTTGGACCAAATTACTTTCATGTGACCAAGAACTCACATGTAAAATATCAGCTAAAGTTAAGCCCTTGAACTCCCTGTTCTTTTCTCCATACTTATGTATTGGTGGAAATACAAGAATGACATTGTGAGAATTATGGAGAACACAATTTGACTCCACATTAGCTGCAATTTGGCAAGCTAAATCCTTAGGTAGTATAGAACCTGCTGTAAAAGTTTTGAGGCCACTGGAGTTCTTGTTCTTCAGTTGCATTCAATGCTTTTCAGCACATCTATTATGATCATTAGAAAAGTAGTTAGTGTATAGCTAAGACATTAAGATCAAGTACATCATTTCTGTTTGTTTGCACAACAGAGGCAAACCAAGCCGTTCTTGGCTTTTCCACACAACCTCTATTCCTAAGAACTCCATTCTATAACTTCTTTCCATTACATTCTATAAAACATGTGCATATGCATTTCAATAGGAACCACAACGAAGGGGATTCAAAGGAGCGATTCATTGAAGTGGATTATACTCCGGAGAATCGAGGGTTGATCAACCAATATCACTAACTGCTTATATACGACTACCCTGCAAAACAGGCAAGCTCCGGTTTGCATTTAACAGCTTATAAGTTTTACTTTGTATTCACTTTCGGTTAAGATATGAACTGTGCATTAGGTCTAGTGTTTGATACTCCTCTTGCATAACCAAATGACCCATGGAGTATTGGGTAGATGTCTTTCATCGTGTAGAACTGCCATGCTTAAGTAAGGTTTGGTAGAAATCGAGTGGTGAGATGCTACTCGCATGTTCAGGAACAACAAGGGCATACGGGATTGGTTCAAAAATGAATTAGCAAGTTAAAGTTTAGACCGCAAGGTTGTAGGGGCAGCAGGACATAGGTGCCTGGGTGCTATAGACCTGTCCGTGTCGGTCAAGGACTGATCCGTATGCGGCCCTGTTGAACAAGTTTGAGTTGTGTACTAGACTCATGCCGGTATTATGGGACCCAGTAAACCGATGTACCTCGGGAAGCTGTCCTTGAGCCTTTTTGGGTTGCCTCATGCGAGACGTCCGGTGTGCAGTATGTGGGGAACATTCTCATGACATCTCATGTCAGCAGGTGCACCATGAGAGTGTCTACTGTACGGGGCGACTTGATCGATTCAACGGGGGTGAAACAGGGGAAAGGCTGCCACGTATGACGTCAGTGATGGTTGCTGTAGGCAACTTCGAGTACAGGCGTACGTGTCGTGTAGTCCGGGTGTTATTGATTCGAATCACCGTCGCTCACGGAATGGACCGAGCATACTTGTTCTCACAGTCATGACGTAGTAAGAACTTGCATGAGAAAGGAACTAATCACATTGGTTTGAAGTTTCATACTAGCTTTGTATTGGATCTTGATGAATAGGCTAGTGCAAATTCGATTCTTTTATGTCGTGAGCAAATTACATCGGGGGAAAGCGTTTCTTGTTTTATTGTGGACTCCCGATGTGGCGTGCCCAAGGTTACCTAAAATTGCTATAAATAATAACTGAAAGTAAGGATTCACTTTTTAGGCGAGTTTTATTATGCATTAAGCTATCGTACTTTAGGTTCATAACCTCACATAGAGTTTCATGTTTAGGGTGATGGTTAAGTCTTGCTGAGCGTTATGCTCAGGGATGCTATCCGAGTTGTTTTGCAGGTTTGACTTCATGCTTATGATGGGATGTCGATGAGACTCGGGAACCTCCGAGTTCTTACTCAAAAAGCATCCTCGCCGCTGCGGTTTGTCTTCGTGTTGCTAGTAAGAAACGTCCGCGGGCTGGACTATTTTTTTGTTGCTAAGTTAGAAATGAGTCGTGAGAGTTATAGTCTTCCGCTGTAGCTTATTTTGAGATAAGTATTTGTAAAATACTCTTGTATGCTTTCGCAAATAATTTCTGTAGTGTGATGTGTTTCTTCGACCCGTGTGCTGTTGGGTGCCGCATATCACGGCACCCCCAACGAGGTCCTGTTCGGGGCATCGTCCTGTCGGTCGTCGACGGGGCCACCACAGCGTGGTATCAGAGCTGCGTTGGGAATAGCACATGGATTGAGCATCATATTATGTTAAAAATTTAGGATACGGTGAGATAACGGTACTAGGCACACATAAGGACTACTATAAGCATATTATGAAGGTGGCAAGCTAACTTATTTGTTATGTCAGAAAATCATGCATCTCAGGACGGTATATGTCTTGGGGGGTGCACATAAGCGCTGTCCACCAGTGCGCACAAGCTGAAGGGTGGAGCCCCACGGGTGGCAGGTAACTCGAACCACTTTAGTATCCTCTACGACTCTTCATGTCGTTTGGGGTATTCGAGCAACGCCCTTCCCTGGCGTGCTAGAGGCAAGTATGGGAGACCCCGTCACATGGTCAGTAACGTGAACACGTAGCTCAAGGCATGTTTGGCTTGAGAACATCCTGGCGAGTGATGACGGCCAGGTGTATGAACTGTATGGATACCGGGTTCGGTGTGCAGCCGAATCTGATGATTTAGTGTGTTTTATGTAGGTACTAACAATGAAAACCTTAGTGCGTATAGAACACGTTTGCGAGTGACTGTTTTAGTACCACCTATGGATACGTATATGCCGCTGTAATCCGGTTAGGTTTTTCTTTTGTGAGGCAACGTACTACCGTCATATGTCTTACGGTGCGTTGCCACCGTACTACACTGGATAGTCTTCTTTCCTATGAAGAAATCATTCATGACTAACTTTCAAACTATAAATTTATATTAGAAAGCACATATTAGTTACTGAGCTCTTCATTTGAACTATGATTCAAAGAAGAGAATTGTTAGGCTTCTTTTGATCTCAAAAACAGAGTGCTCTGTTCTGGCAAAATTTTTTTTCTGGACTTTGACAGAGCATAACTTTGAGTAGCTTGACCCAATGGAGGTGTATGATACAGTTATGGAAAGGTTTTTAAGTGCTCCACAACTTTTCTGTAGACTTCCAGAGCAAACTCAGACGCCAAACTGGTTGAATGTCCAGAGGAATGCAAACTTTTCAGAAAAACAGAACCGCTGCAACCTTCTCTGGTTGTTTCTGTAAATTAGCCATAACCTTCTGTAGAAAAATCTCTAAGGGTCATATGATACACCGTTGGAAAGGTTATGAACACTACAACGAATTTGTATTTCATAGTTTGTTCAGAATTGTACTCCCTTTGTATGTAAAACTATGATGAAAATAGCCACATAAAAAGGAGATTCTTACAAATTTTATCCAGAAGTTCTGTCAACTTTGAACAATCATAACTTTTGATCCAGAAATGATCTGGGTGCTCATGAGTATTCGTTGGAAATATGCTGAAGTTAAATTTAACTTTGGTTTTCAATTTGAGTTATGAAAATGCTGATAACCGGATCAAAATCTGGGTTAAGTACAGAAAGGTCTGTTCAGTACAGACTAAGGGACTGAATATGTTGGCTTTAGGGAGAGGTGTAAACATGAAATTTTGATATGCTTTCATAAAGTTTTAGCATGTTCATGTTTTACATACTTTCACAAACTGCTGAGATCAAGTTTTGACTCCCCTGAAAATTATCCTTTTGCAGTATGGTGCGTACTCATTCTCCGAGTGGGGCTGAAAGTTCTCGCCGAGACGGTGATGACTCGACTCCACCACGGGCACCGCCATCAACGGTATGGGCGGATGTCATGGCCTAGATGGTCGACTCAAGTCAAGAGAACACAAGACTACTCCAAGCCTTGGTACAACAGGGGTTACTCCAATGCACAAAACAGGTCGTTCCACCTCGGAATGCCTATTTGGACTTCTTGGCGACACAACCGCCAATTTTTACGGAAGCCAATGAACCAGTGGAAGCTGACCAGTGGCTTCGGGTTATGGAGTCAAAGTTTGGAGTGTTTGAGTGCGATGAGTATCAGAAGACCTTATTTGCAGCTCAACAGCTCCATGGAGCCGCCGGAAATTGGTGGTTCACTTATCTCGCCACCGTCCCGGAAGGCCATCGAGTGGAATGGATGGAATTTCGTGAAGCATTCCGTGCTCTTCACATTCCTGTGGGTTTTATCAAGGCCCAGCAGCAAGAATTTCGGAACTTGAAGCAGGGGGACATGAGTGTTCTCGATTATGTCAAACGGTTGAACCTTTTGGCACAATATGCTCCTGCCTATGCGACGAGCGAAGCTGCAAGGTGTGGCTACTTTTTCCATGGCCTGAGTGCCATATTAAAAGATAAGTTGGCTTTGTTCAATCAAGGCAATTACACCGAGTTGATCAGTGCTGCCTTGCTGCAAGAACAAGCGACACTTGAGTGTCAGGCAGAGAAGAGGGACCGAGATGATGTGCAAGAAGACACACCAGTTGTTCCTCGTAAATATTGTGTGGTGTATCACAGACCATCCGATGAAATATGGCAAGCACAAGTAAGATCAACTCCATACAGATTTCCTGCTCAAGAATTATGTCTTGAAGCAACACCTTTGCCGCAGCAACGAGTGACACCTGTTGCATCATTGCTGCAGCCAAGTACATCAACTCCTCCACCACAAGTCAACGAAGAACTGGGGAAACCTCCGTGTTCTTATTGACACCGTTCTGGGCATTTTAGGCAGGAATGCCGGGAGAAGTTGTTGAACAGTAGACAACCATCATCATCAGGTGGTATGCCGCCACCTGCTCAAGTCAACATAACAGCATTGCAAACTGGGAGTGTGCAACATCTTGCTATTGAGGATGTCGCGGAGGGAGCACCACTGTTAGCGTGCATGTTTAATCTCAAAGACGTTCCCGTGCTTGTACTTTTTGATTCCGGTGCAACTCACAATTTTATCAGCAAAACCTGCGTGGATCAGCACCAATTACCCACCAATACTCCCACAACGAGTTATCTTATACGTTCACCGGGAGGAAATATCTCTGCTAATCAGATTGTGTCCCGAGCAGCTTTGTTTTTGGGAGGTAAAATATACCCAACATTGCTGATTATGTTGGATAGGCAGAATTTAGACATAATATTGGGGATGTCTTCGTTAAATCGTCATGGTGCCGTTCTCAATATCGGTAACCGGACTGTCCAGATTGACTCGCCGATTCACGGACAGCACACGCTGTTTTTAGACAGCGAAGACCCAGATATGGTAGAGGCCTACCACACGGAAGAACTTAACCTTGAAGATATTCCGGTGGTACATGATTATCCCGACATATTTCCCGATGATTTGCCGGGCATGCCGCCCGAACGGGACGTCGAGTTCAAGATTGAACTGGCACCAGAAACAATGCCTATCTCACGAAGGCCTTACATGATGGCACCTAACGAGCTAGCGGAGTTGAAAGAGCAACTGAATGAACTCATGAGCAAGGGTTTCATACGACCAAGTTCTTCACCTTGGGGTTGCTCTGCGATGTTCATTAAGGAGAAGGACGAAACACTGCAGCTATGTGTTGATTACCATCCTCTAAATGCTGTCACAATAAAGAACAGGTATCCTTTGCCCCGCATCGACATCTTGTTCGATCAACTTGTGGGTGCAAAGGTATTTTCAAAGATGGGTCTTCGGTCGGGCTACCATCAAATCAAGATCCGACTGGAGGACATACCGAAGACAGCTTTCTCGACAAGATACGGACTCTATGAGTACCTCGTCATGTCATTTGGGTTAACAAACGCTCCGGCACACTTCATGTACTTGATGAATTCCGTGTTCATGCCAGAGTTAGACAAGTTTGTCGTGGTATTCATTGATGACATCTTGGTTTACTCCAAATATGAAGAAGAGTACACTGAACATTTGCGTATCGTGCTACAACGGTTGAGGGAGCACAAGTTATCTGCCAAATTCAGCAAGTGCGAATTCTGGATTGATCAAGTGCCTTTCCTAGGCCATATTATTTCAGCAGAAAGCATTGCCGTGGACCCCAGCAAAATTGAACAAGTGCTGAAGTGGGAATCTCCCAAATCAGTCCACGAGGTCCAAAGTTTCCTAGGTTTAGCGGGTTATTATCGGAGGTTCATTCCGAGCTTCTCAAAAATTGCTAAACCCATGACGGGACTGCTGAAGAAGAGCACTAAATACATGTGGAATGAAGCATGTGAAGCCGCATTCAAAACTTTGGTGAAACATCTCACAACAGCTCCAGTTCTTGCTCAGCCGGACACGACGGAGCCATTTGATGTATACTGTGATGCATCGGGCATCGGTCTCGGCTGTGTTCTAATGCAAGACAGGCATGTAGTCGTCTATGGGTCTCGTCAACTGCGAAACCACGAGCAGCATTATCCAACTCACGATCTCGAGCTTGCTGCTGTGGTGTTGGCGTTAAAGATGTGGAGGCATTATCTGCTTGGTAATCTTGTCCACCTCTACACCGACCATAAAAGCTTGAAGTGTATCTTCACGCAGAAGGAGCTGAATATGAGACAACGAAGATGGTTGGAGCTCATCAAAGATTATGAAATTGAGATCCACTATCATCCGGGAAAAGCAAACGTGATTGTCGACACGCTTAGTCAAAAAACCGACGTTCACAACTTGGCGATTGCTTAGTTGGAAGATGAAGAACCAAGTCTCCGTGTCATTCCGTATGCGCGCTTTATAATATCACGCTCATTCCTATGATCCGTGAAGAAATTGTTGAGGCTCAAAGAAGAGATAGAGGTATGTCTCACATACGGAGAAGACTAGATAACGGAAAATGAAATGTTTCTGGAAGGATGAGAATGGTACAATATGGTTTAACGACCGTATAGTGGTACCGCGTAATATGAAACTCTGAAAGAAGATATTGGATGAAGCCCACCTGTCTAAGTTTTCCATTCATCCTGGAAGTAACAAGATGTACCAAGATTTGAGACAGAAATTTTGGTGGACGAGGATGAAGAGGGAAATCGCTAAGTACGTATCCGAGTGTGATACGTGTAGACGGGTCAAGGCGGATCATATGTGGAAAGCCGGACCGCTATAACCTCTGAAGATACCGGCATGGAAATGGGAGGATGTAAGTATGGATTTCATCGTCAGATTACCACTCACATCCCAGAAGCATGACTCGATATGGGTGATAGTCGACCGGTTGACAAAATCAGCTCATTTCATACCGGTGAACACTCACTTTCGAGCCAAGCAATATGCGGAGTTATACATCTCCAGAATTATATGCTCACATGGTGTCCCGAAGATGATCATTTCTGATCGGGGTGCGCTGTTCGTTGCTCGGTTTTGGGAGCAGCTGCACGCCTTGTTGGGCACCAAGCTGATTAGGAGCTCCACATATCACCCTCAGACCGATGGACAAACTGAGAGGGTGAACCAAGTGCTTGAGGACATGTTGAGAGCGTGTGCCATCCACCACGGTATGAATTGGGATGATCACTTACCGTTGGTGGAATTTTCATACAACAACGGGTATTAAGCGAGTATTAAAATGACACCCTATAAAGCTCTCTACGGCCGGAAATGTCGCACACCACTGAATTGGTGCGAGTCTGGCGAAAGAGTTCTGTTTGGGGTTGATCTTGTGAACGAAGCCGAAGACCGAGTGCGGCTGATACAACAAAATTTGAAGGCTGCACAATCCTGACAGAAGAGCTACGCTAATCAAAGGCGTAGGCCATTGCACTTTGACGTTGGAGAACACATGTATCTTCGTGTATCTCCGATGAAGGGAATTCACCGGTTCGGTGTAAAGAGGAAACTCGCTCCCCGTTTTATAGGTCCTTTTGCTATCACAGAGAAGTGCGGACCTGTAGCCTACCGGCTAGAACAACCGGAGTCTTGCGGATGTTCATGGTGTATTTCATGTGTCACAGCTGCGGAAGTGCCTCAAATTCACCGCTGCTGTCCGCACCGAGGAAATCGACGAATTGAATCCGGACCTTACCTACACTGAGCGAACGGTTCAGATTTCGGATGAAAAGACCCGGGTAACCCGGAACCGGACGATCAGATTTTTCAAGGTGTGTGGAGTAATCACACAGCGGAAGAGGCGAGTGGGAAAGTGAAGATTACCTCCGCACCAACTATCCGGTACTTTTAGAGTTGTACAGTTTGTAATTACCTATCACGTCTCGGTCTTCGTTTGAAATATCCGGACGAGATTCTTTTAAGGGGGGAGGAATGTAAAAGTCCCAAAACATGTACATGAATAAAACTAAGGTTTGAGTTCATATGTGTGGCAAAGGCATGAAAAATGGGACTTGCTAAAACTTTTCTTCTTGCAAAGTGATACATGGATGATCATCCAAAATGAGGCTCACATTTTTATTAGAAAGTGTTGAACCAATAAGGATTTAAATATCCCTTTGCATGGAAGTTTAAAAATCAGATTTTAAATTCAAAGTTCACACAACTGGTGGCCAAAACTTTGAATAACCATGCAGCCCTATAGTTGGAAATTAAGGAAAAAGTTTAATGACAAACTTTTCATTTTTAGGGTGGGCTCCAAAAAGGATTTATGGAAGCATTTTCCAAACTCCAACCAAATTAAAACTTGTCATGCAAATTCAAACTGAATTTGGAGTATTCAAATTCTAGCCACCTTTCAAACTGAAAGTTGTGGAATTTGGGAAGATCAACTTGAGGAGAGCTTTTGGGTAGAATATTGGGTGGAGCCCACATGTCATAGGTTGAAAATTGGAAACTTACACACTAAGTCTAACTCTCTGTTCTCACCTCACTGAGCAGTGCTCTCACCTGGGTGCCACCGAGAAACTTACCACGCCACCTCCTGCTGCTTCTCCCACGCGCTGTCGCCCAGGTCGGTTCCAATCGTGTCTTTGACGTGATCAACTCTCCTGACCGAAGGAAAACTCACTTGCCTTCTCCTCCTCGCGAGCGCACAAGCAGCTTCTCCTCACTGCCGCCTCCTCAGCTTACTCGGGAACCCGGCAGAAACAACCACGCCATCCCCCTCTGAGCTGCAAAACGGCATGGTGCACTCACTGCTCGCATCCCTGACCTAGAAACCGGCGAGCTCCGGCCTCATGTGCCGGAGAACAGCTTACACAGCGGCGACCTAGCTCCAGCCGACGGTCGGGCGCTCGTGGACAGCCCTCCACATGGGTTTTCACGGCTGAGAGATCACGGCTACGGGAGCGCGCTACTGTAGTACTGCTCTACTCCAATTCTTGGAGCAAACCATGCAGCATCGACGACGAATTTGAAGATTTTGCTCCGGCGAGTTCAACCCGAGCAGCTGGTACAGTTTCTTCAAATTCCCGCTCTCTGATCCTCCTTAGGTTGTCAAACTTGGCACATAGGTGCTGGACTAGCCGGCGATCAGAATCCCTTTAGCATCTGTTGCATGAAACCGGCTAGGAACAACGGATTTTGAGCTCGATCAAGGGCGTTCATGGCGGACATGATCGGTCGCAAGGTGATGACCAACTTCTGGTCGTTCCAGAGCCATTTTGAGGCCTTGTCGAGCTTCCTAGATGTTCACTGGTGCTGTAGAGCTAGTCGGTCGACGTTTTTGGCAGGCTAGGAACCTCGGGCGACGGCGCCGAACTTCAACCATGGCCGCCGCACGTCGCCGAGGTATCTCCAGTCGCCGGAAGCCTAAACTGATTCCACAGTCACGTTCCTGGCGGCGAGTTTTAGTTTGTGCGATGGCCGGCAGCGGCGATCCGGCGAGCACCAGCTTTGCTCCGGCGAGGGGAGCGCGCGCGCGAAGGAGCAGCCTGAGGTTGAAGAAGGGGCCAGCCCGTCTGTCAGCGGCTCGAAATTTAAATCTTCGATCGGCTGTGGCCGGGATCCAGTGTGCTGGCGCGCTGAGAAACCTGTGAACCCGGTGTGGCTGCAATTCTACTGGCTGAGGTTTAAACACGTGGACCCTGCTGATTTTCTGTAGGAAAATATTTCCAGAGATTGCTCAAACTTTGGAAAACCATAGCTCTTTGTAGAAACCTCCAAATTGAGTGGCTCCTATTGGGTTGGATTCATTTTTCAAAGGGCTATCCAAATATGAACTCAGATTTGTATGAAAGTCAATATATAATTCTGGAAAATTCTTTGAATGTTTTCTGAAAAACAATTATTGAGGGAGTTTGGGTTATCCCAAAATCCTCAAATTTTTCCAGAATATTCTTTAGCATATTGTTGACCTTCTAGCAAATTTTAAGCTCATTTGAAGATCATTTGTGTAGCAAATTCCTAAATACAATCTGCTGTGTTCATAAGAGTCCAGAAACATTTTCAGAAAATGTTTCCCACTTATAAAATCTGTTCTGGACAATCCATAGCTCTAAAAATCATAGGAAAATTTAGGCAAGCTCTCTAAGACATACTTGAAATTGTTGTTCACTAAATTGGGCATGAAAATGCACAGTACTCCAGAATTAATTCTTTTAAGTATAAATGCTTAAAGAATTGTTCTAGGAGAACTACTCAAGTAAAAGGGCTGAATTTTTGGACCAAATTACTTTCATGTGACCAAGAACTCACATGTAAATTATCAGCTCAAGTTGAGCCCTTGAACTCCCTGTTCTTATTCTCCATACTTATGTATTGGTGGAAATACATGAGTGACATTGTGAGAATTATGGAGAACATAATTTGACTCCACATTAGATGCAATTTGGCAAGCTAAATCCCTAGGTAGTATAGAACCTGCTGTAAAAGTTTTGAGGCCATTGGATTTCTTGTTCTTCAGTTGCATTCAATGCTTTTCACCTCATCTATTATGATCATTAGGAAAGTAGTTAGTGTATAGTAAGACATTAACATCAAGTAGATCATTTCTGTTTCTTTGCACAGCAGAGGCAAACCAAGCTATTCTTGGCTTTTCCACAAAACCTCTGTTCCTAAGAACTCCATTCTATAACTTCTTTCCATTACACTCTATAAAATATGTGCATATGCATTTGAATAGGAACCACAACGAAGTGGATTCAAAGGGGCGATTCATTGAAGTGGATCATACTCCGGAGAATCGAGGGTTGATCAACCAAGATCACTAACTGCTTATATACGACTACACTGCAAAACAGGCAAGCTCCGGTTTGCATTTAACAGCTTATAAGTTTTACATTGTATTCACTTTCGGTTAAGATATGAACTGTGCATTAGGTCTAGTGTTTGATACTCCTCTTGCATAACCAAATGACCCATGGAGTATTGGGTAGATGTCTTTCATCGTGTAGAACTGCCATGCTTAACTAAGGTTCGTTAGAAGTCGAGTGGTGAGATTCTACTCGCATGTTCAGGAACAACAGGGGCATACGGAATTGGTTCAAAAATGAATTAGCAAGTTAATGTTGAGACCGGAAGGTTGTAGGGGCAGCAGGACATAGGGGCCTGGGTGCTATAGACCTGTCCATGTCGGTCAAGGACTGATCCGTATGCGGCCCTTTTGAACAAGTTTGAGTTGTGTACCGGACTCATGCTGGTATTATGGGACCCAGTAAACCGATGTACCTCGGGAAGCTGTCATTGAGCCTTTTCGGGTCGCCTCAGGCAAGACGGCCTGTAAGGGCCTCAGTTTTGGACACATAATTGAAGTGTTCATCACCATACACACACACCTCATTTGAGGAAAGATGATGAACACAAATGAAGAGCAAGTAACCACCATCAACATGCTCATTACAGAACAAACTCACACATTGCAAAAGTGGTATTTTCCACATGTGATATAGGTGGGCTGGACATATGAAAACTCCTACACATTGCTAAGAATGTCCATGCCATGTTTCACCCAAATTCAAAACCTTTTTGAGGTCATTTTGGGTATAGCTAGAAAGAGGGCAGTTTGAAACCATATTCAAATTCAAACTGTTTTTATTCCATGAATTTAAAAGTGGGAGGCATATTCTTACTTAGCACATTTTTGTGAGCCCACACACCAATTTTCACTCCATTTGGAGTTGATCTTGACATGAGCTAAGTGGGACAAATTCAAACTTTATTTGAATTCAAAACTGAACTTGTGGTGAAATTCATTCAAATCAAACCCAATTTGAATTCTACTCAATTCAAATGGCTCATGGGTGAATAATTTGAATCACCATGAGTATTTTCAGGCTCACTGTTTACAACAGTGATTAGGAGTGAATTTCAGAGGTTAAAACCCCGGGTGGGACCCACATGTCAGCCACTGAAGCAAAAGAAACCGACTGAGAGCTCAGCTCAGGTAACCGCACGCGCTGCAGCTACCGCCACGGCGAAGAAACGGTGAAGCCACCAGCTGCTTGCCGACCTCAGCCGCGGAACCGACTCCCTGGGTCTTTATCTACCTGCCCGAGCGGTCACCGGCGCCTTCCACAGCTGCCTCGTCGCACTTCCACCCAAAACGCCGGAACACCTCACCGCCCGAGTGAACCTTCGGTTCCTCATCGCCCGGCCAATCCAGTGACCCTCCCGGTGATCTGAGACCAGCACCGGGTGCGCCAAGCCACCTTCAACACCTTCGCATCAGTTCCAGACCCTGCGCAGCCTTCCCCGAGCTCGACCGCGGCGATCTTGTCTCTACCGGTTCAGCTCGAGCCGCCGCTGCGGGAACAGCCCTTCCGGCCACCACAGCCCACCGTTTACGCAGCTGTAAACAGCAAAGAGGTTCGCCTCCAACCCCTCTTTCATTTCCGCAAGCTCCGGCGGCGTGACAATCACTGCTACGGCCGGAATTTCATATTTCCGCGACGGTGTGCAAAAGTGAGGTCGGTACCGATCCGAGAAATTCATAAGCCACACTGCATCACCCATCCTCTTGTAGAGAGGATCACTTCTAGTAGCCCGTGCGGATCCATAGGAGCAAGAACCATGAAGAACCATGGAGGGAAACCGCTGTTCTTCGAGTTTTAGTACAAATCCCGATTTCCGGCCTAGGTCGCACGGTGACAGCCCAACGCAACCTTTCCTGAGCTCCGTAGAGCTCATGTCGACCTTTCCTATAGTCCACTGATGCTCGACGACCCTTAGCTTGATCGGGGGAGGTGCTAGGGAGGGTGGACAACGCGACCGAAGTTCTCCCGAGGCTGCGGCTCGTCGCCGACCATGTGGCGGCCATTTTCATGGCGAGCTGGCCCAAGAATCCTGTTCCCCGAGAGAAAATAGGCAGAGGCGGCCAAAATCATGAAGTTTGGAGCTTTACAGAAGCCGGCGGCGAGCTCTCCGGTGAGGTTCCCCGGCGGCAGAGCGTGGGCGGCGAGGTTGAAGAAGGGGGTGGACCCCAGCTGTCAGCGACCGATATTTTTAATCGGGATCGGGCTGCAGCCGGGATCAGCTGTGCTGGCGCGCAAATACCCTGTGAGCTCCGGTGTGCCGGACACCTCCGCGCTCGACACGTGTCCCCGCGGGCCCCCGCGAGTTTAAACTTTTCCCCCGATTTTCAGAATTCTTCCAAACTTCAAATCTTCATAACTTTGGCTAGAAAGCTCCAAATCGAGTGAACCAAATTTTGTTGAATTCAGCTCTCTGAGCACTTTCCAGCAATTTCAACTCATGAAAACCCTTATTTCTCCAGAATTAATTCCTCAAAATTTAAACTGTTAGGAATTTTAACAGGAGAATCCTTTGGAGGAAAATCCTGAAATTTTGCTGGGATGTTCACCGAAATACCCCTGAACTACCATAAAAATTTCAGATCCATTTGAGCTAATTTGATCCACCTAATGGTGTGATTAGTGAAACTGTTCCAGAGAAAATAGAAAATGTTCAGGAACATTTTCAGAATTTTCTCTGAAATTGTTTACCTTATATCTTTAGCTAGGAACATTCAAATTAAGTGAGACCAACTCCATTAGAACCCTCTGAAAATCTAGTTTTCAGAAAGTCATAGTTTGTTTCATGAAAATCCTTAGAACACCCTAAAAGCCTTTAATTAAGATCAAGTACATGATTAATTGTGGAGGGCTCAAATGAGCTTTGCTGCAACTAAAACTTGACCAAGTCTCTGTTTAGGTTGTGACCAAGCCACAGTAAAAATTTCACAGTCATTGGGCTTGTCTAGTAAGAGTTATAGACTTTACAAGTTAAAAGTTAATACAGCTTCATTTAAATTAATACATGTATTGCTTCTATCATGTAGTCGCTAAGGTCGAGGAGGAACCCAAAGTCCTAGACTTCGTTACTCCGGAGGAACAGCTAGCCTACGACCAAGAGAAGCAAGGCAAGCTCCGGTTTGCATTAACCTTTTACAAGTTTTATTGTTTTGAGCACATACTTTATTACTTTATTCTTTGAATTAGAGTCTTGTTTGGAAACCCAACTGCATAGCCAAGAAAACCATGGGTTAGGTTTAGGATGGCAGACCCCGTTAGCTACTGCAATGCTAAGATAGAGTAGGATTCGGTACAAGTCGAGTAGTTGGAACTACTCGCGAGCATGGGCTAGAGGCACTCGACTCGCGTAGTGATAGCACATGAAACACATGGCAAGAAAATGAGACCAAGCGGAGGGAAAGGGCAGCAGGACTTTGGGGCCTGTGTGCTGTAGCTCCACTTGCGTCGATTGGGGACCAAGCCGTGTGCAGGCCTGTTGAACAAGCTAGAACAGTACCGAAGACCTACCGGCTATATGGGAACCGGGAAACCGATGTAACTCGGGTAGCTGGGTATTGAGGTATTGCCCGTCGTTCAGAGGGTATGTTGAGAGCTCGAGGTGTAAATCGGCTGGCGGCACTGAGATGCGCGTGCAGAGACCTCTTGCTCGGGACGATGGGACCGGTTCAATATTTGGCTAACGGGCGAAAGGTAGTTGGGTACGGCGTCCGTGATGGTTGTTGTAGGCAACATCGAGTACGGGCGTACGCGACGGGTTGTTCGGGTAACCCTGCAGGTGTAAATCGATTATAATCACCATCCCTCGCGGTCAGTGAGTACCACTTGTTCACTGTACCATGACGTAGAAAGAACAGGCTAGTTACAAGTTAAAATGCTGCTGATTGAAAGATGGACTTTGCTTGTTAATGGTTTGTTGTAGTTTAGAGCTAACTAAAGTTCTTTTCAACTTTGGGCAAAGTACATGAGAGAAATGCGTTTCTTGTTTGATTGCGGCTCTCTCATGTGCCTTACCGTAAGGTTCTCCACAACCTGCTGCTAAAACCTGAAAATAAGGTTCTACTAATTAGGCGAGTCCTTGGAAATGAATTTTACCTCATGTAACCCATTACCCCTCATGTAGAAGTTCCATGTTTAGGTGAGACGGGTCAGACTTGCTGAGCCTTCGTGCTCACTGCTTGTGTTTGAAGCTTTTGCAGGGTTCTATGAGGAAGGGACTCCCGAAGAGGAGACGGAACCCCAGGAGGGGAACCCCGTCGAGTGGGAGTCGTGCACACCGCAGAGTTAGTGTGCGTGTGTGCTAGCAAGGATACGTTCAAGGGCTGAACGTGGACTTGATGCGTAGTCTACAGCCGTGAGTGTAGACTGGAACTATTTTGGTGTAAACATGTTCATAACCTTATTTATGTAATAAAATTCCACTTCCGCTTTGTACCTTTGACGTGTGTTATCCGGTGCTGTGCAATGCAGCACCCGTCAGCGTGATCCTGACTCGACAAGACCGTGGGGTTGTGTCAGCGTGGTATCAGAGCTCGCTTGAGGTTTAACGCACTACAAAGGTCATCTTTTTCAAAAATCCAGTGAGGAACGAGTTAGTAGCCCGTATATGGATGTTATTAGCATATAGAAAGTGGCATATTAATCTATTTGATTATGTCGGAAAATCGTGCATCTCAGGACGTGTATGTCTTGGGGGGTGCAGTAAGCGCTGTCCACCAGTGCGCACAAGCTGAAGGGTGGAGCCCCACGGGTGGCAGGTAACCCAACCCGCTTTAGTATCCTCTACGACTCTTCATGTCGTTTGGGGTATTCAAGCAACGTCTGTCCCTGGCGTGCGTGGTGCAACTTGGGAGACCCCGTCACGTGGTCTGAAACGTGAACACGTAACTCAAGGCGTGTTTGGCTTGAGAACATCCGGGCGAGTGATGACGGCCGGTTGTACGAACTGTATGGATTCCGGGCTCGGTGTGCAGCCTAGTCTGATGATTGTTTGAGTTTCTGCAGGTAGCCTGACCACGAAACGGTAGACGTGTAGCATCCGTGTGCGAGTGACGTTTAGTGCCACTGAATTAACGAAGCCGGCTAAGTCCGGTATAGGTTTTTCTTTGTGAGGACGTAGTACCGACATAATCTGGTGACGCATCGACGTCACACCCCAACTAAATGAACAAATTCATTGTAAAAACTTGAAGGTTTTGATCCAAAGTAGTAAAACTTGATGTAACTCCTTCCCTTGAACAGGATATTCAAAGTTAACAAGTTTTCAACTTATAGGTTGTTAAGGACAGAGTACTCTGGTTTCAGCTGAAGTAGGGCTGAAGTTGATCAGAGGTTAGAGGTTGAGTTCTTTCGAGGTTAGGGTCATATGATACATTTCTGGAAAGCTTTGGAAGATCTTTACAACTTTTCTGTTGAGGTCCAGAGGTGTTTCATCCCTTAACCAATCGAAAAATGCAGTAGAGTTGAAACTGTCCAGAAAACAGGGCAGAGCAAAGACTCTCTGTAAATTGAGTATAAATTCCTGCATAAAAATCCAAAAATAGAAAATGAGGTAGTTCTGGAAATCTTATGAGATTGGTTACAACTTTGTAACAGAAAGATTCGTCAGATTAGGAACAGAATTAACTAGAATTGTTGGATCAAATCAGTACCTAAAGCAGGGAGGTGCTGTCCAATTTCCTCCAGAAATTCTGTAAACTTTGACATCTCATAACTTTTGTGCCAGGACAGATGTTAGGCCAAGCAAATACTTTCTTGAAAGCTATTGAAGTTAGCTTTAACTTTGATGTTGAGCTCCAGAATTGGTTTTGCCTTTAGCATGGCCTAAATCAGGTTGATATGGAAACTGGTCAGGGCTGTCACGGAAACAGCAGATCAGCAGTCAAATTTGTTTAAAATTTGAACTGTGTTTCCATGTTTTATGGGTTGAATGACATGTCTTATGTTATAACTCAGTGGTTTACTGTTTAAATAAATATTTGACATTTCTCAAATATATCTTTACAGATGACAGCAGATAAGCAATTGGAGAACGGGTGGGTGGTGTCTCACTGTTCTCACCGTAGCGGCTACCCGGAAGCATTGTGGCAAATGCTCCAATATTTCGGGTACGACCAGATGCCACAGTACTTCGCCAAGGAAGAAGGCGAAGAGGGGAACAATACGTAGATGATCCATGTCGAAGTCCCTGCAGGACCTACGCCACCCGGTTGGGTGCCGTTCACCGTCACGGTGAGAGGAAGACAACCGGAAGGGATGTGGCAAGTGGCAGCCCGTGACACCATGTCACGTTTCTGCCAACTACACGTGCAGGCTATGGAGGGAACTCCATACGCGCTCATTCTGGTGGAGGGACGGGCTCAACATGTGTGGGAAGAGAGATACCTGGTGGCAACGGACGCGAGTTGCCCAAGGTACAACCCCGCGGAGGCAAATCTCAGCCTCCAGTTGAGGGCGGGAAACGCCGTGATGGACAGCCAAGCTGTTCATACGGAGCATCTCGCCACGAAGCTCAAGGAGAGCATGAGCCGTGGAGACCATTTCGAGAGTGCTCATAGCGCACTCTGTAATGTGCTCCTTCCGACAGTCAAGCGACTGAATGAACAACACAATCAGTTGCATCGTCTGAAGAAGGCGAAGAGGAAAAACCGTGTCGACATCGCGGCGTTGCAAGAACTGGTACAGAATCTGACCCAGCAGAACGAGGAACTTACTCAAGAGCGGGACGACGCTATTGAGGAAGGGTAAGGCGGCGGAGTGGCACAGCAGTTTCCGGGGAGGAATCAACCCCGGAACCCTACTAATGCGCGGGGGGCAAACCCTAGGCCCGGCACCGTCCACCAGCTTGCCATTGAGGACGTGCCGGAGGGCGAGCCAATCCTTGCGGGTATGTTCCAACTCCACCAGCATCCCGCTATAGTACTGTTTGATTCAGGCACCACACATAATTTTATTAGCCAAGCTTTCATTGCTAAACACAGCTTGCCAATACTACCCACCGATAGTCCATATTTAATTTGTTCACCGAGTGGGAAGATTTCAGCAAGTGTAATGGTCTCCAAAGCACCATTATGCTTAGAGGGTAGAGTGTACCCCACGTCTCTCATTATCTTAGTGGGACAGAAGGTCGATGTCATCCTAGGGATGTCGTGGTTAACCCGCCACGGCGCTGTTTTAGACACCGTCCTTCGAGTCGTGCACTTAAACTCAGAAGTGCACTGGTCTCACTCCTTATTTCTGGGCAGTCCAGAAATAAAAATTCCAAGTGTCTATCAAGCCGCAACCATCAGATTGGAAGATATCCCCGTGGTCCGAGAGTTCCCTGACATATTCCCGGACGATTTGCCGGGGATGCCGCCCGATAGAGAGGTGGAGTTCAAGACTGAACTTGCACCGGGAACCATGCCGATATCCCTAAGGCCGTACAAGATGGTGCCCAAGGAGTTGGCTGAACTGAAGACTCAGCTCACGGACCTTCTGGAGAAGGGTTTTATTAGGCCGAGCTCCTCGCCATGGGGCTGTTCGGCATTATTTGTCAAGAAGAAGGATGAGACGTTGCGGCTTTGCATCGATTATTGTCCATTAAATGCCGTAACCATCAAGAACAAGTACCCGTTGCCACGGATCGACATGTTGTTTGATCAGTTGGTTGAAGCAAAGATCTTTTCCAAAATGGACTTAAGATCCTGGTACCATCAGATTAAGATAAGGGCTGAGGAAATTCCGAAGACGGCTTTCTCAATGAGGTACGGACTTTATGAGTACCTGGTCATGTCCTTCGGCCTCACCAATGCTCCAGCTCACTTCATGTACTTGATGAACTCGGTATTCATGCCGGAGCTGGACAAGTTTGTCGTGGTCTTCATCGAAGACATCCTGGTATATTCCAAGTCGGAGGAAGATCACAAGAAACATCTGCATATAGTCTTGCAACGGCTGCAGGACCACAAGTTATACGTGAAATTCAGCAAATGCGAGTTTTGGATATCGCAAGTGCCTTTTCTCGGGCATATCATCTCAGCGGAGGGTATCGCTGTGGACCCGAGCAAGATCACTCAAGTGCTGAATTGGAAATCCCTGAGAACTGTTCACGAGGTACGGAGTTTCCTCGGACTCGCGGGATATTATCGGATGTTCATTCCAAACTTCTCGAAAATTGCCAAGCCTATGACAGAGCTGCTGAAGAAGGCTACCAAATATGTTTGGAGTCCAGCATGTGAAGCAGCATTCAAGGCTTTAGTCAAGCACCTGACATCAGCACCGGTTTTGGCGCAGCCAGACACAACAAAACCGTTCGATGTGTACTGCGATGCATCTGGCATTGGGCTCGGATGTGTGCTGATGCAAGACCGAAGTGTGGTCGCGTATGGATCACGGCAGCTTAGAAACCATGAGCAGAATTATCCAACTCACGATTTGGAGCTTGCTGCCGTGGTACTTGCACTGAAGATGTGGAGGCACTACCTACTCGGTAACCTCGTACATCTATATACCGACCACAAAAGCCTCAAGTACATATTCACTCAGAAGGAGCTGAACATGAGGCAGCGAAGATGGTTAGAATTGATAAAGGATTACGAAATAGAGATCCATTATCATCCGGGCAAGGCAAACGTAGTGGCAGATGCGCTGAGCCGCAAGTCACATGTCAACAATCTGACCATCACACCGTTGGAAGAGAGCGAACCCCCACTACATGTGATTCCACACGGAGCTCTCTACAACCTAGCTTTGATCCCCACCATCCGTGAAGAGATAGCGGCAGCTCAGAAACATGACAAGGGCATGTCGCATTTGCGGAGACGTGTAGATAGTGGGGAGCTGAAATGTTTCCGGAAGGACGGAGACGGCACCCTATGGTTCAAGGACCGGATCATCGTACCCCGTAACCCAGAATTACGGAAGAAAATTTTTGATGAGGCTCACTTATCAAAATTTTCTATTCACCCCGGCAGCAACAAGATGTATCAAGAACTCAGAAGCAAGTTTTGGTGGACACGGATGAAGCGGGAGACTGCAAAATACGTGTCTGAGTGTGATACATGTCGAAGGGTGAAGGCAGACCATATGCGGAAACCAGGACTGCTGCAACCACTGGGCATTCCTGCCTGGAAATGGGAGGATGTGAGCATGGATTTCATCGTCGGTTTACCCACCACCTTGCAGAAACATAATTCTGTGTGGGTGATCGTCGATCGGCTCACCAAAGTTGCCCATTTCATCCCGGTCAACACCAACTACAACGCCAAGAAGTACGCTGAACTGTACATCTCACGGATCCTATGCTTGTACGGTGTACCCCGTACCATCATATCGGATCGGGGCACTTTATTTGTGTCCCGTTTTTGGGAGCAGCTGCACACTGCCTTGGGGACGAAGCTGATCCGTAGTTCAGCATACCACACGCAGACGGATGGACAAACCGAGCGGGTAAATCAGATCTTAGAAGACAAGCTACGAGCTTGCGCTATCAACCACGGCAAGAATTGGGATGATCACTTGCCGTTAGCCGAGTTCTCGTACAACAATGGGTACCAAGCCAGTATCAAGATGGCGCCCTACGAGGCGCTATACGGGCGGAAATGCCGCACACCACTGAATTGCTGTGAATCTGGCGAAAGGGTTACCTTCGGGATTGACCTTGTCAACAACGCGGAAGAAAAGGCTCGACTGATTCAGGCGAACCTAAAAGCCGCTCAATCCCGTCAGAAACAGTATGCGGACCGAAGGAGGCGCCCATTACAATTTGAAGTTGGAGATCACGTATATCTACGGGTATCTCCAATGAAGGGCGTAAACAGATTTGGGGTGAGAGGAAAGTTGGCACCCCGATTCATCGGTCCATTCCAGAATACCGAAAGATGTGGATCAGTGGCATACCGGCTGAAATTGCCAGAAGCACTTTCCGGTGTGCACGACGTCTTTCACATTGCCCAGCTGAGGAAGTGTCTTAAGCTATCAACTACCATTCAGCTGGAAGACATTGAAGAACTGCAACCGGATCTCACCTATCGGGAGGAACCGGTGCAGATTATCGATGAAAAGGCCCGAACCACACGCAACCGTACGTTGTGGTTCTACAAGGTTCTATGGAGTAATTACTCCGTGGACGAAGCGACATGGGAGAGCGAAGAATTTCTTCGTGCTAACTACCCCAACTTTTTCACGTCGCATATCCGGTAATTTTCCACCGTCCTCTCTCTCATTTTCACCTTATAATCTCGGGACGAGATTCTTTTAAGGGGGGAGGAATGTAAGGGCCTCATTTTTGGACACATAATTGAAGTGTTCATCACCATACACACACACCTCATTTGAGGAAAGATGATGAACACAAATGAAGAGCAAGTAACCACCATCAACATGCTCATTAGAGAACAAACTCACACATTGCAAAAGTGGTATTTTCCACATGTGATATAGGTGGGCTGGACATATGAAAACTCCTGCACATTGCTAAGAATGTCCATGCCAAGTTTCACCCAAATTCAAAACCTTTTTGAGGTCATTTTGGGTATACCTAGAAAGAGGGCAGTTTGAAACCATATTCAAATTCAAACTGTTTTTATTCCATGAATTTAAAAGTGGGAGGCATATTCTTACTCAGCACATTTTTGTGAGCCCACACACCAATTTTCACTCCATTTGGAGTTGATCTTGACATGAGCTAAGTGGGACAAATTCAAACTTTATTTGAATTCAAAACTGAACTTGTGCTGAAATTCATTCAAATCAAACCCAATTTGAATTCTACTCAATTCAAATGGCTCATGGGTGAATAATTTGAATCACCATGGGTATTTTGGGGCTCACTGTTTACAACAGTGATTAGGAGTGAATTTCAGAGGTTAAAACCCCGGGTGGGACCCACATGTCAGCCACTGAAGCAAAAGAAACCGACTGAGAGCTCAGCTCGGGTAACCGCGCGCGCTGCAGCTGCTGCTACGGCGAAGAAACGGCGAAGCCACCAGCTGCTTGCCGACCTCAGCCGCAGAACCGACTCCCTGGGTCTTTATCTACCCGCCCGAGCGGTCACCGGCGCCTTCCACCGCTGCCTCGTCGCACTTCCACCCAAAACGCCGAAACACCCCGCCGCCCGAGTGAACCTTCGGTTCCTCATCGCCCGGCCAATACAGTGGCCCTCCCGGCGATCTGAGACCAGCACCGGGTGCGCCAAGCCACCTTCAACACCTTCGCATCGGTTCCAGACCCTGCGCAGCCTTCCCCGAGCTCCACCGCAGCGATCTTGTCTCTGCCGGTTCAGCTCGAGCCGCCGCTGCGGGAACAGCCCTTCCGCCACCACAGCCCACCGTTTACGGAGCTGTAAACAGCAAAGAGGTTTGCCTCCAACCCCTCTTTCATTTCCGCAAGCTCCGGCGGCGTGACAATCACTGCTCCAGCCGGAATTTCATATTTTCGCGACGGTGTGCAAAAGTGAGGTTGGTACCGATCCGAGAAATTCGTAAGCCACACTGCATCACTCATCCTCTTGTAGAGAGGATCACTTCTAGTAGCCCCTGCGGATCCATAGGAGCAAGAACCACGAAGAACCGTGGAGGGAAACCGCTGTTCTTCGAGTTTTAGTAGAAATCTCGATTTCCGGCCTAGGTCGCACGGTGACAGCCCAACGCAGACTTTCCCGAGCTCCGTACAGCTCATGTCGACCTTTCCTATGGTCCACTGATGCTCGACGACCCTTAGCTTGATCGGGGAGGTGCTAGGGAGGGTGGACAATGCGACCGAAGTTCTCCCGAGGCTGCGGCTCGTCGCCGACCATGTGGCGGCCATTTTCATGGCGAGCTGGCCCAAGAATCCTGTTCCCCGAGAGAAAATAGGCAGAGGCGGCCAAAATCATGAAGTTTGGAGCTTTACAGAACCCGGCGGCGAGCTCTCCGGCGAGGTTCCCCGGCGGCAGAGCGCGGGCGGCGCGAGGTTGAAGAAGGGGGTGGACCCCAGCTGTCAGCGACCGATATTTTTAATCGGGATCGGGCTGCGGCCGTGATCGACTGTGCTGGCGTGCAAATACCCTGTGAGCTCCGGTGTGCCGGACACCTCCGCGCTCGACACGTGTCCCCGCGGGCCCCCGCGAGTTTAAACTTTTCCCCCGATTTTCAGAATTCTTCCAAACTTCAAATCTTCATAACTTTGGCTAGAAAGCTCCAAATCGAGTGAACCAAATTTTGTTGGATTCAGCTCTCTGAGCACTTTCCAGCAAATCAAATTTCAACTCATGAGAACCCTTTTTCTCCAGAATTAATTCCTCAAAGTTCAAACTGTTAGGAATTTTAACTGGAGAATCCTTTGGAGGAAAATCCTGAAATTTTGCTGGGATGTTTACCATAATACCCATGAACTACCATAAACATTTCAGATCCGTTTGAGATCATTTGATCCATCTATTGGTGTGATTAGTGAAACTGTTACATAGAAAATAGAAAATGTTCAGGAACATTTTTAGAATTTTCTCTGAAATTGTTTAGCTCATATCTTTAGCTAGGAACATTCAAATTAAGTGAGACCAACTCCATTAGAACCCTCTGAAAATTTAGTTTTCATAAAGTCATAGTTTGTTTCATGAAAATCCTTGGAACACCCTAAAATCCTTTAATTAAGGTCAAGTACATGATTAATTGTGGAGGGCTCAAATGAGCTTTGCTGCAACTAAAACTTGACCAAGTCTCTGTTTAGGTTGTGACCAAGCCACAGTAAAAATTTCACAGTCATTGGGCTTGTCTAGTAAGAGTTATAGACTGCACAAGTTAAAAGTTAATATAACTGCATTTAAATTAATACATGTATTGCTTCTATCATGTAGTCGCTAAGGTCGAGGAGGAACCCAAAGTCCTAGACTTCGTTACTCCGGAGGAACAGCTAGCCTACGACCAAGAGCAGCAAGGCAAGCTCCGGTATGCATTAACCTTTTACAAGTTTTATTGTTTTGAGCACATACTTGATTACTTTATTCTTTGCATTAGACTCTTGTTTGGAAACCCAACTGCCTAGCCAAGAAAACCATGGGTTGGGTCTAGGATGGCAGACCCCGTTAGCTACTGCAATGCTAAGATAGAGTAGGGTTCGGTACAAGTCGAGTAGTTGGAACTACTCGCGAGCATAGGCTAGAGGCACTCGACTCTGGTAGTGATAGCACATGAAACATATGGCAAGAAAATGAGACCAAGCGGAGGATAAGGGAAGCAGGACTTTGGGGCCTGTGTTCTGTAGCTCCACTTGCATCGATTGAGGACTGAGCCGTGTGCGGGCCTGTTGAACAAGCTAGAACAGTACCGAAGACCTACCGGCTATATGGGAACCGGGAAACCGATGTAACTCGGGTAGCTGGGTATTGAGGCATTGCCCGTCGTTCAGAGGGTAGGTTGAGAGCTCGGGGTGTAAATCGGCTGGCGGCACTGAGATGCGCGTGCAGAGACCTCTTGCTCGGGACGATGGGACCGGTTCAATATTTGGCTGACGGGCGAAAGGTAGTTGCGTACGGCGTCCGTGATGGTTTTTGTAGGCAACATCGAGTACGGGCGTACGCGACGGGTTGTTCGGGTAACCCTGCAGGTGTAAATCGATTATAATCGCCGTCCCTCACGGTCAGTGAGTACCACTTGTTCACTGTACCGTGACGTAGAAAGAACAGGCTAGTTACATGTTAAAATGCTGCTGATTGAAAGATGGACTTTGCTTGTTAATGGTTTGTTGTAGTTTAGAGCTAACTAAAGTTGTTTTCAACTTTGGGCAAAGTACATGAGAGAAATGCGTTTCTTGTTTGATTGCGGCTCTCTCATGTGCCATAGCGTAAGGTTCTCCACAACCTGCTGCTAAAACCTGAAAATAAGGTTCTACTAATTAGGCGAGTCCTTGCAAATGATTTTTACCTCATGTAACCCATTACCCCTCATGTAGAAGTTCCATGTTTAGGTGAGACGGGTCAGACTTGCTGAGCCTTCGTGCTCACTGCTTGTGTTTGAAGCTTTTGCAGGGTTCTATGAGGAAGGGACTCGCGAAGAGGAGACGGAACCCCAGGAGGGGAACCCCGTCGAGTGGGAGTCGTGCACGCCGCAGAGTTAGTGTGCGTGTGTGCTAGCAAGGACACGTTCAATGGCTGAACGTGGACTTGATGCGTAGTCTACGCCCGTGAATGTAGACTGGAACTATTTTGGTGTAAACAGGTTCATAACTTATTTATGTAATTAAATTCCGCTTCCACTTTGTACCTTTGACGTGTGTTATCCGGTGCTGTGCAACGCAGCACCCCTCATCGTGATCCTGGCTTGACAAGACCGTGGGGTCGTGTCACGGCCGGTGTGCAGTATGTGGGGAACATTCTCATGACATCTCATGTCGGCAGGTGAACCATGAGAGTGGCTACTGTACGGGGCGACTTGATCGATTCAACGGGGTTGAAACGGGGGAAAGGCTGCCACGTACGATATCAGCGATGGTTGTTGTAGGCAACATCGAGTACGGGCGTACGTGTCATGTAGTCCGGATGTTATTGATTTGAATCACCATCGCTCATGGAATGGACCAAGCATACTTGTTCTCACAGTCATGACGTAGTAAGAACTTGCATGAGAAAGGAACTAATCACATTGGTTTGAAGTTTCATACTAGCTTTGTATTGGATCTTGATGAATAGGCTAGTGCAAACTCGATTCTTTTATGCCGTGAGAAAATTACATCAGGGGAAAGCGTTTCTTGTTTGATTGTGGAATCCCGATGTGGCGTGCCCAAGGTTACCTAAAATTGCTGCAAATAATACCTGAAAGTAAGGATTCACTTTTTAGGCGAGTTTTATTATGCATTAAGCTATCCTACTTTAGGTTCATAACCTCACATAGAGTTTCATGTTTAGGGTGACGGTTAAGTCTTGCTGATCGTTATGCTCACGGATGCTACCCGAGTTGTTTTGCAGGTTTGACTTCATGCTTATGATGGGATGTCAATGAGACTCGGGAACCTCCAAGCGCTTACTCAAAAAGCATCCTCGCCGCTGCGGTTTGTCTTCATGTTGCTAGTAAGAAACGTCCGTGGACTGGACTGTTTCTTTGTTGCTAAGTTAGAAATGAGTCGTGAGAGTTATTGTCTTCCGCTGTAGCTTATTTTGAGATAAGTATTTGTAAAATACTCTTGTACGCTTCCGCAAATAATTTCTGTAATGTGATGTGTTTCTTCGACCCGTGAGCTGTTGGGTGTCGCATATCATGGCACCACCAAACGAGGTTCTGTTCGGGGGGTCGTCCTGTCGGTCGTCGACGGGGCCACCACAAGAATCTCCCTCCAAATAGCTGAAAATCTCAGATGAGTGTTAACTGTCCAAAAAAGGGCAGCCCAAAAATGATCTCTGGAAATTTCTGTATTTCGACCATAACTTCTTGTAGAAAATCTCTAAGGGTCATGTAAGACACCGTTGGAAATTTTGTGATATTTGCTACGACTTTGTAGAGCAAAGTTTCTACATATTTGGGGTAGAACCTTATGAAATCTTGCGGACAAAACAACCACTTTCAGAGGAGGTGCTGTCAAAATTGTTCCAGATTTCTGTCAACTTTGAAATATCATAACTCCTGATCCAGAATTGATATGAAGGAAAGTAAATACTCGCTGGAAAGATATTGAAGTTATATATAACTTTTATATTCAACATGATACATGGAACTGCCATTTTCATAATCAAATTCTAGGAATAAGGCCGAATGGTCATTGTGCACAGAGCATTTTTGGTTGCCCATGTAACTTGAGACTTGTGGTGGACATGAAGGTTTTTATTCTTCTCTAAGATCCATGACATTCATTAGTTATCTTCCATCATTCCTTGTTGTTGGTTTAAGTGTTTGACAACCTTGAACAGTCATTGGTTGTAATTCAGAATTGTCAAAAACCTTGTTTCTTTCATGTATGCTGCACTGTTGATGTGATGCTTTTGCGGCTAATAATTTTGAGTTCAAGTTTAGTACAATCTTGGATTAATCGTAAATTGCTCGCTCTTGCAGTATCGATCATATTTATTCTGGGTATGATGTTTGTGGTTTCAGCCGTGATGGAAATGATTCGTCGCAGCGACGATCACAGCCATCACCAACCGGGTTGGCGGAGGTGTTGGGAAAAATGGCTGAGTCTCTTGACATGTTGGTGCAACAAGGCATCCGACAAGAGACCTTACAGCGTAATCCCACACTGAACATTTATTTGGATTTTCTAGCAAGACAACCACCGGTATTCTCGGAAGCTAAAGAAGCCTTGGAGGCAGCTTATTGGCTCTGGGTTAATGAATCTAAATTTGGAATGCTACAGTGTGATGAATATGAAAGGCTTTATTTGTGTAACACCCTCAATTTCACTACCATGCATTGCATACATTTTCATATAGAAAAGCATTTAAAAAGAAGAAGAAATAAAGAGTGGAATATAGAAGCTAATAAAATAATGAAAGGAAATAGAAATAGAAAATAATGAAAATAAATAGAAAGGGAAAGAAAAAATAAAAATAAAAATAAATAAAATAGCCAAATTGAGCCACCCCAAATTTTCCTCGACTTCCCCAATTTTCCCCAAATTCCCCTCTCCCCTAATTTCCAAATTTTTCCCAATTTTCCTGATTTTCCCAAAATTCCCCTAGAGGGATTTCCCCCCTTAATTTGGGGGGATTTTTCCCCCAATTTGGCCGCACCAAATTAGGGGGGAACCCTAGTTGGGCCCCACCGCTCTTGGCCGCAGCCCATTAGGGGGAAACCGTAGCCGCCCCCCTTAGGACTCTTTTGGGCTTTTATTTTCTAATTAAATCCGAGCCATTGGATGAAAATAAATAATAAAATCCCACCCCTAGCTCCCACCTCTTTTAAAATTAAATATCAGCCATTGGATATTTGATTTGCTAAAATCCTAGCCACCCTAGCTCTTCTCCCCCTTATAAATACAACTCTCCCCCCTAGCCGCCACCCCTTTTATTTTTTTGGCCACCGCCCCCCTGCTGCCAAGCCGTGCCCCCTTGCTGCCAAGTCACCAACCCCCCCCCCCCCCCCAGCCGGAATTTGGCTGCCGTCAAGCTCCGTCATGCCTCGTGGTCGCGGGAGAAGAAGCCCCGACGTTCTGCCCTAGCCGCAGCCTCATAATTCTCCCTAGAAAATCTCCTGCTGCTGCCATTGCAAGGAGGGAGGTCCTGCCACAAGGAAGAAGTGAGGTAGGTCTTTGTTACCCCTATTACAATGTCGCTGCAGTTTCTACGCACCTGTTTTCTCCACCCCCTGTGAGAAGAAAATGCAGCGTGTGGACATACCATGTTTTGGTCAATTTTTGACGGTGGAATTGATCGACACATTGTGTCAAGATCATCACCACGTCCACACTTGATCCCAGTGTGACACCCTCATTTTTTGTTTCTGCAAGTATTCATGTAGAGAAAACATTTTAAAAGAAGTGGGAACAGAGAAAGAATCAAAGAAGTTAGCCAAAAGAAGCAAATTTCCAGTGTACAGAGAGCACCGAAGACAACTCCCGTGGCTCGCTGACCACGTGGCGTGTTCGGAGCTCATCCCTGTGAAAGTGGGGAGAGGTCCGCCGCTCAACTGGCTACGTGGCAGGCTCGGGGCTCATCTCCGCAAAGGGGGAGAGGTCTGACCCTGTGGGACACGTGTTGACCCCGGAGCTAGCCTCTGCGGAGAAGCGAAGGCGGTCCCGCAGGACACATGTCACCTTCAGAGCTAGTCACTGCGGAAATCAGAGGACCAGTCGCGCGGGATACGTGTCGATCTTGGAGCTCACCTCCGAGAGGTCCGGTTCTATTGGACACGTGTCGCCACCGGAGCTTATCTCCGGGAGGTCCGACACTGTTGGACACATGTCAACCTCAGAGCTCGTCTATGAGTGAAAAGGGAGTCTGGCGCTGTTAGTATACGCGGCACAACCGGAGCTCGTCTCTGCGGAAAGGGCGAGACCAGGCCCCAGTAGACACGTGGAGCTTCCGGAGCTCATCACCGCAGAAGTAACGAGTTTTGGAGCGGTTTTTGGATTCTGTACGCATGGAAATACCGGTATGGAGAGGAAACCGATATGAATTCCACAATGTTACCGCACCAAATCAACTAGAGATAAGTTGTTAAGATTCAACGACAATTTGAATAGGACTCTTATTCGAAATACAATCATATTAGGACTCTTCTTCTCCCGATTATACATAGAACCCAGAACCCTTGGCCGAAACGACGAACTTCTTTTCCGCCTCCTGAGCCGACGACTTAGAGCCCTAGCCCCCAATGTAACACCCCAAAATCCTGTTAAGAGGGAAATTTAAAAATTTTTGGACGTATTGCATGGGCTGCAGAAATTTAAATTTAGTTGGAATTCAAATTCAAATTCAAACCAGAAAAGAAATGGAAAAAGAAAAACAGAAAAAACCGGCCAGTGGGCCGAAACCCACCAGCCGGCCCACCCCACCCCGCGCCATCCTGCAGCCGCGCGCCCCGTTCCCTTTCTCGCTGACGTGTGGGGCCCGCCATCCTTCTTCCTCCTCGCGCCCGCGCTCGGCCGGCCGGGACTCTTCTCTCCTCCGAATCAAAACCGCCCCGGATACTCGCGTATCCCAGCCGAATTTCGGTTCTGGACGACGCAAACTCGATCACAACCGAACGCCGCCCCTCACCGGCTATATAAACAACAGCATCTCCCCGATTTTCACCCACGATCAGCCGTTTTCCTTCCGGTGAGAACCCGAGTTTCTCCGGCCAATTTCGCTCGATCTTCGCTCGGGATTTCTGATCTAACGCGCTGATCTTGATCCACCGCCTCCGTTAATCACGCAGGTGCAGAAAACTCGGTGGTTTGTGCCTCAAACACAGCGCCGACGAGCCTCGCCGTGAATTCATCTCGGACCTCGTCGCCGACCACTTTCCAGGACCTCTGAGCTCAAGAAAACCCCCGAGGTGAGATCCACGAACTCCCCTCTACCGATCTATGCCATGAAATCCCAGTTTTAGGAAGAATTGACGAAGATCCGAAACTCTCCGGCGAGATCACCGCCTCCCGCCGCCGCGCGCTGCCGGGCAGCGCCGCCCGCGCTCGATCAGAGCGACGTGGCCGCTTGTGCGCCGTCTATTTTAAATCGCACGGTAGAATTTAAATCCCCGCGTACCGGTTCGACGTTATAATCACAGCCGTCTGTTTTGAATCGGACGGTCCACGTCAGCCCCGCATTATAAAGGCCGGGATTCTTACATGCTACCCCCTGGGGTTCTCGGAAAATACGAGCTAGCCCCGGAAACTTCTGATCTAGCCCCTGGAACTTCAGAAATTCATGTAAATTCAATTAAAAAATCAGTTTTAGCCCCCTGGACTAAATAAAAATTAGCAATAACCCTCTGTTATGTGTAGTTAGACCCCTAGAAATTTATAAAATAATATAATAGACCCTTTGATGGGGTAAGTTTGCTTTTTTAATCTTAAATAATATTAAATCTAGGAATTTGACTATGTAATTAAGATTTGAATTTAAAAAGGGTGAGGCACACACATTGTAAATTCAAGCTTAAACTCTACTAACAATTGGGAAGCTTTAGCATGAGCTAAAAATAAATTTTAGGCTGAAATGAAATCTGTTTGGGTGTGTTCATGTTTATTAGATATAGAAACACATTTTTAGGCTAGGAAATAATTCTGAAAATTTGTAAAATAAATGTAAAATAGTCCACATCAGAGGAGAAGTTCAAAAATATATTATTTAATATTTTAGGTCAGAACCTATTCTGTTTAGATGATGTGTCTTATTATTTTCATAATAAAGTTCACAACTAGGTATAGAAAGTAAATCTTGAAATATAGGAAAATAGGTATACATAACTAGAAAATGATAAATGGAATCTCCAAAAATCCAAAGATTTCAGTGTAGGATTTGGTAGAAGGTCTGAGAACACATTTGGAGTAGGAAAATACCTTCCATGCATACTTGGTAGCTAATATGTGTATCAATTGAATATAAGGAATTTATTTAAATTTGAAATTCATATATAGTATGCAAACACAAATATGAATACAAAAGTAGAAATCATATGCACATGTTTAAAAGTGCATGTAAGCCCAAAATCAATACACATAGAGTAACTACAACACATAGAAATGTGAATGGTTTTCATAAATGTGAATGTGTGGTTTGTATGAAGTGGAAGTGTGAACTATGTCTTATGGATTGTTGTTTTCTTTGCTATGTGTGATGGTATGAGTAGAACCTGCTCCAGAGCAAGTTTTCCCTTCCAAGAACAAGACTTTCCATTCCCAGAGCAGCAGGAAGAAGGCAAGTGTCCTTGACCACTTTGATCCTATACTAGGATGTGTAGCTAGAATTATTTGCATTGTCAATTGAAATATGAAACCCATGTTAGGAAGTTTCCCTATAATTGCATTACCTTGTTTCCTTGTAGCTTGGGTTGGGATTTATTTTATCATATCATTTATTTATATGCTTCTGCTTAGCCATGCTTAGAATGGGAAAATTTGGGATATGAGATCATTAGTTTATTTACCTTATTCTTGAATGAGATATTATGAGTTATGTAGAGGTAGGGATCAAGGTAAGTTGGATGTTTTGGTTGGTGCTGGGTGCACGAGACTCGGGTTTGTGTTTAGTACTTGCCTGGATCCTAAGGACCGGTTCATGGAGCATGTAACCTGGCTTTACCGTACCAGCCACATGCTGAGATGGGGCAGCTTGGCCAATTAATTAGGTGTATCCCCGGCATAGTATGGGTGTGTTGGATGGTGCGGGGAATAGGTGTCAGCTGGACTACTATATGAACCGCAAGGCTCAAGAGGGGGCCACTGCAGAGGGGTTGGAGCCTCTTGTATGCTGTTAGGGGTGAAACCTCAGTGGGCCCACGCTCGTCGGGAATCCCTTTGTACAGGCTTCGTAGTGATCTCCTGGCTACACACCTGGGAAGTGTGAATGTGGTTCGTGGTCACTGGCATAATGGAGGTTCTTTTAGTCCAGCCGGCAACGGGGGATGAAATCACTACATGTGGGTACAGTGGTACAAACTCTGCAGAGTCAAAACTGTCATGACAGCCGTGCTCACGGTCAAGAGCGGCTTGGACTTATTCATGATTAGAGGATGATGACTTTGGAAGTTGTGGATGTTAAGCAGGGAGCTTAACATTGGAATTGATGTTATGGTTATTTAATTATGATGATGGGATGGGAGATTGGGACCATTTCACATATGTAGTAATGTAGGTGCTTAATAAGCTAAGGTGATAGGTATTCATTGCGTAGTGCTTTAACCATGAGTTCAACCTCTCCTTGATTCTAGCCATGCATAACATAACTTTCCCACACTTGCTGAGTACCATGGGTACTCAACCTTGCATATTTGTTGGTTTATATTGCTGCTCAGGTCAAGAGAATGATGTGGGGTTTAATAATCAAGACTTTGGACCCGAAGAAGGTTTCTAGGTTCATGAAGTCCCCCGGGCAACACCTGTGACGGAGCCCACGAGAATAATATTCCGCTGCTAGTTTATTTACTTGTGATGAAATTATTATCGTCCATCGAGACATATGCTATGTAAGACTTATTTATATTCAACACCTGGCTTGTAATAAATGATGCTTCACTATTTGTCATCACATGTATGAGAAAATGATCCTGGCATACATGTGATATTCACTCGGTTGTTCTTCGGAGAAAACCGGGTGTGACAGAAGTGGTATCAGAGCCAAGGTTGCCCGTAGGAACGTGGACCTAGGTAGAAATGGACGTATTTAAGGACCCTATTTTCCTAAAAACTATTTTACAAGGTGTGGGTTGAAAAGTGTTATTTAATGGGGTCACTTTTTTCATCTTATCCCAACTTTTATTCAAATAGGATTTTTGTTTAAAATTTTATCTAACTTAAGTTTAAACGCTTTATGTTTTAGATGGTTCACATGATTCGCACCGCTCACAAGTCCACAGGAGGGAGAGTTCCCGTAGTTGCCCTTGCCCAAAGAGAGGAGAGCCGTCCGATGACGTATCTCTCCTACGGATTGGCAGTAGGAGGCTTGTTGCGCCGTCTTTGACGCATGCTCCAAGCCGCCGGCAACACAGGCAAGCTAATCATACACTATAGCTCCACCAGGACCATCCGTGAGAAGCGGGAAGAATGGAGTTCAGAAATGAGGATTATCCATGAAAATCAGCTGCTTAAGATCCACCGCTATCCAACTTGTCGAGCGACACAGGTCGATGCAGAGAAGGATGTCACCTGGGAGGCCATCACCTGCCAGAGTCACATCTACCATCGCCACCTGCACATGACTGAGTACATGTATGTCCTCCAGCGTGAGAGTGGTACAACGGAGTACAAGTACCCGCCAGTGCAGCAAGGGACTTCCCATGAGCACATGGACTTGTGCTTGGAGGATGCTGCTATGCTCAGCACTCGACTGCAGGAGTGTCAACAGGAGCTTCAGGATGTACGTGACACCCTGAAGGAGACTGAGGTGTTGCTTCGAGCTTGCTTGAGGACGAGAGAAAGAGGAGATGGGAATGAACTGTGTGTCACCGTAAATGATACATGGACTCCTGACTCCCCAGATCGCTGGGCGATTAGGCGTCGTCGCACTTCTCCACCAGCAGCCTCCCCACCCAAAGAAGAGTTAGAAGGCAGTCGCAATAATGAGGAAGATCCCGAGGAGCCAGCTCAGTGATACGAGTAGTGTAGAGTTCTTTCCTTAGTTTAGCGGGATGTTGAGTAGTCGAGTCGTTACCCTAGTTAATGGAGTGTTAATGGTTGGTGTGTGACGTGAGTTGTGGAAGCCATGATCAATTGTCCATAGCCTCATCTTCAGGTTGCTTTTCTTTGGTGTGTGAACCCACATGAAATAATAGTGCATTTATTTTTGTGTGAGACATGAACCCTCAGAAAGTATAAATATAACAAAGCCTCAACACTTCCAAGAAAAAAAACAAGTGAAAGTAGTAAGATAATACGTAATGCTTTAAATTGACATTTGGTTGATCATGCTAGATGGCCGGAAGAGGAAAGGGGCGTGCTGCCAACCCTGCCAACAACAACGATGAGGCAGGCAACCCTCATCTTTCTGGAAGCCAATACAGGGGTGGACGCCGTGAAGGAGTTGATCCCATCCACCAAATGCTTGAGAATCAAAATCAGCTCATCCAGAACCTGACTCAAGTGGTGGCCAACTTGCACCAAGCTCCACCTTCACAAGCTGCACCACGCCAACCAAGGTTGAGTGAGTTTCTAGAAACTCAACCTCCAAAGTTTGCAAGTGCTGCTGAGCCCCTGGAGGCAGATGATTGGCTAAAGACCATTTAGAGCAAGATGAGGATTATACAATGCCAAGGGTATGAGAGGGTGCTGTTTGCCTCTCACCAATTGCATGGACCTGCTGCTGATTGGTGGACCGCTTACGTGGCCGCCCATCATGACCCTGAGAACATCACTTGGGAAGAGTTCAAGCGTAGCTTCCGCAACCATTATATACCAAGGGGTGAACTCGAAAACAAGAGGAATGAGTTCTTGGTATTGGAGCAAGGAAACATGACTGTGAGAGAATATCTCACTAAATTCACTCAACTATCCCGTTATGCCCCACGGGACATAGAGACTGATGAGCAGAAACAGGATTGTTTCGTGGAAGGACTTACCGCAGAAATGCAGTGTGCAATGTCCTCCAACGAGTATGAAAGCTTCCAAAAGATGGTGGACAGAGTATTTGTTGTAGAGAGGAAGCTGAAGGCATTGGAAAATGAGAACAAGAGGAAGGTGGGATGGTCACACCAAGCCTCAGGTAGAAACACCCGCCCACGTCTGATGCAGCAACCCGCAGGGCAGACGAGCCGTGCTGCGGTACCCTACTCAGCACCGAGAGGGTACAACCCGAACTTCAGTCCTCCGGCAGCACCAACACAGCCACAACGTCAGTTTGTACAGCAGCCTCGCCCCACATATCAACCTCGACCAGCAGTACAAGGACCCCCAAACCAGCCCCAAGACAACAAAGGCAAGGCACCTAAGGTCGGGGTGCAATGCTTTTACTGTGGTGAAGTGGGGCACTACGCCCATAAGTGCCCAAAGAAGAAGCACGTGCAGCCGCAACAGCAGAATGTAATGCGAGGACGAGTGAACCACGTCACCATGGAGGAGGCACAGGAGGCACCCGACGTGGTAGTTGGTATGTTTCCCGCCAATTTACACATTGCAACCCTGCTGTTTGATTCTGGTGCTACCCACTCGTTCATTGCCCAAGGGTTTGTTAAGAAGCGTGACCTAGCAACAACACAAATGAACCATATGCTAGCAGTAAACTCTCCAGGTGGAGAAATAAGGACAAGGCAAGTGTGTCCCAAGGTGAACCTAGTCATTAATGGGGTAGTATTTACTGCTAACCTCATAGTGATAGATTCACAAGGGATAGATATTATTTTGGGTGTGGATTGGTTGACCAAACATAAGGGGATCATCCATTGTTCGACCAGAACGGTGGAACTAACTGACCCTAGTGGCACAAGAGTAAAGTTCATAACAATACAAGAGCCTAGGAGGGACATTAAATTAAATAAAGTTGAGGTGAAAGTGGAGGAGATCAGGATCATCAGGGAATATCCAGATGTTTTCTCGGAGGAGTTGCCAGGAATGCCTTCTGATCGTGAAGTGGAATTCGCAATTGAGCTAGTGCCTGGAACAGCCCCGATATACAAGAGACCTTATCGGATGGACTCCAAGCAGCTGGGAGAACTCAAGGATCATTTGAGAGAATTGACGGAGAAGGGGTATATTCATCCTAGTTCCTCACCATGGGGAGCTCCAGTGATATTTGTGCCCAAGAAGGATGGAACCCAAAGGTTATGCATAGACTACCGTGCATTGAATGAAGTAACCATCAAGAACAAGTACCCGTTACCCCGCATTGAGGACTTGTTTGATCAGTTGAGGGGAGCTTGTGTGTTCTCAAAAATTGATCTCAGGTCGGGATACCACCAACTTAAGATAAGGCAAAATGATATTCCCAAGACAGCTTTCGTATCTCGGTACGGACTATATGAATACACCATCATGCCTTTCGGGCTAACTAATGCCCCGGCATACTTCATGTATCTCATGAACAAGGTATTCATAGAATATCTGGACAAATTTGTGGTGGTTTTCATTGATGACATTCTCGTCTTCTCCAAAGATGAAGAGGAACATGAGAAACATCTAAGGTTGGTGTTGCAGAAGCTAAGAGAACACCAACTATATGCCAAGTTGAGCAAGTGTGAGTTTTGGCTGAAGAGAGTTCCCTTCTTACGACATATAATCTCGGAGGGAGGAATCTCCGTAGATCCCGCCAAGATCGAGGATATACAGAAGTGGAAGACCCCTGAGAATGTCGGGGATGTTCGAAGCTTCTTGGGATTGGCTGGATACTAGCGACGGTTTATTGAGGGATTCTCCAAGATCTCGAGACCCCTTACCAAACTGTTGGAGAAGGGAATCACATTCACATGGACGCCACAGTGCGAGACGAGTTTTCAGGAGCTAAAGAAAAGATTGACAACAGCCCCAGTGCTAGTTATGCCAGATATGCAGGAGAACTTTTCGGTGTACTGCGATGCCTCTGGAAACGGGTTGGGATGTGTTCTCATGCAAGAAGGGCATGTCGTGGCCTATGCATCCCGGAACCTCGGAAACACGAGAACTATCCTACACATGACCTAGAGCTAGCTGCAGTGGTACACGCACTAAAGATCTGGCGGCATTACTTGATGAGGAAAAGGACAGAGATATATACGGATCATAAAAGTTTAAAGTACATTTTTACACAGCCAGACCTCAACCTCAGACAAAGGATATGGTTAGAGCTAATCAATGACTTTGAAGTGGGCATCAACTATCATCCTGGGAAAGCAAACGTCGTGGCAGATGCTTTAAGCCGGAAAGTACAGGTCAATAGGTTGAGCTTGAAGGACATGCCTGCAGAATTGAAGAACGATGTTATAAGACTCAATCTATGCCTGGTGAATAGTGGTGAAGCCATCGCCATGGAAGTGGACTCCACACTAGAGCAAGACATACACGATGGTCAAAAGAATGACGAGAAGATACAAGAAATCAGACAACTCATCAAGGAAAATAAAGCCCCTGGTTTCATAGAGGATGACCAAGGTACGGTGTGGCACGGGAAAAGGATCTGTGTGCCTGAAGTAAAAGAGATCCGTGAATTGATTTTGAAGGAGGCTCATGATTCCGACTATTCCATTCATCCTGGGAGTACAAAGATGTACCAGGACCTCAAGAGCAGGTATTGGTGGTATGGCATGAAGCGAGATGTCGCGAAACATGTTGCCCTATGTGACACATGTCAGTTGGTGAATGCAGAACATCAACGACCCGCGGGATTATTGCAACCACTCAAAGTGCCTGAATGGAAATGGGAAGAAATCGGTATGGATTTCATAGTGGGACTACCTAGGACCCAATTAGGATATGATTCGATATGGGTCATCATCGACAGGCTAACCAAAGTAGCTCATTTCATACCCGTGAAAGAAAGCTACAGCGGATCCAAATTGGCGGAGTTGTACATGTCAAGGATCGTGTGTTACCATGGAGTGCCCAAGAAGATAGTGTCGGATCAAGGGACACAATTCACCTCAAGGTTCTGGCAAAAGTTGCATGAAACCATGGGAACCCATCTGAATTTTAGCTCTGCCTATCATCCCCAAACTGACGGGCAGACGGAAAGAATCAATCAGATTCTTGAGGATATGCTGAGAGCGTGTGCACTCAAAAACAATCGGAGTTGGGACAAGAACTTACCGTATGCGGAGTTCTCCTATAACAACAGGTATCAGGCTAGTATGAAGATGTCACCGTTTGAAGCTTTGTACGGGAGGAAGTGTAGAACTCCACTATTTTGGAACCAAACGGGGGAAAGCAAAGTGTTTGGACCCGAAGTATTACAAGAAGCCGAGGCGAAAGTGAGGGAAATTCGCAACAACTTGAGGATAGAACAGACACGACAAAAGAGCTATGCCGGTGTACGAAGAAGAGAGCTCGTTTTGAACGTGGGGGACTATGTCTATCTCAAGGTGTCCCCTATCCGAGGACTTCGTCGGTTCTAGGTGAAAGGGAAGTTATCACCTCGATACATCAGACCCTTTCAAGTTCTGGAGAGGAAAGGCGAAGTGGCGTATCAACTAGAATTACCGGCTCGCCTATCGGATGTGCATGACGTATTCCATGTGTCCCAGCTCAAGAAATGTCTGAGAACACCTGAAGAGGTGTTACCCATGAACGAGGTTGACGTAGCTGAGGATTTGTCTTATGCCGAGCAACCATCCAAGATTTTGGAGACAATGGAATGCCTCACAAGAAATAAAAGAATCCGGATGTGCAAGGTGCAGTGGAAGCATCACTCGGAAGAGGAGGCCACATGGGAGCGAAAAGACGAACTTAAGGCACAGTTTCTAGAATTGTTTTCTTAGAACCACCAATCTCGAGGACGAGATTTCTTTTAAGGGGGGTAGAGCTGTAACACCCCAAAATCCTGTTAAGAGGGGAATTTAAAAATTTTTGGACGTATTGCATGGGCTGCAGAAATTCAAATTTAGTTGGAATTCAAATTCAAATTCAAACCAGAAAAGAAATGGAAAAAGAAAAAGAAAAACAGAAAAAAACCGGCTAGTGGGCCGAAACCCACCAGCCGGCCCACCCCACCCCGCGCCAGCCCACAGCCGCGCGCCCCGTTCCATTTCTCGCTGACGTGTGGGGCCCGCCATCCTTCTTCCTCCTCGCGCCCGCGCTCTGCCGGCCGGGACTCTTCTCTCCTCCGAATCAAAACCGCCCCGGATACTCGCGTATCTCAGCCGAATTTCGGTTCTGGACGACGCAAACTCGATCACAACCGAACGCCGCCCCTCCCCGGCTATATAAACACCGGCATCTCCCCGATTTTCACCCACGATCAGTCGTTTTCCTTCCGGTGAGAACCCGAGTTTCTCCGGCCAATTTCGCTCAATCTTCGCTCGGGATTTCTGATCTAACGCGCTGAAATTGATCCACCGCCTCCGGGGAATGATGCAGGTGCAGAAAACTCGGTGGTTTGCACCTCAAACACAGCGCCGACGAGCCTCGCCGTGAATTCATCTCAGACCTCGTCGCCGACCGCTTTCCAGGACCTCCGAGCTCAAGAAAACCCCCGAGGTGAGATCCCCGACCTCCCCTCTACCGATCTATGCCATGAAATCTCAGTTTTAGGAAGAATTGACGAAGATCAGAAACTCTCCGGCGACATCGCCGCCTCCCGCCGCCGCGCGCCGCCGGGCAGCGCCGCCCGCGCTCGATCAGAGCGACGTGGCCTCTTGTGCGCCGTCTATTTTAAATCGCACGGTAGAATTTAAATCCCCGCGTACCGGTTCGACGTTATAATCTCAGCCGTCTGTTTTAAATCGGACGGTCCACGTCAGCCCCGCATTATAAAGGCCGGAATTCTTACGTGCTACCCCCTGGGGTTCTCGGAAAATACGAGCTAGCCCCGGAAACTTCTGATCTAGCCCCTGGAACTTCAGAAATTCATGTAAATTCAATTAAAAATCAGTTTTAGCCCCCTGGACTAAATAAAAATTAGCAATAACCCTCTGTTATGTGTAGTTAGACCCCTGGAAATTTATGAAATAATATAATAGACCCTTTGATGGGGTAAGTTTGCCTTTTTAATCTTAAATAATATTAAATCTAGGAGTTTGACTATGTAACTAAGATTTAAATTTAAAAAGGGTGAGGCACACACATTGTAAATTCAAGCTTAAACTCTACTAACAATTGGGAAGCTTTAGCATGAGCTAAAAATAAATTTTAGGCTGAAATGAAATCTGTTTGGGTGTGTTCATGTTTATTAGATATAGAAACACATTTTTAGGCTAGGAAATAATTCTGAAAATTGGTAAAATAAATGTAAAATAGTTCACATCAGAGGAGAAGTTCAAAAATATATTATTTAATATTTTAGGTCAGAACCTTTTCTGTTTAGATGACGTGTCTTATTATTTTCATAATAAAGTTCACAACTAGGTATATTAAGTAAATCTTAAAATATAGGAAAATAGGTATACATAACTAGAAAATGATAAATGAAATCTCCAAAAATCCAAAGATTTCAGTGTAGGATTTGGTAGAAGGTCTGAGAACACATTTGGAGTAGGAAAATGCCTTCCATGCATACTTGGTAGCTAATATGTGTATCAATTGAATATAAGTAATTTATTTATATTGGAAATTCATATATAGTATGCAAACATAAATATGAATACAAAAGTAGAAATCATATGCACATGTTTAAAAGTGCATGTAAGCCCAAAATCAACACACAGAGTAACCACAACACATAGAAATGTGAATGGTTTTCATAAATGTGAATGTGTGGTTTGTATGAAGTGGAAGTGTGAACTATGTCTTATGGATTGTTGTTTTCTTTGCTATGTGTGATGGTATGAGTAGAACCAGCTCCAGAGCAAGTTTTCCCTTCCAAGAACAAGACTTCCCATTCCCAGAGCAGCAGGAAGAAGGCAAGTGTCCTTGACCACTTTGATCCTATACTAGGATGTGTAGCTAGAATTATTTGCATTGTCAATTGAAATATGAAACCCATGTTAGGAAGTTTCCCTTGAATTGCATTACCTTGTTTCCTTGTAGCTTGGGTTGGGATTTATTTTATCATATCATTTATTTATATGCTTCTGCTTAGCCATGCTTAGAATGGGAAAAATTGGGATACGAGATCATCAGTTTATTTACCTTATTCTTGAATGAGATATTATGAGTTATGTAGAGGTAGAGATCAAGGAAAGTTGGATGTTTTGGTTGGTGCTGGGTGCACGAGACTCGGGTTTGTGTTTAGTACTTGCCTGGATCCTAAGGACCGGTTCATGGAGCATGTAACCTGGCTTTACCGTGCCAACCACATGCTGAGATGGGGCAGCTTGGCCAATTAATTAGGTGTATCCCTGGCGTAATATGGGTGTGTTGGATGGTGCGGGGAATAGGTGTCAGCTGGACTGCCATATGAACCGCAAGGCTCAAGAGGGGGCCACTGCAGCGGGGTTGGAGCCTCTTGTATGCTGTTAGGGGTGAAACCTCAGTGGGCCCACGCTCGTCGGGAATCCCTTTGTAAAGGCTTCGTAGTGATCTCCTGGCTACACACCTGGGAAGTGTGAATGTGGTTCGTGGCCACTGGCATAATGGAGGTTCTTTTAGTCCACCCGGCAACGGGGGATGAAATCACTACATGTGGGTACAGTGGTACAAACTCTGTAGAGTCAAAACTGTCATGACAGTCGTGCTCACGGTCAAGAGCGGCTTGGACTTATTCATGATTAGAGGATGATGACTTTGGAAGTTGTGGATGTTAAACGGGGAGCTTCACATTGGAATTGATGTTATGGTTATTTAATTATGATGATGGGATGGGAGATTGGGACCATTTCACATATGTAGTAATGTAGGTGCTTAATAAGCTAAGGTGATAGGTATTCATTGCGTAGTGCTTTAACCATGAGTTCAACGTCTCCTTGATTCTAGCCATGCATAACATAACTTTCCCACACTTGCTGAGTACCATGGGTACTCAACCTTGCATATTTGTTGGTTTATATTGCTGCTCAGGTCAAGAGAATGATGTGGGATTTAATGATCAAGACATTGGACCCGAAGAAGGTTTCTAGGTTCATGATGTCCCCCGGGCAACACCTGTGACGGAGCCCACGAGAATAATATTCCGCTGCTAGTTTATTTACTTGTGATGAAATTATTATCGTCCATCGAGACATATGCTATGTAAAACTTATTTATATTCGACACCTGGCTTGTAATAAATGATGCTTCACTATTTGTCATCACATGTATGAGATAATGATCCTGGCATACATGTGATATTCACTCGGTTGTTCTTCGGAGAAAACTGGGTGTGACACCCAACTCGCCGAAGTAAACCCATCGCCGAAGTTCAGTTGAGGAGAATCACCGGAAGAGAGTCCCAACGATCTGTCTTGCTAAGAGAAGGACCCAGAGACCAAGAAGAACGTAAGGTAGGTCTCCAATACTACCTTACGACGTCATCACATTTTCTTTGCATCTGTTCTTTGATTCCTTTCGAACAGAAGCTTTTTCGTGGACATATCACTTCCTGATCGGTTTGATCTAGATCTAAAGACAAGGTCATCGCCACATCCACATTTGATCCGAACACCTTTGTTCATCATAAAATCCATGCAACCCATGCAAGAACCCGTACAAACTAAACTGCATCATTGGATTAACATGCATAAGCATCATCGCATCTAGTTAAAGTTGTGCATGATATTGATTGTTGTAAATCTTGTATGTGCGTGATCATGTATAGAAGGACAAGCTCAGGGAGCCGTTTACGATGGACTGCAACAACAAGATTTTGAGCAACAGGAACAACCAGAACAAGGCAAGTGCTCCTTGACCATATTGATCCTATGTTTTTGGGAAACTATTTTGTTTTTGTCAAAAGGTGTGTGTGTGTGTGCTGAGTCAAACATGATGGGAAACACTTTTGTAGGAGTTTACTAGCTTTGGTTAAACCACCCTTGTCGCCAAGGAAGTTTATGAGTCGGGTATGGTATTTACTTTTATGCTTCGCTGAGTCCATGGGATTGGGAAACGAGATAGGTGTGTCTAGCTTGCTGCACTCGTAACGATAATAAGAAACTGATGTTGTTAATGAACATGGGTCAGAGGGAGATCTAGGCAAGACTGGGTTTGTGAATGAGGTAGCATGAGATGGTGGTTTGCTTGCCGTAGATCTAAGGACCGGTTCATGCGAGCACATGCCAGGATAACAGTGGCACCACAAGGCCAAGTATGGGTGCGGCTTAGCTGACTAATTAGGTAAGTAGCTAGATTGTTATTGACTGTGGAAGACGCGGAGAATGGGAGTCGAGTGAGGACTGCCCTGGGAACTGCATGGCACAAGAGGGGGCCCGTGGGTGGGAGAATTGGAGATTCTAGCCTGCCGGTGAAACCTTAGTGAGTCCATACATCTAGTAGCCCCTTTGTAAAGGCTATTTTGTGATCTCTTGGCCATACACCGGTGGTTGTGTACTGGTATAATGGAGGTTCTGCAGTCGCCGACGGGTGACGAAATCACAAACTTATGGGTAAAGAGGTGCAAACTCTGCAGAGTCTTAAAACTATCATGATAGCCGAGCTTATGGTCACGAGCGCCTGGCCAACTTCCATGATTAGTTGGGATGGTTATTGGCTATGGTTATTGGTTATGGTTTTGGATGGTTTGGTTTTGGTTTTGTTTTCGGGACTATTGAGTCCGGGTGATAAGATGGGTTGCATGACTGTTGAGTCATGACAACGAGGTTGGTCTCGGTGGGAGATGAAGTTGTTTATGAGATGAAATGGTAGCGAATACGAGATGGTATTCGTGAGATGGTAGCGGATACGAGGAGGTATTCGTGAGCAAGAATGAGGGTAATTGATGTCTGGATAGGACATGGAAGGTAATGAACATAATGGAGGTATGATTGGTATTATGATACATGTTGGGATTACATTCACTTAAAGATAAGTTGTTGTTTTATCGTGGTTTTTGATAAATAACTTTGCTTTCGGCAATGAGCCTTTTTATACTTACCTTGTTATGAGCTACATATCATATTTTCCCGCACTTGCGGAGTACACCATTGTACTCAAACTTGCATTATTATTTCATCATCAGCAACAGGAGAAGATTACTATGAAAACCAAGTGGAGCATTAGGCGTGTAATCTGTTCTCGACCTTGCCTGTGGGGATGGAGTAGAGATGGAGCCGCTACTGCTTAGATTGCTTCCACACTAGTTAGAAGACTTCCGCTGCATAGAAATAAGACTTCCGCTATTAGATTAAGACTTCCGCTGTGAGCATGAGTCCAAGACTCATGAGACATTGTAATAAACTCTGTTATTCGTGGTTGTATATATTCTGAATTCAGTTTGTGGAACATATGCGTATGTGTGATGAACATTCTGGGCACACATATGCATCAGTTCTCGGTTCCGTGGTTTTTCCACAGAATTGAGGGCGTCACACCAAGCAACCTTGATCATCATAAAACCCCATAGAAGCCTACTAAAACATGCAAGGACACGTACAAACTGGTTTTATAAAACTGCACCATAGGAATTGCATTCATTCACCTCATTGCATCTTGAGTAAAGTTTGTTCATGATAATTAATTGCTGTAAATTTTGTATGTGCGTGGTCGTGAGTAGAAGGACAAGCTCAAGAGGCCGTCTACGAGGAGCTACAACGCCAAGACTTCGAGACGCTTGAGCAACACGAGCCACAGGAGCAAGGCAAGTGCCCCTTGACCATATTGATCCTATGCTTTCAAAACTGTTTTTCTTGCAAAAACCCGTATTCTTGAGTCAACTTGATGGGACACCCTTTTATAGGAGTTTACTTGTTAACCATCCTTGTCACCGGGAAAGTTGATGATTGGGGTATGGTCGTTTTTCCTTTTTGCTTCGCTTAACTTACGGGATACGGGAAGCTGAAATAAAACTTGTTAGCTACTGCATTCATGATATTAAAGATGGTGAGAACTTGATGATGTTGATGAGCATGGAATCATGGAGATCTAGGCAAGCTTGGTTCGTGGATGTTGCTGAATGAGATGGTGGTTTATTTGCCATAGATCTAAGGACCGGTTCATTCGAGCACATGCCAGGAAAACAGTGCCACCACAAGGCCAAATATGGGTGTGTCTTAGTTGACTAATTAGATGTGTTGCTAGCTTGTTATGGACCTTTGGATGGGGCGGGAAATGGGAGTCGAGGAGGACTGCCCTGGGAACTGCATCGCACAAGACGGGGCCAGTGGGTGGGAGAATGGAGATTCGAGCCTGCCGGTGAAACCTCAGTGGGTCCGTACATCCTAGTAGCCCCTTTGTAATGGCTATTTTGTGATCTCTTGGCTATACACCGACGATGTGTACTGGTATAATGGAGGTTCTTTCTAGTCGCTGACGGTTGACGAAATCACAAACTTGTGGGTAAAGTGGTGCCACCTCTGCAGAGTGTAAAACTATCATGATAGCCGTGCTTCCGGTTACAAGCACCTAGCCAACTTCCATGATTAGAGGCAAAACATAGGATGGTTGTTCGGGTATGGTCATTGGGATTGTTTTTGGGACTGTTTTGAGTCATGACAATGAATTTGGATTCGGCTATATGAAAGGGAGATGGTTATGAATAATTATGAGTATGATATGAACTTGAGAAAGATTAATGGCTGGTTGAGACTTGATACATGGTGAATTATAATGAAGGAATGTTGATGATTATCTTGGTTATCATGTGATTTAACTCACCTAGAAATAGTTGCTATTTTTATCATGTTTGTGAAATAAAATTTGCTTGCTGCAATGAAACCTTTTGTTTCCTACCTTGTTGTAAGCTACATGTCATACTTTTCCCGCATTTGCTGAGTACGACATGTACTCACCCTTGCATTCCCACATATACATCAGCTATAGGAGAAGAGTACTTTGAGGAACAGGTGGAGTACTAGGCGTGCACACTACCGTCAACATGCCTGTGGAGTTGAAGTTGGAGCCTGCTGTTAGTCATTTTCCGCTGTCGTTTAGAGTCTTCCTCTGCTAAATAAGTTGGATATTCTTGAGCGAGACATTGAGTCATTGTAATAAAGTACTTAAACACTATTTGTACGTGGTTATATTCTGAATTCAGTTTGTGGAGTACATGTGTATGTGTGATGAATATCCTGGGCACACATATGCATTCACTTGGTTCATTTTCAGAACCGGGTGTCACAAATTGGTACCAGAGCCATGTTGACCATAGGACGCAAGCCTAGGTAGAATGGACACTCTAAAACATATAGGAATACCCCTCTAAACTGTTATTTCTGAAAATTGCTTTCTGCTGCACTTTATTTGTCAACTCAGCCATCGCAAAGTGCTAGTTTCAGCCCCTCTTTTCTTCTTTTCTTGTGGACAGCCACACTTTCTGTTTTCTTGCTTCATAGCTTCTGAAGTTTTTGAGTTATTTTCTTCTTCTCTAAAGTTTCTCATGTCTTATTTATAGATGCCGGTGACTAGGAGCACATCACGCATAAGAACTCGTCCACCACCACTTGGGAGTTCACTTAACCCCATTGAGGTGTCCGATGGACCATATTGGGAGTAGGTGAAGATGGAACCCCATGAGGAAGATGAAGTCAGTAGCTCCATGCATGAGGAAGAGGATCTGGAAGAGGTGGAACCCATCGAAGAAGACATGGAAGATGATCCACAAGAACAGCATTGGTGTGCACCTCAGGAGGTATTTCACGCGGGCTTACACCCACCGGAGCCTCATGAAGCTATGTCGGAAGGAGATAAATCCGAAGAGGAGCCACCCCTTGCTCAGTCCGAGAATGAAGGTGATGAACGGGCCAACCGTTCAGTTCAAGAATTTCGGTCCGACAGGATGGAGGGAGGACACATATCCAAGGAGCTTAAAGAGTTTCTGGATTGCTGCGGCCTATACCCGGAGAATCTCCTCAAGAAAGTACATCGTCTTGGACATGAAGATTGGAAGGCTGAATTAACCATCATATCTAATGGTAGGGTTGTCACACGGCACTTCGCACCCACATGGAGAGCTACAAGGGAAGAAGCTATTGATGATGCAGCACGGGATGCACTCACCGGACTGTGCTACGCCTTCCGTGAGCAGCTCGAGAACACTACTTTTGGGCTGCACCCTTATCGGAAGAGTGGCACAAGAGAGATCATTGGACCCCATGGAGGAGCTCTTTCCAACCCACAATCTGCTGATAAGTCTCAGAGGTTGCTCATGGAGTTAGGAAACCGCTATGCAAGCGCATAAGAAGAGATCCGTTACCTCTGCAAGAAGTTGTAGTTGCTGGAAAAACAAGAGGAGACTCGTGCCATTGCGGGAGCAAATGGAGCACCAGCGTCATCTATCCCTACAAGGACTGCCGACTCACCATGGCGTGGGCCCATGTATGGACCACCCCCGTCACACGGCGAGAACAGCACCAGTTCTCACGATTAAGTTTAGGTTTCCGTTGATTAAAGATGTAATAGGAACGTTTAGATTGTAGTAAGTCAAATAAGAGTGTTGTGCGGAAATTTTTATGATGATTGCTTGTGTTTGTGTGCTGGTGTGAGTTGTGGAACACTTCAGCGAAAGTCCACATCCGCACATAGTAGAGAGATGTGAGATGCTTCGACACTTGTGCACATCCTCATATAGGCTGAAATTAATAAAAGAAGCTGCCTAGTGTGAGACCTATGTGTGCTGAATACATTGGTTATGACGATAAAAGTTTTGAATTCTACCAAAACACTCTTTTTGTCAAGGTCCGACTCTAGGTCCGAGCTGCGACAAGATCCGACGTAAGGTCCGACTTGCTATGGCTAGGTCCGACATGTGTTTGGTTAGCTCCGGCAGTAGGTCCGACTAGCTTTGGTAAGCTCCGGTTAGCTTTGGGAAGGTCCGGAGCTAAATCGCAATTGTTCTGTTTTTACTATGCAAATCTTTCGATCTTTCTTTACATCTATGGAAAGTTTGCTTAGTATTCTCTTACTAAGTTTTTGAAGTGTTATGGCTGTTTACGGTGGTTAACATTTTGCTATGGTTTGCAATATGCTTATGTGAGGTGTTCACGTAAGGTGTTGTGGTTTTCGGAACTAACGTGAGTCAAGTCACGGACTTGTGCTCGAAAGTATTGGTTGTTTATTCATGTGCAGGTGTTGCTTGAGTTCAAGATATGGCTGGTGATGGGATCCATTATACTAGTCTTAGGAAGAAGATGAGGATCAACAACCAGGTTCGGGAGGAATTGTGGTTGAGTTGATCGGGAGGTCACGCAGAATGTTTGGATCAAGAACAAAGCATATGAAGGTATTGTGGATGTCATTGGAAGGTGTTTGCACATTTGCAAGGAGTGCATGGACGTGGCAACATGGTTCCAAGGCATGATGAAGAGATTTGGACGTAAAGAATTGATAGGAAAGGTCCAACCGGCTGGATTATGGACTCAGGCTGCGGGCTGAGTCGGTTATGACTCAAATATGGAAAGATTTGAGTTGGTTATGATAGGATTTCGTGTGGGACACGAATTTGAGTTGTTTTAGGAATGTAAAATACGTTCCTAAGGTGTTTGGAAGTCTTAAGATTGCTTCTATCTGCGTATAGAAGAGTCTTGAGCAGTTATGGAAAGTTTCGATTCAGAAACTGAGTAGGATTAGAGTCCTAGTTTGAATTGGGTTGGCCTCCGGGCTGGTTATATAAGCAAGGGAGTCCAGAGCTCGTGGTAAGACCACCTTGGGTTGTTCCTCTTATGTTTTGATCAATAAAATTCGTAATTTAGTGGAGCTTTTGTGCCTTTTTCGTCCGACTTGTTTTTGTCAAGTCTTTCTCGTCGAGTTTCTGGACACCACAACAGTGCTTCGGTGTTTTGATCATAACTCGAGTTTTACAGATCCAATTGATGTGATTCTTGTTGGGTTGTCTTCAAAACTTGATTATCTATACTATTTTAAAATTTCACGGTCATTGGATTTGTAGTTTCTGATCTACAGGAGTTTCTTTGACGTGTCGCAGATCTGGTTTTTACTCGAGTAGAACAGATTGACCCTCGTTTGATCTTTCGATCATAACTTGAGCTTTTGTTGACAGATTTCTGTGATTCTTATTGCAATGTCTTCGTGACTTGATTCTATATAATATATACCACTTTTGTCACGGTTGAACTGAATGTAGCCTAGAGGGGGTGAATAGGCTTTTCGACGATTCGTTGATCCCTGAAACACTTAGTAGGTTTATCAAATAAAGGGAAATCGGACTAGTCCGATAGAGTGCGGACTAGTCCGTTTTCTAAACAGAGAAAAATCGGACTAGTCTAGTACTATGCGGACTAGTCCGGTATGCATGGACTAGAGATATCAAAATTGATCAATATTCTCACTTCTAGTACTTTATGCTTAGATGTATTTCAAAGTGAAACAATGAATGACAGAGATCAACTTTTGTTTCAATGCTTCAATGTAAATTCCACAAGATTAATTAAACATAAGAATATGATGAACAATGAATGAACGAGATTAGGAGACAAGTGTTTATCCCGAGGTTCGATTTCACGAAGGAAATCTACGTCCCTGTTGAGGAGTCCACTAAGGACCAGGTCTTCACCAACCCTACCCTCGTCGAATCGCTACGAAGGCCGATTCTCTTCGACTAATCACAAAGGGCAAATAAATCGTTCTAGGGACCTTCTCACAAGTTGAGGGCTCCCCAAGAATTATAATGAATGAACACAACCAAACACACTTAAAAGATATACAATTAACGAACAAGAGTGTGCGAGAGATCAATCCCAAGAGCTCAAGATGTGTAGAACAAGTCTCTCCTTTGATCAATTGCTAATCCCTAAAGATTTGATCCTTTTTGGGTTAGAATGTGTGGAGAGATGTGAATTTTGGGCTCTTGGGGGGTGTGACGGCGCAGGGGGTCAAAGTTGTGTGGTGGTATGGCCGTACACCTCTTTTTATAGTAGGGCTTCCAATGGTTACGTTAGGGTTTGCGATGTCCGGACTAGTCCGGTGTGCTGTGTGTGAAAAACTCTAAGTGTTGTGAGATATCGTACTAGTCCGTAGGAGTGCGGACTAGTCCGTTGTCTATCCAGAGACAAAATCGGACTTGTCCGGCTGATATCGGACTAGTCCGTTTTCTGGTCAGAAAGAAAATCGCACTAATCCGGTTGATATCGGACTAGTCCGCACATGCTGAATTTGTGCAGTTAGTGTGATTTCATCCACTTGAGCTCTTGGGGTTTGTTTCTCCAACACACTCTATACTAAGTGATCTAATCTTTTCAGCTCTTGAGCTCTTATCAATTTGGATCCTCCTTCTCCTTTCTTTTTGCGCTTTCTTTCTAATTTCTTTGAGAGCCTGCGCTCATCTCAACAATTTTGTTAGGATCTCATTTGTTTGTCATAAATCAACCAAAACCCACAAGGGTTGCCTAGATGCACTTTCAATCTCCCCCTTTATGGTGATTTATGACAACCAATTGAGATCACACAAATATAATAAGAAAAGTTCAGATTTTCATAAAGTGTCCACATATGAGTTTTGAATAAAATAGGCAATGAAGACATAAGACATATGTGCACTCTTTATGATGGGGTGCAAAACTACATGTGTGAGTAATAATTTTGGTGTGAATATCATAATGAGCATAATCATAACAGTTTTAAACATACAGCATTAATCATAAGCTTAACATAGTCATCTCACAAAAAGCATAATGATAACATAAGTTTTACAAAAGCATAATGGTATCATAAGTCTTACAACAGCATAATGATAGCATAGGTCTTACAAAAGCTCATTTCTTAAGCTAGGACACAAAAGGAAAAAAAAACTATGACCTAAGACTCCCCCTCAATCTCTCCCCCTTTGGCATCAAGGCACCAAAAAGAACGAGAGGAAGGATCTACTTGTCATCGCCAGCTCACTCTTCGCTGTCGGTCCTCTCTTCGTCTTCATCATCAGGCTGAGGAGGAGGAGGAGGAGGAGAGAAACCACTCGTCGTGCCAAAGTAGGCACACTCTGATGGAGAGAGATGGAGAAGCTTTGTAAAATCAGATGCAGAGTCCTCTGAGATGACCGGGGATCCAATGGGCTCAATCTCCAGTTTTTGGCATATTTCTTTGACATTGGCCTTCATGTATCTCATTTCTTCTTTTCTTGCCTTGTTCATCTTATGAAGCTTCACCTCAGTTTTGTGGCAAGAACTTAAAATGGCAGCCAATACTTCGTAATTCCACTAGAGGACCCTTTGTGTGGAGAGGCCCTAGTCTTGGATGAAGGCCTTGCATCTTCTTGAGCTCTCTCTAGATGTTCTTCAGGTGATCCAGGTGAGGGAGCAGCTGGAATAGAGGTTTGAGGAGGCTTCTGAGTCCTTAGAGCAGTGTGCTCCAAATCCTTCACAAACTCAATTCCTGTGACTCTTTCAATCATGAACGTCAAGTAAGGTGCATAGCCATAGGAACGGTTTGGTGTGCATGATATGTTCAGCATGTCATTCCAAATGTAACCAAAGATATTAAATCTTCTCCTCCTGCTGATTACTTTCATCAAGGTTCTCAAATAACCTTGGGCGCTCCCGACATCTCCATCCTTTGGAGCAATGGTCTTCCGGAGCACTCTGTTGAGAACAGTGAAGAAGGGCTTCATGTTCTTGGTTTAGGGGGGATTGTATGGGAGTCGAGTATCATAGAGAAACTCCATCTTGTCCTTCTCCACCACTCCAAGATTGTGAATCACAATCTCATCATTGCCGGTGTCCTCAAGATGCAGCAGTGTGGCAAAATCAGTATAAGAAATTGTGTACTTGGATCCATGTGTCATCCAAGTCACTTTGTCTTCTTCATCGTGGGCAAAGTGGCAAGTGAATAGAACTGGGCCATGATTTCATCATACCAGTTATATCTGAAGGTGAGTAGGTCCTTTAGTCCGTGTCTCTCTGCAGCCTCTATGACCTCCTCAAAGGCTTCACAACTCTTCCTTTCAAAGTATGTCTAGTCGATCCATTGATTGCGGACCACTGGAGTCTTCATTTGGAGGTACACCGAACTGTAGTAGTCCGAATGAAAGTTGCTCCAAAATCTTTTGTCTGCTGCCTTTTTGCTAGAGCTATAGGCATCAACCTTCCTCAGGTTCCATGCCACATCACTCCCCTTGCCAATGAACTTCTGCTCCGAGGGATCCCTATTTCCCTGCCTTGGAGTTGTCATCTTGAGGGGACATATCGGGCCGGAAGCAAGCCCCTTACCCTTGCCTTTGGTTTGTCGTTGAACCGCCGAGCTAGAACCAGCCACATTTGCTTTTGAAGTTGGTCTCTTGATTGTAACCTTTCGTCACACCCTAGGTGGGGTGAGCGAAGGCTCAGCAGCACGCTCTTGTCGCTTGTTGGAGCGAGACCCCGGAGGATGAGACATCACATCTTGATCTTGATCCATCTCGGCCTCAAAGTCGGAGAGACTTTCATTCGATCCAGACATGATTTTTTACAAGGAAGGTATAAAGGATATGAATAATCAAGGATGACAAGGGATTGCATTGAATTGACATAAGCTAGGATTCCCTGACAAAATCCCTAAATCAGGGCATACCGTACTAGTTCGGTGTTTACTGTCGGACTAGTCCGGTGTACCGGACTTGTCCGCCCTAAGAACAGACTAGTCCGTTATGAGGCTGCTCAAGCCCTAATTTGTCAAAATTTGAGGTTCTTCAATGCAAGTATGATCTAGGGTACATGGAATACATCAATAGAGCATATATTGACTAGAGGAGCTAGGCTAATTGATCAAGATCAAGGAAAATCGAAGGTTCTAGGGTTTGGAGAGTAGTTTACCAAATCCTTCGATTCGAGGCGTTGAAGGTGCTCTTGATGCGGACTATTCCGTGGTGTTTGATCCCTTTACAATGGAGATCAATTCCCACGGAAATTTGGGTGGTTTTGATGGAGAACTTGCAAATCCGCCTTGGGAGCACTTGAGTGAGGAGAGAGAGAGTGGGAAGGGTTGTGAGGACGAAGAAGATTAGGTTTGAGCCGGCCATAGGGTTATGGAGTCGAAATATCGGACTAGTCCAGACCATATCGGACTAGTCCGTGGTCCCTTGTACAGAAGTGTGCAAAACATATATATATATATATATATATATATATATATATATATATATATATATATATGAATTCAAAGGTTCCTATTAAGGAATAATGGACAAAGGCACACATATATTCTTGATGAATATGATCAGTAAACATACAACAATCGAGCTATGACCATCATTCACCAAGATCAAGTGACTAACATAGTTTTTAGATGAAAAATAGAGAGATCATTTTTCAACATAATTAACATGATTTTTAGGATGGCATACAGGTATGCAAGTTCTCAAGCCACGTTCCAAGCATCAAGGATATTTAGTTCATTTCGGAGCTCACAAAAGCGTTTTTCATCAAGTGGCTTGGTAAATATATCGGCTAGTTGTTTTTCAATGTTGACATGGGAAATGCCTATGTCTCCTTTCATTGAGTGACCTCTCAAAAAATGATGCCGGATATCTATGTGTTTGGTTCTAGAGTGCTCAACAGGGTTATGGGCAATTTTAATTGCACTCTCATTGTCACAAAGGAGTGGAATACGGCTCATATTATAACCGTAATCCCTTAAGTTTGTCGCATCCAAAGGAGTTGTGCACAACAACTCCCGGCTGCAACATACTCTGCTTCGGCTGTGGATAGGGCAATTGAATTTTGTTTCTTGGAGGACCGAGAAACTAGGGATCTACCTAGGAATTGGCAAGTACCAGAAGTACCTTTTCTATCTACCTTGCATCCGACATAATCTGCATCGGAGTATCCAATGAAATTGAATTTTGAACCTTTGGGATACCAAAGGCCTAGGTTGGGTGTATGAACTAAATATCTCAAGATCCTTTTAAAGGCTGTCAAATGACATTCCTTAGGATTGGCTTGAAATCTTGCACACAAACATACACTCAACATGATATCAGGCCTAGATGCACATAAATAGAGTAAGGAGCCAATCATGGAACGATATACCTTTTGATCCACATTTGGTCTGTCTTCATTTAGATCCAAGTGTCCATTTGTCGCCATGGGAGTCTTTATGGGCTTTGCTTTGTCCATTTCAAACTTCTTGGGAATGTCTTGAGTGTACTTTGTTTGTCTTATGAACATCCCGTCCTTTTGTTGCTTCACATGGAATCCAAGAAGTACCTCAACTCTCCCATCATGGACATCTCGAATCTATCTGTCATAATCTCGCTAAATTTTTGACAAAAGGATTTGTTAGTTGAACCAAATATAATATCGTCAACATAGATTTGGCAAATGAAGAGATCATCATCAAAGTGTTTAGTGAACATGGTGTAATCAGCTTTTCCAATCTTGAAATTATTTTCAATCAAAAAGTCTCCAAGGCACTCATACCAAGCTCTATGAGCTTGTTTAAGGCCATAGAGAGCCTTATGCAGTTTGAACACATAGTCGGGGTGCTCTTGATCTTCAAAACCGGGTGGTTGCTCCATGTACACCTCCTCCTTGATCGGTCCGTTGAGAAAGGCGCTTTTCACATCCATTTGATAAAGCTTGAAATCATGGTGAGTAGCATATGCAAGTAATATACAAATCGATTCAAGCCTAGCTACGGGAGCAAAAGTCTCATCGAAATCCAAACCTTCGACTTGTGAGTACCCTTTTTCCACAAGTCGTTCCTTGTTCCTTGTTACCACTCCATGTTCGTCTTGCTTGCTGCAGAAGACCCATTTAGTGCTGACGACATTTGACATGGGTCTTTCAACAAGCTCCCACACTTCGTTCCTTTTGAAGTTGTTTAATTCTTCTTGCATCGCTGTCACCCAATATGGATCTTTTAATGCATCCTCAACCATTTATGGTTCCAAAGAATATACAAAGGAATAGTGTTCACAAAAATTAGCTATGCAAGATTGAGTTATTACTCCCTTTCGGATGTCACCGATTATGTTGCCAACGGGGTTATCTCTTTGGATGCTTTGGTGTACTCTTGGATGTGGCACTTGTGGTCTTGAATCTTCATTATCATCTTCTTCTCCCCCTGGATAGTTGCCCTCATTTATGTTTTTGGTCTTCTTGATTTTCTTGAGGTTGATCTTGTATGGAAGCTCCCCTTGATCATTTTCCTCCATTTGTGGTTCATTTTCTTCATTCGCATATGAAGTTGGCACTTTTGGTCGAACACCGCCCAATGCCATTCTTCTCAATGCTTGACATGGAGCTTCTTCTTGATCTAGCACACACTGATCGACTTGCTCTTCTTGAGAGCCGTTAGTTTCATCGAACAATACATCACGTGCTACTTCAACAATTCCGGAGGTTTTGTTGAACACACGATAAGCGTAGGAGTTCGAATCATAGCCATGTAAGAAACCTTCATTGGACTTCAAAGCAAACTTCGAAGCCCTTGGCTTCTTATTTAAAATATAACATTTTGAACCAAAAACTCGAAAATATGAAATGTTCGGCTTGTTACCCTTGAGTAGTTCATATGTAGTTTTCTTGAATAACCGATGAAGACATAGTCGGTTTATGGCGTGACAAGCGGTGTTAACTGCTTCAGCCCAAAACCTGTCTGAAGCCTCGTCATCTCAATGAGAGTTCTGTTCTTCCTTTCGGCTACTCCGTTTTGTTGAGGAGTATATGGTGTTGAAAATTTGTGCTTTATTTCTTCTTCATCTAGATACTCCTCAACTTGGGTATTCTTGAATTCTGTCCCATTGTCAATTCGTATGTTCCTGATCTTCAATGAGAACTCATTTTGGGCACGCTTGATGAACTTCTTGAGGGTTCCTTGAGTTTCTGTCTTATCATGAGAAAATAAAACCCACGTGAAGCGTGAAAAATCATCAACAATAAATAGACCGTATTTGTTACCGCCGATGCTTATGTAAGCACATGGATCAAATAGATCCATGTGGAGGAGCTCAAGCGATCTTGTTGTAGTTATGACATTCTTCGCGGGATGGGGTGTTCCTACTTGCTTCCCTGCTTGGCACGCTCTACACGGCCTACCTTTCTCAAAAACAACATCCTTTAAACCTCGGATGTGATCGCCTTTGAGGAGTTTTTGAAGATTCCTCATACCAACATGTGCTAGCCATCTATGCCACGACCAACCCATGTTGGTCTTTGCAATCAAGCATGTGTCAAGTTCGGCTTTATCTTTGTTGAAGTCAACTAGATAAAGTTTTCCCTTCAACACACCCTTGAATGCAATTGAGTTATCACTCCTTCTAAAGACAGTCACACCCTCATCGGTGAATAAGCAATTATAACCCTTGTCACATAATTGAGATATGCACAAAAGGTTATAATCCAAGGAGTCAACGTGTAAAACACAGAGAGAGTATGTTGTGATGAAATTGCAATTTTACCGGTATGAAGCACTCTTCCTTGACTATTATCACCAAAGTAAATGCCTTCGCTTGGATCTTCATTTTCATCATATTCCACGGACATTCTTCTTTCTCCGGTCATGTGATTGGTGCATCTACTATCTAGCACCAATTTTGCTCCACCGAATGAATAAGTCTGCAAAAACAATTTATGCCTTGGTCTTAGGTACCCAAGCTTGCTTGGTTCCTTTGAGGTTAGTCACAAGTGATTTGGGTACCCACACATGATACTTTGTGTTCCCATGGCGTGGCCCAACATATTTAGCATAAACTCTTCCAAGATTACTTTTCATAAGTACATATGAAGTATCACAAGTTCTAAATAGAAGTTGTTGTTCATATGTGTTCACAGTGTTAGATTTATCAACATTATTAAGTTTTCCAACTTGAGAAGGGTTTCCCTTGACAAAGGCAATGCAACCCTTGTTATTCTTGTGGCTTCTAGCATTTTGCTTTTAACCATTAGAATATCCAATGCCATATTTGACATTAGGAGGTCTTGTGACCGAGTATGCACTGCGTGCATACTTGATCTTCTCCTTGTCAAATATGCCACTTTGAGAAGATTGCTTGTCCTTTGTCAAGTTTGGATTTTTCTTCAAGTTAGTGTCACTTTTGGCACAAGCACAAGTAATACTAGTTTCAGACTTTATGTGTTGAGAAGGTGAGCTAGTAGTTGATGAAGGGCCATTTTGCTTGAGTGACTCAACTTGTACCTCAAGGATCTTGTTGACTTTGGTTAAGTTAGCAAGTTCATCCTTGATGGTAGTCTTTGAGTCTTTTAACTTCAAGCAAACTTCCTTGCTTGAAGCTAACTCAAGTTCTAGTGATTTATTTTGTTCCTTTTCAAGTTCAAGAAGCTTTTCAATCTCAAGATATTCCTCCTTTTGGAAGATGATCATATCTTTCTGACGATTGACTAACTTCTCCATATCAACAAGCTTATCAATTTGAAATTTCATCTTAGCAGCTGTCTTTTTGTCTAAACCCCTAAGCATATATTCATTTTCATCACTGCTATTATCCTCACTGTGGGGAACCCCTTCCGGGATCCACACTCGAGGATACACATTGGGTGGTGCCGTGCGATGCGGCACCCAACAGCATACACGAAAAGAACCATAAACGTACAAAGTCTTTTATTTATCAACATAGTGTCTTTTACAAAATAATGTACCACGAGGGTACTCGCAGCGGGATACACATACACACTTACTCTCGGTCCTAATTAGGCAAAAGAGAAGACGTCCAGCTCGCGGACGCTTCTGACTAGCTTCCACAAAGATGAGTGCAGCGGCAGGGTTTCCGGTGAGTCTCTGATGGCTCACCAAACAACAATCTCCATAGCAAATTTTATAACCTGCAAAACACTAATAATGCAACCGTGAGCACGATGGCTAAGCAAAACTTAACCGACACTCCTAACCATGAAACTCTACATGCAGGGATTACTAACAAAGGAAAAGTATGATGCAATAAAGACACGCCTACATGTTAATCCTTACTTTCAGTTTAATAGCAGCAGATTATTATGCCTTAGGCAGCCCTCACATCGGAAGTCCACAATCAAACAAGAAACGCTTTCCTCCGATGTGGTGATGCCCAAAGAGGAAAATAAACTTAGTGAGCTCTACAACTAAAGCATACATGGTTAGCAATACAATGAGCTTAAGAACTTCACAACAGCAATGATTCATCTCACTTTATCTGGAATTTATTACTACATCATAACTCAGTGAACAAGTGGTCCTCATATAACCGTGAGGGACGATGATTGCAATCAGGACACACCCGGAATACACGACACATACACCCGCCTCGAAAGACTCATACAAGAGCTCTTTCTTACGTTGTATGCAGCAACCTTTCACACGTCACTCCAATGCCGAACCAGTTCCGCCGACCCATCAGAAGGGCCACTATACGGAACACGTCGAAGTTGCTCCGCTAGCGGGTTTACACCTCTGACACCAACATCCAAAGGAGGGCCCTATAAGTTTTGACACGAGAGTACCCAAGTTACATCGGTTTCCTGGACCCAATAATTCCAGTATGCATCCGGTACTGTTCAAACTTGCTCAGCAGGGCGGCATACGCATCGGTCCTTAATCGACACAAACAGAGCTACAGACACACAGGCCCAACGTCCTGCTGCTCCTACTCTCTGCTTGGTCTCATTTTCCATTCTAGAACTTTCATTCTCTAGAATCATACCCCGCTGAACCAATATCTAAACTCATGAGTAGCTTCCAACTACCCGACTTGTACCGGATCCTATACAACTTAAGCCTAGCTGAAACTACACGAAGGTAACCTATTCTACCCTTAACTCCAAGGGTTTGTGGGTCATGCATTTAGAGTATCAATCACCTTGACCTAATGCACAATACATACTAGACCCATAAAAGTGATACAAAGTAAAATGTAACTAAAAAGCTGTTAAATGCAAACCGGGGCTTGCCTTATGTTCCTGCAGGTTTATTTATACTTTATAGTCAGTATCTTGGCGATGATTAAATCTTCAACATGCTGATCCGAGTCGAGTTCCTTGTCGAACTCCTTCGTCGTGTTTCCTACCGATATGAATATGCACAGTTTTAATAGGAGTAACTGAATTATAAAACAAATGTGTTTTAGGAAATAAGAATGATTTAGACCAACTCTAAAGTGAGTGAAGAGCTCTGTTATGGACAACAACAGAGAACATCTTTAGGTGGGCAGTGGATGTTTGTTGGAGTAAAATTCAAAGAGTTATATCTAATGGACAAAAGAAGGGTAGTGGAAAGAACCAGCAGAAAACTGGAGAAGATGATCTTAACTTGCAATGGAATTTTTATAGTGGACTATATATCATACAAAGGTATGGCATGCAAAATTTCAGGCAAAGTTGATGTAAGATGTGGCCCAGGGAATTTTCTTAACTATTTGGCTTCTCTGAATTCCTATTGCAATTATAGTGTCTTGTCATGCACCAAATGTGGTTTTTCAGAAACTTGGGAGCCTCATGAGTCCATAGGACTTGGTTTCACCATTTTTGGAGCTTCCTACACTGAGATATGAAATTTAGAAGTTGGAGCTAAAAGCTGAAAAATCTCTGTTATTTTTCCTATTTTTCAGAGACATACAAGATTGAATCAACATTTGGCCAAGCAAATGAAGTCCAATGCCTCTGAAAGTTTTTCTGGAGTTCAAGTATTTTTGGAAGAATGTCTTGCCCAGATTTGGGAATTTTCCAATAAACAGAACTCCTGTCAAAATTCCTATAATTTTTTCCTTAAATGAATTAGTGAGTCAAATCCAGGGATTTTCTTAAATATTGGGCTGCACCTCTGGATAGTACTCTTTGAAAGGAATCCAACAAAACTTATTTCACAATTTTTGGAGGTTCCTACACAAAGTTACGGCTCTCCAAAGTTTGAACTGAAATGGGAAAATCTGGAAAATGTTTTAATGCCGACAGTGGGTCCCACTCGTCATCCCTAACCTTCAGCCTCACGCCAAACAGAGCAGTGGCGGCTCCCTCCGGCGAGGTCGCCGGAAATGCACTTACCAGCCACCTCCGGACCCCCTGCTGGCCGCCCCCCATTTTCCCACTCTGAACACGTTGGTGAGGTCGCCGGCGGCTGAAACTCGCCGGACAACAGGGCGCACTGGCAACAGCAAACCCTAGGGCTCCGGCTAGGTCGTGCACGGTGATTTCTCCACCAAATGGTCGGTTCTTGGGCTCTATAGCACCGTGGGGGATCCCTCATAACCGTCATGAGCTCAAATCGGCCCAAGAATGGCTGCAAATAGGGACTCATCGGCGACCTAGGGCGAAAATCGGTGCCGGCCCGAAATTCTCGAAGAACAGCACCAATTCTTGATGATTTCCGATGGTTTTTGATCCTAGAGGAGCGTAGGAAAGTCTAGAACATGTTTCCAGCTCGGCACAAGCTTTGGTTGAGTGATTACGACGAATTTTGAAGATTGGTGAGGCTCTGTTCTATGCATACCGAAGCAAAGAACGGCAAAATTCATCCACGGTGATGCATGAAAAGAGGAACGGTTTGCACGGTTGGTTTGCACACCTGAGGGCGCTCCTTTTTGTGTAGAACGTCGGGCACGATGACGAGTGTAGAGCTCAGGCGCCGGGGACCAGAGAGCAGCGGCGTGTGTGCTGTTTTCGGGACTGAGCGAAGCTGTGCAGGGGAAAGTGGTGGCTCACGTGGGTAAAGCAACGTGCTGAAGACTTCACTCGGCGTCCTCAGCCACATAGCAGGAGCGGGCACGGTGGCAAGGCGGTGGGCGCCGGCGAGCAGGACGTGTCGGCTCTCGGTGAGGAGAAACAGAGCACAGCGTGAGACATTCCATTGAGTCTTTGTCCAGTGGGGTCCACCCACCCACAATTCTCCCTCTTATCCCCCAATTCCGTTTAAAATAGCAAACGAGCTCCATATTTGATCAAACTTAGAGGGTAGGCCAAAAGAAATGTGAGCAACGGTGCACTCAAATTTGAATTTCGGTGAAATCAGAATTTGAAACTGAGATTTAAATTCAAATTTGAATTTTCTCCCGTTTAAATTTCAACAAATAGGAAATCCTTTTCAAATGCTCTGAAAATTTACCGGGCTATTATTGGATGTGTGGAGAACCAAATGATAGCTTTAGATCTCCGTGTTCAGGAATTTTTGCAAGTTCAAGTTTAGACTTGGAGCTCACACCTTTAAATTCAAAAGTTTAAATTCCCTCACATTTTTTCTGTGTGAATTGTGCCCCACTTGCTAAAATTTTGGGATTTCACATCCCTCCCCCCTTAAAAAGAATCTCGTCCCGAGATTCATAAAGAAGAGACGAAGTGGTAGAGAAGGAATTACCGGATATAAGCGGACAGCAAGTCCGGATAGTTTGAACGGAGGTATTCTTCACTCTCCCATGTTTCTTCCTCTGTGGTATGATTGCTCCATAATACCTTATAGAATTGTTGCGTCCGATTCCTTGTCGACCGAGACTTTTCATCAATAATCCGGATTGGATGCTCGGTATAAGAGAGGTCCGGTTGCAATGTCTCGAGATCTTCATTGCGGACAGCAGTGGTATTCTTGAGACATTTCTGAAGCTGAGAGACGTGAAATATATCATGCACCCCAGAGGGATTTGTCGGTTTCTCAAGCCGGTAAGCTACGGGTCCAAATTTCTCTGTGATAGCAAATGGACCGATAAACCGGGGAGCGAGCTTTCCTTTTACACCGAATCGGTGAACTCCCTTCATTGGAGATACACGGAGACATACGTACTCTCTGACGTTGAAGTTCAGTGGTCGACGTCGCTGGTCTGCATAACTCTTCTGTCGAGATTGAGCAGCCTTTAAATTCGCTTGTATGACCCGAACTCGTTCTTCGGCGTCATTGACAAGGTCAATCGTGAATGCCACTCTTTCACCGGATTCGCACCAATTCAGCGGTGTGCGACATCTCCGGCCGTAGAGAGCCTCATACGGTGCCATCTTGATACTCGTTTGATAGCTGTTGTTGTACGAGAATTCCACCAACGGTAAATAAGCATCCCAATTCTTACCGTGGTGGATGGCACACGCTTTCAACATATCTTCCAAGACTTGATTTACCATCTCGGTTTGTACATCAGTTTCAGGGTGATACGCGGAGCTTCTAAGCAATTTGGTTCCCAAAGATGCGTGCAGCTGTTCCCAGAAACGAGAAATGAACAGTGCACCACGATCTGAAACTATTGTTCTTGGAACTCCATGCTGGCATAAGATCCGTTCAATGTATAACTCCACATATTTCTTGGTGTTGAATCTCACATTCACCGGTATGAAGTTTACTGACTTGGTTAATCGGTCAACGATTACACAAACTGAATCATGCTTCCGAGATGTGAGTGGTAACCCGACAATAAAATCCATACTCACATCTTCCCACTTCCATGCCGGAATATGAAGGGGCTGCAGCAAACCAGGTTTCTTCATGTGATCTGCTTTCACCCTTCGAACCGTATCGCACTCGGATACGTATTTAGCTATTTCCCGCTTCATCCGAGTCCAGCGAAACTTGTTTCTCAAATCTTGGTACATCTTGTTTCTGCTCAGATGAATGGAAAATTTTGATAAATGAGCTTCGTCTAATATCTTCTTACGAAGCTTCATGTTCCTCGGTACGACTATACGGTTCTTGAACCATAGCGTACCATTCTCATATTTCCGGAAGCACTTAGCTTCTCCTTTGTCTATTCTCTTCCGGATATGGGCCATGTCCTTATCTTTCTTTTGAGCCTCTACAATTTCATCACAAATTGTAGGGATGAGGGCAAGGTTAAACAATGACCCATAGGGAACCAAGCGCAGGCTCGGTTCTTCTTCTTCCATTGCTGCCATGGTTAGATTATGCACATGTGATTTCCGACTAAGTGCGTCGGCAACCACATTCACTTTTCCAGGATGGTAATGAATCTCCAGTTCATAATCCTTGATTAACTCTATCCATCTTCGCTGCCTCATATTTAATTCCTTTTGTGTGAAAATGTACATTAAACTCTTGTGGTCGGTGTAGAGGTGGAGTAAGTTTCCAAGCAAATAGTGCCTCAATATCTTTAGAGCAAGAACCACAGAGCTAGCTGGAGATCATGTGTCAGATAATTCTTCTCATGATTCCAAAGCTGTCTGGATCCATATGCGACCACTCACCCTTCTTGCATAAGAACGCAGCCAAGGCCGATACCGGATGCATCGCAATACACATCAAAAGCCTTAGTTGTATCGGGCTGCGCTAAGACTGGGGCTGTTGTGAGGTGCTTTACCAATGCTTTGAATTCCTCCTCACATGCTTCACTCCACACATATTTGTTGCCTTTCTTTAGAAGTTCCGTCATCGGTTTAGAGACCTTGGAGAAATTCAGAATGAATCTACGATAATAACCCGCTAAACCGAGAAAACTACGGACTTCGTGGACTGATTTTGGCAAACTCCAATTCAGCACTTGGACGATCTTGCTCAGATCAACTGCGATGCCCTCCGCAGAAATAATGTGCCCAAGAAATGGCACTTGGTTGATCCAAAACTCGCACTTGCTGGATTTTGCATATAGTTTGTGATCCCGTAGGCGTTGGAGCACAATATGCAGATGTTCGGCGTGTTCTTCCTCCGACTTAGAATATACCAAGATATCATCGATGAAGACCACGATGAAATTGTCCAGCTCCGACATGAAGACTGAATTCATCAAGTACATAAAATGAGCTGGAGCATTAGTGAGTCCGAATGACATGACGAGATACTCATATAACCCGTATCTCGTCGAGAATGCCGTTTTGGGTATGTCTTCCGCCTGGATTTTTATCTGGTGATATCCGGACCGAAGGTCCATCTTCGTGAAAACCTTAGCACCCACTAGTTGATCAAAAAGCATATCGATACGTGGTAGTGGATACTTGTTCTTGATAGTTACGGCATTGAGCGGACGATAGTCAACACATAACCTCAGAGTGTCGTCCTTTTTCTTGACGAACAGCGCGGAGCATCCCCATGGTGATGAACTGGGTCGAATGAAGCCTTTGCTTAACAAATCATTCAGCTGCTCCTTCAGCTCCGTGAGTTGCTTCGGTGCCATTTTATACGGCCTCCGAGATATGGGTGTGGTTCCCGGTGCTAGTTCAATTTTGAACTCCACTTCACGTTCGTGCGGAATGCCCGATAGATCATCGGGAAACGTGTCCGGATATTCCCAGACCAGTGGAATGTTCTCCAGTTTCTTAGCTTCAATGGTGTGGACAGCAGTGACTTCCGGTGCAACATTTCTCAAAATCAACGTGTGTTGCCCGTGATTCTTTGAATTCAGCTGCACCGTTCGTGAACTAATATCAAAGATAGCTTGGTGATGTGTCAACCAAGCCATTCCCAAGATGATGTCAATTCGCAAGCCTTCCAGTATGATAAGAGTAGTAGGATATATCCGCCCATCCAAACATATAGGCGCTCGAGCAACAATTCTGCTCACTGTCCTACTACCTCCCAGTGAATTAATCTGATAAGATGCGGCCAAGGTGGTTGATGGTACTTGGTGCTTAATCACATACTCTTTGCTGATAAAATCATGTGTAGCACCTGAGTCGAACAACACGAGCGTGGGCTGATCACGTAGGCTGAACATGCCCACCAACATGGGTTCTCCCACGGGAACGTCTTCAACTGCCATATAGTTTACGTTCCCCACCTTCAGTGTTGTCCTCCTTGGCTGACCATGAAATTTCTTTGCATCTTGAGATGACAAGTCACTGCTGCTCAGCCTGGTCACCGGAAACCCCTGAGGAATATGCTCTACATCGCTACGAGTACCGTATGATGCAAGCTCAGGATTTTCATAATAGGGAAGTGGTTGATATTCTTGTGCACCTTGTTGAAGTGAGGGTGCACACTACTCATTTGCTGCTGTTGCAGCAGTGGCTGAACCTCCATGGGTGAATATGGACAGTATTGCATCTGAGGTGGTCCGTCAAAGGACTGAATCTCCAGCCCGGATGGTAAGCAATATATCACCGGTTGTTCTTGATGATAATCACCCATACTTGACAGTGATAATTTTCTCTTCCTCTTACTTTCCTTATGCTCAAGTTCAGCTATTTATTGAATCATAGCGGTATTGACTAACTCGCTATAATTCCCTTTATTGCATTGTGCCACTTTTGTCCGAAGCTTCACATCAAGGCCTCGGAAGAAGTAATGACACTTCATCTTCTCCGTATGCACATAAGAGGATGCATATTGTACTAAACGGTTGAATTCTGTAAAGTACTCCATAACACTCATGCCTCCTTGCTTGAGTTCATACAACTCTTCAATTCTGGATTTAACGATGCCCTCACAAATATGACGTGCACAGAAAGCATCACGAACCTCCGTCCACATCACACGATGACCTTCAGCGATCTTAGCAAGATATTCAGACCACCAAGACCCAGCGGATCCATGAAGTTGCTGAGTGGAAAATAAAGCCTTCTCATATTCATCACACTGGAGCATTCCCAATTTAGATTCAATCACTCGGAGCCAATGATCTGCCTCCAAGGCTTCTTTAGCTTCAGAGAATACCGGTGGTTGTCTTGCTAGAAAATCCAAATAAGTGTTCAGGGTGGGGTTTTGCTGTGAGGTCTCTTGTCGGATGCCTTGCTGCACCAACAACTCAAGAGACTCAGCCATTCTTCCCAACACCTCTGCCAGTCCGGTTGATGATGGTGGTGATCGTCGCTGCGACGAATCATTTCCATCCCGACTGGAACCACCAACTTCATACCCGGAATGAGTATGATCCATACTGCAAGAGTGAGCAATTTACGGTTAATATCCAAGAGTGTACTCAGCTTTAACTCAAAATTATTAACCGCAAAAGCATCACATCAACTGTGCAGCATATATAAAGGAAACAAGGTTTTTGACAATTCCGAAATATGACCAATGATTGTGCAAGTTTGTCAAACATTTAAATCAACGGCAAGGAATGATGAAAGATAACTAATAACTATGTCATGGAACTTAGAGAAGTATAAAAATCTTCATGTCCATAACAAGTCTCAAGTTACATGGGCAATGAACAATGCTCTGTTCAGATTGACCATTTGACCTAATTCCCAGAATTTGATTATGAAAATGGCAGTTTCATGTCTCAAGGTAAATATCAAAGTTATATGTAACTTCAATATCTTTCCAACGAGTATTTATTTGCCTTCATATCAATTCTGGATCAGGAGTTGTGATATTTCAAAGTTGACAGAAATCTGGAACAATTTTGACAGCACCTCCTCTGAAAGTATCTGTTTTGTCCGGAAGATTTCATAAAGTTCTACACCAAATATGTAGAAACTTTGAACTACAAAGTCGTAGCACATATCACAAACTTTACAACGGTGTATTACATGACCCTTAAAAATTTTCCTACAGGAAGTTATGGTCAAAATACAGAAGATTCCAGAGAGTATTTTTGGTCTGCCCGGTTTCTGGACAGTAAACACTCATCTGAGATTTTCATCCATTTGGAGGGAGATTCTGTTCTGGAGCCCTACAAAAAAGTTGTATAATACTTCAAAACCTTTCCAGAAATGTATCCCTCACCTCCCTTGGTTCAACCAAACAAAAGTTATGCCCTGTTCAAATTTAGCCAAAATTCTGCCGAAAACAGGAGAGATGGCTTCTAAATATTTGAGATGGAAACTATACTCCCAATTGACTCTTTGTTCAATATAAGAGTTCATTAACCACTACTGGAATCTTAGACTCAAAAATTAATCTTTTCTTTGAAAACTTTCTTTTTAGGCAGTTAATAACATATTACGGTACTACGTTGCCTCACCAAATCAAAAATCCTAACCGGTGTTATACCGGCATATACGTCTCAAAGGGTGGCACTAAAACGATCACTCACACACGTTTTGTAAATGCAATGTTCTACTCGTGGTTAAGGTACCTGCAGAAAACAATCAATAGTGATGGACACAAAGGTTTTTCATTTCAGGCAGGTCCATAACATAGTAAAAACATACGCCCCGTATCATTGCCATAGGGCCGTCCTTGAGTTAAGTCACGTCTCAAGGTACATGGTCACGTTTTCGCACCACACGACGGGGAACCCGAGTAGAGCGCAAACGGATCGTCACGGTTGGGAATGTTATCAACCCAACGGATACCACCTACTGCCTCATGACCGTTGAGGCACGCCGATGGCGAGCGCTGCGTATGGCCCTTTGAACATTGAACGTTCAAGAGTTGCATACTATCGTGTTGCTTACCACACGATGGGGTATTCTCACTTTTGCCTAAAGCACGCTGGAAATCAGCGTTTTCATATGCTCTCGGAACCATAGAGAGGTTCAAAGACTCATATTAACTACCGTGCCAAGCCGCGGTATACCTTTCATACTATTACTCCTATGGCGAGTTACCGCAATTGATCCGCCTGCGGTGGCGTACCTTACCTCATACCTCCACGTAGGTGCGTCGTTACAGAATTGAAATACTGAATGTAACACTCTGTTCGCTTGCCACCTTAAGCAACTATACTACACGTTCCTCACTAATATACTTCTAGGTTTTCAAAAATAAGCTCTTTTCATGCGTGCTATTCCCAATGCGGCTCTGATACCACGCCTATGGGGAACCCCTTCCGGAATCCACACTCCAGGATACACATTGGGTGGTGCCGTGCGATGCGGCACCCAACAGCATACACGAAAAGAACCATAAACGTACAAAGTCTTTTATTTATCAACATAGTGTCTTTTACAAATGTACCACGAGGATACTCGCAGCGGAATATACATACACACTTACTCTCGGTCCTAACTATGCAAAAGAGAAGACGTCCAGCCCGCGGATGCTTCTGACTAGCTTCCACAAAGATCAGTGCAGCGGCAGAGTTTCCGGTGAGTCTCTGATGGCTCACCGAACAACCATCTTCATAGCAAATTTATAACCTACAAAACACTAATAATGAAACCGTGAGCATGATGTCTCAGCAAGATTTAACCGACACTCCTAACCATGAAACTCTACATGCAGGGATTACTAACATAGGAAAAGTATGATGCAATAAAGACACGGCTACATGTTAATCCTTACTTTCAGTTTAATAGAAGCAGATTATTATGCCTTAGGCAGCCCTCACATCGGAAGTCCACAATCAAACAAGAAACGCTTTCCTCCGATGTGGTGATGCCCAAAGAGGAAAATAAACTTAGTGAGCTCTAAAACTAAAGCATACATGGTTAGCAATACATTGAGCTTAAGAACTTCACAACAGCAATGATTCATCTCACTTTATATGGAATTTATTACTACGTCACAACTCAGTGAACAAGTGGTACTCATATAACCGCGAGGGACGGTGATTGCAATCAGGACACACCCGGAATACACAACACATACACCCGCCTCGAAAGACTCATACACGAGCTCTTTCTAACGTTGTATGCAGCAACCTTTCACACGTCACTCCAATGCCGAACCGGTTCCACCGACCCATCAGAAGGGCCACTACACGGAACACGTCGAAGTTGCTCCGCTAGCGAGTTTACACCTCTGACATCAACCTCCAAAGGACGGCCGTATAAGTTTCGACACGAGAGTACCCGAGTTACATCGGTTTCCTGGACCCCATAATTACAGTATGCATCCGGTACTGTTCAAACTTGCTCTGCAGGGCGGCATACGCATTGGTTCTTAACCGACACAAATAGAGCTACAGCCACATAGGCCCAACATCCTGCTGCTCCTACTCTCTGCTGGGTCTCATTTTCCATTCTAGAACTTTCATTCTGTAGAATCATACCCCGCTCAACCAACATCCTAAACTCGCGAGTAGCATCCAACTACCCGACTTGTACCGGATCCTATACAACTTAAGCCTAGCCGAAACTACACGAAGATAACCTATTCTACCCTTAACTCCAAGGGTTTGTGGGTCATGCATTTAGAGTATCAATCACCTTGACCTAATGCACAATACATACTAGACCCATAAAAGTGATACAAAGTAAAATGTAACTAAAAAGCTGTTAAATGCAAACCGGGGCTTGCCTTATGTTCTTGCAGATTTATTTATACTTTATAGTCAGTATCTTGGCGATGATTAAATCTTCAACTTGCTGATCCGAGTCGAGTTCCTCGTCGAACTCCTTCGTCGTGTTTCCTACCAATATGAATATGCACAGTTTTAATACGAGTAACTGAATTATAAAAAATGTGTTTTAGGAACTAAGAATAGTTTAGAACAACTCTAAAGCGAGTGAAGAGCTCTGTTATGGACAACAACAGAGAACAACTTTAGCTGGGCAGTGGATGTTTGTTGGAGTAAAATTCAAAGAGTTATATCTAATGGACAAAGGAAAGGTAGTGGAAAGAACCAGCAGAAAACTGGAGAAGCTGATCTCAACTCGCACTGAAATTTTTACTGTGGGCCATAGATCATACATAGGTATGGCTTGCAAAATTTCAGACAAAGTTGATGTAAGATTTGGCCTAGGGAATTTTCTTAACTATTTGACTTATCTGAATTCCTATTGCAATTATATTGTCTTTTCATGCTCCAAATGAGGTTTTTCAGAAACTTGGGAGTCTCATGAGTCCATAGGACTTGGTTTCACCATTTTTGGAGCTTCCTACACAAAGATATGAAATTTAGAAGTTGGAGCTAAAAGCTGAAAAATCTTTCTGTTATTTTTCCTATTTTTCAGAGACATACGAGATTGAATCAACATTTGGCCAAGCAAATGAAGTCCAATGCCTCTGAAATTTTTACTGTAGTTCAAGTATTTTTGGAAAAATGTCTTGCCCAAATTTGGGAATTTTCCAATAAACAGAACTCCTGTCAAAATTCCTATAGTTTTTTCCTTAAATGAATTAATGAGCCGAATCCAGGGATTTTCATAAATATTGGGCTGCACCTATGGATAGTACTCTTTGATAGGAATCCAAAAAAATTTATTTCACAATTTTTGGAAGTTTCTACACAAAGTTATGGCTCTCCAAAATTTGAACTGAAATGGGAAAATGTGGAAAACGTTTAAATGCCGACAGTGGGTCCCACTTGTCATCCCTAACCTTCAGCCTCGCGTCAAACAGAGCAGTGGCGGCTCCCTCCGGCGAGGTCGCCGGAAAGGCACTTCCCAGCCACCTCCTGACCCCCTGCTGGCCGCCTCCACATTTCCCCCCATGCTGAACACGTTGGTGAGGTCGCCGGCGGCTGAAACTCGCCGGAAAACAGGGCGCACCGGCAACAGCAAACCCTAGGGCTCCGGCGAGGTCGTGCACGGTGATTTCTGCACCAAATGGTTGGTTCTTGGGCTCTATAGCACCGTGGGGGATCCCTCATCACCGTCATGAGCTCAAATCGGCCCAAGAATGGCTGCAAATAGGGACTCATCGACGAGCTAGGGCGAAAATCTGTGCCGGCCCGAAATTCTCGAAGAACAGCACCAATTCTTGATGATTTTTGATCCTAGAGGAGCGTAGGAAAGTCTAGAACATGTTTCCAGCTCGGCACAAGCTTTGGTTCAGTGATTACGACAAATTTTGAAGATTTGTGAGGCTCGGTTCTATGCATACCGAAGCAAGAACGGAAAATTCATCCACGGTGATGCATGAATAGAGGAACGTTTTGCACGGTCGGTTTGCACACCTGAGGGTGCTCCTTTTTTGTGTAGAACATCGGGCACGATGAAGAGTGTAGAGCTCAGGCGCCGGGGACCAGAGAGCAGCGGCGTGTCTGCTGTTTTCGGGACTGAGCGAAGCTGTGCAGGGGAAAGTGGTGGCTCACGTGGGTAAAGCAACGTGCTGAAGACTTCACTCGGCGTCCTCAGCCACAGAGCAGGAGCTGGCACGGTGGCAAGGCGGTGGGCGCCGGCGAGCACGACGTGTCGGCTCTCGGTGAGGAGAAACAGAGCACAGCGTGAGACATTCCATTGAGTCTCTGTCCAGTGGGGTCCACCCACCCACAATTCTCCCTCTTATCCCCCAATTCCGTTTAAAATAGCAAACGAGCTAAAAATTTGATCAAACTTGGAAGGTAGGCCAAAAGAAATGTGAGCAACACAACGGTGCACTCAAGTTTGAATTTCGGTGAAATCAGAATTTGAAACTGAGATTTAAATTCAAATTCAAATTTTCCCCCGTTTAAATTCCAACAAATAGGGAATCCTTTTCCAATGCTCTGCAAATTTGCCGGGCTATTATTCGATGTGTGGAGAACCAAATGATAGCTTTATATCTCCGTGTTCGGGAATTTTGCAAGTCAAGTTTAGACTTGGAGCTCACACCTTTAAATTCAAAAGTTTAAATTCCCTCACATTTTCTCTGTGTGAATTGTTGCCCCACTTGCTAAAATTTTGGGATTTCACACTCACTAGAATTATCACTATCACTAGTAAAAGAATGCGAGAAGGAAGATTTAGTTGGTACCTTTGGTTTACCATCCTTTGCCATTACACAAGTGTTGTGAGTGTCCTTCCATGCGCCCATGGTTGGGAAGAGAGTGGATTCCTTGGTAGTCTTCTTTAAGGCTATGGTGGCCATCTCCTCTTCTTCTTCGGATGAGGATTCATCATTGGAGTCCCACTCCTTCCCTAGATGCGATTGACCATATTGCTTCTACTTCTTGAACATTTTCTTTGGTTGAGGCTTGTTGTCTTTTATCTTCTTATTGTTTTCATCATATGGACAATCTACTATGAAGTGATTGTATTCTCCGCAGTTATAGCACACCCGTCTCATCTTGGGTCTTTATTTGTCCCTTTGTCTCCCTTCATTTGAGCTGCTACCCTTTCTTGAACTTCTTCATGAACAAGATCATGTCTTCTTCATCGATATAACTACTTTCATCATCGTTATCGTCTGCTCCATAAGCTTCTCAAGCTTACTTTGATATGGGTTTACAAGTTGACTTCAAAGCAACTCCTTTCTTCTTTGTCGAGGTGAGATCGGCAATTTCCTTGACATGCTTGGCTTGCTTCTCCATCATTTCAAAGTTGATGATCTTGCCAAGAAGTTTGTCTAGGGTCATTTTCCGGTACCTGGGGCTTTCTCTAATCATATAGCAAAGAGTTACGTTGTGAGGCATGAATGCACTGAGAATCAACTTCACAACCTCATGATCATTCTACTTTTTGCTGCCATAAGCTCGGACTTTGTTGATAAGATTCTTCAGTCGATTGTACATATCTTGTGGTGGTTCATCTTCTTCTATCGCGAATCTTCCCAATTCACCTTCAATCATTTCCATCTTGGCTTCGCGTATATGACGGTGACCTTCATGTGCAGTTTGTAGTGTGTCCCATATCACCTTGGCAATTTTGAGTCTGTCAACCTTGGTGAACTCGTCTCGGCTCAGTGATGATGCGATCACAGCTGCAGCTTGAGCATTTCGATGAATGGCTTGTTCTTGGCTTGGGGTCAGCTCTTCTTCATCATCCGGGATATCTATCCCTGTACACACTATGTGCCACAAACTTGGGTTAAGAGATATAACGTGCATTTTCATGTTTTGTCTCCACATTGAATAATCATTGCCATGAAAGTAAGGTGCTTTCCCTAGAGGAATTGATAAGTAATGACTGTTGTTAGAATTCAAACGCTCATAATCAAAAGGATATCGGGAGTAGTCTGTGTGACTACCCCCTTTCTTCTTCTTTTCATCATCGGTGTTCTTCTTCCCTTTTGGGGAGATTGCCTTCTTCCGCAGAAGAGCCTTGAGTTGGAGCACCTCCTCATCATCGTCCTCACTGTCTTGAATGGCGTCGAGTAACTTCTTTAGCTTTTGAGTCCTTTCATCATTACTGTTTTCATCGTCGATCTTCTTGTGTACATCTTTGAAGTCCGACATCGTCTCTTCGAGTGGTGAGTCTCTTTTGAAGAGTTTGGTTCTTATACCAATTGAATGTAGCCTAGAGGGGGGGGTGAATAGGCTTTTCGATGCTTTGTTGATCCCTGAAACACTTAGTAGGTTTATCAAATACAGGGAAATCGGACTAGTCCGGTAGAGTTCGGACTAGTCCATTTTCTACACAGAGAAAAATCGGACTAGTCCGGTACTGTGCGGACTAGTCCGGCATGCGTGGACTAGAGATATCAAAATTAATTAATATTCTCACTTCTAGTACGTTATGCAGTGGAAATTAATTTGATACTTAGATGTATTGCAAAGTGAAATAATGAATGACAGAGATCAACTTTTGTTTCAATGCTTCAATGTAAATTTCACAAGATTAATTAAACACTAGAATATAATGAAAAATGAATTAATGAGAATAAGAGACAAGTGTTTATCCCGAGATTCGATTCCACGAACGAAATCTACATGCCTGTTGAGGAGTCCACTAAGGACCGGGTCTTCACCAACCCTACCCTCATCGAATCGCCACGAAGGCCGATTCTCTTCCATTAATCACAAAGGGCAAATAAATCATTCAAGGGGCCTTCTCACAAGCTGAGGGCTCCCCAAGAATTACAATGAATGAACACAACCAAACACACTCAAAAGATGAAAAACTAACGGACAAGAGTGTGCGAGAGATCAAACCCAAGAGCTCAAGATGTGTAGAACAAGTCTCTCCTTTGATCAATTGCTAATCCCCAAATATTTGATCCTTTTTGGGTTAGAATGTATGGAGAGATGTGAATTTTGGGCTCTTGGGGGGGGGGGTGTGACGGCGCAGGGGGTCGAAGTTGTGTGGTGGTATGGCCGTACACCTCTTTTTATAGTAGGGTTTCCAATGGTTGTGTTAGGGTTTGCGATGTACGGACTAGTCCGTGGTTGACTCCGGACTAGTCTGGTGTGCGGCTTGTGGAAAACCCTAAGTGTTGTGCTACATTCTAAGTTAAAAACTCATGAAATTGACATAATATCATGTAAGAACCCAAACAAGTCTCTTGCATTTATTTCACAACCTTACATGCCTAGCTCTAGTTAATCGTCATCTTGTGGTACACTTTCTTTGTTGTCCTCTATAACCCTTGAACAGATTGAAGTGTTTCAGATGAAGAACTTGCACTCATCTCTACTCGGTTCTCAAAAGCATTGCAAAATGTGAGAACTAGAAGGAGAAGAAGTGCCGTACCTCAGCGATGCTTCGAATGTGGTAAGACAGGACATTTTCGTACGGATTGCCCTAACCTTTCAGGTACAACTTCCCGTGATGCAAAGAAAACTAGGACGAAGCACTCCTCTGCAAATGATAAGAAAAGGAAGAGGGTTTTATAGGACACCAATCGGTAAATAGTTTTATCTCCGCACTTCAAGAACTTGGCTCGAGCGATGTGGACATCAGAAGTGACGAAGATGAAGATGATTTGGCATACTTATGCTTCATGGCAGGCAAGTCAAGTTCGAGTATGGAGGAGGCAGAACACAACAGCGAAAATGAAGAGGTATGTCCTACTTGCGAAGAAATGTGTGATGTTATTTCTCGTGCTACTGATATAGTTAAGAAAAAGGACAAAAAGATTAGGGACAATGCTGCTAAAATTGAGTCACTAGAATCTGAAATTAATCGTTTGAAATCTTTTATTCCTAGTGATGATTCTTGTTCCTCATGTGATTTAATATATGAACAATTGTCCTCTCTAAGAAGTGCACATACCTCCACACTTCATAAAATTAAGTTAGAGATTGAAAAAAACAGAGAACTTGGTGCACTTAATGATAAAAACTTGAAAGATGCTTGTTGTTCTAAAATTGAACAATGGTTTACGTTCTCATGAAGTTAAGTATTGTTCCAATTGCAAACTAAAAGGAAAAACTTCATGTCAAAACTGCCTAGACTTGTCTAAGAAAGTTGATGACATGAATAGGACACTAGAGCGGTTTTATAATGGGAATAAAAATCTGAACTTGCTGTTGAATTATTCTAAATCTTGCAGTGATAAAACTGGTTTAGGTTTTGATTCCTATGCTCATGCTAAAGCACATCCACCTAAAATTATAAAGTCATTAGTAAGTGGTTTGATTAAAACAGTTCCTAAACAAAAAGAAGTGGTTTTTAAATCTGCAGGAGTGTTGTCTCATTTGGTTTTAAATAAATATGTTGTCAGCTCATCTAGACATGAACATAAAGTTAAATTTAGGTGTACCTACTGTGGTAGAGATGATCATGTCATAGATTTTTGTTATAGACTAGCTAAGCAACAGAAAAAGGAAAGAATGATTGCTAGATCACATAACAACTGTGCAAAACCTGTTGCGTGTGCTGAATCGAATGTTAGGAATATGTAACCTGCTGTAATGAGTCAAAAACATGCAAAGTTTGCTTCCGGACCTACTATTTTTAGTGCTACTCATGTAACACCTCGTAGGTCAGTAGTTGGGTATAAAAATCTTCAAACTTTGGCTCGTAAACCTGCTGTTTTATCTCAGCCTATGTGTGTTACTTCTGCTGGACGTCGTGTGACTCAGTACTGGATTCCTAAATGCCTTTTGACTAACCCCAATATTGAGTCATCGACGTATTGTACTTCTATGTAGGTTACATGTTTGAGGAAGGAGAACATTTGGATTGTGGATTCAGGATGCTCACGCCACATGACCGGTAACAAAGAATGGTTCTCGTCCCACACTTTTGTGTCACATCTAGAAAATGTTACTTTTGCCGATAATTCTTCGACTCCTATAATTGCTAAGGGTTCGGTTAGAGTAAATAATCACTACACTTTAAAATATGTTGCACTTGTTAAAAATTTGAAATACAACTTGCTTTCTGTTTCACAATTGCTAGATGAAAATCTGGAAATTATTTTCACTAAAAATTGTTGCAAGGTTGTAGATTCAAAAAGTGATCTCATTTTTAATATGTCTCAGTTTGGAAGAGTTTTTAGAACTTATTTTGATATGGTATACTCTAAGCATAGATGTCTAGTTGCTAATGATTCAAAAGACTTATATTGTTGGCATCATAGACTTGGTCACGTAGGCTTTGATCATCTCACACGTGTTAGTGCTCTTGATCGCATACGTGGGCTGCCTAAGCTTAAAGGGGGCAAAGAAATTGTGTGCTCTTCTTGTAAACATGCTAAGATGGTTGCAGGTTCACATGCTCCTCTCACAATGACCATGACAACTGAATCGGGTCAACTTTTGCACCTTGACATCTTAGGACCTTCACGTGTTCAATCCTTCGGAGCTAAATGGTATGTTCTTGTGATTGTTGATGACTATTCTAGATACTCTAGGGTTTATTTTATGGCATATAAGAATATAACTTTTAGTCACTTTAGATCCTTATTTCTTATATTATCAATTGATCACCCAGGATCTTTAAAAGCAATTAGAAGTGATAACGGAACTGAATTTAAAAATCAATCGTTTGATCACTTTTGTGCTGAAAATGGAATAGATCATCAATTTTCTTCAACATATGTACCTCAACAAAACGGTGTTGTAGAGAGAAAGAACATAACCATAGTTGAGATGGCTAGGACTATGCTTGATGAATATCAAACTCCTAGAAAATTTTGGGCTGATGCAATTGCAACTGCTTGTTATGTCTCAAATCGTATTTTCTTGCTTGCTAAGCTATGTAAAACACCATATGAACTTTGGTTTGGACATTGGCCTGGTGTCACACACTTTCGGGTCTTTGGTTGCAAAAGCTTTGTTAAGAAACATGGTAATCTTGATAAATTCAAACCTAGATCCGTTGATGGCCTGTTTCTTGGTTACCCATCTCATACTAGAGGCTACCATGTGCTTCTACATGACACTAACAAAATTGTGGAGACTTGTGAGGTTTCTTTTGATGAAGCTAGCCCAGGTACTAGCTTTAATATTGCAGGCCCAGACCCATATCCGCAGGGGGAGAGTATTTTCATCGAAGAAGATGAAGAAGTGATGCTTCTGCCCAAAAATTCAGGAGCTAATGACACTGTTCCAGCTCCTGATTTTGATTCACAACCAGCACCGACGACCACCATTGCTGGTCTAGATCGTCCTCAAGTCACAAGTTCTTCAATTTGTGATGAACATGAAGAAGAAGAAGGAGCTTGTGAATTGTCTACTCCCCTCCGGGTCCTCAAAAGTCATCCTCCACAATAAATGATTGGAAGCTTGCATGAACGACTCACACGGTCCAGGTTTTGTGATCCAAACTCTCACGCTCATTCTGTATGTGTTGCTTCTTTTGAACCCAAAGATATATCACACGCACTCACTAATGAATCTTGGATTATTGCGATGCAAGAAGAGTTAGAAAATTTTGAAAGAAATAATGTTTCGATACTTGTATCTCCACCTCAAGGTCACACTCTAATCGGAACTAAATGGGTGTTTAAAAATAAAAAAAAGTGAGGATGGGGTTGTGGTTAGGAATATGGATAGGTTGGTTGCTCAAGGTTTCACAGAAGCTGAAGTGCTAGATTTTGATGAAACTTTTGCTCCTGTTGCTAGATTAGAAGCCATAAGAATTTTGTTAGCATTTGCTGCATCTAAAGGTTTCAAGTTATATCAAATGGATGTTAAAAGTGTTTTTCCTAATGTCTACATAGATGAGGAGGTTTATGTCAAGCAACCACCGGGTTTTAAAAATCCAAATTTTCCTAATCATGTTTACAAACTGTCCAAAGCCTTGTATTGTCTTAAACAATCCCCTAGAGCATGGTATGATAGGTTAAAAACATTCTTTTTGTGCTTAAGCATGGCAATGACTTATTATTTGTTCAAGTGTATGAGGATGATATTATCTTTGGTTGTGCTTCTCATGATCTTGTGTCCAAGTTTTCAGCTATGATGAGTTCAGAATTTGAGATGAGTATGATGGTAGAACTCACATACATTTTGGGGCCGAAAATCAAGCAAACCAAGGAGGGTACTTTTGTGCATCAAACAAAGTATACAAGAGGCCTTCTTAAGCGCTTCAACATGGACAAAAGCAAGTCTCTTCGGACACCAATGGGTACAGAAACGGCACTTGAACTTGTTGAAGATGGTGAACCCGTGGATAAAAAGAATATAGAACTATGATTGGATCACTTTTGTACCTCACGGCATCAAGATCGAACATACAATTCAGCGTATGTCTTTGTGCATGATTTCAAGTTTTCCCACGTGCTTCACATCGTCAAGCCGTCAAAAGAATTCTCAGGTACTTACATGGAACTCAAGAATTTGGGATTTTTCTTTCTTCTTCCTCAACTATTACTTTGAAAGCTTTTTCAGATGCTGATTTTGGGGGTTGTAGAATTGATAGGAAAAGTACTTCGGGTGCTTGTTATTTTCTTGGTAATTCACTTGTTGCTTGGTCCTATAGAAAACAAAATTCAGTTGCACAATCCATAGCCCAGTCTGAATATGTAGCTGCTGCTAGCGCTTGCTCACAAATTCTTTGGATTGTTCAAACACTTTAGGACTATGGGGTTGATCTAGATAGTGTTTCACTGTTTTGTGATAACACTAATGCCATTTGCATTGCTAAAAACCCCGTGCAACATTCGAGAACAAAGCACATTGACATCAGGTATCACTTTCTTAGTGATAATGTTGAAAAAGGAAACATTTTGCTTCACCATGTAGATATCGAACAACAATTGGCTGACATTTTTACAAAACCTTTGGATTTCACTCGTTTTTGTTTCATTCGTAGTGAAACAGGGGTTATGCATCCTCATGGCTTAAATTGAGGGGGAGTTTTGAAACTTGGGAAGTATATGTGTGAATCTGAATTTAAAATAATATGAGCACAGTATTTCATACATATATTACTGTGATTTCTTTTATATGCTGAAAGTTCTTACTACATTACTCATATTATACATTTTGTAGTTTTTGCCATGACTAGTAATTGGAATAATTATTTACACTAAATCTGGTCATGATCAAACTTTCTTGCTGTTTTAAACTTGTTGCATGCTCACAAGTGCTTTTAATAATGAAAAATAATCAATCAACTATTCACATGTTGAGCTTTTATGTTCAAATGAAAAATTGAGAAAAAGATCAAGAGAATATGCATGCATCGCACTTATTCTTTTGATATGGCTTATCATTGCACTTAGATATGAACTTGGAAAAAGTTGTGTATCACTAAAACCATGTCCTTAAGCTTCTGATTGTCAAATGACATAGGCTTGGCTTGGTTGGTTAGAATAAGGCTGATGCGGCATATAATCTCTTGCAAATGTCATATGATCTGAATTTGTGCTTCAAAAAAGAACTAAAAATGTAGCAACAAGTGTCATGCTTTCAGGTCTTGACATAGTTAAGTTTGTGAGATCATGAGTTGCTTAAATTGAAAATTACATTTGATCTCTAGCATGGCTTACACTACTTTATGTATCTCATTGATGTGATAGTGTAAGTTACTTGATAGTATGGCTTGGATGAGCTTTGTTTTATATGTATATGTTATAAATATGCTCATAACAATTAAAATTTCTGTTTTGAACCTTGCTGAATACATTGTCAAAGGGGGAGAAATTGATCACACATTGCACGATTCACAAGGGTTTTGGCACGATTCTTCTCAGGGGGGAATTTTTATTTTTCTTCTCATTTTATTTCTGATTTACGAAGGGGGAGAAATATGTATAGGGGGAGAAATTTTTGTTTCAAAATTTCTTTCTCATTTGATTGTTGTAACACCCCAAAATTTTGATTCAAAACACTAAATCATGTTAAGAGGGGAATTTAAAAATTTTTGGACGTGTTGCATGTTTTGCAAAAATTCAAATTCAAACTGGAATTCAAATTAAACTCAAATCAGAAAAGAAATGGAAAAAGAAAAAGAGAAAACAGAAAAAAACCGGCCAGTGGGCCGAAAACCCACCAGCCGGCCCAACTTACCCCGCGCCAGCCCGCAGCCGCGCGCCCAAGCTTTCTCACGCTGACAGGAGGGACCCACCCAGGCTTCGTCTTCAACCTCGCGCCGCGCCGGACTCTTTCTCACCGAATCCAAACCGATCGGAACTGCTGCGGATCACAGCCGAATTTCGCTCGAGGAGGATACGGACATGATCTAAACCACCTCGCCGCTCTCCCCCGTCTTTAAAAACCCCGGCCCCATTCTGTTTTTCCCACGCGATCGCCGATTTTTACTCCGGTGAGAACCGAGATTTCTCCGGTGAATTCCGGCCGATCTAAGCTCGGAAACTCCGATCTAACTCGCTGGTCTTGATCCACCGCCTCCGGGGAACCTTGCAGGTGCAGAAAACTCGGTGACTTGCGGTGTAAACACAGCGCCGACGAGCTTCGCCGTGGTTTTGCCTCGGACCTCGCCGCCGATCACCTCCCAGGACCTCCGAGCTCAAGAAAACCCCCGAGGTGAGATCCCCGACCTTCCCTCTACCGATCTATGCCATAAGATCACAGTTCTAGACAGAATTCTCGAGGATCCGAAAGTTTCCGGCGAGATCGCCGCTTCCCACCGCCGTGCGCCGCCGGCAGCGCCGCCCGCGCTCGATCAGAGCGACGTGGCCGCTTGTGCCGTTTATTTTAAATCGCACGGTAGACTTTAAAACCCCGCATACCGGTTCGATGTTATAATCTCGGCCGTCGGTTTAAAATCGGACGGTCCACGTCAGCCCCGCGTTATAAAGACTGGAATTCTTACGTGCTACCCCCTGGGGTTCTCGGGAAATAAGAGCTAGCCCCAAAAACTTCTGATCTAGCCCCTGGAACTCCAGAAAATCATGTAAATCCATTTAAAAATCAGTTTTAGCCCCTGGACTTAATAAAAATTAGGAAAAACACCTCTGATAAGTGTAGCTAGACCCCTGGAAATTATGAAAATAATATTATAGACCCTGTAATGGGGTGAGTTCATTATTTTAGCCCTGTTTAGTATTTAATTTAGAAAATTGAATATGTAACTAGTGTTTAAAAATTAAAAAGTGGGACAAACATAATTGTCAAAATTAAGTTAAAGATTTTCTCAGTGTTTAGAAAATTTTGGAGTGAGATAAAAACATATTTTGGACTGAATTGAATCTGGTTAATTTATTATTCACATTTAGGAACACATTTTTAAGTAAAGAATAGTTATAGAAAATAGGGAAAATAATTGTGAAATTGCTTACATCAGAGGAAAAGGTCAAAATATGTTATTAAATTATTTAGGACCAGAACCTATTCTGTTTAGATGATGTGTATTACTAATTTCATAATAAAATACACATTTATGCATAGGAAAATAAATCTGAAAATATAGCAACTAGTAAATGATAAATGGAGTTTCTAAAATCCAAAGAATTCAGTTTAGGGTTGGTAGAAATTCTGAAGGCACATATGGAGAAGAAAAATACTTTTCATACATACTTGGTAGTGAAAAGGTGTAGTAGTTTAATATAAGGAATTTATTTAAATTTGAAACACATATATATATATATATATATATAGTATGTAAGTATAAATATGAACACCAAAGTAGGAATCATATACATATCAATAAAAGTGTATGCAAGCCACAGATCAACACACATAGAGTAACCACAACACATATAATGGTGAATGAATTTCATAAATATGAATGTGTGGTTTGTATGAAGTGGAAGTGTGAACTATGTCTTATGGATTGTTGTTTTTCTTTTGCTATGTGTGATGGTGTGATGTAGAACCTGCTCAAGAGCAAGTTATTCCTTTCCAAGACCAGGACTACCCATTTCAAGAGCAGCAAGAAGGAGGCAAGTGTCCTTGACCACTTTGATCCTATGCTAGGATGTGTAGATAGAATTATTTGCATTGTCAAATGAAATATGAAACCCATGCTAGGAAGTTTCCCTAAAATTGCATTACCTTGTTTCCTTGTAGCTTGGATTGGGATTTATTTTGTCATGTCATTTATTTACATGCATATGCTTAGCCATGCTTAGAATTGGATATTTGGGATATGAGATCATCAGTTTATTTTAGCATACTCTTGAATGAGCTATTGTGAGTTATGTAGAGGTAGGGATCAAGGCAAGTTGGATGTTTTGGTTGTGTGCTGGGTGCACGAGACTTGGGTTTGTGTTTAGTACTTGCCTGGATCCTAAGGACCGGTTCATGGAGCATGTAACCTGGCTTTACAGTGCCAACCACATGCTGAGATGGGGCAGCTTAGCCAATTAATTAGGTGTATCCCCGGCGTAGTATGGGTGTGTTGGATGGTGCGGGGAATAGGTGTCAGCTGGACTACCATATGAACCGCAAGGCTCAAGAGGGGGCCACTGCAGCGGGGTTGGAGCCTCTTGTATGCTGTTAGGGGTGAAACCTCAGTGGGCCCACGCTCGTCGGGAATCCCTTTGTAAAGGCTTCGTAGTGATCTCCTGGCTACACACCTGGGAAGTGTGAATGTGGTTCGTAGCCACTGGCATAATGGAGGTTCTTTTAGTCCACCCGGCAACGGGGGATGAAATCACTACATGTGGGTACAGTGGTACAAACTCTGCAGAGTCAAAACTGTCATGACAGCCGTGCTCACGGTCAAGAGCGGCTTGGAATTATTCATGATTAGAGGATTGATGGTTTTGGAAGTTAAGCGGGGAGCTTAACATTGGAAATGATGTTATGGTTATTGGATTATGATGATGGGATGGGAGATTGGGACCATTTCACCTGTGTAGTAATGTAGGTGCTTAACAAGCTAAGGTGATAGGTATTAATTGCATAGTGCTTTAACCATGAGTTCAACCTCTCTTTGTTCTAGCCATGCATGATATAATTTTCCCACACTTGCTGAGTACCCTTGGTACTCAACCTTGCATATTTGTTGGTTTATATTGCTGCTCAGGTCAAGACAATGAGGTGGTGTATAATGACCAAGACTTTGGACCCGAGGAAGGTTTCTAGGTTCATGGAGACCCCCGGGCAACGCCTGTGATGGAGCCCTAAAAGAATAATATTCCGCTGCTAGTTTATTTACTTGTGATGAACTTATTATTGTCCATCGAGACATTTACTATGTAAGTCTTACTTATATTCGACACCTGGCTTGTAATAAATGATGCTTCACTATTTGTCATCACATGTATGAGAAAATGATCCTGGCATACATGTGATATTCACTTGGTTGTTCTTCGGAAAAACCGGGTGTGACAGAGGTGGTATCAGAGCCAAGGTTGCTCGTAGGAACGTGGACCTAGGTAGAAATTGACGTATTTAAGGGCCCTATTTTCTTAAAAACTATTTTCCATGGTGTGGGTTGAAGAGTGTTATTTAAGGAGTCATTTTCTTCATCTTACCCCAAATTTTCATTCAAAATAGGATTTTTGTTTTAAAAAAAGTTTATCTAACCTAATTTTAAATTCTTTTTGTTTTAGATGGTTCGCATGATTCGCACCGCTCGCAAGTCCACAGGAGGGAGAGTTCCCATAGTTGCCCTTGCCGAAAGAGAGGAGAGCCGTCCGGTGACGTACCTTTCTTACAGATTGGCAGTAGGAGGCTTATTGCGCCGTCTTCGGCGTATGCTCGAAGCCGCCGGCAATACAGGCAAGCTAATCATCCACTATAACTCCACCAGGACCATCCGTGAGAAGAGGGAAGAATGGAGTTCAGAGATTAGGATTATACACGAAAATCAGCTGCTTAAGATCCACCACTCTCCAGCTTGTAGAGCGACATAGGTCGATGCGGAGAAAGATGTCACCTGGGAGGCCATCACCTGCCAGAGTCACATCTATCGTCGCCACTTGGACAAAACTGAGTACATGTATGTCCTCCAACGTGAGAGTGGTACCACGGAGTACAAGTACCCAACGGTGCAGCAAGGGACTTCCCATGAGCACATGGACTTGTGCTTGGAGGATGCTGCTATGCTCAGCACTCGACTGCAGGAGTGTCAACAAGAGCTTCAGGATGTCCGAGACACCCTGAAGGAAACGGAGGCATTGCTGCGAGCTTGCTTAAAGGCGAGAGAAAGAGGAGATGGGAATGAACTGTGTGTCACCGTGAATGATACATGGACTAGTGACTCCCCGGATCGCCGAGCGATCAGGCGTCGTCGCACTTCTCCACCAACAGCCTCCCCACCCAAAGCAGAGTCAGAAGGTAGCCGAAATGAGGAGGAAGATCCCGAGGAGCCAGCTCAAGAGAACGAGTAGTGTAGAGTCTTTCCCTTAGCTAGCAAGAGGTCGAGTAGTCGAGTCGTTACGTAGTTAATGGTGTGATAATGCTTGGTGTGTGACGTGAGTTGTGGAAGCCATGAGCAATTGTCCACAGCCTCGTCTTCAGATTGTTTTGCTTTGGTGTGTGAACCCACAGGAAATAATAGTGCATTTATTTGGTGTGAGATATGAACACTCGTAAAAGTATAACAAAGCCTCAACACTTCAAAGTACAAACAAATGAAAGTAGTAAGATGATACTAAATGATTTCAAATTAACATTGGTTGATTCTGCCAGATGGCCGGAAGAGGAAAAGGACGTGCTGCCAACCCCGCCAACAACAACGATGAGGCATGCAACCCTCATCTTTCTGGAGGCCAGGACCGGGGTGGTCGCCGTGAAGAAGTTGATCCTCTCCACCAAATGCTGGAGAACCAAAATCAGCGCATCCAGAACTTGACTCAAGTGGTGGCCAACTTGCATCAAGTTCCACCTCCACAAGCCGCACCACGCCAACCAAGGTTGAGTGAGTTTCTAGGAACTCAACCTCTAAAGTTTGCAAGTGCTGCTGAACCTCTGGAGGCAGATGATTGGCTGAAGACCATTGAAAGTAAGATGAGGATTATACAATGCCAAGGGTATGAGAGGGTGCTGTTTGCCTCTCATCAATTGCATGGACCTGCTGCTGATTGGTGGACCGCCTACGTGGCCGCCCATCATGACCCTGAGAACATCACTTGGGAAGAGTTCAAGCGTAGCTTCCGCAACCATTACATCCCAAGAGGTGAACTCAAAAACAAGAGGAAGGAGTTTTTGGGACTGCAGCAGGGAAACTTGACGGTGAGGGAATACCTCACTAAATTTACTCAACTATCCCGTTATGCTCCACGAGACATAGAGACTGATGAGCAGAAACAAGATTGTTTCGTGGAAGGACTTACCGCAGAGATGCAGTGTGCAATGTCCTCAAATGAGTATGAAAGCTTCCAAAAGATGGTGGACAGAGCATTTGTGGTAGAAAGGAAGCTAAAGGCCCTGGAAAATGAGAATAAGAGGAAGGCCGGGTGGTCACATCAGGCCTCAGGGAGCAACACCCGCCCACGTATGATGCAGCAACCTACGGGGCAGACGAGCCGTGCTGCGGTACCCTATTCAGCACCAAGAGGGTACAACCCAAACTACAGGCCTCCCGCAGCACCAGCACAGCCGCAACGTCAGTTTGTGCAGCAGCCTCGCCCCGCATATCCACCTCGACCAGCAGTGCAAGGACCCCCAAACCAACCCCAAGACAACAAAGGCCAGGCATCTAAGATTGGGGTGCAATGTTTCAGTTGTGGTGAAGTGGGGCACTACGCCCATAAATGCCCAAAGAAGAAGCCTGCGCCACCACAACAGCAGAATGTAATGAGAGGACGGGTGAACCACGTCACTATGGAGGAAGCACAAGAGGCACCCAACGTGGTAGTTGGTAAGTTTCCTGCCAATTTACACCTTGCAACTCTGCTGTTTGATTCTGGTGCTACCCACTCGTTCATTGCTCAAGGGTTTGTTAAGAAGCATGACCTAGCAACCACACAAATGAACCATAGGCTAGCGGTAAACTCTCCAGGTGGAGAAATAAGGACAAGACAAGTGTGTCCCAAAGTGAACCTAGACATTAATGGGGTAGTATTTAATGCTAACCTCATAGTGATAGATTCACAAGGGATAGATATTATTTTGGGTATGGATTGGTTGACCAAACATAAAGGAATCATCCATTGTTAGACCAGAACGGTGGAACTAACTCACACTAGTGGCACAAGAGTAAAGTTCATAACGATACACGAGCCTAGGAGGGACATTAAATTAAATCAAGTGGAGGTGAAAGTTGAGGAAATCAGGACTATCAGGGAATATCCAGATGTTTTTCTGGAGGAGTTGCCAGGTATGCCTCCCGACCGTGACGTGGAATTCGCAATTGAGCTAGTACCGGGAACAGCCCCGATATACAAGAGACCTTATCGAATGGACTCCAAGCAGCTGGAAGAGCTCAAGGATCATTTGAGAGAATTGACGGAGAAGGGGTATATTCGCCCTAGTTCCTCACCATGGGGAGCTCCGGTGATATTTGTGCCCAAGAAAGACGGAACCCAAAGGTTATGCGTGGATTACCGTGCTTTGAATGAGGTAACCATCAAGAACAAGTACCCATTGCCTCGCATTGAAGACTTGTTTGATCAGTTGAGGGGAGCTTGTGTGTTCTCGAAAATTGATCTCAGGTCGGGATACCACCAACTCAAGATAAGGCAATCTGATATTCCCAAGACAGCTTTCGTATCTCGGTACGGACTGTATGAATACACTGTCATGCCTTTCGGGCTAACCAATGCCCCGGCGTACTTCATGTACCTCTTGAACAAGGTATTCATGGAATATCTGGACAAATTTGTTGTGGTTTTCATAGATGATATTCTCGTCTTCTCCAAAGATGAAGAAGAACATGAGAAACATCTAAGGTTGGTGTTGCAGAGGCTGAGAGAACATCAACTATATGCCAAGTTGAGCAAGTGTGAGTTTTGGCTGAAGAGAGTTCCCTTTTTAGGACATATAATCTCAGAGGGAGGAATCTCCGTAGATCCCGCCAAAATCGAGGATATCCAGAAGTGGAAGACCCCTGAAAATGTCGGGGAAGTTCGAAGCTTTTTGGGATTGGCTGGATACTATCGACGGTTTATTGAGGGATTCTCCAAGATCTCGAGACCTCTCACCAAACTGTTGGAGAAGGGAATCACATTCACCTGGACGCCACAGTGGGAGACGAGCTTTCAGGAGCTAAAGAAGAGATTGACAACAGCCCCAGTGTTGGTTATGCCAGATATGCAGAAGAATTTCATAGTGTACTGCGATGCCTCTGGAAATGGGTTGGGATGTGTTCTCATGCAAGAAGGACATGTCGTGGCATATGCATCCCGACAGCTTCGGAAGCACGAGAAGAACTATCCTACACATGACCTAGAACTAGCCGCAATGGTACACGCGTTGAAAATTTGGCGGCACTATTTGATGGGGAAGAGGACAGAGATATATACGGATCATAAGAGTTTGAAGTACATATTCACACAGCCAGATCTCAACCTCAGACAAAGGAGATGGTTAGATCTAATCAATGACTTTTATGTGGGCATCAACTATCATCCCGGGAAAGCAAACGTCGTGGCCGATGCTTTGAGTCGGAAAGTGCAGGTCAATAAGTTGAGCTTGAAGGACATGCCTGCAGAATTGAAGGACGAGGTTATAAGGCTCAATCTATGTCTAGTAAATAGTGGTGAAGCCATCGCCATGGAAGTGGACTCCACACTCGAGCGAGACATACGCGAGGGCCAAAAGAATGATGAGAAGATACAAGAGATCAGACAGCTCATCAAGGAAAATAAAGCTCCTGGTTTTAGAGAGGATGAACAAGGAACGGTGTGGCATGGGAAAAGGATCTGTGTGCCAGAAGTAAAGGAGATCCGTGAATTAATTTTGAAGGAGGCTCACGATTCCGACTATTCCATTCATCCTGGGAGTACGAAGATGTACCAGGACCTCAAGAGCAGGTATTGGTGGTATGGCATGAAGCGAGATGTCGCGGAACATGTTGCCCTATGTGACACATGTCAGTTGGTGAAAGCAGAACATCAACGACCCGCGGGATTATTGCAACCACTCAAAGTGCCTGAATGGAAATGGGAAGAAATCAGCATGGATTTTGTCGTGGGATTGTCTAGGACCCAATCCGGGTATGATTCAATATGGGTCATTATTGATAGGCTAACCAAGGTAGCTCATTTCATCCCCGTGAAAGAAAGCTACAGCGGATCCAAATTGGCAGAATTGTACATGTCAAGGATCGTGTGTTACCATGGAGTGCCAAAGAAGATAGTGTCGGACCGAGGGACACAGTTCACCTCGAGGTTTTGGCAGAAGTTGCATGAAACCATGGGAACCCATCTGAACTTCAGCTCTGCCTATCATCCCCAAACTGACGGGCAGACGGAGAGAACCAATCAGATCCTTGAAGATATGTTAAGGGCATGTGCACTCAAAAACAATAGGAGTTGGGACAAGAACTTACCGTATGCGGAGTTTTCCTATAACAACAGCTATCAAGCTAGTATGAAGATGTCACCGTTTGAAGCTTTGTATGGAAGGAAGTGCAGAACTCCCCTATTTTGGAACCAAACAGGAGAAAGTAAAGTGTTTGGTCCAGAAGTGCTACAAGAAGCCGAGGCAAAGGTGAGGGAGATTCGCAACAACTTGAGGATAGCACAAACACGCCAAAAGAGCTATGCCGATGTATGAAGAAGAGAGCTCGTTTTCAACGTGGGAGACTATGTTTATCTCAAGGTGTCCCCTATCAGAGGACTTCGTAGGTTCAAGGTGAAAGGGAAGTTGTCACCTCAATACATCGGACCCTTTCAAGTTTTGGAAAGGAAAGGCGAAGTGGCGTACCAACTAGAGTTACCGGTTCATCTATCGGACGTGCACGATGTATTCCATGTGTCACAACTCAAGAAATGTCTGAGGACGCCTGAAGAGGTGTTACCCATGAATGAAGTGGATGTAGCTGAGGATTTATCTTATGCCAAGCAACCATACAAGATTTTGGAGACAATGGAACGCCTCACCAGAAATAAAAGAATCCGGATGTGCAAGGTGCAGTGGAAGCATCACTCAGAAGAGGAAGCCACCTGGGAACGGGAAGATGAGCTCAAGGCACAATTTCCGGAATTGTTTTCTTAGAAACACCAATCTCGAGGATGAGATTTCTTTTAAGGGGGGTAGAGCTGTAACACCCCAAAATTTTGATTCAAAACACTAAATCATGTTTAGAGGGGAATTTAAAAATTTTTGGACGTGTTGCATGTTTTGCAAAAATTCAAATTCAAACTGGAATTCAAATTAAACTCAAATCAGAAAAGAAATGGAAAAAGAAAAAGAGAAAACAGAAAAAAACCGGCCAGTGGGCCGAAAACCCACCAGCCGGCCCAACTGACCCCGCGCCAGCCCGCAGCCGCGCGCCCGCGCTTTCTCACGCTGACAGGAGGGACCCACCCGGGCTTCGTCTTCAACCTCGCGCCGCGCCGGACTCTTTCTCACCGAATCCAAACCGATCGGAACTGCTGCGGATCACAGCCAAATTTCGCTCGAGGAGGATACGGACATGATCTAAACCACCTCGCCGCCCTCCCCCGTCTATAAAAACCCCGGCCCCGTTCTGTTTTTCCCACGCGATCGCCGATTTTTACTCCGGTGAGAACCGATATTTCTCCGGTGAATTCCGGCCGATCTAAGCTTGGAAACTCCGATCTAACTCGCTGGTCTTGATCCACCACCTCCGGGGAACCTTGCAGGTGCAGAAAACTCGGTGACTTGCGGTGTAAACACAGCGCCGACGAGCTTCGCCGTGGTTTTGCCTCGGACCTCGCCGCCGATCACCTCCCAGGACCTCCGAGCTCAAGAAAACCCCCGAGGTGAGATCCCCGACCTTCCCTCTACCGATCTATGCCATAAGATCACAGTTCTAGGCAGAATTCTCGAGGATCCGAAAGTTTCCGGCGAGATCGCCGCTTCCCGCCGCCGTGCGCCGCCGGCAGCGCCGCCCGCGCTCGATCAGAGCGACGTGGCCGCTTGTGCGCCGTTTATTTTAAATCGCACGGTAGACTTTAAAACCCCGCGTACCGGTTCGATGTTATAATCTCGACCGTCGGTTTAAAATCGGACGGTCCACGTCAGCCCCGCGTTATAAAGACTGGAATTCTTACGTGCTACCCCCTGGGGTTCTCGGGAAATAAGAGCTAGCCCCAAAAACTTCTGATCTAGCCCCTGGAACTCCAGAAAATCATGTAAATCCATTTAAAAATCAGTTTTAGCCCCTGGACTTAATAAAAATTAGGAAAAACACCTCTGATAAGTGTAGCTAGACCCCTGGAAATTATGAAAATAATATTATAGACCCTGTAATGGGGTGAGTTCATTATTTTAGCCCTGTTTAGTATTTAATTTAGAAAATTGAATATGTAACTAGTGTTTAAAAATTAAAAAGTGGGACAAACATAATTGTCAAAATTAAGTTAAAGATTTTCTCAGTGTTTAGAAAATTTTGGAGTGAGATAAAAACATATTTTGGACTGAATTGAATCTGGTTAATTTATTATTCACATTTAGGAACACATTTTTAAGTAAAGAATAGTTATAGAAAATAGGGAAAATAATTGTGAAATAGCTTACATCAGAGGAAAAGGTCAAAATATGTTATTAAATTATTTAGGACCAGAACCTATTCTGTTTAGATGATGTGTATTACTAATTTCATAAGAAAATACACATTTATGCATAGGAAAATAAATCTGAAAATATAGCAACTAGTAAATGATAAATGGAGTTTCTAAAATCCAAAGAATTCAGTTTAGGGTTGGTAGAAATTCTGAAGGCACATATGGAGAAGAAAAATACTTTTCATACATACTTGGTAGTGAAAAGGTGTAGTAGTTTAATATAAGGAATTTATTTAAATTTGAAACACACATATATATATATATATATATATATATATATATATATATATATATAGTATGTAAGTATAAATATGAACACCAAAGTAGGAATCATATACATATCAATAAAAGTGTATGCAAGCCACAGATCAACACACATAGAGTAACCACAACACATATAATGGTGAATGAATTTCATAAATATGAATGTGTGGTTTGTATGAAGTGGAAGTGTGAACTATGTCTTATGGATTGTTGTTTTTCTTTTGCTATGTGTGATGGTGTGATGTAGAACCTGCTCAAGAGCAAGTTATTCCTTTCCAAGACCAGGACTACCCATTTCAAGAGCAGCAAGAAGGAGGCAAGTGTCCTTGACCACTTTGATATTATGCTAGGATGTGTAGATAGAATTATTTGCATTGTCAAATGAAATATGAAACCCATGCTAGGAAGTTTCCCTAGAATTGCATTACCTTATTTCCTTGTAGCTTGGGTTGGGATTTATTTTGTCATGTCATTTATTTACATGCATATGTTTAGCCATGCTTAGAATGGGATATTTGAGATATGAGATCATCAGTTTATTTTACCATACTCTTGAATGAGCTATTGTGAGTTATGTAGAGGTAGGGATCAAGGCAAGTTGGATGTTTTGGTTGTGTGCTGGGTGCACGAGACTTGGGTTTGTGTTTAGTACTTGCCTGGATCCTAAGGACCGGTTCATGGAGCATGTAACCTGGCTTTACAGTGCCAACCACATGCTGAGATGGGGCAGCTTGGCCAATTAATTAGGTGTATCCCCGGCGTAGTATGGGTGTGTTGGATGGTGCGGGGAATAGGTGTCAGCTGGACTACCATATGATCCGCAAGGCTCAAGAGGGGGCCACTGCAGCGGGGTTGGAGCCTCTTGTATGCTGTTAGGAGTGAAACATCAGTGGGCCCACGCTCGTCGGGAATCCCTTTGTAAAGGCTTCGTAGTGATCTCCTGGCTACACACCTGGGAAGTGTGAATGTGGTTCGTAGCCACTGGCATAATGGAGGTTCTTTTAGTCCACCCGGCAACGGGGGATGAAATCACTACATTTGGGTACAGTGGTACAAACTCTGCAGAGTCAAAACTGTCATGACAGCCGTGCTCACGGTCATGAGCGGCTTGGACTTATTCATGATTAGAGGATTGATGGTTTTGGAAGTTAAGCGGGGAGCTTAACATTGGAAATGATGTTATGGTTATTGGATTATGATGATGGGATGGGCGATTGGGACCATTTCACCTGTGTAGTAATGTAGGTGCTTAACAAGCTAAGGTGATAGGTATTAATTGCATAGTGCTTTAACCATGAGTTCAACCTCTCCTTGTTCTAGCCATGCATGATATAATTTTCCCACACTTGCTGAGTACCCTTGGTACTCAACCTTGCATATTTGTTGGTTTATATTGCTGCTCAGGTCAAGACAATGAGGTGGTGTATAATGACCAAGACTTTGGACCCGAGGAAGGTTTCTAGGTTCATGGAGACCCCCGGGCAACGCCTGTGATGGAGCCCTAAAAGAATAATATTCCGCTGCTAGTTTATTTACTTGTGATGAACTTATTATTGTCCATCGAGACATTTACTATGTAAGACTTACTTATATTCGACACCTGGCTTGTAATAAATGATGCTTCACTATTTGTCATCACATGTATGAGAAAATGATCCTGGCATACATGTGATATTCACTTGGTTGTTCTTCGGAAAAACCGGGTGTGACAGAACCGGTGCAGATTATCGACGAAAAGGCCCGAACCACACGCAACCGTACGTTTTGGTTCTACAAGGTTCTATGGAGTAATCACTCCATGGATGAATGACACGACCCCATTGGTCCTGTAAAGCCAGGATCACGCTGAGGGGTGCTGCGTTGCACAGCACCGTATAACACACGTCAAAGGTACAAAGCGGAAGCGGAAGTTTATTACATAAACAGGTTTATGAACATGTTTACAGCAAAATAAGTTCAGTCTACACTCGCGGGCGTAGACTAAGCATCAAGTGCACGTTCAGCCCTCGAACGTGTCCTTGCTAGCACACACGCACACTAACTCTGCGGCGTGCACGACTCCGACTCGACGGGGTTCCCCTCCTGGGGTTCCGTCTCTTCTTCGGGAGTCCCTTCCTCATAGAACCCTGCAAAAGCTTCAAACACAAGCAGTGAGCACGAAGGCTCAGCATGTCTGACCCGTCTCACCTAAACAAGGAACTTCTACATGAGGGTAATGGGTTACATGAGGTAAAAATCAGTTGCAAGGACTCGCCTAATTAGTAGAACCTTACTTTCAAGTTATAGCAGCAGGTTGTGGAGAACCTTACGCTAAGGCACATGAGAGAGCCGCAATCAAACAAGAAACGCATTTCTCTCATGTACTTTGCCCAAAGTTGAAAAGAACTTTAGTTAGCTCTAAGCTACAGCATATCATTAACAATCAATGTCCTGCTTTCAATCAGCAACATTTTAACATGTAACTAGCCTGTTCTTTCTACGTCACGGTACAGTGAACACGTGGTACTCACTGACCGCGAGGGACGGCGATTATAATCGATTTACACCTGCAGGGTTACCCGAACAACCCGTCACGTACGCCAGTACTCGATGTTGCCTACAGCAACCATCACGGACGCCGTACGCGACTACCTTTCACCCGTCAGCCAAATGTTGAACCGGTCCAATCGTCCCGAGCAAGAGGTCTCTGCACGCACATCTCAGTGCCGCCAGCCGATTTACACCTCGAGCTCTCAACCTACCCTCTGAATGACCAGCTATGCCTCAACACCCAGCTACCCGAGTTACATCAGTTTCCCGGTTCCCATATAGCCGGTAGGTCTTCGGTACTGTTCTAGCTTGTTCAACAGGCCCGCACACGGCTCGGTCCTCAATCGACACAAGCGGAGCTACAGCACACAGGCCCCAAAGTCCTGCTGCCCTTACCCTCCGCTCGGTCTCATTTTCTTGCCATGTGTATCATGTGCTACCTCTACCCGAGCAATGTGCCTCTAGCCTATTCTCGCGAGTAGTTCCAACTACTCGACTTGTACCGAATCCTACTCTATCTTAGCAATGCGGTGGCTAACGAGGTTTTCGATCCTAAACCCAACCCATGGTTTTCTTGGCTATGCAGTTGGGTTTCCAATCAAGACTCTAATGCAAAGAACAATATTCAAAGATGTGCTCAAAACAATAAACATTTGTAAAAAGGTTAATGCAAACCGGAGCTTGCCTTGCTGCTCTTGGTCGTAGGCTAGCTGCTCCTCCGGAGTTACGAAGTCTAGGACTTCGGGTTCCTCCTCGACCTTAGCGACTACATGATAAGAGCAATATATGTATCAATTTAAATGCATTTGTATTAACTTTGAAGTTGTGAAGTCTCTAACCCTTGCTAGACAGACCTAATGACTGTGAAACTTTTACTGTGGCTTGGTTACAACCTAAACAGAGACTCGCCCAAGTTTTAGTTGCAGCAAAGCTCACTTGAGCCCTCCACAATTAATTATGTCCTTGACCTTAATTGGAACTCTTAGGGTGTTCTAGGAATTTTCATGAAACAATCTATGACTTCCTGAAAACTAGATTTTTCAGACAGTTCTAATGGAGTTGGTCTCACTTAATTTGGAAGTTCTTAGCTAAAGATATGAGCTAAACAATTTCAGAGAAAATTCTGAAAATGTTTCTGAACATTTTCTATTTTCTCTAGAACAGTTTAACTAATCACACCATTAGGTGGATCAAATGAGCTCCAATGGATCTGAAATTTTTATGGTAGTTCAGGGATATTTTGGTAAACATCCCAGCAAAATTTCAGGATTTTCCTCCAAAGGATCCTCCAGTTAAAATTCCTAACAGCTTAAACTTTGAGGAATTAATTCTGGAGAATTAAGGGTTTTTATGAAGTGAAACTTGATTTGCTGAAAAGTGCTCAAAGAGCGGGATTCAACAAAATTTGGTTCACTCAATTTGGAGCTTTCTAGCCAAAGTTATGAGGCGGTGCCGGTCGCGTGGGGGCGCGAGCAAGCCGCCCTGGGCGCCAGCGTGCAGAGGGGGAAGCAGCTGGTGGCGCCGGTAGCTGCTCGGTGGCACAGCCGACAGCTGATTGGTGGAATTTCCCACCGAGACTCTGACTTTGGTTGCAAGTTTCTCCTTCTTCCCTCTATGACATGTGGGTCCCACCCGGGGTTTTAACCTCTGAAATTTACTCCTGATCACTGTAGTGAACAGTGAACCCCATAATACCCCTGGTGATTCAGATTATTCACCCTTGAGCCATTCGAATTGAATAGGATTCGAATTGGGTTTGGTTTGAGTGAATTTCAGCACAAGTGCAGTTTTGAATTCAAATGAAGTTTGAATTTATCCTACTTAGCTCATGTCAAGATCAACCCCAAATGGAGTGGAAATTGGTGTGTGATTTCACAAAAATGTGCTGAGTAAGAATATGCCTCCCACTTTTAAATCCATGGGATAAAAACAGTTTGAATTTGAATATGGTTCCAAACTGCCCTCTTTCTAAATATACCCAAAATGACCTCAAAAAGGTTTGGAATTTGGGTGAAACTTGGCATGGACATCCTTAGCAAAGTGTAGGAGTTTTCATATGTCCAGCCCACCTATATCACATGTTGGAAATACCACTTTTGCAATATGTGAGTTTGTACTCTAATGAGCATGTTGATAATTGTTACTTGCTCTTCATTTGTGTTCATCATCCTTCCTCACATGAGGTGTGTGGTGTGGTGATGAACACTGCAAATGTGTGTCAAAAACTGAGGCCCTTACATTCCTCCCCCCTTAACAGAATCTCGTCCCGAGATTATAAGGTGAAAGTGAGAGAGAGGACGGTGAAAAATTACCGGATATGCGATGTGAAAAATTCGGGGTAGTTAGTGCGAAGGAATTCTTCGCTTTCCCATGTCGCTTCGTCCATGGAGTGATTACTCCATAGAACCTTGTAGAACCACAACGTACGGTTGCGTGTGGTTCGGGCCTTTTCATCAATAATCCGCACCGGTTCCTCCCGATAGGTGAGATCCGGTTGCAGTTCTTCAATGTCTTCCAGCTGAACGGTAGCTGATAGCTTGAGACACTTCCTCAGCTGGGAAATGTGAAAGACGTCGTGCACACCGGAAAGTGCTTCTGGTAATTTCAACCGGTATGCCACTCATCCACATCTTTCGGTAATCTGGAATGGACCGATGAATCGGGGTGCCAACTTTCCTCTCACCCCAAATCTGTTTACGCCCTTCATTGGAGACACCCGCAGGTATACGTGATCTCCAACTTCGAATTGTAATGGGCGCCTTCTCCGGTCCGCATACTGCTTCCGACGGGATAGAGCGGCTTTTAGGTTCGCTTGAATTAGTCGAACCTTTTCTTCCGCGTTGTTGACGAGGTCAATCCCGAAGGTAACCCTTTCGCCAGACTCATACCAGTTCAAAGGTGTGCGGCATTTCCTACCGTATAGCGCCTCGTAGGGCGCCATCTCGATGCTGGCTTGGTACCAATTGTTGTACGAGAACTCGGCTAACGGCAAGTGATCATCCCAATTCTTGCCGTGGTTGATAGCGCAAGCTCGTAGCATGTCTTCTAAAATTTGATTTACCCGCTCCGTTTGCCCATCCGTCAGTGGGTGGTAGGCTGAATTACGGATCAGCTTCGTCCCCAAGGCAGCGTGTAGCTGCTCCCAAAAACGGGACACAAATAAAGTGCCCCGATCCGATATGATGGTACGGGGTACGCCGTACAAGCATAGGATCCGTGAGATGTACAGTTCAGCGTACTTCTTGGCATTGTAATTTGTGTTGAACGGGATGAAATGGGCAACTTTGGTGAGCCGATCGACGATCACCCACACAGAATCATGTTTCTGAAGGTGGTGGGTAAACCGACGATGAAGTCCATGCTCACATCCTCCCACTTCCAGGCAGGAATGCCCAGTGGTTGTAGCAGTCCCGGTTTCCGCATATGATCTGCCTTCACCCTCCGAAATGTATCACACTCGGACACGTATTTTGCATCCTCGCGCTTCATCCGTGTCCACCAAAATTTTCTTCTGAGTTCGTGATACATCTTGTTACTGCCGGGGTGAATAGAGAACTTTGATAAGTGAGCCTCATCAAAGATCTTCTTCCGTAGTTCCGGGTTTCGGGGTACGACAATCCGGTCCTTGAACCATAGGACGCCGTCTCCGTCCTTCCGGAAACATTTCAACTCCCCACTGTCTACGCGCCTCCGCAAATGTGACATGCCCTTGTCATTCTTCTGGGCTGCCGCTATCTCTTCATGGATGGTGGGGATCAAAGCTATGTTGTAGAGAGCTCCGTGTGGAATCACATGGAGTGGTGGTTCGCTCTCTTCCAACGGTGTGATGGTCAGATTATTGACGTGTGACTTGCGGCTCAGCGCATCTGCCACAACGTTTGCTTTGCCCGGATGATAATGGATCTCTATTTCGTAATCCTTTATCAGTTCTAACCATCTTCGTTGCCTCATGTTCAGCTCCTTCTGAGTGAATATGTACTTGAGGCTTTTGTGGTCGGTATATAAATGTACGAGGTTACCGAGTAGGTAGTGCCTCCACATTTTTAGTGCAAGTACCACGGCAGCGAGCTCCAAGTCGTGAGTTGGATAATTTTGGTCATGGTTCCTAAGCTGCCGTGATCCATACGCAACCACTCTTCGGTCTTGCATCAGCACACATCCGAGCCCAATGCCGGATGCATCGCAGTACACATCGAACGGTTTTGTTGTGTCTGGCTGCGCCAAAACCGGTGCTGATGTCAGGTGCTTGACTAAAGCCTTAAATGCTGCTTCACATGTTGGACTCCAAACATATTTGGTAGCCTCCTTCAGCAGCTCTGTCATTGGCTTGGCAATCTTCGAGAAGTTTGGAATGAACCTCCGATAATATCCCCCGAGTCCGAGGAAACTCCATACCTCGTGAACAGTTCTCGGGGATTTCCAATTCAGCACTTGAGTGATCTTGCTCGGGTCCACAGCGATACCCTCCGCTGAGATGATATGCCCGAGGAAAGGCACTTGCGATATCCAAAACTCGCATTTGCTGAATTTTGCGTATAACTTGTGATCCCGCAGCCGTTGCAAGACTATACGCAGATGCTTTTTGTGATCTTCCTCCGACTTAGAATATACCAGGATGTCGTCGATGAAGACCACGACAAACTTGTCCAGCTCCGGCATGAATACCGAGTTCATCAAGTACATGAAGTGAGCTGGAGCATTGGTGAGGCCAAAGAACATAACCAGGTACTAATAAAGTCCGTACCTCGTCGAGAAAGCCGTCTTCGGAATGTCCTCAGCCCTTATCTTAATCTTATGGTACCCGGATCTTAAATCCATCTTGGAAAAGATCTTTGCTTCGACCAACTGATCAAACAACATGTCGATCCGTGGCAACGGGTACTTGTTCTTGATGGTTACGGCATTTAATGGACGATAGTCCACGCAAAGCCGCAACGTCTCATCCTTCTTCTTGACAAATAATGCCGAACAGCCCCATGGCGAGGAGCTCGGCCTAATAAAACCCTTCTCCAGAAGGTCCGTGAGCTGAGTCTTTAGTTCAGCTAACTCCTTGGGCGCCATCTTGTACGGCCTTCGGGATATTGGCATGGTTCCCGGTGCAAGTTCAATCTTGAACTCCACCTCTCTATCGGGTGGCATCCCCGTCAAATCGTCCGGGAATACATCAGGGAACTCTCGGACCACCGAAATATCTTCCAATTTGATGACTGTGGCTTGATAGACACTTGGAAGTTTTATTTCTGGACTGTCCAGAAATAATGAGTGAGACTCGTGCACTTCGGAGTTCAAGTGCACGACTCGGAGGACGGTGTCTAAAACAGCGCCGTGGCGGGTTAACCACGACATCCCTAAGATGACATCGACCTTTTGTCCCTCTAAAATTATGAGAGACGTAGGGTAAACTCTACCCTCTAAGCACAATGGCGCTTTTGGGACCATCATGCTTGCTGAAATTTTCCCACCCGGTGAACAGATCACATAAGGACTATCGGTGGGTAGTATTTGCAAGCTATATTTATCAATGAAAGCTTGACTAATGAAACTATGCGTGGCGCCTAAATCGAATAGTACTATAGCGGGATGCTGGTGGAGTTGGAACATACCCGCAAGGATTGACTCGCCCTCCGGCACGTCCTCAATGGCAAGTTGGTGGACAGTGCCGGGCCTAGGGTTTGCCCGCCACTCATTAGTAGGGTTCCGGGGCTGATTCCTCCCCGGAAACTGTGGTGCCACTCCGCCGCCTTGCCTCTCCGGGCAACTGCTCGCGAAGTGCCCTGGACGACCACACTTGTAACATGTGGCCGCTGCTGGTGGAGTGCTCGGTGGACGAAAGCCCGGCATGCGTTGCTGAGGTGCAAACGCACGCGGCATCGCCCGCTGCTCCTGTTGTTGTTGCGGTGGTACTGGCAGTGCCGGCCGGAATGCCGGTGAAGAGTACGGCCGACTGCGGAACGGTATCGACCGCTGTGGTGGCTGCCAGCGTGGTCCTGATGGTGGGCGATTCACCATCCGAAACTTCTGAGAAGGACCTCCTCCTTCTCCGCTGCTCTGCGGCGCGCTTCGCTTTTGCTCTGCCGCCGCCAATTCCATGCCGGAGTCCTCCTGAACAATTGCAGCATCAATGATGTCGTTGAGGCTGCCGCGATTGAACATCACCAACTTGTCCTTCCGGAGCGGGTTAAGCCTCTGGTAAAAATGGTCTTGCCGCTTCTCGTCTGTATCTGCGTGATACGACGCGTAGAGCGCGAGATCGTTGAACGCTCTGGAGTATTCCAGCGCGTTCCGGCTCCCTTGCTGCAGGTGCAAGAAACCCTGCATCTTCCTCTTCATTAGACCTGGCGGTACATGATAGGCCCTGAAGGCCGTCCGGAACTCCGCCCAGGTCATCACTCGGTCGGTGGGCTGTGAAGCACAGAAGTTGGCCCACCACGCGCTCGCGGATCCTTGGAGCTGCTGGACCGCGAACTGAGTCTTGCGCTGCTCGCTGATTTGGAGCAGCCCGAACTTCATTTCTATGGCGCAGAGCCAATTGTCCGCGTCAAGTGGTTCATCCGCCCTCGAGAATACAGGGGGATGAGTTGCCAGGAAGTCGGAGTAGGAGCTCTGTTGGCGCTCCTCACGATCTTGACGTCTCTCTGGGCGAGACGTATTCGCAATTAAGGTTTGCAGCAGCTCCGTGTGCTGCTGATGTGAACCCGCCATTGCCGCGACTATGTCGGCCAATGTAACTGTTGGCAGTGGCGGTGGCGGTGTTTGCTGTTGCTGTTGCTGCTGCTGTCCCGAGGAGTCCTCGTGAGGTGGTTGGGAGGTCTCTCCCCCTTGGCTAGTACCTCCAACATCAGGGTTGGCACGGGTACGCATCATTCTGAAATTCAACACAGCAGCAATTAGCACATGTCTTACTCAAAATTCCATAAACAGCAGTAGGTACTGAAGCGACGCATGATTAACTTGCACAACATTCACATATATTGATAAAGCATAAACTTTATACAAGATACATTATTCTCGGATCTCCGAGAAGTCGTGCTCATGTCGTCACTACCTATACATACGCTACTGTCCACACGACATGTCACCGATTACAAAAGTTGGGTTACGCTACCCTAGCTGCCCTACTTGGCAACCGTAACCCCCTACTCGGAGTAGAACTCGACCTCCTGTGGGTCGTCCTCCTCCGGTACCTCTGCTGGTGGCTCTGGGTCTACCACCTCTTCTCCCATCCCGGGTTCTCCCATTGCTGGAAGGCCCAAGACCACCGGTATGCCTAACACCGGGGGCACGAGGTCCTGCAAAGCATGCACCTCGTCCATAGCTTGGTTGTAGTCCTCTTCCCAGCCTTGGCCTTCCTCGATAGCGTCGTCCCGCTCTTGAGCAAGGTCCTCATTCTGCTGGGTTAGGGTCTGCACCAGCTCTTGCAACGCCGCGATGTCAACACGGCTCTTCTTCTTTGCCTTCTTCAGACGACGCAACTGATTGTGTTGTTCATTCAGTCGCTTGATCGTCGGAAGGAGCACATTGCGGAGTGTGCTGTGAGCACTCTCGAAATGATCTCCACGGCTTGTGCTCTCCTTGAGCTTTGTGGCGAGATGCTCCGTATGAACAGCTTGGCTGTCCATCACAGCGTTTCCCGCCCTCATTTGGAGGCTGAGATTTGCCTCCGCTGGGTTGTACCTTGGGCAACTCGGGTCTGTTGCCTCCAGGTACCTCTCTTCCCACACATGCTGAGCTCGTCCCTCCACCGGAACGAGTGCGTATGGAGTGCCCTCCATAGCCTGCGCGTGTAGTTGGCAGAAACGTGACATAGTGTCACGAGCTGCCACTTGCCACATCCCTTCCGGTTGTCTTCCTCTCACCGTGACGGTGAATGGCACCCAACCGGGTGGCGTAGGTCCTGCAGGAACCTCGACATGGATCGTCCACGTCTTGTTCCCCTTTTCGCCTTCTTCCTTGGCGAAGTACTGTGGCATCTGATTGTACCCGAAATATTGGAGCATTTGCCACAATGCTTCCGGGTAGCCGCTACAGTCAGAACAGTGGGAAACCACCCACCCGTTCTCCAACTGTTTATCTGCTGTCATCTGTAAAAATATATTTGAGAAATGTCAAATATTCATTTAAACAGTAACCCATGGAGTTATAACATAAGACATGTCATTGAACCCACAAAACTTGGAAACATAGTTCAAATTTTAAACAAATTTGACTGTTGATCTGCTGTTCCCATGACAGCCCTGACCAGTTTCCGTTTCAACCTGATTTAGGCCATGTTGAAGGCAAAACCAATTCTGAAGCTCAACATCAAAGTTAAAGTTAACTTCAACAGCTTTCCAGAAAGTATTTGCTTGGCCTAAGATCTGTCCTGGTTCAAAAGTTATGAGATGTCAAAGTTAACAGAATTCCTGGAGATAATTGGACAGCACCTCCCTGCTTTAGGTACTGATTTGATCCAAGAATCCCAGTTAATTCGGTTCCTACTCTGACAAAACTTTCTGTCACAAAGTTGTAACCCATCTCATAAGCTTTCCAGAACTACCTCATTTCCTATTTTTGGATTTTTAAGCAGGAAGTTATGCTTAATTTACAGAGAGTCTACAAAGAGTCTTTGCTCTGCCCTGTTTTCTGGACAGTTTCAACTCTACTGTATTTTTCGAGTGGTTAAGGGATGAAACACCTCTGGACCTCAACAGAAAAGTGGTAAAACTCTTCCAAAGCTTTCCAGAAATGTATCATATGACCCAACCTCGAAAGAACTCAACCTCTAACCCCTGATTAACTTCAGCATTGATCCAGCTGAAAACAGAGTGCTCTGTCCTTAACAACCTATAAGTTGAAAACTCGTTAACTTTGAATATCCTGTTCAAGGGAAGGAGTTACATCAAGTTTTACTACTTAGGATCAAAACCTTCAAGTTTTTAAATGAAATTGTTATTTTATTTGGGTGTGACGTCGATGCGTCACCAGATTATGTCGGTACTACGTCCTCACCAAGACAAACCTATACCGGACTTAGCCGGCTTCGTTAATTCAGTGGCACTAAACGTCACTCGCACACGGATGCTACACGTCTACCGTTTCGTGGTTAGGCTACCTGCAGAAACTCAAACAATCATCAGACTCGGCTGCACACCGAGCCCGGAATCCATACAGTTCGTACAACCGGCCGTCATCACTCGCCCGGATGTTCTCAAGCCAAACACGCCTTGAGTTACATGTTCACGTTTTAGACCACGTGACGGGGTCTCCCAAGTTGCACCACGCACGCCAGGGACAGACGTTGCTCGAATACCCCAAACGACATGAAGAGTCGTAGAGGATATCAAAGCGGGTCGGGTTACCTGCCACCCGTGGGGCTCCACCCTTCAGCTTGTGCGCACTGGTGGACAGCGCTTACGTGCACCCCCCAAGACATACACGTACCGAGATGCATGATTTTCCGACATAATCAAATAAGTTAATAAGCCACTTTCTATATACTAATAACATCCTTATACGGGCTACTAACTCGTTCCTCACTGGGTTTTTGAAAAAGAAGACCTTTATAATGTGTTAAACCTCAAGCGAGCTCTGATACCAATGCTGACACGACCCCATTGGTCCTGTCAAGCCAGGATCACGCTGAGGGGTGCTGCGCTGCACAGCACCGTATAACACACGTCAAAGGTACAAAGCGGAAGCGGAAGTTTATTACATAAACAGGTTTATGAACATGTTTACAGCAAAATAAGTTCAGTCTACACTCGCGGGCGTAGACTAGCATCAAGTGCACGTTCAGCCCTCGAACGTGTCCTTGCTAGCACACACGCACACTAACTCTGCGGCGTGCACGACTCCCACTCGACGGGGTTCCCCTCCTGGGGTTCCGTCTCCTCTTCGGGAGTCCCTTCCTCATAGAACCCTGCAAAAGCTTCAAACACAAGCAGTGAGCACGAAGGCTCAGCAAGTCTGACCCGTCTCACCTAAACATGGAACTTCTACATGAGGGTAATGGGTTACATGAGGTAAAAATCAGTTGCAAGGACTCGCCTAATTAGTAGAACCTTACTTTCAAGTTTTAGCAGCAGGTTTTGGAGAACCTTATGCTAAGGCACATGAGAGAGCCGCAATCAAACAAGAAACGCATTTCTCTCATGTACTTTGCCCAAAGATGAAAAGAACTTTAGTTAGCTCTAAGCTACAGCATATCATTAACAATCAATGTCCAGCTTTCAATCAGCAACATTTTAACATGTAACTAGCCTGTTCTTTCTACGTCACGGTACAGTGAACAAGTGGTACTCACTGACCGCGAGGGACAGCGATTATAATCGATTTACACCTGCAGGGTTACCCGAACAACCCGTCACGTACGCCCGTACTCGATGTTGCCTACAGCAACCATCACGGACGCCGTACGCGACTACCTTTCACCCGTCAGCCAAATGTTGAACCGGTCCAATCGTCCCGAGCAAGAGGTCTCTGCACGGACATCTCAGTGCCGCCAGCCGATTTACACCTCGAGCTCTCAACCTACCCTCTGAACGACCAGCTATGCTTCAACACCCAGCTACCCGAGTTACATCAGTTTCCCGGTTCCCATATAGCCGGTAGGTCTTCGGTACTGTTCTAGCTTGTTCAACAGGCCCGCACACGGCTCGGTCCTCAATCGACACAAGCGGAGCTACAGCACACAGGCCCCAAAGTCCTGCTGCCCTTACCCTCCGCTCGGTCTCATTTTCTTGCCATGTGTATCATGTGCTACCTCTACCCGAGCAATGTGCCTCTAGCCTATTCTCGCGAGTAGTTCCAACTACTCGACTTGTACCGAATCCTACTCTATCTTAGCAATGCGGTGGCTAACGAGGTTTTCGATCCTAAACCCAACCCATAGTTTTCTTGGCTATGCAGTTGGGTTTCCAATCAAGACTCTAATGCAAAGAACAATATTCAAAGATGTGCTCAAAACAATAAACATTTGTAAAAAGGTTAATGCAAACCGGAGCTTGCCTTGCTGCTCTTGGTCGTAGGCTAGCTGCTCCTCCGGAGTTACGAAGTCTTGGACTTTGGGTTCCTCCTCGACCTTAGCGACTACATGATAAGAGCAATATATGTATCAATTTAAATGCATTTGTATTAACTTTGAAGTTGTGAAGTCTCTAACCCTTGCTAGACAGACCTAATGACTGTGAAACTTTTACTGTGGCTTGGATACAACCTAAACAGAGACTCGGCCAAGTTTTAGTTGCAGCAAAGCTCACTTGAGCCCTCCACAATTAATTATGTCCTTGACCTTAATTGGAACTCTTAGGGTGTTCTAGGAATTTTCATGAAACAAACTATGACTTTCTGAAAACTAGATTTTTCAGAGAGTTCTAATGGAGTTGGTCTCACTTAATTTGGAAGTTCTTAGCTAAAGATATGAGCTAAACAATTTCAGAGAAAATTCTGAAAATGTTTCTGAACATTTTCTATTTTCTATAGAACAGTTTCACTAATCACACCATTAGGTGGATCAAATGAGCTCTAATGGATCTGAAATTTTTATGGTAGTTCAGGGATATTTTGGTGAACATCCCAGCAAAATTTCAGGATTTTCCTCCAAAGGATTCTCCAGTTAAAATTCCTAACAGCTTAAACTTTGAGGAATTAATTCTGGAGAATTAAGGGTTTTTATGAAGTGAATCTTGATTTGCTGAAAAGTGCTCAAAGAGCTGGATTCAACAAAATTTGGTTCACTCGATTTGGAGCTTTCTAGCCAAAGTTATGAGGATTTGAAGTTTGGAAAAATTCTGAAAATCGGGGGGAATGTTTAAACTCTCGGGTCCCGCGGGGACACGTGTCGAGCGCGGAGGTGTCCGGCACACCGGGGATACCACACGTGTCGAGCGCGGAGGTGTCCGGCATACCGGAGCTCACAGGGTATTTGCGCGCCAGCACAGCCGATCCCCGGCCACAACCGATCCCGATTTAAATTCTTCAGCCGCTGACACGTGGGCCAGCCGGCTTCGTCTTCCTCCCGCCGTTTTCTCGCGCCCGCGCCGCCGACCTCGCCAGAGCAGACTCGGAGCTCACCGGCTCGCCGCTGCCGGACCTCCCATGGGCTGAAACTCGCCGCCAGGGGGTTGTCAACGTCGAGGAACGCTTCGGTGGTGTCAGGTCGGGCTGAGGGTGAACGGAAATAGCTCGGCAACGCGCCGCGGCCTCGGTGGAGGTTCGGCGCTGTCGACCGTGGGTCCTAACCCGCCAACACCTCGAACAGACGGCCCTACAGCATCAGCGTACCTCTAGGAAGCTCGACAAGGTGTAAAGAAGGGTTCAGGGATGGCGGCAAGTCGATCGGCACCGTGTGACCGATCTTGTCCGCCATGACCGCCCTTGATCGAGCTCGAAATTCGTTACTCCTAGACAGTTTCACGCCACGGATGCAGAAAAGAACTTGATCGCCGGCTAGTCCAGCGTCTACGTGCAAGATTCGATGACCTCCGAAAGATCATAGAACGTGAATTTAAAGAAACCGTACAGGAAGCTCAGTTTAAGGTTGCTGGAGCAAAACTGAGAATTCGCCGTCGAGAGTTCACGGCGTGGCTTGAGCTTCAGGTGGAAGCAGTGTGGAGTCCGTGCGCTCCTGTTGCCGCCCTTGCTCGGCCGTGAAAGTGGTTGCAGCGTGCTGCCCACGTGAGACCGATCGCCGTCCTTCAGCTAAACTGCTGCGGTCGTCGTTGATAACGGGAACAGGGGCCGAAACTCGGTGGTTCAGGCGTTGGGAGGGTGGTGCGCGACCTCCGGTGGCTGTCTAGCAGCTTAGGAATGAAGGAGATTGTTTTTCTGGTTTTTCCCGATTGAGCAGAGAGCTGCGGTGAGAAACAATGCCGCTGCTCGGGTTTGCCCGCGAGAAGATAAAGCCGGCCGACTCCTGCTCGGCTGAGGCGGTGCCGGTCGCGTGGGGGCGCGAGCAAGCCGCCCTGGGCGCCAGCGCGCGGAGGGGGAAGCAGCTGGTGGCGCTGGTAGCTGCTCGGTGGCACAGCCGACAGCTGCTCGGTGGAATTTCCCACCGAGACTCTGACTTTGGTTGCAAGTTTCTCCTTCTTCCCTCTATGACATGTGGGTCCCACCTGGGGTTTTAACTTCTGAAATTTACTCCTGATCACTGTAGTGAACAGTGAACCCCATAATACCCCTGGTGATTCAGATTATTCACCCTTGAGCCATTCGAATTGAATAGGATTCGAATTGGGTTTGGTTTGAGTGAATTTCAGCACAAGTGCAGTTTTGAATTCAAATGAAGTTTGAATTTATCCTACTTAGCTCATGTCAAGATCAACCCCAAATGGAGTGGAAATTGGTGTGTGAGTTCACAAAAATGTGCTGAGTAAGAATATGCCTTCCACTTTTAAATCCATGGGATAAAAACAGTTTGAATTTGAATATGGTTCCAAACTGCCCTCTTTCTAACTATACCCAAAATGACCTCAAAAAGGTTTGGAATTTGGGTGAAACTTGGCATGGACATCCTTAGCAAAGTGTAGGAGTTTTCATATGTCCAGCCCACCTATATCACATGTGGGAAATACCACTTTTGCAATATGTGAGTTTGTACTCTAATGAGCATGTTGATAATTGTTACTTGCTCTTCATTTGTGTTCATCATCCTTCCTCACATGAGGTGTGTGGTGTGGTGATGAACACTGCAAATGTGTGTCAAAAACTGAGGCCCTTACAATGAAGCGACATGGGAGAGCGAAGAATTTCTTCGCGCTAACTACCCCCAACTTTTTCACATCGCATATCCGGTAATTTTCCACCGTCCTCTCTGATTTTCACCTTATAATCTCGGGACGAGATTCTTTTAAGGGGGGAGGAATGTAAGGGCCTCAGTTTTGACACCTACTTGAATTGTTAATCACCATACACACACACCTCATTTGAGGAAAGATGATGAACACAAATGAAGAGCAAGTAACCACCATCAACATGCTCATTAGAAAACAAACTCACATATTGCAAAAGTGGTATTTTCCACATGTGATATACGTGGGCTGGACATATGAAAACTCCTACACATTGCTAAGAATGTCCATGCCAAGTTTCACCCAAATTCAAAACCTTTTTGAGGTCATTTTGGGTATAGCTAGAAAGAGGGCAATTTGAAACCATATTCAAATTCAAACTATTTTTATCCCATGAATTTAAAAGTGGGAAGCATATTCTTACTCAGCACATTTTTGTGAGCTCACACACCAATTTTCACTCCATTTGGAGTTGATATTGACATGAACTAAGTGGGGCAAATTCAAACTTTATTTGAATTCAAAACTGAACTTGTGCTGAAATTCATTCAAACCAAACCCAATTAGAATTCTACTCAATTTAAATGGCTCATGGGTGAATAATTTGAATCACCATGGGCATTTTGGGGCTCACTGTTTACAACAGTGATTAGGAGTGAATTTCAGAGGTTAAAACCCTGGGTGGGACCCACATGTCAGCCACTGAAGCAAAAGAAACCGACTGAGAGCTCAGCTCGGGTAACCGCACGCGGTGCAGCTTCCGCCACGGCGAAGAAACGGCGAAGCCACCAGCTGCTTGCCGATCTCAGCCACGGAACCGACTCCCTGGGTCTTTATCTACCCGCCCGAGCAGTCACCGGCGCCTTCCACCGCTGCCTCGTCGCACTTCCACCCAAAACGCTGAAACACCTCGCCGCCCGAGTGAACCTTCGGTTCCTCATCGCCCGCCAATCCAGTGACCCTCCCGGCGATCTGAGACCAGCACCGGGTGCGCCAAACTACCTTCAACACCTTCGCATCGGTTCCAGACCCTGCGCGGTCTTCCCCAAGCTCCACCGCGGCGATCTTGTCTCTGCCGGTTCAGCTCGAGCCGCCACTGCAGGAACCGCCCTTCCATCCACCACAGCCCACCGTTAACGGAGCTGTAAACAGCAAAGAAGTTCGCCTTCAACCCCTCTTCCTTTTCCGTAAGCTCCGGCGGCATAACAAGCGCTGCTCAAGCCGGAATTTCATGTTTTTGCGACGGTGTGCAAAAGTGAGGTTTGCACCGATCTGAGAAATTCGTAAGCCACACTGCATCATTCGTCCTCTCATGGAGAGGATCACTTCTAGTAGCCCGTGCGGGTCCATAGGAGCAGGAACCACGAAGAACCGTGGAGAGAAACCGCTGTTCTTCGAGTTTTAGTAGAAATCCCGATTTCCGGCCTAGGTCGCACGGTGACAGCCCAACACAGCCCTTCCTGAGCTCCGTGGAGCTCACGTCAACCTTTCCTATGGTCCACTGATGCTCGACGACCCTTAGCTCGATCGGGTTAGGTGCTAGGGAGGACGGGCAACATGGCCGAAGTTCTCCCGAGTCTGCAGCTCGTCGCCGACCATGTGGCTGCCATTTTCATGGCGAGCTGACCCCAGAATCCTGTTCCCCGAGTGAAAGTAGGCAGGGGCGGCCAAAATCGTGAAGTTTGGGGCTTTACAGAAGACGGCGGCGAGCCCTCCGGTGAAGTTCCCCGGTGGCAGGGCGCGGGCGTCGCGATGTTGAAGAAGGGGGTGGACCCCAGCTGTCAGCGACCGATATTTTAAATCGGATTGGGCTGCGGCCGGGATCAGCTGTGCTGGCGTGCAAATACCCTGTGAGCCCCGGTGTGCCGGACACCTCCACGCTCAACACGTGTTCCCGCGGCCCCTGAGAGTTTAAACTTTTCCCCTGATTTTCAGAATTCTTCCAAACTTCAAATCCTCATAACTTTGGCTAGAAAGCTTCAAATCGAGTGAACCAAATTTTGCTGGATTCAGCTCTCTGAGCACTTTCCAGCAAATCAAGTTTCGCTTCATGAAAATCCTTAATTATCCAGAATTAATTCCTCAAAGTTTAAACTGTTTGGATTTTTAACTGGAGAATCCTTTGGTGGAAGATCCTGAAATTTTGCTGGGATGTTCACCAAATATCCCTGAACTACCATAAAAATTTCAGATCCATTTGAGCTCATTTGATCCACCTAATGGTGTGATTAGTGAAACTGTTCCAGAGAAAATAGAAAATGTTCAGAAACATTTTCAGAATTTTCTCTGAAATTGTTTAGCTCATATATTTAATTAGGAACCTTCAAATTATGTGAGACCAACTCCATTAGAGCCCTCTGAAAATCTAGTTTTCAGAAAGTCATAGTTTGTTTCATGAAAATCCTTAGAACACCCTAAAAGCCTTCAATTAAGGTCAAGTACATGATTAATTGTGGAGGGCTCAAATGAGCTTTGCTGCAACTAAAACTTGACCAAGTCTCTGTTTAGGTTGTAACCAAGCCACAGTAAAAATTTCACAGTCATTGGGCTTGTCTAGTAAGAGTTATAGACTTCACAAGTTAAAAGTTAATACAACTGCATTTAAATTAATACATGTATTGCTTCTATCATGTAGTCGCTAAGGTCGAGGAGGAACCCGAAGTCCTAGACTTCGTTACTCCGGAGGAACAGCTAGCCTACGACCAAGAGCAGCAAGGCAAGCTCCAGTTTGCATTAACCTTTTTACAAATTTTTATTGTTTTGAGCATTTACTTGAGTACCATGAATACTTGCATTAGAGTCTTGTTTGGAAACCCAATTGCATAGCCAAGAAAACCACGGGTTGGGTTTAGCATTGCAAACCCCGTTAGATACTGCAATGCTAAGATAGTGTAGGATTCGGTACAAGTCGAGTAGTTGGAACTACTCGCGAGCATAGGCTAGAGGCACTCGACTCCGGTAGTGATAGCACATGATACACATGGCAAGAAAGATGAGACCGAGCGGAGAGTAAGGGCAACAGGACTTTGGGGCCTGTGTGCTGTAGCTCCGCTTGTGTCGATTGAGGACTGAGCCGTGTGCGGGCCTGTTGAACAAGCTAGAACAGTACGGAAGACCTACCGGCTATATGGGAACCGGGAAACCGATGTAACTCGGGTAGCTGGGTATTGAGGCATTGCCCGTCGTTCAGAGGGTAGGTTGAGAGCTTGAGGTGTAAATCGGCTGGCGGCACTGAGATGCGCGTGCAGAGACCTCTTGCTCGGGACGATGGGACCGGTTCAATATTTGGCTGACGGGCGAAAGGTGGTTGCGTACGGCGTCCGTGATGGTTGTTGTAGGCAACATCGAGTACGGGCGTACGTGACGGGTTGTTCGGGTAACCCTGCAGGTGTAAATCGATTATAATCGCCGTCCCTCACGGTCAGTGAGTACCACTTGTTCACTGTACCGTGACGTAGAAAGAACAGGCTAGTTACATGTTAAAATGTTGCTGATTGAAAGATGGACTTGATTGCTAATGACTTGCTGTAGTTTAGAGCTAACTAAAGTTCATTTCAACTTTGGGCAAAGTACATGAGAGAAATGCGTTTCTTGTTTGATTGCGGCTCTCTCATGTACCTTAGCGTAAGGTTCTCCACAACCTGCTGCTAAAACATGAAAGTACGGTTCTACTAATTAGGCGAGTCCTTGCAAATGATTTTTACCTCATGTAACCCACCACCCCTCATTTAGAAGTTCCATGTTTAGGTGAGACGGGTCAGACTTGCTGAGCCTTCGTGCTCACTGCTTGTGTTTGAAGCTTTTGCAGGGTTCTATGAGGAAGGGACTCCCAAAGAGGAGACGGAACCCCAGGAGGGGAACCCTGTCGAGTGGGAGTCGTGCACGCCGCAGAGTTAGTGTGCGTGTGTGATAGCAAGGACACGTTCAAGGGCTGAATGAGGACTTGATGCGTAGTCTACGCCCGTGAGTGTAGACTGGAGTTATTTTGATGTAAACATGTTCAAAAACTTGTTTATGTAATAAAAGTCCGCTTCCGCTTTGTACCTTTGACGTGTGTTATCTGGTGCTGTGCAACGCAGCACCCCTCAGCGTGATCCTGGCTCGACAAGACCGTTGGGGTCGTGTCATTCATCACACATACACAGGTAATCCACAAACTGAATTCAGAATATAACCACGAATAAATAGGGTTTAAGTACTTTATTACAATGACTCAATGTCTCACTCATGAATGTATATCTTATTGTTGCAGCGGAAGACTCTAAACGACAGCGGAAAGTGACTAAAGACAGCAGGCTCTATCTTCGACTCCACAGGCACGTTGACGGTAGTTCGCACGCCTAGTACTCCACATTGTCCTCGGAGTACTCATCTCCTGTAGCTGATGTTTATGTGGTAACGCAAGGGTGAGTACATGTCGTACTCAGCAAGTGCGGGAAAAGTATGACATGTAGCTTACAACAAGGTATGGAATAAAAAAGGCTCTTGGCAGCAAGCATATTTTATTTCACAAAACATGATAAAAACAGCAACTATCTCTAGGTGAATTAAATCCCAATATAACCAAGTAAAACAGCAACAATCTTGCACCATATTTCACCATTTATCAAGTCTCAACCAGCCAATAGTCTTTCTCAAGTTCATCTCATACTCATAAATATTCATATCCATTTCATTTTCATATAACCGAAACCAAATTCATTGTCATGACTCAAAACAGTCCGAAACCAATCCCAATGACCATACCATTACCATACCGAATAACCATCCCGAGTTTTCCCTCTAATCATGGAAGTTGGCCAGGTGCTTGTGACCGGAAGCATGACTATCATGATAGTTTTACACTCTGCAGAGGTGGCACCACTTTACCCACGAGTTCATGATTTTGTCACCCATCGGCTACTGCCGAACCTCAATGATACCAGTAAACAACCGTCGGTGTATGGCCAAGAGATCACAAAATAGCCTTTACAAAGGGACCACTAGATGTATGGACTCACTGAGGTTTCACCGGCAGGCTCGAATCACCATTCTCCCACCCACGGGCCCCCTCTTGTGCCATGCAGTTCCCAGGGCAGTCCTCCTCGACTCCCATTCCCCACGCCATCCACGGTCCATAACAAGCTAGCAACACACCTAATTAATCAGCTAAGCCGCACCCATACTTGGCCTTGTGGTGGCACTGTTGTCCTGGCATATTCTCGCATGGACCGGTTCTTAGATCTACGGCAAGTTCCACCATCTCATCCAGCAACATTCACGATCCAAGCTTGCCTAGATCTCCCCGATTCCATGCTCATTAACATCATCAAGTTCTCATCATCATTATTCATATGAGTACAGTAGCTAGACATGTTTTATTTCAGCTTCCCGTATCCCGTGAATTTAGCAAAGCAAAAAGGAAAAACGACCATACCCGACTCATCAACTTTTCCCGGTGACAAGGATGGCTAATAAAACTAGTAAACTCCTATAAAAAGGGTGTCCCATCATGTTGACTCAAGCATACGAGTTTTCGGAAACAAAACAGTTTCTAAACATGGGATCAATATGGTCAAGGGGCACTTGCCTTGCTCCTGTGGTTCTTGTGGTTCAAGCGCCTCGAAGTCATGGTGCTGTAGTTCCTCGTAGATGGACTCTTGAGATTGTTCTTCTACTCACGATCACGCACATACAAAATTTACAGCAAGCAATCATCACGCACAAACTTCACTCAAGATGCAATGAGGTAGATGAATGCAAATCCTATGGTGCTGTTTTATTAAACCAGTTTGTATGTGTTCTTGCATGTTTTAACGGGCTTTTATGGGGTTTTATGATGAACAAGGGTGCTGGGATGAAGTGTGGATGTGGTGATGATCTTGACTCAAGATCTATATCAATTCCACCGTCAAAAATCGATCAAAACGTGATCTGTCCACACAAAAAAGTTTCTGTTCAAAGAGGGCGAAGAAAACGGATTCGTAGAAACAGCGACGACGTTGTAACATGGGTAACAAAGACCTACCTCACTTCCTTTTGGTGGCAGGGCCTTCCTCCTAGCAATGGCAGCAGAGGGGAATTTTTATATGGAAAATTAGGGCAGGACAGATCGTCGGTTCTTTTCCGGCGATGGCGAGGAGTGACGGGGCTCGTCGGCGGGGCTCGACGATGGGGCTCGACGGCGGGGCTCAACGGCGGGGCTCGTCGGCAGGGCTCACCGGTGGGGCTCACCGGCGACCGAACTCCGGCGAGGGGGGTGCCAACTCGGCGAGTTGGGGGCTAGGGCCTCCAAGTGGGGAGCTTAACATTGGAAATGATGTTATGGGTATTTGATTATGGCGAGTGGATGGGAGATTAGGACCATTTCACCTGTGTAGTAATGTAGGTGCTTAATAAGCTAAGGTGATAGGTATTAATTGCGTAGTGCTTTAACCCTGAGTGAATCTCTCCTTGCTTTAGCCATGCATGACATAACTTTCCCACACTTGCTGAGTAACATCGGTACTCAACCTTGCATATTTGTTGGTTTATATTGCTGCTCAGGTCAAGATAATGAGGTGGTGTATAATGATCAAGACTTTGGACCCGAAGAAGGTTTCTAGGTTCATGGAGTCCCCCGGGCAACGCCTGTGACGGAGCCCACGAGAATAATTATTCCGCTGCTAGTTTATTTATTTGTGATGAACTTATTATTATCCATCGAGACATTTGCTATGTAATACTTATTTATATTCGACACCTGGCTTGTAATAAATGATGCTTCACCATTTGTCATCACATGTATGAGAAAATGATCCAGGCATACATGTGATATTCACTTGGTTGTTCTTCGGAAAAACCGGGTGTGACAGTTACTGCATGGATGGACCTCATGTGGATTAAAACCGCAGAAATGAAGAACTCAAGTGCAATGGGAGGGTTTAAAGATAAGAGTTTGCACTAAATGTTAAACTCAAACTTCAAATGAGGGAAGGACACAATGGGAACTCAAAACTGTTGTGTTCAAACTCTTGTTTGCAGCAGGTAACACAAGAATCAAGTTGCATATTTGGATCCCTTAGGTCAAAATCAGTGGGGAGGCAAAGTTTCAGTAATTTTTGAAAAGGTTTGCTGCCCATTTTCCAAATGGAGTTAAATGTGCAAGGAATTCAAATAGACATTTGAATTTGGATGGAATTTGCCCAAACTATTCAAATGCAGCTCAGTTACAACTTTCAAACAATTGGGTTGGATAATTGTCAAACTTTGGAGATCTTTTGAGGAGAAGGGGTACTGACCAGTGGGGCCCACATGTCAGGGGAGGAATAGACTTAACCCTTAAGTATTTTCTCTCTGTTCCTCATTCAACCGAAAGCCTTACCCGGGCGACACCGAGCGGCTGAACCCCCCTCCCGATGCTCCACCTCCTGCCTGAATTCTTCACGCTGGCGAGCTGCTCAGGCACTGATATTACCCCCATCGTGCTCAGTTTCGCTACAACACCGAGGGACCCCTTCGTCCTCTGTCTCGCGCGGGCTGCAGGACAGAACGGCTGCTGCCGTTGCATAATCGACGGGGGCCGGCTCCTCTCGGGTGCAAGCGTAGGCAATCTAGCAAAACGGCACCACGGGACAGCCTACAACCTCCTCGCACCTTTCCTGGTCGAGCTAGGCCACAGAAACCCGAGGGGCGTTTGTTTTCGTGGCAACCGACGAGAACCGGTGAAGTGGTTGCACGTGGGCAGCGCTGCAGGGAGCTTGTCAAGCCCGAACAAGAGCACCCGTGGATGCGCTAGGACCCTCTGGTGCTCACATCCGTAGCACAACCCGTGACACGATCCACCGAGCGTGAATTTGGAAAACTTCTCCGGCGGGCACAAAACTACCTCCCGGCACGGTAACGTCAAATTCAACCTCTACGCTTGTTCTTAGCTGGTCAAATCTTGCACACACGAGCTGGGCTAGCCGGCGATCATTTGCCCTTTTGCAACTGACGCATGAAAACCGCTGTGCAGACGTATTTCCCATTCTTCTGACGGCGGTTATGGTGGGGTGGTTCGGGCTTCCGATGAGAGCTAGGTTAGAGCCATCTCCGGGGCTGCCTCACCACCCGAACGATCCTCCTTGGTGTCCACTGGTGCTGTAGCGCCGTTTCACCGGTGTTTTGGCGGGCTAGGTTAGCCGGGCAAAGTCGCCGAACTGGTCCAGAGCCGCCGCGCCGTGGCCGGCTGGGTTATAGCCATCGCCGGCCGGGGAAGAGGGTCCCATATTGTTCAGCACGTGAAATTAGGCCCTAGCGGCGAGGGAGGGCTCCGGGAATGGCCAGGAGACCGGAATCCGTCGAACTCCAGCGAGCCCGGCGGCGCGCGGGCGGCGGGGGGGGGGGGGGGGGGGGGGGGCGGAGGTAGAAGACGACCCGGCGGGTCCCGCCTGTCAGCGACGGTGTTTCAAATTTCTGATCGGCTGTGGCGCGGGGATCTGGTGTGGCCGCGCGGGAAATACCCAGTAGCCCCGTGTGGCTTGCTCCGGCTAGTGACACCTGTCCCCTGGACCCACAGCCAGTATTTGAACATTTTGGGGAATTTCAGTTTTCATTTCAAACTTTGAATAGCCACAACTTTTGGTAGGAGAATCCAAAAATTGTGAAAAAATTTTTGTTGGATTCCTCTGATAGAGTACTATCCAAATATAGAACCCAATTTGTATGAAACCCTTTATTTAATTCTGGAAAATTCTTTAAAGCTTTTCAGCAAAAGAATTTTAGAGGGAGTTTGATTAATCCAAAAATCCTCAAATTTCACCAGAATATTCTCTAGGATAATAGTGAACTCCTTGAAAATTTCAGACCATTTGGAGTTGATTTGATGAGGGCAATTCAGAATTTAAGGTGCTGTATCCAATTGCATACAGAAATATTTCAGGGAATTTCCAGAACTTAGAAATTCATTGCTGGGAGGTTCTTAGCTCCAAAAATCTTTGGAAAATTCATGCAAGTCCTATGAACTAAAATTAAAATTGTAGTTCACTAAGTTTGGCATGAACATGCAAGTTTATTCAGAATTAATTCCTTTTTGCCTAAAGGCTTAGGGAATTATTCTTAGAAATCCACTCATTAGATAATCCCAAATATTGGTCCAGAGTGTTTTCTTGTGACCAGGAACTCACCTGAAAATTCTCAGCTCCATTGGAGCTCTGGATAACCCCAGTGCTGTTTAACCTCTTAAGGTGATTAATATAGAAGAGGGGAAAACCACTTAGCATTAATCATGTGTTTAGATCCAAACCTAAACCACTAGCACCAGTGTCATTTTAAATTCTTAAACAGAGTTCCAGTTTTTGAAAACCTGTTATTAGGACTTGTAGCAAAGTCTTCACAATTAAACAATTGTGCATATGCATTATGTGTAGCATCTACGTGAAGGACTTCAAGTCATTGGAGTGGAGATCAAATGAAGGAGGGAAGAGATAAAGCCAAGTGATCTTCACTAACTGGATTTTATATATATATTAGCCCTGCAAAACAAAGGCAAGCCCCGGTTTGCATCAACTTTACAAGTTTTTTATTTGTATTCACTTCATACGTCTAGCATTTTATTTATTGCATTACGTCTAGATGGTATGAAACTCCAAATGCATGACCCAGAAAACCCTGGAGTTTAATGTAGGATATGTTATCAATTAATTATAACTGCTGATCTCAACAAAAGTGGATTAAAAGAGGCAAAACTCGAGTGGGCAGATTCCTACTCGTGAAATGGGGTTAAGGGGGATCAATCGGAAGAGTTGGGAATTGATCCTCATAGTTGGGAATGGAGACCGGGCAGTGGACGGAAGGATCAAGGACGTGGTCCTGTGAACCTAGTCTATGTCTGAGTCGATAAAGGCCCGTTCTCGTGTGCGGCCTGTTGGGCAAGTTTGAGTTGTGTACCAGATGCATACTAGCTATATGGGACCCAGGAAACCGATGTAACATGTTAACCTGGGTGTCGAGGCATACCTCACCATCTGATGCCGATGCTGAAAGGATAGAGAAGTCTGCTCTACGAGGGTTTGCCGTAGAGAGACTTAATCCCAGTCGGTGGGACCGGTTTGACATTTGGGTGTCGTGGGAAACGTTGCCACATACGACGTACGACGTCAGTGACGGTTGCTGTGTGCAATGACGAGTACGGGCGTACTTGTCTTGTCAGCCGGGTGTTTTTAGTTGCAATCACCGTCGCTCGCGGTAGTGAGCATACTTGTTCTCTGCGTCGTGACGTAGTAATAAACTGGGAAACATTTAATATGCTTTGTGAGTAATCCTTCATAATGGACATGAGGAATGATCAACACTTTCACTAAATTTATTTTCTATCTTGAGCTAGTAGCGTCGAGGCAAAGTGTTTCTTGTTTGATTGTGGAGTCTCGACGTTGATGGTGCAACGTCTGTATGAGTCTAGGGTAGCTCACTAAAGTTACTTTCACCTAGGGCATGTGACATCGAGATGAAGCGTTTCTTGTTTGATTGTGGAGCCTCGATGTAAGTTGCGCGAGGTCTATAAAAGTTGATTAAAACTTGAAGTAAGGACTCTCCTTTAGCTCAAGTTCATCGCTTGTGCAAACTGCTATAATTAGCCCTCTATTTTCATCATGTAGAGTTTCATGACTAGGGTGACGGCTCAGTCTTGCTGAGCTTCGTGCTCACAGATACTACATAAGTTGTTTTGCAGGTGATAACTGTACGCTGCTAAGTACGGGGGTCTGATGAGACTCGGAGCTCTCCGAGTGGTGAACTCAGTGCCACCCATGCCGCTGCTACTGTGATAGTGTTGCTAGTGAGAAGGGTCCACGGGCTGGACACCTTCTCTGTTGCTTAGCATAGGTATGAGACGTGAGTTGTAATAGTCTTCCGCTGTAGAATATTTTGAGAAGTATTTGTAAAATTAACACTTTGTAAGCTTCCTTTTATTTATGTAATATGATGCTTTATTATGTGTGCTGTTGGGTGCCGCATCGCACGGCACCACCCAATGCGATTCCCGGGCGAGGTACCCCGTCACCGTGAGTGATCGGGACGGCGGGCCCTCACAGCGTGGTATCAGAGCCGCATTGGTAATAGCGCATGGAATAAGGATCGTATTACGACAAAAACTTAGGATACGGTGAGGAAACGGTATTAGGCCCACATAAGGACTATAGTAGTATAGTTACTTAAAGTGGCAGCACTAACATAATTGTTAGAATTCTGAATTTTGATTATGTAACGAGGCACCTACGTTCAGGTAAGAATGGTAAGGAACGCCACCGAAAGCGGTTCAATTTCGGTTAGCTCCCCTGACGAGGAAAGTGGTTCAGGGCTAGATCTCACAGCTTGGTGTGAGATGTTAATATGAAACTCTTGAATTCTTCATGTTCCTGAGTTCATATGAAACGTTGATCCCTAGCGTGCATTAGGTAAGTAAGTGGAGACCCCATCGCGTGGTCAGTAACGCGAGAGTGTGCTCGTCTGGAAGTAGCCCAGGAGTACATACGCGGCGCTTGCCATTGGCGTGCCCTGCAGGGCAGTAGGTGGTATCCGTTGGGTTGATAACATTCCCAACCGTGACGTCCTGTTCATGATATACTCGGGTTCCCCGTCGTGTGGTGTTGAAACACGATCACGTACCTAGAGACGTGACTTAACTCAAGGACGGCCGTATGACAATGATACGGGCGTTTGTATTTACTTTCAAATATAGAACTGCCTGAAATGAGAAAAACTTTGAGTGCACCACTATTGAGTGATCTTCTGCAGGTACTAACCACGTACGTATCCCGTGTAGTACACGTGTGTGAGAGACCGCCTTAGTGCCACTGATCATACGTATATGCCGGTATAAGCCGGTTTAGGATTTTCTTTGGTGAGGCAACGTAGTACCGACATGCTTCTTACGGTGCATCGACACCGTACTAAACATATAATCCTCTTTCCTATGAAGAATCGATTCATGAGCTAACTTTCAACTAAAAATGGAAGTTTGAAACAAATATTAGTTACTGAAATCTTATTTTGAGCTAAGACTCAAAAGAGAGTATAACTAGGCGTCAATGTTTCAAAAACAGAGTACTCTGTTTCTGGCAGAAAATTTTGCTGGACTTTAACAGAGTATAACTCTGAGTAGCTTGAACCAATTAAGGTGTATGATACAGTTCAGGAAAGCTTTTCAAGTGCTCTACATCTCTCTTGTAGACCTCCAGAGCAAAATCATAAGTTAAGTTGGTGAAAAGTCCAGTTGAATGCAAACTGTTCAGAACCAGGACAGTAGCAGAACCTCTCTGGACCTTTCTGTTTTTAAACCATAACATCCTGTAGAAGAATCCCTAGGGAGCCTGTGATACACCGTTGGAAAGGTTATGAGATATGCAACATTGTTGTAGTTCAAAGGTTGTTCAGATTCTTGTTGTATTTTCATATACAACTGAGATAAAGTCAGCCACATACAATGGAGATGCTGGCGATTTTTATCTAGAAAGTCTGTCAATCTTTGTGAAATCATAACTTTTGATCCAGAAGTGATATGGAGGCATTTGGATACTCGTTGGAAAGATATTGAAGTTAACTTTAACTTTAGTATTCAACATGAGTTCTAAAAATGCTTTTAACTGGATCGAAATCTAGTTTGTTTAAGGACTGGTCAATCTATGTTTATGTCCTTGCTGTTAGTTACATCAGTTTGCGCTTAAATCATTTTGCTTACATGTTAAGATTTCATTATCAGTGTTGCACTACTTTGTTTATGGAATAAATCAAGTGATAGTGTTGAGCTGATAATGAACTCTTGCAATTGCAGAATGGTGCGAACTCGTTCCATGAGTGAGGTGGGTGGTTCCAGTGGTGGTCGTGGTGATAACTCTACACAGCGGGAGCAGCGAGCTCCGCAACAGCAACCGCCACCAGGACCTTCACCCACGGTCACAATGGCGGACATTCTGGCTGCCATGACGGGTGCAAGCGATGAGCGAACCGACTTGCTCCGCACTCTGGTGATGAATACATCCCGTCAAGGGGGATGTCAAGACGAAGACTTGCGCCAACCTCAACTGAATTCCTATGTTGAGTTCTTGGCAACTCAACCACCGGTTTTCATTGAATCTGAGGATCCTCTGGTGGCGGATAGCTGGATCCGTACCATTGAGTCTAAGATTGGATTGCTTCAATGCACCGAACATCAGAAGGTTTTATACGCAGCGCAACAACTTCACGGGTCCGCCAGTGCATGGTGGGCAAATCAACTCGCCTCCTTACCAGCTGGACATGACTGTACATGGGCAGAATTCCGGAAGGCATTTCTCGCGTATCATGTTCCGTACGGAATAATTCAGCGGAAACCATAGGAGTTTCTGGCCTTAAAACAAGGAGGGAGGGGTGCATACGAGCATTCGTGAGTGTTAAACAAGCTGGCACAGTATGCGCCTCAACACGTGAACACCGAAGCACAAAAGTGTGAGTGGTTCTTCCGCAGCCTCAATCCCAAGCTAAAGGAGAGACTCGTGTTAGCTGATCGAAAGAACTTCTACGAATTGATGAGTGCGCCATCATGGTTGAAGATGCTCAGAGGGAAGTTCAGGCTGAGAAAAGAAAGAACCACGTACCACCGGAGAGCAGCAGTAGTGCTCCGCCGAAATACAGGGTGGTAGACAGTACCTTGAACTGTCAGCTGATGCAGCCGGCTCGACGACTCCAGCAATATTCCGGTCGTTCGTCCCGATACTCTGAATTCGGACAGCTGCGACAACGGTATATGCAGCCACGTTATTCTGCTTCTCAAGTGTTCTTGCCGCAGCAGAATACAACTTGTGTCCGTACTCCGAGCAACATTGAACCGGCTGAGAAACCGTGCTTCACGTGCGGTTATTTGGGTCACATCAGCAGGAAGTGTCCAGAAAGGATACGCCACAAAGAAACTACACCAGAGCGGGGTATAAATCAACCCCGTGCTCAGCTTCAAGGAGCAGCACCAAAATCCGGGTGCATTTATCATACAGCTCTAGAGGATGTGCCAGATGGGGCACCGGTGCTAGCGGGAATGTTCACCCTCAATGGGCTGCCCGTATTGATTCTATTTGACTCTGGAGCTACATACAATCTCATCAGCAGGTTGTTTGTGTGCCAAGCTGAGCTCTCCACCTCTACACCGAAGGATCACTATCTTATCCGCTCACCTGGTGGAAATATAGCTGCTAATGAAGTAGTGATCAAAGCACCCTTGTGCTTAGGTGGAAACTTATACCCCACAACCCTCATTGTATTAGAGGGGCAGAAGATCGACATGATTCTAGGAATGGCGTGGACGAACTACCACAGGGCTGTTCTTGACATCGCTCCATGGATTGTTAGTTTGGACTCTCCGATCTACGGTCTCCAAACGCTCATACTTGAAGCCGTGAATTCTAAAAATCCAGTGGTGTACCACAGTGTGACCATGAAACTGGAGGATATTCCAGTGGTCCGTGAGTACCCAGATGTGTTTCCCGACGATCTTCCAGGGATGCCGCCTGAGAGGGATGTGGTATTCAAGATCGAGTTAGCACCGGGAACCACACCAATATCTCGGAGTCCGTACAAAATGTCTCCGAAGGAATTAGCTGAACTGAAAGAACAGCTAAAGGACTTAATGGACAAAGGGTTCATCCGACCAAGCTCATCGCCATGGGGCTGTTCAGCCCTCTTTGTGAAGAAAAAGTATGAGTCACTTCGGTTATGTGTGGATTATCGGCCGCTGAATGCAGTGACGATCAAAAATAAATATCCACTGCCACAGATTGATATATTGTTTGATCAGTTGGTGGGTGCCAAGGTATTCTCCAAGATGGACTTACAGTCTGGTTATCATCAGATAAAGATCAGAGCGGAGGATATACCGAAGACGGCCTTCTCGACTAGATACGGGCTCTATGAGTATCTAGTCATGTCTTTCGGGCTAACAAATGCACGCGCACACTTCATGTATCTCATGAATTCTGTATTCATGCCAGAGTTGGATCAGTTCGTCGTTGTTTTCATCGACGACATTCTCGTATACTCCAAATCGGAGGAGGAGCACATCAAACATCTTCATATTGTGCTCCAACGCTTACGGGAACATAAGCTGTACGCCAAATTCAGGAAATGTGAATTTTGGATCAGCAAGGTACCCTTCTTAGGCCACATTATTTCAGCGGAGGGTGTGGCCGTGGATCCAACTAAAATTGAGCAAGTCCTGAAGTGGGAGTCTCCAACATCTGTTCATCAAATCCGCTAGCGGGTTACTATCGGAGATTTATTCCCAGCTTCTCAAAGGTGGCTAAACCAATGACAGAGTTGCTGAAGAAGAGCAGCAAGTATGTGTGGACAGAGGCCTGTGAAGAGGCATTTCAAACTCTAAAGAAACATCTCACAACGGCACCAGTGTTAGCCCAACCGGATACAACAAAACCATTTGATGTTTATTGTGATGCCTCAGGCATTGGACTTGGCTGCGTCTTAATGCAAGATAGGCGCGTGATCGCGTATGGGTCTCGTCAACTCCGCAACCACGAGCAGCACTATCCCACTCATGACCTAGAACTTGCTGCGGTGGTGCTGGCGTTGAAGATGTGGAGGCACTAATTACTCGGGAATTTAGTGCACCTCTACACCGACCATAAGAGCCTCAAATATATATTCACTCAGAAGGATATCAATATGAGGCAGCGAAGATGGTTGGAATTAATCAAAGATTATGAGCTCGAGATCCATTACCATCCGGGCAGAGCTAACATGGTGGCTGATGCACTCAATCGTAAGTCCCACGTTAATAACTTGTCAGTTGTTCCGGATGAGGATGAAGAACCAAGCTTGCGGGTGATTCCGTATGGGGCGTTGTATAATCTTGCTCTTGTGCCTACGATTAGAGAGGAGATTGTACAAGCCCAGAAGAGGGATAAAGGAATGCGGAAAATACGGGCAAGAATCAATGAGGATAAAATGAAATGTTTCCCGGAAGATGAACAAGGTGTATTATGGTTTAACAACCGTATCGTGGTGCCCCGGAACCTGAAACTAAGGAAGAAAATCCTCGATGAAGCTCATATGTCCAAGTACTCGATACATCCAGGAAGCAATAAGATGTATCAGGACCTTAAGACAAAATTATGGTGGACTCGGATGAAGCGAGAAATTGCCATGTATTTATCCGAGTGTGATACATGACGGCGAGTCAAAGCTGATCACATTAAGAAAGCGGGAATGCTCCAATCATTAAGTATTACAGCATGGAAGTGGGAGGACGTCAGCATGGACTTTATTGTTGGACTACCTCTCACGTCCAGAAAGCATGACTCCATTTGGGTGATTGTTGATCGCTTAACAAAATCAGCCCACTTCATCCCAGTGAGTACAAGATTTTCAACTAAGCAATATGCAGAGTTTTATCTTTCAAGGATTTTGTGCTTAGATGGAGTCCCCAAGACCATCATATAGGACCGAGGTTCAATATTTGTTGCTCGTTTCTGGGAGCAACTACATGAATCTCTGGGAACAAAGTTAATCAGAAGCTCAGCATACCATCCCCAGACGGACGGTCAAACGGAGAGGGTGAACCAGATTCTAGAAGATATGCTGAGGGCATGTGCCATAGATCATGGAAAGAACTGGGATAAGCATTTGCCATTAGCAGAGTTCTCTTACAACAATGGTTACCAATCCAGTATTAAAATGGCACCGTACGAAGCACTTTATGGCAGGAAGTGCCGCACACCACTTAATTAGTGTGAATCGGGCGAGAGGGTGATTTTCGGCATTGATCTTGTAAAAGATACCGAAGAGCGAGTCCAGCTGATTCAAGAAAACCTCAGGGTCGCTCAATCTCGCCAGAAGAGCTACGCGGACCAGTGACGCCGACCCTTATGTTTTGAAGTCGGTGATCACGTCTATCTCCGAGTATCCCCGATGAAAGGAATTCATCGATTCGGGGTCAAGGGACAGCTAGCGCCTCGCTTTGTGGGTCCGTTCGTTATTACAGAACGGTGTGGGCAGGTAGCCTACCGTTTGGAGCTGCCGCCATCCTTATCGGGCATCCACGACGTCTTCCATGTCTCACACTTGAGAAAGTGTTTGAAGAGACCGACGGAGATCCTTTCAGAAGACATGGAGATATTGCAACCGGATCTCACCTACGCCGAGAAGCCCATCAAGATTATCGACGAGAAGAGCCGGATCACTCGAAATCGGACTTTGAAATTTTACAAAGTCCTGTGGAGTAATCACACACCGGAAGAAGCGACTTGGGAGAGTGAAGATTACATCCACAAGAACTATCCGGAACTTTTGTCGTAATTATTGTAATTACCTTCCACCTCATCTTTCTTTTGTAATCTCGGGACGAGATTCTTTTAAGGGGGGAGGATTGTAAAGCTCCCAAAAATGTGAATACAAAGAAACATGAGTTGCACAAATGTTGGATTAATGTGTATGAAAAAGGGGCTTAGTTGAAACTTTTCCACATATGATAAATAGGTGAGATTCTCCTAAACAAACTTAGGGTTACTGTAACACCCCAAAATCCTGTCAAGAGGGGAATTTAAAAATTCTTGGACGTCTTGCATGTGTTGCAAAAATTCAAATTCAAACTGGAATTCAAATTAAACTCAAAACAGAAATGAAAAAGAAAAAGAAAAAAACAAACCTTCCCGGCCAGTGGGCCGAAACCCACCAGATGGCGCACCCAACCCCCGCGCTAGCCCGCAGCCGTGCGCCTGCACCCCCTCTCACAGACAGGCGGGACCCACCTGTCATCCCTAACCCCCGCTCGTCCGAACCCGGGACTGTTTCCCCCGCGCGCGCGCGATCTTAACCGACAGGATTTCCGCCCGAATTCTGGTTCCGGAGGACTCCAACTCGATCTAAACTAACACGCCACCCTCCCCCGTCTATAAAAACCCCGGCATCGTCCCGTTTTTCCCCACGATCCGCCATTTTTCTCTCCGGTGACAACCCGAGCTTCTCCGGCGAATTCTGCTCGATCTACGCTCGGGAATTCTGATCTAACTCGTTGGTCTTGATCCACCGCCTCCGGGGAACCTCGCAGGTGCAGAAAACTAGGTGGTTTGCGTTTCAAACACAGCGCCGACGAGCCTCGCCGGGAATTCACCTCGGACCTCGTCGCCGATCGCTTTCCAGGACCTCCGAGCTCAAGAAAACCCCCGAGGTGAGATCCCCGACCTCCCCTCCACCGATCTATGCCATAAAATCACAGTTTTAGGAAGAATTAACGAATATCCGAAACTCTCCAGCGAGATCGCCGCCTCCCGCCGCCGTGCGCCGCCGGGCAGCGCCGCCCGCACTCGATCAGAGCGACGTGGCCGCTTGTGCGCCGTCTATTTTAAATCGCACGGTAGAATTTAAATCCCCGCGTACCGGTTCGACGTTATAATCTCAGCCGTCTGTTCTAAATCACACGGTCCACATCAGCCCCACATTATAAAGGCCAGAATTCTTACGCGCTCCCCCCTGGGGTTCTCGGAAAATAAGAGCTAGCCCTGGAAACTTCTGATCTAGCCCCTGGAACTTCAGAAAATTATGTAAATTCATTTAAAAATCAGTTTTAGCCCCTGGACTTAATAAAAATTAGGAAAACCCCTCTGTTATGTGTAGTTATACCCCTGGAAATTCTTAAAATAATATAATAGACCCTGTAGTGGGGTGAGTTTACCTTTTTAACCCTATGTGATATTAAATTTAGGAATTTGAATATGTGTTTAGTATTTAAAATTTAAAAGATGGGATAAACACATTATAAATTCAAATTAAAAACTTTCCTAGTACTTGGAAAACTTTGGAGTGAGATAAAAATAGATTTTTGGCTGAAATGAATCTGTTTAATTGATTATTCACATTTATTAGTTATAGGGACATATTTTTAAGTAGAGAATAATTCTGAAAATTAGTAAAATAAATGTAAAATAGTTCACCTCAGAGGAGAAGTTCAAAAATATATTATTATATATTTTAGACCCAAAACCTATTCTGTTTAGATGAAGTGTCTTACTATTTTTATAATAAAGTTCACATTTAGGCATAGTAAATAAATCTGAAAATATAGCAAACTAGGTATGAATAACTAGAAAATGATAAATGAAGTTTCCAAAATTCAAAGAATTCAGTTTAGGGTTGGTAGAAGGGCTGAAGACACATATGGAGTAGGGAAATACCTTTCATGCATACTTGGTAGCTAAAAGGTGTAGTAATTGAATATAAGGAATTTATTTAAATTGGAAACTCATATATAGTATGCAAACATAAATGTGAATACAAAAGTAGAAATCATATACACATGTTTAAAAGTGCATGTAAGCCAAAAATCAACACACATAGAGTAACCACAACACATAGAATTGTGAATGGCTTTCATAAATGTGAATGTGTGGTTTGTATGAAGTGGAAGTGTGAACTATGTCTTATGACTTGTCGTTTTCTTTTGCTATGTGTGATGGTATGAGTGGAACCTGCTCCAGAGCAAGTTCTTCCTTTCCAAGATCAGGACTACCCATTCCAAGAGCAGCAGGAAGGAGGCAAGTGTCCTTGACCACTTTGTTCCTATACTAGGATGTGTAGATAGAATTATTTGCATTGTCAATTGAAATATGAAACCCATGCTAAGAAGTTTCACTAGAATTGCATTACCTTGTTTTCCTTGTAGCTTGGGATGGGATTTTGCTTTATTATGTCATTCGTTCATATTACTTATGCTTAGCCATGCTTAGAATGGTATATTTGGGATATGAGATCATCACTTTATTTTACCATACTCTTGAATGAGATATGGTGAGTTATGTAGAGGTAGGGATCAAGGCAAGTTGGATGTTTTGGTTGGTACTGGGTGCACGAGACTCGGGTTTATGTTTAGTACTTGCCTATATCCTATGGACCGGTTCATGGAGCATGTAACCTGGCTTTACCGTGCCAACCACATGCTGAGATGGGGCAGCTTGGCCAATTAATTAGATGTATCCCCGGCGTAGTATGGGTGTGTTGGATGGTGGGAATAGGTGTCAGCTGGACTACCATATGAACCGCAAGGCTCAAGAGGGGGCCACTGCAGCGGGGTTGGAGCCTCTTGTATGCTGTTAGGGGTGAAACCTCAGTGGGCCCACACTCGTCGGGAATCCCTTTGTAAAGGCTTCGTAGTGATCTCCGGGCTACACACCTGGGAAGTGTGAATGTGGTTCGTAGCCACTGGCATAATGGAGGTTCTTTTAGTCCACCCGGCAATGGGGGATGAAATCACTACATGTGGGTACAGTGGTGCGAACTCTGCAGAGTCAAAACTGTCATGACAGCCGTGCTCACGGTCAAGAGCGGCTTGGACTTATTCATGATTAGAGGATGATGACATTGGAAGTTGTGAATATTAAGTGGGGAGCTTAACATTGGAAATGATGTTATGGGTATTTGATTATGGCGAGTGGATGGGAGATTAGGACCATTTCACCTGTGTAGTAATGTAGGTGCTTAATAAGCTAAGGTGATAGGTATTAATTGCGTAGTGCTTTAACCCTGAGTCAATCTCTCCTTGCTTTAGCCATGCATGACATAACTTTCCCACACTTGCTGAGTACCATCGGTACTCAACCTTGCATATTTGTTGGTTTATATTGCTGCTCAGGTCAAGATAATGAGGTGGTGTATAATGATCAAGACTTTGGACCCGAAGAAGGTTTCTAGGTTCATGGAGTCCCCCGGGCAACGCCTGTGACGGAGCCCACGAGAATAATTATTCCGCTGCTAGTTTATTTATTTGTGATGAACTTATTATTATCCATCGAGACATTTGCTATGTAAGACTTATTTATATTCGACACCTGGCTTGTAATAAATGATGCTTCACCATTTGTCATCACATGTATGAGAAAATGATCCAGGCATACATGTGATATTCACTTGGTTGTTCTTCGGAAAAACCGGGTGTGACAGTTACTGCATGGATGGACCTCATGTGGATTAAAACCGCAGAAATGAAGAACTCAAGTGCAAAGGGAGGGTTTAAAGATAAGAGTTTGCACTAAATGTTAAACTCAAACTTCAAATGAGGGAAGGACACAATGGGAACTCAAAACTGTTGTGTTCAAACTCTTCTTTGCAGCAGGTAACACAAGAATCAAGTTGCATATTTGGATCCCTTAGGTCAAAATCAGTGGGGAGGCAAAGTTTCAGTAATTTTTGAAAAGGTTTGGTGCCCATTTTCCAAATGGAGTTAAATGTGCAAGGAATTCAAATAGACATTTGAATTTGGATGGAATTTGCCCAAACTATTCAAATGCAGCTCAGTTACAACTTTCAAACAATTGGGTTGGATAATTGTCAAACTTTGGAGATCTTTTGAGGAGAAGGGGTACTGACTAGTGGGGCCCACATGTCAGGGGGAGGAATAGACTTAACTCTTAAGTATTTTCTCTCTGTTCCTCATTCAACCGAAAGCCTTACCCGGGCGACACCGAGCGGCTGAACCCCGCTCCCGATGCTCCACCTCCTGCCTGAATTCTTCACGCTGGCGAGCTTCTCAGGCACTGATATTACCCCCATCGTGCTCAGTTTCGCTACCACACCGAGGGACCCCTTCGTCCTCTGTCTCGCGCGGGCTGCAGGACGGAACTGCTGCCACCGTTGCATAATCGACGGGGGCCGGCTCCTCTCGGGTGCAAGCGTCAGCTATCTAGCAAAACGGCACCACGGGACAGCCTACAACCTCCTCGCACCTTTCCCGGTCGAGCATGGCCATAGAAACCCGAGGGGCGTTTGTTGTCGCGGCAACCGACGAGAACCGGCGAAGTGGTTGCACGTGGGTCAGCGCTGCAGGGAGCTTGTCAAGCCCGAACAAGAGCACCCGTGGATGCGCTAGGACCCTCTGGTGCTCACATCCGTAGCACAAGCCGTGACATGATCCACCGAGCGTGAATTTGGAAAACTTCTCTGGCGGGAACAAAACTACCTCCCGGCACGGTAACGTCAAATTTAACCTATACGCTTGTTCTTAGCGGGTCAAATCTTGCACACACGAGCTGGGCTAGCTGGCAATCATTTGCCCTTTTGCAACCAACGCATGAAAACCGCTGTGCACGACGTATTTCCCATTCTTCCGACGGCGGTTATGGTGGGGTGGTTCGGGCTTCCGATGTGAGCTAGGTTAGAGCCATCTCCGGGCTGCTTCACCACCCGGACGATTCTCCTTGGCGTCCACTGGTGCTGTAGCGCCGTTTCACCGGTGTTTTGGCGGGCTAGGTTAGCCGGGCAACGTCGTCGAACTGGTCCAGAGCCGCCGCGCCGTGGCCGGCTGGGTTAGAGCCATCGCCGGCCGGGGAAGAGGGTGCCATCTTGTTCAGCACGTGAAATTAGGCCCTAACGGCGAGGGAGGGCTCGGGGAATGGCCGGGAGACCGGAATCCATCGAACTCCGGCGTGCCCGGCGGCGCACGGGCGGGGGGGGGGGGGGGGGGGGCGGAGGTAGAAGACGACCCGGCGGGTCCCGCTTGTCAGCGACGGTGTTTTAAATTTCTGATCGGCAGTGGCGCAGGGATATGGTGTGGCCGCGCGGGAAATACCCAGTAGCCCCGTGTGGCTTGCCCCGGCTAGTGACACCTGTCCCCTGGACCCACAGCCATTATTTGAACATTTTGGGGAATTTCAGTTTTCGGTTCAAACTTTGAATAGCCACAACTTTTGGTAGGAGAATCCAAAAATTGTGAAAAAAATTTGTTCGATCCTCTGATAGAGTACTATCCAAATATAGAACCCAATTTGTATGAAACCCTTTATTTAATTCTGGAAAATTCTTTAAAGCTTTTCAGCAAAAGAATTTTAGAGGGAGTTTGATTAATCCAAAAATCTTCAAATTTCGCCAGAATATTCTCTAGGATAATAGTGAACTCCTGTGAAAATTTCAGACCATTTGGAGTTGATTTGATCAGGACAATTCAGAATTTAAGGTGCTGTATCCAATTGAATACAGAAATATTTCAGGGAATTTCCAGAACTTAGAAATTCATTGCTGGGAGGTTCTTAGCTCCAAAAATCTTTGGAACATTCATGCAAGTCCTATGAACTAAAATTAAAATTGTAGTTCACTATGTTTGGCATGAACATGCAAGTTTATTCAGAATTAATTCTTTTTTGCCTAAAGACTTAGGGAATTATTCTGAGAAATCCACTCATTAGATAATCCCAAATATTGGTCCAGAGTGTTTTCCTGTGACCAGGAACTCACCTGAAAATTCTCAGCTCCATTGGAGCTCTGGATCACCCCAGTGCTGTTTAACCTCTTAAGGTGATTAATATAGAAGAGGGGGAAACCACTTAGCATTAATCATGTGTTTAGATACAAACCTAAACCACTAGCACCAGTGTCATTTTAAATTTTTAAACAGAGTTCCAGTTTTTGAAAACTTGTTATTAGGACTTGTAGCAAAGTCTTCACAATTAAACAATTGTGCATATGCATTATGTGTAGCATCTACGTGAAGGACTTCAAGTCATTGAAGTGGAGATCAAAGGAAGGAGGGAAGAGATAAAGCCAAGTGATCTTCACTAACTAGATTATATATATATATATATATATATATTAGCCCTGCAAAACAAAGGCAAGCCCCGGTTTGCATCAACTTTACAAATTTTTATTTGTATTCACTTCATACGTCTAGCATTTTATTTATTGCATTATGTCTAGATGGTATGAAACTCCAAATGCATGACCCAGAAAACCCTGGAGTTTAATGTAGGATATGTTATCAATTAATTATTACTGCTGATCTCAACAAAAGTGGATTAAAAGAGGCAAAACTCAAGTGGGCAGATTCCTACTCGTGAAACAGGGTTAAGGGGGATCAATCGGAAGAGTTGGGAATTGATCCTCATAGTTGGGAATGGAGACCGGGCAGTGGACGGAAGGATCAAGGACGTGGTCCTGTGAACCTAGTCTATATCTGAGTCGATTAAGGTCCGTTCTCGTGTGCGGCCCGTTGGGCAAGTTTGAGTTGTGTACCAGATGCATACTGGCTATATGGGACCCAGGAAACCAATGTAACATGTTAACCTGGGTGTCGAGGCATACCTCACTGTCTGATGCCGATGCTGAAAGGATAGAGAAGTCTGCTCTATGAGGGTTTGCCGTAGAGAGACTTAATCCCAGTCGGTGGGACCGGTTCGACATTTGGGTGTTGTGTGAAAGGTTGCCACGTACGACGTCAGTGACGGTTGCTGTGTGCAACGTCGAGTACGGGCGTACGTGTCGTGTCAGCCGGGTGTTTTTGATTGCAATCACCATCGCTCGTGGTAGTGAGCATACTTGTTCTCTGCGTCATGACGTAGTAATAAACTGGGAAACATTTAATATGCTTTGTGAGTAATCCTCATAATGGAGATGAGGAATGATCAACAATTTCACTAATTTTATTTTCCATCTTGGGCTAGTAGCGTCGATGCAAAGTGTTTCTTGTTTGATTGTGGAGTCTCGACGTTGATGGCGCGAGGTCTGTATGAGTCTAGGGTAGCTCACTAAAGTTACTTTCACCTCGGGCAAGTGACATCGAGATGAAGCGTTTCTTGTTTGATTGTGGAGTCTCGATGTAAGTTGCGCGAGGTCTATAAAAGTTGACTAAAACTTGAAGTAAGGACTCTCCATTAGCTCAAGTTCATCGCTTGTGCAAGCTGCTATAATTAGCCCTCTATTTTCATCATGTAGAGTTTCATGACTAGGGTGACGGGTCAGTCTTGCTGAGCTTCGTGCCCACAGATGCTGCATAAGTTGTTTTGCAGGTGATAACTGTATGCTGCTAAGTACGGGGGTCTGATGAGACCCGGAGCTCTCCGAGTGGTGAACTCAGTGCCACCCATGCCACTGCTACTGTGATAGTGTTGCTAGTGAGAAGGGTCCGCGGGCTGGACACCTTCTCTGTTGCTTAGCATAGGTATGAGACGTGAGTTGTAATAGTCTTCCGCTGTATAATATTTTGAGAAGTATTTGTAAAATTAACACTTTGTAAGCTTCCGCTTGTTTATGTAATATGATGCTTTATTATGTGTGCTGTTGGGTGCCGCATCGCACGGCACCACCCAATGCGATTCCCGGGCGAGGTACCCCATCCCCGTGAGTGATCGGGACGGCGGGCCCTCACAGCTGCGGCCAAAAGGGGGGGGGTTTGGGTTCTATTTATAAGGGTGGAGAGGGGAGAATCCTAATCCAATTGGAACTAAATCCTAACAAACTTTTCCCCATTTAATTTGGTGCGGCAGTAATGGGGGGAATTCCCAAATGTTGGGAAAATTCCCATTTTTTGGGGAATTGGGGAATTTGGAGATTTTGGGGGGAAATTTGGGGAAATTGGAATAAGCTCATTTCAGCTATCTTTTTCCCGTTCCCCACCATTTCTATGTCACTTACTCCATTTCTACATTCCCCTCCCCATTTCTATGTCCCAGGAGAAGAATACTATGAAGACCAAGTGGAGCCTTAGGCGTGCAATCTGTCCTCAACCTTACCTATGGGAATGGAGTAGAGATGGAGCCACTGTTGCTGCTTAGATTGCTTCCGCACTAGAATAAAGACTTCCGCTGCTAGATTTAGACTTCTGCTGCTTAGATAAGTCTTCCGCTATTAGCATGAGTCCAAGACTCATGAGACTTGTAATAAACCCTGTTATTCGTGGTAATATATATTCTGAATTCAGTTAGTGGAACATATGTATATGTGTGATGAACATCCTGGGCACACATATGCATCAGTTCTCGGTTCTGTGGTTTTCCACAGAATTGAGGCCGTCACAGATTGGTATCAGAGCCACGGTTGAGGGTAGATTACACACCTAGATATAACCCCAGATTGGTATCAACCAGCCACGGGTCGATGGTAGGTCACACGCTTACATAGAAAACACAGATTGGTATCAGACAAAGATTGGTATCAACCAGCCCCGAGTTGATCGTAGATCACACAGCCTAGATAGGTCACAGAATTAGAGCTGCCGTGCCTAGTCATAGATTGGTACCAAACTACCACGGTTAACTGTAGGTCACAAACTTACAATGATCACAGATTGGTAGCTGAACCATGATGACTGTAGGACGCAACCCTAGTAACAGATTGGTATTAGGAGCTACGCTAACCATAGGAATTAAGCCTATGATGCATAGATTGGCATTGGAACTACCTTGACATAGGATGCAAGCCTAGGAGAAGCCATAGTTGGATCACAGATTGGTATCAGCCCCAAACCACCTTGACATAGGGTGAAGTCACAGATTGATATCACGCTAAAACCCTATAGGACTGCCATTGAAAAAGCCTTGAATAGGAGTTGTTTGAGCCTTTGTGATGATTGTTTGTGTGCTTAGTGTCAGTTTTGGGATGTCTCAAGTGTTGTGCATATCCACACATAAGTAGAAAGAGGTGTGTGATGCCTCGGCACTTGTTCACATCCTCATATGGGCTAATATATATAGTCCATCCACCTTGATGCATATAGTTGGGAGGGATCCATCTAACCTTCTAACCTCTATTCCATTCTCTCTTACAGATGGTGAGAGGAAACGCCGGCTGCCAAGGAAGGAACGTCTGTGACAACCAAGAGGATGGCCACGATGAAGTTCCTGTTAACCCTCGAACTGGTGAAAACAACATGGAACGGTTGATGGTCGGGCAAAATCAGCTTATGCAAACCATGATCCAAACTTCGGGTCAGCTGCAGGCCAACAACAACAACCCTGTTCTGGCACCACCGTCACCACCGCCGGTTCTAACCGACTGGGAGAGTTCATGAGGACTCGACCGCCTACTTTCTCCCAAGCTAACGACCCTATGGAGGCCGATGACTGGTTGAAGTCCATGGAGAAGAAGCTTGCCATAGTTCAGTGCAACGACAGAGAGAAAGTTCTCTTTGCGTCGCACCAACTCATGGGAGCTGCCACTGACTGATGGGATGCCCTTTGTAACGCTCACGTCGACCCGGAGACCATTACTTGGACTGAGTTCAAGGAGAGTTTCCGATCTCATTACATCCCTGCTGGTGTAATGATTCTCAAAAGACAAGAGTTTGAGGGACTCCGCCAAGGACAAAAGAGCGTGAATGAGTACCTTAACAAGTTCACGCAACTGTCACGGTCTGCCCCTGAAGATGTCAACTCGGACCAGAGGAAGCAGTACCTGTTCATGAGAGGGTTGAACAATGAGATCCAGTGTGACACCCTCATCCCTGATTTCTGCATGTATTCATATTTCATGTAGAGAAAACACTTTAAAAAGAAGTGGGAACAGAGGAAATATCGAAAGGATAGCCAATAAGAGCCGACTCCAGTTTCCGGAGACCGCCGAAGACGACTTCCGCGGCCACTGGCCACGTGGCGTGTTCGGAGCACATCCCTGCGAAGTGGGGAGAGGTCCACCGCTAAACTGGCTACGTGGCAGGCTCAGTGGTCATCTCCGCAAAGGGGAGAGGTCCGACCCTGTGGGACACGTGTTGCCCCCGGAGCTAGCCTCTACGGAAGAAGCAAAGGCATTTTCCGCAGGACACAAGTCACCTTCGGAGCTAGTCACCACGGAAATCAGAGGACCAATCGCGCGCGATACGAGTCGATCTCAGAGCTCACCTCCGAGAGGTCCGGTTCTATAGGACACGTATCGCCACCGGAGCTTATCTCCGGGAGGTCCATCACTGTTGGACACGTGTTATCCTTGGAGCTTGTCTCTGAGAGGAAAGGAAGTCTGGTGCTGGAGCTACCTCCGTAGAGAGGAAAGGTCCGGCACTGACATGTGGCGTGCGCAGAGCCACCTCTGAATAGAGAGGAGGTCCCGACCGTCAGGATACATGGCGCACACGGAGCTCACCTCCGAAAGAGAAGGGGGGGTCTCGCTCGCTTGACACGCGGCACAACCGGTGCTCGTCTCTTCGGAAAGGGAGAGACCAGGCCCAGTGGAGACGTGGAGCATCCGGAGCTCATCACTGAGGAGGTAACGAGTCCTGGAGCGGTTTTGAATTCTGTACGCGTAGAAATACCGATACGGAGGAGAAACCGACCTGAATTCCACAATGTTACTGCACCAAATCGACTAAAGATGAGTTGTTAAGATTCAACGACGATCTGAATAGGACTCTTATTCGAAGTCCAAATCAGATTAGGACTCCTCTTTTCCCGATTATAAATAGAACCCAGAACCTCTGGCCGAAACCACGAACTTCTTTTCCAACTCCTAAGCCAACGACTTAGAGCCTTAGCCTCAACTCACCGAGAAAGCCATCGCCGGAGTTCATCAAGGGAGATCGCCAGAAGAGAGCCCAACAATCTGAGAAGGTCCTGAGACCGAGAAGAACGTAAGGTAGGTTTCCAAAAACACCTTACGACATCGTTGCGTTTTCTATGCGTCTGTTCTTCGATTCCTTTCGAACAGAAGCTTTCTCGTGGACAGATCACTAGTTGATCGGGTTGATCTCAAGACAAGGTCATCGCCAAGTCCACATCTGATCTGAACACCTCTGTTCATCGTAAAACCATGCAAGCCATGCAAGAACCCATACAAACCGACCTAATAAAACTAAACTGCATTATAGGATAGCATGCATACGCATCATCACATCTAGTTTAAATTTTGTTCATAAGTATTGTTTGTTATGAATCTTGTATGGGCGTGATAGCGTATAGAAGGACAAGCTCAGGGAGCTGTTTACAACGAGCTGCAACAACAAGATTTCGAGATCCAAGAGCCACCAGAACCGCAAGAACAAGGCAAGTGCTCCTTGACCATATTGATCTTATGTTTTGTTAAAACTGTTTTATTTTGCGAAAAGGTGTGTGTGCTGAGTCAAACATGACGGGAAACCCTTTTATAGGAGTTTACTAGTTTTGATTAAACCACCCTTGTAGCCTGGAAAGTTTATGAGTCGGGTATGGTTTTTACTTTTATGCTTCGCTAAGTCCATGGGATTGGGAAGCGAGATAGATGTGTCTAGCTAACTACACTCATAATGATAATGAGAAAATTGATGTTGATAATGAACATGGATCGGAGGGAGATCTAGGCAAGCCTCGGTTTGTGAATGAGGTAGCATGAGATGGTCGTTTACTTGCCATAGATCTAAGGACCGGTTCATGCATGCACATGCCAGGATAACAGTGCCACCACAAGGCCAAGTATGGGTGCGGCTTAGCTGAGTAATTAGGTAAGTTGCTAGAGTGTTATGGACTGTGGAAGGCGCGGGGAATGAGAGTCGAGTGAGGACTGCCCTGGGAACTGCATGGCACAAGAGGGGGCCCGTGGGTGGGAGAATTGGAGATTCTAGCCTGCCGGTGAAACCTTAGTGAGTCCATACATCTAGTAGCCCATTTGTAAAGGCTATTTTGTGATCTCTTGGCCATACACCGATGGTTGTGTACTGATATAACGGAGGATCTGCAGTCGCCGACGGGTGACGAAATCACAAACTTGTGGGTAAAGAGGTACAAACTCTGCAGAGTTCTTATAACTATCATGATAGCCGAGCTTATGGTTATGAGCGCCTGGCCAACTGCCATGATTAGTTGGGATGGTTATTGGGATGGTTATTGGTTATGGTTTTGTATGGTTTGGTTATGGTTTTGTTTTGGGACTGTTGAGTCCGGGTGATAAGATGGGTTGCATGACTGTTGAGTCGTGGCAACAAGGTTGGTCTCGGTCGGAGACGAAGTTCTTATGAAATGAAATGGTAGCGAATACGATATGGTATTCGTGAGATGGTAGCGAATACGAGGAGGTATTCGTGAGAATGAGGTTGATTTATGGCTGGTTGTGACATGGAAAGGTAATAAACGTAATGGAGGTATGATTGGTATTTTAACACAAGTTGGGATTACATTCACTTAAGATGAGTTACTGTTTTACTATGGTTTTGATAAATAACTTTGCTTTCCGCAATGAGTCTTTTTATACCAACCTTTTTATGAGCTACATATCATATTTTCCCGCACTTGCTAAGTACATCATTGTACTCAAACTTGCATTATCATTTCATCATCAGCAACAGGAGAAAACTACTATGAAGACCAAGTGGAGCATTAAGGCGTGTGATCTGTTCTCAACCTTGCCTGTGGGAATGAAATAGAGATGGAGCCATTGCTGCTTAGATTTGCTTCCACATTAGTTAAATTGCTTCCGCATTAGAATAAAGACTTCTGCTGCATAGAAATAAAGACTTCCGCTGTGAGCATGAGTCCAAGACTCATGAGACATTGTAATAAACTCTGTTATTCGTGGTAATATATAATCTGAATTCAGTTTGTGGAACATATGTGTATGTGTGATGAACATCCTGGGCACACATATGCATTAGTTCTCGGTTCCGTGGTTTTCCACAGAATTGAGGGCGTCATAGATTGGTATCAGAGCCACGGTTGACAATGGGTTACACGCCTAAATTGGAAACACATATTGGTATCAAAAAGCCACAAATAGGGGTAGATTACACACCTAGATACAATCACAGATTGGTATTAGACACCGATTGGTAGCTAAGCCACGCTGACCAAAGGAAGCATCCTAGGACGCTTAGATTGGCCTTGAAACTACCTTGACATAGGAAGCCATCCTTGAATAGGAGTTGTGTGAGCCCTTGCAATGATTGTTTGTGATTGTGTGCTTAGTGTGAGTTGTGGGACTTCTCAAAACGTTGTCCATATCCACACGTAAGTAGAAAGAGGTGTGAGATGTTTTCGGCACTTGTTCACATCCTCATATTGGCTAGTATATATATACAGTCCAACCCACCTTGATGCATATAGTTGAGGGAACCTACCTAACCTTCTAACATTCTATTCTATTTCGTTCTCTCCCACAGATGGTGAGAGGAAATGCCAGCTAAAGGAACGTCCGTGACAACCAAGAGGATGGTCACGATGAAGTTCCTGTTAACCCCGGAGCTGGCGAGAACAACCTGGAACGGTTGATGGCCATGCAGAACCAACTTATGCAAACCATGATCCAAACTTTGGGTCAATTGCAGGCCAACAACAACAACCCTGTTCCGGCACCACCGCCACCACCACCACCGGCTCATAACAGGCTGGGAGAGTTCATGAGGACTCAACCACCCACCTTTGCTCAAGCTAACGACCCCATGGAGGCCGACGACTGGTTGAAATCCATGGAAAAGAAGCTTGCCATAGTGCAATGTAATGACCGAGAGAAGGTCCTCTTTGCGTCGCACCAACTTACGGGAGCCGCCGCTGACTGGTGCGATGCCCGAAGCAACGCTCATGCCAACCCGGAGATGATCACTTGGACTGAGTTCAAGGAAAGTTTCCGCTCTCATTACATCCCTGCTGGTGTAATGATGCTCAAGAGACAGGAGTTCGAAGGTCTCCGCCAAGGACAAAGAAGTGTGAATGAGTACCTCAACAAGTTCACACAACTGTCCCGGTATGCCCCCGAAGATGTCAACTCAGACCAGAGGAAGCAATACCTGTTCATGAGAGGGTTGAACAATGAGATCCAGGTTCAGCTCCTCAACAATGACTACGCAAGCTTTCAGAAGCTGGTTGACAAGGCTATAGTGGTTGAAAACAAGATCCGAGAGATCGAGCGAGAGTGCAAGAGGAAGATGCCATACCAGCCTCAAGGGAGCAACGTACGACCTCGGTACATGCCCCCAGCTGCACCGCAGTATGGATCGACCACTCCTGCATACTGCCCTAGTCAGCCATCACAGCAACGACCCGTTGCACCAGCACCTCGTGTGCCCATGCCTCCTGTGCCCCAACTTAACATGGGTGCTCCTGTTCAAAACCGCCGCCCCAACGTACCTGCTGTCGTAGGCAACAGGGCATGCTTTGCATGCTGGGAAATAGGACACTTCGCGAACCAGTGCCCGAGGAGAGGTCCTGGACAACAAGGCAACGTGCCCAAACAGAACCCGCGACCAAATGGAGGGGACAATCAAGGAAACCGGGGACAGCAGAACTATGCTCGCGGCAACGTGAAACATGTCTCTGCTGAGGAAGCACAACAGGCTGAGGATGTCGTAATTGGTATGTTCCTTGCCGACTCCAACCCAGCCACCATCTTATTTGATTCTGGAGCATCACATTCCTTCATAGCATCCGAGTTTGTTGCCAAGCATAATCTATCCATATCCCACTTAAAATGTGCTATGTTAGTTAATTCTCCGGAAGGAGAGATGAGGACTAATATAGTGTGTCCGAATGTAAGCCTTAAAATAAGGGGGGTAGACTTCCTTGCCAACCTTATTGTCTTGAATTCCCAAGGGATTGACATTATACTCTGGATGGATTGGTTAAGCAAGCACAACGGGGTAATCCAATGTGCTGAAAGAAGCGTGCAGTTGACAAATGAGCACGGCATCCGTGTTGAGTTTGAGTCAGCCCAACAAACAACCGAAAAGGTAATCTTGAACCACGTTGAAGGAGCAACATTGGACAGCATTCTAGTGGTTCAAGAATTCCCGGACGTGTTTCCAGAAGAGCTTCCAGGTATGCCCCCTGATCGGGACATTGAGTTTGCCATTGATTTGGTACCCGGAACTGCACCCATAGCAAAGAGACCCTATAGGATGCCTGTCAATGAACTAGTAGAACTCAAGAAGCAAATTCAAGAGCAGTTGGAGATGGGTTTTATACGTCCAAGCTCGTCACCATGGGGAGCTCCTGTGCTCTTCATAGACAAGAAGGATGGAACCCAAAGGATGTGCGTGGACTATAGGTCTCTCAACGAGGTGACAATTAAGAACAAATACCCTCTGCCCCATATAGAGGACCTATTCGACCAAATGAAAGGAGCCCGAGTGTTCTCCAAGATTGATCTTCGGTCGGGATATTTCCAGCTGAAGATTAAGCCCTCCGATATACCCAAGAATGCTTTTCGAATGTGGTATGGTTCGTATGAATATGCTATCATGTCTTTTGGGTTAACAAATGCACCCGCATACTTCTCGTACCTCATGAACAAGGTTTTCATGGAGTACTTGGATAAGTTCGTCGTGGTTTTCATCGACGACATTATGGTGTATTAAAAAAGTGAGGAGGAGCATGAAGAACATTTGAAATTGACCTTGCAGAAATTGCGTGAGCATCAATTGTATGCGAAGTTTAACAAGTGTCAATTCTGGCTAAAGGAAATATCGTTCCTAGGCCAAATTATCTCCAAAGAAGGGGTATCGGTTTACCACGGTAAAGTGGGAGATGTTCTAAAGTGGTACCAACTGCAAAACGTGAGGGATATTCGGAGTTTTCTTGGGATGGCTGGATACTATTGAAGATTCATCAAAGACTTCTCTGGGATAGCAAAGCCTATGACGGAGTTGCTAACGAAGGGAAAAACCTTTCGATGGACACCAGCATGCCATGAAAGTTTTGAGGAGCTCAAGAAAAGGCTAACCACAGCGCCGGTTTTGGTATTGCCGAACGTAAGCAAGAGCTTTGACATATATTGTGACGCATCCAGACAGGGGCTCAGATGTGTGCTCATGCAAGAAGGACAAGTGGTAGCCTATGCCTCACGACAATCAAAGAAACACGAGCTTAATTATCCTACACAAGACTTGGAGCTAGCAGCAGTAGTGCATGCATTAAAAATTTGGAGACATTACATCCTTGGTCATCGATGTGAGATCTATACGGATCATAAAAGCCTCAAGTACATATTTACCCAAACGGACTTGAATTTGAGGCAACGTCGATTGTTGGAACTCATCAAGGATTACGATGTTGGAATCAACTATCACCCTGGAAAGGCCAATGTAGTAGCTGATGCATTAAGCGGAAGGGAGCATGTCACCAACTCACGGTTCGGGAGCTACCACCCGAACTACGAAAGGAGTTCGAATGGTTACACCTCGGATTCTTGAACAACATGGAAATGATGGAGATCCGCTCTTCATTGGAGCAAGAGATAAGGGATGTCCAAGCAACGGATGTGGAGATCAAGGAGATCAAGGAAAGGATCCGACAGGGAATAGAGAAGGATTTCAAAGAAGATGAGAAGGGTACACTCTGGCTAGGGAAAAGGATTTGTGTGCCTAACGTGAAGCACCTCCGCGACATGATATTGAAGGAGGCACATGATTCACCCTACTCCATACATCCCGGAAGTACCAAAATGTACAAGCACTTGAAAACTTGTTATCGGTGGGATGGTATGAAAAGGGACATAGCCGAATACGTTGCCCTATGCGATACATGCCAACGGGTGAAGGCCGAACATCAAAGACCCGCTGGATTGTTGCAACCTTTGAAGGTACCAGAATGGAAGTGGGAGGACATCAGTATGGATTTCATCGTCGGATTGCCACGTACTCAATCGGGTTATGACTCCATCTAGGTAATCGTGGACCAATTGACGAAAACAGCCCATTTTCTCCCTATAAAGGCCAATTACAACGTCGCACCATTAGCCGAGTTGTACATGGAGCAGATCGTGTGCCGTCATGGAGTCCCGAAGAGGATAGTCTCAGATCGAGGTTCTCAGTTTACCTCTAGATTCTAGAGGAAGCTGCAGAAAGCCATGGGTACACGACTGGATTTTAGCTCCGCCTATCACCAACAAACCGATGGGCAAACCGAAAGGACAAACCAAATTCTGGAGGACATGTTGAGAGCTTGTGCCTTGAAATGTGGGCGTAGTTGGGATAGGAGTTTACCGTACGCCGAATTCTCCTATAACAACAGCTATCAAGCTAGCTTGAAGATGTCGCCTTTCGAAGCATTATACGGTAGACGGTGTAAAACACCGCTGTTCTGGAACGAGACTGGAGAGAACCAGGTGTTTGGACCCGAAGTGCTAAAAGAAGTTGAAAAACAAGTCCAAACGATTCGGGGGAACTTAAAGGCTGCTCAATCACGACAGAAAGGCTATGCAGACAATAGGCGAAGGAAGTTACTTTCGAAGTAGGAGACTTTGTATACCTTAAGGTATCGCCTATCCGAGGCCAACGACGTTTCAACGTCAAAGGCAAGCTAGCACCTCGCTATATCAGACCATTTAAGATTTTGGACAAGCGAGGAGAAGTAGCCTATCAACTAGAGCTTCCAACATATCTCTCCGACGTACATGACGTGTTTCATGTATCCCAGCTCAAGAAATGCTTGAGAGTACCAGAGGAGCAAATACCAATGGAAGAGCTTCAACTTCAAGAAGACCTGACTTATGCAGAGCATCCTGTCCGAATTTTGGACGTAAAGGAAAGGGTCACCAGGAACAAAGTAATTTGATGGTGCAAGGTGCAATGGAGCCATCACACCGAAGCTGAAGCCACATGGGAGCGTGAAGAAGACATCAAGGCAGAATTTCCCCATCTGTTTTCTACTAACGAATCTCGAGGGCACAATTTAATTTAAGGGGGGTAGATTTGTGACACCCTCATCCCTGATTTCTGCACGTATTCATATTTCATGTAGAGAAAACATTTTAAAAAGAAGTGGGAACAGAGGAAATATCGAAAGGATAGCCAAAAAGAGCCGAATCCAGTTTCCGGAGAGCGCCGAAGACAACATCCGTGGCCGCTGGCCACGTGGTGTGTTTGGAGCTCATCCTTGCGAAGTGGGGAGAGGTCCGCCGCTAAACTGGCTACATGGCAGGCTTGGGGCTCATCTCCACAATGGGGGAGAGGTCCGACCCTGTGGGACACGTGTTGCCCCCGGAGCTAGCCTCTGCGGAAGAAGCAAAGGCATTTTCCGCAGGACACATGTCACCTTCGGAGCTAGTCACCATGGAAATCAGAGGACCAGTCGCGCGGGATACGAGTCAATCTCAGAGCTCACCTCCGAGAGGCCCGGTTCTATCGGACACGTGTCACCACCGGAGCTTATCTCCGGGAGGTCCATCACTGTTGGACACGTGTTAACCTCGGAGCTCGTCTCTGAGAGGAACGGAAGTCTGGCGCTGGAGCTACCTCCGGAGAGAGGAATGGTCCGGCACTGACACGTGGTGTGCGCGGAGCCACCTCCGAATAGAGAGGAGGTCCCGACCGCCAGGATACATGGCGCACGCGGAGCTCACCTCCAAAAGAGAAGGGGGGTCTAGCTCGCTTTACACGCGGCACAACAGGGAGAGACCAGGCCCACTGGACACGTGGAGCTTCCGGAGCTCATCACCGAGGAGGTAACGAGTCCTGGAGCGGTTTTGGATTCTGTACGCATAGAAATACCGGTACGGAGGAGAAACCGACCTGAATTCCACAATGTTACCTTACCAAATCGACTAAAGATGAGTTGTTAAGATTCAATGACGATCTGAATAGGACTCTTATTCGAAGTCCAAATCAGGTTAGGACTCTTCTTTTCCCAATTATAAATAGAACCCAGAACCTCTGGCCGAAACCACGAACTTCTTTTCCAACTCCTAAGCCAACGACTTAGAGCCTTAGCCTCAACTCGCCGAGAAAGCCATCGCCGGAGTTCAGCAAGGGAGATCGCCGGAAGAAAGCCCAACGATCTGAGAAGGACCTGAGATTGAGAAGAACGTAAGGTAGGTCTCCAATACCACCTTACGACATCGTTGCATTTTCTTTGCGTCTGTTCTTCGATTCCTTTCGAACAGAAGCTTTCTCGTGGACAGATCACTAGTTGATCGAGTTGATCTTAAGACAAGGTCTTCGCCACGTCCACATCTGATCCGAACACCTCTATTCATCGTAAAACCAGGCAAGCCGTGCAAGAACCCGTACAAACCGACCTAATAAAACTAAACTGCATTAGAGGATAGCTTGCATACGCATCATCGCATCTAGTTTAAAGTTTGTTCATAAGTATTGATTGTTATGAATCTTGTATGGGCGTGATTGCGTATAGAAGGACAAGCTCAGGGAGCCGTTTACGACGAGCTGCAACAACAAGGTTTCGAGATCCAAGAGCCACCAGAACCGCAAGAACAAGGCTAGTGCTCCTTGACCATATTGATCCTATTTTTGGGTAAAACTGTTTTGTTTTGCGAAAAGGTGTGGGTGCTAAGTAAAACATGACGGGAAACCCTTTTATAGGAGTTCACTAGTTTTGATTAAACCACCCTTGTAGCCTGGGAAGTTTATGAGTCGGGTATGGTTTTTACTTTTATGCTTCGCTGAGTCCATGGGATTGGGAAGCGAGATAGATTTGTCTGGCTAACTACACTCATAATGATAATGAGAAAATTAATGTTGATAATGAACATGGATCGGAGGGATATCTAGGCAAGCCTGGGTTTGTGAATGAGGTAGCATGAGATGGTGGTTTACTTGCCGTAGATCTAAGGACCGGATCATGCATGCACATGCCAGGATAATAGTGCCACCACAAGGCCAAGTATGGGTGCGGCTTAGCTGAGTAATTAGGTAAGTTGCTAGAGTGTTATGAACTGTGGAAGGCACGGGGAATGGGAGTCGAGTGAGGACTGCTCTGGGAACTGCATGGCACAAGAGGGGCCTATGGGTGGGAGAATTGGAGATTCTAGCCTGCTGGTGAAACCTTAGTGAGTCCATACATCTATTAGCCCCTTTGTAAAGGCTATTTTGTGATCTCTTGGCCATACACCGATGGTTGTGTACTGGTATAATGGAGGTTCTGCAGTCACCGACGGGTGACGAAATCACAAACTTGTGGGTAAAGAGGTACAAACTCTGCAGAGTTCTTAAAACTATCATGATAGTCGAGCTTACGGTCACGAGTGCCTGGCCAACTGCTATGATTAGTTGGGATGGTTATTGGGATGGTTATTGGTTATGGTTTTGGATGATTTGGTTATGGTTTTGTTTTGGGACTGTTGAGTCTGGGTGATAATATTGGTTGCATGACTGTTGAGTCGTGGCAACAAGGTTGGTCTCGGTGGGAGACGAAGTTGTTATGAAATGAAATGGTAGCGAATACGAGATGGTATTTGTGAGATGGTAGCGAATACGAGGAGGTATTCATGAGAATGAGGTTGATTTATGGCTGGTTGTGACATGGAAAGGTAATAAACGTAATGGAGGTATGATTAGTATTTTAACACAAGTTGGGATTACATTCACTTAAGATGAGTTACTGTTTTACCATGGTTTTGATAAATAACTTTGCTTTCCACAATGAGCCTTTTTATATCTACCTTGTTATGAGCTACATATCATATTTTCCTGCACTTGCTGAGTACATCATTGTTCTCAAACTTGCATTACATTTCATCATCAGCAACAGGAGAAGACTACTATGACGACCAAGTGGAGCATTAAGGCGTGTGATCCGTTCTCAACCTTGCCTGTGGGAATGGAATAGAGATGGAGCCATTGCTGCTTAGATTTGCTTCCGCATTAGAATAAAGATTTCCGCTGCATAGAAATAAATACTTCTGCTGTGAGCATGAGTCCAAGACTCATGAGACATTGTAATAAACTCTGTTATTCATGGTAATATACAATTTGAATTCAGTTTGTGGAACATATGTGTATGTGTGATGAACATCCTGGGCACACATATGCATTAGTTCTCGGTTCCGTGGTTTTCTACAGAATTGAGGGCGTCACATCCAGGTTCAACTTCTCAACAATGACTATGCTAGCTTCCAGAAGTTGGTTGACAAGGCTATCATGGTTGAAAGCAAGATCTGAGAGATCGAGCGAGAGGGGAAGAGGAAGATGCCATACCAGCCACAAGGGAGCAACAAACAACCTCGGTACATGCCCCCAGCTGCATCACAGTATGGATCGACCGCTCCTGCAAACCTCCCTAATCAGCCACCACAGCAACGACCCGTTGGACAAGCACCTCGTGTGTCTTTGCCTCCAAAGCCCTGTCCTAACGTGGGTGCTCCTGTTCAATACCCCCGCCCCAACGTACCTACTGCCGTGGGCAACAGGGCATGCTTTGCATATTGGGAAACGGGACACCTCGTGAGCCAGTGCCCGAGGAGAGGTCCTGGACAGCAAGGCAACGTCCCCAAGCAGAACCCACGGCCGAACGGAAGAGCCAATCAAGGAAACCGTGGACAGCAAAACTATGCTCGCGGCAACGTGAACCATGTTTCTGCTGAGGAAGCACAACATGCTGAGGACGTCATGATTGGTATGTTCCTTGCCAACTCTAACCCAGCCACCATCTTATTTGATTCTGGAGCATCACATTCCTTCAGATCATCTAAGTATGTTGCCAAGTACAATCTACCCATATCACACTTGAGCTATACTATGTTGGTTAATTCTCCAGGTGGAGAGATGAGGACTAATATAGTATGTCCGAAAGTAAACCTTAAAATAAGGGGGGTAGACTTCCTTGACAACCTCATTGTCTTGGATTCCCAAGGGCTCGACATAATACTCGGTATGGATTGGCTAAGTAAACACAACGGGGTAATCCAATGTGCTGAAAGGAGCGTGCAGTTGACCAACGAGCACGGTACCCGTATCGAGTTTGAGTCGGCCCAACCGGCAACCGAGAAGGCAACATTGAACCACGTCGAAGAAGCAACCCTGGACAGCATTCCGGTGGTTCAAGAGTTTTCGGACGTATTCCCGGAAGAACTTCCCGGTATGCCACCTGACCAGGATATCGAGTTTTCCATTGACCTAGTACCCGGAACCGCACCTATAGCAAAGAGACCGTATAGGATGCTCGTCAACGAACTAGTGGAGCTCAAGAAGCAAATTTAGGAGCAGCTGGAGAAGGGTTTTATACGTCCAAGATTGTCACCATGGGGAGCCCCCGTGCTCTTCGTAGACAAGAAGGATGGAACCCAAAGGATGTGCGTGGACTATAGGTCTCTCAATGAGGTGACGATCAAGAACAAGTACCCTCTGCCCAGATAGAGGACCTGTTTGACCAGATGAAGGGAGCCCGAGTGTTCTCCAAGATTGATCTTCGGTCAGGATACTTCCAGCTGAAGATTAATCCCTCCGATATACCCAAGACTGCCTTTCGAACACGGTATGGTTCGTATGATTATACCGTGATGTCTTTTGGTTTAACGAACGCACCTGCATACTTCATGTACCTCATGAACAAGGTCTTCATGGAGTACCTGGATAAGTTCGTCGGGGTTTTCATTAACGATATAATGGTGTATTCGAAAAGTGAGGAGGAACACGAAGAACACTTGAGATTGACATTACAGAAGCTGGGAGAGCATCAGTTGTATGCCAAGCTTAGCAAATGACAATTTTGGCTAAAGGAGATATCGTTGCTAGGCCACATTATCTCTGATGAAGGAGTATCGGTTGATCCCGGAAAAGTGGGAGATGTTCTGAAGTGGAACCAATCGCAAAACGTGAGGGATATCCGGAGTTTTCTTGGGATGGCTGGATACTACCGCCGGTTCATCAAGGACTTCTCTAAGATAGCAAATCCTATGATGGAGTTGCTAACAAAGGGAAAGGCCTTCCAATGGACACCAGCGTGCCAAGAAAGCTTTGAGGAGCTCAAGAAAAGTCTAACCACAACGCCGGTTATGGTATTTCCATACGTGAGCATGGGCTTTGACATATATTGTGACGCATCCAGACAAGAGCTTGGATGTGTGCTCATGCAAGAAGGACAAGTGGTAGCCTATGTGTCGAGACAACTCAAGAAACACGAGCTCAATTACCCCACACATGACTTGGAGCTAGCAGCCGTGGTGCATGCATTCAAGATTTGGAGACATTATATCCTTGGTCATTGATGTGAGATCTATACGGATCATAAGAGCATCAAGTATATATTCACTTAAACGGATTTGAATTTGAGGCAACGTCGATGGTTGAAGCTCATCAAGGATTATGATGTTGGAATCAACTATCACCCCGAAAGGCCAATGTAGTAGCCAATGCATTGAGCCCAAAGGGAGCATGTCACCAACTTACGGTTCGGGAGCTACCACCCGAGCTACGAAAGGAGTTTGAACGGTTACATCTCGGTTTCTTGAACGAGATGGAAGTGATGGAACTCCACTCATCATTGGAACAAGAGATAAAGGATGGCCAAGCTACGGATGAGGAGATCAAGGAGATCAAGGAAAGGATCCAGCAAGGAATAGAGAAGGACTTTAAGGAGGACGAAAAGGGTATGCTTTGGCTAGGAAAAAAGATTTGTGTGTCTAACGTGAAGCACATCCGCGACACGATATTAAAGGAGGCACATGACTCACTTTATTCCATACATCCCGGAAGTACTAAGATGTACAAGGACCTGAAGACTTGTTATTGGTGGGATGGTATGAAGAGGGACATAGCCGAATATGTTGCCCTATGCAACATATGCCAACGGGTGAAGGCCGAACATCAAAGACCCGCTGGACTGTTGCAACCCTTGAAGGTGCCCGAGTGGAAGTGGGAAGATATCAGTATGGGTTTCATCGTCAGATTGCCACGTACTTAGTCGGGTTACGACTCAATATGGGTTATCGTGGACCGATTGACGAAAACCGCCCATTTTCTTCCTATAAAGATCAAGTACAATGTTGCACAACTAGACGAGCTGTACATGGAGCAAATCGTGTGTCGCCATGGAGTCCCGAAGAGGATAGTCTCAGATCGGGGTTCCCAGTTTACCTCTAGGTTTTGGAGGAAGCTGCAGAAAGCTATGGGTACACAACTGGATTTTAGCTCCGCCTACCACCCGCAAACTGATGGACAAACCGAAAGGACAAACCAAATTTTGGAAGACATGTTGAGACCTTGCGCCTTGAAACATGGGCATAGTTGGGATAGGAGTTTGCCGTATGCTGAATTCTCCTATAACAACAGCTATCAAGCTAGCTTGAAAATGTCGCCTTTCGAAGCATTGTACGGAAGACGGTGTAGAACGCCGTTGTTCTGGAACGAGACCGGAGAGAACCAAGTGTTTGGACCCGAAGTGCTACAAGAGTCTAAAAAGCAAGTCAAAACCATACCGGAGAACATGAAGGCTGCTCAGTCCCAACAGAAAGGATATGCGGACAATAGGCGAAGGAAGTTGACTTTGGAAGTAGGAGACTTCGTATACCTTAAGGTACCGCCTATCCATGGCCAACGACGTTTCAACGTCAAGGGCAAGCTAGCACCTCCTATATCGGGCCATTTAAGACTTTGGACAAGCGATGGGAAGTAGCCTATCAACTAGAGCTCCCGACACACCTCTACGACGTGCATGACGTGTTTCATGTATCCCAGCTCAAGAAGTGCTTGAGGGTACCGGAAGAGCAAGTAACAATGGAAGAGCTTGAACTTAAAGAGGACCTAACCTATGCAGAGCACCCTGTCCGAATTTTGGACGTGAGGGAGAGGGTCACGAGGAACAAAGTGATCCGTTGGTGCAAGGTACAATGGAGCCATCATAAGGAAGCAGAAGCTACATGGAAACGTGAAAAAGACATCAAGACAGAGTTTCCTCATCTATTCTCTACTAACGAATCTCGAGGGCGAGATTCAATTTAAGGGGGGTAGATTTGTGACACCCTCATTTTCGGGTTCTACATATATTCATGTTTCATGTAGAATTTTTTTTAAATAAATAGAAACAGAACAGAAATAAAAAAGATAGCCAAAAAGAGAAAATTCCAGTTTACAGAGAGCGCCGAAGACAATTCCCGCGGCTCGCTGACCACGTGGCGCGTTCAGAGCTCATCTCCGCAAAGCGGGAGAGGTCCGCCGCTAAACTGGCTACGTGGCAGGCTCGGAGCTCATCCCCGCAAAGGGGGAGAGGTCCGACCCAGTGGGACACGTGTTGCCCCGGAGCTAGCCTCCGCGGAAGGAGCGAGGCCAGTCCCGCAGGACACGTGTTGGCTGCGGAGCTATTTACCGTGGAAAAGAGAGGACCAGCCGCGCGGGACACGTGTCGCTCTCGGGTCTCACCTCCGAGAGGTCCGGACCCGCTAGACACGTGTCGCTCTCGGAGCTTACCTCCGGGAGGTCCGACGCTGATGGACGCGTGTCACCTCCAGAGCTCATCTCCGGGAGGTCTGCCACTGTTGGACACTTGTCAACCTCGGAGCTCGTATCTGAATAGAAAAGAAGTCTGGCGCTGTTAGGACATGTGGCAATATCGGAGCTCACCTCCGAAGAGAGTGGAGGTCCCCAATTGAGACATGGCACACTGGGAGCCACCTCGGAAGAGAGGGGGAGGTCCAGAACTGACACGTGGCATTCGCGGAACTTGCCTCTGTTGAGAGGGGAGGTCCCGACCCGCCAGACACATGGCGCACGCGGAGCTCGCCTCTAAGGGACACGGGAGGTCTCGCCCGCCAAGACGCGTGGTGCACGTGGAGCTCACCTCTGAAGGAGAGGGAGGTTCCGCCCGCCTGACACGCGGCACAACCGGAGCCCGCCTCTGCGGAAAAGGGAGCCCAGGAAACCACAGGACACATGGAGTTTCCGGAGCTCATCACTGCAAAGGTAACGCGATTCTGAAGCGGTTTTTGCTTCTGTAAACACGGGAATACCGGTATGGGAGGAAAACGACATGAATTCCACATTGCTACCGCACCAAATCAACTAAAGATAAGTTGTTAAGATTCAAAAACCATTTGAATAGGATTCTTATTCGATGTCCAAACAGATTAGGACTCTTCTCTTCCCGGTTATAAATAGAACCGAAAACCTTTGGCCACAACTACGAACTTCTTTTCCCCCTCCAGAGTCGACAATTTAGAGCCCTAGCCCCAGCCTCCGTGTAAACCCCTTCGCCGGAGTTCAGTCGCAAGAGATCGCCAGAAGAGAGCCCCGACGATCTGTTCTTGCTAGGAGAAGGACCCCGAGACCAAGAAGAACGTAAGGTAGGTCTCCAATACCACCTCACGACATCATCACATTTTCTTTGCATCTGTTCTTTGATTCCTTTCGAACGGAAGCTTTTTCATGGAATAATCACTTATTGATCAGTTTGATCTAAAGTCAAGATCATCGCCACGTCCACATTTGATCCGAACACCTCTGCTCATCATAAAAGCCATGCAAACATGCAAAAACACGTGCAACAGATCTAATAAAAACTGCATCATAGGATTTGCATGCATATGCATCATCACATCTGGTTAAAGTTTGTGCATGGTATTGATTGCTATGAATCTTGTATGTGTGTGATCGCGTATAGAAGGCCAAGCTCAGGGAGATACCTACGACGGACTACTTCAGCCAGAATTTGAGCAACAGGAACTGCAAGAACAAAGCAAGTGCCCCTTGACCATATTGATCCCATATTTTGGAAAACTGTTTTGTTTGTGAAAAGGTGTGTCTGCTTGAGTCAAACATGATGGGAAACCCTTTTATAGGAGTTTACTTGTTTTGGTTAAACCACCCTTGTCGCCAGTGAAGTTTATGAGTCGGGTATGGTTTTACTTTTATGCTTTGCTAAGTCCCTAGGATTTTGGGAAGCGAGATAGATGTGTCTAGCTAACTGCACTCGTAAGAATAATGAGAAACTGATGTTGTTAATGAACATGGATCGGAGGGAGATCTAGGCAAGACTGGGTTTGTGAATGAGGTAGCATGAGATGGTGGTTACTTGCCGTAGATCTAAGGACCGGTTCATGCGAGCCATGCCAGGATAACAGTTCCACCACAAGGCCAAGTATAGGTGCGGCTTAGCTGAGTAATTAGTTAAGTTACTAGATTGTTATGGACCGTGGAAGGCGCTGATGAGGACATCACAACAGTGTATACTTACATTGATATACAAGGACCAATCACAAGAGGACGAGCACTCTTACTAAATCAGCAGGTGAACTCGTTCCTAACTTACTACCCATGTGATTTTGAGAATGGATTGCTATTGAATGCTTTAATTGTTATTAGGAACCATGGACATGATCAACAAGTAAAGGGAGGAGGATTTGGGGACGTGGAGAATCAGATGGGACGTAAACAAGTTGATGGAAACAGTCACCAACTCGGACTCGAGTTCCACTCGGAGTCCAGGATCAGTACATCTTAAAACGGACGCCCAGGATGCATACGGACTCCGTTTTTGACGTTCCACATATGCATGGAAAGATGAGAAGATAAACTTTTCAATGGTTCTGGTCCCAGATTAAAATTCGCCCGGAGTTGTTGGGAGTTGTCGAAACAAGTTGAATTCGTAGTTCTGTCCGGTTTTGCACCACCGTATTGGGCTTTTGGGCCTTGTATCCCATATGAGTCCATTAGGGACACGTCTAAGGGTCTTATGGTCGAACCCTAGCCATTAAATACTGCAGCCACCGGCCATATTTGGTGGGTTTTTCTTAGATTAAACACTTTCGCCATTCTACGGTTTGTGAGACCCCAATTTCGCAATTTCGTATTGCATCTTCGTCGTTCTTGCTTGCGTTCTCGGTTGCACCTGCAGGGATAGCCTTCTTGGCAAGGTCAAGCATGTGAAGCACGGTTGATAACAAATGGATCAGTGGTGTAGTGATTGCAGGGGTGTTCGGGTCTGCTCGAGTTCCTCGGATCATCAACGTCGAGATCTCCACTTCAATCGACCTACCTTTCGGAAGATCGGCCCTAAACAACTCATCATTTGGTATCAGATTTCAGGTTGCCCGTGAGGTACTTTGATTTCCCACTAGATTAGTTTTTGTTTTTCATATCTAGAGTCCACAGAAAAAGCCACAAAAGAAACATATCGTGTTACCGATTCCTAGACTATAGTGTCTGCAAGTTTTAGTTTTTCAGTTTGCATTGGTGAGTTTGCATTCGTGTGGTCGAGTCTTGTTGCTGGTTTAGCTTTGTGTTTTTGGGTCGTAGTTATCATTTTTGTTCCTTGTTTTTCTTGCTGCTTACCTATTCAACAATCCCTAAACAACAAACCGAGCCAACCAAGATCATCGGTTTGCCCTAGCTAGCCGCCTTGCGTGAACTCCCCATCGCCAGCCCTAGAACAGGTGACAAACCATTTTGCCAGTCCTCCTTGATTCATCACACAACATCCCATCAGCCGTCTTTGCTAAATTCCGATTGTTTTTCACATCCTATTACGAGATCTTTTTCAAAACCAAGTTTGAATCAACATAAAAAATAGTAACTCGGGTAGCCTACCTTAAAACGGCCATAACTTTTGCATACGAACTCAAAATCAGGCGATTTTTTTCACATTGATCTACTCGAAATTTCGCAACCGATTTTCCATGGTTTCACCGTGTTCGGCAAAATTTGTTTGGCCAAATTCCCCTCGGAAGATAGACTATCCGGCCTCCGAAGTTTTAGCACAAATTTTAAAGAATCTTCCTGATTTTCTATAGGCCACATCTTACATCCAATTGAGCTGCAAAGTTGTGTGCTTCCTATTTTTGTGCTCTCAAGTAAACAAAAAATATCAGAAAAAAAATTACAAAAAGAAAAAAATAGTGAAGAGAGGACAGATATTAAAGCATTGATAGCACACACTTGAAACAGTTGGCCTATACACTTGTGCTGTATTTGTTGCTTATATCTTCCTGATCTTCTATTTGCCTTTCTACCGCCTTGTGTTGTGCTAGGCCTACAACACTTGTTAACCAGCAACAGTTCCTACATTGAATACTTATTCAACTTTGTTTTGCTGTTAACGATTTTCTTTTCCTATTAGCCACTATATTGTGCCATCCAAGCTCCACTTTTCCTCTTGAGCAGAACAGGTACCTTTGCAATCACTCCATGCTTCATTGGTTCTCACCGTCCACCGTTTACCACCTGCTGTGTCGGTAAGAACACTTGTAAGAACGTGGTAAGACGCTTGAGAGAGAGAGAGATTGTTTCCTTCCTTCCACTTTTCACATTGCCACTATTCTTTGTAGTTGATAGGGATAACATCTTTTTGTTGTATTTTGTTTACTACTAACAATGGCAGAAGATAAAAGGGATGATGAATGTGTTCAACATGCTGAGTTGCGTGACATGATGAGGGAAATGACAGATATGTTCACCAAAACCCAAGCATCGACAGAGGCGTCATTGACGACCTTGAATCGCCAACTTGCTGATCTTGTTGTTCGGATGGATACTCTTGAGGTGCTGCTGCCTCTCGCTTAAGATCGTGAAGACGATGCTTATAATATGGAAGATCATAACAATCAACCACGACTTCCTCGTTATCTACGAGGTATGGGAGGTAATAATCGTTATAATTACAATGATCGTCATAACAATTTTAATCGCCCTATTGATGATCCTTTTGCTAAAGTCAAATTTACTATACCCTCTTTTTCTGGTGCTTATGGTGCTGAGGCATATCTTGATTGGGAGATGACAGTATAGCAGAAATTTAATGCCCACCTTGTTCCTGAACAACATAGAGTTTGTCAAGCCACTAGTGAGTTTAAGGATTTTGCTATCATATGGTGGAATGAACTTGTTAAAACTAGAACTGATCCTCCAACATGGGATAGATTAAAGGAAGCTATGCGTATTCGTTTTGTTCCTCCTTCTTCTCAGTGGAACCTTCGCAAAAAATTGCAGTGCTTGGACCAAGGTAACATGTCCGTAGAGGAGTATTATCAAGAGTTACAAAAGGGTATGTTACGCTGTGGGGTAGTAGAGGACATGGACGATAAAATAGCTCGTTTTTATGGGGGGTTGAGGCGTGAAATTCAGGACATTGTTGATTGTAAGGAATATGATACTGTTAACAGATTATTTCAGCTGGCTATGTTGGCAGAAAAAGAATTGCAGGGCCGCCAACAGCAGCAGCACCAACGTATGAGGAGCACATTTACACCACGTTCGACATCTACACCATCCAAAACAGCACCATCTTCGAGTTTTCCTACTGCCACTACACCATACAATGGTGGCCAACGAACTTCATCTACTGTTCCATTTCCTCGCGTGCCGGAGGGCAGCAAGACGACATCATTCAAGCCTACGTCTTCCACTCCTTCCACAAGTCGAACTTCCAACATTAAGTGTCACCGCTGCCAGGGAGTTGGTCATGTGATGAAAGATTGCCCTAGCAAACGAGCATACATAGCACAAGATGATGGCGGGTATGATAGTACTTCGGATGTTGAAGATGAATATTCTCTTGCTACTAACGTTGCAGGACCAAAAGATGACCACTATAGCACAGATGAAGAGGTACTTGGTACTGCAGCAATGGAAAATTATAGAAGCATAATTGTGCAGCGTGCTTTGAGCTCCCAAGTTGAGGCGGATGACAAGCTACAACGACACAATCTTTTTCATATGTTTCTCATCGTCAAGGACTGCCGCGTGCACACTATAATTGATGGATGCAGCTGCAACAACTTGGTGAACACGGATGTGGTCAAGAAACTTGGGTTGACAACAAGAGCACACCCTCATCGATACCACATTCAGTGGTTCAACAACAGCGGTAAGGTTAGGGTAACACAAACAGCAAGGGTACATTTTTCGATTGGTTCTTACCATGATTTTGCTGATTTTGATGTAGTACCTATGGATGCTTGTTCTCTTTTGTTGGGATGTCCTTGGGAATTTGATACGGATGCTATTCATCATGGTAGAACTAATAAATATACTCTGATGCATAAAGGAAAGAAAATCACTTTGCTTCCTATGACTCCTGCTGAAATTGTACATTTTGAGAAAAGTAAAACACGTTATGATAAGGCAACAAAATCACTAGACTCTGAAAATCAGCAAGTAATTAAGTTAAAATCACCTTCGTTGCTCACAACTAAATCTGACCTTGCTGATTTATTTAATACCAAGGGGATGTACTACGCTTCAGTATGCAAAGAAGCCATGTTTTCAATTCATGAAGTGTCCATTGCATTGCCCCCTGCTGTTGCTATCCTTTTGCAGGATTTTGCGGATGTGTTCCCCCCCCGAGATACCCCCTGGATTACCACCTATGAGGGGCATTGAACATAAGATCGACTTGATTTCAGGGGCAAGTTTGCCAAATCATGCGGCGTACAGGGCGAATCCGGACGAGACAAGGGAAATTCACCGACAAGTTCAAGATCTTTTGAACCGTGGGTATATTTGTGAAAGCCTTAGTCCTTGTTCTATTCCTGTTCTTTTGGTTCCTAAGAAAGATGGTCCTATTCCTCGCTTAGATGATATGCTTGATGAATTGAGTGGTGCTATTATTTTTCACAAAAATTGACTTGCGTAGTGGTTACCACCAAATTAGAATGGCACTAGGAGATGAATGGAAAACTGCATTTAAAACCAAGTTTGGACTTTATGAGTGGTTAGTAATGCCTTTTGGTTTAACTAATGCACCTAGCACTTTTATGCGATTAATGAACGAGGTTTTACGTCCTTTTATTGGAAAATTTGTGGTGGTTCACTTTGATGATGTCCTCATTTACAGCAAGTCATATGACGAACATCTTAATCACTTACATGCTGTTTTCAGTGTCTTGAGAGATGCACGTTTGTTTGGTAACCTCGAAAAGTGCGTCTTTTGCACCAATCGAGTTTCGTTTCTTGGATATGTCGTTTGATCGCAGGGAATTGAGATGGATGAGGCAAAAATTGTGGCGATCATTTGCCGGCCAACTCCATCGACCGTCACGCAGGTGCGTAGTTTTCTTGGTCTTGCAGGTTTTTATCGACGCTTTGTGCGGGATTTCAGCACTACTGCAGCACCTCTCCATGAATTGACGAAGAAGGGAGTGCAGTTTCGATGGGGTGAACAGCAGCAACAAGCTTTTGATGTTCTCAAATCAAAGCTTACACAAGCACCATTGCTACAACTTCCTGATTTTGACAAGACATTTGAGCTAGAATGTGATGCAAGCGGCATTGGTATTGGAGGTGTTCTCATACAAGGAGGTAAACCCGTTGCATTCTTTAGTGAAAAATTGCATGGTTCTTCTATGAATTATTCTACTTATGATAAGGAATTGTATGCCTTAGTGCGAGTTCTACAAACTTGGCAACATTACATGTGGTCTAAGGAGTTCGTCATACATTCCGATCATGAATCTTTGAAGTATCTTAAGTGTCAAAACAATCTGAATAAACGATATGCTAAATGGATTGAGTTCATAGAATCATTTCCATACATCATTAAGCATAAGAAAAGGAAGGAGAATGTTATTGCAGATGCATTATCTAGACGTTACACCATGCTGTCCCAACTTGATCATAAAATATTTGGTTTAGAAACAATAAAAGGATTATATCCTACAGATTTGGACTTCAAAGATGCCTTTGAAAATTGTAGAGAAGGAAGAACATGGAGTAAATATGTACTACGGGAGGGCCTCCTGTATCGTTCTAACAAGCTATGTGTTCCTGCTAGTTCCGTTCGCCTATTACTTTTGCAGGAAGCACATGGAGGAGGTTTGATGGGACATTTTGGAGTGAAGAAAACGAAGGACGTGCTGACCACACACTTCTTTTGGCCAAAGATGAGATGTGATGTCGAGCGCCATGTGTCACGATGCACTACTTGCAATAAAGCTAAGTCTCGACTTAACCTACATGGTCTTTATATGCCTCTTCCTGTTCCTAGTGTACCTTGGCAGGATATTTCTATGGATTTTGTTTTGGGATTGCCTAGGACTAAGAGGGGGAGGGATAGTATTTTTGTGGTTGTTGATCATTTCTCCGAAATGGCACATTTCATACCTTGTCATAAGAATGATAATGCCTCACACATTGCTAATTTATTTATGACGGAAATTATTCGTTTACATTGTAACACCCAAAAACCTGTTAAAGAGGGGAATTTAAAAATTTTGGACGTATTACATGTGGTGAAACAATTCAAATTCAAACTGGAATTCAAATTTGAATCAGAACAGAAAAGAAAAAGGAAAAAAGAAAAAGAAAAACGGCCAGTGGGCCGAAACCCACCTCAGCCGGCCCAAAGCCCGCGACCGCTCCCCCCTCCCCCTCTCTCTGACGCACGGGGCCCACGTGTCATCTCCCTCCCCGCACGCGCGCCCAACCGCCACACTACTTCCGCGCCGAACGCCGCTGCCACGCCCGATTTTCTTGCTCCGGAGCCGCGATCTCCAGCCCACGCATTGCTGCACATCTAAACCAACCCCCGCCGCCCTCCCTCGCCCATTTAAACGCCGAAATCCGCCCCTTTTTCCTCCTGGATCGACCCGCCATAGTTCCCGGTGAGAACCGAAGCTCCTGTAAGGGTCTCAGTTTTTGACACATATTTGAAGTGTTCATCACCACACCACACACCTCATTTGAAGCAAGTTAATGAACACAAATGAAGAGCAAGTAACCACCATCAACATGCTCATTAGAGAACAAACTCACATATTGCAAAAGTGGTATTTCCCACCTGTGATATAGAGGGGCTGGGCATATGAAAACTCCTACACATTTGTAAGGATCGAAATGCCCAAGAGGGGGGGGGTGAATTGGGCTTTTTAAAATTTTAGAGCAATTTAAAACTTTAATGGTTGAAGCCCAATTCCCTATGCAAACTAACTACGCAAGCAAGAGAGTTAAGTGCGGAATAGTAAAAGCGTAATAGTAAGGGGTGAGGAGAGAAATGCAAACTCCCGCGGAGACTCGGAGACACGGCGATTTTTCCCGTGGTTCGGTAAGATCACAAAAATCTTCCTACGTCCACGTTGTGGCACCCACCAAAGGGTATAGCCACTCCCAAGTCACCAAGATGAGGGAATTTCAAATTGGAGCTCAAGCCTTGTACAACGGTGATCCTCCGGGCTTCCACAAACACCTTGGTAAGCTCCGGAGTGATCTCTTCTTCCTCCAACGTTTACAAGGTGAGAGAAGTCACCAAGACACTCTCTCTCACTAGCCTAGAGATTCCAATTACCAAGAATGGACGCACACAAGCTTCTCTCTAGCTAGATATAACCTATAGTTGGAGTACAAGAGGTTTTGAAGTGTGGAAGTGGTAGCTCTTGGTCTTGAATGCTTGAGAATGTGTAGAGAGGCTCTGGTGATCAAGACTTGTCGAAATGGCCGGTTGGAGGGGTATTTATAGCCAGCCCACACGAGATAGCCGTTGGAAAAGTGGGCAGACTTTTGCCAGTTAACATCGGATCCTCCGATGCACCCCTTTATATGATCATCGGTCGAATTCCAAATTAGCTGATGTCATGTGTCAGATGTGACCGTTGGATATTTTAATCGACCGATGTTATTTTAACTCATCATCGGATGATCCGGTGAGTTGATCTTCAGAATTGGTTCAGAAATAATGTTTCGGTTGAACTTGACCGATGTTCACTTACTTTATCATCGGATGATCCGGTGAGTTGATCTTCAGAATTACTCAGAAATTATCCTTCTGTTGAAATCAACCGATGTGCCACTTCCTTCACATCGGATGATCCGGTGTGTACTGGGCTCTGAGGTCTTCTTCTTCTGCCAACTCAAATTCGACTGATGTAGTCATTTTGCAAGACATCGGATGATCCGGTGAATGCAACTTGTTAGCTTCGAGTTGTTTTGAGTTGATGTTTTAGAATCTTCTTGAGTGACCTCTTTGACACTTGTTTGAAATGATATTACGATGAAGTGTAAGCTTCTTGAGTTCTTCATTTAGTTTTCATGAGTATCGAATAACCCCTTAGAATGGATAGTTGAGGGGTCTCCATTTGTATCCAATGAGCAGTAGATGGTGTGAATAGATAGTTCATTTAATGTTTGATGTGATGTACGTGAAACCTCGCATCCACAAACTCATTAGTAATAACGAACGGTTGTCATTAATCACCGAAACCATATCTCACGGGGGCCTAGATGCTTTCAATCTCCCCCTTTTTGGTGATTGATGACAACACAACGAGTAGAGTATAGAATAAATGAAATTAAAACGCAATGCTCAAAGAGAAATATAACAAGTACAAATTGCAGCACAAGTGGCTTGAAGGCTCAAATAATAATCAATAAAGCGTAAGAGCACAGAGTAGCACCCGGAGTACAGTAATAGCAAATAATAATAACAGGCAATCTCAAATAAAGTAACAATCTCCAATAAAGTAGCAAAAGGGATAGACACCCCCCCTAGAACCAAGTACTCCCCCTAGAACTAAGCTAACCTCCCCCTGACTCTAACTCTTCTCCCCCTTTGGCATCAAGACACCAAAAAGGAAAGTCGAGTGACTACGACTCAGGCGCGCTCCTGGCGATGGTGAAGCGGTCGGCGTCGACGGTGCTGTCGCCAGAGCTGCTGGAGGTGGAGGTCGCTGGTGCTGGAGCTGGAGCGGGGGGGAGCTGGAGCTGGAGCGGGGGGAGCTGGAGCTGGAGCTGGAGCGGGAGGAGCTGGAGCTGAGACTGCTGGCGCCGGTGGTGGAGGTACTGCCGGAAGGGGTGAGGACTGGAACGGCGTCGGCGGCAGTACTGGAGCTGGTGCCAGTGACGGTACACCTGGAACCTGACCGAGTCCTGAGTGCTGAGGTGGTAGAGCGACTCCTGTCTACTGGTAGAGGTTGGTGACCAACCCCAGGATGCCCAACAGCATCTGCTGAGTCTGTTGCTGCTGGTCCAGAGTGCGTCGTGTCATCTGGTCGACAAGGTTGGTGAACCTGTCGGTGTCCTCTCGCCTCTGACGGGCGATCTCCAGCTGCATCTCCTGCTGCTGCCTCTGAAGCTGCTCCTGTCGAGCTGCTTGCAGCTCCTGCTGCTGAGTCATCCGCTGAAGTAAGGTGGTGAGCTCTGACGGCTGAGTCACCTGAGCCTCTGACGCTGGAGGAGGTGTAGGTGGTGGAGCAGCTGAGCCACCTGCCTCTGCATCGTGCTGCCTCGGTGAGGGAGGAGCAGGAGGGGAGTACTCCTCGACACTGTCGCTGGTGTCGCTGTCCGACCATACGTGCTGTAGGTCTCCTCCCTGAGCCTCTGCCTGTGCCAGCTCTGCGTCCTCCTGAGTCAGCTCTGCCCAGTCCTCCTCTGACAGTCTGGCTCGAACCTCACGCTCGACGGGGCATCCAAGCCGGCGGTCTCTCGGAGTGGGGACTCGGTAGTGGCTGAACCGGGTCACGTGTATCTCCGTCAGCTGAGAGACTCCTGGAGTGTCCTCTGGAACCAGCTAGTGAAGAAGGTGACAGATCCAGTGACCAAAGACCAGCTGTCGTAGCATCCCAACTCCGTCGGTGATCACGTCCTCCATCTCGCAGATCAGAATGTCTACTATGTCGAACTCCATCCCGTTCATCACATAGAACAGGATGGTCTGCTGAAGGCTCGTGAAACCCTCCAAGTAGCCGGACCTCGGTAGCAGGGTACGCCAGAGGACGTGGTGAACTGTCCGAGCTGCTGGGGTGAGAAGCGCTGGCACCCTCGGCTTGTCAGGTGTGAACGGCTGTGTGAACAGACCTCTGATCTCCTCGAAGGGCGGTGCCACTCCTCCAGTCAGTGGCCTCCTCGGCGGATCTGCGTCTCCGTAGACTATCTGGTGCAGGCACGTAGTGGAGAGCTCCACACCAAGCAGTCTGCCCAACAGGTCTCGAGATACGTCGTGGATTCGCCTCATGAACATGAAGTGAATCGAGCGACGACCCTCAGAGACGTAGAGTGTCGCGTAGAACACCCTAACCCACTCCTCAACGTAAGCACTCCTCGGGTGTGAGAGCAAGTCCGCCAGTCCTCTGTATCTCTCAAACAGGGGCCTGATCCCGTGTCCTGCTGCCACTGCAAGCTGATCCCAGTCAATGCTGTTATGCTGGAATAGCTTGTGACCCCGACGCCTGTAAGTCTCGTATAGGGACGCCTGTGTCAGGGTCCAGAACCGGGAGTCAACTCGAGCGTCCCTAGGCCGTGGGAACCACTCCTCGATCAACGCTGACCATCTGAGCTTCTTTAGTTGCCTTGCCTTCATCTTCCTGTAGTCAGTGAGTCTGACCTCTTCGGCAACTCGGACTGCTGTGTCCATCAGGTGGATGGCCCTTTCGGCCTCTCTGTCCTCGGCGCGGTCAGCTGCAGAGGGGCGCCGACTCGCCGTAGGAGTCTGTCCACCTCCACGAGTCCTCGGGGTGCGCCGGCGGATGAGAGGCGGCACCTCGGTCTCCTCCTCGTCGGAGCCCTCGGGAGGCACCGGCTGGATCGGAGGCTGCTCCTGCCTCTGCCGGGACTCGCGGATCCGTAAGGAACCGCGATGGCCGCGCTCACGCTCCTCGGCGGCGCGAGCGGCCAACTCCGCATGACGCGCGTCCTTGGACATCTTTTGCTTCTTCGCGGCGGGCTCCTCAATAGCCTTCCCTTTTCCTCTGCGATCGCGACCCATTTCAGCGACGAACGGCGAAGCTCGGCGAGGGAGACGCGGTGGAGGAGGGAACTGTGGCGGCGCGGTGGAACGGTGGCGGCGCTCGCGAGAGAGGCTGTGGCGGCGACTGGAGGTGGCGTGCGTGGGAGAGATGGCGGCGGCGGCTGCTGGAAGTCGGCGCGGCGGCTGGGAGGCGGCGCGGCGGCTGGGAGGCGGCGCGCGGGGAGAGGTGGTGACGGCGGCGGCGCCTGAAGGTGGCGGCAGCGCTTGGAGGCGGCGGCGGCGCCTGGAGGCGGCGGCGGCGGCTGGGGCGGTGGCGAGGACGTCAGGCGGCGGCGGAGGTCGGGGAAAGAAGGAAAGAAAACGAGCGGCGGCCGACCCCCCCTTTTTAAACTGTTCGGGCAAACCCTAGCCGCGCATAACACACCGGATGGACCGATGATCATCGGAGGATGCATCGGTCGAGTTCAACAGAGAGTTGTTCCAAAAACTCTCTTTGAACACCGGATGGACCGACGTTGAGGTGGCGATCATCGGTCGATTTCTGCAGGGCACCAGTAAAACTGCACACAGGATGCTCCGATGTCTTCTGAAATGAACTCATGGGTTGATTTGTGACATCTGACTTGAACTGAAGCACCAATTGATCCGATGATCTGCTGGCCCTGGCATCGGATAATCCGATGACTACAGAAAACCTAAGACTGCCCATATGTGTCCTTGGACTTAAACACACAAAGATAAGGATGGGTCCTCGGACTTTTTGGGCAACTCCTAACCTCTAATATAAGGCTTTAAATATAGTGCCACATATTGGCTAAGCCCTTAAGCAAAGAGAACACACAAGGTTAGGAGTGAAACCATGAAAATGTAAGGCCCATGCTTTGTGAGCTAGAGTATAGAAAACTTCTATCTCCTTAAAGCATGTACCTTTAGAATTTTGCTCTATCCACATTATATGAGTTGAGATATTGCATTTTGAACAGGTCTCCTTCTCATGATGTGGGTTCCCCTTTGTGACAATCTACCGTATGCAATGCTAAACAAAATAATGCAAGATATTGAATGAGTGCAAGTCTATATGGCAGGAATCATGCAAGGCGTAATGTAAATCTATCTTGCCAAGTTTAAACCTGCCAAAGGCTTCCTCAGGAAAAGCTATTTCTAGCTTGCCCCTATCCTTTGGGAGTTAGACAAGACCTATTTGATATGCAACCTTACATGAACATGGCAACTTACATGACGTTAAATGCATCTAGCACATTTAATTCACTTCTTAGTCTAGAAAAAGTCTTCTCATCAAGTGGTTTAGTGAAGATATCCGCCAATTGTTCTTCAGACCTAACTCCTTGCAAAGAGATGTCTCCTTTAGCCTCATGGTCCCATAAGAAGTGATGGCGAATATCTATGTGCTTAGTGCGGGAGTGTTGAATGGGGTTTCTAGCTATCTTAACCGCACTTTCATTGTCACAAAGGAGAGGCACACAATCAAATTTAATTCCAAAGTCCAAAAGGGTTTGCTTCATATATAGAATTTGGGCACAACATGCACCAGCCGCTATATACTCTGCCTCCGCGGTGTACAAAGCCACGGAGTTTTGCTTTTTGCTCGACCAAGATACTAGGGAACGCCCAAGTAAGTGGCACCCACCGGAGGTACTCTTGCGATCCACACGGCATCCGGCAAAGTCCGAATCCGAGTAACCCAAGAGATGAAAACTAGCGTTCTTGGGGTACCACAAACCTACACTTGGGGTATGCTTGAGATACCTAAGTATCCTAAAGACCGCCTTACGATGCGATTCTTTAGGTGCCGCTTGAAAGCGAGCACACAAGCACACACTAAACATGATATCGGGCCTAGATGCGGTAAGATATAATAATGAACCAATCATGGAACGGTAATGAGATTGATCAATAGGTTTACCGTCCATGTCCGCGTCGAGATGACAATTTGTTGCCATTGGAGTACTTCTTGAGCTGCAATCTTCCATTTCAAACTTCTTCAAGAGGTCTTTGGTGTACTTTTTTTGGTAGATGAAAGTCCCCTCTTGAAGTTGCTTGATTTGAAATCCTAGGAAGAAATTGAGTTCTCCAATCATTGACATCTCGAACTCCCTAGACATCATGTTGCCAAACTCAAGGCTAAGAGATTTGTTAGTTGAGCCAAAAATAATGTCATCAACGTAAATTTGACAAAGAAATAAATCCCCGTTGATGTCCTTGGTGAAAAGTGTGGTGTCCACCCTCCCGATCCTGAATCCTTGCATGACTAGGAAATCCCTTAGACGTTCATACCATGCCCTAGGTGCTTGCTTGAGCCCGTAGAGCGCCTTGTGTAACCTATACACATGGTTAGGATTCCTCGGATCTTCAAACCCGGGAGGTTGCTCAACGAAAACAAGCTCGTTAATATAACCATTGAGGAAGGCACTTTTCACATCCATTTGATAAAGCATAATATTGTGATGTGAAGCAAAGGCAAGGAGTATGCGAATAGCTTCTAACCGTGCGACCGGGGCAAATGTCTCTCCAAAATCTAGTCCTTCAACTTGTGAAAAACCCTTGGCCACAAGCCTTGCCTTGTTGCGGACCACCACACCATTCTCGTCTTGCTTGTTGCGGTACACCCACTTTGTTCCGATAACGTTCTTGTTCTTAGGTCGCTCCTCCAATACCCAAACTTCATTTCGGGTGAAGTTGTTGAGTTCTTCTTGCATAGCCATCACCCAATTGGGATCTTGGAGTGCTTCCTCAATATTTGTGGGTTCTACACATGAAACAAAAGAGTAGTGCTCACAAAATGAAGCAACATGGCGAGAACGAGTACTTACTCCCCGTGACGGACTTCCGATGATTTGATCCATCGGATGTGCCTTGGAGATGCGCCCATGCCTCATAAGAGGTTGTGAGGCACTTGGTGGTGGTGAGGCATCTTGCTCGTCTTGTGGTTGGACTTGACCTTGGACTTCTTCTTCTTCTTGGTGTTGTGTGGCATGTGAATCTTGCATTGGCAATGGATCATTTTCCTCTTCTTCTTCATCAATTTGAGGCGCCATGGAGGTGTTGATGTTGGAACTTGAGGCTTCCCCTTGATCATGGCTCTCCCCAACTTCGGGCTTGATGTCTCCTATGGTCATGTTCTTCATAGCTTCTCGTAGAGGCTCATCATCTATATCATCATAACCAAAACTCTCCTCTTGGGAGCCATTAGTCTCATCAAACTCAACATCACAACTTTCTTCAACTAACCCGGAGGTTTGGTTGAATACTCGATATGCTTTTGAGTTTGACGCATAACCTAGAAAGATACCAACATCACACCTTCTTTCAAACTTACCGAGCCTTTTCTTGCGGTAGATGTAGCACTTGCACCCGAAGACTCGGAAGTAGGAGATGTTGGGCTTTCTCCCAATGAGGAGCTCATATGGGGTCTTTTGAAGTAGTCGATGAAGGTAGACCCTATTTGCGGCATGGCACACCGTGTTGATTGCTTCGGCCCAAAACTTCTCCGACGTGCCATAGTCATCAAGCATTGCTCTTGCAAGGGTGATGAGAGTCTTGTTCTTCCTTTCAACGACACCATTTTGTTGAGGGGTGTATGTGGCCGAAAACTCGTGCTTCACGCCTTCACGATCACACCACTCCCCAATGTTGTAGTTCTTGAACTCGGTGCCGTTGTCACTCCGGACCTTGATGATAGGAAGTTGAAATTCCCTTTGCGCTCGTTTAGCGAAGGTCTTGAAGATTTCCGGAGTTTCACCCTTGTCACCTAGAAACAATGTCCAAGCATAGCGAGAGTAGTCATCAACAATGACAGGACAATAGAGGTTACCGCCAAGGCTTTGGTATGTGGACGGTCCGAAGAGGTCCATGTAAAGTAGTTCAAGTGGCTTGGAGGTTGACACCATTGTCTTCATCGGATGGTGTGAGGCAACTTGCTTCCCGGCTTGACATGCGCTACAAAGCTTGTTCTTTTCGAATGTGACATCCTTCACGCCGGTCACCATCCCAAGTTTGAATGACTTCTTGAGCTTGCTCATCCCAATGTGAGCAATGCGCCGATGCCATAGCCATCCCAAACTTGTCTTGGTGAAAAGACAAGTGGTCAAGCTAGCATCCTTGTTGGAGAAGTCCACCAAGTAAAGATGTCCATGCCGAAAACCTTTGAATATTAGTTCTTTGCTTGAATCACTAGTCACCACAACACCATTCTTGTCAAATGTGCACATTAGTCCAAGATCACATAATTGTGCAATAGAAAGTAAATTAAAACTAAGAGACTTAACGTAAAGCACATTAGAGATAGACAAATCATGAGAAATAGCAATTTTACCCAAACCAATTACCTTCCCCTTTGAGTTATCACCAAAGGTGACTTGTTCATGATTGCCGGGGTTTTCTATGGAGGTGAACATACCATCATTGCCGGTCATATGTTGAGTGCACCCACTATCGAGTACCCAATGCTTTCCTCCGGCTTTGTAGTTCACCTACACACATGAAGTTAGTTTTTGAGTTTAGGAACCCAAGCCAACTTAGGTCCTTGTATGTGTGATACAAGTGTTTTTGGAAGCCAAAGTTGCTTGGGGAGCTTCCCCTTCATGCCCTTGATGTCTTTGCCGATGAACCTTGCCTTCACTTTTCCACCTTCCTTGCTCAATAGATAGTGATAATCATTGAACGTAGATTTGTAGTTAGGAGGCAATTTGGGAGAAGGACGGTTGGGAAGAGGACACTCCCTCGTGTGATGTCCGGTGACCTCACAATGTTGGCAATAGGAACCAACTTCCTTGATGAAGCTTGTCCTAAGCTCCGGTGAGGGCACCTTTCCTTTGTTGGGCACCGGGAAGGATCCAAGTCCCCTCTTGTTGAAGCTTTTCGCTTGTTGGTAGAGGATTTCCTTGTGCTTGTCCTCCCCTTTAGAGAGTCTTGCTACACTATTGCGAAGACTTTCAATTTCGTCCATTAGCTCCTTCTCCCTAGGGTTTGCTTTCAAAGGCAAAGACTTATCCAAAACATTAGTGGCATGTGAATTAGATGATATTTTGCCATCAAGGGTTTCTTTCTTTGTGTTTTTCAATTTAAGTTCAATAGCTTCATAAGCACGGTTAAGCACTTCATGTTCTTGAACCAACTCATTGTGCTTTGCCAAGAGTGCTAAGTTAGCTAAGTCAAGCTCATGATACTTAAGCTTGATTGTAGCATTTTCATCCTCGATTTGTTTGACATTTGATTTGAGCGTGTCATGCTCTTTAAGTATGGTTACATACTTGTCATGCAAATCGAGGTTAGCACTTTCAAGCTTAGCACGAGCTAGCTCAAGAGCCTTAACCTTAGCCTTTTCCCTTTTTATCATGGCATGATATTCATTAATCATAGATGCTAATTCATCGGGTGAAAGCTCCTCATCATCATCGCTAGAGTCTTCACATACCTTTGAGTTACCTTTCGCCATTAGGCACATAGGAGGTGGACGAAGAGGTGAGTCATCCTTGTTGACGATGGCGAGGCCCGCCAAGTTTTCTTCATCTTCACTATCTTCGTCGCTTGACTCTTTATCCGTGATCCACTCATTTGCTTCACACATGAAGACCTTTTGAGGCCCTCTTCTTTTCATTGGAAAGAGCTTGGTTTTCTTGCCTTTGTCAAATTTCTTCTTTCCAAAGGAGCGCTTGGGCTTGACCTCCTCTTCATCATCACTTTCTTCTAGCTTGTGGTGCTTGCCAATTTCCTTTCTTTTGTCCGGTCTTGGACAGTCATATGATATGTGGCCTAGATCACCACAATTGTAGCACGTCTTGTTTTCATCTTTTCTTGGCAAGAAGGCTCTCTTTTTGGGATCAAAAGAGTATCCCTTCTTTGCAATCTTGGAGTTGAGGCGTGAGAATTTTCTCATCATCAAAGCAAGCTCATCATCATCATCTTCGCTTGTTTCTTGCTCTTCTTCACTTGAGCTAGGCTCAACCACTTTCTTCTTCTTGGGAGTTGTCTTCTTGGTTGAAGCCTTGAGAGCAATGGTTTTTGATGGTGACTCCTCCATCATTCCAAGTACGCTCATCTCATGAGCATGGATTTCTCCAATGAGCTCCGAAACTTCAATGTTGTCTAGTGACTCATTTTGGAACATTGAATTGATAATGTTGTACTTGGGCTTGGGTAGAAGCATGAGGATCTTGCGATTTATAAGTCCCTTGCCAAGAGAAGCAATATCAAGTGCGTTAATTTCCTCAATGAGCACATTTAAACGAGAAAACATTTGATTAACGTTTTCATGAGGAAACATCTTAAATTCATCATATTTTGATTTAAGCATGTGATATTTGAGTTCTTTGACACGAGATGAGCCCTCATGTATTTCAACTAGACATGCCCAAATTTCACATGCTTTTTCCTTGCTAGCAATCCTAGCAAAAACATCTTGACTAATGCATTCATATATGGCATTTCTAGCCTTAGCGTCCCATTTTAATTGGTCTCCAACATAGTCAAGATTTCCAAACTCCGCATGGGTCGCTTCCCACACTTCGGGAGCAATTGCCTCAAGGTAAGCGCGCATGCGTGCTTTCCAATAAGCAAAATTCTTGCCCTCGAAGGTAGGAACCGAACCCCCATTCTTGGCCATTTTTGCTCTCTAGCGGTGAAGCTTGAATGATCCAATGAGCAACCAAGCTCTGATACCAATTGTAAGGATCGAAATGCCCAAGAGGGGGGGGGGTGAATTGGGCTTTTTAAAATTTTAGAGCAATTTAAAACTTTAATGGTTGAAGCCCAATTCCCTATGCAAACTAACTACGCAAGCAAGAGAGTTAAGTGCGGAATAGTAAAAGCGTAATAGTAAGGGGTGAGGAGAGAAATGCAAACTCCCGCGGAGACTCGGAGACACGGCGATTTTTCCCGTTGTTCGGTAAGATCACAAAAATCTTCCTACGTCCATGTTGTGGCACCCACCAAAGGGTATAGCCACTCCCAAGTCACCAAGACGAGGGAATCCACTATCTTTCTCCGTTCGCCTTCTCCGGCAAGGTGGAGCTCAAGCCTTGTACAACGGTGATCCTCCGGGCTTCCACAAACACCTTGGTAAGCTCCGGAGTGATCTCTTCTTCCTCCAACGTTTACAAGGTGAGAGAAGTCACCAAGACACTCTCTCTCACTAGCCTAGAGATTCCAATTACCAAGAATGGACGCACACAAGCTTCTCTCTAGCTAGATATAACCTATAGTTGGAGTACAAGAGGTTTTGAAGTGTGGAAGTGGTAGCTCTTGGTCTTGAATGCTTGAGAATGTGTAGAGAGGCTCTGGTGATCAAGACTTGTCGAAATGGCCGGTTGGAGGGGTATTTATAGCCAGCCCACACGAGATAGCCGTTGGAAAAGTGGGCAGACTTTTGCCAGTTAACATCGGATCCTCCGATGCACCCCTTTATATGATCATCGGTCGAATTCCAAATTAGCTGATGTCATGTGTCAGATGTGACCGTTGGATATAACCGTTGGATCTTTTAATCGACCGATGTTATTTTAACTCATCATCGGATGATCCGGTGAGTTGATCTTCAGAATTGGTTCAGAAATAATGTTTCGGTTGAACTTGACCGATGTTCACTTACTTTATCATCGGATGATCCGGTGAGTTGATCTTCAGAATTACTCAGAAATTATCCTTCTGTTGAAATCAACCGATGTGCCACTTCCTTCACATCGGATGATCCGGTGTGTACTAGGCTCTGAGGTCTTCTTCTGCCAACTCAAATTCGACCGATGTAGTCATTTTGCAAGACATCGGATGATCCGGTGAATGCAACTTGTTAGCTTCGAGTTGTTTTGAGTTGATCTTTTAGAATCTTCTTGAGTGACCTCTTTGACACTTGTTTGAAATGATATTACGATGAAGTGTAAGCTTCTTGAGTTCTTCATTTAGTTTTCATGAGTATCGAATAACCCCTTAGAATGGATCGTTGAGGGGTCTCCATTTGTATCCAATGAGCAGTAGATGGTGTGAATAGATAGTTCATTTAATGTTTGATGTGATGTACGTGAAACCTCGCATCCACAAACTCATTAGTAATAACGAACGGTTGTCATTAATCACCGAAACCATATCTCACGGGGGCCTAGATGCTTTCAACATTGCTAAGGATGTCCATGCCAAATTTCACCCAAATTCAAAACCTTTCTGAGGTCATTTTGGGTATAGCTAGAAAGAGGGCAGTTTGAAACCATATTCAAATTCAAACTGTTTTTATCCCATGAATTCAAAAGTGGGAGGCATATTCTTATTCAGCACATTTTTGTGAGCTCACACACCAATTTTCACTCCATTTGGAGTTGATCTTGACATGAGCTAAGTGGGGCAAATTCAAACTTTATTTGAATTCCAAACTGAACTTGTGCTGAAATTCATTCAAACCAAACCCAATTTGAATTATAATCAATTCAAATGGCTCATGGGTGAATAATTTGAATCACCATGGGTATTTTGGGGCTCACTGTTTACAACAGTGATTAGGAGTGAATTTCAGAGGTTAAAACCGTGGGTGGGACCCACATGTCAGCCACAGAGAGGATTCAACCAACTGAGACTTTTCTCACTCGGGTCGCCGAGCCGCCGCTGCGATCGCCACCGTGGGGAGCCGCCGCGCCAGCAGCTGCTTGGTCACGCGCGGGCATGAGGCGGTTCAGAGCCTTGTTAAGGCTTTCCCCCCCTCCTCGGCCAAAGCCTTGCCAGTTTCTTCCCCCGCAAGAACACAGCGCCGGAACAACTCCTTCCGCCGCTTGGAACCGATCGGGAGTGCCGATAACATCCTTTCTGTCCCCTCCAGAGCTACGGCAAGGTACTAGGAACCTTCTTCCTTCTTCCCCGTCACTAGAATTCAGCTGAAACCGGTCGATCTCGGCTATACCGAGAGCTTAATTCACTGACCTAACGCCGCCGCACTTCGGGCTCCCGTGGACAGCCCAACCGGGGCGTTGTCACGCCCGAGCCAAGGCACCCTTGGACACGCTGGTGACCGGTGCTGCTCACCCCCGAGCCACAGCCCGAGTGTTTGCTCACCGGCGGTGAATTTCCAGTTTTCCCCTTTCTGGGTACAGACCGACCTTCGGGTACGGTTCCGTCGAATTCGTACTCTAGAAAGGATTACAGGGCCTCAATACGCTCTCACACAAGCTAGACACGGTAACGCAGAAGTTTCCTTCACAACCTTGGCCGGAGAACCTCTGTACCTGGCGTAATTCGAAGTTTACCGACAGCGGAGTATGCGGGAGGCATCGGGCGCACGGTGAGGACCTACTTCGGGCCTCCCCCGAGCTGCCTCAAGCTCATGTCGACCTTCCCTGAGGTCCACTGATGCTTCCCGACCAATTGCTCCAGTAGTTGAGGTGCTAGGGAAGTCAGCCGACACGGCCGAAGTCTTTCCGAGGCGGTTAACACCCCAAAATCTGCTAAAGATGGGAATTTAAAAATTTTTGGACGTATTGCATGTGGTGCAGAAATTTAAATTCAAACTGGAATTCAAATTCAAATCAAAACAGAAAAGAAAAGGAAAAAGAAAAACAAAGAAAAAGAAAACCCCAGCCGGCCAGTGGGCCGAAACACGCCAGCCGGCCCACTATCTCCCCGCGCCAGCCCAAACCCGCGCCCCTCTCTTCCTCTCACTGACACGCGGGGCCCGCGTGTCATCTCCTACCTCCCGCGCGCGCCAACCGACCGGACTCTTCCCCGCACCCGAATCCAAACCACCTCCGAAAACCCGCGCCACCAGCCCGATCTTTGGCCCCGGACGCTGCTATTTAACCAAACCGATCCTCCGCTGTCTCTCCTCGTGAAATTCCCGCAAAGAAACTCGCCGAATTCCCCAGCGCGCTCCACTTTTCTCTCCGGTGAGAACCGAAGCTTCGATCACCGTTTTCTTTCGATCCTTGCTCGGGTTTTCTGATCTAACGTGCCGATCATGTTCCACCGCCTCCGCGGAGTCACGCAGGTGAAGAAAACCAGGTGTTTTGCACTCTCGACGAAGCTCCGGCGAACACCGCCGCGATTTTATCTCGGACCTCGCCGCCGACCACCTTCCAGGGCCTCCGAGCTCAAGAAAAACCCCGAGTTGAGATCCCCGACCTCCCCTCTACCATTCTATGCCAGGAAATCCAGGTTTTAGGAAGTATGGAAGAAACCCCGAAGATCTCCGGCGAGATCGCCGCCTCCCGCCTCCGCGCGCCGCCGGGCAGCGCCGCCCGCACACGGCCAGGGCGACGTGGCCCCTTGAGGGCCGTCTATTTTAAATCGCACGGTAGAATTAAAACCCGTGTGTACCGGTTTGGCGATCTAATCTGAGCCGTCTATTTTAAATCGGACGGTCCACATCAGCCCCGTGTTATAAAGGCCGGGATTCTTACGCGCTACCCCCTGGGGATCTCGGAAAACACGAGCTAGCCCCAGAAACTTCTGATCTAGCCCCTGGACCTTCAGAAATTCGTGTAAATTCATTTAAAAATCAGTTTTAGCCCCTGGACTTAATAAAAATTAGGAAAACCCCTCTGTTATGTGTAGTTAGACCCCTGAAAATTTATGAAATAGCAAATCAGACCCTGCAGTAGGGTGGATTTACCTTTTTGATCCTATATGATATTAAATTCAGAAAATTGTATATGTGACTAGGATTTTAATTTAAAAGGTAAGGCAAACACATGTGTAAATTCAAAGTTAAGCTCTCCTAGCACTTGGAAAACTTTAGAATGAGTTAAAAATAGATTTTAGGCTGAAATGAATCTGTCTAATTGTTGTTCATATTTATTAGTGATAGAAACACATTTTTAGGCTAGGAAATAATTCTGAAAACTGATAAAATAAATTTAAATTAGTTCATATCAGAGGAGAAGTTCAAAAATATATTATTTAATATTTTAGATCAGAACCTATTCTGTTTAGATGATATGTCCTACTATTTAATATTAAAACTCACTTTTAGGCATAGAAAATAAATCTGAAAAAAATATAGTATGCATAATTAGAAAATGATAAAAGAAGTCTCCAAATCCAAAAACATCAGTTTAGGATTTGGTAGATACTCTGAAAACCCATTTGGAGTAGGAAATCACCTTCCATGCAAACTTGGTAGCTAGGAAGTGTGTTAATTGAATATAAAGAATTTGTTCAAATTGGAAATTCATATATAGTGTGCAAACAGAAATCTGAATACAAAAGTTAGAAATCATATACATATGTTTAAAAGTGCATGTAGGCCAAAAATCAACACATCTAGGGTAACCACAACACTTAGAAATGTGAATGACTTTCATAGGTGTGAATGTGTGGTTTGTATGAAGTGAAAGTGTGAACTATGTCTTATGGATTGTTGATTTCTTTTGCTATGTGTATTGGCATGAGTAGAACCTGCCCCAGAGCAAGTTCTCCCCTTCCAAGACCAAGACTTTCCATTCTCAGAGCAGCAGGAAGAAGGCAAGTGTCCTTGACCACTTTGATCGTGTGCTAGGATGTGTAGATAGAATTATTTGCATTGTCAATTAAAATATGAAACCCATGCTAGGAAGTTTCCCTAGAATTGCATTATCTTGTTTCCTTGTAGCTTGGGTTGGGATTTGTTTTATTATGTCATTCATTCATATTACTATGCTTAGCCATGCTTATAATGGGATAAGTGGGATATGAGATCATCAACTTGTTTACTTTACTCTTGAATGAGACATTATGAGTTATGTAGAGGTAGGGATCGAGGCAAGTTGGATGATTTGGTTGGTGCTGGGTGCACGAGACTCGGGTTTGTGTTTAGTACTTGCCTGGATCCTAAGGACCGGTTCATGGAGCATGTAACCTGGCTTTACCGTGCCTACCACATGCTGAGATGGGGCAGCTTGGCCAATTAATTAGTTGTATCCCCGGCGTAGTATGGGTGTGTTGGATGGTGTGGGGAATAGGTGTCAGCTGGACTACCATATGAACCGCAAGGCTTAAGAGGGGGCCACTGTAGCGGGGTTGGAGCCTCTTGTATGCTGTTAGGGGTGAAACCTCAGTGGGCCCACGCTCGTCGGGAATCCCTTTGTAAAGGCTTCGTAGTGATCTCCTGGCTACACACCTGGGAAGTGTGAATGTGGTTCGCGGCCACTTGCATAATGGAGGTTCTTTTAGTCCACCCGGCAACGGGGGATGAAATCACTACATGTGAGTACAGTGGTGCAAACTCTGTAGAGTCAAAACTGTCATGACAGCCGTGCTCACGGTCAAGAGCGGCTTGGACTTATTCATGATTAGAGGATGATGAATTTGGAAGTGGAGGATGTTAAGCGGGGAGCTTAACATTGGAAATGATATCATGGTTACTTGATTTTGATAATGGGTTGGGAGATTGGGATCATTTCACCTGTGTAGTAATGTAGGTGCTTAATAGGCTAAGGTGATAGGTATTAATTGTGTAGTGCTTTAACCATGAGTCCAACCTGTCCTTGCTCTAGCCATGCATGACATAACTTTCCCACACTTGCTGAGTACCCACGGTACTCAAACTTGTTGTTTTGTTGGTTTATATTGCTGCTCAGGTCAAGAGAATGACATGGTGTTTAATGACCGAGACTTTGGTCCCGAGGAAGGATCCTAGGTTCTTGGAGTCCCCCGGGCAACGCCTGTGATGGAGCCCACAAGATTTATATTCCGCTGTTGTTTTATTTACATATTATGAACTTATTATCGTCCATCGAGACGTATGCTATGTAAGACTTATTTATATTCGACACCTGGCTTGTAATAAATGATGCTTCACTATTTTTCATCACATGTATGAGAAAATGATCCTGGCATACATGTGATATTCACTCGGTTGTTCTTCGGAGAATCCGGGTGTGACAGAAGTGGTATCAGAGCCAAGGTTGCCCGTAGGAACGTGGACCTAGGTAGAAATTGACGTATTTAAGGACCCTATTTTCTTAAAAACTATTTTACAAAGGTGTGGGTTGAAAGTGTGATTTAATGGGTCACTTTATTCATCTTACCCCAACTTTTATTCAAAATATAATTTTTGTTTAAACTCTTATCTGACTTAATTTTAAATGCTTTATGTTTTAGATGGTTCGCATGATCCGCACCACCTACAAGTCCACCGGAGGGAGAGTTCCTGTAGTCGCCCTCGCCTTGAGAGAGGAGAACCGTCCGGTGACGTACCACTCCTACGGGTTGGCAGTAGGAGGCTTGTTGCGCCGTCTTCAGCGTATGCTCCGCGCCGCCGTCAATACGGGCAAGCTAATCATACACTACAGCTCCACCCGGACCATCCGTGAGAAGCGGGAAGAATGGAGTTCAGAAATGAGGATTATCCATGAAAATCAGCTGCTCAAGATCCACCGCTCTCCAGCTTGTCGAGCGACACAGGTCGATGCTGAGAAGGATGTCACCTGAAAGGCCATCACCTGCCGGAGTCACATCAACCGTCGCCACCTGGACAGGACTGAGTACATGTATGTCCTCCAGCGTGAGAGTGGTACAGTGGAGTACAAGTACCCACCAGTGCAGCAGGGGACCTCCCACAAGCACATGGACCCATGCTTTGAGTATGCTGCTATGCTCAGCACTCGACTGCAGGAGTGTCAGCAGGAGCTTCAGGATGTTCGTGACACCCTGAAGGAGACTGAGGCGTTGCTTCGAGCCAATTTGAGGGCGAGAGAAAGAGGAGATGGGAATGAACTGTGTGTCACCGTGAATGACACATGGACTCCTGACTCCCCAGATCGCCGGGCGATCAGGCGTTGCCACACTTCTCCACCAGCAGCTTCCCCACCCAAAGCGGTGTCAGAGGGCAGCCGCAATAATGAGGAAGATCCCGAGGAGCCAGCTCAGTGATACGAGTCGTGTAGAGTCTTTAACCTTAGTTCAGAAAGTTATTGAGTAGTCGAGTCAATACCTTAGTTAATTGTGTGTTACTGTTTGGTGTGTGACGTGAGTTGTGGAAGCCATGGGCATTTGTCCACAACCTCGTCTTTGGGTTGCTTTGCTTTGATGTGTGAACCCCTATGAATTAAGAGTGCATTTATTTTCACGTGAGACGTGAAACCCTCAGAAAATGTTAATATAATAAGGCCTCAAAAGTTTAAGTTGAAACAAGCAAATTGGGAAGTTAATACGTAATGCTTTAAATTAACATTTGGTTGATCATGATAGATGGCCGGAAGAGGAAAGGGTCGTGGTGCCAACCCCGCCAACAACAACGATGAGGCCGGCAACCCTCATCTTTCTGGAGGACAGGGCAGGGGTGGTCGCCGTGAAGGAGCTGATCCCATCCACCAAATGCTTGAAAATCAGAATCAGCTCATCCAGAGCCTAACTCAAGTGGTGGCCAACTTGCACCAAGCTCCACCCCCACAAGCTGCACCACGCCAACCAAGGTTGAGTGAGTTTCTAGGGACTCAACCTCCAAAGTTTGCAAGTGCTGCTGAACCTCTGGAGGCAGATGACTGGCTAAAGACCATTGAGAGCAAGATGAGGATCATGCAATGCCAAGGGTATGAGAGGGTGCTGTTTGCCTCTCACAAATTGCATGGACCTGCTGCTGATTGGTGGACCACTTACGTGGCAGCCCATCATGACCCCGAGAACATCACTTGGGAAGAGTTCAAGCACAGTTTCTGAACCATTACATACCAAGGGGTGAACTCAAAAACAAGAGAAAGGAGTTCTTGGGACTGCAGCAAGGAAACATGACTGTGAGGGAATACCTCACTAAGTTCACCCAACTATCCCGTTATGCACCACGGGACATCGAAACTGATGAACAGAAACAGGACTGCTTTGTGGAAGGACTTACTGCAGAAATGCAGTGTGCAATATCCTCCAACGAGTATGAAAGCTTCCAAAAGGTGGTAGACAGAGCATTTGTCATGGAGAGGAAGCTGAAGGCCTTGGAAAATTAAAACAAGAGGAAGGCGGGATGGTCACACCAAGCCTCCGGTAGCAACACACGCCCACGGCTGATGCAGCCACCCGCAGGGCAGACGAGCCGTGTTGTGGTACCCTACTCAGCATCCAGAGGGTACAACACGAATTTCGGGCCTCCATCAGAACCAGCACAGCCGCAACGTCAGTTTGTACAGCAGCCTCGTCCAACATATCAACCTCGACCAGCAGTGCAAGGACCACAGAACCAACCCCAAGACAACAAAGGCCAGGCACCTAAGGTTGGGGTGCAATGCTTCAACTGTGGTGAAGTGGGGCACTACGCCCATAAGTGCCCAAAGAAGAAGCCCATGCCGCCACCACAGCAGAATGTGCTGCGAGGACGGGTGAACCATGTGACCATGGAGGAAGCGCAAGAGGCACCTGACGTGGTAATTGGTAAGTTTCCTACCAATTTACACATTGCAACCCTGTTGTTTGATTCTGGTGCTACCCACTGGTTCATTGCTCAAGGGTTTGTTAAGAAACATGATCTAGCAACAACACAAATGAACCATTTGCTAGCAGTGAACTCTCCAGGGGGAGAAATAAGGACAAGACAAGTGTGTCCCAAGGTGAATCTAGACATTAATGGGGTAGTATTTACTGCAAACCTCATAGTGATAGACTCACAAGGGATAGACATTATTTTGGGTATGGATTGGTTGACCAAACACAAGGGAATCATCCATTGTTCGACAAGGACGGTGGAACTAACTCACCCTAGTGGCACAAGAGTGAAGTTCATAACTGCACAAGAACCTAGGAGGGACCTTAAACTCAGTCACGTTGAGGTGGAAGTGGAGGAGATTAGGATCATCAAGGAACATCCAAATGTTTTTCCGGAGGAGTTGCCAGGTATGTCCCCCGATCGTGAAGTGGAATTCTCGATTGAGCTAGTGCCTGGAACAGCTCCAATATACAAGAGACCCTATCGGATGGACTCCAAACAGCTGGAAGAACTCAAGGAACATTTAAGAGAATTGTCAGAGAAGGGGTACATTCGTCCTAGCTCCTCACCATGGGGAGCTCCAGTGATATTTGTACCCAAGAAGGACGGGACCCAAAGGTTATGCGTAGACTACCGTGCGTTGAATGAAGTAACCATCAAGAACAAGTACCCATTACCCCGCATTGAACACTTGTTTGATCAGACTGTATGAATACACCATCATGCCTTTCGGGCTAACTAATGCCCCGGCATACTTCATGTAGCTCATGAATAAGGTATTCATGGAATCTCTGGACAAATTTGTGGTGCTTTTCATTGATGACATTCTCGTCTTCTCCAAAAATGAAGAAGAACATGAGGGACATTTAAGGTTGGTGTTGCAAAAGCTGAGAGAACACCAACTATATGCCAAGTTGAGCAAGTGTGAGTTTTGGTTGAAGAGAGTTCCCTTCTTAGGACATATAATCTCGGAGGGAGGAATCTCCGTAGATCCTGCCAAGATCGAGGATGTGCAGAAGTGGAAGACCCCTAAAAATATCGGGGAAGTTCGAAGCTTCTTAGGGTTGGCTGGATATTATCGATGGTTTATCGAGGGTTTCTCCAAGATTTCGAGACCCCTCACCAAATTTATGGAGAAGGGAATCACATTCACATGGACACCGCAGTGCGAGACGAGTTTTCAAGAGCTGAAGAAAATATTGACAACAGCCCCAGTGCTAGTTATGCCAGATATGCAAAAGAACTTTTCAGTGTACTACGATGCCTCTGGAAACGGGTTGGGATGTGTTCTCATGCAAGAGGGGCATGTTGTGGCATATGCATCCCGGCAGCTCCGGAAGCACGAGAAGAACTATCCTACGCATGATCTAGAGCTAGCCGCAGTGGTACACGCGTTGAAGATTTGGCGGCATTACTTGATGGGGAAGAGGACAGAGATATATACGGATCATAAGAGCTTAAAGTATATTTTCACGCAGCCAGATCTCAACCTCAGACAAAGGAGATAGTTAGAGCTAATCAACGACTTTGATGTGGGCATCAACTATCATCCTGGGAAAGCGAACGTCGTAGCAGATGCTTTAAGCCGGAAGGTGCAGGTCAATAGGTTAAGCTTAAAGGACATACCTACAGAACTGAAGGAAGAGGTTGTAAAACTCGATCTATGTCTGGTGAATAGTGGTGAGGCCGTCGCCATGGAAGTGGACTCCACATTAGAGCAAGACATACGCGATGGTCAAAAGAATGATGAGAAGATACAAGAAATCAGAGAAATCATCAAGGATAATAAAGCCCCTGGTTTCAGAGAGGATGAACAAGGTACAGTGTGGCACGGGAAAAAAATCTGTGTGCCTGAAGTAAAAGAGATCCGTAAATTGATTTTGAAGGAGGCTCATGATTCCAACTATTCCATTCATCCTGGGAGTACGAAGATGTATCATGACCTCAAGAGCAGGTATTGGTGGTATGGCATGAAGCGGGATGTCTGTAACACCCCAAAATCCTGTTAAGAGGGGAATTTAAAAATTTTTGGACGTATTGCATGTGTTGCAAAAATTCAAATTCAAACTGGAATTCAAATTAAACTCAAAACAGAAATGAAAAAGAAAAAGAAAAAAAAACCTTCCCGGCCAGTGGGCTGAAACCCACAAGCCGGCCCACCCAACCCCCGCGCCAGCCCGCAGCTGCGCGCCCGCGCCCCCTCTCGCAGACAGGCGGGACCCACCTGTCATCCCCGAGCTCCCGCTCGTCCGAACACGGGACTGTTTCCCCGCGCGCGCGCGATCTTAACCGACCGGATTTCCGCCAGAATTCTGGTTCCGGAGGACTCCAACTCGATCTAAACTAACACGCCGCCCTCCCCCGTCTATAAAAACCCCGGCATCATCCCGTTTTTCTCCACGATCCGCCGTTTTTCTCTCCGGTGAGAACCCGAGCTTCTCCCGCGAATTCTGCTCGATCTTCGCTCGGGAATTCTGATCTAACTCGATGGTCTTGAAAACTCGGTGGTTTGCGGTTCAAACACAGCGCCGACGAGCCTCGCCGTGAATTCACCTCGGACCTTGTCGCCTATCGCTTTCCAAGACCTCCGAGCTCAAGAAAACCCCCGAGGTGAGATCCCCGACCTCCCCTCCACCGATCTGTGCCATAAAATCACAGTTTTATGGAGAATTGACGAAGATCCGAAACTCTCCGGCGAGATCGCCGCCTCCCGCCGCCATGCGCCGCCGGGCAGCGCCGCCCGCGCTCGATCAGAGCGACGTGGCCGCTTGTGCGCCGTCTATTTTAAATCACACGGTAGAATTTAAATCCCCGCGTACCGGTTCGACGTTATAATCTCAGCCGTCTGTTTTAAATCGGACGGTCCATGTCAGCCCCGCGTTATAAAGGCCGGGATTCTTACGTGCTACCCCCTGGGGTTCTCGGAAAATAAGAGGTAGCCCCGGAAACTTCTGATCTAGCCCCTGGAACTTTAGAAAATCATGTAAATTTAAAAATCAGTTTTAGCCCCTGGACTTAATAAAAATTAGAAAAACCCCTCTGTTATGTGTAGTTAGCCCCCTGGAAATTCTTAAAATAATATAATAGACCCTGTAGTGGGGTGAGTTTACCTTTTTAACCCTATTTGATATTAAATTTAGGAATTTGAATATGTGGTTAGTATTTAAAATTTAAAAGAGGGGACAAACATATTGTCAATTCAAATTAAAAACTTTCCTAGTACTTGGAAAACTTTAGAGTGAGATAAAAATAGATTTTTGGCTGAAATAAATCTGTTTAATTGATTATTCACATTTATTAGTTATAGGGACACAATTTTAAGTAGAGAATAATTCTGAATATTTGTAAAATAAATGTAAAATAGTTCACATCAGAGGAGAAGTTCAAAAATATATTATTTAATATTTTAGACCCAAAACCTATTCTGTTTAGATGAGGTGTCTTACTATTTTCATAATAAAGTTCACATTTAGGCATAGGAAATAAATCTGAAAATATAGCAAACTAGGTATGAATAACTAGAAAGTGATAAATGAAGTTTCCAAAATCCAAAGAATTCAGTTTAGGGTTGGTAGAAGGTCTGAAGACACATATGGGGTAGGAAAATATCTTTCATGCATACTTGGTAGCTAAAAGGTGTAGTAATTGAATATAAGGAATTTATTCAAATTGGAGACTCATATATAGTATGCAAACATAAATGTGAATACAAAAGTAGAAATCATATACACATGTTTAAAAGTGCATGTAAGCCAAAATCAACACACATCGAGTAACCACAACACGTAGAAATGTGAAGGGCTTTCATAAGTGTGAATGTGTGGTTTGTATGAAGTGGAACTGTGAACTATGTCTTATGGATTGTTGTTTTCTTTTGCTATGTGTGATGGTATGAGTATAACCTGCTCCAGAGCAAGTTCTTCCTTTCCAAGATCAGGACTACCCATTCCAAGAGCAGCAGGAAGGAGGCAAGTGTCCTTGATCACATTGATCCTATGCTAGGATATGTAGATAGAAATATTTGCATTGTCAAATGAAATATGAAACCCATGCTAGGAAGTTTCCCTAGAATTGCATTATCTTGTTTCCTTGTAGCTTGGGTTGGGATTTATTCTATCATGATATTTATTTACATGCTTATCATTAGCCATGCCAAGAATGGGATATTTGGGATATGAGATCATCAGTTTACTTTACCATACTCTTGAATGAGATATCATGAGTTATGTAGAGGTAGGGATCAAGGCAAGTTGGATGTTTTGGTTGGTGCTGTGTGCACGAGACTCGGGTTTGTGTTTAGTACTTGCCTGGATCCTAAGGACCGGTTCATGGAGCATGTAACCTGGCTTTACCGTGCCAACCACATGCTGAGATCGGGCAGCTTGGCCAATTAATTAGGTGTATCCCCGGCGTAGTATGGGTGTGTTGGATGGTGCGGGGAGTAGGTGTCAGCTGGACTACCATATAAACCGCAAGGCTCAAGAGGGGGCCACTGCAGCGGGGTTGGAGTCTCTTGTATGCTGTTAGGGGTGAAACCTCAGTGGGCCCACGCTCGTCGGGAATCCCTTTGTAAAGGCTTCGTAGTGATCTCCTGGCTACACACCTGGAAAGTGTGAATGTGGTTCGTAGCCACTGGCATAATGGAGGTTCTTTTAGTCCACTCGGCAACGGGGGATTAAATCACTACATGTGGGTACAGTGGTGCAAACTCTGCAGAGTCAAAACTGTCATGACAGCCGTTCTCACGTTCAAGAGCGGCTTGGACTTATTCATGATTAGAGTATGATGACCTTGGAGGTTGTAGATGTTAAGCGGGCAGCTTAACATTGGAAATGATACTATGGTTATTTGATTATGATGATGGGATGGGAGATTGGGACCATTTCACCTATGTAGTAATGTAGGTGCTTAATAAGCTAAGGTGATAGGTATTAATTGCGTAGTGCTTTAACCATGAGTTCAACCTCTCCTTGTTCTAGCCATGCATGACATAACTTTCCCACACTTGCTGAGTACCATCGGTACTCAACCTTGCATATTTGTTGGTTTATATTGCTGCTCAGGTCAAGATAATGAGTTGGTGTATAATGATCAAGACTTTGGACCCGAAGAAGGTTTCTAGGTTCATGGAGTCCCCCGGGCAATGCCTGTAATGGAGCCCACAGGAATAATATTCCGCTGCTAGTTTATTTATTTGTGATGAACTTATTATCGTCCATCGAGACATATGCTTTGTAAGACTTATTTATATTTGACACCTTGCTTGTAATAAATGATGCTTCACTATTTGTCATCACATGTATGAGAAAATGATCCTGGCATACATGAGATATTCACTCGGTTGTTCTTCGGAGAAACCGAGTGTGACATAAGTGGTATCAGAGCCAAGGTTGCCCGTAGGAACGTGGACCTAGGTGGAAATGGACGTATTTAAGGGCCTATTTTCTTAAAAACTATTTTGCAAGGTGTGTGTTGAAAAGTGTTATTTAATGAGTCGATTTCTTCATCTTACCCCAACTTTCATTCAAAATAGGATTTTTGTTTAAAAGTTTATCTAACCTAAGTTGAAATGCTTTTTGTTTTAGATGGTTCGCATGATTCGCACCGCTCGCAAGTCCACAGGAGGGACAGTTCCCGTAGTTGCCCTTGCCCAAAGAGAGGAGAGGCGTCCGGTGACGTACCTTTCCTACGGCTTGGCAGTAGGAGGCTTGTTGCGCCGTCTTCGGTGTATGCTCCAAGCCGTCGGCAATACGGGCAAGCTAATCATGCACTATAGCTCCACCAGGACGATCCGTGAAAAGAGGGAAGAATGGAGTTCAGAGATGAGGATTATCCATGAAAATCAGCTGCTTAAGATCCACCGCTCTCCAGCTTGTCGAGCGACACAGGTTGATGCGGAGAAGGATATCACCTGGGAGGCCATCACCTGCTAGAGTCACATCTATCGTCGCCACCTGGACAGGACTGAGTACATGTATGTCCTCCAGCGTGAGAGTGGTACCACGGAGTACAAGTACCCGCCAGTGCAGCAGGGGACTTCCCATGAGCACATGGACCTGTGCTTGGAGGATGCTGCTATGCTCAGCACTCGACTGCAGGAGTGTTAGTAGGAGCTTCAGAATGTTCGGGACACCCTGAAGGAAACCGAGGCGTTGCTTCGAGCCTGCTTGAGGGCGAGAGAAAGAGGAGATGGGAATGAACTGTGTGTCATCGTGAATGATACATGGACTCCTGGCTCCCCAGATAGCCGGGCGATCAGGCGTCGTCGCACTTCTCCACCAGCAGCCTCCCCGCCCAAAGCAGAGTCAGAGGGCAGCCGCAATAATGAGGAAGATCCCAAGGAGCCAGCTCAGTGATACGAGTAGTGTAGAGTCCTTCCCTTGGTTTAGCAAGATGTCAAGTAGTCGAGTCGTTATCTTAGTTAATGGTGTGTTAATGCTTGGTGTGTGACGTGAGTTGTGGAAGCCATGAGCAATTGTCCACAGCCTCATCTTCGGATTGTTTTGCTTTGGTGTGTGAACCCACATGAAATAATAGTGCATTTATTTTTGTATGAGACATGAACCCTCAGAAATATATAACAAAGCCTCAACACTTCAAAAAAAACAAGTGAAAAGTAGTAAGATAATACGTAATGCCTTAAATTAACATTTGGTTGATCATGCTAGATGGCCGGAAGAGGAAAGGGTCGTGCTGCCAACCCCGCCAACAATAACGATGAGGCCTGCAACCCTCATCTTTCTGGGAGCCAAGACAGGAGTGGACGCCGTGAGGGAGTTGATCCCATCCACCAAATGCTTGAGAATCAAAATCAGCTCATCCAGAACCTGACTCACGTGGTGGCCAACTTGCATCAAGTTCCACCTCCACAAGCTGCACCACGCCAACCAAGGTTGAGTGAGTTTCTAGGAACTCAACCTCCAAAGTTTGCAAGTGCTGCTGAACCTCTGGAGGTAGATGATTGGCTAAAGACCATAGAGCAAGATGAGGATCATCTAGTGCCAAGGGTATGAGAGGGTGATGTTTGCCTCTCATCAATTGCATGGACCTGCTGCTGATTGGTGGACCGCCTACGTGGCCGCCAATCATGACCCTGAGAACATCACTTGGGAAGAGTTCAAGCGTAGCTTCCGCAACCATTACATACCAAGGGGTGAACTCAAAAACAAGAGGAAGGAGTTCTTGGGGCTGCAGCAAGGAAACATGCCAGTGAGGGAATACCTCACTAAATTTATTCAACTCTCCCGTTATGCCCCACGGGACATAGAGACTGATGAGCAGAAACAGGATTGTTTCGTGGAAGGACTTACCGCAGAAATGCAGTGTGCAATGTCCTCCAACGAGTATGAAAGCTTCCAAAATATGGTGTACAGAGCGTTTGTGGTAGAAAGGAAGCTGAAGGCCTTGGAAAATGAGAACAAGAGGAAGGCCGGGTGGTCACATCAAGCCTCAGGGAGCAACACCCGCCCACGTCTGATGCAGGAACCCGCAAGGCAGACGAACCGTGCTGTGGTACCCTACTCAGCACCAAGAGGGTACAACCCTAACTACAGGCCTCCGGCAGCACCAATACAGCCACAACGGCAGCAGCCTCACCCTACATATCAACCTCGACCAGCCGTACAAGGACCCCCAAACCAACCCCAAGACAACAAAGGCCAGGCACCTAAGGTTGGGGTGCAATGTTTCAACTGTGGTGAAGTGGGGCACTACGCCCATAAATGGCCAAAGAAGAAGCCCACGCAGCCACAACAGCAGAATGTAACGAGAGGACGGGTGAACCACGTCACCATGGAGGAAGCGCAAGAGGCACCTGACGTGGTAGTTGGTAAGTTTCCTGCCAATTTACACATTGCAACCCTGTTGTTTGATTCTGGTGCTACCCACTCGTTCATTGCCCAAGGGTTTGTTAAGAAGCATGACCTAGCAACAACACAAATGAACCATATGCTAGCAGTAAACTCTCCAGGTGGAGAAATAAGGACAAGAAAAGTGTTTCCCAAAGTGAATATACACATTAATGGGGTAGTATTTATTGCTAACCTTATAGTGATAGATTCACAAGGGATAGATATTATCTTGGGTATGGATTGGTTGACCAAACATAAAGGAATCATCCATTGTTCGACCACAACGGTGGAACTAACTCGCCCTAGTGCCACAAGAGTAAAGTTTATAACAATACAAGAGCCTAGGAGGGACATTAAATTAAATCAAGTTGAGGTGAAAGTGGAGGAGATCAGGATCATCAGGGAATATCCAGATGTTTTTCCGGAGGAGTTGCCAGGAATGCCTCCTAATCGTGAAGTGGAATTCGCAATTGAGCTAGTGCCTGGAACAGCCCCGATATACAAGAGACCTTATTGGATGGACTCCAAGCAGCTGGGAGAACTCAAGGATCATTTGAGAGAATTGAAGGAGAAGGGGTATATTCGTCCTAGTTCCTCACCTTGGGGAGCTCCAGTGATATTTGTGCCCAAGAAGGACGGAACCCAAAGGTTATGCGTGGACTACCGTGGCTTGAATGAGGTAACCATCAAGAACATGTACCCATTACCCTGCATTGAAGACTTGTTTCATCAGTTGAGGGGAGCTTGTGTGTTCTCGAAAATTGATCTCGGGGCGGGATACCACCAACTTAAGATAAGGCCAGCCGATATTCCCAAGACAGCTTTCGTATCTCGCTACGGACTGTATGAATACACCGTCATGCCTTTCGGGTTAACTAATGCCCCGGCATACTTCATGTATCTCATAAACAAGGTGTTCATGGAATATCTGGACAAATTTGTGGTGGTTTTCATAGATGACATTCTCGTCTTCTCCATGTATGAAGAGGAACATGAGAAACATCTAAGGTTGGTGTTGTAGAAGCTTAGAGAACACCAACTATATGCCAAGTTGAGCAAGTGTGAGTTTTGGCTGAAGAGAGTTCCCTTCTTAGGACATATAATCTTGGAGGGAGGAATCTCCGTAGATCCTGCCAAAATCAAGGATATACAGAAGTGGAAGACCCCTGAAAATGTCGGGGAAGTTTGAAGCTTCTTGGGATTGGCAGGATACTATCGACGGTTTATTGAGAGATTCTCTAAGATCTCGAGACCCCTCACCAAACTGTTGGAGAAGGGAGTCACATTCACATGGACGCCGCAGTGCGAGATGAGTTTTTAGGAGTTAAAGAAAAGATTGACAACAGTTCTAGTGCTAGTTATGCCAGATATGCAGAAGAACTTTACGGTGTACTTCGATGCCTCTGGAAATGGGTTGGGATGTGTTCTCATGCAAGAAGGGCATGTCGTGGCTTATGCATCCCGGCAGCTCCGGAAGCACGAGAAGAACTATCCTACAAATGACCTAGAGCTAGCCGCAGTGGTACACGCGTTGAAAATTTGGCGGCACTACTTGATGGGGAAGAGGACAGAGATATATGCGGATCATAAGAGTTTAAAGTACATTTTCACACAGCCAAATCTCAACCTCAGACAAAGGAGATGGTTAGAGCTAATCAATGACTTTGATGTGGGCATCAACTATCTTCCTGGGAAAGCAAACGTCGTGGCAGATGCTTTAAGTCGGAAAGTGCAGGTCAATAAGTTGAGCTTGAAGGACATGCCTACAGAATTGAAGGACGAGGTTATAAGGCTAAATCTATGCCTTGTGAATAGTGGTGAATCCATCGCCATGGAAGTGGACTCCACACTAGAGCGAGAAATACGCGAGGGTCAAAAGGATGACGAGAAGATACAAGAAATCAGGCAACTCATCAAGGAAATAAAGCCCCTGGTTTCAGAGAGGATGAACAAGGAACGGTGTGGCACGGGAAAAGAATCTGTGTGCCAGAAGTAAAGAAGATCCGCGAATTGGTTTTGAAGGAGGCTCACGATTCTGACTATTCCATCCATCCTAGGAGTACGAAGATGTACTAGGACCTCAAGAGCAGGTATTGGTGGTATGGTATGAAGCGAGATGTCGCGGAACATGTTGCCCTATGTGACACATGTCAGTTGGTGAAAGCAGAACATCAACGACCCGCGGGATTATTGCAACCACTCAAAGTGCCTGAATGGAAATGGGAAGAAATCGGTATGGATTTCATAGTGGGACTGTCTAGGACCCAATCAGGATATGATTCGATATGGGTCATCATCGACAGGCTAACCAAGGTAGCTCATTTCATCCCCGTGAAAGAAAGCTACAGCGGATCCAAATTGGCAGAATTGTACATGTCAAGGATCGTGTGTTACCATGGGATGCCAAAGAAGATAGTGTCGGATCGAGGGACACAGTTCACCTAAAGGTTGTGGCAGAAGTTGCATGAAACCATGGGAACCCACCTGAATTTTAGCTCTGCCTATCATCCCCAAACTAACGGGCAGACGGAAAGAACCAATCAGATTCTTGAAGATATGTTGAGGGCGTGTGCACTCAAAAACAACCGGAGTTGGGACAAGAACTTACCATATGCAGAGTTCTCCTATAACAACAGCTATCAGGCTAGTATGAAGATGTCACCGTTTGAAGCTTTGTACAGGAGGAAGTGCAGAACTCCCCTATTTTGGAACAAAACAGGGGAAAATAAAGTGTTTGGTCCCGAAGTACTACAAGAAGCCGAGGCGAAAGTGAGGGAAATTCGCAACAACTTGAGGATAGCACAGACACGGCAAAAGAGCTATGCCGATGTACGGAGAAGAGAGCTCGTTTTCAACATGGGAGACTATGTCTATCTCAAGGTGTCCCCTATCCGAGGACTTCGTCGGTTCAAGGTGAAAGGGAAGTTGTCACCTCGATACATCGGACCCTTTCAAGTTATGGAGAGGAAAGGCGAAGTGGCGTATCGACTAGAATTACCGGCTCGCCTATCGGATGTGCACGATGTATTCCATGCGTCACAGCTCAAGAAATGTCTGAGAACGCCTGAAGAGGTGTTACCCATGAATGAGGTTGACGTAGCTGAGGATTTGTCTTATGTCGAGCAACCCTCCAAGATTTTGGAAACAATGGAACTCCTCACAAGAAATAAAAAAATCCGGATGTGCAAGGTGCAGTGGCAGCATCACTCGGAAGAGGAAGCCACCTGGGAGCGAGAAGATGAGCTTAAGTCACAATTTCCGGAATTGTTTTCTTAGAACCCCAATCTCGAGGACGAGATTTCTTTTAAGGGGGGTAGAGCTGTAACACCCTAAAATCCTGTTAAGAGGGGAATTTAAAATTTTTGGACGTATTGCATGTGTTGCAAAAATTCAAATTCAAACTGGAATTCAAATTAAACTCAAAACAGAAATGAAAAAGAAAAAGAAAAAGAAAAAAATAAACCTTGCCGGCCAGTGGGCCGAAACCCACCAGCCGGCCCACCCAACCCCCGCGCCAGCCCGCAGCCGCGCGCCCGCGCCCCCTCTCGCAGACAGGCGGGACCCACCTGTCATCCCCGAGCTCCCGCTCGTCAGAACACAGGACTGTTTCCCCGCGCGCGCGATCTTAACCGACCGGATTTCCGCCCGAATTCTGGTTCCGGAGGACTCCAACTCGATCTAAACTAACACGCCGCCCTCCCCCGTTTATAAAAACCCCGACATCGTCCCGTTTTTCCCCACGATCCGCCGTTTTTCTCTCCGGTGAGAACCCGAGCTTTTCCGGCGAATTCTGCTCGATCTTCGCTAGGGAATTCTGATCTAACTCGCTGGTCTTGATCCAGCGCCTCCGGGGAACCTCGCAGGTGCAGAAAACTCGGTGGTTTGCGGTTCAAACACAGCGCTGACGAGCCTCGCCGTGAATTCACCTCGGATCTCGTCGCCGATCACTTTCCAGGACCTCCGAGCTCAAGAAAATCCCTGAGGTGAGATCCCCGACCTCCCCTCCACCGATCTATGCCATAAAATCACAGTTTTAGGGAGAATTGACGAAGATCCGAAACTCTCCGGCGAGATCGCCGCCTCCCGCCGCCGTGCGCCGCCGGGCAGCGCCGCCCGCGCTCGATCAGAACGACGTGGCCGCTTGTGCGCCTTCTATTTTAAATCGCACGGTAGGATTTAAATCCCCGCGTACCGGTTCGACGTTATAATCTCAGCCGTCTGTTTTAAATCGGACGGTCCACGTGAGCCCCGCGTTATAAAGGCCGGGATTCTTACGTGCTACCCCCTGGGGTTCTCGGAAAATAAGAGCTAGCCTCGGAAATTTCTGATCTAGCCCCTGGAACTTTGGAAAATCATGTAAATTCATTTAAAAATCAGTTTTAGCCCCTGGACTTAATAAAAATTAGGAAAACCCCTCTGTTATGTGTAGTTAGCCCCATGGAAATTCTTAAAATAATATAATAGAACCTGTAGTGGGGTGACTTTACCTTTTTAACCCTATTTGATATTAAATTTAGGAATTTGAATATGAGTTTAGTATTTAAAATTTAAAAGAGGGGACAAACATATTGTCAATTCAAATTAAAAACTTTCCTAGTACTTGGAAAACTTTGGAGTGAGATAAAAATAGATTTTTGGCTGAAATAAATCTGTTTAATTGATTATTCACATTTATTAGTTATAGGGACACAATTTTTAAGTAGATAATAATTCTAAAAATTTGTAAAATAAATGTAAAATAGTTGACATCAGAGGAGAAGTTAAAAAATATATTATTCAATATTTTAGACCCAAAACCTATTCTGTTTAGATGAGGTGTCTTACTATTTTCATAATAAAGTTCACATTTAGGCATAGGAAATAAATCTGAAAATATAGCAAACTAGGTATGAATAACTAGAAAGTGATAAATGAAGTTTCCAAAATCCAAAGAATTCAGTTTAGGATTGGTAGAAGGTCTGAAGACACATATGGAGTAGGAAAATACCTTTCTACTTGGTAGCTAAAAGGTGTAGTAATTGAATATAAGGAATTTATTCAAATTGGAGACTCATATATAGTATGCAAACATAAATGTGAATAAAAAGTAGAAATCATATACACATGTTTAAAAGTGCATGTAAGCCAAAATCAACACACATAGAGTAACCACAATACATCGAAATGTGAAGGGATTTCATAAGTGTGAATGTGTGGTTTGTATGAAGTGGAAGTGTGAACTATGTCTTATGGATTGTTGTTTTCTTTTGCTATGTGTGATGGTATGAGTAGAACCTGCTCCAGAGCAAGTTCTTCCTTTCCAAGATCAGGACTACCCATTCCAAGAGCAGGAGGAAGGAGGCAAGTGTCCTTGACCACTTTGATCCTATGCTAGGATATGTAGATAGAAATATTTGCATTGTCAAATGAAATATGAAACCCATGCTAGGAAGTTTCCGTAGAATTGCATTATCTTGTTTCCTTGTAGCTTGGGTTGGGATTTATTCTATCATGACATTTATTTACATGCTTATGCTTAGCCATGCTTAGAATGGGACATTTGGGATATGAGATCATCAGTTTATTTTACCATACTCTTGAATGAGATATTGTGAGTTATGTAGAGGTAGGAATCAAGGCAAGTTGGATGTTTTGGTTGGTGCTGGGTGCACGAGACTCGGGTTTGTGTTTAGTACTTGCCTGGATCCTAAGGGCCAGTTCATGGAGCATGTAACCTGGCTTTATCGTGCCAACCACATGCTGAGATGAGGCACCTTGGCCAATTAATTAGGTGTATCCCTGGCGTAGTATGGGTGTGTTGTATGGTGCGGGGAGTAGGTGTCAGCTGGACTACCATATAAACCGCAAGGCTCAAGAGGGGGCCACTGCAGCGGGGTTGGAGCCTATTGTATGCTGTTAGGGGTGAAACCTCAGTGGGCCCACGCTCGTCGGGAATCCCTTTGTAAAGGCTTCGTAGTGATCTCCTGGCTACACACCTGGGAAGTGTGAATGTGGTTCGCCTCCACTGGCATAATGGAGGTTCTTTTAGTCCACCCGGCAACGGGGGATGAAATCACTACATGTGGGTACAGTGGTGCAAACTCTGCAGAGTCAAAACTGTCATGACAGCCGTGCTCACGGTCAAAAGCGGCTTGGACTTATTCATGATTAGAGGATGATGAATTTGGAAGTGGAGGATGTTAAGCGGGGAGCTTAACATTGGAAATGATATCATGGTTACTTGATTTTGATGATGGGTTGGGAGATTATGATCATTTCACCTGTGTAGTAATGTAGGTGCTTAATACGCTAAGGTGATAGGTATTAATTGCGTAGTACTTTAACCATGAGTTCAACCTCTCCTTGCTCTAGCTATGCATGACAAAACTTTCCCACACTTGCTGAGTACCCACGGTACTCAAACTTGCTGTTTTGTTGGTTTATATTGCTGCTCAGGTCAAGAGAATGACGTGGTGTTTAATGACCAAAACTTTGGTCCCGAGGAAGGATTCTAGGTTCACGGAGTCCCCTGGGCAACGCCTGTGATGGAGCCCACAAGATTTATATTCCGCTGCTGTTTTATTTACATATTATGAACTTATTATCGTCCATCGAGACGTATGCTATGTAAGACTTATTTATATTCGACACCTGGCTTGTAATAAATGATGCTTCACTATTTGTCATCACAAGTATGAGAAAATGATCCTGGCATACATGTGATATTCACTCGGTTGTTCTTCAGAGAAACCGGGTGCGACACGGCTCGTCGCCGACCATGCACCGGCCATTGTCATGACGAGCTGACCCCAGAATCCTGTTCCCGGAGTGAAAGTAGGCAGGGGCAGCCAAGATCGTGAAGTTTGAAGCTCCACAGAAGCTACCGGCGAGCTCTCCGGCGAGGTCCCCCGGCGGCAGAGCGCGGGCGGCGGGAGGTTGACGAGGGGGGTGGACCCCAACTATCAGCGGGAGATATTTTAAATCGGGATCGGGCTGCGGCCGGGATCGGGTGCGCTGGCGAGCAAAAACCCTGTGGGCCTCAGTGTGCTGTCGGCTCCGCGCTTAACACCTGTCCCCGCGGGCCCCAGCAGATTTAAACTTTTCCCCCGATTTTCAGATTTCATTCAAACTTCAAATCCTCATAACATCGCCTAGAAAACTCCAAATCGAGTGAACCAAATTTTGTTGGATTCAGCTCTCTGAGTACTTTCCAGAAAATCAAGTTTTACTTCATGAAAATCCTTATTTCTCCAGAATTAATTCCGCAAAGTTTAAAATATTTGGAATTTTAACTGGAGAATCCTTGGGAGGAAAATCCTGAAATTTCGCTGGAATGTTCACCAAAGTATCCCTGAACTACCATAAAAATTTCAGATCCATTTGAGCTCATTTGGTCCACCTAATGGTGTGATTAGCAAAACTGTTCCAGAGAAAATAGAAAATGTTCAGAAACATTTTCAGAATTTTCTCTGAAATTGTTTAACTCATGTCTTTAGCTAGGAACCTTCAAATTAAGTCAGATCAACTCCATTAGAACCCTCGAAAAATGTAGTTTTCATAAATGCATAGTTTGTTTCACGGAAATCCTTAGAACACCCTAAGAGCCTTCAATTAAGGTCAAGGACATAATTAATTGTGGATGGCTCAAATGAGCTTTGCTGCAACTAAAGCTTGACCAAGTCTCTGTTTAGGTTGTAACCAAGCCACAGTAAAAGTTTCACAGTCATTGGGCTTGTCTAGTAAGAGTTATAGACTTCACAAGTTTAAAAGTTAATACAAATGCATTTAAATTAATACATGTACTGCTTCTATCATGTAGTAGCTAAGGTCGAGGAGGAACCCGAAGTCCTAGACTTCGTTACTCCGGAGGAGCAGCTAGCCTACGACCAAGAGCAGCAAGACAAGCTCCGGTTTGCATTAACCTTTTTACAAATTGTTATTGTTTGAGCACATACTTGAATACTATTGTTCCTTGCATTAGATTCTTGTTTGGAAACCCAAGTGCATAGCCAAGAAAACCAGCGGTTGGGTTTAGGATTGCAAAACCCGGTTAGCTACTGCAATGCTAAGATAGTGTAGGATTCGGTACAAGTCGAGTAGTTGGAACTACTCGCGAGCATAGGCTAGAGGCACTCGACTCGGGTAGAGATAGCACATGATTCACATGGCAAGAAAGATGAGACCAAGCGGAGAGTAAGGGCAGCAGGACTTTGGGGCCTGTGTGCTATAGCTCCGCTTGTGTCGATTGAGGACCGAGCCGTGTGCGGGCCTGTTGAACAAGCTTGAACAATACCGAAGACCTACCGGCTATATGGGAAACGGGAAACTGATGTAACTCGGGTAGCTGGGTATTGAGGCATTGCCCGTCGTTCAGAGGATAGGTTGAGAGCTTGAGGTGTAAATCGGCTGGCGGCACTGAGATGCGCGTGCAGAGACCTCTTGCTTGGGACGATGGGACCGGTTCAATATTTGGCTGACGGGTGAAAGGTGGTTGCGTACGGTGTCAGTGGTGGTTGTTGTAGGCAACATCGAGTACGGGCGTAAGTGACGGGTTGTTCGGGTAACCATGCAGGTGTAAATCGATTATAATCGCTGTCCCTCGCGGTCAGTGAGTACCACTTGTTCACTGTACCGTGACGTAGAAAGAACAGGCTAGTTGCATGTTAAAATGTTGCTGATTGAAAGATAGACTTGATTGCTAATGATTTGCTGTAGTTTAGAGCTAACTAAAGTTCTTTTCAACTTTGGGCAAAGTACATGAGAGAAATGCGTTTCTTGTTTGATTGCGGCTCTCTCATGTGCCTTAGCGTAAGGTTCTCCACATCCTGTTGATAAAACTTGAAAGTAAGGATCCACTAATTAGGCGAGTCCTTGCAAATTATTTTTACCTCATGTAACCCATCACCCCTCATGTAGAAGTTCCATGTTTAGGTGAGACGGGTCAGACTTGCTGAGTCTTCGTGCTCACTGCTTGTGTTTGAAGCTTTTGCAGGGTTCTATGAGGAAGGGACTCCCGAAGAGGAGACGGAACTCCAGGAGGGGAACCCCGTCGAGTGGGAGTCATGCACGCCACAGAGTTAGTGTGCGTGTGTGCTAGCAAAGACACGTTCAAGGGCTGGACGTGGACTTGATGCGTAGTCTACGCCCGTGAGCGTAGACTGGACTTATCTTGATGTACAAATGTTCATAAACAACTTTATGTAATAAAAGTTTTGCTTCCGCTTTGTACCTTTGATGTGTGTTATCCGTTGCTGTGCAACGAAGCACCCCTCAGCGTGATCCTGGCTCGACAAGACCGTGGGATCGTGTCAGCATTGGTATCAGAGCTCGATTGAGGTTTAACGCACTAAAAAATGTCATCTTTTTCAAAAATCCAGTGAGGAACGAGTTAGTAGCCCGTATAAGGATGTTATTAGCATATAGAAAGTGGCAGACTAACCTATCTGTCTATGTCGGAAAATCGTGCATCCCGGGACGTTTATGTCTTGGGGGGTGCACGTAAGCGCTGTCCACCAGTGTGCACAAGCTGAAGGGCGGAGCCCCACGGGTGGCAGGTAACCCGATCCGCTTTGATATCCTCTACGACTCTTCATGTCGTTTGGGGTATTCGACCATCGTCTGTCCCTGGCGTGCGTGGTGCAATTTGGGAGACCCCGTCACATGGTCTGAAACGTGAACACGTTACTCAAGGCGTGTTTGGTTTGAGAACATCCGGGCGAGTGATGACGGCCGGGTGTACGAACTGTATGGATACCGGGCTCGGTGTGCAGCCGTGTCTGATGATTGTTTGAGTTTCTGCAGATAGTCTAACCACGAAACGGTAGACGTGTAGCATCCGTGTGCGAGTGACGTTTAGTTCCACTGACCTAACGAAGCCGGCTAAGTCCGGTATAGGTTTTTCTTTGTCAGGACGTAGTACCGACATAATCTGGTGACGCATCGACGTCACACCCCATTAAATGAACAACTTCATTTAAAACTTGAAGGTTTTGATCCAAAGTAGTAAAACTTTATGTAACTTCTTCCCTTAATCAGAATATTCAAAGTTAACAAGTTTTCAACTTATAGGTTGTTAAGGACAGAGCACTCTGTTTTCAGCTGAATTAAGGCTGGAGTTAATCAGAGGTTAGAGGTTGAGTTCTTTGGAGGTTGGGGTCATATGATACATTTCTGGAAAGCTTTGGAAGAGCTTTACAACTTTTCTGTTGAGGTCCAGAGGTGTTTCTTCCCTTAACCAATCGAAAAATGCAGTGGAGTTGAAACTGTCCAGAAAACAGGACAGAGCAAACACTCTCTGTAAACTCTCTGTAAATTGAGTATAACATCCTGCATAAAATTCCAAAAATAGAAAATGAGGTAGTTCTGGAAATCTTATGAGATGGGATACAAGTTTGTAACAGAAAGTTTTGTCAGATTAGGAACAGAATTAACTGGGATTCTTGGATCAAATCAGTACCTAAAGCAGGGAGGTGCTGTCCAATTTTCTCCAGAAATACTGTTAACTTTGACATCTCAGAACTTTTAAATAAAGACAGATCTTAGGCCAAGCAAATACTTTATGGAAAGCTATTGAAGGTAGCTTTAACTTTGATGTTGAGCTCCAGAATTGGTTTTGCTTTTAGCATGGCCTAAATCAGGTTGAGATGGAAACTGATCAGGGCTGTCAGGTGAACAGCAGATCAGCAGTCAAATTGTTTAAAATTTGAACTATGTTTCCAAGTTTTATGGGTTCAATGACTTGTATTATGTTATAACTCAGTGGTTTACTGTTTAAATAAATATTTATCATTTATCAAATATATTTTTACTGATGACAGCAGACAAACAGTTGGAGAACGAGTGGGTGGTATCCCACTGTTCTCACCGCAGCGGCTATCCGGAAACATTGAGGCAGATGCTTCAATATTTCGGATATAACCAGATGCCGCAGTACTTCGCCAAGGAAGAAGGCGAAGAGGGGAACAAGATGTGGACAATCCATGTCGAAGTCCCTGCAGGACCTACGCCACCCGGTTGGGTGCCGTTCACCGTCACGGTGAGAGGTAGATAACCGGAAGGGATGTGGCAAGTGGCAGCCCGTGACACCATGTCATGTTTCTGCCAACTACACGTGCAGGCTATGGAGGGCACTCCATACGCGCTCGTTCCGGTGGAGGGATGGGCTCAGCATGTGTGGGAAGAAAGGTACCTGGAGGCAACGAACCCGAGTTGCCCAAGGTACAACCCCGCGGAGGCAAACCTCAGCCTCCAGAAGAGGGCGGGAAACGCTGTGATGAACAGCCAAGCTGTTCATACGGAGCATCTCGCTGCAAGGCTCAAGGAGAGCACAAGCCGTGGAGACCATTTTGAGAGTGCTCACAGCGCACTCCGCAATGTGCTCCTTCTGACGATCAAGCGACTGAATGAACAACACAATCAGTTGCATCGTCTGAAGAAGGCAAAGAAGAGCCGTGTTGACATCGCGGCGTTGCAAGAGCTGGTGCAGACCCTAACCCAGCAGAATGAGGAACTTCCTCAAGAACGAGACGATGCTATTTAGGAAGGGCAAGGCTGGGAAGAGGACTACAACCAGGCTATGGATGAGGTGCATGCATTGCAGGACCTCGTACCTCCGGTTTTGGGCATACCGGTGGTCTTGGGTCTTCCAGCAACGGGAGAACCCGAGATGGGAGAAGAGGTGGTAGATCCAGAGCCACAAGCAGAGGTACCGAAGGAGGAGGACCCGCAGGAGGTCGAGTTCTACTCCAAGTAGGGGGTTACAGTTGCCAAGTAGGGCAGCTAGGGTAGTGTAACCCAAATTTTGTAATCGGTGACATGTCGTGTAGGCAGTAGCGTATGTATAGGTAGTGACGACATGAGCACGACTTCTCGGAGACCCGAGAATAATGTATCTTGTATAAAGTTTATGCTTTATCAATATATGTGAATGTTGTGCAAATTATTCATGTGTCACGTCAATACCTAATGTTGCATATGGAATTTTAATTATGACATGTCCTAATCGCTGCTGTTTTGAATTTCAGAATGACGCGTACTCGTGGCAACCCAGACGTTGGGGGTACTAGCCAAGGGGGAGAGACCTCCCAACAGCAACAGCAACAGCAGCGCCACCGCCACTGCCAACAGTTACATTGGCCGACATTGTCGCGGCAATGGCGGGTTCGCATCAGCAGCACACGGAGTTGCTGCAAACTCTTATTGCTAATATGTCTCGCCCAGAGAGACGTCAAGACCGTGAGGAGCATCAAGAGAGCTCCTACTCCGACTTCCTCGCGACTCATCCCCCGGTATTCTCAAGGGCGGATGAACCTCTTGATGCGGACAACTGGCTCCGCGCAATAGAGATGAAGTTCGGGCTGCTCCAGATAAGTGAGCAGCGCAAGACTCAGTTCGTGGTCCAGCAGCTCCAAGGATCCGCGAGCGCGTGGTGGGCAAACTTTTTTGCTTCACAGCCCACCGACCGAGTTATGACCTGGACGGAGTTCCGGACGGCCTTCACGGCCTATCACATACCGCCAGGCTTGATGAAGAGGAAGACGCAGGAGTTCCTACACCTGCAGCAAAAGAGCCAGAACGCGCTGGAATACTCCAGGGCGTTCAACGATCTCTCGCTCTACGCGTCGTATCACGCAGATACCGACGAGAAGCGGCGGGACCATTTTTACCAGGGGCTTAATCCGCTCCTGAAGGACAACTTGGTGCCGTTCAATCACGGCAGCCTCAACGACATCATTGACGCTGCGATTGTTCAAGAGGACTCCGGCAAGGAGTTGGCGGCGGCGGAGCGAAAGCGAAGCGCGCCGCATAGCAGCGGAGAAGGAGGCGGTCCTTCTCAGAAGTTTCGGATGGTGAATCGCCCACCATCAGGTTCATGCTGGCAGCCACCCCAAAGGCCGATGCCATTCCGCAGTCGGCCGTATTCTTCACCGTCATTCAGGCCGACACTGCCAGTACCACCTCCGCAACAACAACAGCAGCAGCGGGCGATGCCGCGTGCGTATGCACCTCAGCAGCGCATGCCGGGCTTTCGTCCCCCGAGCACTACACCAGCAGCGGCCACATGTTACAAGTGTGGTCGTCCAGGACACTTCGCGAGCAGTTGCCCGGAGAGGCAAGACGGCGGAGTGGCACCGCAGTTTCCGGGGACGAATCAACCACGGAACCCTACTAATGCGCGGCGGGCAAACCCTAGGCCCGGCACCGTCCACCAGCTTGCCATAGAGGACGTGCCGGAGGGTGAGCCAATTCTTGCGGGTATGTTCCAACTCCACCAGCATCCCGCCATAGTATTGTTTGATTAGCCAAGCTTTCATTGCTAAACACAGCTTGCAAATACTACCCACCGATAGTCCATATTTAATTTGTTCACCAGGTGGGAAGATTTCAGCAAGCGTAATGGTTTCCAAAGCACCATTATGCTTAGCGGGTAGAGTGTACCCCACGTCTCTCATAATTTTACAGGGACAAAAGGTCGATGTCATCCTAGGGATGTCGTGGTTAACCCACCATGGCGCTGTTTTAGACACCGTCCTTCGAGTCGTGCACTTAAACTCAGAAGTGCACGGGTCTCACTCCTTATTTCTGGACAGTCCAGAAATAAAACTTCCAAGTGTCTATCAAGCCACAAATATCAGATTGGAAGATATTCCAGTGGTCCGAGAGTTCCCTGATGTATTCCCGGACAATTTACCGGGAATGCCACCCGATAAAGAGGTGGAGTTCAAGATTGGACTTGCACCAGGGACCATGCCAATATCCCGAAGGCCGTACAAGATGGCGCCCAAGGAATTGGCTGAACTGAGGACTCAGCTCACGAACCTACTGGAGAAGGGTTTTATTAGGCTGAGCTCCTCGCCATGGGGCTGTTCGGCATTATTCGTGAAAAAGAAGGATGAGACGTTGCGGCTTTGCATGGACTATCATCCATTAAATGCCGTAACCATCAAGAACAAGTACCCGTTGCCACGGATCGACATGTTGTTTGATCAGTTGGACTTAAGATCCGGGTACCATCAGATTAAGATAAGGGCTGAGGACATTCCGAAGATGGCTTTCTCGACAAGGTACGGACTTTATGAGTACATGGTCATGTCCTTCAGCCTCACCAATGCTCCAGCTCACTTCATGTACTTGATGAACTCGGTATTCGTGCCGGAGCTGGACATGTTTGTCGTGGTCTTCATCGACGACATACTGGTATATTCCAAGTCAGAGGAAGATCACAAGAAACATCTGCGTATAGTCTTGCAACGGCTGCGGGATCACAAGCTATACGCGAAATTCAGCAAATGCGAGTTCTGGATATCGCAAGTGCCTTTTCTTGGGCATATCATTTCAGCGGAGGGTATCGCTGTAGACCCGAGCAAGATCACTCAAGTGCTGAATTGGAAATCCCCGAGGACCTATTCATGAGGTACGGAGTTTCCTCGGACTCGCGGGATATTATCGGAGGTTCATTCCGAACTTCTCGAAGATTGCCAAGCCTATGACAGAGCTGCTGAAGAAGGCTACCAAATATGTTTGGAGTCCAGCATGTGAAACACCATTCAAGGCTTTAGTCAAGCACCTAACATCAGCACCGGTTTTGGTGCAGCCATACACAACAAAACCGTTCGATGTGTACTGTGATGCATCCGGCATTGGGCTCGGATGTGTGCTGATGCAAGACCGAAGAGTGGTCGAGTATGGATCACGGCAGCTTAGGAACCATGAGCAAAATTATCCAACTCACGACTTGGAGCTCGCTGCCGTGGTACTCACACTCAAGATGTGGAGGCACTACCTACTCGGTAACCTCGTACATTTATATACCGACCACAAGAGCCTCAAGTACATATTCACTCAGAAGGAGCTGAACATGAGGCAGCGAAGGTGGTTAGAACTGATAAAGGAGTATGAAATAGAGATCCATTATCATCCAGGCAAGGCAAACGTAGTGGCAGACGCGCTGAGCCGCAAGTCACACGTCAACAATCTGACCATCACACCATTGGGAGAGAGCGAACCACCACTGCATGTGATTCCACATGGAGCTCTCTACAACATAGCTTTGATCCCAACCATCCGTGAAGAGATAGCGGCAGCCCAGAAGAATGACAAGAGCATGTCACATTTGCGGAGACGTGTAGACAGTGGGGAGCTGAAATGTTTCCAGAAGGACGGAGACGGCGTCCTATGGTTCAAGGATGTAACACCCCAAAACCTGTTAAGAGGAGAATTTAAAATTTTTTTGACGTATTGCATGTGGTGCAGAAATTCAAATTCAAATTGGAATTCAAATTAAACTCAAAACAGAAAAGAAAAAGAAAAAGAAAAAACAAACCTCCCTAGCCAGTGGGCCGAAACCCACCAGCCGGCCCACCCACCCCCGCGCCAGCCCGCAGCCGCGCGCCCGCTTCTCTCTCACTGACATGCGGGGCCCGCCTGTCATCCCCGACCTCCCGCTCGCGCCGACCCCGGACTCTCCCGCGCGCGCGATCGTAACCAACCCGGATTTCCGCGTCCCTCAGCCCGACTCGGTCCCAGAAGACTCAAATTCGATCTAAACAAACCCGCCGCCCTCCCCTGGCTATATAAACACCGGCATCTTCCCGATTTTCACCCACGATCAGCCGTTTTTCCTTCCGGTGAGAACCTGAGTTTCTCCGGCCAATTTCGCTCGATCTTCGCTCGGGATTTCTGATCTAACGCGCTGATCTTGATCCACCGCCTCCGGGGAATCGCGCAGGTGCAGAAAACTCGATGGTTTGCGCTTCAAACACAGTGCCGACGAGCATCGCCGTGAATTCACCTCTTACCTCGTCGCCGACCGCCTTCCAGGACCTCCAAGCTCAAGAAAACCCCCGAGGTGAGATCCCCGACCTTCCCTCTACCGATCTATGCCATGAAATCCCAGTTTTAGTAAGAATTGACGAAGATCCGAAGATTTCCGGCGAGATCGCCGCCTCCCGCCGCCGCGCGCCGCCGGGCAGCGCCGCCCGCGCTCGATCAGAGCGACGTGGCCGCTTGTGCGCCGTCTATTTTAAATCGCGCGGTAGAATTTAAATCCCCGCGTACCGGTTCCACGTTATAATCTCAGCCGTCTATTTTAAATCGGACGGTCCACATCAGCCACGCGTTATAAAGGCCGGGATTCTTACGCGCTACCCCCTAGGGTTCTCGGAAAATACGAGCTAGTCCCGGAAACTTCTGTTCTAGCCCCTGGAACTTCAGAAATTCATGTAAATTCAATTAAAAATCAGTTTTAGCCCCTGGACTTAATAAAAATTAGCAAAATCCCTCTGTTGTGCATAGTTAGGCCCCTGGAAATTCTTAAAATAATATAATAGACCCTATAGTGGGGTGAGTTTACCTTTTTTTACCCTATGTGATATTAAATTTAGGAATTTGAATATGTAATTGTGATTTAAATTTAAAAGGGTGAGGCACAAACATTGTAAATTCAAGTTTAAACTCTACTAACAATTGGAAAGCTTTAGAATGAGATAAAAATAAATTTTAGGCTGAAATGAAATCTGTTTGGGTGTGTTCATGTTTATTAGATCTAGAAATACATTTTTTGGGTTAGAGAATAATTCTGAAAATTGATAAAATAAATTTAAATTAGATCACATCAGAGGAGAAGTTCAAAAATATATTATTTACTATTTTAGATCAGAACCTATTCTGTTTAGATGATGTGTGTTACTATTTTCATAATAAGTTCACATTTAGGCATAGGAAATAAATCTGAAAATATAGCAACTAGGTATGCATAACTAGAAAATGAAAAATGAAGTTTCCAAATCAAAAGATTTCAGTTTAGGATTTGATAGAGGATCTGAAAACCCATTTGAAGTAGGAAAATATCTTTCATGCATAATGGGTAGCTAAGATGTGTATCAATTGAATATACGGAATTTATTTAAATTGGAAATTCATATATAGTATGCAAACCTAAATCTGAATACAAAAGTTAGAAATCATATGCACATATTTAAAAGTGCATGTAAGCCCAAAATCAACACACATAGAGTAACCACAACACATAGAAATGTGAATGACTTTCATAAATGTGAATGTGTGGTTTGTATGCAGTGAAAGTGTGAACTATGTCTTATTGATTGTTGTTTTCTTTTGCTATGTGTGATGGTGTGAGTAGAACCTGCTCCAGAGCAAGTTCTTCCTTTCCAAGATCAGGACTATCCATTCCCAGAGCAGCAGGAAGAAGGCAAGTGTCCTTGACCACTTTGATCCTATACTAGGATGTGTAGATAGAATTATTTGCATTGTCAATTGAAATATGAAACCCATGCTAGGAAGTTTCCCTAGAATTGCATTAACTTGTTTCCTTGTAGCTTGTGTTGGGATTTATTTTATCATGTCATTTATTCATACGCTTATGCTTAGCCATGCTTAGAATGGGACAATTGGGATATGAGATCATCAGTTTATTTACCTTACTCTTGCATGAGACATTATGAGTTATGTAGAGGTAGGGATCGAGGCAAGTTGGATGATTTGGTTGGTGCTGGGTGCACGAGACTCAGGTTTGTGTCCAGTACTTGCCTGGATCCTAAGGACCGGTTCATGGAGCTTGTAACCTGGCTTTACCGTGCCAACCACATGCTGAGATGGGGCAGCTTGGACAATTAATTAGGTGTATCCACGGCGTAGTATGGGTGTGTTGGATGGTGCGGGGAATAGGTGTCAGCTGGACTACCGTATGAACCGCAAGGCTTAAGAGGGGGCCACTGCAGCGGGGTTGGAGCCTCTTGTATGCTGTTAGGGGTGAAACCTCAGTGGGCTCACGCTCGTCGGGAATCCCTTTGTAAAGGCTTCGTAGTGATCTCCTGGCTACACACCTGGGAAGTTGAATGTGGTTCGTAGCCACTGGCATAATGGAGGTTCCTTTAGTCCATCCGGCAACGGGGGATGAAATCACTACATGTGGGTACAGTGGTGCAAACTCTGCAGAGTCAAAAACTGTCATGACAGCCGTGCTCACGGTCAAGAGCGGCTTGGACTTATTCATGATTAGAGGATGATGACTTTGGAACTTATGAATGTTAAGCGGGGAGCTTAACATTGGAAATGATGTTATGGTTATTTGATTATGATGATGGGATGGGAGATTGGGACCCTTTCACCTATGTAGTAATGTAGGCGCTTAATAAGCTAAGGTGGTAGGCAATAATTGTGTAGTGCTTCAACCATGAGTTCAACCTCTCCTTGTTCTAGCCATGCATGACATAACTTTCCCACAATTGCTGAGTACCATCGGTACTCAACCTTGCATATTTGTTGGTTTATATTGCTGCTCAGGTAAAGAGAATGATGTGGTGTTCAATGACCAAGACTTCGGACCCGAAGAAGGATTCTAGGTTCATGGAGTCCCCCGGGCAACGCCTATGACGGAGCCCACAAGAATAATATTCCGCTGCTATTTTATTTACATGTTATGAACTTATTATCGTCCATCGAGACATATGCTATGTAAGACTTATTTATATTCGACACCTGGCTTGTAATAAATGATGCTTCACTATTTGTCATCACATGTATGAGAAAATGATCCTTGCATACATGTGATATTCACTCGGTTGTTCTTCGGAGAAACCGGGTGTGACAAAGGACCGGATCGTCGTACCCCGTAACCCGGAGTTACGGAAGAAAATCTTTGATGAGGCTCACTTGTCAAAGTTTTCTATTCACCCCGGCAGCAACAAGATGTATCAAGAACTCAGAAGCAAGTTTTGGTGGACACGGATGAAACGGGAGACTGCAAAATACGCGTCCGAGTGTGATACATGTCGAAGGGTGAAGGCAGACCATATGGGGAATCCGGGACTGCTGGAACCACTGGGCATTCCTGCCTGGATGTGGGAGGATGTGAGCATGGAATTCATCGTCGGTTTACCCACCACATTTCAAAAGCATGATTCAGTGTGGATGATCGTCGACCGGCTCACCAAAGTTGCCCATTTCATCCCGGTCAACACAAACTACAACGCCAAGAAGTACGCTGAACTGTACATCTCACGGATCCTATGCTTGTACGGCGTACCCCGTACTATCATATCGGATCGGGGCACTTTATTTGTGTCCCGTTTTTGGGAGCAGCTACACGCTGCATTGGGGACGAAGCTGATCCGTAGTTCAGCGTACCACCCGCAGACAGATGGGCAAACCGAGTGGGTAAATCAGATCCTAGAAGACATGCTACGAGCTTGTGCTATTAACCACGGCAAGAATTGGGATGATCACTTGCCGTTAGCCGAGTTCTCGTACAACAATGGGTACCAAGCCAGCATAATGATGGCGCCCTAGGAGGCGCTATACGGAAGAAAATGCTGCACACCATTGAACTGGTGTGAGTCTGGCGAAAGGGTTACCTTCGGGATTGACCTTGTCAACAACGCGGAAGAGAAGGTTCGACTGATTCAAGCGAACCTAAAAGCCGCCCAATCCCGTCAGAAACAGTATGTGGACCGGAGAAGACGCCCATTACAATTTGAAGTGGGGGATCACGTATATCTACGCGTGTCTCCAATGAAGGGCGGAAACAGATTTGGGGTGAGGGGAAAGTTAGCACCCCGATTCATCGGTCCATTCCAGATTGCCAAAAGATGTGGATCAGTAGCATACCGGCTAAAATTACAAGAAGCACTTTCTGGTGTGCACGACGTCTTTCACATTTCCCAGCTGAGGAAGTGTCAGAAGCTATCAACTACCGTTCAGCTGGAAGACATTGAAGAACTGCAACCGGATCTCTCCTATCGGGAGGAACCGGTTCAGATTATTGACGAAAAAGCCTGAACCACACGCAACCGTACGTTGTGGTTCTACAAAGTTCTATGGAGTAATCACTCTGTGGACGAAGCGACATGGGAGAGCGAAGAATATCTTCGCACTAACTACCCCGACTTTTTCAAGTCGCATATCCGGTAATTTTCCACCATCCTCTCTCTCATTTTCACCTTATAATCTCGGGACGAGATTCTTTTAAGGGGGGAGGAATGTAAGGGCCTCATTTCTTGACACATATTTGAAGTGTTCATCACCACACCACACACCTCATTTGAAGCAAGTTGATGAACACAAATGAAGAGCATGTAACCACCATCAACATGCTCATTAGAGAACAAACTCACATATTGCAAAAGTGGTATTTCCCACCTGTGATATAGAGGGGCTGGGCATATGAAAACTCCTACACATTGCTAAGGATGTACATGCCAAATTTCACCCAAATTCAAAACCTTTCTGAGGTCATTTTGGGCATAGCTTGAAAGAGGGCAGTTTGAAACCATATTCAAATTCAAACTGTTTTTATCCCATGAATTCAAAAGTGGGAGGCATATTCTTATTCAGCACATTTTTGTGAGCTCACACACCAATTTTCACTCCATTTGGAGTTGATCTTGACATGAGCTAAGTGCGGCAAATTCAAACTTTATTTGAATTCCAAACTGAACTTGTGCTGAAATTCATTCAAACAAAACCCAATTTGAATTCTAATCAATTCAAATGGCTCATGGGTGAATAATTTGAATCACCATGGGTATTTTGAGGCTCACTGTTTACGACAGTGATTAGGAGCGAATTTCAGAGGTTAAAACCCCTGGTGGGACCCACATGTCAGCCACAGAGAGGATTCAACCGACTGAGACTTTTGTCACTCGGGTCGCCGAGCCGCCGCTACGATCGCCACCGAGGGGAGCCGCCGCGCCAGCAGCTGCATGGTCACGCGCGGGCATGAGGCGGTTCAGAGTCTTCTTAAGGCGTCCCCCCTCCTCGGCCAAAGCCTCGCCAGTTTCTTCCCCCGCAAGAACACAGCGCCGGAACAACTCCTTCTGCCGCTTGGAACCGATCGGGAGCGCCGATCACAGCCTTTCCGTCCCCTCCAGAGCTACGGCAAGGTACTAGGAACCTTCTTCCTTCTTCCCCGTGGCTAGAATTCAGCTGAAACCGGTCGATCTCGGCTATACGGAGAGCTTAATTCACTGACCTAACGCCGCCGCACTTCGGGCTCCCGTGGACAGCCCAACCGGGGCGTTGTCACGCCCGAGCCAAGGCACCCTTGGACGCGCTGGTGACCGGTCCGAGTGTTTGCTCACCGGCGGCGAATTTCCAGTTTTCCCCTTTCTGGGTACAGACCGACCTTCGGGTACGGTTCCGTCGAGTTCGTACTCTAGAAAGGATTACAAGGCCTAAATCCGCTCTCACACAAGCTAGACACGGTAACGCACAAGTTTCCTTCACAACCTTTGGCTGGAGAACCTCTGTACCCGGCGTAATTCGAAGTTTACCGACGGCGGAGTATGCGGGAGGCATCAGGCACAGTGAGGACCTACTTCGGGCCTCCCCCGAGCTGCCTCAAGCTCATGTTGACCTTCCCTGAGTTCCACTGATGCTTCCCGACCGATTGCTCGAGTAGTTGAGGTGCTAAAGAAGTCAGCCGACACGGCCGAAGTCTTTCCGAGGCGGCGGCTCATCGCCGACCATGCACCGGCCATTGTCATGACGAGCTGACCCCAGAATCCTGTTCCCCGAGTGAAGGTAGGCAGGGGCGGCCAAGATCATGAAGTTTGAAGCTCCACAGAAGCTGCCGGCGAGCTCTCCGGCGAGGTCCCCTGGCGGCAGAGCGCGGGCGGCGGGAGGTTGATGAAGGGGGTGGACCCCCAGCTGTCAGTGGGAGATATTTTAAATCGGGATCGGGCTGATGCCGGGATCGGGTGTGCTGGCGCGCAAAAACCCTGTGGGCCTCAGTGTACTGTCGGCTCCTTGCTTAACACGTGTCCCCGCGGGCCCTGGCAGATTTAAACTTTTCCCCCGATTTTTAGATTTGATTCAAACTTCAAATCCTCATAACTTTGGCTAGAAAACTCCAAATCGAGTGAACCAAATTTTGTTGGATTCAGATCTCTGAGTACTTTACAGAAAATAAAGTTTCACTTCATAAAAATTCTTATTTCTCCAGAATTAATTCCTCAAAATTTAAACTGTTTGTAATTTTAACTGGATAATCCTTTGGACGAAAATCCTGAAATTTTGCTGGAATGTTCACCAAAATATCCCTGAACTACCATAAAAATTTCAGATCCATTTGAGCTCATTTGGTCCACCTAATGGTGTGATTAGTGAAACTGTTCCAGAGAAAATAGAAAATGTTCAGAAACATTTTCAGAATTTTCTCTGAAATTGTTTAGCTCATATATTTAGCAAGGAACATTCAAATTAAGTGAGATCAACTCTATTAGAACCCTCTGAAAATCTAGTTTTCAGAAAGTCATAGTTTGTTTCATGAAAATCCTTAGAACACCCTAAGAGCCTTCAATTAAGGTGAAGGACATAATTAATTGTGGAGGGCTCAAATGAGCTTTGCTGCAACTAAAGCTTGACCAAGTCTCTGTTTAGGTTGTAACGAAGCCACAGTAAAAGTTTCACAGTCATTGGGCTTGTCTAGTAAGAGTTATAGACTTCACAAGTTTAAAAGTTAATACAAATGCATTTAAATTAATACATGTACTGCTTCTATCATGTAGTCGCTAAGGTCGAGGAGGAACCCGAAGTCCTAGACTTTGTTACTCCGGAGGAGCAGCTAGCCTATGATCAAGAGCAGCAAGGCAAGCTCCGGTTTACATTAACCTTTTTACAAATTGTTATTGTTTTGAGCACATACTTGAATACTATTGTTCCTTGCATTAGAGTATTGTTTGGAAACCCAAGTTCATAGCCAAGAAAACCAGGGGTTGGGTTTAGAATTGCAAAACCCGGTTAGCTACTGCAATGCTAAGATAGTGTAGGATTCGGTACATGTCGAGTAGTTGGAACTACTCGCGAGCATAGGCTAGAGGCACTCGACTCGGGTAGAGATAGCACATGATTCACATGGCAAGAAAGATGAGACCGAGCGGAGAGTAAGGGCAGCAGGACATTGGGGCCTGTGTGCTATAGCTCCGCTTGTGTCGATTGAGAACCGAGCCGTGTGCGGGCCTGTTGAACAAGCTACAACAGTACCGAAGACCTACCAGCTATATGGGAACCGGGAAACCGATGTAAGTCGGGTAGCTGGGTATTGAGGCATTTCCCGTCGTTCAGAGGGTAGGTTGAGAGCTTGAGGTGTAAATCGGCTGGCGGCACTAAGATGCGCGTGCAGAGACCTCTTGCTCGGGACGATGGGACCGGTTCAATATTTGGCTGACGGGTGAAGGTGGTTGCGTACGGTGTCAGTGGTGGTTGTTGTAGGCAACATCGAGTACGGGCGTACGTGACGGGTTGTTCGGGTAACCCTGCAGGAGTAAATCGATTATAATCGCCGTCCCTCGCGGTCATTGAGTACCACTTGTTCACTGTACCGTGACGTAGAAAGAACAGGCTAGTTGCATGTTAAAATGTTGCTCATCGAAAGATGGACTTGATTGCTAATGATTTGTTGTAGTTTAGAGCTAACTAAAGTTCTTTTCAACTTTGGTCAAAGTACATGAGAGAAATGCGTTTCTTGTTTGATTGCGGCTCTATCATGTGCCTTAGCGTAAGGTTCAGCACAACCTTTTGCTAAAACTTGAAAGTAAGGATCTACTAATTAGGCGAGTCCTTGCAAATGATTTTTACCTCATGTAACCCATCACCCCTCATGTAGAAGTTCCATGTTTAGATGAGACGGGTCAGACTTGCTGAGCCTTCGTGCTCACTGCTTGTGTTTGAAGCTTTTGCAGGGTTCTACGAGGAAGGGACTCCCGAAGAGGAGACGGAACCCCAGGAGGGGAACCCCGTCGAGTGGGAGTCGTGCACGCCGCAGAGTTAGTGTGCGTGTGTGCTAGCAGTGACACGTTCAAGGGCTGGACGTGGACTTGATGCGTAGTCTACGCCCGTGAGTGTAGACTGGACTTATTTTGATGTACAAATGTTCATAAACAACTTTATATAATAAAATTTTTGCTTCCGCTTTGTACCTTTGATGTGTGTTATCCGGTGCTGTGCAACGCAGCACCCCTCGGCATGATCCTGGCTCGACAAGACCGTGGGATCGTGTCAGCATTGGTATCAGAGCTCGCTTGAGGTTTAACGCACTAAAAAAGGTCATCTTTTTCAAAAATCCAGTGAGGAACGAGTTAGTAGCCCGTATAAGGATGTTATTAGCATATGTAACGAGTTAGTAGCTCGCTCTGATCTAACGGGCTTGTTGTGTTCCACCACCGCCGGGGAGTCTTGCAGGTGAAGGAAACCTGGTGTTTTGCACTCTAGACACAGCTCCGGTGAGCACCGCCGCGTTTTCCCCTCGGACCTCGTCACTGACCACCTTCCAGGGCCTCCGAGCTCAAGAAAAACCCCGAGGTGAGATCCCCTACCTCCCCTCTTCCGTTCTATGCCAAGAAATCCAAGTTTTAGGAAGTATATACGAAAACCCGAAACTCTCCGGCGAGATCTCCTCCTCCCGCCGCCGGACAGCGCCGCCCGCACACGGCCAGGGCGACGTGGCCCCCTGAGGCCAGTCCATTTTAAATCGTGCGGCCCCGAATAGATCTAACCTGTACCGTTTCGCGTTATAATCTCAGCCGTCTATTTTTAATCCAACGACCCACGTCAGCCCCGCGTTATAAAGGCCGGGAATTTTACGCGCTACCCCCTGGGGATCTCAGAAAACACGAGCTAGCCCCGGAAACTTCTGATCTAGCCCCTGGACCTTCAGAAATTCATGTAAATTCATTTAAAAATCAGTTTTAGCCCCTGGACTTAATAAAAATTAGGAAAACCTCTCTGTTTTGTGTAATTAGGCCCCTGAAAATTTAGGAAATAGTAAAGTAGACCCTGCAGTAGGGTGGATTTGCCCTTTAGACCCTATACGGTATTAAATTCAGAAATTTGAACATATGAGTAGAATTTAAATTCAAATGGTGATGTAAACACATGTGCAAATACAAATGTAAATTTTCCTAGCACATGGAAAACATTTAGAATGAGTTGAGAACTGATTTTAGGCTGAAATGAAATCTGACTAAGTGCTGTTTACTTTTATTATTTCTGGAAATCCATTTTTAGGCTAGAAACTAATTCTGAAAATGGGTAAATTAAATTTAATTTGAGCCGCATCAGAGAGGAAGTTCAAAGATATTAAAGTTCACTTTTAGACGTAGAAAATAAATCTGAAAATATAGGAAAATAGTGTAACACCCCAAAATTTTGATTCAAAACACTAAATCATGTTAAGAGGGGAATTTAAAATTTTTTGGACGTGTTGCATGTTTTGCAAAAATTCAAATTCAAACTGGAATTAAAATTAAACTCAAATCAGAAAAGAAATGGAAAAAGAAAAAGAGAAAACAGAAAAAAACCGGCCAGTGGGCCGAAAACCCACTAGCCGGCCCAACTTACCCCGCGCCAGCCCGCAGCCACGCGCCCGCGCTTTCTCACGCTGACAGGAGGGACCCACCCGGGCTTCGTCTTCAACCTCGCGCGGCGCCGGACTCTTTCTCACCGAATCCAAACCGATCGGAACTGCTGCGGATCACAGCCGAATTTCGCTCGAGGAGTATACGGACATGATCTAAACCACCTCGCCGCCCTCCCCCGTTTATAAAAACCCCGGCCCCGTTCTGTTTTTCCCACGCGATCGCCGATTTTTACTCCGGTGAGAACCGAGATTTCTCCGGTGAATTCCGGCCGATCTAAGCTCGGAAACTCCGATCTAACTCGCTGGTCTTGATCCACCGCCTCCGGGGAACCTTGCAGGTGCAGAAAACTCGGTGACTTGCGGTGTAAACACAGCGCCGACGAGCTTCGCCGTGGTTTTGCCTCGGACCTCGCCGCCGATCACCTCCCAGGACCTCCGAGCTCAAGAAAACCCCCGAGGTGAGATCCCCGACCTTCCCTCTACCGATCTATGCCATAAGATCACAGTTCTAGGCAGAATTCTCGAGGATCCGAAAGTTTCCGGTGAGATCGCCGCTTCCTGACACGACCCCATTTGGTCCTGTCGAGCCAGGATCACGCCGAGGGGTGTTGCGTTGCACAACACCGTATAACACACGTCAAAGGTACAAAGCGGAAGCGGAAATTTTATTACATAAACAAGTTTATGAACATGTTTACATCAAAATAAGTTCAGTCTACACTCGCGGGCGTAGACTAAGCATCAAGTGCACGTTCAGCCCTCGAACGTGTCCTTGCTAGCACACACGCACACTAACTCTGCGGCGTGCACGACTCCCACTCGACGGGGTTCCCCTCCTGGGGTTCCGTCTCCTCTTCGGGAGTCCCTTCCTCATAGAACCCTGCAAAAGCTTCAAACACAAGCAGTGAGCACGAAGGCTCAGCAAGTCTGACCCGTCTCACCTAAACATGGAACTTCTACATGAGGGTAATGGGTTGCATGAGGTAAAAATCATTTGCAAGGACTCGCCTAATTAGTAGAATCTTACTTTCAAGTTTTAGCAGCAGGTTGTGGAGAACCTTACGCTAAGGCACATGAGAGAGCCGCAATCAAACAAGAAACGCATTTCTCTCATGTACTTTGCCCAAAGTTGAAAAGAACTTTAGTTAGCACTAAGCTACAACATATCATTAACAATCAATATCCAACTTTCAATCAGCAACATTTTAACATGTAACTAGCCTGTTCTTTCTACGTCACGGTACAGTGAACAAGTGGTACTCACTGACCGCGAGGGACGGCGATTATAATCGATTTACACCTGCAGGGTTACCCGAACAACCCGTCACGTACGCCCGTACTCGATGTTGCCTACAACAACCATCACGGACGCCGTACGCGACTACCTTTCACCCGTTAGCCAAATATTGAACCGGTCCCATCGTCCCGAGCAAGAGGTCCCTGCACGCGCATCTCTGTGCCGCCAGCTGATTTACACCTCGAGCTCTCAACCTACCCTCTGAACGACGGGCAATGCCTCAACACCCAGCTACCCGAGTTACATCAGTTTCCCGGTTCCCATATAGCCGGTAGGTCTTCGGTACTGTTCTAGCTTGTTCAACAGGCCCGCACACGGCTCGGTCCTCAATCGACACAAGCGGAGCTACAGCACTCAGGCCCCAAAGTCCTGCTGCCCTTACTCTCCGCTCGGTCTCATTTTCTTGCCATGTGTTTCATGTGCTATCTCTACCCGAGCAATGTGCCTCTAGCCTATTCTCGCGAGTAGTTCCAACTACTCGACTTGTACCGAATCCTACTCTATCCTAGCAATGCAGTAGCTAACGGGGTTTGCAATCCTAAACCCCAACCCATGGTTTTCTTGGCTATGCAGTTGGGTTTCCAATCAAGACTCTAATGCAAAGAACAATATTCAAAGATGTGCTCAAAACAATAAATATTTGTAAAAAGGTTAATGCAAACCGGGGCTTGCCTTGCTGCTCTTGGTCGTAGGCTAGCTGTTTCTCCGGAGTAACGAAGTCTAGGACTTCGGGTTCCTCCGCGATCTTAGCACTACATGATAAGAACAATGTATGTATTAATTTAGAGGCCTTTGTATTAACTTTGAAGTTGTGAAGCCTATAACTCTTACTAGACAGACCTAATGACTGTGAAACTTTTACTGTGGCTTGGTTACAACCTAAACAAAGACTTGGTCAAGTTTTAGTTGCAGCAAAGCTCATTTGAGCCCTCCACAAATAATTATGTCCTTGACCTTAATTGGAACCCTTAGGGTGTTCTAGGGATTTTCATGAGACAAACTATGACTTTCTGAAAACTAGATTTTCAGAGGGTTCTAATGGAGTTGGTCTCACTTAATTTGGAAGTCTCTAACTAAAGATATGAGCTAAACAATTTCAGAGAAAATCCTGAAAATGTTTCTGAACATTTCCTATTTTCTCTGGAACAGTTTTACTAATCACACCATTAGGTGGACTAAATGAGCTCAAATGGATCTGAAATTTTTATGGTAGCTCAATGATATTTTGGTGAACATCTCAGCAAAATTTCAGGATTTTCCGCAAAAGGATTCTCCAGTTAAAATTCCTAACAGTTTAAACATTAAGGAATTAATTCTGGAGAATTAGGGAATTTCATGAAGTGAAACTTGATTTTCTGGAAAGTACTCAGAGAGCTGAATCCAGCAAAATTTGGTTCACTCAATTTGGAGCTTTCTAGCCAAAGTTATAAGGATTTGAAGTTTGAAGGAAATCTGAAAATCGGGGAAAAGTTTAAACTCGCGCGTGGGCCCAGGGGACACGCGTCGCACGCCGAAGCGACAGCACACTGCGGCCCACAAGGCTTTTGCGCGCCAGCACACCCGATCCCGGCCGCAGCCGGATCCCGATTCAAAATATCGGCCGCTGACAGCTGGGGTCCACCCCCTTCTTCAACCTCGCGACACCCGCGCTCCGCCGCCGAGGGACCTCGCCGGAGAGCTCGCCGCTGGCTGCTGTACCGCTCCAAACTTCTTGATTCTGGCCGCCCCTGCCTACTTTTACTTGGGGAACATGATCCGAGGGTCAGCTGCTCATGACAACGGCCGGAGCATGGTCGGCGACGAGCCGCCATATCGGAACGACTTCGGCCATGTCGGCTGATGCTCCTAGTGCCTCAGCTACTTGGGAAACCGGTCGGGGAGCATCAGTGGACCTCAGAGAAGGTCGACATGAACTCGGGGCAGCTCGGGGAAGGCCCGAAATAGGTCCTCACCGTGCGCCCGATACCCCCCGTGCGTTCTGCCATTAGTAGACCTTGAATTACGCCGGGCACAGAAGTTCTCCGGCCCAGAGTTGTGAAGGCAACTTGTGCGTCACCGTGTCTAGTTCGTGTGGGAGTGGCCTGAGGCCCTCTAATCCTTTCTAGAGCACGAATTAAACAGAATCGTACCCGAGGGTCGTTCTGCACACAGAAAGGGGAAAAGTGGAAATTCGCCGCCGGTGAGCAACCACTCGAGCTATGGCTCGGGGATGAGCAGCACCGATCACTTGCGCGTCCAAGGGTGCCTTGGCTCGGGCGTGACAACGCCCAGGTTGGGCTGTCCACGAGAGCCCGAGGTGCGGCGGTTTCCAGTTCCGAGTTTGATCTTTCGGCACAGCCGATATCACTCGGTTTCAATCGATTTCTATCAATGGGAAGGATGGAGGATGGTTGCTAGTACCTTGCTGGGACCTTGGAATGGAAAGAGGGGGCTGCGATCGGCTTGATCAAGCAGGAACTCGAGCGGCGGCGATGGCAGTGGAAAAACAAGTCGTGTGCGTCGGCAGCTCGAGGAAATGGTGACTGAAGCACGCCGGGGAGGGAATAAATAGCCCGGCCGGCTGGTCTCCGGCTTGGGGCACGCAGCAGGAGCTGGCGCCGGCTGCCCCCTTCGGTGGCGCGCGCGCACAGCTGCCGGGAACCGACTGAACTGTGGTTCAGTCGGTTTGCTTTGAGGCAGAGGCTGACATGTGGGTCCCACTTCTCTTTTAACCTCTGAAATTTATTCCTAACAGCTGTGGTAAACAGTGAACCCTATTCTACCCTTGGCAATTCAAATTATTCACCCAAGAGCCATTTGAATTGATCAAAGTTCAAATGAGGTTTGGTTTGAATGAATTTCAGCACAAGTGCAGTTTGAAATTCAAATAAAGTTTGAATTTCTCCCCCTTAGCTCATGTCAAGATCAACTCCAAATGGAGTGAAAATTGGTGTGTGAGCTCACAAAAATGTGCTGAGCAAGAATATGCCTTCCACTTTTAAATTCAGTGGGTGAAAACAGTTTGAATTTGAATATGGTTTCAAACTGCCCTCTTCCTAACTATACCCAAAATGACCTCAAAAAGGTTTTGAATTTGGGTGGAACTTGGCATGGACATCCTTAGCAAAGTGTAGGAGTTTTCATATGTCCAGCCCATCTATATCACATGTGGGAAGTACCACTTTTGCAATGTGTGAGTTTGTTCCCTAATGAGCATGTTGATAATTGTTACTTGCTCTTTATTTGTGTTCATCATTCTTCCTCAAATGAGGTGTGTGGTGTGGTGATGAACACTGCAAATGAGTGTCAAAAACTGAGGCCCTTACATTCCTCCCCCCTTAAAAGAATCTCGTCCCGAGATTATAAGGTGAAATGAGAGAGAGGACGGTGGAAAATTACCGAATATGCGACGTGAAAAAGTCGGGGTAGTTAGTGCGAAGGAATTCTTCGCTCTCCCATGTCGCTTCGTCCATGGAGTGATTACTCCATAGAACCTTGTAGAACCACAACGTACGGTTGCGTGTGGTTCGGGCCTTTTCATCAATAATCTGCACCGGTTCCTCCCGATAGGTGAGATCCGGTTGCAGTTCTTCAATGTCTTCCAGCTGAACGGTAGTTGATAGCTTGAGACACTTCCTCAGCTGGGAAATGTGAAAGACGTCGTGCACACCGGAAAGTGCTTCTGGTAATCTTAGCCGGTATGCCACCGATCCACATCTTTCGGTAATCTGGAATGGACCGATGAATCGGGGTGCTAACTTTCCTCTCACCCCAAATCTGTTTACGCCCTTCATTGGAGACACTCGTAGGTATACGTGATCTCCAACTTCGAATTGTAATGGGCGCCTCCTCCGGTCCGCATACTGTTTCTGTCGGGATTGAGCGGCTTTTAGGTTCGCTTGAATTAATCGAACCTTTTCTTCCGCGTTGTTGACAAGATCAGTCCCGAAGGTAACCCTCTCGCCAGATTCACACCAGTTCAGTGGTGTGCGGCATTTCCTGCCGTATAGCGCCTCGTAGGGCGCCATCTTGATGCTGGCTTGGTACCCATTGTTGTACGAGAACTCGGCTAATGGCAAGTGATCATCCCAATTCTTGCCGTGGTCGATAGCGCAAGCTCGTAGCATGTCTTCTAGGATTTGATTTACCCGCTCCGTTTGCCCATCCGTCTGCGGGTGGTAGGCTGAACTACGGATCAGCTTCGTCCCCAGGGCAGCGTGTAGCTGCTCCCAAAAACGGGACACAAATAAAGTGCCCCGGTCCGATACGATGGTACGGGGTACGCCGTATAAGCATAGGATCCGTGAGATGTACAGTTCAGCGTACTTCTTGGCGTTATAGTTGGTGTTGACCGGGATGAAATGGGCAACTTTGGTGAGCCGATCGACGATCACCCACACAGAATCATGTTTCTGTAAGGTGGTGGGTAAACCGACGACGAAATCCATGCTCACGTCCTCCCACTTCCAGGCAGGAATGCCCAGTGGTTGCAGCAGTCCCGGTTTCCGCATGTGGTCTGCCTTCACCCGTCGACATGTATCACACTCGGACACGTATTTTGCCGTCTCTCGCTTCATCCGTGTCCACCAAAACTTGCTTCTGAGTTCTTGATACATCTTGTTGCTGCCGGGGTGAATAGAAAACTTTGATAAGTGAGCTTCATCAAAGATTCTCTTCCTTAACTCCGGGTTTCGGGGTACGACGATCCGGTCCTTGAACCATAAGACGCCGTCTCCGTCCTTCCGGGAACATTTCAACTCCCCACTGTCTACACATCTCCGCAAATGTGACATGCCCTTGTCATTCTTCTGGGCTGCCGCTATCTCTTCACGGATGGTGGGGATCAAAGCTAGGTTGTAGAGAGCTCCATGTGGAATCACATGTAGTGGTGGTTCGCTCTCTTCCAACGGTGTGATGGTCAGATTATTGACGTGTGACTTGCGGCTTAGCGCGTCTGCCACAACGTTTGCCTTGCCCGGATGATAATGGATCTCTATCTCGTAATCCTTTATCAGTTCCAACCATCTTCGTTGCCTCATGTTCAGCTCCTTCTGAGTGAAGATGTACTTGAGGCTTTTGTGGTCGGTATATAAATGTACGAGGTTACCGAGTAGGTAGTGCCTCCACATTTTCAGTGCAAGTACCACGGCAGCGAGCTCCAAATCGTGAGTTGGACAATTTTGCTCATGGTTCCTAAGCTGTCGTGATCCATACGCGACCACTCTTCGGTCTTGCATCAGCACACATCCGAGCCCAATGCCGGATGCATCGTAGTACACATCGAACGGTTTTGTTGTGTCTGGCTGCGCCAAAACCGGTGCTGATGTCAGGTGCTTGACTAAAGCCTTGAATGCTGCTTCACATGCTGGACTCCAAACATATTTGGTAGCCTTCTTCAGCAGCTCTGTCATTGGCCTGGCAATCTTCGAGAAGTTCGGAATGAACCTCCGATAATATCCCGCGAGTCCGAGGAAACTCCGTACCTCATGAACAGTTCTCGGGGATTTCCAATTCAGCACTTGCGTGATTTTGCTCGGGTCCACAGCGATACCCTCCGCTGAGATGATATGCCCGAGGAAAGGCACTTGCGATATCCAAAACTCGCATTTGCTGAACTTTGCGTATAACTTGTGATCCCGCAGCCGTTGCAAGACTATACGCAGATGTTTCTTGTGATCTTCCTCCGACTTGGAGTATACCAGGATGTCGTCGATGAAGACCACGACAAACTTGTCCAGCTCCGGCATGAACACCGAGTTCATTAAATACATGAAGTGAGCTGGAGCATTGGTGAGGCCAAAGGACATGACCAGGTACTCATAAAGTCCGTACCTTGTCGAAAAAGCTGTCTTTGGAATGTCCTCAGCCCTGATCTTAATCTGATGGTACCCGGATCTTAAATCCATCTTGGAAAAGACCTTTGCTTCGACCAACTGATCAAACAACATGTCGATCCGTGGCAACGGGTACTTGTTCTTGATGGTTACGGCATTTAATGGACGGTAGTCCACGCAAAGCCGCAACGTTTCATCCTTCTTTTTGACAAATAATGCCGAACAGCCCCATGGCGAGGAGCTCGGCCTAATAAAACCCTTCTCCAGAAGGTCCGTGAGCTGAGTCTTCAGTTCCGCCAACTCCTTGGGCGCCATCTTGTACGGCCTTCGGGATATTGGCATGGTTCCCGGTGCAAGTTCAATCTTGAACTCCACCTCTCTATCGGGTGGCATCCCCGGCAAATCATCCGGGAATACATCAGGGAACTCTCGGACCACTGGAATGTCTTCCAATCTGATGGTTGTGGCTTGATAGACACTTGGAAGTTTTATTTCTGGACTGTCCAGAAATAATGAGTGAGAACCGTGCACTCCTGAGTTTAAGTGCACGACTCGGAGGACGGTGTCTAAAACAGCGCCGTGGCGGGTTAACCACGACATCCCTAGGATGACATCGACCTTCTGTCCCTCTAAGATAATGAGAGACGTGGGGTACACTCTACCCGCTAAGCATAATGGTGCTTTGGAGACCATTACGCTTGCTGAAATCTTCCCACCCGGTGAACAAATTAAATATGGACTATCGGTGGGTAGTATTGGCAAGCTGTGTTTAGCAATGAAAGCTTGGCTAATAAAATTATGCGTGGCGCCTGAATCAAATAGTATTATAGCGGGATGCTGGTGGAGTTGGAACATACCCGCAAGGATTGGCTCGCCCTCCGGCACGTCCTCAATGGCAAGCTGGTGGACAGTGCCGGGCCTAGGGTTTGCCCGCCGCGCATTAGTAGGGTTCCGGGGTTGATTCCTCCCCGGAAACTGTGGTACCACTCCGCCGCCTTGCCTCTCCGGGCAACTGCTCGCGAAGTGTCCTGGACGACCACACTTGTAACATGTGGCCGCTGCTGGTGGAGTACTTGGTGGACGAAAGCCCGGCATGCGTTGCGGAGGTGCAAACGCACGCGGCATCGCCCGCTGCTGCTGCTGTTGTTGCGGTGGTGCTGGCAGTGCCGGCCGGAATGCCGGTGAAGAATACGGCCGACCGCGGAACGGCATCGACCGCTGTGGTGGCTGCCAGCGCGGACCTGATGGTGGGCGATTCACCATCCGAAACTTCTGAGAAGGACCGCCTCCTTCTCCGCTGCTCTGTGGCGCGCTTCGCTTTCGCTCTGCCGCCGCCAACTCCTTGCCGGAGTCTTCCTGAACAATCGCAGCATCAATTATGTCGTTGAGGCTGCCGCGATTGAACATCGCCAGCTTGTCCTTCAGGAGCGGGTTAAGCCCCTGGTAAAAGTGGTCCCGCCGCTTCTCGTCCGTATCTGCGTGATACGACGCGTAGAGTGCGAGATCGTTGAACGCTCTGGAGTACTCCAGCGCGTTCCGGCTCCCTTGTTGCAGGTGTAGGAATTCCTGCGTCTTCCTCTTCATCAAACCGGGCGGTATATGATAGGCCCGGAAGGCCGTCCGAAACTCCGCCCAGGTCATCACTCGGTCGGTGGGTTGTGAAGCACAAAAGTTGGCCCACCACGCGCTCGCGGATCCTTGGAGCTGCTGGACCGCGAACTGAGTCTTGCGCTGCTCGCTGATTTGGAGCAGCCCGAACTTCATCTCTATGGCGCGGAGCCAGTTGTCCGCGTCAAGTGGTTCATCCGCCCTTGAGAATACAGGGGGATGAGTCGCCAGGAAGTCGGAGTAGGAGCTCTGTTGGCGCTCCTCACGATCTTGACGTCTCTCTGGGCGAGACGTATTCGCAATTAACGTTTGCAGCAGCTCTGTATGCTGCTGATGTGAACCCGCCATTGCCGAGACGATGTCGGCCAATGTAACCGTTGGCAGTGGCGGTGGCGGTGTTTGCTGTTGCTGTTGCTGCTGCTGTCCCGAGGAGTCCTCGGGAGGCGGTTGGGAGGTCTCTCCCCCTTGGCTAGTACCTCCAACATCAGGGTTGGCACGAGTACGCGTCATTCTGAAATTCAACACAGCAGCAATTAGCACATGTCTTACTCAAAATTCCATAAACAGCAGTAAGTATTGAAGCGACGCATGACTAACTTGCACAACATTCACATATATTGATAAAGCATAAACTTTATACAAGATACATTATTCTCGGACCTCCGAGAAGTCGTGCTCATGCCGTCACTACCTATACATACGCTACTGTCTACACGACATGTCACCGATTACAAAAGTTGGGTTACGCTACCCTAGCTGCCCTACTTGGCAACCGTAACCCCCTACTCGGAGTAGAACTCGACCTCCTGTGGGTCGTCCTCCTCCGGTACCTCTGCTGGTGGCTCTGGATCTACCACCTCTTCTCCCATTCCGGGTTCTCCCATTGCTGGAAGACCCAAGACTACCGGTACGCCCAATACCGGGGGCACGAGGTCCTGCAATGCATGCACCTCGTCCATAGCCTGGTTGTAGTCCTCTTCCCAGCCTTGTCCTTCCTCAATAGCGTCGTCCCGCTCTTGAGCAAGGTCCTCATTCTGCTGGGTTAGGGTCTGCACCAGCTCTTGCAACGCCGCAATGTCAACACGGCTCTTCTTCTTTGCCTTCTTCAGACGACGCAACTGATTGTGTTGTTCATTCAGTCGCTTGATCGTCGGAAGGAGCACATTGCGGAGTGCACTGTGAGCACTCTCAAAATGATCTCCACGGCTTGTGCTCTCCTTGAGCTTGGTGGCGAGATGCTCCGTATGAACAGCTTGGCTGTCCATCACAGCGTTTCCCGCCCTCATTTGGAGGCTGAGATTTGCCTCCGCGGGGTTGTACCTTGGGCAACTCGGGTTTGTTGCCTCTAGGTACCTCTCTTCCCACACATGCTGAGCTCGTCCCTCCACCGGAACGAGTGCGTATGGAGTTCCCTCCATAGCCTGCACGTGTAGTTGGCAGAAACGTGACATAGTGTCACGGGCTGCCACTTGCCACATCCCTTCCGGTTGTCTTCCTCTCACCGTGACGGTGAATGGCACCCAACCGGGTGGCGTAGGCCCTGCAGGAACCTCGACATGGATCGTCCACGTCTTGTTCCCCTCTTCGCCTTCTTCCTTGGCGAAGTATTGCGGCATCTGGTTGTACCCGAAATATTGGAGCATTAGCCACAATGCTCCCGGGTAGCCGCTACGGTCAGAGCAGTGGGAAACTACCCACCCGTTCTCCAACCGTTTATCTGCTGCCATCTGTAAAAATATATTTGAGAAATGTCAAATATTTATTTAAACAGTAAACCATTGAGTTATAACATAAGATATGTCATTGAACCCTTAACACTTGGAAACATAGTTCAAATTTTTAAACAAATTTGACTGCTGATCTGCTGTTCCCATGACAGCCCTGACCAGTTCCCATATTAATCTGATTTAGGCCAGGTTAAAAGCAAAACCAGTCCTGGAGCTCAACATCAAAGTTAAAGTTAACTTCAATAGCTTTCCAGAAAGTATTTGGTTGGCCTAAGATCTGCTCTGGTTCAACAGTTATGAGATGTCAAAGTTAACAGAATTTCTGGAAACAATTGGACAGCACCTCCCTGCCTTAGGTACTGATTTGATCCAAGAATTCCAGTTAATTCTGTTCCTAATCTGACAAAACTTTCTGTTACAAAGTTGTAACCCATCTCATAATCTTTCCAGAACTACCTCATTTCCTATTTTTGGATTTTTAAGCAGGAAGTTATGCTTAATTTACAGAGAGTTTACAGAGAGTCTTTGCTCTGTCCTGTTTTCTGGACAGTTTCAACTCTACTGCATTTTTCGAGTGGTTAAGGGACGAAACACCTCTGGAACTCAACAGAAAAGTTGTAAAGCTCCTCCGAAGCTTTCCAGAAATGTATCATACGACCCCAACCTCGAAATAACTCAACCTCTAACCTCTGATTACTTCAGCCTTGATTTAGCTGAAAACAGAGTGCTCTGTCCTTAACATCCTATAAGTTGAAAACTTATTAGCTTTGAATATCCTGTTCAAGGGAAGGAGTTACATCAAGTTTTACTACTTTGGATCAAAACCTTCAAATTTTAAATGAAGTTGTTCATTTTGTTGGGTGTGACGTCGATGCGTCACCAGATTATGTCGGTACTACGTCCTCACAAAGGAAAAACCTATACCGGACTTAGCCGGCGTCGTTACTTCAGTGGCACTACTCGTCACTCGCACACGGATACTACACGTCTACCGTTTCGTGGTAAGGCTACCTGCAGAAATTCAACCAATCATCAGACTCGGCTGCACACCGAGCCCGGAATCCATACAGTTGGTACATCCGGCCGTCATCACTCGCCCGGATGTTCTCAAGCCAAACACGCCCTGAGTTACGTGTTCACGTTTCAGACCACGTGACGGGGTCTCCCATGTTGCACCACGCACGCCAGGGACAGACGTTGCTCGAATACCCCAAACGACATGAAGAGTCGTAGAAGATACTAAAGCGGGTCGGGTTACCTGCCACCCGTGGGGCTCCACCCTTCAGCTTGTGCGCACTGGTGGACAGCGCTTACATGCACCCCCCAAGACATGAACGTCCCGAGATGCACGATTTTCCGACATAACAAATAGGTTAATAAGCCACTTTCTATATACTAATAACATCCTTATACGGGCTACTAATTCGTTCCTCACTGGATTTTTGAAAAAGAAGACCTTTGTACTGTGTTAAACCTCAAGCGAGCTCTGATACCACGCTGACACGACCCCATTTGGTCCTGTCGAGCCAGGATCACGCCGAGGGGTGTTGCGTTGCACAACACCGTATAACACACGTCAAAGGTACAAAGCGGAAGCGGAAATTTTATTACATAAACAAGTTTATGAACATGTTTACATCAAAATAAGTTCAGTCTACACTCGCGGGCGTAGACTAAGCATCAAGTGCACGTTCAGCCCTCGAACGTGTCCTTGCTAGCACACACGCACACTAACTCTGCGGCGTGCACGACTCCCACTCGACGGGGTTCCCCTCCTGGGGTTCCGTCTCCTCTTCGGGAGTCCCTTCCTCATAGAACCCTGCAAAAGCTTCAAACACAAGCAGTGAGCACGAAGGCTCAGCAAGTCTGACCCGTCTCACCTAAACATGGAACTTCTACATGAGGGTAATGGGTTGCATGAGGTAAAAATCATTTGCAAGGACTCGCCTAATTAGTAGAATCTTACTTTCAAGTTTTAGCAGCAGGTTGTGGAGAACCTTACGCTAAGGCACATGAGAGAGCCGCAATCAAACAAGAAACGCATTTCTCTCATGTACTTTGCCCAAAGTTGAAAAGAACTTTAGTTAGCACTAAGCTACAACATATCATTAACAATCAATATCCAACTTTCAATCAGCAACATTTTAACATGTAACTAGCCTGTTCTTTCTATGTCACGGTACAGTGAACAAGTGGTACTCACTGACCGCGAGGGACGGCGATTATAATCGATTTACACCTGCAGGGTTACCCGAACAACCCGTCACGTACGCCCGTACTCGATGTTGCCTACAACAACCATCACGGACGCCGTACGCGACTACCTTTCACCCGTTAGCCAAATATTGAACCGGTCCCATCGTCCCGAGCAAGAGGTCCCTGCACGCGCATCTCTGTGCCGCCAGCTGATTTACACCTCGAGCTCTCAACCTACCCTCTGAACGACGGGCAATGCCTCAACACCCAGCTACCCGAGTTACATCAGTTTCCCGGTTCCCATATAGCCGGTAGGTCTTCGGTACTGTTCTAGCTTGTTCAACAGGCCCGCACACGGCTCGGTCCTCAATCGACACAAGCGGAGCTACAGCACTCAGGCCCCAAAGTCCTGCTGCCCTTACTCTCCGCTCGGTCTCATTTTCTTGCCATGTGTTTCATGTGCTATCTCTACCCGAGCAATGTGCCTCTAGCCTATTCTCGCGAGTAGTTCCAACTACTCGACTTGTACCAAATCCTACTCTATCCTAGCAATGCAGTAGCTAACGGGGTTTGCAATCCTAAACCCCAACCCATGGTTTTCTTGGCTATGCAGTTGGGTTTCCAATCAAGACTCTAATGCAAAGAACAATATTCAAAGATGTGCTCAAAACAATAAATATTTGTAAAAAGGTTAATGCAAACCGGGGCTTGCCTTGCTGCTCTTGGTCGTAGGCTAGCTGTTCCTCCGGAGTAACGAAGTCTAGGACTTCGGGTTCCTCCGCGATCTTAGCGACTACATGATAAGAACAATGTATGTATTAATTTAGAGGCCTTTGTATTAACTTTGAAGTTGTGAAGCCTATAACTCTTACTAGACAGACCTAATGACTGTGAAACTTTTACTGTGGCTTGGTTACAACCTAAACAAAGACTTGGTCAAGTTTTAGTTGCAGCAAAGCTCATTTGAGCCCTCCACAAATAATTATGTCCTTGACCTTAATTGGAACCCTTAGGGTGTTCTAGGGATTTTCATGAGACAAACTATGACTTTCTGAAAACTAGATTTTCAGAGGGTTCTAATGGAGTTGGTCTCACTTAATTTGGAAGTCTCTAACTAAAGATATGAGCTAAACAATTTCAGAGAAAATCCTGAAAATGTTTCTGAACATTTCCTATTTTCTCTGGAACAGTTTTACTAATCACACCATTAGGTGGACTAAATGAGCTCAAATGGATCTGAAATTTTAATGGTAGCTCAATGATATTTTGGTGAACATCTCAGCAAAATTTCAGGATTTTCCGCAAAAGGATTCTCCAGTTAAAATTCCTAACAGTTTAAACATTAAGGAATTAATTCTGGAGAATTAGGGAATTTCATGAAGTGAAACTTGATTTTCTGGAAAGTACTCAGAGAGCTGAATCCAGCAAAATTTGGTTCACTCAATTTGGAGCTTTCTAGCCAATGTTATAAGGATTTGAAGTTTGAAGGAAATCTGAAAATCGGGGAAAAGTTTAAACTCGCGCGTGGGCCCAGGGGACACGCGTCGCACGCCGAAGCGACAGCACACTGCGGCCCACAAGGCTTTTGCGCGCCAGCACACCCGATCCCGGCCGCAGCCGGATCCCGATTCAAAATATCGGCCGCTGACAGCTGGGGTCCACCCCCTTCTTCAACCTCGCGACACCCGCGCTCCGCCGCCGAGGGACCTCGCCGGAGAGCTCGCCGCTGGCTGCTGTACCGCTCCAAACTTCTTGATTCTGGCCGCCCCTGCCTACTTTTACTTGGGGAACATGATCCGAGGGTCAGCTGCTCATGACAACGGCCGGAGCATGGTCGGCGACGAGCCGCCATATCGGAACGACTTCGGCCATGTCGGCTGATGCTCCTAGTGCCTCAGCTACTTGGGAAACCGGTCGGGGAGCATCAGTGGACCTCAGAGAAGGTCGACATGAACTCGGGGCAGCTCGGGGAAGGCCCGAAATAGGTCCTCACCGTGCGCCCGATACCCCCCGTGCGTTCCGCCATTAGTAGACCTTGAATTACGCCGGGCACAGAAGTTCTCCGGCCCAGAGTTGTGAAGGCAACTTGTGCGTCACCGTGTCTAGTTCGTGTGGGAGTGGCCTGAGGCCCTCTAATCCTTTCTAGAGCACGAATTAAACAGAATCGTACCCGAGGGTCGTTCTGCACACAGAAAGGGGAAAAGTGGAAATTCGCCGCCGGTGAGCAACCACTCGAGCTATGGCTCGGGGATGAGCAGCACCGATCACTTGCGCGTCCAAGGGTGCCTTGGCTCGGGCGTGACAACGCCCAGGTTGGGCTGTCCACGAGAGCCCGAGGTGCGGCGGTTTCCAGTTCCGAGTTTGATCTTTCGGCACAGCCGATATCACTCGGTTTCAATCGATTTCTATCAATGGGAAGGATGGAGGATGGTTGCTAGTACCTTGCTGGGACCTTGGAATGGAAAGAGGGGGCTGCGATCGGCTTGATCAAGCAGGAACTCGAGCGGCGGCGATGGCAGTGGAAAAACAAGTCGTGTGCGTCGGCAGCTCGAGGAAATGGTGACTGAAGCACGCCGGGGAGGGAATAAATAGCCCGGCCGGCTGGTCTCCGGCTTTGGGCACGCAGCAGGAGCTGGCGCCGGCTGCCCCCTTCGGTGGCGCGCGCGCACAGCTGCCGGGAACCGACTGAACTGTGGTTCAGTCGGTTTGCTTTGAGGCAGAGGCTGACATGTGGGTCCCACTTCTCTTTTAACCTCTGAAATTTATTCCTAACAGCTGTGGTAAACAGTGAACCCTATTCTACCCTTGGCAATTCAAATTATTCACCCAAGAGCCATTTGAATTGATCAAAGTTCAAATGAGGTTTGGTTTGAATGAATTTCAGCACAAGTGCAGTTTGAAATTCAAATAAAGTTTGAATTTCTCCCCCTTAGCTCATGTCAAGATCAACTCCAAATGGAGTGAAAATTGGTGTGTGAGCTCACAAAAATGTGCTGAGCAAGAATATGCCTTCCACTTTTAAATTCAGTGGGTGAAAACAGTTTGAATTTGAATATGGTTTCAAACTGCCCTCTTCCTAACTATACCCAAAATGACCTCAAAAAGGTTTTGAATTTGGGTGGAACTTGGCATGGACATCCTTAGCAAAGTGTAGGAGTTTTCATATGTCCAGCCCATCTATATCACATGTGGGAAGTACCACTTTTGCAATGTGTGAGTTTGTTCCCTAATGAGCATGTTGATAATTGTTACTTGCTCTTTATTTGTGTTCATCATTCTTCCTCAAATGAGGTGTGTGGTGTGGTGATGAACACTGCAAATGAGTGTCAAAAACTGAGGCCCTTACACTTCCCGCCGCCGTGCGCCGCCGGCAGCGCCGCCCGCGCTCGATCAGAGCGACGTGGCCGCTTGTGCGCCGTTTATTTTAAATCGCACGGTAGACTTTAAAACCCCGCGTACCGGTTCGATGTTATAATCTCGGCCGTCGGTTTAAAATCGGACGGTCCATGTCAGCCCCGCGTTATAAAGACTGGAATTCTTACGTGCTACCCCTTGGGGTTCTCGGGAAATAAGAGCTAGCCCCGGAAACTTCTGATCTAGCCCCTGGAACTCCAGAAAATCATGTAAATTCATTTAAAAATCAGTTTTAGCCCCTGGACTTAATAAAAATTAGGAAAAACACCTCTAATAAGTGTAGCTAGACCCCTGGAAATTATGAAAATAATATTATAGACCCTGTAATGGGATGAGTTCATTATTTTAGCCCTGTTTAGTATTTAATTTAGAAAATTGAATATGTAACTAGTGTTTAAAAATTAAAAAGTGGGACAAACATAATTGTCAAAATTAAGTTAAAGAGTTTCTCAGTGTTTAGAAAATTTTGGAGTGAGATAAAAACATATTTTGGACTGAATTGAATCTGGTTAATTTATTATTCACATTTAGGAACACATTTTTAAGTAAAGAATAGTTATAGAAAATAGGGAAAATAATTGTGAAATAGCTTACATCAGAGGAAAAGGTCAAAATATGTTATTAAATTATTTAGGACCAGAACCTATTCTGTTTAGATGATGTGTATTACTAATTTCATAATAAAATACACATTTATGCATAGGAAAATAAATCTGAAAATATAGCAACTAGTAAATGATAAATGGAGTTTCTAAAATCCAAAGAATTCAGTTTAGGGTTGGTAGAAATTCTGAAGGCACATATGGAGAAGAAAAATACTTTTCATACATACTTGGTAGTGAAAAGGTGTAGTAGTTTAATATAAGGAATTTATTTAAATTTGAAACACACACATACATATATATATATATATATATATAGTATGTAAGTATAAATATGAACACCAAAGTAGGAATCATATACATATCAATAAAAGTATATGCAAGCCACAGATCAACACACATAGAGTAACCACAACACATATAATGGTGAATGAATTTCATAAATATGAATGTGTGGTTTGTATGAAGTGGAAGTGTGAACTATGTCTTATGGATTGTTGTTTTTCTTTTGCTATGTGTGATGGTGTGATGTAGAAACTGCTCAAGAGCAAGTTATTCCTTTCCAAGACCAGGACTATCCATTTCAAGAGCAGCAAGAAGGAGGCAAGTGTCCTTGACCACTTTGATCCTATGCTAGGATGTGTAGATAGAATTATTTGCATTGTCAAATGAAATATGAAACCCATGCTAGGAAGTTTCCCTAGAATTGCATTACCTTGTTTCCTTGTAGCTTGGGATGGGATTTATTTATTATGTCATTTATTTACATGCATATGCTTAGCCATGCTTAGAATGGGATATTTGGGATATGAGATCATCAGTTTATTTTACCATACTCTTGAATGAGCTATTGTGAGTTATGTAGAGGTAGGGATCAAGGCAAGTTGGATGTTTTGGTTGTGTGCTGGGTGCACGAGACTTGGGTTTGTGTTTAGTACTTGCATGGATCCTAAGGACCGGTTCATGGAGCATGTAACCTGGCTTTACAGTGCCAACCACATGCTGAGATGGGGCAGCTTGGCCAATTAATTAGGTGTATCCCCGGCGTAGTATGGGTGTGTTGGATGGTGCGGGGAGTAGGTGTCAGCTGGACTACCATATGAACCGCAAGGCTCAAGAGGGGGCCACTGCAGCGGGGTTGGAGCCTCTTGTATGCTGTTAGGGGTGAAACCTCAGTGGGCCCACGCTCGTCGGGAATCCCTTTGTAAAGGCTTCGTAGTGATCTCCTGGCTACACACCTTGGAAGTGTGAATGTGGTTCGTAGCCACTAGCATAATGGAGGTTCTTTTAGTCCACCCGGCAACGGGGGATGAAATCACTACATGTGGGTACAGTGGTACAAACTCTGCAGAGTCAAAACTGTCATGACAGCCGTGCTCACGGTCAAGAGCGGCTTGGACTTATTCATGATTAGAGGATTGATGGTTTTGGAAGTTAAGCGGGGAGCTTAACATTGGAAATGATGTTATGGTTATTGGATTATGATGATGGGATGGGAGATTGGGACCATTTCACCTGTGTAGTAATGTAGGTGCTTAACAAGCTAAGGTGATAGGTATTAATTGCATAGTGCTTTAACCATGAGTTCAACCTCTCTTTGTTCTAGCCATGCATGATATAATTTTCCCACACTTGCTGAGTACCCTTGGTACTCAACCTTGCATATTTGTTGGTTTATATTGCTGCTCAGGTCAAGACAATGAGGTGGTGTATAATGACCAAGACTTTGGACCCGAGGAAGGTTTCTATGTTCATGGAGACCCCCGGGCAACGCCTGTGATGGAGCCCTAAAGAATAATATTCCGCCGCTAGTTTATTTACTTGTGATGAACTTATTATTGTCCATCGAGACATTTACTATGTTAGACTTACTTATATTCGACACCTGGCTTGTAATAAATGATGCTTCACTATTTGTCATCACATGTATGAGAAAATGATCCTGGCATACATGTGATATTCACTTGGTTGTTCTTCGGAAAAACCGGGTGTGACATAGGTGGTATCAGAGCCAAGGTTGCCCGTAGGAACGTGGACCTAGGTAGAAATGGACGTATTTAAGGGCCCTATTTTCTTAAAAACTATTTTCCAAGGTGTGGGTTGAAGAATGTTATTTAAGGAGTCATTTTCTTCATCTTACCCCAAATTTTCATTCAAAATAGGATTTTTGTTTTAAAAAAAGTTTATCTAACCTAATTTTAAATTCTTTTTGTTTTAGATGGTTCGCATGATTCGCACCGCTCGCAAGTCCACAGGAGGGAGAGTTCCCGTAGTTGCCCTTGCCGAAAGAGAGGAGAGCCGTCCGGTGACGTACCTTTCCTACGGATTGGCAGTAGGAGGCTTATTGCGCCATCTTCGGCGTATGCTCGAAGCCGCCGGCAATACGGGCAAGCTAATCATCCACTATAACTCCACCAGGACCATCCGTGAGAAGAGGGAAGAATGGAGTTCAGAGATGAGGATAATACACGAAAATCAGCTGCTTAAGATCCACCACTCTCCAGCTTGTAGAGCGACACAGGTCGATGCGGAGAAAGATGTCACCTGGGAGGCCATCACCTGCCAGAGTCACATATATCGTCGCCACTTGGACAAAACTGAGTACATGTATGTCCTCCAACGTGAGAGTCGTACCACGGAGTACAAGTAGCCATTGCCTCGCATTGAAGACTTGTTTGATCAGTTGAGGGGAGCTTGTGTGTTCTCGAAAATTGATCTCAGGTCGGGATACCACCAACTCAAGATAAGGCAATCTGATATTCCCAAGACAGCTTTCGTATCTCGGTACGGACTGTATGAATACACTGTCATGCCTTTCGGGCTAACCAATGCCCCGGCATACTTCATGTACCTCATGAACAAGGTATTCATGGAATATCTGGACAAATTTGTGGTGGTTTTCATAGATGATATTCTCGTCTTCTCCAAAGATGAAGAAGAACATGAGAAACATCTAAGGTTGGTGTTGCAGAGGCTGAGAGAACATCAACTATATGCCAAGTTGAGCAAGTGTGAGTTTTGGCTGAAGAGAGTTCCCTTTTTAGGACATATAATCTCGGAGGGAGGAATCTCCGTAGATCCCGCCAAAATCGAGGATATCCAGAAGTGGAAGACCCCTGAAAATGTCGGGGAAGTTCGAAGCTTTTTGGGATTGGCTGGATACTATCGACGGTTTATTGAGGGATTCTCCAAGATCTCGAGACCTCTCACCAAACTGTTGGAGAAGGGAATCACATTCACCTGGACGCCACAGTGCGAGACGAGCTTTCAGGAGCTAAAGAAGAGATTGACAACAGCCCCAGTGTTGGTTATGCCAGATATGCAGAAGAATTTCACAGTGTACTGCGATGCCTCTGGAAATGGGTTGGGATGTGTTCTCATGCAAGAAGGACATGTCGTGGCATATGCATCCCGGCAGCTTCGGAAGCACGAGAAGAACTATCCTACACATGACCTAGAACTAGCCGCAGTGGTACACGCGTTGAAAATTTGGCGGCACTATTTGATGGGGAAGAGGACAGAGATATATACGGATCATAAGAGTTTGAAGTACATATTCACACAGCCAGATCTCAACCTCAGACAAAGGAGATGGTTAGATCTAATCAATGACTTTGATGTGGGCATCAACTATCATCCCGGGAAAGCAAACGTCGTGGCCGATGCTTTGAGTCGGAAAGTGCAGGTCAATAAGTTGAGCTTGAAGGACATGCCTGCAGAATTGAAGGACGAGGTTATAAGGCTCAATCTATGTCTAGTAAATAGTGGTGAAGCCATCGCCATGGAAGTGGACTCCACACTCGAGCGAGACATACGCGAGGGCCAAAAGAATGATGAGAAGATACAAAAGATCAGATAGCGCATCAAGGAAAATAAAGCTCCTGGTTTTAGAGAGGATGAACAAGGAACGGTGTGGCACGGGAAAAGGATCTGTGTGCCAGAAGTAAAGGAGATCCGTGAATTAATTTTGAAGGAGGCTCACGATTCCGACTATTCCATTAATCCTGGGAGTACGAAGATGTACCAGGACCTCAAGAGCAGGTATTGGTGGTATGGCATGAAGCGAGATGTCGCGGTACATGTTGCCCTATGTGACACATGTCAGTTGGTGAAAGAAGAACATCAACGACCCGCGGGATTATTGCAACCACTCAAAGTGCCTGAATGGAAATGGGAAGAAATCAGCATGGATTTTGTCGTGGGATTGCCTAGGACCCAATCCGGGTATGATTCAATATGGGTCATTATTGATAGGCTAACCAAGGTAGCTCATTTCATCCCCGTGAAAGAAAGCTACAGTGGATCCAAATTGGCAGAATTGTACATGTCAAGGATCGTGTGTTACCATGGAGTGCCAAAGAAGATAGTGTCGGACCGAGGGACACAGTTCACCTCGAGGTTTTGGCAGAAGTTGCATGAAACCATGGGAACCCATCTGAACTTCAGCTCTGCCTATCATCCCCAAACTGACGGGCAGACGGAGAGAACCAATCAGATCCTTGAAGATATGTTAAGGGCATGTGCACTCAAAAACAATAGGAGTTGGGACAAGAACTTACCGTATGCGGAGTTTTCCTATAACAACAGCTATCAAGCTAGTATGAAGATGTCACCGTTTGAAGCTTTGTATGGAAGGAAGTGCATAACTCCCCTATTTTGGAACCAAACAGGAGAAAGTAAAGTGTTTGGTCCAGATGTGCTACAAGAAGCCGAGGCAAAGGTGAGGGAGATTCGCAACAGCTTGAGGATAGCACAAACACGCCAAAAGAGCTATGCCGATGTACGAAGAAGAGAGCTCGTTTTCAACGTGGGAGACTATGTTTATCTCAAGGTGTCCCCTATCAGAGGACTTCGTAGGTTCAAGGTGAAAGGGAAGTTGTCACCTCGATACATCGGACCCTTTCAAGTTTTGGAAAGGAAAGGCGAAGTGGCGTACCAACTAGAGTTACCGATTCATCTATCGGACGTGCACGATGTATTCCATGTGTCACAACTCAAGAAATGTCTGAGGACGCCTGAAGAGGTGTTACCCATGAATGAAGTGGATGTAGCTGAGGATTTGTCTTATGCCGAGCAACCATACAAGATTTTGGAGACAATGGAACGCCTCACCAGAAATAAAAGAATCCGGATGTGCAAGGTGCAGTGGAAGCATCACTCAGAAGAGGAAGCCACCTGGGAACGGGAAGATGAGCTCAAGGCACAATTTCGGAATTGTTTTCTTAGAAACACCAATCTCGAGGACGAGATTTCTTTTAAGGGGGGTAGAGCTGTAACACCCCAAAATTTTGATTCAAAACACTAAATCATGTTAAGAGGGGAATTTAAAAATTTTTGGACGTGTTGCATGTTTTGCAAAAATTCAAATTCAAACTGAAATTCAAATTAAACTCAAATCAGAAAAGAAATGGAAAAAGAAAAAGAGAAAACAGAAAAAAACCGGCCAGTGGGCCGAAAACCCACCAGCCGGCCCAACTTACCCCGCGCCAGCCCGCAGCCGCGCGCCTGCGCTTTCTCACGCTGACAGGAGGGACCCACCCGGGCTTCGTCTTCAACCTCGCGCCGCGCCGGACTCTTTCTCACCGAATCCAAACCGATCGGAACTGCTGCGGATCACAGCCAAATTTAGCTCGAGGAGGATACGGACATGATCTAAACCACCTCGCCGCCCTCCCCCGTCTATAAAAACCCCGGCCCCGTTATGTTTTTCCCACGCGATCGCCGATTTTTACTCCGGTGAGAACCGAGATTTCTCCGGTGAATTCCGGCCGATCTAAGCTCGGAAACTCCGATCTAACTCGCTGGTCTTGATCCACCGCCTCCGGGGAACCTTGCAGGTGCAGAAAACTCGGTGACTTGCGGTGTAAACACAGCGCCGACGAGCTTCGCCGTGGTTTTGCCTCGGACCTCGCCGCCGATCACCTCCCGAGACCTCCGAGCTCAAGAAAACCCCTGAGGTGAGATCCCCGACCTTCCCTTTACCGATCTATGCCATAAGATCACAGTTCTAGGCAGAATTCTCGAGGATCCGAAAGTTTCCGGCGAGATCGCCGCTTCCCGCTGCCGTGCGCCGCCGGCAGCGCCGCCCGCGCTCGATCAGAGCGACGTGGCCGCTTGTGCGCCGTTTATTTTAAATCGCACGGTAGACTTTAAAACCCCGCGTACCGGTTCGATGTTATAATCTCGGCCGTCGGTTTAAAATCGGACGGTCCATGTCAGCCCCGCGTTATAAAGACTGGAATTCTTACGTGCTACCCCATGGGGTTCTCGGGAAATAAGAGCTAGCCCCGGAAACTTCTGATCTAGCCCCTGGAACTCCAGAAAATCATGTAAATTCATTTAAAAATCAGTTTTAGCCCCTGGACTTAATAAAAATTAGGAAAAACACCTCTGATAAGTGTAGCTAGACCCCTGGAAATTATGAAAATAATATTATAGACCCTGTAATGGGGTGAGTTCATCATTTTAGCCCTGTTTAGTATTTAATTTAGAAAATTGAATATGTAACTAGTGTTTAAAAATTAAAAAGTGGGACAAACATAATTGTCAAAATTAAGTTAAAGATTTTCTCAGTGTTTAGAAAATTTTGGAGTGAGATAAAAACATATTTTGGACTGAATTGAATCTGGTTAATTTATTATTCACATTTAGGAACACATTTTTAAGTAAAGAATAGTTATAGAAAATAGGGAAAATAATTGTGAAATAGCTTACATCAGAGGAAAAGGTCAAAATATGTTATTAAATTATTTAGGACCAGAACCTATTCTGTTTAGATGATGTGTATTACTAATTTCATAATAAAATACACATTTATGCATAGGAAAATAAATCTGAAAATATAGCAACTAGTAAATGATAAATGGAGTTTCTAAAATCCAAAGAATTCAGTTTAGGGTTGGTAGAAATTCTGAAGGCACATATGGAGAAGAAAAATACTTTTCATACATACTTGGTAGTGAAAAGGTGTAGTAGTTTAATATAAGGAATTTATTTAAATTTGAAACACACACACATATATATATATATATATATAGTATGTAAGTATAAATATGAACACCAAAGTAGGAATCATATACATATCAATAAAAGTGTATGCAAGCCACAGATCAACACACATAGAGTAACCACAACACATATAATGGTGAATGAATTTCATAAATATGAATGTGTGGTTTGTATGAAGTGGAAGTGTGAACTATGTCTTATGGATTGTTGTTTTTCTTTTGCTATGTGTGATGGTGTGATGTAGAACCTGCTCAAGAGCAAGTTATTCCTTTCCAAGACCAGGACTACCCATTTCAAGAGCAGCAAGAAGGAGGCAAGTGTCCTTGACCACTTTGATCCTATGCTAGGATGTGTAGATAGAATTATTTGCATTGTCAAATGAAATATGAAACCCATGCTAGGAAGTTTCCCTAGAATTGCATTACCTTGTTTCCTTGTAGCTTGGGATGGGATTTATTTATTATGTCATTTATTTACATGCATATGCTTAGCCATGCTTAGAATGGGATATTTGGGATATGAGATCATCAGTTTATTTTACCATACTCTTGAATGAGCTATTGTGAGTTATGTAGATGTAGGGATCAAGGCAAGTTGGATGTTTTGGTTGTGTGCTGGGTGCACGAGACTTGGGTTTGTGTTTAGTACTTGCCTGGATCCTAAGGACCGGATCATGGAGCTTGTAACCTGGCTTTACAGTGCCAACCACATGCTGAGATGGGGCAGCTTGGCCAATTAATTAGGTGTATCCCCGGCGTAGTATGGGTGTGTTGGATGGTGCGGGGAGTAGGTGTCAGCTGGACTACCATATGAACCGCAAGGCTCAAGAGGGGGCCACTGCAGCGGGGTTGGAGCCTCTTGTATGCTGTTAGGGGTGAAACCTCAGTGGGCCCACGCTCGTCGGGAATCCCTTTGTAAAGGTTTCGTAGTGATCTCCTGGCTACACACCTGGAGAGTGTGAATGTGGTTCGTAGCCACTGGCATAATGGAGGTTCTTATAGTCCACCCGGCAACGGGGGATGAAATCACTACATGTGGGTACAGTGGTACAAACTCTGCAGAGTCAAAACTGTAATGACAGCCGTGCTCACGGTCAAGAGCGGCTTGGACTTATTCATGATTAGAGGATTGATGGTTTTGGAAGTTAAGCGGGGAGCTTAACATTGGAAATGATGTTATGGTTATTGGATTATGATGATGGGATGGGAGATTGGGACCATTTCACCTGTGTAGTAATGTAGGTGCTTAACAAGCTAAGGTGATAGGTATTAATTGCATAGTGCTTTAACAGTGAGTTCAACCTCTCTTTGTTCTAGCCATGCATGATATAATTTTCCCACACTTGCTGAGTACCCTTGGTACTCAACCTTGCATATTTGTTTGTTTATATTGCTGCTCAGGTCAAGACAATGAGGTGGTGTATAATGACCAAGCTTTGGACCCGAGGAAGGTTTCTAGGTTCATGGAGACCCCCGGGCAACGCCTGTGATGGAGCCCTAAAGAATAATATTCCGCTGCTAGTTTATTTACTTGTGATGAACTTATTATTGTCCATCGAGACATTTACTATGTAAGACTTACTTATATTCGACACCTGGCTTGTAATAAATGATGCTTCACTATTTGTCATCACATGTATGAGAAAATGATCCTGGCATACATGTGATATTCACTTGGTTGTTCTTCGGAAAAACCGGGTGTGACAAATAGGTATGCACAATTAGAAAATGTTAAATGAAGATTTTGTAGAAGATCTGAAAACCTATTTGGAGTAGGAAATTATCTTTCATGCAAATTTTGTGGCTAAGAAGTGTATTAATTAAATATAGAGAATTTGTTCAAATTGGAAATTCATATATAGTGTGCAATTAGAAATCTGAATACAAAAGTTAGAAATAATATATATGTTTAAAAGTGCATGTAGGCCTAAAATCAATACATCTAGGGTGACCACAACACTTAAAAATGTGAATGACTTTCATATCTATGTATGTGTGGTTTGCATGAGTGGAAGTGTGGACTATGGCTTATGGAATGTTGTTTTCTTTTGCTATGTGTGTATTGGCATGAGTAGACAAGCCCCAGAGCAGGTTCTCGCATTTCAAGATCAAGACTTTCCATTCCCAGAGCAGCAGGAAGAAAGCAAGTGTCCTTGACCACTTTGATCCTATACTAGGATGTGTAGTTAGAATTCAATTGCATTGTCAATTTGGAATATGATACGCAAACTAGGAAGTTTTCCTAGATTTTCATTATCTTATTTCCTTGTAGCCCGGGTTGGGATTTATTTTATTATGTCATTTGTTTATATACTTATGCTTAGCCATGCTTAGAATGGGATAAGTGGGATATGAGATCATCAACTTATTTACCTTACTCTTGAATGAGATATTATGAGTTATGTAGAGGTAGGGATCGAGGCAAGTTGGATGATTTGGTGTGTGTTGTGTGCACGAGACTCGGGTTTGTGTTTAGTGCTTGCCGGGATCCTAAGGACCGGTTCATGGAGCATGTAACCTGGCTTTACCGTGCCAACCACATGCTGAGATGGGGCAGCTTGGCCAATCAATTAGGTGTATCTCCAGCGTAGTATGGGTGTTTGGATGGTGCGGGGAATATGTGTCAGCTGGACTACCATATGAACCACAAGGCTCAAGAGGGGGCCACTGCAGCGGGGTTGGAGCCTCTTGTATGCTGTTAGGTGTGAAACCTCAGTGGGCCCACGCTCGTCGAAAATCACTTTGTAAAGGCCTCATAGTGATCTCCTGGCTACACACCTGGGAAGTGTGAACATGGTTCGCGGCCACTGGCATAATGGAGGTTCTTTTAGTCCACCCGACAACGGGGGATGAAATCACTACATATGGGTACAGTGGTGCAAACTCTGCAGAGTCAAAACTGTCATGACAGCCGTGCTCACGGTCAAGAGCGGCTTGGACTTATTCATGATTAGAGGATGATAAATTTGGAAGTTGAGGATGTTAAGCAGGGAGCTTAACATTGGAAATGTTGTTATGGTTACTTAATTTTGATGACGGGTTGGGAGATTGGGACCATTTCACCTATGTAATAATGTAGGTGCTTTATAAGCTAAGGTGATAGGTATTAATTGCGTAGTGCTTTAACCATGAGTTCAACCTCTCCTTGCTCTAGCCATGCATGACATAATTTTTCCACACTTGCTGAGTACCAACGGTTCTCAAGCTTGCTTTTCTGTTGGTTTAAATTGCTGCTCAGGCCAAGGGAATGACATGGTGTTCAATGACCAAGACTTCGGACCCGAAGAAGGATTCTAGGTTCACGGAGTCCCCCGAGAAAAACCTGTCACTGAGCCCACAAAATTTATATTATGCTGCTGTTTTATTTACATGTTATGAACATATTATCGTCCATCGAGACATTATGCTATGTAAGACTTATTTTATATTTGAACTCTTGGCTTGTAATAAATGATGCTTCACTATTTGTCATCACATGTATGAGAAAATGACCCTAGCATACATGTGATATTCACTCGGTTGCTCTTTGGAGAAACCAGGTGTGACAGAAGTGGTATCAGAGCCAAGATTGCCCGTAGGAACGTGGACCTAGGTAGAAATGGACGTATTTAAGGACTCTATTTTCTTAAAAACTATTTTACAAAAGGTGTGGGTTGAAAGTGTTATTTAATGGGGTCACTTTAATTGTTCATATTGCCCCAACTTTTATTCAAAATACAATCTTTATTTAATTCTTATCTAACTTGATTTTGAATGCTTTATGTTTTAGATGGTTCGCATGGTTTGCACCGCCTGCAAGTCCACCGGAGGGAGAGTTCATGTAGCTGCCCTTGCCTTAAGAGAGGAGAACCGTCCGGTGACGTACCACTCCTACGGGTTGGCAGTAGGAGGCTTGTTGCGCCGTCTTCGGCGTATGCTCCACGCCGCCGGCAATGTTGGCAAGCTGATCATACACTACAGCTCCACCAGGACCCTCCGTGAGAAGCGTGAAGAATGGAGCTCAGAGATAAGGATTATCCATGAAAACCAGCTGCTCAAGATCCACCGCTCTCCAGCTTGTCGGGCGACTCAGGCCGATGCTGAGAAGGATGTCATCTGGGAGGCCATCACCTGCCAGAATTACATCAACCGTCACCACCTGGACAGGACTGAGTACATGTATGTCCTCCAGCGTGAGAGTGGCACCGCGTAGTACAAGTACCCGCCAGGCAGCAGGGGACTTCCCACGAGCACATGGACCTGTGCCTGGAGGATGCAGCTATGCTTAGCACTCGACTGCAGGAGTGCCAGCAGGAGCTTCAGGATGTTCATGACACCCTGAAGAAGACTGAGGCGTTGCTTCACGCCAGCTTGAGGGCGAGAGAAAGAGGAGATGGGAATGAACTGTGTGTCACAGTGAATGACACGTGGACTCCTGACTCCCCAGACCGCCGGGCGAGCAAGCGTCGCCGCCCTTCTACACCAGCAGCTTCCCCACCTAAAGCAGAATCAGAGGGCAGCCACAATGATGAGGAAGACCCCGATGAGCCAGCTCAGTGATACGAGTTGTTAGAATTATTTCCCTTATTTACGCATGATTATCGAGTAGTCGAGTCAATAACCCCTCTATTTGCTTGTTAGTGTTGGTGTGTGACGTGAGTTGTAGAAGCCATAGGCAATTGTCCACAACCTCGTCTTTAAGTTGCTTTGCTTTGGTGTGTGAACCCCTATGAATCAATAATGCATTTATTTTCGCGTGAGACATGATGCTCAAAGATCTATGTGAGATCTTCAGAAATTGTCTAGATATTAAGGCCTCAAAAGTTTATGTTTAAATAAGCAATTTGGGAAGTTAATGCGTAATGATTAAAGTTAACATTTGGTTGATCATGATAGATGGCTGGAAGAGGAAAAGGTCGTGGTGCCAACCCCAAGAACAACAACGATGAGGCCGCCAATCCTCACCTTCCTGGAGGGCAAGACAGGGGTGATCGCCGTGATGGATCTGATCCTATCTACCAAATGATCGAAAATTAGAATCAGCTCATCCAGAGTTTAACTCAAGTGGTGGCCAACTTACACCAAGCTCCACCCCCACAAGCTGCACCACATCAACCAAGGTTGAGTGAGTTTCTAGGAACTCAACCCCCAAAGTTTGCAAGTGCTGCTGAACCTCTGGAGGCAGATGACTGGCTAAAGACCATAGAGAGCAAGATGAGGATCATACAATGCCAAGGTTATGAGAGGGTGCTGTTTGCCTCTCACCAATTGCATGGACCTGCTGCTGATTGGTGGACCGCTTACGTGGCAGCCCATCATGACCCGAGAACATCACTTGGGAAGAGTTCAAGCGCAGTTTCCGCAACCACTACATACCTAGGGGTGAACTCAAGAACAAGAGAAAGGAGTTCTTGGGATTGCAGCAAGGCAACATGACTGTGAGGGAATACCTCACCAAGTTCACCCAACTATCCCGTTATGCACCACGGGACATCGAAACCGATGAGCAGAAACAGGACTGCTTTGTGGAAGGACTTACTATGGAAATGCAATGTGCAATGTCCTCCAACGAGTATGAAAGTTTCCAAAAGATGGTAGACAGAGCATTTGTCGTGGAGAGGAAGCTGAAGTCCTTGAAGAATGAAAACAAGAGGACGATGGGATGGTCACACCAAGCATCAAGTAGAAACACGCGTCCACGTCTGATGCAGCAACCCGCAGGGCAGACGAGTCGTGCTGTGGTACCCTACCCGACACCGAGAGGGTACAACCCGAACTTCAGGCCTCCATCAGCACCAGTACAGCCGTAGGGTCAGTTTGTGCAGCAGCCACGCCCCACTTATCAACCTCGACCAGCAGGACAAGAGCCACAGAACCAACCCCAAGATAACAAAGACCAGGCACCTAAAGTTGGGGTGCAATGCTTCAACTGTGGTGAAGTGGGGCACTACGCTCATAAGTGCCAAAAGAAGAAGCCCATGCAGCCACAGCAGCAGAATGTGATGCGAGGACGGGTGAACCACGTAACCATGGAGGAAGCGCAAGAGGCACCTGATGTGGTAATTGGTAAGTTTCCTGCAAATTTACACATTGCAACCCTACTGTTCGATTCTGGTCCTACCCACTCGTTCATTGCTCAAGGGTTTGTTAAGAAGCACGAACTAGCAACAACACAAATGAACCATATGTTAGCAGTGAACTCTCCATGGGGAGAAATAAGAACAAGACAAGTGTGTCCCAAGGTGAATCTAGACATTAATGGGGTAGTATTTACTGCAAACCTCATAGTGACAGACTCCCAAGGGATAGATATTATTTTGGGTATGGATTGGTTGACCAAACATAAAGGTATCATCCACTGTTCGACAAGAACGGTGGAACTAACTCACACTAGTGGCACGAAAGTGAAGTTCATAGTCGTGCAAGAACCTAGGAGGGACATTAAACTCAATCAAGTTGAAATGGAAGTGGAAGAGATAAGGATTATCAGGGAATATCTAGACGTTTTTCCGGAAGAGTTGCCAGGTATGCCTCCAGATCGTGAAGTGGAATTCACGATTGAACTAGTACCTGGAACAGCTCCAATATACAAGAGGCATTATCGGATGGACTCCAAACAGCTGGAAGAACTCAAAGGAGATATAAGAGAATTGACAGAGAAGGGGTATATTCGTCCTAGTTCCTCACCATGGGGAGCTTCAGTGATATTTGTGCCCAAGAAGGACGAAACCCAAAGGTTATGCGTAGACTACCGTGCTTTGAATGAAGTAACCATCAAGAACAAGTACCCATTACCCCGCATTGAAGACTTATTTGATTAGTTGATGGGGGCTTGTGTGTTCTCAAAAATTGATCTCAGGTCATTATACCACCAACTTAAGATAAGGCAAACTGACATTCCAAAGACAGCTTTCGTATCTCGGTACGGGCTGTATGAATACACCGTCATGCCGCTCGGGCTAACTAATGCCCCGGCATATTTCATGTATCTCATTAACAAGGTATTCATGGAATATCTGGACAAATTCGTGGTGGTTTTCATTGATGACATTCTCGTCTTCTCCAAAGATGAAGAAGAACATGAGGAACATTTAAGATTGGTGTTGTAAAAGCTGAGAGAACACCAACTATATGTCAAGTTGAGCAAGTGTGAGTTTTGGCTGAAGAGAGTTCCCTTCTTAGAACATATAATCTCAAAGGGAGGAATCCCCGTAGATCCCGCAAAGATCGAGGATGTGCAGAAGTGGAAGACCCCTGAAATTGTCGGTGAAATTCGAAGCTTCTTAGGGTTGGCTGGGTATTATCGACGGTTCATTGAGGGTTTCTCCAAGATCTCGAGACCCCTCACCAAATTGTTAGAGAAGGGAATCACATTCACATGGACACCGGAGTGTGAGACGAGTTTTCAAGAACTGAAGAAAAGATTGACAACAGCCCCAGTGCTAATTATGCCAGATATGCAGAAGAATTTTTCAGTGTACTGCGATGCATCTGGACACGGGTTGGGATGTGTTCTCATGCAAGACGGGCATGTCGTTGGCTATGCGTCCCGGCAGCTCTGAAAACACGAGAAGAACTATCCTACGCATGGCCTAGAGCTAGCCGCAGTGGTCCACGCATTGAAGATTTGGCGGCATTACTTGATGGGAAATAGGATAGAGACATATACAGATCATAAGAGCTTAAAGTACATTTTCACACAGCCAGATCTCAACCTCAAACAAAGGAGATGGTCAGAGCTAATCAACGACTTTGATGTGGGTATCAACTATCATCCTGGGAAAGCGAACGTCCTGGCAGATGCTTTAAGCCAGAAGGTGCATGTCAACATGTTGAGCTTAAGTGACACGCCTACGGAATTGAAGGAAGAGATTACAAAACTCAATCTATGCCTGGTGAGTAGTGGTGAGGCCATCGCCATGGAGGTGGACTCCACATTGGAGCAAGACATACGCAACGGTCAGAAGAATGATGAGAAGATACAAGAAATCAGAGACTCATCAAAGAGAATAAAGCTCCTGGGTTCAGAGAGGATGCACAAGGTACTGTGTGGCATGGGAAAAGGATCTGTGTGCCTAATGTGAAGGAGATCCGTGAACTGATTCTGAAGGAGGCTCATGATTCCGACTATTCCATTCATCCTGGGAGTATGAAGATGTATCATGACCTCAAGAGCAGATATTGGTGGTATGGCATGAAGCGAGATGTCGTGGAACATGTCGCCCTATGTGACACGTGTCAGCTAGTAAAAGAAGAATATCAAAGACCCGCGGGACTGTTGCAACAACTCAAAGTGCCTGAATGGAAATGGGAAGAAATAGGTATGGACTTCATAGTGGGACTGCCTAGGACCCAATCGGGATATGATTCGATATGGGTCATCATCGACAGACTGACTAAAGTAGCTAATTTCATCCCCGTGGAAGAAAGCTACAACGGATCCAAGTTGGCAGAACTGTACGTGTCAAGAATCGTGTGTTTTCATGGAGTGCCAAAGAAGATAGTGTCAGACCGAGGGACACAGTTCACCTCAAGGTTCTGGAAGAAGTTACATGAAACCATGGGAACTCATCTGAATTTTAGTTCTGCCTATCACCCCCAGACTGACGGGAAGACCGAAAGGACCAATCAGATCCTTGAGGATATGCTGAGAGCTTGTGCACTCAAGAACAATAGGAGTTGGGATAAGAACTTACCGTATGCAGAGTTCTCCTACAACAACAGTTATCAGGCTAGTATGAAGATGTCACCATTTGAGGCGTTGTACGGGAGGAAGTGCCGAACTCCACTATTTTGGAACCAAACTAGGGAAAGTAAAGTGTTTGGGTCCGAGGTACTACAAGAAGCCGAGGCGAAAGTGAGGGAAATCCGCAACAACTTGAGGATAGCCCAGACCCGACAAAAGAGCTATGCCGATGTACGTAGAAGAGAGCTCGTTTTCAATGTGGGAGACTATGTTTATCTCAAGGTGTCCCCTATCCGAGGGCTTCGTCGGTTCAAGGTGAAACGGAAATTATCACCTCGATACATCGGACCCTTTCAGATTCTGGAGAGGAAAGGAGAAGTGGCATATCAGCTAGAATTACCGGCTCACAAATCAGATGTGCACGATGTATTCCATGTGTCACAACTCAAGAAATGTTTAAGAACACCTGAAGAGATGTTACCCATGAATGAGGTGGACGTACGAGAGGATCTTTCTTATGCCGAGCAAGCGGTCAAGATTTTGGAGACAATGGAACGCCTCATAAGAAATAAAAGAATCTGAATGTGCAAAGTGCATTGGAAGCAACACTCGGAAGTAGAAGCCACATGGGATTGAGAAGGCGAGCTCAAGGCGCAGTTTCCGGATTTGTTTTCCTAGAGTCACCAATCTCGAGGACGAGATTTCTTTTAAGGGGGGTAGAGTTGTAACCCAAAACCTGTTAAAGACGGGAATTTAAATTTTTTGGACGTATTGCATGTGGTGAAACAATTCAAATTCAAACTGGAATTCAAATTTGAATCAGAACAGAAAAGAAAAAGGAAAAAGAAAAAGAAAAATGGCCAGTGGGCCAAAACCCACCTCAGCCGGCCCAAAGCCCGCAACCGCTCCCCCCTCCCCCTCTCTCTGACGCGCGGGGCCCGCGTGTCATCTCCCTCCCTGCGCGCGCCCAACCGCCACGCTACTTCCACGCAGAATGCCGCTGCCACGCCCGATTTTCTTGCTCCGGAGCCGCGATCTCCAGCCCACACATTGCTGCACATCTAAACCAACCCCTGCCGCCCTCCCTCGCCCATTTAAATGCCGAAATCCACCCCTTTTTCCTCCCCGATCGGCCCGCCTCAGTTCTCGGTGAGAAACGAAGCTCCCATCGCCGTTTTCCTTCGATCCTCGTCCGGATTCTCTGATCTAATGGGCTTGTTGTGTTCCACGACAGCTGGGGAGTCTTGCAGGTGAAGGAAACCCGGTGTTTTGCGCTCTAGACACAGCTCCGGTGAGCACCGCCGCGTTTTCCCCTCGGACCTCGTCGCCGACCGCCTTCCAGGGCCTCCGAGCTCTAGAAAAACCCCGAGGTGAGATCCCCTACCTACCCTCTTCCGTTCTATGCCAAGAAAACCAAGTTTTAGGAAGTATAGACGAAAATCCGAAACTCTCTCGCGAGATCTCCACCTCCCGCCGCCGCGCGCCGCCGGGCAGCGCCGCCCGCACACGGCCAGGGCAACGTGGCCCCCTGAGGCCTGTCCATTTTAAACCGTGCGGCCCCGAATAGATCTAACCCGTACCGTTTCGCGTTATAATCTCAGCCGTCAGTTTTAAATCCAACGGCCCACGTCAGCCCCGCATTATAAAGGACGGGAATCTTATGCGCTACCCCCTAGGGATCTCGGAAAACACGATCTAGCCCCGGAAACTTCTGATCTAGCCCCTGGACCTTCAGAAATTTATGTAAATTCATTTAAAAATCACTTTTAGCCCCTGGACTTAATAGAAATTAGGAAAACCTCTCTGTTTTGTGTAATTAGGCCCCTGAAAATTTAGGAAATAGTAAAGTAGACCCTGCAGTAGGATGGATTTGCCCTTTAGACCCTATAGGGTATTAAATTCAGAAATTTGAACATATGAGTAGAATTTAAATTCAAATGGTGATGTAAACACATGTGCTAATACAAATGTAAATTTTCCTAGCACTTGAACATTTAGAATGAGTTGAGAACTGATTTTATGCTGAAATGAAATCTGACTAAGTGCTGTTTACTTTTATTATTTCTGGAAATTCATTTTAGGCTAGAAAATAATTCTGAAAATGGGTAAAATAAATTTAATTTGATCCCCATCAGAGAGGAAGTTCAAAGATATTTTATTGAACATTTTAGATCAGAACCTATTTTGTTTAGGTGATATGTCTTACTATTTTAATATTAAAGTTCACTTTTAGGCGTAGAAAATAAATCTGAAAATATAGGAAAATAGGTATGCACAATTAGAAAATGTTAAATGAGGTCTCCAAATCCAAAAACTTCAAATTAAGATTTTGTAGAAGATCTGAAAACCTATTTGGAGTAGGAAATTATCTTCATGCAAATTTTGTGGCTAAGAAGTGTATTAATTAAATATAGAGAATTTGTTCAAATTGGAAATTCATATATAGTGTGCAATTAGAAATCTGAATACAAAAGTTAGAAATAATATATATGTTTAAAAGTGCATGTAGGCCTAAAATCAATACATCTAGGGTAACCACAACACTTAAAAATGTGAATGACTTTCATATCTATGTATGTGTGGTTTGCATGAGTGGAAGTGTGGACTATGGCTTATGGAATGTTGTTTTCTTTTGCTATGTGTGTATTGGCATGAGTAGACAAGCCCCAGAGCAGGTTCTCACATTTCAAGATCAAGACTTTCCATTCCCAGAGCAGCAGGAAGAAAGCAAGTGTCCTTGACCACTTTGATCCTATACTAGGATGTGTAGTTAGAATTCAATTGCATTGTCAATTTGGAATATGATACGCAAACTAGGAAGTTTCCCTAGATTTTCATTATCTTATTTCCTTGTAGCCCGGGTTGGGATTTATTTTATTATGTCATTTGTTTATATACTTATGCTTAGCCATGCTTAGAATGGGATAAGTGGGATATGAGATCATCAACTTATTTACCTTACTCTTGAATGAGATATTATGAGTTATGTAGAGGTAGGGATCGAGGCAAGTTGGATGATTTGGTGTGTGTTGTGTGCACGAGACTCGGGTTTGTGTTTAGTGCTTGCCGGGATCCTAAGGACCGGTTCATGGAGCATGTAACCTGGCTTTACCGTGCCAACCACATGCTGAGATGGGGCAGCTTGGCCAATCAATTAGGTGTATCTCCAGCGTAGTATGGGTGTTTGGATGGTGCGGGGAATATGTGTCAGCTGGACTACCATATGAACCACAAGGCTCAAGAGGGGGCCACTGCAGCGGGGTTGGAGCCTCTTGTATGCTGTTAGGTGTGAAACCTCAGTGGGCCCACGCTCGTCGAAAATCCCTTTGTAAAGGACTCATAATGATCTCCTGGCTACACACCTGGGAAGTGTGAACATGGTTCGCGGCCACTGGCATAATGGAGGTTCTTTTAGTCCACCCGGCAACGGGGGATGAAATCACTACATGTGGGTACAGTGGTGCAAACTCTGCAGAGTCAAAACTGTCATGACAGCCGTGCTCACGGTCAAGAGCGGCTTGGACTTATTCATGATTAGAGGATGATAAATTTGGAAGTTGAGGATGTTAAGCAGTGAGCTTAACATTGGAAATGTTGTTATGGTTACTTAATTTTGATGACGGGTTGGGAGATTGGGACCATTTCACCTATGTAATAATGTAGGTGCTTTATAAGCTAAGGTGATAGGTATTAATTGCGTAGTGCTTTAACCATGAGTTCAACCTCTCCTTGCTCTAGCCATGCATGACATAATTTTTCCACACTTGCTGAGTACCAACGGTTCTCAAGCTTGCTTTTCTGTTGGTTTAAATTGCTGCTCAGGCCAAGGGAATGACATGGTGTTCAATGACCAAGACTTCGGACCCGAAGAAGGATTCTAGGTTCACGGAGTCCCCCGGGAAAAACCTGTCACTGAGCCCACAAAATTTATATTATGCTGCTGTTTTATTTACATGTTATGAACATATTATCGTCCATCGAGACATTATGCTATGTAAGACTTATTTTATATTTGAACTCTTGGCTTGTAATAAATGATGCTTCACTATTTGTCATCACATGTATGAGAAAATGACCCTAGCATACATGTGATATTCACTCGGTTGCTCTTTGGAGAAACCGGGTGTGACAGAAGTGGTATCAGAGCCAAGATTGCCCGTAGGAACGTGGACCTAGGTAGAAATGGACGTATTTAAGGACCCTATTTTCTTAAAAACTATTTTACAAAAGGTGTGGGTTGAAAGTGTTATTTAATGGGGTCACTTTAATTGTTCATATTGCCCCAACTTTTATTCAAAATACAATCTTTATTTAATTCTTATCTAACTTGATTTTGAATGCTTTATGTTTTAGATGGTTCGCATGGTTTGCACCGCCTGCAAGTCCACCGGAGGGAGAGTTCATGTAGCTGCCCTTGCCTTAAGAGAGGAGAACCGTCCGGTGACGTACCACTCCTACGGGTTGGCAGTAGGAGGCTTGTTGCGCCATCTTCGGCGTATGCTCCACGCCGCCGGCAATGTTGGCAAGCTGATCATACACTACAGCTCCACCAGGACCCTCCGTGAGAAGCGTGAAGAATGGAGCTCAGAGATAAGGATTATCCATGAAAACCAGCTGCTCAAGATCCACCGCTCTCCAGCTTGTCGGGTGACTCAGGCCGATGCTGAGAAGGATGTCATCTGGGAGGCCATCACCTGCCAGAATTACATCAACCGTCGCCACCTGGACAGGACTGAGTACATGTATGTCCTCCAGCGTGAGAGTGGCACCGCGTAGTACAAGTACCCGCCAGGCAGTAGGGGACTTCCCACGAGCACATGGACCTGTGCCTGGAGGATGCAGCTATGCTTAGCACTCGACTGCAGGAGTGCCAGCAGGAGCTTCAGGATGTTCATGACACCCTGAAGAAGACTGAGGCATTGCTTCACGCCAGCTTGAGGGCGAGAGAAAGAGGAGATGGGAATGAACTGTGTGTCACAGTGAATGACACGTGGACTCCTGACTCCCCAGACCGCCGGGCGAGCAAGCGTCGCCGCCCTTATACACCAGCAGCTTCCCCACCTAAAGCAGAATCAGAGGGCAGCCGCAGTGATGAGGAAGACCCCGACGAGCCAGCTCAGTGATACGAGTTGTTAGAATTATTTCCCTTATTTCCGCATGATTATCGAGTAGTCGAGTCAATAACCCCTCTATTTGCTTGTTAGTGTTGGTGTGTGACGTGAGTTGTCGAAGCCATAGGCAATTGTCGACAACCTCGTCTTTAAGTTGCTTTGCTTTGGTGTGTGAACCCCTATGAATCAATAATGCATTTATTTTCGCGTGAGACATGATGCTCAAAGATCTATGTGAGATCTTCAGAAATTGTCTAGATATTAAGGCCTCAAAAGTTTATGTTTAAATAAGCAATTTGGGAAGTTAATGCGTAATGATTAAAGTTAACATTTGGTTGATCATGATAGATGGCTGGAAGAGGAAAAGGTCGTGGTGCCAACCCCAAGAACAACAACGATGAGGCCGCCAATCCTCACCTTCCTGGAGGGCAAGACAGGGGTGATCGCCGTGATGGAGCTGATCCTATCTACCAAATGATCGAAAATTAGAATCAGCTCATCCAGAGTTTAACTCAAGTGGTGGCCAACTTACACCAAGCTCCACCCCCACAAGCTGCACCACATCAACCAAGGTTGAGTGAGTTTCTAGGAACTCAACCCCCAAAGTTTGCAAGTGCTGCTGAACCTCTGGAGGCAGATGACTGGCTAAAGACCATAGAGAGCAAGATGAGGATCATACAATGCCAAGGGTATGAGAGGGTTCTGTTTGCCTCTCACCAATTGCATGGACCTGCTGCTGATTGGTGGACCGCTTACGTGGCAGCCCATCATGACCCCGAGAACATCACTTGGGAAGAGTTCAAGTGCAGTTTCCGCAACCACTACATACCTAGGGGTGAACTCAAGAACAAGAGAAAGGAGTTCTTGGGATTGCAGCAAGGCAACATGACTGTGAGGGAATACCTCACCAAGTTCACCCAACTATCCCGTTATGCACCACGGGACATCGAAACCGATGAGCAGAAACAGGACTGCTTTGTGGAAGGACTTACTATGGAAATGCAATGTGCAATGTCCTCCAACGAGTATGAAAGTTTCCAAAAGATGGTAGACAGAGCGTTTGTCGTGGAGAGGAAGCTGAAGTCCTTGGAGAATGAAAACAAGAGGAAGATGGGATGGTCACACCAAGCATCAAGTAGAAACACGCGTCCACGTCTGATGCAGCAACCCGCAGGGCAGACGAGTCGTGCTGTGGTACCCTACCCGACACCGAGAGGGTACAACCCGAACTTCAGGCCTCCATCAGCACCAGTACAGCCGTAGGGTCAGTTTGTGCAGCAGCCACGCCCCACTTATCAACCTTGACCAGCAGGACAAGAGCCACAGAACCAACCCCAAGATAACAAAGACCAGGCACCTAAAGTTGGGGTGCAATGCTTCAACTGTGGTGAAGTGGGGCACTACGCTCATAAGTGCCAAAAGAAGAAGCCCATGCAGCCACAGCAGCAGAATGTGATGCGAGGACGGGTGAACCACGTAACCATGGAGGAAGCGCAAGAGGCACCTGATGTGGTAATTGGTAAGTTTCCTGCAAATTTACACATTGCAACCCTACTGTTCGATTCTGGTCCTACCCACTCGTTCATTGCTCAAGGGTTTGTTAAGAAGCACGAACTAGCAACAACACAAATGAACCATATGTTAGCAGTGAACTCTCCATGGGGAGAAATAAGAACAAGACAAGTGTGTCCCAAGGTGAATCTAGACATTAATGGGGTAGTATTTACTGCAAACCTCATAGTGACAGACTCCCAAGGGATAGATATTATTTTGGGTATGGATTGGTTGACCAAACATAAAGGTATCATCCACTGTTCGACAAGAACGGTGGAACTAACTCACACTAGTGGCACGAAAGTGAAGTTCATAGTCGTGCAAGAACCTAGGAGGGACATTAAACTCAATCAAGTTGAGGTGGAAGTGGAAGAGATAAGGATTATCAGGGAATATCTAGACGTTTTTCCGGAAGAGTTGCCAGGTATGCCTCCAGATCGTGAAGTGGAATTCACGATTGAACTAGTACCTGGAACAGCTCCAATATACAAGAGGCCTTATCGGATGGACTCCAAACAGCTGGAAGAACTCAAAGAAGATATAAGAGAATTGACAGAGAAGGGGTATATTCGTCCTAGTTCCTCACCATGGGGAGCTTCAGTGATATTTGTGCCCAAGAAGGACGAAACCCAAAGGTTATGCGTAGACTACCGTGCGTTGAATGAAGTAACCATCAAGAACAAGTACCCATTACCCCGCATTGAAGACTTATTTGATTAGTTGAGGGGGGCTTGTGTGTTCTCAAAAATTGATCTCAGGTCATTATACCACCAACTTAAGATAAGACAAACTGACATTCCAAAGACAACTTTCGTATCTCGGTACGGGCTGTATGAATACACCGTCATGCCGCTCGGGCTAACTAATGCCCCGGCGTATTTCATGTATCTCATGAACAAGGTATTCATGGAATATCTGGACAAATTCGTGGTGGTTTTCATTGATGACATTCTCGTCTTCTCCAAAGATGAAGAAGAACATGAGGAACATTTAAGATTGGTGTTGTAAAAGCTGAGAGAACACCAACTATATGTCAAGTTGAGCAAGTGTGAGTTTTGGCTGAAGAGAGTTCCCTTCTTAGAACATATAATCTCAAAGGGAGGAATCCCCGTAGATCCCGCAAAGATCGAGGATGTGCAGAAGTGGAAGACCCCTGAAATTGTCGATGAAATTCGAAGCTTCTTAGGGTTGGCTGGGTATTATCGACGGTTCATTGAGGGTTTCTCCAAGATCTCGAGACCCCTCACCAAATTGTTAGAGAAGGGAATCACATTCACATGGACACCGGAGTGTGAGACGAGTTTTCAAAAACTGAAGAAAAGATTGACAACAGCCCCAGTGCTAATTATGCCAGATATGCAGAAGAATTTTTTAGTGTACTGCGATGCATCTGGACACGGGTTGGGATGTGTTCTCATGCAAGACGGGCATGTCGTTGCCTATGCGTCCCGGCAGCTCCGAAAACACGAGAAGAACTATCCTACGCATGGCCTAGAGCTAGCCGCAGTGGTCCACGCATTGAAGATTTGGCGGCATTACTTGATGGGAAATAGGATAGAGACATATACAGATCATAAGAGCTTAAAGTACATTTTCACACAGCCAGATCTCAACCTCAAACAAAGGAGATGGTTAGAGCTAATCAACGACTTTGATGTGGGTATCAACTATCATCCTGGGAAAGCGAACGTCGTGGCAGATGCTTTAAGCCAGAAGGTGCATGTCAACATGTTGAGCTTAAGTGACACGCCTACGGAATTGAAGGAAGAGATTACAAAACTCAATCTACGCCTGGTGAGTAGTGGTGAGGCCATCGCCATGGAGGTGGACTCCACATTGGAGCAAGACATACGCAACGGTCAGAAGAATGATGAGAAGATACAAGAAATCAGAGACTCATCAAAGAGAATAAAGCTCCTGGGTTCAGAGAGGATGCACAAGGTACTGTGTGGCATGGGAAAAGGATCTGTGTGCCTAATGTGAAGGAGATCCGTGAACTGATTCTGAAGGAGGCTCATGATTCCGACTATTGCATTCATCCTGGGAGTATGAAGATGTATCATGACCTCAAGAGCAGATATTGGTGGTATGGCATGAAGCGAGATGTCGTGGAACATGTCGCCCTATGTGACACGTGTCAGCTAGTAAAAGAAGAATATCAAAGACCCGCGGGACTGTTGCAACAACTCAAAGTGCCTGAATGGAAATGGGAAGAAATAGGTATGGACTTCATAGTGGGACTGCCTAGGACCCAATCGGGATATGATTCGATATGGCTCATCATCGACAGACTGACTAAAGTAGCTCATTTCATCCCCGTGAAAGAAAGCTACAGCGGATCCAAGTTGGCAGAACTGTACGTGTCAAGAATCGTGTGTTTTCATGGAGTGCCAAAGAAGATAGTGTCAGACCGAGGGACACAGTTTACCTCAAGGTTCTGGAAGAAGTTACATGAAACCATGGGAACTCATCTGAATTTTAGTTCTGCCTATCACCCCCAGACTGACGGGAAGACCGAAAGGACCAATCAGATCCTTGAGGATATGCTGAGAGCTTGTGCACTCAAGAACAATAGGAGTTGGGATAAGAACTTACCGTATGCAGAGTTCTCCTACAACAACAGTTATCAGGCTAGTATGAAGATGTCACCATTTGAGGCGTTGTACGGGAGGAAGTGCCGAACTCCACTATTTTGGAACCAAACTAGGGAAAGTAAAGTGTTTGGGTCCGAGGTACTACAAGAAGCCGAGGCGAAAGTGAGGGAAATCCGCAACAACTTGAGGATAGCCCAGACCCGACAAAAGAGCTATGCCGATGTACGTAGAAGAGAGCTCGTTTTCAATGTGGGAGACTATGTTTATCTCAAGGTGTCCCCTATCCGAGGGCTTCGTCGGTTCAAGGTGAAAGGGAAATTATCACCTCGATACATCGGACCCTTTCAGATTCTGGAGACGAAAGGAGAAGTGGCATATCAGCTAGAACTACCGGCTCACAAATCAGATGTGCACGATGTATTCCATGTGTCACAACTCAAGAAATGTTTAAGAACACCCGCAGAGATGTTACCCATGAATGAGGTGGACGTACGAGAGGATCTTTCTTATGTTGAGCAAGCGGTCAAGATTTTGGAGACAATGGAACGCCTCATAAGAAATAAAAGAATCTGAATGTGCAAAGTGCAGTGGAAGCATCACTCGGAAGTAGAAGCCACATGGGATTGAGAAGGCGAGCTCAAGGCGCAGTTTCCGGATTTGTTTTCCTAGAGTCACCAATCTCGAGGACGAGATTTCTTTTAAGGGGGGTAGAGTTGTAACCCAAAACCTGTTAAAGAGGGGAATTTAAATTTTTTGGACGTATTGCATGTGGTGAAACAATTCAAATTCAATCTGGAATTCAAATTTGAATCAGAACAGAAAAGAAAAAGGAAAAAGAAAAAGAAAAATGGCCAGTGGGCCAAAACCCACCTCAGCCGGCCCAAAGCCCGCAACCGCTCCCCCCTCCCCCTCTCTCTGACGCGCGGGGCCCGCGTGTCATCTCCCTCCCCGCGCGCGCCCAACCGCCACGCTACTTCCACGCAGAATGCCGCTGCCACGCCCGATTTTCTTGCTCCAGAGCCGCGATCTCCAGCCCACACATTGCTGCACATCTAAACCAACACCCGCCGCCCTCCCTCGCCCATTTAAATGCCGAAATCCACCCCTTTTTCCTCCCCGATCGGCCCGCCTCAGTTCCCGGTGAGAAACGAAGCTCCCATCGCCATTTTCCTTCGATCCTCGTCCGGATTCTCTGATCTAATGGGCTTGTTGTGTTCCACGACAGCTGGGGAGTCTTGCAGGTGAAGGAAACCCGGTGTTTTGCGCTCTAGACACAGCCCCGGTGAGCACCGCCGCGTTTTCCCCTCGGACCTCGTCGCCGACCGCCATCCAGGGCCTCCGAGCTCTAGAAAAACCCCGAGGCGAGGTGAGATCCCCTACCTACCCTCTTCCGTTCTATGCCAAGAAAACCAAGTTTTAGGAAGTATAGATGAAAATCCCAAACTCTCTGGCGAGATCGCCACCTCCCACCGCCGCGCGCCGCCGGGCAGCGCCGCCCGCACACGGCCAGGGCAACGTGGCCCCCTGAGGCCTGCCCATTTTAAACCGTGCGGCCCCGAATAGATCTAACCCGTACCGTTTCGCGTTATAATCTCAGCCGTCAGTTTTAAATCCAACGGCCCACGTCAGCCCCGCATTATAAAGGACGGGAATCTTATGCGCTACCCCTAGGGATCTCGGAAAACACGATCTAGCCCCGGAAACTTCTGATCTAGCCCCTGGACCTTCAGAAATTTATGTAAATTCATTTAAAAATCACTTTTAGCCCCTGGACTTAATAGAAATTAGGAAAACCTCTCTGTTTTGTGTAATTAGGCCCCTGAAAATTTAGGAAATAGTAAAGTAGACCCTGCAGTAGGATGGATTTGCCCTTTAGACCCTATAGGGTATTAAATTCAGAAATTTGAACATATGAGTAGAATTTAAATTCAAATGGTGATGTAAACACATGTGCTAATACAAATGTAAATTTTCCTAGCACTTGAACATTTAGAATGAGTTGAGAACTGATTTTATGCTGAAATGAAGTCTGACTAAGTGCTGTTTACTTTTATTATTTCTGGAAATTCATTTTAGGCTAGAAAATAATTCTGAAAATGGGTAAAATAAATTTAATTTGATCCCCATCAGAGAGGAAGTTCAAAGATATTTTATTGAACATTTTAGATCAGAACCTATTTTGTTTAGGTGATATGTCTTACTATTTTAATATTAAAGTTCACTTTTAGGCGTAGAAAATAAATCTGAAAATATAGGAAAATAGGTATGCACAATTAGAAAATGTTAAATGAGGTCTCCAAATCCAAAAACTTCAAATTAAGATTTTGTAGAAGATCTGAAAACCTATTTGGAGTAGGAAATTATCTTTCATGCAAATTTTGTGGTAAAGAAGTGTATTAATTAAATATATAGAATTTGTTCAAATTGGAAATTCATATATAGTGTGCAATTAGAAATCTGAATACAAAAGTTAGAAATTATATATATGTTTAAAAGTGCATGTAGGCCTAAAATCAACACATCTAGGGTAACCACAACACTTAAAAATGTGAATGACTTTCATATATATGTATGTGTGGTTTGCATGAGTGGAAGTGTGGACTATGGCTTATGGAATGTTGTTTTCCTTTTCTATGTGTGTATTGTCATGAGTAGAACCAGCCCCAGAGCAGGTTCTCACCTTTCAAGATCAAGACTTTCCATTCCCAGAGCAGCAGGAAGAAGGCAAGTGTCCTTGACCACTTTGATCCTATACTAGGATATGTAGTTAGAATTCAATTGCATTGTCAATTTGGAATATGATACCCAAACTAGGAAGTTTCCCTAGATTTTCATTATCTTATTTCCTTGCATCCTGGGTTGGGATTTATTTAATTATGTCATTTATTTATATACTTATGCTTAGCCATGCTTAGAATGGGATAAGTGGGATATCAGATCATCAACTTATTTACCTTACTCTTGAATGAGATATTATGAGTTATGTAGAGGTAGGGATCAAGGACAGTTGGATGATTTGGTTGGTGCTGTGTGCACGAGACTCGGGTTTGTGTTTAGTGCTTGCCTGGATCCTAAGGACCGGTTCATGGAGCATGTAAACTGGCTTTACCATGCCAACCACATGCTGAGATGGGGCAGCTTGGCCAATTAATTAGGTGTATCTCCGGCGTAGTATGGGTGTTTGGATGGTGCGGGGAATAGGTGTCAGCTGGACTACCATATGAACCGCAAGGCTCAAGAGGGGGCCACTGCAGCAGGGTTGGAGCCTCTTGTATGCTGTTAGGGGTGAAACCTCAGTGGGCCCATGCTCGTCGGAAATCCCTTGTAAAGGCCTCATAGTGATATCCTGGCTACACACCTGGGAAGTGTGAACATGGTTCGCGGCCACTGGCATAATGGAGGTTCTTTTAGTCCACCCGGCAACGGGGGATGAAATTACTACATGTGGGTACAGTGGTGCAAACTCTGCAGAGTCAAAACTGTCATGACAGCCGTGCTCACGGTCAAGAGTGGCTTGGACTTATTCATGATTAGAGGATGATAAATTTGGAAGTTGAGGATGTTAAGCGGGGAGCTTAACATTGGAACTGTTGTTATGGTTACTTAATTTTGATGACGGGTTGGGAGATTGGGACCATTTCACCTATGTAGTAATGTAGGTGCTTTATAAGTTAAGGTGATAGGTATTAATTGCGTAGTGCTTTAACCATGAGTTCAACCTCTCCTTGCTCTAGCCATGCATGACATAATTTTCCCACACTTGCTAAGTACCAACGGTACTCAAGCTTGCTTTTCTATTTGTTTAAATTGCTGCTCAGGCCAAGGGAATGACGTGGTGTTCAATGACAAAGACTTCGGACCCAAAGAAGGATTCTAGGTTCACGGAGTCCCCCGGGAAACACTTGTGACGGAGCCCACAAGATTTATATTCCGCTGCTGTTTTATTTACATGTTATGAACATATTATCGTCCATCAAGACATTATGCTATGTAAGACTTATTTTATATTCGAACTCTTGCCTTGTAATAAATGATGTTTCACTATTTGTCATCACATGTATGAGAAAATGATCCTGGCATACATGTGATATTCACTCGGTTGCTCTTTGGAGAAACCGGGTGTGACATACATTGTATGCCAAATACCATTGTTTCTGATCGTGATGCAAAAATTTTAAGTCATTTTTGGAGAACTTTGATGTATAAATTGGGAACCAAGCTGCTGTTTTCGACAACATGTCACCCACAAACCGATGGACAAACTGAGGTAGTAAATCGTACTCTATCCACTATGTTGCGGGCTGTTTTAAAAAAAAATTAAAGGGTTAGGAGGATTGTTTACCACATATAGAATTTGCATAGAACAGGTCAGTTCACTCTACTACAAAGGTAAGCCCATTCCAGGTAGTGTATGGTTTCAATCCCCGTGCTCCTATTCATTTATTACCTTTGCCTCCTTCTGAAACTATAAATTTGAATGCTACACAACGATCTGAATTCATTCTTAAGATGCATGAAACTACAAAGAAAAATATTGAAAGGATGAGTGAGAAGTATAGAATTTATGGTAGTAAAGGTAGAAAAGAAGAAAACTTGAACCAGGGGACATGGTATGGCCACATTTGAGAAAAGAACGATTCCCTCACTTGAGAAAATCTAAACTTATGCCACGAGCTGCTGGTCCTTTTAAGATTGTTGAAAATATCAATGACAATGCATATAAGCTTGAGTTGCCTCCCGATTTTGGGGTTAGTCCCACATTTAACATTTCAGATTTACGACCATACTTGGGGGAAGAAGATGATCTTGCGTCGAGGACGACTCTGATTAAAGTGGGTGAGGATGATGAGGACATCACAACAGTGGATACTCACATTGATATACAAGGACCAATCACAAGAGGACGAGCACGGTTACTAAATCAGCAGGTGAACTCGTTCCTAACTTCCTACCCATGTGATTTTGAGTGTGGATTGCTATTGAATGATTTGATTGTTCTTAGGAACCATGGACATGATCAACAAGTAAAGGGAGGAAGATTTCGGGACGTGGAGAATCAGATGGGACATAAACAAGTTGATGGAAACAGTCACCAACTCGGACTCGAGTTCAACTCGCAGTCCAGGATCACTACATCTTAAAACGGACGCCCAGGATGCATACGGACTCCATTTTTGACGTTCCACATACGCATGGAAAGATGAGAAGATAAACTTTGCAATGGTTCTGCTCCCACATTAAAATTCGCCCGGAGTCGTTGGGAGTTGTCTAAAACAAGTTGAATTCGGAGTTCTGTCCGGTGTTGCACCATCGTATTGTGCTTTTGGGCCTTGCATCCCGTATGAGTCCATTAGGGACACGTCTAAGGGTCTTATGGTCGAACCCTGGACTTTAAATACTGCAGCCGCCTGCCATATTTGGTGGGTTTTGCTCAGATTAAACACTTTCTCCGTTCTACGGTTTGTGAGACCCCAATTTCGCAATTTTGGATTGCATCTTCGTCGTTCTTTCTTTTGTTCTCGGTTGCACCTGCAGGGATAGCCTTCTTGGCGAGGTCAAGCGTGTGAAGCACGGTTCATAACCAACGGAGCAGTGGTGTAGTGATTGCAGGGGTGTTCGAGTCTGCTCGAGTTCCTCGGATAATCAACGTCGAGATCTCCACTTCAATCGACCTACCTTTCGGAAGATCGGGCCTAAACAACTCATCAGGCGCGGGGAATGGGAGTCGAGTGAGGACTGCCCTGGGAACTTCATGGCACAATAGGGGGCCTGTGGGTGGGAGAATTGGAGATTCTAGCCTGCCGGTGAAACCTTAGTGAGTCCATACATCTAGTAGCCCCTTTGTAAAGGCTATTTTGTGATCTCTTGACCATACACCGACAGCTGTATACTGGTATAATGGAGGTTCTGGAGTCGCCGACGGGTGACGAAATCACAAACTTGTGGGTAAAGTAGTACAAACTCTGCAGAGTTCTTAAAACTATCAAGATAGCTGAGCTTACGGTCACGAGCGCCTGGACAACCCACATAATTTGTTGGATGGTTTTGGTTATGGTTTGGTTTTGGATTTGGTTTGGTTTTCGGGACTGTTGAGTCCGGGGGATAAGATTGGTTGCATGACTGTTGAGTCGTGGCAACGGGATTGGGTCTCGGAATGAGAAAGAATTGAATGGTAGCGAATACGAGATAGTATTCGTGAGATGATAGCGAATACGCGAAGGTATTCGTGAGCAATGTCTGGTTGAGACATGGGAAGTGATGAACATAATGGAGGCATGTTGGTACATGTTGGGATTACATTCACCTAAAGCTGAGTCGCTGTTTTATCTTGGTTTTGAGAAAAAAACTTTGCTTTCTGCAATGAGACTTTTTTATACCTTCCTTATTGTGAGCTACATATCATATTTTCCCGCACTTGCTGAGTACATCATTGTACTCAAACTTGCATTATTACTTCATCATCAGCAACAGGAGAAGAATACTATGAAGACCAAGTGGAGCCTTAGGCGTGTAATCTGTCCTTAACCTTGCCTGTGGGAATGGAGTAGAGATGGAGCCACTGCTGCTGCTTAGATTCCTTCCGCACTAGAATAAAGACTTCTGCTGCTAGATTTAGACTTCCGCTGCTTACATAAGACTTCCGCTGTTAGCATGAGTCCAAGACTCATGAGTCCTGTAATAAATCCTGTTATTCATGGTAATATATATTCTGAATTCAGTTTGTGGAACATATGTATGTGTGTGATGAACATCCTGGGCACACATATGCATCAGTTCTCGGTTCCGTGGTTTTCCACAGAATTGAGGGCATCACATTAGCCAATCCATTCCGAGTATTATGTCAAGCCCTTGGGAATTGAAGACAATGAGGTTGGCAAGGAAGTCTACCACCCTTATTTTAAGGTTTACTTTCGGACATACTATATTAGTCCTCATCTCTCCATCGGGAGAATTAACCAACATAGTATATTTCAAGTTTGATATGGGTAGATTATACTTGGCAACATACTTGGACGATATAAAGGAATGTGATGCTCCAGAATCAAATAGAATGGTGGCCGGGTTGGAGTTGGCAAGGAACATACCAATCAAGACGTCCTCAGCCTGTTGCGCTTCCTCAGCAGAGACATGGTTCACGTTGCCGCGAGCGTAGTTCTGCTGTCCACGGTTTCCATGATTGGCTCCTCCGTTCGGCCGTGGGTTCAGCTTGGGCACGTTGCCTTGCTGTCCAAGACCTCTCCTCGGGCACTGGCTCGCGAAGTGTCCTGGTTCTCCGCAAGCAAAGCATGCCTTGTTGCCCACGATGGCAGGTACGTTGGGGCACGGGTTTTGAACAGGAGCGCCCATGTTTGAACGGGGCGCTGGAGGCAAAGGCACATGAGGTGCTTGTGCAACGTGTCGTTGCTGTGGTGGCTGATTAGGGCGGTATGCAGGAGCGGTCGATCCATACTGTGGTGCAGCTGGGGGCATGTACCAAGGTCATACGTTGCTCCCTTGTGGCTGGTATGGCATCTTCCTCTTGCCCTCTCGCTCGATCTCCCGGATCTTGCTTTCAACCACAATGGCTTTGTCAACCAGTTTCTGGAAGCTCACATAGTCATTGTTGAGGAGCTGAACCTGGATCTCATTGTTCAGCCCTCTCATGAACAGGTACTGCTTCCGTTGGTCCGAGTTGACATCTTCAGGGGCATACCATGACAGTTGCGTGAACTTGTTAAGGTACTCATTCACGCTTTTCTGTCCTTGGCGGAGACCCTCAAACTCTTGCCTCTTAAGCATCATTACACCAGCAGGGATGTAATGAGATCGAAAACTCTCCTTTAACTCAGTTCAAGTGATCGTCTCCGGGTCGACATGAGCGTTGCACAGGGCATCCCACCAGTCAGCGGCAACTCCTATGAGTTGGTGCGACGCAAAGAGAACTTTCTCTCTGTCGTTGCAATGAACTATGGAAAGCTTCTTCTCCATGGACTTCAACCAGTCATCGGCCTCCATGGGGTCATTGGTTTGAGCAAAAGTGGGTGGTCGAGTCGACCGGAACAGGGTTGTTGCTGTTGGCCTACAGCTGACCCAAAGTTTGGATCATGGTCTGCATAAGCTGATTCTGCATGGCCATCAACAGTTCCAGGTTGTTTTCACCAGCTTCGAGGTTAACAGGAACTTCATCGTGGCCATTCTCTTGGTTGCCACGGACGTTCCTTCCTTGCCGGCCGGCGTTTCCTCTCACCATCTATTAGAGAGAACGGAATAGAATAGAGGTTAGAAGGTTAGATGGATCCCCCTAACTATATGCATCAAGGTGGATAGACTATGTATATATTATCACATATGAGGATGTGAACAAGTGCCGAGGCATCTCACACCTCTTTCTACTTATGTGCGGATATGGACAACGCTGAAACGTCCCACAACTCACACTAAGCACACAATCTCAAGCAATCATCACAACAGTTTCACACAACTCCTATTCAAGGTTATTCAATGGGGGTCCTATGTGGTTTAGGGTGAATACCAATCTGTGACTTCACCCTAAGTCAAGGAGGTCTGGGGTGATACCAATCAGTGATCCAACTATGGCTTCTCCTAGGCTTGCATCCTATGTCAAGGTGGTTCCAATGCCAATCTATGCATCCTAGGCTTGCATCCTATGGTCAGCGTGGCTTCTAATACCAACCTGTTACTTGGGGTGCGTCCTACAGTCAACGTGGCTCTATAACCAATCTATGATCATTCTAGGTTTGTGACCTACAGTCAACCATGGTAGCTTGGTACCAATCTGTGGATTGTACCAATCTGTGACTAGGCATGGCAGCTCTAATATCAATCTGTGACCTATCTAGGTGTGTGATCTACGATCAACCCGTGGTAGGTTGATAACAATTTGTATCTTCTATCTAGGTGTGAAACCTACCGTCAAACCGTGGCTCTGATACCAATCTATGATGCCCCGGTTCTGTGGAAAACCACGGAACCTAGAACTGATGCATATGTGTGCCCAGGATGTTCATCACACATACACATATCATCCACAAACTGAATTCAGAATATATATTACCATGAATAACAGGGTTTTATTACAATGTCTCATGAGTCTTGGACTCATGCTAGCAACGGAAGTCTACTTCTAGCAGCGGAAGTCTTTATTCTAGAAGCGGAAGTCTTCTAACTAGTGCGGAAGCAATCTAAGCAGCAGCAGCAGCAGCTCCATCTCTACTCCATCCCCACAGGCAAGGTTGAGGACAGATTACACACCTAATGCTCCACGGAGTCTTCATAGTACTCCTCTCTTGTTGCTGATGATGAAGTAATAATGCAAGTTTTAGTACAATGATGTACTCATCAAGTGCGGGAAAAATATAATATGTAGCTCACAGCAAGAAAGGTATAAAAAGGCTCATTGCCGAATGCAAAGTTATTTCTCAAACATGATAAAACAGCAACTCAGCTTTAAGTGAATGTAATCCCAACATGTATTAAAATACCAACATACCTCCATTATGTTTCATCACTTTCTATGTCTCAACCAGACATTAATCTTTTTCATCTTTGCTCATGAATATCTTCTAATATTCGCTACCATCTCATGAATACCATCTCGTATTCGCCACCATTTCATCTCATAAACAATTCCGTCTCACAGCGAGACCAATCTTGTTGCCGTGACTCAACAATCATGCAACCAATCTTATCACCCGGACTCAACAGTCCCGAAAACCAAACCATAACCAAAACCATAACCACAACCATAACCAAAATCATAACCAGAATCATAACAAAAATCCATCCCAACTAATCATGGAAGTTGGCCAGGCGCTCGTGACCATAAGCTTGGCTATCATGATAGTTTTAGACTCTGCAGAGTTTGCACCTCTTTACCCACAAGTTTGTGATTTGGTCACCCGTCGGCGACTGCAGAACATCCATTATACCAGTACACAACCGTCGGTGTATGGTCAAGAGATCACAAAATAGCCTTTACAAAGGGGCTACTAGATGTATGGACTCACTAAGGTTTCACCGGCAGGCTAGAATATTCAATTCTCCAACCCACGGGCTCCCTCTTGTGCCATGCAGTTCCCAGGGCAGTCCTCACTCGACTCCCATTCCCCGCGCCTTCCACGTTCCATAACAATCTAGTAACTTACCTAATTACTCAGCTAAGCCGCACCCATACTTGGCCTAATGGTGGCACTGTTATCCTATCATGTGCTCGCATGAACCGGTCCTTAGATCTACAGCAAGTAACCACCATCTCATTCTACCTCATTCACAAACCAAGGCTTGCCTAGATCTCCCTCCGATTCACGTTCATTAACAACATCAGTTTCTCATTATTCTTACGAGTGCAGTTAGCTAGACACATCTATCTCGCTTCCCATATCCCATGGACTCAGCGAAGCATAAAAGCAAAAACCATACCCGACTCAATAACTTTCTCGGTGACAAGGGTGGCTAACAAAACTTGTAAACTCCTATGAAAGGGTTTCCCATCATGTTTGACTCGAGCACACACACCTTTTCGCAAACAAAACAGTTTTCCAAAAACATGGGATCAATATGGTCAAATGGCACTTGCCTTGTTCGTGCGGTTCCGGTTGCTCTTGGATCTCGAAACCTTGTTGTTGCAGCTCGTCGTAGAGAGCTCCCTGAGCTTGTCCTTCTATACGCGATCACGCACATACAAGATTCACCGCAATCAATATCATGCACAAACTCTACTTTAAGATGCAACGATGCATATGCATGTTAATCCTATGATGAAGTTTAGTTGGTACATGTTCTTGCATGTTTGCATGGGTTTTACGATGAACAAAGGTGTTCGGATCAATTGTGGACGTAGCGATGATCTTAACTCAAGATCTAGATCAGACCGATCAACACGTGATCTATCCACGAAAAATCTTCTGTTCTGAAGGGATCGAAGAAAGAGATGCCAAGGAAACACGATGATGTCGTAAGGTGGTATTGGAGACCTACCTTACGTTCTTCGGGACCTCCCTCCTAGCAAGAACAGATCGTCGGCTCTCCTCTGGCAATGGCAATCGTCTCTGGGCTCGTCGGTGATCTCTCTGGTGGTCAAACTCCGGCGAAGGGTTTACCTCGGCGAGTTTGGGGCTAGGGCTCTAAGTTGTCGGCTCAGGAGGTGGAAAAGAAGTACGTGGTTGCGGCCAAAGGTTCTGGGTTCTATTTATAAGAGGGAAACGAAGAGTCCTAATCTGATCGGAATTCGAATGAGTCCCATTCAGATTGTTTTTGAATCTTAACAACTTATCTTTAATCAATTTGGTGCGGTAGCAATGTGGAATTCGTGTCGGTTTCCTTAGTACCGGGGATTCCCAAGCGTACAGAAGCAAAAAACCGCTTCAAATCTCGTTACCTTCGCAGCGGTGAGCTCCGAAAGCTCCACGTGTCCTGCAGGAATTTGGACTCCCTTTTCCACAGAGACAAGCTCCGGTTGTGCCGCGTGTCAAGCGGGCGAGACCTCCCTCTTCCTCATAGGTGAGCTCCGCTTGTGCCACGTGTCCAGGCAGGCGGGACCTCCCTCTCTCCAGAGGCGAGCTCCGCGTGCGCCACGTGTCTGGTGGGTCGGGACCTCCCCTATCAACAGAGGCGAGCTTCGCGAACGCTACGTGTCAGTTCCGGACATCCCCTCTTCTCGGAGGTGGCTCCGGATGTGCCATGTGTCAATTCCAGACCTCCCCTCTCTTCTGAGGTGAGCTCTGATAGTGCCTCGTGTCAATTCTGGACCTCTCTCATTTCGAAAGTGAGCTCCGTGAGTGCCACGTGTCCAGTAGCGCCAGACTTCCTTTCTTCTCAGACACGAGCTCCGAGGTTGACACGTGTCCAACAGTGATGGACCTCCCGGAGATGTGCTCCGGAGGTAACACGTGTCCGGTAGTGTCGGACCTTCCGGAGGTGAGCTCCGGAGGTGACACGTGTCCAGTAGGACCGGACCTCTCCGAGAAGAGCTCCGAGAGCGACAAGTGTCTGGCGGGGCCGGACCGCTCAGAGAAGAGCTCTGAGAGCGACACGTGTCCCGCGCGGCTGGTCCTCTCTTTTCCACGGTGACTAGCTCCGCAGCCGACACGTGTCCCGCGGGACTGGTCTCGCTCCTTCCGCAGAGGCTAGCTCCGGGGGCAACACGTGTCCCACAGGGTCGGACCTCGCCCTCTGCCGCAGGGACGAGCCCCAAGCCTGCCACGTAGCCAGTTTAGCGGCGGAGCTCTCCCCCTTTGCGGAGATGAGCTCCGAACGCGCCACATGGCCAGCGGCCGGGGGAATTGTCTTCGGCACTCTCTATGAACTGGAATTGGCTCTTTTTTTGCTATCTTTTTTATTTCTTTTCTGTTCCTATTTATTTTAAAAATGTTTTTCTACATGAAACATGAATACATGCAGAAATAAAAAATGAGGGTGTCACACGTGTTGATCGGTGGAATTGATCTAGATCTTGATACAAGATCATCACCACGTCCACACTAGAACCTTACACCCTTTGTTCATCGTAAAACCCCATGCAAGCCTATTAAAACATGCAAGAACACGCACAAACTAAACTGTACCGTAGGATCAGCATGCATCTACACCATTGCATCTTGAGTAAAGATTATGCATGATAATTGATTGCTGTGAATCTTGTATGTGCGTGATTGTGAGTAGAAGGACAAGCTCAGGGAGCTATCTACGAAGGACTACAGCACCAAGACTTTGAAGAGCCTGAGTAACAAAAGCCACAGGAACAAGGCAAGTGCCCCTTGACCATATTGATCCCATGTTTTGGAAACTGTTTTGTTTGCGAAAACATATATGCGTGAGTCAACTTGATGGGACACCCATTTATAGGATTTTACTAGTTTTGCTAACCACACTTGTCTCTGGGAAAGTTGATGAGTCGGGTATGGTCGTCTTTGCTTTTTGCTTCACTGAGACCACGGGATATGGGAAGCGAGATAGAATGTGTCTAGCTACTGCACTCATATGAACAATGATAGTAAGAACTTGATGTTGAGCATGAATCGGGGGAGATCTAGGCAAGCTTGGTTCGTGAATGTTGTAGAATGAGATGGTGGTTTACTTGCCGTAGATCTAAGGACCGGTTCATGCAAGCACATGCCAGGAAAACAGTGCCACCACAAGGCCAAGTATGGGTGCGTCTTAGCTGACTAATTAGGTATGTTGCTAGATTGTTATGGACCGTGGAAGGCATGGGGAATGGGAGTCGACAGTGGACTGCCCTGGGAACTACATGGCACAAGAGTGGGCCCATAGGTGGGAGAACGGTAATTCGAGCCTTCTGGTGAAACCTTAGTGAGTCCATACATCTAGTAGCCTCTTTGTAAAGGCTATTTTGTGATCTCTTGGCCATACACCGACGGTTGTGTACTGGTATAATGAAGGTTCTGGAGTCGCCGACGGGTGATGAAATCACAAACTTGTGGGTAAAGTGGTGCCACCTCTGCAGAGTGTAAAACTATCATGATAGCCGTGCTTCCGGTCACAAGCGCCTGACAAACTTCCATGATTAGATGTGATGGTTTTTGGGATGGATGTTTGGTTTGGTTATGGTATGGTTCGGGATGGTCATTGGTATGGTCATCAGTTTGGTTGTTGGTATGGTTTGGTCTTTGGAATTTGGTTTCGGGGCTGTTGAGTCCTGGTAATGAGAATCGTTTCGGACTGTTGAGTCGAAATAATGAGCTTTGGTTTCGTATATGAGATGAATATGATCATGAGATGGTCATTATGAGCATGAGAAACAGTTGAGAAAGATAAATGTCTGGATGAGACATGAAAAGGTGGTGAATCATAAAGGAGGTATGTTGATATTTCCATTGGATATATGTTGGGATTAAATTCACTTAAAGTTAGTTGCTGTTTTATCATGTTTGTGAAATAAACTTTGCTTTCTGCAATGAGCCTTTTTAATCCTACCTTGCTGTAAGCTACGTGTCATACCTTTCTCGCACTTGCTGAGTACATCATGTACTCAAACTTGCATTATTACTTCATCATCAGCAACAGCAGAAGAGTACTTCAAAGATCATGTGGAGTACTAGGCGTGCGATCTACCATCAACTTGCCTGTGGAGTTGGAGATGGAGCCGCTGCTGCCGTTTAGTTTGCTTCCGCTATCGTTAGAGACTTCCGCCGCTAGAATAAGTTAGAAGACTTCCACTGTTAGAATAAGTTAGAGACTTCCGCTGCAAGAATGAGCTAGAGATTGATGTAATAAAATACTTAAACCCTATTATTCGTGGTTATATTCTGAATTCAGTTTGTGGATTACATGTATATGTGTGATGAACATCCTGGGCACACATATGCATTAGTTCGGATCTGTTTTCACGGGACCGGGCGTCACAGATTGGTATCAGAGCCACGTTGACCGTAGGACGCAGGCCTAGTCACAGAGTGGTATTTAAAGCCACGTTGAACATAGGACGCAAGCCTAAGTAGAGTGCATAGAATAGCATTAGAACAGCATTAACCGTAGGATGCAAGCCTAGGTAGAGGTCACAGATTGGTATCACCCCAAACCACGTAGGACCCCCAATGAATAATCTTGAATAGGAGTGGTGTGAACTTTTGTGATGATTGCTTGGATTTGAGTGCTTAGTGTGAGTTGTGGGACGCTTCAGCTTTTTCCATATCCACACACAGTAGAGAGATGTGAGATAATTCGGCATGTGTTCACATCCTCATATAAAAGAAAATATATTTAGTACATCCACCTTAATGCATATAGTTAGGGGGTATCCATCTAAACTTCTAACTTCTACTCCACCCAACTCTCTCTCACAGATGGTGAGGGAAAACGCCGGCCGTCGAAGGAGGAACGTCCGTGGCAACCATGAACCCCAAGAGGAAGACCACGTTGAGGTTCCTGAAAATCTTAACCCCGGGGCTGGTACAAACAACCTAGAACGGTTGATGGCTATGCAGAACCAGCTCATGCAAACTATGATCCAAACTTTGGGTCAGATGCAAGCCAACAACAACAATCATAACCCCGTTCTTGCACCACCACCACCACCACCACCGCCCGCTCACAACAGACTGGGAGAGTTCATGAGGACTCGACCACCTACTTTTGCACAAGCTAATGATCCCATGGAGGCCGACGATTGGTTGAAGTCCATGGAGAAGAAGCTTGGTATAGTTTAGTGCAATGATCGGGAGAATGTTCTCTTCGCATCGTACCAACTTATGTGAGCGGCTGCTGACTGGTGGGACGCTCTCTGCAATGCTCATGTCAACCAGGAGACTATCACTTGGACTAAGTTCAAGGAGAGTTTTCTCTCTCATTACGTCCCTGCTGGAGTATGATGCTAAAAAGGCAAGAAGTCGAAGTCTCCGCCAAGGACGGAAGAGCGTGAATGAGTACCTCAACAAGTTCACACAGCTGTCAAGGTATGCCCCAAGGATGTCAACTCGGACCAAAGGAAGCAGTACTTGTTCATGAGAGGGTTGAACAATGAGATTCAAGTTCAACTTCTCAGCAATGGCTACGCAAACTTCCAGAAGCTAGTTGACAAAGCCATAGTGGTTGAGAGCAAGATCCGAGAGATCGAACAAGAGGGCAAAAGAAAGATGCCATACCAGCCACAAGGGAGCAATGTACGTCCCCGTTTCATGCCCCCAGTTGCACCACAGTATGGCTCGTCCACTTCTACTTTTCGCCCTAATCAACCACCGCAGCAACATCCTGTTATGCAAGCACCTCGTGTGCCTTTGCCTCCTGCGCCCCGACCCAACATGGGCGCATATGCTCAAAACCACCCTCGCCCCAACGTCCCTGCTGTCTTGGTCAACAAGGCATGCTTTGCATGCGGAGAGCCGGGACACTTTGCAAGTCAGTGCCCGAGGAAAGGCCTTGGACAACCAAGCAACGTGCCCAAGCAGAACTCACGGCCGAACGGAGGAGATACGCAAGGTAACCATGGGCAGCAGAACTATGCTCGTGGCAACGTGAATCATGTCTCCGCTGAGGAAGAGCAACAGGCTGAGGACGTCGTGATTGGTATGTTCCTTGCCAACTCCAACCCAGCCACTGTTTTATTTGATTCTGGAGCATCGCATTCATTCATATTATCCAAGTATGTTGCCAAGTATAATCTACCCATATCACACAGGAAATATACTATGCTAGTTAATTCTACCGGTGGAGATGAGGACTAATATAGTATGTCCAAAAGTGAACCTTAAAATAAGGGGGGTAGACTTCCTTGCCAACCTCATTGTTTTGGATTCCCAAGGGCTTGACATAATACTCGTAATGGATTGGCTAAGCAAGCACAACGGAGTGATCCAATGTGCTAAGAGGAGAGTGCAGTTGACAAACGAGCACGGTACTCGTATTGAGTTCAAGTCAGCCCAACCATCAACCGAGAACGCAACATTGAACCACGTCGAAGGAGCAACATTGGAAAGCATTCCGGTGGTTCAAGAGTTTTCGGACGTGTTTCCAGAAGAACTTCCAGGTATGCCACGTGACCGGGACATTGAGTTTGCCATTGATTTGGTACCCGGAACTGCACCTATAGCAAAGACACCCTATAGGATGCCGTCAATGAACTAGTGGAACTCAACAAGCAAATTCAGGAGCAGTTGGAGAAGGGTTTTATACGTCCAAGCTCGTCACCATGGGGAGCCCCTGTGCTCTTCGTGGACAAGAAGGATGTGAACCAAAGGATGTGTGTGGACTATAGGTCTCTCAATGAGGTAACGATCAAGAACAAGTACCCTCTGCCCCGTATAGAGGACCTGTTCGACCAGATGAAAGGTGCCCGAGTTTTCTCCAAGATTGATCTTCGGTCGGGATACTTCCAGCTGAAGATTAAGCCCTTCAACATACACAAGACTGCCTTTCGAACATGGTATGGTTCATATGAAAATACCGTTATGTCTTTTGGGTTAACGAATGCACCCGCATACTTCATGTACCTCATGAACAAGGTCTTCATGGAGTACTTGGACAAGTTCGTCGTGGTTTTCATCGATTATATCATGGTGCATTCGAAAAGCGAGGAAGAACATGAAGAACATTTGAGATTGACATTGCAGAAGCTGCGGGAGCATCAATTATATGTCAAGCTCAGCAAGTGTCAATTTTAGCTAAAGGAGATATCGTTCCTAGGCCACATCATCTCCGAGGAAGGAGTATCAGTTGATCCTGGAAAAGTGGGAGATGTTCTGAAATGGAACTAACCGCAGAACGTGAGGGATATTCGGAGTTTCCTTGGGATGGCCGGATACTACCGACGGTTCATCAAGAATTTCTCCAAGATAGCGAAGCCTATGACTGAATTGCTATTGAAGGGAAAAGCATTTCAGTGGACACCCATGTGTCAAGAAAGCTTCGAGGAGCTCAAGAAAAGGCTAACTACTGCGCCGGTTTTTGTACCGCCGGATGTGAGCAAGAGCTTTGACATATATTGTATCGCATCAAGACAAGGGCTTGGATGTGTGCTCATGCAAGAAGGACAAGTGGTAGCTTATGCGTCGAGACAATTAAAGAAACACGAGCTGAATTACCCCACGCATGATTTGGAACTTGCAGCCGTGGTGCATGCATTAAAGATTGGGAGACATTATATCCTTGGCCACCGATGTGAGATTTATACGTATCATAAAAGCCTCAAGTATATATTCACCCAAACGGATCTGAATTTGAGGCAACGTCAATGGTTGGAACTCATCAAGGATTATGATGTTGGGATCAACTATCACCCCAGAAAGGCCAATGTAGTAGCTGATGCATTGAGCCGAAAGGGAGCATGTCACCAACTCACGGTTTGGGAGCTACCGCCCGAGCTGCACAAGGAGTTCGAACGGTTACATCTCTGTTTCTTGAACGAGATGGAAGTGATGGAACTCCAATCTTCGCTGAAACAAGAGATAATAGATGGCCATGCAACGGATGAGGAAATCAAGAAGATCAAGGAAAGAATCTGACAAGGCATAGAAAAGGACTTCAAGGAAGACGAGAAGGGTACGCTTTGGTTAGGAAAAAGGATTTGTGTGCCTAACGTGAATCACATCCGCGACACGATATTAAAAGAGGCACATGACTCACCTTATTCCATACATCCCAGCAGTACAAAGATGTACAAGGACCTGAAAACTTGTTATTGGTGGGATGGTATGAAAAGGGACATAGCTGAGTATGTTGCCTTATGCGACACGTGCCAACGGGTGAAGGCCGAACATCAAGGACCCACTGGACTGTTGCAACCATTGAAAGTACCCAAGTGGAAGTGGGAAGACATCAGTATGGATTTCATCGCCGGATTGCCACGTACTCAGTCGGGTTACGACTCCATCTGCGTTATTGTGGACCAATTGATGAAAACAGCTCATTTCCTTCCTGTTAAAACCAAGTACAACGTTGCACAACTAGCCAAGCTGTACATGGAGCAAATCGTGTGCCACCATGGAGTCCTGAAGAGGATCGTTTCAGATTGGGGTTCTCAGTTTACCTATAGGTTCTGGAGGAAGCTGCATGAAGCCATGGGTACATGGCTAAATTTCAGCTCCGCTTTGACACGACCCCTTTGGGTCCTGTCGAGCCAGGATCACGCTGAGGGGTGCTGCGTTGCACAGCACCGCATAACACACGTCAAAGGTACAAAGCGGAAGCGGAAGCTTTATTACATAAACAAGTTTATCAACATGTTTACATCAAAATAAGTTTAGTCCACACTCGCGGGCGTAGACTAAGCATCAAGTGCACGTTCAGCCCTCGAACGTGTCCTTGCTAGCACACACGCACACTAACTCTGCGGCGTGCACGACTCCCACTCGACGGGGTTCCCCTCCTGGGGTTCCGTCTCCTCTTCGGGAGTCCCTTCCTCATAGAACCCTGCAAAAGCTTCAAACACAAGCAGTGAGCACGAAGGCTCAGCAAGTCTGACCCGTCTCACCTAAACATGGAACTTCTACATGAGGGTAATGGGTTACATGAGGTAAAATCATTTGCAAGGACTCGCCTAATTAGTAGAACCTTACTTTCAAGTTTTAGCAGCAGGTTGTGGAGAACCTTACGCGAAGGCACATGAGAGAGCCGCAATCAAACAAGAAACGCATTTCTCTCATGTACTTTGCCCAAAGTTGAAAAGAACTTTAGTTAGCACTAAGCTACAACATATCATTAACAATCAATGTCCAGCTTTCAATCAGCAACATTTTAACATGTAACTAGCCTGTTCTTTCTACGTCACGGTACAGTGAACAAGTGGTACTCACTGACCGCGAGGGACGGCGATTATAATCGATTTACACCTGCAGGGTTACCCGAACAACCCGTCACGTACGCCCGTACTCGATGTTGCCTACAACAACCATCACGGACGCCGTACGCGACTACCTTTCACCCGTTAGCCAAATATTGAACCGGTCCCATCGTCCCGAGCAAGAGGTCCCTGCACGCGCATCTCTGTGCCGCCAGCTGATTTACACCTCGAGCTCTCAACCTACCCTCTGAACGACGGGCAATGCCTCAACACCCAGCTACCCGAGTTACATCAGTTTCCCGGTTCCCATATAGCCGGTAGGTCTTCGGTACTGTTCTAGCTTGTTCAACAGGCCCGCACACGGCTCGGTCCTCAATCGACACAAGCGGAGCTACAGCACACAGGCCCCAAAGTCCTGCTGCCTTTACTCTCCGCTCGGTCTCATTTTCTTGCCATGTGTTTCATGTGCTATCTCTACCCGAGCAATGTGACTCTAGCCTATTCTCGCGAGTAGTTCCAACTACTCGACTTGTACCGAATCCTACTCTATTCTAGCAATGCAGTGGCTAACGAGGTTTTCAATCCTAAACCCAACCCATGGTTTTCTTGGCTGTGTAGTTGGATTTCCAAACAAGACTCTAATGCACAGAACAAAGGAAACAAGTATGTGCTCAAAACAATAAAAATTTGTAAAAAGGTTAATGCAAACCGGGGCTTGCCTTGCTGCTCTTGGTCGTAGGCTAGCTGTTCCTCCGGAGTAACGAAGTCTAGGACTTCGGGTTCCTCCTCGACCTTAGCGACTACATGATAAGAACAATGTATGTATTAATTTAGAGGCCTTTGTATTAACTTTGAAGTTGTGAAGCCTATAACCCTTACTAGACAGACCTAATGACTGTGAAACTTTTACTGTGGCTTGGTTACAACCTAAACAAAGACTTGGTCAAGTTTTAGTTGCAGCAAAGCTCATTTGAGCCCTCCACAAATAATTATGTCCTTGACCTTAATTGGAACCCTTAGGGTGTTCTAGGGATTTTCATGAGACAAACTATGACTTTCTGAAAACTAGATTTTCAGAGGGTTCTAATGGAGTTGGTCTCACTTAATTTGGAAGTCTCTAACTAAAGATATGAGCTAAACAATTTCAGAGAAAATCCTGAAAATGTTTCTGAACATTTTCTATTTTCTCTGGAACAGTTTTACTAATCACACCATTAGGTGGACTAAATGAGCTCAAATGGATCTGAAATTTTTATGGTAGCTCAATGATATTTTGGTGAACATCTCAGCAAAATTTCAGGATTTTCCGCCAAAGGATTCTCCAGTTAAAATTCCTAACAGTTTAAACATTAAGGAATTAATTCTGGAGAATTAGGGAATTTCATGAAGTGAAACTTCATTTTCTGGAAAGTACTCAGAGAGCTGAATCCAGCAAAATTTGGTTCACTCAATTTGGAGCTTTCTAGCCAAAGTTATAAGGATTTGAAGTTTGAAGGAAATCTGAAAATCGGGGAAAAGTTTAAACTCGCGCGTGGGCCCAGGGGACACGCGTCGCACGCCGAAGCGACAGCACACTGCGGCCCACAAGGCTTTTGCGCGCCAGCACACCCGATCCCGGCCGCAGCCGGATCTCGATTCAAAATATCGGCCGCTGACAGCTGGGGTCCACCCCCTTCTTCAACCTCGCGACACCCGCGCTCCGCCGCCGAGGGACCTCGCCGGAGAGCTCGCCGCTGGCTGCTGTACCGCTCCAAACTTCTTGATTCTGGCCGCCCCTGCCTACTTTTACTTGGGGAACATGATCCGAGGGTCAGCTGCTCATGACAACGGCCGGAGCATGGTCGGCGACGAGCCGCCATATCGGAACGACTTCGGCCATGTCGGCTGATGCTCCTAGTGCCTCAGCTACTTGGGAAACCGGTCGGGGAGCATCAGTGGACCTCAGAGAAGATCGACATGAACTCGGGGCAGCTCGGGGAAGGCCCGAAATAGGTCCTCACCGTGCGCCCGATACCCCCCGTGCGTTCCGCCATTAGTAGACCTTGAATTACGCCGGGCACAGAAGTTCTCCGGCCCAGAGTTGTGAAGGCAACTTGTGCGTCACCGTGTCTAGTTCGTGTGGGAGTGGCCTGAGGCCCTCTAATCCTTTCTAGAGCACGAATTAAACAGAATCGTACCCGAGGGTCGTTCTGCACACAGAAAGGGGAAAAGTGGAAATTCGCCGCCGGTGAGCAACCACTCGAGCTGTGGCTCGGGGATGAGCAGCACCGATCACTTGCGCGTCCAAGGGTGCCTTGGCTCGGGCGTGACAACGCCCAGGTTGGGCTGTCCACGAGAGCCCGAGGTGCGGCGGTTTCCAGTTCCGAGTTTGATCTTTCGGCACAGCCGATATCACTCGGTTTCAATCGATTTCTATCAATGGGAAGGATGGAGGATGGTTGCTAGTACCTTGCTGGGACCTTGGAATGGAAAGAGGGGGCTGCGATCGGCTTGATCAAGCAGGAACTCGAGCGGCGGCGATGGCAGTGGAAAAACAAGTCGTGTGCGTCGGCAGCTCGAGGAAATGGTGACTGAAGCACGCCGGGGAGGGAATAAATAGCCCGGCCGGCTGGTCTCCGGCTTGGGGCACGCAGCAGGAGCTGGCGCCGGCTGCCCCCTTCGGTGGCGCGCGCGCACAGCTGCCGGGAACCGACTGAACTGTGGTTCAGTCGGTTTGCTTTGAGGCAGAGGCTGACATGTGGGTCCCACTTCTCTTTTAACCTCTGAAATTTATTCCTAACAGCTGTGGTAAACAGTGAACCCTATTCTACCCTTGGCAATTCAAATTATTCACCCAAGAGCCATTTGAATTGATCAAAGTTCAAATGAGGTTTGGTTTGAATGAATTTCAGCACAAGTGCAGTTTGAAATTCAAATAAAGTTTGAATTTCTCCCCCTTAGCTCATGTCAAGATCAACTCCAAATGGAGTGAAAATTGGTGTGTGAGCTCACAAAAATGTGCTGAGCAAGAATATGCCTTCCACTTTTAAATTCAGTGGGTGAAAACAGTTTGAATTTGAATATGGTTTCAAACTGCCCTCTTCCTAACTATACCCAAAATGACCTCAAAAAGGTTTTGAATTTGGGTGGAACTTGGCATGGACATCCTTAGCAAAGTGTAGGAGTTTTCATATGTCCAGCCCATCTATATCACATGTGGGAAGTACCACTTTTGCAATGTGTGAGTTTGTTCCCTAATGAGCATGTTGATAATTGTTACTTGCTCTTTATTTGTGTTCATCATTCTTCCTCAAATGAGGTGTGTGGTGTGGTGATGAACACTGCAAATGAGTGTCAAAAACTGAGGCCCTTACATTCCTCCCCCCTTAAAAGAATCTCGTCCCGAGATTATAAGGTGAAATGAGAGAGAGGACGGTGGAAAATTACCGAATATGCGACGTGAAAAAGTCGGGGTAGTTAGTGCGAAGGAATTCTTCGCTCTCCCATGTCGCTTCGTCCATGGAGTGATTACTCCATAGAACCTTGTAGAACCACAACGTACGGTTGCGTGTGGTTCGGGCCTTTTCATCAATAATCTGCACCGGTTCCTCCCGATAGGTGAGATCCGGTTGCAGTTCTTCAATGTCTTCCAGCTGAACGGTAGTTGATAGCTTGAGACACTTCCTCAGCTGGGAAATGTGAAAGACGTCGTGCACACCGGAAAGTGCTTCTGGTAATTTCAGCCGGTATGCCACCGATCCACATCTTTCGGTAATCTGGAATGGACCGATGAATCGGGGTGCTAACTTTCCTCTCACCCCAAATCTGTTTACGCCCTTCATTGGAGACACTCGTAGGTATACGTGATCTCCAACTTCGAATTGTAATGGGCGCCTTCTCCGATCCGCATACTGTTTCTGTCGGGATTGAGCGGCTTTTAGGTTCGCTTGAATTAATCGAACCTTTTCTTCCGCGCTGTTGACAAGATCAATCCCGAAGGTAACCCTCTCGCCAGATTCACACCAGTTCAGTGGTGTGCGGCATTTCCTGCCGTATAGCGCCTCGTAGGGCGCCATCTTGATGCTGGCTTGGTACCCATTGTTGTACGAGAACTCGGCTAATGGCAAGTGATCATCCCAATTCTTGCCGTGGTCGATAGCGCAAGCTCGTAGCATGTCTTCTAGGATTTGATTTACCCGCTCCGTTTGCCCATCCGTCTGCGGGTGGTAGGCTGAACTACGGATCAGCTTCGTCCCCAGGGCAGCGTGTAGCTGCTCCCAAAAACGGGACACAAATAAAGTGCCCCGGTCCGATACGATGGTACGGGGTACGCCGTATAAGCATAGGATCCGTGAGATGTACAGTTCAGCGTACTTCTTGGCGTTATAGTTGGTGTTGACCGGGATGAAATGGGCAACTTTGGTGAGCCGATCGACGATCACCCACACAGAATCAAGTTTCTGTAAGGTGGTGGGTAAACCGACGACGAAATCCATGCTCACGTCCTCCCACTTCCAGGCAGGAATGCCCAGTGGTCGCAGCAGTCCCGGTTTCCGCATGTGGTCTGCCTTCACCCGTCGACATGTATCACACTCGGACACGTATTTTGCCGTCTCTCGCTTCATCCGTGTCCACCAAAACTTGCTTCTGAGTTCTTGATACATATTGTTGCTGCCGGGGTGAATAGAAAACTTAGATAAGTGAGCTTCATCAAAGATTCTCTTCCTTAACTCCGGGTTTCGGGGTACGACGATCCGGTCCTTGAACCATAAGACGCCGTCTCCGTCCTTCCGGAAACATTTCAACTCCCCACTGTCTACACGTCTCCGCAAATGTGACATGCCCTTGTCATTCTTCTGGGCTGCCGCTATCTCTTCACGGATGGTGGGGATCAAAGCTAGGTTGTAGAGAGCTCCATGTGGAATCACATGTAGTGGTGGTTCGCTCTCTTCCAACGGTGTGATGGTCAGATTATTGACGTGTGACTTGCGGCTTAGCGCGTCTGCCACAACGTTTGCCTTGCCCGGATGATAATGGATCTCTATCTCGTAATCCTTTATCAGTTCCAACCATCTTCGTTGCCTCATGTTCAGCTCCTTCTGAGTGAAGATGTACTTGAGGCTTTTGTGGTCGGTATATAAATGTACGAGGTTACCGAGTAGGTAGTGCCTCCACATTTTCAGTGCAAGTACCACGGCAGCGAGCTCCAAATCGTGAGTTGGATAATTTTGCTCATGGTTCCTAAGCTGTCGTGATCCATACGCGACCACTCTTCGGTCTTGCATCAGCACACATCCGAGCCCAATGCCGGATGCATCGCAGTACACATCGAACGGTTTTGTTGTGTCTGGCTGCGCCAAAACCGGTGCTGATGTTAGGTGCTTGACTAAAGCCTTGAATGCTGCTTCACATGCTGGACTCCAAACATATTTGGTAGCCTTCTTCAGCAGCTCTGTCATTGGCCTGGCAATCTTCGAGAAGTTCGGAATGAACCTCCGATAATATCCCGCGAGTCCGAGGAAACTCCGTACCTCATGAACAGTTCTCGGGGATTTCCAATTCAGCACTTGCGTGATTTTGCTCGGGTCCACAGCGATACCCTCCGCTGAGATGATATGCCCGAGGGAAGGCACTTGCGATATCCAAAACTCGCATTTGCTGAACTTTGCGTATAACTTGTGATCCCGCAGCCGTTGCAAGACTATACGCAGATGTTTCTTGTGATCTTCCTCCGACTTGGAGTATACCAGGATGTCGTCGATGAAGACCACGACAAACTTGTCCAGCTCCGGCATGAACACCGAGTTCATTAAATACATGAAGTGAGCTGGAGCATTGGTGAGGCCAAAGGACATGACCAGGTACTCATAAAGTCCGTACCTTGTCGAAAAAGCTGTCTTTGGAATGTCCTCAGCCCTGATCTTAATCTGATGGTACCCGGATCTTAAATCCATCTTGGAAAAGACCTTTGCTTCGACCAACTGATCAAACAACATGTCGATCCGTGGCAACGGGTACTTGTTCTTGATGGTTACGGCATTTAATGGACGGTAGTCCACGCAAAGCCGCAACGTTTCATCCTTCTTTTTGACAAATAATGCCGAACAGCCCCATGGCGAGGAGCTCGGCCTAATAAAACCCTTCTCCAGAAGGTCCGTGAGCTGAGTCTTCAGTTCCGCCAACTCCTTGGGCGCCATCTTGTACGGCCTTCGGGATATTGGCATGGTTCCCGGTGCAAGTTCAATCTTGAACTCCACCTCTCTATCGGGTGGCACCCCCGGCAAATCATCCGGGAATACATCAGGGAATTCTCGGACCACTGGAATGTCTTCCAATCTGATGGTTGTGGCTTGATAGACACTTGGAAGTTTTATTTCTGGACTGTCCAGAAATAATGAGTGAGAACCGTGCACTCCTGAGTTTAAGTGCACGACTCGGAGGACGGTGTCTAAAACAGCGCCGTGGCGGGTTAACCACGACATCCCTAGGATGACATCGACCTTCTGTCCCTCTAAGATAATGAGAGACGTGGGGTACACTCTACCCGCTAAGCATAATGGTGCTTTGGAGACCATTACGCTTGCTGAAATCTTCCCACATATGCTGAGCTCGTCCCTCCACCGGAACGAGTGCGTATGGAGTTCCCTCCATAGCCTGCACGTGTAGTTGGCAGAAACGTGACATAGTGTCACGGGCTGCCACTTGCCACATCCCTTCCGGTTGTCTTCCTCTCACCGTGACGGTGAATGGCACCCAACCGGGTGGCGTAGGCCCTGCAGGAACCTCGACATGGATCGTCCACGTCTTGTTCCCCTCTTCGCCTTCTTCCTTGGCGAAGTATTGCGGCATCTGGTTGTACCCGAAATATTGGAGCATTAGCCACAATGCTCCCGGGTAGCCGCTACGGTCAGAGCAGTGGGAAACTACCCACCCGTTCTCCAACCGTTTATCTGCTGCCATCTGTAAAAATATATTTGAGAAATGTCAAATATTTATTTAAACAGTAGACCATTGAGTTATAACATAAGATATGTCATTGAACCCTTAACACTTGGAAACATAGTTCAAATTTTTAAACAAATTTGACTGCTGATCTGCTGTTCCCATGACAGCCCTGACCAGTTTCCATATCAATCTGATTTAGGCCAGGTTAAAAACAAAACCAGTCCTGGAGCTCAACATCAAAGTTAAAGTTAACTTCAATAGCTTTCCAGAAAGTATTTGGTTGGCCTAAGATCTGTCCTGGTTCACAAGTTATGAGATGTCAAAGTTAACAGAATTTTTGGGAACAATTGGACAACACCTCCCTGCTTTAGGTACTGATTTGATCCAAGAATCCCAGTTAATTCTGTTCCTAATCTGACAAAACTTTCTGTTACAAAGTTGTAACCCATCTCATAAGCTTTCCAGAACTACCTCATTTTCTATTTTTGGATTTTTATGCAGGAAGTTATGCTTAATTTACAGAGAGTCTACAGAGAGTCTTTGCTCCGTCCTGTTTTCTGGACAGTTTCAACTCTGCTGCATTTTTCGAGTGGTTAAGGGATGAAACACCTCTGGAACTCAACAGAAAAGTTGTAAAGCTCCTCCAAAGCTTTCCAGAAATGTATCATACGACATCAACCTCGAAAGAACTCAACCTCTAACCTCTGATTAACTTCAGCCTTAATTTAGCTGGAAACAGAGTGCTCTGTCCTTAACATCCTATAAGTTGAAAACTTGTTAGCTTTGAATATCCTGTTCAAGGGAAGGAGTTACATCAAGTTTTACTACTTTGGATCAAACCTTCAAGTTTTTAAATGAAGTTGTTCATTTAATTGGATGTGACGTCGAGGCGTCACCAGATTATGTCGGTACTACGTCCTCACAAAGGAAAAACCTATACCGGACTTAGCCGGCGTCGTTAGTTCAGTGGCACTACTCGTCACTCGCACACGGATACTACACGTCTACCGTTTCGTGGTAAGGCTACCTGCAGAAATTCAACCAATCATCGGACTCGGCTGCACACCGAGCCCGGAATCCATACAGTTGGTACATCCGGCCGTCATCACTCGCCCGGATGTTCTCAAGCCAAACACGCCTTGAGTTACGTGTTCACGTTTCAGACCACGTGACGGGGTCTCCCATGTTGCACCACGCACGCCAGGGACAGACGTTGCTCGAATACCCCAAACGACATGAAGAGTCGTAGAGGATATCAAAGCGGGTCGGGTTACCTGCCACCCGTGGGGCTCCACCCTTCAGCTTGTGCGCACTGGTGGACAGCGCTTACGTGCACCCCCCAAGACATGAACGTCCCGAGATGCACGATTTTCCGACATAACAAATAGGTTACTAAGCCACTTTCTATATACTAATAACATCCTTATACGGGCTACTAACTCGTTCCTCACTGGATTTTTGAAAAGGGAGACCTTTGTACTGTGTTAAACCTCAAGCGAGCTCTGATACCACGCTGACACGACCCCTTTGGGTCCTGTCGAGCCAGGATCACGCTGAGGGGTGCTGCGTTGCACAGCACCGCATAACACACGTCAAAGGTACAAAGCGGAAGCGGAAGCTTTATTACATAAACAAGTTTATCAACATGTTTACATCAAAATAAGTTTAGTCCACACTCGCGGGCGTAGACTAAGCATCAAGTGCACGTTCAGCCCTCGAACGTGTCCTTGCTAGCACACACGCACACTAACTCTGCGGCGTGCACGACTCCCACTCGACGGGGTTCCCCTCCTGGGGTTCCGTCTCCTCTTCGGGAGTCCCTTCCTCATAGAACCCTGCAAAAGCTTCAAACACAAGCAGTGAGCACGAAGGCTCAGCAAGTCTGACCCGTCTCACCTAAACATGGAACTTCTACATGAGGGTAATGGGTTACATGAGGTAAAATCATTTGCAAGGACTCGCCTAATTAGTAGAACCTTACTTTCAAGTTTTAGCAGCAGGTTGTGGAGAACCTTACGCGAAGGCACATGAGAGAGCCGCAATCAAACAAGAAACGCATTTCTCTCATGTACTTTGCCCAAAGTTGAAAAGAACTTTAGTTAGCACTAAGCTACAACATATCATTAACAATCAATGTCCAGCTTTAAATCAGCAACATTTTAACATGTAACTAGCCTGTTCTTTCTACGTCACGGTACAGTGAACAAGTGGTACTCACTGACCGCGAGGGACGGCGATTATAATCGATTTACACCTGCAGGGTTACCCGAACAACCCGTCACGTACGCCCGTACTCGATGTTGCCTACAACAACCATCACGGACGCCGTACGCGACTACCTTTCACCCGTTAGCCAAATATTGAACCGGTCCCATCGTCCCGAGCAAGAGGTCCCTGCACGCGCATCTCTGTGCCGCCAGCTGATTTACACCTCGAGCTCTCAACCTACCCTCTGAACGACGGGCAATGCCTCAACACCCAGCTACCCGAGTTACATCAGTTTCCCGGTTCCCATATAGCCGGTAGGTCTTCGGTACTGTTCTAGCTTGTTCAACAGGCCCGCACACGGCTCGGTCCTCAATCGACACAAGCGGAGCTACAGCACACAGGCCCCAAAGTCCTGCTGCCTTTACTCTCCGCTCGGTCTCATTTTCTTGCCATGTGTTTCATGTGATATCTCTACCCGAGCAATGTGCCTCTAGCCTATTCTCGCGAGTAGTTCCAACTACTCGACTTGTACCGAATCCTACTCTATTCTAGCAATGCAGTGGCTAACGAGGTTTTCAATCCTAAACCCAACCCATGGTTTTCTTGGCTGTGTAGTTGGATTTCCAAACAAGACTCTAATGCACAGAACAAAGGAAACAAGTATGTGCTCAAAACAATAAAAATTTGTAAAAAGGTTAATGCAAACCGGGGCTTGCCTTGCTGCTCTTGGTCGTAGGCTAGCTGTTCCTCCGGAGTAACGAAGTCTAGGACTTCGGGTTCCTCCTCGACCTTAGCGACTACATGATAAGAACAATGTATGTATTAATTTAGAGGCCTTTGTATTAACTTTGAAGTTGTGAAGCCTATAACCCTTACTAGACAGACCTAATGACTGTGAAACTTTTACTGTGGCTTGGTTACAACCTAAACAAAGACTTGGTCAAGTTTTAGTTGCAGCAAAGCTCATTTGAGCCCTCCACAAATAATTATGTCCTTGACCTTAATTGGAACCCTTAGGGTGTTCTAGGGATTTTCATGAGACAAACTATGACTTTCTGAAAACTAGATTTTCAGAGGGTTCTAATGGAGTTGGTCTCACTTAATTTGGAAGTCTCTAACTAAAGATATGAGCTAAACAATTTCAGAGAAAATCCTGAAAATGTTTCTGAACATTTTCTATTTTCTCTGGAACAGTTTTACTAATCACACCATTAGGTGGACTAAATGAGCTCAAATGGATCTGAAATTTTTATGGTAGCTCAATGATATTTTGGTGAACATCTCAGCAAAATTTCAGGATTTTCCGCCAAAGGATTCTCCAGTTAAAATTCCTAACAGTTTAAACATTAAGGAATTAATTCTGGAGAATTAGGGAATTTCATGAAGTGAAACTTGATTTTCTGGAAATACTCAGAGAGCTGAATCCAGCAAAATTTGGTTCACTCAATTTGGAGCTTTCTAGCCAAAGTTATAAGGATTTGAAGTTTGAAGGAAATCTGAAAATCGGGGAAAAGTTTAAACTCGCGCGTGGGCCCAGGGGACACGCGTCGCACGCCGAAGCGACAGCACACTGCGGCCCACAAGGCTTTTGCGCGCCAGCACACCCGATCCCGGCCACAGCCGGATCTCGATTCAAAATATCGGCCGCTGACAGCTGGGGTCCACCCCCTTCTTCAACCTCGCGACACCCGCGCTCCGCCGCCGAGGGACCTCGCCGGAGAGCTTGCCGCTGGCTGCTGTACCGCTCCAAACTTCTTGATTCTGGCCGCCCCTGCCTACTTTTACTTGGGGAACATGATCCGAGGGTCAGCTGCTCATGACAACGGCCGGAGCATGGTCGGCGACGAGCCGCCATATCGGAACGACTTCGGCCATGTCGGCTGATGCTCCTAGTGCCTCAGCTACTTGGGAAACCGGTCGGGGAGCATCAGTGGACCTCAGAGAAGGTCGACATGAACTCGGGGCAGCTCGGGGAAGGCCCGAAATAGGTCCTCACCGTGCGCCCGATACCCCCCGTGCGTTCCGCCATTAGTAGACCTTGAATTACGCCGGGCACAGAAGTTCTCCGGCCCAGAGTTGTGAAGGCAACTTGTGCGTCACCGTGTCTAGTTCGTGTGGGAGTGGCCTGAGGCCCTCTAATCCTTTCTAGAGCACGAATTAAACAGAATCGTACCCGAGGGTCGTTCTGCACACAGAAAGGGGAAAAGTGGAAATTCGCCGCCGGTGAGCAACCACTCGAGCTGTGGCTCGGGGATGAGCAGCACCGATCACTTGCGCGTCCAAGGGTGCCTTGGCTCGGGCGTGACAACGCCCAGGTTGGGCTGTCCACAAGAGCCCGAGGTGCGGCGGTTTCCAGTTCCGAGTTTGATCTTTCGGGACAGCCGATATCACTCGGTTTCAATCGATTTCTATCAATGGGAAGGATGGAGGATGGTTGCTAGTACCTTGCTGGGACCTTGGAATGGAAAGAGGGGGCTGCGATCGGCTTGATCAAGCAGGAACTCGAGCGGCGGCGATGGCAGTGGAAAAACAAGTCGTGTGCGTCGGCAGCTCGAGGAAATGGTGACTGAAGCACGCCGGGGAGGGAATAAATAGCCCGGCCGGCTGGTCTCCGGCTTGGGGCACGCAGCAGGAGCTGGCGCCGGCTGCCCCCTTCGGTGGCGCGCGCGCACAGCTGCCGGGAACCGACTGAACTGTGGTTCAGTCGGTTTGCTTTGAGGCAGAGGCTGACATGTGGGTCCCACTTCTCTTTTAACCTCTGAAATTTATTCCTAACAGCTGTGGTAAACAGTGAACCCTATTCTACCCTTGGCAATTCAAATTATTCACCCAAGAGCCATTTGAATTGATCAAAGTTCAAATGAGGTTTGGTTTGAATGAATTTCAGCACAAGTGCAGTTTGAAATTCAAATAAAGTTTGAATTTCTCCCCCTTAGCTCATGTCAAGATCAACTCCAAATGGAGTGAAAATTGGTGTGTGAGCTCACAAAAATGTGCTGAGCAAGAATATGCCTTCCACTTTTAAATTCAGTGGGTGAAAACAGTTTGAATTTGAATATGGTTTCAAACTGCCCTCTTCCTAACTATACCCAAAATGACCTCAAAAAGGTTTTGAATTTGGGTGGAACTTGGCATGGACATCCTTAGCAAAGTGTAGGAGTTTTCATATGTCCAGCCCATCTATATCACATGTGGGAAGTACCACTTTTGCAATGTGTGAGTTTGTTCCCTAATGAGCATGTTGATAATTGTTACTTGCTCTTTATTTGTGTTCATCATTCTTCCTCAAATGAGGTGTGTGGTGTGGTGATGAACACTGCAAATGAGTGTCAAAAACTGAGGCCCTTACACGCTTATCACCCGCAAACCGACGGGCAAACGGAGAGGACAAACCAAATTTTGGAGGACATGATGAGAGCCTGCGCCTTGAAACATGGGCGTAGTTGGGATAGGAGCTTTCCGTATGCCAAGTTCTCATACAATAACAGCTATCAAGCCAGCTTGAAGATGTCACCCTTCGAAGCATTTTATGATAGACGGTGTAGAACGCCGCTGTTTTGGAACGAGACCGGAGAAAACCAAGTGTTTGGACCCGAAGTGCTGCAAGAAGCTGAGAAGCAAGTTCAAACAATACGGGAGAACTTGAAGGCTGCTCAGTCACGACAAAAAGGTTATGCGGACAATAGGCGAAGAAAGTTGACTGTCGAAGTAGGAGACTTCGTGTACCTTAAGGTATTGCCTATTCGTGGCCAACGACGTTTCAACGTCAAAGGCAAGTTAGCACCTCGCTGCATCGGGCCATTTAAAATTTCGGGCAAGTGAGGAGAGGTAGCCTATCAGCTAGAGCTCCCAACGCACCTCTCCGACGTGCATGACGTGTTTCACGTATCCCAGCTCAAGAAGTGCTTGAGAGTACAGGAAGAAGAAGTACCAATGGATGAGCTTGAGCTTCAAGAGAATCTGACCTACGTAGAGCACCCTGTCCAAATTTTGGACGTAAAGGAAAGGGTCACAAGGAACAAAGTGATCCGTTGGAGCAAGATACAATGGAGCCATCACACGGAAGTTGAAGCTACATGGGAGCGTGAGCAAGACATCAAGGCAGAATTTCCTCATCTATTCTCCACTCTATCGAATCTCGAGGGCGAGATTCAGTTTAAGGGGGGTAGGTTTCTGACACCCTCAACTTCGTAATTCATGCATACATATTTCGTATAGAGAAAACATTTTAAAAGAAGTAGAACAGGTGAAAGGTAGCTAAAAGGAGCCAATTCCAATCCACCGAGAGCGCCGTCGACACTTCCTGAGACCCGCCGGCCACGTGGCGCCTTCGGAGATCATCCCTGCAAAAGGAGTGAGGTCCGGCACTGCTGGCTACGTGGCAGGCTCGGAGCTTGCCTCCACGGAAGGGGCGAGGTCCGGCCCGTGGGACACGTGTTGCCCCCGGAGCTAGCCTCTACGGAGAAGCGAGTCCCAGCCCCGCAGGACACATGGCGCCTTCGGAGCTAGTCACTGCGGAGAAGCGTGGTCCAACCCCATGGGACATGTGTCGCTCTCGGAACTCACCCCTGCGGAGGGAGTGAGGTCAGTCCTACGGGACACGTGTCGCTCTCGGAGCTCACCTCTGAGAGGTCCAACACTGCGGGACACGTGTCACCCTCGGAGCTTGTCTCCGAGAGGTCCGGTCCTACTGGACACGTGTCGTCCTCGGAGCTCACCTCCGAGGAGAAGACACTGTTGGACACGTGTCACCCTCGGAGCTCGCCTCCGGAAAGTCCGACGCTGTTGGACACGTGTCGACCTCGGAGCTCGCCTCCGGGAGGTCCATCACCAATGGACACGTGTCGATCTCTGAGCTCGTCTCTGAGGAGAAAAGAAGTCCAGTGCTACTGGACACGTGGCACACCCGGAGCCCACCTCCGAAGACAGGGGAGGTCTAGCACTGAAGCGTGGCGCACGCGGAACTCGCCTCTGAGGGAGAGGTGAGGTCCCGCTCACCAAGACACGTGGCGCACACAGAGCTCGCCTCTGAGGAGAGGGGAGGTCCCGCCCGCCTGACATGCGGCACAACTGGAGCCCATCTCTGCAGGAAAGGAAGGCCAGGCCCCCGCTGGACATGTGGCGTCTCCGGAGCTCTCTACTGCGGAAGGACAAGATCCTTAAGCGGTTTTCCCCTGTATGCGAGTACTCGGTGCTGCGGAAACCGACACGATTTCTTCCATGTTGAGTACTGCAACCGAATCAATTGGAGATAAGTTGGTAAGATCCAAAACAATTTGAATAGGACTCTTATTTGAAATTCAATCAAAGTAGGACTCTTTTTTACCCCTTATAAATAGAACCCAAAACCCCTGGCCGCAACCACGAACCTATTCTTTCCCTCCCTAAGTCGGCGACTTGGTAGCCCTAGCTCGCCGAGTTAGAATTTCCACCCCTCGCCGGAGTTCAGACGATGGTGAGCCCCACCGGTGAGCCGCCGACGAGCTCCCCGCTGCTGCCATCGCTAGGAGGAAGGCCCCGACGCCAAGGAGGAAGTAAGGTAGGTCTCTATTACCACCTTATGACATCATTGCGGTTTCTTTGCATCTGTTTCTTCGATCCCTTCGAACATAAGCTTTTTCGTGTGGACAGATCACGTGTTGATCGGTGGAATTGATCTAGATCTTGATACAAGATCATCACCACGTCCACACTAGAACCTTACACCCTTTGTTCATCGTAAAACCCCATGCAAGCCTATTAAAACATGCAAGAACACGCACAAACTAAACTGTACCATAGGATCAGCATGCATCTACACCATTGCATCTTGAGTAAAGATTGTGCGTGATGATTGATTGCTGTGAATCTTGTATGTGCGTGATCGTGAGTAGAAGGACAAGCTCAGGGAGCTATCTATGAAGGACTACGGCACCAAGACTTCAAAGTGCCTGAGCAACAAAAGCCACAGGAACAAGGCAAGTGCCCCTGGACCATATTGATCCCATGTTTTGGAAACTGTTTTGTTTGTGAAAACATATATGCGTGAGTCAACTTGATGGGACACCCTTTTATTGGAGTTTACTAGTTTTGTTAACCACCCTTGTCACCGGGAAAGTTGATGAGTCGGGTATGGTCGTCTTTGCTTTTTGCTTCGCTGAGTCCACGGGATATGGGAAGCGAGATAGAATGTGTCTATCTACTGCACTCATATGAACAATGATAATAAGAACTTAATGTTGAACATAAATCGGGGGAGATCTAGCCAAGCTTGGTTCGTGGATGTGGTAGAATTAGATTGTGGTTTACTTTCCGTAGATCTAAGGACCGGTTCATGCGAGCACATGCCAGAAAAACAGTGCCACCACAAGGGCAAGTATGGGTGCGGCTTAGCTGACTAATTAGGTAAGTTGCTAGATTGTATGGACCGTGGAAGGTGCGGGGAATGGGAGTCGAGAGTGGACTGCCCTGGGAACTGCATGGCACAAGAGGGGGCTCGTAGGTGGGAGAATGGTGATTCGAGCCTGCTGGTGAAACCTTAGAGAGTCCATACATCTAGTAGCCCCTTTGTAAAGGCTATTTTGTGATCTCTTGGCCATACATCGACGGTTGTGTACTGGTATAATGGAGGTTCTGCAGTCGCTGACGGGTGACGAAATCACAAACTTGTGGGTAAAGTGGTGCCACCTCTGCATAGTGTAAAACTATCATGATAGCCGTGCTTCCGGTCATAAGCGCCTAGCCAACTTCCATGATTAGATGGGATGGTTTTTGGGATGGATGTTTCGTTTGGTCATGGTATGGTTTGGGATGGTCATTGGTATGGTCATCAGTTTGGTTATTGGTATGGTTTGGTCTTTGGCATTTGGTTTCAGGACTGTTGAGTCCTGGTAATGAGAATGGTTTCAGACTGTTGAGTCGAAACAATGAGCTTTGGTTTCGGATATGAGATGGATATGATCATGAGATGGTCATTATGAGCATTAGAAAGAGGTGAGAAAGATAAATGTCTGGGTGAGACATGAAAAGGTGGTGAATCATAAAGGAGGTATGTTGATGTTTTAATTGGATATATGTTGGGATTAAATTCACTTAAAGTTAGTTGCTGTTTTATCATGTTTGTGAAATAAACTTTGCTTTCTGCAATGAGCCTTTTAATCCTACCTTGCTGTAAGCTACATGTCATATCTTTCCCGCACTTGCTGAGTACATCATGTACTCAAACTTGCATTATTACTTCATCATCAGCAACAGGAGAAGAGTACTTCGAAGATCATGTGGAGTACTAGGCGTGCGATCTACCGTCAACTTGCCTGTGGAGTTGGAGATGGAGCCGCTGCTGCTATTTAGTTTGCTTCCGCTATCGTTAGAGACTTCCGCTGCTAGAATAAGTTAGAAGACTTCCGCTGCTAGAATAAGTTAGAGACTTCCGCTGCAAGAATGAGCTAGAGATTGATGTAATAAAATACTTAAACCCTATTATTCGTGGTTCTATTCTGAATTCAGTTTGTGGATTACATGTATATATGTGATGAACATCCTAGGCACACATATGCATTAGTTCGGATCCGTTTTCACGGGACCGGGCGTCACAGCCTATCAGAAGAACTAGATTCTAGGAAACCGGACACTAGTACAGGCAAGCCTTCCCCTTCTCTACCATCTCTTCCGTCTCCACCTCATTGTCTCCTTCTCCACATCTTATTACTCCAAAGAGTCATGATTTGAGTCCTAAACCAACAACTAGAAGCAGACCATACGCCGGCTCCATAGTTCAAGTAGTTACCAGTAGTTCTCTCGGGCACAAATAATGCACTTATAGACTAATGAAACAGAAAGGAGAAGAGGGGTCTGCGTATGGGGATTGCTTGGTCCACTAGAGGAGCGGGAACTGCCATTCTAACCCTTCTTGGGGCTTTTGAGAAGAATGAATCTCAAGTTATATACAACCTCAGGTTCGGTAGGGGCGTAGGAACGGATAGCGCTCTTAGTTAGCTTAGGAGCGGAGGTACGAGTCATTTAAGTTGGAAAGCGATGCTGCCCACTCTGCCACAAAAGGGGGCAGCTTTCTTCCCCAAAATGACAGTTCCACCATCAATCAGGGCCACGCTGGAACCAGGGGGTTGCTCCGAGAAAAAAATCCTTTCTTTATCATCCACTCTAGGGGGTGCGTGCACACCTGCGCGGATTACAGGTGACGATTACAAGAATGGCGGGGAAGTGAAGAGTACCCGACGACATTCAGGGATGAACGTAGACCCATTGAGCAGGGATAATCATTCCGGTCCTGGAGTGCACAGCATTCGTTGCAAAAAGGAATGCGGTACAGGTAGATCAACTCAGGAAAAACAGTATCTATGAGAGATTTTCCATTCTCCTCTTGAAGCACACAAGCGGGAGCCTTTCTTTCTCATTAGCAACACTGATCCTAGTACATTCGTAATGTTAAGGCTATAAGCATTCCCCTGCTACTCGAGTAACTAAACATACGACTCCACTGTTTGAGCAATTTTCACTCTCCTTCCTGGCCAAACCTATCAAAACCTTCGTTCATAAACTCATTCCAGCCCATGCCTTCTCTGACTACTCCTTTCACTTTTTTAATGGTATTTATTTGGAACAACATCAAATACTTCTCGCACTTGTCAAGCTATTCCCTCGTTCTCCCCTCAATTAAACATAGGAAATTTAAGTTTAGGAGTGAGCACGTGTTGGTGGTTGAAGCGCTTACTCATAGGCCCCGAAATAGCATCGAGCATTCCCGTAGTTGCTCGATTGGTCCATTTTATGGATCCTTTGCTTTTAGAAAGAACTAGCTTTTCCCCCGCAACTTAACCAACGATGTCCGCTACGATGTTGATCGAGGAGGAATTTCATTCGTACGATCAGACAATACCACTGATGTCTTCCCCTACCTGGGACCAATTTCTACAGCCCAACGCCAGTATTGTTGCGAGACTGGTACTTGGTGGCTCACGAGCAACATATAGACTAAGGTTGCCCATCACTTCCTCGCTCCTTTTTGAAGAGCCATAGTTAGTTGCTGTTTCCATTTGGTTCTTCTTTCTCGTTGTTGATACCTGCAAGCTGATGGAAATGGACTGAATACCGGAGATATTTGTGTTACTTCGTCTGCACTTGTTTGTACACGAATGCGTGAGTTATACTGAGTACTCAGTAAATTATGGACTCAAAAAGGGAGGGAAGAAGGAGGAAGGACGTCCTTCGTATTACCCGGAATTCTCGTATTATGATGATGAGTTGAGTGAGGATAAAATTTTATTTCTTTTTCGGAGAATCTGCTAATTATTCAGTTCAGCACCGGGCAGGAGAAAGGGCAATTAAAGGGAAGGAGAGTTTGAAACAAACGGCAAAGCCACATTTCAGGCCAAGGTAATAAAAAATGGAATAAGCCCAGGGCGATTAAAGTCAAGTGAGAAGTGAAGGTTGCGTAAGTGCGGGAGCAATTTGTGATAACCAAGTGCTTCTCTTCCTGTAGCAGCGCTTGAAGAAGGAAGGACTGAGAACTCTCTATACTATATAGTGGTAAGGGAATGGCATCAAAGGAAAGAAAGAAGTGAGTGTCATGAAAGTGTAACGAAGAGGGGGCCCACCCCACTCTAAAGAGGCATAGGCTGTAGGATGTGGTATGGCAACCCATGTTCGTTTGCACTGCGTGTTCCCGCTGGACTGGACACGTGTTAGCTGTAGGAAGTATGGTTACGAAAGTGACTTTGGTTCGCCAGTTCAGGCTCAACTCCTCGCTTTACGTTAGAGGACTTACAGGTCAGGCCGGGGCTCCATGCTATTTCTTTCTGTGTGGGGCGATGCCGAGGAATGTTGACTACATCTGAAGGTTGATCAAGTTTATTTTGCTTCATGTTTACAAGCAAATAATGCACACGTGACAAGAGCCAGGGGGTTGTCCTGGGCCTCACGTGTTGCACAGAGTCCTCACATGTGTGTGTGGTTTCTGTTTTTCGAGTTTCAAATGTTCGGGATTTGAGTCATACATGCATGGGTGCATGCATGTGAATACATGCATTGCATGGTATCAAACCTGCATGGTGCTGAGCCCGGGCGGGAGGTTGTTGCACCAGGGTGTGTTTCTGTTAATAAAAGGAGCATATCGGCGCTGAAGTTGTTAAGCGCCGCCATAAACTTTCTTGTGTTCATCCTCTTTCGATACTCTTCCAGAATCCCGAGATTGTGAGCACAGAAACCTCTTCTGGTTTCTCATCCACTCGTGACACAAATCCTAGAGTGATTGTGAGGAAAACATCCTAACATGTGGCATCAGAGACGGTTACGCTACCTGGAACCGTGACACGGCCATTGAGTGGGCGCTGATGTCGTGAAGACAATCATCCTTTCCAGCCTGACGTTCATGGAAGGACGTCACGCCGCCGGGAGGCGCCGGCAGAGCAGGAGCAGGATCAGGGGCGTTGGTGATTCATCACATCACGAAGGAAGTCAGCAGTGGTGGTACATGCCCAGGCTCATGAAGACAAACTACCATGATTGGGCGGCACTCATGCAGGTGATGTTGCAAGCAAAGGCTTGTGGACTGCGGTGAGTCTTGGCACCAACGATTACATAGAAGATTGGACGGCGTTGGAGGCTCTCACCAAGGCTTTGCCACTAGAATTGGTAGGGATCATTGCCGGGAAGGAGTCAGCAAAGATCGCATGGGATGCGATCAAGTTGCAACATGGGAGCTGAACTTGTGTGCAAGGCCAGGGCGAGTACATTGCGTCGGGAGTTTTATGCACTCAAATTCCATGACAGTGAAACGGTGGATGAGTTCGACGTATAGGCCGGATCACGTCTCAATTCACAGTACTTGGGAGTGAGTGTTTGGAGGAGGAGATTGTCCGGAAGTTCTTGCAGGCGGTTCCACAAAAGTTTGAACAGATTGCGTCCTCCATTGAGACACTGCTCGATTTGAGTGAGATGTATGTTGATGAGTTGATCAGTCGACTCAAGGCAACAGAAGAAAGACTGGGTGCAAGCAACGGGGAAGGCAACACACAAGAGAAGTTGCATCTGAGTGAAGAAGAGTTGCTTGCACGCCTGTCGTCATGTCTCAAGATGTCCGGGGGAAATGGACAGTAACATCACAGAGACTCATCTGCACCCAGGAGAGATCATGGCCGAGGACGTGTCCGTGGTCGAGGAAATCGTGGTGGTGGAAACTCAGGCCATGGTGTGTCCTAAGATGAGTGCCTCTACTGTGGTAAGAAAGGTCATTGGGCGAGAGAATGCAGGAATAATAAGAAGTATGAAGAAGTGAACACGACTCAAGTTGATCGTGAGTTTGAGTTCAGTCTCTTGAGGGCGTGTGCCAGCACTAATGTTGAGTCGTTCACGTCTCCGGAGGACGTATGCCTCAACAACGACATTTTATTTGTTCAAGTAGGAGACATTGAGAGTGGAGGCAGTACACGGTGGATCCTGGATTCCGGTGCAACAAATCACATGACCGGGAAACGGGACGTGATCACAAATCTTGACAACACGGTGCATGGTACTGTTCAGTTGGGAGATGGCTCGGTGACAAAGATTGATGGTCAAGGATCTGTGGTGTTCCAAGGAAAAAGGGGCGGTCGAAAGGAGCTGGCCGGAGTCTATATCATCCTTCAGCTCAAGGAAAATATCATAAGTCTTGGACAGCATGAGGAGGAAGCACATCGAATCTTGATGGTTGATGGTGGTGTCATGATTTGGGACAAAGATGGAACCCCTGTGGCAAAGGTGAAACGTGGTGTGAATCGGTTGTACACCATTGATGTCAAGGTGGTACAACCAACATGTTTCATGGCACAAGCGAGCAATGCAACGTGGAGGTGGAATGCAAGAATGGGACATTTGAATTTTCGAAGTCTAATAAAACTTTCCGAAGAACAGCTCGTGTATGGGTTACAAACTATCACTCAAACTGAGGAGAAGGTGTGACAGCTGCCTTGCTGGGAAACAATGACGTCAACCGTTCCCGTGCATGGCAAAGTACCAGGCTGAGAAGAAACCTGAGCTTGTGCATGGAGATCTTTGTGGACCGGTGACGCCGGGGACGCCAAGAGGTAGCATGTTCTTCTTCCTTCTTGTGGATAATCTTAGCAGATACATGTGGGTGTCTTTGATCAGCATGAAGGACCAGGCAATGAGTGTTTTCGTGTCATTCCAAGCACACGTTGAAGCTGAGGCCGGAAGGAAGATTGGAACCTTTCGCACGGATCGTGGTGGAGAGTTCACAGCTCGGGTATTTGTTGAGTATTGCATCAAGGAGAGTGTTCAACGTCACTTTACAGCCCCATATTCCCCTTAGCAGAACGGGGTGGTCGAGCGAAGGAACCAAACTGTCATGGGAATGGCAAGAAGTATGTTGAAGGCAATGAATATGCCCGGTTGGTTCTGGGGGGAGGTGGTGACCCCAGCTGTCTATTTGTTGAACCGATCTCCCACTCGGAGTGTAAAGAAGAAGACTCCATATGCAGTATGGCATGGAAAGAAACCCAGTATACATCATTTGCGCACGTTTGGTTGTGTAGCACATGTGAAACAGGGAAGCAAACGTCTCAACAAACTTGAAGATCAGAGTATCCAATGGTTTTCGTCGGGTACGAACAAGGAAGTGAGGCTTGGAGGTTTTACAACCCGACATGGAGAGTGTTCACGTGTCACGTGATGCTGTGTTTGAGGAGAATCGACCATGGAGGTGGAATGCAGCCGACTCAAGTGGAGCAATGAATGATGAAGACATATTCAGGGTGGAATACATTCTTCGTAGTAACCCTGGTGGAGGGGGCTTTTCTTATTTTGACACAAGACGTGGTGAGAAAACCCCAGCCGAGGAAGTGTCTTCATGGACACAGTTGAGTATTCATGTATCCAAAGAGGTGGAGTTCGTGTCACCTCCTACCTTGTCTCTTGAGTTGGACAGTGATCTGGAAGAAGCACCATTTCGCTATTGTACCATGAGAAATATTCTTGAGATGGCACCTAATTGTGAACCAGAAGAAGGGGGTTTGGATGAGTTTCTGGTTGTCATTGGCGAAGAACCATGCACAGGAGAAGAGGCCTTGAGGACTAAGGAGTGGCGTGTAGCCATGATTGAGGAGCTTACATCCATTGAAGAAAATAAGACATGGTCATTGGTACATCTCCCGGAAGGACACCGCGCCATTGGCTTGAAATGGGTATTCAAATTGAAGAAAGATGAGATACGAATGTTGCACATCATAAAGCAAGGCTTGTTGCCAAGGGGTATGTGCAGAAGCAAGGAGTTGATTTTGAATAGGTGTTCGCGCCGGTTGCAAGGATGGAGTCTGTGAGAATTGTGCTAGCTGTTGCGGTACACTTTGGGTGATACGTTCATCACATGGACGTTAAGTCTGCTTTCTTGAATGGGGACCTTGAAGAGGAGATCTATGTCACTCAACCACCGGGTTTCATAGCTGAAGGCAAGGAGAAGTGGGTTCTAAGACTCCACAAGGCGTTGTATGGCTTAAGGCAAGCTCCTCGGGCATGGAACTGCAGACTTGAAGAAAGTCTCAATCAGCTTGGTTTTACACAGTGCAAATCAGAACATGGTTTGTACACTAAGCTTGGAGGTGAGGCAAGACTCATTATGGGGGTGTATGTTGATGACTTGTTGATTGTGGGGGGACAACATGGAGGAGATCAGTCAGTTCAAGGAAATTATGAAGAAGTTTCGCATGAGTGATCTGGGAATCTTGTCATACTACCTCGGTATTGAAGTAAAACAAGGGAGACATGATATTGAACTGTGCATATGCTGCAAAGTTGCTGGAACGGAGTGGCATGATAACTTGCAATGGGTGTGCCACTCCCATGGAACCTCGATTGAAGCTCACCAAGATAAGTACAGCACCACTGACTGATCCAACTACCTATCGCAGCATAATCGGTAGACTCAGGTATCTGTTACACACTCGACCTGATCTTAGCTTTGGTGTTGGGTACTTGAGCAGGTTCATGGCCGAACCAAAAGAGGAACACGTGGTGGCTTTGAAGCATTTGCTTCGGTATGTGGCAGCTACAATGAGGTATGGTTTGTCTTACATCCGAGGTGAAGGAAGTCTTGTGTTGAAAGGCTATAGTGATAGTGACTTCGGTGGAGATGTGGATGATCGGAGAAGCACAACTGGAGTCATTTTCTTCCTGGCTGAGAATCCTATCAGCTGGATGTCACACAAGCAAAAGGCTGCGGCAAAGTCCACATGCGAAGCTGAATATGTGGCAGGAGCAGCAGCAGCTAGTCAGGCTGTTTGGCTACGGCATGTGCTTGAGGAGGTGACAAGAATTCAAGTACCTGCACCAGTGATCAAGATGGATAACACGGCAGCAAGTGCATTAGGAAAGAATCCGGTCTTGCATGATTGAAGTAAACACATTGACATCAAGTTTCACTTTGTCAGGGAATGTGCTGACCATGGAGAAGTCATCTTAGAGCATGTTGGGACGAAGGATGAACGCACTGACATTTTCACAAAGCCACTGGTACGTACTCTTTTCCAAGAGCTTCGTGAGAAAATTGGAGTTCTAGAGATCAAACCTCAGAAGTAGGGGGAGATTGTTGAGTACTTCTGAAGGTTGATCAAGTTCAGTTTGCTTCATGTTTACAAGCAAATAATGCACACGTGACAAGAGCCAGGGGGTTGTCCTGTGCGTCATGTGTTGCACCGAGTCCTCACGTGTGTGTGTGGTTTCCATTTGTGAGTTTCGAGCGTCCGGGGTTTGTGTCATACGTGCATGGGTGTATGCATGTGAATACATGCATTGCATGGGATCAAACCTGCATGGGGCTGAACCTGGGCGGGAGGTTGTTGCACCAGGGTGTGTTTCGGTTAATAAAAGGAGCAGATCGGTGCTGAAGTTGGTAAGCGTCGCCATAAACTTTCTTGTGTTCATCCTCTTTCGGTACTCTTCCAAAATCCCGAGTTTGTGAGAACATAAACCTCTTCTGGTTTCTCTTCCACCTGTGACACAAATCTAGAGTGATTGTGAGGAAAACATCCTAACAGGGAATGTATCGAGGCGGCGAACAACATTAAGACAACTAACTAGGAAATGGACGAGACAGCAAAACAGCCAGCTAATACATCAGTTCAGCTCTCAGCTTATATTGCTGCCTATGCCAGGATAGTGTTATACCCTTTAATAAATTAGATCCTATCATGAGTTATCATTATTATTATATGCGAAAGTTGCTAGGTTTGAAATATATAATGCCTATGAATTATCTGGTATTAAGAGCACATAGTCGATTGTGGCATTCATATAACAGGGGTAGAGAGAACTTACATTCTTCCATACAAAGGAAATTAACACAATTTGAAAAATTAAGCCACACCATGGTTGCACTCGTAAAGCGAGCGTGAAGAGAGCGGCGAAAGAAGCCCACGGAACAGAGCGGTTCTTTTTCCTGACTAGCAAGTGGCATTTTGAACATTGGATATTGTACCTCATCGTGCCGGATCCTTAACCCTTCTTCGCCTCCAGCTCTCCCTTGCCCATAGGTGTCCAAAGCTAGCCTTTTCTCCTGTAGTAAAGTGGAGCTTTTCAGTAGTGGTAGTCATGGGTCAACGATCTATTCTTGTTAGTTTGCATGGAGAGCGGCTTGATGTCATGGAGAAGGGCCTAAGGGCACCTCTCCAGATGATCTCTGATGAGGAAGTATTCTACCTACGTTGTTGTTTTCCTTTCCTCAGCTCCATCTCCATCCCCTGCTCTTAGATTAGAGTGCAAACCAGAGATCACCTCTCCCAAATTCAAATTTAAGTAGATTATAGAAGAATGGTGGAAATTCCTGAAAGTATGAAAGATCAGGCTTCTCTCGTCCAATGAACGGTACTGAAGGTGAAAGATACTCCAAAAGGTCATTGGATCCTGCAGCTATGATGAATAGCGCCATCTTGAAGAAATCACATGCAGCTTCCACCTCCATGTTCTCCAGTATCTTTGCCGGTCACTATTACTTTTTTGTTATTTTGTAATCTCCAGGGTATGATACCCTATAGCTCATTTCAAACGCGCTACTTTGTTTTGCAAGCCTTTTGTCCTCGGAGAGGTGGCGACACCAATCTAAGCTGAGGGAAGCCAGCCAATTTAGTCACTGAAACACGCGATATTGAAAAAAATGGATGAAATTCTTCACGATTTCTAGTGTTCCGGGATTACTTCACTTATACCAAACCAAGTACGACGAGTAGTGGGGTCCTAGCTAAGCCTTTGCCATGGAACAGAAATAGATAAAATGCGCAAAGTAAAGAGTGGTGCAACCTAATGCATACTCATGCAACCCAACACTTCATCCATAGGCGCCCCTGATCTCGATCCGACAACATGCGATTTTCTAGTTGCTAAGACCACACCATAACCTGTCCACACCGAGGACACAGACGTCTGAACGGGTTCTACACTCTGCAGAAGTTGTACAATGTACGCACACACACGGACCATCAAAACGGCCCGTCATAACAGACACCCGTTCGAAACATCACCCAGATCAGTCGTCCCCAACCCAGTGTCATGACTCATCTCAATACCATCTTGGTTTTTAGTCATACATATATCTTTCTCCACCTTGGATGACTGTCGGGCTCGCCACTAGGGTTAGGCTAAGCCCTGCCCATACAGCGTCATGTGGTCGTACTATAAGAAGTTAAGTGAGATGTCAAAACAACTCGTTCCTTAGGGCTCACCAGGGAAGCCTCCATGCATGAACCACAAGCCTTTCATCCTGATAGTACTCGCCGTAAGTCTACCACCACGGTAGCGCTTACACAAACACTAACCGTTCTTCCCCGGTCTCAACTCATGCTCTCAGCAACCATGCAACATACACAAGGCCACATCATCATGCATAATCTCATCATATCAACATGCTGTGAAAGGGAACTACTATGGTCACACTCTATTCCTTGGGTAACTCATGCTCAAAAATGCAGAGATCTAATCTACTGGTCACAATTAGATGAACCTCACATAGGCGCAATATAATCAAAAAGGGATCGATGGTACCTGTCTTCGTTACCATCTACAATGTCGTGCTCCTGGTCTCCTGGCTCCTTCGGGTTCTTCTCCGGCACCAGTTGTATATCTAGAAACGTCACGCGCAAGCAAACATACACCTAAAGCAAACGTATATTAATACAATATTCAAACTTGCTTGCATCAATTTAAATAAATTGTCATGTTGGATGATTTTTAGAAGAGAATTGGATCAAGTGGTGTTTGTATGGATGAGTACGATCTGAGGCAAATCAAGTGATTCCCTGGGTTTGCGCCCAACATGAGGACGAAATAATTAATTAACTAATGTTCGACTAGCTATTGGCCTGATAGAGGCATAAGAGTCTTCGATCTTCCTTCTTCGGTTGAACCTCCTCTCCCTCCGACCACCATAGATGGCATTCGGGATCGAGTTGGGGAGGGTATCAGGGAGAAGATGGCCACAGAGCAAGGAGTCGAACACCGACGCTATGGCTCCCTCGATCAAACTGTCGATTTATGTGGAGGACAGAGGAAGGGGGGCAACTTTATGCGAGGGCGGACATGGTGTGGGGTGGTCGTGTCTAGGCATGAGGAGAGAGGGAGATAGCTCGGGGACAGGTTCGGGGAAGAAGAGTCAACTGTGGGGGGTGCTCACCTAGGGCACAGATCAGGCGTGGAGGCTCCTCGCTAGAGGTCGCCGCGGCATTTGCGGGGGAGCAGCGCGGAGGCAGGGCACGGCTGGTCGAAGCGGAGTGAGTTCACCGAGCACCCCTTTAAATATAGCGGGGGATGGGAGAAGGATGTCCAAAACTAATTGCAGAATATGATACTGGTTATGCGGCGGAACTCTGCTCGCCACTGTACTTTGAGCATGCTGCTGGAGGTGTCCTAGCACCTGGTGTGGCTCAGTCGATGGAACTACATGGGCAGAGGCTGAGCGAGGCACGGAGGTGAGGTGACGGCTTAGGCAGCGGCCATATGCTCTGAGCAAGTGCTGCTTCATGAGTCTCAATGCATGGCAGTCGATTGGACTCCGCGGTCAGTGGCTCAGCGAGTCACAGAAGCGAGGCGACAGCTCGGGCAGTGGGTGTCTGCTCGTCACTGTTCTCCGGTCAACCTGCTTGAGGATTTCGAACACAGGCTCAGTTGATTGGACTCCACGGACAGCGGCTCAGTGAGGCACAGAAGCGAGGCGACATCTTGGGCAGTAGGTGTATGCTCGTCACTATTCTCCGGTCAACCTGCTTGAGGAGTTCCAGCACAGGCTCAGTTGATTGGACTCCATAGACAGTGGCTCGGTGGGGCGACAGCTCGAGCAGTGGGTGTCTGCTCGTCACTATTATCTGGTGAACCTGCTTGAGGAGTTCCAGCACATGGTGTGGCTTAGTCGATTGGACTTCTTAGACAGTGGCTCAGCAAGGCACAGAGGTGAGGTGACGGCTCGGGCAGTCGGTATAAATGGTGCTTATCATCATTAACGCATGAGCAGTGAGGAGGGCCCTAGAGCTGTGCATCCTGCAGCTCATCTTGAAGCTAAGGACATGGCACATGCAGGTGTGGTAGTGTTTGAGTTAGCAAACGGGTCGGCAGTAGGACGTCGTGTGCAACGGTGCCAGGGGACAGAAAGGGAGAGGGGTTATTATATTTGTCGGTATATTAAGAACTATATGGTTGGTCTCATTTATATTTCAGTTTCTTTTTCTCTTTCTTGTTTCTAGCTCTTGGTTTTTCTTAAGCATGTGTGCGTGTGCGTGTGCATATAAGTTTACATACACATGCTTGGAATATTGATATAAGCTTGGTTTATTAACTCGTAGGAAAACGGGATGTTACAAACCAAACCCACTTAGGATGAATCTCGTCCCCGAGATTCGGTTTGTCTTCAAAGAGATGGGGGAACTCTGCCTGCAATGCATATTCTAGTTCCCAAGTAGCTTCGGCCTCTGTGTTTCTACTCCACCGGACCCAACAATACCGTGATGGTGTTTGTCCATGTTCTTTGGGTAACGGTGTCCAGAATCTTCACTGGCACTTCTTGGTAGTGTTGATCATCCTGTAGGTCTAGGATATCCGGTACCACTTGTTCTTCAGGAATACGTAAGAATCTTCTCAGTTGTGACACATGGAAGACGTTATGCACATTTGAAATCTCTTTGGGTAGTTGGATCTTGTATGTCACTGTTCCTATCCTTTTGTAAAATCCCCAAAAAGTGGTAGCAAGAATTTTCAGCTCATGTCCACATAGGAAAAATGAGGGGAATTAAAACTTTGAATTATAAAGGTGTAAGTTCAAAGTGAGGATCCAAACTTCCCAAAACTTCCAAACATGGAGATCTAAATGCATAACTTGGATCTTCATATCCCAAATATTCAACCTTCCAAATTTCAGCTCATTTGGAGGAGTTTCAATATTTGTTTGGGATTAAAAGGAGAAGCCCTCTAATCAGAATTGAATTTCAGTTTCAAATTCCAATTTCCTCAATTTGCAAATTTTGTTCCACAAATTTGTTCTTCATATTTGAATTAGCAGCCATGCCAAAAATTAGAAACTTTAGAGTTGGTTTGCTATGTTTTTTGAACAATACAAAATGGAGAATTCAAATTCCATTTCAAATTCAAATGACCAAACACAATTCAAACTTCACACCAGAATTCAAATTATTTTGAATTCAACTTTTCAAACCATTACTTTGGGAGGAAGCAAAGGAGTTAATTTGGGGACAATTGGGAAAAATATCAAAGGAGCATTAGGTGGGAGGGGGCCCACTGGCAGTCACCACAGAGGCAAAGTCTCTGTTTTGACTCGGCTGTTCATGTGCGGGCACCAGCTCCCGACTAATTCCGCTGGCTGACGTTTCCACTGAGCTGCTTCCTCGCTGCTCCCGACATCGGTTCATGCGCCTGGGTGCTCAAAGCGGCCGCCGAGCGCGTCATCTGCTCTTATCCCCGTTACACCGCAGATCCTCAACGCTCTGCTCGAACACTCGCGGACACAAACCCCCCTGGCAGAAGAACCTATCGGCTCATCGATGCCCGGTGAGCTCGGCGTGCCTCTCGCGCGACTGAGCCATGGGAACCTTGTGCCAAGTTCCTCTCCTGCTCTCCGAAGCCTCAAGTAGACGCCAGCACCGGTGGGTGTCTCCTACGAGCTGGAATTTCCTTCGGAGCTCCGGTGTTGATCATCTATGCGCCGCACCGTCGCCCGACGGATTTACAGCCCCTTCCAATCGAACAAAAGGGTCCTGGGGTGAGTTAGGAACCCTTCTTCCTTCCCTCTAACCAGTTCCTGCCTTCTTAGCTCCGGCACCGAGTATTTTGAAGTTTGGCGCCGGCGGTTCTTTAGAAACCCGAGGACCCTTCGGAGAAATTCGTCGTGCTCCGGGTAGCTCCACGCTAGATGAGCTTAGAGTATCTCCAGCGCATGCTTGCGCATCTCTCCAAAGTCCTAGTAGCTCAAATGATCAAGTAGAGATACCGGGCACCGAGTTTTTGTCGCCGCCATCGTTTTGCGGGCTCGGGTCGCCGGTGAGGTCCCCTCTCTGGTAGTTTTCATGGAGAGCGGGCTATGGGTCTACGTTGTCCATGTGACACTGGTGCTTTTAGAGCAAACCCTAGCCCGAAAGACCCACTGTCGAGTGAGAACAAGGTCATCGAAGTGAGGTTTGACATGATCGCCGGTGCGAGCACCGTTCCAGCCGTTGTCATCCGCTCCCGACCCCACCATCGTGTTCAGCACGGTGTAGAACTCACAGGCGGTGAGTTTGGGGAAGTTTGGACCATGGGAACCCCGTCCCGGCGAGCCTCGCCGGTGTGCGCCGCCACGGGTGGCGCGGGCAGTGCGAGGAAGAAGAAGGGGGACCGGGTCCAACCGGTCAGCGTCTGTATACGCGCGGGGATCGGTCTGTGGCACTGGATCCGGTGCGGCTGCGTGGGAAATAACCCCGTGGTCTCGGTGTTTCTGTCAGCTGAGTGGATAGCGCCACGGGTGGGGCCCACAGCCAGGATTTAAACATTTCCAGATTTCCCTAATTCAGTTCAATCTTTGGAGACCCATAACTTTGTGTAGAAAACTCCAAAAAGGGTTACACCAATTTTAATGGAATCCTCATGAGGAGTACTCCACAGAGAAATAAATTGCTTTCTATGAAAATGCCCAGAAATTTCTGTAGAATTGTTTATAGTAAATCCTTTAGAGATTTATTCCAGGAGCAATTCTTTCTGAAACATTACCAAATTTGGGCAGTAAATTATCTTCATAGTAACTGATCTCCAGTAAAAATTTGAGCTTCATTGGAGTTCATTTGCTAGGCTAAATTGCCTTCCAAAGTTCGGCCTTTATTTGAAAATTCAAATTTAAACAGAAACTTTTTCAGAACTTCTATCCAACTTCAAAAATTAATATCTCTCTGTTGGTAGCTCCAAAAATGGTGAAACAAATTTTGTTAGGACCATGGAGACTTACCATAATCAGATCTTCCACTATTAGCTATGTCAAAGCTCCTGATTTGGGCTCAAAATTCAGAGAAGCCCTGTGCTTGTGGTAATTTTGGAAACCACAATGTGCAATGACATTTCTTCAAATTTTGCTCAGATCATTCTTAGAGAGTCTAGTAACCACTGTACAAATCCAAAAGCCAATTAAGAATCCTAATGTAAAAGCCCAAGAAAAGGGACTTGCAAAAACTTTTCATCACCTCACAACACCACAGTTTTGTGGTGAATATCTTGTGAAGAATTGTGAAGAGCAAGTAACCTCCATCAAGAGGGTATTAGTTCAAACTTTATACACTTATGATAACACATGAGAGGGTGATTCAAAACTGTTGCATTCAAATTCATGGTTGCAGCAGCTAACACAAGGATCAAAGTGCATATTTGGATTCATAGGTCCAAATCAGTGGGGAGGCAAAGTTTCAATAATTTTTGAAAAGGTTTGCTACCCATTTTTCCAAAAAGGATCCAAATGTGCAAGGAATTCAAATATACATTTGAATTTGGAGGAAATTTGCCCAACCATACAAATGTAGGTCAGTTTGAAACTCCAAACATTTGAATTCATCCCTTGCCAAGTTTTGGAGATCTTTAGAGGGGTGCGGGAGCACTGACAAGTGGGTCCCACATGTCATTGGGGAGGTTAAGAATGCACAAGGATCAATAGCCTTAGGGGCTAAGTGTTGCACTCGGAACAGAGCCGAGGCTCCACTGTGACACACCGAGAAGCGCCGGGCGCCACCTCCTGCTCTCCCCTGGCGGGCTGGCAAGCTCCTCGTGAGGGTGCAGTAACTCACAGCCGTGCCCCAGCTCGCCACAACAACGAGCCGATCCGCAGCCACCGCCCTCTCGCACGACAGAACGCCGAGGAGCCACCGCTGTGGTCCATTCACTCGGGAGCGATCGTCTCTCGCGTACCAACGTCGGCAACTCAGCAAACCAGCACCCCCAGACCTCCCACGCCCTCCCCGCATCAGTTCCAGTCGAGCTAAGCCAAGAGAACGGTGTTCTTCGCGGCGGCCGGGAAGAACCGAGCAAAGGTGCTCCCGTGGGCAGCTCGGCAGAGGACTTGTCATGAACAAGAAGGAGTGGTTTTGGACGCGCCTAAGCTCCACGCTGCTCGACCCCAAAGCCTAGAACCAGTGACCGATCATCGCTGGCGAATTTCGCAAAACATCTCCAGCCGGTGCAGAACTACCTTCGGGTAAGAAACCCACAAATTCCCGACATATACTTGCTTAGATTTTATCAAACTGCACTCGCAGGAGCTAGACTTGACGGAGCCCAAGTTTGCTTCGCAACCCTAGCCTAATTTTGGCTGTAGCTGGCGTATTTCCCGGTTGTCCAACCGCGGTTATGACGGGAAGGGTCGGGCTCACGGTGACAGCTAGGTTAGAGCTCTTCCCGAGCCCTGACATGGCCTTGTCGACCTTCTCTGAGATTCCCCGGTTCTGTAGAACCCTTCCACCGAGGTTTTGGCGGGCTGAGTTGGCCGGGTGGCACAACCGAAGTGAGTCCGAGCCGCTGCACTGTCGCCGGCTAGGTTAGGGCCACCGCCGGCCGGAGCAGTCGGCGCCATCGTGTTCAGCGCACGAAACTAGACCCTAACGGTGAGGGAGAGCTCGAGAGTCGGCCGGGCGGCAAGTATCAGCGTGTCTCCGGCGAGCCTGGCAGCGCGCGGGCGCGGAAACGCGAGGAGGAAGATGACCCGTGGGCCCCACGTGTCAGCGACGGGAAGTTTAAAACCCAGATCTACTGCGGCCCCGGGATCAAGTGTGACTGCGCGGGAAGGGATTTGTAGCCCCGTGTGGCTCAGCTCCAGCGGTGACACGTGTGGGCCGGGCCCACGGTCAGAGTTTAAATTTTTCCCCGGTTTATTTAGTTTTTCAGAGTTAGTTCAAACTTTAGAACCCCATAACTTTTGCTAGGAAGCTCCAAATTTAGTGATTCAAATTGGGTTGGATTCCCCTTGCCTAGATCTTTCCAAATATACAATCCAATTTGTATGAAACCAATTAATTAATTCTGGAAAATTCTTTAAAACGTTTCAGGAAAAGAATTTTGAGGGAGTTTGGTTCATCCAAAAATCCCCAAATTTTGCCAGAATGTTCTTTAGGATGTTAGTAAACCCCTGTAAAAGTTTCAGACCATTTGGAGTTGATTTGGCCAGAGCAATTCAAATCTGAAGGTGCTGTGTTCATTTGAATACAGAAACATTTTCAGAGAATTTCCAAAACTTGGAAATTCAGTTCTGGGCAGATCTTAGCTCCAAAAATGCTAGAAAAATTCATGCAAAATCTATGAGCTATAATTGAAATTGTAGTTCACTAAGTTGCGCATGAACAGGGGTGTTACCTCAGAATTAATTCTTCATTGCTTAATTGCTAAGAGAATTATTCTGAGCAAACCACTCAAGGAAAAGTGATAATGTTTGGCCCAGAGGGTTTTCTTGTGGCAAGGAACTTACACAAAAATTCTCAGATCCATGGGAGCTCTGGATCACCCCTGTCCTGTTTAACCACTTGAGGGATTAATATGGAAAAGCGGGGAAACCACTTAGCACTTAACCATGTGCTTAGGTCTAAGCCCAATCCACCAATACCCAGTTCATCTTTAAATTCTTAAACAAAGTTCCAGTTGTTAGAGACTGGTTATTAGAACTAATAACAGAAGTATTACCCTAAACTCATGTGCATATTAACATGTAGTATTTTATTAACGTGTAGTCGCTGAAGGCGAGGAGGCTCCGGAAGTACTCGACTTCCTACTTCCGGAAGAAGAACTAACCCCTGACCAGCAGAAACAAGGCAAGCCCCGGTTTGCATTAACTCTTTTATCAAGTCTTGCTTTGTTCACATAATTAGGGTGATGTATGAATGTGCATTAGGTATAGGATGAATGGAACCCCACTTGCATGACCAGAACTTTTCCATAAGAGTGAGGGTAGTCTAAGACCTCGAGTAGACAGGCTATGCTGAATGATTCATAGGACTTCGGTACAAGTCGAGTAGTTGGAATCTACTCGCGAGATTAGGCTTGGGACACACGGGTTTGGTTCGGGTGTGTGAGATCACTTTAGTAATGAAAATGAGACTAGGCTGGGGCTAGGGCGCAGCAAGAGGAAGTCTTGTGTGCGCAGCCCTGTCCATGTCGATTGAGGACCGATCCGTGTGCGGCCCTGCTGAACAAGTATTGAACGTACCGAAGGCATATCAGATATATGGGCCCCGATAAACTGATGTAGCCTAAACCTCTGGGCGTCGAGGCATAGCACACCGATTTATAGGTGTAGGTTGAGGGCAGCAAGGTGGAAATCTGCCAACGGGCATAGGGAGATTCTCTGTGTGGGGAACCTCCTGCCCGTTTCGGTGCGACCGGTTCGACGTTTGGGCTGTTGGGTGAAAGGTTGTCCCGTACGACATCGAGTGAGCGTGCTGTGCAGCTCCACGGATGGGCGTACGTGACATGCTCTTTGGTTTTCCCTGCAGGTGTATATTGAGTCGATTCACCGTCCCTCGCGGTGACGAGTACCGCTTGTTCACTGCATCGTAATATAGACTAATGTATGAAATGTTATGATTCAATCTTGCTGTTATGATATAATTGTATTGCTATATGTGTGCCACCAAATATTGCTTACTAAATTTCAGATTTCCAAACTGTTAACTTGTTGCTAAAAGATGAACTAAGGATGAACTTGTAGGCGTGTCCCTTTTCTGCAATATTACTACCCTATGTCATTGTAACCTCATGTAGAGTTTCATGCTTAGGTGAGTCGGTTAAGCCTTGTTGAGCCATCGTGCTCACGGTTGCTGCTAAGTGTTTTTCAGGTGAGGAGCCACCCACGGACTCGGAGTACGAGTCCACTGGCGAGGGTTACCATCCGTCGGGGACCACGGCTGAGTGGGAGCCGTACACGTCGCGCTGAGCTGAGACGTGCAGCTAGTGTGGGTTGCCCTAGGGCTGGGCAACCGACTTTTGCTAGGTAGACGGGCGTGAGTTGTAGAATAGCAGACTTCCGCTCTGTAATAAAGACAATAGTTTGTAACTGAGTATTGTACCGTTTGTACAGTTCAGTTGTTTTTCCAATGTAATATATTGTGTCCTTACGACTTGTGCTGTCGGGTGTCGCATCGTGCGGCACCACCCTCTGCGATCCTGGATGAGCGGATCCCGGTCCGCCACAGCCTGGTATCAGAGCTGCTTTGGGGATAGCACAGTACTTAAGGACTGTATTATGGGAAAACATAGGATTACGGTGAGGATTCGGCAGTTGCCCAACTAAGGACTATATTAGCATAGTTACTTAAAGTGGCAAAGACTAACCTATGTGCTATAATTCTGAATTTTAATTATGTAACGACGCACCTACGCTCTGGTAAGAATGGTAAGGAACGCCACAGAAAGTGGGTCAATTTTGGTTAGCTCCCCTGACGAGGAACGTGGTTCAGGGATTGGCCTCATAGCTTGGTGTGAGACGTCAATATGAAACTCTTGGACTCATCATGTTCCTGAGTTCATATGAAACGCTGATCCCTAGCGTGCATTAGGCAAGTAAGTGGAGACCCCATCGCGTGGTCAGTAACGCGACAGTGTGTTCGTCTGGAAATAGCCCAGGGGGACATACGCAGCGCTTGCCATCGGCGTGCCCTGCAGGGCAGTAGGTGGTATCTGTTGGGTTGATAACATTCTCAACCGTGAAGATCCTTTCATGACATACTCGGGTTCCCCGTCGTGTGGTGTTGAAACACGATCACGTACCTCGAGACGTGACCTAACTCAAGGACGGCCGTATGGCAATGATACGCACGTTTGTATTTACTTTCAAATATGGTACTGCCTGAAATGGAAACAAAACCTTTCAGTGCATCACTATTGTGTGGTCTTCTGCAGGTACTAACCACGTATGTATCCGTGTAGAAAACGTGTGCGAGAGACCGTTTAGTGCCACACTTGAGACGTATATGCCGGTATAATCCGGTTAGGATTTTCTTTTGTGAGGAACGTAGTACCGAGATATCATAGGCATATGCATGAAAATAATGATAACAAGGAATTAAAATCATTAGGTTCAACATTTAGAACCCTGGTTGGGTAGACAAATTGGATAGTGATGAGTGTAGTTCCTCAAAAAGACTGAAAAACAGAGTGCTCAGTTTTGGGCAGCAAGTTTGCTGATCTTCAACAGGGCATAACTCACAGGTCTTTTAGCCCAGAGAGGTGTAGTAAATAGTTCTGGAAAGATATCTAAGTACTCTACAACTTTGTTGTAGATTTCCAGAGCTGAAACCCACCTTAAGATGTCTTAAATCCCAGAGGAATGTAAACTGTCCAGAATCAGGGCAGAGTTAAACACTCTCTGGACTGTTCTGTTTTTCAAACATAACTCCTAGTAGAAAAATCAAAAGTTTTCATAGGATACATATTTAGAAAGGGTAGAAGATGTGTTACATCTTTGTAAGTCAAAGTTTCTAAAATTTAAGCACAGAATTCGGTGGAAATCAGTGTTGAAAACAGCAACTTCCCAAAGGAGGTGCTGTTGAAATTCTTCCAGGAATTTTGTTGACTTTGAATTACCATAACTTTGTAACCAGAGCTGATCTGAGGGCATATAAGTACTCGTTGGAAACCTAGTGAAGTTAACTTTAACTTTGGTATTCAAATTGTGTCATGAAAATTCCCAGAACCAGGTCAAAATCTGGAATGTGTAGAAACTGGTCATTCTGGCAGAGAAATGACAGTTGAACTCATGTGAGAGATTGTGGTACCCTAGAGGGGGTTTGAGTGCTCCCAATGGGGTAGGACATACTCATGAGAGGTTATCTTCAACTAGTAAAAGATTTGAGTATAGGTCTCACTCAAGTTTCTTTTACTAACGACAATGTTATGTCGTATTGAAGATAAAAGGGTGGTTTACGTGATGACAACGCGATAGTAACGTCTCGTAGTGACCAAACCTAGTTGTGGTGAGCTTCCAAAGTGGAGGTTCATCAAGTTGGACTAAACTAGCTTGTATTTGGTCTGGTAATGGTGTAGCTTGTGCAAAGTTATTACATTATCTACTCACGAGATGTATCGCATGCTTTATTGTCATTATGTTTTTACACCTAATTTTATTGGACTGCATGCAATATGATGCGGGACTGATGTTTATTGTCGTATGGTTGCAGATGGTTCGTACTAGGACCACGCACGAGTTTGGTGGCTCTAGCCAAGGGGGAGGCGATGACTCCCAGCCACCGGCCTACGACAGCACCCCGCAGCAGCAGCCACCACCGCCGCCTCCTCTTACTCTAGCGGATGTGATAGCGGCACTGGTGGGTGGTCGTTAGGAGGAGACCGACCTGCTCTGCACGATCGTGCAGAATACGTCCCAGGCGGGGGGCGTCAAGACAGAGGGCCTCGTGAGCCCCGTGAGGTGTCCTACTCGGATTTCATGAGTACGCACCCTCCAGTGTTCACCGAAGCTGAAGAACCACTGGAGGCTGACAACTGGCTGCGGACCATCGAGCCCTTGTTTGGGCTGCTCCAATGCACGGAGCGGCAAAAGACTTTGTTCGCAGCGCAACAACTTCATGGTGCCGTTGGTGCGTGGTAGGTGAACTATGTCGCCTCACGTCCGGCTGGCCATATTGTGGAATGGGAAGAGTTCCGGGAGGCGTTCCACGCCTATCATATTCCTCCCGGGATCATGAAGAGGAAGTTCCAAGAATTTTTGGAACTGAAGCAGGGCGGGAGGAGTGCCCATGACTACTCCCATGCCTTCAACCATCTGGCGCAATATGTGTCAGACTACATCTCCACTGAGGAGAAAAAGCGGGAGCACTTCTATCGGGGGTTACACCCCGAGATGAAGACACATCTCGTTCAGTGGAATCGCGGCACTTTCAACGACCTAGTCAACGCCGCGATCATGCAAGAGGACGCTCAGCAGGAGTTGGCAGCTGAGCAGCGGAAGCACAGCGCTCCACCCAGCGGTGGGAGTGGCGCTCCCCAGAAGTACCGCATGGTGTATCAGACACCATCCGGGCAGCAGTGGCATCCACCGGCGCGACCTCAGCGGTTCGGGGGACGTCCGTTTCAGTCATCTCCGTTCCGTCCACGATGCCACCACCAAGACAGCAGCAGCAGCAGACGGTACCCTGGGCATTTCCACCGCCACAACGCGCCCCAGGATTCCGTCCACCGATCAGCGGGGGACCGCCCCGTTTCACCTGCTTCACGTGTGGCCAGGCAGGCCACTTCGCGAAGGACTGTCCCCAGGGGCAGCAGAGCAGCGGGCAAGCCCAGTTCCAGGGCGGTGCTCGAGGCCGACCTCCGGTGAAGAAGGTTGGTCACCGGACTGGTGGCGTCTGCAACCTCGACAATGAGGACACCCCAGAGGGAGATAACGTGCTGGCGGGTACGTTTACTGTCAACAATCAAGCCATCGTCATATTGTTTGATTCTGGTGCAACCCACAGCTTTTTAAGTGCATCCTATGTGGCTAAGCATCAAATGCAAGTCTTCCCAACCGACTGCACTTATATGATTTTCTCACCGGGAGGGAAGATCTCAGCTAATATGATGATTCCAAAAGCACCTCTGTGCTTAGGTGGGAAACTATATCCCACCACCTTGATAATCCTTATGGGGCAAAAGATTGATGCAATCTTAGGGATGTCATGGCTACAATACCATGGCACTGTCCAAGAGACTCGGACACAGACGGTTCATTTAAACTCTCCATTCCACTGTCCGCATTCCATTGTATTAGACACTCCAGTCCGGGAAGTTTTAGCAGTAAATAATGCTGAAGCTCCCAAGTTAGAAGACATCCCCGTAGTCCGGGAGTATCCCGACGTGTTCCCGGATGATCTTCCCGGCATGCCACCTGAGCGGGACGTCGAGTTCAAGATTGAACTTGCACCCGGGACTACACCCATATCATGGAGACCATATAAAATGGCTCCAAATGAGCTGGCTGAACTGAAAGAACAACTCAATGATCTGCTGAGCAAGGGTTTCATTAGGACGAGTTCCTCGCCTTGGGGATGCTCGGCGCTGTTTGTTAAGAAGAAGGATGAAACCCTGAGGCTGTGTGTGGATTACCGGCCGCTCAACGCCGTCACCATCAAGAATAAATACCCACTGCCCCACATCGACATATTGTTTGATCAACTTGTGGGTTCCAGTGTGTTCTCCAAGATGGACCTTCGCTCTGGATATCACCAGATAAAGATCCGGGCGGAGGATATCCCGAAGACGGCCTTCTCGATGAGATACGGACTATATGAATATCTTGTCATGTACTTTGGTCTCACAAATGCTCCAGCCCATTTCATGTATCTCATGAACTCGGTGTTCATGCCGGAGCTGGACAAGTTCGTGGTAGTTTTCATCGACGATATCTTGGTTTACTCCAAGACAGAAGCCGAACATGCCGAACATTTGAGGATCGTTCTTCAACGATTACGAGACCACAAGCTCTACGCCAAGTTCAGTAAATGCGAGTTTTGGATCAGCCAAGTGCCATTCTTGGGACATATCATCTCAGCGGAAGGCATTGCGGTTGACCCAAGCAAAATAGAGCAAGTGCTGAAATGGAAAGCTCCCACTGCAGTTCATGAAGTAAGAAGCTTCCTTGGGTTAGCGGGATACTATCGGAGATTTATTCCAAGTTTCTCCAAGCTCGCTAAGCCAATGACAGAGTTGCTGAAGAAGGGGACGAAATATGTTTGGAACAGGGCGTGTGAAGGAGCGTTCCAAGCATTGGTGAAGCATCTCACCACAGCCCCGGTTTTAGCTCAGCCGGATACAACAAAGCCCTTCGACGTGTATTGTGACGCGTCCGGTATTGGGCTCGGCTGCGTGTTGATGCAGGAAGGACGTGTGGTCGCATATGGCTCACGCCAACTTTGGAACCATGAGCAGCATTATCCGACTCATGATCTTGAGCTTGCTGCCGTGGTGTTGGCGCTAAAAATGTGGAGGCACTATCTCCTGGGGAATCTGGTGCATCTCTACACCGACCACAAGAGCTTGAAGTACATCTTCACCCAGAAGGAGCTGAATATGAGGCAAAGGAGGTGGTTAGAATTAATCAAGGACTATGAGATTGAGATCCATTACCACCCCGGCAAGGCGAATGTGGTTGCCGACGCGCTGAGTCGGAAATCACATGTCCATCACCTCACCATTACACTGGTGGAGGAGGAAGAGCCGAGTTTATGCTTGGTTCCTTATGGATCGTTGTACAACCTTGCCCTCATCCCTACTATTAGGGAGGACATCATTACAGCTCAGAAGACTGATAAGGGCATGGCACATCTCCGGAGACGGATAGACAACGGGGAGATCAAATGTTTCCGGAAAGATTTTGAGGGGACGTTGTGGTTCAATGACCGCATAGTCGTACCACGGGATATCGAACTGAGGAAGAAGATCCTTGATGAAGCTCACTTGTCTAAGTACTCCATTCATCCGGGCAGCAACAAAATGTACCAAGATTTGAAAAAGAAATTTTGGTGGACACGGATGAAGCGGGAGGTAGCTAAGTACATATCCGAGTGCGATACGTGTAGACGAGTGAAAGCCCATCACATGAAGAAATCAGGGCTGCTACAACCCCTGAAGATCCCGGCATGGAAATGGGAAGATGTGAGCATGGATTTCATTGTGGGATTGCCCCTAACTGCCAACAAACATGATTCCATTTGGGTAATCGTTGATCGGTTGACCAAGACGGCTCACTTCATTCCGGTGAACACACCTTGCAATGCCGGCAAATATGTGGAGCTATACATAGCAAAGATTCTGTGTTTGTACGGGGTACCCAAGACCATCGTCTCGGATCGAGATGCATTGTTTGTATCTCGCTTTTGGGAGCAGTTGCATGCTGCTTTGGGTACTAAACTAATCAGAAGCTCCGCCTATCACCCTCAAACAGATGGGCAAACAGAGAGGGTGAACCAAGTATTAGAAGACATGTTGAGAGCATGTGCCATCCACCACGGTAGAAACTGGGATGATCACCTACCGTTGGCGCAATTCTCGTACAACAACGGCTATCAGGCGAGTATAAAGATGGCACCCTACGAAGCTCTCTACGGTCCAAAATGCCGCACCCCATTAAACTGGTGTGCATCCGGTGAAAGGGTCACATTCGGGGATGATGTGGTGAACGATGCCGAAGAGCGCGTTCGTACGATACAAGCCAACCTGAAGGCCGCTCAATCCCGGCAGAAGAGCTACGCTGATAAGAGGCGTAGACCGTTGCACTTTGACGTCGGTGAACACGTGTACCTCAGCGTGTCTCCGATGAAGGGCGTGCACCGGTTTGGTGTAAAGGGGAAGCTCGCTCCCCGTTTCATTGGAACCTATGCTATCAACGAGAAGTGTGGACCAGCGGCGTATAGACTGGAGCTACCGGCACCTCTTGCTGGTGTCCATGACATTTTCCATGTCTCTCAACTGAGAAAATGTCTGAAACATACTGCTGTTTTTACTACCGAAGACATCGGTGAGCTGAAACCAGATCTGACATATGATGAGTATCCGGTGGAAATCCTTGATGAGAAAGCCAGAACCACGCGTAGCAGAACGTCGTGGTTCTACAAAATACTCTGGAGCAACCACACCGCCGAAGAAGCGACGTGGGAGAGCGAGGAATTCCTTCGCTCAATTTACCCGGAGTTCATGGGGTCTCAGCACGGGTAAGTCCCTATTACATCGCTATCTCTTCTTTTGTAATCTCGGGATGAGATTCTTTTAAGGGGGGAGGCATGTAAAAGCCCAAGAAAAGGGACTTGCAAAAACTTTTCATCACCTCACAACACCACAGTTTTTTGGTGAATATCTTGTGAAGAATTGTGAAGAGCATGTAACCTCCATCAAGAGGGTATTAGTTCAAACTTTCTACACTTATGATAACACATGAGAGGATGATTCAAAACTGTTGCATTCAAATTCATGGTTGCAGCAGCTAACACAGGGATCAAAGTGCATATTTAGATTCCTTAGGTCCAAATCAGTAGGGAGGCAAAGTTTCAATAATTTTTGAAAAGGTTTGCTACCCATTTTTCCAAAAAGGATCCAAATGTCCAAAGAATTCAAATATACATTTGAATTTGGGGGAAATTTGCCCAACCATACAAATGTAGGTCAGTTTGAAACTCCAAACATTTGAATTCATCCCTTGCCAAGTTTTGGAGATCTTTTGAGGGGTGGGGGAGCACTGACAAGTGGGTTCCACATGTCATTGGGGACGTTAAGAATGCACAAGGATCAATAGCCTTAGGGGCTAAGTGTTGCACTTGGAACAGAGCCGAGGCTCCACCGTGACACACTGAGAAACGCCGGGCGCCACCTCCTGCTCTCCCCTCGTGCGCTGGCGAGCTCCTCGTGGGGGCGCAGTAACTCCCAGCCGTGACCCAGCTCGCCACAACAACGAGCCGATCCCCAGCCACCGCCCTCTCGCACGACAGAACGCCGAGGAGCCGCCGCTGTGATCCATTCACTCGGGAGCGATCGTCTCACGCGTACCAATGTCGGCAACTCAGCAAACCAGCACACCCAGACCTCCCACGCCCTCCCCCCACCAGTTCCAGTCAAGCTAAGCCAAGAGAACGGTGTTCTTCGCGGTGGCCGGGAAGAACCGAGCAAAGGTGCTCCCGTGGGCAGCTCGGCAGAGGACTTGTCACGACCAAGAAGGAGTGGTTTTGGACGCGCCTTGGCTCCACACTGCTCGACCCCAAAGCCTAGAACCAGTGACCGATCATCACCGGTGAATTTCGCAAAACATCTCCAGCCGGTGCAGAACTACCTTCGGGTAAGAAACCCACAAATTCCCGACAGATACTTGCTTATAGTTTATCAAACTGCACTCACAAGAGCTAGACTTGACGGCACCCAAGTTTGCTTCGCAACCCTAGCTTAATTTTGGCTGTAGCCGCCGTATTTCCCGGTTGTCCAACCACGGTTATGGCGGGAAGGGTCGGGCTCACGGTGATGGCTAGGTTAGAGCTCTTCCCGAGCCCTGACATGGCCTTGCCGACCTTCTCTGAGATTCCCCGGTGCTGTAGAACCCTTCCACCGAGGTTTTGGCGGGCTGAGTTGGCCTGGTGGCACAACCGAAGTGAGTCCGAGCCGCTGCACTGTCGCCGGCTAGGTTAGGGCCACCGCCGGCCGGAGCAGTCGGTGCCATCGTGTTCAGCGCACGAAACTAGACCCTAACGGTGAGGGAGAGCTCGAGAGTCGGCCGGGCGGCAAGTATCAGCGTGTCTCCGGCGAGCCTGGCGGCGCGCGGGCGCGGGAACGCGAGGAGGAAGACGACCCGTGGGCCTCACGTGTCAGCGACGGGAAGTTTAAAACCCAGATATACTGCCGCCCCGGGATCAAGTGTGACTGCACGGGAAGGGGTCTGTAGTCCCGTGTGGCTCAGCTCCAGCAGTGACACGTGTGAGCCGGGCCCACGGTCAGAGTTTAAAATTTTCCCCTGTTTATTTAGGATTTCAGAGTTAGTTCAAACTTTAGAACCCCATAACTTTTGCTAGGAAGCTCCAAATTTAGTGATTCAAATTGGGATGGATTCATCTTGTATAGATCTGTCCAAATATACAACCCAATTTGTATGAAACCCATTAATTAATTCTGGAAAATCTTTAAAACATTTCAGCAAAAGAATTTTTGAGGGAGTTTGGTTCATCCAAAAATCCCCAAATTTTGCCAGAATGTTCTTTAGGATGTTAGTAAAGCCCTGTATAAGTTTCAGACCATTTGGAGTTGATTTGATCAGAGCAATTGAAATATGAAGGTGCTGTGTTCATTTGAATACAGAAACATTTTCAGAGAATTTCCAAAACTTGGAAATTCAGCTCTGGGCAAATCTTAGCTCCAAAAATGCTAGGAAAACTCATGCAAACCCTATGAGATATAATTGAAATTTTAGTTCACTAAGTTGGGCATGAACAGGGGTGTTACCTCAGAATTAATTCTTTGTTGCTTAATTGCTAAGAGAATTATTCTGAGCAAACCACTCAATGAAAAGTGCTAATGTTTGGTCCAGAGGGTTTTCTTGTGACAAGGAACTTACACAAAAATTCTCAGATCCATGGGAGCTCTGGATCACCCCTGTCCTGTTTAACCACTTGAGGGATTAATATGGAAAAGGGGGGAAAACCACTTAGCACTTATCCATGTGCTTAGGTCTAAGCCCAAACCACCAACACCCAGTTCATCTTTAAATTCTTAAACAAAGTTCCAGTTGTTATAGACTGGTTATTAGAACTAATAGCAGAAGTATTACCCTAAACGCATGTGCATATTCATTAACATGTAGTATTTTATTAACGTGTAGTCGCTGAAGGCGAGGAGGCTCCGGAAGTACTCGACTTCCTACTTCCGGAAGAAGAACTAACCCCCTGACCAGCAGCAACAAGGCAAGCCCCGGTTTGCATTAACTCTTTTATCAAGTCTTGCTTTTTTCACATAATTTGGGTGATGTATGAATGTGCATTAGGTGTAGGATGAATGGAACCCCACATGCATGACCAGAACTTTTCCATAAGAGTGAGGGTAGTGTCTAAGACCTCGAGTAGACAGGCTATGCTGAATGATTCATAGGACTTCGGTACAAGTCGAGTAGTTGGAATCTACTCGCGAGATTAGGCTTGGGACACACGGGTTTGGTTCGGGTGTGTGAGATCACTTTAGTAATGAAAATGAGACTAGGCTGGGGCTAGGGCGCAGCAAGAGGAAGTCTTGTGTGCGCAGCCCTGTCCATGTCGATTGAGTACCGATCCGTGTGCGGCCGTGCTGAACAAGTATTGAACGTACCGAAGGCATATCAGATATATGGGCCCCGATAAACTGATGTAGCCTAAACCTCCGGGCGTCGAGGCATAGCACACCGATTTATAGGTGTAGGTTGAGGGCAGCAAGGTGGAAATCTGCCAACGGGCATAGGGAGATTCTCTGTGTGGGGAACCTCCTGCTCGTTTCGGTGCGACCGGTTCGACGTTTGGGCTGTTGGGTGAAAGGTTGTCCCGTACGACATCGAGTGAGCGTGCTGTGCAGCTCCACAGATGGGCGTACGTGACGTGCTCTTTGGGTTTCCCTGCAGGTGTATATCGAGTCGATTCTGTAAAAGCCCAAGAAAAGGGACTTGCAAAAACTTTTCTTCACCTCACCACACCACAGTTTTCGTTGTGGATATCTTAGGAAATATTGTGAAGAGCAAGTAACCTTCATCAAAAGAGTGATTAGAGGGGAAAGTCTTCCTTTTCACAAAGTGGGATTTGGACATAGGAATAGGAGAGGTTGAGCTCACCCCTAGAACTTAAAAAGTCTTGGGAAGGTTCAGTCCAAGTTTCATAGAAATCCAACACTTTTTGAGGCACTTTTTGGGTTATTTGAAAAAGGGGCTAATTTGAATGCAAATTCAAATTGCAGCAACTTTCATCACCCAAACTCAAAAGTTAGCTTCCTATTCTTATTCAGCACATTTTTGTGAGCTCACAAACCAATTTTCACTCCATTTGGAGTTGATCTTGACATGAGCTAAGTGGGACGAATTCAAACTTTATTTGAATTCAAAACTAAACTTATGCTGAAATTCACCCAAGCCGAACCCAATTTGAATTCTATTCAATTCAAATGTCTTAGGGGTGAATAATTTGAATCACCAGGGGTATTATGGGGCTCACTGTTTACAACAGTGATTAGGAGTAAATTCCAGAGGTTAAAACCCCGGGTAGGACCCACGTGTCATAGAGGGGAGAAGGAGAAACTTGCACCCAAAGTCAGAGTCTCGGTGGGACATTCCGCCGAGCAGCTGTCGGCTATGCCACCGAGCAGCTACCGGCGCCACCAGCTGCTTCCCTCTCCGCGCACTGGCGCCCAGGGCGGCTGGCTCGCGCCCCCACGCGACCGGCACCGCCTCAGCCGAGCAGGAGTCGGCCGGCTTTATCTTCTCGCGGGCAAACCCGAGCAGCGGCATTGTTTCTCGCCACAGCTCTCTGCTCAATCGGGAAAACCAGCAAAACCATCTCCTTCTTCGTCCCTGAGCTGCTAGACAGCCACCTGAGCTCGCACTCCACCTCTCCAACTCCAGAAACCTTGAGCTCCGACCTCCTTTTGCCCGAAGACGATCGCCACCTCGGCGACCTAGCCTCAGCCGAGAGTCAGGCGCCCGTGGGCTGCATTCCGCAGGCGTTTTCACGGTCCAGCGAGAGAGCCAACAGGAGCGCGCGACCACCGTGCTGCTCTCCTCCAAGTTTGGAAGCCAACCGTGAAGAATCCGCAGAGAATTTCCAGTTTTTGCTCCGGCGACCGTAAACCGAGCTTCTGGTACGGTTTCTTTAAATTCTCGCTCTATGATCTTTCGGAGGTCATCAAATCTTGCACATAGATGCTGGACTAGCCGGCGATCAAGTTATTTTCTGCATCCGTAGCGTGAAACTGTCTAGGAGTGACGAATTTTCGAGCTCGATCGAGGGCGGTCATGGCGGGCACGATCGGTCACACGGTGCCGACCGACTTGCCGCCATCCCTGAACCCTTTTGACACCTTGTCGAGCTTCCTAGAGGTACACTGATGCTGTAGGGCCGTTTGTTCGAGGTGTTGGCGGGTTTAGAAACCACGGTCGACGGTGTCGAACCTCAACCGAGGCCGCGGCACGTCGCCGAGCTACTTCCGGTCACCCCTAGACCGACCTGTCACCACCGATGTGTTCCTCGACGTCGACAACCCCCTGGCGGCGATTTTCAGACCATGTGAGGTCCGGCAGCGGCGAGCCGGCGAGCCCCGAGTCAGCTCCGGCGAGGTCGGCGGCGCGGGCACGAGAGAACGGCGGGAGGAAGACGAGGCCGGCTGGCCCACGTGTCAGTGGCTGAAGAATTTAAATCGGGATCGGGTGAGGCCAGGGATCAGCTGTGCTGGCGCGCGAATACCCTGTGAGCTCCGGTGTGCCGGACACATCTGCGCTCGACACGTGTGGTATCCCCGGTGTGCCGGACACCTCCGCGCTCGACACGTGTCCCCGTGGGCCCCGAGAGTTTAAACTTTTCCCCCGATTTTCAGAATTCTTCCAAACTTCAAATCCTCAGAACATTGGCTAGAGAGCTCCAAATTCAGTGAACCAAATTTTGCTGAACTCAGGATTCTGAGTACTTTCCAGCAATACCAAATTAAGCTCATGAAAGTGAATAGTTTTCTAGAATTAAATCCCTAAAGTTTAAACTGTTGAGAATTTTATCTGGAGAACTACTTTATGAAAAATTCTGAAATTTGGCTAAGAGGTTCATTGGAAAATCCCTGAATCCCAGTAAAATTTTCAGACTCATCCAAGTTCATTTAGTTACCCTAATTGGGTGATTAAGGGGACTGCCAGAGAAAATAGAAAAATGTACAGAAACATTTTTCAGATTTTCTCCAATCTTAATTAGGACATAACTTTCTGTAGGATTCTTCAAATGACATGAAACCAATTCCATTACAACCATCCCAAATTCTAGTTTCCAGAAAGTAATGGTGGGAGCCATGAAAAACCCTGGAATTACTTAGAGGCTCAATTATTGACCAAAGAGGCTTTTATTTGTACAAGGTTCAATTGAACTTTGTTTCAAATAAAACTTGGTCACAACTCGGGTTAGGCCCCTACCAATCCACCATAAAAATTTCAGAACCAAAGGGGAGGGCTAGCTAGAGTTATTAGCAATTATGTATTTAAGTTCACACATTTCATTTAAATTTACATGTAGTATTGTATTCAACGTGTAGCCATTGAAGAAGAGACCCCGGAAGTGCTGGATTTCCTTCTTCCGGACGAAGAACTAACTACTGACCATCAGCAACAAGGCAAGCCCCGGTTTGCATTAACCTTTTTATAAGTTTCATGTTGTTTACATGTGTCATATGAAGTATGTATGTGCATTAGGTATAGGATGAATGAAACCCCACTGTTATAACCAAAGGTTCCTAGAAGAGTGAGGGTAGTATTTAGGACCTCGAGTAGAAAGGCTATGCTTAAAGATTTATAGGGCTTCGGTACAAGTCGAGTAGTTGGAATCTACTCGCGAGATAGGCTTGGGACACACGGGTTCGGTTGAGTGATGTGAGATCACTTTAGTAATGAAAATGAGACTAGGCAGGGGCTAGGGCGCAGCAAGAGAGAGTCTTGTGTGCGTGGCCCTGCCCGTGTCGATTGAGGACCAATCCGTGTGCGGCCCTGCTGAACAAGTATTGAACGTACCGAAGGCATATCGGATATATGGGCCCCGATAAACTGATGTAGCCTAAACCTCCGGGCGTCGAGGCATAACGCACCGATTTATAGGTGTAGGCTGAGGGCAGCAAGGTGGAAATCTGCCAACGGGCATAGAGAGATGCTCCGTGTGGGGAACCTCCTGCTCGTTTCGGTGCGACCGGTTCGACGTTTGGGCTGTTGGGCGAAAGGTTGTCCCGTACGACATCGAGTGAGCGTGATGTGCAGCTCCACGGGTGGGCGTACGTGATGTGCTCTTTGGGTTTCCCTGCAGATGTATATCGAGTCGATTTGCCGTCCCTCGCGGTGACGAGTACCGCTTGTTCACTGCGTCGTAACGTAGACTAATGAATGAAATGTTATGATTCAATATTGCTGTTATGATATTATTGTATTGTTACATGTGTGCCACCAAATACTGCTCACTAAATTTCAGATTTCATGAACTGTTAACTTGTTGCTAAAAGATGAACTAAGGATGAACTTGTAGGCGTGTCCTTTTGCTGCAACATTACTATCCTATGTCCATTGTACCCCTCATGTAGAGTTTCATGCTTAGGTGAGTCGGTTAAGCCTTGCTGAGCCTTCGTGCTCACGGTTGCTGCTTAAGTGTTTTTCAGGTGAGGAGCCACCCACGGACTCGGAGTACGAGTCCACCGGCGAGGGTTACCCTCCGTCGGGGACCACGGCTGAGTGGGAGCCGTACACGCCGCGCTGAGCTGAGACGTGCAGCTAGTGTGGGTTGCCCTAGGGCTGGGCAACCGACTTTTGCTAGATAGGCGGGCGTGAGTTGTACAAAAGAAACTTCCGCTGTGTAATAAAGACCCTAGTTTGTAACTGAGAAGTGTACTACTTTGTACATTCAGTTTGTTTTTCCCATGTAATATAATGTGTTCTTATGACGTGTGCTGTCGGGTGTCCCATCGCGCGGCACCACCCTCTGCGATCCTGGATGAGCGGATTCCGGTCCGCCACAGATTCACCGTCCCTCACGGTGACGAGTACCGCTTGTTCACTGCGTCGTAACATAGACTAATGTATGAAATGTTATGATTCAATCTTGCTGTTATGATATAATTGTATTGCTACATGTGTGCCACCAAATATTGCTTACTAAATTTCAGATTTCCAAACTGTTAACTTGTTGCTAAAAGATGAACTAAGGATGAACTTGTAGGCGTGTCCCTTTTCTGCAATATTACTACCCTATGTCATTGTAACCTCATGTAGAGTTTCATGCTTAGGTGAGTCGGTTAAGCCTTGTTGAGCCATCGTGCTCACGGTTGCTGCTGAGTGTTTTTCAGGTGAGGAGCCACTCACGGACTCGGAGTACGAGTCCACCGGCGAGGGTTACCCTCCGTCGGGGACCACGGCTGAGTGGGAGCCGTACACGTCGTGCTGAGCTGAGACGTGCAGCTAGTGTGGGTTGCCCTAGGGCTGGGCAACCGACTTTTGCTAGGTAGGCGGGCGTGAGTTGTAGAATAGTAGACTTCCGCTGTGTAATAAAGACAATAGTTTGTAACTGAGTATTGTACCGTTTGTACAGTTCAGTTGTTTTTCCCATGTAATATATTGTGTCCTTATGACTTGTGCTGTCGGGTGTCGCATCGTGCGGCACCACCCTCTGCGATCCTGGATGAGCGGATCCCGGTCCGCCACACCTAAATAGCAATAGCTATGAATAGAAGTTTACTTCTTATAAGTCCTTAATACTTATACATATATTTTGTTACATTTCATAATAGTGACTGAAGTTGAGTACGCACCAGAGCCCTTGGACGTACTCCCACCAGAAGCTGACTTCCCATTTAACTCGCAACAAGGCAAGCCCCGGTTTGCACTTAAGTACCTTTTATAAAGATTTTCATTTGTATCACTTATGTCAGTGTTGGAATGTATGCATTAGAGTTAGGGTGATTGAAACCCCACTTGCATAGCCTTTTTAACTCCTATAAAGGGTTGGGTAGTTTACAAACTCGACAAGTAGAGAATGTCATGCTAATTTTTAGGATCTCGGTAGAAGTCGAGTGGTTGGAAGCTACTCGCGAGATAGTACTTATCACACGGAATGAGAAGAGGTAGAAAATGGCTTGAGTTGTGAAAATGAGACCCAGAAGGGGGGATAGGATGCAGTGAGCAGAGGTCTCACGTGCATAGCCCTGTTGGTGTCGGTTGAGGACCGACCGTGTGAGGCCCTGCTGGACAAGTATCAAACAGTACCGGATGCATACTGGCATTTGGGAACCAGGAAACCGATGTAATTGGTTAACCTGGGTGCCGAGGCTTACCCAACCGTAAATATGAGTGGGTTGAGGGTAGCAAGGTGTAGCCGGTGGGCACAGTCACGCTCCACGCGGGGACCTCCTGCCTGTTACGGATGGACCGGTTCGGCATTTCGGTTGTCTTTGAAAGGTTGTTGCATACAACAGAGTAGGAAGGGGTGTGGAATCACGCTTCTGAAAGTGGTATATGTGACGTGTTATCCGGGTGTGTCTTGATTGCAATCACCGTCCCTCGTGGTTATTTGATACCCGCTTGTTCACTGCGCTGTGACGTAGTAAGAAGTGAAATAATCCAAGTGAATATGCTGTATTGAACTATTGATGTCTTGAAACCTTGTATGCTGTAGTTATAGAGCTAATTAAGTTTATATTCCACTTTGGCATCACCACATCGGAGGAAAGCGTTTCTTGTTTGATTGTGGACTTCCGATGTGAGGGCTGCCTAAGGCTCATTAAACTGTTACTACAAAAATAAAAATAAGGATCAACATGTAGGCGTGTATTTATTGCAAAGTCCTTTTCCTATCTTACACATCCTTGCATGTCGAGTTCCATGCCTAGGGTTGACGGTTAAGACTTGCTGAGCCTTCGTGCTCACGGTTGCAATATTTGAGCTGTGTGCAGGTGAGAGTTATGAGGAAGGTTCCGAGGACGAGGCGATGCCCCTGTCGGGGTACACGGCTGAGCTGGAGCCCTGCACACCGCCGTAATTCTCCGGTTCCATGCTGCTAGTGTGTAGCGTCCCCGGGCTGGACGGATGCACTTTTGCTTAGTTAGGATTTGAGAGTAGCTATGTATATAACTTCTGCTGTATAATTAAGTTTTGTAAAAAGACTTCCGCTGTTTTATATCAAATAAAAGTTTGTATGTTGTTCCTTAATCCTTTCGTGTGTGCTGTTGGGTGCCGCATCGCACGGCACCACCCTCTGGAGTGGATGAACCACGGGGTGGTCCCCACAGTCGTGGTATCAGACCACATTGGGAATATCACAATTGAAAAGAGCCTATTTTGAAAATTCAGAAATAGTCGAGTGAGGATTTGTTATTAAGCCCAATAAGGTCTATGATAGTAGTAGTTACTAAGGTCGAAAAGCTAACTTATGTGTTATACATTCTGTAACGACGCTCCGATGTCAGGTAAGAGGTAAGGTACGCCACCGCAGGCGGATCAATTGTGGTAACTCACCATGCGAGTAATAGTATGGAAGGTTATACCGTGGCTTGGCACGGTAGTTAATATGATTCTCCGAACCTTCTCATGGTTCTGAGAGCGTATGAAAACGCTGATCTCCAGCGTGCTTTGGGTGAAAGTGAGAATACCCCATCATGTGGTAAGCAACACGATAGTATTCAACTCTTGAATGTTCAATGTTCAAAGGGCCATACGCAGCGCTCGCCATCGGCATGCCTCAACGGTCATGAGGCAGTAGGTGGTATCCGTTGGGTTGATAAAATTCCCAACCGTGACGACCCGTTCGCTCTCTACTCGGGTTCCCCATCGTGTGGTATGAAAACATGACAATATGGAACTGCCTGAAATGCCAAAAAACTTCGTGTGCACCATTATTGTATGTTCTTCTGCAGGTACATTAACCACATTACTTCATGACATTTAGAAACCGTTTGTGAGTGATGTTCTTAGTTCCACCATTTGACACGTATATGCCGGAATACCGGTTTATGATTTTTCTTTGGTGAGGAAACGTAGTACCGAGACTGCATAAAAGGATATTTTTCAAATAAAAAAGTCAGAATGAAGTTTAGGATTCCATTTAGGGGTTAGCAAACTCCTATATTGAACTAGGAGTCAATTGGGAGTGTAGATTCATTTCCAAAGACTTAGAACAACCTCCCCTGTTTTCGGCAGAAACTTTGCTGAATTTAAACAGGGCATAACATAGGATTGATTGAACCAATGGAAGTGTGGGATACCATTCTGGAAAGTATTTGAAGTCCTCTACAACTTTTATGTAAAGCTCCAGAACATAATCTCCCTCCAAATGGATGAAAATCTCAGATGAATAGGTGCTGTCAAGAAACAGGGCAGACCAAAATGCTCTCTGGAATTTTCTGTATTTCGACCACAACATTCTGTAGAAAAATTTCTAATAGTCAAGTAAGATATCGTTGGAATGTATAGGACATGTGCTACAACTTTGTAGTTCAGTGTTCCTAAATTAAGGACAGAATAGGATGGAATTTTGTGAACAAAACAGCCACTTGCAAAGGAGGTTCTGTCAAAATTCCTAAGAAAATTCTGTCAACTTGTAGAGGTCATAACTCATAAATTAGGAAGGCCATAGAGGAAAATAAGTACAATCTGGATTCCATGTTGAGTCTGCTACAACTTTGTTGTTGAACTCTAGTCCAGATTTTGCCTCCAAGGTGGCCGAAACAGTTAAATTCTTCCAACTGATCTTCTGGACCAGAAACTGGACAGAACAACATGTTGAAATTTTTTTTCAACCAAAACATTTAGATTCACCTTTTGATCTCCCGAGGCCGTTGTGAAACAGCAAGTGGAGTCCAAAAGTTTATGCATTTGACATATCACTTCAAGCTAGTGCATGTTTGTGTCCAGTACAATAGCGAGGAATTACGCAGGCTAACACACTTAACATCCCGTGGCGACCCACGATGGTCGAAATGAACTTTTAACCCATAAAGTTCAATACTTTGGAACTCGATCGTGTGACATGGTCCCGGGATGTATATGTTGTATAAAGTTTATACTTTATCCATATGTGTGATTGTTATGCGCATTATTTATTCCATTCTCGCAACTATCGTATAGACTGGATGAAATAAACCCACATGTGCTTATCGTTTGAATGGTATGAATGCAGAATGATGCGTACGCGGTTCACGCAAGAGGAGGGAGGTCCGAGCCAGGTTCGTGGTGATGAGTCTCCACCTCCGGAGCAAACCACGACATAACAGCAACCACCTTCTCCGCCGCCAGAACTTCCAAGAAACCTTGCGGAGGTTCTCGCTGCAGTGCTCGGCTCGCACGATGAGCAAACCGAGTTGCTGCGGATGCTAGTTCAGTAGAATGTGTCTCGTCCAGGAGGACGCCAAGACAATGGGAAACACCAGCCCCAACAAGGTTGAGAACAGATCACACGCCTAATGCTCCACTTGGTCTTCATAGGAATCTTCCCCTGTTGCTGATGATGAAATAATAATGCAAGTTTGAGTACAATGATGTACTCAGCAAGTGCGGGAAAATATGATATGTAGCTCATAACAAGTTAGGTATAAAAAGTCTTATTGCAGAAAGCAAAGTTATTTATCAAAAACCACGATAAAACAGCAACTCATCTTTATGTGAATGTAATCCCAACATGTATTAAAATATCAATCAACCTCATTCTTGCTCATGAATACTTCCTCGTATTCGCTACCATCTCACGAATACCATCTCGTATTCACTTCCATTTCATCATAAACAACTTCGTCTCCCGCCGAGACTAACCTTGTTGCCATGACTCAACAGTCATGCAACCCATCTCTTATCACCCGGACTCAACAGTCCCGAAAACCAAACCAAAACCAAACCATCCAAAACCATAACCAGTAACCATCCCAACTAATCATGGAAGTTGGCCAGGCGCTCGTGACCGTAAGCTCGGCTATCATGATAGTTTTAGACTCTGCAGAGTTTGCACCTGTTTACCCACAAGTTTGTGACTTCGTCACCCATCGGCGACTGCAGAACCTCCATTATACCAGTACACAACCGTCGGTGTATGGCCAAGAGATCACAAAATAGCCTTTACAAAGGGGTTACTAGATGTATGGACTCACTAAGGTTTCACCGGCAGGCTAGAATCTCCAATTCTCACACCCATGGGCCCCCTCTTGTGCCATGCAGTTCCCAGGGCAGTCCTCACTCGACTCCCATTCCCTGCGCCTTCCACGGTCCATAAGAATCTAGCAACTTACCTAATTACTCAACTAAGCCACACCCATACTTGGCCTTGTGATGGCACTGTTATCCTGGCATGTGCTCGCATGAACCGGTCCTTAGATCTACGACAAGTAAACCACCATCTCATGCTACCTCATTCACAAACCCAGTCTTGCCTAGATCTCCCTCTGATCCATGTTCATTAACAACATCAGTTTCTCATTATCACTATGAGTGCAGTTAGCTAGACACATCTATCTCGCTTCCCAATCCCATGGACTCAGCGAAGTTTAAAACAAAAACCATACCCGACTCATAAACTTTCCTGGTGACAAGGGTGGTTTAACCAAAGCTAGTAAACTCCTATAAAAGGGTTTCCCATCATGTTTGACTCAGCACACACACCTTTTCGCAAAACAAAACAGTTTTTCCCAAAACATAGGATCAATATAGTCAAGGGGCACTTGCCTTGTTCTTGCGGTTCCGGTTGCTCTGGAATCTCGAAACCTTGTTGTTGCAGCTCGTCGTAGACAGCTCCCTGAGCTTGTCCTGCTATACAGGATCACGCACATATAAGATCCACAGCAATCAATATTATGCACAAACTTTAACTAGATGCTATGATGCATATGCATGCTATCCTATAATCAGTTTTATTAGATCGGTTTATATGTGTTCTTGCATGGCTTGCATGGTTTTACGATGAACAGAGGTGTTCGGATCAAATGTGGACGTGGCGATGACCTTGTCTTTAGATCAACCCAATCAACAAGCGATCTGTCCACGAGAAAGCTTCTGCTCGAAAGGAATCGAAGAACAGATACAAAGAAAACACAACAATGTCGTAAGGTGGTATTGGAGACCTACCTTACGTTCTTCTCGGTTTCGGGTCCTTCTCTGATCAGACAGATCGTTGGGGCTCTCTTCCGGCGATCTTCCTCGCTGAACTCCGGCGATGGCTTACTCGGCGAGTTGGGGCTAGGGCTCTAAGTCGTCGGCTCAGAAATAGAAAAGAAGTTTGTGGTTTTCGGCCAAGGGTTCTGGGTTCTATTTATAATCGGGAGAAGACAAGTCCTAATCTGATTGTATCTCGAATAAGAGTTCTATTCAGATTGTCGTTGAATCTTAGCAACTTATCTTTAGTTGATTTGGTGCGGTATCATTGTGGAATTAAGGTCGGTTTCTCCACTGTACCGGTATTTCTACGCGTACAGAATCTAAGAACCGTTACAGAACTCGTTACCTCCGCGGTGATGAGCTCCAGAAGCTCCACTTGTTCACCGGGGCCTGGTCTCCCCTTTTTCCGCAGAGACGATCTCCGGTTGTGCCGCGTGTCAAGCGAGCAAGACCTCCCTTCTCTTTCGGAGGTGAGCTCCGTGTGCCCCACATATCCTGGCGGTCAGGACCTCCTCTCTATTCGGAGGTGGCTCCATGCACGCCACATGTCAGTTACGGACCTTTCCTCTCTCTGGAGGTACCTCCGGGTGTGCCACGTATCCATTCCGGACCTCCCTTTCCTCGGAGACCATCTCCGAGTTCGACACGTGTCCAACAGTGTCAGACCTCCCGGAGATAAGCTCCGGTGATGACACGTGTCCAATAGAACCGGACTTCTCGGGGGTGATCTCCGAGATCGACACATATCCCGCGTAACGGTTCTCTGATTTCCGCGGTGACTAGCTCCGAAGGTGACATGTGTCCTGCGGAACTGTCTTTGCTTCTTCCGCAGAGGCTAGCTCCGGGGGCAACACGTGTCCCATAGGGTCGGACCTCTCCCCCTTTGAAGAGATGAGCCCTGAGCCTGCCACGTAGCCAGTTTTGCGGCGGACCTCTCCCCACTTCGCAGGGTTGAGCTCTGAACACGCCACGTGGCCAGCGGGCCACGGAAGTTGTCTTCGGTGCTCTCTGGAAGCTGGATTCGGCTCTTATTGGCTATCTTTTTGATATTTTTCTCTGTTCCTACTTCTTTTAAAATGTTTTCTCTTCATGAAGCATGAATATATGCAGAAACCAAAAATGAGGGTGTCACAATTCTACCCCCCTTAAATTGAATCTCGCCCTAGAGATTCATTAGTAGAGAATAGATCGGGAAATTCTGCCTTGATATCTTCTTCACGCTCCCATGTAGCTTCAGCTTCGGTGTGATGGCTCCCTTGTACCTTACACCATCGGGTCACTTTGTTCCTGGTGACCCTTTCCTTTACGTCCATAATTCGGACAGGGTGATCTGTATAAGTCAGGTCCTCTTGAAGTTCAAGCTCTTCCATTGGTACTCGCTCCTCCGGTACTCTCAAGCACTTCTTGAGCTGGGATACATGAAATACGTCATGTACGTCGGACAGATATGTTGGGAGCTCTAGTTTATAGGCTACTTCTCCTCGCTTGTCCAAAACCATAAATGGTCCGATGTAGCGAGTTTCTAGCTTGTCTTTGACGTTGAAATGTCGTTGGCCACGGATAGGCGATACCTTAAAGGTATACAAAATTTCCTACTTCGAAGGTCAACTTCCTTCGCCTGTTGTCCGCATAGCCTTTCTGTCGTGACTGAGCAGCCTTTAAGTTCTCCTGTATCGTTTGCACTAGTTTTTCAGCTTCTTGTAGCACTTCGGGTCCAAACACCTGGTTCTCTCCGGTCTCGTTCCAGAACAGCGGCGTTCTACACCGCCTACCATACAATGCTTCGAAAGGCGACATCTTCAAGCTAGCTTGATAGCTGTTGTTATAGGAGAATTCAGCGTACGGTAAACTCCTATCCCAACTATGCCAACGTTTCAAGGCGCAAGCTCTCAACATGTCCTCCAAAATTTGGTTTGTCCTTTCGGTTTGTCCATCGGTTTGTGGGTGATAGGCGGAGCTAAAATCCAGTCGTGTACCCATAGCTTTCTGCAGCTTCCTCCAGAATCTAGAGGTAAACTGAGAACCTCGATCTGAGACTATCCTCCTCGGGACTCCATGACGGCACACGATCTGCTCCATGTACAACTCGGCTAGTTGTGCAACGTTGTACTTGGCCCTTTTAGGGAGAAAATGGGCTGTTTTCGTCAATCGGTCCATGATAACCCAGATGGAGTTGTAACCCGACTGAGTACATGGCAATCCGACGATTAAATCCATACTGATGTCCTCCCACTTCTATTCTGGTACCTTCAAAGGTTGCAACAATCCAGCGGGTTTTTGATGTTCGGCCTTCACCCGTTGGCATGTGTTGCATAGGGCAACGTATTCGGCTATATCTCTTTTCATACCATCCCACCAGTAACAAGTCTTCAAATCCTTGTACATTTTGGTACTTCGGAGATGTATGGAATATGGTGAATCATGTGCCTCTTTTAATATCATGTCGCGGAGGTGCTTCACGTTAGGCACACAAATCCTTTTTCCTAGCAAAAGCGTACCCTTCTCATCTTCTTTGAAATCCTTCTCTAATCCTTGTCGGATCCTTTCCTTGATCTCCTTAATCTCCTCATCCGTTGCTTGGCCATCTCTTATCTCTTGCTCCAATGAAAAGTGGATCTCCATTATTTCCATGTTGTTCAAGAATCCGAGGTGTAACCGTTCGAACTCCTTACATAGTTCGGGTGGTAGCTCCCGAACCGTGAGTTGGTGACATGCTCCCTTAAGGCTCAATGCATCAGCTACTACATTGGCCTTCCCAGGGTGGTAGTTGATTCCAACATCGTAATCCTTGATGAGTTCGAACCATCGACGTTGCCTCAAATTCAGGTCCGTTTTTGTAAATACGTACTTGAGGCTTTTACGATCGGTATAGATCTCACATCGATGACCAAGGATATAATGTCTCCAAATCTTCAATGCATGCACCACTGCTTCTAGCTCCATGTCATGTGTAGGATAATTAAGCTTGTGCTTCTTTAATTGTCGTGAGGCATAGGCTACCACTTGTCCTTCTTGCATGAGCACACATCCGAGCCCTTGTCTTGATGCGTCACAGTATATGTCAAAGCTCTTGCTCACGTCCGGCAATACCAATACTGGCGCAGTGATTAGCCTTTTCTTGAGTTCCTCAAAACTTTCTTGGCATGCTGGTGTCCATCGAAAGGCTTTTCCCTTCGTTAGCAACTCCATCATAGGTTTTGCTATCTTAGAGAAGTCCTTAATGAAGCGTCGGTAGTATCCAGCCATCCCAAGAAAACTCCGAATATCCCTCACGTTTTGCGGTTGGTCCCACTTCAGAACATCCCTCACTTTTTCCGGGATCAACTGATACCCCTTCTTCAGAGATAATGTGTCCTAGGAACGATATTTCCTTTAGCCAAAATTGACACTTGTTAAGCATGGCATACAATTGATGCTCACGCATTTTCTGCAAGGTCAATTTCAAATGTTCTTCATGCTCCTCCTCACTTTTTGAATACACCATAATGTCGTCGATGAAAACCACGATGAACTTATCCAAGTACTCCATGAAAACCTTGTTCATGAGGTACATGAAGTATGCGGGTGCATTTGTTAACCCAAAAGACATGACAGTATATTCATACGAACCATACCGTGTTCAAAAGGCAGTCTTGGGTATATCGGAGGGCATTATCTTCAGTTGGAAATATCCCGACCGAAGATCAATCTTGGAGAACACTCGGGCTCCTTTCATTTGGTCGAATAGGTCCTCTATACGGGGCAGAGGGTATTTGTTCTTGATTGTCACCTCGTTGAGAGACCTATAGTCCACGCACATCCTTTAGGTCCCATCCTTCTTGTCTACGAAGAGCACAGGAGCTCCCCATGGTGATAAAGCTTGGACGTATAAAACCCTTCTCCAACTGCTCTTGGATTTGCTTCTTGAGTTCTACTAGTTCATTGACGGGCGTCCTATAAGGTCTCTTTGCTATGGGTGCAGTTCCGGGTACCAAATCAATGGCAAACTCAATGTCCCGATCAAGGGGCATACCTGGAAGCTCCTCTGGAAACACGTCCGAGAATTCTTGAATAACTGGAATGTTGTCCAATGTTGCTCCTTCAACATGGTTCAAGATTGCCTTTTCGGTTGTTTGTTGGGCCGACTCAAACTCGACATGAATACCATGCTCATTTGTCAACTGCACACTTCTTTCAGCACATTGGATTACCCTGTTGTGCTTTCTTAACCAATCCATCCCGAGTATTATGTCAATCCCTTGGGAATCCAAGACAATAAGGTTCGCAAAGTAGTCTACCCCTCTTATTTTAAGGCTTACTTTCAGACATACTATATTAGTACTCATTTCTCCTCCGGGAGAATTAACTAACATAGCACATTTTAAGTGGGATATGGGTAGATTATGCTTGGCAACATACTTGGATGATATGAAGGAATGTGATGCTCCAGAATCAAATAAGATGGTGGCTGGGTTGGAGTTGGCAAGGAACATACCAACTACGACGTCCTCAGCCTGTTGTGCTTCCTCAGCAGATACATGGTTCACGTTGCCGCGAGCATTGTTCTGCTGTCCCCGGTTTCCTTGATTGTCCCCTCCGTTTGGTCGCGGGTTCTGCTTGGGCACGTTGCCTTGCTGTCCAGGGCCTCTCCTCAGGCACTTGCTCGCGAAGTGTCCTATTTCCCCGCGTGCAAAGCATGCCCTGTTGGCTACGGCAGCATGTACGTTGGGGCGGGGGTTTTGAACAGGAGCTCCCATGTTAGGTCGGGACACAGGAGGCATGGGCACACGAGGTGCTGGTGCAACGGGTCGTTGCTGTGGTTGCTGACTAGGGCGGTATGCAGGAGCGGTCGATCCATACTGCGGTCGGGGGCATGTACCGAGGTCGTACGTTGCTCCCTTGGGGCTGGTATGGCATCTTCCTCTTGCACTCTCGCTCGATATCTCGGATCTTGCTTTCAACTACTATAGCCTTGTCAACCATGTGTGAGAGAGAACGAAGTAGAACATAAGGTTAGAAGGTTAGGTAGATTCCCTCAACTTTATGCATCAAGGTGGGTTGTACTATATATATATTAGCCCATACGAGAATGTGAACAACTGCCGAAGCATCTCACACCACTTTCTACTCATGTGTGGATATGGACAACGTTTTGAGACGTCCCACGACTCACACTAAGCACACATTTCACACAACAATCATCACAAGGGCTCACACAACTCCTATTCAGGGCTTGTTTAATGGGGGTCCTATATGACTTAGGGTGTTGTCAAATCTGTGATCCAACTATGGCTTCTCCTAGGCTTGTATCCCCTGTCAAGGTAGTTCCAATGCCAATCTATGCATCCTATGGTCAGCGTGGCTTAGCTACCAATCTGTGTCGGATACCAATCTGTGATCTATCTAAGTGTGTAACCTACCATCAACCCGTGGTTCGGGTACCAATCTGTGATTGTATCTAGGTGTGTAATCTACCCTTATCCATGGCTTTTGATACCAATTTGTGTTTCCTATTTAGGCGTAACCCACTGTCAACCGTAGCTCTGATACCAATCTGTGACGCCCTCAATTCTGTGGAAAACCACGGAACTGAGAACTGATGCATGTCTGCCCAGGATGTTCATCACACATACACATATTTTCCACAAGCTGAATTCAGATTATATATTACCATGAATAACATAGTTTATTACAATATCTCATGAGTCTTGGACTCATGCTCACAGCGGAAGTATTAATCTAACAGCGGAAGTCTTTATTCTAATGCAGAAGCAATTTAACTAATGCGGAAGCAATTCTAGGCAGCAATGGCTCTATCTTTACTCCATCCCCACAGGCAAGGTTGAGAACAGATCACATGCCTAATGCTCCACTTGGTCTTCATAGAAATCTTCCCCTGTTGCTGATGATGAAAAAATAATGCAAGTTTGAGTACAATGATGTACTCAGCAAGTGCGGGAAAATATGATATGTAGCTCATAACAAGGTAGGTATAAAAAGGCTTATTGCAGAAAGCAAAGTTATTTATCAAAAACAACGATAAAACAACAACTCATCTTTAAGTGAATGTAATCCCAACGTGTATTAAAATACCAATCATACCTCCATTATGTTCATTACCTTCAATGTCCCATCCAGACATCAATAGATCTCATTCTTGCTAACGAATACTTCCCCGTATTCGCTACCATCTCATGAATACCATCTCGTATTCGCTACCATTTCATCATAAACAACTTTGTCTCCCACCGAGACTAACCTTGTTGCCATGACTTAACAGTCATGCAACCCATCTTATCACCAGGACTCAACAGTCCCGAAAACCAAGCCAAAACGAAACCATCCAAAACCATAACCAGTAACCATCCCATCTAATCATGGAAGTTGGCCAGGCGCTCGTGACCGTAAGCTCGGCTATCATGATAGTTTTAGACTCTCCAGAGTTTGCACCTCTTTACCCACAAGTTTGTGATTTCGTCACCCGTCGGCGACTGCAGAACCTCCATTATACCAGTACACAATCATCGGTGTATGGCCAAGAGATCACAAAATAGCCTTTACAAAGGGGTTACTAGATGTATGGACTCACTAAGGTTTCACCGGCAGGCTAGAATCTCAAATTCTCCCACCCACGGGCCCCCTATTGTGCCATGCAGTTCCCAGGGAAGTCCTCACTCGACTCCCATTCCCCGCTTCTTCCATGGTCCATAACAATCTAGCAACTTACCTAATTACTCAGCTAAGCCGCACCCATACTTGGCCTTGTGGTGGCACTGTTATCCTGGCATGTGCTCGCATGAACCGGTCCTTAGATCTACGGCAAGTAAACCACCATCTCATGCTACCTCATTCACAAACCCAGTCTTTCCTAGATCTCCCTCCAATCCATGTTCATTAACAACATCAGTTTCTCATTATCATTATGAGTGCAGTTAGCTAGACACATCTATCTCGCTTCCCAATCCCATGGACTCAGCGAAGCTTAAAACAAAAACCATACCCGACTCATAAACTTCCCTAGCGACAAGGGTGGTTTAACCAAAGCTAGTAAACTCCTATAAAAGGGTTTCCAATCATGTTTGACTCAGCACACACACCTTTTCGCAAAATAAAACAGTTTTTCCCAAAACATAGGATCAATATGGTCAAGGGGCACTTGCCTTGTTCTTGCGGTTGCGGTTGCTCTAGAATCTCGAAACCTTGTTGTTGCAGCTCGTCGTAGACAGCTCCCTGAGCTTGTCCTGCTATACAGGATCATGCACATACAAGATCCACAACAATCAATATTATGCACAAACTTTAACTAGATGCGATGATGCATATGCATGCTATCCTATAATCAGTTTTATTAGATCGGTTTATACGTGTTCTTGCATGGCTTGCATGGTTTTATGATGAACAGAGGTGTTCGGATCAAATGTGGACGTGGCGATGACCTTGTCTTTAGATCAACCTTTTCAACAAGTGATCTGTCCATGAGAAACCTTCTGTTCGAAAGGAATCGAAGAAGAGATGCAAATAAAACACAACGATGTCGTAAGGTGGTATTGGAGACCTACCTTACGTTCTTCTCGGTCTCGGGTCCTTCTCTGATCAGACAGATCGTGGGGGCTCTCTTCGGGCGATCTTCCTCGCTGAACTCCGGCGATGGCTTACTCGGCGAGTTGGGGCTAGGGCTCTAAGTTGTCATCTCAGGAATAGAAAAGAAGTTTGTGGTTTTCGGCCAAGGGTTCTGGGTTCTATTTATAATCGGGAGAAGAAGAGTCCTAATCTGATTGTATCTCGAATAAGAGTTCTATTCAGATTGTTGTTGAATATTAACAACTTATATTTAGTCGATTTGGTGCGGTATCATTGTGGAATTCAAGTCGGTTTCTCCTCTGTACCAGTATTTCTACATGTACAGAATCTAGGAACCGTTCCAGAACTCGTTACCTCCGCGGTGATGAGCTCCGGAAGCTCCACGTGTTCACCGGGGCCTGGTCTCCCCTTTTTCCGCAGAGACGAGCTCCGGTTGTGCCGCGTGTCAAGCGAGCGAGAACTCCCTTCTCCTTCGGACCTCCTCTCCATTCGGAGTTGGCTCCGTGCACGCCACGTGTCAGTGAAGGACCTTTCCTCTCTCCGGAGGTAGCTCCGGGTGTGCCACGTATCCATTCCGGACCTCTCTTTCCTCGGAGACGAGCTCCGAGGTCGACACGTGTCCAACAGTGTCAGACCTCCCGGAGATAAGCTCCGGTGACGACATGTGTCCAATAGAACCGGACTTCTCAGGAGTGATCTCCGAGATCGACACGTATCCCGCGCGACGGTTCTCTGATTTTCGTGGTGACTAGCTCCGAAGGTGACATGTGTCCTGCGGAACTGCCTTTGCTTCTTCCGCAGAGGCTAGCTCCGGGGGCAACACGTGTCCCACTGGGTCGGACCTCTCCCCCTTTGCGGAGATGAGCCCCGAGCCTGCCACGTAGCCAGTTTAGCGGCGGACCTCTCCCTACTTCACAGGGATGAGCTCCGAACATGCCACGTGGCCAGCGGGCCGCGGAAGTTGTCGTCGGCGCTATCTGGAAACTGGATTTGTCTCTTATTGGCTATCTTTTCGATATTTTTCTCTGTTCCTACTTCTTTTAAAATGTTTTCTCTTCATGAAGCATGAATATATGCAGAAACCGAAAATAAGGGTGTCACAACGTCCCAGTCAGCCGGCCGTGTTGCTGACGCGCATGCCAGCGGTTGACGGGCAGACGGCAGACTCTCGCTCCACCAGGGTCCCATCGGTAGACCTGAGATCGGAGCTGGAACGACGCCACCTGGGCAAAGATGCCCGTGTGGTCATCGAGCGACGGTGAGAAAGGCGTCGCAACCAAGAGGATGGCGACAGCATGTCGACCGCCTCGACCCAGCCTGGGCCGCAGACGTTCGCTACGCGATCCCTGCCCCAGGCATACGCCACGCAGCATATGCCTCAGCCATATGCCCTGCAAATGGCGCCCCCGGTTTATGGCGCACCTTTGCCCATGCCGGGGTACATGGTGCCAACAGCGGACCAAGCGTTCGCGGCGCCAACACCTGCAGCAACAGGAGCAGGATGTGCGGCCCTGGCGCCACACCTTTGCTTCACGAAGTGGACGCGCAAGTTCCGGCCGCACCTGCCCGAGAAATACGATGGCAGCGTCAACCCGGCGGAGTTCCTCCAGATCTACTCCACCGCCATCCTTGCTTCAGGAGGGGATGAGGCCGTCATGGCCAACTACTTCCCCATCGCCTTGACCGGCCCAGCACGGTCTTGGCTCATGAACCTCCCCAAGGTTCCATAACCTCCTGGGGAGAGCTCTGCCGGCAGTTTACTGCAAACTTCGGCAGCTCCTACACCCGGCCTGGCACGGAGCTCGACCTCCATGCCATCCAACAACAACGTGGAGAGTCGCTGCGCTCCTTCATCCAGCGGTTCTCCTAGGTGCGCAACACCATCCCCCATATCCAGAATGCTTCTGTGGTGGTGGCGTTCCGACAGGGTGTAAGGGACAAGAAGATGCTCGAGAAGCTCGCGACCAGAGAAGTGTGTGACGTCTCAGAGCTCTTCAGCCTGGCAGACAAGTGCGCCAGGGCAGCAGAAGGGCCTAACTGGCACTCACAGCCAGTCTCCGAAGATGGAAAACAGCCCAGACCAAATGCTGCCCCCCCATGGGAGCGGCAGAAAGGTCAAGAAGGCTGGCGGCAAGATCATGCTGCCGACCGAAGCTCCAGTTGCAGCAGCTGCAGCACCCACTGGAGCTCGGGGGCCACGCCCCGACAAGAGGCCGCGACAGTCACCAGCCCCGGACGGTGACCAACGCGAGCCGTGCCCCGTGCAAAACACCAGCAGCCATACTGCTGCTGAGTGACGGGAGATCCAGAAGCTCGCAGAGCGCTTCCGCAGGGGGAAGCAGCCGTGTGCTGACGCCCCTCCCTTCCGACAAAGGGAGGGCAAGCAGAAGGTCGACGCTCAAGACAACGTCGACCACCAGACGGAGTTCCAGGAGCCTCAACACGCCGTGAAGGCGGTGCACAACCTTGAGGACTCCAGCTCCAGTGACGACGAGCGCCGGAAGCCGCTCTACGTCATCTACCGCGGGTCCTCTGACCCCTCGTCCCGGAGCACAGTCAAGACTCTGCGCAGAGCAGTAGCGTCGGTAGCTCCTCTCCCAAGTGCCGCGCCGCACCTCAAGTAGATGGGAACCCCCATCAGCTTCGACGCCACCGACTGCCCCAGGAACATGGCTGGGGCCGGCCAGCTACCGCTCTTGGTAGCGCCCACCATCGCCAACGTGAAGATGTACCACGTTCTGGTAGATGGCGGGGCTGGGCTGAACCTCATCAGCCGCGCAGCTTTCCAGAAGCTGCAGACCCCGATGGCCAAGCTCACCCCATCAAGCCCGTTCTCAGGGGTCGGGCCGGGACAGGTCGTCCCCTACGGCAACATCAGCCTTCCGGTGACCTTTGGGGCACCGGAAAGCTATCGAACAGAGTACATTCTGTTCGACGTGGCGGAGATCGACCTCCCCTTCAACGCCATCATCGGCAGGCCAGCCCTGTACCGGTTTATGGCAGTAGCCCACTACGGCTACCTCGTCTTGAAGATGCCTACACCAACATGCGTTCTCAAGATTTGTGGAGACCGCACTGCTGCAGTGTCAGCCTTGGAGAAGCTCCAAGTGCTTGCAGCAGCCCGAGCACCGGCTCCTGGCGGTGCAGAACCGGGCCAGCTCCACCAGAGTGCACGCCACCGTGCCTCGACCTCAGCACCCCATGTGCAACCCCACGACAAGGGCGACGTCACCCTGGAGGTCGTCCAAGTCGGCACCGATGCTGCCCAGACCACCCGGGTAGCTGGGGGCCTGGACAGCAAATTGGAAGGAGCGCTCATCACCTTCCTCCGGCACAACGTCGACGTGTTTGCATGGCAACTGTCGCAGATGCCGGGGATCCCTAGGGAGGTGATCGAGCACCATCTGAAGATCTTCCCTGACGCCCGGCCAGTCCAACAGAAGCCCCGCAAGCAGTCCATCGAGCGGCAGAACTTCATCCGTGAAGAGATCAAGAAGCTGCTGGACGCTGGCTTCATACGGGAAGTCCACCACCCACTGTGGTTGGCGAACCCTGTCATCGTCCCGAAGGCTGGCGGGAAGATCCGGATGTGCATCGACTACACCAGTCTCAATAAGGCATCTCCTAAAGATCCAATCCCTCTACCTAGAATAGATCAAATAGTAGACTCTACATCAGGTTGTGATATGCTATGCTTCCTAGACGCCTACTCGGGCTTTCATCAAATCCCTATGTCTAGAGAAGATGAAGAACACACTTCTTTCATCACAGTAGACGGCCTGTATTGTTATGTCTATATGCCTTATGGTCTAAAGAATGCTCTCCCCACCTTTGTACGTGCTATGCACAAAACCTTTGGAGAGCTAATAAGAGACTTAGTTGAGGTGTATGTCGATGACATCATTGTCAAAGTCACCCAGAGCTCATCCTTGTTAGATAACCTAGCTCTAGTCTTTGACAAACTACGCTCCACGCGCACTAAGCTGAACCCCGACAAATGTGTGTTCGGCGTATCCTGTGTGAAGCTTCTAGGATTCCTGGTCTCACACCGAGGGATTGAGGCCAACCCACAGAAGATCAAGGCCATCGACCTGATGCGGCCCCCCGCCCGCATCAAGGATGTCCAGAAACTCACGGGATGCCTAGCCGCGCTGAGTCAGTTTATACCGAGGCTAGCAGAGAGGGCACTTCCCTTCTTTAAGCTCCTGCGCAAATACGGTCCTTTTGCTTGGACCGACGAAGCAGAGGAAGCATTCCAGGACTTGAAGCATCTCCTGATAACCCTACCCATCATGGTAGCCCCCGAGCCCGAAGAGCACTGGCTGCTCTACATCGCGGCAACAACAGAGGTGGTGAGCATGGTCTTTGTCGCAGAGCGGCCGGACCCCTCATCATCGCAGCCTACTCCGGTAGCAGAAGACAAGCACCAAGAGACCCCGGAGACTCAAGACGACCTCCCGGAGCTCCCAGGTGACCTCCCGGAGGTCCAACGGGACCTCCCGGAGCTCCAAGACAACCTCCCGGAGGTCCAACGGGACCTCCCGGAGCTCCAAGATAACCCGCCGGAGGTCCAAAGGGACCTCCCAGGAGAACGAAACGACCTCCCGGAGGTCCAAGACGGCCTTGAAGCCCCTGGGTCCCAGCTACCGGAGGCTCCCCCAGACCCATCTACCTCCTGTCGGCCTGAGTCGATGAAGGAAGACATCTCAGGCCAAGGGGGGAGGGTCCGGACCATCCAGAGGCCTGTCTACTACATCAGCGAAGTCCTCCACGATGCCAAGACAAGGTACCTGGAGGTCCACAAGCTGTTGTATGCAGTACTCGTGGCGTCCAGGAAGCTCCGACACTACTTCCAAACCCACCGGATCTCGGTGGTCACCTAATACCCGCTGAAGGCCATTCATCACAGCCCCAATGCGACTAGCAATGTCGCTAAATGGGCAGCGGAGTTGGCGGAGTTCAAGCTGGACTTCCTTCCTTGCCACGTGGTCAAGAGCCAAGCACTGGCTGACTTCATGGCTGAATGGACGCCAACAACGACCAACCCAGGGGGCCACGAAGACGGTGAACCAAAGCCCCGAGCTCCGGTCTTCACTGGGCCTCACTGGACGCTTTTCTTCGACAGCTCCTCGCGAAAGCAGGGGGCCGGTGCCTTCGTACTGCTTCTCATGCCATCAGGGGAGCAGTTTGGGTACATGGTGCGTCTCAATTTCAAGGCAACCAACAACATGGCAGAGTATGAAGCACTCATCTTTGGCCTGAAGACAGCCTTGTCTCTGGGCGCTCGCCAGTTGTTGGCACAGGGCGACTCCAAGCTAGTCATCAAGCAAGTCAAGGGTGAATGTTCCTGCAATGACCCGCAACTAGCTGCTTATCTGCTCCACGTGCAGATGCTGGAGAAAGACTTCCTCGTCTTGGACCTGCGCCATGTACCGCGCGCTGGCAATGCCGCGGCTGACGACCTCTCAACGAAGGCCTCCACCGGAGCCCCCGTCCCCGAAGGAGTTTTCGAGAGGATGTTGCTGCGGCCCACAGCCCGGCCTGCCGAGCCGGTCGAAGAGGGCTGGACCAGCACCTCGAAGCTGGCAGTCCCGACGGCCCTGCTACTATGGACGCCGCCAAGGATCGTAAGCGTCACTGGGACTCCGTGCTACCCAGCACTCAAGATCCAGAAGCTCAAGTCAGACCCGATGCATGGATCGCGGAGATCCGGGACTACTTGAAAGACAATATCCTCCCTGATGAACATGTATCCGCTGAACGGATCGTGTGCATGGCTAAAAGATGTGCGCTGGTAGAAGGGGATCTCTACCGGTGTGGCGCCAACCACGTCCTATTGCGGTGCATAACCCAAGGGGAAGGCTGCGACTTGCTCGCTGAGATCCATGGAGGCGAATGTGGGAGTCACTCTTCTTCACGCACGCTTGTCGGTAAAGCCTTCCGGCATGGCTTCTACTGGCCGACAGCACTCCGGGATGCCGTCAAGCTGGTCAAGAGCTGCAAGGCGTGCCAGTTCCACGCCAAGCAGATCCACAGACCGGCTCAGGCAGTACAGATGATCCCGCCCGGTGTGGGGGTTGGACATCCTGGGGCCATTCCCCAAAGCCGTCGGGGGATTCCGGTACCTCTATTTCGCTATCGACAAGTTCACCAAGTGGCCTGAAGCTACACCCATCATCACCATCAACAAGCAATCTGCAGTCAAGTTCATCAAGACAATCGTCTGCCGGTTCAGGGTCCCGAACAGAATCATCACGGACAACGGGACCCAGTTCACCAGTGCAACATTCCAAGCCTACTGTGAAGACCTTGGCATCCAGGTGTGCTATGCCTCCGTTGCGCATCCAAAGAGCAATGGGCAAGTCGAGAGGGCCAACGATGAGATCCTTTGGGGCCTCAAGACCCGCACCTATGCCGGCTTGAAGAAACATGGTGCCAAGTGGGTGGACGAGCTTCCGAGCACACTGTGGGCTAACCGGACATCCCAAAGCCAGGCCACCGGGGAGACACCCTTCTTCATGGTGTATGGGGCCGAAGCTGTGCTTCGCCCAGAGATCACCATGGGGTTTCTCCGCGTCCGAACTTACGACGAAGCCGCGCAAGACAACCTCCGGCGTGAAGACATCGACTTCGTCGACGAGGCTCGATTACACGCAGCGCTCCGCATCGCACGGTACCAGCAGATGCTCCGGCGCTACCACCAAAGGTTCGTGCGTGTCTGGGAGCTGCAAGAAGGCGACCTGGTACTGTGGCGCATACTTTCTCGCGAAGGGACCAACAAACTCTCCCCCTGATGGGAAGATCCCTTCCGAGTCACGAAAGTTTGCCACCCCAGGTGCGTACGCCTCTCCACCGAGGATGGGGATCCCCTCTCGAACCCTTGGAACATAGAACACCTCCGTAAGTTCTATCCCTAAGAGCAGTTGTAGGACAGTTCTTTTCTTTTCTGTAATAAATCCCATAGAGTCCGGGAACAGCGCTCGGAACAGCTAAGTCTCAGGGGACGGTCCAGGACTACGTTTCAGCTTGGCCTGGTTCCGACCCTAAGCGCGTAGAGTCTTGCTTCCCTTCTTAATGGGGCAGGTCGTTGTCTCCATGTTTAGACTGCCTTTCTCCTATGGATATTTATATGGAAAGAAACCTGTCCTGCCACGCTCTTACCCTTGTGCTCATTTAAATTACGCATTAATTTTTATGACCGCACTTTCCATGTATGCTCACCGTACATCTAGCTCCCCTTGAGGGAGAGCCCCCGAGGAGTATTACGTTTCCTCTACTTGTGTGCAGGACCTCTCGGCTTTAGCTCCACCTCAGGAGTATGGTAGGTATGCCCAATCCACTGGCCACACCTACCAGGGGCCCACTACGGGGACTGCGCGAAGGGAGATCGGAGCTTATAACTACTCCAGCTCAAGACCGGAGGAACCAGACCCTGCCCCCCTCCGCAGGGGCGGGCTCCGAAGGCCCCACTTGTCTGGCGGGGCCGGAGCTCCCCTCTCCTCACAAGATAGCCCCGGGCCAGCCATGTGGTCGGCAGAGCCGGACCTCGCCCCCTCCGCAGGGGCGACCTCCGAAGGCTCCACGTGTCCCGCGGGACCGGACCACCCTCTCCTCAGAGGAGAGCTCCGGGTCGGCCACGTGGCCAGTAGAGCCGGATCTCCTCCCGTCCTCGAGGGGCGAGCTCCGAAGACCCCTTGGGCCCTTAACACAACAAGGACCCGAGGAAGGTGTCTGTGCAAGGCTTCAAGATTGGTAAAGACCTCCGAGTACCTTGCGGAGCTAAGGACTCGGGCAGGCCAAGCCAAGAAGACGATAAGGAACAGACACAATAATTAAGAGTCTATTCATTCATTCAAAGCTCCATGAGCTGGGCTACAAACTCAACAAAAGAAAAAAAAAAAGAAAAGATACAAGGCCTTCCGGCCACGGGGGCGACTACATAGGAATCCTCGGACTCCTACTGGAACCTAGAGGTGACAAGGGCGTCCACGTCCCCAACCTCAACTCTGGCAGCTTCCTCCCACTCGACGACGGGGTCCAGTCTTACTGGCTCCAGAGAGAGGGAAGGATCCTGGCTCCGGAAGCACACCAGCACGTGCATGGCGACCTCCTTTGCCAAGCCCCGTCCCTCTGATTCAAGCTCATCGGCTATGACGGACTCAAGCCTGTCCATCTTGGCGCCAATGGACTCGAGCGCCGGGATCACCTCGGTCACCTCCTGCGCTGGAGCCTCCGTCCTCACAGGGCTGAAGCCGAGGGGTACCAGGGCGGACCCTGCCTGACTGACGAAGTTCCAGACTGCTCGGGCCTCGACGGACCGTGAAGCCTGGAGCTTTTCCACCTCTTGGCAGGCTGCCAGCAGGGAGGCGAGTCCCTCCTCGGAGAATCTCTTCTCCTTGGCTGCCAGAGAGTCCTCCCGGAGCTGGAGATCCTTGGTGAGCTGCTCCAACTCCGACACCCGGAAGTCGGCTGCCAACTCGCAGTCCAGCACTGCCTGATGCTCCCCGGGAGGCCTGCTCCTCCCTCTCGGCCAGAGCTGCCTCCCAAAGCTCCAGCTCCCCAGCCCGGGCCTTCAGCTCGCCCTCGCTGGCCTCTAGCCGTGCGGCGACCTTCTTCTCCTCGGCCGCCACCACGCTCTCCCGATCCGCGACGGCGCACTCGTGGCGCGCCAGCTGCAGCAGCAGCTCCTCCATGGCAGTGGAGCGCGCCTCGGCCCTGGCGTAAGCCTCGCGGGTCTCCTGGTGGAGCCGCTGGGTCTCGGAGTCTAGACAGTCGACGGCCCTCTTCTGAGTGCCGAGGAGCGCCTTCATGGCATCAAGACTTGACCCCATCGAGTCGAGATCCGTCCTAGCCTCCTTAGTCCGCGGCCTCAAAAGGTGCCCCCAGCTGAGGAAGCGGTTCCTCTCGCCAGGTTGTGCCTCCCGCTAACGCTCGAGAGCGGCCAGGACCTGCCGGACGCTCGTCTGGGCAAGCTCCAAGGCGTCTACCAGGGGCAGAGGGGCGGCAGAGGCCGAAGCCACGCCCCCGACTTCCTCCATCACATTGTCCTCAGAAGGAGGCGATGGCGCTGCAGCGTTCACATAGACCGCGATAAGGCGCCGGTCTGGAGAAACAGGCGCCGGAGCAGGACCGCTTTCAACGCGCCCCTGCTCGCCGCCCACCGGAGGACCTGCAGCTGCTCCTCCCGCCTCAGCATCAGAGAGTCGGACACAGCCAGCCGGCTCCGCTGAGCCCTCAGAAACCGCCGGCTTCCGAGCTAGCGAAAGGGGGTGAACGGGTGCAGCCGCCGCCGCAGGGGTCGATCCCGCCGGCACAGAAGAAGCCTGCGCCGTCTTGGGGGCTGGCGAAGCCGCCGCAGCTTCCGGACGCTGCGGCACAGATCCTCCGCCAGCCAGAGATGGCCGGGGAACGGACTCGCCCCCGGCAGCCGATGAGTCCCTGCCATCATTGGAAGCTCTCAGGCTAAGAAAAACAGAAAAGAACGCTAGTTCTAAAACCCAGAAAGAATAACACTTACAGAGGGATGCGAGCGCTCCAGCGGGCATGGAGCCCCGGCTTCCGAGCCAGAGCAGAACCATCGGAGCCTGCCGCCACAGCCTGCGCCTGCGCCGCAGGTACCCGTACCAGCGGAGTAGGAGGCACGCCCGGAGCCCCCCTAGGGAGCGTAGAAGTAGGGCCCCCGTCGGCAGCGCCTCTAGCGCTGCTCGCCGATCCAGATCCTGAGGCCCGGGGCGCCTGCGCCCCCGGATGAGCCGGAGCGCTACTCCTTCTGGCGCCACCGCCTACCAAACCTGCAGCCGGGACGCTCGCTGGCCGGGGTGCCTGAGCCCTTGGCTCACCCCCGGGCATCGCACTACCGGCGTCCCTCCTCGAAGCTACTCCGCCTAAAGAAGAAAGGTGGGACGCCCGTAGCTCCTCGGACCGCCGCTGTCCGAGAGGATCCCCGTCAGAGCGGAAGACCGGAGGCCTCTTGGGGTCGCCACCCGATGAACCAGCGCCTCCTGAATATGGGCGCAAGGGCACCCCGGTCCCCTGGCTCGGCAGAAATGGCATCCTCGGAGGGGACCAGGCACGCTTCTTCTCTGACTGCCCGGAGGCCGGCTCCTTCCCCTTCCCCTTGTTGACGGTCCGAGCTCTGTCGCCCCTCGGTGCAGGTTGGGCAGCAGCCGACGCCTCGCGTTCCACTCCGGAGCGCTCGACCCCGGGGATCGAGATCCCCCATAAGGAATCCCCAACCTGATGCACGGCGTTCCCGATGTCGTCCAGGTTCGGCATCTTCCACAGCAACTCCGCCCTCCGCTGCGGCTCCAAGAAGAGGGGAGTGCAGGAGGCCGGGAAAGTGAGGTCGCCGCCACTGATGAAGTTGCCGCTCACCCTTGCCACCATCTCGTACAACATCTCCTCAGATGGGTCGGAGCCGAGACCCGTCTCCAATCTGGTGCAGTCGTGCTTGCCGGTGTTGTACCACGCCGGGCGGTTGCGCTGTTGCAAGGGTGCAATGCGGCGTGACAGGAAGTCTAACAGCACCATCAGGGACGTCAGCCCCTCGTTGGCCAGGAACCGGATCCGCTCGAGGACCGGCGCGTACTCCGGCTCCAGCTCCGGGATCTCCTCCCAGAAGCGACGCTCGGTGGTCGGGCCGGCCGTTGGCAGCTAAAGGCGATCATGCCCGTCGGTCTGCATGATCACCCAGTTATCCCTCCAGTTTAACCACCTCGCCGTGCTGAAGGGCAGAAGATACCCAGAGGCCTTCAGGTTCTTGCAGCGATGCTGGAAGTAGTATGCCCTCAGCTGGTTCTTCGGCCCGCGCCTGGTCGTCCACAGCACGAAGAAGTGACGGAAGAGCGTCACCGAGGCCCGCACCCCCACGAACATTTTGCACAAGTGCACGAATACGGCGGCCATCGCGAAGGAATTGGGAGAGAGGTGATGAAGCTGGAGACCATACGTCAAGGCATAGGCGGTGAGGAAGACTGTCTCCCCCTTCTCTAGGAACAGGGGGAGAGATCCCTGCCGGAGCCAGTGTTTCTGCTCCTCCACGCGCCAGCCCAGCAGCTTGCGCACCTTCCCGAGCTCAGCCGATCGGGTAAGGCGCGGCGGAGGCAGGTTGGAAGCCATGGCCAACGGAAGCTCAAGAACTTGGAAGACAAGGGCGCAAGAGCTCGAAGAAACAAGGAAGGGCTCAGGCGAAGGGAAGTGCGAAGGGAAGCCTGCGATGCAGATAAGATCCCACGTGCCACGCAGGGCCGGACCTCCCTTTCCTCAGAGGAAAGCTCTGGGTCCGCCACGTGGCCAACAGAGCCGGACCTCCCCCCTCCGTGGGGAGAGCTCCGAGGGATCCACGTGTCCAGTGGGCAGGGCCTCCCTCTCCACATAGGAGAGCTCCGGGCCCGCCATGTGGCCAGCAGAGCCAGGCCTCCCCCCTCCGCAGGATAGCACCGAAGGATCCACATGTCCAATGGGGCCGGACCTCCCTCTTCTCAGAGGAGAGCTACGGGCCCACCACGTAGCCAGCAGAGTTGGACCTCCCCTCTCCCGAGGGAGAGCTCCGAAGGCTCCACGTGTCCAGTGGGGCCGGACCTCCCTCTCCTCAGAGGGGAGCTCCGGGCCCGCCATGTGGCCAGCAGAACAGTGCTACCTGCCCCCGCGCGGTAGGCAGCAAGAGTAAAGACACGCAATGCCTTGTCCGTACAAGGTATTCAAGACCCGCGCCTTCCCAAGGCGCGGAGACGCGGAGCACGCCGCTGTAAGGAGCCGTTGTGCCCAGTCGCATTGCAGTGAAGACTGGCAGGCCGCGTCAGAGGCTCTACACCAATAAATGCAGCGACAAGACATCCCCTGCCACCCCTGCCATCATCAACCACTACACCTAGCTTGCGGCATGGGCAGGGCGGCAAGACGAGGACTCAGAAGCCCTCGCCAGAGACAACTACCGGCGTAACTGCAGGATACGGTAGATGGCAGGCAATCTACCCGGGACCACCTATCGGGTCCCGGGCCCACCTTGTAAGCCGCCCGAGCCTTGGACTATAAAAGGCTCGGGTAGGCAATGTTGCAAGGGGTTTGACACTTTGCTCAACTCCCTCTAGGCTTTGGCTTGTGGCACACACGCTCAACACTCAAGCAATACAACAAGCATCTCTGCTCACCGTGGACGTAGGGTTTTATGCTCCGGTGGCCTGAACCACATAAAAAACCTCTGTGTCAACCTTTCTCCTTCCATAGTCCCCAACGCTTAAGCTCTCCGTGAGTGACTAGCCCCTCCGAAAAACAACCTCCGCGGGCTGCCCAGTGCAGGCCCGGGGGAAGTGTCGATGGCACACATCGACAAGTTTCAAATTCCAATTTCCTTAATTTGCAAATTTTGTTCCACAAATGTGTTATTCACTTTTGAATTAGGAGCCATGCCAAAAAATAGAAACTTTAGAGTTGGTTTGCTATGTTTTTGGAACAATACAAAATTGAGAATTCAAATTCCATTTCAAATTCAAATGAACAAACACAATTCAAACTTGACACCAGAATTCAAATTATTTTGAATTCAACTTTTGAAACCATTACTTTGGGAGGAAGCAAAAGAGTTAATTTGGGGACAATTGGGAAAAATATCATAGGAGCATTAGGTGGGAGGGGGCCCACTGGTCAGTCATCATAAAGGCAAAGTCTCTGTTTTCACTCGGCTGTTCACGCGCGGGCGCCAGCTCCCGACTAATTCTGCTGGCCGACGTTTCCACCGAGCTGCTTCCTCGCTGCTCCCAATGTCGGTTCGTGCGTTTGGGTGCTCAAAGTATCTGCCAAGTGCGTCATCTGCTCTTATCACCGTTACACCGCAGCTCCTCCACGCTCTGCTCGAACACTCGCGGACACAACCCCCCACCCGGTGGAAGAACCATTCGGCTCATCGACACCCGGCGAGCTCGGCGTGCCTATCGCGCGACTGAGCCATGGGAACGTTGCGCCAGGTTCCTCTCCTTCTCTCTGAAGCCTCAAGTAGACGCCAGCACCGGTGGTTGCCTCCTACGAGCTGGAATTTCCTTCGGAGCCTCGGTGTTGATCATCTCTGCGCCGCACCGTCGCCCGATGGATTTACAGCCCCTTCCGATCGAACAAAAGGATCCTGAGGTGTGTTAGGAAACCTTCTTCCTTCCCTCTAACCAGTTCCTGCCTTCTTAGCTCCGACACCGATTATTTTGAAGTTTGGTGCCGGCGGTTCTTTAGAAACCCGAGGACTGACACGACCCCACGGTCTTGTCGAACCAGGATCACGCTGAGGGGTGCTGCGTTGCACATCACCAAATAACACACATCAAAGGTACAAAGCGGAAGCAAAGTTTTATTACATAAACCAGTGTATGAACATTTTTACAACAAAATATGTCCAGTCTACACTCACGGGCGTAGACTACGCATCGAGTTCACGTTCAGCCCGTGAACGTGTCCCCTCTAGCACGCACCCGCACTAACACGGTGGCGTGCACGACTCCCACTCGACAGGGTTCCCCTCCTGGGGTTCCGTCTCCTCCTCGTGAGTCCCTTCCTCATAGAACCCTGCAAAAGCTTCAAACACAAGCATTGAGCACGAAGGCTCAGCAAGACTGACCCGTCTCTCCTAAACATGAAACTTCTACATGGAAGGTTATAGGTTATATGAGGTAAAATAAGTTGCAAGGACTCGCCTAATTAGTGGAACCTTACTTTCAAGTTTTAGCAGCAGGTTATGGAGAACCTTACGCTAAGGCACATGAGAGAGCCGCAATCAAACAAGAAACGCATTTCTCTCATGTACTTTGCCCAAAGTTGAAAAGAACTTTAATTAGCTCTAAGCTACAACAAGACATTAACAAACAGAGTATACATTCAAATCAGCAAACTTTTAACATGTATCTAGCCTGTTCTTTCTACGTTACGGTACAGTGAACAAGTGGTACTCACTGACCGCGAGGGACGGCGATTATAATCGATTTACACCTACAGGGTCACCCGAATAACCCGTCACGTACGCCCGTACTTGATGTTGCCTACAGCAACCATTACGGACGCCGTACGCAACCACCTTTCACCCGTCATCCAAATATTGAAACGGTCCTATTGTCCCGAGCAAGAGGTCTCTGCACGCGCATCTCAGTGCCGCCAGCCGATTTACACCTCAAGATCTCAACCTACCCTCTGAACGACAGGCAATGCCTCAATACCCAGCTACCCGAGTTACATCGGTTTCCCGGTTCCCATATAGCCGGTAGGTCTTTGGTACTGTTCTAGCTTGTTCAACAGGCCCGCACACGGCTCGGACCTCAATCGACACAAGCGGAGCTATAGCACCCAGGCCCCAAAGTCCTGCTGCCCATATTCCCCGCTCGGTCCCATTTTTCTTGCCATGTGTTTCATTTGCTATCTTTACCCGAGCGATGTGCCTCTAGCCTATTCTCGCGAGTAGTTCCAACTACTCTACTTGTACCGAATCCTACTCTATCTTAGCATTGCATTCGCTAACGAGGTTTTCAATCCTAATCCCAACCCATGGTTTTCTTGGCTATGCATTTGGGTTTCAAACAAGACTCTAATGCAAGCAGTAATGGTACTCAAAGTAAGTTCTCAAAACAATAAAAGTTTGTAAAGAGGTTAATGCAAACCGGAGCTTGCCTGCTTTGTAGGGTAGTAGTATATAATAGAAGTTAGTGATCTTCAATCCCCTTGATCTTTCTGAACTTGCTCAACTGATCCACACGTCAAGGGATGGCTCCGTCGAAGTCCTTCATCGTGAACCCTAGCGACATGTATATGCATAGTATTTTATATGGTAATTTAAAGGCTTAGAGATTAAAACTTCTTAAGAACAGAGGCTGTGTAGATATCCTAGGATGAAGTTGTTGCCTCTGTTGTGCAAAGAACTCAAAGAAACTAAATCTACCTTAGATGTTTCATTACATCTCTAGCTAAGTTTCTAATGACACATAAGATGAGCCCTAATGATTTCGACATAACTAAAGATCCTGATCTCCAATGACTTCGAAATTTTTACAGGAAGTCATACACTACACAGGGACTTAGGTTGCTAAATTGCAGCTAAAGTGGGAAGAAATTGTGTCTCCCACAATTTCCACACTAACCCCATGTTGTTCTTCACATCCAATAGAATGGAGAACAAGGACAGGGAGACTCAAGGCTCAATTTGAGCTGAAAATTTGCATGTGAATTCCTGGTCACATGAAAGTGCTCTGGACCAAAAATGAACACTTTTCATTGGGTGTTTTATTCAGAACAATTTTCTAAGCAATTAAGCAAAAAGAAGTTAGTTCTAAACTCACTCACATGTTCATGCCCAATTTAGTGAACTAAAATTTTCAATTATAGTTCATAGAGTCTGCATAAATTTTCCTAGGATTTTTAGATCTAAGAAATGCCCAGAAATGATTTTTATAACTCTGGGACAATTTCTGAAAAGTCTCTGTATTCATTTGAATACAGTACATTGAAATCTGAATTCTCCAACATAATTCAACTCCAAATGAGTTGAAAGTTTTACAGGAGTCATATAACATCCTAATGATTATTCTGGCAAACTTTAAGGATTTTTAGATAACCCAAACTCCCTCTAAAATTATTTTACTAATCTGCTTCAAAGAAATTTCCAGAATTAATTATTGACTTTCATACAAATTGGGTTGCATATTTGGATAGGGTTTGTCAACCTGGATCTAACCCAATTTAAATCACTAAATTTGGAGGTTTCTGCACAAAGATATGAGCTCCACAAGAATTGGGGAAAATCTGGAAATGAGCTCTGTTCTAATTTTTAAAATTTTCAGAGACATAAGGAATTAACAATACATTTGGCCAAGCAAATGAGGTCCAATGCCTCTGAAATTTTTACTGGAGTTCAAGTATTTTTGTAAGAACATTCTGCCCAAATTTGGGAATTTTCCAACACATAGAACTCCTAGAATAAATCCCACAACATTTTTCTTATATGAATGAATGAGCCAAATCCAGGGATTTTCATAAAATTTGGGATGCACCCCTGGATCTTTGAGAGGAATCCAATAAAAATTTTTCAAAATTTTTGGACATTCCAACACAAAGTTGTGGCTCTTCAAAGGTTGAACTGAAAACTGGAAATCCTAAAATGTTTAAACGCTAACTGTGGGTCCAGGCCACGTGTCACTCACTGGAACTAAGACACACGGTGCCACACGTTTCCAGACGTGCAGTCGCACCAGATCCAACAGCCACAGAAGATCGGGGTTTTTAAATTCCTCTCACTGACGGCTGGGCCCGCCGTAACCCTTCTTCAACCTCGGTCTATTCCCTCGCTCGCGTGCCCGCGCCGCCGCCCTCGCCGGAGATCACCGGAAATCGGTCTCCCGGCCTCTGCCCGAGCCCGTGCTCGCCACCAGGGACTAACCCGTCATGCTGAGCACGATCATGAAGTCTCCCCGAGCCGGCAAGGCCTCTACGGTGGCTAGCGGCGGTACGGCAGCTCGGCACACCATCGGCGACGTCGGCCAGCCATCCTAGCGCGTTAACAGCTCGGTAAAACGGTGCTAAAACACCAGTGAACCATGAGGGAGCTCGACCTAGCCTCAAGATCGCTCGGGACCGAGGGCAAATGTGGTTTCACCGTGCGGCCGCGGTCCCCCGCTTCGGTTGCCGTTAGAAAACCGCGAAATACCCAACCTAGGTGCAGTTTCAAGCTAGAAATGTGAAGAGCAAAGATTCACCTACTACCTGGGGCCCCTTGTGCAAACTTTGAAGAACTAAGAATGAGAATTGAGGTGGAATTTGCGATTACTGTGCCAGAAAGTCGATTTGAGCACGCAGGAGAAACTTTTTTAAATTCTCTCTCGGTGGTTCATTGTATGTCCTGAGCTTGGGAGGAGAGCAGCACGGTGCCTTGACGCGCCCAAGGGCGCCGGTACATGGCCGTGACAAGCGCCAGGTTGGGCTGTCCACAGAAGCCTCCTCATCGGCTCTTGTTCGGCCATCACGTGGTCGCGTCGTTCCCGGGGTTGGAGAGCCGATCACCAGTCGGGCCGCGTCGAGGATGGAGAGGGAGATTCACCGGTGCCATTTGGCTACTCACTAGCTGCTGCTCACGCTCAATTGAGCTGGCTGCCGATCGAATGAACGTGGCGGTGGTGGTTCTTTTCAGTGGTGTGAGAGAGGACGAGAGAGGGTCGGCCAGCTCGTTTTGCCGAGCGCTGGATCGTCTGGGGTGATAAGAAGGGAAAAGCGGCTCGCCAGGCGCCAGCCAATGAAGCAGGTGGTGGCTGGGGGGCTGCTCAGTGTCAACCGGCGCTGCACCTCGGTGTCGATTCACACGGGGAGGTAAAACAGAGACCGACTACTTCTGTGGAGATATTTGTGTGCATATGACAAGTGGGTCCCGCCTCCCCCTTATCTCTTCCAAGATATCCCAAAATTTGCAAATGATGAACTTCAGTTGTGTGGAGTTGAAAACTGGACTGTATTTGGATAATTGGGCACAATTCATCCAAATTCAAATAGTTATTTGAATTCATTGTACATTTAGATCTATTTGGAAAAATGGGTGGCAAATATCTTCAAAAATTTATGAGACTTTGCCTACCCCCTAATTTGGACCTAATGAATTCAAATATGAAACCTAATCTTTGATTTGGCTGCTGCAAATAAGATTTTTAGCACAACAGTTTTGAAATTCAATGTGTTGTTCTCATTTGAATTTTGAGTTGAACAAATTTATTCCGAAACCTGAATTTAGCTTTCTCACACATATGGGAACCTCCCACCTTGGTTTCAAACCCCTTTATGGTTCCATGTTTTTCAAATAAATATTTGAACTTGTGTGAAGAGAGCTCCCATGTGTATTATCACATGTGAGAATTTTAAACGAGTCCCATTTTTCATACATATGAAACCAACTTTGTGCAACCATGAGTTCCATTGTATTCCTATTTTTTTGGGACCTTTACATTCCTCCCCCCTTAAAAGAATCTCGTCCTGAGATTATAAGGTGTAACACCCGAAAACCTATTAAAGAGGGGAATTTAAAATTTTTGGACGTATTGCATGTGGTGAAACAATTCAAATTCAAACTGGAATTCAAATTTGAATCAGAACAGAAAAGAAAAAGGAAAGAGAAAAAGAAAAACGGCCAGTGGGCCGAAACCTACCTCAGCCGGCCCAAAGGCCGCGACCGATTCCCCCCTCCCCCTCTCTCTGATGCGTGGGGCCCGCGTGTCATCTTCTTCCCCGCGCGCGCCCCCAACCGCCACCGCTACTCCCACGCCCGATCGCAACCGCCGCTCCGGAACCAGCGCTCGCACACCCCGATCTTCGGTCCCGGGTACTCCAGCGTGATCTCAAACGACCCCGCCGCCCTCCCTCGCCATTTAAACGCCAAAAATCCGCCCCTTCCTCCCCGATCGGCCAAAACCGACGCAAGGTGAGAACCGCCGCCGCTGCTGCCCTTTTTCCGGCTTTCTCTTCCGTTCTTCCCCATGCTAATGTGCTTGCAGTGCTTGACCGCCTCCAGAGAAGCTCATCACCGAAGAAAATCCGAGGAGGATCGAACCCATTGCTCTCCCACCGAAGATCGCCTTCGGTGGCCGCTCCTCGCCGCCGTTGAGCCCTCCCGACCCCTTCGGATCCAAGAAAACCGCACTGGTGAGCTCTCCTGTCTTCCCTCTGCCGGTTGCTACCAAAAAGGGCGGTTGTTAGCGTCTGTAGATGAAGATCCGCGACATCGCCGGAGAAATCGCGCCTCTGCCGCCGTGCGCCGCCGCGCGCATGGGCGAGCTCCGGTCAGGAGCGACGTGGCCTCTTGTGAGCCGTCTATTTTAAATCGTGTGGCGCATAATAGGAACCCGGCGTACCCCTTCGCGTTATAATATGAGCCGTCGGATTTAAATCCAGCGGCCCGCGTCAGCCCCGCGTTATAAAGGCCGGGAATCTTACGCGCTAACCCCCTGGGGATCTCGGAAAACACGAGCTAGCCCCGGAAACTTCTGATCTAGCCCCTGGACCTTCAGAAATTCATGTAAATTCATTTAAAAATCAGTTTTAGCCCCTGGTCTTAATAAAAATTAGGAAAACCTCTCTGTTTTGTGTAATTAGGCCCCTGAAAATTTAGGAAATAGTGAAGTAGACCCTGCAGTAGGGTGGATTTGCCCTTTTAGGCCCTATAGGGTATTAAATTCAGAAATTGAACATATGACTAGAATTTAAATTCAAATGGTGATGTAAACACATGTGCAAATACAAATGTAAATTTTCCTAGCATTTGGAAGACATTTAGAATGAGTTGAGAACTGATTTTAGGCTGAAATGAAATCTGACTAAGTGCTGTTTATTTTTATAATTTCTGGAAATTCATTTTTAGGCTACAAAATAATTCTGAAAATGAGTAAAATAAATTTAATTTGATCCCCATAAGAGAGGAAGTTCAAAGATATTTTATTGAACATTTTAGGACATAACCTATTCTGTTTAGGTGATATGTCTTACTATTTTAATATTAAAGTTCACTTTTAGGCATAGAAAATAAATCTAAAAATATAGGAAAATAGGTAGGCATAATTAGAAAATGTTAAATGAGGTCTCCAATTCCAAAAACTTCAAATTAAGATTTTGTAGAAGATCTGAAAACCTATTTGGAGTAGGAAATTTTCTTTCATGCAAATTTTGTGGCTAAGAAGCGTATTAATTAAATATAGAGAATTTGTTCAAATGGGAAATTCATATATATTGTGCAATTAGAAATCTGAATACAAAAGTTAGAAGTAATATGTTTGTTTAAAAGTGCATGTAGGCCTAAAATCAACACATATAGGGTAACCACAACACCTAAAAATGTGAATGACTTTCATATGTATGTATGTGTGGTTTGCATGAGTGGAAGTGTGGACTATGGCTTATGGAATGTTGTTTTCTTTTGCTATGTGTGTATTGGCATGAGTAGAACCAGCCCCAGAGCAGGTTCTCACCTTTCAAGATCAAGACTTTCCATTCCCAGAGCAGCATGAAGAAGGCAAGTGTCCTTGACCACTTTGATCCTATACTAGGATGTGTAGTTAGAATTTAATTGCATTGTCAATTTGGAATATGATACCCAAACTAGGAAGTCTCCCTAGATTTTCATTATTTTATTTCCTTGTAGCCTGGGTTGGGATTTATTTTATTATGCCATTTATTTATATACTTATGCTTAGCCATGCTTAGAATTGGATAAGTGGGATATGAGATCATCAACTTATTTACCTTACTCTTGAATGAGATATTATGAAATATGTAGAGGTAGGGATCGAGGCAAGTTGGATGATTGGGTTGGTGTTGTGTGCACAAGACTCGGGTTTGTGTTTAGTGCTTGTCTGGATCCTAAGGACCGGTTCATGGAGCATGTAACCTGGCTTTACCGTGCCAACCACATGCTGAGATGGGGCAGCTTGGCCAATTAATTAGGTGTATCTCCGGCGTAGTATGGTTGTTTGGATGGTGCGGGGAATATGTGTCAGCTGGACTACCATATGAACCGCAAGGCTGAAGAGGGGGCCACTGCACTGGGGTTGGAGCCTCTTGCATGCTGTTAGGGGTGAAACCTCAGTGGCCCATGCTCGTCGGGAAGCCCTTTGTAAAGGCCTCGTAGTGATATCTTGGCTACACACCTAGGAAGTGTGAACGTGGTTCGCGTCCACTGGCATAATGGAGGTTCTTTTAGTCCACCTGGCGATGGGGGATGAAATCACTACATGTGGGTACAGTGGTGCAAACTCTGCAGAGTCAAAATTGTCATGAAAGCCGTGCTCACGGTCAAGAGCAGCTTGGACTTATTCATGATTAGAGGATGATGAATTTGGAAGTTGAGGATGTTGAGCTGGGAGCTTAACATTGGAAAATGATGTTATGGAATTACTTGATTTTGATGATGGGTTGGGAGATTGGGACTATTTCACCTGTGTGGTAATGTAGGTGCTTAATTATCTAAGGTGATAGGTATTAATTGTGTAGTGCTTTAACCATGAGTTCAACCTCTCCTTGCTCTAGCCATGCATGACATAACTTTCCCACACTTGCTGAGTACCAACGGTACTCAAGCTTGCTTTTGTGTTGGTTTTGATTGTTGCTCAGGCCAAGGGAATGATGTGGTGTTCAATGACCAAGACTTCAGACCCGAAGAAGGATTCTAGGTTCACTGAGTCCCCCGGGCAACACCTGTGACGGAGCCCACAAGATTTATATTCCGCTGCTGTTTTATTTACATGTTATGAACCTATTATCGTCCATCGAGACATTATGCTATGTAAGACTTATTTTATATTCAAAATCTTGGCTTGTAATAAATGATGCTTCACTATTTGTCATCACATGTATGAGAAAATGATCCTGGCATACATGTGATATTCACTCGGTTGTTCTTTGGACAAACCGGGTGTGACAGAAGTGGTATCAGAGCCAAGGTTGCCCGTAGGAACGTGGACCTAGGTAGAAATGGACGTATTTAAGGACCCTATTTTCCTAAAAACTATTTTACAAAAGGTGTGGGTTGAAAGTGCTATTTAATGGGGTCACTTTATTTGTTCATCTTGCCCCAACTTTATTCAAAATACAATCTTTATTTTTATCTAACTTGATTTTAAATGCTTTATGTTTTAGATGGTTCGCATGGTCCGCACCGCTCGCAAGTCCACCAGAGGGAGAGTTCCTGTAGCTGCCCTTGCCTTGAGAGAGGAGAACCGTCCGGTGACGTACCACTCCTACGGGTTGGCAGTAGGAGGCTTGTTTCGCCGTCTTCGGCGTATGCTCCACGCCGCCGGCAATGTTGGTAAGCTAATCATACACTACAGCTCCACCGGGACCCTCCGTGAGAAGTGTGAAGAATGGAGCTCAGAGATGAGGATTATCCATGAAAACCAGCTGCTCAAGATCCACCGCTCTCCAGCTTGTCGGGCGACTCAGGCCGATGCTGAGAAGGATGTCACCTGGGAGGCCATCACCTGCCAGAGTTACATCAACCGTCGCCATCTGGACAGGACTGAGTACATGTATGTCATCCAACGTGAGAATGGCACCACGGAGTACAAATACCCGCCAGTGCAGCAGGGGACTTTCCACAAGCACATGGACCTATGCCTGGAGGATGCAGCTATGCTCAGCACTCGACTGCAGGAGTGCCAGCAGGAGCTTCAGGATGTTCGTGACACCCTGAAGGAGACAAAGGCATTGCTTCGCGCCAGCTTGAGGGTGAGAGAAAGAGGAGATGGGAATGAACTGTGTGTCACCGTAAATGACACATGGACTCCTTACTCCCCAGACCGCCGGGCGAGCAAGCGTCGCCACACTCCTACACCAGCAGCTTCCAACCTAAAGAAGAATCAGAGGGCAGCCGCAATGGTGAGGAAGACCCCGATGAGCCAGCTCAGTGATATGAGTTGTTTAGAGTCATTTCCCTTATTTCAGCAGGTTATCGGGTAGTCGAATCAATACCCTATTTATTTGTGTGTTAATGTTTGGTGTGTGACGTGAGTTGTGGCAGCCATGGGCATTTGTCCACAACCTCGTCTTTAGGTTGTTTTGCTTTGGTGTGTGAACCCCTATGAATCAATAGTGCATTTATTTTCGCGTGAGACGTGACGCCCAAAGATCTATGTAAAATCTTCAGAAATTGTCTAAATATTAAGGCCTCAAAAGTTTAAGTTTAAACAAACAATTTAGGAAGTTAACACGTAACGCTTTAATTTAACATTTGGTTGATCATTATAGATGGCTGGAAGAGGAAAAGGTCGTGGTGCCAACCCCAACAACAACAACGATGAGGCCGCCAATCCTCACCTTCCTGGAGGGCAAGACAGGGGTGATCACCGTGAAGGAGCTGATCCTATCCACCAAATGCTCGAAAATCAGAATCAGCTCATCCAGAGTCTAACTCAAGTAGTGGCCAACTTGCACCAAGCTCCACCCCCACAAGCTTCACCACGTCAACCAAGGTTGAGTGAGTTTCTGGGAACTCAACCCCCAGAGTTTGCAAGTGCTGCTGAACCTCTGGAGGCAGATGACTGGCTAAAGACCATAGAGAGCAAGATGAGGATCATACAATGCCAAGGGTATGAGAGGGTGCTGTTTGCCTCTCACCAATTGCGTGGACCTGCTGCTTATTGGTGGACCGCTTACGTGGCTGCCCATCACGACCCCGAGAACATCACTTGGGAAGAGTTCAAGCGCAGTTTCCGCAACCACTACATACCCAGGGGTGAACTCAATAACAAGAGAAAGGAGTTCTTGGGACTGCAGCAAGGCAACATGACTGTGAGGGAATACCTCACCAAGTTCACCCAATTATCCCATTATGGACCACAGGACATCGAAACCGATGAGCAGAAACAGGACTGTTTTGTGGAAGGACTTACCATGGAGATGCAATGTGCAATGTCCTGCAACGAGTATGAAAGCTTCCAAAAGATGTTAGACAGAGTGTTTGTCGTGGAGAGGAAGATGAAGGCTTGGAGAATGAAAACAAGAGGAAGACGGGATGGTCACACCAAGCATCAAGCAGCAACACACGTCCACGTCTGATGCAGCAACCGGCAGGGCAGACGAGCCGTGCCGTGGTACCCTACCCGACACCAAGAGGGTACAACCCGAACTTCAGACATCCATCAACCCCAGTACAGCCGCAGCGTCAGTTTGTGCAGCAGCCATGCCCCACTTATCAACCTCGACCAGCAGGACAAGGGCCACAGAACCAACCCCAAGATAACAAAGGCCAGGCACCTAAAGTTGGGGTGCAATGCTTCAACTGTGGTGAAGTGGGGCACTACGCTCATAAGTGCCCAAAGAAGAAGCCCATGCAGCCACAGCAGCAGAATGTGATGTGAGGACGGGTGAACCACGTAACCATGGGGGAAGCGCAAGAGGCACTTGACGTAGTAATTGGTAAGTTTCCTGCAAATTTACACATTGCAACCCTACTGTTCGATTTGGTGCTACCCACTCGTTCATTGCTCAAGGGTTCGTTAAGAAGCACGATCTAGCAACAACACAAATGAACCATATGTTAGCAGTGAACTCTCCAGGGGGAAAAATAAGAACAATACAAGTGTGTGCCAAGGTAAATCTAGACATTAATGGGGTAGTATTTACTGCAAACCTCATAGTGATAGACTCCCAAGGGATAGATATTATTTTGGGTATGGATTGGTTGACCAAACATAAAGGTGTCATCCACTGTTCGACAAGAACGGTGGAACTAACTCACACTAGTGGCACAAAAGTGAGGTTCGTAGCCATGCAAGAACCTAGGAGGGACATTAAACTCAATCAAGTTGAGGTGGAAGTGGAAGAGATAAGGATTATCAGGGAATATCCAGTCGTTTTTCCAGAGGAGTTGCCAGGTATGCCTCCAGATCGTGAAGTGGAATTCGCGATTGAACTAGTACCTGGAACAGCCCCAATATATAAGAGGCCTTATCGGATGGACTCCAAACAGCTGGAAGAACTCAAAGAAAATATAAGAGAGTTGACAGAGAAGGTATATTCATCCGAGTTCCTCGCCATGGAGAGCTCCAGTGATATTTGTACCCAAGAAGGACAGAACCCAAAGGTTATGCGTAGACTATCGTGCGTTGAATGAAGTAACCATCAAGAACAAGTACCCATACCCCGCATTGAAGACTTATTTGATCAGTTGAGGGGATCTTGTGTATTCTCAAAGATTGATCTCAGGTCGGGATACCACCAACTAAAGATAAGGCAAACTAACATTCCGAAGACAGCTTTCGTATCTCGGTACGGTCTGTATGAATACACCGTCATGCCATTCGGGCTAACTAATGCCCCGGCGTATTTCATGTATCTCATGCACAAGGTATTCATGGAATATCTGGACAAATTTGTGGTGGTTTTCATTGATGACATTCTCGTCTTCTCCAAAGATGAAGAAGAACATGAGGGACATTTAAGACTGGTCTTGCAAAAGTTGAGAGAACACCAACTATATGCCAAGTTGAGCAAGTGTGAGTTTTGGCTGAAGAGAGTTCCCTTCTTAGGACATATAATCTCGGAGGGAGGAATATCTGTACATCCCGCCATGATCGAGGATGTGCAGAAGTGGAAGACCCCTGAAAATGTCGGGGAAATTCGAAGCTTCTTAGGATTTGCTGGGTATTATCGACGGTTCATTGAGAGTTTCTCCAAGATCTCGAGACCCCTCACCAAATTGTTAGAGAAGGGAATCACATTCTCATGGAAACCGGAGTGTGAGGCGAATTTTCAAGAACTGAAGAAAAGATTGACAACAGCCCAAGTGCTAGTTATGCCAGATATGCAGAAGAATTTTTCGGTGTACTGCGATGCATCTGGACATGGGATGGGATGCGTTCTCATGCAAGAGGGGCATGTCATTGCCTATGCATCTCGGCAGCTCCGAAAACACGAGAAGAACTATCCTACGCATGACCTAGAGCTAGCAGCAGTGGTCCACGCAATGAAGATTTGGCGGCATTACTTGATGGGAAAGAGGACCGAGATATATACAGATCATAAGAGCTTAAAGTACATTTTCAGACAGCCAGACCTCAACCTCAGACAGAGGAGATGGTTAGAGCTAATCAATGACTTTCATGTGGGCATCAACTATCATCCTGGGAAAGCGAACGTCGTGGCTGATGCTTTAAGCCGGAAGGTGCGTGTCAACATGTTGAGCTTAAAGGACACGCCTATGGAATTGAAGGAAGAGATTGCAAAACTTAATCTATGTCTGTGAATAGTGGTGAGGCCATCGCCATGGAAGTAGACTCCACATTAGAGCAAGACATACGCAACGGTCAGAAGAATGACGAGAAGATACAAGAAATTAGAGAACTCATCAAAGAGAATAAAGCCCCTGGGTTTAGAGAGGATGAACAAGGTACAGTCTGGCATGGGAAAAGAATCTATGTGCCTGAGGTGAAGGAGATCTGTGAACTGATTTTGAAGGAGGCTCATGATTCCGACTATTCCATTCATCCTGGGAGTACGAAGATGTATCATGACCTCAAGAGCAGATATTGGTGGTATGGCATGAAGCGAGATGTCGCGGAACATGTCGCCCTATGTGACACATGTCAGCTAGTAAAAGCAGAACATCAAAGACCCGCGGGACTGTTGCAACCACTCAAAGTCCCCAAATGGAAATGGGAAGAAATAGGTATGGACTTCATAGTGGGACTGCCTAGGACCCAATCGGGATATGATTCGATATGGGTCATCATCGACAGGCTGACTAAGGTAGCTCATTTCATCCCCGTGAAAGAAAGCTACAGCGGATCCTAGTTGGCAGAATTGTACATGTCAAGAATCGTGTGTTTTCATGGAGTGCCAAAGAAGATAGTGTCGGATCGAGGGACACAGTTCACCTCCAGGTTATGGCAGAAGTTACATGAAACCATGGGAACTCATCTGAATTTTAATTCTGCCTATCACCCCCAGACTGACGGGCAGACCGAAAGGACCAATCAGATCCTTGAGGATATGCTGAGAGCTTGTGCACTCAAGAACAATAGGGGTTGGGATAAGAACTTACCGTATGCAGAGTTCTCCTACAACAACAGTTATCAGGCTAGTATGAAGATGTCACATTTTGAGGCGTTGTACGGGAGGAAGTGCCGAACTCCACTATTTTGGAACCAAACTGGGGAAAGTAAAGTGTTTGGGCCCGAGGTACTACAAGAATCCGAGGCGAAAGTGAGGGAAATCCGCAACAATTTGAGGATAGCCCAGACCCGACAAAAGAGCTATGCCGATGTACGGAGAAGAGAGCTCATTTTCAAAGTGGGGGACTATGTTTATCTCAAGGTGTCCCCTATCCGAGGACTTCGTCGGTTCAATGTGAAAGGGAAATTATCACCATGATACATCGGACCCTTTTCAGATTCTGGAGAGGAAAGGCGAAGTGGCATATCAGCTAGAACTACCGGCTCGCCTATCAGATGTGCACAATGTACTCCATGTGTCACAACTCAAGAAATGTTTAAGAACTCCCGAAGAGATGTTACCCATGAATGAGGTGGACGTGCGAGAGGATCTTTCTTATGCCGAGCAACCGGTCAAGATTTTGGAGACAATGGAACTCCTCACAAGAAATAAAAGAATCCGAATGTGCAAAGTGCAGTGGAAGCATCACTCGGAAGCAGAAGCCACATGGAAGCGAGAAGACGAGCTCAAGGCACAGTTTCTGGATTTGTTTTCCTACAGTCACCAATCTCGAGGACGAGATTTCTTTTAAGGGGGGTAGAGTTGTAACACCCCAAAACCTGTTAAAGAGGGGAATTTAAAATTCTTGGATATATTGCATGTGGTGAAACAATTCAAATTTAAACTGGAATTCAAATTTGAATCAGAACAGAAAAGAAAATGGAAAAAGAAAAAGAAAAACGGCCAATGGGCCGAAACCCACCTCAGCCGGCCCAAAGCCCTCGACCGCTTCCCCCCCCTCTCTCTGACGCGTGGGGCCTGCGTGTCATCTTCTTCCCCGCGCGCGCCCCCAACCGCCACCGCTACTCCCGCGCCCGATCGCAACCGCCGCTCCCGAAACCTGCGCTCGCACACCCCGATCTTCGGTCCCAGGCACTCCAGTGTGATCTCAACCGACCCCGCCGCCCTCCCTCGCCATTTAAACGCTGAAAATCCGCCCCTTCCTCCCCGATCGGCCACAACCGACGCAAGGCGAGAACCGCCGCCGCTGCTGCCCTTTTTCCGGCTTTCTCTTCCGTTCTTCCCCACGCTAACGTGCTTGCAGTGCTTGATCGCTTCCAGAGAAGCTCATCCCCGAAAAAAATCCGAGGAGGATCGACCCCATTTCTCTCCCACCGAAGATCGCCGTCGGTCGCCACTACTCGCCGCCGTTGAGCCCTCCCGACCCCTTCGGATCCAAGAAAACCGCACTGGTGAGCTCTCCTATCATCCCTATGCCGGTTGCTACCAAAAAGGGCGAGTGTTAGCGTCTCTAGATGAAGATCCGCGACCTCGCCGGCGAGATCGCGCCTCTGCCGCCGTGCGCCGCGGCGCGCATGGGCGAGCTCCGGCCAGGAGCGACGTGGCCTCTTATGGGCCGTCTATTTTAAATCGTGTGGCGCATAATAGGAACCCGGCGTACCCCTTCGCGTTATAATCTCAGCCTTCGGTTTTAAATCCAACGACCCACGTCAGCCCCGCATTATAAAGGCCAGGAATCTTACGCGCTACCCCCTGGGGATCTCAGAAAACACGAGCTAGCCCCGGAAACTTCTGATCTAGCCCCTGGACCTTCAGAAATTCATGTAAATTCATTTAAAAATCAGTTTTAGCCTCCAGACTTCATAAAAATTAGGAAAATCTCTCTGTTTTGTGTAATTGGGCCCCTAAGAATTTAGGAAATAGTGAAGTAGTCCCTGCAGTAGGGTGGATTCACCCTTTTAGACCCTACAGGGTATTAAATTCAGAAATTGAACATATGAGTAGAATTTAAATTCAAATGGTGATGTAAACACATGTGCAAATACAAATGTAAATTTTCCTAGCATTTGGAAGACATTTAGAATGAGTTGAGAACTGATTTTAGGCTGAAATGAAATCTGACTAAGTGCTGTTTATTTTTATAATTTCTGGAAATTCATTTTTAGGCTACAAAATAATTCTGAAAATGAGTAAAATAAATTTAATTTGATCCCCATCAGAGAGGAAGTTCAAAGATATTTTATTGAACATTTTGGATCAGAACCTATTCTGTTTAGGTGATATGTCTTACTATTTTAATATTAAAGTTCACTTTTAGGCATAGAAAATAAATCTAAAAATATAGCAATATAGGCATAATTAGAAAATGTTAAATGAGGTCTGCAATTCCAAAAACATCAAATTAAGATTTTGTAGAAGATCTGAAAACCTATTTGGAGTAGGAAATTTTCTCTCAGGCAAATTTTGTGGCTAAGAAGTAATTAAAATAGAGAGAATTTATTCAAATTGGAAATTCATATATATTGTGCGATTAGAAATCTGAATACAAAAGTTAGAAGTAATATGTATGTTTAAAAGTGCATGTAGTCCTAAATTCAACACATCTAGGGTAACCACAACACTTAAAAATTTGAATGACTTTCATATGTATGTATGTGTGGTTTGCATGAGTGGAAGTGTGGACTATGGCTTATGGAATGTTGTTTTCTTTTTCTATGTGTGTATTGGCATGAGTAGAACCAGCCCCAAAGCCGGTTCTCATCTTTCAAGATCAAGACTTTCCATTCCCAGAGCAGCAGAAAGAAGGCAAGTGTCCTTGACCACTTTGATACTATACTAGGATGTGTAGTTAGAATTTAATTGCATTGTCAATTTTGGTTATGATACCCAAACTAGGAAGTTTCCCTAGATTTTTATTATCTTATTTCCTTGTAGACTGGGTTGGGATTCATTTTATTATGTCATTTATTTATATACTTATGCTTAGCCATGCTTAGAATGGGATAACTGGGATATGAGATCATCAACTTATTTACCTTACTCTTGAATGAGATATTATGAGTTATGTAGAGGTAGCGATCGAGGCAAATTGGATGATTTGGTTGGTCCTGTGTGCACGAGACTCGGGTTTGTGTTTAATGCTTGCCTAGATCCTAAGGACCGGTTCATGGAGCATGTAACCTGGCTTTGTCGTGCCAACCACATGCTGAGATGGGGCAGCTTGGCCAATTAATTAGGTGTATCTCCGGCGTAGTATGGGTGTTTGGATGGTGCGGGCAATAGGTGTCATCTGGACTACCATATGAACCGCAAGGCTCAAGAGGGGGCAACTGCATATGGGTTGGAGCCTCTTGTATGCTCTTAGGGGTGAAACCTCAGTGGGCCCACACCCGTCGGGAATCCCTTTGTAAAGGCCTCGAAGTGATCTCCTGGCTACACACCTCGGAAGTGTGAACGTGGTTCGCGGCCACTGACATAATGGAGGTTCTTTTAGTCCATCAGGCAACGGGGGATGAAATCACTACATGTGGGTACAGTGGTGCAAACTCTGCAGAGTCAAAACTGTCATGATAGCCGTGCTCACAGTCAAGAGCGGCTTTGACTTATTCATGATTAGAGCATGATGAATTTGGAAGTTGAGGATGTTGAGCGGGGAGCTTAACATTGGAAATGATGTTATGGAATTACTTGATTTTGATGATGGGTTGGGAGATTGGGACTATTTCACCTGTGTGGTAATGTAGGTGCTTAATAAGCTAAGGTGATAGGTATTAATTGCGTAGTGCTTTAACCATGAGTTCAACCTCTCCTTGCTCTAGCCATGCATGACATAACTTTCCCACACTTGCTGAGTACCAACGGTACTCAAGCTTGCTTTTCTGTTGGTTTTGATTGCTGCTCAGGCCAAGGGAATGACGTGGTGTTCAATGACCAAGACTTCGGACCCGACGAAGGATTCTAGGTTCACTGAGTCCCCCGGGCAACACCTGTGACAGAGCCCACAAGATTTATATTCCGCTGCTGTTTTATTTACATGTTATGAACCTATTATCATCCATCGAGACATTATGCTATGTAAGACTTATTTTATATTCGAACTCTTGGCTTGTAATAAATGATGCTTCACTATTTGTCATCACATGTATGAGAAAATGATCCTGGCATACATGTGATATTCACTCGGTTGTTCTTTGGACAAACCGGGTGAGACATAAGGTAGAATGATAGAGAGGATGATGGAAAACTTATAGGATGCGTGGCATCAGAAGTCGGGATGATTGGCGTGAAGAAATCCTTCGCTCTCCCATGTCGCTTCATCCTTGGAGTAACTACTCCATAAAACTTTATAGAACCACAACGTATGGTTTCGTGTGGTTCGGTCCTTTATGTCAATGATCTGAACCAGTCCTTCCTGATATGTGAGATCTGGTTTCAGTTCTTCGATATTCCCCAGCTGAGTGGTGGTTAAACACTTGAGACACTTTCTCAACTGAGAATTATGGAAGATGTCGTATACACCGGTGAATATTGTTGGTAATTCCAGCCGGTATGCAACGGAGACACATCTTTCCAAAACCTGGAATGGACCGACGAATCAGGGTGAATGGAAACTCTGACAAGTGAACCCCGTCCAAAAATTTACTTCCTAAATTCTGGGTTACGGGGTACGACAATTCTGTCCTTGAACCACAGGACGTCGTCTCAGTCATTCCGGAAACATTTCAACTCTCCACTGTCTATACGTCTCCACAAATGTGACATGCCCCTGTTACGTTCCTGGGCTGCCACCCTTTCTTCACGGATGGTGGGGATAAAAGCTAAATTGTAGAGAGCTATATGGAGAACCACACATACTGGTGGCCCGCTCTCTTCCAACGGGGTGATGGTTAGATTATGAACGTGTGACTTGCAACTCACGCATTCGCCACTACGCCAGTCTTGTCGGGATTATAATGGATCTCCATTTCGTAATCCTTTATCAACTCCAACCATCTTTGCTGCCTCATGTTTCACTCCTTCTGAGTGGATATGTACTTGAGGCTTTCGTGGTCGGTATATAAATGTATGAGGTTACCAAGTAGGTAGTGACTCCACATCTTGAGTGCGAGTACAATGGCAGCGAGCTCTAGGTCATAAGTTGGATAATTTTGCTTATGGTTTCTGAGCTGCCGTGATCCATACACGACCACTCTTTGGTCTTGCATCAGCACACATCCGATCCCAATGCCGGATGCATTGCAGTACATATCGAACGGTTTGGTTGGGTCTGGCTGCGCCAAAACCGGTGCTGATGTTAAGTGCTTCACTAATGCCTCGAATGCTGCTTTGCATGCTGGACTCCAAACATATTTGGTAGTCTTCTTCAGCAGCTTTGTTATAGGCTTGGCAATCTTCGAGAAGTTCGAAATGAACCTCCGATAATATCCTGCGAGTCCGAGGAATTTTTCCGTAGCTCGTTAATAGACCGCGGGGACTTCCAATGCAGCACTTGTGCGATATTACTCGGGTCTACAGCGATGCCCTTCTCTGAGATGATATGCCCGAGACAAAGTACTCGTGATATCTAGAATTTCACACTTGCTGAATTTCACGTATAGCTTGTGATCCCGCAGCCGCTGCAAGACTATACATAGGTGCTCCTCATGCTCTTCCTCCGACTTGGACTAAACCAGTTGGTCGTCGATGAAGACCACGACAAACACGTCCAGTTCCGGCATGAATACCGAGTTCATCAAGTACATGAACTGAGCTGGAGCGTTGGTGAGACCAAGGAACATGACAAGGTACTTATAAAGCCTGTACCTCGTCGAAAAGCTGTCTTTAAAATATCCTCAGCCCGTATCTCAATCTGATGGTACCCTGATCTTAAGTCCATCTTGGAAAAGATCTTCGCATTGACCAACTGATCAAACAATATGTCGATCTTTGGTAACGGGTATTTGTTCTTGATTTTCTCAGTGTTAAGCAGACGAACTCCACACAAAGATGTAGTGTTTCGTGCTTCCCCTTTGCAAACAATGCTGAATACCCCAAGGTGACGACTCAGTCGTATAAAACCTTTGCTCATAGCGTTATTTAGCGGTGCCTTCCACTCTGCCCGTTCATTGGGTACCATTTGTACGGCCTTCGCAAACTCCGTGGTGTTCCCGGCGCAAGTTCCATCTTGAACTCTACATCCCGTTCGGGCGGTATGCCCGGTAAGCAACTGGGAAACACCTCCTAAAATTTACGTACCACCGGACTGTCCTCTATCTTAACAGCTTCCGAGTGGTTCAATATTGCAATCTGTTGCCGACTGGCGCCCAGAACTAATGTATGAATACCGTGCCGTGGGGAGTTTGAGCTTAACGGTTCGAAAACTAATGTTGTGAACCGCATTGTGGTAATTCAACTACGACATCCCCAAAATAATGTCGATCTTCAGACCCCAAGAATAAGGAGGTTCATGGGTTATAGCCTAACCCGCAACAAAGAGGTGCTTGGAAGACAACATCACTTGTTGTAATGCTTCCCCGGCGAAGATACGAGGTATTTCCTCTTTGTAAAAATAGTTTGGAGCTGATGTCGAGCCACAAAAGATTGACTAATAAAGCTAAGTGTGGCACCTGAGCCCAGGAGAAATAATACCGGTAGCTAATTTAGAGAAAACATCTCTGCTAACGCGGCTTCTCCATCCGGAACATCATCACTCACTATGTAGTGACTGTTGCCCCTTGTCTGCCCTCTTTTCTGCAGATATAGGTACGGGTCTGCACATTGAAAGTATGATGACCCGCAGCCTTAAATTCCCCCCCCCCATACCATACCTAGCATAATGGTACGTCCGACCACAAATGAAGCACGGATCTCTCTCCGGCTCTTCTCTAACTTGTGGTAGGAAGCTAGATACATATAGCTGCAGCGATGGAGCACAAACCACCGTCTGATGCTGCTGCTCTAGAGGTGGTGCAAGTTGTGGTACTTGACCAGCAATCAACCTCGGAGGAGTTAATCGTACAGGGGCCTACATTTCACCGGATGGCATTTGGAACACCAACCGGTACTTTTGGGGCACATAACTTGTAGTAGCCTGCACGATATCACTCATTTTCCTTCTCTATACAGAACAGACCTTGATGCACTAAATCTAGATTTTGATCCAGTTAGAAGCATTTTAATAACGCAAGTTGAATATCCAAGTTAAATTTAACTCCAATATCTTTCCAATGAGTATTCACATGCCTCCATATCACTTCTGAATCAAAAGTTATGATTTTTCAAAGTTGATAGAATTCCTGGATAAAATTTGCCAGCATCTCCTTTGTATGTGGCTGGTTTTATCACAGTTGTATATGCAAATACATTAAGAATCTCAACAATCTTTGAACTACAACAATGTTGTACATTTCATAACCTTTCCAACGGTATATCATAGGCTACTCAGGGATTCTTCTACAGAAAGTTATAAGTGTTATACAGAAACATCCAGGGAGGTTTGCATCTGTCCTGTTTTCTGAACAGTTTGCATTCATTTGGACATTCAACCAAGTTGGCGTGTGATTTTGCTATGAAGTTCTACAAAGAAGTTGTAGAGCACTTAAAAATCTTTCCATAACAGTATCATACACCTCCATTGGTTCAATCTTCACAGAGTTATGCTCTATCAAAGTCCAGCAAAAAATTCTGCCAGAACAGAGCACTCTGTTTTTGAGAAACATAGAAACCTATCAATTCTCCCCTTTGAAACTTAGTTCAAATGAAGAGTTCAATAACTAATATGTGTTTTCCAACTTCCATTTTTAGTTTAAAGTTAGTCATGAATAATTTCTTCATAGGAAAGAAGGTATAAAGTGTAGTACGGTGGCGATGCACCGTAAGACATATGACGGTACTACGTTGCCTCACAAAAGAAAATCCTAACCGGATCATACCGCCATATTCGTATCATATGTGGCACTAAAACGTTCACTCGCAAACGTGTTCTACTCGTACTACGGTTTCATGGTTAATCCTGCAAATAACTCACACAATCGTCACACTCGGCTGCACACCGAGCCCGGTATCCATACAGTTCGTACACCCGGCCGTCATCACTCGCCCGGATATTCTCAAGCAAAACACGCCTTGAGCTACGTGTTCACTTTACTGACCACGTGACGGGGTCTCCCAAATTGCTGAAGCATGCCAGGGACAGACGTTGCTCGAGTACCCCAAACGACATGAAGAGTCGTAGAGGATACCAAAGCGGGTCGGGTTACCTGCCACCCGTGGGGCTCCACCCTTCAGATTGTGCGCACTAGTGGACAGCGCTTACGTGCACCCCCATGACATAAAGCGTCCCGAGATGCACGATTTTCCGACATAAACAAATAGGTTAGTATGCCACTTTCTATACACTAATAACATCCTTATATGGGCTACTAACTCTTTCCTCACTGGATTTTTGAAAAAGAGGACCTTTGTAGTGCGTTAAACCTCAAGCGAGCTCTGATCCCACGCTGACACGACCCAACGGTCTTGTCGAGCCAGGATTACGCTGAGGGGTGCTGCGTTGTACAGCACCGAATAACAAAGCGGAAGCAAAGTTTTATTACATAAACCAGTGTATGAACATTTTTACAACAAAATATGTTCAGTCTACACTCACGGGCGTAGACTACGCATTGAGTTCACGTTCAGCCCGTGAACGTGTCCCCGCTAGCACGCACGCACACTAACACAGCAACGTGCACGACTCCCACTCGACGGGGTTCCCCTCCTGGGGTTCCGTCTCCTCCTCAGGAGTCCCTTCCTCATAGAACCCTGCAAAAGCTTCAAACACAAGCAGTGAGCACGAAGGCTCAGCAAGACTGACCCGTCTCTCCTAAAAATGAAACTTCTACATGGAAGGTTATAGGTTACATGAGGCAAAATAAGTTGCAAGGACTCGCCTAATTAGTGGAACCTTACTTTCAAGTTTTAGCAGCAGGTTGTGGAGAACCTTACGCTAAGGCACATGAGAGAGCCACAATCAAACAAGAAACTCATTTATCTCATGTACTTTGACCAAAGTTGAAAAGAACTTTAATTAGCTCTAAGCTACAACAAGACATTAACAAACAGAGTATACATTCAAATCAGCAAACTTTTAACATGTATCTAGCCTGTTCTTTCTACGTCACGGTACAGTGAACAAGTGGTACTCACTGACCGCGAGGGACAGCGATTATAATCGATTTACACCTGCAGGGTTACCCGAATAACCCGTCACGTATGCCCGTACTCGATGTTGCCTACAGGAACCATCAAGGACGCCGTACGCAACCACCTTTCACCCGTCAGCCAAATATTGATTCGGTCCTATCGTCCCGAGCAAGAGGTCTCTGCACGCGCATCTCAGTGCCGCCAGTTGATTTACACCTCAAGCTCTCAACCTACCCTCTGAACGACAGGCAATGCCTCAATACCCAGCTACCCGAGTTACATCGGTTTCCCGGTTCCCATAAAGCTGGTAGGTCTTCGGTACTGTTCTAGCTTGTTCAACAGGCCCGCACATGGCTCGGTCCTCAATCGACACAAGCAGAGCTATAGCACCCAGGCCCCAAAGTCCTGCTGCCCTTACTGATAGGAGGATGAGTCCTGATCTCCCGAGAGGTAGGGTAAACTTGATTGGGCTGAGATCTCGACGTTGATGATCCAAGGCTTCGAACGAACGAAACCCCGCAATCACTACACCACTGCTCCGTTGGTTATCACCCGTGTCACACGAATGACCTCGCCATGATGGATTATCCCTGCAAGCGCAATCAAGAACACAAGCAAGAACAGCGAAGTTGCAATCAAAACTGAATTGATCACGAATTTGGTGTCTCACAACCGATGATCGGCGACACTGTTCAATGACAGATTGTAACTAAGAAAAATCCGCCCTAATGTTGTGACGGCTGCTGTATAAAAAAGAGTTTAGGGGCGTGCAAGACCCCTGGACGCAACCCTAATGGCCTTCCACAAGATACACGGCCAGCAGCCCAAAAGGCGGTGGCGCAGCACCGGACAGATTCTGGAGGCCCACTTGTTTCGCTGATTCCCATCAACTAAAAGGAATTTTGAGGTGGGGCTGGTTCCATTGGAATATTTATGAAATCACGGTTCCAACCATATATAGAACGTCCAAATCCAACTCCGTATGTGTTCGGGACATCAGTTTTGGTGAAGGCAGCTCCTGGAACCCGAGGTGGAGTCGAAGTCGAGTTGTACTTGGGCTCCTCCTTGGTGTGCACGTCCTATCTCCTCCTCCTTGACTCCATGGACTCCTCCCAGCCCTTGCTGGTCCTCTCCATTGTTCCTAATCAATAAAACATGCATGGAAACAAGCGTAAGTTCTGAAAAACAATTGACAAGGTTAGAACGTACCTGGAGATCCAATTGTCGTGCACATGCTCTAGTGATCGGTCCTTGCATTGTATGCAAAGGAGAGATGTCCTCATCATCCTCCCCCTCTTGAATTGGATTTGTCCTCGACTCAAGCTCATCTTCCTCACCATAGTATGGCTTCAAATCTGAAATGTTAAATGTGGGACTAACCCCAAACTCGGGAGGCAACTCAAGTTTATATGCATTGTCATTTATCTTCTCAAGAACCTTAAAAGGTCCAGCAGCACGTGGCATGATTTTGGACTTTCTCAAATCCAGGAACCTATCTTTTCTCAAATGAGCCCACACCAAATCACCGGGTTCCAATTTTACCTCCTTCCTACCATTACTAGCAGCAATGCGATACTTTTCATTCATTTTTTCAATTTGTAACTTAGTAGTTTCATGCAATATAAGAATAAATTCAGAATATTGTGTAGCATCTAAGTTTACAATTTCAGTATGTGGTAAAGGTAACAAATCAATTGGAGCACGAGGATTGAAACCATAGACTACCATAAACGGACTTAACATGGTTGTGGAGTGAATAGACCTGTTATAAGCAAACTCAATATGTGGCAAACACTCCTCCCACAACCTCAAATTGTCTTTCAAAACAGCCCGCAACATAGTAAATAAGGTACGATTAACTACCTCCGTTTGCCCATCAGTTTGTGGATGACAAGTAGTAGAAAACAGCAACTTTGTTCCCAATTTATACCATAAAGTTCTCCAAAAGTGACTCAAAAACTTATCATCCCTATCAGAGACAATAGTATTGGGAACACCATGCAAACGCACAACTTCATTAAAGAAGAAATCAGCAACATGTGAAGCATTATCGGTCTTGTGGCAGGGTATAAAATGAGCCATTTTAGAGAAAAGATCAACAACCACAAAGACACTATCCCTCCCCCTCTTTGTTCTAGGCAATCCTAAAACAATGTCAATAGAAATATCCTCCCAAGGTGCACTAGGAACCGGAAGAGGCATATAAAGACCATGTGGGTTAAGTCGAGACTTAGCTTTGTTGCATGTCGTGCAACGTGAAACGTAGCACTCCACATCACGCCTCATTCGTGGCCAAAAGAAGTGAGCGGCCAGCACAGCCTCTGTCTTTTTAACACCAAAATGTCCCATCAAACCACCTCCATGCGCTTCCTGCAACAACAGAAGACGAACGGAGCTAGCTGGAACACACAACTTGTTAGCACGGTAGAGAAGGCCTTCACACAGAAGGAATTTTTGCCATGTTCTTCCCTCTCTACAATTTTCAAAGGCATCTTTGAAGTCCAAATCAGTAGCATATAACCTCTTTATGGTTTCCAAACCAAGGATTTTATGAGAAAGTTGGGATAGTATGGTATAACGTCTAGATAAAGCATCGGCAATCACATTGTCTTTCCCTTTCTTATGTTTAGCATGACATTTGTTCAGATTAGCTTGTCCTTTAAGATACTTCAAAGACTCATGATCTGAATGTATGAAAAATTCTTTAGACCATAGGTAATGTTGCCAAGTTTGCCAGGGCCCCGGCGCCCAGCTCCGCTGGAGAGGCCGTCACTGATCTGAAAAGTGTGTCTGCGGTAAGACATGCACTAAAGCATAAAGTTCTTTGTCATATGTAAAATAATTCAGCAAAGGTCCATGCAATTTTTTACTAAAGAAGGCAACAGGTTTACCTCCTTGAATTAGCACTCCTCCAATGCCAATGCCGCTCGTGTCACATTCAAGCTCGAAGGTCTTCTCAAAATCAGGAAGTTGCAGCAATGGTGCTTGTGTGAGCTTCGACTTGAGAACATCAAAAGCTTGTTGTTGTGCTGGTCCCCATCGAAATGGCACTCGATGCTTTGTCAACTCGTGGAGAGGTGCCGCAATGGTGCTGAAATCCCGCACGAAACGCCGGTAGAAACCTGCGAGACCAAGAAAACTCCGAACCTGTGTGACCGTAGTCAGAAGTGGCCAGCTCGTGATGGCAACAATCTTTGCCTCATCCACCTCAATGCCCTGCGAAGTAACAACATGCCCAAGAAAAAGACACACGATCGGTGCAAAAGGTGCACTTCTCAAGGTTACCATATAAACGTGCATCGCGCAAGACATTAAAAAACAGCACGCAAATGTTCAAGATGGTCATCATATGACTTGCTGTAAATAAGGATATCATCAAAGTAAACCACCACAAATTTACCAATGAAAGCAAGTAATACCTCATTCATCAACCTCATGAAAGTGCTGGGCGCATTAGTTAAACCAAATGGCATGACTAACCAGTTATAAATTCCGAATTTAGTTTTAAATGCAGTTTTCCATTCATCACCTAAAGCCATACGAATCTGTTGATACCCACTACGCTAATCAATCTTGGAGAAAATAACAGAACCACTCAACTCATCAAGCATGTCATCCAATCTAGGAATAGGATAGCGATAACGAATGGTAATGTTATTGATGGCTCTACAATCAACACACATGCGCCAAGTGCCATCTTTTTTGGAACTAAAAGAACAGGAACAGAACAAGGACTAAGACTCTCACGAATGTACCCGCGGTCCAGAAGATCTTGGACTTGTCGCTGAATTTCCTTAGTCTCGTCGGGGTTGGTCCTGTAGGCAGCATGGTTTGGCAAGCTCGCCCCTGGAACCAAATCAATCTTGTGCTCAATGCCTCGCACAGGTGGTAATCCAGGGGGTATCTCTGATGGAAAAAACATCCATATATTCCTGCAAAAGGTTAGCAACAGCAGGTGGCAAGACAATGGATGTATCCTCAATGGAATATAAAGCATGTTTGCACACTAAAGCATAGCAAGTTCCATTAGAGGCATATAAATCATCAAGATCAGATTTAGTTGCAAGCAAAATAGGATTTTTCAACTTAATAAGTTGCTGAATTTCAGAATTGAAAACACCCTTTTGCTTAGCATTATTCTTTCTCTCCTGCTCAAATTGTACAATTTCAGTGGTACTCATAGGAAGCAACACAATTTTCTTGCCCTTATGCATGAGAGTATACTTATTAGATCGACCATGGTGAATAGCATTAGTATCAAACTCCCAAGGACGTCCCAACAAAAGAGAACAAGCATCCATAGGTACCACATCAAAATCAGCACAATCATGATAAGAACCAATGCAAAAATGTATCCTTGCTGTTTGTGTTACCTTAACCTTACCATTGTTGTTAAACCATTGAATGTGATAAGGGTGGGGATGCTCCCGTGTGGTCAAGCCAAGCTTCTTGACCACCTCAACATTCACCAAATTGTTGCAGCTACCACCATCAATGATGGTATGTACACGGCAGTCCTTGACAACGAGAAACATGTTGAAAAGGTTGTGACGTTGGCGGTTGTCGTCCTCTCGAACCGTGGCACTCAAAGCTCGCTGCACAATCAAAGTCTTAGTTGTTTTTCGCAGATGTACCAAGAACCTCCTCAGCACCATCATCCGAACATGAAATGTTAGTTGCAATAATATTTTCATCTTCAATATCAGAAGCACTAACATACCCACCATCAGCATTGGCAATGATCGCCCGTTTGCTGGGGCAATCTCGTTGCATATGGCCAAGTCCCTGGCAGCGGTGGCACTTGATGTCGGAGCTGCGACTTGTCGAAGTGTTGGGTGCAGCCGCCTTTGCTGCAACACCTGGAGGCATCTGGGACTTGCTGTTATCTTGTCCCCGTGATGTAGAAGGTGCGATGCTGCTGCGTACAACACCCGTGGAGTGTGGTGTAGAAGCACGTACGCTCGAGGAGGGCGCTGCTTTGGATGGCACCGGAAATTGTCGTGACGTGAAGGTGTTGTTCCGCCGCTGCTGTTGGCGACCCTGCACTTCTTTTTCTGCTAACATAGGAAGTTGAAATAAACGTTGAATAGAATGATATTCCTTGTAGTCAACTATGTCCTGGATCTCACGCCGCAAGACCCCATAAAACCTAACAATTTGGTCTTCCTGATCCTCAACTACCCCACAACGAAGCATACCTTTTTGCAACTCTTGGTAGTACTCTTGGACAGTCATGTCACCCTGATCAAAGCGTTGCAATTTCTTAAGAAGATCATGTCTATATGAAGGAGGAACAAACCTAGCGCGCATCTCTTCTTTTAACGCAGCCCATGTCTGTGGTGCATTACGTGTATTGACAAGTTCATTCCACCAAATTATAGCAAAATCTTTAAACTCACTAGTGGCTTGTCTAACTCTATGTCGCTCAGGAACAAGATGAGAGCTATATTCTTGTTCTACCATCATCTCCCAATCCATGTAAGTCTCAGCATCATAAGATCCATAAAATGTTGGAATAGAAAACTTAATCTTAGCATAAGGATCATTATCTTGTTCAGGAGCATGACGACGAGGTCTACCTCCCATACCTTGACGATTTCGTCGAGGGCGACGGCGCTGCTGTGCATCAACCTCATCGTTATTGAAGTCATCCTCTGTGTCGTAGTGAGCATGTGCATCACCATCAAGGATGATAGAGGGTGTATCTTGTTGGGGAAGATGAGTCTCCATCTCGTCCAACCGTGTGGTCAGACCAGCAACACTTGTATGGAGCCTCTGAAAGGTGGCTGTTGTAGTGATCTGGTAATTGTTGAAAGCTTCGGTCATTGCCCGCATCATGTCCTTTAGTTCCATATGGGACACACACTCATCATCATACGGAGGTGTAGAACCAGAGGTCTTATCCATAGGCTTCTTTCCTGTCATTGTTAGTACAAAACAGAAATGAAGACAAAAAGATCGTGAAGAACCCTATTACTATGCTCTCCGAAGTGGGTGGAAAATCGATCAGTAAGATGCGTCTTACCCCGCTCTTACAAGTTTCTTACCAGCCCTACAGGTGGCCAACGGTGACCGGTGTGAAGAAAGCAGAGAGTGGGTGTGATTGCAAAGGTTACCTGTTCTGCTCGAGAAAAGGTGGAGCTTGGAAGGCTAAAATGCAGTATATGTATGTGGCACACAAGTTAGTAACAGATAGCAATGCTGAATAAGTTTCCAAAGAATTTCACCTAGTTGCTGACCTAAGAATGTATTAGAACAGTTGTGGCAACAAGCAAGGACAAGGATGAATGATGATGAACAACAAGGATAATATCAGCAAGTATCCAGCACTCACACAGAAATAGCACAACTAGAAAACTCCTTAGCCTCCTGTTTTTGTCTTGAAGAACTAGTAGAAATCAAAATCTTTTTTTTTTCTTTAATTTTTTTGATATTTTTTCTCAACCAGGGGCACAAGAATAGAAACAGCACCAAGTATTAGCTCAACCGATGAAAGATGAGATCGGCACAAATTCAGGAGTGATTGGAAAAACTGGTGCTGGAACTTCGGAGTTCGAAACGAGGGCCTTCTTAATTTTTTTTTGAAAACACAGTATGTGGACTTTTTCGAGACCTTTCTAGGAAAAAGAAATGCGCCTCAATCGGAGTTACAAGCGAAAAGTTATGCATGTTTTAAGGAGGATACCCAGAATCAGGTTTTGGTGGTGGTGGAAACTGCAACAGAAATGAATCAGTGGATGAAATTTTTTTTAGATTGGTTTTTTGTAGATGGCAGCGGATGGAAGAAAAAAAACTGAACCAAAACAAATCTAAACCAGCAACCAGACTCAACCTAGGACACGAACTCAGAACTACGGACTCCGAAACTAAATTGTGCAAAAGGTTGAGCGGGGGTTGTAGGTCAGGGAAACTAAATTTTTTTGTGGCTTTTTGTGGATGATAGGACTGAAACAAAATAAATCTAAAGGGCACACAAGTATACCTCACGGTGAACCTGGAAATCTGATACCAATTGATAGGAGGATGAGTCCCGATCTTCCGAGAGGTAGGGTAAACTTGATTGGGTGGAGATCTCGACGTTGATGATCCAAGGCTCCGAACGAACGAAACCCCGCAATCACTACACCACTGCTCCGTTGATTATCACCCGTGTCACACGAATGACCTCACCACGAAGGCTTATCCCTGCAAGCGCAATCAAGAACACAAGCAAGAACAGAGAAGTTGCAATCAAAACTGAATTGATCACGAATTTGGGGTCTCACAACCGATGTTCGGCGACACTGTTCAATGACAGATTGTAACTAAGCAAAACCCGCCCTAATGTGGTGACGGCTGCTGTATAAAAAGGAGTTTAGGGGCGTGCAAGACCCCTGGACACAACCCTAATGGGCTTCCACACGATACACGGGCCAGCAGCCGAAAAGGCGGTGGCGCAGCACCGGACAGATTCTGGACACCCACTTGTTTCACTGATTCCCGTCAACTTAAAAGGAATTTTGAGGTGGGGCTGGTTCCATTGGAAGCTTTATGAAATCGCGGTTCCAACCATATATAGACATCCAAATCCGACTCCGTATGTGTCCAGGACGTCAGTTTTGGTGAAGGCAGCTCCTGGAACCCGAGGTGGAGTTGAAGTCGAGTTGTACTTGGGCTCCTCCTTGGTGTGCACGTCCTATCTCCTCCTCCTTGACTCCTTGAACTCCTCCCAGCCCTTGCTGGTCCTCTCCACTGTTCCTAATCAATAAAACATGCATGGAAACAAGCGTAAGTTCTGAAAAACAATTGACAAGGTTAGAACGTACCTGGAGATCCAATTGTCGTGCACGTGCTCTAGTGATCGGTCCTTGCATTGTATGCAAAGGAGAGATGTCCTCATCACTTACTCTCCGCTCGGTCTCATTTTTCCTGCCACGTGTTTCATTTGCTATCTTTACCCGAATGATGTGCCTCTAGCCTATTCTTGCGAGTAGTTTCAACTACTCGACTTGTACCGAATCCTACTTTATCTTAGCATTGCATTGGCTAACAAGGTTTTCAATCCTAATCCCAACTCATGGTTTTTTTGGCTATGCATTTGGGTTTCAAACAAGACTCTAATGCAAGCAGTAATGGTACTCAAAGTAAGTTCTCAAAACAATAAAAGTTTGTAAAGAGGTTAATGCAAACTGGAGCTTGCCTGCTTTGTAGGGTAGTAGTATATAATAGAAGTTAGTGATCTTCAATCCCTTGATCTTTCTGAACTTGCTCAACTGATCCACACGTCAAGGGATGGCTCCGTCGAAGTCCTTCATCATGAACCCTAGCGACATGTATATGCATAGTATTTTATAAGGTAATTTAAAGGCTTAGAGATTAAAACTTCTTACGAACAGAGGCTGTGTAGATATCCTAGCATAAAGTTGTTGCCTCTGTTGTGCAAAGAACTCAAAGAAACTAAATTTACCTTAGATGTTTCATTACATCTCTATCTAAGTTTCTAATGACACATAAGATGAGCCCTAATGATTTGGACATAACTACAGATCCTGATCTCCAATGACTTCAAAATTTTTACAGGAAGTCATACACTACACTGGTACTTAGCTTGCTAAATTGCAGCTAAAGTGGGAAGCAATTGTGTCTCCCACAATTTCCACACTAACCCCATGTTGTTCTTCACATCGAATAGAATGGAGAACAAGGACAGGGAGACTCAAGGCTCAATTTGAGCTGAAAATTTTCATGTGAATTCCTGGTCACATGAAAGTGATCTGGATGAACACTTTTCATTGGGTGCTTTATTCAGAACAATTCCCTAAGCAATTAAGCAAAAAGAAGTTAATTCTGAACTCACTCACATGTTCATGCCCAACTTAGTGAACTACAATCTCAATTATAGTTCATAGAGTCTGCTTAAAGTTTCTTAGGATTTTTAAAGCTAATAATTGCCCAGAAATGATTTTTCTAACTCTGGGACAATTTCTAAAAAGTCTCTGTATTCATTTGAATACAGTATATTGAAATCTGAATTCTCCAACATAATTCAACTCCAAATGAGCTGAAAGTTTAACAGGAGTCCAATAACATCCTAATGATTATTCTGGCAAAATTTGAGGATTTTTGGATAACCCAAACTCCCTCTAAATTTTTTTTACTAATCTGCTTCAAAGAATTTTCCAGAATTAATTATTGACTTTCATACAAATTGGGCCGCATATTTGGATAGAGTTTGTCAACCTGAATCTAACCCAATTTGAATCACTAAATTTGGACGTTTCTACACAAAGATATGAGCTCCACAAGAATTGGGGAAAATCTGGAAATGAGCTCTGTTCTAATTTTTCAAATTTTCAGAGACATAAGGAATTAACAATACATTTGGCCAAGCAAATGAGGTCCAATGCCTCTGAAATTTTTAATGAGTTCAAGTATTTTTGGAAGAACCTTCTGCTCAAATTTGGGAATTTTCCAACACATAGAACTCCTGGAAGAAATCCCACAAGATTTTCCTTATATGAATGAATGAGCCAAATCCAGGGATTTTCATAAAATTTGGGATGCACCCCTAGATAGTACTCTTTGAGAGGAATCCAATAAAATTTGTTTCACAATTTTTGGACATTCCTACACAAAGGTGTGGCTCTTCAAAGGTTGAACTGAAAACTGGAAATCCTAAAATGTTTAAACGCTAACTGTGGGTCCGGGCCACGTGTCACTCCCTGGAACTAAGACACACGGGGCCACACGTTTCCAGACGTGCAGTCGCACCAGATCCAACAACCACAGAAGATTGGGGTTTTTAAATTTCCTCTCACTGACGGCTGGGCCCGCCGGAACCCTTCTTCAACCTCGGTCTATTACCGCGCTCGCGCGCCCGTGCCGCCAACCTCGCCAGAGATCACCGGAAATCGGTCTCCTGGCCTCTGCCCGAGCCCCTGCTCGCCGCCAGGGCCTAACCCGCCATGCTGAGCACGATGATGAAGTCTCCCTGAGCCGGCAAGGCCTCTACGGTGGCTAGCGGCGGTGCGGCAGCTCGGCACACCATCGGCGACGTCGGCCGGCCGTCCTAGCGCGTTAACAGCTCGGTAAAACGGTGCTAAAGCACCAGTGAACCATGAGGGAGCTCGACCTAGTCTCAAAATCGCTCGCTACCGAGGGCAAATGTGGTTTCATCATGCGACCGCGGTCCCCCGCTTCGGTTGCCGTTAGAAAACCGCGAAATACCCGACCTAGGTGCAGTTTCAAGCTAGAAATGTGAAGAGCAAAGGATCACCTACTACCTGGGGCCCCTTGTGCAAACTTTGAAGAACTGAGAATGAGAATTGAGGTGGAATCTGAGAATACCGTGCCGGAAGGTCGATTTGAGCACGCCGGATAAACTTTCCCAAATTCTCTCTCGGTGGTTCATGGTATGGCCTGAGCTTGGGAGGAGAGAAGCACGGTGCCTTAGCGCGTCCAAGGGCGCCGGTACTTGGCCATGACAAGCGCCAGGTTGGGCTGTCCACGGAAGCCTCCTCATCGGATCGTGTTCGGCCTTCGCGCAGTCGCGTCGTTCCCGTGGTTGGAGAGCCGATCACCAGTCGGGGCGCGTCAAGGATGGAGAGGGAGATGCACCGGTGCCATTTGGTTAGTCACTAGCTGCTGCTCGCGCTCAATTGAGCTGGCTGCCGATCGAACGAACGTTGCGACGGTGGTTCTGTTCAGGGGCATGAGAGAGGACGAGAGAGGGTCGGCCATCTCGTTTTGCCGAGCGCTGGATCGGCTGGGGTGATAAGAAGGGAAAAGCAGCTCGCCAGGCGCCAGACGATGAAGCAGGTGGTGGCTTGGGCGCTGCTCGGTGTCGACCGGCGCTGCACCTCGGTGTCGATTCACCCGGGGAGGTAAAACAGAGACCGACTACTTCTGTGGAGATATTTGTGTGCATATGACATGTGGGTCCCACCTCCCCCTTATCTCTTCCAAAATATCCGAAAATTTGCAAATGATGAACTTCAATTGTGTGGAGTTGAAAACTGGACTGTATTTGGATAATTGGGCACAATTCATCCAAATTCAAATAGGTATTTGAATTCATTGTACATTTAGGTCTATTTGGAAAAATGGGTGGCAAATATCTTCAAAAATTTATAAGACTTTGCCTACCCCCTAATTTGGACCTAAGGAATTCAAATATGAAACCTGATCTTTTATTTGGCTGCTGCAAATGAGATTTTTAGCACGACAGTTTTGAAATGCAATGTGTTGTTCTCATTTGAATTTTGAGTTGAACAAATTTGTTCCAAAACCTGAATTTAGCTTTCTCACACATATAGGAACATCCCACCTTGTTTTGAAACCCCTTTTTGGTTCCAAGTTTTTCAAATAAATATTTGATGTGTGAAGAGAGCTCCCATGTGTATTATCACATGTGAAAAAGTTTAAACGAGTCCCATTTTTCATACATATGAAACAAACTTTGTGCAACCATGAGTTTCTTTGTATTCCTATTTTTTTGGGACCTTTACAAGGACTCTTCGAGGAAATTCGTCATGCTCCGAGTAGCTCCTCGCTAGATGAGCTTAGAGTATCTCCAGCACACGCTTGCGCATCTCTCTGAAGTCCTAGCAGCTCAAATGATCAAATAGAGATACCGGGCACCGATTTTTTGTCGCTGCCGTCGTTTTGCGGGCTTGGGTCACCGGTGAGGTCCCCTCTCCGGTGGTTTTCATGGAGAGCGGACTATGGGTCGATGTTGTCCTTGTGACACTGGTACTTTTGGAGCAAACGCTAGCCCAAAAGACCCACTGTCGAGTGAGAACAAGGTCGCCAAAATGAGGTTCGACATGATCGCCGGTGCGAGCACCGTTCCGGCCGTTGTCATCCACTCCCGACTCCACCATCGTGTTCAGCACGGTGTAGAACTCACAGGCGGCGATTTTGGGGAAGTTTGGACCACGGGAACCCCGTCCCGGCAAGCCTCGCCAGCGTATGCCGCCAAGGGAGGCGCGGGCAGCGCGAGGAAGAAGAAGGGGGACCGGGTCCCACCAGTCAGCCTCTGTATACGCGCGGGGATCGGTCTGTGGCACCGGATCCTGTGCGGCTGTGTGGGAAATAACCCCGTGGCCTCGGTGTTGCTGTCAGCTGAGTGGATAGCGCCACTGGTGGGGCCCACAGCCAGGATTTAAACATTTCCAGATTTCCCTGACTCAGTTCAAACTTTGGAGACCCATAACTTTGTGTAGAAAACTCCAAAAAGGTCAAAATAATTTCGTTGGAATCCTCATGGGAGTACTACACAGATAAATAAATTGCTAGCTATGAAAATGCCAAGGAATTTATGTAGAATTGTTTTTATTAAATCTTTTAGAGATTTATTTCAGGAGCAATTCTTAATGAAACATTACCAAATTTGGGCACCATATCATTTTCATAGTATCTGATCTCCAGTAAAAATTTGAGCTTCATTGGAGTTCATTTGCTAGGCTAAATTGCCTTCCAAAGTTCAGCCTTTATTTGAAAATTAAAATTTAAACAGAAACTTTTTCAGAACTTCTATCCAACTTCAAAAATTCATATCTCTCTGTTGGTAGCTCCAAAAATGGTGAAACAAATTTTGTTAGGACCATGGAGACTTACCATAATCAGATCATCCAATATTAGCTATGTCAAAGCTCCTGATTTGAGCTCAAAATTCAGAGAAGCCTTGTGCTTGTGGGAATTTTGGAAACCACAATGTGCAATGACATTTCTCCAAATTTTGCTCAGATTATTCTTAGAGAGTCTAGTAACCACTGTACAAATACCAAAGCCAATCAAGAATCCTAAATAGCAATAGCTATGAATAGAAGTTTACTTCTTATAAGTCCTTAATACTTATACATATATTTTGTTACATTTCATAATAGTGACCGAAGTTGAGGACGCACTGGAGCCCTTGGACATCCTCCCACCAGAAGCTGACTTCCCATTTAACTCGCAACCAGGCAAGCCCCGGTTTGCACTTAAGTACCTTTTATAAAGCTTTTCATTTGTATCACTTATGTCTATGTTGGAATGTATGCATTAGAGTTAGGGTGATTGAAACCCCACATGCATAGCCTTTTTGACTCCTATAAAGGGTTGGGTAGTTTACAAACTCAACGAGTAGAGAATGCCATGCTAATGTTTAGGATCTCGGTAGAAGTCGAGTGGTTGGAAGCTACTCGCGAGATAGTACTTATCACACGGAATGAGAAGAGGTATAAAATGGCTTGAGTTGTGAAAATGAGACCCAGCAGGGGGGATAGGATGCAGTGAGCAGAGATCTCACGTGCGTAGCCCTGTTGGTTTCGGTTGAGGACCGACCGTGTGCGGCCCTGCTGGACAAGTATCGAACAGTACCGGATGCATACTAGCATATGGGAACCAGGAAACCGATGTAATTGGTTAACCTGGGTGCCGAGGCTTATCCAACCGTAAATAGGAGTGGGTTGAGGGTAGCAAGGTGTAAATCTGCCAGTGGGCACAGTCGCGCTCCACGCGGGGACCTCCTGCCCGTTACGGATGGACCGGTTCGGCATTTGGGTTGCCTTTGAATGGTTGTTGCATACAACAGAGTAGGAAGGGGTGTGGAATCACGCTAACGAAAGTGGGTGTATGTGATGTGTTATCCAGGTGTGTCTTGATTGCAATCACCGTCCCTCGTGGTTATTTGAGTACCCTCTTGTTCACTGTGCTGTGATGTAGTAAGAAGTGAAATAAGCCAACTGAATATGCTGTTTTCAACTATTAATGTCTTGAAACCTTGTATGCTGTAGTTATAGAGCTAATTAAGTTTATATTCCACTTTGGGCATCACCACATCGGAGGAAAGCGTTTCTTGTTTGATTGTGGAATTCCAATGTGAGGGCTGCCTAAGGCTCATTAAACTGTTACTATAAAACTAAAAATAAGGATCATCATGTTGGCGTATCTTTATTGCAAAGTCCTTTTCCTATCTTACACATCCTTGCATGTAGAGTTCCATGCCTAGGGTTGACGGTTAAGACTTGCTGAGCCTTCGTGCTCACGGTTGCAATATTTGAGTTGTGTGCAGGTGAGAGTTATGAGGAAGGTTCCGAGGACGAGGTGATGCCCCCGTCGGGGTACACGGCTGAGCTGGAGCCCTGCACACCGCCGTAATTCTCCGGTTCCATGCTGCTAGTGTGTAGCGTCCCCGGGCTGGACGGCTGCACTTTTGCTTAGTTAGGATTTGAGAGTAGCTATGTATATAACTTCCGGTGTATAATTAAGTTTTGTAAAAAGACTTCCGCTGTTTTATATCAAATACAAGTTTGTATGTTGTTCTTTAATCCTTTCGTGTGTGCTGTTGGGTGCCGCATCGCACGGCACCACCCTCTGCGATCCTGGAGTGGGTGAACCATGGGGTGGTCCCCACACCCTTTTAGTACTGGAAAAGGACCGATGTATCGTGGCGCCAACTTTCCACGCACTTGGAATCTGTGCGTGCTGCGGATTGGAGATACTTTAAGGTACACGTGATCCCCAACATGGAAGCTGAGTTCACACCTTCTTTTGGCCGCATAACTCTTCTGACATGATTGGGCGGCCTTGAGATTAGCTCAAATCTCCGCTACCTTATCCTCTGCTGCCATGACGAAGTCCGGTTGCTCCACAATACGGTTCCCTACCTCCGACCACATGAGCGGGGTTCGATATTTACTTCCATAGAGGGCCACATAAGGTGACATCTTGATGCTGGTCTGATAACTGTTGTTATATGAGAACTCAACATACGGTAAACTTGCCATAGGCTAGAACACCAGCACCCTAAATGTGCTCTAGTATTTGGTTGATTCGTTCTGTTTGACCATCCGTTTGACGGTGGTATGCTGAACTAAAGTCCAAATTGGTGCCAAGTTCCTTCTGAAGACTCCTCCAAAACCTTGACGTAAACTGAGTACCTCGATCTGAGACTATCCTCGAGGGTACACCATGTAGCTTCACAATGCGGTCTATATACAACTTAGTCAACTTGTCTCCACCATAGGTTGTGCGCACGGGAATGAAGTGTGCGACCTTTGTGAGGCGGTCGACCACTACCCATACAGAGTCATTACCATTCTTGGTTCTTGGTAAGCCCGTAATGAAGTACATGCCCACTTCATCCCATTTCTACTCGGCTTCTGATGCTCAGCTTTGATCCTTCTGCACATGTCACATTAGGCCACAAATCTTGCTATGTCATCTTTCATACAAATCCACCAATACTTCTTCTTAAGATCCAGACACATTTTAGTGGCTCCAGGGTGGATAGAATATGAGGAGTTGTGAGCTTCATCTAAGATGATGCTCCTGTAGTGGCCTTGTGCAGGCAGACACAATCGCTTCTTGAACCACAAGCTTCCTCTCTATCTACCCTAAAATCCGGGGCCTTATTTTCTCTGGTCAGTGACTTGATCTCCATCAACTTTTATCTTCCTGTTGAGCCTTCTTAATATGTTCATCTAGGACGGGTTGAACAATAATGTTGTAGTTGCAAGAGCGAGGTACAACACTCAGGTTCAACCTCATCATCGCATCGCACAGCCGTGGTGCTTGAGTTACCGTGTGATGGCAGTAAGCTTTCCTGCTAAGAGCATCAACACCATATTTGCTTTACCCGGGTGATAGTGGATCTCTATGTCGTAATCCTTTGATAAGTTCTAACCACCTCTGTTGCCTTAGATTGAGGTCAGGTTGGGTGAAGATATACTTGAGACTCTTGTGGTCTGTAAATCTCGCACTTGTTCCCGATCAGGTAGTGCCAAATCTTCAGCGCATGCACCGCCGCAGCCAACTCTAAGTCATGAGTTGGGTAGTTTGGCTCATGTGGCCTCAGCTAGATAGAGTCATAGGCTACCACTCATCCTTACTGCATGAGCACACAACCCAAACCCCGTCTCGAAGCATCACAATAAATAACAAAGTTCTTATGAATATCTGGTTGGACTAACACCGGTGCGGTGGTTAGTCTTTTCTTCAGTTCACAAAAACTTTGTTCACATGCTTCTGACCAGACAAACTTCCTGTCTTTCTTTAGCAGCTCTGTCATTGGTCGAGCTAGTTTGGAGAATCCCTCAATGAACCTCTGGCAATAGTTAGATAGTCCAAGAAAGCTACGAGTCTTCGAGATAGATGCTGGTTGCTTCCAAGATGTTGCAGCTTCGACCTTGTCTGGGTCCACTGCAACACCCTCTACTGTTAGATCATGCCCCAGGAAGCTGACTCTTTGCAACCAAAACTCACATTTGCTGAACTTGGCATAAAGATGATGTCTTTTAAGCTAGTCCAGGTAAATACGCAAGTGTTGCGCATGCTACTCTTCGCACCACGAATATACCACAACGTCGTCAATGAAGATGACGACAAACTTATCCATCTCTTGCATGAACACTCGGTTCATTAGGTTCATGAAGTACGCAGAGGTGTTGGTCAACCCGAAAGACATCACCGTGAACTCAAACTGGCCATAACGAGTCACAAATGCCGTCTTGGGTATATCCTCAGGCTTAATTCTCACCTGGTGGTACCTGGACCGCAAATCAATTTTTTGGAAAGAACTTGGCTCCTTTTAACTGGTCAAACAAATCATCTATCCAAGGTAGAGGATACTTGTTCTTGATGGTCACCTCATTGAGAGCTCGGTAGTTTGTATAGAGTCTCATGCTTTCATCCTTCTTCTTCACAAAGAGGACAGGTGCACCCCATGGTGATGCACTAGGTCTGATGTACCCTTTCTGTTGCAACTCATCTAACTCCTTTTTCAGCTCTACCAGTTCAGGGGCTGCCATCCTATAAGGCCTTTTAGCGATTGGAGCAGTTCCCGGGACAAGGTCAATAGAGAACTCTACCTCCTTTTCTGGTGGCATGCCTCGCAATTCTTCTGGGAACACATCAGCATACTCTCTGGTCACTGGCAGTTCTTGGGGTGTTTCAGCCTTCAAGTGATTTATCATTGGCTTAGGTAGGCCATATTGGACGTGGCAGGTGACAGTCTTCCCTTGATGGTTAGTCACAGTGACAATCCGTTCTGCACAGGCTATGCTCCCTTTGCACTTAGCCAACCAGTCCATGCCAAGGATCACATCTATGCCGTGCGAGTCAAGCACTACTAGGTAAACCAAGAACACCACCCCACTTAGGTATAAAGGGATGTTGTTAACTCTTAAGCGGCAGGGTATATAGCCTCCTGGTGATCTGGTAATTAAGGGCCTCTTAAGGGCCACTATGTCTATATCACGTGTCTGTACAAAATGCGATGATATAAAAGTGTGATGCACCTGAGTCAAATAGCACTGAGGCCAAGACTCACTGAACCAAAAAACTTACCGAGTAACAATCCTTGTGCCACATTGGCCTCCTCAGTGTGGATGTGGTTCTCCATGGCCTTCCTGAAGGATTGCTGAGCTCGAGATGGTGCTCCATGGCTACCTCCAGCTGGCATCCTTGGCTCATTAACTAAGTGGGGTAAGACGGAGTGCGTTGGCTTGTTCTTGTAAGGAAAATTTGCGATGAAGTGACCAGTCTCGTGACAGTGGAAGCAAGTCTTCTTGCTGTCAATCTGACTCACTGACTGCTGAGGGTAAAAGGAGCCTTGGAGCCTGCCAGGCTATACTGGGTGCTTTAAAGTTGTAGCTGGTGTTTTATAAGAGACCCCACTTTGAGTCTTTTGCCCCGAGTAAGCTTGGTGCTGCTGCTTTTGCACCGGGTAAGCTAGCTGTTGGGTTCTCTATCCTAAGTAAGAAGACTGGAAAGTCCTATGAAACTTTGCCTTTTGGAACATCTTCTTGCTTTCAATCTTTCTCTTCTTCTCCTGCGTCTCCTCCTTCATGTTCTTCTCGATGGTGATGGCCCTGTTGACCATGGTACTGAAATCTGGGTAAACACACGCCCCGAGAAAGGTTCTGATCTCAAGGTTAATGCCACGAAGGAAGGCTTCCTGCTTCTTCTCATCCATATCCACCGTATAGGGGTCGTAGCGGGATAACCCTGTGGAACTGTGTAGGTACTCCATCAAAGTCATACTCCTCTGCTGGAGGTCCCTGAACTCTGCCTGCTTCATCTTTGCAACACTGCTAGGGATGTGTGCTCCCTAAATAGCGTCAAAACTCATCCCATGTCATAGTCCTCGCATGTGCATTCATATCTCTGTAGCTATGCCACCAAGCTAAGGCAGGACCCCTCAACTGCTGGACTGCAAGCAGGACCTTATCCTACTCATTTGCATGCACAACCTCGAGTTTCATCCTGATTTCTCTCAGTCAGTCGTCTGCCTCAATAGGGTCCTCAGATCCAGCAAACTTGGGCGGGTTCATCCTGTTGAAGTCTGCGATCTAGTGATTGTTCTCCGGCGCTGGCTGATGGCCGTTGAGGCCATTGTTGTTCTGAGCAGCAAGTGTGTTCGCAGCATCTCGAGGAGTGTAGTCTGGCGGTCCATAATGGCAGTTAGGTTATAGGCAGGTGCTTGGGGAGGCGGTGGCGGTGGCAGGATTTGTGCACTTTCTGCCGTCTCCTGCTCATGCGGTGCAGGCAGATCCTCTTGGAACAGTTGGCCCACCTCCCGTCCGTCCCTAACTCGGTTCAAGCAGTGAGTCATCTGTGGCAATGCAAGGGTGGGTTTAGAAAGGTTTTCATTTACTTGTTTAAAATACATTATGAGTACATTGGGTGTATCAAGGTACATCTTGGTACCTCATTTATATTGTTATTATTATTGTATACATGTGTGACTACACATATATATTGCCCTTATTGTTGAGGCGTAGGTACGTGCATCTTAATGCGCCCACACACACACACACTGTAACACCCTCAATTTCGTATCCATGCATGCATACATATTTCATATACAGAAATATTTTAAATAAAATATAACGGGAGAAATATAGCTAAAATGAGCCAATTCCAATTCACCGAGGAGCACCGTCGACACTTCCCGCGGCCTGCTGGCCACGTGGTGTCTTCGGAGCTCATCCCTGCGGAGGGGGGTGAGGTCCGGCAATGCTGGCCAGTGGCAGGCTCAGAGCTCGCCTCTAAGGAAGGGGCGAGGTCTGGCCCCGCTGGACACGTGTTGCCTCGGAGCTAGTCTCTGCGGAGAAGCGAGGCTCAGCCCGCGGGACACATGTTGGCTTCGGAGCTAGTCTCTGCAGAAAAGCGAGGCCCAGCTCTGCGGGACACGTGGCGCTTTCGGAGCTCACACCTGCGGAAGGGATGAGGTCCGGTCCGACCAGACACGTGTCGACTTCTGAACTCACCCCTGCGGAAGGAATGATGTCCGTCCCACGGGACACGTGTCGCTCTCGGAGCTCGCCTCCGAGAGGTCTGCCCCACGGGACACGAGTCGCTCTCGGAGCTCGTCTCCGAGAGGTCCAGCCCGATGGACATGTGTCATCCTCAGAGCTCACCTTCGAGGAGAAGGGAGGTCTGACACCAATGGACACGTGTCGACCTCGCAGCTCGTCTTTTGTCAAACCCGGTTTTTCCGAAGAACAACCAAGTGAATATCACATGTATGCCAGGATCATTTTCTCATACATGTGATGACAAATAGTGAAGCATCATTTATTACAAGCCAGGTGTCAAATATAAGTAAGTCTTACATAGTAAATGTCTCGATGGACAATAATAAGTTCATCACAAGTAAATAAACTAGCAGCGGAATATTATTCTTTAGGGCTCCATCACAGGCGTTGCCCGGGGGTCTCCATGAACCTAGAAACCTTCCTCGGGTCCAAAGTCTTGGTCATTATACACCACCTCATTGTCTTGACCTGAGCAGCAATATAAACCAACAAATATGCAAGGTTGAGTACCAAGGGTACTCAGCAAGTGTGGGAAAATTTTATCATGCATGGCTAGAACAAGGAGAGGTTGAACTCATGGTTAAAGCACTACGCAATTAATACCTATCACCTTAGCTTATTAAGCACCTACATTACTACACAGGTGAAATGGTCCCAATCTCCCATCCCATCATCATAATCCAATAACCATAACATCATTTCCAATGTTAAGCTCCCCGCTTAACTTCCAAAACCATCAATCCTCTAATCATGAATAAGTCCAGGCCGCTCTTGACCGTGAGCTCGGCTGTCAAGACAGTTTTGACTCTGCAGAGTTTGTACCACTGTACCCACATGTAGTGATTTCATCCCCCGTTGCCGGGTGGACTAAAAGAACCTCCATTATGCCAGTGGCTACGAACCACATTCACACTTCCCAGGTGTGCAGCCAGGAGATCACTACGAAGCCTTTACAAAGGGATTCCCGACGAGCGTGGGCCCACTGAGGTTTCACCCCTAACAGCATACAAGAGGCTCCAACCCCGCTGCAGTGGCCCCCTCTTGAGCCTTGCGGTTCATATGGTAGTCCAGCTGACACCTACTCCCCGCACCATCCAACACACCCATACTACGCCGGGGATACACCTAATTAATTGGCCAAGCTGCCCCATCTCAGCATGTGGTTGGCACTGTAAAACCAGGTTACATGCTCCATGAACCGGTCCTTAGGATCCAGGCAAGTACTAAACACAAACCCGAGTCTCATGCACCCAGCACACAACCAAAACATCCAACTTGCCTTGATCCCTACCTCTACATAACTCATAATATCTCATTCAAGAGTATGGTAAAATAAACTGATGATCTCATATCCCAAATATCCCATTCTAAGCATTGCTAAGCATATGCATAATAATAAATGACATGATAAAATAAATCCCAACCCAAGCTACAAGGAAACAAGGTAATGCAATTCTACGGAAACTTCCTAGCATGGGTTTCATATTTCATTTGACAATGCAAATAATTCTATCTACACATCCTAGCATAGGATCAAAGTGGTCAAGGACACTTGCCTCCTTCTTGCTGCTCTTGAAATGGGTAGTCCTGATCTTGGAAAGGGATAACTTGCTCTTGAACAGGTTCTACTTCATACCATCACACATAGCAAAAGAAAAACAACAATCATAAGACATAGTTCACACTTCTTACTTCATACAAACCACACATTCACCTTTATAAAAGTTCTTTACCATTATATGTGTTGTGGTTACTTTATGTGTGTTGAGTTGTGGCTTGCATGCACTTTTAACCATGTGTATATTATTCCTACTTTTGTGTCCACATTTATACTTACATACTATTTATATGGGTTTCCAATAAATTTCTTATATTCAACTACTACACCTTTTCACTACCAAGTGTGTATGAAAAGTATTTTTCTTCCCCATATGTGCCTTCATAATTTCTACCAACCCTAAACTAAACTCTTTGGATTTTTAAAAACTCCATTTATCATTTACTAGTTGCTACATTTTCAGATTTATATTCCTATGCATATTTGTGTATTTTATTATGAAATTAGTAATACACATCATCTAAACAGTATAGGTTCTGGTCCTAAATAATTTAATAACATATTTTGACCTTAGCCTCTGATGTAAACTATTTCATAATTATTTTCCCTATTTTTCTATAACTACTCTTTACTTAAAAATGTGTCCCTATACTAATAAATGTGAATAATAAATGAAACAGATTCATTTCAGCCCAGAATATATTTTTATCTCACTCCAAAGTTTTCTAAGTACTGAGAAAGTTTTTAATTAATTTTAACAATTATGTTTGTCCCACTTTTTAATTTTTAAACACTAGTTACATATTCAATTTTCTAAATTAAATACTAAACAGGGCTAAAATAATGAACTCACCCCATTACAGGGTCTATAATATTATTTTCATAATTTCCAGGGGTCTAGCTACACTTATCAGAGGTGTTTTTCCTAATTTTTATTAAGTCCAGGGGCTAAAACTGATTTTTAAATGAATTTACATGATTTTCTGGAGTTCCAGGGGCTAGATCAGAAGTTTCCGGGGTTAGCTCTTTTTTCCCGAGAACCCCAGGGGGTAGCTCGTAAGAATTCCAGTCTTTATAACGCGGGGCTGACGTGGACCGTCCAATTTTAAACCGACGGCTGAGATTATAACATCGAACCGGTACGCGGGGTTTTAAAGTCTACCGTGCGATTTAAAATAAACGGCGCACAAGCGGCCACGTCGCTCTGATCGAGCGCGGCCGGCGCTGCCGGCGGCGCACGGCGGCGGGAAGCGGCGATCTCGCCGGAAAGTTTCGGATCCTCGAGAATTCTGCCTAGAACTGTGATCTTATGGCATAGATCGGTAGAGGGGAGGTCAGGGATCTCACCTCGGGGGTTTTCTTGACCTCGGGGATCCTGGAAAGTGATCGGCGGCGAGGTCCGAGGCAAAACCACGACGAAGCTCGTCGGCGCTGGGTTTACACCGTAAGTCTCCGAGTTTTCTGCACCTGCAAAGCTCCCCGGAGGCGGTGGATCAAGACCAGCGAGTTAGATCAGAGTTTCCGAGCTTAGATCGGCCAGAATTCACCGGCGAAGTCTCGGTGCTCACCGGAGTAAAAATCGGCGATCGCGTGGGAAAAACCGATCGAGGCTGGGGTTTTTATAGCCGGGGGAGGGCGGTGGGTCAGTTGTGATCGAGTTTGAGTCTTCTGGGACCGGAATTCGGGCTGAGGGACGCGGTACTCCGATCAGTTAAGATCGCGCGCGCGCGGGAGAGAGTCCGGGGTCGGCGCGAGCGAGGTTGGGGATGACAGGTGGGTCCCACCTGTCTGTGTGAGAGAGCGCGGGCGCGCGCGGCTGCGGGCTGGCGCGGGGGAAACTGGGCCTGCTGGCGGGTTTCGGCCCACTGGCCGGTTTTTTTTTCGTTTTCCCTTTTTCTTTTTCCATTTCTTTTCTGATTTGAGTTTAATTTGAATTCCAGTTTGAATTTGAATTTTTGCAAAACATGCAACACGTCCAAAAAATTTTAAATTCCCCTCTGAACATGGTTTAGTGTTTTGAATCAAAATTTTGGGGTGTTACAGCTCTACCCCCCTTAAAAGAAATCTCGTCCTCGAGATTGGTGTTTCTAAGAAAACAATTCCGGAAATTGTGCCTTGAGCTCATCTTCCCGTTCCCAGGTGGCTTCCTCTTCTGAGTGATGCTTCCACTGCACCTTGCACATCCGGATTCTTTTATTTCTGGTGAGGCGTTCCATTGTCTCCAAAATCTTGTATGGTTGCTCGGCATAAGACAAATCTTCAGCTACATCCACTTCACTCATGGGTAACACCTCTTCAGGCGTCCTCAGGCATTTCTTGAGTTGTGACACATGGGATACATCGTGCACGTCCGATAGATGAGCCGGTAACTCTAGTTGGTACGCCACTTCACCTTTTCTTTCCAAAACTTGAAAGGGTCCGATGTATCGAGGTGACAACTTCCCTTTCACCTTGAACCGACGAAGTCCTCTGATAGGGGACACCTTGAGATAAACATAGTCTCCCACGTTGAAAACGAGCTCTCTTCTTCGTACATCAGCATAACTCTTCTGGCGTGTTTGTGCTATCCTCAAGTTGTTGCGAATCTCCCTCACCTTTGCCTCGGCTTCTTGTAGCACTTCTTTTCCAAACACTTTACTTTCTCCTGTTTGGTTCCAAAATAGGGGAGTTCTGCACTTCCTTCCATACAAAGCTTCAAACGGTGACATCTTCATACTAGCTTAATAACTGTTGTTATAGGAAAACTCCGCATACGGTAAGTTCTTGTCCCAACTCCTATTGTTTTTTAGTGCACATGCCCTTAACATATCTTCAAGGATCTGATTGGTTCTCTCCGTCTGCCCGTCAGTTTGGGGATGATAGGCAGAGCTGAAGTTCAGATGGGTTCCCATGGTTTCATGCAACTTCTGCCAAAACCTCGAGGTGAACTGTGTCCCTCGGTCCGACACTATCTTCTTTGGCACTCCATGGTAACACACGATCCTTGACATGTACAATTCTGCCAATTTGGATCCGCTGTAGCTTTCTTTCACGGGGATGAAATGAGCTACCTTGGTTAGCCTATCAAAAATGACCCATATTGAATCATACCCGGATTGGGTCCTAGGCAATCCCACGACAAAATCCATGCTGATTTCTTCCCACTTCCATTCAGGCACTTTGAGTGGTTGCAACAATCCCGCGGGTCGTTGATGTTCTGCTTTCACCAACTGACATGTGTCACATAGGGCAACATATTCCGCGACATCTCGCTTCATGCCATACCACCAATACCTGCTCTTGAGGTCCTGGTACATCTACGTACTCCTAGGATGAATGGAATAGTCGGAATCGTGAGCCTCCTTCAAAATTAATTCACGGATCTCTTTTACTTCTGGCACACAGATCCTTTTCCCGTGCCACACCGTTCCTTGTTCATCCTCTCTAAAACCAGGAGCTTTATTTTCCTTGATGAGCTGTCTGATCTCTTGTATCTTCTCATCATTCTTTTGGCCCTCGCGTATGTCTTGCTCGAGTGTGGAGTCCACTTCCATGGCGATGGCTTCACCACTATTTACTAGACATAGATTGAGCCTTATAACCTCGTCCTTCAATTCTGCGGGCATGTCCTTCAAGCTCAACTTATTGACCTGCACTTTCCGACTCAAAGCATCGGCCACGACGTTTGCTTTCCCGGGATGATAGTTGATGCCCACATCAAAGTCATTGATTAGCTCTAACCATCTCCTTTGTCTGAGGTTGAGATCTGGCTGTGTGAATATGTACTTCAAACTCTTATGATCCGTATATATCTCTGTCCTCTTCCCCATCAAATAGTGCCGCCAAATTTTCAACGCGTGTACCACTGCAGCTAGTTCTAGGTCATGTGTAGGATAATTCTTCTCGTGCTTCCGAAGCTGCCGGGATGCATATGCCACGACATGGCCTTCTTGCATGAGAACACATCCCAACCCATTTCCAGAGGCATCGCAGTACACTGTGAAATTCTTCTGCATATCTGGCATAACCAACACTGGGGCTGTTGTCAATCTCTTCTTTAGCTCCTGAAAGCTCGTATCGCACTGTGGCGTCCAGGTGAATGTGATTCCCTTTTCCAACAGTTTGGTGAGAGGTCTCGAGATCTTGGAGAATCCCTCAATAAACCGTCGATAGTATCCAGCCAATCCCAAAAAGCTTCGAACTTCCCCGACATTTTCAGGGGTCATCCACTTCTGGATATCCTCGATTTTGGCAGGATCTACGGAGATTCCTCCCTCCGAGATTATATGTCCTAAAAAGGGAACTCTCTTCAGCCAAAACTCACACTTGCTCAACTTGGCATATAGTTGGTGTTCTCTCAGCCTCTGTAACACCAACCTTAGATGTTTCTCATGTTTTTCTTCATCTTTAGAGAAGACGAGAATATCATCTATGAAAACCACCACAAATTTGTCCAGATATTCCATGAATACCTTGTTCATGAGGTACATGAAATATGCCGGGGCATTGGTTAGCCCGAAAGGCATGACAGTGTATCCATACAGTCCGTACCGAGATACGAAAGCTGTCTTGGGAATATCAGATTGCCTTATCTTGAGTTGGTGGTACCCCGACCTGAGATCAATTTTCGAGAACACACAAGCTCCCCTCAACTGATCAAACAAGTCTTCAATGCGAGGCAATGGGTACTTGTTCTTGATGGTTACCTCATTCAAAGCACGGTAATCCACGCATAACCTTTGGGTTCCGTCTTTCTTGGGCACAAATATCACCGGAGCTCCCCATGGTGAGGAACTAGGGCGAATATACCCCTTCTCCATCAATTCTTTCAAATGATCCTTGAGCTCTTCTAGCTGCTTGGAGTCCATTCGATAAGGTCTCTTGTATATTGGGGCTGTTCCCGGTACTAGCTCAATTGCGAATTCCACGTCACGGTCGGGAGGCATACCTGGCAACTCCTCCGGAAAAACATCTGGATATTCCCTGATAGTCCTGATTTCCTCAACTTTCACCTCCACTTGATTTAATTTAATGTCCCTCCTAGGCTCGTGTATTGTTATGAACTTTACTCTTGTGCCACTAGGGTGAGTTAATTCCACCGTTCTGGTCGAACAATGGATGATTCCTTTATGTTTGGTCAACCAATCCATACCCAAAATAATATCTATCCCTTGTGAATCTATCACTATGAGGTTAGCCGTAAATACTACCCCATTAATGTCCAGGTTCACTTTGGGACACACTTGTCTTGTCCTTATTTCTCCACCTGGAGAGTTTACCGCTAGCATATGGTTCATTTGTGTGGTTGCTAGGTCATGCTTCTTAACAAACCCTTGAGCAATGAACGAGTGGGTAGCACCAGAATCAAACAGTAGAGTTGCAAGGTGTAAATTGGCAGGAAACTTACCAACTACCACGTCGGGTGCCTCTTGTGCTTCCTCCATAGTGACGTGGTTCACCCGTCCTCTCATTACATTCTGCTGCTGTGGCTGCGCGGGCTTCTTCTTTGGACACTTATGGGCGTATTGCCCCACTTTTCCACAGCTGAAACATTGCACCCCAATCTTAGATGCCTGGCCCTTGTTGTCTTGGGGTTGGTTTGGGGGTCCTTGCACTGCTGGTCGAGGTGGATATGCGGGGCGAGGCTGCTGCACAAACTGACGTTGCGGCTGTGCTGGTGCGACGGGAGGCCTGTAGTTTGGGTTGTACCCTCTTGGTGCTGAATAGGGTACCGCAGCACGGCTCGTCTGCCCCGTAGGTTGCTGCATCATACACGGGCGGGTGTTGCTCCCTGAGGCTTGATGTGACCACCCAGCCTTCCTCTTATTCTCATTTTCCAGGGCCTTTAGCTTCCTTTCCACTACAAATGCTCTGTCCACCATCTTTTGAAAGCTTTCATACTCATTTGAGGACATTGCACACTGCATTTCTGCGGTAAGCCCTTCCACGAAACAATCTTGTTTCTGCTCATCAGTCTCTATGTCCCGTGGGGCATAACGGGACAGTTGAGTGAATTTAGTGAGGTATTCCCTCACCGTCATGTTTCCCTGCTGCAGTCCCAAAAACTCCTTCCTCTTGTTTTTGAGTTCACCTCTTGGGATGTAATGGTTGCGGAAGCTACGCTTGAACTCCTCCCAAGTGATGTTCTCAGGGTCATGATGGGCGGCCACGTAGGCGGTCCACCAATCAGCAGCAGGTCCATGCAATTGATGAGAGGCAAACAGCACCCTCTCATACCCTTGGCATTGTATAATCCTCATCTTACTTTCAATGGTCTTCAGCCAATCATCTGCCTCCAGAGGTTCAGCAGCACTTGCAAACTTTGGAGGTTGAGTTCCTAGAAACTCACTCAACCTTGGTTGGCGTGGTGCAGCTTGTGGAGGTGGAACTTGATGCAAGTTGGCCACCACTTGAGTCAAGTTCTGGATGAGCTGATTTTGATTCTCCAGCATTTGGTGGAGAGGGTCAACTTCTTCACGGCGACCACCCCTGTCCTGGCCTCCAGAAAGATGAGGGTTGCACGCCTCATCGTTGTTGGTGGCGGGGTTGGCAGCACGTCCTTTTCCTCTTCCGGCCATCTGGCAGAATCAACCAATGTTAATTTGAAAGCATTTAGTATCATCTTACTACTTTCACTTGTTTGTACTTTGAAGTGTTAAGGCTTTGTTATACTTTTCTGAGGGTTCATTTCTCACACAAAAACAAATGCAATATTATTTCATATGGGTTCACACACCAAAGCAAAACAATCTAAAGACGAGGCTGTGGACAATTGCTCATGGCTTCCACAACTCACGTCACACACCAAGCATTATCACACCATTAACTACGTAACGGCTCGACTACTCGACCTCTTGCTAGCTAAGGGAAAGACTCTACACTACTCGTTCTCTTGAGCTGGCTCCTCGGGATCTTCCTCCTCATTTCGGCTACCTTCTGACTCTGCTTTGGGTGGGGAGGCTGCTGGTGGAGAAGTGCGACGACGCCTGATCGCTCGGCGATCTGGGGAGTCAGGAGTCCATGTATCATTCACGGTGACACACAGTTCATTCCCATCTCCTCTTTCTCTCGCCTTTAAGCAAGCTCGCAGCAACGCCTCCATTTCCTTCAGGGTGTCTCGGACATCCTGAAGCTCTTGTTGACACTCCTGCAGTCGAGTGCTGAGCATAGCAGCATCCTCCAAGCACAAGTCCATGTGCTCATGGGAAGTCCCTTGCTGCACCGGTGGGTACTTGTACTCCGTGGTACCACTCTCACGTTGGAGGACATACATGTACTCAGTTTTGTCCAAGTAGCGACGATAGATGTGACTCTGGCAGGTGATGGCCTCCTAGGTGACATCTTTCCCCGCGTCAACTTGTGTTGCTCGACAAGCTGGAGAGTGGTGAATCTTAAGCAGCTGATTCTCGTGTATAATCCTCATCTCCGAACTCCATTCTTCCCTCTTCTCACGGATGGTCCTGGTGGAGTTATAGTGGATGATTAGCTTGCCCGTATTGCCGGCGGCTTCGAGCATACGCCGAAGACGGCGCAACAAGCCTCCTACTGCCAATCCATATGATAGGTACGTCACTGGACGACTCTCCTCTCTTTCGGCAAGGGCAACCACGGGAACTCTCCCTCCTGTGGACTTGCGAGCGGTGCGAATCATGCGAACCATCTAAAACAAAAAGAATTTAAAATTAGGTTAGATAAACTTTTCGAACACAAATCCTATTTTGAATGGAAGTTGGGGTAAGATGAAGAAAATGACTCTTTAAATAACACTTTTCAACCCACACCTTGGAAAATAGTTTTTAAGAAAATAGGGCCCTTAAATACGTCCATTTCTACCTAGGTCCACGTTCCTACGGGCAACCTTGGCTCTGATACCACCTCTGTCACACCCGGTTTTTCCGAAGAACAACCAAGTGAATATCACATGTATGCCAGGATCATTTTCTCATACATGTGATGACAAATAGTGAAGCATCATTTATTACAAGCCAGGTGTCGAATATAAGTAAGTCTTACATAGTAAATGTCTCGATGGACAATAATAAGTTCATCACAAGTAAATAAACTAGCAGCGGAATATTATTCTTTAGGGCTCCATCACAGGCGTTGCCCGGGGGTCTCCATGAACCTAGAAACCTTCCTCGGGTCCAAAGTCTTGGTCATTATACACCACCTCATTGTATTGACCTGAGCAGCAATATAAACCAACAAATATGCAAGGTTGAGTACCAAGGGTACTCAGCAAGTGTGGGAAAATTTTATCATGCATGGCTAGAACAAGGAGAGGTTGAACTCATGGTTAAAGCACTACGCAATTAATACCTATCACCTTAGCTTATTAAGCACCTACATTACTACACAGGTGAAATGGTCCCAATCTCCCATCCCATCATCATAATCCAATAACCATAACATCATTTCCAATGTTAAGCTCCCCGCTTAACTTCCAAAACCATCAATCCTCTAATCATGAATAAGTCCAGGCCGCTCTTGACCGTGAGCTCGGCTGTCAAGACAGTTTTGACTCTGCAGAGTTTGTACCACTGTACCCACATGTAGTGATTTCATCCCCCGTTGCCGGGTGGACTAAAAGAACCTCCATTATGCCAGTGGCTACGAACCACATTCACACTTCCCAGGTGTGCAGCCAGGAGATCACTACGAAGCCTTTACAAAGGGATTCCCGACGAGCGTGGGCCCACTGAGGTTTCACCCCTAACAGCATACAAGAGGCTCCAACCCCGCTGCAGTGGCCCCCTCTTGAGCCTTGCGGTTCATATGGTAGTCCAGCTGACACCTACTCCCCGCACCATCCAACACACCCATACTACGCCGGGGATACACCTAATTAATTGGCCAAGCTGCCCCATCTCAGCATGTGGTTGGCACTGTAAAACCAGGTTACATGCTCCATGAACCGGTCCTTAGGATCCAGGCAAGTACTAAACACAAACCCGAGTCTCGTGCACCCAGCACACAACCAAAACATCCAACTTGCCTTGATCCCTACCTCTACATAACTCATAATATCTCATTCAAGAGTATGGTAAAATAAACTGATGATCTCATATCCCAAATGTCCCATTCTAAGCATGGCTAAGCATATGCATAATAATAAATGACATGATAAAGTAAATCCCAACCCAAGCTACAAGGAAACAAGGTAATGCAATTCTAGGGAAACTTCCTGGCATGGGTTTCATATTTCATTTGACAATGCAAATAATTCTATCTACACATCCTAGCATAGGATCAAAGTGGTCAAGGACACTTGCCTCCTTCTTGCTGCTCTTGAAATGGGTAGTCCTGATCTTGGAAAGGGATAACTTGCTCTTGAACAGGTTCTACTTCATACCATCACACATAGCAAAAGAAAAACAACAATCATAAGACATAGTTCACACTTCTTACTTCATACAAACCACACATTCACCTTTATAAAAGTTCTTTACCATTATATGTGTTGTGGTTACTTTATGTGTGTTGAGTTGTGGCTTGCATGCACTTTTAACCATGTGTATATGATTCCTACTTTTGTGTCCACATTTATACTTACATACTATTTATATGGGTTTCCAATAAATTTCTTATATTCAACTACTACACCTTTTCACTACCAAGTGTGTATGAAAAGTATTTTTCTTCCCCATATGTGCCTTCATAATTTCTACTAACCCTAAACTGAACTCTTTGGATTTTTAAAAACTCCATTTATCATTTACTAGTTGCTACATTTTCAGATTTATATTCCTATGCATATTTGTGTATTTTATTATGAAATTAGTAATACACATCATCTAAACAGTATAGGTTCTGGTCCTAAATAATTTAATAACATATTTTGACCTTAGCCTCTGATGTAAACTATTTCATAATTATTTTCCCTATTTTTCTATAACTATTCTTTACTTAAAAATGTGTCCCTATACTAATAAATGTGAATAATAAATGAAACAGATTCATTTCAGCCCAGAATATATTTTTATCTCACTCCAAAGTTTTCTAAGTACTCAGAAAGTTTTTAATTAATTTTGACAATTATGTTTGTCCCACTTTTTAATTTTTAAACACTAGTTACATATTCAATTTTCTAAATTAAATACTAAACAGGGCTAAAATAATGAACTCACCCCATTACAGGGTCTATAATATTATTTTCATAATTTCCAGGGGTCTAGCTACACTTATCAGAGGTGTTTTTCCTAATTTTTATTAAGTCCAGGGGCTAAAACTGATTTTTAAATGAATTTACATGATTTTCTGGAGTTCCAGGGGCTAGATCAGAAGTTTCCGGGGTTAGCTCTTTTTTCCCGAGAACCCCAGGGGGTAGCTCGTAAGAATTCCAGTCTTTATAATGCGGGGCTGACGTGGACCGTCCGATTTTAAACCGACGGCTGTGATTATAACATCGAACCGGTACGCGGGGTTTTAAAGTCTACCGTGCGATTTAAAATAAACGGCGCACAAGCGGCCACGTCGTTCTGATCGAGCGCGGGCGGCGCTGCCGGCGGCGCACGGCAGCGGGAAGCGGCGATCTCGCCGGAAAGTTTCGGATCCTCGAGAATTCTGCCTAGAACTGTGATCTTATGGCATAGATCGGTAGAGGGGAGGTCAGGGATCTCACCTCGGGGGTTTTCTTGAGCTCGGGGATCCTGGAAAGTGATCGGCGCCGAGGTCCGAGGCAAAACCACGGCGAAGCTCGTCGGCACTGGGTTTACACCGTAAGTCTCCGAGTTTTCTGCACCTGCAAAGCTCCCCGGAGGCGGTGGATCAAGACCAGCGAGTTAGATCAGAGTTTCCGAGCTTAGATCGGCCAGAATTCACCGGCGAAGTCTCGGTGCTCACCGGAGTAAAAATCGGCGATCGCGTGGGAAAAACCGATCGGGGCTAGGGTTTTTATAGCCGGGGGAGGGCGGTGGGTCAGTTGTGATCGAGTTTGAGTCTTCTGGGACCGGAATTCGGGCTGAGGGACGCGATATTCCGATCAGTTAAGATCGCGCGCGCGCGGGAGAGAGTCCGGGGTCGGCGCGAGCGAGGTTGGGGATGACAGGTGGGTCCCACCTGTCTGTGTGAGAGAGTGCGGGCGCGCGGCTGCGGGCTGGCGCGGGGGAAACTGGGCCGGCTGGCGGATTTCGGCCCACTGGCCGGTTTTTTTTTCCGTTTTCCCTTTTTCTTTTTCCATTTCTTTTCTGATTTGAGTTTAATTTGAATTCCAGTTTGAATTTGAATTTTTGCAAAACATGCAACACGTCCAAAAATTTTTAAATTCCCCTCTGAACATGGTTTAGTGTTTTGAATCAAAATTTTGGGGTGTTACATCTTTGAGGAGAAAGGAAGTCCGGCGCTGCTGGACACGTAGCACTCTCGGAGCTCGCCTCCGAGAGATCCGGTCTGCTGGACACATGTCGACCTCGGAGCCCACTCCCGAGAAGAGAGGTCCGGCACTGACACGTGGTACACGCGGAGCTCGCCTCTGAGGAGAGGGGAGGTCTCGCCCGCAAGACACGTGCTGCACGCGGAGCTCGCCTATGAGGAGAGGGGAGGTCTCGCCTGCCAGACACGTGGCGAATGCGGAGCTCGCCTCTGAAGGGAGAGGGAGATCCCACCCGCCAGATACGCGGCGCACCCGGAGCTCGCCTCTGAAGAAAAGGGAGGCCCGGCCCCCGACAGACACGTGGTGTCTCCGGAGCTCACCCTGCGGATGTGACGAGATCCTTAAGCGGTTTTCCCCTGTGCGTGAGTACTCAGTACTGAGGAAACCGATACAATTTCTTCCACGTTGACACCGCACCCAAATCAATTGGAAATAAGTTGTTAAGATCCAAAACAAATTGAATAGGACTCTTATTTGAAATCCAATCGGAGTAGGACTCCTCTTTCACCTCTTATAAATAGAACCCAAAACCCCCTGGCCGCAACCACGTACTCTTATTTTCCACCTCCCGAGTCGACGACTTGAAGGCCCTAGCTTCCAACTCGCAGAGTTACACCCCTCGCCGGAGTTCAGTCGCCGGTGAGCACCGCCGACGAGCCGTCGCCGGAAAAGAGCCGACGATCGTAAGGAGAAGAGAGGTAGGTATTCATACCCATCTTATGACCTCATCGCGGTTTCTACGCATCTGTTTCTTTGAACAGAAGCTTTTTCGTGTGGACAGATCACGTGTTGATCGGTTTTTGACGGTGGAATTGATCTAGATCTTGAGTCAACATCATCACCACGTCCACACTTGATCCTTACACCCTTGTTCACCATAAAACCCCATGCAAGCCCAGTAAAACATGCAAAACACATACAAATCAGAATTAATGAAACTGCACCATACGATTAGCATGCACCTACACCATTGCATCTTAAGTAAAGTTTGTGCATGATGATTGATTGCTGTGAATCTTGTATGTGCATGATCATGAGTAGAAGGACAAGCTCAGGGAGCTACCTACGAAGGACTACAACCCCAAGACATCGAGACACGTGAGCAACAAAAGCCACAGAAACAAGGCAAGTGCCCCTTGACCATATTGATCCCATGTTGGGAAACTGTTTTGTTTGCAAAAACATGTATGCTTGAGTCAACTTGATGGGAAACCCTTTTATAGGAGTTTACTAGCTTTGTTAACCACCCTTGTCGCCGGGAAAGTTTATGATCGGTTATGGTCGTTTTTGCTTTTTGCTTCGCTTAGCTTATGGGATACGGGAAGGTGAAGTAGAGCATGTCTAAGTACTGCACTCATATGAATAATGTTAATGAGAACTTGATGATGATAATGAACATGAATCGGGGGAGATCTAGGCAAGCTTGGTTCGTGGATGTGGTAGAAAGAGATGGTGGTTCACTTGCCTTAGATCTAAGGACTGGTTCATGCCAGCACATGCCAGGAAAACAGTGCCACCACAAGGCCAAATATGGGTGCGGCTTAGCTGACTAATTAGGTAATTTGCTAGATTGTTATGGACCGTGGAAGGCGCGGGGAATGGGAGTCGAGAGAGGACTGCCCTGGGAACTGCATGGCACAAGAGGAGGCCTGTAGGTGGGAGAATGGTGATTTGAGCCTGCTGGTGAAGTCTTAGTGAGTCCATACATCTAGTAGCCCCTTTGTAAAGGCTATTTTGTGATCTCTTGGCCATACACCGATGGTTGTGTACTGGTATAATGGAGGTTCTGCAGTCGCCGACGGGTGACGAAATAAAAAACTTGTGGGTAAAGTGGTGCAACCTCTTAAGAGTGTAAAACTATCATGATAGACGTGCGTACGGTCATAAGCGCCTGGCCAACTCACATGATTAGATGGGATGGTTATCGGAATGGTTATTGGTATGGTTATAGTATGGTCTTGGGATTGGTTTCAGGACTGTAGAGTCTTGGTAATGAGATTGTTTTCGGGACTGTTGAGTCTTGTTAATAAGATTGGTTTTGGGACTGTTAAGACATGACAATGAGTTTTTGGTTCGGTTATATGGTTATGAGATGGATATGAACAAGGGATGGTTATTATGAGCATGAGATAAAGTTGAGAAAGATTAATGATTGGTTGAGATATGAAAAGTGGTGACTTATGAAGGAGGTATGTTTCTTAAATATATGTTGGGATTAAATTCACTTAAAGATAGTTGCTATTTTTATCATGTTTGTGAAATAAACTTTGCTTTCTGCAATGAGCCTTTTTATTTCCTACCTTGTTGAAAGCTACATATCATATTTTCCCGCACTTGCTGAGTACGCCATGTACTCAACCTTGCATTATTACTTAAACATCAGCATCAGGAGAGGAATACTTCGAAGATCATGTGGAGTACTAGGCGTGCGAACTACCGTAAACTTGCCTGTGGAGTTGGAGATGGAGCCGCTGCCGTGTTTAGTTTGCTTCCGCTATCGTTTAGAGACTTCCGCTGCTAGAATAAGTTAGAGACTTCCGCTGCAATAAAAAGTTAGAGATTGATGTAATAAAGTAATTAAACCCTATTATTCGTGGTTATATTTTGAATTCAGTTTGTGGATTACATGTGTATGTATGATGAACATCCTGAGCACACATATGCATTAGCTGGGTTTCGTGTTTTACGGGACCGGGCGTCACACACACACACACACACAGACACAATATGGCAGTCAAACATGTGGCAGAGGTACTTCAGGGATTTGCGGGCCACCAATTGGCAGAGGTACTCCATGGCTTCATATCGAGGAACCTGTCACTAGTGCCGATATGCACCGTGACCTGACAGCTTTCGGTGCCGTTTTCCACGAACTCATGTCCCACATACTCCGGGTGGTCTGAAATTGTGACACTCGGTTCCGAAAAGGAACCAAGTGAATGCATATGTGTGCCCAGGATGTTAATCACACATACACATGTATTCCACAAACTGAATTCAGAATATAACCACAAATAAATAGTGTTTAAGTACTTTATTACAATGAGTCAATGTCTCACTCATGAATATCTAACTTATTCTTGCAGCGGAAGACTCTAAATGACAGCAGAAAATGACTCAAACAGCAGGCTCCAACTTCAACTCCCGAGGAATGTTGACGGTAGTGCGCACGCCTAGTACTCCACATGTTCCTCGAAGTACTCTTGTCCTGTAGCTGATGTATATGTGAGAATGCAAGGATGAGTACATGTCGTACTCAGCAAGTGCGGGAAAAGTATGACATGTAGCTTACAACAAGGTAGGCAATAAATGGCTCATTGCAGCAAGCAAATTTTATTTCACAAACACGTTAAAAACAGCAACTATCTCTAGGTGAGTTTAAATCCCATCAAAACCAAGTTAAATCATTAACATTCCTTCATCATAATTCACCATTTATCATGTCTCAACCAGCCATTAACCTTTCTCAAGTTCATCTCACACTCATAAATGTTCATAACCATCTCATACTCATATAAACAGAAACCAAATTCATTGTCATGACTCAATACAGTCCTAAAACCAATCTCAATGACCATACCATAACCATACCGAATAAACGTCCCAAGTTTTGCCTCTAATCATGGAAGTTGGCTAGGTGCTTGTAACCGGAAGCACGGCTATCATGATAGTTTTACACTCTGCAGAGGTGGCACCACTTTACCCACAAGTTCGTGATTTCATCACCCGTCGGCGAATAGAAAGAACCTTCATTATACTAGTACACAACCATCAGTGTATGGCCAAGAGATCACAAAATAGCCTTTACAAAGGGGATACTAGGATGTACGGGCCCACTGAGGTTTCACCGGCAGGCTCGAATCTCCATTCTCCCACCCACGGCCCCCTCTTGTGCCATGCAGTTCCCAGGGCAGTCCCTCTCGACTCCCATTCCCCACGGCATCCAACGGTCCATAACAAGCTAGCAGAACACCTAATTAGTCAGCTAAGCCGCACCCATATTTGGCCTTATGGTGGCACTGTTATCCTGGCATGTGCTCGCATGAACCGGTCCTTAGATCTACGGCAAGTAAACCACCATCTCATTCAGAAACATCCATGAACCAATCTTTCCTAGATCTCCCCGATTCCATTCTCATTAACATCATCAAGTTCTCATCATCTTTATTCATATGAGTGCAATAGCTAACAAGTTTCATTTCAGCTTCCCGTATCCCGTAAGTTGAGCGAAGCAAAAAGGAAAAATGACCATACCCGACTCATCAACTTTTCCGGAGACAAGGATGGTTATCAAAACGAGTAAACTCCTATAAAAAGGTGTCCCTTCAAGTTGACTCAAGCATACGAGTTTTCGCAAACAAAACAGTTTCAAAACATGGGATCAATACGGTCAAGGGGCACTTGCCTTGCTCCTGTTGTTCGTGTTGCTCAAGCGTCTTGAAGTCTTGGTGCTGTAGCTCCTCGTAAACGGCCTCTTGAGCTTGTCCTTCTACTCACGATAATGCACATACAAAATTTACAGCAATCAATCATCATGCACAAACTTTACTCAAGATGCAATGAGGTAGATGAATGCAAATCCTATAGTGAAGTTTTATTGAACCAGTTTGAACGTGTTTTTGCATGTTTTAATTGGCTTTCATGGGGTTTTACGATGAACAAGGGTGTAGGTATCAAGTGTGTACGTGGTGATGATCTTGACACAATATCTAGATCAATTCCACCATCAAAAATCGATCAAAACACGATCTGTCCACACGCAAAAGTTTCTGTTCGAAGGGGGTGAAGAAAATGGATGCGTAGAAACAGCGGAAACATCATATAGTGGGTAATGAATACCTACATCACTTCCTCCTTGTGGCAGGGCCTTCCTCCTAGCAACGGCAGCAGCAGGGGATTTTTCTGCGGGGAATTATGGTTGGGCAGATCGTCGGGCTTCTTCTCCGGCGACGGCGAGGCGTGATGATGCTCGACGGCGGGACTCGAAGACGGGGCTCGACGACGGGCTCATCGGCGGGGCTCAACAGCGACCAAACTCCAGCAAGGGGGGCTCAACTCGGCGAGTTGGGGGGGGGGGCAGGGGCAACTCGGCGAGTTTGGGGGGGGGGCTGCGGCTAAAGGTGTAGGGGGGCTGGGGGTTGTATTTATAAGGGGGAAAAAGAAGAGCCCTAATAAAGTTGGGACTCAATCAAAGAGTCCTAGCAAGATGATACTCGTCCCACAGAGTCCTAGGGTTTTCCCCCCCTCTAGGGCTGCAGCCAATTTGGGAGCAGATCCCCCAAAATGTGGGGGAAATTCCCCCTTTGGGGAATTTGGGGACGATTTGGAATTTTGGGAAATTTTGAAATGGCTCAGTTCAGCTATCTTATTTCTATTTCTCTTCATTTCTATGTCTCTTTCTCCATTTCTATATTCCCTTCTCAATTTCTGTATTCCCTTATCCATTTATATGGTTCTTTCTCCATTTCTATGGTTCTTTCTCTATTTCTATGGTTCTTTCTCCATTTTTATGATTCTTTCTCCATTTCTACTTCTTTCTAAATGCTTCTCTACATGAAAAATGTATGCAATGCATGGTAGTGAAATTGAGGGTGTTACAAACCTACCCCCCTTAAAATGAATCTCGCCCTCGAGAATTGATAGATTGGAGAAGAGATGGGGCAATTCCGCCTTGAGATCTTCCTCTTGTTCCCATATAGTTTCGGCTTCCGTTTGATGGCTCCATTGTACCTTGCACCAACGGGTCAATTTATTCCTTGTGACCCTTTCCTTTATGTCCTAAATTGTGACGGGGTGTTCCGCGTAGGTCAGATCCTCTTGAAGCTCTAGCTCATCCATCGGTACTTGTTCTTTCGGTACTCTTAGGCATTTCTTGAGTTGGGATACGTGCAATACGTCATGTGTAAGGGCCTCAGTTTTTGAAAAATATTTGAAGTGTTCAGCACCACACCACACACCTCATTAGAAGCAAGTTGATGAACACAAATGAAGAGCAAGTAACCACCATCAACATGCTCATTGGAGAACAAACTCACAGATTGCAAAAGTGGTATTTCCCACATGTCATGTAGAGGGGATGGGCATATGAAAACTCCTACACATTGCTAGGGATGTCCATACCAAGTTTCACCCAAATTCAAAACATTTTCGAGGTCATTTTGGGTATAGCTAAAAAGAGGGCAGTTTGAAACCATATTCAAACTCAAACTGATTATTATCCCATGAATTCAAAAGTGGGAGGCATATTCTTATTCAGCACATTTTTGTGAGCTCACACACCAATTTTCACTCCATTTGGAGTTGATCTTGACATGAGCTAAGTGGGGCAAATTCAAACTTTATTTCAATTTCAAACTGCACATGTGCTGAAATTCATTCAAACCAAACCCAATTTTAATTCTAACCAATTCAAATGGCTCATGGGCAAATAATTTGAATCACCAGGGGTATTTTGGGGCTCACTGTTTACAACAGTGATTAGGAGTAAATTTCAGAGGTTAAAACCCTGGGTGGGACCCACATGTCATAGAGAGAAGGAGGGAAGTCTTGCACACAAAGTCACAGCCTCGGTGGGAAATTCCACCGAGCAGCTGTCGGCTGTGCCACCGAGAAGCCACCGGCGCCACCAGCTGCTTCCTTTCCCCGCGCGCTGGCGCCCAGGGCGGCTTCCTCGCGCCTCCACGCGACCGGCACCGCCTCAGCCCGAGCAGGGATCGGCTGGCTTTATCCCCTCCCGTGCGACCCGAGCAGCGGCAGTTCTTCTCCCCGAAGCTCTCTGCTCGATCGGGAAAACCGCAAAAACATCCCGCCTCTCCTTCCCTGAGCTGCTAGACAGCAACCTGAGATCACACTCCACCTCCCCAACGCCAAAAACCCCGAGCTCCGACCTCCCGTGCCCGAGAACGATCGCCACAACGGCGACCTAGCCTCAGCCGAAGGTCAGGCGCTCGTGGACAGCGTTCCACAGGCGTTTTCACGGGACAGCAAGGGTAGCAGAAGGAGCGCGCAACAGCCGTGCTGCTCTCCTCAAAGTTTGGAAGCAAACCGTGAAGAGTCCATGGCGAATTTCCAGTTTTTGCTCCGGCGACCTTAAACTGAGCTTCCGGTACGGATCCTTCAAATTCTCGCTCTAAGATCCTTCTCTAGCTATCAAATCTTGCACATAGACGCTGGACTAGCCGGCGATCAAGTTCTTTCTACATCCGTGGTATGAAACCGACTTGGAGTGACGAATTTCAAGCTCGATCAAGGGCACTCATGGCGGGCACGCTCGGCCACACGGTGCCGACCGACTTGCCGCCATTTGTTCCACCCGGTTTCTCCGAAGAACAACCGAGTGAATATCACATGTATGCCAGGATCATTTTCTCATACATGTGATGACAAATAGTGAAGCATCATTTATTACAAGCCAGGTGTCGATTATAAATAAGTCGTACATAGCATACGTCTCGATGGACGATAATAAGTTCATTACATACAAATAAAACAGCAGAGGAATATAAATCTTGTGGGCTTCGTCACAGGCGTTGCCCGGGGTACTCTGTGAACCTAGAATCCTTCCTCGGACCAAAGTCTTGGTCATTAAACACCACATCATTCTCTTGACCTGAGCAGCAATATAAACCAACAGAAAAACAAGTTTGAGTACCGTGGGTACTCAGCAAGTGTGGGAAAGTTATGTCATGCATGGCTAGAGCAAGCAGAGGTTAGACTCATGGTTAAAGCACTACGCAATTATTACCTATCACCTTAGCTTATTAAGCACCTACATTACTACACAGGTGAAATGGATCCCAATCCCTCAACCCATCATCATTATCAAGTAAACATAATCTCATCTCCAATGTTAAGCTTCCCGCTTAACATCCACAACTTCCCAATTCATCAATCTCTAATCATGAATAAGTCCAAGCCACTCTTGACCGTGAGCACGACTGTCATGACAGTTTTGACTCTGCAGAGTTTGCACCACTATACCCACATGTAGTGATTTCATCCCCCGTTGCCGGGTGGACTAAAAGAACCTCCATTATGCCAGTAGCCGCGAACCACATTCACACTTCTAAGGTGTGTAGCCAGGAGATCACTACGAAGCCTTTACAAAGGGATTCCCGACGAGCGTGGGCCCACTGAGGTTTCACCCCTGACAGCATACAAGAGGCTCCAACCCCGCTGCAGTGGCCCCCTCTTGAGCCTTGCGGTTCATATGGTAGTCCAGCTGACACCTATTCCTCGCACCATCCAACACACCCATACTACGCCGGGGATACACCTAATTAATTGGCCAAGCTGCCCCATCTCAGCATGTGGTTGGCACGGTAAAGCCAGGTTACATGCTCCATGAACCGGTCCTTAGGATCCAGGCAAGTACTAAACACAAACCCGAGTCTCGTGCACCCAGCACCAACCAAATCATCCAATTGCCTCGATCCCTACCTCTAAATAACTCATAATATCTCATTCAAGAGTAAGGTAAATAAATTGATGATCTCATATCCCAATTATCCCATTCGAAGACTGGCAAAGCATAAGCATATAAATAAATGACATGATAAAGTAAATCCCAACCCAAGCTACAAGGAAACAAGGTAATGCAATTCTAGGGAAACTTCCTAGCATGGGTTTCATATTTCAATTGACAATGCAAATAATTCTACCGACACATCGTAGTATAGGATCAAAGTGGTCAAGGAAACTTGCCTTCTTCCTGCTGCTAGGGGAATGGAAAGTCTTGGTCTTGGAAGGGGAGAACTTGCTCTAGGGCAGGTTCTATTCATGCCAATAGACATAGCAAAAGAAAACAACAATCCATAAGACATGGTTCACACTTTCACTTCATACAAACCACACATACATACCTATGAAAGTCATTCACATTTCTAAGTGTTGTGGTTACTATACATGTGTTGATTTTTGGCCTACATTCACTTTTAAACATATGTATATGATTTCTAACTTTTGTATTCAGATTTCTGTGTGCACACTATACATGAATTTCTAATTTGAACAATTTCTTTATATTTAAGTAATACACTTCTTAGCTACCAAGTTTGCATGAAAGGTAATTCCCTACTCCAAATAGGTTTTTAGATCTTCTACAAAATCCTAAATTGAAGCTTTTGGATTTGGAGACTTTATTTATCATTTTCTAATTATGCATACCTATTTTCCTATATTTTTCAGATTTATTTTCTATGCCTAAAAGTGAATTTTAATATTAAATAGTAGGGCATATTATCTAAACAGAATAGGTTCTGATCTAAAATATTATATAATATATTTTTGAACTTCTCCTCTGATTTGAACTAATTTAAATTTATTTTGCAAATTGAATTATTTCCTCACCTAAAAATGTGTTCCTATAACTAATAAATGTGAACAATCAATTAGACAGATTCATTTGAGCCTAAAAATCTATTTTTAACTCATTCTAAAGTTTTCCAAGTGCTAGGAGAGTTTAAATTTTGAATTTGTACATATGTTTGCCTTACCTTTTAAATTTAAATCCTAGTCACATATTCAAATTTCTTAATTTAATATCATATAGGGTTAAAAAGGCAAATCCACCCTACTGCAGGGTCTAATTTGCTATTTCATAAATTTCCAGGGGTCTAACTACACATAACAGAGGGGTTTCCCTAATTTTTATTAAGTCCAGGGGCTAAAACTGATTTTAATTTACATGAATTTCTGAAGTTCCAGGGGCTAGATCAGAAGTTTCCGGGGCTAGCTCGTGTTTTCCGACATCCCTAGGGGGTAGCGCGTAAGAATCCCAGCCTTTATAACGCGGGGCTGATGTGGACCGTCCGATTTAAAATAGACGAGTCAGATTAGATCGCCGAACAGGTACGCGCGGCTTTTAATTCTACCGTGCGATTTAAAATAGACGGCCCTCAAGGGGCCACGTCGCCCTGGCCAGAGCCAGCCCGCGAGCGCGGTGGCGCGCGGCGGCGGGGGGTGGCGATCTCGCCGGCGCAGCCTTGGCTTTTGCCGCTACACGTTAGAACTCGCATCTTTTTGCATGGATTATCTGCGGAGGGGTAGGGGATGCTCACCGAGGGGTTTTGCAGCACTCGGAGGTCCTGGAAGCCGGTCGGCGGTGAGCTTCAACGGTGACGATCTTCGGTGCACGTCGAGGGGCCGTTGGGGCGCAAGACACTTCGTTTCCTTCACCTGCAGGGCTCCCCGGCGGCGGTGGAACGTGATCAGCAGGTTAGATCAGGGAATTTGAGCAAGGATCGAAAGATATCGGCTGTAGAAACTTCGGTTCTCACCGGAGAGAAGAACAGAAGAACAGCCGATCGGGGGGGGGGGGACAGGGCGATGTCGATGTTTATACAGGCGAGGGGGGGCGGCGGTCTGTTGGGATCGAGTTGGAGTCGTCCGGGACCGGGAGTCGGGCTTGGGGCGCGGGTTTCCGGAGTTGGTTGCGATCGGGCGCGAGGGAACAGTCCGGCCGTTAGGGCGCGCCGGAGTTAGGAGATGACACGCGGGCCCCGCGTGTCAGTGAGAGGGAGAGAGGGGCGCGGGTTCGGGCTGGCGTGGGGGGGATTGGGCTGGCTGGCGGGTTTCGGCCCACTGGCCGGTTGGGGTTTTTCTTTTTCCTTTTCTTTTATGTTTTGATTTGAATTTGAATTCCAGTTTGAATTTGAATTTCTGCACCACATGCAATACGTCAAAATTTTTTAAAATTCCCCTCTTTAGCAGGTTTTGGGGTGTTACAGCTCTACTCCCCTTAAAAGAAATCTCGTCCTCGAGATTGGTGGTTCTAAGAAAACAATTCCGGAAACTGTGCCTTAAGCTCGTCTTCTCGCTCCCATGTGGCTTCCTCTTCCGAGTGATGCTTCCACTGCACCTTGCACATCCGGATTCTTTTATTTCTCGAGAGGCGTTCCATTGTCTCCAAAACCTTGACCGGTTGCTCGGCATAAGACAGATCCTCTCCTACGTCAACCTCATTCATGGGTAACATCTCTTCAGGCGTCCTCAGACATCTCTTGAGCTGTGACACATGGAATACGCCGTGCACATCAGATAAGCGGGCTGGTAGTTCGAGTTGATATGCCACTTCGCCTTTCCTCTCCAAAATATGAAAGGGTCCGATGTATCGAGGTGATAACTTCCCTTTCACCTTGAACCGACGAAGTCCTCGGATAGGGGACACCTTGAGATAGACATAGTCCCCCACGTTGGAAACGAGCTCTCTTCTCCGTACATCGGCATAGCTCTTTTGTCGGGTATGTGCTATCCTCAGGTTGTTGCGGATTTCCTTCACTTTCGCCTTGGCTTCTTGTAGTACCTCGGGTCCTAACACTTTACATTCCCCGGTTTGGTTCCAAAATAGTGGAGTTCTGCACTTTCTCCCATACAAAGCCTCAAATGGTGACATCCTCATACTAGCCTGATAGCTGTTGTTATAGGAGAACTCCGCATACAGTAAATTCTTATCCCAACTCCTATTGTTCTTGAGCGCACACACTCTCAGCATATTATCAAGGATCTGACAGGTTCTTTCCGTCTGCCCGTCAGTCTGGGGGTGATAGGCAGAACTAAAATTTAGATGAATTCCCATGGTTTCATGTAACTTCTGCCAGAACCTTGAGGTGAATTGTGTCCCTCGGTCCGACACTATCTTCTTTGGCACTCCATGGAAATACACGATCCTTAACATGTACAATTCAGCCAATTTGGATCCGCTGTAGCTTTCTTTCACGGGGATGAAATGAGATACCTTGGTTAGCCTGTCGATGATGACCCATATCGAATCATATCCCGATTGGGTCCTGGGTAGTCCCACTATGAAGTCCATACCTATTTCTTCCCATTTCCATTCAGGCACTTTGAGTGGTTGCAATAATCCCGCGGGTCCTTGATGTTCTGCTTTCACCAACTGACATGTGTCACATAGGGTAACATGTTCCGCGACATCTCGCTTCATGCCATACCACCAATATCTGCTCTTGAGGTCATGATACATCTTCGTACTTCCAGGATGAATGGAATAGTAGGAATCATGAGCTTCCTTCAAAATCAATTCACGGATCTCCTTCACTTTAGGCACACAGATTCTTTTCCCATGCCACACCGTACCTTGCTCATCTTCTCTGAACCTAGGGGCTTTATTTTCTTTGATGAGTTCTCTAATCTCTTGTATCTTCTCGTCATTCTTCTGACCGTTGCGTATGTCTTGCTCTAATGTGGAGTCCACTTCCATGGCGATGGCCTCACCACTATTCACCAGACATAGATTGAGTTTTACAACCTCTTCCTTCAATTCTGTAGGCATGTCCTTTAAACTCAGCCTATTGACCTGCACCTTCCGGCTTAAAGCATCTGCCATGACGTTCGGTTTCCCAGGATGATAGTTGATGCCCACATCGAAGTCGTTAATTAGCTCTAACCATCTCCTTTGTCTAAGGTTGAGATCTGGCTGTGTGAAAATGTACTTTAAGATCTTATGATCCGTATATATCTCTGTCCTCTTCACCATCAAGTAACGCCGCCAAATCTTCAACGCTTGTACGACCGCAGCTAGCTCTAGGTCATGTGTGGGATAGTTCTTCTCGTGTTTTCGGAGCTGCCGGGACGCATAAGCCACGACATGCCCCTCTTGCATGAGAACACATCCCAACCTGTTTCCAGAGGCATCGCAATACACCGAAAAGTTCTTCTGCATATCTGGCATAACTAGCACTGGGGCTGTTGTTAATCTTTTCTTCTGCTCTTGAAAACTCATCTCACACTGCGGTGTCCATGTGAATGTGATTCCCTTCTCCAACAATTTTGTGAGGGGTCTCGAAATCTTGGAGAAACCCTCGATAAACCGTCGATAATACCCAGCCAATCCGAAGAAGCTTCGAACTTCCCCGACATTCTTAGGGGTCTTCCACCTCTGTACATCCTTGATCTTGGCGGGATCTACGGAGATTCCTCCCTCCAAAATTATATGTCCTAAGAAGGGAACTCTCTTCAGCCAAAATTCACAATTGCTCAACTTGGCATATAGTTGGTGTTCTCTCAGCTTTTGCAACACCAACCTTAAATGTCCCTCATGTTCTTCTTCATCTTTGGAGAAGACGAGAATGTCATCAATGAAAACCACCACAAATTTGTCCTGATATTCCATGGATACCTTGTTCATGGGATACATGAAGTTTGCGGGGCATTAGTTAGCCCGAAAGGCATGACGGTGTATTGATACAGCCCGTACCGAGATACGAAAGCTGTCTTTGGAATGTCGGTCTGCCTTATCTCAGTTGGTGGTATCCCGAGCTAAGATCAATTTTTGAGAACACACAAGCTCCCCTCAACTGATCAAATAAGTCTTCAATGCGGGGTAATGGGTACTTGTTCTTGATGGTTACTTCATTCAAAGCACGGTTGTCTACGCACAATCTTTGGGTTCCGTCCTTCTTGGGCACAAATATCACTGGAGCTCCCCATGGTGAAGAACTAGGACGAATATACCCCTTCTCCGTCAATTCCCGTATATGCTCCTTGAGCTCTTCCAGCTATTTGGAGTCCATCCGATAAGGCCTCTTGTATATTGGAGCTGTTCCAGGCACTAGCTCAATCGCGAATTCCACTTCACGATCGGGGGGCATACCTGGCAACTCCTCCCGAAAAACGTCTGGATATTCCCTGATGATCCTGATCTCTTGCACTTCCACCTCAACGTGATTGAGTTTAAGGTCCCTCCTAGGGTTTTGTACAGTTATGAACTTCACGCTTGTGCCACTAGGGTGAGTTAGCTCAACCGTTCTTGTCGAACAATGGATGATTCTCTTATGTTTGGTCAACTAATCCATACCCAAATAATATCTATCACTATGAGGTTTGCAGTAAATACTACCCCATTAATATCTAGATTCACCTTGGGACACACTTGTCTTGTCCTTATCTCTCCCCTGTAGAGTTTACTGCTAGCATATGGTTCATTTGTGTTGTTGCTAGATCATGCTTCTTAACAAACCCTTGAGCAATGAACGAGTGGGTAGCACCAGAATCGAACAATAGGGATGCAGTGTGTAAATTGGCAGGAAACTTACCAATCACCACGTCAGGTGCCTCTTGCGCTTCCTCCAGGGTCACATGGTTCACCCGTCCTCGCATCACATTCTGCTGTTTTGGCTGCATGGGCTTCTTCTTTGGGCACTTGTGGGCGTAGTGCCCCACTTCACCACAGTTGAAGCATTGCACCCCAACCTTAGGTGCCTGGCCTTTGTTGTCTTGGGGTTGGCTCGGTGGTCCTTGTCCTGCTGGTCGAGGTTGATATGTGGGGCGATGCTGCTGCACAAACTGATGTTGCGGCTGTGCTGGTGCTGACGGAGGCCTGAAATTCGGGTTGTACCCTCTGGGTGCTGAGTAGGGTACCACCGCACGGCTCGTCTGCCCTACGGGTTGCTGCATCAGACGTGGGCGTGTGTTGCTACCTGAGGCTTGGTGTGACCATCCCACCTTTCTCTTGTTTTCATTCTCCATGTCCTTCAGCTTCCTTTCCACGACAAATGCTCTGTCTACCATCTTTTGGAAGATTTCATACTCGTTGGAGGACATTGCACATTGCATTTCCATAGTAAGTCCTTCCACGAAACAGTCCTGTTTTTGCTCATCAGTTTCGATGTCCCGTGGTGCATAACGGGATAGTTGGGTGAACTTAGTGAGGTATTCCCTCACAGTCATGTTTCCTTGCTGCTGTCCCAAGAACTCCTTCCTCTTGTTTTTTAGTTCACCCCTTGGTATATAATGGTTGCGGAAACTGCGTTTGAACACTTCCCAAGTGATGTTCTCGGGGTCATGATGGGCTGCCACGTAAGCGGTCCAACAATCAGCAGCAGGTCCATGCAATTGATGAGAGTTGAACAGCACCCTCTCATACCCTTGGCATTGTATGATCCTCATCTTGCTCTCAATGGTCTTTAGCCAGTCATCTGCCTCCAAAGGTTCAGCCGCACTTGCAAACGTTGGAGGTTGAGTCCCCAGAAACTCACTCAACCTTGGTTGGAGTGGTGCAGCTTGTGGGGGCGGAGCTTGGTGCAAGTTGGCCACCACTTGAGTTAGGCTCTGGATGAGCTGATTCTGATTTTCAAGCATGTGGTGGATAGGATCAGCTCCTTCACGGCGACCACCCCTGTCTTGTCCTCGAGAAAGATGAGGGTTGCCGGCCTCATTGTTGTTGTTGGCGGGGTTGGCACCACGACCCTTTCCACTTCCAGCCATCTATCATGATCAACCAAATGTTAACTTAAAGCATTACGTATTAACTTCCCAATTTGCTTGTTTAAACTTAAACTTTTGAGGCCTTATTATATTCACATTTTCTGAGGGTTTCACGTAGATTTTTGGGAGTCACGTCTCACGCGAAAATGAATGCACTCTTAATTCATAGGGGTTCACACATCAAAGCAAGGCAACCTAAAGACGATGTTGTGGACAAATGCCCATGGCTTCCACAACTCACGTCACACACCAAACATTAACACACAATTAACTAAGGTATTGACTCGACTACTCGATAATCTGCTGAACTAAGGGAAAGGACTCTACACGACTCGTATCACTGAGCTGGCTCCTCGGGATCTTCCTCATTATTGCGGCTGCCCTCTGACTCCGCTTTGGGTGGGGAAGCTGCTGGTGGAGAAGTGCGGCGACGCCTGCTCGCCCGGCGGTCTGGGGAGTCAGGAGTCCACGTGTCATTCACGGTGACACACAGTTCATTCCCATCTCCTCTGTCTCTCGCCCTCAAGCTGGTGTGAAGCAATGCCCCAGTCTCCTTCAGGGTGTCACGAACATCCTGAAGCTCCTGCTGGCACTCCTGTAGTCGAGTGTTGAGCATAGAAGCATCCTCCAAGCACAGGTCTATGTGCTCATGGGAAGTCCCCTGCTGCACTTGCAGGTACTTGTACTCCGCTGCACCACTCTCACGCTGGAGGACATACATGAACTCAGTCCTGTGCAGGTGGCGACGGTTGATGTGACTCTGGCAGGTGATGGCCTCCCAGGTGACATCCTTCTCAGCATCAACCTGTGTCGCCCGACAAGCTAGAGAGCTGTGGATCTTGAGCAGCTGATTTTCATGGATAATCCTCATTTTTGAACTCCATTCTTCCCGCTTCTCAGGATGGTCCGAGTGGAGCTGTAGTGTATGATTAGCTTGCCCGTATTGCCGGCGGCGTGGAGCATACGCCAAAGACGGAGCAACAAGCCTCCTACTGCCAATCCATAGGAAAGGTACGTCACCGGACGGCTCTCCTCTCTCTGGGCAAGGGCAACTACGGGAACTCTCCCTCCTGTGGACTTGCGAGCGGTGCGAATCATGCGAACCATCTAAAATAGAAAGCATTTAAACTTAGGTTAGATCAACTTTTAAACAAAAATCCTATTTTGAATGAAAGTTGGGGTAAGATGAAGAAAGTGACTCCATTAAATAACACTTTTCAACACACACCTTGTAAAATAGTTTTTAATAAAATAGGGCCCTTAAATACGTCCATTTCTACCTAGGTCCACGTTCCTACGGGCAACCTTGGCTCTGATACCACTTCTGTCACACCCGGTTTCTCCGAAGAACAACCAAGTGAATATCACATGTATGCTAGGATCATTTTATCATACATGTGATGACAAATAGTGAAGCATCATTTATTACAAGCCAGGTGTCGAATATAAATAAGTCTTACATAGCATACGTCTCGATGGACGATAATAAGTTCATGACATATAAATAAAACAGCAGCGGAATATAAATCTTGCGGGCTTCGTCACAGGCGTTGCCCGGGGTACTCCGTGAACCTAGAATCCTTCCTTGGGACCAAAGTCTTGGTCATTAAACACCACATCATTCTCTTGACCTGAGCAGCAATATAAACCAACAGAAAAGCAAGTTTGAGTACCATGGGTACTCAGCAAGTGTGGGAAAGTTATGTCATGCATGGCTAGAGCAAGGAGAGGTTAGACTCATGGTTAAAGCACTACGCAATTATTACCTATCACCTTAGCTTATTAAGCACCTACATTACTACACAGGTGAAATGGATCCCAATGCCTCAACCCATAATCATTATCAAGTAAACATAATCTCATCTCCAATGTTAAGCTTCCCGCTTAACATCCACAACTTCCCAATTCATCAATCTCTCATCATGAATAAGTCCAAGCCGCTCTTGACCGTGAGCATGACTGTCATGATAGTTTTGACTCTGCAGAGTTTGCACCACTATACCCACATGTAGTGATTTCATCCCCCGTTGCCGGGTGGACTAAAAGAACCTCTATTATGCCAGTGGTCGCGAACCACATTCACACTTTCCAGGTGTGTAGCCAGGAGATCACTACGAAGCCTTTACAAAGGGATTCCCGACGAGCGTGGGCCCACTAAGGTTTCACCCCTAACAGCATACAAGAGGCTCCAACCCCGCTGCAGTGGCCTCCTCTTGAGCCTTGCGGTTCATATGGTAGTCCAGCTGACACCTATTCCCCGCACCATCCGACAGACCCATACTACGCCGGGGATACACCTAATTAATTGGCCAAGCTGCCCCATCTCAGAATGTGGTTGGCACGGTAAAGCCAGGTTACATGCTCCATGAACCGGTCCTTAGGATCCAGGCAAGTACTAAACACAAACCAGAGTCTCGTGCACCCAGCACCAACCAAATCATCCAACTTGCCTAGATCCCTACCTCTACATAACTCATAATATCTCATTCAAGAGTAAGGTAAATAAATTGATGATCTCATATCCCAATTATCCCATTCTAAGCATGGCTAAGCATAAGCATATAAATAAATGACATGATAAAATAAATCCCAACCCAAGCTACAAGGAAACAAGGTAATGCAATTCTAGGGAAACTTCCTAGCATGGGTTTCATATTCCAATTGACAATGCAAATAATTCTACCTACACATCCTAGTATATGATCAAAGTGGTAAAGGACACTTGCCTTCTTCCTGCTGCTCTGGGAATGGAAAGTCTTGGTCTTGGAAGGGGAGAACTTGCTCTGGGGCAGGTTCTATTCATGTCAATACACATAGCAAAAGAAAACAACAATCCATAAGACATAGCTCACACTTTCACTTCATATAAACCACACATACATACCTATGAAAGTCATTCACATTTCTAAGTGTTGTGGTTACTCTACATGTGTTGATTTTTTGGCCTACATGCACTTTTAAACATATGTATATGATTTCTAACTTTTGTATTCAGATTCCTGTTTGCACACTATACATGAATTAATAATTTGAACAATTTCTTTATATTTAAGTAATACACTTCTTAGCTACCAAGTTTGCATGAAAGGTAATTCCCTACTCCAAATAGGTTTTCAGATCTTCTACAAAATCCTAAATAGAAGCTTTTGGATTTGGAGACTTCATTTACCATTTTCTAATTATGCATACCTATTTTCCTATATTTTCAGATTTATTTTCTATGCCTAAAAGTGAATTTTAATATTAAATAGTAGGGCATATTATCTAAACAGAATAGGTTCTGATCTAAAATATTAAATAATATATTTTTGAACTTCTCCTCTGATTTGAACTAATTTAAATTTATTTTGCAAATTTTCATAATTATTTCCTAACCTAAAAATGTGTTCCTATAACTAATAAATGTGAACAATCAATTAGACAGATTCATTTCAGCCTAAAAATCTATTTTTAACTCATTCTAAAGTTTTCCAAGTGCTAGGAGAGTTTAAATTTTGAATTTGTACATATGTTTGCCTTACCTTTTAAATTTAAATCCTAGTCACATATTCAAATTTCTGAATTTAATATCATATAGGGTCAAAAAGGTAAATCCACCCTTCTGCAGGGTCTAATTTGCTATTTCATAAATTTCCAGGGGTCTAACTACACATAACTGAGGGGTTTTCCTAATTTTATTAAGTCCAGGGGCTAAAACTGATTTTTAAATGAATTTACATGAATTTCTGAAGTTCCAGTGGCTAGATCAGAAGTTTCCGGGGCTAGCTCGTGTATTCCGAGATCTCCAGGGGGTAGCGCGTAAGAATCCCGGCCTTTATAACGCGGGGCTGATATGGACCGTCCGATTTAAAATAGACGGCTCAGATTAGATCGCTGAACCGGTACGCGCGGGTTTTAATTCTACCGTGTGATTTAAAATAGACGGCCCTCAAGGGGCCACGTCACCCTGGCCGGAGCCAGCCCGCGCGCGCGGCGGCACGCGGCTGCGGGGGGTGACGATCTCGCCGGCGCAGCCTCGGCTTTTGCCGCTACACGCTAGAACTCGCATCTTTTTGCATGGATCAGCTGCGGAGGGGTAGGGGATGCTCACCGAGGGGTTTTCCAGCACTCGGAGGTCCTGGAAGTCGGTCGGCGGCGAGCTTCAACGGCGAAGATCTTCGGTGCATGTCGGGGGGGGGGGGGGGGGGGCGTTGGGGCGCAAGACACTTCATTTCCTTCACCTGCAGGGCTCCCGGGCGGCGGTGGAACGTGATCAGACGTTAGATCAGGGAATTTGAGCAAGGATCGAAAGATATCGGCTGTAGAAACTTCGGTTCTCACCAGAGAGAAGAACAGCCGATCGGGGGGGGGGGAACAGGACGATGTCGACGTTTATATAGGTGAGGGGGGCGGCAGTCTGTTGGGATCGAGTTGGAGTCGTCCGGGACCGGGAGTCGGGCTGGGGGCGCGGGTTTCCGGAGTTGGTTGCGATTGGGCGCGAGGGAAGAGTCCGGCCGTTGGGGCGCGCCGGAGGTAGGAGATGACACGCGGGCCCCACGTGTCAATGAGAGGGAGAGAGGGGGCGCGGGATCGGGCTGGCGCGGGGGGGGGGGGTGGGGGAGATTGGGCCGGCTGGCAGGTTTTGGCCCACTGGCCGGTTGGGGTTTTTCTTTTTCCTTTTCTTTTCTTTTTTGATTTGAATTTGAATTCCAGTTTGAATTTGAATTTCTGCACCACATGCAATACGCCCAAAAATTTTTAAATTCCCCTCTTTAGCAGGTTTTGGGGTGTTACACCATCTTTGACCCCTTTTGACACCTTGTCGAGCTTCCTAGAGGTACACTGATACTGTAGAACCGATTGTTCGAGGTGTTGGCGGGTTAGAACCCACGGTTGACGGCGCCGAACCACAACCGAGGCCGCGGCACGTCGCCGGTCGATTTCCGGTCACTGCCAGCCCAAACTGACACCACCGACGTGCTTTCTTGACGTCGACAACCCCCTGGCGGCAAGTTTCAGACCATGGGATGGCCGGCAGCGGCGAGCCGGCGCGCTCCGGGTCTGCTCTGGCGAGGTGAGGCGACGCGGGCGCGCGGGCGCGTCGGGAGGAAGACAAAGCCGGCTGGCCCATGCGTCAGCGGCTGAAAAATTTAAATTGGGATCGGGTGTGGCCGGGATCGGGTGTGCTGGCGCGCAAAGACCCTGTGGGCCTCAGTGTGCGGTCACCTCCGCGCCTAACACGTGTCCCCGCGGCCCCGGCAGATTTAAACTTTTCCCCCGATTTTCAGATTTCCTCCAAACTTCAAATCCTCATAACTTTGGCTAGAAAACTCCAAATCGAGTGAACCAAATTTTTTTGGACTCAGCACTCTGAGCACTTTCCAGCAAATCAGGTTTCACTTCATGAAAATCCTTATTTCTCCAGAATTAATTTCTCAAAGTTAAACTGTTTGGAATTTTAACTGGAGAATTCTTCGGAGGAAAATCCTGACATTTTGCTGGAATGTTCACCAAAATATCCCTGAACTACCATAAAAATTTCAGATCCATTTGAGCTCATTTGATCCACCTAATGGTGTGATTAGTGGAACTGTTCCAAAGAAAATATAAAATGTTCAGAAACATTTTCAGAATTTTCTCTGAAATTGTTTAGCTCATATATTTAGTTAGGAACCTTCAAATTAAGTGAGACCAACTCCATTAGAACCCCCTGAAAAACAGTTTTCAGAAAGTCATAGTTTGTTCCATGAAAATCCCTAGAACACCCTAAGAGTTCCAATTAAGGTCAAGTACATAATTAATTGTGGAGGGCTCAAATGAGCTTTGCTGGAACTAAAACTTGACCAAGTCTGTGTTTAGGTTGTATCCAAGCCACAGTAAAAGTTTCACAGTCAAAGAGTCTGTCTAGTGGCACTTATAAGCTTCACAAGTTCAAACTTAATACAAATGCATTCAAATTAATACATGTACTTGTATATCAAGTAGTCGCTAAGGTCGAGGAGGAACCTGAAGTCCTAGACTTCGTTACTCCAGAGGAGCAGCTAGCCTACGACCAAGAGCAGCAAGGCAAGCTCCGGTTTGCATTAACCTTTTTACAAATTTTTATTGTTTTGAGCACATACTTGAATACTATTATTCTTTGCATTAGAGTCTTGTTTGGAAACCCAACTGCATCGCCAAGAAAACCATGGGATGGGATTAAGATTGAAAACCCCGTTAGCTACTGCAATGCTAAGATAGAGTAGGATTTGATACAAGTCGAGTAGTTGGAACTACTCGCGAGCATAGGCTAGAGGCACTCGACTCGGGTAGAGATAGCACATGATACACATGGCAAGAAAAATGAGACCGAGCGGGGAGTAAGGGCAGCAGGACTGTGGGGCCTGTGTGCTGTAGCTCCGCTCGTGTCGATTGAGGACCGAGCTGTGTGCGGGCCTGTTGAACAAGCTAGAACAGTACCGAAGACCTACCGGCTATATGGGAACCGGGAAACCGATGTAACTCGGGTAGCTGGGTGTTGAGGCATAGCTGGTCGTTCAGAGGGTAGGTTGAGAGCTCGAGGTGTAAATCGGATGGCGGCACTGAGATGCGCGTGCAGAGACCTCTTTCTCGGGACGATTGGACCGGTTCAACATTTGGCTAACGAGTGAAAGGTAGTTGCGTACGGCGTCCGTGATGGTTGTTGTAGGCAACATCGAGTACGGGCGTACGTGACGGGTTGTTTGGGTAACCCTGCAGGTGTAAATCAATTATAATCGCCGTCCCTCGCGGTCAGTGAGTACCACTTGTTCACTGTACCATCACGTAGAAAGAACAGGCTAGTTACATGTTAAAATATTGCTGATTGAAAGATGGACTTTGCTTGTTAATGGTTTGTTGTAGTTTAGAGCTAACTAAAGTTCCTTTGAACTTTGGGCAAAGTACATGAGAGAAATGCGTTTCTTGTTTGATTGTGGCTCTCTCATGTGCCTTAGCGTAAGGTTCTCCACAACCTGCTGCTAAAACTTGAACATAAGGTTCTACTAATTAGGCGAGTCCTTGCAAATGATTTTTACCTCATGTAACCCATCACCCCTCATGTAGAAGTTCCATGTTTAGGTAAGACGGGTCAGACTTGCTGAGCCTTCGTGCTCACTGCTTGTGTTTGAAGCTTTTGCAGGGTTCTATGAGGAAGAGACTCCCGAAGAGGAGACAGAACCCCAGGAGGGGAACCCCGTCGAGTGGGAGTCGTGCACGCCGCAGAGTTAGTGTGCATGTGTGCTAGCAAGGACACGTTCAAGGGCTGAACGTGAACTTGATGCGTAGTCTACGCCCGTGAGTGTAGACTGGACTTATTTTGATGTACAAATGTTCATAAACCACTTTATGTAATAAAAGTTTTGCTTCCGCTTTGTACCTTTGATGTGTGTTATTCGGTGCTGTGCAACGCAGCACCCCTCAGCGTGATCCTGGCTCGACAAGACCGTGGGGTCGTGTCATCGTGCACGTCGGAGAGGTGCGTCGGCAGCTCTAATTGATAGGCTACCTCTCCTTGCTTGCCCAAAATCTTAAATGGCCCAATGTAGTGTGACACCCGGTTCTGAAAATAGAACCAAGGTAATGCATATGTGTGCCAGGATGTTCATCACACATACACACGTGATCCACAAATTGAATTCATAATATAACCACGAATAAATAGTGTTTAAGTACTTTATTACATCGACTCATTGTCTCACTCATGAATCTCTAACTTATTTTTGTAGCAGAAGTCTCTAAACGACAGCAGAAATAACTAAATTGCAGCAGGCTCCATCTTCAACTCCACATGCATGTTGACGGTAGTTCGCACGCCTAGTACTCCACATGGTCCTCGAAGTACTCTTCTCCTGTTGCTGATGTTTATGTGATAATGCAAGGGTGAGTACATGTCGTATCCAGGAAGTGCGGGAAAAGTATGACATGTAGCTTACAACAAGGTAGGGAATAAAAAGGCTCATTGCAGCAAGCAAATTTTATTTTACAAACATGATAAAAACAGCAACTATTTCTAGGTGAAATTTATCCCATCATAATCAAGTAGTTCAGCAACATTCTCTCATCATAATTCACCATTTATCAAGTCTCATCCAGCCATTAATCTTTCTCAAGTTCATCTCATACTCATAAATATTCATAACCATCTCATATAACTGAAACCAACTTCATTGTCACAACTCAAAACAGTCCCAAAACCAATCCCAATGACCATACCATAACCATACCAAATATCCATCCCAAGTTTTCCCTCTAATCATGGAAGTTGGCCAGGTGCTTGTGACCGGAAGCACGGCTATCATGATAGTTTTACACTCTGCAGAGGTGACACCACTTTACCCACAAGTTTTTGATTTCGTCACCCGTCGGTGACTGCAGAACCTCCATTATACCAGTACACAACTGTAAAAGTCCCAAAAACTTGTAAATCCAAAACATGATTTGTGAATAAAGTTGAGTTCAAGTTCAAGAATTGGGACATGCAAAAACTTTTATAAACATGTGAATGTGATCTTGTGATAAAGGAGTTTGAATCAGCCTTTGAACTAAATGGTTCACTTCAATCATAAGGTGGCCATTTCAAAAAGAGAGTTCCAAACTGTCGGTTCAAAACTTCTATTTGTAGCGACCAACTCAAAGATCAGAGGTCATTAAAATTCTTCAGGTCCAAATTATGAGGAATGACAAATTTTGAGAAAGTTTGGAGTTGCTTTGATATGAAGATCAAAGGGACTTATGAATTTCCTTGAAATTTGAATTCAAATTTGAAACTGAGGTAAAACTTGTCAAATTGCCAAATGGATTTTGAATTTGAGTTCCTCATGATTGAAGTTTGCACTGTGCCAAAAATTGAGATCTTTTTAGAAGATAAGAGGGGCTGACTTGTGGGACCTACCTGTCATTGGGGCTGCCAAAGACTTGCAACTGAAGTTTCAGAGAACAGTCTCTGTTTTGCCTCTGTTCAGTGTTCGACAGCGGGGTATCCGGCGCCAGCGCACGTTGCTTCTGCCAGAGCCCACATCGAACCGCCTCACCCCGCTGGTATGATCTTCTCAGCTGCCCAGCACTCGGCAGAAACATGCTCCTTGACTGCATCTTGAGCGTTGCCTCATCTCACGAAAAGCAGAGACAGCACCAGCGCCGCTGCCTCGGCTGCCACCGGAGAACCACGAACTCCTGCATGCAGAGGCCGGTGGAGCCAACAAACATCTGTGCCGGAGTCTCCTCTACGTCCTCGATGGGTTCCCAGCTCACCCCTGGCCTCCTCCAAGCTGTGCTCACCATTCTTTCATCTGCAAGACAGAGCCAGCCGGCCTTCACTGCTCCTCGTTGTCCGGCCTGCCTGAAGCCTCTCCATCGTGCTCAAAAGCCCACAGAGGTGCACCACCACATCTAGCTACTCCTCCAGTGGTCCCCTTGCTCTTCCCCGACGCCGGCTAGCCGGAATTTGGTTTTTGGCGCCAGCGCACGTGAAGGACCGACCTTAGCAAGTTTCTGAAATTAGTTCCAATCGCTTGATCATTCGTTCTACAATTCAAACCACAGCTACTAGGGTTCCTAGCGCCCTTCCACGCCGAAGCATGAAGCAAACCGCCCCTCCTCCGCCCCGGGCGACGAGAAATCGCCGCCGACGGCTAAAACCGCTGTGGTCCACGGTGACGACTAGTTTGCATCCATTTTCTACAAGAGTTGATCTCCGTTCCACGTTCCTCGACCACTAGGGATGCTTTAGGGCATCGTAGATCACCGGGAGAAGCTTCGACATTTCTATGTCACTTACTCCATTTCTACATTTCCCTCTCCTTTTCTATGTCCCACTCTATTTCTACATTCCCCTCTCCATTTCTATGTCCCATTTCTCCATTTCTATATGCCCTTCTCCATTTCTATGGTTTCTTCCTCCATTTCTATGGTCCTTTCTTCATTTCTATGGTTATTTTCTCCATTTCTATGATTCTTTCACCATTTCTATAGTTCTTTCTCCATTTATATAGTTCTTTCTCCATTTATACTTCTTTTATAATGCTTCTCTACATGAAAAATGTATGCACTGCATGGGAATGAATTTGAGGGTGTTACAAACCTACCCCCCTTAAACTGAATCTCGACCTCGAGATTCGATAGAGTAGAGAATAGATGAGGGAATTCTGCCTTGAGGTCTTCCTCACACTCCCATGTAGTTTCGGCTTCCGTGTGATGGCTACATTGTACCTTGCACCAACGGATCACTTTGTTCCTTGTGACCCTTTCCTTCACGTCCAAAATTTTTACGGGGTGCTCCGCGTAGGTCAGATCATCTTGAAGCTCGAGCTCATCCATCAGTACTTGTTCTTCTGGTACTCTTAAGCACTTCTTGAGTTGGGACACGTGAAACACGTCATGCACGTCGGAGAGGTGCGCTGGCAGCTCTAGTTTATAGGCTACTTCTCCTCGCTTGCCCGAAATCTTGAATGGCCCGATGTAGCGAGGTGCTAACTTGCCTTTGACGTAGAACTGTCGTTGGCCTCGGATAGGCGATACTTTAAGATACACGAAGTCTCCCACTTTGAAGGTCAATTTTCTTCGCCTATTGTCCGCATAACCTTTTTGTCGTGACTGATCCGCCTTCAAGTTTTATCGTATCGTTTGTACTTGCTACTCGGCATCTTGCAGCACTTCGGGTCCAAACACTTGACTCTCTCCGGTCTCATTCCAAAACAGCGGCGTTCTACACCTTCTACCATACAATGCTTCGAAAGGTGACATCTTCAAGCTGGTTTGGTAGCTGTTGTTGTATGAGAATTCAGCGTACGGCAGGCTCCTATCCCAACTACACCCATATTTCATGGCGCAAGCTCTCAACATGTCTTCTAAGATTTGATTTGTCCTCTCAGTTTGCCCGTCGGTTTGCGGGTGATAAGCAGAGCTGAAATCCAGTCGTGTACCCATAGCTTCATGCAGCTTCTTCTAGAACCTAGAGGTAAATTGAGAAACTCGATCTGAAACTATCCTCTTCGGAACTACATGGCGACACACAATTTTCTCCATATACAGCTCGGCTAGTTGTGCAACACTGTACTTGGTTCTAACATGAAGGAAATGGGCAGTTTTTGTCAATCGGTCCACGATAACCCAAATAGAGTCGTAGCTTGATTGAGTACGTGGCAATCCGATGATGAAATCCATGCTGATGTCTTCCCACTTCCACTCGGGTACTTTCAATGGCTGCAACAGTCCAACGGGTCTTTGATGTTCGACCTTCACCCGTTGGCACGTATCGCATAAGGCAACATATTCGGCTATGTCCCTTTTTGTACCATCCCACCAATAGCAAGTTTTCAGGTCCTTGTACATCTTTGTACAGCCGGGGTGTATGGAATAAGGTGAGTCATGTGCCTCCTTTAATATCGTGTCGCGGATGTGCTTCACGTTAGGAACACAAATCCTTTTCCCTAACCAAAGTGTGCCTTTCTCGTCTTCCTTGAAATCCATTTCTATGCCTTGTAGGATTCTTTCCTTGATTTCCTCATCCATTGCTTGGCCATCTCGTATCTCTTGTTCCAGCGAAGAGTTGAGTTCTATCACTTTCATCTTGTTAAAAAACCCGAGATGTAACTGTTCAAACTCCTTGCGCAGCTCGGGTGGCAGCTCCCGAACCATGAGTTGGTGACATGCTCCCTTTCGGCTCAATGCATCAGCTACTACACTGGCCTTTCAGGGGTGATAGTTGATTCCAACATCATAATCCTTGATGAGTTCCAACCATCGACGTCGCCTCAAATTCAGATCCGTTTGCCTGAATATATACTTGAGGCTTTTTGATCCGTATAGATCTCACATCGATGGCCAAGGATATAATGCCTCCAAATCTTCAAGGCATGTACCATGGCTGCAAGTTCCAAGTCAAGCGTGGGGTAATTCAGCTCGTGTTTCTTTAGTTGTCTCGATGCATAGGCTACCACTTGTCCTCCTTGCATGAGCACACATCCAAGCCCTTGTCTTGATGCATCACAATATATGTCGAAGCTCTTGCTCACGTCCGGCAATACCAAAACCGGCGCTGTGGTTAGTCTTTTCTTGAGCTCCTCAAAGCTTTCTTGGCACACTGGTGTCCACTGAAATGCTTTTCCCTTCATTAGCAATTCAGTCATAGGCTTCGCTATTTTGGACAAATCCTCGATGAACCGTCGGTAGTATCCAGCCATCCCAAGGAAATTCCGAATATCTCTTACATTCTGCGGTTGATTCCACATGAAAACATCTCCCACATTTCCGGGATCAACCGACACTCCTCCTTTGGATATGATGTGGCCTAGGAACGATATTTCCATTAGACAAAATTGACACTTGCTAAACTCAGCATACAATTGATGCTCTCGCAGTTTCTGCAATGTTAACCTGAAGTGTTCTTCGTGTTCTTCCTTGCTTTTTGAATACACCATGATGTCGTCGATGAAAACCACAACGAACTTGTCCAAGTACTCCATGAAAACCTTATTCATGAGGTACATAAAGTATGCGGGTGCATTCGTCAACCCATAAGACATAACGGTATACTCATACCAACCATACTGTGTTCGAAATGCAGACTTGGGTATGTCGGAGGGCTTAATCTTCAGCTGGTAGTATCCCGACCGAAGATCAATCTTGGAGAAAAATCGGGCACCATTCATTTGGTCGAACGGGTCATCTATACGGGGCAGCGGGTATTTATTCTTGATCGTCACCTCATTGAGAGACCTATAATCCACACACATTCTTAGAGTCCCATCCTTCTTGACTACAAAGAGCACGGGGGTTCCCCAAAACCCTTTTCTAGCTGCTCCTGAATTTGCTTCTTGAGCTCCACTAGTTCATTAGCGGGCATCCTATACGGCCTCTTTGCTATAGGTGCAGTTCCAGGTACTAAATCAATGGCAAATTCAATGTCCCGGTCAGGTGGCATACCTGGAAGTTCTTCCAGGAACACATCTGAATATTGTTGAACCACCGGAATGCTTTCCAATGTTGTTTCTTCGACGTGGTCCAGCGCTGCCTTCTCGGTTGCCGGTTGGGCTGACTCGAACTCAATACGAGTACCGTGCTCACTTGTCAACTGCACGATCCCCTCAGCACATTGAATCATTCTGTTGTGCTTGCTTAGCCAATCCATTCCAAGTATTATGTCAATCCCTTGAGAATCCAAGACAATAATATTGGCAAGAAAGTCTACCCCCCTTATTTTAAGGCTTACTCTCGGAATAGAATTCAGAATTGAAAGAAGTGATTTGCCAACTATATGCATCAAGGTGTATGAACTAAGTAACTTCTTTTATTAATATCAGCCTATATGAGGATGTGAACACATGACGAAGCGTCTCACATCTCTCCACTATATGTGGATGTGGATATCCGCCGAAGCATCCCACAACTCACATCAGCACATAAACACAAGCATTCATCACAAAACTTTCAGCACACCACCCTTATTCAAGCTACTACAATCTAAACTTTCATATTACAGCTTTATTCAATGGAAACCTAAACTTAATCGTGAGAACCAGTGCTGTTCTCGCCGTGTGACGGGGGTGGTCCATACATGGGCGCACGCCATGGTGAGTTGGCAGTCCATGTAGGGTTAGATGACGCTGGTGCTCCATTTGCTCCCGCGTTGGCACGAGTCTCCTCTTGTTTCTCCAGCAAATACAGCTTCTTGCGGAGGTAACGGATCTCTTCTTGTGCGCTTGCGTAGCGGTTTCCTAACTCCACGAGCAACCTCTAAGACTTGTCAGAAGCTTGTGAGTGTGGGGACCACCCCGTGGTTCACCCACTCCAGGATCACATAGGGTGGTGCCGTACGATGCGGCACCCAACAGCACACACGAAAAGAATAAAGAACAACATACAAACTTTTATTTGATATAAAACAGTGGAAGTCTTTTACAAAATATAACTATACAGCGGAAGTAATGTACATTAGTAGCCTCTCATCCTAATTATGCAAAAGTGCAGCCGTCCAGCCCAGGGACGCTACACACTAGCAGCATGGAACCGGAGAAATCACGGCGGCGTGCAGGGCTCCATCTCGGCCGTGTACCCTGACAGGGGCATCGCCTCATCCTCGGAACCCTCCTCATAGCTCTCACCTGCATACAGCTCAAATATTGCAACCGTGAGCACGATGGCTCAGCAAGGCTTAACCGTCTAACCTAGGCATGGAACTCTACATGCAGGGATATGTAAGATAGGAAAAAGGACTTTGCGTCAAAGACACGCCTATAAGTTGATCCTTGCTTTCAGTTTTATAGCAGCAGATTCATGTGCCTTAGGCAGCCCTCACATCGGAAGTCCACAATCAAACAAGAAATGCTTTCCTCCGATGTGGTGATGCCCAAAGCGGAAAGTAAACTTAATTAGCTCTACATCTACAGCAGACATGGTTTCCAAAACATTAAGCTATCATCACATCAAATTATCATTCAACTGTCTTATTTCACTTCTTACTACGTCACGAAATAGTGAACAAGCGGTACTCAAATAACCGCGAGGGACGGTGATTGCAATCAAGACACACCCGGACAACACGTTGCATACACCCTCTTTCAGAAGCGTGATTCCACACCCCTTCCTACTCTGTTGTATGCAACAACCTTTCAAAGGCAATCCAAATGCCGAACCGGTCCATCCGTAACGGGTAGGAGGTCCCCGCGTGGAGCGTGACTGTGCCCACCGGCAGATTTACACCTTGCTACCCTCAAACCACTCCTATTTACGGTTGGGTAAGCCTCGGCACCCAGGTTAACCATTTACATCGGTTTCCTGCTTATGTCAGTATGCCATCTGGTACTGTTCGATACTTGTTCAGCAGGCCCGCACACGACTCGGTCCTCAATCGACACCAACAGGGCTACGCACATGCGACCTCTGCTCACTGCTTCCTATCCCCCCTGCTGGGTCTCATTTTCACCACTCTTAAGCCATTTTCTATTCTGACCAAACCGTGTGATAAACCTTACCTCGTGAGTAGATTCCAACTACTCGACTTCTACCGAGGTCCTAAGCATATTAGCGGGGCCTTGTCTACTTGTCGGCTCTGTAAGCTACCCAACTGTTCGTAGGATTTAAAAGGTTATGCAAGTGGGGTTTCAATCACCTTAACTCTAATGCAAACATTCACCTTAGACATAAGTGGTACAAATAAAGAATTTTATAAAAGGTACTTAAGTGCAAACCGGGGCTTGCCTGGTTGCAAGTTAGATGGGAAGTCAACTTCAGGTGGCAGGATGTCCAAAGGCTCCGGTGCGTCCTCAACTTCGGTCACTAAATGAAATGTAGCAAAATAGATGTATAAGTATTAGGATTTATAAGAATTGAACTACTATTCGTAGCTATTGCTATTTAGGATCCTTAATTGGCTTTGGTGATTTTTACAGTAGATACTAGACCCTCTAAGGATGATTTGAGCCAAATTTGGAGACATGTCATTGCACAATGTAATCTTTAAAATTCCTACAAGTACAATGCCTCTCTGAATTTTGAGCCCGATTCAGGAGCTTTGACATAGCTAATAGTGGAAGATCTTATTAGGGTAAGTCTCCATGTTCCTTACAAAATTTGTTTCACCATTTTTAAAGCTACCATCAGAGAGATATGAATTTTTGAAGTTGGACAGGAGTTCTGAAAAGTTTCTGTTTAAATTTGAATTTCCAAATAAAGGCTGAACTTTGGAAGGTAATTTGACCTAGCAAGTAAACTCCAATGAAGCTTAAATTTTTACTGGAGATCAGTAATGTCATGAGGAACTTCCTGGCCAAATTTGAAGAAATTCCATAACAGAGATTATTCTGGACTAAATTCCCAAAGATTTAACTTTGATGAATCTTGGAGAATATCCAGAGATTTTCAGATCAATTTCTTTGCATTTCTGCAAAGTACTGACTGAGATAAACCCAAAAAAATTGTTTCACAAATTTTGGACATCCCTAAAGAAAGGTATGGAGGTATGAAGGTTGAACCATTTTCTGGAAATCAATTCTATGATATTTAGATAATTTATTTAATCCTGAGATAACCTACTGATTAATCCCTCTAAATAAGCTCCAAAAATCCTAAAATTGTTACTGGAGGTCAGGCACTATGAAAAGGACTAGCTGCCCAAATCTGGGAATATTTCATAAAGAATTGCTCCTGTAATAAATCACTAAATTATTTACTAAAAACAATTCTACAGAAATTCCTGGACATTTTCATAGCATGCAATTTGTTCCTCTGTAAAGTACTCCTCCTAAGGATTCAGAAAAAAATTGTCTTACCCTTTTTGGAGCTGTCTACACAAAGTTATGGATTTTTGAAACTTGACTAGCTCTCTGTTTGAAACCTACACAGAGACTTAACAGGGGGGCCCACTCGTCAGGTCCTTCTTCAACCTCCCGCCAGAGACGCGCATGCACACTAGCTCAAATCGTGGCATGGCTCGTTCTCCCTCATTTCTCCACCAAATTAGCTCCGGTTTCGCCTTACATGCTCCTGGGAACATGGCGCAGCTGCCGGGCAAGGTTTCCACAAATGAAAATGGCCGAAAACAGGTCGGCACCGGTGGGGCGGCTCGAGAGCTCGGCATCAACGTGTTCTGGTGCGTCCGAAGCTTCTCCCGGAGAGCTTCCTTGCCCTAAAGTATCACCAATGATCGGGGAACATGGAACACAGGCTAAACCTTGCAGAAAATGGCTGGAACATAGGGTTCACCGGAGGACCGACCCATTTTTGCCTCCGCCAGCGATTTCTGGTCGCCCGGTGCGTGTGGTCGATGGTTTGCTGCGGTATTTGGCGTGGGAGGGCGCAAGGATCACCAGTTTATGTGGCTTGAATTGTAGAACCGATGATCAACCACGTTGGACGAATTTACAGTTTTGGTTTGGGGCTGTTCTTCACGTGTACCGGCGCCAAAATCCAAATTCCGGCGAGCCGGCGACGGGGAAGGGGACTGCGGTAGCATGATCTACACACCTTGGCGCACCTTAGGGAGGTGCTGGACATGCAGTAGAGGCGTTGGAGCGGCTGGAACTCGAAGAGCAGTGAGGGGCGACGTGCTCTGTTTCCTCCCGGTGAAAAACAGGTTGGGCACTGCGAGGGGAGCTCGGGGATGAGCTGAGGAGCGGTGGAACACGTTGAGGGGTCGCTGGCGCAGCTCCTGGGGCGATCAACCACTGCTGGGAGGGGCTGGAGGCTGCTGAAGCACGAGCACAGAGGGAGCTCGTGTGTTTCCTTCGCTGGACGCTCGAGAGCTGGGGCTGAGGAGGCTCCGGTTGAAGGCAAAGAAGAGAAAGGAGACTGGGCTGCTGTTTTATCACCCACGTACGAGTTGCTTCGGGAGCACGTCGAGGCAAGCAGCTCGGTGGAGAGGAGAATACAGAACGGTGGCAGCTCGAGAATGACTGGAACAGAAGCAAATTGCCCCTGTTATTTCATGTGTCACTGCCATGTGGGTCCCACCCCACCCAATAGCTCTGATATTTTTCTCCAAATTAAATCCTTTGCCTCCTCCCAAAGTCATGGTTTGAAATATTTTTATTCAAACGATTTGAATTCTAGTGTGGAATTTGAACTGACTTTGGTTATTTGATTTTGAATTTGAATCTTCCATTTTGCATTGTTCCAAAAGCTTAGCAAACCAACTCAAATAATTCTGAATTTTGGCAGGGATGCTAATTCAAATGCGAGGAACACACTTGTGGAACCAAATTTGCAAATTGAGGGAATTGGAATTTGAAACTGAATTTGAAATTCTGATTACAGGGCCTCCTCTTTTAATCCCAAACAAATATTGAAACTCCTCCAAATGAGCTGAAATTTGGAAGGGTGAATAGTTGGACTATGAAGATCCAAGTTATGAATTTAGATCTCCATGTTTGGAAGTTTTGGGAAGTTTGAATCCTCACTTTGAACTTCCACCGTTATAATTCAAACTTTTAATTCCCCTCTTTTTTCCTAAGTGTACATGAGCTGAACTTTTCTTGCTACTACTTTTTGGGGATTTTACATCCCTCCCCCCTTAAAAAGAATCTTGTCCCGAGATTCCAAAAGAAATGCAAAGTGGGGAAAACTTTACCGTGTATACGATGATAGCAAGTCCGGATAATATGTTCGGAGATAGTCCTCGCCTTCCCATGTCGCCTCATCCGCGGTATGGTGGCTCCACAAGACCTTGTAGAACCATAAGGTCCGGTTTCTTGTGGCGCGAGTCTTTTCATCGATAATACGGACTGGATACTCCGTGTACGTGATGTCCGGTTGGAGAACTTCTATGTCTTCTGTGCGAATTTCAGCGGAGGGTTTGAGACACTTCCTCAGCTGAGATATGTGGAAGACGTTGTGAATGCCTGCGAGCGACGCCGGTAAATCCAAGCGATAGGCCACGGGTCCGCATTTTTCAATGACGGTGAACGGACCAATGAACCGCGGCGCAAGTTTACCCTTCACCCTGAAACGGTGAACTCCCTTCATCGGAGACACACGGACGTACACATGGTCCCCGATGTCGAAGTGGAGCGGACGGCGTCTTTTATCCGCATAGCTTTTCTGATGAGATTGAGAAGCCTTTAGGTTGGCTTGTATCACTCGCACTCGTTCTTCAGCTTCATTCACAAGTTCAATGCCGTAGATGACTCGCTCGCCGGACACGCACCAGTTGAGAGGTGTGCGACATTTCCGGCCATAGAGAGCTTCATACGGCGCCATCTTGATGCTAGCTTGATAGCCATTGTTATAAGAAAACTCCGCCAACGGCAAATGATCGTCCCAATTCTTGCCGTGGTGGATGGCACAAGCGCGTAGCATGTCTTCAAGCACTTGATTGACCCGTTTAGTTTGACCATCCGTCTGCGGGTGATACGCGGAGCTTCGGATCAGTTTGGTCCCCAATGATGCGTGAAGCTGTTCCCAAAACTGAGAGATGAACAGCGCACCACGATCTGAAATAATGGAGCGGGGAACACCGTGCAAGCATAAAATTCTTGCAATATAAAGTTCCGCATATTGCTTGGCCACGTAACTTGTATGTATGGGAATGAAATGAGCCGACTTTGTTAGTCAATCGACTATCACCCAAATCGAGTCATGTTTGTGAGACGTGAGAGGTAATCTGACTGTGAAGTCCATGCTGATATCCTCCCACTTCCATGCCGAATGTTCAACGGTTGCAGTTGTCCGGCTTTACGCATATGGTAGGCTTTCACCTGCCGACACGTATCACATTCGGATATGTACTTTGCGATTTCTCTTTTCATCCGTGTCCACCAAAACCTGGTTTTCAGATCCTGGTACATCTTGTTGCTGCCCGAATGAATAGAATACTTGGACAAATGACCTTCGTCCAAGATTTTCTTCCGAAGCTTCATGTCACGGGGTACCACCATACGGTCATTAAACCATAGTGTACCGTTATCATCTCTTCGGAAGCATTTCATTTCGCCATTCTTCATCCTTCTCCGAATGTGCGACATTCCCACGTCTTTCTTCTGCGCCTCCATAATCTCCTCTCGTATTGTAGGGGCGAGAGCAAGATTATGCAATGCCCCATATGGAACCAAGTACAGACTTGGCTCCTCCTCTTCATGTGGGGCGATGGACAGATTGTTGACATGAGATTTGCGGCTTAAGGCATCGGCAACCACGTTTGCCTGTCCGGGATGGTAGTGAATCTCGATCTCATAGTCTTTGATCAGTTCTAGCCATCTCCGTTGCCGCATATTCAACTCCTTTTGAGTGAATATATATTTCATACTTTTGTGGTCGGTGTAGAGATGCACCAAGTTTCTGAGTAAGTAGTGCCTCCACATTTTTAAGGCCAACACCACAGCAGCGAGCTCAAGATCATGAGTCGGATAGTGCTGCTCGTGGTTATGAAGTTGACGTGAGCCATAGGCGACCACTCTTCCTCCTTGCATCAATACACAGCCAAGCCCGATGCCAGACGCATCACAGTATACGTCGAAGGGCTTGGTTGTATCCGGTTGAGCTAACAGCGGGGCTGTTGTAAGATGCTTCACTAATGCTTGGAAAGCTTCCTCACAAGCTTTGCTCCAAACATATTTGATCCCCTTCTTCAACAGTTCAGTCATTGGCTTAGCAAGCTTGGAGAAGTTCGGTATGAATCTCCGGTAATATCCTGCTAACCCGAGAAAACTTCTGACTTCATGGACTGATGTGGGGGACTTCTATTTCAGCACTTGTTCGATTTTGCTTGGATCAACTGCAATGTCTTCTACCGAAATAAGGTGACCAAGGAATGGCACTTGGCTGATCCAAAACTCGCACTTGCTGAACTTGGCATAAAGCTTATGGTCTCGCAATCGTTGAAGCACGATATGCAAGTGTTTGGCGTGTTCTTCCTCTGATTTGGAGTAGACCAAGATGTCATCTATGAACACCACCACAAACTTGTCCAACTCCGGCATGAACACTGAGTTCATAAGATACATGAAGTGTGCCGGGGCGTTGGTGAGACCAAAGGACATGACGAGGTATTTATACAACCCATATCTCGTCGAGAAGGCCATCTTCGGAATATCTTCCGCTCGGATCTTGATTTGGTGATATCCAGAGCGAAGATCCATCTTTGAGAATACACTTGCACCCACAAGTTGATCGAATAAGATATCGATGCGGGGCAGTGGATATTTATTCTTGATGGTGACGGCGTTGAGAGGTCTGTAGTCCACACACGACCTCAAAGTTTCATCCTTCCTTTTAACAAACAGTGCCGAGCATCCCCATGGCGAGGAACTCGGTCGAATGAAACCCTTCTTCATCAACTCGTTGAGCTGCTCCTTTAATTCAGCTAGCTCATTCGGAGCCATCTTGTATGGTCTCAGTGAGATCGGTGTCGTCCCAGGTACAAGTTCAATCTTGAACTCGACATCTCTTTCGGGTGGCTTGCCCGGAAGATCATCCGGAAAGACATCCGGGTATTCACGGACCACACGAATATCCTCGAGTCTCATGGCTTCCGTGTTATAGGTGGCTGGAGATTCTTGAACCGAACGGTCAAGAATAAGAACATGTGGTTCATGAAGTGGAGAGTTTAAACGAACCACACGTGGAATGATGTCAAGAACAGCACCATGGCGATGTAGCCATGACATTCCTAAAATGACATCAAGTTTTTGACTCTCTAACATGATTAGAGAAGTCGGATATAGATTCCCACCCAACTGTAATGGTGCTCTATAGACCATTCTATCAGCTGTTATTTTCCCACCCGGAGAACATATCAAGTATGAATTATTTGTGGGAATGATAGGCAGTTGATAATTAATAACATAAGACTGACTTATGAAATTATGGGTGGCACCAGAGTCAAAAAGTATGACTACAGGATGATCTAGGTAAGGGAACGTACCCGCGAGGACAGGTTCGCCTTCCGGCACGTCTTCGATGGCTAAGTGGTGGACGTTGCCGGGTTTTGGTGCTGGTTTCTTGGGATGGTTGCAGGTCTGATTAGCACCCTGATACGGTGCTGCACCCCTGCCCTGTCGCGGCTCGGGGCAGTCTCTTGAAATGTGCCCGACACGGCCACACGTGTAGCACGTGTAAGGTGTCGGGGTCCCGCCGACTTGAGGACGGAATCCCGGTGCACGCTGTTGAAACTGAGGTGCACACGAGACCATCCATTGCAGCTGATGTTGCTGTGGTGGATACGTCGGTCGAAATCCCGGCGCATTACATTGCCGACCGTGAAACTGAGGCGGTCGCGCCGGTGGCTGCCATCTCTGACCGGATGGTGAGCGATACACCACGCGGTATTTTTGTGGCGTCCCACCACTGCTGCTCATCAGTGCGCTGCGTTTCCTCTTGTCAGAACCGCGCTCGCGCTGAGCATTTTCTTGTAGAATCACGGCATTAACTAGATCATTGAATGTGCTGCAATTGCTCTGGGCGAGATGGACCTTCATCTTTGAATTCAGACCCCGGAAGAAAGCGTTGCGCTTGTTGTCTTCCGTCCCCACAAATCCTGGTGCATACTGCACCAGCCGGTTCAATAATCTGGAGTACTCATGAGCACTCCTCTCGCCCTGTCGTAGCGCCAGGAATTCCTGGAGCTTCATTTCCATAACCCTGGGAGGTATGTGATAGGCACGGAACGCCTCCCGGAACTCCGTCCATGTGACGGCATGGCCAGCTGGTAAGGAGGCGGTGTAGTTCGCCCACCAGGTACCGGCTTCTCCTTGAAGCTGTTGCGCTGCGTACAGCGCCTTCTGATGTTCGGTGCATCGTAGCAGCCCGAACTTTGCCTCCAGAGTGCGGATAAAGCTGTCCGCCTCCAAAGGTTCTTCGTCCTCCGTGAAGACCGGTGGATGGGTCGCCATGAATTCTGAATACGAGCTTTGTTGGGGCTGGCGTTGCCCATTGTCTTGGCGTCCTCCCTGATGGGACGCATTCTGCTGGACTAGCATCCGCAGCAACTCGGTTTGCTCGTCGCGCGAGCCGAGCACTGCGGCAAGAACCTCCGCCAGGTTTCTTGGAAGTTCTGGTGGTGGAGGAGGTGGTTGCTGTTGCGTTCTGGTCTGCTCCGGAGGTGGAGACTCATCACCACGAACTTGACTCGAACCTCCCTCCTCTTGCGTCGAACGTGTCCGCACCATTCTGCATTCAGATCATTCAAATGATCAGCACATGTGGGCTTACCTCATCCAGTCTATACAATAGTAGTACGAGAATGGAATAAACAGTACGCATAACAGTCACACATATGGATAAAGTATGAACTTTATCCAACATATACATCCCTGGACCGTGTCACACGATCGAGTTCCAAAGTATTGAACTTTATGGGTTAAAAGTTCATTTCGACCATCGGGGTCACCACGGGATGTTAAGTGTGTTAGCATGCGTAATTCCTCGCTATTGTACTGGACCCAAAAATGTACTCGCTCGAAATGATACGTGGAATGCAAAAACTTTTCGACTCCAACTCGCTGTTTTACAACAGCCACTGGACGTCGAACGGTGAAACTAAGTGTTTTGGTGGAAACACTTCAACATGGTGCTCACTGTCCAGCTTCTGGTCCAGCTGACCAGTCTGGATAATTCAACTGTTTTGACCTCTAAAGAGGCAAAATCTGGACTAGTGTTCAACAACAAAGCTGTAGAACATTTCCTGTACTTTCCAACGGTGTCTTGCTTGACCCTTAGAAATGTTTCTACTGGAAATTGTGGTTGAAATACAGAAAATTCCAGAGAGCATTTGGTCTGCCCTGTTTCTTAACAGTATCTATTCATCTGAGATTTTCATCCCTTTGGAGGGAGATTTTGTTCTGGAGCCCTACAGAAAAGTTGTATAGGACTTCAAAACCTTTCCAGAATGGTATCCCACACCTCCATTGGTTCAACCAATCTTATGTTATGCCCTGTTCAAGTTCAGCAATTTTTTTGCCAAAAACAGGGGAGATTATTCCTATGTTTTTGAGACTGAATCTATACTCCCAATTGACTCTTAGTTCAATATAGGAGTTTACTAACCCCTAAATGAATTCCTGAACTTCATTGTGACACTTTTCTTTGAAAATAAACTTTTATGCAGTCGGTACTATGTTTCCTCACCAAAGAAAAATCCTAAACCGGTATTCCGGCATATACGGGTCACATGGTGGAACTAAAGACGTCACTCACAAACGGTTTCTACACGTCATGCGCTAACGTGGTTAATGTACCTGCAGAAAAACACACAATAATGGTGCACACAAAGGTTTTAGCATTTCAGGCAGTTTTCCATATGATAGTAAAAACATACGGTCCGTATCATTGCCATACGGATCGTCCTTGAGTCAAGCCACGTCTCAAGGTACATGGTCGTGTTTTCACACCACACGACGGGGAACCAGAGTAGAGCGCGAACGGGTCGTCACGGTTAATTTTATCAACCCAACGGATACCATCTACTGCCTCATGACCGTTGAGGCACGCCGATGGCGAGCGCTGCGTATGGCCCTTGGAACATTGAACATTCAAAAGTTGCATACTATCGTGTTGCTTACCACACGATGGGGTATTCTCACTTTTGCTTAAAGCACGCTTGAGAACAGCGTTTTCATATGCTCTCAAAACCAATAAGAGGTCCAGAGACTCATATTCACTACCGTGCCAAGCCACGGTATATCATTCCATACTATTACTCGTATGGCGAGTTACCGCAATTGATCCGCCTGCGGTGGCGTACCTTACCTCTTACCTGACGTCAGAGCGTCGTTACAGAACGTATAACAAATATGTTAGCTTTCAACCATCATAACTAGTACTATCATAGACCTTATGTGGGCTTAATGACTAATCCTCACTCGACTACTTCTAAGTTTTCAAAATAATCTCTTTTCGAGCGTGCTATTCCCAATGCGGCTCTGATACCATGACTGTGGGGACCACCCCGTGGTTCACCCACTCCAGGATCGCATAGGGTGGTGCCGTACGATGCGGCACCCAACAGCACACACGAAAAATAATAAAGAACAACATACAAACTTATATTTGATATAAAACAGTGGAAGTCTTTTACAAAATATAACTATACAGCGGAAGTAATGTACATTAGTAGCCTCTCATCCTAACTATGCAAAAGTGCAGCCGTCCAGCCCGGGGACGCTACACACTAGCAGCATGGAACCAGAGAAATCACGGCGGCGTGCAGGGCTCCATCTCCGCTGTGTACCCTGACAGGGGCATCGCCTCATCCTCGGAACCCTCCTCATAGCTCTCACCTGCATACAGCTCAAATATTGCAACCTTGAGCACGATGGCTCAGCAAGGCTTAACCGTCTAACCTAGACATGGAACTCTACATGCACAGAAATGTAAGATAGGAAAAAGGACTTTGCGTCAAAGACACGCCTATAAGTTGATCCTTGCTTTCAGTTTTATAGCAGCAGATTCATGTGCCTTAGGCAGCCCTCACATCGGGAGTCCACAATCAAACAAGAAACGCTTTCCTCCGATGTGGTGATGCCCAAAGCGGAAAGTAAACTTAATTAGCTCTACATCTACAGCAGACATTGTTTCCAAAACATTAAGCTATCATCACAGCATATTATCATTCAACTGGCTTATTTCACTTCTTACTACGTCATGAAACAGTGAACAAGCGGTACTCAAATAACCGCGAGGGACGGTGATTGCAATCAAGACACACCCGGACAACATGTTGCATACACCCACTTTTAGAAGCGTGATTCCACACCCCTTCCTACTCTATTGTAAGCAACAACTTTTCAATGGCAATCCAAATGCCGAACTGGTCCATCCGTAACGGGTAGGAGGTCCCCGTGTGGAACGTGACTGTGCCCACTGGCAGATTTACACCTTGCTACCCTCAACCCACTCCTATTTACGGTTGGGTAAGCCTCGGCACCCAGGTTAACCATTTACATTGGTTTCCTGCTTATGTCAGTATGCCATCCGGTACTGTTCGATACTTGTTCAGCAGGCCCGCACACGACTTTGTCCTCAATCGACACCAACAGGGCTACGCACGTAAGACCTCTGCTCACTGCTTCCTATCCCCCCTGGTGGGTCTCATTTTCACCACTCTTAAGCCATTTTCTATTCTGACCAAACCCTGTGATAAACCTTACCTCGCGAGTAGATTCCAACTACTCGACTTCTACCGAGGTCCTAAGCATATTAGCGGGGCCTTGTCTACTTGTCGGCTCTGTAAGCTACCCAACCGTTCATAGGATTTAAAAGGTTATGCAAGTGGGGTTTCAATCACCTTAACTCTAATGCAAACATTCACCTTAGACATATGTGGTACAAATAAAGAATTTTATAAAAGGTACTTAAGTGCAAACCGGGGCTTGCCTGGTTGCAAGTTAGATGGGAAGTCAACTTCAGGTGGCAGGATGTCCAAAGGCTCCGGTGCGTCCTCAACTTCGGTCACTAAATGAAATGTAGCAAAATAGATGTATAAGTATTAAGGATTTATAAGAATTGAACTACTATTCATAGCTATTGCTATTTAGGATCCTTAATTGGCTATGAGGATTTTTACAGTAGATACTAGACCCTCTAAGGATGATTTGAGCCAAATTTGGAGACATGTCATTGCACAATGTAGTCTTTAAAATTCCTACAAGTACAATGCTTCTCTGAATTTTGAGCCCGATTCAGGAGCTTTGACATAGCTAATAGTGGAAGATCTTATTAGGGTATGTCTCCATGGTCCTAACAAATTTTGTTTCACCATTTTTGGAGCTACCATCAGAGAGATATGAATTTTTGAAGTTGGACAGGAGTTCTGAAAAGTTTCTGTTTAAATTTGAATTTCCAAATAAAGGCTGAACTTTGGAAGGTAATTTGACCTAGCAAATGAACTCCAATGAAGCTCAAATTTTTACTGGAGATCAGTAATGTCATGAGGAACTTCCTGGCTAAATTTGAAGAAATTCCATAACAGAGATTATTCTGGACTAAATTCCCAAAGATTTAACTTTGATGAATCTTGGAGAATATCCAGAAATCTTCAGAACAATTTATTTGCATTTCTGCAAAGTACTGACTGAGATAAACCCAACAAAATTTGTTTCACAAATTTTGGACATCCCTACAGAAAGTTATGTAGGTATGAAGGTTGAACCATTTTCTGGAAATCAATTCTATGATTTTAGATAATTTATTTAATCCTGAGATAACCTACTGATTAATCCGTCTAAATAAGCTCAAAAAATCATAAAATTTTTACTGGAGGTCAGGAACTATGAAAATGACTAGCTGCCCAAATTTGGGAATATTTCATAAAGAATTGCTCCTGTAATAAATCCCTAAAGGATTTTGTAAAAACAATTCTACAGAAATTCCTGGGCATTTTCATAGCATGCAATTTGTTCCTCTGTAAAGTACTCCTCCTAAGGATTCAGACAAAATTTGTCTCACCCTTTTTGGAGCTGTCTACAAAAAGTTATGGATTTTTGAAACTTGACTAGCTCTCTGTTTGAAACCTACACAGAGACTTAACAGGGGGCCGACTCGTCAGGTCCTTCTTCAACCTCCCGCCAGAGACGCGCGTGCACACTAGCTCAAATCGTGGCATGGCTCGTTCTCCCTCATTTCTCCACCAAATTAGCTCCGGTTTCACCCTACATGCTCCTGGGAACATGGCGCAGCTGCCGGGCAAGGTTTCCACGCGTGAAAATGGCCGAAAACAGGTCGGCACCAGTGGGGCGGTTCGGGAGCTCGGCATCAACGCGTTCTGGTGCGTCCGAAGCTTCTCCCAGCGAGCTACCTTGCCCTAAAGTATCACCAATGATTGGGGAACATGGAACGCAGGCTAAACCTTGCAGCAAATGGCCGGAACATAGGGTTCACCGGAGGACCGACCCGTTTTTGCCTCCGCCAGCGATTTCTCGTCGCCCGGGGCGTGTGGTCGATGGTTTGCTGCGGTATTTGGCGTGGGAGGGTGCTAGGATCACTAGTTTCTGTGGCTTGAATTGTAGAATCAATGATCAACCACGTTGGACGAATTTACAGTTTTGGTTTGTGGCTATTCTTCACATGTACCGGCGCCAAAATCTAAATTCCGGCGATCTGGCGACGGGGAAGGGCAAGGGGACTGCGGTAGCATGATCTACACACCTTGGCACACCTTCGGGAGGTGCTGGACGTGCAGCAGAGGCGTTGGAGCGGCTGGAACTCGAAGAGCAGTGAGGGGTGACGTGATCTATTTCCTCCCGGTGAAAAACAGGTTGGGCACTGCGAGGGGAGCTCGGGGATGAGCTGAGGAGCGGTGGAACACGTTGAGGGGTCGCTGGGGCAGCTCCTGGGGCGATCAACCACTGCTGGGAGGGGCTGGAGGCTGCTGAAGCATGAGCACAGAGGGAGCTCGTGTGTTTCCTTCGCTGGACGCTCGAGAGCTGGGGCTTAGGAGACTCCGGTTGAAGGCAGAGAAGAGAAAGGAGACTGCGCTGCTGTTTTATTACCCATGTACGAGTTGCTTCGGGAGCACGTCGAGGCAAGCGGCTCGGTGGAGAGGAGAATACAGCACGGTGGCAGCTCGAGAATGACTGGAACAGAAGCAAATTGCCCCTGTTATTTCATGTGTCACTGCCATGTGGGTCCCACCCCACCCAATAGCTCTGATATTTTTCTCCAAATTAAATCATTTGCTTCCTCCCAAAGTCATGGTTTGAAATATTTTATTTCAAATGATTTGAATTCTAGTGTGGAATTTGAACTGACTTTGGTTATTTGAATTTGAATTGGAATTTGAATCTTCCCTTTTGCATTGTTCCAAAAGCATAGCAAACCAACTCAAATAATTCTGAATTTTGGCAGGGATGCTGTCGAAGTGTGCGGTCGACACTTCCCCCAGGCCTGCACTGGGCAGCCCGCGGAGGTTCTTTTTTCGGTGGGTTTAGTCACTTGCGGAGAGCTTGAGCGTATGGACGAATTAAGGAAGAGCTTGACACGGCGAGTTTTACGTGGTTCAGGCCGCCGGAGCGTAAAACCCTATGTCCACGGAGAGCTATGGAGCTGGCTGTATTGCTTGTTGCTCAGAACTGGAGTCCTGAGCTTGGGGATGACTGATGTCTAGCTTATGAGTTGCGGGAGTGCGAACCCTTGCTAACGTCGCCTACCCGAGCCTTTTATAGTCCAAGGCTCGTGTGGCTTACAAGGGGGGCCCGGGACCCGACTGGTGGTCCCGGGGAGATTGCCTGCAGACTATCGTATCCGCAGTTATGTCGGTAGTTGTCTCTGGCGAAGGCTTCTGAGTCCTCGTCTTGCCGTCCTGCCCATGCCACAAGCTAGTCGTAGTGGTTGATGACGGCGGAGGCAGCAGGGGGTGTCTTGTCGCTGCGTTTATTGGTTGGCAGGCTCTGACACCGCGCGCCAGTCTGTGATGCGACTGAGCGCAACGGCACCTGACAGAGGCGTGCTCCGCGTCTCCGCATCTTGGGAAGGCGCGGGCCTTGAATACCTTGTACGGGCAAGGTATTGGGCACCTTTACACCCGCTGCCTACCGCTCGGGGGGCAGCAGCGCTCTTCTGCTGGACACGTGGCGGGCCCGGAGCTCTCCTCTTAGGAGGGGGAGGTCCGGCCCCGCAGGACACGTGGAGCCTTCGGACCTCTCCGCCGCGGAGGGGAGAGGTCCGGCTTCTGTCGGCCACGTGGCGGGTCCGGAGCTCTCCTCTGAGGAGGGAGAGGTCCGGCCCCACAGGACATGTGGCACCTTCGGAGCTCTCCCCACGGAGGGGGGAGGTCTGGCTGCTGTAGGCCACGTGGCGAGCCCGGAGCTCTCCTCTGAGGAGAGGGAGGTCCGGCCCCACCGGACACGTGGCGCCGTCGGAGCTTTCCCTGCGGAGAAGGGCGAGATCCTTAGGCATTTTCCCCTGTGCGCGGGGGTTCCCCATATCACGGGTACCGACAGTGGTCCCCGGGCTCACCTCGGGGGAGGTAACGAGCCCGAGGTGAGGCCTTCTCCTACCCGCGCACTTTCTTGTCTTGTGTACTCCCTGTGCTGGCAGGATCTTGACGGCTTCAGAGTTCAGCCTCTTAGGACAGGGTGAAGCCTGGCATCGGAGCTCGGCCCGGCTGTGGGGGCGGAGTCCGGAAGTCATCGGAGCTCAGGTCCACGAAGGGCGTGAGGTCCGGCATCAGGGCTCGCCTCTGAAAGGAGGGCAAGCGCTGGCCTCAGAGCTCGGCCCAGCTGTGGGGGCTGAGGTCCGGAAGTCATCGTAGCTCAGGCCAGCGAAGGGCGTGAGGTCCGGCATCGGCGCTCGCCTCTGAAAGGAGGTCGAGGGCTGGCCTCGGAGATTGCCCAGCTGTGGGGGCGAAGGTCCGGATGTTATTGGAGCTCAGGCCAGCGAAGGGCATGAGGTCCGGCATCAGCGCTCGCCTCTGAAAGGAGGGCGAGGGCTGGGCTCGGAGCATGGCCCAGCCGTGGGGACGAAGGTCCGGAAGTCATCGGAGCTCAGGCCAGTGAAGGGCATGAGGTCCGGCATCAGCGCTCGCCTCTGAAAGGAGGGCGAGGGCTGGCCTCGGAGCTTGGCCCAGCTGTGGGGGCGAAGTGCGGAAGTCATCGGAGCTCAGGCCAGCGAAGGGCGTGAGGTCCGGAGGTCACCAGAGCTCAGCCAGCGAAGGGCGTGAGGTCCGGAGGTCATCGGAGCTCAGCCAGCGAAGGGCGTGAGGTCCGGAGGTCATCGGAGCTCAAGCCAGCGAAGGGCGTGAGGTCCGGCATCAGCGCTCGCCTCTGAAAGGAGGGCGAGGGCTGGCCTCGGAGCTCGGCCCAGCTGTGGGGGCGGAGGTCCGGAAGTCATCGGAGCTTAGGCCAACGAAGGGCGTGAGGTCAAGCATCAGCGCTCGCCTCTGAAAGGAGGGCGAGGGCTGGCCTCGGAGCTCGGCCCAGCTGTGGGGGCGGAGTCCGGCACTGCTCAGGGGTCCCCCCTTTTCTGTCCCTTAGTCTCATTTGGCTTACTGTCCCAAGCCAGAATACGGGGCTTGGGTAATCCAGTGCACTTGGTCCCGGAGGTCTGGCCCCAGCCCCAGTCAGGGTGTAACCGTCCGGCCCCCTGGTACTCAGACTGTAGCGCCGGGGGGCAGAGTGCGCATGCTTTGGGTGCAAGACCGGGCAAAGCAAGGCTCCTGACCCCCTGGTCTAGCGTAGGTCTTTTTTTTCGGAGGAGACCAACTGGCGGTACAGTACCCTTATAGGGGGAGATCCAAAAGGCCACCGGGCTTCTGGCACGTACCCCAAGCACTACCGCCTTCGGCAGGACGGCAAATATCGACTATGCATGAGAGCAGGAAAGAGGAATCGAGTGTACAATGGACACACACTATCTAGAGCGTGGGGAGGTGTTCATATAAATTAATGCGTAATTTAAATAAACACCTAAATAAGCATGGTGAACTTACTGGGGTAGCGTCGGAGCGCCTGTCTTCACGCAGAGCGGGTCATGCGTGGCTTCGTCGTACGCCGGACACGGGAGGACCCCCATGGCGATCTCAGGGGGAAGCATGGCTTCGGCCCCGCATACCATGTGGAAGGGTAGTTCCCGTGACCCGGCCCTGGGAAGTCCGGCTGGCCCTCGACATGGAGGAGCCGGTATCCCCCGACGGCTCTGGGTGCGCGTCTGCACCTGTTGTGTGGGTCTGCTTGGCATGGACCTGGCACGCATTGAGTCCCTAACCGGTTTGACGGCGTCTAGGTGGCTCTCGGTCAGTAGGAGCCATGCCGGGTGGCTTAACCGACCAACGTGTGGGACGATGAGCGTTCCCAGCACTCGCCTCCTTGGACTACTGTGAGCTAGTCGCAGCCTTCCTCCTGGGTTATGCACCGCAATAGGATGTCATGGCGCCACACCAGTAAAGATACCAGCGCGTAGCACTTAGCCATCCGCACCACCCGTTCAGCGAATGCACGTTCATCAGGAAGGATGTCCTTCAAGGAGTCCCGGACCTCCGTGGTCCATGAATTGGGACTACTTGAGCTTCTGGATCTTGAGCGCTGGGTTGCACGGAGTCCCCAGTGACGCTTACGATCCTTTGGCGGCATCCATGGCTGCAGGGTCGCCGGGACTGCATAGCTTCGAGGCACTGGTTCAGCCCCCTTCGCCCGGCTCGGCGGGCCGGGCTGTGGACCGCAGCAATGTCCTCTCGAAGAGTCCTTCGGGCGCAGGGGCTCCGATGGAGGCTTTCATTGAGAGGTCATCAGCTGCGGTCTTGCCAGCGTGCGGTACATGGCGCATGTCCAAGGCGAGGAAGTATTTCTCCAACATCCGCACATGGAGCAGATAAGCAGCTAGCTGTGGGTCATTGCAGGGGCATTCACCCTTAACGTGCTTGATAACTAGCTGGGAGTCGCCCTGTGCCAACAACTGGCGAGCGCCAAGAGACAGGACTGTCTTTTAGGCCAAATATGAGTGCTTCATACTCTGCCAAGTTGTTGGTTGCCTTGGAATTGAGACGCACCATGTACCCAGACTGCTCCCCCGATGGCATGAGAAGCAGTACGCCGGCACCGGCCCCCTGCTTTCGCGAGGAGCCGTCGAAGAAGAGCGTCCAGTGAGGCCCGGTGAAGACCAGAGCTCGGTACTTTGGTTCACCGTCTTCGCGGCCCCCTGGGTCAGCCTTCGTTGGCGTCCACTCAGCCACGAAGTCAGCCAGTGCTTGGCTCTTGGCTGTCTGACGTGGTCGGGAGCTCAGCTTGAACTCCGCCGTCTTTGGGCTGTCTTCCGGCTTCGGAAGCTGGCAGTGAGTGCCAATTCCGCCCTTCGGCTGCTCTGGCGCACTTGTCCGCCAGGCTGAAGAGCTCAGAGGCATCACAGACCTCTCTGGTCATGAGCTTCTCAAGCATCTTCTCATCCCGGGCACTGTCGAAGCGCCACCACCACAGAAGCACTTTGAATATGTGGGATAGTGTTGCGTACCTGGGAGAACCGCTGGATGAAGGAGCACAGTGATTCCCCAGGTTGTTGCTTGACGGCATGGAGGCCAAGCTCTGTGCCCGGACGGGTGTAGGAGCTGCCGAAGTTGGCGACGAACTGCTGGCAGAGCTCTCCCCACGAAGTTATGGAACCTTGGGGAGGTTCATGAGCCAAGAACGGGCTGGGCCGGTCAAGGCGACGGGGAAGTAGTTGGCCATGACAGCCTCATCCCCTCCTGCGGCAAGTACCGCGGTGGAGTAGATCTGGAGAAACTCCGCCGGGTTGACGCTGCCGTTGTACTTCTCGGGCAGGTGCGGCCGGAACTTGCGCGGCCACCTCGCGAAGCGAAGGTGGGGTGCCAGGGCCACACATCCTGCTACTGTTGCCGCAGGTGTCGGAGCCATGAACGCTTGGTTCGCCGTCGGCACGGTGTATCCCGGTATGGGCAAGGCAGCTCCATAGACCGGGGGCGCCATTTGCAGGGCATATGGTCGTGGCATATGCTGCGCGGCATATGCCTGGGGCAGGGCTCGCGTGGCGAAGATCTGCCCTCCAGGCTGGGTCGAGGCCGACGTCATGCTGTCGCCTGCCTCTTGGTTGCGACGCCTTTCTCGACATCGCTCGAGGTACAACCGGGCATCCTGGCCCAGGTGGCACCGTTCCAGCTCCATCCTCAGGTCTGTCGACGGGAGCCTGGAGGAGCTGGAATCCGCCGTCTGCCCATCAACCGTTGGCGTGCGCGTCAGCGACATAGCCGGTTGGCCGGGGCGTCGCCGTCGCCGAAACCGAGGGTTTGCGGCAGCGACGACGAGGCGGTCTACCTCGCGTATCCACTGCTGGGTTTCTGAATGAGGTGCGTTAGCGCTCTTGCTGCAGCTAGCGCACCCCCGTGGTGTACGCTCAGCGCTGCAGAAGATCTGACGCTGGTTGGAGCCTGCATTGCCGGGGTCGGCGCTGCCAGAGCCGGCTGCTGGCTCCCAGCTTGCGCCGACACACTCCGTCCTGAGTGTGTCGGCATGTACTCCCCCCTGGTCACGGTTCGCCGCGAACGCGGGGGAGGAGAGTTTGCCGCTGAAGGAAGCTTGGTCATCTTCGTCGGTGGAAACTCGTCGCGCAAGGGAAAAGCCCCCTACCTGGCACGCCAAATGTCAAAGTGTGCGGTCGACACTTCCCCCGGGCCTGCACTGGGCAGCCCGCGGAGGTTCTGTTTTCGGTGGGGCTAGTCACTTGCGGAGAGCTTGAGCGTATGGACGAATTAATGAAGAGCTTGACACGGCGAATTTTACGTGGTTCAGGCCGCCGGAGCGTAAAACCCTACGTCCACGGCGAGCTATGGAGCTCGCTGTATTGCTTGTTGCTCAGAACCGGAGTCCTGAGCTTGGGGATGACTGATGTCTAGCTTATGAGTTGCGGGAGTGCGAACCCTTGCTAACGTCGCCTACCCGAGCCTTTTATAGTCCAAGTCTCGTGTGGCTTACAAGGGGGGCCCGGGACCCGACAGGTGGTCCCGGGGAGATTGCCTGCAGACTATCGTATCCGCAGTTATGTCGGTAGTTGTCTCTGGCGAAGGCTTCTGAGTCTTCGTCTTGCCGTCCTGCCCATGCCGCAAGCTAGTCGTAGTGGTTGATGACGGCGGAGGCGGCAGGGGATGTCTTGTCGCTGTGTTTATTGGCTGGCAGGCTCTGACACCACGCGCCAGTCTGTGATGCGACTGAGCGCAACGGCACCTGACAGAGGCGTGCTCTGCGTCTCCGCGTCTTGGGAAGGCGCGGGCCTTGAATACCTTGTACGGGCAAGGTATGGGGCGCCTTTACACCCGCTGCCTACCGCTCGGGGGGCGGCAGCGCTCTTCTGCTGGACACGTGGCGGGCCCGGAGCTCTCCTCTGAGGAGGGGGAGGTCCGGCCCCGCAGGACACATGGAGCCCTCGGACCTCTCCCCCGCGGAGGGGAGAGGTCCGGCTTCTGTCGGCCACGTGGCGGGTCCGGAGCTCTCCTCTGAGGAGGGAGAGGTCCGGCCCCACGGGACATGCGGCACCTTCGGAGCTCTCCCCACGGAGGGGGAGGTCTGGCTGCTGTAGGCCACGTGGCGATCCCGGAGCTCTCATCTGAGGAGAGGGAGGTCCGGCCCCACCGGACACGTGGCGCCTTCGGAGCTTTCCCTGCGGATAAGGGTGAGATCCTTAGGCATTTTCCCCTGTGCGCGGAGGTTTCCAATATCGCGGGTACCGACAGATGCTAATTCAAATGTGAGGAACACACTCGTGGAACCAAATATGCAAATTGAGGGAATTGGAATTTGAAACTGAATTTGGAATTCAGATCAGAGGGCTTCCTCTTTTAATCCCAAACAAACATTGAAACTGCTCCAAATGAGCTGAAATATGGAAGGGTGAATATTTGGACTATGAAGATCCAAGTTATGAATTTAGATCTCCATGTTTGGAAGTTTTGGGAAGTTTGAATCCTCACTTTGAACTTCCACCGTTATAATTCAATATTTTAATTCCCCTCATTTTTCCTAAGTGTACATGAGCTGAACTTTTCTTGCTACCACTTTTTGGGGATTTTACAGTGGGTTGGAAAGAGCTGTTACATGGGGTCCAATAATCTCCCTTGTGCCACTCTTCCGATATGGTGCAGCTCAAAAGTGGTGCCCTCAAGCTGCTCATGGAAGGCGTAGCACAGTCCGGTAAGTGCTTCCCAAGCAGCATCATCAATAGCTTCTGCCCTTGTAGCTCTCCATGTGGGTGTAAAGTGTTGGGTGACAATCCTACCGTTAGATAGGATGGTTACTTCAGCCTTCCACTCTTCATGTCCGAGACGAGGGACTTTCCTGAGGAGATACTCCGGGTATAGGCTGCACCAATCCAGAAATTCTTTGAGCTCCCCGGATGTGTGTCCTCCTTCCATTCCATCGGACCGAAATTCTTGAACTGAATGATTGGCCCATTCATCTCCTTCATTATTGGTCTCAGCAAGGGGTGGCTCCTCCTCGGGTTCATCTCCTATCGTCATAGCTTCATGAGGCTCCACTGGGTGTAAGCCCACGTGAAACACCTCTTGAGGTGCGTACCAATGCCGTTCTTGTGGATCATCCTCCATATCGTCTTCGAATGGTTCCACCTCTTCTGGATCTTCTTCCTCATTCATAGAGATATTGACTTCCTCTTCATCCTGAGGTTCCATCTTCACCTCCTCCCAATATGGTCCATCGGACACCTCAATGGGGTTAAGAGCACTTCCACGTGGTGGTGGACGAGTTCTTATGCGTGCTGTGCTCCTCATGACCTGCATCTATAAATAAGACATGGGAAACTTTAGAGAAGGAAGGAATAACTCCATAACTTCATAGGCTATGGAGAAAGAAAGAAAAGGTGTTGCTGTCCAAAAGAAGAGAAAAGAGGGGCTGAAAATAGCATTTTGCAGTGGTTGAATTGACAAATAAAGTGCAGCAGCAAGCAATTTTCGAAAATAGCAGTTTAGAGGGGTGTTCCTATGTGTTTTAGAGTGTCCATCCTACCTAGGCTTGCGTCCTATGGTCAACGTGGCTCTGATACCAATCTGTGACACCCGGTTCCGAAAACAGGACCAAGTTAATGCATATGTGTGCCCAGGATGTTCATCACTGCTGGCCACGTGAGGTCCGGCACTGCTGGCCACGTGGCAGGCTTGGAGCTCTCAGAAGAAGGGGCGAGGTCCGATCCCTCTGGACACGTGTTGCCTTTGGAGCTAGTCTCTGAGGGGAAGCGAGGCTCAGCCCCACGGGACACGTGTTGACTTCGGAGCTAGTCTCTGCGGAGAAGCGAGGCTCAGCCCCGCGGTACACGTGGCGCTTTCAGAGCTCACCCCTGCGGAAGGGAGAGGTCCGGCCCCGCCAGACACGTGTCACCCTCGGAGCCCGCCTCCGAGAGGTCCGATGCCGCGGGACACGTGTCACCCTCAGAGCTCACCTCCGAGAGGTCCGACACTGTTGGAAATGTGTGACCCTCGGAGCTCACCTCCGAAAAGAAAGGTCTGACGCTGTTGGACACGTGGCGACCTCGGAGCTCATCTCTGAGGAGAAAGGAAGTCCGATGCTACTAGACACGTGGCACTCTCGGAGCTCGCCTCTGGGGAGAGGGGAGGTCCGGCACTGACATGTGGCGCTCACGGAGCTCGCCTCTGAGGAGAGGGGAGGTCCCGCCTGCCTAACACGTGGGCACGTTAAGCTCGCCTCTGAGGAGAGGGGAGGTCCTGCCCGCCAGACATGTGGCGTACCCGGAGCTCACCCTTGAGGAAAATGGAGGCCCGGCCCCCGCTGGACGCGTGGAGCATCCGGAGCTCATCCCTGCGGAAGGACGAGATCCTTAAGCGGTTTTTCCATTGTGCGCAAGTACCCGGTACTGAGGAAACCGACATGATTTCCACATTGCTACCGCACCAAATCAATTGGAGATATGTTGTTAAGATCCAAAACAAATTGAATAGGACTCTTATTTGAATTCCAATCGGAGTAGGACTCTTCTTTTGTGACGCCCTTGTTTCTGTAGAACACAGAACCGAGAACTGATGCGTATGTGTGCCCAGGATGTTCATCACACATACACATATACTTCACAAACTGAATTCACAATATATATATAACCACGAATAACATGGTTTTATTACATTGTCTCATAAGTCTCAAACTCATGCTAGCAGCGGAAGTCTTAATCTAGCAGTGGAAGTCTTCTAACTAGTGCGGAAGCAATCTAAGTAGCAGCAGCGGCTCCAACTCTACTCCATCCCCACAGGCAAGGTTGAGGACAGATTACACGCTTAATGCTCCACGGGGTCTTCGTAGTACTCCTCTCCTGTTGCTGATGATGAAAGAATAATGCAAGTTTGAGTACATGATGTACTCAGCAAGTGCGGGAAAATATGATATGTAGCTCACAGCAAGGAAGGTATAAAAAGGCTTATTGCAGAAAGCAAAATTTATTTCTCAAAACACGATAAAAACAACAACTTAGCTTTAAGTGAATGTAATCCCAACATGTATTTAAACATTAACATACCTCCATCACGATTCATCCCTTTCCATGTCTCAACAGACGTTAGTCTTTCTCAACTTTGCTCATGAATACCTTCTCGTATTCACTACCATCTCATGAATACTATCTCGTATTCACTACCTTTTCATCTCATAAAGAATTCTGTCTCATACCGAGACCAATCTCGTTGCCATGACTCAACAGTCATGCAACCAATCTTATCACCCGAACTCAACAGTCCCAAAAACAGAACCATAACCAAAACAAAAACCATCCCAACTAATCATCCAATCTAATCATGTGAGTTGTCCAGGCGCTCGTGACCGTAAGCTCGGCTATCATGATAGTTTTAGACTCTGCAGAGTTTGCACCACTTTACCCACAAGTTTGTGATTTCGTCACCCGTCGGCGACTGCAGAACCTCCATTATACCAGTACACAACCGTCGGTGTATGGTAAAGAGATCACAAAATAGTCTTTACAAATATGCTACTAGATGCATGGACTCACTAAGGTTTCACATGCAGGCTAGAATCTCCAATTCTCCCACCGACGGGCCCCCTCTTGTGCCATGCAGTTCCCAGGGCAGTCCTCACTCGACTTGCATGCCCCGTGCCTTCCACGGTCCATAACAATCTAGTAACTTACCTAATTACTCAGCTAAGCCGCAACCATACTTGGCCTTGTGGTGGCACTGTTATCCTAGCATGGCTGGCATGAACCGGTCCTTAGATCTACGGCAAGTAAACCACCATCTCATTCTATCTCATCCACAAACCAAGGCTTGCCTAGATCCCCCTCCGATTCATGTTCATTAACAACATCAGTTTCTCATTAACATTATTCGTACAGTTGCAGTTAGCTAGACACATCTATCTCGCTTCCCGTATCCAATGGACTCAGCGAAGCATAAAAGAAAAAACCATACCCGACTCATAAACTTCCCTGGCGACAAGGGTGGTTTAACCAAAACTAGTGAACTCCTATAAAAGGGTTTCCCATCAATTTGACTCAGCACACACACCTTTTCGCAACAAAACAGTTTTCCAAAATATGGGATCGATATGGTCAAGGAGCACTTTCCTTGTTCTTACGGTTCCTGTTGCTCAAATTCTTGCTGTTGTAGTCCATCGTAGGTAGCTTCCTGAGCTTGTCCTTCTATACGCGATCACGCACATACAAGATTCATAGCAATCAATACCATGCACAAACTCTAATCAGGATGCGATGATGCCTACGCATGCTAATTCCAATGATGCAGTTTAGTTTGTATGTGTTTAGCATGGCTTCCATGGGTTTTATAATGAACATAGGTGTTCGGATCAAATGTGGACGTGGTGATGATCTTGACTCAAGATCTAGACCGATCAACATGTGATCTGTCCATGAAAAAGCTTCTGTTCAAAAGGATCAAAAACAGATGCAAAGAAAACGCGATGATGTCGTAAGGTGGTATTGGATACCTATCTCACTTCCTTCGCGTCATTCCTCAGATCGTCGTCTCTTCACCAGCGATGGCAATCGTCTCTGGGCTCGTCGGCAATCTCTCTGGTGGTCAAACTCCGTCGAAGGGGTTTAGCTTGGCCAGCTGGGGCTAGGGCTCTAAGTCGATGACTCTCGGGAGGTGGGAAAGAAGTTCGTGGTTGCGGCCAAAGGTTTTGGGTTCTATTTATAATCGGGAAGAGAAGAGTCCTAATCTGATTGGATTTCGAATAAGAGTCCTATTCAAGTGGTTTTTGAATCTTAACAACTTATCTTTAGTTGATTTGGTGCGGTAGCAATGTGGAATTCGTGTCGATTTCCTTCCGTACCGGTATTCCCACGTGTACAGAAGAAAAACTGCTTCAGATCTCGTCACCTCCGTGGTTATGAGCTCCGGAGGTTTCACGTGTCCTGCGGAGACCTGGGCTCCATTTTCCGCAGAGTCAAGCTCCGGTTGTGCCGTGTGTCAAGCGGGCGAGACCTCCCTGTCCCTCAGAGGTGAGCTCTGCGTGCGCCACGCGTCCTGGCGGGCGAGAACCTCCCCTCTCTCCAGAGACGAGCTCCGTGAACGCCACATGTCAGTTCCGGACCTCCCATCTCTTTGGAGGTGGCTCCAGATGTGCCATGTGTCAGAGCCGGACCTCCCCTCTCTTCGGAGGTGAGCTCCAATAGTGCCACGTGTCCTAACAGCGCCAGACTTCCTTTCTCTTCAGAGACGAGCTCCGAGGTCGACACGTGTCCAATCAGTGTCAGACCTCCCGGAGATGAGCTCCGAAGGTGACATGTGTCCGGTAGTGTCGGACCTCCCGGAGGTGAGCTCCGGAGGTGACACGTGTCTAGTAGGACCGGACCTCTTGGAGGTGTGCTCCGAGAGCGACACGTGTCTGGAGGGGACGAACCTCTCAGAGATGAGCTCCGAGAGCCACAAGTGACCCGCGTGACTGGACCTTTTCTTTTCTGCAGGGACTAGCTCCGCAGCCGACACGTGTCCTGCGGGACTGGCCCCGCTCCTTCGCAGAGGCTAGCTCCTGGGCAACACGTGTCCCATGGGGTCGGACCTCGCTCCTTTTGCAGAGACAAGCCCCGAACCTGCCACGTAGCCAGTTAGCGGCGGACCTCTCCCCCTTTGCGGGGATGAGATCCGAAGGCGCCATGTGGCCAGCAAGACGGAGTTGTCTTCGGCGCTTTCGGTGAACTGGAATTTGCTCTTTTTGGCTAACTTTTTGATATTTTCTCTGTTTCTACTTATTTTAAAATGTTTTTCTACATATAAAATATGAATATATGCAGAACCCGAAAATGAGGGTGTCACAAATCTACCCCCCTTAAATTGAATCTCGCCCTCGAGATTCGCTAGTGGAGAATAGATGAGAGAATTCTGCCTTCTCGGCTGTTGATTGGGCTGACTCAAACTCGATACGGGTTCCGTACTCATTTGTCAACTGCACGCTCCTCTCAGAATATTGGATTACTCTGTTGTGCTTGCTTAATGTGACACCCTCATCCCTGATTTCTGCATGTATTCATATTTCATGTAGAGAAACATTTTAAAAGAAGTGGGAACAGAGGAAATATCGAAAAGATAGCAAATAAGAGCCGAATCCAGTTTACAGAGATCGCCGAAGACAACTTCCGTGGCCCCATGGCCACGTGGCGTGTTCGGAGCCCATTCCTGCGAAGTGGAAAGAGGTCCGCCGCTAAACTGGCTACGTGGTAGGCTCGGGGCTCATCTCCGCAAAGGGGGAGAGGTCCGACCCTATGGGACACGTGTTGCCCCCGGAGCTAGCCTCTGCGGAAGAAGCAAAGGCATTTCCGCAGGACACATATCACCTTCGGAGCTAGTCACCGCGGGAATCAGAGGACCAGTCGCGCGGAATACGTTTCGATCTCGGAGCTCATCTCCGGGAGGTCCGGTTCTATTGAACACATGTCGCCACCGGAGCTTATCTCCGGGAGGTCCGTCACTGTTGGACATGTGTTAACCTCGGAGCTCGTCTCTAAGAAGAAAGGAAGTCTGGCGCTGGAGCCACCTCCGGAGTGAGGGAAGGTCTGGCACTGACACGTGGCGTGCGCGGAGCCACCTCCGAGTAGAGAGGAGGTCCCGACCGCCAGGATACGTGGCGCACGCGGAGATCACCTCCGAAGGAGAAGGGAGGTCTCACTCGCTTGACACGCGGCACCACCGGAGCTCGTCTCTGCGGAAAAGGAGAGACCAGGCCCGATAGACACGTGGAGCTTCTGGAGCACATCACCGAGAAGGTAACGAGTTCTGGAGCGGTTTTGGATTCTGTACCGTAGAAATATCGGTACGGAGAAGAAACCGACCTGAATTCCACAATGTTACCGCACCAAATCAACTAGAGATAAGATGTTAGGATCCAACGACTATCTGAATAGGACTTTTATTTGGAATACAATCAGATTAAGACTCTTCTTCTCCCTATTATAAATAGAACCCAGAACCTCTGGCCAAAACCACAAACTTCTTTTCCAACTCCTAAGCCGACGACTTAGAGCCCTAGCCTCAACTCGCCAAGAAAACCATCGCCGGAGTTCAGCAAAGAAGATCGCCGGTAGAGAGCCCAACGATCTGAGAAGGACCCGAAGACCGAGAAAAACGTAAGGTAGGTCTCCAATACCACCTTACGACATCATCGTGTTTTCTTTGCATCTGTTCTTCGAACAGAAGCTTTCTCATGGACAGATCACTTGTTGATCGGGTTCATCTAAAAGACAAGGTCATCGCCACGTCCACATCTGATCCAAACACCCCTGTTCACCATAAAGCCATACAAGAACCCATACAAACCGACCTAATAAAACTAAACTGCATTATAGGATAGCATGCATACGCATCATCGCATCTAGTTTAAAGTTTTTTCATAGTACTGATTGTTATGACTCTTGTATGGGCATGATTGCGTATAAAAGGACAAGCTCAGGGAGCTGTCTACCACGAGCTGCAACAACAAGGTTTCGAGATCCAAGAACAACCGGAACCTTAAGAACAAGGCAAGTGCTCCTTGACCATATTGATCCTATGTTTTGGGTAAAACTGTTTTGTTTTTGCAAAAAGGTGTGCGTGTTGAGTCAAACATGATGGGAAACCCTTTTATAGGAATTTACTAGCTTTGGTTAAACCACCCTTGTCGCCAGGGAAGTTTATTAGTCGGGTATGGTTTTTACTTTTATGCTTCGCTGAGTCCATGGGATTGGGAAGCGAGATAGATGTGTCTAGCTAACTGCACTCATAATGATAATGAGAAAATTAATGTTGTTAATGAACATGGATCGGAGGGAGATCTAGGCAAGACTGGGTTTGTGAATGAGGTAGCATGAGATGGTGGTTTACTTGCCGTAGATCTAAAAACCGGTTCATGCATGCACATGCCAGGATAACAGTGCCACCACAAGGCCAAGTATGGGTGCGGCTTAGCTGAGTAATTAGGTTAGTTGCTAGATTGTTATGGGCTGTGGAAGGCACGGGGAATGGGAGTCGAGTGATGACTGCCCTGGGAACTGCATGGCACAAGAGGGGGCCCATGGGTGGGAAAATTGGATATTTTAGCCTGCCGGTGAAACCTTAGTGAGTCCATACATCTAGTAGCCCCTTTGTAAAGGCTATTTTGTGATCTCTTGGCCATACACCGACGGTTGTGTACTTGTATAATGGAGGTTCTGCAGTAGCCGACGGGTGACAAAATCACAAACTTGTGGGTAAAGAGGTGCAAACTCTGCAGAGTTCTTAAAACTATCATGATAGCCGAGCTTACGGTCACGAGCGCCTGGCCAACTGCCATGATTAGTTGGGATGGTTATTGGTTATGGTTTTGGATGGTTTGGTTATGGTTTGGTTTTGGGACTGTTGAGTCCGGGTAATAAGATGGGTTGCATGACTGTTGAGTTGTGGCAACAAGGTTGGTCTCGGTGGGAGACGAAGTTGTTTTATGAGGTGAAATGGTAGGGAATACAGGATGGTATTTGTGAGATGGTAGCAAATACGAGGAGGTATTCATGAGCGAGAATGAGGTTGATTGGCTGAGACATGGGAAGTAATGAGCATAACGGAGGTATGATTGGTATTTTAATACATGTTGGGATTACATTCACTTAAAGATAAGTCGTTGTTTTATCGTGCTTTTGATAAATAACTTTGCTTTTCTGCAAATGAGCCTTTTTATACCTACCTTTTTATGAGCTACATATCATATTTTCGCGCACTTGCTGAGTACATCATTGTACTAAACTTGCATTATCATTTCATCATCAGCAGCTGTAGAAGATTACTATGAAGAACAAATGGAGCATTAGGCGTGTGATCTGTTCTCAACCTTGCCTGTGGGAATGGAGTAGAAATGGAGTCGTTGCTGCCTAGAATTGCTTCCGCATTAGTTAAATTGCTTCCACATTAGAATAAAGACTTCCGCTGCATAGAGATAAGACTTCCGCTGTGAGCATGAGTCCAAGACTCATGAAACAGTGTAATAAACTCTGTTATTCGTGGATATATATATTCTGAATTCAGTTTGTGGAACATATGTGTATGTGTGATGAACATCCTGGGCACACATTTGCACTAGTTCTCGGTTCCGTGGTTTTCCACAGAATTGAGAGCGTCACAGATTGGTATCAGAAATACGGTTGACAATGGGTTACACGCCTAAATAGGAAACACAGATTGGTATCAAAAGCCATAGATAGGGGTAGGATACACACCTAGGTACAATCACAGATTGGTAGCTAAGCCGCGCTCACCAAAGGAAGCACCCTAGGACGCTTAGATTGGCCTTGAAACTACCTTGACATAGGAAACCATCCTTGAATAGGAGTTGTGTGAGCCCTTGTGATGATTGTTTGTGATTGTATGCTTAGTGTGAGTTGTGGGACGTGTCAAAATGTTGTCCATATCCATACATAAGTAGAAAGAGGTGTGAAGATGATTCGGCACTTGTTCACATCCTCATATGGGCTAATATATATAGTCCAACTCACCTTGATGCATATAGTTGAGGGAATCTACCTAACCTTCTAACATTCTATTCTACTTCGTTCTCTCCCACAGATGGTGAGAAGAAACGTCGGCCGATGGAACATCCGTGACAACCAAGAAGATGGTCACGATTAAGTTCCTGTTAACCCTGGAGCTGGCGAGAACCACCTGGAACGGTTGATGGCCATGCAGAATCAACTTATGCAAACCATGATCCAAACATTGGGTCAGTTGCAGGCCAACAACAACAACCCCGTTCCGGCGCCACCACCACCGGCTCATAACAGGTTGGGAGAGTTCATGAGGACTCAACCACCCACCTTTGCTCAAGCCAACGACCCCATGGAGGCCGACGACTGGTTGAAATCCATGGAGAAGAAGCTTGCCATAGTACAATGCAATGACCGAGAGAAGGTTCTCTTTGCGTCGCACCAACTTACGGGAGCCGCCGCTGACTGGTGGGATGCCCTGAGAAACGCTCATGTCGACCCGGAGACGATCACTTGGACTGAGTTCAAGGAAAGTTTCTGCTCTCATTACATCCCTGCTGGTGTAATGACGCTCAAGAGACAGGAGTTCGAAGGTCTCCGCCAAGGACAGAGAAGTGTGAATGAGTACCTCAACAAGTTCACACAACTGTCCCGGTATGCCCCCGAAGATGTCAACACAGACCAGAGGAAGCAATACCTGTTCATGAGAGGGTTGAACAATGAGATCCAGGTTCAGCTCCTCAACAATGACTACGCAAGCTTTCAGAAGCTGGTTGACAAGGCTATAGTGGTTGAAAACAAGATCCGAGAGATCGAGCGAGAGTGCAAGAGGAAGATGCCACACCAGCCTCAAGGGAGCACCGTACGACCTCGGTACATGCCCCCAGCTGCACCACGGTATGGATCGACCCACTCCTGCATACCGCCCTAGTCAGCCACCACAGCAACGACCCGTTGCACCAGCACCTCGCATGCCCATGCCTCCTGTGCCCAGACCTAACATGGGCGCTCCTGTTCAAAACCCCCGCCCCAACGTACCTGCTGCCGTAGGCAACAGGGCATGCTTTGCATGCGAGGAAATAGGACACTTCGCGAACCAGTGCCCGAGGAGAGGCTCTGGACAGCAAGGCAACGTGCCCAAGCAGAACCCGCGACCAAACGGAGGGGACAAACAAGGAAACCGGGGACAGCAGAACTATGCTCGCGGCAACGTGAACCATGTCTCTGCTGAGGAAGCACAACAGGCTGAGGACGTTGTAATTGGTATGTTCCTTGCCAACTCCAACCCAGCCACCATCTTGTTTGATTCTGGAGCATCACATTCCTTCATATCATCCAAGTTTGTTGCCAAGCATAACCTACCCATATCACACCTAGAATGTGCTATGTTAGTTAATTCTCCCGGTGGAGAGATGAGGACTAATGTAGTATGTCCGAAAGTAAGCCTTAAAATAAGTGGGGTAGACTTCCTTGCCAACCTTATTGTCTTTGATTCCCAAGGGATTGACATAATACTCGGGATGGATTGGTTAAGCAAGCACAACGGGGTAATCCAATGTGCTGAAAGAAGCGTGCAATTAACAAATGAGCACGGCATCCGTGTCGAGTTTGAGTCAGCCCAACAAACCAGTGAGAAGGCAATCTTCAACCACATCGAAGGAGCAGCATTGGATAGCATTCCAGTGGTTCAAGAATTCTCGGACGTGTTTCCAGTGGAGCTTCAAGGTATGCCCCCTGATCGGGACATTGAGTTTGCCATTGATTTGGTACCTGGAACTGCACCCATAGCAAAGAGACCCTATAGGATGCCCGTCAATGAACTAGTATAACTCAAGAAACAAATTCAGGAACAGTTGGAGAAGGGTTTCATACGTCCAAGCTCGTCACCATGGGGAGCTCCTGTGCTCTTCGTAGACAAGAAGGATGGGACCCAAAGGATGTGTGTGGACTATAGGTCTCTCAACGAGGTGACGATCAAGAACAAATACCCTCTGCCCCGTATAGAGGACCTATTCGACCAAATGAAAGGAGCCCGAGTGTTATCCAAGATTGATCTTCGGTCGGGATATTTCCAGCTGAAGATTAAGCCCTCCGATATACCCAAGACTGCCTTTCAAACACGGTATGGTTCGTATGAATATACCGTCATGTCTTTTGGGTTAACAAATGCACCCGCATATTTCATGTACCTCATGAACAAGGTTTTCATGGAGTACTTGGATAAGTTCGTCGTGGTTTTCATCGACGACATTATGATTTATTCAAAAAGTGAGGAGGAGCATGAAGAACATTTGAAATTGACCTTGCAGAAAATGCGTGAGCATCGATTGTATGCCAAGCTTAACAAGTGTCAATTTTGGCTAAAGGAAATATCGTTCCTAGGCCACATTATCTCCGAACAAGGGGTATCGGTTGATCCCGGAAAAGTGAGAGATGTTCTGAAGTGGGACCAGCCGCAAAACGTGAGGGATATTCGGAGTTTTCTTGGGATGGCGGGATACTATCGAAGATTCATCAAAGACTTCTCTAAGATAGCAAAGCCTATGACGGAGTTGCTAACGAAGGGAAAAGCCTTTCGATGGACACCAGCCTGCCAAGAAAGTTTTGAGGAACTCAAGAAAAGGCTAAACACAGCGCCGGTTTTGGTATTGCCGGACGTAAGCAAGACCTTTGACATATATTGTGACGCATCCAGACAGGGGCTCGGATGTGTGCTCATGCAAGAAAGACAAGTGGTAGCCTATGCCTCACCACAATTAAAGAAGCACGAGATCAATTATCCTACACATGACTTGGAGCTAGCCGCAGTAGTGCATGCATTGAGGATATGGAGACATTATATCCTTAGTCATCGATGTGAGATCTATACGGATCATAAAAGCCTCAAGTACATATTTACCCAAACGGACTTAAATTTGAGGCAACGTCGATGGTTGGAACTCATCAAGGATTACGATGTTGGAATCAACTACCACCCTGGGAAGGCCAATGTATAGCTGATGCATTGAGCCGAAAGGGAGCATGTCACCAACTCACGGTTCGGGAGCTACCACCTGAGCTACGTAAGGAGTTCGAAAGATTACACCTCGGATTCTTGAACAACATGGAAATGATGGAAATCCACTCTTCATTGGAGCAAGAGATAAGAGATGGCCAAGCAACGGATGAGGAGATCAAGGAGAGGATCCTACAAGGAAAAGAGAAGGATTTCAAATAAGATGAGAAGGGTACGCTTTGGCTAGGAAAAAGGATTTGTGTGCCTAACGTGAAGCACCTCCGCGACATGATATTTAAGGATGAACATGATTCACCCTATTCCATACATCCTGGAAGTACCAAAATGTACAAGGACTTGAAAACTTGTTATTGGTGGGAAGGTATGAAAAGGGACATAGCCGAATACGTTGCCCTATGCGACACATGCCAACGGGTGAAGGCCGAACATCAAAGACCCGCTGGATTGTTGCAACCCTTGAAGGTACCCACATGGAAGTGGGAGGACATCAGTATGGATTTCATCCTCAGATTGCCACATACTCAGTCGGGTTGTGACTCCATCTGGGTAATCATGGACTGATTGACGAAGACCGCCCATTTTCTCCCTGTAAGGGCTAATTACAACGTTGCACGATTAGCCGAGTTGTACATGGAGCAGATCGTGTGCCGTCATGGAGTCCCGAAGAGGATAGTCTCAGATTGAGGTTCTCAGTTTACCTCTAGATTCTGGAGGAAGCTGCAGAAAGCCATGGGTACACGACTGGATTTTAGCTCCGCCTATCACCCACAAACCGATGGGCAAACCAAAAGGACAAAAAAAATTTTGGAAGACATGTTGAGAGCTTGCACCTTGAAACGTGGGCGTAGTTGGGATAGGAGTTTACCGTACGCCGAATTCTCCTATAACAACAGCTATCAAGCTAGCTTGAAGATGTCGCCTTTCGAATCATTATACGATAGACGGTGTAGAACACCTCTGTTCTGGAACGAGACCGGAGAGAACCAGGTGTTTGGACTCGAAGTGCTACAAGAGGCTGAAAAGCAAGTCCAAACGATATGGGAGAACTTAAAGGCTGCTTAGTCACGACAGAAAGGCTATGCGGACAATAGGCGAAGGAAGTTGACCTTCGAAGTAGGAGACTTCGTATACCTTAAGGTATTGCCTATCCGAGGCCAACGACGTTTCAACGTCAAAGGCAAGCTAGCACCTCGCTACATCGGACCATTTAAGATTTTGGACAAGCGAGGAGAAGTAGCCTATCAACTAGAGCTCCCAACATATCTCTCCGACGTACATGACGTGTTTCATGTATCCCAGCTCAAGATGTGCTTGACAGTACCAGAGGAACAAATACCAATGGAAGAGCTTGAAATTAAAGAAGACCTGACCTATACGGAGCACCCTGTACGAATTTTGGACGTAAAGGAAAGGGTCACCAGGAACAAAGTAATTTGATGGTGCAAGTTGCAATGGAGCCATCACACCGAAGCTGAAGCCACATGGGAGCGTGAAGAAGACATCATGGCAGAATTTCCCCATCTGTTCTCTACTAACGAATCTCGAGGGCGAGATACAATTTAAGGGGGGTAGATTTGTGACCCCCTCATCCCTGATTTCTGCATGTATTCATATTTCATGTAGAGAAACATTTTAAAAGAAGTGGGAACAGAGGAAATATCGAAAAGATAGCCAATAAGAGCCGAATCCAGTTTCCGTAGAGCGCCGAAGACAACTTCCGCGGCCCGCTGGCCACGTGGCGTGTTCGGAGCTCATTCCTGCGAAGTGGGAAGAGGTCCGCCACTAAACTGACTACGTGGCAGGCTCGGGGCTCATCTCCGCAAAGGGGGAGAGGTCCGACCCTGTGGGACAGGTGTTGCCCCCGGAGCTAGCCTCTGTGGAAGAAGCAACACTACAGGAAACAGGGCAACATACGACGGCTAGCTGTCGTATATAAACTTACAGACGACGGTCAGCCGAGGCTGTCGTATATAAGTTTATAAACGACAGTACAGCCGTCGTTTAGTACGTGGCTGTCATATATAAGTGTTATATACGACAGCCAACCCTAGGCTGTCGTATATAGCAGTTATATACGACAGCCAACCCTAGGCTGTCGTATATAGCAGTTATATACGACAGCCACACCGAGGCTGTCATAAATAAGTCTTATTTACGACGGCCCATGGTGTGGCCGTCGTAAATAAGGCTTATATACCCGCGGGGGCTCGGGTCGGCGCGGGCATTCACGCCCGCGCCGACCCGAGCCCGAGCCGCCCGCCCGCTGCCGCCAGCCGCCGCCCGCTCGCGCCCGGCCGCCCCCGCAAGCCGGCGCCCCGGCCTGCCACACGGCCGCCGCCCGCCAGGCGCTGTCCGGCCGCCGCCCCGGCCCCCCCCCCCCCGGCCACCCTCCGGCCGCTGCCCGCCAGGCTCCGGCTGCCCCCCGGCCGCCCGAGCGGCCGCAGCCCCGGCCGCCGACCCGGCCGCCCCCGCCAGCCGGCGCCCCAGCGGCCGAAGCCCCGGCCGCCGCCCCGGCCGCCCCCCGCCCGCCAGCCAGCGCCCAGGCCGCCACCAGCCGCCCGCCCGCCGCCGCCAGCCGCCGCCCCGGCCGCCCCCGACAGCCGGCGCCCCGGCCGCCACCCGCCCGAGAGCCACCGCCGCTGCCCCGGAGGTCCCCACCCCAGCCTCCACCCCGTGCTGTGCGCTGCCGCACCGTGCCGGTCCGCCTCCACACGCCGTCAGCCGCACCGTGCCGCGCCGCCTCCACCGTGAGGTAAGTCGCCCGCCTCCCTCCCCATCTAGATAGTTTGGTTTTTTAATTACCAATTGTTTATATTATGATTGTTTGTTTTTTATTGATTAGTGGATAATTTCTTAGATTTAGATGAATTGATATGCTTAGGTTTAATTATTGCCCATGTTTATTTGAATTGCTAGCTAGGTGTTTTTTAATTGCTTAGAATTGATAAGTTTGTTAACTACGGTAATTATGTTTGTTTAGATGAGTTGTTAATTGCTTAGATGATTAATGCATATGAGTTAATAGTTTAATTGATTATTGTTTCGATTGTTTGAGTGTTTAAAAGTACTATATTTACATAAATGGGCTTAGGGCCCGATACGACCCATTTAGTGGTAACGTATACGTCTACAAAAGCACGATGTGAACAACCTAGGCTGCCTCGCCCTACCCCCCACCCCCTCCCCCCCCCCACCCGCGGCTTAGCCAGCGCTTGGCCTCCAACACTCTGCCGCGGAACTGCCAATCCTTCGGCGCTCGGCCTCCTCCGCCGCGGGACTGTCGATCTGCCGGCACTCATCGGCCTCCATTGACCGGCTGCCGCGGATCTGCCGGCGCTCAACCTCATATGAACGCAAGATCCTGTGCGCGGGCGCCGCCTCCGCCTCCCATGTGTGCAAGCGCCGCCGCCGTATTCACCTGCCTTACGCCGGGATCTAAGGCGATTGGACGCCTTACGATCCCCAGGCGCCTTACCGCTTAAGCGATGCCTTAACAACTATGGTTCTTTACTTCTCTCTATTGTTCTTTCCTCTCTCTCTGAAATCACTCAAAAATGAAAGATTGACGTAAACCTTTACAATATGTGTCACCCGTTTCGAACCAGCCCGTCTCACACGTGTTACGCATGTGAGGCGTGTAGGTTCGGAATTGTCCCTTTTTGGACAGCCTAGGAGTGACAGAGAGGGCGTGCTTATAATGAAATGCGGGGTTTAGATTTGGACGTAGTTTCGACAACGTAACCCTAATGTCCTCCGCTACTCCATTTTTGGACGTGCAGTTGGAGAACAGCGGGGTTATGCTGCCGAAATTTTGTCTGAATCTAGACCTCGTGTCTTGTTATAAGCATGTTCGTCTCGGTCACTCTTGGGTGGGTTTAGGACCTATCCTTTCCAATAGATATAGGTCTGTAATATAAATAAATAATAAACTAACTATAAATTCTTTGACTTAAGACTGCAGAGTTAAACATGAGTGAAGACCGTAGTTGGATGTATACCGGTTGGAACAAGACAACTGGTCACTCAGATGAGTGGTATGCCGGGACAGACGACTTTATTGATTGAGTGTTCTCGTTGTCTACGACCGATAAAGTTCGTTGTCCATGTGCGAAATGCAGGAATACTAAGTTTTTGGACAAAACGACATTGTCATTACACTTGTGCAAAAATGGTTACATGCCATATTATGAGGTCTGGAGTTTCCACGACGAGTCTGCTCCTCGAGCCGTTCATGTAGATGATGATGATTGTCCGGGTGTTGACAGGATCGATGAGATGTTACAAGATATACAAACGGAGGATCCGCCCACAAATGAGGCAGACGCATTCTTTAATCTCTTGAAAGCTTCTGAAGAGGTGTTGAATGATCATACTGAAATGACTCTTCTTACTTTCATGACCAGATTTATGGCAATCAAATCTAAGTATTTCTTCTCTAATAATTGCTACAATGATATGATGAAACTTATCATCGATGCTCTTCCACAACCTCATAAGCTGCCCAAAGATATGTATCACTCAAAGAAATTACTATCTGGACTGAGTATGAAATATGAAAAAATTGACGTGTGTCCAGATAACTGCATGCTATTTTGGAAAGAGCATGACAAAGAGAAGAATTGTTTAAAGTGTGGAAAATCGAGGTTTGTCGAAGTTGTCAATGACGATGGTGATAAAGTAATGACAGAAGTTGCACATAAGAAATTGCGTTACTTGCCTATGACACCTCGGTTGAAGCGGTTGTTTCTTTCTAAAAGATCTGCCAGACACATGAGATGGCACAAAGAAGGTGTGCGTGAGAACAAAGATGTGTTGACTCATCCTTCGGACGATGATGCATGGAAGTCTTTGGACTCTTTTGATCCTGCTTTTGCTAGTGATGCGAGAAATGTTCGCATCGGGTTAGCGATGGATGGTTTTTCACCTTTCAGTACAAATGCCACACCATACTCCTGTTGGCCCGTCTTTGTTATTCCGTACAACCTACCACCTTCTCTTTGTATGAAGTACGAGTTTATGTTTCTTAGCCTCATTATACCAGGACCAGATCATCCGGGATCACGTATCAATGTGATGTTGAAACCATTGATTGGAGAATTGAAAACGTTGTGGATTGGAGTTGAAGCGTATGACTGTTACAAGAAGCATAAATTCAACCTTCGAGCTGCTTATTTGTGGTCTGTCCATGATTTCCCTGCGTACGGCATGTTTTCTGGATGGAGCACACATGGTCGTTTGTCGTGTCAAATATGTGGGTCTGACACAGAGTGTTTTCGACTTACATATGGTGGCAAGATAAGCTACTTTGATTGTCATAGGCGTTGGCTTCCTCGAAACCACCCATTCAGGCAACAGAGGAATGTCTTCAGAAAAGATACTGTTGTCACTAAGGAACCACCTAAACGCCTAAGCGGGTGTGAAGTATCCGATGTGTTGGACTCACTAGTCCCTGATGAAGCTCGCCCTGGATTCTTTGTAGGTTACGGAAATGTTCACAACTGGACTCATGTATGTGGAGTTTGGGAGCTACCATATGTGAAGTCATTGATACTGACATAATATTGATGTAATGCATCAGGAGCGTAACATGGCCGAATGTATCATAAGCACGTGCATGAATATCACGGGAAAAACAAAAGACAACTTAAAGGCTCGAAAGGATTTGGCCGAGATTTGTAATCGACCTACTCTTGATGACACGACCCCAAGGTCCTGTCGAGCCAGGATCACGCTGAGGGGTGCTGCGTTGCACAGCACCGGATAACACACGTCAAAGGTACAAAGCGGAAGCAGAAATTTTATTACATAAACAGGTTTATGAACATGTTTACATCAAAATAAGTTTAGTCTACACTCGCGGGCGTAGACTAAGCATCAAGTGCACGTTCAGCCCTTGAACGGGTCCTTGCTAGCACACAAGCACACTAACTCTGCGGCGTGCACGACTCCCACTCGACGGGGTTCCCCTCCTGGGGTTCCGTCTCCTCTTCGGGAGTCCCTTCCTCATAGAACCCTGCAAAATCTTCAAACACAAGCAGTGAGCATGAAGGCTCAGCAAGTCTGACCCGTCTCACCTAAACATGGAACTTCTACATGAGGGTAATGGGTTACATGAGATAAAAACCATTTGCAAGGACTCGCCTAATTAGTAGAACCTTACTTTCAGGTTTTAGCAGCAGGTTGTGGAGAACCTTACACTAAGGTACATGAGAGAGCCGCAATCAAACAAGAAACGCATTTCTCTCATGTCCCTTTCCCAAAGTGGAAAAGAACTTTAGTTAGCTCTAAGCTACAGCATATCATTAACAATCAATGTCCATCTTTCAATCAGCAACATTTTAACATGTGACTAGCCTGTTCTTTCTACGTCACGGTACAGTGAACAAGTGGTACTCACTGACCGTGAGGGATGGCGATTATAATCGATTTACACCTGCAGGGTTACCCGAACAACCCGTCACGTACGCCCGTACTCGATGTTGCCTATAACAACCATCACGGACGCCGTACGCGACTACCTTTCACCCGTTAGCCAAATGTTGAACCGGTCCAATCGTCCCGAGCAAGAGGTCTCTGCACGCGCATCTCAGTGCCGCCAGCCGATTTACACCTCGAGCTCTCAACCTACCCTCTGAACGACCAGCTATGCCTCAACACCCAGCTACCCGAGTTACATCAGTTTCCCGGTTCCCATATAGCCGGTAGGTCTTCGGTACTGTTCTAGCTTGTTCAACAGGCCCGCACACGGCTCGGTCCTCAATCGACACAAGCGGAGCTACAGCACACAGGCCCCAGAGTCCTGCTGCCCTTACCCTCCGCTTGGTCTCATTTTCTTGCCATGTGTTTCATGTGCTATGACTACCCGAGTCGAGTGCTTCTAGCCTATGCTCGCGAGTAGTTCCAACTACTCGACTTGTACCGAATCCTACTCTATCTTAGCAATGCAGTTGCTAACGAGGTTTTCAATCCTAACACCAACCCATGGTTTTCTTGGCTATGCAGTTGGGCTTCCAATCAAGACTCTAATGCAAAGAATCACAACAATATTCAAAGATGTGCTCAAAACAATAAACATTTGTAAAAAGGTTAATGCAAACCGGAGCTTGCCTTGCTGCTCTTGGTCGTAGGCTAGCTGTTCCTCCGGAGTAACGAAGTCTAGGACTTCGGGTTCCTCCTCGATCTTAGCGACTACATGATAGAAACAATATATGTATTAATTTAAATACAGTTGTATTTACTTTTAATCTTGTGAAGTCTATAACTCTTACTAGACAAGCCTAATGACTGTGAAACTTTTATTGTGGCTTGGTTACAACCTAAATAGAAACTTGGTCAAGTTTTAGTTGCAGCAAAGCTCATTTGAGCCCTCCACAATTAATTATGTCCTTGAACTTAATTGGAACTCTTAGGGTGTTCTAGGAATTTTCATGAAACAAACTATGACTTTCTAAAAACTAGATTTTCATAGGGTTCTAATCGAGTTGGTCTCACTTAATTTGAAGGTTCCTAGCTAAAATTATGAGCTAAACAATTTTAGAGAAAATTCTGAAAATGTTTCTGAACATTTTCTATTTTCTCTGGAACAGTTTCACTAATCACACCATTAGGTGGATCATATGAGCTCAAATGGATCTGAAATTTTTATGGTAGTTCAGGGATATTTTTGTGAACATCCCAGCAAAATTTCAGGATTTTCCTCCAAGGGATTCTCCAGTTAAAATTCTTAACAGTTTAAACTTTGTGGAATTAATTCTGGAGAATTAAGGGTTTTCATGAAGTGAAACTTGATTTGCTGGAAAGTACACGGAGAGATGAATCCAGCAAAATTTGGTTCACTCAATTTGGAGTTTTCTAGCCAAAGTTATGAGGATTTGAAGTTTGAAGGAAATCTGAAAATCGGGGAAAAGTTTAAACTCGCGCGTGGGCCCAGGGGACACGCGTCGCACGCCGAGGCGACAGCACACCGCGGCCCACAATGATTTTGCGTGCCAGCACACCCGATCCCGGCCACAGCCGGATCCCGATTTAAAATATCTCCCGCTGACAGCTGGGGTCCACCTCCTTCTTCAACCTCGCGACGCCCGCGCTCCGCCGCCGAGGGACCTCGCCGGAGAGCTCGCCGCCGGCTTCTGTACAGCTCCAAACCTCTCGATTCCGGCTGCCCCTGCCTACTTTTACTCGGGGAACAGGATTCTAGGGTCAGCTGCTCATGACAATGGCCGGAGCATGGTCGGCGACGAGCCGCCACCTCGGAACGACTTTGGCCATGTCGGCTGACTTCTCAAGCACCTCAGCTACTTGGGAAACCGGTCGGGAAGCACCAGTGGACCTCAGAGAAGGTCGACATGAGCTCGAGGCAGCTCGGGGAAGGCCCGAAATAGGTCCTCACCGTGCGCCCGATGACGCCCGTTCATTCCGCCATTGGTAGACCTCGAATTACGCCGGGTACAGAGGTTCTCCGGCCCAGAGTTGTGAAGGCAACTTGTGCGTTACCGTGTCTAGCTCGTGTGAGAGCGGCTTGAGGCCCTCTAATCCTTTCTAGAGCACGAATTAAACAGAATCGTACCCGAAGGTCATTCTGCACACAGAAAGGGGAAAAGTGGAAATTCGCCGCCGGTGAGCAACCACTCGAGCTGTGGCTCGGGGATGAGCAGCACCGGTCACCAGCGCGTCCAAGGGTGCCTTGGCTCAGGCGTGACAACGCCCTGGTTGGGCTGTCCACGAGAGCCCGAGGTGCGGCGGTTCCAAGTCCCGAATTTGATCTTTCGGCACAGCCGATATCAATCGGTTTGAACTGAATTCTAGCAACGGGGAGGACGGAGGAAGGTCTCTAGTACCTTGCTGGGGCTCTGGAGTGGACGGAGGGAGCTGCGATCGGCGTTCTACGATCGATTCTGAGCTGCGGAAAATTTCGGCCGGCGCTGAGTTCTTGCGGGGAAGAACGGCGATGCCTCGGCCGAGGAGGGGGGGCAGGCGCCTTAAGAAGGCTCTGCACTGCCTCGCGCCCGCGCGTGGGCAAGCAGCTGCTGGCGCGGTGGCTGCCCTCGGTGGCGATCACAGCTGCGGCTCGGCGACCCGAGTGAGAAAAGTCTCAGTCGGTTTGATCTGAGCAGTGGCTGACATGTGGGTCCCACTTCCAGTTTTAACCTCTGAAATTTACTCCTAATCACTGTTGTAAATAGTGAACCCCATAGTACCCCTGGTAATTCAAATTATTCACCCATGAACCATTTGAATTGATCAAAGTTCAAATTGGGTTTGGTTTGAGTGAATTTCAGCACAAGTGCAGTTTTGAATTCAAATGAAGTTTGAATTTGTCCCACTTAGCTCATGTCAAGATCAACTCCAAATGGAGTGAAAATTGGTGTGTGGGCTCACAAAAATGTGCTGAGTAAGAATATTCCTCCCACTTTTAAATTCATGGGATAAAAACAGTTTGAATTTTGAATATGGTTTCAAACTGCCCTCTTTCTAACTATACCCAAAATGACCTCAAAAAGGTTTTGAATTTGGGTGAAACTTGGCATGGACATCCTTAGCAAAATGTAGGAGTTTTCATATGTCCAGCCCATCTATATCACATGTGGGAAATACCACTTTTGCAATATGTGAGTTTGTTTCCTAATGAGCATGTTGATAATTGTTACTTGCTCTTCATTTGTGTTCATGATCCTTCCTCAAATGAGGTGTGTGGTGTGGTGATGAACACTGCAAATGTGTGTCAAAAACTGAGGCCCTTACACTTGAGCTCTCTGAAAGCGGTGGTAAGCCACGTGCTTCTTTCGTGCTTCGACCTAATGAAAAGAAACAAGTTATGGAATGGTTGAAAACTTTGAAATTCCCAGATGGTTATGCTGCTAGTCTGAGACGAGCCGTGAATGTTAAAATAGGAAAGCTCACTGGGTTGAAGATTCATGACTATCATATAATAATGGAAAGACTCTTACCTATTATGTTTCGGGGATATCTGGATGATGCGGTGTGGAAGGTGTTAGCTGAGCTATCATTATTCTATAGGCAGTTATGTGCCAAAGAAATAACGAAAGACATGATGGAGAAGTTAGAGAAGGAGATACCTGTGGAGGGAGTGAGAGAACAACAGGGCTGCCATGGATAGGTAATTGCTCCTTGACCATATTGATCGTATGTTTTGGGTAAAACTGTTTTGTTTTTGCAAAAAGGTGTGCGTGCTGAGTCAAACATGATGGGAAACCCTTTTATAGGAGTTTACTAGCTTTGGTTAAACCACCCTTGTCGCCAGGGAAGTTTATGAGTCAGGTATGGTTTTTACTTTTATGCTTCGCTGAGTCCATGGGATTGGGAAGCGAGATAGATGTGTCTAGCTAACTGCACTCATAATGATAATTAGGAAATTAATGTTGTTAATGAACATGGATCGGAGTGAGATCTAGGCAAGACTGGGTTTGTGAATGAGGTAGCATGAGATGGTGGTTTACTTGCCGTAGATCTAAGGACCGGTTCATGGATGCACATGCCAGGATAATAATGCCACCACAAGGCCAAGTATGGGTGCGGCTTAGCTGAGTAATTAGGTAAGTTGCTAGATTTTTATGGACTGTGGAAGGCGCGGGGAATGGGAGTCGAGTGAGGACTTCCCTGGGAACTGCATGGCACAAGAGGGGGCCCGTGGGTGGGAGAATTGGAGATTTTAGCCTGCCGGTGAAACCTTAGTGAGTCCATACATCTAGTAGCCCCTTTGTAAAGGCTATTTTATGATCTCTTGGCCATACACCGACGGTCGTGTACTGGTATAATGGAGGTTCTGCAGTCGCCGACGAGTGATGAAATCACAAACTTGTGGGTAAAGAGGTGCAAACTCTGTAGAGTTCTTAAAACTATCATGATAGCTGAGCTTACGGTCACGAGCGCCTGGCTAACTGCCATAATTAGTTGGGATGGTTATTGGGATGGTTATTGGTTATGGTTTTGGATGGTTTGGTTATGGTTTGGTTTTGGGACTGTTGAGTCCGGGTGATAAGATGGGTTGCATGACTGTTGAGTCGTGGCAACAAGGTTGGTCTCGGTGGGAGACAAAGTTGTTTTATGAGGTGAAATGGTAGCGAATACAGGATGGTATTCGTGAGATGGTAGTGAATACGAGGAGGTATTCGTGAGCGAGAATGAGGTTGATTGATTGAGACATGGAAAGTAATGAGCATAACGGAGGTATGATTGGTATTTTAATACATGTTGGGATTAAATTCACTTAAAGATAAGTCGCTGTTTTATTGTGCTTTTGATAAATAACTTAGGTTTTCTGCAAATGAGCCTTTTTATACCTACCTTGTTATGAGCTACATATCATATTTTCGCGCACTTGCTGAGTGCATCATTGTACTCAAACTTGCATTATCATTTTATCATCAGAAGCTGGAGAAGATTACTATGAAGAACAAATGGAGCATTAGGCCTGTGATCTGTTCTCAACCTTGCCTGTGGGAATGGAGTAGAAATGGAGTCGTTTCTGCCTAGAATCACTTCCTCATTAGTTAAATTGCTTCCGCATTAGAATAAAGACTTCCGCTGCATAGAGATAAGACTTCCGCTGTGAGCATGGGTCCAAGACTCATGAAACATTGTAATAAACTCTGTTATTCGTGGATATATATATTCTGAATTTAGTTTGTGGAACATATGTGTATGTGTGATGAACATCCTGGGCACACATATGCATTAGTTCTCGGTTCCGTGGTTTTCCATAGAATTGAGGGCGTCACACTTAACCAATCCATTCTGAGTATTATGTCAAGCCCTTGGGAATCCAAGACAGTGAGGTTGGCAAGGAAGTCTACCCCCCTTATTTTAAGGTTTACTTTCGGACATACTATGTTAGTCCTCATCTCTCCACCGGGAGAATTAACCAACATAGTATATTTCAAGTGTGATATGGGTAGATTATACTTGGCAACATACTTGGATTATATGAAGGAATGTGATCCTCCAGAATCAAATAGAGTAGTGGCTGGGTTGGAGTTCGCAAGGAACATACCAATCACGACGTCTTCAGCCTGTTGCGCTTCCCCAGCAGAGACATAGTTCATGTTGCCACAAGCGTAGTTCTGCTTTCCACGGTTCCCTTGATTGGCTCCTCCGCTCGGCCGTGGGTTCTGTTTGGGCACGTTGCTTAGTTGTCCAGGACCTCTCTTCGGACACTGGCTCGCAAAGTGTCCCGTCTCCCCGCATGCAAAGCATGCCTTGCTGCCCACGGCAGCAGGTACGTTGGGGAGGGGGTTTTGAACAGGAGCGCCCGTGTTGGAACGGGGTGCAGAAGGCAAAGGCACACGAGGTGCTTGTGCAACGGGTTGTTGCTGTGGTGGTTGGTTAGGGCGAAAAGTAGGGGTGGTCGATCCATACTGCGGTGCAGCTGGGGGCATGTACCGAGGGCGCACGTTGCTCCCTTGTGGCTGGTATGGCATCTTCCTATTGCCTTCTCGCTCGATCTCTCGGATCTTGCTTTCAATCACTATGGCTTTGTCAACCAGTTTCTGGAAGCTCGCATAGTCATTGTTGAGGAGCTGAACCTGGATCTCATTGTTCAACCCTCTCATGAACAGGTACTGCTTCCGTTGGTCCGAGTTGACATCTTCAGGGGCATACCGTGACAGTTGCGTGAACTTGTTGAGGTACTCATTCACGCTTTTCTGTCCTTGGCAGAGACCTTCAAACTCTTGTCTTTTGAGCATCATTACACCAGCAGGGATGTAATGAGAACGGAAACTCTCCTTGAACTCAGTCCAAGTAATAGTCTCCGAGTCGACGTGAGCGTTACAAAGGGCATCCCACCAATCAGCGGCTGCTCCCATGAGTTGGTGCGACACAAAGAGAACTTTCTCTCGGTCATTGCACTGGACGATGGCATGCTTCTTCTCCATGGACTCAACCAATCATCGGCCTCCATGGGGTCATTACCTTGAGAAAAGTGGGTGGTTGAGTCCTCATAAACTCTCCCAGTCTGTTGTGAGCTGGTGGTTGTGGAGGTGGTGGCGGTGGTGCCGGAACATGGTTGTTGTTGTTGGCCTGCAGCTGACCCAAAGTTTGGATCATGGTTTGCATAAGCTGATTCTGCATGGCCATCAACCATTCCAGGTTGTTTTCACCAGCTCCGGGGTTAACAGGAACTTCATTGTGGCCATCCTCTTGGTTGCCACGGACGTTCCTTCCTTGGCGGGCGGCGTTTCCTCCAACCATCTTCGAGTAGAATTGGATAGAATAGAGGTTTAGAAGTTTAGATAGATCTCTCCCAACTATATGCATCAAGGTGGATGGACTATATATCGTCCATTATGAGGATGTGAACAAGTGCCGAAGCATCTCACACACCTCTTTACTATGTGCGGACATGGACAACGCTTAAAACGTCCTATAACTCACACTAAGCACATAATCACAAGCAATCATTACAAGGTTCAGCACACAACTCCTATTCAAGGATTATTCAATGGGGGTCCTATAGGGTTTTTTGGGTGATACCAATCTATAATTTCACCATATGTCAAGGTGGTTTGGGGTGATACCAATCTGTGATCCAACTATGGCTTCTCCTAGGCTTGCATCCTATGTCAAGGTTGTTCCAATGCCAATCTATGCGTCCTATGGTCAGCGTGGCTTCTAATACCAATCTGTTACTAGGGGTGTGCCCTACAGTCAACGTGGCTCTATAACCAATCTGTGATCATTCTAAGTTTGTGTCCTACAGTCAACCATGGTAGCTTGATACAAATATGTGGATTATACCAATCTTTGACTAGGCATGGCAGCTTTAATATCAATCTGTGACCTATCTAGACTGTGTGATCTACGATCAACCCGTGACAGGTTGACACCAATTTGTGTTTTCTATCTAGGCGTGTAACCTACCGTCAACCGTGGCTGTGATACCAATCTGTGACGCCCTTGTTTCTGTAAAACACAGAACCGAGAACTGATGCGTATGTGTGCCGAAGATGTTCATCACACATACACATATACTTCACAAACTGAATTCAGGATATATATATATATATATATATCCATGAATAACAGGGTTTTATTACATTGTCTCATGAGTCTCAAACACATGCTAGCAGCAGAAGTCTTCTAACTAGTGCGGAAGCAATCTAAGTAGCAGCAGCAGCTCCATCTCTACTCCAACCCCACAGGCAAGGTCGAGGATACATTACATGCTCAATGCTCCACGGGGTCTTCATAGTACTCCTCTCCTGTTGTTGATGATGAAGTAATAATGCAAATTTGAGTACATGATGTACTCAGCAAGTGCGGGAAAATATGATATGTAGCTCACAGCAAGGAAGGTATAAAAAGGCTTCTTGCAGAAAGCAAAATTTATTTCTCAAAACACGATAAAAACAGCAACTTAGCTTTAAGTGAATGTAATCCCAACATGTATTTAAACATTAATATACCTCCATCACGATTCATCCCTTTCCATGTCTCCATAGACATTAGTCTTTATCAACTTTGCTCATGAATACCTTCTCGTACTCACTACCATCTCATGAATACCATCTCGTATTCACTACCTTTTCATCTCATAAAGAATTCCGTCTCATACCGAGACCAATCTTGTTGCCATGACTCAACAGTCATGCAACCAATCTTATCACCCGGACTCAACAGTCCAAAAAACCAAACCAAAAACCATCCCAAAAACCATCCCAACTAATCATCCCATCTAATCATGTGAGTTGTCCAGGTGCTCGTGACTGTAAGCTCGGCTATCATGATAGTTTTAGACTCTGCAGAGTTTGCACCACTTTACTCACAAGTTTGTGATTTCGTCACCCGTTGGCGACTGCAGAACCTCCATTATACCAGTACACAACCATTGGTGTATGGTAAAGAGATCACAAAATAGCCTTTACAAAGGGGCTACTAGATGTATGGACTCACTAAGGTTTCACTGACAGGCTGGAATCTCCAATTCTCCCACCCACGGGCCCCCTCTTATGCCATGCAGTTCCCAGGGCAGTCCTCACTCGACTCCCATTCCCCGCTCCTTCCACGGTCCATAACAATCTAGTAACTTATCTAATTACTAAGCAAAGCCGCACCCATACTTGGCCTTGTGGTGGCACTGTTATCCTGGCATGGCTGGCATGAACCGGTCCTTAGATCTACGGCAAGTAAACCACCATCTCATTCTACCTCATCCACAAACCAGGGCTTTCCTAGATCCCCCTCCAATTCATGTTCATTAACAACATCAGTTTCTCATTAACATTATTCGTACGAGTGCAGTTAGCTATACACATTTATCTCGCTTCCCGTATCCCATGGACTCAGCGAAGCATAAAAGTAAAAATCATACCCAACTCATAAACTTCCCTGGCGACAAGGGTGGTTTAACCAAAACTAGTAAACTCCTATAAAAGGGTTTCTCAACAATTTGACGCAGCACACACATCTTTTCACAACAAAACAGTTTTCCAAAATATGGGATCAATATGGTCAAGGAGCACTTTCCTTGTTCTTGCGGTTCCTGTTGCTCAAATTCTTGCTGTTGTAGTCCGTCATAGGTTGCTTCCTGAGCTTGTCCTTCTATACGCGATCACGCACATACAAGATTCATAGCAATTAATACCATGCACAAACTCTAATCAGGATGCGATGATGCCTACGCATGCTAATTCCTATGATGCAGTTTAGTTTGTACATGTTCTTGCATGGCTTGCATGGGTTTTACGATGAACAGAGGTGTTCGGATCAAATGTGGACGTGGTGATGATCTTGACTCAAGATCTAGACCGATCAACATGTGATCTGTCCACGAAAAAGCTTCTGTTTGAAAGGATCGAAGAACAGATGCAAAGAAAATGCGATGATGTCGTAAGGTGATATTGGAGACCTACCTTACTTCCTTCGGGTCTTTCCTCAGATCGTCGGCTCTCCTCTGGCAATGGCAATCGTCTCTGGGCTCGTCGGCGATCTTCTGGTGGTCAAACTCCGGCGAAGGGGTTTAGCTCGGCGAGCTGGGGCTAGGGCTCTAAGTCGATGCTCTCAGGAGGTGGGAAAGAAGTTCGTGGTTGCGGCCAAAGGTTTTCGGTTCTATTTATAATCGGGAAGAGAAGATTCCTAATATGATTGGATTTTGAATAAGAGTCCTATTCAAATGGTTTTTGAATCTTAACAACTTATCTTTAGTTGATTTGGTGCGGTAGCAATGTGTAATTCGCGTCGGTTTCCTCCCGTACCGGTATTCCCACGTGTACAGAAGAAAAACTGCTTCAGATCTCGTCACCTCCGCGGTGATGAGCTCCGGAGGCTCCACGTGTCCTGCGGAGACCTGGGCTCCCTTTTCCGTAGAGTCAAGCTCCGGTTGTGCCTTGTGTCAAGCGGGCGAGACCTCCCTCTCCCTCAGAGGTGAGCTCCGCATGCGCCACGCGTCCTGGCGGGCGGGAACCTCCCCTCTCTCCAGAGACGTGCTCCGCGAACGCCACGTGTCAGTTCCGGACCTCCCCTCTCTTCAGAGGTGGCTCCGGATGTGCCATGTGTTAGAGCCGGACCTCCTGTGACACCCTCATTTTTGGTTTATGCATATAATCATGCTTCATGAAGAGAAAACATTTTGAAAGAAGTAGGAACAGAGAAAAACATCAAAAAGTTAGCCAATAAGAACCGAAACCAGTTCCCAGAGAGCGCCGAAGACAACTTTCACGGCCCGCTGGCCACGTGGCATGTCCGGAGCTCATTTCTGCGAAGTGGGGAGAGGTCCGCCGCTAAACTGGCTACGTGGTAGGCTAGGGGCTCATCTCCTTTAAGGGGGGGAGGTCCGACCCTGTGGGACACGTGTTGCCTCCAGAGCTAGCCTCTGTGGAAGAAGCAAAGGCAGTTCCGCAGGACACATGTTACCTTCAAAGCTAGTCACCGCGGAAATCAGAGGACCAGTCGCGCGGAATACGTATCGATCTCGGAGCTCACCTCCGAGAGAACCGGTCTATTGGACACATGTCATCACCGGAGCTTATCTCCGGGAGGTCTGTCACTGTTGGACACATATTTACTTCGGAGCTCGTCTCTGAGGAAATAGGAAAAGTCCGGCGCTACTTGACGTGTGGCATTCACGGAGCTCACCTACGAAGAGAGTGATGTTCGGAATGGATACGTGGCACACCCGGAGCTACCTCCAGAGAGAGGAAAGGTCCGGCACTGACATGTGGCGTACGCAGAACCACCTCCAAATAGAGAGGAGGTCCCGACCGCCAGGATACGTGGCGCACGCGGAGCTCACCTATGAAAAAGAAGGGAGGTCTTGCTCGCTGGACACGCGGCACAACCAGAGCTCGTCTCTGCAGAAAAAGGGGAGACCAGGCTCCGGTGAACACGTGGAGCTTCCGGAGCTCATCACCACGGAGGTAACGAGTTCTGGAACGGTTTTTGGATTCTGTACGTGTAGAAATATCGGTACGGAGAAGAAACCGACCTGAATTCCACAATATGACCACACCAAATCAACTGAAGATAAGTTGTTAAGATTCAACGACAATCTGAACTGAACTCTTATTCGAAGTCCAATCAGATTAGAACTCTTCTCCTCCCAATTATAAATAGAACCCAGAACCTCTGGCCAAAACCACGAACTTCTTTTTCAAACTCCTAAGCCGACGATTTAGATCCCTAGCCCCCAATTCGCCAAAGTAAAACCATCGCCGGAATTCTGTCGAGGGAGATCGCCGGAAGAGGGTCCCAACGATCTGTCTTGCTAGAGAAGGACCCGAGACCAGAAGAGCGTAAGGTAGGTCTCCAATTCCACTTTACGACATCATCGTGTTTTCTTTGCATCTGTTCTCCGTTTCCTTTTGAACAGAAGTTTTTTAATGGACAGATCACTTGTTGATCGGGTTGATCTAAAGACAAGGTCATCGCCACATCCACATTTGATCCGAACACCTCTGTTCATCGTAAAACCATGCAAGACATGCAAGAGCATGAACAAACCGATCTAATAAAACTGATTATAGGATAGCATGCGCATGCATCATCGCATCTAGTTAAAAGTTTGTGCATGAAATTGATTGCTGTGGATCTTGTATGTGCGTGATCCTGTATAGCAGGACAAGCTCAGGGAGCTGTCTACGACGAGCTGCAACAACAAGGTTTCGTGATCCAAGAGCAACGGAACCGCAAGAACAAGGCAAGTGCTCCTTGACCATATTGATCCTATATTTTGGGAAAACTGTTTTGTTTTGCAAAAAGGTGTGTGTGCTGAGTCAAACATGATGGGAAACCCTTTTATAGGAGTTTACTAGCTTTGGTTAAACCACCCTTGTCGCCAGGGAAGTTTATGAGTCGGGTATGGTTTTTACTTTTAAGCTTCGCTGAGTCCATGGGATTGGGAAGAGAGATAGATGTGTCTAGCTAACTGCACTTGTAACGATAATGAGAAACTGATGTTGTTAATGAACATGGATCGGAGGGAGATCTAGGCAAGCCTGGGTTTGTGAATGAGGTAGAATGAGATGGTGGTTTACTTGCCGTAGATCTAAGGACCGGTTCATGCGAGCACACGCCAGGATAACAGTGCCACCACAAGGCCAAGTATGGGTGCGGCTTAGCTGACTAATTAGGTAAGTGGCTAGATTGTTATGCACCGTGGAAGGCGCGGGGAATGGGAGTCGAGTGAGGACTGACCTGGGAACTGCATGGCACAAGAGGGGGCCCGCGGGTGGAAGAATTGGAGATTCTAGCCTGCCGGTGAAACCTTAGTGAGTCCATACATCTAGTAGCCCCTTTGTAAAGGCTATTTTGTGATCTCTTGGCCATACACTGACGGTTGTGTACTGGTATAATGGAGGTTCTGCAGTCGCCGACGGGTGACGAAATTACAAACTTGTGGGTAAAGGGGTGCAAACTCTGCATAGTCTTAAAATTATCATGATAGCCGAGCTTACGGTCACGAGCGCCTGGCCAACTTCCATGATTAGTTGGGATGGTGATTGGATATTGTTATTGGTTATGGTTTTGGATGGTTTGGTTTTGGTTTGGTTTTCGGGACTGTTGAGTCCGAGTGATAAGATGGGTTGCATGACTGTTGAGTCATGGCAACAAGGTTGGTCTCGGTGGGAGACGAAGTTGTTTTATGAGATGAAATGGTAGCGAATACGAGATGGTATTCGTGAGATGGTAGCGAATACGAGGAGGTATTCGTGAGCAAGAATGAGGATGATTGATGACCGGTTGTGACATGGAAGGTAATGAACATAATGGAGGTATGATTGGTATTTTAATACGTGTTGGGATTACATTCACTTAATGATGAGTTGCTGTTTTTATCATGGTTTGATAAATAACTTTGCTTTCTGCAATGAGCCTTTTTATACCTACCTTGTTATGAGCTACATATCATATTTTCCCGCACTTGCTGAGTACATCATTGTACTCAAACTTGCATTATTATTTCATCATCAGCAACAGAAGAAGATTTGTATGAAGACCAAGTGGAGCATTAGTCGTGTGATCTGTTCTCAACCTTGCCTGTGGGGATGGAGTAGAGACGGAGCCGCTACTGCTTAGAATTGCTTCCACACTAGTTAGAAGACTTCCGCTGCATAGAAATAAGACTTTCGCTGTTAGATAAAGACTTCCGCTGTGAGCATGACTCCAAGACTCATGAAACATTGTAATAAACTCTGTTATTCGTGGTTATATATATTCTGAATTCAGTTTGTGGAACATATGTGTATGTGTGATGAACATCCTGGGCACCCATATGCATCAGTTCTCGGTTCCGTGGTTTTTCCACAGAATTGAGAGCGTCACAGATTGGTATCAGAGCCACGGTTGACGGTGGGTTACACGCCTAAATAGGAAACACAAATTGGTATCAAAAGCCATGGATAAGGGTAGATTACACACCTGGATACAATCACAGATTGGTACCAGAAGCACGGGTTGATGGTAGGTTACACACTTAGATAGATCACAGATTAGTATGCGACACAGATTAGTAGCTAAGCCACGCTGAACATAGGATGGAAGCCTAGGATGCATAGATTGGCCTTGAAACTACCTTGACATAGGAAACCAACCTTGAATAGGAGTTGTGTGAGCCCTTGTGATGATTGTTTGTGATTGTGTGCATAGTGTGAGTTGTGGGATGTCTCAAAGCGTTGTCCATATCCACACATAAGTAGAAAGAGGTGTGAGATGCCTCGGCACTTGTTCACATCCTCGTATGGGCTAATATATATATATAGTCCAACCCACCTTGATGCATATAGTTGAAGGGATCTACCTAACCTTCTAACTTTCTATTCTATTTTGATCTCTCTCACAGATGGTGAGAGGAAACGCCAGCCGAAGGAACGTCCGTGACATCTAAGAGAATGGTCACGATGAAGTTCCTGTTTGTGACGCCCTCAATTCTATGGAAAACCACGGAAACGAGAACTAATGCATATGTGTGCCCAGGATGTTCATCACACATACACATATGATCCACAAACTGAATTCAGAATATATATTACCACGAATAACAGAGTTTATTACAATGTCTTATGTGTCTTGGTCTCATGCTAATAGCGTAAGTCTTATTTTTATGCAGCGGAAGTCTTTATTCTAATGCGGAAGCAATTTAACTAATGCGGAAGCAAATCTAAGCAGCAATGGCTCCATCTCTACTTCATACCCCACAGGCAAGGTTGAGAACAGATCACACGCCTAATGCTCCACTTGGTCCTCATAGAAATCTTCTTCTGCTGCTGATAATGAAATAATAATGTAAGTTTGAGTACAATGATGTACTCAGCAAGTGCGGGAAAATATGATATGTAGCTCATAACAAGGTAGGTATAAAAAGGCTCATTGCAGAAAGCAAAGTTATTTATCAAAACCATAATAAAACAGCAACTAAACCTTTAGGTGAATGTAATTCCAGCATGTATTAAATTACCAACATACCTCCATCACTTTCCATATTCCACCCGAACATTAACCAACTTCATTCTTGCTTCACAAATACCTCCTCGTATTTGCTACCATCTCACGAATACCATATTGTATTCGCTACAATCTCACCTCATGAATAACTTTGTCTCACACCGAGACTAATCTCGTCGCCATGACCCAACAGTCATGCAACCCATCTTATCACCCGGACTCAACAGTCCCGAAAACAAAAGCCATAATCAAAACCATATCCAATAACCATAACCAAGAATCATCCCGATAACCATCCCAACTAATCATGGCAGTTGGCCAGGCGCTCGTGACCGTAAGCTCGGCTATCATGATAGTTTTTAAGAACCCTGCAGAGTTTGCACCTCTTTACCCACAAGTTTGTGATTTCGTCACCCGTCGGCGACTACAGAACCTCCATTATACCAGTACACAACCGTCGGTGTATGGCCAAGAGATCACAAAATATCCTTTACAAAGGGGCTACTAGATGTATGGACTCACTAAGGTTTCACCGGCAGGCTACAATCTCCAATTCTCCCACCGACGGGCCCCCGCTTGTGCCATGCAGTTCCCAGGGCAGTCCTCACTCGACTCCCATTCAGTTCCCAGGGCAGTCCTCACTCGCGCCTTCCACAGTCCATAACAATCTAGCAACTTACCTAATTAGTCAGCTAAGCCGCACCCATACTTGGCCTTCTGGTGGCACTGTTATCCTGGCATGTGCATGCATGAACCGGTCCATAGAACTAAGGCAAGTAAACCGCCATCTCATGCTACCTCATTCACAAACCCAGTCTTGCCTAGATCTCCCTCCGATCCATGTGCATTAACAACATCAGTTTCTTATTATCATTACGAGTGCAGTTAGCTAGACACATCTATCTCGCTTCCCAATCCCATGGACTCAGCGAAGCATAAAAGTAAAACCATACCCGACTCATAAACATCCCTGGCGACAAGGGTGGTTTAACCAAAACTAGTAAACTTCCTATAAAAGGGTTTTCCATCATGTTTGACTCAGCACACACACCTTTTAACAAAACAAAAAAGTTTTTCCCAAAACATAGGATCAATATGGTCAAGGAGCACTTTCCTTTTTCTCGCGGTTCCGGTTGTTCTTGTATCTCGAAACTTTGCTGTTGCAGCTCATCGTGAACAGCTCCCTGAGCTTGTCCTTCTATACAGGATCATGCACAAACAAGATTCATAACAATCAATACCATGCACAAACTTTAAACTAGATGCGATGATGCATACGCATGCTTTCCTATGATCAATTTTATTAGATCGTGTCCTTGCATGGCTTTATGATAAACAGGGGTGTTTGGATCAAATGTGGACGTGGCGATGACCTTGTCTTTAGATCAACCCGATCAATAAGTGATCTGTCCACGAAAAAGCTTCTGTTCGAAAGGAATCAAAGAACAGATGCAAAGAAAACACAACGATGTCGTAAGGTGATATTGGAGACCTACCTTACGGTCTTCTTGGTCTTGGGTTCTTCTCAGATCGTTGGGCTCTCTTCCGGCAATCTTCCTTTCTGAATGCCGGCGATGGCTTTCTCGGCGAGTTGAGGCTAGGTGTGGGGGACTGGGATCCGCTCATCCAGGATCGCAGAGGGTGGTGCCGCGCAATGCGACACCCGACAGCACACGTCATAAGAGCACAATATATTACATGGGAAAAACAAACTGAACTGTACAAAAAGGTACAACTTCAGTTACAAACTAGTATTTATTTTATACAGTGGAAGTCTACTGTACAACTCACGCCCGCCTATCTAGCAAAAGTCGGTTGCCCAGCCCTAGGGCAACCCACACTAGCTGCACGTCTCAGCTCAGCGCAGCGTGTAGGGCTCCCACTCAGCCGTGGTCCCCGACGGAGGGTAACCCTCGCCGGTGGACTCGTACTCCGAGTCCGTGGGTGGCTCCTCACCTGAAAAACACTTAAGCAGCAACCATGAGCACGATGGCTCAACAAGACTTAACCGACTCACCTAAGCATGCAACTCTACATGAGAGGTACCATAGACATAGGATAGTAATAATGCATCAATGGATACGCCTACCAGTGGATCCTTAGTTCATCTTTTAGCCACAAGTTAACAGTTCGGAAATCTAAATTTAGTAAGCAATATTTGGTGGCACACATGTAGAAATACAATTATATCATGACAGCAATGTTGAAGTATAACATTCCATAAATTATCTACGTTACGACGCAGTGAACAAGCGGTACTCGTCACCGCGAGGGACGGCGAATCGACTCGATATGCACCTGCAGGGAAACCCAAAGAGCATGTCATGTACGCCCACCTGTGGAGCTGCACAGCACCCTCACTCGATGTCGTACGGGACAACCTTTCACCCAACAGCCCAAACGTCGAACCGGTCGCACCGAAACGAGCAGGAGGTTCCCCACACGAGCATCTCTCTATGCCCGTTGGCAGATTTCCACCTTGCTGCCCTCAGCCTACACCTATAAATCGGTGCGTTATGCCTCGACGCCCGGAGGTTTAGGATACATCGGTTTATCGGGGGCCATATATCCGATATGCCTTCGGTACGTTCAATACTTGTTCAGAAGGGCCGCACATGGCTCGGTCCTCAATCGACACGGACAGGGCTGCGCATGCAAGACTTCCTCTTCCTGCGCCCTAGCCCCTGCCTAGTCTCATTTTCATTACTAAAGTGATCTCCCGTCACTCGAACCAAGCCCGTGTGTCCCAAGCCTATCTCGCGAGTAGATTCCAACTACTTGACTTGTACCGAAGTCCTATGAGTCATTAAGCATAGCCTGTCTACTCGAGGTCTTAGACACTACCCTCACTCTTAGGGAAAAATTCTGGTTATGCAAGTGGGGTTCCATCCATCCTATAGCTAATGCACAATCATACTTCATATGACACATGTAAACAAAGTAAAACTTAGAAAAAGGTTAATGCAAACCAGGGCTTTCCTTGTTGCTGCTGGTCAGGGGTTAGTTCCTCTTCCGGAAGGAGGAAGTCAAGTACTTCCGGAGCCTCCTCGCCTTCAGTGACTACACGTTAATAACATACTACATGTTAATGAATATGCACATGAGTTTATGGGAATGTTTCTGCTATTAGTTCTTATAACCATTTTCTAACAACTGGAACTCTGTTCAAGAATTTAAAATGGAACTGGGGGTTAGTGGTTTGGCTGGGACCTAAGTACATGGTTAAGTGCTAAGTGGTTTTCCCCCTCTTCCATATTCATCCCTCAAGTGGTTAAACAGAGCAGGGGTGATCCAGAGCTCCAATGGAGCTGAGAATTTTTTTCTGAGTTCCTTGTCACAAGAAAACTCTCTGGATCAAAATTTAGCACTTGTCATTGAGTGGTTTGTTCAGAATAATTCCTTTAGCACATAAGCAAAGAAGAATTAATTCTGAGGTAACACCCCTGTTCAGGCCCAACTTAGTGAATTGCAATTTCAATTATAGCTCATAGAGATTGCATGAATTTTCCTAGCATTTTTGGAGCTAAGATTTTCTCAGAACTGAATTTCTAAGTTTTGGAAATTCTCTGAAAATGTTTCTGTATTCAAATGAACACAGCACCTTCAAATTTGAATCGCTCTGATCAAATCAACTCCAAATGGTCTGAAACTTTTACAGGGATTCACTAACATCCTAAAGGACATTCTGGAGAAATTTGGGGATTTTTGGATGAACCAAACTCCTTCTAAAATTCTTTTGCTGAAAAGTTTTAAAGAATTTTCCAGAATTAATTAATGGGTTTCATACAAATGGGGTTGTATATCTGGAGAGAGCTAGGAAAGATGAATCCAACTCAATTTGAATCACTAAATTTGGAGCTTCCTAGCAAAAGTTATGGGGTTATAAAGTTTGAACTAAATCTGAAGTTCTAAATAAACCGGAGAAAAATTTAAACTCTGACCGTGGGCCCGGCCCACACGTGTCACCGCTGGAGCTGAGCCACACGGGGCTACAGACCCCTTCCCATGCAGTCACACTTGATCCCAGGGCCGCAGTAGATCTGGGTTTTAAACTCCCAGTCGCTGACACGTGGGGCCCGCGGGTCGTCTTCCTCCTCGTGTTCCCGCGCCCGCGCGCCGCCAGGCTCGCCGGAGACACGCTGATACTTGCCGCCCGGCTGACTCTCGAGCTCTCCCTCACCGACAGGGCCAAGTTTCGTGTGTTCAACGCGATGGCACCGACTGCTCCCGCCGGCGGTGGCCCTAACCCAGCCGGCGACGGTGCAGCGGCTCGGACTCACTTCGGTTATGCCACCCGGCCAACTCAGACCGCCAAAACCTCGGTGGAAGGGTTCTACAGCACAGGGAAATCTCAGAGAAGGTCGACCAGGCCATGCAAGGGCTCGGGAAGAGCTCTAACCTAGCTGTCACCGTGAGCCCGACCCTTCCCGCCATATCCGCAGTGGGAAAACCAGAAAATACGCCGGCTACAGCCAAAATCCAGCTAGGGTTGCGAAGTGAACTTGAGCGCCGTCAAGTCTAGCTCCTGTGAGTGCAGTATGATGTGCCCTAAGCATGTCTACGTCGGGAATTCACGGTTTTCTTACCAGAGGGTAGTTCTGCACCGGCTGGAGATGTTTTGCGAATTTCGCAGGCGATGATCGGTCACTGGTTCTAGGCTTTGGGGTTGAGCAGCGTGGAGCCTAGGTGCGTCCAAAACCGCTCCTTCTTGGTCGTGACAAGCCCTCTGCCGAGCTGCCCACGGGGATACCTTGGCTCGGTTCTTCCCGGCTGCCGCGAAGAACGTCGTTTGCTCGGTTTGTGGTGGCTCAGCGCGACTGCAACTGGTGCGGGGAGGTCGTGGGAGGTCTGAGGATGTTGTTTTGCTTGGCTGCCGATGCTTGCACGCGAGCTGAGGTCGCTCCCGAACGATTTGGCGATGGCGGCGGCGCTTCTATTCTCTGGCGGTGGGAGCGAGGGAAAACGGGTTTCTCTCGGTGTTGTGGCTCGCTGAGGCGCGGCTGAGAGTTAAAGCCCCCACGAGGAGCTCGCCAGCGCGAGAGGGAGGAGCAGGAGGTGGCGTACGGCGCTTCTCGGTGAGTCACGGTGGAGACTCGGCTCTGTTCCGAGTGCAACACTTAGCCCCTAAGGCTATTGATCTTTGTGCAATTTTGACCTCCCCAATGACATGTGGGTCCCACTTGTCAGTGCTCCCCCACCACTCAAAAGATCTCCAAAAACTTGGCAAGTGATGAATTCAAATGTTTGGAGTCTCAAACTGAGCTACATTTGTGTGGTTGGGCAAATTTCCCCCAAATTCAAATGTATATTTGAATTCCTTGCACATTTGGATCCTTTTTGAAAAATGGGTAGCAAACCTTTTCACAATTTATTGAAACTTTGCCTCCCCACTCATTTGGACCTAAGGAACAAAAATATGCACTTTGATTCTTGTGTTAGCTGCTGCAACCATGAGTTTGAGTACAGCAGTTTTGAATCACCATTATGTCCTCCCCTCATTTGAATTTTGAGTTGGACATTAGTTCAAATTCTGATTTTCAAACCCTCCCCTTGCACTGGAGTACTTCAACTCAGTGGTCTTAATGCAACTAGGGTCCAACATGTGAATGACTCTAAGTTGGTTTTTTGACTCATCTGTCATGTGTAGAAAGTTTGAACTAATACCCTTTTGATGGAGGTTACTTGCTCTTCACCATTTTTCACAAGATATCCACAACAAAAGTGTGGTGTTGTGAGGTGAGGAAAAGTTTTTGCAAGTCCCTTTTCTTGGGCTTTTACACTAGGGCTCTAAGTCGTCGGCTAAGGAGTTGGAAAAGAAGTTTGTGGTTTCGGCCAGAGGTTCTGGATTCTATTTATAATCGGGAAGAGAAGAGTCCCAATCTGATTGGACTTCGAATAAAAGTTGTATTCATATTTTTGTTGAATCTTACCATCTTATCTTTAGTCGATTTGGTGCGGTATCATTGTGGAATTCAGGTCGGTTTCTATTCCGGTATTTCTACGCGTACAAAATCCAAAAACCGCTCCAGAACTCGTTACCTCCTCGGTGATGAGCTCCGGAAGCTCCATGTGTCCATCGGGACCTGGTCTCCCCTTTTTTCCGCAGAGACGAGCTCCGGTTGTGCCGCGTGTCAAACGAGTGAGACCTCCCTTCTCTTTCGGAGGTAAACTCCGCGTGCGCCACGTATCCTGGCGGTCGGGACCTCCTCTCTACTCGGAGGTGGCTCCGCGCACGCCACGTGTCAGTGCCGGACCTTCCCTCTCTTCGGAGGTGGCTCCAGCGCCAGACTTCCTTTCTTCTCAGAGACGAGCTCCGAGGTTAACACGTGTCCAACAGTGACGGACCTCCCGGAGATAAGCTACGGTGGCGACACGTGTCCAATAGAACCGGACCTCTCGGAGATGAGCTCCAAGATTGACACGTATCCCGCGCGACTGATCCTCTGATTTCCATGGTGACTAGCACCGAAGGTGACATGTGTCCTGCGGAAATGCCTTTGCTTATTCTGCAGAGGTTAGCTCCGAGCAACACGTGTCCCTATGGGTCAGACCTCTCCCTCTCAGCGTAGATGAGCCCAGATCCTGCCACGTAGTCAGTTTAGCGGCGGACCTCTCCCCACTTGGTAGGGATGAGCTCCGAACACGCCACGTGGCCAGTGGGCCACGGTAAGTTGTCTTCGGCGCTCTCGGTGAACTGGATTTGGCTCTTATTGGCTATCCTTTTGATGGTGTTCCTACTTTTCTTAAAATGTTTTCCCTTCATAAAACATGAATATATGCTGAAGCCAAATATGAGGGTGTCACACTGTTAACCCCGGAGCTGGTGAGAACAACCTGGAACAGTTGATGGCCATGCGGAATCAACTTATGCAAACTATGATCCAAACTTTGGGTCAGTTGCAGGCCAACAACAACAACCCCGTTCCGGCACCACCGCCACCACCACCGCCAACTCATAACAGGTTGGGAGAGTTCATGAGGACTCGACCACCCACCTTTGCTCAATCTAGCGACCCCATGGAGGCCGACGATTGGTTGAAATCCATGGAGAAGAAGCTTGCCATAGTGCAGTTCAATGACCGAGGGAACGTTCTCTTTGCGTTGCACACACTTATGGGAGCTGCCGCTGACTGGTGGGATGCCCTAAGCAACGCTCATGTCGACCCGGAGACGATCACTTGGACTGAGTTCAAGGAAAGTTTCCGCTCTCATTACATCCCTGCTGGTGTAATGATGCTCAAGAGACAGGTGTTTGAAGGTCTCCGCCAAGGACAGAGAAGCGTGAATGAGTATCTCAACAAGTTCACACAACTGTCCCGGTATGCCCCCGAAGATGTCAACTCAGACCAGAGGAAGCAATACCTGTTCATGAGAGGGTTGAACAATGAGATCCAGGTTCAGCTCCTCAACAATGACTACGCAAGCTTTAAGAAGCTGGTTGACAAGGTTATAGTGGTTGAAAGCAAGATCCGAGAGATCGAGCAAGAGTGCAAGAGGAAGATGCCATACCAGCCACAAGGGAGCAACGTACGACCTCGGTACATGCCCCCGGCCGCACCGCAGTATGGATTGACCACTCCTGCATACCGCCCTAGTCAGCCACAACAGCAACGACCCGTTGCACCAGCACCTCGTGTTCCCATGCCTCCTGTACCCCGACCTAACGTGGGAGCTCCTGGTCAAAACCCCCGCCCCAACGTACCTGCTGCCGTAGGCAACAGGGCATGGTTTGCATGCGGGGAAACAGGACACTTCACGAACCAGTGCCCGAGGAGAGGTCCTGGAAAGAAAGGCAACGTGCCCAAACAGAACCTGCGACCGAACGGAGGAGACAATCAAGGAAACCGTGGACAGAAGAACTATGCTCGCGGCAACGTGAACCATGTCTCTGCCGAGGAAGCACAACAGGCTCAGGACGTCGTAATTGGTATGTTCCTTGCCAACTCCAACCCAGCCACCATCTTATTTGATTCTGGAGCATCACATTCCTTCATATTATCCAAGTTTGTTGCCAAGCATAATCTACCCATGTCACAGTTGAAATATACTATGTTGGTTAATTCTCCCGGTGGAGAATTGAGGACTAATATAGTATGTCCGAAAGTAAACCTTAATTTAAGGGGGGGGTAGACTTCCTTGCCAACCTCATTGTATTGGATTCCCAAGGGCTTGACATAATACTCGGAATGGATTGGCTAAGTAAGCACAACGGAGTAATCCGATGTGCGAAAGGAGCATGCAGTTGACCAACGAGCACGGTACCCGTATCAAGTTTGAGTCAGCCCAGCCAACAGCCGAGAAGGCAGAATTTCCTCATCTATTCTCTACTAACGAATCTCGAGGGCTAGATTCAATTTAAGGGGGGTAGATTTGTGACACCTTCATTTTTGGTTTCTGCATATAGTCATGCTTCATGAAGAGAAAACATTTAAAAAGAAGTAGGAACAGAGATAAACATAAAAAAGATAGCCAATAAGAACCGAAACCAGTTCCCAGAGAGCACCGAAGACAACTTCCGTGGCTCACTGGCCACGTGGCATGTCCAGAGCTCATCCCTGCGAAGTGGGGAGAGGTCCGCCGCTAAACTGGCTACGTGGTAGGCTCGGGGCTCATATCCGCTAAGGGGGGGGGGGAGGTCTGACCGTGTGGGACACGTGTTGCCCCCGGAGCTAGCCTCCGCGGAAGAAGCAAAGGCAGTTCCGCAGGACACATGTCACCTTCGGAGCTAGTCACCGCGGAAATCAGAGGACCAGTCGCGCGGAATACATATCGATCTCGGAGCTCACCTCCAAGAGAACCGGTCTATTGAACCTCCAATAAAACCGAACAAGAACATCATCGCATCTAGTTAAAAGTTTGTGCATGATATTGATTGCTGCGGATCTTGTATGTGCGTGATCCTGTATAGCAGGACAACCTCAGGGAGTTGTCTACGACGAGCTGCAACAACAAGGATTCAAGATCCAAGAGCAACCGGAACCGCAAGAACAAGGCAACTGATCCTTGACCATATTGATCCTATATTTTGGGAAAACTGTTTTGTTTTGCGAAAAGGTGTGTGTGCTAAGTCAAACATGATGGGAAACCCTTTTATAGGAGTTTACTAGCTTTGGTTAAACCACCCTTGTCGCCATGGAAGTATATGAGTCTGGTATGGTTTTTACTTTTAAGCTTCGCTGAGTCCATGGGATTGGGAAGCGAGACAGATGTGTCTAGCTAACTGCACTCGTAACGATACTGAGAAACTGATGTTGTTAATGAACATAGATCGGAGGGAGATCTAGGCAAGCCTGGGTTTGTGAATGAGGTAGAATGAGATGGTGGTTTACATGCCGTAGATCTATGGACTGGTTCATGCGAGCACATGTCAGGATAACAGTGCCACCACAAGGCCAAGTATGGGTGTGGCTTAGCTGACTAATTAGGTAAGTGGCTAGATTGTTATGGACCGTGGAAGGAGCGGGGAATGGGAGTCGAGTGAGGACTGCCCTGGAAACTGCATGGCACAAGAGGGGGCCCGTGGGTGGAAGAATTGGAGATTCTAGCCTGCCGGTGAAACCTTAGTGAGTCCATACATCTAGTAGCCCCTTTGTAAAGGCTATTTTGTGATCTCTTGGCCATACACCGACGGTTGTGTACTGGTATAATGGTGGTTCTGCAGTCGCCGACGGGTGACGAAATCACAAACTTGTGGGTAAAGAGGTGCAAACTTTGCAGAGTCTTAAAACTATCATGATAGCCGAGCTTACGGTCACGAGGGCCTGGCCAACTTCCATGATTAGTTGGGATGGTGATTGGATATGGTTATTTGTTATGGTTTTGGATGGTTTGGTTTTGGTTTGGTTTTCGGGACTGTGTAGTCCGGGTGATAAGATGGGTTGCATGACTGTTGAGTCATGACAACAAGGTTGGTCTCGGTGGGAGACGAAGTTGTTTTATGAGATGAAATGGTAGCGAATACGAGATGGTATTTGTGAGATGGTAGCGAATACGAGGAGGTATTCGTGAGCGAGAATGAGGTTGATTGATAACCGGTTGTGATATGGAAGGTAATGAACATAATGGAGGTATGATTGGTATTTTAATACATGTTGGGATTACATTCACTTAAAGATGAGTTGCTGTTTTTATCATGGTTTGATAAATAACTTAGCTTTATGCAATGAGCCTTTTTATACCTACCTTGTTATGAGCTACATATCATATTTTCCCGCACTTGCTGAGTACATCATTGTACTCAAACTTGCATTATTATTTCATCATCAGCAACAGAAGAAGATTTCTATGAATACCAAGTGGAGCATTAGGCGTGTGATCTGTTCTCAACCTTGCCTGTGGGGATGGAATAGAGATGGAGCCGCTACTGCTTAGAATTGCTTCCACACTAGTTAGAAGACTTCCGCTGCATGGAAATAAGACTTCCGCTGTTAGATAAAGACTTCCGCTGTGAGCATGAGTCCAAGACTCATGAAACATTGTAATATACTCTGTCATTCGTTGTTATATATATTCTGAATTCAGTTTGTGGAACATATGGGTATGTGTGATGAACATCCTGGGCACACATATCCATCAGTTCTCGGTTCCGTGGTTTTTCCACAAAATGGAGGGCGTCACACCTCCCCTCTCTTTGGAGGTGAGCTCCGATAGTGTCACGTGTTCTAACAGCACTGGACTTCCTTTCTCCTCAGAGACGAGCTCCGAGGTCGACACGTGTCCAATCAGTGTCGGACCTCCCGGAGATGAGCTCCGGAGGTGACACGTGTCCAGTAGTGTCGGACCTCCTGGAGGTGGCTCCGGAGGTGACACGTGTCCAGTAGGACCGGACCTCTCGGAGGTGTGCTCCGAGAGAGAAACGTGTCTGGCGGGGCCGTACCTCTCAGAGATGAGCTCCGAGAGCGACACGTGTCCCGCGCGACTGGACCTTTCTTTTCCACAGGGACTAGCTCCGCAGCCGACACGTGTCCTGCGGGACTGGCCCCGCTCCTCCGCAGAGGCTAGCTCCGGGTCAACACGTGTCCCACGGGGTTGGACCTCGCTCCTTTTGCAGAGATGAGCCTCGAGCCTGCCACGTAGCCAGTTAGAGGCGGACCTCTCCCCCTTTGCGGTGATGAGCTCCGAAGGCGCCATGTGGCCAGCGAGCCGCTGGAGTTGTCTTCGGCGCTTTCGGTGAACTGGAATTTCCTCTTTTTGGCTAACTTTTTGATATTTTCTCTGTTTCTATTTATTTTAAAATGTTTTTCTACATATAAAATATGAATATATGCAGAACCCAAAAATGAGGGTGTCACATATTTATCGTTTTATATATAGAACCCGAAAACCCCTTGGCCGTAACATCCTTTCAATGTCAACAACTTAGAGGCACTAGCCCCCAACTCGCCGAGTTAACCCCCTTCACCGGAGTTCAGCCACCGGTGAGACCGCCGACGAGCCCCGTCACGTTCACCGTCGCCGGAAGAGAGATGACGATCTGTTCTGCTGCCATTGCTAGGAGGAAGGCCGAGGTAGGTCTTCGTTACCACCTTATGACATCATCGCGGTTTCTTCGCATCTGTTTTCTTCGTTCCCTTCGAATAGAAGCTGTTTCGTGTGGACAGATCACGTGTTGATCGGTTTTTGATGATGGAATTGATCTAGATCTTGAGTCAAGATCATAACCACGTCCACACTTGATCCTTACACCCTTGTTCACCATAAAACCCCATGCAAGCCCAGTAAAACATGCAAGAACACGTACAAACTGGTCTAATAAAACAACATCATAGGATTTGCACCATTGCATCTTGAGTAAAGTTTGTGCATGATGTTTGATTGCTATAATTATGTATGTGCGTGGTCGTGAGGAGAAGGAAAGCTCAGGAAGCCATCTACGAAGAACTACAGCACCAAGACTTCGAGACACGTGAGCAACAAAAGTCACAGGAACAAGGCAAGTGCCCTTGACCATATTGATCCCATGTTTTCGAAACTGTTTTGTTTTTGCGAAAACATGTATGTTTGAGTCAACTTGATGGGAAACCCTTTTATAGGAGTTTACTAGTTTTGTTAACCATCCTTGTCACCGGGAAAGTTGATGAGTCGGGTATGGTCGTTTTTCCTTTTTGCTCTGCTTAGCTTATGGGATACGGGAAGGCGAAGTTGAACATGTCTAAGTACTGCACTCATATGAATAATGATGATGAAAACTTGATGATAATAATAAGCATAGAATCGGGTGAGATCTAGGCAAGCTTGGTTTGTGGATGTGGTAGAATGAAATGGTGGTTTACTTGCCGTAGATCTAAGGACCGGTTCATGCCAACACATGGCAGGAAAACAGTGCACCCACAAGGCCAAATATGGGTGCGGCTTAGCTGACTAATTAGGTAAGTTGCTAGATTGTTATGGACCGTGGAAGGCGCGGGGAATGGGAGTCGAGAGAGGACTGCCCTGGGAACTGCATGGCACAAGAGGGGGCCCGTAGGTGGGAGAATGGTGAATCGAGCCTGCTGGTGAAACCTTAGTGAGTCCATACATCTAGTAGCCCCTTTGTAAAGGATATTTTGTGATATCTTGGCCATACACCGATGGTTGTGTACTAGTATAATGGAGGTTCTGTAGTCGCCGATGGGTGACGAAATCACAAACTTGTGGGTAAAGTGGTGCCACCTCTTAAGAGTGTAAAACTATCATGATAGCCGTGCTTACGGTCACAAGCGCCTGGCCAACTCACATGATTAGATGGGATGGTTATCGGGATGGTTATTGGTGTGGTTATGGTACGGTCTTGGAATTGTTTTCGGGACTATTGAGTCTTGGTAATGAGATTAGTTTTGGGACTGTTAAGACATGACAATGAGTTTTGGTTCGGTTATATGATTATGAGATGGATATGAAAATGAGATGGTTATTATGTGCATGAGACAAAGTTGAGGAAAATTAATGGTTGGTTGAGATATGAAAAGTGGTGAATTATGAAGGAGGTATGTTTCTGTTTTACTTAAATATATGTTGGGATTAAATTCACTTAAAGATAGTGTCTGTTTTTATCATGTTTGTGAAATAAACTTTGCTTTCTGTAATGAGCTTTTTTATTCCTTCCTTGCTGTAAGCTACATGTCATACTTTTTCCGAACTTGCTGAGTACGACATGTACTCACTCTTGTATTATCATACAAACATCTGCAACAGGAGAAGAGTACTTCGAAGATCATGTGGAGTACTAGGCGTGCGAACTACCGTCAACTTGCCTGTGGAGTTGGATATGGAGCCGCTGCTGTTTAGTTTTGCTTCCTCTATCGTTTAGAGACTTCCGCTGCTAGAATAAGTTAGAGATTTCCGCTGCAAGAATAAGATAGAGATTGATGTAATAAAGTACTTAAACCCTATTATTCATGGTTCTATTCTGAATTCAGTTTGTGGATTACATGTGTATGTGTGATGAACATCCTGGGCAAAAATATGCATTAGCTGGGCTCCATTTTCACGGGACCGGGTGTCACAATAAGGGGGGAGGGAGAGTCCTACTCCAATTGGAGCTCAAATAAGAGTCCTATTCAATTTTTTTTAGATATTAAAAAACTTATCTCTTGTGGTGAGGCAGCCTTGTGGATTTTATCCCAAAAATATGGGGAAATTCCCCTTTTTGGGAATTGGGGAATTTAGAAATTTTGGGGGAAATTTGAGAATGGCTCATTTTAGCTATCTTTTTCCCATTCCTCACCATTTCTATGTCACTTGTTCCATTTCTCCATTCCCCTCTCCATTTCTATGTCCCATTCTCCATTTCTACATTTCCCTCTCCATTTCTATGTCCCATTCTCCGTTTCTACATTCCCCTCTCCATTTCTATGTCCCATTCTCCATTTCTACATTGCCCTTTTCCATTTCTATGCCCCATTCTCCATTTCTATATTCCCTTCTCCATTTCTGTGGTTTTCCCCCATTTCTATGGTTCCTTCCTCCATTTCTATGGTTCCTTCATCCATTTCTATGGTTCTTTCTCCATTTCTATGGTTCTTTTCTCCATTTCTATGGTTCTTTCTCCATTTCTATAGTTCTTTCTCCATTTCTATAGTTCTTTCTCCATTTCTACCTCTTTTATAATGTTTCTCTACATGAAAAATGTATGCAATGCATGGAAATGAATTTGAGGGTGTTACAAACCTACCCCCCTTAAACTGAATCTCGACCTCTAGATTTGATAGAGTTGAGAATAGATGAGGGAATTCTGCCTTGAGATCTTCCTCACGCTCTCATGTAGTTTCAGTTTCCGTGTGATGGCTCTACTGTACCTTGAACCAACGGATCACTTTGTTCCTCATGACCCTTTCCTTCACGTCCAAAATTTGGACGGGGTGCTCCGCGTAGGTCAGATCCTCTTGAAGCTCGAGCTCATCCATCGGTACTTGTTCTTCCGGCACTCTTAAGCACTTCTTGAGTTGGGATACGTAAAACACGTTCTGTACGTCGGAGAGGTGCGTTGGCAGCTCTAGTTGATAGGCTACCTCTCCTCGCTTGCCAAAAATCTTGAATGGCCCGATGTAGTGAGGTGCTAATTTGCCCTTGACGTTGAACCGTCGTTGGCCTCGTATAGGTGATACCTTAAGATACACGAAGTCTCCTACTTCGAAGGTCAATTTTCTTTGCCTTTTGTACGCATAACATTTTTGTCATGACTGAGCAGCGTTCAAATTTTCTCGTATCGTTTGGACTTGCTTCTTGGTGTCTTGCAGCACTTCAGGTCCAAACACATGGCTCTCTCCGGTCTCATTCTAGAACAGTGGCGTTCTACACCTTCTACCATACAATGCTTCGAAAGGTGACATTTTCAAGCTGGCTTGGTAGCTGTTGTTGTATGAGAATTCAGCGTACGGCAGTCTCCTATCCCAACTACGCCTATGTTTCAAGGCGCAAGCTCTCAACATGTCTTCCAAAATTTGGTTTGTCCTCTCAGTTTGCCCGTCGGTTTGCTGGTGATAAGCGGAGCTGAAATTCAGTCGTGTACCCATGGCTTCATGCAGCTTCTTCCAGAACCTAGAGGTAAATTGAGAACCCCAATCTGAAATTATTTTCTTCGGAACTCCATGGCGACACACGATTTGCTCCATATACAGCTCGGCTAGTTGTGCAACGCTGTACTTGGTTCTAACAGGAAGGACATGGGCTATTTTCGTCAATCGGTCCACGATAACCCAAATAGAGTCGTAACCCGATTGAGCATGTGGCAATCCGACGATGAAATCCATGCTGATGTGTTCCCACTTCCACTCGGGTACTTTCAATAGCTTCAACAGTCCAGCAGGTCTTTGATGTTCGGCCTTCACCCATTGGCACGTATCGCATAAGGCAACATATTCAGCTATGTCCCTTTTCATACCATCCCACAAATAGCAAGTTTTCAGGTCCTTGTACATCTTTCTACATCCAGGGTGTATGGAATAAGGTGACTCATGTGCCTCCTTGAATATCGTGTCGCGGATGTGCTTCACGTTAGGCACACAAATCCTTTTCCCTAACCAAAGCGTGCCTTTCTCGTCTTCCTTGTAATCCTTTTCTATGCCTTGTCGGATTCTTTCCTTGATTTCCTTGATTTCTACATCCGTTGCTTGGCCATCTCGTATCTCTTGTTCCAGCGAGCAGTTCAGTTCTATCACCTCCATCTCGTTCAAGAACCCGAGATGTAACCGTTCGAACTCCTTGCGCAGCTCGGGTGGCAGCTCCCGAACCGTTAGTTGGTGACATGCTCCTTTTCGGATCAACGCATCAGCTACTACATTGGCCTTTCCGGGCTGATAGTTGATTCCAACATCAAAATTCTTGATGAGTTCCATCCATCGACGTTGCCTCAAATTCAGATCCGTTTGCGTGAATATATACTTGAGGCTTTTGTGATCCGTATAGATCTCACATCGGTGGCCAAGGATATAATGCCTCCAAATCTTCAAGGCATGTACCACGGCTGCAAGTTCCAAGTCATGTGTGGGGGTAATTCAGCTCATGTCTCTTTTGTTGTCTCGACGCATAGGCTACCACTTGTCCTTGTTGCATGAGCACACATCCAAGCCCTTGTCTTGATGCATCACAATATATGTCAAAGGTCTTGCTTACGTCCGACAATGCCAAAACCGGCGTTGTGGTTAATCTCTTCTTTAGCTCCTCAAAGCTTTCTTGACACGCTGGTGTCCACTGAAATGCTTTCCCTTTCGTTAGCAATTCAGTCATAGGCTTCGCTATTTTGGAGAAATCATTGATGAACCGGTGGTAATATCCAGCCATCCCAAGGAAACTCCGAATCTCTCTTACATTCTGCGGTTGATTCCACTTCAAAACATCTCCCGCTTTTCCAGGATCAACCGATACTCCTCCTTCGGATATGATGTGGCCTAGGAATGATATCTCCTTTAGCCAAAATTGACACTTGCTGAACTTGGCATACAATTGATGCCCTTGCAGTTTCTGCAATGTCAATCTCAAGTGTTCTTCATGTTCTTCCTCGCTTTTCAAATACACCATGATGTCATCGATGAAAACCACGACGAACTTGTCCAAGTACTCCATGAAGACCTTATTCATAAGGTACATAAAGTATGCGGGTGCATTCATCAACCCAAGTGACATAACGGTATATTCATACGAACCATACCATGTTTGAAACGCAGTCTTGGGTATGTCAGAGGGCTTAATCTTCAGCTGGAAGTATCCCGACCGAAGATCAATCTTGGAGAAAATTCGGGCACCGTTCATTTGATCGAATAGGTCCTCTATACGGGGCAGCGGGTATTTATTCTTGATCGTCACCTCATTAAGAGATCTATAATCCACACACATCCTTTGGTCCCATCCTTCTTGTCTACGAAAAGCACGGGGGCTCCCCATGGTGACGAGCTTGGGCGTATAAAACTCTTCTCTAGCTGCTCCTGAATTTGCTTCTTGAGCTCCACTAGTTCATTAGCAGGCATGCTATATGGCCTCTTCACTATTGGTGCAGTTCCGGGTACTAAATCAATGGCAAATTCAATGTCCCGGTCAGGTGGCATACCTGGATGTTCTTCCGGGAACACATCTGAATATTCTTGAACCACCGGAATGCTTTCCAATGTCGCTTCTTCGACGTGGTTCTGCGCTGCCTTCTTGGTTGCCGGTTGGGCTGCCTCGAACTCAATACGAGTACCGTGCTCACTTGTCAACTGCACGATCCTCTGAGCACATTGAATCACTCTGTTGTGCTTTCTTAACCAGTCCATTCCAAGTATTATGTCAATCCCTTGGGAATCCAAGACGATAAGGTTGCAAAGAAAGTCTACCCCCTTATTTTAAGGCTTACTTTTGGACATACTATATTTGTAGGAGCTAGAATTCAGATTTGAGAGTAAAGATTTCCCAGTATATGCATCAAGGTATATGAACTATGCAACTCCTTTACTAATTTCAGCCTATATGAGGATGTGACCAAGTGCCGAAGCATCCCACATCTCTCTACTATGTGTGGATGTGGACATTCGCCGAAGCATCCGACAACTCACACCCAAATATGCAAACATAAGCAATCATCACAAAAATTCAGCACACCACTCCTATTCAAGCTACTGTGGCCTAAGCGTCCTTATTACAGCTTTATTCAATGGAAACCTAAACTTAATCGTGAGAACCGGTGCTGTTCTCACCATGTGAAGGGGGTGGTCCATACAAGGGCGCACACCACGGTGAGTCGGCTGTCCATGTAGGGATAGATGACGCTGGTGCTCCATTTGCTCCCACGTTGGCATGAATTTCCTCTTTGTTTCTCCAGCAAATACAGCTTCCTGCGGAGGTAATGGATCTTTTCTTGTGCGCTTGCGTAGCGGTTTCCTAACTCTATGAGCAACCTCTGAGACTTGTCAGCAGCTTGTGTGTTGGAAAAAGCTGTTACAAGGGGTCCAATGATCTCCCTTGTGCCACTCTTCCGATACGGGTGCAGCTCAAAAGTGGTGCCCTCAAGCTGTTCATGGAAGGCGTAGCACAGTCCGGTGAGTGCATCCCATGCAGCATCATCGATAGCTTCTGCCCTTGTAGCTCTCCATGTGGGTGCGAAGTGCCGAGTGACAACCCTACCATTAGATAGGATGGTTACTTCAGCCTTCCACTGTTCATGTCCGAGACGAGGAACTTTCTTGAGAAGATATCCTGGATATAAGCTGCAGCAATCCAGAAATTATTTGAGCTCCTTGGATATGTGTCGTCCTTCCATTCCGTCGGACCGTAATTCTTGAACTGAAAGGTTGGCCCATTCATCACCTTCATTATTGGTCTCAGCAAGGGGTGGCTCCTCCTTGGGTTCATCTCCTCCCGTCATAGCTTCATGAGATTCCACGGGGTGTAAGCCCGTGTGAAACTCCTCCTGAGGTGCGTACCAATTGCGTTCTTGTGGATCATCCTCCATATCGTCTTTGAATGGTTCCACCTCTTCCGGGTCCTCTTCCTCATGCATAGAGATATTGACTTCCTCTTCATCATGAGGTTCGGTATAATGGACACTCTAAAACACATAGGAACAACCCTCTAAACTGTTATTTTTGAAAATTGCTTGCTGCTGCACATTACTTGTCAATTAAGCCACCACAAAGTGCTATTTTCTGCCCCTCTTTTTCTCTTCTTCTGGATAGCAACACTTTTGCTTTCTTGCTTCATAGCTTATGAATTTTGGAGTATTTCCTTCTTCTCAAAAAGATTCTCATGTCTTATAGATGCCGGTGATTAGGAGCACGGCACGCATAAGTACTCATCCACCACCACGTGGGAGTGCACTTAACCCCATTGATATGTCCGATGGACCATATTGGGAGGAGGTGAAGACGGATGCCAGTCTGTGACACCCGGTTCCGAAAATAGAACCAAGTGAATGCATATGTGTGCCCAGGATGTTCATCACACATACACATGTAATCCACAAACTGAATTCAGAATATAACAACGAATAAATAGTGTTTAAGTACTTTATTACAATGACTCAAAGTCTCACTCATGAATCTCTAACTTATTCTTGCAGCGGAAGTCTCTAAACGACAGCGGAATTAACTAAACAGCAGGCTCCAACTTTAACTCCACAGGCATGTTGACGGTAGTTCGCACGCCTAGTACTCCACATGGTTCTCGAAGTACTCGTATCCTGTATCTGATGTTTATGTGGTAATGCAAGGGTGAGTACATGTCATACTCAGCAAGTGCCGGGAAAAGTATGACATGTAGCTTACAACAAGGTAGGGAATAAAAAGACCCATTGCAGCAAGCAAATTTTATTTCACAAACATGGTAAAACAGAAACTAAGTCTAGATGAATTAATTATTAATATAACCAAGTAATCAGCAACATTCTTTCATCACAATTCACCATTTATCAAGTCTCAACCAGCCATTAATCTTTCTCAAGTTCATCTCATGCTCATAAATATTCATATCCATCTCATATTCATATAACCGAATCCAAACTCATTTCCATGACTCAAAACAGTCCCAAAACCAATCCCAATGACCATACCACAACCATACGGAATAACTATCCCAAGTTTTCCCTCTAATCATGGAAGTTGGCGAGGTGCTTGTGACCGGAAGCACGGCTATCATGATAGTTTTACACTATGCAGAGGTGGCACCACTTTACCCACAAGTTCGTGATTTCGTCACCCGTCGGCGACTGCAGAACCTCCATTATACCAGTACACAACCGTCGGTGTATGGCCAAGAGATCACAAAATAGCCTTTACAAAGGGGGAACTAGATGTATGGACACACTAAGGTTTCACCGGCAGGCTCGAATCACCATTCTCCCACCCACGGGGCCCCTCTTGTGCCATGCAGTTCCTATGGCAGTCCTCCTTGACTCCCATTCCCCGCGCCATCCACGGTCCATAACAAGCTAGCAACACACCTAATTAATCAGCTAAGCCGCACCCATACTTGGCCTTGTGGTGGCACTGTTTTCCTGGCATATTCTCGCATGAACCGGTCCTTAGATCTACGGCAAGTACCACCATCTCATCCAGCAACATTCACGAACCAAACTTGCCTAGATCTCCCCGATTCCATGCCCATTAACATCATCAAGACCTCATCATCATTATTCATATGAGTGCAGTAGCTAGACATGTTTTATTTCAGCTTCCCGTATCCCGTGAATTAAGCGAAGCAAAAAGGAAAAACGATCATACCTGACTCATCAACTTTCCCGGCGACAAGGATGGTTAACAAAACTAGTAAACTCCTATAAAAGGGTGTCCCATCAAGTTGACTAAAGCGTACGAGTTTTCGCAAACAAAACAGTTTCAAAACGTGGGATCAATATGGTCAAGTGGTACATGGCTTGCTCCCGTGGTTCTTGCTGTTCGAGCGTCTCGAAGTCTTGGTGCTGTAGATCCTTGTAGATGGCTTCTTGAGCTTGTCCTTCTACTCATGAACACACACATACAAAATTTACAGCAATCGAACATCATGCATAAACTTTACTCAAGATGCAATGGGGTAGATGAATGCAAATCCTATGGTGCTGTTTTATTAAACCAGTTTGTATGTGTTCTTGCATGCTTTAACGGGCTTTCATGGGGTTTTATGATGAACAAGGGTGTAGGGATCAAGTGTGGACGCGGTGATGATCTTGACTCAAGATCTAGATCAATTCCACCGTCAAAAATCGATCAAAACACGATCTGTCCACACGTAAAAGTTTTTGCTCGAAGGGAGCAAAGAAAACGGATGCGTAGAAACAGTGGCGACATCGTAAGATGGGTAATGAAGACCTACCTCACTTCCTTTTGGTGGAAGGGCCTTCCTCCTGCTCAATGGCAGCAGCGGGGAATTTTTCTATGGAAGATTAGGGCAGGACAGATCGTCGGGCTTCTTCTCCGGCGACGGTGAGGCGTGACGGGGCTCAACAGCGGCCAAATTCCGGCAAGGGGGGGGGAACTTGGTGACTTGGCAGCAAGGAAGGGGGCTTGGCAGCAGGCGGGACGTCCAAAAGAGAGAGGGGTCGGCCAAGGGGGCGGGGGGTTATATTTATAAGGGGGGAGGGAGAGTCCTACTCCAATTGGAGCTCAAATAAGTGTCCTATTCAATTTTTTTAGATCTTAACAAACTTATCTCTTGTGGTGCGGCAACCTTGGGGATTTTATCCCCAAAATATGGGGAAAATTCCCCTTTTTGGGAACTGGGGAATTTAGAAATTTTGGGGGAAATTTGGGAATGGCTCATTTCAGCTATCTGTTTCCCATTCCTCACCATTTCTATGTCAATTGTTCCATTTCTCCATTCCCCTCTCTATTTTTATGTCCCATTCTCCATTTCTACATTCCCCTCTCCATTTCTATGTCCCATTCTCCATTTCTACATTTCCCTCTCCATTTCTATGTCCCATTCTCTATTTCTACATTGCCCTTCTCCATTTCTATGCCCCATTCTCCATTCCTATATTCCCTTCTCCATTTCTGTGGTTTTTCCCCCATTTCTATGGTTCCTTCCTCCATTTCTATGGTTCTTTCTCCATTTCTACGGTTCCTTCCTCCATTTCTATGTTTATTTCTCCATTTATATGGTTCTTTTCTCCATTTCTATGGTTCTTTCTCCATTTCTATAGTTCTTTCTCCTTTTCTATAGTTCTTTCTCCATTTCTATAGTTATTTATCCATTTCTACTTCTTTTATAATGTTTCTCTACATTAAAAATATATGCAATGCTTGGAAATGAATTTGAGGGTGTTACAGGGGTAATTCAGCTCATGTTTCTTTAATTGCCTCGATGCACAGGCTACCACTTGGCCTCTATCACACCCGGTTTCTCCGAAGAACAACCGAGTGAATATCACATGTATGCCAGGATCATTTTCTCATACATGTGATGACAAATAGTGAAGCATCATTTATTACAAGCCAGGTGTCGAATATAAATAAGTCTTACATAGCATATGTCTCGATGGACGATAATAAGTTCATAACAAGTAAATAAAATAGCAGCGGAATATTATTCTTGTGGGCTCCATCACAGGCGTTGCCCGGGGGACTCCATGAACCTAGAAACCTTCTTCGGGTCCGAAGTCTTGATCATTAAACACCACATCATTCTCTTGACCTGAGCAGCAATATAAACCAACAAATATGCAAGTTTGAGTACCGATGGTACTCAGCAAGTGGGGGAAGGTTATGTCATGCATGGTTAGAGCAAGGAGAGGTTGAACTCATGGTTAGAGCACTACGCAATTATTACCTACCACCTTAGCTTATTAAGCACCTACATTACTACACAGGTGAAATGGTCCCAATCTCCCATCCCATCATCATAATCAAATAACCATAACATCATTTCCAATGTTAAGCTCCCCGCTTAACATCCACAACTTCCAAAGCCATCATCCTCTAATCATGAATAAGTCCAAGCCGCTCTTGACCGTGAGCACGGCTGTCATGACAGTTTTGACTCTGCAGAGTTTGCACCACTGTACCCACATGTAGTGATTTCATCCCCCGTTGCCGGGTGGACTAAAAGAACCTCCATTATGCCAGTGGCCACGAACCACATTCACACTTCCCAGGTATGTAGCCAGGAGATCACTACGAAGCCTTTACAAAGGGATTCCCGACAAGCGTGGGCCCACTGAGTTTTCACCCCTAACAGCATACAAGAGGCTCCAACCCCGCTGCAGTGGCCCCCTCTTGAGCCTTGCGGTTCATATGGTAGTCCAGCTGACACCTATTCCCCGCACCATCCAACACACCCATACTACGCCGGGGATACACCTAATTAATTGGCCAAGCTGCCCCATCTCAGCATGTGGTTGGCACGGTAAAGCCAGGTTACATGCTCCATGAACTGGTCCTTAGGATCCAGGCAAGTACTAAACACAAACCCGAGTCTCGTGCACCCAGCACCAACCAAATCATCCAACTTGCCTTGATCCCTACCTCTACATAACTCATAACATCTCATTCAAGAGTATGGTAAATAAACTGATGATCTCATATCCCAATTATCCCATTCTAAGCATGGCTAAGCACAAGTAATATGAGTGAATGACATAATAAAACAAATCCCAACCCAAGCTACAAGGAAACGAGATAATGCAATTCTAGGGAAACATCCTAGCATGGGTTTCATATTTCAATTGACAATGTAAATAATTCTATCTACACTTCCTAGCATAGGATCAAAGTGGTCAAGGACACTTGCCTTCTTCCTGCTGCTCTGGGAATGGGCAGTCCTGATCTTGGAAAGGAAGAACTTGCTCTGGAGCAGGTTCTACTCATACCATCACACATAGCAAAAGAAAACAACAATCCATAAGACATAGTTCACATTTCCACTTCATACAAACCACACATTCACATTTATTAAAGCCATTCACATTTCTATGTGTTGTGGTTACTCTATGTGTGTTGATTTTGGACTTTCATGCACTTTTAACACATGTGCATATGATTTCTACTTTTGTATTCATATTTATGTTTGCATACTATATATGAGTTTCCCTTTTGAACAAATTCTTTATATTCAATTGATACACATCTTAGCTACCAAGTATGCATGGAAGGTATTTTCCTACTGCAAATGGGTTTCCAGACCTTCTACAAAACCCTAAACTGAAATCTTTGGATTTGAACACTTCATTTATCCTTTTATAGTTATGCATACCTACTTTCCTATATTTTAAGATTTATTTTCTATACCTAATTGTGAAGTTTATTATGAAAATAATAAGACACATCATCTCAACAGAATAGGTTCTGACCTAAAATATTAAATAATATATTTTTGAACTTCTCCTCTGATGTGAACTATTTTACATTTATTTTACCAATTTTCAGAATTATTTTCTAACCTAAAAATGTGTCCCTATAACTAATAAATCTGAATAATCAGTTAGACAGATTCATTTCAACTTAAAATTTATTTTTAACTCACTCCAAAGTTTTCCAAGTGCTAGGAGAGTTCAAATTTGAATTTACAATGTGTTTGTCCCATCTTTTGAATTTTAAATACTAATCACATATTCAAATTCCTAAATTTAATATCACATAGGGTTAAAAAGGTAAACTCACCCCACTACAGGGCCTATTATATTATTTTAAGAATTTCCAGGGGCCTAACTATGCATATCAGAGGGTTATTCCTAATTTTTATTTAGTCCAGGGGCTAAAACTGTTTTTTTAATTGAATTTTCATGAATTTCTGAATTTCCAGGGGCTAGATCAGAAGTTTCCGGGGCTAGCTCGTATTTTCCGAGATCCCCAGGGGGTAGCACGTAAGAATCCCGGCCTTTATAATGCGGGGCTGAAGTGGACCATCCGATTTAAAACAGACAGCTGAGATTATAACGTCGAACCGGTACGAGGGGATTTAAATTCTACCGTGCGATTCAAAATAGATGGCGCACAAGCGGCCACGTCGCTCTGATCGAGCGCGGGCGGCGCTGCCCGGCAGCGCGCGGCGGCGGGAGGCAGTGATGTCACCGGAGAGCTTCGGATCTTCGTCAATTCTTCCTAAAACTGGGATTTCATGGCATAGATCGGTAGAGGGGAGGTCGGGGATCTCACCTCGGGGGTTTTCTTGAGCTCGGAGGTCCTGGAAAGCGGTCGGCGACGAGGTCCAAGATGAATTCATGGCGAGGCTCGTCGGCGCTGTGTTTGAGGTGCAAACCACCGAGTATTCTGCACCTGCGTGATTCCCCGGAGGCGGTGGATCAAGATCAGCGCGTTAGATAAGAAATCCCGAGCGAAGATCGAGCGAAATTGGCCAGAGAAACTCGGGTTCTCAATGGAAGGAAAACGGCTAATTGTGGGTGAAAATCGGGGAGATGCCGGTGTTTATATAGCCGGGGAGGGGCGGCGTTCGGTTGTGATCGAGTTTGCGTCGTCCAGAACCGAAATTCGGCTGGGATACGCGAGTATCCGGGGCGGTTTTGATTCGGAGGAGAGAAGAGTCCCGGCCAATCGAGTGCGGGCGCGAGGAGGAAGAAGGATGGTGGGCCCCACACGTCAGCGAGAAAGAACGGGGCGCGCTGCTGCGGGCTTGGCGCGTGGTGGGGTGGGCCGGCTGGTGGGTTTCGGCCCACTGGCCGGTTTTTTTCTGTTTTTCTTTTTCTTTTCCATTTCTTTTCTGGTTTGAATTTGAATTTGAATTCCAACTAAATTTGAATTTCTGCAGCCCATGCAATACGTCCAAAAATTTTTAAATTCCCCTCTTAACAAGATTTTGGGGTGTTACAGCTCTACCCCCCTTAAAAGAAATCTCGTCCTCGAGATTGGTGGTTCTAAGAAAACAATTCCGGAAACTGTGCCTTAAGTTCGTCTTCTCGCTCCCATGTGGCCTCCTCTTCCGAGTGATGTTTCCACTGCACCTTGCACATCCGGATTCTTTTATTTCTTGTCAGGCGTTCCATTGTCTCCAAAATCTTGGATGGTTGCTCGGCATAAGACAAATCCTCAGCTACGTCAACCTCATTCATGGGTAACATCTCTTCAGGTGTTCTCAGACATTTCTTGAGCTGGTGACACATGGAATACGTCATGCACATCCGATAGGCGAGCCGGTAATTCTAGTTGATATGCCACTTCGCATTTCCTCTCCAGAACTTGAAAGGGTCCGATGTATCGAGGTGATAACTTCCCATTCACCTTGAACCGATGAAGTCCTCGTATAGGGGACACCTTGAGATAGACATAGTCCCCCGCGTTGAAAACGAGCTCTCTTCTTCGTACATCGGCATAGCTCTTTTGTCATGTCTGTGCTATCCTCAAGTTGTTGCGAATTTCCCTCACTTTCGCATCGGCTTCTTGTAATACTTCGGGTCCAAACACTTTGCTTTCCCCCGTTTGGTTCCAAAATAGTGGAGTTCAACACTTCCTCCCGTACAAAGCTTCAAACGGTGACATCTTCATACTAGCCTGATAGCTGTTGTTATAGGAGAACTCCGCATATGGTAAGTTCTTGTCCCAACTCCGATTGTTTTTGAGTGCACACGGTCTCAACATATCCTCAAGGATCTGATTGGTTCTTTCCGTCTGCCTGTCAGTTTGGGGATGATAGGCAGAACTAAAGTTCAGATGGGTTCCCATGGTTTCATGCATCTTCTGCCAGAATCTTGAGGTGAACTGTGTCCCTCGATCCGACACTATCTTCTTCGGCACTCCATGGTAACACACGATCCTTGACATGTACAACTCTGCCAATTTGGATCCGCTGTAGCTTTCTTTCACGGGGATGAAATGAGCTACCTTGGTTAGCCTGTCGATGATGACCCATATCGAATCATATCCTGATTGGGTCCTAGGCAATCCCACTATGAAATCCATACCGATTTCTTCCCATTTCCATACAGGCACTTTGAGTGGTTGCAATAATCCCGTGGGTCGTTGATGTTCCGCTTTCACCAACTGACATGTGTCACATAGGGCAACATGTTCCGCGACATCTCGCTTCATGCCATACCACCAATACCTGCTCTTGAGGTCCTGGTACATCTTCGTACTCCCAGGATGAATGGAATAGTCGGAATCGTGAGCCTCCTTCAAAACCAATTCACGGATCTCCTTTACTTCAGGCACACAGATTCTTTTCCCGTGCCACACCGTATCTTGTTCATCCTCTCTGAAACCAGGGGCTTTATTTTCCTTGATGAGTTGTCTGATTTCTTGTATCTTCTCCTCATTCTTTTGACCCTCGCGTATGTCTCGCTCTAGTGTGGAGTCCACTTCCATGGCGATGGCTTCACCACTATTCACCAGACATAAATTGAGCCTTATAACCTCGTCCTTCAATTCTGCAGGCCTGTCCTTCAAGCTCAACTTATTGACCTGCACTTTCTGACTTAAAGCATCTGCCACGACGTTTGCTTTCCCAGGATGATAGTTGATGCCCACATTAAAGTCATTGATTAGCTCTAATCATCTCCTTTGTCTGAGGTTGAGATCTGGCTGTGTGAAAATGTACTTTAAGCTCTTATGATCCGTATATATCTCTGTCCGCTTCCCCATCAAGTAATGTCGCCAAATCTTCAATGTGTGTACCACTGCAGCTAGCTCTAGGTCATGTGTAGGATAGTTCTTCTCGTGTTTTTGGAGCTGCCGGGACGCATACGCCACGACATGCCCCTCTTGCATGAGAACACACCCTAATCCGTTTCCAGAGGCATCGCAGTACACCGAAAAGTTCTTCTGCATATCTGGCATAACTAGCACTGGGGCTGTTGTCAATCTTTTCTTTAGCTCCTGAAAACTCGTCTCGCACTGCGGCGTCCATGTGAATGTGATTCCCTTCTCCAACAGTTTTGTGAGGGGTCTCGAGATCTTGGAGAATCCCTCAATGAACCGTCGATAGTATCCAGCCAATCCCAAGAAGCTTCGAAGTTCCCCGACATTCTTAGGGGTCTTCCACTTCTGTACATCCTCGATCTTAGCGGGATCTACAAGGATTCCTCCCTCCGAGATTATATGTCCCAAAAAGGGAACTCTCTTCAGCCAAAACTCACACTTGCTCAACTTGGCTTATAGTTGGTGTTCTCTCAGCTTCTGCAACACCAACCTTAGATGTTTCTCATGTTCTTCTTCATCTTTGGAGAAGACGAGAATGTCATCAATAAAAACCACCACAAATTTGTCCAGATATTCCATGAATACCTTGTTCATGAGATACATAAAGTATGCTGGGGCATTAGTTAGCCCGAAAGGCATGACGGTGTATTCATACAGTCCGTACCGAGATACGAAAGCTGTCTTGGGAATATCAGTTTGCCTTATCTTAAGTTGGTGGTATCCCGACCTAACATCAATTTTTAAGAACACACAAGCTCCCCTCAACTGATCAAACAAGTCTTCAATGCGGGGTAATGGGTACTTGTTCTTGATGGTTACTTCATTCAAGGCACGGTAGTCTATGCATAACCTTTGGGTTCCGTCCTTTTTGGGCACAAATATCACTGGAGCTCCCATGGTGAGGAACTAGGACGAATATACCCCTTCTCCGTCAATTCTCTTAAATGATCCTTGAGTTCTCATAGGTGCTTGGAGTCCATCCGATAAGGTCTCTTATATATCGGAGTTGTTCCAGGCACTAGGTCAATCGCGAGTTCCACTTCACGATCGGGAGGCATACCTGGCAACTCCTCCGGAAAAACGTCTGGGTATTCCCTGATAATCCTGATCTCCTCCACTTTCACCTCAACTTGATTTAATTTAATGTCCCTCCTAGGCTCTTGTATTGTTATGAACTTTACTCTTGTGCCACTAGGGTGACTTAGTTCCACCGTTCTGGTCGAACAATGGATGATTCCCTTATGTTTGGTCAACCAATCCATACCCAAGATAATATCTATCCCTTGTGTATCTATCACTATGAGGTTAGCAGTAAATACTACCCCATTAATGTCTAGGTTCACCTTGGGACACACTTGTCTTGTCCTTATTTCTCCACCTGGAGAGTTTACTGCTAGCATATGGTTCATTTGTGTTGTTGCTAGATCATGCTTCTTAACAAACCCTTGGGCAATGAACGAGTGGGTAGCACCAGAATCGAACAACAGGGTTGCAATGTGTAAATTGGTAGGAAACTTACCAACTACCACGTCGGGTGCCTCTTGCGCCTCCTCCATGGTGACGTGGTTCACCCGTCCTCGCATTACATTCTACTGTTGCGGCTGCGCGGGCTTCTTGTTTGGGCACTTATGGGCGTAGTGCCCCACTTCACCACAGTTAAAGCATTGCACCCCAACCTTAGGTGCCTGGCCTTTGTTGTCTTGGGGTTGGTTTGGGGGTCCTTGTACTGCTAGTCGAGGTTGATATGTAGGGCGAGGCTGCTGTACAAACTGACGTTGTGGCTGCGTTGGTGCTGACGGAGGCCTGAAGTTCAGGTTGTACCCTCTCGGTGCTGAGTAGGGTACCGCAGCACGGCTCGTCTCCCTGCGGGTTGCTGCATCAGACGTGGGCGGGTGTTGCTACCCGAGGCTTGGTGTGACCACCCGGCCTTCCTCTTGTTTTCATTTTCCAAGGCTTTCAGCTTCCTTTCTACAACAAATGCTCTGTCCACCATCTTTTGGAAGCTTTCATACTCATTGGAGGACATTGCACACTGCATTTCTGCGGTAAGTCCTTCCACGAAACAGTCCTGTTTCTGCTCATCAGTCTCTATGTCCCGTGGGGCATAACGGGATAGTTGAGTGAATTTAGTAAGGTATTCCTTCACAGTCATGTTTCCTTGCTTCAATCCCAAGAACTCCTTCCTCTTGTTTTTGAGTTCACCCCTTGGTATGTAATGGTTGTGGAAGCTACGCTTGAACTCTTCCCAAGTGACGTTCTCAGGGTCATGATGGGCGGCCACGTAAGCGGTCCACCAATCAGCAGTAGGTCCATGCAATTGGTGAGAGGCAAACAGCACCCTCTCATACCCTTGGCATTGTATAATCATCATCTTGCTCTCAATGGTTTTTATCCAATCATCTGCCTCCAGGGGTTCAGCAGCACTTGCAAACTTTGGAGGTTGAGTTCCTAGAAACTCACTCAACCTTGGTTGGCATGGTGCAGCTTGTGGAGGTGGAGCTTGGTGCAAGTTGGCCACCACTTGAGTCAGGTTCTGGATGAGCTGATTTTGATTCTCAAGCATTTGGTGGATGGGATCAACTCCTTCACGGCGTCCACCCCTGTCTTAGCTTCCAGAAAGGTGAGGGTTGCCTGCCTCATCGTTGTTGTTGGCAGGGTTGGCAGCACGACCCTTTCCTCTTCCGGCCATCTATCATGATCAACCAAATGTCAATTTAAAGCATTACGTATTAGCTTACTTTAAGGTTTTGAGAACTTATTTCATTTATATTTTCTGAGGATTTCATGTCTTATGTGAACATAAATGCACTCTTAATTCATATGGGTTCGCACTTCAAAGCAAGACAATCTGAAGACGAGGTTGTGGACAAACGCCCATGGCTTCAACAACTCTCGTCACACACCAAGCATTAACACACCATTAACTAAGGTAACGACTCGACTACTCGACATCCTGCTAAACTAAGGGAATGACTCTACACTACTCGTATCACTGAGCTGGCTCCTCAGGATCTGCCTCATTATCGCGGCTGCCTTCTGACTCCGCTTTGGGTGCGGAGGCTGCTGGTGGAGAAGTGCGACGACGCCTGATCGCCCGGTGATCTGGGGAGTCAGGAGTCCATGTGTCATTCACGGTGACACATAGTTCATTCCCATCTCCTCTTTCTCTCACCCTCAAACAGGCTCGAAGCAACGCCTCGGTTTCCTTCAGGGTGTCACGAACATCCTGAAGCTCCTGCTGACACTCCTGCAGTCGAGTGCTGAGCATAGCAGCATCCTCCAAGCACAAGTCCATGTGCTCATGGGAAGTCCCCTGCTGCACTGGCGGGTACTTATACTCCGTTGTACCACTCTCGCGCGGGAGGACATACATGTACTCAGTCCTGTCCAGGTGATGACGATAGATGTGACTCTGACAGGTGATTGCCTCCCAGGTGACATCCTTCTCCGCATCGACCTGTGTCGCTCGACAAGCTGGAGAGCGGTGGATCTTGAGCAGCTGATTTTCGTGGATAATCCTCATCTCTGAACTCCATTCTTCCCTCTTCTCACGGATGGTTCTCGTGGAGCTATAGTGTATGATTAGCTTGCCCGTATTGCCGGCGGCTTGGAGCATACGTCGAAGACGGCGCAACAAGCCTCCTACTACCAATCCGGAAAGGTACGTCACCGGACGGCTCTCCTCTCTTTGGGCAAGGGCAACTACGGGAACTCTCCCTCCTGTGGACTTGCGAGCGGTGCGAATCATGCGAACCATCTAAAACATAAATCATTTAAACTTAAGTTAGATAAAATTTTAAACAAAAATCCTATTTTGAATAAAACTTGGGGTAAGATGAAGAAAGTGACCCCATTAAATAACACTTTTCAACCCACACCTTGTAAAATAGTTTTTATGAAAATAGGGTCCTTAAATACGTCCATTTCTACCTAGGTCCACGTTCCTACGGGCAACCTTGGCTCTGATACCACTTCTGTCACACCCGGTTTCTCCGAAGAACAACCGAGTGAATATCACATGTATGACAGGATCATTTTCTCATACATGTGATGACAAATAGTGAAGCATCATTTATTACAAGCCAGGTGTCGAATATAAATAAGTCTTACATAGCATATGTCTCGATGGACGATAAACAGTTCATAACAAGTAAATAAAATAGCAGCGGAATATTATTCTTGTGGTCTCCGTCATAGGCGTTGCCCGGGGGACTCCATGAACCTAGAAACCTTCTTCGGGTCCGAAGTCTTGATCATTAAACAACACATCATTCTCTTGACCTGAGTAGCAATATAAACCAACAAATATGCAAGTTTGAGTACCGATGGTACTCAGCAAGTGGGGGAAGGTTATGTCATGCATGGCTAGAGCAAGGAGAGGTTGAACTCATGGTTAGAGCACTACGCAATTATTACCTACCACCTTAGCTTATTAAGTACCTACATTACTACACAGGTGAAATGGTCCCAATCTCCCATCCCATCATCATAATCAAATAACCATAACATCATTTCCAATGTTAAGCTCCCCGCTTAACATCCACAACTTCCAAAGACATCATCCTCTAATCATGAATATTCCAAGCCGCTCTAGACCGTGAGCACGGCTGTCATGACAGTTTTGACTCTGCAGAGTTTGCACCACTGTACCCACATGTAGTGATTTCATCCCCCGTTGCCGGGTGGACTAAAAGAACCTCCATTATGCCAGTGGCCACGAACCACATTCACACTTCCCATGTGTGTAGCCAGGAGATCACTATGAAGCCTTTACAAAGGGATTCCTGACGAGCATGGGCCCACTGAGGTTTCACCCCTAACAGCATACAAGAGGCTCCAACCCCGCTGCAGTGGCCCCCTCTTGAGCCTTGCGGTTCATATGGTAGTCCAGCTGACACCTATTCCCCGCACCATCCAACACACCCATACTACGCCGGGGATACACCTAATTAATTGGCCAAGCTGCCCCCATCTCAGCATGTGGTTGGCACGATAAAGCCAGGTTACATGCTCTATGAACCGGTCCTTCGGATCCAGGCAAGTACTAAACACAAACCCGAGTCTCGTGCACCCAGCACCAACCAAATCATCCAACTTGCCTAGATCCCTACCTCTACATAACTCATAACATCTCATTCAAGAGTATGGTAAATAAACTGATGATCTCATATCCCAATTATCCCTTTCTAAGCATAGCTAAGCACAAGTAATATGAGTGAATGACATAATAAAACAAATACCAACCCAAGCTACAAGGAAACGAGATAATGCAATTCTAGGGAAACATCCTAGCATGGGTTTCATATTTCAATTGACAATGCAAATAATCCTATCTACACATCCTAGCATAGGATCAAATTGGTCAAGGACACTTGCCTTCTTCCTGCTGCTCTGGGAATGGGTAGTCCTGATCTTGGAAAGGAGGAACTTGCTCTGTAGCAGGTTCTACTCATACCATCACACATAGCAAAAGAAAATAACAATCCATAAGACATAGTTCACATTTCCACCTCATACAAACCACACATTCACATTTATGAAAGCCATTCACATTTCTATGTGTTGTGGTTACTCTATGTGTGTTGATTTTGGACTTTCATGCACTTTTAAACATGTGCATATGATTTCTACTTTTGTATTCATATTTATGTTTGCATACTATATATGAGTTTCCCATTTGAACAAATTCATTATATTCAATTGATACACATCTTAGCTACCAAGTATGCATGGAAGGGATTTTCCTACTGCAATTGGGTTTTCAGACCTTCTACCAAACCCTAAACTGAAATCTTTGGATTTGGAGACTTCATTTATCCTTTTATAGTTATGCATACCTACTTTCCTATATTTTAAGATTTATTTTCTATACCTAATTGTGAAGTTTATTATGAAAATAATAAGACACATCATCTAAACAGAATAGGTTCTGACCTAAAATATTAAATAATATATTTTTGAACTTCTCCTCTGATGTGAACTATTTTACATTTATTTTACCAATTTTCAGAATTATTTTCTAACCTAAAAATGTGTCCCTATAACTAATAAATGTGAATAATCAATTAGACAGATTCATTTCAACTTAAAATTTATTTTTAACTCACTCCAAAGTTTTCCAAGTGCTAGGAGAGTTCAAATTTGAATTTACAATGTGTTTGTCCCATCTTTTGAATTTTAAATACTAATCACATATTCAAATTCCAAAATTTAATATCACATAGGGTTAAAAAGGTAAACTCACCCCACTACAGGGCCTATTATATTATTTTAAGAATTTCCAGGGGCCTAACTATGCATATCAGAGGGTTATTGCTAATTTTTATTTAGTCCAGGGGCTAAAACTGTTTTTTTAATTGAATTTTCATGAATTTCTGAAGTTCCAGGGGCTAGATCAGATGTTTCCGGGGCTAGCTCGTATTTTCCGAAATCCCCAGGGGTAGCAAGTAAGAATCCCGGCCTTTATAATGCGGGCTGACGTGGACAGTCCGATTTAAAACCGACGGCTAAGATTATAACGTCGAACCGGTATGCGGGGATTTAAATTCTACCGTGCGATTTAAAATAGACGGCGCACAAGCTGCCACGTAGCTCTGATCGAGCGCGGGCGGCGCTGCCCGGCGGCGCGCAGCGGTGGGAGGCAGCGATCTCGCCGGAGAGCTTCGGATCTTCGTCAATTCTTCCTAAAACTGGGATTTCATGGCATAGATCGGTAGAGGGGAGGTCGGGGATCTCACCTCGGGGGTTTTCTTGAGCTCGGAGGTCCTGGAAAGCGGTCGGCGACGAGGTCCGAGATGAATTCAAGGCGAGGTTCGTCGGCGCTTTGTTTGAGTCGCAAACCACCGAGTTTTCTGCACCTGCGTGATTCCCCGGAGGCGGTGGATCAAGATCAGCGCGATATATCAGAAATCCCGAGCAAAGATCGAGCGAAATTGGCCGGAGAAACTCGGGTTCCCACTGGAAGGAAAACGGCTGATCGTGGGTGAAAATCGGGGAGATGCCGGTGTTTATATAGCCAGGGAGGGGTGGCGTTCGGTTGTGATCGAGTTTGCGTCGTCCAGAACCGAAATTCGGCTGGGATACGCGAGTATCCGGGGCGGTTTTGATTCGGAGGAGAGAAGAGTCCCGGCCGGCCGAGCACGGGCGCGAGGAGGAAGAAGGATGGCGGGCCCCACACATCAGCGAGAAAGAGAACGGGGCGCGCGGCTGCGGGCTTGGCGCGGGGTGGGGTGGGCCGGCTGGTGGGTTTCGGCCCACTGGCCAGTTTTTTTCTGTTTTTCTTTTTCTTTTTCCATTTCTTTTCTGGTTTGAATTTGAATTTGAATTCCAACTAAATTTGAATTTCTGCAGCCCATGCAATATGTCCAGAAATTTTTAAATTCCCCTCTTAACAGGATTTTGGGGTGTTACAGCCTCCTTGCATGAGTACACATCCATGCCTTTGTCTTGATGCATCACAATATATATCTAAACTCTTGCTCACGTCCGGCAATACCCAAAACAGCGCTGTTGTTAATCTATTATTTAGATACTCAAAGCTGTCTTGACACGCTTGTGTCCACTGAAATGTTTTTCCTTTCATCAGCAATTCAGTCATAGGCTTCGCTATTTTGGAGAAATCATTGATGAACCGGTGGTAGTATCCAGCCATCCCAAAGAAACTTTGAATATACCTCACACTCTGCGGTTGGTTTCACTTCAAAACATCTCTCACTTTCCCGGGATCAACCGATACTCCTCCCTCGGAGATGGTGTGGCCTAGGAACGATATCTCCTTTAGCCAAAACTGACGCTTGCTGAACTTAGCATACAATTGATGTGTGACACCCTCATTTCTGGTGTCAGCATATATTCATGTTTTATGAAGAGAAAACATTTTAAAAAGAAGTAGGAACAGATAAGAATATCAAAAGATAGCCAACAAGAGCCGAATCCAGTTCACAGAGAGCGCCGAAGACAACTTCCGCGGCTCGCTGGCCACATGGCGTGTTCGGAGCTCATTCCTGCGAAGTGGGGAGAGGTCCGCCGCTAAACTGGCTACGTGGCAGGCTCGGGGCTAATCTCCGCAAAGGGGGAGAGGTCCGACCCTGTGGGACACGTGTTTCCCCGGAGCTAGCCTCTGCGGAAGAAGCAAAGGCATTTCCGCAGGACATATGTCACCTTCGGAGCTAGTCACCACGGAAATCAGACGACCAGTCGCGTGGGATATGTGTCAATCTCGGAGCTCACCTCCGAGAGGTACGGTTCTATTGGATACGTGTCGTCACCGGAAGTAAATCTCCGGTAGGTCCGACATTGTTGGACACGTGTCTACCTCAGAACTCGTCTCTGAGGAAAGAGGGAAGGTCCGACACTGACACATGGCGTGCGCGGAGCCACCTCCGAATAAGAGAGGAGGTCCCGACCGCCAGGATATGTGGCGCACGCGGAGCTCACCTCCAAAGGAGAAGGGAAGTCTTGCTCGCTTTACACGCGGCACAACCGGAGCTCGTCTCTGCGGAAGGGGGGAGACCAGGCCCCGATGGACATGTGGAGCTTCCGGAGCACATCATCGGGGAGGTAACGAGTTCTGGAACGGTTTTTGGATTCTGTACACATGGAAATATCGGTACGGAGAAGAAACCGACCTGAACTCCACAATGTTACCGCACCAAATCGACTAAACATAAGTTGTTAAGATTCAACGACGATCTGAATAGGACTCTTATTTGAAGTCCAATAAGATTAGGACTCTTCTCTTCCCGATTATAAATAGAACCCAGAACCTTTGCCCGAAACCACAAACTTCTTTTCCAGCTCCTGAGCCGACGAGTTAGAGCCCTAGCCCCCAACTCACCGAGAAAGCCATTGCCGGAGTTCAGCGAGGAAAATCGCCGGAAGAGAGCCCAACGATTGGAGAAGGACCCGAGACCGAGAAGAACGAAAGGTAGGTCTCCAATACCACCTTACGACATTATTGTGATCTCTTTGCATCTGTTCTTCGATTCCTTTCGAACAGAAGCTTTCTCGTAGACAATTCACTTGTTGATCGGGTTGATCTAAAAATAAGGTCATCGCCACGTCCACATTTGATCCGAACACCTCTGTTCATCATAAAACCATGCAAGAACACGTACAAACCGATTGAGGTTGAGGTTGATTGATGACTGGTTATGGACATAACGGAGATATGATTGATACATGTTGGGATTACATTCACTTAAAGATAAGTCATTGTTTTATCGTGCTTTTGATAAATAACTTTGCTTTTCTGCAAATGAGCCTTTTTATACCTACCTTGTTATAAGCTTCATATCATATTTTCCCGCACTTGCTGAGTACATCATTGTACTCAAACTTGCATTATTATTTCATCATCAGCAGCAGGAGAAGGTTTCTATGAAGACCAAATGGAGCATTAGGCATGTGATCTGTTCTCAACCTTGCCTATGGGAATGGAGTAGAAATGGAGCCATTGCCTAGAATTGCTTCCACATTAGCTAAATTGCTTCCGCATTAGAATAAAGACTTCCACTGTGAGCATGGGTCCAAGAATGATGAAACGTTGTAATAAACTCTGTTATTCGTGGATATATATATTCTGAATTCAGTTTGTGGAACATATGTGTATGTGTGATGAACATCCTGGGCACACAGATGCATTAGTTCTCGGTTCCATGGTTTTCCACAGAATTGAGGGCATCACAGGTTGGCATCAGAGACACGGTTGACAGTGGGTCACACGCCTAAATGGGAAATACAGATTGGTATCAAAAGCCACAGATAAGGGTAGATTACAGACCTAGATACAATCACAGATTAGTATCAGACACAGATTGGTAGCTAAGCTGTAAAATCCCCAAAAGTGGTAGCAAGAAAAATTCTGCTCATATACACTTATGAAATATGAGGGGAATTAAAACTTTGAATTATAAGGGGGGTGAGTTCAAAGTGAGGGTTTAGACTTCCCAAAACTTCCAAACATGGAGATCTAAATTCCTAACTTGGATCTTCATAGCCCAAATATTTACCCTTCCGAATTTCAGCTTATTTGGAGGAGTTTTCATATTTGTTTGGGATTAAAAGGAAAAGCCCTTTAATCTGAATTTCAAATACAGTTTCAAATTCCAATTCCCTCAATTTGAAAAGTTGGTTTCACAAATGTGTTCTCCACCTCTGAATGAGCAGCCATTCCAAAAATTGGAAATTTTGGGGCTGATTTGCTATGTGTTTGGGACAAACCCAAGTGGAGAATTCAAACTCCATTTCAAATTCAAAGGGTCAAACACAATTCAAATTTTACACCTGAATTCAAACCATTTGAATTCAGCAAATTCAAACCTTACTTGGGGTGAATGTCTAGCCTTAAATTTTTAGTTGCTGGGGTAAAATATCAGGGAAATATTGGATTAAAAGAGAGGGAGGTGGGGCCCAGCAGTCAGCCTCCCAACAGAGCTACCGCCTCTGTTTTCATCGTCTGATCGCCGAGAGGCCGCCAGCGCCCGGTGAAACCCGCTTCCGAGGAATTCCACCGCGCCACAGCCTGGTTCCTCGATTGCCAGCCGCTTCATCACCCCCGGTTGCAGCAACAAAATCGGTCATCGTTTCCCTCGGTGACTCGCCGCTCCTTTCGTTCTCTCCCGCGAGAAACCGCCTCAGCGCCGTCGCTGTTTACTCCCTCGCCCACGCTCGCCCGAGCTCGGATGATCGAGCCCCAAACAGCAAAACGAAGCGCAAGAGAGTGCTCCAGCCTCCACCTTTCTTTCACCTAAGCTTCCTAGCTCGTGCTAAGCGCAGACCCGAGATTGGCGCCGGCGATCGGAGGTGCTCGGCGGAACCCCGTTCTGTTCACGGTGGACAGCGCGCTACGGCCAGCTTCACCGCCACTTCCTTGCACAAGAAAGGTGTGTTGTTGTCTGTAGATCGTGTTACCGAAAGCCTCAGGATGATTGATCAACCGGGTAGTGAGAATTTTGGGTTTAACCAAACCCTAGTTCATAGCAGCACTCCTCGTTCTACAATCAAATTCTTCGTGTTGCGATAGCTAGACTCATCCCGGTCTAGGAGAAGCTTTGTTAGATCCCTGCGATCCTTCTCGCTCAAACGGTGCCGGAAACCATCAAGAACTGAAGGAGTTCTTCGAGTTTTTATCGCCGCCGGCGTTTTGCGGGCTCGGGTCGCCGGTGAGGTCCCCTCTCCGGTGGTTTTCATGGAGAGCGAGCTATGGGTCAATGTTGTCCATGGGACACTGGTGATTTTAGAGCAAACCCTAGCCTGAAAGACCCACTGTTGAGGGAGAGCGAGGTCGCCGAAGTAAGGTCCGACATGGTCGCTGGTGCGAGCACCTTTCTGGCCGTTGTCATCGGCTCCCGACCCCACCATCGTGTTCAGCATGGTGTAGAACTCACAGGCGGCGAGTTTGACAAAGTTTGGACCACAGGAACCCCGTCCCGGCGAGCCTCGCTGGCGTGCGCCGCCGCGGGAGGCGCGGGAAGCGCGAGGAAGACGAAGGAGGGCCGGTTCCCACCGGTCAGCCTCCGTATATGCGCGGGGATCGGTCTGTGGCGCCGGATCCGGTGCGGCCGCACGGGAATAACCCCGTAGCCCCCATTGTTGCCAAAATCTGACTGGTCCGAATTATAACAGTGGGCCCAGTTCCAATTATTTAAAGTTTCTATTAGGGAAATAATTCCAGAAATTAGCTGATTTTTACAAGGCCATAACTTGGTGTAGAAAACTCCAAAAAGAGTGAAACCAATTTTGTTGGAATCCTCATGAGGAGTACTTCAGAGAAAAACCAATTTTAGGCTATGGAAATGCCCAGGAATTTCTGAAGAATTGTTTTTAGTAAATCTTTTAGGGATTTATTACAGGAGCAATTCTTTATGAAATATTCCCAAATTTGGTCAGAAAATCCTTCTCATAGTTAATGACCTCCAGTAAAAATTTGTGCTTCATTGGAGATCATTTGCTAGGCTAAGCTGCCTTCCCAAGTTCAGCCTTTATTTAGAAATTCAAATTTAAACAGAAGCTTTTTCAGAACTCCTGTCCAAGTTCAAAAATTCATATCTCTCTGATGGTAGCTCCAAAAATGGTGAAACAAATTTTGTTAGAACCATGGAGACTTACCCTAATCAGATCCTCCATTTCTTGCTATGTCAAAGCTCCTGATTTGGGCTCAAAATTCAGATAAGCACTGTACTTGTAGGAATTTTAAAGACTACATTATGCAATGACATGTCTCCAAATTTGGCTCAAGTCATCCCAAGAGAGTCTAGTATCCTCTGTAAAAATCCCAAAGCCAATTAAGGATCCTAAATAGCAGTTGCTATGAATAGTAGTTCAATTCTTATAAATCCTTAATACTTATACATCTATTTTGCTACATTTCATTTAGTGACCGAAGTTGAGGATACGCCGGAGCCTTTGGACGTCCTGCCACCAGAAGCTAACTTCCCGTTTAACTCGCAACCAGGCAAGCCCCGGTTTGCACTTAAGTACCTTTTATAAAGTTTTCATTTGTATCATTTATGTCTACGTTGAATGGTTGCATTAGAGTTAGGGTGATTGAAACCCCACTTGCATAACCTCTTTAAATCCTATGGAGGGTTGGGTAGTTTATAAACTCGATGAGTAGAGAATTCTATGCTAATGTATAGGATCTCGGTAGAAGTCGAGTGGTTGGAAGCTACTCATGAGATAGTACTTATCACCTGGAAAGAAAAGAGGTAGATAATGGACTGAGTTGTAAAAAATGAGACCCAGAAGGGGGGATAGGATGCAGTGAGCAGAGGTCTCACATGCTTAGCCCTGTTGGTGTCGGTTGAGGACCGTCCGTGTGCGGCCCTGCTGGACAAGTATCAAACAGTACCGGATGCATACTGGCATATGGGAACCAGGAAACCGATGTAATTGGTTAACCTGGGTGTCGAGGCTTACCCAACTGTAAATAGGAGTGGGTTGAGGGTAGCAAGGTGTAAATCTGCCGGTGGGCACAGTCACACTCCACGCAGGGACCTCCTACCCGTTACAGATGGACCGGTTCGGCATTTGGGTTGCCTTTGAAAGGTTGTCGCATACAACAGAGTAGGAAGGGGTGTGGAATCACGCTTCTGAAAGTGGGTGTATGTGACGTGTTATCCGGGTGTGTCTTGATTGCAATCACCATCCCTCGTTGTTATTTGAGTACCCGCTTGTTCACTGCTCTGTGACGTAGTAAGAAGGGGAATAAGCCAACTCAAAATGCTGTATTGATCTATTAATGTCTTGAATACCTTGATTGCTGTAGTTATAGAGCTAATTAAGTTTATATTCCACTTTGGGCATCTCCACATCGGAGGAAAGTATTTCTTGTTTGATTGTGGACTTCCGATGTGAAGCTGCCTAGGGCACATGAATCTGCTGCTATAAAACTGAAAGTAAGGATCAACTTATAGGCGTGTCTTTGTTGCAAAGTCCCTTCCTACCTTACACATCCTTGCACGTAGAGTTCCATGCCTAGGGTTGACGGTTAAGACTTGCTGAGCCATCGTGCTCACGGTTGCAATATTTTGAGCTGTGTGCAGGTGAGAGTTATGAGGAAGGTTCTGAGGACGAGGCAATGCCCCGTCAGGGTACACGGCCGAGCTGGAGCCCTGCACGCCGCCGTGATCTCCGGTTACTTGCTGCTATTGTGTAGCGTCCCCGGGCTGGACGGCTTCACAAGCTAGGATGAGAGGCCTTATATGTATATTACTTCCGCTGTATGAATAGGTTTTGTAAAAAGACTTCCGCTGTTTCATATCAAATAAAAGTTTGTATGTTATCCTTTATTCTTTTCGTGTGTGCTGTTGGGTGCCGCATCGCACGGCACCATCCTATGCGATCTTGGAGTGGGTGAACCATGGGGTGGTCCCCACAGTCATGGTATCAGAGCCGCATTGGGAATAGCACGCTCGAAAAGAGCCTATTTTGAAAATTTAGAAGTAGTCGAGTGAGGATTAGTCATTAAGCCCACATAAGGTCTTTGGTAGTAGTAGATATTATGGTGGAAAAGCTAACATACTTGTTATACATTCTGTAACGATGCTCCGATGTCAGGTAAGAGGTAAGCTACGCCACTGCAGGCGGATCAATTGCGGTAACTCACCATACGAGTAATAGTATGGGATGGTATACCGTGGCTTAGCACGGTAGTTAATATGAGTCTCTGGACCTCTCTATGGTCCTGAGAGCATATGAAAACGCTGATCTCCAGCGTGCTTTAGGCAAAAGTGAGAATACCCCATCGTGTGGTAAGCAACACGATAGTATGCAACTCTTGAACGTTCAATGTTCAAAGGGCCATACGCAGCACTCGCCATCGGCGTGCCTCAACGGTCATGAGGCTGTAGGTGGTATCCGTTGGGTTGATAAAATTCCCAACCATGACGACCTGTTCGCGCTCTACTCGGTTTCCCCGTCGTGTGGTGTGAAAACGCGACCATGTACCTTGAGACGTGGCTTGACTCAAGGATGATCCGTATGGCAATGATATGGACCGTATGTCTTTATTATGATATGGAACTGCCTGAAATGTCAAAAACCCTTGTGTGCACAATTATTGTGTGTTCTTCTGCAGGTACATTAACCACGTTGGCGCATGACGTGTAGAAATTGTTTGTGAGTGACGTCCTTAGTTCCACCATTTGACACGTATAAGCCGGAATACCGGTTTAGGATTTTTCTTTGGTGAGGAAACGTAGTACCGACTGCATAAAAGTTTATTTTCAAACAAAAGAATCACAATGAAGTATAGGAATTCATTTAGGGGTTAGTAAACTCCTATATTGAACTAAGAGTCAATTGGGAGTATAGGTTCAATCTCACAAGCTTAGGAACAATCTCCCCTGTTTTTGGCAGAAATTTTTCTGAATTTGAACAGTGCATAACTTAAGATTAGTTGAACCAATGGAGGTGTGGGATACCATTCTGGAAAGATCTAGAAGTCCTCTACAACTTTTCTGTAGAGCTCCAGAACAAAATCTCCCTCCAATGGGATGAAAATCTCATATGAGTAGGTACTGTCCAGAAACAGGGCAGACCAAATGCTCTCGGGAATTTTCCGTATTTCAACCAAAACACTTAGTTTCACCGTTTGACGTCCAGTGGCTGTTGTAAAACAGCGAGTTGGAGTCGAAGGGTTTATTCATTTGACATATCACTTCGAGTTAGTACATGTTTGGGTCCAGTACAATAGCGAGGAATTACGCATGCTAACACACTTAACATCCCATGGTGACCCCGATGGTCGAAATGATCTTTTAACCTATAAAGTTCAATAATTTGGAACTCGATCGTGTGACAAAGTCCAGGGATTTATATGTTGTATAAAGTTTATACTTTATCCATATGTGTGACTGTTATGCGCATTGTTTATCCCATTCTCGCATTACCATTGTATTGACTGGATGGCCTAAACCAACATGTGCTGATCGTTTGAATGGTATGAATGCAGAATGGTGCGGACACGCTCAACACAAGAGGAGGGAGGTCCGAGTCAGGTTCGTGGTGATGAGTCTCCACCTCCGGAGCAAACCACGACGCAGCAGCAACCACCTCCTCCACCGCCAGAACTTCCAAGGAATCTTGCGGAGGTTCTCGCCGCAGTGCTCGGCTCGCGCGACGAGCAAACCGAGTTGCTGTGGATGTTAGTGCAGCAGAATGCGTCCCATCAGGGAGGACGCCATGACAATGGGCAACGCCAGCCCCAACAAAGCTCGTATTCAGAATTCATGGCGACCCATCCACCGGTCTTCACGGAGGCCGAAGAACTATTGGAGGCGGATAGCTTTATCCGCACTCTGGAGGCAAAGTTCGGGCTGCGACGATGCACCGAACATCAGAAGGCGCTGTACGCAGCGCAACAGCTTCAAGGAGAACCCGGTACCTGGTGGGCGAACTACACCGCCTCCTCACCAGCTGGCCATGCCGTCACATGGACAGAGTTCCGGGAGACGTTCCGCGCCTATCACATACCTCCCGGTGTGATGGAAATGAAGCTCCAGGAGTTCCTGGCGCTACGCCAAGGCGAGAGGAGTGCTCACGAGTACTCCAGGTTATTCAACCGGCTGGTGCAGTATGCGCCAGGATTTATGGGAACGGAGGACAACAAGCGTAATGCGTTCTTCCAGGGCCTGAATTCCAAGATGAAGGTCCATCTCACCCAAAGCAATCGCGGCACATTTAACGACCTCTTTAATGCCGCGATTCTACAAGAGAATGCTCAGCGCGAGTGCGGTTCTGATAAGAGGAAACGCAGCGTGTTGGCAAGCAGCAGTGCTGGGACGCGACAGAAATACCGTGTGGTGTATCGCTCACCATCCGGTCAGAGATTGCAGCCACTGGCGCGACCGCCTCAGTTTCGCGGTCGGCAATATAATGCGCCGGGCTTTCGACCGATGTATCCACCACAGCAACAGCAGCAGCAAAGGATGGTCCCGCGTGCGCCCCAGTTTCAACAGCGTGCACCAGGATTTCGTCCTCAAGTTGGCGGGACCCCGACACCTTACACGTGCTACACGTGTGGTCGTGTCGGGCACATTTCCAGAGATTGTCCCGAGCCGCGACAGGGCAGGGGTGCAGCACCATATTAGGGTGCTAATCAGCCCCGCAATCAGCCCAGGAAACCAGCACCAAAACCCGGCAACGTCCACCACTTAGCTATCGAAGACGTGCCGGAAGGCAAACCCGTCCTCGCGGGTACGTTCTCTTACCTTGATCATCCCGTAGTCATACTTTTTGACTCCGGTGCCACCCATAATTTCATAAGTCAGTCGTATGTTATTAAATATCAACTGCCTATCATTCCCACAAATAATTCATATTTGATATGTTCTCCGGGTGGGAAAATAACAGCTGATAGAATGGTCTATAGAGCACCATTACAGTTGGGTGGGAATCTATATCTGACTTCTCTAATTATGTTAGAGAGTCAAAAACTTGATGTCATTTTAGGAATTTCATGGCTACATCGCCATGGTGCTGTTCTTGACATCATTCCACGTGTGGTTCGTTTAAACTCTCCACTCCATGAACCACATGTTCTTATTCTTGACCGTTCGTTTCAAGAAGCTCCAGCCACCTATAACACAGAAGCCACAAAACTTGAGGATATTCGTGTGGTCCGTGAATACCCGGATGTCTTTCCGGATGATCTCCCGAGCATGCCACCCGAAAGGGATGTCGAGTTCAAGATCGAACTTGTACCCGAGACGACACCGATCTCACGGAGACCGTACAAGATGGCTCCGAATGAGCTGGCTGAATTGAAGGAGCAGCTCAATGACTTAATGAAGAAAGGTTTCATTCGACCGAGTTCCTCACCATGGGGATGCTCGGCGCTTTTTGTGAAGAAGAAGGATGAAACCTTGAGGTTGTGTGTGGACTACCGACCTATCAACGCCGTCACCATCAAGAATAAATATCCGCTGCCCCGCATCGATATATTATTCGATCAACTTGTGGGTGCAAGTGTGTTTTCAAAGATGGATCTTCGCTCCGGATATCATCAAATCAAGATCCGGGCGGAAGATATTCCAAAGACGGCCTTCTCGACGAGATATGGGTTGTATGAATACCTCGTCATGTCTTTTGGTCTCACCAACGCCCCGGCACACTTCATGTATCTCATGAACTCAGTGTTCATGCCGGAGTTGGACAAGTTTGTGGTGGTGTTCATAGACGACATCTTTGTTTACTCCAAGTCTGAAGAAGAACACGCGAAACACTTGCATATCATACTTCAAAGATTAAGAGACCATAAGCTTTATGGCAAGTTCAGCAAGTGCGAGTTTTGGATCAGCCAAGTGCCCTTCCTTGGTCACATTATTTCTGCAGAAGGTATTGCAGTTGATCCAAGCAAAATCGAACAAGTGCTGAAATGGAAATCCCCCACATCAGTCCATGAAGTCAGAAGTGTCCTCGGGTTGGCAGGATATTATCGGAGATTCATACCAAATTTCTCCAAGCTTGCTAAGCCGATGACTGAACTGTTGAAGAAGGGGATCAAATATGTTTGGAGCTCAGCTTGTGAAGAAGCTTTCCAGGCATTAGTGAAGCATCTTACAACAGCCCGGTGTTAGCTCAACCGGATACAACCAAGCCCTTCAACGTATATTGTGATGCGTCCGGTATCGGGCTTGGCTGTGTATTGATGCAAGGAGGAAGAGTGGTCGCCTATGGCTCACGTCAACTCCGTAACCACGAGCAGCACAATCCGACTCATGATCTTGAGCTCGATGCTGTGGTATTGGCCTTGAAAATGTGGAGGCACTATTTACTTGGGAACTTAGTGCACCTCTACACCGACCACAAGAGTCTGAAATATATATTCACTCAAAAGGAGTTGAATATGCGGCAACGGAGATGGCTAGAACTGATCAAAGACTATGAGATCGAGATTCACTACCATCCCGGTAAGGCAAACGTGGTTGCCGATGCCTTGAGCTGCAAATCTCATGTCAACAATCTGTCCATCGCCCCACTTGAAGAGGAGGAGCCAAGTCTGTACTTGATTCCATATGGGGCGTTATATAATCTTGCTCTCATCCCGACCATAAGAGAGGAGATTATGGAAGCTCAGGAGAAATACATGGGAATGTCGCACATTCGGAGAAGGATGGAGAATGGCGAAATGAAATGCTTCCGAAGAGATGAACACGACACGCTATGGTTTAAAGACCGTATAGTGGTACCCCGTGACATGAAGCTTCGGAAGAAAATCTTGGACGAGGCTCATTTGTCCAAGTATTCTATTCATCCGGGCAGCAACAAGATGTACCAGGATCTGAAACCAGATTTTGGTGGGCGCGGATGAAAAGAGAAATCGCAAAGTACGTATCCGAATGTGATACGTGTCGGTGTGTGAAGGCCGACCATATGCGTAAAGCCGGACAGCTGCAACCATTGAACATTCCGGCGTGGAAGTGGGAGGATATCAGCATGGACTTCATTGTTGGTTTACCTCTCACACCTCACAAACATGACTCGATTTGGGTGATAGTCGATCGACTAACCAAGTCGGCTCATTTTATCCCCGTACATACAAAGTACGTGGCCAAGCAATATGCGGAGCTGTATATTGCAAAGATCTTATGTTTGCATGGTGTTCCCCGCTCCATCATTTCAGATCGCGGTGCGCTGTTCATCTCTCGGTTTTTGGAACAGCTGCATGCATCGTTGGGGACCAAACTGATCCGAAGCTCCGCGTATCACCCGCAGACAGATGGTCAAACTGAACGGGTAAATCAAGTTCTTGAAGACATACTACGTGCTTGTGCCATCCACCACGGCAAGAATTGGGACGATCATTTGCCGTTGGCAGAGTTTTCATACAACAATGGCTATCAAGCTAGCATCAAGATGGCGCCGTATGAAGCTCTCTACGGCCGGAAATGTCGCACACCTCTCAACTGGTGCGAGTCCGGCGAGCGAGTTATCTACGTCATTGAGCTTGTGAATGAAGCTGAAGAACGAGTGCGAGTAATACAAGCCAATCTTAAGGCTGCTCAATCTCGTCAGAAAAGCCATGCGGATAAAAGACGCCGCCCTCTCCACTTCGACCTCGGGGACCATGTTTATGTCCGTGTGTCTCCGATGAAGGGAGTTCACCGTTTCGGAGTGAAGGGTAAACTTGCGCCGTGGTTCATTGGTCCATTCATCGTTATTGAAAGATGCGGACCCGTGGCCTATCGCTTGGATTTACCGGCGTCACTCGCAGGGATTCACAATGTATTCCATATCTCTCAGCTGAGGAAATGCCTCAAACCCTCAGCTGAAATCCGCACTGAAGACATAGAAATTATTCAACCGGACCTCACGTACACGGAGTATCCAATCCGGATCATTGATGAAAAGACTCGTGCCACAAGAAACCGGACCTCATGGTTCTACAAGGTCTTGTGGAGTAACCATACCGCTGATGAGGCGACATGGGAAAGCGAGGATTTTCTACGAACGTATTATCCGAACTTGCTATCATCATATACCCGGTAGAGTTCTCCCCGCTTTGCATTTCTTTTGAAATCTTGGGACGAGATTCTTTTTAAGGGGGGAGGAATGTAAAATCCCCAAAAGTAGTAGCAAGAAAAATTCTGCTCATATACACTTATGAAATATGAGGGGAATTAAAACTTTGAATTATAAGGGGGTGAGTTCAAAGTGAGGGTTTAGACTTCCCAAAACTTCCAAACATGGAGATTTAAATTCCTAACTTGGATCTTCATAGCCCAAATATTTACCCTTCCAAATTTCAGCTTATTTGGAGGAGTTTTCATATTTTTTTGTGATTAGAAGGAAAAGCCCTTTAATCTGAATTTCAAATACAGTTTTAAATTCCAATTCCCTCAATTTGAAAAGTTGGTTTCACAAATGTGTTCTCCACCTTTGAATGAGCAGCCATGCCAAAAATTGGAAATTTTGTGGCTGATTTGCTATGTGTTTGGGACAAACCCAAGTGGAGAATTCAAACTCCATTTCAAATTCAAAGGGTCAAACACAATTCAAATTTTACACCAGAATTCAAACAATTTGAATTCAGCAAATTCAAACCTTACTTGGGGTGAAAGTCTAGCCTTAAATGTTGAGTTGCTGGGGTAAAATATCAGGGAAATATTGGATTAAAATAGAGGGAGGTGGGGCCCAGCAGTCAGCCTCCCAACAGAGCTACCGCCTCTGTTTTCATCAGCTGATCGCCGAGAGGCCGCCAGTGCCCGGTGAAACCCGCTCCCGAGGAATTCCATCGTGCCACCTCCTGGTTCCTCGATCGCCAGCCGCTTCATCACCCCCCGGTTGCAGCAACGAAGTCGGTCTTCGTTTCCCTCGGTGACTCGCCGCTCCTTTCGTTCTCTCCCGCGAGAAACCGCCTCAGCGCCGTCGCTGTTTACTCCCTCACCCACGCTCGCCCAAGCTCGGATGATTGAGCCCCAAACAGCAAAAAGAAGCGCAAGAGAGTGCTCCAGCCTCTACCTTTCTTTCCCCTAAGCATCCTAGCTCGTGCTACGCGCAAACCCGAGATTGGCGCCGGCGATCGGAGGTGCTCGGCGGAACCCCGTTCCGTTCACCGTGGACAGCGCGCTACGGCAAGCTTCACCGCCCCTTCCCTGCACAAGAAAGGTGCGTTGTTGTCTGTAGATTGTGTTACCGAAAGCCTCAGGATGATTGATCAACCGGGTAGTGAGAATTTCGGGTTTTACCAAACCCTAGTTCATAGCAACACTCCTCGGTCTACAATCAAATTCTTTGTGTTGCGATAGCTAGAGCTCATCCTGGTCTAGGAGAATCTTTGTTAGATCCCTGCGATCCTTCTCGCTCAAACGGTGCCAGAAACCATTAAGAACTGAAGGAGTTCTTCGAGTTTTTGTCGCCGCCGGCGTTTTACAGGGTCGGGTCGCCGGTGAGGTCCCCTCTCCGGTGGTTTTCATGGAGAGCGAGCTATGGGTCGATGTTGTCCATGGGACACTGGTGCTTTTAGAGCAAACCCTAGCCCTAAAGACCCACTGTTGAGGGAGAGCGAGGTCGCCGAAGTAAGGTCCGACATGGTCGCCGGTGCAAGCACCTTTCCGGCCGTTGTCATCGGCTCCCGACCCTACCATCGTGTTCAGCACGGTGTAGAACTCACAGGCGGCGAGTTTGACGAAGTTTGGACCACAGGAACCCCGTCCCGGCGAGCCTCGCCGGCGTGCGCCGCCGCGGGAGGCGCGGGCAGCGCGAGGAAGACGAAGGAGGGCCGGGTCCCACCGGTCAGCCTCCGTATACGTGCGGGGATCGGTTTGTGGCGCCGGATCCGGTGCGGCCGTGTGGGAATAACCCCGTAGCCCCCAGTTCCAATTATTTAAAGTTTCTATTAGGGAAATAATTCCAGAAATTAGCTGATCTTTACAAGGCCATAACTTTGTGTAGAAAACTCCAAAAATAGTGAAACCAATTTTGTTGGAACTCTCATGAGGATACTTCACAGAGAAACCAATTTTAGGCTATGGAAATGCCCAGGAATTTCTGTAGAATTGTTTTTAGTAAAACTTTTAGGGTTTTTATTACAGGAGCAATTCTTTATGAAATATCCCCAAATTTGGTCAACAAATCCTTCTCATAGTTACTGATCTCCATTAAAAATTTGGGCTTCATTGGAGATCATTTGCTAGGCTAAACTGCCTTCCCAAGTTCAGCCTTTATTTAGAAATTCAAATTTAAACAGAAGCTTTTTCAGAACTCCTGTCCAAGTTCAAAAATTCATATCTCTCTGATGGTAGCTCCAAAAATGGTGAAACAAATTTTGTTAGAACCATGGAGACTTGCCCTAATCAGATCCTCCATTTCTAGCTATGTCAAAGCTCCTGACTTGGGCTCAAAATTCAGATAAGCATTGTACTTGTAGGAATTTTAAAGACTACATTATGCAATGACATGTCTCCAAATTTGACTCAAGTCATCCTTAGAGAGTCTAGTATCCTCTGTAAAAGTCCCAAAGCCAATTAAGGATCCTAAATAGCAGTAGCTATGAATAGTAGTTCAATTCTTATAAATCCTTAATACTTATACATCTATTTTGCTACATTTCATTTAGTGACCGAAGTTGAGGATAGGCCGGAGCCTTTGGACGTCCTGCCACCAGAAGCTAACTTCCCGTTTAACTCGCAACCAGGCAAGCCCCGGTTTGCACTTAAGTACCTTTTATAAAGTTTTAATTTGTATCATTTATGTCTAGGTTGAATGGTTGCATTAGAGTTAGGGTGATTGAAACCCCACTTGCATAGCCTCTTTAAATCCTATGGAGGGTTGGATAGTTTATAAACTCGACGAGTAGAGAACGCTATGCTAATGTATAGGATCTCGGTAGAAGTCGAGTGGTTGGAAGCTACTCGCGAGATAGTACTTATCACCCGGAAAGAAAAGAGGTAGATAATGGCTTGAGTTGTAAAAAATGAGACCCAGCAGGGGGGATAGGATGCAGTGAGCAGAGGTCTCACATGCTTAGCCCTGTTGGTGTCGGTTGAGGACCATTCGTGTGCGACCCTGCTGGACATGTATCGAACAGTACCGGATGCATACTGGCATATGGGAACCAGGAAACCGATGTAATTGGTTAACCTGGGTGTCGAGGCTTACCCAACCGTAAATAGGAGTGGGTTGAGGGTAGCAAGGTGTAAATCTGCCAATGGGCACAGTCACGCTCCACGCGGGGACCTCCTACCCGTTACGGATGGACCGGTTCGGCATTTGGGTTGCCTTTGAAAGGTTGTCGCATACAACAGAGTAGGAAGGGGTGTGGAATCACGCTTCTGAAAGTGGGTGTATGTGACGTGTTATCTGGGTGTGTCTTGATTGCAATCACCGTCCCTCGCGGTTATTTGAGTACCCGCTTGTTCACTGCGCTGTGACGTAGTAAGAAGGGGAATAAGCCAACTGAAAATGTTGTATTGATCTATTAATGTCTTGAATACCTTGATTGCTGTAGTTATAGAGCTAATTAAGTTTATATTCCACTTTGGGAATCTCCACATCGGAGGAAAGCTTTTCTTGTTTGATTGTGGACTTCCGATGTGAGGCTGCCTAAGGCACATGAATCTGCTGCTATAAAACTGAAAGTAAGGATCAACTTATAGGCGTGTCTTTGTTGAGAGTTCCATGCCTAGGGTTGACGGTTAAGACTTGCTGAGCCATCGTGCTCACGGTTGCAATATTTTGAGCTGTCTGCAGGTGAGAGTTATGAGGAATGTTCCGAGGACGAGGCAATGCCCCGTCGGGGTACACGGCCGAGCTGGATCCCTGCACGCCGCCGTGATCTCCGGTTACTTGCTGCTAGTGTGTAGCGTCCCCGGGCTGGACGGCTGCACTTTTGCATAGCTAGGATGAGAGGCCATATATGTATATTACTTCCGCTGTATGAATAGGTTTTGTAAAAAGACTTCCGCTGTTTCATATCAAATAAAAGTTTGTATGTTATCCTTTATTCTTTTCATGTGTGCTGTTGGGTGCCGCATCGCGCGGCACCACCCTATGCGATCTTAGAGTGGGTGAACCACGGGGTGGTCCCCACATGTCACACCCGGTTTTTCCGAAGAACAACCAAGTGAATATCACTGTATGCCAGGATCATTTTCTCATACATGTGATGACAAATAGTGAAGCATCATTTATTACAAGCCAGGTGTCGAATAAGTCTTACATAGCAAATGTCTCGATGGACAATAATAAGTTCATCACAAGTAAATAAACTAGCAGCGAAATATTATTCTTGAGGGCTCCGTCACAGGCGTTGCCTGGGGGACTCCATGAACCTAGAAACCTTCTTCGGGTCCAAAGTCTTGATCATTATACACCACCTCATTATCTTGACCTGAGCAGCAATATAAACCAACAAATATGCAAGGTTGAGTACCGATGGTACTCAGCAAGTGTGGGAAAGTTATGTCATGCATGGCTAGAACAAGGGGAGGTTGAACTCATGGTTAAAGCACTACGCAATTAATACCTATCGCCTTAGCTTATTAAGAACCTACATTACTACACAGGTGAATTGGTCCCAATCTCCCATCCCATCATCATAATCAAATAACCATAACATCATTTCCAATGTTAAGCTCCCCGCTTAACATCCACAACTTCCAAAACCATCAATCCTCTAATCATGAATAAGTCCAATGTGGCGGACCGGAATCTGCTCATCCAGGATCGCAGAGGGTGGTGCCGCCCGATGCGACACCCGACAGCACACGTCATAAGAACACAATATATACATGGGAAATACAAACTGAATGTACAAGGTAGCACATTTCTTAGTCACAAACTATGGTCTTTATTACACAGTGGAAGTTTCTTTTGTACAACTCACGCCCGCCTATCTAGCAAAAGTCGGTTGCCCAGCCCTAGGGCAACCCACACTAGCTGCACGTCTCAGCTCAGCGCGGCGTGTACGGCTCCCACTCAGCCGTGGTCCCCGACGGAGGGTAACCCTCGCCGGTGGACTCGTACTCCGAGTCCGTGGGTGGCTCTTCACCTGAAAAACACTTAAGCAGCAACCATGAGCACAAAGGCTCAGCAAGGCTTAACCGACTCACCTAAGCATGAAACTCTACATGAGGGGTACAATGGACATAGGATAGTAACATTTCAGCAAAAGGACACGCCTACAAGTTCATCCTTAGTTCATCTTTTAGCAACAAGTTAACAGTTCATGAAATCTGAAATTTAGTAAGCAGTATTTGGTGGCACACATGTAGCAATACAATTATATCAATCAGCATCATTGAATCAACATATTTCATTCATTAGTCTACGTTACGACGCAGTGAACAAGCAGCACTCGTCACCGCGAGGGACGGCGAATCGACTCGATATACACCTGCAGGGAAAACCCAAAGAGCACGTCACGTACGCCCACCCGTGGAGCTGCACAGCACGCTCACTCGATGTCGTACGGGACAACCTTTCACCCAACAGCCCAAACGTCGAACCGGTCGCACCGAAACGAGCAGGAGGTTCCCCACACGGAGCATCTCTCTATGCCCGTTGGCAGATTTCCACCTTGCTGCCCTCAACCTACACCTATAAATCGGTGTGCTATGCCTCGACGCCCGGAGGTTTAGTCTACATCGGTTTATCGGGGCCCATATATCCGATATGCCTTCGGTACGTTCAATACTTGTTCAGCAGGGCCGCACACGGATCGGTCCTCAATCGACACGGGCAGGGCTGCGCACACAAGACTCTCTCTTGCTGCGCCCTAGCCCCTGCCTAGTCTCATTTTCATTACTAAAGTGATCTCACATCACTCAACCGAACCCGTGTGTCCCCAGCCTATCTCGCGAGTAGATTCCAACTACTCGACTTGTACCGAAGTCCTATGACTCATTAAGCATAGCCTGTCTACTCGAGGTCCTTAACACTACCCTCACTCTTTTAGGAACCTTTGGTTATGCAAGTGGGGTTTCATTCATCCTATACCTAATGCACATACATACTTCATATGACACATGTAAACAAAGTAAAACTTTTAAAAAGGTTTAATGCAAACCGGGGCTTGCCTTGTTGCTGCTGGTCAGGAGTTAGTTCTTCGTCCGGAAGAAGGAAGTCCAGCACTTCCGGAGTCTCTTCTTCAACGGCTACACGTTAATGAAATACTACATGTTAATTTAGATGCAAATGTGAGTTTTAGAGTAAGACTTCTACTCTTAGTTCTAATAACCAGCCTCTAACACCTGGAACTTTGTTTAAGAATTTAAAGATGAACTGGTGTTGGTGGTTTGGCTTGAACTTAATCACATGGCTAAATGCTAAGTGATTTTCCCCCTTTTTCATCTTAATCCCTTAAGTGGGTAAACAGGACAGGGGTGATCTAGAGCTCCAATGGAGCTGAGAATTTTTGTGTGAGTTCCTTGTCACAAGAAAACCCTCTGGACCAAACCTTAGCACTTTTCATGGAGTGGTTTGCTCAGAACAATTTCCTTAGCAAATAAGCAAGGAAGAATTAATTCTGAGGTAATACCCCTGTTCACGCTCAACTTAATGAACTACAATTTCTATTATAGCTCATAGAGTTTGCATGGATTTTCCTAGCATTTTTGGAGTCAAGGTTTGCCCAGAATTGAATTTCCAAGTTTTGGAAATTCTCTGAAAATGTTTCTGCATTCAAATGAACACAGCACTTTCCAATTTGAATTGCTCTGACCAAATCAACTCCAAATGGTCTGAAACTTTTACAGGGGTTTACTAATGTCCTAAAGAACATTCTGGCAGAATTTGGGGATTTTTGGATGAACCAAACTCCCTCAAAAATTCTTTTGCTGAAAAGCTTTAAAGAATTTTCCAGTATTAATTACTGGGTTTTATAAAAATTGGGTTTCAGATTTGGATTGTACTCTGTTAGAGGAATCCAACAAAATTTGTTTCATGATTTTTGGATTCTCCTAACCCAAGTTGTGGTCCTCCAAAGTTTGAACTACAAACTGGACATTTCAAAATGTTTAAATGTCTGCCGGTGGGTCCCACCCGGCAGTCTTCCCCTTCCTCGCGCCAAACAGGGGCCCGCGGCGGCGCACTCCGGCGAGCTTCGCCGGAACTGCTCTCCCGGCCGTCTCCCGGCCCCAAACTTGCCGCCCCGCCCTAACTCACATCGCTGAACTCGTCGGTGGCGTCGCCGGCGGCCGTAGCTCACCGGAACAGGGCTCCCGACGGTGACAGTGGCGGTTAGGGTTCCGGCGTGGTCGGGAATGCGTTATAACGCATCAAAATGATTGGCAAAGGGTCGGAGAGCACCACGGGAGCTCGAGGGTGATGGAAATGGCCGCCAAACCCCATGAAAAGGTCGGCAACCTAGAGCTCCACGGTGAACCGAGCTGTTATTCTATGGCGGCCCGAGAAACAACCTAAACCCGGCCATTTCTGGGTCATTTCCCATGATTCTTGGTCGAGGAGGGCCGCTAGGAAGTGAGGAAGGTATGTGTAAGCTCACTCGAGCTGGATTGGACGGTGCAGCTCGAATTTCGGGTTAGACCGATCCTTACCCGGTTGCACTAGTTCTCGGGATCCTTAGGAATTCTCAGCGCACCGTCTACCGATGGTTAGAAGGGTTGCAGCTACATGATCTGGAGGCTAAGGCGCACCTTTTCTGTGTAGAAGTCCGGCGGTGAAACTGGCCGTGGCGTGCTGTCCACGGGGAGCAGTTCGTGCCTTTCCGCCGGTGGCCTGAGCTCTCAGTGGCGATCGTCGATTTGTGGTCGAGTGCGGTGCTAACACCGTGGGGTGGTGAGATGGCTAGCTAGAGCACACACCGGCGCTCTCTTTCTGCGTTGGGAGCTCGGGCAAAGGCCGAGCGGACGTCGGCGTGCAGGGGAGGATCGGGGGAGCGGCGTCGGTGGCCGAGCAGAGCGGGGGCTCGCTGTTTTTGCAAAGAAGCACGCGTACGTCTTCGGTGTCTTGGCGAGGGGGTCATGTAGAGGAGAGGGCGCGCCGTTCCCCGGCTGCCAGCGCGAGCGACGGGAACCAGGAGGTGGCCGTTCGGCCGGCGGTGCGCGCGCGGCAGCTGGCTGCGCTCGGTTGACTGAGGAACAGAGAGCAGACTTGGGGGCTAAGTCTATTTCACCCAATGACAGGTGGGCCCCACTGGTCAGTGCTCTACCCCCTCTCAAAAGATCTCCAAAACTTGACAAAAGATGAATTAAATCGTTGGAAATCTTCAACTGAGCTACATTGGTATTGTTTGGCAAATTTACCTCAAATTCAAATGTATATTTGAATTCTTGGCATATTTGGAACCATTTTGGAAAAATGGGTAGCAAATCTTTTTGAAAATTTCTGAAACTTTGCCTCCCCACTAATTTGGACCTGAGGAACCCAATTATGCACTTTGATCCTTGGTTTAGCTGCTGAAATCCTGAGTTTGAATGCAACAGTTTGGAAACACACTCTCATGTGTGATCATATGTGTATAATTTTCCCATGTTGTGAAAGTGTAAGTTTCCCCTCTAACCACTTCTTTGATAGAGGTTACTTGCATTCACATTTATACTTGCATACTATATATATGAGTTTCCAATTTAAATAAATTCCTTATATTCAATTACTACACCTTTTAGCTACCAAGTATGCATGAAAGGTATTTTCCTACTCCATATGTGTCTTCAGAACTTCTACCAACCTAAACTGAATTCTTTGGATTTTGGAATCTTCATTTATCATTTTCTAATTATTTATACCTAGATTGCTATATTTTCAAATTTACTTCCTATGCCTAAATGTGTACTTTATTATGAAAATAGTAAGACACATCATCTAAACAGAATAGGTTCTGATCCAAAATAGTTAATAATATATTTTTGATCTTTTCCTCTGATGTAAACTATTTTACATTTATTTTTCTAATTTTCAGAATAATTCTCTACTTAAAAATGTGTCCCTCTAACTAATAAATGTGAATAATCAATTAAACAGATTCATTTCAGCCAAAAATCTATTTTTATCTCACTCTAAGGTTTTCTAAGTATTGGGAAAGTTTTTAATTTGAATTTGACAATATGTTTGTCCCACCTTTTAAATTTTAAATACTAACCACATATTCAATTTCCTAAATTTAATATCAAATAGGGTTAAAAAGGTAAACTCACCCCACTACAGGGTCTATAATATTATTTTAAGAATTTTCAGGGGTCTATCTACACATAACAGAGGGGGTTTTCCTAATTTTTATTAAGTCAGGGGCTAAAACTGATTTTTAAATGAATTTACATGATTTTCTGAAGTTCCAGGGGCTAGATCAGAAGTTTCCGGGGCTAGCTCTTATTTCCCGAGAACCCCAGGGGTAGCGCGTAAGAATTCCAGTCTTTATAACGCGGGGCTGACGTGGACCGTCCGATTTAAAACAGACGGCTGAGATTATAACGTCGAATCGGTACGCGGGGATTTAAACTCTACCGTGCGATTTAAAATAAACGGCGCACTAGCGGCCACGTCGCTCTGATCGAGCGCGGGCGGCGCTGCCCGGCGGCACACGGCGGCGGGAGGCGGCGATCTCGCCGGAGAGTTTCGGATCTTCGTAAATTCTCCCTAGAACTGTGATTTTATGGCATAGATCGGTAGAGGGGAGGTCGGGGATCTCACCTCAAGGGTGTTCTTGAGCTCGGAGGTCCTGGTGGGCGGTCGGCGACGAGGTCCGAGGTGAATTCACGACGAGGCTCGTCGGCGCTGTGTTTGAACCACAAACCACCGCGTTTTCTGCACCTGCGGGGTTCCCCGGAGGCGTTGGATCAAGACCAGCGAGTTAGATCAGAATTCCCGAGCGTAGATCGGCCAGAATTCGCCGGAGGGGCTCCGGTTCTCACCGGAGAGAAAATCGGCAGATCGTGGGGAAAACGGGACGATGCCGGGGTTTTTATAGACGGGTAAAGGGCGGCGTTTGGTTGTGATCGAGTTTGCGTCGCCCACGAACGAAATTCGGCTGGGATACGCAGGAATCCGGGTCGGTTTTGATTCGGGGTGAGAGAGTCCGGCCGAGCGCGGGCGCGAGCGTGAGGAAGAAGAAAGACTGGCGGGCCCCGCATGTCAGTGGGAAGAAGGGGGCGCGCGCGGCTGCGGGCTGGCGCGGGATCGGTGGGCCGGCTGGTGGGTTTCGGCCCACTGGCCGGTTTTTTTCTGTTTTCCTTTTTCTTTTTCTATTTCTTTTCTGTTTTGAGATTAATTTGAATTCCAGTTTGAATTTGAATTTTTGCAATACATGCAACACGTCCAAAAATTTTTAAATTCCCCTCTTAACAGGATTTTGTGGTGTTACAGCTCTACCCACCTTAAAAGAAATCTCGTCCTCAAGATTGGTGGTTCTAAGAAAACAATTCCGGAAATTGTGCCTTAAGCTCCTCTTCTCGCTCCCAGGTGGCTTCCTCTTCTGAGTGATGCTTCCACTGCACCTTGCACATCCGGATTCTTTTATTTCTGGTGAAGCGTTCCATTGTCTCCAAAATCTTGGATGGTTGCTCGGCATAAGACAAATCCTCAGCTACGTCCACTTCATTCATGGGTAACACCTCTTCAGGCGTCCTCAGGCATTTCTTGAGTTGTGACACATGGAATACGTCGTGCACATCCGATAGGCGAGCCGGTAATTCTAGTTGATACGCCACTTCGCCTTTCCTCTCCAGAACTTGAAAGGGTCCGATGTATCGAGGTGACAACTTCCCTTTCACCTTGAACTGACGAAGTCCTCGGATAGGGGACACCTTGAGATAGACATAGTCTCCCACATTGAAAACGAGCTCTCTTCTTCGTACATCGGCATAGCTCTTTTGGCGTCTCTGTGCTATCCTCAAGTTGTTGCAAATTTCCCTCACCTTCGCCTCGGCTTCTTGTAGTACTTCGGGACCAAACACTTTGCTTTCCCCTGTTTGGTTCCAAAATAGTGGAGTTCTGCATTTCCTCCCGTACAAAGCTTCAAACGGTGACATCTTCATACTAGCTTGATAGCGGTTGTTATAAGAGAATTCCGCATACGGTAAGTTCTTGTCTCAAGTCCGATTGTTTTTTAGTGCACATGCCCTGAGCATATCCTCAAGAATCGGATTGGTTCTTTCCGTCTGCCCATCAGTTTGGGGATGATAGGCAGAACTAAAGTTCAGATGGGTTCCCATGGTTTCATGCAACTTCTGCCAGAACCTTGAGGTGAACTGTGTGCCTCGATCCGACACTATCTTCTTTGACACTCCATGGTAACACACGATCCTTGACATGTACAATTCTGCCAATTTGGATCCGCTGTAGCTTTCTTTCACGGGGATGAAATGAGCTACCTTGGTTAGCCTGTCGATGATGACCCATATTGAATCATATCCTGATTGGGTCCTAGGCAATCCCACTATGAAATCCATACCGATTTCTTCCCATTTCCATTCAGGCACTTTGAGTGGTTGCAATAATCCCGCGGGTCGTTGATGTTCTGCTTTCACCAACTGACATGTGTCACATAGGGCAACATGTTCCGCGACATCTCGCTTCATGCCATACCACCAATACCTGCTCTTGAGGTCCTGGTACATCTTCGTACTCCCAGGATGGATGGAATAGTCGGAATCGTGAGCCTCCTTCAAAATCAATTCACGAATCTCTTTTACTTCAGGCACGCAGATTCTTTTCCCGTGCCACACCGTACCTTGTTCATCCTCTCTGAAACCAGGAGCTTTATTTTCCTTGATGAGTTGCCTGATTTCTTGTATCTTCTCGTCGTTCTTTTGACCATCGCGTATGTCTTGCTCTAGTATGGAGTCCACTTCCATGGCGATGGCTTCACCACTATTCACAAGGCATAGATTGAGCCTTATAATCTCGTCCTTCAATTCTGCAGGCATGTCCTTCAAGCTCAACTTATTGACCTGCACTTTCCGACTTAAAGCATCGGCCACGACGTTTGCTTTCCCAGGATGATAGTTGATGCCCACATAAAAGTCATTGATTAGCTCTAACCATCTCATTTGTCTGAGGTTGAGATCTGGCTGTGTGAAAATGTACTTCAAACTCTTATGATCCGTATATATCTTTGTCCTCTTCCCCATCAAATAGTGCCGCCAAATTTTCAACGCATGTACCACTGCGGCTAGTTCTAGGTCATGTGTAGGATAGTTTTTCTCGTGCTTCCGGAGTTGTCGGGATGCATAAGCCACGACATGCCCTTCATGCATGAGAACACATCCCAACCCGTTTCCAGAGGCATCACAGTACACCGTAAAGTTCTTCTGCATATCTGGCATAACTAGCACAGGGGCTGTTGTCAATCTCCCCTTTAACTACTGAAAACTCGTCTCGCACTGTGGCGTCCATGTGAATGTGATTCCCTTATCCAACAGTTTGGTAAGGGGCCTCAAGATCTTAGAGAATCCCTCAATAAACCGTCGATAGTATCCAGCCAATCCCAAGAAGCTTCGAACTTCCCCGACATTTTCAGGGGTCTTCCACTTCTGTATCGATTTTGGCAGGATCCACGGAGATTCCTCCCTCCGAGATTATATGTGCTAAGAAGGGAACTCTCTTCGGCCAAAACTCACACTTGCTCAACTTGGCATACAGTTGGTGTTTCAGCCTCTGCAACACCAACCTTAGATGTTTCTCATGTTCTTCTTCGTCTTTGGAGAAGACGAGAATGTCATCTATGAAAACCACCACAAATTTGTCCAGATATTCCATGAATACCTTGTTCATGAGATACATGAAGTACGCCGGGGCATTAGTTAGCCCAAAAGGCATGACAGTGTATTCATACAGTCCGTACCGAGATACGAAAGTTGTCTTGGGGATATCAGATTGCCTTATCTTGAGTTGGTGGTATCCCGACCTGAGATCAATTTTCGAGAACACACAAGCTCCCCTCAACTGATCAAAAAAGTATTCAATGTGGGGTAATGGGTACTTGTTCTTGATGGTCACCTCATTCAAGGCACGGTAATCCACGCATAACCTTTGGGTTCCGTCCTTCTTGGGCACAAATATGACCGGAGCTCCCCAAGGTGAGGAACTAGGATGAATATACCCCTTCTCCGTCAATTCTCTCAAATGATCCTTGAGTTCTCCCAGCTGCTTGGAGTCCATCCGATAAGGTGTCTTGTATATCGGGGCGGTTCCGGGCACTAGCTCAATTGCGAATTCCACTTCACGATCGGGAGGCATACCTGGCAACTCCTGCAGAAAAACATCTGGATATTCCTTGATGGTCCATACCCAAGAACAATGGATGATTCCTTTATGTTTGGTCAACCAATCCATACCCAAGATAATATCTATCCCTTGTGAATCTACCACTATGAGGTTAGCAGTAAATACTACCCCATTAATGTCTAGGTTCACTTTGGGACACACTTGTCTTGTCCTTATTTCTCCACCTGGAGAGTTTACTGCTAGTATATGATTCATTTGTGTTGTTGCTAGGTCATGCTTCTTAACGAACCCTTGGGCAATGAACGAGTGGGTAGCACCAGAATCAAACAACAGGGTTGCGAGGTGTAAATTGGCAGGAAACTTACCAACTACCACGTCCGGTGCCTCTTGCGCTTCCTCCATGGTGACGTGTTTCACCCGTCCTCTTATTACATTCTGCTGTTGTGGCTGCGTGGGCTTCTTCTTTGGGCACTTATGGGCGTAGTGCCCCACTTCACCACAGCTAAAACATTGCACCCCAACCTTAGGTGCCTGGCATTTGTTGTCTTGGGGTTGGTTTGGGGGTCCTCGCACTGCTGGTCGAGGTTGATATGTAGGGCGAGGCTGCTGTACGAACTGACGTTTTGGCTGTGCTGGTGGTGCCGGAGGCCTGTAGTTCGGGTTGTACCCTCTTGGTGCTGAGTAGGGTACCGCAGCACGGTTCGTCTGCCCTGCGGGTTGCTGCATCAGACGTGGGCGGGTGTTGCTCCCTGAGGCTTGATTGACCACCCAGCCTTCCTCTTATTCTCATTTTCCAAGGCCTTCAGCTTCCTTTCTACCACAAACGCTCTGTCCACCATCTTTTGGAAGCTTTCATACTCATGTGCGGACATTGCACACTGCATTTCTGCGGTAAGTCCTTCCACGAAACAATCTTGTTTCTGCTCATCAGTGTCTATGTCCCGTGGGGCATAACGGGAGAGTTGGGTAAATTTAGTGAGGTATTCCCTCACAGTCATGTTTCCTTGCTGCAGCCCCAAGAACTCCTTCCTCTTGTTTTTGAGTTCACCCCTTGGTATGTAATGGTTGCGGAAGCTACGCTTGAACTCTTCCCAAGTGATGTTCTCAGTGTCATGATGGGCGGCCACGTAAGCAGTCCACCAATCAGCAGCAGGTCCATGCAATTGATGAGAGGCAAACAGCACCCTCTCATACCCTTGGCACTGTATGATCCTCATCTTGCTATCAATGGTCTTTAGCCAATCGTCTGTCTCCAGAGGTTCAGCAGAACTTGCAAACCTTGGAGGTTGAGTTCCTAGAAACTCACTCAACCTTGGTTGGCGTGGTGCAGCTTGTGGAGGTGGGACTTGATGCAAGTTGGCCACAACTTGAGTCAAGTTTAGGATGAGCTGATTTTGATTCTCAAGCATTTGGTGGAGGGGATCCACTCCTTCACGGCGTCCACCCCTGTCTTGGCCTCCAGAAAGATGAGGGTTGCAGGCCTCATCGTTGTTGTTGGCGGGGTTGGCAGCACGACCCTTTCCTCTTCCGGCCATCTGGCATGATCAACCAATGTTAATTTAAAGCATTACGTATCATCTTACTACTTTCACTTGTTTGTACTTTGAAGTGTTGAGGCTTTGTTATCCTTTTCTGAGGGTCCATATTCACACAAAATAAATGCAATATTATTTCATGTGGGTTCACACACCAAAGCAAAACAATCTGAAAACGAGGCTGTGGACAATTGCTCATGGCTTCCACAACTCACGTCACACAAACCATTAACTAAGATAACTACTCGACTACTCGACATCCTGCTAAACTAAGGGAAGGACTCTACACTACTCGTATTCACTGAGCTGGCTCCTCGGGGTCTTCCTCATCATTGCGGCTGCCTTCTGACTCTGCTTTTGGGTGGGGAAGCTGCTGGTGGAGAAGTGCGATGACGCCTGATCGCCCGGCGATCTGGGGAGTCAGGAGTCAATGTATAATTCACGGTGACACACAGTTCATTCCCATCTCCTCTTTCTCTCGCCCTCAAGCAGGCGCGCAGCAATGCCTCCGTTTCCTTCATGGTGTCCCGGACATCGTGAAGCTCTTGCTGACACTCCTGCAGTCGAGTGCTGAGCATAGCAGAATCCTCCAAGCACAAGTCCATATGCTCATGGGAAGTCTCTTGCTGCACTGGTGGGTACTTGAACTCCGTGGTACCACTCTCACGCTGGAGGACATACATGTACTCAGTCCTGTCCAGGTGGCGACGATAGATGTGACTCTGGCAGGTGATGGCCTCCCAGGTGACATCCTTCTCCGCATCGACCTGTGTCGCTCGACAAGCTGGAGAGCGGTGGATCTTAAGCAGCTGATTTTCATGGATAATCCTCATTTCTGAACTCCATTCTTCCCGCTTCTCCTGGATGGTCCTGGTGGAGCTATAGTGTATGATTAGCTTGCCCGTATTGCCGGCGGCTTCGAGCATACGTCAAAGACGGCGCAACAAGCCTCCTACTGCCAATCCGTAGGAAAGGTACGTCACCGGACGGCTCTCCTCTCTTTCGGCAAGGGCAACTATGGGAACTCTCCCTCCTGTGGACTTGCGAGCGGTGCGAATCATGCGAACCATTTAAAACAAAAAGCATTTAAACTTAGGTTAGATAAACTTTTAAACAAAAATCCTATTTTGAATGAAAATTGAGGTAAGATGAAGAAAGTGCCTCCATTAAGTAACACTTTTCAACACACACCTTGTAAAATAGTTTTTAAGAAAATAGGGCCCTTAAATACGTCCATTTCTACCTAGGTCCATGTCCCTACGGGCAACCTTGGCTCTGATACCACTTCTATCACACCCGGTTTTTCCGAAGAACAACCAAGTGAATATCACATGTATGCCAGGATCATTTTCTCATCCATATGATGACAAATAGTGAAGCATCATTTATTACAAGCCAGGTGTCGAATAAGTCTTACATAGCAAATGTCTCGATGGACAATAATAAGTTCATCACAAGTAAATAAACTAGCAGCGGAATATTATTCTTGAGGGCTCCGTCACAGGCGTTGCCCGGGGGACTCCATGAACCTAGAAACCTTCTTCGGGTCCAAAGTCTTGATCAATATACACCACCTCATTATCTTGACCTGAGCAGCAATATAAACCAACAAATATGCAAGGTTGAGTACCGATGGTACTCAGCAAGTGTGGGAAAGTTATGTCATGCATGGCTAGAACAAGGGGAGGTTGAACTCATGGTTAAAGCACTACGCAATTAATACCTATCGCCTTAGCTTATTAAGAACCTACATTACTACACAGGTGAATTGGTCCCAATCTCCCATCCCATCATCATAATCAAATAACCATAACATCATTTCCAATGTTAAGCTCCCCGCTTAACATCCACAACTTCCAAAACCATCAATCCTCTAATCATGAATAAGTCTAAGCCGCTCTTGACCGTGAGCACAGCTGTCATGACAGTTTTGACTCTGCAGAGTTTGCACCACTGTACCCACATGTAGTGATTTCATCCCCCGTTGCCGGGTGGACTAAAAGAACCTCCATTATGCCAGTGGCTACGAACCACATTCACACTTCCCAGGTGTGTAGCCAGGAGATCACTACGAAGCCTTTACAAAGGGATTCCCGACGAGCGTGGGCCCACTGAGGTTTCACCCCTAACAGCATACAAGAGGCTCCGACCCCGCTGCAGTGGCCCCCTCTTGAGCCTTGCGGTTAATATGGTAGTCCAGCTGACACCTATTCCCCGCACCATCCAACACACCCATACTACGTCGGGCATACACCTAATTAATTGGCCAAGCTGCCCCATCTCAGCATGTGGTTGGCACAGTAAAGCCAGGTTACATGCTCCATGAACCGGTCCTTAGGATCCAGGCAAGTACTAAACACAAACCCGAGTCTCGTGCACCCAACACCAACCAAAACATCCAACTTGCCTTGATCCCTACCTCTACATAACTCATAATATCTCATTCAAGAGTATGGTAAAAATAAACTGATGATCCCATATCCCAAATATCCCATCCTAAGCATGGCTAAGCATATGCATAATAATAAATGACATGATAAAAATAAATCCCAACCCAAGCTACAAGGAAACAAGGTAATGCAATTCTAGGGAAACTTCCTAGCATGGGTTTCATATTTCATTTGACAATGCAAATAATTCTATCTACACATCCTAGCATAGGATCAAAGTGGTCAAGGACACTTGCCTCCTTCCTGCTGCTCTTGGAATGGGTAGTCCTGATCTTGGAAAGGAAGAACTTGCTCTGGAGCAGGTTCTACATCATACCATCACACATAGAAAAATAAAAAAACAATCCATAAGACATAATTCACACTTCCACTTTATACAAACCACACATTCACATGTATAAAAGTCATTCACAAATTCTATGTGTTGTGGTTACCCTATGTGTGTTAATCTTTGGCTTACATGCACTTTTAATCATGTGTATATGATTCCTACTTTTGTATTCACATTTATACTTGCATAGTATATATATATATATATATATATATATATATATATATATATATATGAGTTTCCAATTTAAATAAATTCCTTATATTCAATTACTACACCTTTTAGCTACCAAGTATGCATGAAAGGTATTTTCCTACTCCATATGTGTCTTCAGAACTTCTACCAACCCTAAACTGAATTCTTTTGATTTTGGAATCTTCATTTATCATTTTCTAATTATTTATACCTAGCTTGCTATATTTTCAAATTTACTTCCTATGCCTAAATGTGTACTTTATTATGAAAATAGTAAGACACATCATCTAAACAGAATAGGTTCTGATCCAAAATAGTTAATAATATATTTTTGATCTTTTCCTCTGATGTAAACTATTTTACATTTATTTTTCTAATTTTCAGAATTATTCTCTACTTAAAAATTTGTCCCTCTAACTAATAAATGTGAATAATCAATTAAACAGATTCATTTCAGCCAAAAATCTATTTTTATCTCACTCCAAGGTTTTCTAAGTATTGGGAAAGTTTTTAATTTGAATTTGACAATATGTTTGTCCCACCTTTTAAATTTTAAATACTAACCACATATTCAATTTCATAAATTTAATATCAGATAGGGTTAAAAAGGTAAACTCACCCCACTACAGGGTCTATAATATTATTTTAAGAATTTTCAGGGGTCTAGCTACACATAACAGAGGGTTTTTTCCTAATTTTTATTAAGTCCAGGGGCTAAAACTGATTTTTAAATGAATTTACAAGATTTTCTGAAGTTCCAGGGGCTAGATCAGAAGTTTCCGGGGCTAGCTCTTATTTCCCGAGAACCTAGGGGGTAGCGCGTAATAATTTCAGTCTTTATAACGCGGGGCTGACGTGGACCGTCCGATTTAAAACAGACGGCTGAGATTATAACGTCGAACCGGTACGCGGGGATTTAAACTCTACCGTGCGATTTAAAATAAACGGCGCACTAGCGGCCACGTCGCTCTGATCGAGCGCGGGCGGCGCTGCCCGGCGGCGCACGGCGGCGGGAGGAGGCGATCTCGCCGGAGAGTTTCGGATCTTCGTAAATTCTTCCTAGAACTGTGATTTTATGGCATAGATCGGTAGAGGGGAGGTCGGAGATCTCACCTCGGGGGTTTTCTTGAGCTCGGAGGTCCTGGTGGGCGGTCGGCGACGAGGTCCGAGGTGAATTCACGACGAGGCTCGTCGGCGCTGTGTTTGAACCGCAAACCACCGCGTTTTCTGCACCTGCGAGGTTCCCCGGAGGCGGTGGATCAAGACCAGCGAGTTAGATCGGAATTCCTGAGCGTAGATCAGCCAGAATTCGCCGGAGGGGCTCGGGTTCTCACCGGAGAGAAAATCGGCAGATCGTGGGGAAAAAGGGACGATGCCGGGGTTTTTTTATAGACGGGAAAGGGCGGCATTCGGTTGTGATCGAGTTTGCGTCGCCCACGAACGAAATTCGGCTGGGATACGGAGGAATTCGGGTCGGTTTTGATTCGGGGTGAGAGAGTCCGGCCGAGCGCGGCGTGAGCGCGAGGAAGAAGAAAGACTGGCGGGCCCCGCATGTCAGTGGGAAGAAGGGGGCGTGCGCGGCTGCGGACTGGCGTGGGATCGGTGGGCCGTCTAGTGGGTTTCGGCCCACTGGCCGGTTTTTTTCTGTTTTCCTTTTTCTTTTTCTATTTCTTTTCAGTTTTGAGTTTAATTTGTATTCCAGTTTGAATTTGAATTTTTGCAATACATGCAACACGTCCAAAAAAATTTTAAATTCCCCTCTTAACAGGATTTTGGGGTGTTACACCACATAAGCCACGCTGACCAAAGGAAGCACCCTAGGATGCTTAGATTGGCCTTGAAACTACCTTGACATAGGAAGCCATCCTTGAATAGGAGTTGTGTGAGCCCTTGCAATGATTGTTTGTGATTGTGTGCTTAGTGTGAGTTGTGGGAAAGAGGAGTGAGATTATTCGGCACTTGTTCACATCCTCATACGGGCTAATATATATAGCCCAACTCACCTTGATGCATATAGGTGAGGGAATCTACCTAAGCTTTCTAACCTTCTATTCTATTTCGATATCTTTCATCGATGGTGAGAGGAAACGCCGGCCAAAGGAACGTCCGTGACAACCAAGAGGATGGTCACAAGGAAGTTCTTGTTAACCCCGGAGCTGGCGAGAACCACCTGGAACGGTTGATGGCCATGCAGAACCAACTTATGCAAACTATGATCCAAACTTTGGGTCAGTTGTAGGCCAACAACAACAACCCCGTTCCGGCACCGCCACCACCACCGCCGGCTCATAACAGACTGGGAGAGTTCATGAGGACTCGACCACCCACCTTTGCTCAAGCTAACGACCCCATGGAGGCCGACGACTGGTTGAAATCCATGGAGAAGAAGCTTGCCATAGTGCAGTTCAATGACCGAGAAAAGGTCCTCTTTGCGTCGCACCAACTTGCGGGAGCTGCCGCTGACTGGTTGGATGCCCTAAGCAACGCTCATATCGACCCGGAGACGATCACTTGGACTGAGTTCAAGGAAAGTTTCCGCTCTCATTACATCCCTGCTGGTGTAATGATGCTCAAGAGGCAGGAGTTCGAAGGTCTCCGCCAAGGACCAAAAAGTGTGAATGAGTATCTCAACATGTTCACACAACTGTCCCGGTATGTCCCCAAAGATGTCAACTCAGACCAGAGGAAGCAATATCTGTTCATGAGAGGGTTGAACAACGAGATCCAGGTTCAGCTCCTCAACAATGACTACGCAAGCTTTCAGAAGCTGGTTGACAAGGCTATAGTAGTTGAAAGCAAGATCCGGGAGATCGAGCGAGAGTGCAAGAGGAAGATGTCATACCAGCCTCAAGGGAGCAATGTACGACCTCGGTACATGCCCCCAGCCGCACCGCAGTATGGATCGACCACTCCTGCATACCGCCCTAGTCAGCCACCACAGCAACGACCCGTTGCACCAGCACCTCGTGTGCCCATGCCTCCTGTGCCCCGACCTAACATGGGCGCTCCTTTTCAAAACCCCCGCCCCAACATACCTGCTGCCATAGGCAACAGGGCATGCTTTGCATGCGGGGAAATAGGACACTTCACGAACCAGTGCCCGAGGAGAGGTCCTGGACAGCAAGGCAATGTGCCCAAATAGAACCCGTGACCGAACGGAGGGGACAGTCAAGGAAACCGGGGACAGCAGAACTATGCTCGCGGCAACGTGAACCATGTCTCTGCTGAGGAAGCACAACAGGCTGAGGACGTCGTAATTGGTATGTTCCTTGCCAACTCCAACCCAGTCACCATCTTATTTGATTCTGGAGCATCACATTCCTTCATATCATCCAAGTTTGTTGCCAAGCATAACCTACCCATATCACACCTAAAATGTGCTATGTTAGTTAATTCTCCCGGTGGAGAAATGAGGACTAATATAGTATGTCCGAAAGTAAGCCTTTTAATAAGGGGGGTAGACTTCCTTGCCAACCTTATTGTCTTGGATTCCCATGGGATTGACATAATACTCGGGATGGATTGGTTAAGCAAGCACAACGGGGTAATCCAATGTGCTGAAAGGAGCGTGCAGTTGATAAATGAGCACAGTATTCGTGTTGAGTTTGAGTCAGCCCAACAAACAACCAAAAAGGCAATCTTGAACCACGTTGAAGGAGCAACATTGGACTGCATTCCAGTGGTTCAAGAATTCTCGGACGTGTTCCCAGAGGAGCTTCCAGGTATGCCCCCTGATCGGGACATTGAATTTGCCATTGATTTGGTACCGGGAACTGCACCCATAGCCAAGAGACCCTATAGGATGCCCGTCAATGAACTAGTAGAACTCAAGAAGCAAATTCAAGGACAGTTGAAGAAGGGTTTTATACGTCCAAGCTCGTCACCATGGGGAGCTCCTGTGATCTTCGTAGACAAGAAGGATGGAACCCAAAGGATGTGCGTGGACTATAGGTCTCTCAACGAGGTGACAATCAAGAACAAATACCCTCTGCCACGTATAGAGAGCCTATTCGACCAAATGAAAGGAGCCCGAGTGTTCTATAAGATTGATCTTCAGTCGGGATATTTCCAGCTGAAGGTTAAGCCCTACGATATAACCAAGACTGCCTTCCGAACACGGTATGGTTCGTATGAATATAACGTCATGTCTTTTGGGTTAACATGCACCCGCATATTTCATGTACCTCATGAACAAGGTTTTCATGGAGTACTTGGATAAGTTCGTCGTGGTTTTCATCGACGACATTATGGTGTATTCAAAAAGTGAGGTGGAGCATGAAGAACATTTGAAATTGACCTTGCAGAAACTGCATGAGCATCAATTGTATGCCAAGCTTAACAAGTGTCAATTCTGGCTAAAGGAAATATCGTTCCTAGGCCACATTATCTCCGAGGAAAGGGTATCGGTTGACCCCGGTAAGGTGAGAGATGGTCTGAAGTGGGACTAACCGCAAAACGTCAGGGATATTCGGAGTTTTCTTGGGATGTCTGGATACTATCAAAGATTCATCAAAGACTTCTATAAGATAGCAAAGCCTATGACGGAGTTGTTAACAAAGGGAAAAGCCTTTCTATGGACACCAGCATGCCAAGAATGTTTTGAGGAGCTCAAGAAAAGGCTAACCACAGCGCCGGTTTTGGTATTGCCGGACGTAAGCAAGAGCTTTGACATATATTGTGACGCATCCAGATAGGGGCTCGGATATGTGCTCTTGCAAGAAGGACAAGTGGTAGCCTATGCCTCTTGACAATTAAAGAAGCACAAGCTTAATTACCCTACACATGACTTGGAGCTAGCAGCAGTAGTGCATGCATTGAAGATTTGGAGACATTATATCCTTGGTTATCGATGTGAGATCTACACGGATCATAAAAGCCTCAAGTACATATTTACCCAAACGGACTTGAATTTGAGGCAACGTCGATGGTTGGAACTCATCAAGGATTACGATGTTGGAATCAACTACCACCCCGGTGACACGAGCCCAATGGTCCTGTCGAGCCAGGATCACGCTGAGGGGTGCTGCGTTGCACAGCACCGTATAACACACGTCAAAGGTACAAAGCGGAAGCGGAATTTTATTACATAAACAAGTTATGAACATGTTTACATCAAAATAAGTTCAGTCCACACTCGCGGGCGTAGACTAAGCATCAAGTGCACGTTTAGCCCTTGAACGTGCCCTTGCTAGCACACACGCACACTAACTCTGCGGCGTGCACGACTCCCACTCGACGGGGATCCCCTCCTGGGGTTCCGTCTCCTCTTCGGGAGTCCCTTCCTCATAGAACCCTGCAAAAGCTTCAAACACAAGCAGTGAGCACGAAGGCTCAGCAAGTCTGACCCGTCTCACCTAAACATGGAACTTCTACATGAGGGTAATGGGTTACATGAGGTAAAAATCAGTTGCAAGGACTCACCTAATTAGTAGAACCTTAATTTCAAGTTTTAGCAGCAGGTTGTGGAGAACCTTACGCTAAGGCACATGAGAGAGCCGCAATCAAACAAGAAACGCATTTCTCTCATGTACTTTGCCCAAAGTTGAAAAGAACTTTAGTTAGTTCTAAGCTACAGCATATCATTAACAATCAATGTCCATCTTTCAATCAGCAACATTTTAACATGTGACTAGCCTATTCTTTCTACATCACGGTACAGTGAACAAGTGGTACTCACTGACCGTGAGGGACGGCGATTATAATCGATTTACGCCTGCAGAGTTACCCGAACAACCCGTAACGTACGCCCGTACTCGATGTTGCCTACAACAACCATCACGGACGCCGTACGCAACTACATTTCACCCGTCAGCCAAATATTGAACCGGTCCCATCGTCCCGAGCAAGAGGTCTCTGCACGCGCATCTCTGTGCCGCCAGCCGATTTACACCTCGAGCTCTCAACCTACCCTCTGAACCACGGGCAATGCCTCAATACCCAGCTACCCGAGTTACATCAGTTTCCCGGTTCCCATATAGCCGGTAGGTCTTCGGTACTGTTGTAGCTTGTTCAACAGGCCCGCACACGGCTCGGTCCTCAATCGACACAAGCGGAGCTACAGCACACAGGCCCCAAAGTCCTGCTGCCCTTACCCTCCGCTCGGTCTCATTTTCTTGCCATGTGTTTCATGTGCTATCACTACCCGAGTCGAGTGCCTCTAGCCTATGCTCGCGAGTAGTTCCAACTACTCGACTTGTACCGAATCCTACTCTATCTTAGCAATGCAGTAGGTAACGAGGTTTGCAATCCTAAACCCAACCCATGGTTCTCTTGGCTATGCAGTGGGGCTTCCAAACAAGACTCTAATGCACAGAATAAAGGAAACAACTATGTGCTCAAAACAATAAAAATTTGTAAAAAGGTTAATGCAAACCGGAGCTTGCCTTGCTGCTCTTGGTCGTAGGCTAGCTGCTCCTCCGGAGTAACGAAGTCTAGGACTTCGGGTTCCTCCTCGACCTTAGCGACTACATGATAGAAACAATACATGTATTAATTTAATGCATTTGTATTAGGTTTGAAGTTGTGAACTCTATAACTTTTGTTAGACAGACCTAATGACTGAAACTTTTATTGTGGCTTGGTTACAACCTAAACAAATAATTGGTCAAGTTTTATTTGCAGCAAAGCTCATTTGAGCCCTCCACAATTAATTATGTCCTTGACCTTAATTGGAACTCTTAGGGTGTTCTAGGAATTTTCATGAAGCCAACTATTACTTTCTGAAAACTAGATTTTCAGAGGATTCTAATGGAGTTGGTCTCACTTAATTTGAAGGTTTCTAGCTAAAGTTATGAGCTAAACAATTTCAGAGAAAATTCTGAAAATGTTTCTGAACATTTTCTATTTTCTCTGGAACAGTTTCACTAATCACACCATTAGGTAGATCAGACGAGCTCAAATGGATCTGCAATTTTTACGGTAGTTCAGGGATATTTTGGTGAACATCCCAGCAAAATTTCAGGATTTTCCTCCAAAGGATTCTCCAGTTAAAATTCCTAACAGTTTAAAATTTGAGGAATTAATTCTGGAGAATTAAGGGTTTTCATGAAGTGAAACTTGATTTGCTGGAAAGTACTCGGAGGGCTGAATCCAGCAAAATTTGGTTCACTCAATTTGGAGCTTTCTAGCCAAAGTGATGAGGATTTGAAGTTTGAAGGATATCTGAAAATCAGGGAAAAGTTTAAACTCGCGCGTGGGCCCAGGGGACACGTGTCGAGCGCGGAGGTGTCCGGCACACCGGAGATACCACACGTGTCAAGCGCGGAGGTGTCCGGCACACCGGAGCTCCCAGGGTTTTTGCGCGCCAGCACAGCGGATCACCGGCCACACCCGATCCCGGTTTAAATTCTTCAGCCGCTGACACGTGGGCCAGCCGGCTTCGTCTTCCTCCCGCAGTTCTCTTGCGCCCGCGCCGCCGACCTCGCCGGAGCAGACCCGGAGCTCGCCGGCTCGCTGCTGCCGGACCTCCCATGGTCTGAAACTCGCCGTCAGGGGGTTGTCGACGTCGAGGAACACGTCGGTGGTGTCAGGTCGGGATGGGGGTGACCGGAAATAGCTCGGCGACGTGCCGCGGCCTCGGTTGAGGTTCGGCGCTGTTGACCGTGGGTCCTAACCCGCCAAAACCTCAAACAAACTGTCCTACAGCATCAGTGTACCTCTAGGAAGCTCGACAAGGTGCCAAAAGGGTTTAGAAATGGCGGCAAGTCGGTCGGCACCGTGTGACCGATCGTGCCCGCCATGACCGCCCTCGATCGAGCTCAAAATTCGTCACTCCTAGACAGTTTCACGCCACGGATGCAGAAAAAAACTTGTTCACCGGCTAGTCCAGTGTCTATGTGCAAGATTTGATAACCTCCGAAAGATCATAGAGCGAGAATTTAAAGAAACCGTACCGGAAGCTCGGTTTACGGTCGCCGGAGCAAAAACTGGAAATTCTCTACGGATTCTTCACGGTTGGCTTCCAAACTTGGAGGGGAGCAGCACGGTGGTCGCACGCTCCTGTTGCCTCTCTCGCTGGACCGTGAAAACGCCTGTGGAACGCTGTCCACGGGCGCCTGACCTTCGGCTGAGGTTGAGTCGCCGCTGTGGCGATCACTCTCAGGCAAAGGAGGCCGGAGCTCGGGGCTTTTGTTGTTGGGGAGGTGGAGCGCGATCTCAGGTGGTTGTCTAGCAGCTCAGGAACGAAGGAGGAGATTGTTTTGCTGGTTTTCCCGCTTGAGCAGAGAGCTGCGGCGAGAGACAATGCCGCTGCTCGGGTTTGCCTGCGAGAAGATAAAGCCGACCGACTCCTGCTCAGTGGAGGCGGTGCCGGTCGCGTGGAGGCACGAGCAAGCCGCCCTCTGGGCGCCAGCGCGCGGAGAGGAAAGCAGCTGGTGGCGCCGGTAGCTGCTCGGTGGCACAGCCGACAGCTGCTCGGTGGAATTTCCCACCGAGACTCTGACTTTGGGTGAAAGTTTCTCCTTCTTCCTCTATGACATGTGGGTCCCACTCGGGGTTTTAACCTCTGACATTTACTCCCAATCACTGTTGTAAACAGTGAGCCCCATAATACCCCTGGTGATTCAAATTATTCACCCCTGAGCCATTTGAATTGAATAGAATTCAAATTGGGTTTGGTTTGAGTGAATTTCAGCACAAGTTCAGTTTTGAATTCAAATAAAGTTTGAATTTTCCCCACTTAGCTCATGTCAAGATCAACTCCAAATGGAGTGAAAATTGGTGTGTGAGCTCACAAAAATGTGCTGAGTAGGAATATGCCTCCCACTTTTTAAATTCATGGGATAAAACAGTTTGAATTTGAATATGGTTTCAAACTGCCCTCTTTCTTACTATACCCAAAATGACCTCAAAAAGGTTTGGAATTTGGGTGAAACTTGGCCTGGACATCCTTAGCAAAGTGTAGGAGTTTTCATATGTCCAGCCCCCTTATATCTCATGTGGGAAATACCACTTTGGCAATGTGTGAGTTTGTTCTCTATTGAGCATGTTGATAATTGTTACTTGCTCTTCATTTGTGTTCATAATCCTGCCTCAAATGAGGTGTGTGGTGTGGTGATGAACACTGTAAATGTGTGTCAAAAACTGAGGCCCTTACATTCCTCCCCCCTTAAAAGAATCTCGTCCCGAGATTATAAGGTAAAAATGAAAGAGAGGACGGTGGAAGATTACCGGATATGCGACGTGAAAAATTCGGGGTAGTTAGTGCGAAGGAATTCTTCGCTCCCCCATGTCGCTTCGTCCATGGAGTGATTACTCCATAGAACCTTGTAGAACCACAACGTACGGTTGCGTGTGGTTCAGGCCCTTTCATCAATAATCTGCACCGGTTCCTCCCGATAGGTGAGATCCGGTTGCAGTTCTTCAATGCCTTCCAGCTGAACGGTAGTTGATAGCTTGAGACACTTCCTCAGCTGGGAAATGTGAAAGACGTCGTGCACACCGGAAAGTGCTTCAGGTAATTTCAGCCGGTATGCCACTGATCCACATCTTTCGGTAATCTGAAATGGACCGATGAATCGGGGTGCGTGCCAACTTTCCTCTCACCCCAAATCTGTTTACGCCCTTCATTGGAGACACCCGTAGATATACGTGATCTCCAACTTCGAATTGTAATGGGCGCCTTCTCCGGTCCGCATACTGTTTCTGTTGGGATTGAGCGGCTTTTAGGTTCGCTTGAATCAGTCAAACTTTTTCTTCCGCGTTGTTGACAAGGTCAATCCCGAAGGTAACCCTTTCGCCAGATTCACACCAATTCAGTGGTGTGCAGCATTTCCGCCCGTATAGCGCCTCGTAAGGTGCCATCTTGATGCTGGCTTGGTACCCATTATTGTATGAGAACTTGGCTAACGGCAAGTGATCATCTCAATTCTTGCCGTGGTTGATAGCGCAAGCTCGTAGCATGTCTTCTAAAATCTGATTTACCCGCTCGGTTTGTCCATCCGTCTGCGGGTGGTATGCTGAACTACGGATCAGCTTCGTCCCCAAGGCAGCGTGTAGCTGCTCCCAAAAACGGGACACAAATAAAGTGCCCCGATCCGGTATGATAGTACGGGGTACGCCGTACAAGCATAGGATCCGTGAGATGTACAGTTCAGCGTACTTCTTGGCATTGTAGTTTGTGTTAACCGGGATGAAATGGGCAACTTTGGTGAGCCGATCGACGATCACCCACACAGAATCATGTTTCTGCAAGGTGGTTGGTAAACCGATGATGAAGTCCATGCTCACATCCTCCCATTTCCAGGCAGGAATGCCCAGTGGTTGCAGCAGTCCCAGTTTCCGCATATGATCTGCCTTCACCCTTCGACATGTATCACACTCGGACACGTATTTTGCAACCTCGCGCTTCATCCGTGTCCACCAAAACTTTCTTCTGAGCTCTTGATACATCTTGTTACTGCCGGGGTGAATAGAGAACTTTGATAAGTGAGCCTCATCAAAGATCTTCTTCCGTAATTCCGGGTTATGGGGTACGATGATCCGGTCCTTGAACCATAGGACGCCGTCTCCGTCTTTCCGGAAACATTTCAGTTCCCCACTATCTACACGTCTCCGCAAATGTGACATGCCCTTGTCATTCTTCTGGGCTGCCGCTATCTCTTCACGGATGGTGGGGATCAAAGCTAGGTTGTAGAGAGCTCCGTGTGGAATCACTTGTAGTGGTGGTTCGCTCTCTTCCAACGGTGTGATGGTCAGATTGTTGACGTGTGACTTGCGGCTCAGCGCATCTGCCACTACGTTTGCATTTCCCGGATGATAATGGATCTCTATCTCGTAATCCTTTATCAGTTCTAACCATCTTCGTTGCCTCATGTTCAGCTCCTTCTGAGTGAATATGTACTTGAGGCTTTTGTGGTCGGTATATAAATGTACGAGGTTACCGAGTAGGTAGTGCCTCCACATTTTTAGTGCAAGTACCACGGCAGCGAGCTCCAAGTCGTGAGTTGGATAATTTTGCTCATGGTTTCTAAGCTGCCGTGATCCATACGCGACCACCCTTTGGTCTTGCATCAGCACACATCCGAGCCCAATGCCGGATGCATCGCAGTACACATCGAACAGTTTTGTTGTGTCTGGCTGCGCCAAAACCGGTGCTGAGGTCAGGTGCTTGACTAAAGCCTTGAATGCTGCTTCACATGCTGGACTCCAAACATATTTGGTAGCCTTCTTCAGCAGCTCTGTCATTGGCTTGGCAATCTTCGAGAAGTTTGGGATGAACTTCTGATAATATCCCGCGAGTCCGAGGAAACTCCGTACCTCGTGAACAGTTCTCGGGGATTTCCAATTCAGCACTTGAGTGATCTTGCTCGGATCCACAGCGATACCCTCCGCTGAGATGATATGCCCGAGGAAAGGCACTTGCGATATCCAAAACTCGCATTTGCTGAATTTTGCGTATAACTTGTGATCCCGCAGCCGTTGCAAGACTATACGCAGATGTTTCTTGTGATCTTCCTCCGACTTGGAATATACCAGGATGTCGTCGATGAAGACCACGACAAACTTGTCCAGCTCTAGCATGAATACCGAGTTCATTAAGTACATGAAGTGAGCTGGAGCATTGGTGAGGCCGAAGGACATGACTAGGTACTCATAAAGTCCGTACCTCGTCGAGAAAGCTGTCTTTGGAATGTCCTCCACCCTTATCTTAATCTGATGGTACCCGGATCTTAAGTCCATCTTGGAAAAGATCTTTGCTTCGACCAACTGATCAAACAACATGTCGATCCGTGGCAACGGGTACTTGTTCTTGATGGTTACGGCATTCAATGGACGATAGTCCACGCAAAGCCGCAACGTCTCATCCTTCTTCTTGACAAATAATGCCGAACAGCCCCATGGCGAGGAGCTCGGCCTAATAAAACCCTTCTCCAGAAGGTCCGTGAGCTGAGTCTTCAGTTCAGCCAACTCCTTGGGCGCCATCTTGTACGGCCTTCGGGATATTGGCATGGTTCCCGGTGCAAGTTCAATCTTGAACTCCACCTCTCTATCGGGTGGCATTCCCGGTAAATCATACGGGAATACATCAGGGAACTCTCGGACTACTGGAATATCTTCCAATCTGATAGTTGTGGCTTGATAAACACTTGGAAGTTTTATTTCTGGACTGTCCAGAAATAATGAGTGAGAACCGTGCACCTCTGAGTTTAAGTGCACGACTCGAAGGACGGTGTCTAAAACAGCGCCATGGCGGGTTAACCACGACATCCGTAGGATGACATCGACCTTCTGTCCCTCTAAGATAATGAGAGACGTGGGGTAAAATCTACCCTCTAAGCACAATGGCGCTTTTGGGACCATCATGCTTGCTGAAATTTTCCCACCCTCATCTGGAGGCTAAGGTTTGCCTCCGCGGGGTTGTACCTTGGGCAACTCGGATCTGTTGCCCCCAGGTACCTTTGTTTCCACACATGCTGAGCCCGTCCCTCCACCGGAACGAGCACGTATGGAGTGCCCTCCATATCCTGTACGTGTAGCTGGCAGAAGCATGACATGGTGTCACAGGCTGCCACTTGCCACCCCCCTTCCGGTTGTCTTCCTCTCACCGTGACGGGAACGGCACCCAACCGGGTGGCATAGGTCCTACCAGGACATCGACATGGATCGTCCACGTCTTGTTCCCCTCTTCGCCTTCTTCCTTGGCGAAGTACTGCGGCATCTCATTGTACCCGAAATATTGGAGCATTTGCCACAATGCTTCCGGATAGCCGCTACGGTGAGAACAGTGGGACACCACCCACCCGTTCTCCAATTGCTTATCTGCTGTCATCTGTAAAAATATATTTGAGAAATGTCAAATATTTGTTTAAACAGTAAACCACTGAGTTATAACATAAGACATGTCATTGAACCCATAAAACTTGGAAACACAGTTCAAATTTTAAACAAATTTGACTGCTGATCTGCTGTTCCCATGACAGCCTTGACCAGTTTGCATTTCAACCTGATTTAGGCCATGTTAAAAGCAAAACTAATTCTGGAGCTCAACATCAAAGTTAAAGCTAACTTCAATAGCTTTCCTGAAAGTAATTGCTTGGCCTAAGATCTGTCCTGGTTCAAAAGTTATGAGATGTCAAAGTTAACAGAATTTCTGGAAACAATTGGACAGCACCTCCCTGCTTTAGGTACTGATTTGATCCAAGAATCCCAGTTAATTCTGTTCCTAATTTGACAAAACTTTCTGTTACAAAGTTGTAACCCATCTCATAAGCTTTCCAGAACTACCTCATTTTCTATTTTTGGATTTTTAAGCAGGAAGTTATGCTTAATTTACAGAGAGTTTACAGAGAGTCTTTGCTCTGCCCTGTTTTCTGGACAGTTTCAACTCTACTGCATTTTTCGATTGGTTAAGGGATGAAACACCTCTGGACCTCAACAAAAGAGTTGTAAAGCTCTTCCAAAGCTTTCCAGAAATGTATCATATGACCCCAACCTCGAAAGAAATCAACCTCTAGCCTCTGATTAACTTCAGCCTTGATTCAGCTGAAAACAGAGTGCTCTGTCCTTACAACCTATAAGTTGAAAACTTGTTAACTTTGAATATCCTGTTCAAGGGAAGGAGTTACATCAAGTTTTACTACTTTGGATTAAAACCTTCAAGTTTTTAAATGAAGTTGTTCATTTAATGGGGTGTGACGTCGATGCGTCACCAGATTATGTCGGTACTACGTCCTCACAAAGGAAAAACCTATACCGGACTTAGCCGGCTTCGTTATTTCAGTGGCACTAAACGTCACTCGCACACGGATGCTACACGTCTACCGCTCCGTGGTCAGGCTACCTGCAGAAACTCAAACAATCATCAGACTCGGCTGCACACCGAGCCCGGAATCCATACAGTTCATACACCCGGCCGTCATCACTCGCCCAGATGTTCTCAAGCCAACCACGCCTTGAGTTACGTGTTCACGTTTCAGACCACGTGACGGGGTCTCCCATGTTGCACCACGCATGCCAGGGACAGACGTTGCTCGAATACCCCAAACAACATGAAGAGTCGTAGAGGATACTAAAGCGGGTCGGGTTACCCGCCACCCGTGGGGCTCCACCCTTCAGCTTGTGCGCACTGGTGGACAGCGCTTACGTGCACCCCCCAAGACATGAACGCCCTGAGATGCACGATTTTCTGACATAACAAATAGGTTAATATGCCACTTTCTATATGCTAATAACATCCTTATACGGGCTACTAACTCATTCCTCACTAGGATTTTGAAAAGGATGACCTTTGTACTATGTTAAACCTCAAGCGAGCTCTGATACCAGCGCTGACACGACCCCAATGGTCCTGTCGAGCCAGGATCACGCTGAGGGGTGCTGCGTTGCACAGCACCGTATAACACACGTCAAAGGTACAAAGCGGAAGCGGAATTTTATTACATAAACAAGTTATGAACATGTTTACATCAAAATAAGTTCAGTCCACACTCGCGGGCGTAGACTAAGCATCAAGTGCACGTTCAGCCCTTGAACGTGCCCTTGCTAGCACACACGCACACTAACTCTGCGGCGTGCACGACTCCCACTCGACGGGGTTCCCCTCCTGGGGTTCCGTCTCCTCTTCGGGAGTCCCTTCCTCATAGAACCCTGCAAATGCTTCAAACACAAGCAGTGAGCACGAAGGCTCAGCAAGTCTGACCCGTCTCACCTAAACAGGGAACTTCTACATGAGGGTAATGGGTTACATGAGGTAAAAATTAGTTGCAAGGACTCGCCTAATTAGTAGAACCTTACTTTCAAGTTTTAGCAGCAGGTTGTGGAGAACCTTACGCTAAGGCACATGAGAGAGCTGCAATCAAAAAAGAAACACATTTCTCTCATGTACTTTGCCCAAAGTTGAAAAGAACTTTAGTTAGCTCTAAGCTACAGCATATCATTAACAATGAATGAACATCTTTCAATCAGCAACATTTTAACATGTGACTAGCCTATTCTTTCTACGTCACGGTACAGTGAACAAGTGGTACTCACTGACCACGAGGGACGGCGATTATAATCGATTTACACCTGCAGGGTTACCCGAAAAACCTGTCACGTACGCCCGTACTCGATGTTGCCTACAACAACCATCACGGACGCCGTACGCAACTACCTTTCACCCGTCAGCCAAATATTGAACCGGTCCCATCGTCCCGAGCAAGAGGTCTCTGCACGCGCATATCTGTGCCGCCAGCCGATTTACACCTCGAGCTCTCAACCTACCCTCTGAACAACGGGCAATGCCTCAATACCCAGCTACCCGAGTTACATCAGTTTCCCGGTTCCCATATAGCCGGTAGGTCTTCGGTACTGTTCTAGCTTGTTCAACAGGCCCGCACACGGCTCGGTCCTCAATCGACACAAGCGGAGCTACAGCACACAGGCCCCAAAGTCCTGCTGCCCTTACCCTCCGCTCGGTCTCATTTTCTTGCCATGTGTTTCATGTGCTATCACTACCCGAGTCGAGTGCCTCTAGCCTATGCTCGCGAGTAGTTCCAACTACTCGACTTGTACCGAATCCTACTCTATCTTAGCAATGCAGTAGCTAACGAGGTTTGCAATCCTAAACCCAACCCATGGTTCTCTTGGCTATGCAGTGGGGCTTCCAAACAAGACTCTAATGCACAGAATAAAGGAAACAAGTATGTGTTCAAAACAATAAAAATTTGTAAAAAGGTTAATGCAAACCGGAGCTTGCCTTGCTGCTCTTGGTCGTAGGCTAGCTGCTCCTCCGGAGTAACGAAGTCTAGGACTTCGGGTTCCTCATCGACCTTAGCGACTACATGATAGAAACAATACATGTATTAATTTAATGCATTTGTATTAGGTTTGAAGTTGTGAAGTCTATAACTTTTGTTAGACAGACCTAATATCTGTGAAAATTTTATTGTGGCTTGGTTACAACCTAAACAAAGAATTGGTCAAGTTTTATTTGCAGCAAAGCTCATTTGAGCCCTCCACAATTAATTATGTCCTTGACCTTAATTGGAACTCTTAGGGTGTTCTAGGAATTTTTATGAAGCCAACTATGACTTTCTGAAAACTAGATTTTCAGAGGGTTCTAATGGAGTTGGTCTCACTTAATTTGAAGGTTCCTAGCTAAAGTTATGAGCTAAACAATTTCAGAGAAAATTCTGAAAGTGTTTCTGAACATTTTCTATTTTCTCTGGAACAGTTTCACTAATCACATCATTAGGTGGATCAGACGAGCTCAAATGGATCTGAAATTTTTATGGTAGTTCAGGGATATTTTGGTGAACATCCCAGCAAAATTTCAGGATTTTCCTCCAACGGATTCTCCAGTTAAAATTCCTAACAGTTTAAATTTGAGGAATTAATTCTGGAGAATTAAGGGTTTTCATGAAGTGAAACTTAATTTGCTGGAAAGTACTCGGAGAGCTGAATCCAGCAAAATTTGGTTCACTCAATTTTGAGCTTTCTAGCCAAAGTTATGAGGATTTGAAGTTTGAAGGAAATCTGAAAATCGGGGAAAAGATTAAACTCGCGCGTGGGCCCAGGGGACACGTGTCGAGCGCGGAGGTGTCCGGCACACTGGAGCTCCCAGGGTATTTGCGTGCCAGCACAGCCGATCCCCGGCCACACCCGATCCCGGTTTAAATTCTTCAGCCGCTGACACGTGGGCCAGCCGGCTTCGTCTTCCTCCCTCCGTTCTCTTGCGCCCGCGCCGCCGACCTTGCCGGAGCAGACCCGGAGCTCGCCGGCTCGCCGCTGCCGGACCTCCCATGGTCTGAAACTCGCGGCCAGGGGGTTGTCGACGTCGAGGAACACGTCGGTGGTGTCAGGTCGAGCTGGGGGTGACCGGAAATAGCTCGGCGACGTGCCGCGGCCTCAGTTGAGGTTCGGCGCTGTCGACCGTGGGTCCTAACCCGCCAACACCTCGAACAAACGGTCCTACAACATCAGTGTACCTCTAGGAAGCTCGACAAGGTGCCAAAAGGGTTTAGAAATGGCGGCAAGTCGGTCGGCACCGTGTGACCGATCGTGCCCGCCATGACCGCCCTCGATCGAGCTCAAAATTCGTCACTCCTAGACAGTTTCACGCCACGGATGCAGAAAAGAACTTGTTCGCCGGCTAGTCCAGCGTCTATGTGCAAGATTTGATAACCTCCGAAAGATCATAGAGCGAGAATTTAAAGAAACCGTACCGGAAGCTCGGTTTACGGTCGCCGGAGCAAAAACTGGAAATTCTCTACGGATTCTTCACGGTTGGCTTCCAAACTTGGAGGGGAGCAGCACGGTGGTCGCACGCTCCTGTTGCCTCTCTCTCTGGACCGTGAAAACGCCTGTGGAACGCTGTCCACGGGCGCCTGACCTTCGGCTGAGGTTGAGTCGCCGCTGTGGCGATCGCTCTCAGGCAAAGGAGGCCGGAGCTCGGGGCTTCTGGTGTTGGGGAGGTGGAGCGCGATCTCAGGTGGTTGTCTAGCAGCTCAGGAACGAAGGAGGAGATTGTTTTGCTAGTTTTCCCGCTTGAGCAGAGAGCTGCGGCGAGAGACAATGCCGCTGCTCGGGTTTGCCTGCGAGAAGTTAAAGCCGACCGACTCCTGCTCAGTGGAGGCGGTGCCGGTCGCGTGGAGGCACGAGCAAGCCGCCCTGGGCGCCAGCGCGCGGAGAGGAAAGCAGCTGGTGGCGCCGGTAGCTGCTCGGTGGCACAGCCGACAGCTGCTCGGTGGAATTTCCCACCGAGACTCTGACTTTGGGTGAAAGTTTCTCCTTCTTCCCTCTATGAAATGTGGGTCCCACTCGGGGTTTTAACCTCTGACATTTACTCCCAATCACTGTTGTAAACAGTGAGCCCCATAATACCCCAGGTGATTCAAATTATTCACCCCTGAGCCATTTGAATTGAATAGAATTCAAATTGGGTTTGGTTTGAGTGAATTTCAGCACAAGTTCAGTTTTGAATTCAAATAAAGTTTGAATTTTCCCCACTTAGCTCATGTCAAGATCAACTCCAAATGGAGTGAAAATTGGTGTGTGAGCTCACAAAAATGTGCTGAGTAGGAATATGCCTCCCACTTTTTAAATTCATGGGATAAAAACAGTTTGAATTTGAATATGGTTTCAAACTGCCCTCTTTCTAACTATACCCAAAATGACCTCAAAAAGGTTTGGAATTTGGGTGAAACTTGGCCTGGACATCCTTAGCAAAGTGTAGGAGTTTTCATATGTCCAGCCCCCTTATATCTCATGTGGGAAATACCACTTTGGCAATGTGTGAGTTTGTTCTCTAATGAGCATGTTGATAATTGTTACTTGCTCTTCATTTGTGTTCATCATCCTGCCTCAAATGAGGTGTGTGGTGTGGTGATGAACACTGCAAATGTGTGTCAAAAACTGAGGCCCTTACACCCGGGAAGGCCAATGTAGTAGCTAATGCATTGAGCCGAAAGGGAGCATGTCACCAACTCACGGTTCGGGAGCTACCACCCGAACTACGTAAGGAGTTCGAACGGTTACACCTTGGGTTCTTGAACAACATGGAAATGATGGAGATCCACTCTTCATTGGAGCAAGAGATAAGAGATAGCCAAGCAACGGATGAGGAGATCAAGGAGATCAAGGAAAGGATCCAACAAAGAATAGAGAAGGATTTCAAAGAAGATGAGAAGGGGACGCTTTGGCTTGGAAAAAGGATTTGTTTGCCTAACGTGAAGCACCTCCGTGACATGATATTGAAGGAGGCACATGATTCACCCTATTCCATACATCCCGGAAGTACCAAAATGTACAAGGACTTGAAAACTTGTTATTGGTGGGATGGTATGAAAAGGGACATATCCGAATACGTTGCCCTATGCAACACATGGCAACTGGTGAAGGCCGAACATCAAAGACCCGCTGGATTGTTGCAACCTTTGAAGGTATCAGAGTGGAAGTGGGAGGACATCAGTATGGATTTCATCGTCGGATTGCCACGTACTCAGTCGGGTTATGACTCCATTGGGTTATCGTGGACCGATTGACGAAAACCGCCCATTTTCTCCCTATAAGGGCCAATTACAATGTTGCACAATTAGCCGAGTTGTACATGGAGCAGATCGTGTGCCGTCATGGAGTCCCGAAAAGGATAGTCTCTGATCGAGGTTCTCAGTTTACCTCTAGATTCTGGAGGAAGCTGCAGAAAGATATGGGTACACGACTGGCTTTTAGCTCCGCCTATCACAAACAGACCGATGGGCAAACCGAAAGGACAAACCAAATTTTGGAGGACATGTTGAGAGCTTGCGCCTTGAAACGTGGGCATAGTTGGGATAGGAGTTTACCGTACGCCGAATTCTCCTATAACAACAGCTATCAAGCTAGCTTGAAGATGTCACCTTTCGAAGCATTATACGGTAGACGGTGTAGAACACTGCTGTTCTGGAACGAGACCGGAGAGAACCAGGTGTTTGGACCCAATGTGCTACAAGAAGCTGAGAAGCAAGTCCAAACGATACGGGAGAACTTAAAGGCTGCTCAGTCACGACAGAAAGGCTATGCGGACAATAGGCGAAGGAAGTTGACCTTTCAAGCAGGAGACTTCATATACCTTAAGGTATCGCCTATCCGAGGCCAACGACGTTTCAACGTCAAAGGCAAGCTAGCACCTCGCTACATCAGACCATTTAAGATTTTGGACAAGCGAGGAGAAGTAGCCAATCAACTAGAGCTCCCAACGCACCTCTCCGACGTACATGACGTGTTTCATGTATCCCAGCTCAAGAAGTGCTTGAGAGTACCAGAGGAACAAATACCAATGGAAGAGCTTGAAATTCATGAAGACCTGACCTATACGGAGCACCCTGTCCGAATGTTGTACGTAAAGGAAAGGGTCACCAGGAACAAAGTGATCCGATGGTGCAAGGTACAATGGAGCCATCACACCGAAGCTGAAGCGACATGGGAGCATGAAGAGGACATCAAGGCAGAATTTCCCCATCTATTCTCTACCAACGAATCTCGAGGGCGAGATTCGATTTAAGGGGGGTAGATTTGTGACACCCTCATTTCTGGTGTCAGCATATATTCATGTTTTATGAAGAGAAAACATTTTAAAAAGAAGTAGGAACAGAGAAGAATATCAAAAGATAGCCAACAAGAGCCGAATCCAGTTCACAGAGAGCGCCGAAGACAACTTCCGCGGCTCGCTGGCCACGTGGCGTGTTCGGAGCTCATTCCTGCGAAGTGGGGAGAGGTCCGCCGCTAAACTGGCTACGTGGCAGGCTCGGGGCTCATCTCCGCGAAGGGGGAGAGGTCCGACCCTGTGGGACACGTGTTGCCCTGGAGCTATCCTCTGCGGAAGAAGCAAAGGCATTTCCTCAGGACACATGTCACCTTCGGAGCTAGTCACTACGGAAATCGGAGGACCAGTCCCGCGGGATACGTGTCGATCTCGGAGCTCACCTCCGAGAGGTCCGGTTCTATTGGACACGTGTCGTCACCGGAGCTAATCTCCGGTAGGTCCGACATTGTTGGACACGTGTCTACCTTGGAGCTCGTCTCTGAGGAAAGAGGGAAGGTCCGGCACTGACACATGGCGTGCACGGAGCCACCTCCGAATAAGAGAGGAGGTCCCGACCGCCAGGATACGTGGCGCACGCGGAGCTCATCTCCAAAGGAGAAGGGAGGTCTTGCTCGCTTTACACGCGGCACAACCGGAGCTCGTCTCTGCGGAAAGGGGGAGACCAGGCCCCGATGGACACGTGGAGCTTCCGAAGCTCATCACCGGGGAGGTAACGAGTTCTGGAACGGTTTTTGGATTCTGTACGCGTGGAAATATCGGTACGGAGAAGAAACCGACCTGAACTCCACAATGTTACCACACCAAATCGACTAAAGATATGTTGTTAAGATTCAACGACGATCTGAATAGGACTCTTATTTGAAGTCCAATCAGATTAGGACTCTTCTCTTCCCAATTATAAATAGAACCCAGAACCTTTGGCCGAAACCACGAACTTCTTTTCCAACTCCTGAGCCGACGACTTAGAGCCCTAGCCCCCAACTCGCCGATAAAGCCATCGCCGGAGTTCAGCGAGGAAAATCGCTGGATGAGAGCCCAATGATCGGAGAAGGACCCGAGACCGAGAAGAACAAAAGGTAGGTCTCCAATACCACCTTACGACATCATTGTGATATCTTCGCATCTGTTCTTCGATTCCTTTTGAACAGAAGCTTTCTCGTGGACAGATCACTTGTTGATCGGGTTGATCTAAAAATAAGGTCATCGCCACGTCGACATCTGATCCGAACACCTCTGTTCATCATAAAACCATGCAAGAACACGTACAAACTGATCTAATAAAACTGACCATAGGATAGCATGCATATGCATCATCGCATCTAGTTTAAAGTTCGTTCATAGTATTGACTGTTATGAATCTTGTATGTGCGTGATTACGTATAAAAGGACAAGCTCAGGGAGTTGTCTACGACGAGCTGCAACAACAAGGTTTCGAGATCAAAGAGCCACCAGAACCGCAAGAACAAGGCAAGTGCTCCTTGACCATATTGATCCTATGTTTTGGGTAAAACTGTTTTGTTTTGCAAAAAGGTGTGCGTGCTGAGTCAAACATGATGGGAAACCCTTTTATAGGAGTTTACTAGCTTTGGTTAAACCACCCTTGTCGCCAGGGATGTTTACGAGTCGGGTATGGTTTTTACTTTTATGCTTCGCTGAGTCCATGTGATTGGGAAGCGAGATAGATGTGTCTAGCTAACTGCACTCGTAATGATAATAAGAAACTGATGTTGTTAATGCACATGGATCGGAGGGGGATCTAGGCAAGCCTGGGTTTGTGAATGAGGTAGCATGAGATGGTGGTTTACTTGCCGTAGATCTAAGGACCGGTTCATGCATGCACATGCCAGGATAACAGTGCCACCACAAGGCCAAGTATGGGTGCGGCTTAGCTGAGTAATTAGGTAAGTTGCTAGAGTTTTATGGACTGTTGAAGGCGAGGGGAATGGGAGTCCAGTGAGGACTGCCCTGGGAACTGCATGGCACAAGAGGGGGCCCGTGGGTGGGAGAATTGGAGATTCTAGCCTGCCGGTGAAACCTTAGTGAGTCCATACATCTAGTAGCCCCTTTGTAAAGGCTATTTTGTGATCTCTTGGCCATAAACCGACGATTGTGTCCTGGTACAATGGAGGTTCTGCAGTTGCCGACGGGTGACGAAATCACAAACTTGTGGGTAAAGAGGTGCAAACTCTGCAGAGTTCTTAAAACTATCATGATAGCCGAGCTTACGGTCACGAGCGCCTGGCCAACTGCCATGATTAGTTGGGGTGGTTATTGGTTATGGTTTTGGATGTTTGGTTATGGTTTGGTTTTGGGACTGTTGAGTCCGGGTGATAAGATGAGTTGCATGACTGTTGAGTCATGGCAACAAGGTTGGTCTCGATGGGAGACAAAGTGGTTTTATGAGATGAAATGGTAGCGAATACAGGATGGTATTCGTGAGATGGTAGCGAATACGAGAAGGTATTCGTGAGCGAGAATGAGGTTGATTGATGACTAGTTATGGACATAACGGAGGTATGATTGATACATGTTGGGATTACATTCACTTAAAGATAAGTCGTTGTTTTATCGTGCTTTTGATAAATAACTTTGCTTTTCTGCAAATGAGCCTTTTTATACCTACCTTGTTATAAGCTTCATATCATATTTTTTCGCACTTGCTGAGTACATCATTGTACTCAAACTTGAATTATTATTTCATCATCATCAGCAGGAGAAGGTTTCTATGAAGACCAAATGGAGCATTAGGCGTGTTATCTGTTCTCAACCTTGCCTGTGGGAATGGAGTAGAAATGGAGCCATTGCCTAGAATTGCTTCCACATTAGCTAAATTGCTTCCGCATTAGAATAAAGACTTCCTCTGCATAGAAATATGTAACATCCCAAAATCCTGTTAAGAGGGGAATTTAAAAATTTTTGGACGTATTGCATGTGTTGCAAAAATTCAAATTCAAACTGGAATTCAAATTAAACTCAAAACAGAAATGAAAAAGAAAAAGAAAAAATAAACCTTCCCGGCCAGTGGGCCGAAACCCACCAGCCGGCCCACCCAACCCCCGCGCCAGCCCGCACCCGCGCGCCCGCGCCCCTCTCGCAGACAGGCGGGACCAACCGGTCATCCCCGAGCTCCCGCTCGTCCGAACCCGGGACTGTTTCCCCGCGCGCGCACGATCTTAACCGACCGGATTTCCACCCGAATTCTGGTTCCGGGGGACTCCAACTCAATCTAAACTAACACGCCGCCCTCCCCCGTCTATAAAAACCCCGGCATCGTCCCGTTTTTCCCCACGATCCGCCGTTTTTCTCTCCGGTGAGAACTCGAGCTTCTCCGGTGAATTCTGCTCGATCTTCGCTCGGGAATTCTGATCTAACTCGCTGGTCTTGATCCACCGCCTCCGGGGAACCTCGCAGGTGCAGAAAACTCGGTGGTTTGCGGTTCAAACACAGCGCCGACGAGCCTCGCCGTGAATTCACCTCGGACCTCGTCGCCGATCGCTTTCCAGGACCTCCGAGCTCAAGAAAACCCCCGAGGTGAGATCCCCGACCTCACCTCCACCGATCTATGCCATAAAATCACAGTTTTAGGGAGAATTGACGAAGATCCGAAACTCTCCGGCGAGATCGCCGCCTCCCGCCGCCCTGCGCCACCGGACAGCGCCGCCCGCGCTCGACCAGAGCAACGTGGCCGCTTGTGCGCCGTCTATTTTAAATCGCACGGTAGAATTTAAATCCCCGCGTATCGGTTCGATGTTATAATCTCAGCCGTCTGTTTTAAATCGGACGGTCCACGTCAGCCCCGCGTTATAAAGGCCGGGATTCTTACGTGCTACCCCCTGGGGTTCTTGGAAAATAAGAGCTAGCCCCGGAAACTTCTGATCTAGCCCCTGGAACTTCAGAAATTCATGTAAATTCAATTAAAAATCAGTTTTAGCCCCTGGACTTAATAAAAATTAGCAAAATCCCTCTGTTATGTGTAGTTAGACCCCTGGAAATTTCAAAAATAATATAATAGACCCTGTAGTGGGGTGAATTTACCCTTTTTAACCCTATGTGATATTAAATTTAGGAATTTGACTATGTGTTTAGTATTTAAAATTTAAAAGATGGGACAAACACATTGCAAATTCAAATTAAAAACTTTCCTAGTACTTGGAAAACTTTGGAGTGAGATAAAAATAGATTTTTGGCTGAAATGAATCTGTTTAATTGATTATTCATATTTATTAGTTATAGGGACATATTTTTAAGTAGAGAATAATTCTGGAAATTAGTAAAATAAATGTAAAATAGTTCACATCAGAGGAGAAGTTCAAAAATATATTATTATATATTTTATACCCAAAACCTATTCTATTTAGATGAGTTGTCTTACTATTTTTATAATAAAGTTCACATTTAGGCATAGGAAATAAATCTGAAAATATAGCAAACTAGGTATGAATAACTAGAAAATGATAAATGAAGTTTCCAAAATCCAAAGAATTCAGTTTAGGGTTGGTAGAAGGTCTGAAGACACATATGGAGTAGGAAAATACCTTTCATGAATACTTGGTAGCTAAAAGGTGTAGTAATTGAATATAAGGAATTTATTTAAATTGGAAACTCATATATAGTATGCAAACATAAATGTGAATACAAAAGTAGAAATCATATGCACATGTTTAAAAGTGCATGAAAGCCCAAAATCAACACACATAGAGTAACCACAACACATAGAAATGTGAATGGCTTTCATAAATGTGAATGTGTGGTTTGTACGAAGTGGAAATGTGAACCATGTCTTATGGATTGTTGTTTTCTTTTGCTATGTGTGATGGTATGAGTAGAACCTGCTCCAGAGCAAGTTCTTCCTTTCCAAGATCAGGACTACCCATTCCCAGAGCAGCAGGAAGAGGTCAAGTGTCCTTGACCACTTTGATCCTATGCTAGGATATGTAGATAGAAATATTTGCATTGTCAAATGAAATATAAAACCCTTGCTAGGAAGTTTCCCTAGAATTGCATTATATTGTTTCCTTGTAGCTTGGGTTGGGATTTATTCTATCATGACATTTATTTACATGCTTATGCTTAGCCATGCTTAGAATGGGATATTTGGGATATGAGATCATCAATTTATTTTACCATACTCTTGAATGAGATATTGTGAGTTATGTAGAGGTAGGGATCAAGGCAAGTTGGATGTTTTGGTTGGTGCTGGGTGCACGAGACTCGGGTTTGTGTTTAGTACTTGCCTGGATCCTAAGGACCGGTTCATGGAGCACGTAACCTGGCTTTACCGTGCCAACCACATGCTGAGATGGGGCAGCTTGGCCAATTAATTAGGTGTATCCCCGGCGTAGTATGGGTGTGTTGGATGGTGCGGGGAATAGGTGTCAGCTGGACTACCATATGAACCGCAAGGCTCAAGAGGGGGCCACTGCAGCGGGGTTGGAGCCTCTTGTATGCTGTTAGGGGTGAAACCTCAGTGGGCCCACGCTCGTCGGGAATCCCTTTGTAAAGGCTTCGTAGTGATCTCCTAGCTACACACCTGGGAAGTGTGAATGTGGTTCGTGGCCACTGTCATAATGGAGGTTCTTTTAGTCCACCCGGCAACGGGGGATGAAATCACTACATGTGGGTACAGTGGTGCAAACTATGCAGAGTCAAAACTGTCATGACAGCCGTGCTCACGGTCAAGAGCGGCTTGGACTTATTCATGATTAGAGTATGATGACCTTGGAGGTTGTAGATGTTAAGCGGGGAGCTTAACATTGGAAATGATATTATGGTTATTTGATTATGATGATGGGTTGGGAGATTGGGACCATTTCACCTATGTAGTAATGTAGGTGCTTAATAAGCTAAGGTGATAGGTATTAATTGCGTAGTGCTTTAACCATGAGTTCAACCTCTCCTTGTTCTAGCCATGCATGACATAACTTTCCCACACTTGCTGAGTACCATCGGTACTCAATCTTGCATATTTGTTGGTTTATATTGCTGCTCAGGTCAAGATAATGAGGTGGTGTATAATGATCAAGACTTTGGACTCGAAGAAGGTTTCTAGGTTCAAGGAGACCCCCGGGCAACGCCTGTAATGGAGCCCACAAGAATAATATTCCGCTGCTAGTTTATTTATTTGTGATGAACTTATTATCATCCATCGAGACATATGCTTTGTAAGACTTATTTATATTTGACACCTGTCTTGTAATAAATGATGCTTCACTATTTGTCATCACATGTATGAGAAAATGATCCTGGCATACATGTGATATTCACTCGGTTGTCTTCGGAGAAACCGGGTGTGACAGATGTGGTATCAGAGCCCAGGTTGCCCGTAGGAACGTGGACCTAGGTAGAAATGGACTAAGGGCCCTATTTTCTTAAAAACTATTTTACAAGGTGTGTGTTGAAAAGTGTTATTTAATGGAGTCACTTTCTTCATCTTACCCCAACTTTTATTCAAAATAGGATTTTTGTTTAAAAGTTTATCTAACCTAGGTTTAAATGCTTTATGTTTTAGATGGTTCGCATGATTCGCACCGCTCGCAAGTCCACAAAAGGGAGAGTTCCCATAGTTTCCCTTGCCCAAAGAGAGGAGAGCCGTCCAGTGACGTACCTTTCCTACGGATTGGCAGTAGGAGGCTTATTGCGCCGTCTTCGGCGTATGCTCCAAGCCGCAGGCAATACGGGCAAGCTAATCATACACTATAGCTCCACCAGGACGATCCGTGAAAAGAGGGAAGAATGGAGTTCAGAGATGAGGATTATCCATGAAAATCAGCTGCTTAAGATCCACCGCTCTCCAGCTTGTCGAGCAACACAGGTCGATGCGGAGAAGGATGTCACCTGGGAGGCCATCACCTGCCAGAGTCACATCTATCGTCGCCACCTAGACAGGACTGAGTACATGTATGTCCTCCAGCGTGAGAGTGGTACCACGGAGTACAAGTACCCGCCAGTGCAGCAGGGGACTTCCCATGAGCACATAGACCTGTGCTTGGAGGATGCTGCTATGCTCAGCACTCAATTGCAGGAGTGTCAGCAGGAGCTTCAGGATTTTCGTGACACCCTGAAGGAAACCGAGGCGTTGCTTCGAGCCTGCTTGAGGGCGAGAGAAAGAGGAGATGGGAATGAACTGTGTGTCACCGTGAATGATACATGGACTTCTGACTCCCCAGATCGCCGGGCGATCAGGCGTCGTCGCACTTCTCCACTAGCAGCCTCCCCACCCAAAGCAGAGTCAGAAGGCAGCCGCAATAATGAGGAAGATCCCGAGGAGCCAGCTCAGGGATACGAGTAGTGCAGAGTCTTTCCCTTAGTTAGCAAGATGTCGATTAGTCGAGTCGTTACCATAGTTAATGGTGTGTTAATGCTTGGTGTGTAACGTGAGTTGTGGAAGCCATGAGCAATTGTCCACAGCCTCGTCTTCAGATTGTTTTGCTTTGGTGTGTGAACCCACATGAAATAATAGTGCATTTATTTTTGTGTGAGACATGAACCCTCAGAAAGTATAACAAAGCCTAAACACTTCAAAGTAAAAACAAGAAAAAGTAGTAAGATAATACATAATGCCTTAAATTAACATTTGGTTGATCATGCTAGATGGCCGGAAGAGGAAAGGGTCGTGCTGCCAACCCCGCCAACAACAACGATGAGGCCTGCGACCCTCATCTTTCTGGGAGCCAAGACAGGAGTGGACGCCGTGAGGGAGTTGATCCCATCCACCAAATGCTTGAGAATCAAAATCAGCTCATCCAGAACCTGACTCAAGTGGTGGCCAACTTGCATCAAGTTCCACCTCCACAAGCTGCACCACGCCAACCAAGGTTGAGTGAGTTTCTAGGAACTCAACCTCCAAAGTTTGCAAGTGCTGCTGAACCTCTGGAGGCAGATGATTGGCTAAAGACCATTGAGAGCAAGATGAGGATCATACAGTGCCAAGGGTATGAGAGGGTGCTGTTTGCCTCTCATCAATTGCATGGACCTGCTGCTGATTGGTGGACCGCCTACGTGGCCGCCCATCATGACCCTGAGAACATCACTTGGGAAGAGTTCAAGCGTAGCTTCCGCAACCATTACATACCAAGGGGTGAACTCAAAAACAAGAGGAAGGAGTTCTTGGGGCTGCAGCAAGGAAACATGACTGTGAGGGAATACCTCACTAAATTTACTCAACTCTCCCGTTATGCCCCACGGGACATAGAGACTGATGAGCAGAAACAGGATTGTTTTGTGGAAGGACTTACCGCAGAAATGCAGTGTGCAATGTCCTCCAACGAGTATGAAAGCTTCCAAAAGATGGTGGACAGAGCGTTTGTGGTAGAAAGGAAGCTGAAGGCCTTGGAAAATGAGAACAAGAAGAAGGCCGAGTGGTCACATCAAGCCTCATGGAGCAACACCCGCCCACGTCTGATGCAGCAACCCGCAGGGCAGACGAACCGTGCTGCGGTACCCTACTCAGCACCAAGAGGGTACAACCCAAACTACAGGCCTCCGGCAGCACCAATACAGCCACAACGTCAGTTCGTACAGCAGCCTCGCCCTACATATCAACCTTGACCAGCCGTACAAGGACCCCCAAACCAACCCCAAGACAACAAAGGCCAGGCACCTAAGGTTGGGGTGCAATGTTTCAACTGTGGTGAAGTGGGGCACTACGCCCATAAGTGCCCAAAGAAGAAGCCCACGCAGCCACAACAGCAGAATGTAATGAGAGGACGGGTGAACCACGTCATCATGGAGGAAGCGCAAGAGGCACCTGATGTGGTAGTTGGTAAGTTTCCTGCCAATTTACACATTGCAACCCTGTTGTTTGATTCTGGTGCTACCCACTCGTTCATCGCCCAAGGGTTTGTTAAGAAGCATGACCTAGCAACAACACAAATGAACCATATGCTAGCAGTAAACTCTCCAGGTGGAGAAATAAGGACAAGACAAGTGTGTCCCAAAGTGAACCTAGACATTAATGGGGTAGTATTTATTGCTAACCTCATAGTGATAGATTCACAAGGGATAGATATTATTTTGGGTATGGATTGGTTGACCAAACATAAAGGAATCATCCATTGTTCGACCAGAACGATGGAACTAACTCACCCTAGTGGCACAAGAGTAAAGTTTATAACAATACAAGAGCCTAGGAGGGACATTAAATTAAATCAAGTTGAGGTGAAAGTGGAGGAGATCAGGATCATTAGGGAATATCCAGATGATTTTCCGGAGGAGTTGCCAGGAATGCCTCCTGATCGTGAAGTGGAATTCGCAATTGAGCTAGTGCCTGGAACAGCCTCGATATACAAGAGACCTTATCGAATGGACTCCAAGCAGCTGGGAGAACTCAAGGATCATTTGAGAGAATTGACGGAGAAGGGGTATATTCGTCCTAGTTCCTCACCTTGGGGAGCTCCAGTGATATTTGTGCCCAAGAAGGACGGAACCCAAAGGTTATGCGTGGACTACCATGCCTTGAATGAGGTAACCATCAAGAACAAGTACCCATTACCCCGCATTGAAGACTTGTTTGATCAGTTGAGGGGAGCTTGTGTGTTCTTGAAAATTGGTCTCAGGTCGGGATACCACCAACTTAAGATAAGGCAAGCCGATATTCCAAAGACAGCTTTCGTATCTCGGTACGGATTGTATGAATACACTGTCATGCCTTTCGGGCTAACTAATGCCCCGGCATACTTCATGTATCTCATGAACAAGGTATTCATGGAATATTTGGACAAATTTGTGGTGGTTTCATAGATGACATTCCCGTCTTCTCCAAGGATGAAGAGGAACATGAGAAACATCTAAGGTTGGTGTTGCAGAAGCTGAGAGAACACCAACTATATGCCAAGTTGAGCAAGTGTGAGTTTTGGCTGAAGAGAGTTCCCTTCTTAGGACATATAATCTCGGAGGTAGGAATCTCAGTAGATCCCGCCAAAATCGAGGATATACAGAAGTGGAAGACCCCTGAAAATGTCGGGGAAGTTCGAAGCTTCTTGGGATTGGCAGGATACTATCGACGGTTTATTGAGGGATTCTCTAAGATCTCGAGACCCCTCACGAAACTGTTGCAGAAGGGAATCACATTAACATGGACGCCGCAGTGCGAGACGAGTTTTCAGGAGTTAAAGAAAAGATTAACAACAGCCCCAGTGCTAGTTATGCCAGATTTGCAGAAGAACTTTACGGTGTACTGCGATGCCTCTGGAAACGGGTTGGGATGTGTTCTCATGCAAGAAGGGCATGTCGTGGCTTATGCATCCCGGCAGCTCCGGAAGCACGAGAAGAACTATCCTACACATGACCTAGAGCTAGCCGCAGTGGTACACGCGTTGAAAATTTGGCGGCACTACTTGATGGGGAAGAGGACGGAGATATATACGGATCATAAGAATTTAAAGTACATTTTCACACAGCCTGATCTCAAACTCAGACAAAGGAGATGGTTAGAGCTAATCAATGACTTTGATGTGGGCATCAACTATCATCCAGGGAAAGCAAACGTCGTGGCAGATGCTTTAAGTCGGAAAGTGCAGGTCAATAAGTTGAGCTTGAAGGACATGCCTGCAGAATTGAAGGACGAGGTTATAAGGCTCAATCTATGCCTTGTGAATAGTGGTGAAGCCATCGCCATGGAAGTGGACTCCACACTAGAGCGAGAAATACGTGAGGGTCAAAAGGATGACGAGAAGATACAAGAAATCAGGCAACTCATCAAGAAAAATAAAGCCCCTGGTTTCAGAGTGGATGAACAAGGAACGGTGTGGCACGGGAAAAGAATCTGTGTGCCAGAAGTAAAGAAGATCCGTGAATTGATTTTGAAGGAGGCTCACGATTCTGACTATTCCATCCATCCTGGGAGTACGAAGATGTACCAGGACCTCAAGAGCAGGTATTGGTGGTATGGCATGAAGCGAGATGTCGTGGAACATGTTGCCCTATGTGACACATGTCAGTTGGTGAAAGCAGAACATCAACGACCCGCGGGATTATTGCAACCACTCAAAGTGCCTGAATGGAAATGGGAAGAAATCGGTATGGAGTTCATAGTGAGACTGCCTAGGACCCAATCAGGATATGATTCGATATGGGTCATCATCGACAGGCTAACCAAGGTAGCTCATTTCATCCCCGTGAAAGAAAGCTACAGCGGATCCAAATTGGCAGAATTGTACATGTTAAGGATCGTGTGTTACCATGGGGTGCCAAAGAAGATAGTGTCGGATCGAGGGACACAGTTCACCTCAAGGTTCTGGCAGAAGTTGCATGAAACCATGGGAACCCACCTGAATTTTAGCTCTGCCTATCATCCCCAAACTGATGGGCAGACGGAAAGAACCAATCAGATTCTTGAAGATATGCTGAGGGCGTGTGCACTCAAAAACAACCGGAGTTGGGACAAGAACTTACCATATGCGGAGTTCTCCTATAACAACAGCTATCAGGCTAGTATGAAGATGTCACAGTTTGAAGCTTTGTACGGGAGGAAGTGCAGAACTCCCCTATTTTGGAACCAAACAGGGGAAAGTAAAGTGTTTGGTCCCGAAGTACTACAAGAAGCCGAGGTGAAAGTGAGGGAAATTTGCAACAACTTGAGTATAGCACAGACACGGCAAAAGAGCTATGCCGTTGTACGGAGAAGAGAGCTCCTGTTAAACGTGGGAGACTATGTCTATCTCGAGGTGTCCCCTATCCGAGGACTTCGTCGGTTCAAGGTGAAAGGGAAGTTGTCACCTCGTTACATCGGACCCTTTTAAGTTCTGGAGAGGAAAGGCGAAGTGGCGTATCAACTAGAATTACCGGCTCGCCTATCGGATGTGCACGATGTATTCCATGTGTCACAGCTCAAGAAATGTCTGAGAACGCCTGAAGAGGTGTTACCCATGAATGAGGTTGACGTAGTTGAGTATTTGTCTTATGCCGAGCAACCCTCCAAGATTTTGGAAACAATGGAACGCCTCACAATAAATAAAAGAATCCGGATGTGCAAGGTGCAGTGGAAGCATCACTCGGAAGAGGAAGCCACCTGGGAGCGAGAAGATGAGCTTAAGGCACAATTTCCGGAATTGTTTTCTTAGAACCCCAATCTCGAGGACGAGATTTTTTTAAGGGGGATAGAGCTGTAACACCCCAAAATCCTGTTAAGAGGGGAATTTAAAAATTTTTGGACGTATTGCATGTGTTGCAAAAATTCAACTTCAAACTGGAATTCAAATTAAACTCAAAACAGAAATGAAAAAGAAAAAGAAAAAGAAAAAAATAAACCTTCCCGGCAATTGGGCCGAAACCGACCAGCCGGCCCACCCAACCCCCGTGCCAGCCCGCAGCCATGCGCCCGCACCCCTCTCGCAGACAGGCGGGACCCACTGGTCATCCCCGAGCTCCCGCTCGTCCGAACCCGGGACTGTTTCCCCGCGCGCGCGCGATCTTAACCGACCGGATTTCCGCCCGAATTCTGGTTCTGGAGGACTCCAACTCGATCTAAACTAACACGCCGCCCTCCCCCGTCTATAAAAACCCCCGCATCGTCCCATTTTTCACCACGATAAGCCGTTTTTCTCTCCGGTGAGAACCCGAGCTTCTCCGCCGAATTCTGCTCGATCTTCGCTCAGGAATTCTGATCTAACTCGCTGGTCTTGATCCGCCGCCTCCGGGGAACCTCGCAGGTGCAGAAAACTCGGTGGTTTGCGGTTGAAACACAGCGCCGATGAGCCTCACCGTGAATTCACCTCGGACCTCGTCGCCGATCGCTTTCCAGGACCTCCGAGCTCAAGAAAACCCCCGAGGTGAGATTCCCGACCTCCCCTACACCGATCTATGCCATAAAATCACAGTTTTAGGGAGAATTGACAAAGATCCGAAACTCTCCGGCGAGATCGCCGCCTCCCGCCGCCCCGCCGGGCAGCGCCGCCCGCGCTCGATCAGAGCGACATGGCCGCTTGTGCGTCGTCTATTTTAAATCGCACGGTAGAATTTAAATCCCCGCGTACCGGTTCGACGTTATAATCTCAGCCGTCTGTTTTAAATCGGACGGTCCACGTCAGCCCCGCGTTATAAAGGCCGGGATTCTTACGTGCTATCCCCTGGGGTTCTCGGAAAATAAGAGCTAGCCCCGGAAACTTCTGATCTAGCCCCTGGAACTTCAGAAATTAATGTAAATTCAATTAAAAATCAGTTTTAGCCCCTGGACTTTATAAAAATTAGCAAACTCCCTCTGTTATGTGTGGTTAGACCCCTGGAAATTCCTAAAATAATATAATAGACCCTATAGTGGGGTGAATTTACCCTTTTAACCCTATGTGATATTAAATTTAGGAATTTGACTATGTGTTTAGTATTTAAAATTTAAAAGATGGGACAAACACAATGCAAATTCAAATTAAAAACTTTCCTAGTACTTGGAAAACTTTGCAGTGAGATAAAAATAGATTTTTGGCTGAAATGAATCTGTTTAATTGATTATTCACATTTATTAGTTATAGGGACATATTTTTAAGTAGAGAGTAATTCTGAAAATTAGTAAAATAAATGTAAAATAGTTCACATCAGAGGAGAAGTTCAAAAATATATTATTATATATTTTAGACCCAAAACCTATTCTGTTTAGATGAGGTGTCTTACTATTTTTATAATAAAGTTCACATTTAGGCATAGGAAATAAATCTGAAAATATAGCAAACTAGTTATGAATAACTAGAAAATGATAAATGAAGTTTCCAAAATCCAAAGAATTCAGTTTAGGGTTGGTAGAAGGTCTGAAGACACATATGGAGTAGGAAAATACCTTTCATGAATACTTGGTAGCTAAAAGTTGTAGTAATTGAATATAAGGAATTTATTTAAATTGGACTCTCATATATAGTATGCAAACATAAATGTGAATACAAAAGTAGAAATCATATGCACATGTTTAAAAGTGCATGAAAGCCCAAAATCAACACACATAGAGTAACCACAACACATAGAAATGTGAATGGCTTTCATAAATGTGAATGTGTGGTTTGTATGAAGTGGAAATGTGAACTATGTCTTATGGATTGTTGTTTTCTTTTGCTATGTGTGATGGTATGAGTAGAACCTGCTCCAGATCAAGTTCTTCCTTTCCAAGATCAGGACTACCCATTCCCAGAGCAGCAGGAAGAAGGCAAGTGTACTTGACCACTTTGACCCTATGCTAGGATATGTAGATAGAAATATTTGCATTGTCAAATGAAATATGAAACCCATGCTAGGAAGTTTCCCTAGAATTGCATTATCTTGTGTCCTTGTAGCTTGGGTTGGGATTTATTCTATCATGACATTTATTTACATGCTTATGCTTAGCCATGCTAAGAATGGGATATTTGGGATATGAGATCATCAGTTTATTTTACCATACTCTTGAATGAGATATTGTGAGTTATGTAGAGGTAGGGATCAAGGCAAGTTGGATGTTTTGGTTGGTGCTGGGTGCACGAGACTCGGGTTTGTGTTTAGTACTTGCCTGGATCCTAAGGACCGGTTCATGGAGCATGTAACCTGGCTTTACCGTTCCAACCACATGCTGAGATGGGGCAGCTTGGCCAATTAATTACGTGTATCCCCGGCGTAGTATGGGTGTGTTGAATGGTGCGGGGAATAGGTGTCAGCTGGACTACCATATGAACCGCAAGGCTCAAGAGGGGGCCACTGCAGCGGGGTTGGAGCCTCTTGTATGCTGTTAGGGGTGAAACCTCAGTGGGCCCACGCTCGTCGGGAATCCCATTGTAAAGGCTTCGTAGTGATCTCCTAGCTACACAACTGGGAAGTGTGAATGTGGTTCGTGGCCACTGGCATAACGGAGGTTCTTTTAGTCCACCCGGCAACGGGGGATGAAATCACTACATGTGGGTACAGTGGTGCAAACTCTGCAGAGTCAAAACTGTCATGACAGCCGTGCTCACGGTCAAGAGCGGCTTGGACTTATTCATGATTAGAGTATGATGACCTTGGAGGTTGTAGATGTTAAGCGGGGAGCTTAACATTGGAAATGATATTATGGTTATTTGATTATGATGATGGGTTGGGAGATTGGGACCATTTCACCTATGTAGTAATGTAGGTGCTTAATAAGCTAAGGTCATAGGTATTAATTGCGTAGTGCTTTAACCATGAGTTCAACCTCTCCTTGTTCTAGCCATGCATGACATAATTTTCCCACACTTGCTGAGTACCATCGGTACTCAACCTTGCATATTTGTTGGTTTATATTGCTGCTCAGGTCAAGATAATGAGGTGGTGTATAATGATCAAGACTTTGGACCCGAAGAAGGTTTCTAGGTTCATGGAGTCCCCCGGGCAACGCCTGTAATGGAGCCCACAAGAAAAATATTCCGCTGCTAGTTTATTTATTTGTGATGAACTTATTATCGTCCATCGAGACATATGCTTTGTAAGACTTATTTATAATCGACACCTGCCTTGTAATAAATGATGCTTCACTATTTGTCATCACATGTATGAGAAAATGATCCTGGCATACATGTGATATTCACTCGGTTGTTCTTCGGAGAAACCGGGTGTGACAAAATAAGACTTCTGCTGTGAGTATGGGTCCAAGACTCATGAAACGTTGTAATAAACTCTGTTATTCGTGGATATATAGATTCTGAATTCAGTTTGTGGAACATATGTGTATGTGTGATGAACATCCTGGGCACACATATGCATTAGTTCTCGGTTCCGTGGTTTTCCACAGTATTGAGGGTGTCACATGATTCTTTCGCAGTTTCTGTAATGTCAATCTCAAGTGTTCTTCATGTTCTTCCTCACTTTTTGAATACACCATGATATCGTCGATGAAAACCACGGCGAATTTGTCCAACTACTCCATGAAGACCTTATTCATGAGGTACATAAAGTATGCGGGCACATTCGTCAACTCAAAAGACATAACGGTATATTCATACGAATCATACCGTGTTCGAAATGCAGTCTTGGGTATGTCTGAGGGCTTAATCTTCAGCTGGAAGTCCTGACCGAAGATCAATCTTGGAGAAAATTTCGGCACCTTACATTTGATCGAACAAGTCCTCTATGCGGAGCAGCGGATATTCATTCTTGATTGTCACCTCGTTGAGAGACCTATAATCCACACAATCCTTTGGGTCCCATCCTTCTTGTCCTCGAAGAGCATGGGGGCTCTCCACGGTGACGAGCTTGGGTGTATAAAACCCTTATCTAGCTGCTCCTGAATTTGCTTCTTGAGCTCCACTAGTTTGTTAGCAGGCATCTTATATGACCTCTTCGCTATAGGTGCAGTTCCGGGTACTAAATCAATGGAAAATTCAATGTTCCGGTCAGGTGGCATACCTGGAAGTTCTTCTGGGAAAACATCTGAATATTCTTGAACCACCGGAATGCTTTCCAATGTCGCTTATTCGATGTGGTTTAGCATTGCCTTCTCGGTTTCCGGTTGGGCTGCCTTGAACTCAGTACGAGTACCATGATCACTCGTCAACTGCACGATCCTCTGAGTGCATTGAATCACTCCGTTGTGCTTGCTTAACCAGTCCATTCTAAGTATTATGTGGATCCCTTGGGAATCCAAGACGACAAGTTGGCAAGAAAGTCTACCCCCTTGTTTTAATGCTTACTCTCGGAATAGAATTCAGAATTGAAAGAAGTGATTTCCCAACTATATGCATCAAGGTGTATGAACTAAGCAACTTATTTTATTAATTTTAGCCAATATGAGGATGTGAACACGTGCCAAAGCATATCGCATCTCTCTACTATGTGTTGATGTGGACATTCGCTGAATCGTTCACAACTCACACCAAGCACACAAACACAAGCAATCATCATGAAATTTCAGCACACCACTCTTATTTCAGCCTACTACGTCTAAGCGTTCCTATTACAGCTTATTCAATGGGAAACCTGAACATAATCATGAGAACTGGTGCTGTTCTCGCCGTGTGATGGAGGTGGTCCATACATGGGCGCACGCCATGGTGAGTCGGCAGTCCATGTAGGGATAGATGATGCTGGTGCTCCATTTGCTCCCGCGTTGGCACGAGTCTCCTCTTGTTTCTCCATCAAATACAGCTTCTTGCGGAGGTAACGGATCTCTTCTTGTGCGCTTGCATAGCGGTTCCCTAACTCCACGAGCAACCTCTGAGACTTGTCAGCAGCTTGTGGGTGGAAAGAGCTCCTCCTTGGGGTCCAATAATCTCCCTTGTACCACTCCTCCGATACAGGTGCAGCTCAAAAGTAGTGTTCTCAAGCTGCTCACGGAAGGCGTAGCACAGTCCGGTGAGTGCATCCCATGCAGCATCATCGATAGCTTACGCCCTTGTAGCTCTCCATGTGGGTGCGAAGTGCTGAGTGACAACCCTACCGTTAGATAGGATGGTTACCTCAGCCTTCCACTCTTCATGTCCGAGACGAGGGACTTTCTTGAGGAGATACTCCGGGTACAAGCTGCAGCAATCCAGAAACTCTTTAAGCTCCTTGGATATGTGTCCTCCTTCCATCCGCCGGACCGGAATTCTTAAACTGAACGTTTGTCCCGTTCATCACCTTGATTTTCGGCCTCAGCAGGGGGTGGCTCCTCTTTGGATTCATCTCCTTCCGACATAGCTTCATGAGGCTCCGCTGGTTGTAAGCCCGCGTGTGACACGACCCCATGGTCTTGTCGAGCCAGGAACACGCTGAGGGGTGCTGCGTTGCACAGCACCAAATAACGCACATCAAAGGTACAAAGCGGAAGAAAAATTTCTATTACATGAACTGGTTTATGAACATTTTTACATCAAAATATGTCCAGTCTACACTCACGGGCGTAGACTACGCATCAAGTTCACGTTCAGCCCTTGAACGTGTCCTTGCTAGCACGCACGCACACTAACACGGCGGCGTGCACGACTTCCACTCGACGGGGCTCCCCTCCTGGGGTTCCGTCTCCTCCTCGGGAGTCCCTTCCTTATAGAACCCTGCAAAAGCTTCAAACACAAGCAGTGAGCTTGAAGGCTCAGCAAGACTGACCCGTCTCTTCTAAACATGGAACTTCTACATGAGGGGTGATAGGTACAGGAGATAAAACAAGTTGCAAGGACTCGCCTAATTAGTGGAACCTTACTTTCAAGTTTTAGCAGCAGGTGGTAGAGAACCTTACGCTAAGGCACATGAGAGAGCCACAATCAAACAAGAAACGCATTTCTCTCATGTACTTTGCCCAAAGTTGAAAAGAACTTTAGTTAGCTCTAAACTACAACAAATCATTAGCAATCAAAGTCCATCTTTCAATCAGCAACATTTTAACATGTAACTAGTCTGTTCTTCCTACGTCACGGTACCGTGAACAAGTGGTACTCACTGACCGCGAGGGACGGTCCTTATAATCGATTTACACCTGCAGGGTTAACCGAACAACCCGTCACGTACGCCCGTACTCGATGTTGCCTACAGCAACCATCACGGACGCCGTACGCCACCACCTTTCGCCCGTCAGCCAAATATTGAACCGGTCCCATTGTCCCGAGCAAGAGGTCTTTGCACGCGCATCTCAGTGCCGCCAGCCGATTTACACCTCAAGCTCTCAACCTACCCTCTGAACGACGGGCAATGCCTCAATACCCAGCTACCCGAGTTACATCAGTTTCCTGGTTCCCATATAGCCGGTAGGTCTTCAGTACTGTTCTAGCTTGTTCAACAGGCCCGCACACGGCTCGGTCCTCAATCGACACAAGCGGAGCTATAGCACACAGGCCCCAAAGTCCTGCTGCCCTTACTCTCCGCTCAGTCTCATTTTTCTTGCCATGTGTATCATGTGCTATTTCTACCCGAGTCGAGTGCCTCTAGCCTATGCTCGCGAGTAGTTCCAACTACTCGACTTGCACCGAATCCTACCCTAACTTAGCTTGCAGTAACTAACGGGGTTTGCAATCCTAAACCAAACCCATGGTTTTCTTGGCTATGCAATTGGGTTTCCAAACAAGACTCTAATGCAAGGAAATAAGTGATACTCAAAGAAAGTGCTCAAAACAATAAAAAATTGTAAAGAAGTTGATGCAAACAGGAGCTTGCATTGCTGCTCTTGGTCGTAGGCTAGCTGCTCCTCCGGATTAACGAAGTCTAGGACATCGGGTTCCTCCTCGACCTTAGCGACTACATGATATAAGAAGTACATGTATTAATTAAATGCATTTGAATTGAGTTTTAAACTTGTGAACCTTCTAAGTCTCACTAGACAGACCTAAAGACTGTGAAACTTTTACTGTGCCTTGGTTACAACCTAAACAGAGACTGGGTCAAGTTTTAGTTGCAGCAAAGCTCATTTGAGCCCTCCACAATTAATTATGTCCTTGACCTTAATTGGAACTCTTAGGGTGCTCTAGGGATTTTCATGGAAAAAGACATGACTTTCTGAAAACTAGATTTTCAAAGGGTTCTAATGAAGTTGGTATCACTTAATTTGAAGGTTCCTAGCTAAAGATATGAGCTAAACAATTTCAGGGAAAATTCTGAATGTTTCTGAACATTTTCTATTTTCCTTGGAACAGTTTCACTAATCACACCATTTGGTGGAACAAATGGGCTCAAATGGATCCGAAATTTTTATGGTAGTTCAGGGATATTTTGTTGAACATCCCAGCAAAATTTCAGAATTTTCCTCCAAGGGATTCTCCAGTTAAAATTCCAAACATTTTAAATTTTGAGGAATTAATTATGGAGAAATAAGGATTTTCATGAAGTGAAACTTGATTTTCTGGAAAGTGCTCAAAGAGCTGAATCCATCAAAATTTGGTTCACTCGATTTGGAGATTCCTAGCCACAGTTATGAAGATTTGAAGTTTGAATGAAATCTGAAAATCGGGGAATAGTTTAAATTCGCCGGTGGGTCCACAGTACACGTGTCGGGCGCTGGAGCGACAGCACACCGAGGTCTACGGAGTTTTTGCGCACCAGCACAACAGATCCGAGCCGCAGCAGATCCTGGTTTTAAAATATCTGCCGCTGACAGACGGGGTCCACCCCCTTCGTCTACCTCCCGCCGCCCGCGCTCTGCCGCCGGGGTACCTCGCCGGAGAGCTCGCCGGCAGCCTCTGTGGAGCTCCAAGCTTCATGATTCCGGACGCCCCTGCCTATTTTCACTCGGGAACACGATCCCGGGCTCAGCTCGTCATGAAAATGGCCGGCACATGGTCGGCGACGAGCGGCGGCTTCGGAAAAACTTCGGCCATGTCGGCCGACCTTCCTAGCACCTCAATCACTTGAGCAACCGGTCGGGGAGCATCAGTGGACCTTATGGAAAGTCGACATGAGCTTGAAGCAGCTCGAGGGAGGCCCGAAGTAGGCCCTCACCGTGCGCCCGATGCCTCCCGCATGCTCCGCCGTCGGCAAACTTCGAAATACGCCGGGTACAGGGGTTCTCAGAACAAAGGTTGTGAAGCCACTTGTGTGCTACCGGGTCTAGTTTGTGTGGGGGTGGATTGAGGCTCTCTAATCCTTTCTAGAGTACGAATTCGACAGAACCGCACCCGAAGGTCGGTCTGTACCGAGATAGGGGAAAACTGGAAATTCGCCGCCGGTGAGCAAGCACTCGGGCTGTGGCTCGGGGGTGACCAGCACCGATCACCAGCATGTCCAGGGACGCCTTGGCTCGGGCGTGACAACCTCCCGATTGGGCTGTCCACGGGAGCCCGAAGTGCGGCGGTTTTAGGTTACTCAGTGGAGCTCTCGGTATAGCCGAGATCAACCGGTTTCAGCTGAGTTCTAGCAAGGGGGAAGAAGGAGGAAGGTTCCTAGTACCTTGCTGTAGCTTTGGAGGGGATGGGGAGGCTGCGATCGGGGCTCTCCGATCGGTTCTGAGTGGCGGAGGAAGAATTCCCGGTTCTGTGTTCTTGCGAGGAGAAAATGGCGAGGGGGCTTCGGCCACGGCGTGGGGCACCTTGAGAAGGCCCTGGAACCGACCCTGGCTTGCGCGTGGCCAAGCTGCTGGTGGCGCGGCGGCCTCCCTCGGTAGCGATCGCTGCTGAAGCCCAAGGACCCGAGTGAGAAAGTCTCAGTCGGTTGAATCACTTCAGTGGCTGACATGTGGGTCCCACTTTCATTTTTTACCTCTGAACTTAACTCAAGTTCACTGTTGTAAACAGTAATCCCCACAAAGCCCATGGTGATTTGAATTATCTACCCTTGAGCCATTTGAATTGGTTAGAATTCAAATTGGGTTTGGTTTGAATGATTTTCAGCACATGTTCAGTTTGAAATTCAAATAACGTTTGAATTTGCTACACTTAGCTCATGTCAAGATCAACTCCAAATGGAGTAAAAATTACTGTGTGAGCTCACAAAAATGTGCTGAGTAAGAATATGCTTCCCACTTTTGAATTCATGGGATAAAAACAGTTTGAATTTGAATGTGGTTTCAAACTGCCCTCTTTCTAGCTATACCCAAAATGACCTCAAAAAGGTTTTGAATCTGGGTGAAACTTGGCAGGGACATTCCTAGCAATGTGTAGGAGTTTTCCCAATGCCCAGCCCCTAGATGATGCATGTGGGAAATACCACTTTTGCAATATGTGAGTTTGTTTTCTAATGAGCATGTTGATGGTGGTTACTTGCTCTTCAAATGTGTTCATCAACTTTCTTCAAATGAGGTGTCTGTGTGGTGATGAACACTTTAAATATGTGTCCAAAAACTGAGGCCCTTACAGCATGAAACTCCTCCTGAGGTGCGTACCAATGCTTCTCTTGTGGATCATCTTTCATGTCATCTTCAATTGGTTCCACCTCTTTCGGATCCTCTTCCTCATGCATAGAGCTACTGACTTCATTGTGACGCCCTCAATTCTGTGGAAAACCACGGAACCGAGAACTGATGTATATGTGTGCCCAGGATGTTAATCACACATATACATATGTTCCACAAACTGAATTCAAAATATATATTACCACGAATAACAGGGTTTATTATGATGTCTCATGAGTCTTGGACTCATGCTAACAGTGGAGAACTTATCTAGGCAGCGGAAGTCTAGCAGCGGAAGTCTTTATTCTAATGAGAAAGCAATCTAAGCAGCAGTAGTGGCTCCGTCTCTACTCCATCCCAACAGGCAAGGTTGAGGACAGATTACACGCCTAAGGCTCCAGTTGGTCTTCATAGTAATCTTCTCCTGTAGCTGATGATGAAGTAATAATGCAAGTTTGAGTACAATGATGTACTCAGCAAGTGCTGGGAAAATATGATATGTAGCTCGCAACAAGGAAGGTATAAAAAGGCTCATTGCAGAAAGCAAAGTTATTTCTCAAAACCACGATAAAACAGCAACTTAACTTTAAGTGAATGTAATCCCAACATGTATTAAAATACCAACATACCTCCATTATGTTTCATCACCGTCCATTTCTCAACCAGACATTAATCAACTTTATCTTTGCTCACGAATACCTTCTTGTATTCGCTACCATCTCACGAATACCATCTTATATTCGTTACCAATCAATTCTGTCTCACACTGAGACCAATCTCGTTGCCATGACTCAACAGTCATGCAACCAAATCATATCACCCGGACTCAACAGTCCCACAAACCAAACCATAACCAAAACCATAACCAAAAACCATAACCATCCCAACTAATCATGGAAGTTGGCCAGGCGCTCGTGACCGTAAGCTCGGCTATCATGATTGTTTTAGACTCTGCAGAGTTTGCACCTCTTTACCCACAAGTTTGTGATTCATCACTCGTCGGCGACTGTAGAACCTCCATTATACCAGTACACAACCGTCGGTGTATGGTCAGGAGATCACAAAATAGCTTTTACAAAGGGTTACTAGATGTATGAACTCACTAAGGTTTCACCGGCAGGCTAGAATCTCAAATTCTCCCACCCACAGGCCCCCTCTTGTGCCATGCAGTTCCCAGGGCAGTCATCACTCTACTCCCATTCCCCGTGCCGTCCACGGTCCATAACAATCTAGCAACTTACCTAATTACTCGGCTAAGCCGCACCCATACTTGGCCTTGTAGTGGCACTGTTATCCTGGCATGTGCTCGCATGAACCGGTCCTTAGATCTACGGCAAGTAACCACCATCTCATGCTACCTCATTCACAAACCCAGGATTGCCTAGATTACTCTCCAATCTATTTTAATTAACAACATCAAGTTCTCAATATCATTACGAGTGCAGTTAGCTAGACACATCTATCTCGCTTCCCAAAATCCCGTGGACTCAGCGAAGCAAAAAGTAAAAACCATACCCGACTCATAAACTTCCCTGGTGACAAGGGTGGTTTGACAAAACTAGTAAACTCCTATAAAAGGGTTTCCCATCATGTTTGACTCAGCACACACACCTTTTCGCAAACGAAACAGTTTTCCAAAACATAGGATCAATATGGTCAAGGGGCAATTGCCTTGTTCTTGCGGTTCCGGTTGCCCTTGGATCTCGAAACCTTGTTGTTGCAGCTCGTCGTAGACAGCTCCCTGAGCTTGTCCTTCTATACGCGATCACGCACATACAAGATTCACATCAATCAATATCATGCACAAACTCTAATCAAGATGCGATGATGCATATGCATGTTAATTCCTATGATGCAGTTTTTATTAGATCGGTTTGTACGTGTTCTTGCATGGCTTGCATGGTTTTAAGATGAACAGAGGTGTTCAGTTCAATTGTGGACGTGGTGATGATATTGACTTTAGATCAAACCGATCAACACGTGATCCGTCCATGAAAAACCTTCTGTTCGAAAGGAAATCGAAGAACAGATGCAAAGAAACGCGATGATGTCGTAAGGTGGTATTGGAGACCCACCTTATGTTCTTCTTGGTCTCGGGGTCCTTCTCCTAGCAAGACAGATCGTCGGGGCTCTCTTCGGGTGATCTCCGGCGAAGGGGTTTGGCATGGCGAGCTTGGGGCTAGGGCTCTAAGTCGTCAGCTCAGGAGTTGAAAAGAAGTTCGTAGTTGTGGCCAAAGGTTTTCGGTTGTATTTATAACCGGGAAGAGAAGAATTCTAATCTTATTGGACTTCGAATAAGAGTCCCATTCAAACTGTTTTTGAAACTTAACAACTTATCTCTTGCTGATTTTGCTCGGTAACATTGTGGAATTCAGGTCGGTTTCCTCGGTGCCGGGAATTCCCACGTGTACAGAAGAAAAACCGATTCAAATCTTGTTACCTTCGCGGCAGTGAGTTCCGGAAGCTCCACGTGTCCTGCAGGAACCTGCGCTCTCTTTTCCGCAGAGACAAGCTCCGGTTGTGCCGCGTGTCAGGCGGGCGAGACCTTCCTCTTCCTCAGAGGTGAGCTCCGCGTGCGCCACGCGTCCTGGCGGACGGGACCTCCCTCTCCCTCAGAGGCGAGCTCCGCGTGTGCCTTGTGTCTGTTCCGGACCTCCCCCTCTCTTCGGAGGTGGCTCTGGAGGTGCCATGTGTCAACTCCGAGAATGCCACGCATCAAGTAGCGCCGTACTTCCTTTTTGCTCGGAGGCGAGCTCCGAAATCGACACGTGTCCGGTAGTATCGGACCTCCCGGAGGTGAGCTTCGAGAACAACACGTGTCTGACGGGGCCGGACCTCTCGGAAGTGATCTCCGAGAGTGACATGTGTCTAGCGGGGCCAGACCCCTCGGAGCTGAGCTGTGAGAGCGACACGTGTCCTGCGCAGCTGGTCCTCTCTTTTCCACGGTGAATAGCTCCGCAGCCGACACGTGTCCTGCGGGACTGGCCTCGATCCTTCCGCAGAGGCTAGCTCCAGGGGAAACACGTGTCCCACGGGGTCGGACCTCTCCCTCTTAGCGGGGATGAGCCCCAAGCCTGCCAAATAGCCAGTTTAGCGGCGGACCTCTCCCCATTTGCGGAGATGAGCTCCGAACACGCCACGTGGCCAGCGAGCTGCGGGAGTTGTCTTCGGCGCTCTCGGTGAACTGGATGTGGCTCTTTTTGGCTATCTTTTTTATTTCTTTTCTGTTTCTATTTACTTTAAAAATGTTTTTCTAGATCAAACATGAATACATGCAGAAACCGAAAATGAGGGTGTGACATTCATCTTCCTCATGAGGTTCCATCTTCACCTCATCCCAATATGAACCATTGGACACCTGAATGGGGTTAAGTGCACTCCCAAGTGGTGGTGGACGAGTCCTTATGTGTGCTGTGCTCCTAGTCACCGGCATCTAAAAATAAGACGTGAGAAACTTTAGAGAAGAAAAAAATAACTCCAAAGCTTTAAAATCTATGAAGCAAGAAAATAAAAGTGTTGCTGTCCAAAAGAAGAGAAAAAGAGGGGCTGAAATTAGCACTTTGTGGTGGCTGAATTGAAAAGTAAAGTGCAGCAGCAAGCAAATTTCGAAAATAGCAGTTTAGAGGGGTGTTCCTATGTGTTTTAGAGTGTCCATTCTACCTAGGCTTGGGTCCTACGGTCAACGTGGCTCTGATACCAATTTCTGACACCCGGTTCCGAAAATGAACCAAGTGAATGCATATGTGTGCCCAGGATGTTCATCACACATACACATGTATTCCACAAAGTGAATTCAAAATATAACCATGAATAAATAGTGTTTATGTAAAAGCCCAAGAAAAGGGACTTGTAAAAACTTTTCTTCATCTCACAACACCACAATTTTCATTGTGGACACCTTAGGAAATGTTGTGAAAAGCATGTAACCTCCATCAAAAGAGTGATTAGAGGGGAGAGTCTTCACTTTCACAAAGTAGGGTTTATACACATATGATCACACAATGAGGAATTCAAAACTGTTGTGTCCAAACTATTGTTTGCAGCAGCTAAAACAAGGATCAAGTGGCATATTTGGATTCCTTAGGTCCGAATTAGCGGGGAGGCAAAGTTTCATTAATTTTTGAAAAGTCTTGCTGCCCATTTTTCCAAAGGAAATCAAATGTGCAAAGAATTCAAATGAATATTTGAATTTGCATGGAATTTGTCCAAACTTGACAAATGAGCTCAGTTTCCAATTTTCAAACAACTGGGTTGGATAATTGTCAAACTTTGGAGATATTTTGAGGAAAAGAGGTACTGAGTTGTGGGGCCCACATGTCATAGGAATGAGTATACTTAACACTTAAGTTTCTCTCTGGACTTCACTCCACCGAGGTGTAACCCCGGGGCGACACCGAGCGGCCGCCCCCGTCGACCGAGGCTCCACCTCCTGCTCCCATTTCGCGCTGGCCTGCTCCTTATCCCGGAAACCGGCTGCAGCACGTTGCCATCTTCGCTTTGATCGCGTGCTAGCTGTTCTTCCCACGCGCAAACAGCAATCGGCGCTCACCGCCGCACTCCTTTCTCCCCGATCGCCGGCCTCAACAAAACCTCGGTTGTGCGCACCGGCAGTACAGAAAAGCAGCGCCTGTGCCTGCTCTACCAAACCAGCCCTGCAACCCCAGAGGCCCTAGCCTGTGACGCGCACAATTCGGCAAACGGCGCCGAGAAAACAGAGCTGTCCGGCGGAGAACCGAAGCTGGTCTCACGTGGACAGACCCACCCAGAGCTTCTCAGGCCCGAGCTAGAGCACCCTCGGAGGCGCTGGTAGCCCCTGATGCTCGTCCCCGAGGCTCAAGCCATGAGATGATCTACTAGGCTCGAATTTGGGAAAAGATCGCCGTCGGGCACCATCCGACCTTCTGATACGGTAATACCAAATTAGATCGTCCCTCTGGTTCTTAGGCCGCGAAACCTTGCACACAGGACCGCCACTAACCGGCGATCAGTAGTCCTTCACAACCCTAGTTGGAAATATGCACGTAGACCGCATGAAATCCAGAATTTCCGACCTCAAACGCGGAGGAGGTTTCGGGTGCACGGTGAGGCACCATTAGCCGCCGGTCCCGAGCAGTTATGAGGCTAGGTCGAGCATCCCTTTGGTCCACTGGTGCTGTAGCGCCGTTCCACCGAGGTCTGGGCAGGCTAGGGTGACCGGGCGACGTTGCCGAACCAGTCCAGAGGCGCCGCACCGTGGCCAGCTAGGTTAGAGCCATCGCCGACCGGGGAAGAGTGTTCCATCGTGTTCAGCACGGGAAATTAGGCCCTAGCGGCGAGGGAGAGCTCGGGGGATGGCCGGGAGGCCGGAATCCGTCGAACTCCGGCGAGCCCGGCGGCGCGCAGGCGCGGGTGGCCGGAGGTAGAAGACGACCGGTGGGTCCCGCCCGTCAGCGACGGTTTTTCAAATATTTGATCAGCTGTGGCGCAGGGATCTGGTGTGGAGGCGCGGGAAATAACCTGTAGCCTCGTGTGGCTTGCCCCGACGCATGACACCTGTCCCCGGACCCACAGCCAGTATTTGAACATTTTGGGGAATTTCAGTTTTTAGTTCAAACTTTGAATAGCTACAACTTCGGGTAGGAGAATCCAAAAATTGTGAAACAAATTTCGTTGGATTCCTCTGATAGAGTACTATCCAAATGTAGAACCCAATTTGTATGAAACCCTTTAATTAATTCTGGAAAATTCTTTAAAGCTTTTCAGCAAAAGAATTTTAGAGGGAGTTTGGTTCATCCAAAAATCCCCAAATTTTTCCAGGATGTTCTTTAGGACATTAGTAAACCCCTGTAAAAGTTTCAGACCATTTGGAGTTGATTTGGTCAGAGCAATTCAAATTGGAAGGTGCTGTGTTCATTTGAATGCAGAAACATTTTCAGAGAATTTCCAAAACTTGGAAATTCAGTTCTGGGAAATTCTTAACCCCAATAATGTTAGGAAAATTCATGCAAACTCTAGGAGCTATAATTGAAATTGTAGTTCACTAAGTTGGGTATGAACAGGGGTATTACCTCAGAATAAATTCTTCCTTGCTTATTTGCTAAAAAAATTATTCTGAGCAAACCACTCCATGGAAAGTGCTAAGGATTGGTCCAGAGAATTTTCTTGTGACAATGAACTCACACAAAAATTCTCAGCTCCATTGGAGCTCTAGATCACCCCTGTCCTGTTTAACCACTTAAGGGAATTAATATGGAAAAGAGGGAAAACCACTTAGCATTTAACCATGTGATTAAGTTCAAGCCAACCCACCAACCCCAATTTATATTTAAATTCTTAAACAAAGTTCCAGGTGTTAGAGGCTGGTTATTAGAACTAATAGTAGAAGTCTTACTCTAGGACTCACATTTGCATCTAAATTAACATATAGTGTTTCATTAACGTGTAGCCGTTGAAGAAGAGACTCCGGAAGTGCTGGACTTCCTTCTTCCGGACGAAGACTTAACTCCTGACCAGCAGCAACAAGGCAAGCCCCGGTTTGCATTAACCCTTTTTAAAAGTTTTACTTTGTTTACATGTGTCATATGAAGTATGTATGTGCATTAGGTATAGGATGAATGAAACCCCCCTTGCATAACCAAAGGTTCCTAAAAGAGTGAGGGTAGTGTTAAGGACCTCGAGTAGACAGGCTATGCTTAATGAGTCATAGGACTTCGGTACAAGTCGAGTAGTTGGAATCTACTCGCGAGATAGGCATTGGGACACACGGGTTCGGTTGAGTGATGTGAGATCACTTTAGTAATGAAAATGAGACTAGGCAGGGGCTAGGGCGCAGCAAGAGAGAGTCTTGTGTGCGCAGCCCTGCCCGTGTCGATTGAGGACCGATCCGTGTGCGGCCCTGCTGAACAAGTATTGAACGTACCGAAGGCATATCGGATATATGGGCCCCGATAAACTGATGTAGCCTAAACCTCCGGGCGTCGAGGCATAGCACACCGATTTATAGGTGTAGGTTGAGGGCAGCAAGGTGGAAAACTGCCAACGGGCATAGAGAGATGCTCCGTGTGGGGAACTTCCTGCTCGTTTCGGTGCGACCGGTTCGACGTTTGGGCTGTTGGGTGAAAGGTTGTCCCGTACGACATCGAGTGAGCGTGCTGTGCAGCTCCACGGGTGGGCGTACGTGACGTGCTCTTTGGGTTTTCCCTGCAGGTGTATATCGAGTCGATTCGCCGTCCCTCGCGGTGACGAGTACCGCTTGTTCACTGCGTCGTAACGTAGATTAATGGATGAAGTATGTTGATTCAATGATGCTGATTGATATAATTGTATTGCTACATGTGTGCCACCAAATACTGCTTACTAAATTTCAGATTTCATGAACTGTTAACTTGTTGCTAAAAGATGAACTAAGGATGAACTTGTAGGCGTGTCGTTTTGCTGAAATGCTACCAACCTATGTCTTGGTATACCTCATGTAGAGTTTCATGCTTAGGTGAGTCGGTTAAGCCTTGCTGAGCCTTCGTGCTCACGGTTGCTGCTTAAGTGTTTTTTTTTCAGGTGAGGAGCCACCCACGGACTCGGAGTACGAGTCCACCGGCGAGGATTACCCTCCGTCGGGGACCACGGCTGAGTGGGAGCCGTACACGCCACGCTGAGCTGAGACGTGCAGCTAGTGTGGGTTGCCCTAGGGCTGGGCAACCGACTTTTGCTAAATAGGCGGGCGTGAGTTGTATAGTGTAGTCTTCCGCTGTGTAATAGAACAATAGTTGTAACTGAAGTTTGTACCTGTTGGTACAGTTTCAGCTGTTTTTCCCCATGTAATATATTGTGTTCTTATGACGTGTGCTGTCGGGTGTCGCATCGCGCGGCACCACCCTCTGCGATCCTGGATGAGCGGATTCCGGTCCGCCACAGCCTGGTATCAGAGCTGCAGTGGGGATAGCACAGTACTAAAGGACTGCATTATGGGAAAAACTTAGGTATACGGTGAGGATTCGGTAGTTGCCCAAGTAAGGACTATATTAGCATAGTTACTTAAAGTGGCAAAGACTAACTTATGTGTTATAATTCTGAATTTCAATTATGTAACGACGCACCTTCGCTCTGGTAAGTATGGTAAGGAACGCCACCGAAAGCGGTTCAATTTCGGTTAGCTCTCCCTGACGAGGAACGTGGTTCAGGGATTGATCTCACAGCTTGGTGTGAGACGTTAATATGAACCTCTTGGACTCTTCATGTCCCTGAGTTCATATGAAACGCTGATCCCTAGCGTGCATTAGGCAAGTAAGCGGAGACCCCATCGCCTGGTCAGTAACGCGAGAGTGTGTTCGTCTGGAAATAGCCCAGGAGGACATACGCAGCGCTTGCCATCGGCGTGCCCTGCCGGGCAGTAGGTGGTATCTGTTGGGTTGATAACATGCCCAACCGTGACGACCCGTTCATGACATACTCGGGTTCCCCGTCGTGTGGTGTTGAAACACGATCACGTGCCTTGAGACGTGGCTTAGCTCAAGGACGGCCGTATGGAAATGATACGGGCGTTTGTATTTACTTTTAGATATGGAACTGCCTGAAATGAACAAACTTTGAGTGCACCATCATTGTGTGGTCTTCTGCAGGTACTAACCACGTATGTATCCGTGTAGAAAACGTGTGCGAGAGACCGTTTAGTGCCACATTTGAGACGTATATGCCGGTATGATCCGGGTAGGATTTTCCTTTGTGAGGAACGTAGTACCGAGATATGGTAGGCGTATGCATGAGAATAATGATAACAAAGAATTAAAATCTATAGGTTCAACATTTAGGACTCTGGTTGGGTATAAGAATGGGATAGTGGAGCAGTATAGCCAAAAGTATGAAAAGCAGAGTGCTCTGTTTTGGGCAGCACGTTTGCTGATCCTCAACAGGGCATTACTCACAGGTCTTTTAGCCCAGGGAGGTGTGCTATATAGTTCTGGAAAGGTATTCAAGTCCTCTACAACTTTGTTGTAGACTTCCAGAGCTGAAACTCACCTGAAGATGGCTTAAAGCCCAGAGAAATGTAAACTGTCCAGAACTAGGGCAGAGTAAAACATCCTCTGAACTGATCTGTTTTTCGAATGTAACTCCCAGTAGAAAAATCTAAAATTGTCATATAATACATCCTTAGAAAGAGTAGAAGATGTGTGACACCTTTGCAATTCAAAGTTCCTGAAATTGCAGCACAGAATTTAGTGGAAATCAGGGTTGAAAACAGCCACGTCCAAAGGAGGTGCTGTTAAAATTCTTCCAGAAATTCTGCTAACTTTGAATTAACATAACTTTTTAATCAAAGCTGATCTGGGGACAAATGAGTACTCGTTGGAAAGATACTGAAGTTAACTTGAACTTTGGTATTCAACTTGAGTCATGAAAATGCCCAGAACCAGATCAAAACTTGGAATAGGTAGCAACTGGTCATTCTGACAGAAGAATGACAGTTGAACTCATTGAAAAGGGTGTTGTACCCTAAGGGTGTTATACGTGATGACAACGCAATAATAATGTCTCGTAGAGACCAAACCCAGTTATGGTGAGCTTCCAAAGAGGGGGTTCATCAAGTTGGATTAAACTAACTTGTGTTTGGTCTGGTAATGGTGTAGCTTGTGCAAAGTTATTACATTATCTACTTACGAGATATTTCGCATGTTTTGTTGTCATAATGTTTTTCCGCCCAGTTCTATTGGACTGCATGCAAAATGTTGCGGGACTGATGGTTAATGTCGTATGGTTTCAGATGGTTCGTACTAGGACCACGCACGAGGTTGGTGGCTCTAGCCAAGGTGGAGGCGATGACTCCCAGCCACCGGCCTACGACAGCACCCCGCAGCAGCAGCCACCACCGCCGCCTCCGCTTACTCTAGCGGATGTGATAGCGGCATTGGTGGGAGGTCGTGAGGAGCCGACCGACCTGCTCCGCACGATCGTGCAGAATACGTCCCAGGCAGGAGGACGTCAAGAGTGAGGGCCTCGTGAGCCCCGCGAAGTGTCGTACTCCGATTTCATGAGTACGCACCCTCCAGTGTTCACCGAAGCTGAAGAACCACTGGAGGCGGACAACTGGCTGCGGACTATCGAGTCCAAGTTCGGGCTGCTCCAGTGTACGGAGCGGCAGAAGACACTGTTCGCAGCACAGCAGCTCCACGGTGCCGCTGGTGCGTGGTGGGCGAATTATGTCGCCTCACGTCCGGCTGGCCATGCCGTGGAATGGCAAGTGTTCCGGGAGGCGTTCCGCGCCTATCACATTCCTCCCGGAATAATGAAGAGAAAGTTCCAAGAATTTTTGGAACTGAAGCAGGGCGGGAGGAGTGCCCACGACTACTCCCATGCGTTCAACCATCTGGCGCAGTATGCGTCAGACTACATCTCCACGGAGGAGAAGAAGAGGGAGCACTTCTATCGGGGGTTACATCCCAAAATGAAGACCCACCTCGTACAATGGAACTGCGGCACATTCAACGACCTAGTCAATGCCGCCATCATGCAAGAGGACGCTCAGCGGGAGTTAGCAGCTGAGCAGAGGAAGCGTAGCGCTCCACCTAGCAGCGGTGGGAGTGGCGCTCCCCAGAAGTACCGTATGGTGTATCGGACACCATCCGGGCACCAGTGGCAACCACCGGCGCGACCGCAACGGTTCGGGGGACGTCCCTTTCAGGCACCTCCGTTCCGTCCGCCGATGCCACCACCAAGACAGCAACAGCAGACGGTACCCCGGGCGTTTCCACCGCCACAACGCGCCCCGGGTTTCCATCCACCGAGTAGCGGGGGACCGCCCCGTTTCACCTGCTTCACGTGTGGCCAAGCGGGCCACTTTGCGAAGGACTGTCCCCAGGGGCAGCAGAGCAGCGGGCAAGCCCAGTTCCAGGGCGGTGCTCGAGGCCGACCTCCGGTGAAGAAGGTTGGTCAGCGGACTGGAGGCGTCCGCAACCTCGACAATGAGGACGCCCCAGAGGGAGACAACGTGCTGGCGGGTACGTTTACTCTCAACCATCAAGCCATCGTCATATTATTTGATTCGGGTGCAACCCACAGCTTTATAAGTGCATCCTATGTGGCTAAACATCAATTGCAAGTCTTCCCAACCGGCTGCACTTATATGATCTGCTCACCGGGAGGGAAGATTTCAGCTAATATGATGGTTCCAAAGGCACCTCTGTGCTTAGGTGGGAAACTATATCCCACCACCTTGATAATCCTTATGGGACAAAAGATTGATGCAATCTTAGGGATGTCATGGCTGCAATACCATGGCGCTGTCCTAGAGAATCGGACCCGGACGGTCCACTTAAATTCTCCATTCCACCGTCCGCATTCCATGGTGTTAGACACGCCAGTCCGGGAAGTTTTAGCAATTAATAATGCTGATGTTCTCAAGTTAGAAGACATCCCCGTAGTCCGGGAGTATCCTGATGTGTTCCCGGATGATCTTCCGGGCATGCCACCTGAGCGGGATGTCGAGTTCAAGATTGAACTTGCACCCGGGACTACGCCCATATCACGGAGACCATACAAGATGTCTCCAAATGAGCTGGCTGAATTAAAAGAACAGCTCAATGATCTGTTGAGCAAGGGTTTCATTAGGCCGAGTTCCTCGCCTTGGGGATGCTCGGCGCTATTCATGAAGAAGAAGGATGAGACCCTGAGGCTGTGTGTGGATTACCGGCCGCTCAACGCCGTCACCATCAAGAATAAGTACCCACTGCCCCGTATTGACATCTTGTTTGATCAACTTGTGGGGGCAAGTGTATTCTCAAAGATGGACCTTCGCTCTGGATATCACCAGATCAAGATCCGGGCGGAGGATATCCCGAAGACGGCGTTCTCGACGAGATACGGCTTATACGAATATCTCGTCATGTCCTTTGGTCTCACAAATGCTCCAGCCCATTTCATGTATCTCATGAACTCGGTGTTCATGCCGGAGCTGGACAAGTTCGTGGTAGTGTTCATCGACGATATCTTGGTTTACTCCAAGAAAGAAGCCGAGCATGCCGAACACTTACGGATCGTTCTTCAACGATTGCGAGACCACAAGCTCTACGCCAAGTTCAGCAAATGCGAATTTTGGATCAGCCAAGTGCCATTCTTGGGACATATCATCTCAGCTGAAGGCATTGCGGTTGACCCAAGTAAAATCGAGCAAGTGTTGAAATGGAAGGCTCCCACTTCAGTTCATGAAGTCAGAAGCTTCCTCGGGTTATCGGGATACTACCGGAGGTTCATTCCGAGCTTCTCCAAGCTCGGTAAGCCGATGACAGAGTTGCTGAAGAAAGGGACAAAATATGTTTGGAACACCGCGTGTGAAGGAGCGTTCCGAACATTGGTGAAGCATCTCACAACAGCCCCGGTGTTAGCTCAGCCGGATACAACAAAGCCCTTCGACGTGTATTGTGACGCGTCCGGTATTGGGCTGGGCTGCGTGTTGATGCAGGAAGGACGTGTGGTCGCTTATGGCTCACGCCAACTTCGGAACCATGAGCAGCACTACCCGACTCACGATCTTGAACTTGCTGCCGTGGTGTTGGCGCTGAAAATGTGGAGGCACTATCTCCTGGGGAACTTGGTGCATCTCTACACCGACCACAAGAGCTTGAAATACATTTTCACCCAGAAGGAGCTGAACATGAGGCAGAGGAGGTGGTTAGAACTGATCAAAGATTATGAGATTGAGATCCATTACCACCCCGGCAAGGCGAATGTGGTTGCCGACGCGCTGAGTCGGAAATCGCATGTCCATCACCTCACCATTACCCCGGTGGAGGAGGAAGAGCCAAGTTTATACTTGGATGCTTATGGATCGCTGTACAACCTTGCCCTCATCCCTACTATTAGGGAGGACATCATTGCAGCTCAGAAAACGGATAAAGGCATGGCACATCTCCGGAGACGGATAGACATTGGAGACATTAAATGTTTCCGGAAGGATGATGAGGGGACGCTGTGGTTCAATGACCGCATAGTCGTACCCCGAGATATGGAGTTGAGGAAAAAGATCCTCGATGAAGCTCACTTGTCCAAATACTCCATTCATCCGGGCAGCAACAAAATGTACCAAGATTTGAAAAAGAAATTTTGGTGGACGCGGATGAAGCGGGAGGTAGCTAAGTACGTATCCGAGTGCGATACGTGTAGACGAGTGAAAGCTGATCATATGAAGAAATCAGGGCTGCTGCAACCCCTGAAGATCCCGGCATGGAAATGGGAAGATGTGAGCATGGATTTCATTGTGGGATTACCCCTAACAGCCAACAAGCATGATTCCATATGGGTAATCGTTGATCGGTTAACCAAGACGGCTCACTTCATTCCGGTGAATACACGTTACAATGCCGGCAAATATGCGGAGCTATACATAGCGAAGGTTCTATGCCTATACGGGGTACCCAAGACCATTGTCTCAGATCGAGGTGCATTATTTGTATCTCGCTTTTGGGAGCAGCTACACGCTGCATTGGGTACTAAGTTGATCAGGAGCTCCGCCTATCACCCTCAGACCGATGGTCAGACAGAAAGGGTGAATCAAGTCCTGGAAGACATGTTGAGGGCATGTGCCATCCACCATGGTAGGAACTGGGATGATCACCTACCATTGGCGGAATTCTCGTACAACAACGGTTATCAGGCGAGTATCGAGATGGCACCTTACGAAGCTCTCTACGGTCGTAAATGCCGCACCCCATTAAATTGGTGCGAGTCCGGTGAAAGGGTCACATTCGGAGTTGATGTGGTGAACGACGCCGAAGAGCGCGTTCAGACAATTCAAGCCAATTTGAAGGCCGCTCAATCCCGACAGAAGAGCTACGCTGATAAGAGGCGTAGGCCGTTGCACTTTGACGTTGGGGAACACGTGTACCTCCGCGTGACTCCAATGAAGGGCGTGCACCTATTCGGTGTGAAGGGGAAGCTCGCTCCCCGTTTCATTGGACCCTACGCTATCACCGAGAAGTGTGGACCAGAGCGTATCGATTGGAGCTACCGGCATCTCTGGCTGGTGTCCATGATATTTTCCATGTTTCGCAACTGCGAAAATGCTTGAAGCATACAACTGCTGTTCCTACCGAAGACATCGGCGAGCTGAAGCCGGATTTAACATATGATGAATATCCAGTGGGAATTCTTGATGAGAAAGCCAGGACCACGCGTAGCAGAACGTTGTGGTTCTACAAAATACTCTGGAGTAACCACACCGCCGAGGAAGCGACGTGGGAGAGCGAGGAGTTCCTTCGCTCAAATTACCCGGAGTTCTTGGCTTCTCGACACGGGTAAGTCCCTATTACATCGCTATCTCTTCTTTTATAATCTCGGGACGAGATTCTTTTAAGGGGGGAGGGATGTAAAAGCCCAAGAAGAGGGACTTGTAAAAACTTTTCTTCATCTCACAACACCACAATTTTCATTGTGGACACCTTAGGAAATGTTGTGAAAAGCATGTAACCTCCATCAAAAGAGTGATTAGAGGGGAGAGTCTTCACTTTCACAAAGTAGGGTTTTTACACATATGATCACACAATGAGGAATTCAAAACTGTTGTGTCCAAACTATTGTTTGCAGCAGCTAAAACAAGGATCAAGTGGCATATTTGGATTCCTTAGGTCCGAATTAGTGGGGAGGCAAAGTTTCATTAATTTTTGAAAAGTCTTGCTGCCCATTTTTCCAAAGGAAATCAAATGTGCAAAGAATTCAAATGAATATTTGAATTTGCATGGAATTTGTCCAAACTTGTCAAATGAGCTCAGTTTCCAATTTTCAAACAACTGGGTTGGATAATTGTCAAACTTTGGAGATATTTTGAGGAAAAGAGGTACTGAGTTGTGGGGCCCACATGTCATAGGAATGAGTATAGTTAACACTTAAGTTTCTCTCTGGACTTCACTCCACCGAGGTGTAACCCTGGGGCGACACCGAGCGGCCGCCGCCATCGACCGAGGCTCCACCTCCTGCTCCCATTTCGCGCTGGCCTGCTCCTTATCCCGGAAACCGGCTGCAGCACGTTGCCATCTTCGCTTTGATCGCGCGCTAGCTGTTCTTCCCACGCGCAAACAGCAATCGGCGCTCACCGCCGCACTCCTTTCTCCCCGATCGCCGGCCTCAACCAAACCTCGGTTGTGCGCACCGGCAGTACAGAAAAGCAGCGCCTGTGCCTGCTCTACCACACCAGCCCCGCAACCCCAGAGGCCCTAGCCTGTGACGCGCACAATTCGGCAAACGGCGCCGAGAAAACAGAGCTGTCCGGCGGAGAACCGAATCTGGTCTCACGTGGACAGACCCACCCAGAGCTTCTCAGGCCCGAGCTAGAGCACCCTCGGATGCGCTGGTAGCCCCTGATGCTCGTCCCCGAGGCTCAAGCCATGAGATGATCTACTAGGCTCGAATTTGGGAAAAGATCGCCGTCGGGCACCATCCGACCTTCTGATACGGTAATACCAAATTCAATCATCCCTCTCATTCTTAGGCCGTGAAACCTTGCACACAGGACCGCCACTAACCGGCGATCAGTAGTCCTTCACAACCCTAGTTGGAAATATGCACGTAGACCGCATGAAATCCAGAATTTCCGACCTCAAACGCGGAGGAGGTTTCGGGTGCACGGTGAGGCACCATTAGCCGCCGGTCCCAAGCAGTTCTGAGGCTAGGTCGAGCATCCCTTTGGTCCACTGGTGCTGTAGCGCCGTTCCACCGAGGTCTGGGCAGGCTAGGGTGACCGGGCGACGTTGCCGAACCAGTCCAGAGGCGCCGCACCGTGGCCAGCTAGGTTAGAGCCATCGCCGACCGGGGAAGAGTGTTCCATCGTGTTCAGCACGGGAAATTAGGCCCTAGCGGCGAGGGAGAGCTCGGGGGATGGCCGGGAGGCCGGAATCCGTCGAACTCCGGCGAGCCCGGCGGCGCGCAGGCGCGGGTGGCCGGAGGTAGAAGACGACCGGTGGGTCCCGCCCGTCAGCGACGGTTTTTCAAATATTTGATCAGCTGTGGCGCAGGGATCTGGTGTGGAGGCGCGGGAAATAACCTGTAGCCTCGTGTGGCTTGCCCCGACGCATGACACCTGTCCCCGGACCCACAGCCAGTATTTGAACATTTTGGGGAATTTCAGTTTTTAGTTCAAACTTTGAATAGCTACAACTTCGGGTAGGAGAATCCAAAAATTGTGAAACAAATTTCGTTGGATTCCTCTGATAGAGTACTATCCAAATGTAGAACCCAATTTGTATGAAACCCTTTAATTAATTCTGGAAAATTCTTTAAAGCTTTTCAGCAAAAGAATTTTAGAGGGAGTTTGGTTCATCCAAAAATCCCCAAATTTTTCCAGGATGTTCTTTAGGACATTAGTAAACCCATGTAAAAGTTTCAGACCATTTGGAGTTGATTTGGTCAGAGCAATTCAAATTGGAAGGTGCTGTGTTCATTTGAATGCAGAAACATTTTCAGAGAATTTCCAAAACTTGGAAATTCAGTTCTGGGAAATTCTTAACCCCAATAATGTTAGGAAAATTCATGCAAACTCTAGGAGCTATAATTGAAATTGTAGTTCACTAAGTTGGGTATGAACAGGGGTATTACCTCAGAATAAATTCTTCCTTGCTTATTTGCTAAAAAAATTATTCTGAGCAAACCACTCCATGGAAAGTGCTAAGGATTGGTCCAGAGAATTTTCTTGTGACAATGAACTCACACAAAAATTCTCAGCTCCATTGGAGCTCTAGATCACCCCTGTCCTGTTTAACCACTTAAGGGAATTAATATGGAAAAGAGGGAAAACCACTTAGCATTTAACCATGTGATTAAGTTCAAGCCAACCCACCAACCCCAATTTATATTTAAATTCTTAAACAAAGTTCCAGGTGTTAGAGGCTGGTTATTAGAACTAATAGTAGAAGTCTTACTCTAGGACTCACATTTGCATCTAAATTAACATATAGTGTTTCATTAACGTGTAGCCGTTGAAGAAGAGACTCGGGAAGTGCTGGACTTCCTTCTTCCGGACGAAGACTTAACTCCTGACCAGCAGCAACAAGGCAAGCCCCGGTTTGCATTAACCCTTTTTAAAAGTTTTACTTTGTTTACATGTGTCATATGAAGTATGTATGTGCATTAGGTATAGGATGAATGAAACCCCCCTTGCATAACCAAAGGTTCCTAAAAGAGTGAGGGTAGTGTTAAGGACCTCGAGTAGACAGGCTATGCTTAATGAGTCATAGGACTTCGGTACAAGTCGAGTAGTTGGAATCTACTCGCGAGATAGGCATTGGGACACACGGGTTCGGTTGAGTGATGTGAGATCACTTTAGTAATGAAAATGAGACTAGGCAGGGGCTAGGGCGCAGCAAGAGAGAGTCTTGTGTGCGCAGCCCTGCCCGTGTCGATTGAGGACCGATCCGTGTACGGCCCTGCTGAACAAGTATTGAACGTACCGAAGGCATATCGGATATATGGGCCCCGATAAACTGATGTAGCCTAAACCTCCGGGCGTCGAGGCATAGCACACCGATTTATAGGTGTAGGTTGAGGGCAGCAAGGTGGAAAACTGCCAACGGGCATAGAGAGATGCTCCGTGTGGGGAACTTCCTGCTCGTTTCGGTGCGACCGGTTCGACGTTTGGGCTGTTGGGTGAAAGGTTGTCCCGTACGACATCGAGTGAGCGTGCTGTGCAGCTCCACGGGTGGGCGTACGTGACGTGCTCTTTGGGTTTTCCCTGCAGGTGTATATCGAGTCGATTCGCCGTCCCTCGCGGTGACGAGTACCGCTTGTTCACTGCGTCGTAACGTAGATTAATGGATGAAGTATGTTGATTCAATGATGCTGATTGATATAATTGTATTGCTACATGTGTGCCACCAAATACTGCTTACTAAATTTCAGATTTCATGAACTGTTAACTTGTTGCTAAAAGATGAACTAAGGATGAACTTGTAGGCGTGTCGTTTTGCTGAAATGCTACCAACCTATGTCTTGGTATACCTCATGTAGAGTTTCATGCTTAGGTGAGTCGGTTAAGCCTTGCTGAGCCTTCGTGCTCACGGTTGCTGCTTAAGTGTTTTTTTTCAGGTGAGGAGCCACCCACGGACTCGGAGTACGAGTCCACCGGCGAGGGTTACCCTCCGTCGGGGACCACGGCTGAGTGGGAGCCGTACACGCCGCGCTGAGCTGAGACGTGCAGCTAGTGTGGGTTGCCCTAGGGCTGGGCAACCGACTTTTGCTAAATAGGCGGGCGTGAGTTGTATAGTGTAGTCTTCCGCTGTGTAATAGAACAATAGTTGTAACTGAAGTTTGTACCTGTTGGTACAGTTTCAGCTGTTTTTCCCCATGTAATATATTGTGTTCTTATGACGTGTGCTGTCGGGTGTCGCATCGCGCGGCACCACCCTCTGCGATCCTGGATGAGCGGATTCCGGTCCGCCACAGTTTAAGTACTTTATTACAATGACTCAATGTCTCACTCATGAATATCAAACTTATCCTTGCAGCGGAAGACTCTAAACGACAGCGGAAAATGAGTAAAACAGCAGGCTCCAACTTCAACTCTGCAGGCATGTTGATGGTAGTGCGCACGCCTAGTACTCCACATGTTCCTCGAAGCACTCTTCTCTTGTAGCTGATGTATATGTGGGAATGCCAGGGTGAGTACATGTCATACTCAGCAAGTGTGGGAAAAGTATGACATGTAGCTTACAACAAGGTAGGCAATAAAAAGGCTCATTGCAGCAAGCAAATTTTATTTCACAAACATGTTAAAAACAACAACTATCTCTAGGTGAGTTTAAATCCCATCAAAACAAAGTTAAATCATCAACATTTATTCATCATAATTCACCATTTATAATGTTTCAACCAGCCATTAACATTTCTAAAGTTCATCTCATACTCATAAATATTCATAACCATCTCATATTCATATAACCAACCCCAATGAACATACCATAACCATAACGAAAAAACATCCCAAGTTTTGCCTCTAATCATGGAAGTTCGCCGGGTGCTTGTAACCGGAAGCACGGCTATCATGATAGTTTTACACTCTGCAGAGGTGGCACCACTTTACACACAAGTTCGTGATTTTGTCACCCGTCGGAGACTAGAAAGAACCTCCATTATACCAGTACACAACCATCGGTATATGGCCAAGAGATCAGAAAATAGCCTTTACAAAGGGGCTACTAGGATGTACGGAGCAACTGAGGTTTCACCGGCAGGCTCGAATCTCCATTCTCCCACCCACGGCCCCTCTTGTGCAATGCAGTTCCCAGGGCAATCCCTCTCGACTTCCATTCCCTGCTCCATTTAACGATCCATAACAGCTAGCAACACACCTAATTACTCAGCTAAGCCGCACTCATATTTGGCCTTGTGGTGGCACTGTTATCCTGCCATGTGCTCGTATGAACCGGTCCTTAGATCTACGGCAAGTAAACCACCATCTCATTCAGCAACATCCACAAACCAATCTTGCCTAGATCTCCCCGATTCCATGCTCATTAACATCATCAAGTTCTCATCATCTTTATTCATATAAGTGCAGTAGCTAATAAGTTTTATTTCAGCTTCCCATATCCCGTAAGTTGAGCGAAGCAAAAAGGAAAACGACCATACCCGATTCATCAACTTTCCCGGCGACAAGGATGGTTAACATAACTAGTAAACTCCTATAAAAAGGTGTCCCATCAAGTTGAATCAAGCATACGAGTTTTCGCAAACAATACAGTTTCAAAACATGGGATTAATATGGTCAAGGGGCACTTGCCTTGCTCCCGTGGTTCGTGTTGCTCAAGCGTCTCGAAGTCTTGGTGCTGTAGCTCCTCGTAGACGGCCTCTTGAGGTTGTCCTTCTACTCACGAGCATGCACATACAAAATTTACCGCAATCAATCATCAAGCACAAACTTTACTCAAGATGCAATAGGGTAGATGAATGAAAATCCTATAGTGCAGTTTTATAGAACCAGTTTGTACGTGTTCTTGCATTTTTTAATGGGCTTTCATGGGGTTTTATGATGAACAAGGGTGTAGGGATCAAGTGTGGACGTGGTGATGATCTTTACGCAAGATCTAGATCAATTCCACCGTCAAAAATCGATCAAAACACGATCTGTCCACACGCAAAAGTTTCTGCTCAAAGGGGGTGAAGAAAACAGATGCGTAGAAACAGCAGCGACGTCGTAAGATGGGTAATGAAGACCTACCTCACTTCCTCCTTGTGGCAGGGCCTTCCTCCTAGCAACGGCAGCAGCGGGGGCTTTTTCTGCGGGGAGTTACGGTAGGGTAGATCGTCGGGCTTCTTCTCTGACGACGGCGAGGCGTGACGGGGCTCGACGGCGGGTCTCGACGACGGGGCTCGATGACGGGGCTCGACGGCGGGGCTCGTTGGCAGGTCTCGTCGGCCGGGCTCGACGGTGACCAAACTCCGGCAAGGAGTGACGGGGGGCTCAACTCGGCGAGTTGGGGGGGGGGGGCTGCGGCCAAAGGTGTAGGGGGGGGGGGGGGGCTGGGGGTTGTATTTATAAGGGGGGAAAAGGGAGAGTCCTAGTCCAATCGGGACTCAACCAAAGAATCCTAGTCAAGTTGGGACTCAACCATTGAGTCCTAGGGCTTCCCTCCCCTCAAGGCTGCGGCCAATTTGGGGGAAATTCCCCCTAGGGGAATTTAGGGGAATTTGGGGAGGTTTTTGGGGAAATTCGGTGGGAAAATTTGGTGGGGAAATTTGGGGAAATTTGAAATGGCTCAATTCAGCTATCTTATTTCCATTTCTCTCCATTTCTAGGTCCCTTTCTCCATTTCTAAATCCCCTTCTCCATTTCTGTATTCCTTTCTCCATTTTTATGGTTGTTTGTCCATTTCTATGGTTCTTTCTCCATTTATACTTCTTTTTAAATGCTTCTCCACATGAAAAATGTATGCAATGCATGGTAGTGAAATTTGAGGGTGTTACACTCAACAAGACAGAGAGGTGATGTGACGGCTCGTGCAGTTGGTATAAATAGTGCTGATCATCATTAAGGCAAGAGCAGTGAGGAGGGCCCTAGATCTGTGCGTCCTGCAGCTTATCTTGAAGCTAAGGAGATGGCACAGGCAGGTGTGGTAGTTTTTGAGTGAGGAAACGGGTCGACAGTAGAAAGGCATTTGCAACGGCGCCAAGGGATAGAAATGGAGAGGGGCTATTATATTTGTTGGTGTATTAATAACTATCTGGTTGATCTCATTTATATGTCCCTTTCTTCTTCTATGTCTTGTTTCTAGCTCTTGTTTTTTCTTAAGCATGTGTGCGTGTGCATATAAGTTTACATACACATGCTTGGAATATTGATATAAGCTTAGTTTATTAACTCGTAGGAAAATGGGATGTTACTCTCCGCCTTGGCTCTGTCCGCGCCACTACCGCCTCGGCCACAATCAGCGCCCCATCTCGACTAGGTATGATTTTTCGGTTAGCGATTCGTTTGGTTTGTTTCATAAGATCATGACAATGTCGTGCAATACTTTTCTTTCTATATTGCCACTCGTTCACAAGTTTTGTATGAAGCTTAACCACTACATGCATATACATCTAGCATCATAAAGTAAAAATATTCATCATTAAATACTTTGTTCTTGCGATATTCTCAGTTGGAACATGCAGATTTCTTAATTCTTTGTTCTTGCATTGTATAGCTTGATCAGTGAGTGATGATACACAATGGATGTATGATGGTTGGCGTAAGAATGCACCGCCTTCAGATGAATGGGCCATCAATATTAAGGAATTTATCAGTCGTGCTTTCTCTTTATCATCCAACAGTTTTGTCCAATGTCCATGCAATAAGTGTCGTAACTTTTTATGCAACGTGAAGTTTGAAATGGAACGAGACCACTGTCGATTTGGTTTTATGCCAGGTTATGAAACATGATATTAGCATGGTGAGTTATACCACAGTAATGTTGTTGTTGATGACAGAGATGGGGACAACAAGGATAGAATGGAAGACACGTTGAAGCACTAGATCGTGATTGTGGTGCAGGTACATCTGAAGAAATTTCTAGACCTGAAGTTCAAGAGTTCTATAGAATTCTCTCAGCATCACATGAACAGTTGCATGACCACACTAAAGTGTTTGTCCTTACGACCGTTACTTGGCTCATGTCTATAGAATGAAAGTACAATTTGTCGAATAAGTGCTATGATGACCTAATGGACATGATATCAGACATTCTTTTGATGAATCGTAAGTTGCTGAGTGACATGTACCAGTCAAATAAATTATTGGCAGGCCATGGTATGAAGTAGGAAAAGATTGATTGTTTTCTTAAGAACTGTATGCTTTTTCTGGAAGGAGAACGCAAATCTGACACACTGCTCGGTTTGTAAACAATCTCGATACATTAAGGCCACAAATGAGGATGGTGAATTAGTCAAGACAAAAGTTGTAGCAAAACAACTTCGTTACATGCCTCTTGCACCTAGGCTGAAATGGTTGTTCTATCTCAATCAACTGTGAGACACATGCGGTGGCATAAGGATGGTGTGCACGAAACAAAGGGAGTAATGACACACCCATCTGATGCTCAGACTTGGAAGGCATTTGACTCTTTTGATGAGTATTTTGCAAACGATGCTAGAAATGTTCGTATTGGTTCGACCATCGATGGTTTCACACCATTCAACACATCTTCCGCCTCGTACTCATGATGGCCGGTTTTTGCTATTGCATACAACCTTCCACCAACAATGTGTATGAAATATGAATACATGTTCTTGTTTCTAATTGTTCCCGGTCGTAAATATCCAGGAAAATGTTTAGGGGTATTTCTTCAACCATTGATTGAGGAGTTCAAAGAATTGTGGACCATAGTAGAAGCGTATGATAGCTACAAAAAATAGAAATTCAACTTGCTAGCAGCATACTTGTGGTCAATTCATATTTTCCTGCATACGGGTTTTCTCAGGATGGAGCACACACTGCAAACTTTGATTTCTAATTTGTGCGTCGGAATCTGATTATTTTAGACTTACACATGAGGGCAAAGTGTGTTTTTTTATTTGCCACCGACGATTTCTACCAGCAAATCGCCCATTTAGAAGGCAAGTTAATACATTTCAAAAGTATACTATTGTAACAAAGGGTCTGCCGAAACGTTTGGCTAGTGCTGAGATTTCTGCAAGGATTGGTCAACTTGTCTCTACAGATGATGGGTGTGACACCCGGTTCCGAAAATTAACCAAGTGAATGCGCATGTGTGCCCAAGATGTTCATCACACATACACATGTACTTCACTGTGATGCCCGGTCCCGTGAAAACGGAACCCAGCTAATGCATATGTGTGCCCGGGATGTTCATCACACATATACAAGTAATCCACAAACTGAATTCAGAATATAACCACGAATAAATAGGGTTTAAGTATTTTATTACAATGACGCATGAATCTCTAACTTATTCTAGCAGCGAAAGTATCTAAACGATAGCAGAAGCAAAACTAAACAGCAGCAGCTCCATCTTCAACTCCACAGGCAAGTTGACGGTAGTTCGCACGCCTAGTACTCCACATGATCTTCGAAGTACGCTTCTCCTGTTGCTGATATTTGTATGATAATGCAAGGGTGAGTACATGTCGTACTCAGCGAGTGCGGGAAAAGTATGACATGTAGCTTACAGAAAGGTAGGGAATAAAAAGGCTCATTGCTGAAAGCAAAGTTTATTTCACAAACATGATAAAAACAACAATTATCTTTAAGTGAATTTAATCCCAACATATATTTAAGTAAAACAGCAACATACCTCCTTCATAGTTCACCACTTTTCATGTCTCAACCAACCATTAATCTTTCTCAACGTTATCTGTTGCTCATAATAACCATCTCATGTTCTTATCCATCTCATAATCATATAACCGAAAACCAAACTCATTGTCATGACTCAACAGTCCCGGGACCAATACCAATAACCATACCATAACCATAACTAAATAACCATCCCAAGTTTCCATCCCAAATTTCCCTCTAATCATGTGAATTGGCCAGGCGCTTGTGACCGTAAGCACGGCTATCAGTATAGTTTTACACTCTTAAGAGGTGGCACCACTTTACCCACAAGTTTGTGATTTCGTCACCCGTTGGCGACTGCAGAACCTCCATTATACCTGTACAGAACCATCGGTGTATGGCCAAGAGATCACAAAATAGCCTTTACAAAGGGGCTACTAGATGTATGGACTCACTAAGGTTTCACCAGCAGGCTCGAATCACCATTCTCCCACCTACGGGCCCCCTCTTGTGCCATGCAGTTCCCAGGGCAGTCCTCTCTCGACTCCCATTCCCCGCGCCTTCTACAGTCCATAACAATCTAGCAACTTACCTAATTAGTCAGCTAAGCCGCACCCATATTTGGCACTGTTTTCCTGGCATCTGCTGGCATGAACCGGTCTTTAGATCTACGGCAAGTAAACCACCATCTCAATCTTTAATATACACGAACCAAACTTGCCTAGATCTCCCACGATTCATGTTCATTATCATCATCAAGTTCTCATTAACATTATTCATATGAGTGCAGTAGCTAGACATGTTCTATCTCGGCTTCCCATATCCCGTAGATTAGCGAAGCGAAAAGAAAAAACGACCATACCCGGCTTATCAACATCCCCGGTGACAAGGGTGGTTAACAAACTAGTAAACTCCTATAAAAGGGTGTCCCATCAAGTTGACTCAAGCATACATGTTTTCGCAAACAATACAGTTTCCAAAACATGGGATCAATATGGTCAAGGGGCACTTACCTTGCTCCCGTGGCTCTTGTTGCTCAAACGTCTCGAAGTATCGGTGCTTTAGTTCTTCGTAGATGGCTTCCTGAGCTTGTCCTTCTACTCACGGCCACGCACATACAAAATTATAGCAATCAAACATCATGCACAAACTTTACTCAAGATGCAATGGTGCAAATCCTATGATGCTGTTTTATTAGACCGGTTTGTACGTGTTCTTGCATGTTTTACTGGGCTTGCAAGGGGGTTTTATGGTGAACAAGGGTGTAAGGATCAAGTGTGGATGTGGTGATCATCTTGACTCAAGATCTAGATCAATTCCACCGTCAAAAACCGATCAACACGTGATCTGTCCACACGAAACAGCTTCTGTTCGAAGGGAACGAAGAAAACAGATGAGAAGAAACCGCGACGAGGTCGTAAATGGGTACGAAGACCTACCTCACTTTTCTTTGGTGGCGGAACCTTCCTCCTAGCAATGGCAGCAGCGACCGGCGACTGAACTCCGGCAGGGGGTTCAACCCGGCGAGTTGGGCGCTAGGGCCTCTAAGTTGTCGACTTGGGAAAGGTGTTACGGCCAAGGGGGTTTTAGGGTTCTATTTATAAAAGGAAAAGAAGAGTCCTACTCCGATTGGATTTCAAATAAGAGTCCTATTCAATTTGTTTTGGATCTTAACAACTTATCTCCAATTTATTTGCTGTGGTAGCAACGTGGAAATTGTGTCGGTCTCCTCAGTACCGGGTATTCCCGCGCGCACAGGAGAAATACCGCTTAAGGATCTCGTCACCTCCGCAGGGTGAGCTCTGGAGGCACCACGTGTCCTGCTGGGCCAGGCCTCCCTTTTCCTCAGAGGTGAGCTTCGGGTGCGCCACGTGTTTGGCGGGCGGAACCTCCCTTCTCCTCAGAGGCGAGCTCCGCATGCGCCACGTGTCTGGCGGGCGGGACCTCCCCTCTCTTCAGAGGCGAGCTTCACATGCGCCATGTGTCTGGCGGGAGGAACCTCCCCTCTCTTCAGAGGCGAGCTCCGCGTGCGCCACATATCAGTGCCGGTGACACGACCCCACGGTCTTGTCGAGCCAGGATCACGCTGAGGGGTGCTGCGTTGCACAGCACCGGATAACACACATCAAAGGTACAAAGCGGATGCAAAGTTTTATTACATAAACCAGTGTCTGAACATTTCTACAACAAAATATGTTGAGTCTACACTCACGGGAGTAGACTACGTATCGAGTTCACGTTCAGCCCGTGAACGTGTCCCCGCTAGCACGCGCACACACTAACACGTCGTCGTGCACGACTCCCACTCGACGGGGTTCCCATCCTGGGGTTCCGTCTCTTCCTCGGGAGTCCCTTCCTCATAGAACCCAGCAAAAGCTTCAAAGACAAGCAGTGAGCACGAAGGCTCAGCAAGACTGACCCACTCTCCTAAACATGAAACTTCTACATGGAGGGTGTTGGGTTACATGAGGAAAAATAAGTTGCAAGGACTCGCCTAATTAGTGGGACCTTACTTTCATGTTTTAGCAGCAGGTTATGGAGAACTTTACGCTAAGGCACATGACAGAGCCGCAATCAAACAAGAAATGCATTTCTCTCATGTACTTTGCCCAAAGTGAAAAAGAACTTTAGTTAGCTCTAAACTATAGCAAATCATTAACAATCAAAGTTCATCTTTCAATCAGCAACATTTTAACATGTATCTAGCCTGTTCTTTCTACGTCACGGTACAGTGAACAAATGGTAATCACTGACCGCGAGGGACGGCGATTATAATCGATTTACACCTGCAAGGTTACCCGAATAACCCGTCACATATGCCCATACTCGATGTTTCCTACAGCAACCATCACGGACGCCGTACGCAACCACCTTTCACTCGTTAGCCAAATATTGAACCGGTCCTATCGTCCTGAGCAAGAGGTCTCTGCACGCGCATCTCAGTGCCACCAGCTGATTTACACCTCAAGCTCTCAACCTACCCTCTGAACGACAGACAATGCCGCAATACCCAGCTATCCGAGTTACATCGGTTTCCCGGTTCCTATATAGCCGGTAGGTCTTCGGTACTGTTCTAGCTTGTTCAACAGGCCCGCACACGGCTCGGTCCTCATTCGACACAAGCAGAGCTATAGCACACAGGCCCCAAAGTCCTGCTGCACTTACTCTCCGCTCGGTCTCATTTTTCTCGCCATGTGTTTCATTTGCTATCTCTACCCGAGCGATGTGCCTCTAGCCAATTCTCACGAGTAGTTCCAACTACTCGACTTGTACCGAATCCTACTCTATCTTAGCATTGCAGTGGCTAATGAAGTTTCCAATCCTAATGCCAACACATGGTTTTATTGGCTATGCATTTGGGTTTCAAACAAGACTCTAATGCAAGAAATAAGTGATGCTCAAAGAAAGTGCTCAAAACAATAAAAATTTGTAAAGAGGTTAATGCAAATCGGAGCTTGCCTTGCTGCTCTTGGTCGTAGGCTAGCTGTTCTTCAGGAGTGACGAAGTCTAAGACTTCAGGCTCCTCCTCAACCTTAGCGACTACATGAGGTAAAAAGTATATGTATCAATTGAAATGCATTTGATTGGAATTAAACTTGTGAAGGTTGTAAGTCCCACTAGACAGACTCAATGTCTCTGAAATTCTTACTGTGGTTTGGTTACAACCTAAGCAGAGACTTGGCCAAGTTTTAGTTGCAGCAAAGCTCAATTGAGCTCTCCACAAGTAATTATGCACTTGACCTTAATTGGAGCTCTTAGGGTGTTCTAGGAATTTTCATGGAGCAAGCCATGACTTTCTGAAAACTAGATTTTCAGAGGGTTCTTATGGAGTTGGTCTCAATTAATTTGAAGGTTTCTAGCTAGAGATATGAGCTAAACAATTTCATAGAAATTCGGAAAATGTTTCTGAACATTTTCCATTTTCTCTGGAACAGTTTTATTAATCACACCATTAGATATATAAAATGAGCTCAAATGGATCTGAAATTTTTATGGTAGCTCAGGGATATTTTGGTTAACATCCCAACAAAATTTCAGAATTTTTCTCCAAAGGATTCTCCAGTTAAAATTCTAATCAGTTTAAATTTTGAAGAATTAATTCTGGAGAAATAAGGATTTTCATGAAGTGAAACGTGACTTGCTGGAAAGTACTCAGAGAGCTGAATCCAACAAGATTTGGTTCACTTGATTTTGAGTTTCCTAGCGAAAGTTATGAGGATTTGAAGTTTGAATGAAATCTGAAAATCGGGAAATGTTCAAATATGCCGGTGGGACCACGGTTACACGTGTTGGGCGCTGAGGCGATGGCACACCGGGGTCCACGGAAATTTTTGCGCGCCAGCACACCGGATCCGAGCCACAGACTGATCCCATTTAAAATCCGAGCCGCTGACGCATGGGCCACCGGGCTTCTTCTACCTCCCAACGCTTCCTCGCGCGCGCCGCCTCCCCACGCCTGAGCAGAACCGCAGCTCGCCGGATTGCCGCTGCCAGCCACCGCACGGTCTGAGACTCGCTGCTAGGGGGTTCTCAACGTTGAGGAACACGTCTGTGGGGTCAGTTCGAGCTGGTGGTGACTGGAAATACACCGGCGACGTGCGGCGGCCTCGGTTGACGTTCGGCACCGTCGACCGTGGGTTCTAACCCGCCAAGACCTCGAACAAACGGCTCTACAGCATCAGTACACCTCTAGGAAGCTCGACAAAGCCTCAAAGGTGTTCAAAACTGGCGGCAAGTTGGTCGGCACCGTGCGACCGATCATGCCCGCCATGAACGCCTTTGATCGAGCTCAAAATCCGCCACTCCTAGCCGATTTCATGCAACGGATGCTAAAAGGAAAATGATCGCCAGCTAGTCCAGCGTCTATGTGCAAGATTTGATAACCTAAGAAAGATCAGAGAGCGGAAATTCGAAGAAACCGTACCGGAAGCTCGGGTTGAGGCCGCCGGAGCAAAATCTGGAAATTCTCGGGGGATGCTTCACGGTTTGCTTCAAGAATCGGAGGAAAGCAGCACCAACCTAGCGCGCTGCCGTGGCCTGGATTGCTTGACCGTGAGAACCCCTGTGGAGGGCTGTCCATGATCACCCGATCGTCGGCCGAAGCTTGATCGCCGCTGTGGTGGTCGTTTTCGAGCAAAGAAGGCTGGAAATCGCTGGTTTCTGGTTCGGGAAGGTGGGTGCGAAGCTCAGGGCAGGGTGTAGCAGCTCAGAGAGGAGAGGGTGTGAGTGTTTCACCGTTCTCCCGATCAGTCCGAGCGGCGGAGGGAAAAACTTTGGCTCAGTGTTCTTGCGAGGGGGAAAAACGGGTGAGGGGACCTCGGCAGAGACAAGGAGCGCCTTTAGAAAGCTCAGCACCAACCTGGATCGCGCGTGGGCGAGCAGCATGTGGCGCGGCGGCCCCCCCTCGGTGGCGTCCTCTTCTGAAGCCCGAAGACCCGAGTGAGGGAATTTCAGTCGGTTGAATCTCTTCAGTGGCTGACATGTGGGTCCCACTTCCTTTTTAACCTCTGAACTTAACTCTCTATTACTGTTGTAAACAGTAAGCCCCACAATGCCCAGGGTGATTTTAATTATCTACCCCTGAGCCATTTGAATTGGTTAGAATTCAAATTGGGTTTGGTTTGATTAAATTTTCAACACATATTCAGTTTGTAATTCAAATAAAGTTTGAATTTGCTAAACTTAGCTCATGTCAAGATCAACTCCAAATGGAGTGAAAATTCGTGTGTGAGGTCACAAAAATGTTCTGAGTAAGAATATGCCTCCCATTTCTTAATTCATGGGATGAAAACAGTTTGAATTTGAATTTGAGTTTAAACCACCCTCTTTCTAGCCATACCCAAAAGGACATCAAAAAGGTTTTGAATTTGGGTGAAACTTGGCATGGACATTCCTAGCAAGGTGTAGGAGTTTTTCAGATGTCCAGCCCCTATATGATGCATGTGGGAAATGCCACTTTTGCATTGTGTGAGTTTGTTCTCTAATGATCATGTTGATGGTGGTTACTTGCTCTTCAAATGTGTTCATCAACTTTCTTCAAATGAAGTGTGTGTGTGGTGTGATGAGCACCTTGAGTATGCGCCAAAAACTTAGGCCCTTACATTCCTCCCCCCTTAAAAGAATCTCGTCCCGAGATTATAAGGTAAGAATTAGAGGGAGGGCGGTGGAAAAACTACCGTATATGCGACGTGCAAAAGTCGGGGTAGTTAGCGTAAGGAATCCTTCGCTTTCCCATGTCGCTTCGTCCATGGAGTGATTACTCCACACAACTTTGTAGAACCACAACGTACGGTTGCGTGTGGTTCGGGCCTTTTCATCTATAATCTGAACCGGTTCCTCCCGATACATGAGATCCGGTTTCAGTTCTTCTATGTCTTCCAGCTGAACGGTAGTTGATAGCTTAAGACACTTCCTCAGCTGGGAAATGTGAAAGACGTCGTGCACACCGGAAAGTGCTTCTGGTAATTCCAGCCGGTATGCTACTGATCCACATCTTTCTGTAATCTTGAATGGACCGATGAATCGGGGTGCCAACTTTCCTCTCACCCAAAATCTGTTCACGCCCTTCATTGGTGACACACGTAGATATATGTGATCCCCGATCTCGAATTGTAGTGGGCGTCTTCTCCGGTCCGCATTTTGCTTCTGTTGGGATTGAGCAGCTTTTAGGTTCGCTTGAATCAGCCGAATCTTTTCCTCCGCGTTGTTGACAAGATCAATCCCAAAGGTCACCCTTTCGCCGGACTCGCACCAATTCAATGGTGTGCGGCATTTTCTCCCGTATAGCGCCTCGTAAGGAGCCATCTTGATGCTGGCTTCGTAACCATTGTTGTACGAGAACTCAGCTAATGGCAAGTGATCATCCCAATTCTTGCCATGGTTGATAGCGCAAGCTCGTAGCATGTCCTCTAGAACCTGGTTTACCCGCTCGGTTTGCCCATCCGTCTGTGGGTGGTACGCTGAACTACGGATCAGCTTCATCCCTAATGCAGCGTGTAGCTGCTCCTAGAAATGGGACACGAATAAAGTGCCCCAGTCCGATATAATGGTACAGGGTACGCCATATAAGCATAGGATCCGTGAGATGTACAGTTCAGTGTACTTCTTGGCATTGTAGTTGGTGTTGACCGGGATGAAATGGGCAACTTTGATGAGCCGGTTGATGATTACCCGCAAAGAATCATGTTTCTGAAAGGTGGTGGGTAAACCGACGATGAAGTCCATGCTCACATCCTCCCACTTCCAGGCAGGAACGCCCAATGGTTGTAGCAGTCCCGGTTTCCGCATATGCTCTGCTTTCACCCTACGACATGTATCACACTCGGACACGTACTTCGCGATCTCCCGCTTCATTCGTGTCCACCAAAATTTGCTTCTGAGTTCTTGATACATTTTGTTTCTGCCGGGGTAAATAGAAAATTTTGACAAGTGAGCCTCATCAAAAATTTTCTTCCGTAACTCCGGGTTACGGGGTACGACGATCCGGTCCTTGAACCATAGGACGCTGTCTCCGTCTTTCCGGAAACATTTAAGCTCCCCACTGTCTACACGTCTCCTTAAATGTGACATGCCCTTGTCATGTTTCTGAGCTGCCGCTATCTCTTCACGGATGGTGGGGATCAAAGCTAAGTTGTAGAGAGCTCCATGTGGAATCACATGCAATGGTGGTTCGCTCTCTTCCAACGGTGTGATGGTCAGATTGTTGACGTGTGACTTGCGGCTCAGCGCATCCGCCACTACGTTTGCCTTGCCCAGGTGATAATGGATCTCTATTTCATAATCCTTTATCAATTCTAACCATCTTCGCTGCCTCATGTTCAGCTCCTTCTGAGTGAATATGTACTTGAGGCTTTTGTGGTCGGTATATAAATGTACGAGGTTACCGAGTAGGTAGTGCCTCCACATTTTAAGTGCGAGTACCACAGCAGTGAGCTCCAAGTCGTGAGTTTGATAATTCTGCTCATGGTTTCTAAGCTGCTGTGATCCATACGCGACCACCCTTCGGTCTTGCATCAGCACACCTCCGAGCCCAATGCCGGATGCATCGCAGTACACATCGAACGGTTTTGTTGTGTCTAGCTGCGCAAAACCGGTGCTGATGTCAGGTGCTTCACTAAAGCCTTGAATGCTGCTTCACATGCTGGACTCCAAACATATTAGGTAGCCTTTTTTCAGCAGCTCCGTCATAGGCTTGGCAATCTTTGAGAAGTTCGGGATGAACCTCTGATAATATCCCGCGAGTCCGAGGAAACTCCATACCTCGTGAACATTTCTCAGGGATTTCAAATTCAGCACTTGTGTGATCTTACTCGGGTCTACAGCGATGCCCTCCGCTTAGGTGATATTCCCGAGAAAAGGTACTTGCGCTATTCAGAACTCGCACTTGCTGAATTTCCCGTATAGCTTGTGATCCCGCAGCCGTTGCAAGACTATATGCAGATGCTTCTTGTGATCTGCCTCCGACTTGGAATATACCAATATGTCGTCGATGAAGACCACAACAAACTTGTCCAGCTCCGGCATGAATACCGAGTTCATCAAATACATGAAGTGAGCTGGAGCGTTGGTGAGGCCGAAGGACATGACCAGGTACTCATAATGTCCGTACCTCATCGAGAAAGCCGTCTTCGAAATATCGTCATCCCGTATTTTAATCTGATGGTACCCGGATCTTAAGTCCATCTTGGAGATGATCTTTGCTTCGACCAACTGATCGAACAACATGTCGATCCGTGGCAACGGGTACTTGTTTTTTATGGTTACGGCATTTAGTGGATGATAGTCCACGCAAAACCGCGACGTTTCATCCTTCTTCTTCACGAATAATGCCGAACAGCCCCATGGCGAGGAGCTTGGCCTAAGAAAATCCTTCTCCAGCAGGTCCGTTAGTTGGATCTTCAGTTTAGCCAACTCCTTGGGCGCCATCTTGTATGGCCTCCGGGATATTGGCATGGTCCCCCGTGTGAGTTCAATCATGAAGTCCACCTCTCTATCAGGCGGCATCCCCAGTAAATCATCTGGCAACACGTCAGGGAACTCTCGGACCACTGGAATATCTTCACTTCTGATAGTTGTGGATTGATAGACAATTGGAAGTTTTATTTTTGGACTGTCCAGAAATAAGGAGTGAGATCCGTGCACTTCTGAGTTCAAGTGCACGATTCGAAGGACGGTGTCTAAAACAGCGCCGTGGCGGGTTAACCACAACATCCCTAAGATGACATCGACCTTTTGTCCCTCTAAGACTATGAGAGACGTAGGGTATACTCTACCCTCTAAGCATAATGGTGCTTTTGGGACCATTATGCTTGCTGAAATTTTCCCACCCGGTGAACAAATCAGATATGGACTATCGGTGGGTAGTATTTGCAAGCTATGCTTAGCAATGAAAGCTTGGCTAATAAAATTATGTGTGGCGTCTGGATCAAACAACACTATGGCAAGATGCTGGTGGAGTTGGAACATACCCGCAAGGATTGGCTAACCCTCTGGCACGTCCTCTATGGCAAGCTGGTGGACAGTGCTGGGCCTAGGGTTTGCCTGCCACGCATTATTAGGGTTCCGGGGCTGATTCCTCCCAGGAAGTTGCGGTGCAACTCCGCCGCCTTGCCTCTCTGGACAACTGCTGGCGAAGTGTCCTGGACGACCACATTTGTAGCATGTGGCCGCTGCTTGTCCGGTGCTTGGGGGACGAAAGCACGGCATGCGCTGCTGAGGTTCATACGCACGCGGCATCGCCCGCTGCTGTTGTTGCTGCGGAGGTGGTTCTGGCAGTGCCGGCCTGAACGCCGTTGGGGAATAGGGGCGACTGCGGAATGGCATCGACCTCTGTGGTGGCTGCCAGCGTGGACCTGATGGTGGGCGATTCACCATCCGAAATTGCTGAGAAGGACCGCCTCCTTCTCCGCTGCTTTGCGGCGCGCTTCGCTTTCTTTCCACCGCCGCTAACTCCTTGCCGGAGTCCTCCTGAACAATTGCAGCATCGATTATGTCGTTGAGGCTGCCGCGATTGAACATCGCCAGTTTGTCCTTCAGGAGCGGATTAAGCCCGTGGTAGAAGTGATCCCGCCGCTTCTCGTCGGTATCTACGTGATATGACGCTTAGAGCGCAAGATCGTTGAACGCCATGGAGTACCCCAGCACGTTCCGGATCCCTTGTTGCAGGCGTAAGAATTCCTGTGTCTTCCTCTTCATGATATATGATAGGTCCTGAAGGCCGTCCTGAATTCCGTCCAGGTCATAACTCGGTCGGTGGGCTGTGAAGCACAGTAGTTCGCCCACCATGGGCTCACGGATCCCTGGAGCTGTTGGACCGCGAACTGAGTCTTGCGCTGCTCACTCACTTGGAGCAGCCCAAACTTCATCTCCATCGTGCGGATCCAGTTGTCCGCATCGAGGGGTTCATCCGTCCTTGAGAATACCGGGGGATGAGTTGCCAGAAAGTCGGAGTAGGAGCTCTGTTGACGCTCCTCACGATCCTGACGCCTCTCTGGTCGAGACGTATTTGCGATGAGAGTTTGCAGCAACTCCTTGTGCTGCTGATGAGAACCCGCCATTGCCGCAACGATATCGGCCAATGTAACCATTGGCGGTGGCTGTGGCAGTGTTTGCTGTTGCTGTTGCTGCTGTTGCTGTTTCTGTCCTGAGGAATCCTCGGGAGGCTGTTGGGAGGTTTCTCCCCCTTGACTAGAACCCCCAACGTCCGGGTTGGCACGAGTATGAGTCATTCTGAAATTCAAAACAGCAGCGATCAGCACATGTCATACTTAAAATTCCATATGAAACAGTAGGTATTTGATGTGATGCATGAATAATTTGCACAACATTCACGTATATTGATAAAGCATAAACTTTATACAAGATACATTATTATCGGGTCTCCGAGAAGTCGTGCTCATGTCGTCACTACCTATACATACGCTACTGCCTACACGACATGTCACTGGTTACAAAAGTTTGGGTTACACAACTCTTGTTGCCCTACTTGGCAACGGTATCCTCCTACTCGGAGTAGAACTCGACCTCCTGTGGGTCGTCCTCCTCCGGTACCTCTGCTGGTGGCTCTGGATCTACAACCTCCTCTCCCATCTCAGGATCTCCCATTGCCGGAAGACCCAAGACCACCGGTATGCCCAATACCGGAGGTACGAGGTCCTGCAACGTGTGCACCTCGTCCATGGCCTGGTTGTAGTCTTCTTCCCAGCCTTGCCCTTCCTCAATAGCATCGTCCCGCTCTTGAGTAAGTACCTCATTCTGCTGGGTCAGAGCCTGCACCAGTTCTTGCAACGCCACGATGTCAACAAGGCTTTTCTTCCTTGCCTTCTTTAGACGATGCAACTGATTATGCTGTTCGTTCAGTCGCTTAATCGTCAGAAGGAGCAAATTGCGGAGTGCGCTGTGAGCACTCTCAAAATGGTCTCCACGGCTTGTGCTCTCCTTGAGCTTCGCAGAAAGACAATCCGTATGAACAGTTTGGCGGTCCATCACGGTCTTTCCTGCTTTCAATTGGAGGCTGAGGTTCGCCTCCGCAGGGTTGTACCCTGGGCAACCCGGATCGGTTGCCTCCCTATACCTTCATTGCCACACATGATTAGCCCGTCCCTCCACCGGAACGAGCGCGTATGGAGTGCCCTCCATAGATCTCACGTGTAGTTGGCAAAAACGCGACATAGTGTCGCATGCTGCCACTTGCCACATTCCCTCCGGTTGTCTACCTCTCACCGTAACGGTGAATGGCGCCCAACCGTGTGGCGTAGGCACTGCAGGAACCTCGACATGGATTGTCCACGTCTTTTCCCCTCCTCGCCTTCTCCCTTGGCGAAGTACTGCGGCATCTTGCTGTATCCAAAATATTGAAGCATTTGCCTCAACGTTTCCGGATAGCCGCTGTGGTGAGAACAGTCGGACATCACCCACCCGTTCTCCAACTGTCTATCCGCTGTCATCTGTAAAAACATATTTGAGAAATGTCAAATATCTATTTGAACACTAAACCATTGAGTTATAACATAAGACATGTCATTGAACCCATAAGACTTGGAATCGTAGTTCAAATTTAAACAATTTTGACTGCTGATCTGCTGTCCAACATAACAGCCCTGACCAGTTTCCATTTCAACCTGATTTAGGCCATGCTAAATGCAAAACCAAGTCTGGAGCTCAACATAAAAGTTAAAGCCAACTTCAATAGATTTCCAGAAAGAATTTTCTTGGCCTAAGATCTGTCTTTGTTCATAAGTTATGATATGTCGAAGTTGACAGAATTTCTGGAGAAAATTGGACAGCACCTCCCTGCTTGAGGTACTGATTTGATCCAAGAATTCCAGTTAATTCTACTCCCAATCTGACATAACTTTCTATTACAAAGTTGTAACCCATCTCATAAACTTCTCAGAACTACCTCATTTTCTATTTTGGACTTTTATGCAGGAAGTTATGCTCAATTTACCGAGAGTTACAGAGAGTTTTTGCTCTGCCCTGTTTTCTGGACAGTTTCCACTCCACTGCATGTTTCGATTGGTTAATGGATGAAACACCTCTGGACCTCAACAGAAAAGTTGTAAAGCTCTTCCAAATCTTTCCAGAAATGTATCATATGACACCAACCTCGAAAGAACTCAACCTCTAACCTCTGATTAACTTAAGCCTTCTATCAGCTGAAAACAGGGGATTCTGTCCTTAATAGCCTATAAGTTGAAAACTTGTTAACTTTGAATATCCTGATTAAGGGAAGGAGTTACATCAAGTTTTTAATGCTTTGGATTAAAACTTTCAAGTTTTATAATGAAGTTGATCATTTAATGGAGTGTGACGTCGATGCGTCACCAAAGCATGTTGGTACTACGTCCTCACAAAGGAAAACCTATACCGGACTTAGCCAGTGTAGGATCGAAGAGCACGTGAAAAGCTACAAGAGGGGGGGTGAATGGTAGATTAAAACCTTTCGCAGCGGAAACAACAAAAACCCCTCAGCAAAAAATCAATCGGTTAAAGAAACCGTGTGTGCAAGTGTTTTCAAACGTGTTCAACCGTGACAAATCAAGTAGAGAGGTAGAGAATCAATTCACAGATCTAATGCAACAAGAATCACTTGAAAACACGAAGTAAAACTTGAGATACGATCAAAACATTAAACGAAGATCAATCTGTTCTACCCGATATAAAACAGATCTGCAACGCTGCAAAGAAACTCGTGTATCTCAAAAACTACAGATCCGAAGCTCGTGAAAATTTCACAGATGATAGATAATTGAGTTTTGAAGACAAGCCAAAAAGAATCACGTCAATCGGATCTGTAAAACTCGAGTTATGAACGAAACACCGAAGCAACGTCGGTCTGTCCAGAAACTCGGCGGGAAAGACTTGACGAAAAACAAGTCGGACGAACAAGGCAAAAAAACTCCTCGAAACTATGAACTTTATTCAATAGAAACACAAGAGGAATAGCCCAAAGTTCTCTACCCACGAGAGCTCTGGCCTCCCTTGCTTTTATAGCGAGCCCTCAGGCTAAACAATCCAATCTAGGACTCCTACTCCTAATTGGACTCGTATCCTAACTTACCATAACTGCTCAGAACTCTCCTATTCGCAGATAGAAGCAATCGTGAGACTACCAAACACCTTAGGAACGTCCTAAACATTCCTAAAACAATTCAACTTCGTGCCTAGCATGAAATCCTATCATAACCAACTCAAATCTTCCATATTTGAGCCATATCCGACTCAGCCTCAGCCTGAGTACGCAATCCAGCCGGTTGGACCTTTCCGACCAATTCTTTACGTCCACTTCTCTTCATCGTGCCTTGGAACAATGTTGCCACGTCCATGCACTCCTTGCACACGTGCAAACACCTTCCAACGACGTACACGCAACCTTCATATGCACTGCCCTTGATCCAAACATGTTGCGCGACCTCCCGATCAACTCAACCACAGCTCCTCCCGAACTTGGTTGTTGGAACCGCATCTCCTCTCTGAGACTAGTCCAAGGATCCCGTCACCAGCCATGTCTTGAACTCAAGCAATACCTGCACATGAATAAACAACCAATTCTTCCGAGCACAAGTCCTCGACTTGACTCACCTTAGTTCGAAAACCACAACACCTTACATGAGCACGTCACATAAGCATGTTGCAAACCATATCAAATGATAACAGCCATAACCACCAAAACACACCAAAAACGTAGCAAATTAATACTAAGCAAACCTTCCCATAAAGCAAGTTTGAAACATTGCGAGTTAAAAGCAAAAACAAGACGCTGCAGTTCTACGAGTTAAACTTCACGGGAGCTCCCTGAAAACAAGCTCCGGACCTCACAGAAGCTCTCCGGACCTTGCAGGAGCTCTCCGGACCTTGCGTCGGACCTTGCCAACACTTGGTGGACCTAACAAAGAACTTGTCGGACCTTGCCACAGAAGAATGTTTTGGCAATATTCAAAACTTTGAATGTTAATGCTAACTTTTATCCTAATTGCCAATGTATTCAGCACACATAGTCTCACAATCTCCCCCTTGATGAATGCATTGGCAACACCAATTAAAATCCGAACATTGGCTTATGAAAAGTTTTGAAAAGCTTTGAAAACTCAATTCTCCCCCTTTATTAATTTCTCCCCATCTTTTAAAATCAGAGAAGGAAGAAAGTGTATAACATATGCAAAGTGTAAAAAAATCTCTCCTTATACATATTTCTCCCCCTTTGACAATGTATTCAGCAAGGTTCAAAAGAGAAAATTTTAAATGTTATGAGCATATTATAACATATACATACAAAACAAAGCTCATCCAAGTCATACTATCAGGTTACTTACACTATCACATCAATGAGATACATAAAGTAGTGTAAGCCATGCTAGAGATCAAATGTATTTTTCAGTTTAAGCAAGTCATGATCTCCCTTACTCAACTATTTCAAAACCTGAAAACATGACACTTGTTGCTGCATTTTTATTATTCATAATCATTTAAGGCACAAAGTTGATCATATGATATTTGCAAGAGATTATATGCCGCATCAGCCTTATTCTAACCAACCAAGCCAAGCCTATGTCATTTGACAATCAGAAGCTTAAGGACATGGTTTTAGTCATACACAATTCCTTCCAAGTTCATATCTTAGTGCAATGATAAGCAATCTCAAAAGAAGAAGTGCGATGCATGCAGATTCTCTTGATCTTTTCTCAATTTTTTATTTGAAAACTCAACATATGAGCTGATCACTTAATTAAATTTTTTATGATTAAAAGCACTTGTGAGCACGCAACAAGTTCAAAACAGCAAGAAAGTTCGATCATGACCAGATTTAGTGTAAGTAATTATTCCAATTACTAGTCATGGCAAAAACTACAAAATGTATAACATGAGTAATGTAGTAAGAACTTTCAGCCTGTAAAAGGAATCACAAAGTCATATATGTATGAAATACTATGCTCATATTATTTTAGTTTCAGATTCACACATAGACTTTCAATGTTTCAAAAACTCCGCCTCAATTTAAGCCATGAGGATGCATAACCCCTATTTCACTACGAATGAGACAAAAACGAGTGAAATCCAAAGCTTTTGTAAAAATATCAGCCAATTGTTGTTCGGTATCGACATAGTGAAGCACAATGTTTCCTTTTTCAACATTATCACGAAGAAAGTGATACCTAATGTCAATGTGCTTAGTTCTAGAGTATTTCACGGGGTTTTTAGCAATAAAAATTGCACTAGTGTTGTCACAAAACAGTGGAACACTATCTAAATCAATCCCATAGTCCTTAAGTGTTTGAACAATCCAAAGAATTTGTGAGCAAGCGCTAGCCGCAGCTACATATTCAGATTCGGCCGTGGATTGTGCAACTGAACTTTGTTTTCTAGAGGACCAAGCAACAAGTGAATTACCAAGAAAATGACAAGCACCCGAAGTACTTTTCCTATCAATCCTACAACCCCCAAAATCAGCATCCGAAAAAGCTTTCAAAGAAACGGTTGAGGAAGAAGGAAGAAAAATGCCAAATTCTTGAGTTCCATGTAGGTACCTGAGAATCCTTTTGATGGCTTGGCGATGTGAAGCACGTGGAGAAGCTTGAAAACGTGCACAAAGACATACGCTGAATTGTATGTCCGGTCTTGACGCCGTGAGATACAAAAGTGATCCAATCATACTTCTGTATTCTTTTTTATCGACCGGGTCACCATCTTCGTCAAGTTCAAGTGTTGTTGTTGTTCCCATTGGTGTCAGAAGAGGCTTGCATTTGTCCATGTTGAAGCACTTAAGATGGTCCTTTGTATACTTAGTTTGATGCACAAAAGTTCCTTCTTTTGTTTGCTTGATTTGCAGCCCTAAAAAGTATGTGAGTTCTCCCATCATACTCATCTCAAATTCTGAACTCATCATAGCTAAAAACTTGGACACGAGATCATGAGAAGCACAACCAAAGATAATATCATCCACATACACTTGAACGAATAATGAGTCATTGCCATGCTTAAGTACAAAAAGAGTTTTATCAACCTTGCCCATGGTAAACCCCTTTTCAAGTAAGAATGTTTTTAACCTATCATACCATGCTCTAGGGGCTTGTTTTAGACCGTACAAGGCTTTGGACAGTTTGTAAACATGATTAGGAAAATTTGGATTTTCAAAACCCGGTGGCTGCTTAACATAAACCTCCTCCTCTATGTAGCCATTAAGAAAAGCACTTTTAACATCCATTTGATATAACTTGAAACCTTTAGATGCAGCAAATGCTAATAAAATTCTTATAGCTTCTAATCTAGCAACAGGAGCAAATGTTTCATCAAAATCTAGACCTTCAATTTGAGTGAAACCTTGAGCAACCAACCTAGCTTTATTCCTAACCACAACCCCATACTCACTTTGCTTATTTTTAATACCCATTTAGTTCCAATTAATGTGTGACCTTGAGGTGGAGGTACAAGTTTCCAAACATTATTTCTTTCAAAATTTTCTAACTCTTCTTGCATGGCATTAATCCAAGATTCATTAGTGAGTGCGTGTGATATATCCTTGGGTTCAAAAGAAGCAACAAAAGCAGAATGAGCATGAGAGTTTGGATCGCAAAACCTGGACCGAGTGACTTGTTCATGCGAGCTTCCAATGATTTGTTGTGGAGGATGACTTTTGAGTACTCGGAGGGGAGTAGACACTTCACAAGCACCTTCTTATTCATGTTCGGACCTTTGATTAGGAGAGCTTGTTGATTGAGGAAGGTCCGAACCAGCAGTAGTGACTGTTGGTGCTGGTTGTGGTGCAAAATCAGCAGCTTGTTCGTTATTTACTTCCGAGTTTTCGGGCAGCAGCACCACTTCTTCATCTTCTTCAATAAAAATACTCTCCCCCTGCGGATATGGATCCGGACCTGCATTATCGGAGCTAGTACTTGGGCTAGCTTCATCAAAAGAAACCTCGCAAGTCTCCACAATTTTGTTAGTGTCAAGTAAAAGCACACGGTAGCCTCTAGTATGAGATGGATAACCAAGAAGCATGCCATCAACAGATCAAGCTTCAAATTTATCAAGATTAGCATGTTTCTTAACAAAGCATTTGCAACCAAAAACCCTAAAGTTTGTAACACTAGGCCTATGTCCAAACTGGAGCTCATATGGGGTTTTTCCAAGCTTAGCATGCAAGAAAACACGATTTGAGACATAACAAGCGGTTGCAATTGCATCAGCCCAAAATTTCCTAGGAGTTTGATATTCATCAAGCATAGTCCTAGCCATCTCAACTAAGGTCCTGTTCTTTCTTTCTACGACACCATTTTGTTGTGGTACATAGGGTGAAGAGTATTGATGATCTATTCCATTTTCAGCACAAAAGTGATCAAAAGATTGGTTTTTAAATTCAGTTCCGTTTTCACTTCTAATTGCTTTTAATGATCCTGGGTGATCAATAGATAATCTAAGAAATAACGTTCTAAAATGACTAAAAGCTTCATTCTTAGATGCCATGAAATAAACCCAAGAATATATAGAATAACCATAAACAATTACAAGCACATACTATTTACCTCCGAAGGATTGAACACGTGCCGGACCTACTGTGTCAAGATGTAAAAGTTATCCCGGTTCAGCTGTCATGGTCATTGTGAGAGGAGCATGTGAACCTGCAACAAACTTAGCATGTCTACAAGAAGATCACACAATATCATTGTCCTTTTTAAGCTTCGGCAGCCCATGTATGCGATCGAGAGCACTAACACGAGTGAGATGATCAAAGCCTATGTGACCAAGTCTACGATGCCAAAAATATAGATCCTTTGTATCATTAGCAACTAGACACCGATGCTTAGAAGTTGACAAATCAAAATCAGCTTTAAAAACTCTTCCAAACCTAGACATGTTAAACAAAAGCTCACCTTTTGAATCTACAACCTTGCAGCAATTTTTAGCAAAGCTAACCTCTAGATTTTCATCTAGCAATTGTGAAACCGAAAGCAAGTTGTATTTCAAATTCTTAACAAGTACCACATCTTTCAAAGTGTAGAGATTGTTTACTCTAACCGAACCTTTAGCAATTATGGGAGTAGAAGAGTTATCGGCGAAAGTAACAATTTCTACACGTGACACAAAAGAGAGAGAGGAGAACCATTCTTTGTTACCAGTCATGTGGCGTGAGCAACCTGAATCCACAATCCAAATGTTCTCCTTCCTCAAACGTGAAACCTACACAGCAGCACAATACGTCGATGACTCAATACTGGGGTTAGTTAAAAGACTTTTAGGAATCCAGTACTGAGTCACACGACGTCCAGCAGGAATAACACGCGAAAGCTGAGAAGGTACAGCAGGTTTATGAGCCAAACATCGAAAATTTTTGTTCCCAACTACTGACTTAGAAGATGTGTTATATGTAGCACAAAAAACAGTAGGTCCGGGAGCAAGTTTTTGACTCATTACAGCAGGTTGCAAGCTCCGAACATTCGGTCTAGCAGATTTTGCTTGGTTGTTATGTGATCTAGCAAGTATTCTTAGTTTCTTATCGTGTTTAGCTAGTATATAACAAAAATCAATGACATGACTGTCTCTACCACAGTAGGTACAATGAAAAATAACCTTATTATCATGTCTAGATGAGCAAGCAACACATTTATTAGAACCCGAATGGGACAGTACTCCTGCAGATTTGAAAATCACCTCTTTTGTCTAGGAGCTGTTTGAATCAAACCGCTTCCTAATGACTTTACAACTTTAGGTGGGTGTGCCTTAGCATGAGCATGAGAATTAAAACCTAAACCAGTTTTATCATTACAAGACTTGGAATAATTTAGCAGCAAGTTTAGGTTCTTATTTGCATTAGAAAACCGATCTAGTGTCCTATGCATGTCATCAAGTTTATTGGACAGAAAAAGCAGTTTTCACATGAAGTTTTTCCTTTTAGTTTGCAATTTGAACAATATTTAACTTCATGCACACGTAAAGCATTGTTCAAAATAGAAATCTCATTCATAGCATCATTTAGTTTCTTATTCAGATCATCACATGAAGAACAATGCAAATCAATTGTAGAACAACAAGCATCTTTCAAATTTTTATCATTAAGTGCAGCAAGCTCTTTGTTCTTTTCAATTTCAAGTTCAAGTTTATCAAGTGTAGATGCGTGTGCACTTCTTAAAGAGGATAATTGTTCATAAATCAAATCACATGAGGAACAAGAATCATCACTAGGAATCAAAGTTTTTAAACGATTAATTTCAGATTCTAGTGATTCAATTTTAACAGCATTGTTCCTAAGTTCTTTATCCTTTTTCTTTAATATAACAGTGGCACGAGAAATAGCATCACACATTTCTTCGCAAGTGGGACATACCTCTTCATCGTCGCTGTTGTGTTCTGCCTCCTCGGAGCTTGAACTTGACTTGCTCGCCATGCAGCACATATTTGCCATAGCTTCTTCATCTTCATCACTACCGGTGTCCACATCACTTGAGCCGAAATCTTGAAGTGCAGAGATCATACTATGCACTATGTTGTGCATTGATAAATCTTTCTTCTTCTTATTCTTTGCAAACGATTTCTTCGCCCTTGTTTGCTTTTCTTCACGTGAAGTCGGACCTGAAAGGTTACGACACTCCGTACGAAAATGTCCTGTCTTATCACATTCAAAACATCGTTGAGGTCCGGAGCTTCCTCTCCTTCTAGTTCTCACATTTTTCAATGCTTTTGAGAACCGAGTAGAGATGAGTGCAAGATCCTCCTCTGGAAACTCTTCAATCTGTTCAAGGGTTAGAGAGGACAGCAAAGAGAGTGCACCACTAGATGATGATTGACTAGAACTAGACATGTCACATTGCGAAACAAATGCAATAGACTTGTTGGGGTTTTTACGTGAGATGATGTCAATTTCATGAGTTTTCAATTTAGAATAAAGCACGTCTAAAGTAAGAGAACTCATGACAGTAGATTCACGAATAGATGTAACTTTCATCTCCCAAATTGACATATCTAATGCTCCTAACAATTGTCTAGCATTTTCAGCATCTGAAAAGTTAACATTGACACTACGCAAGTTGCTGAGAATTTTATTAAAGCGAGCAAAAAGGTCGTCAATTGACTCACCGGGTTGCATCTCAAAACGTATGTATTCTTTCTTGAACATATCTTGCCTTACATCCTTGATCGTATTGGATCCTTCATGGTAGTCACAAAGAGCTTTCCAAACATCATATGCAGATCGGAGGTGTGCAACACGGTCGAAGTCGCTTTGAGTCAATCCTTGGATGATCAAGTTGCGATCCTTGTTGTTGTTGTCAACATCTCTCATGTTCGCAGCCGTAACTTGATCGTTGGGTGGTACATCGATGTTCCGGTAGACCTTTTCCCATATGGCGAAGCCTTGCGCCTGTATGTAGGCCTCCATCCGTGCCTTCCAAACCTGAAAATCGATGCCATTGAACACACAAGGTTTTGCGGAGTACTTCTCCATGATGGTTAGTCAAAACATGTGCAAATCACAAAAATTAGAGCACCTTGGCTCTGATACCAATTGTAGGGTCGAAGAGCATGTGAAAATCTACCAGAGGGGGGTGAATGGTAGATTAAAACTTTTCGCAGCGGAAACAACAAAAACCCCTCAGCAAAAAATCAATCGGTTAAATAAACCGAGTGTGCAAGTGTTTTCAAACGTGTTCAACCGTGACAAATCAAGTAGAGAGGTAGAGAATCAAGTCACGGATCTAATGCAACAAGAATCACTTGAAAACACGAAGTAAAACTTGAGATATGATCAAAACATTAAACGAAGATCAATCTGTTCTACCCAATATAAAACAGATCTGCAATGCTGCAAAGAAACTCGTGTATCTCAAAAACTACAGATCCGAAGCTCGTGAAAATTTCACAGATGATAGATAATTGAGTTGTGAATACAACCCAAAAAGAATCACGTCAATCGGATCTGTAAAACTCAGGTTATGAACGAAACACCGAAGCAACGTCGGTCTGTCCAGAAACTCGACGAGAAAGACTTGACGAAAAACAAGTCGGACGAACAAGGCACAAAAACTCCTCGAAACTATGAAATTTATTCAATAGAAACACAAGAGGAACAGCCCAAAGTTCTCTACCAACGAGAGCTCTGGCCTCCCTTGCTTTTATAGCCAGCCCTCAGGCTAAACAATCCAATCTTGGACTCCTACTCCTAATTGGACTCGTATCCTAACTTACCATAACTGCTCAGTACTCTCCTATTCGCAGATAGAAGCAATCGTGAGACTTCCAAACACCTTAGGAACGTCCTAAACTGTAACACCCCAAAATTTTGATTCAAAACCCTAAATCATGTTAGGAGGGGGATTTAAAAATTTTTGGACGTGTTGCATGTTTTGCAAAAATTCAAATTCAAACTGGAATCCAAATTAAACTCAAATCAGAAAAGAAATAAAAAAAGAAAAAGAGAAAACAGAAAAAAAACGGCCAGTGGGCCGAAACCCACCAGCCGGCCCAGCCAGCGCCCACGCCAGCCCGCAGCCGCGCGCGCTGCTGCCTCACACTGACAGGCGGGACCCACCCGATCTTCGTCTACCTCGCGACAGCGCCGTACTCCCTCGCACCCGAATCAAAACCGATCGGGATTTCGGCGTATCCTCGCTGAATTATGTTCGTAGGCGACGCGGACATGATCTAAACCACCCCGCCGCCCTCCCCCGTCTATAAAAACCCCGGCCTCGTTCTGTCTTTCCCACGCGATCGCCGATTTTTCCTCCGGTGAGAACCGAGACTTCTCCGGCGAATTCTGGCTGATCTAAGCTCGAAAATTCCGATCTAACTCGCTGGTCTTGATCCACCGCCTCCGGGGAACCTTGCAGGTGCAGAAAACTCAGTGACTTGCGGTGTAAACACAGCGCCGACGAGCTTCACCGTGGTTTCGCCTCGGACCTCGTCGCCGATCACCTTCCAGGACCTCCGAGCTCAAGAAAACCCCCGAGGTGAGATCCCCGACCTCCCCTCTACCGATCTATGCCATAAAATCACAGTTCTAGGAAGAATTCCGGAAGATCCGAAAGTTTCCGGCGAGATCGCCGCTTCCCGCCGCCGTGCGCCGCCGGCAGCGCCGCCTGCGCTCGATCAGAGCGACGTGGCCGCTTGTGCGCTGTTTATTTTAAATCGCACGGTAGGGTTTAAATCCCCGCGTACCGGTTCGACGTTATAATCTCAGCCGTCGGTTTAAAATCGGACGGTCCACGTCAGCCCCGCGTTATAAAGACTGGAAATCTTACGTGCTACCCCCTGGGGTTCTCGGGAAATAAGAGCTAGCCCCGGAAACTTCTGATCTAGCCCCTGGAGCTCCAGAAAATGATGTAAATTCATTTAAAAATCAGTTTTAGCCCCTGGACCTAATGAAAATTAGGAAAAACACCCCTGATAAGTGTAGCTAGACCCCTGGAAAATCTGAAAATATATTATAGACCCTGTAATGGGGTGAGTTTACCTTTTTAGCCCTGTTTAGTAATTAACTTAGGAAATTGAATATGTGGCTAGTGTTTAAAAATTAAAAAGTGGGACAAACATATTGTCAAAATTTAATTAAAGACTTTCTCAGTGTTTAGGAAACTTTGGAGTGAAATAAAAACATATTTTGGGCTGAATTGAATCTGTTTAACTTATTATTCACATTTAGGGACACATTTTTAAGTAAAGAATAGTTATAGGAAATAGGGAAAATAATTGTGAAATAGTTTACATTAGAGGCAAAGGTCAAAATATGTTATTAAATTATTTAGGACCAGAACCTATTCTGTTTAGATGATGTGTATTACTAATTTCATAATAAAGTACACATTTATGTAGAGGAAAATAAATCTGAAAATATAGCAACTAGTAAAAGATAAATGGAGTTTCTAAAAACCAAAGAATTCAGTTTAAGGTTGATAACAATTCTAAAGGCACATATGGAGAAGAAAAATACTTTTCATACATACTTGGTAGGGAAAAGGTGTAGTAGTTGAATATAAGGAATATATTTAAATTGGAAACTCATATATAAATAGTAGGTAAGTATAAATGGGAACACAAAAGTAGGAATCATATACACATGATTAAATATGCATGCAAGCCACAACTCAACACACATAAAGTAACCACAACACATATAATGGTGAAGGACTTTCATAAATGTGAATGTGTGGTTTGTATGAAGTAGAAGTGTGAATTATGACTTATGATTGTTGTTTTTCTTTTGCTATGTGTGATGGTATGATGTAGAACCTGCTCAAGAGCAAGTTATTTCTTTCCAAGACCAGGACTACCCATTTCACGAGCAGCAAGAAGGAGGCAAGTGTCCTTGACCACTTTGATCCTATACTAGGATGTGTAGCTAGAAATTATTTGCATTGTCAAATGAAATATGAAACCCATGCTAGGAAGTTTCCATAGAATTGCATTACCTTGTTTCCTTGTAGCTTGGGTTGGGATTCATTTTATCATGTCATTTATTATTATGCATATGCTTAGCCATGCTTAGAATGGGATATTTAGGATATGAGATCATCAGTTTATTTTACCATACTCTTGAATGAGACATTGTGAGTTATGTAGAGGTAGGGATCAAGGCAAGTTGGATGTTTTGGTTGTGTGCTGGGTGCACGAGACTCGGGTTTGTGTTTAGTACTTGCCTGGATCCTAAGGACCGGTTCATGGACCATGTAACCTGGCTTTACAGTCCCAACCACATGCTGAGATGGGGCAGCTTGGCCAATTAATTAGGCGTATCCCCGGCGTAGTATGGGTGTGTTGGATGGTGCGGGGAATAGGTGTCAGCTGGACTACCATATGAACCGCAAGGCTCAAGAGGGGGCCACTGCAGCGGGGTTGGAGCCTCTTGTATAATGTTAGGGGTGAAACCTCAGTGGGCCCACGCTCGTCGTGAATCCCTTTGTAAAGGCTTCGTAGTGATCTCCTGGCTACACACCTGGGAAGTGTGAATGTGGTTCATAGCCACTGGCATAATGGAGGTTCTTTTAGTCCACCCGGCAACGGGGGATGAAATCACTACATGTGGGTACAGTGGTACAAATTCTGCAGAGTCAAAACTGTCATGACAGCCGTGCTCACGGTCAAGAGCGGCTTGGACTTATTCATGATTAGAGGATTGATGTTTTTGGAAGTTGTGGATGTTAAGCGGGGAGCTTAACATTGGAAATGATGTTATGGTTATTGGATTATGATGATGGGATGGGAGATTGGGACTATTTCACCTATGTAGTAATGTAGGTGCTTAATAAGCTAAGGTGATAGGTATTAATTGCGTAGTGCTATAACCATTAGTTCAACCTCTCCTTGTTCTAGCCATGCATGATATATTTTTCCCACACTTGCTGAGTACCATTAGTACTCAAACTTGCATATTTTGTTGGTTTATATTGCTGCTCAGGTCAAGATAATGAGGTGGTGTATAATGACCAAGACTTTGGACCCGAAGAAGGTTTCTAGGTTCATGAAGACCCCCGGGCAACGCCTGTAATGGAGCCCTCAAGAATAATATTCCGCTGCTAGTTTATTTACTTGTGATGAACGTATTATTGTCCATTGAGACATTTGCGATGTAAGACTTATTCATATTCGACACCTGGCTTGTAATAAATGATGCTTCACTATTTGTCATCACATGTATGAGAAAATGATCCTGGCATAAATGTGATATTCACTTGGTTGTTTCTTCGGAAAAACCGGGTGTGACATAAACATTCCTAAAACCATTCAACTTTGGGCCTAGCACGAAATCCTATCATAACCAACTCAAATCTTCCATATTTGAGCCATATCCGACTCAGCCTCAGCCCGAGTACGCAATCCAGCCGGTTGGACCTTTCCGACCAATTCTTTACGTCCACTTCACTTCATCACGCCTTGGAACAATGTTGCCACGTCCATGCACTCCTTGCACACGTGCAAACACCTTCCAACGACATACACGCAACCTTCATATGCACTGCCCTTGATCCAAACATGTTGCGCGACCTCCCGATCAACTCAACCACAGCTCCTCCCAAACTTGGTTGTTGGAACCTCATCTCCTCCCTGAGACTAGTCCAAGGATCCCGTCACCAGCAATGTCTTGAACTCAAGCAACACCTGCACATGAATAAACAACCAATTCTTCCGAGCACAAGTCCTCGACTTGACTCACGTTAGTCCGAAAACCACAACACCTTACATGAGCACGTCACATAAGCATGTTGCAAACCATATCAAATGATAACAACCATAACCACCAAAACACACCAAAAACTTAGCAAATTAATACTAAGCAGACCTTCCCATAAAGCAAGTTTGAAACATTGCGAGTTAAAAGCAAAAACAAGACGCTGCAGTTCTACGAGTTGAACTTCACGGGAGCTCCCTAAAAACAAGCTCCGGACCTCACAGAAGCTCTCCGGACCTTGCAGGAGCTCTCCGGACCTTGCGTCGGACCTTGCCAACACTTTGTGGACCTAACAAAGAACTTGTCGGACCTTGCCACAGCAGAATGTTTTGGCAATATTCAAAACTTTGAATGTTAATGCTAACTTTTATCCTAATTGCCAATGTATTCAGCACACATAGGTCTCAAAGCCGGCTTCGTTAGTTCAGTGGCACTAAGCGTCTCTCGCACATGGATGCTACACGTCTACCATTTCGTGTTTATACTACCTGCAGATAACTCACACAATCGTCAGAATTGGCTGCACACCGAGCCCGGTATCCATACAGTTCGTACACCCGGCCGTCATCACTCGCCCGGATGTTCTCAAGCCAAACACGCCTTGAGATACGTGTTCACGTTACTGACCACGTGATGTAACACCCCAAAACCAGTTAAGAGGGGAATTTAAAAATTTTTGGACGTATTACATGTGGTGCAGAAATTCGAATTCAAATTGGAATTCTAATTAAACTCAAAACAGAAAAGAAAAAGAAAAAGAAAAAAAAGAAAAAAACAAACCCCCCGGCCAGTGGGCCGAAACCCACCAGCCGGCCCACCCACCCCTCGCGCCAACCGCCGGACTCTTCCGCGGCGCGCGATCGTAACCAACCCGGAAACCCGCGACCCCAGCCGAATCCCGGTCCCAGACGACTCAAACTCGATCTAAACAAACCCGCCGCCCTCCCCCGTCTATAAAAACGCCAGCATCGCCCCGTTTTTCCCCCACGATCAGCCGTTTTTCCTCCGGGTGAGAACCAGAGTTTCTCCGGCCAATTTCTCTCGATCTTCGCTCGGGATTTCTGACCTAACGCGCTGATCTTGATCCACCGCCTCCGGGGAATCACGCAGGAGAAGAAAACTTGGTAGATTTTGCCCTAGACACAGCTCCGACGAGCCTTGCCGCTGTTCCAGCTCAGACCTCGTCGCCGACCGCCTTCCAGGACCTCCGAGCTCAAGAAAACAACCTAGGTGAGATCCCCGACCTCCCCTCTACCGATCTATGCCATGAAATCCCAGTTTTAGGAAGAATTGACGAAGATCCGAAGCTCTCCGGCGAGATCGCCGCCTCCAATCGCTGCGCGCCGCCGGGCAGCGCCGCCCGCGCTCGAGCAAAGCGACGTGGCCGCTTGAGGGCCGTCTATTTTAAATCGCACGGTAGAATTTAAATCCCCGCGTACCGGTTCGACGTTATAATCTCAGCCGTCTGTTTTAAATCGGACGGTCCACGTCAGCCCGGATTATAAAGGCCGGGATTCTTACGCGCTACCCCCTGGGGATCTCGGAAAATACGAGCTAGCCCCGGAAACTTCTGATCTAGCCCTGGAACTTCAGAAATTCATGTAAATTCAATTAAAAATTAGTTTTAGCCCCTGGACATAACAAAAATTAGTAAAACCCCTCTGTTATGCATAGTTAGGCCCCTGGAAATTCTTAAAATAATATAATAGCCCCTGTAGTGGGGTGAGTTTACCTTTTTAACCCTATATGATATTAAATTTAGAAATTTGAATATGGGATTAGTATTTAAAATTTAAAAGATGGGACAAACACATTGTAAATTCAAATTTAAACTTTCCTAGCACTTGGAAAACTTTGGAGTGAGATAAAAATAGATTTTTAGCTGAAATGGATCTGTCTAATTGATTGTTCACATTTATTAGTTGTAGGGACACATTTTAGGCTAGGAAATAATTCTGAAATTTTATAAGATAAATTTAAATTAGTTTACATCAGAGGAGAAGTTCAAAATATATTATTTAATATTTTAGATCAGAACCTATTCTGTTTAGATGAGGTGTCTTACTATTCTCCTAAGAAAGATCACATTTAGGCATAGGAAATAAATCTGGAAATATAGCAAGCTAAGTGTGAATAACTAGAAAATGATAAATGAAGTTTCCAAAATCCAAAGAATTCAGTTTAGGATTGGTAGAAGGTCTGAAAACCATTTGGAGTAGGAGATTACCATGCATGCACTCTTGGTAGCTAAAGAGGGTATTAAAGAATTTGTTCAAATTGGGAATTTATATATAGTGTACAAACAGAAATCTGAATACAAAAGTTAGAAATAATATACATATGTTTAAAAGTGCATGTAGGTCAAAAATCACCACACATAGAGTAACCACCACCCTTAGAAGTGTGAATGACTTTCATAGGTGTGAATGTTTGGGTTGTATGAAGTGAAAGTGTGAACTATGTCTTATGGATTGTTGTTTTCTTTTGCTATGTGTGATGGTATAAGTAGAACCTGCTCCAGAGCAAGTTTTTCCCTTCCAAGAACAAGACTTTCCATTCCCAGAGCAGCAGGAAGAAGGCAAGTGTCCTTGACCACTTTGTTCCTATACTAGGATGTGTAGATAGAGTTATTTGCATTGTCAATGGGAATATGAAACCCATGCTAGGAAGTTTCCCTAGAATTGCATTACCTTGTTTTCCTTGTAGCTTGGGATGGGATTTTGCTTTATTGTATCATTCATTCATATTACTTATGCTTAGCCATGCTTAGAATGGGATAAGTGGGATATGATATTATCAACTTGCTTACCTTACTCTTGAATGAGATATTAGGAGTTATGTAGAGGTAGGGATCAAGGCAAGTTGGATGATTTGGTTGGTGCTGGGTTCACGAGACTCGGGTTTGTGTTTAGTACTTGCCTGGATCCTAAGGACCGGTTCATGGAGCATGTAACCTGGCTTTACCGTGCCAACCACATGCTGAGATGGGGCAGCTTGGCCAATTAATTAGGTGTATCCCCGGTGTAGTATGGGTGTGTTGGATGGTGCGGGGAATAGGTGTCAGCTGGACTACCATATGAACCGCAAGGCTCAAGTGGGGGCCACTGCAGCGGGGTTGGAGCCTCTTGTATGCTGTTAGGGGTGAAACCTCAGTGGGCCCACGCTCGTCAGGAATCCCTTTGTAAAGGCTTCGTAGTGATCTCCTGGCTACACACCTGGGAAGTGTGAATGTGGTTCGTGGCCACTGGCATAATGGAGGTTCTTTTAGTCCACCCGGCAACGGGGGATGAAATCACTACATGTGGTTACAGTGGTGCAAACTCTGCAGAGTCAAAACTGTCATGACAGCCGTGCTCACGGTCAAGAGCGGCTTGGACTTATTCATGATTAGAGGATTGATGGATTTGGAAGTTGAGAATATTAAGCGGGGAGCTTAACATTGGAAAAAATGTTATGGTTACTTGATTTTGATGATGGGTTGGGAGATTGGGACCATTTCACCTATGTAGTAATGTAGGTGCTTAATAAGCTAAGGTGAGAGGTATTAATTGCGTAGTGCTTTAACCATAAGTTCAACCTCCCCTTGTTCTAGCCATGCATGACATAACTTTCCCACACTTGCTGAGTACCATTGGTACTCAACCTTGCATATTTGTTGGTTTATATTGCTGCTCAGGACAAGAGAATGATGTGGTGTTTAATGATCAAGACATTAGACCCGAAGAAGGCTTCTAGGTTCATGGAGTCCCCCAGGCAACACCTGTGACGGAGCCCACGAGAATAATATTCCGCTGCTAGTTTATTTACTTGTGATGAACTTATTATCGTCCATCGAGACATATGTTATGTAAGACTTATTTATATTCAACACCTGGCTTGTAATAAATGATGCTTCACTATTTGTCATCACATGTATGAGAAAATGATCCTGGCATACATGTGATATTCACTCGGTTGTTCTTCGGAGAAACCGGGTATGACAGAAGTGGTATCAGAGCCAAGGTTGCCCGTAGGAACTTGGACCTAGATAGAAATGGACGTATTTAAGGACCCTATTTTCTTAAAAACTATTATACAAGGTGTGGGTTGAAAAGTGTTATTTAATTGGCCACTTTATTAATCTTACCCCATCTTTTATTTAAAATAGGATTTTTGCTTAAAATCTTATCTAACTTAATTTTAAATGCTTTATGTTTTAGATGGTTCACATGATCCGCACCGCCCGCAAGTCCACCGGAGGGAGAGTTCCCGTAGTTGCCCTTGCCCTGAGAGAGGAGAACCGTCCGGTGACGTATCTCTCCTACGGATTGGCAGTAGGAGGCTTGTTGCGCCGTATTCGACGCATGCTCCAAGCCGCCGGCAATACGGGCAAGCTAATCATACACTATAGCTCCACCAGGACCATCCGTGAGAAGAGGGAAGAATGAAGTTCAGAGATGAGGATTATCCATGAAAATCAGATGCTCAAGATCCACCGCTCTCCAGCTTGTCGAGCGACACAGGTCGATGCGGAGAAGGATGTCACCTGGGAGGCAATCACCTGTCAGAGTCACATCTATCGTTGTCACCTAGACAGGACTGAGTACATGTATGTCCTCCAGCGCGAGAGTGGTACCACGGAGTACAAGTACTTCCCATGAGCACATGGACATGTGCTTGGAGGATGCTGCTATGCTCAGTACTCGACGGCAGGAGTGTCAGCAGGAGCTTCAGGGGCGGGCGTTGCTTCGAGCCTGCTTGAGGGCGAGAGAAAGAGGAGATGGGAATGAACTATGTGTCACCGTGAATGACACATGGACTCCTGACTCCCCAGATCGCCGGGCGATCAGGCGTCGTCGCACTTCTCCACCAGCAGCTTCCCCACCCAAAGCGGAGTCAGAAGGCAGCCGCAATAATGTGGAAGATCCCGAGGAGCCATCTCAGTGATGTCGAGTAGTGTAGAGTCCTTCCCTTAGTTTAGCAGGATGTCGAGTAGTCGAGTCGTTACCTTAGTTAATGGTGTGTTAATGCTTGGTGTGTGACGTGAGTTGTGGAAGCCATGGGCGTTTGTCCACAAACTCGTCTTCAGGTTGTTTTGCTTTGGAGTGTGAACCCATATGAATTAAGAGTGCATTTATGTTCACGTAAGACATGAAATCCTCAGAAAATATAAATGAAATAAGTTCTCAAAATCTTAAAGTTTAAACAAGCAAAAACTGGTAAGTTAACACGTAATGCCTTAATTTGACATTTGGTTGATCATGATAGATGGCCGGAAGAGGAAAGGGTCGTGCTGCCAACCCCGCCAACAGCAACGATGAGGCAGGCAACCCTCATCTTTCTGGAGGCCAAGACAGGGGTGGTCGCCGTGAAGGAGTTGATCCCATCCACCAAATGCTTGAGAATCAAAATTAGCTCATCAAGAACCTGACTCAAGTGGTGGCCAACTTGCCCCAAGCTCCACCTCCACAAGCTGCACCATGCCAACCAAGGTTGAGTGAGTTTCTAGGAACTCAACCTCCAAAGTTTGCAAGTGCTGCTGAACCCCTTGAGGCAGATGATTGGTTAAAGACCATTGAGAGCAAGATGAGGATTATACAATGCCAAGGGTATGAGAGGGTGCTGTTTGCCTCTCACCAATTGCATGGACCTGCTGCTGATTGGTGGACCGCTTACGTGGCCGCCCATCATGACCCTGAGAATATCACCTGGGAAGAGTTCAACCGTAGCTTCCGCAACCATTATATACCCAGGGGTGAACTCAAAAACAAGAGGAAGGAGTTCTTGGTATTGCAGCAAGGAAACATGACCGTGAGGGAATACCTCACTAAATTCACTCAACTCTCCCGTTATGCCCCACGGGACATAGAGACTGATGAGCAGAAACAGGATTGTTTCGTGGAAGGACTTACCGTAGAAATGCAGTGTGCAATGTCCTCCAACGAGTACGAAAGCTTCCAAAAGATGGTGGACAGAGCATTTGTTGTAGAAAGGAAGCCGAAAGCCTTGGAAAATGAAAACAATAGGAAGGCCGGGTGGTCACACCAAGCCTCGGGTAGCAACACCCGCCCACGTCTGATGCAGCAACCCGCAGGGCAGACGAGCGGTGCTGCGGTACCCTACTCAGCACCGAGAGTGTACAACCCGAACTTCAGGCCTCTGTCCGCACCAACGCAGCCACAACGTCAGTTTGTACAGCAGCCTCGCCCTACATATAAACCTCGACCAGCAGTACAAGGACCCCCAAAACAACCCCAAGACAACAAAGGCCAGGCACCTAAAGTTGGAGTGCAATGCTTTAACTGTGGTGAAGTGGGGCACTACGCCCATAAGTGCCCAAAGAAGAAGCCCGTGCAGCCGCAACAGCAGAATGTGATGCGAGGACGGGTGAACCACGTGACCATGGAGGAAGCGCAAGAGGCACCCGACGTGGTAGTTGGTAAGTTTCCTGCCAATTCACACATTGCAACCCTGCTGTTTGATTCTGGTGCTACCCACTCGTTCATTGCCCAAGGGTTTGTTAAGAAGCATGATCTAGCAACAACATAAATGAACCATATGCTAGCAGTAAACTCTCCAGGTGGAGAAATAAGGACAAGAAAAGTGTGTCCCAAGGTGAATCTAGACATTAATGGGGTAGTATTTACTGCCAACCTCATAGTGATAGATTCACAAGGGATCGATATTATTTTGGGTATGGATTGGTTGACCAAACATAAAGGAATCATCCATTGTTCGACCAGAACGGTGGAACTAACTCACCCTAGTGGCACAAGAGTAAAGTTTATAACAATACAAGAGCCTAGGAGGGACATTAAATTAAATCAAGTTTAGGTGAAAGTGGAGGAGATCAGGATTATCAGGGAGTATCTAGACGTTTTTCCGGAGGAGTTGCCAGGTATGCCTCCCGATCGTGAAATGGAATTCGCGATTGAGCTAGTGCCTGGAACAGCTCCGATATACAAGAGACCTTATCGGATGGATTCCAAGCAGCTGGGGAACTCAAGGATCATTTAAGAGAATTGACGGAGAAGGGGTATATTCGTCCTAGTTCCTCACCATGGGGAGCTCCACTGATATTTGTGCCCAAGAAGGACGGAACCCAAAGGTTATGCGTAGACTACCGTGCCTTGAATGAAGTAACCATCAAGAACAAGTACCCATTACCCCGCATTGAAGACTTGTTTGATCAGTTGAGGGGAGCTTGTGTGTTCTCGAAAATTGATCTCAGGTCGGGATACCACCAACTTAGGATAAGGCAAACTGATATTCCAAAGACAGCTTTCTTATCTCGATACGGACTATATGAATACACCGTCATGCCTTTCGGGCTAACTAATGCCCCGGCATACTTCATGTATCTCATGAACAAGGTATTCATGGAATATCTGGACAAATTTGTGGTGGTTTTCATAGATGGCATTCTCGTCTTCTCCAAAGATGAAGAGGAACATGAGAAACATCTAAGGTTGGTGTTGCAGAAGCTGAGGGAACACCAACAATATGTCAAGTTGAGCAAGTGTGAGTTTTGGCTAAAGAGAGTTCCCTTCTTAGGACATATAATCTCGGAGGGAGGAATCTCCGTAGATCACGCCAAGATCGAGGATATACAGAAGTGGAAGACCCCTGACAATGTAGGGGACGTTCGATGCTTCTTGGGATTGGCTGGATACTATCGACGGTTCATCGAGGGATTCTCCAAGATGTCGAGACCCCTCAACAAACTGTTGGAGACGGGAATCACATTCACATGGACGCCGCAGTGCGAGACGAGTTTTCAGGAGCTAAAGAAAAGATTGACAACAGCCCCAGTGCTAGTTATGCCAGATATGCAGAAGAACTTTTCGGTGTACTGCGATGCCTCTGGAAACGGGTTGGGATGTGTTCTCATGCAAGAAGGGCATGTCGTGGCTTATGCATCCCGGCAGCTCCGGAAACACGATAAGAACTATCCTACACATGACCTAGAACTAGCTACAGTGGTACACACGTTGAAAATTTGGCGGCACTACATGATGGGGAAGAGGACAGAAATATATACGGATCATAAGAGTTTAAAGTACATTTTCACACAGCCAGATCTCAACCTCAGACAAAGGAGATGGTTAGAGCTAATTAATGACTTTGATGTGGGAATCAACTATCATCCTGGGAAAGTGAATGTCATGACGGATGCTTTAAGCCGAAAAGTGCAGGTCAATAGGTTGAGCTTGAAGGACATGCCTGCAGAATTGAAGGACGATGTTATAAGACTCAATCCATGCCTGGTGAATAGTGGTGAAGCCATGGCCATGGAAGTGGACTCCACACTAGAGCAAGACATACGCGATGGTCAAAAGAATGACGAGAAGATACAAGAAATCAGACAACTCATCAAGGAAAATAAAGCCCCTGGTTTCAGAGAGGATGAACAAGGTACGGTGTGGCACGGGAAAAGAATCTGTGTGCCTGAAGTGAAGGAGATCCGTGAATTGATTTTGAAGGAGGCTCATGATTCCGACTATTCCATTCATCCTGGGAGTACGAAGATGTACCAGGACCTCAAGAGCAGGTATTGGTGGTATGGCATGAAGCGAGATGTCGCGGAACATGTTGCCCTATGTGACACATGTCAGTTGGTGAAAGCGGAACATCAACGACCCGCGGGGTTATTGCAACCACTCAAAGTGCCTGAATGGAAATGGGAAGAAATCAGTATGGATTTCATAGTGGGATTACCTAGGACCCAATCAGGATACGATTCGATATGGGCCATCATAGACAGGCTAACCAAGTGTGACACCCTCATCTCGGGTGTCAGCATATGGTCATGCTTTATAAAGAGGAAACATTTTATGAAAAGAAGGAACAGAGAAAAAATCAAAGGAATAGCCAATGAGAGCCGAATCCAGCTTTCAGAAAGCGCCGAAGACAACTCACCGCGGCCGCTGGCCACGTGGCGTGTCTGGAGCTCATCCCTGCGAAGTAGGGAGAGGCCGCCGCCAAGCTGGCTATGTGGCAGGCTCGGGGCTCGTCTCCGCAAAGGGGAGAGGTCCGATCAAGTGGGACACGTGTTGGACACGGAGCTAGCCTCTGTGGAAGAAGCAAAGGCATTTCTGCAGGACACGTGTCATCCCTGGAGCTAGTCCTCGCGGAAATCAGAGGACCTGTCGCGCAGGATACGTGTCGATCTCAGAGCCCACCTCCGAGAGGTCTGTCGCTGCTGGACACATGTCGACCTCGGGGCATGTCCCTAAAGAGAGAAGAATAGGAAAGACCGGCGGCAACACGTGGCGTGCGCGGAGCTCACCTCCAAAGGAGGGGGAGGTCTCGGTCGATTGACACGCGGCACAACTGGAGCTCGTCTCTGTGGAGAAGGAGATACCAGGCCCCGGAAGGACACATGGAGCCTCCGGAGCTCATCGCCGCGAAGGTAACGAGTTCTGGAACGGCTGATATGCGTAAGAATACCGGTACGTAAAGGAAACCGACCTGAATTCCACAACGTTACCGCACCAAATCACCTAAAGATAAGATGATAGGATCCAATGACGATCTGAATAAGACTCTTATTCAGGATACAATCAGATCAGGACTCTTCTCTTCCCGATTATAAATAGAACCCAGAACCTCTGGCCGGAACCACAAACTTCTTTTCCAACTCCTGAGCCGACGACTTGGAGCCCTAGCCCTAACTCGCCGAGTAAACCATCGCCGAAGCGCAACGTAAGGTAGGCCCCAATACCGCCTTACGATATCGTTGTGTTTTCTTTGCATCTGTTCTTCGATTCCTTACGAACAAAAGCCTTCTCGTGGATAGATCACTTGATGATCAGGTTGATCTAAAGACAAGATCATTGCCACGCCCACCTTTGATCCGAACACCTCGGTCCATGCAAGCCATGCAAAAACACGAACAGACCAATCTAATAAAATTACTAATAGGATAGCATGCATGTGCATCATCACATCTAGTTTAAAGTTTGTGCATTGATTGCTGTGAATCTTGTATGCACGTGATCCTATCTAGCAGGACAAGCTCAGGGAGCTGTTTACGACGAACTGCAGCAACCAGGTTTTGAGAATCAAGAACAACCAGAACCGCAAGAACAAGGCAAGTGCTCCATGACCATGTTGATCCTATGTTTTCGGTAAAACTATTTTATTTTGCGAAAAGGTGTGTGTGCTGAGTCAAACATGATGGGAAAACCCTTTTATAGGAGTTTACTAGTTTTGGTTAAACCACCCTTGTCGCCTGGGAAGTTTATGAGTAGGGTATGGTTTTTGCTTTATGCTTCGCTGAGTCTATGGGATTGGAAAGCGAGATAGATGTGTCTAACTAACTGCACTCGTATTGATAATGAGAAACTGATGCTGATAATGGACATGGATCGGAGGGAGATCTAGGCAAGACTGGGTTTGTGGATGAGGTAGCATGAGATGGTGGTTTTGCTTGCCGTAGATCTAAGGACCGGTTCATGCATGCACATGCCAGGATAACAGTGCCACCACAAGGCCAAGTATGGGTGCGACTTAGCTGAGTAATTAGATAAGTGGCTAGAGTGTGATGGACTTGGAAGGCGCGGGGAATGGGAGTCGAGTGAGGACTGCCCTGGGAACTGCATGGCACAAGAGGGGGCCTGTGGGTGGGAGAATTGGAGATTCTAGCCTGCCGGTGAAACCTTAGTGAGTCCATACATCTAGTAACCCCTTTGTAAAGGCTATTTTGTGATCTCTTGACCATACACCGACGGTTGTGTACTGGTATAATGGAGGTTCTGCAATCGCCGACGGGTGACGAAATCACAAACTTGTGGGTAAAGAGGTGCAAACTCTGCAGAGTCTAAAACTATCATGATAGCCGAGCTTACGGTCACAAGCACCTGGCTAAACTGCCATGATTAGTTGGGATGGTTACAGGGAAGGTTCTTGGTTATGGTTAATGAGTTTGTTATGGTTTGGTTGTTGGGACTGTGGAGTCCGGGTGATAAGATGGTTGCATGACTGTTGAGTCATGGCAGCGAAACTGGTCTCGGTGTGAGACAAAGTTGTTTATGAGATAAGATGGTAGCGAATACGTGAAGGTATTCGTGAGATGGTAGCGAATACGAGGAGGTATTCGTGAGTAAGAATGAGGTTGGTTAATGTTCGGGTGGAACATGGAAAGCGATGGAGGTATGTTGGTAATTTAATACATGCTGGGATTGCATTCATCTAAAGTTAAGTTGCTGTTTTATCATGGTTTTATAAATCTGCTTTTCTGCAAATAAGCCTTTTTGTACCTACCTTGTTTATGCGATGCATATCATGTGTTTTCCCGCACTTGCTGAGTACATCATTGTACTCAAACTTGCATTATTATTTTCATCATCAGCAGCGCGAGAAGCCTACTATGAAGACCGAGTGGAGCATTACGGCGTGTGATCTGTTCTCAACCTTGACTGTGGAGGGATTAGAGATGGAGCCACTTCTGCTTAGATTTGCTTCTGTATTAGCTAAATTGCTTCCGCTTTAGAATAAAGACTTCCGCTGTGGGCATGAGTCCAAGACTCATGAGGTATTGTAATAAACTCTGTTATTCGTGGTAATATATAATCTGAATTCAGTTTGTGGAACGTATGTGTATGTGTGATGAACATCCTGGGCACACATATGCATTAGTTCTCGATTCCGTGGTTTTTCCGCAGAATTGAGGGCGTCACAGATTGGTATCAGAGCCACGGTTTGACAGTAGGTTACACGCCTAGATAGAAACCTTAGATAGATAATAGAGCCACGGGTTACACCCCTAAATAGGAGTCACAAGCGTCCTAGGGTGAATAGCTTAGATTGGCCTTTAAACCCACCTTGACATAGCAAACCATCCTTGAATAGGAGTTGTGTGGGCCCTTGTGATGATTATTTGTGATTGTGTGCTTAGTGTGAGTTGTGGGACGTCTCAAAAACGTTGTCCATATCCATACATAAGAAGAACGAGGTGTGAAATGCTTCGGCACTTGATCACATGCTCATATGGGCTAATATATACAGTCTAACTCACCTTGATGCATATAGTTGAAGGGACTTACCTAACCTTCTAACCTTCTATTCTATTTCGTTCTCCCTCACAGATGGTGAGAGGAAATGCCAGCCAAAGGAACGTCCAGGAGGATGACCACGAGGAAGTTCCTGCTAACCCTGGAGCTGGTGAAAACCATCTGGAAAGGTTGATGGCCATGCAAAACCAGCTTATGCAAAGCATGATCCAAACTTTGGGTCAGTTGCAGGCCAACCAAAACCCCGTTCCGGCACCACCGCCACCACCACCGCCGGCTCATAACAGGTTGGGAGAGTTCATGAGGACTCGACCACCCACCTTTGCTCAAGCAAGCGATCCCATGGAGGCCGATGATTGGTTGAAATCCATGGAGAGGAAGCTCGCCATTGTTCAGTGCAACGACCGAGAGAAGGTTCTCTTCGCATCGCACCAACTTAGGGGAGCCGCTGCCGACTAGTGGGATGCCTTGAGCAACGCCCATCCCAACCCGGAGACAATCACTTGGACTGAGTTCAAGGAAAGTTTCCGCTCTCACTACATCCCTGCTGGTGTAATGATGCTCAAGAGGCAGGAGTTTGAAGGTCTCCGCCAAGGACAGAAGAGTGTGAACGAGTATCTCAACAAGTTCATACAACTGTCCCGGTACGCCCCCGAAGATGTCAACTCAGATCAGAGGAAGCAGTACCTGTTCATGAGAGGGTTGAACAATGAGATCCAGGTTCAGCTCCTCAACAATGACTACGTAAGCTTCTAGAAGCTGGTTGACAAGGCTATTGTGGTTGAAAACAAGATCCGAGAGATCGAGCAAAGAGTGCAAGAGGAAGATGCCATACCAGTCCCAAGGGAGCAACGTACGACCTAGGTACATGCCCCCTGCCCCGCAGTATGGATCGACCACTCCTGCGTACCGCCCTGGTCAGCCACCACAGCAACAATTCGTTGCACCGGCACCTCGTGTGCCCATGCCTCCAGCGCCCCGACCTAACAGTGGTGCTCCTGTTCAAAACGCCCGCCCCAACGTACCTGCTGCCGTAGGCAACAGGGCATGCTTTGCATGCGGGGAAGTAGGCCACTTCGCTAACCAGTGCCCGAGGAGAGGCCCTGGACAGCAAGGTAACGTGCCTAAGCAGAACCAACGACCAAACGGAGGGGACAACCAAGGGAAACATGGACCGCAGAACTATGCTCGTGGCCACGTAAACCATGTCACTGCTGAGGAAGCACAACAGGCTGAGGACGTCGCAATTGGTATGTTCCTTGCCAACTCCAAACCAGCCACCATCTTATTTGATTTCGGAGCATCGCATTCCTTCATATCATCCAAATATGTTGCCAAACATCATCTACCCGTATCCCACTTAGAATGTGCTATGTTAGTTAATTCTCCCGGAGGAGAAATGAGGACAACTATAGTATGCCCTAGAGTAAGCCTTAAAATAAGGGGGGTAGACTTCCTTGCCAACCTTATTGTCTTGGACTCCCACGGGATTGACATCATACTCGGAATGGATTGGTTAAGCAAGCACAATGGAGTAATCCAATGTGCTGAAATGAGCGTGCAGTTGACAAACGAACACGGTATTCGTGTCGAGTTTGAGTCAGCCCAGCAAACAACCGAACGGGCAAATTTGAACCACGTCGAAGGAACAGCATTGGACAACATTCCAGTGGTTCAGGAATTTTCGGACGTGTTCCGGAAAGAGCTTCCAGGAATGCCACCTGATCGGGACATCGAATTTGCCATAGATTTGGTACCCGGAACTGCACCTATAGCTAAGAGACTATACAGGATGCCCGTCAACGAGCTAGTTGAACTCAAGAAGCAGATTCAAGAACAGTTGGAGAAGGGTTTTATCCGTCCAAGCTCGTCACCATGGGGAGCTCCGGTACTCTTCATGGACAAGAAGGATGGAACCCAAAGAATGTGCATGGACTACAGGTCTCTCAACGAGGTGACAACCAAAAATAAATACCCTCTGCCCCGTATAGAGGACCTGTTCGATCAAATGAAAGGAGCCCGAGTATTCTCCAAGATTGATCTTCGGACGGGATACTTCCAGCTGAAGATTAAGCCCTCTGATATACCTGAGACAGCCTTTCGGACACGGTATGTTTCATATGAATATACCGTTATGTCTTTTGGATTGACGAATGCACCCGGATACTTCATGTACCTTATGAACAAGGTTTTCATGGAGTACTTGGACAAGTTCGTCGTGGTTTCCATTGACGATATTATGGTGTATTCAAAAAGTGAGGAGGAGCATGAAGAACATCTGAGATTGACCCTGCAGAAGTTGCGTGAGCATCAATTGTATGCCAAGCTCAACAAGTGTCAATATTGGCTAAAGGAAATATCTTTCCTAGGCCACATTATCTCCAAGGAAGGGGTATCGGTTGATCCTGGAAAGGTAAGAGATGTTCTGAAGTGGGACCAACCGAAGAGCGTGAGGGATATTCGGAGTTTCCTTGGGATGGCCGGATACTATCGGCGCTTCATTAAAGACTTCTCTAAGATAGCAAAACCTATGACGGAGTTGCTAATGAAGGGAAAAAACTTTCAATGGACACAAGCCTGCCAAGAAAGTTTCGAGGAACTCAAGAAAAGGCTAACCACAACACCAGTTCTGATATTGCCAGACGTAAGCAAGAGCTTTGAAATATATTGTGACGCATCCAGACATGGGCTCGGATGTGTACTCATGCAGGAAGGACAAGTGGTAGCCTATGCCTCAGGACAATTAAAGAAGCACGAGCTTAACTATCCTACGCATGACTTCGAGCTAGCCGCAGTGGTGCATGCATTGAAGATTTGGAGATATTATGTCCTTGGTCATCGATGTGAGATCTATACGGATCATAAAAGCCTCAAGTACATATTTACACAAACGGACTTGAATTTGAAGCAACGTCGATGGTTAGAACTCATCATGGATTATGATGTGGGAATCAACTACCACCTCGGGAAGGCCAATGTAGTATCTGACGCATTGAGCAGAAAGGGAGCATGTCACCAACTTACGGTTCGGGAGCTACCACCCAACCTACGGAAGGAGTTCAAACGGTTACACCTCAGATTCTTGAATAACGTGGAGATAATGGAGATCCACTCCCCATTGGAGCAAGAAATAAGAGAGGGCCAAGCAACGGACGAGGAGATCAAGGAGATCAAGGAAAGAATCCGACAAGGAATAGAGAAGGATTTCAAGGAGGATAAAAAGGGTACGCTTTGGCTAGGAAAAAGGATTTGTGTGCCGAACATAAGACACCTCCGCGGCATGATATTGAAGGAGGCACATGATTCACCCTATTCCATACATCCAGGAAGCACCAAAATGTACAAGGACTTGAAAACTTGTTATTGGTGGGATGGTATGAAGAGGGATATAGCCGAATACGTTGCCCTATGCGACACATGCCAACGGGTAAAGTCCGAACATCAAAAACCTGCTGGATTGTTGCAACCTTTGAAGATACCCGAATGGAAATGGGAGGACATTAGTATGAAATTCATTGTCGGATTACCACGTACTCAGTCTGGATATGACTCCATCTTGGTCATTGTGGACCGATTGATGAAAACTGCCCATTTTATTCTGGTAAAGACCAGTTATAACGTTGCACAATTGACAGAGTTGTACATGGAGCAGATCGTGTGCCGTCACGGAGTTCCGAAGAGGATAGTCTCAGATCGAGGTTCTCAATTTACCTCTAGATTCTGGAGGAAGCTGCAGAAGACCATGGGTACACGACTGGATTTTAGCTCCGCCTACCACCCACAAACAGATGGAAAAACCGAAAGGACGAACCAATTTTTGGAGGACATGTTGAGAGCTTGCGCTTTGAAACGTGGGTGTAGTTGGGATAGGAGTTTACCGTATGCCGAGTTCTCCTATAACAACAGCTATCAAGCTAGCTTAAAGATGTCGCCTTTCGAAGCCTTATATGGTAGACGGTGTAGAACGCCACTATTCTGGAACGAGACTGGAGAGAACCAGGTGTTTGGACCCGGAGTACTACAAGAAGCCGAAAAGCAGGTCCAAATGATATGGGAGAACATAAAAGCTGCCCAGTCGCGACAGAAAGGTTATGCGGACAATAGGCGTAGGAAGTTGACCTTTGAAGTGGGAGACTTCGTATACCTTAAAGTATCGCCTATCCGAGGCCAATGACGTTTCAACATCAAAGGCAAGCTAGCACCTCGCTACATCGGACCATTTAAGATTTTGGACAAGCGAGGAGAAGTAGCCTACCGACTAGAGCTCCCAAACCATCTCTCCGACGTACATGACGTGTTTCATGTATCCCAGCTCAAGAAGTGCTTGAGAATACCAGAGGAACAAGTGTCAATGGGAACGCTTGAACTTTAAGAGGACCTGACTTACGCAGAATACCCTGTGCGAATTTTGGACGTAAAGGAAAGGGTCACCCGGAACAAGGTGATTCGATGGTGTAAGGTACAATGGAGTCACCACACCGAAGCTGAAGCCACATGGGAGCGTGAAGAAGATATCAAGGCAGAATTCCCCATCTATTTTCTACTAAGGAATCTCGAGGACGAGATTCAATTTAAGGGGGATAGATTTGTGACACCCTCATCTCGGGTGTCAGCATATGTTCATGCTTTATGAAGAGTAAACATTTTAAGAAAAGAAGGAACAGAGAAAAAAATCAAAGGAATAGCCAATGAGAGCCGAATCCAGCTTTCAGAAAGCGCCGAAGACAACTCACCGCGGCCGCTGGCCATGTGGCGTGTTTGGAGCTCATCCCTGCGAAGTAGGGAGAGGCCGCTGCCAAGCTGGCTACGTGGCAGGCTCGGGGCTCGCCTCCGCAAAGGGAAGAGGTCCGATCAAGTGGGACACATGTTGGACACGGAGCTAGCCTCTACGGAATAAGCAAAGGCATTTCTGCAGGACACGTGTCATCCCTGGAGCTAGTCCTCGCGGAAATCAGAGGATCTGTCGCGCGGGATACGTGTCAATCTCGGAGCCCACCTCTGAGAGGTCTGTCGCTGCTGGACACGTGTCGACCTCGGGGCATGTCCCTGAAGAGAGAAGAAGAGGAAAGACCGGCGCCAACACGTGGCGTGCACGGAGCTCACCTCCAAAGGAGGGGGAGGTCTCGGTCGATTGACACGCGGCACAACTGGAGCTCGTCTCTGCGGAGAAGGAGATACCAGGCCCCGGAAGGACACGTGGAGCCTCCGGAGCTCGTCGCCGCGAAGGTAACGAGTTCTGGAACGGCTGATACGCGTAAGAATACCGGTACGTAAAGGAAACCGACCTGAATTCCACAACGTTACCGCACCAAATCACCTAAAGATAAGATGATAGGATCCAATGACGATCTGAATAAGACTTTTATTCAGGATACAATCAGATCAGGACTCTTCTCTTCCCGATTATAAATAGAACCCAGAACCTCTGGCCGGAACCACAAACTTCTTTTCCAACTCCTGAGCCGACGACTTGGAGCCCTAGCCCTAACTCACCGAGTAAACCATCGCCAAAGCGCAACAAGAAAGATCACCGGAGGAAAGCACAGCAGTCTGAGGAGGACCTCGAAGGCCGAAAAGAACATAAGGTAGGCCCCAATACCGCCTTACGATATCGTTGTGTTTTCTTTGCATCTGTTCTTTGATTCCTTATGAACAGAAGCCTTCTCGTGGATAGATCAATTGATGATCAGGTTGATCTAAAGACAAGATCATTGCCACGTCCACCTTTGATCCGAACACCTCGGTCCATGCAAGCCATGCAAAAACACGAACAGACCAATCTAATAAAATTAATCATAGGATAGCATGCATGTGCATCATCGCATCTAGTTTAAAGTTTGTGCATTGATTGCTGTGAATCTTGTATGCACGTGATCCTATCTAGCAGGACAAGCTCAGGGAGCTGTTTACGACGAACTGCAGCAACCAGGTTTTGAGAATCAAGAACAACCAGAACCGCAAGAACAAGGCAAGTGCTCCTTGACCATGTTGATCCTATGTTTTGGGTAAAACTATTTTATTTTGGGAAAAGGTGTGTGTGCTGAGTCAAACATGATGGGAAAACCCTTTTATAGGAGTTTACTAGTTTTGGTTAAACCACCCTTGTCGCCTGGGAAGTTTATGAGTAGGGTATGGTTTTTGCTTTATGCTTCGCTGAGTCTATGCCATCGAAAGCGAAATAGATGTGTCTAACTAACTGCACTCGTATTGATAATGAGAAACTGATGCTGATAATGGACATGGATCGGAGGGAGATCTAGGCAAGACTGGGTTTGTGGATGAGGTAGCATGAGATGGTGGTTTTGCTTGCCGTAGATCTAAGGACCGGTTCATGCATGCACATGCCAGGATAACAGTGCCACCACAAGGCCAAGTATGGGTGCGACTTAGCTGAGTAATTAGATAAGTGGCTAGAGTGTTATGGACTTGGAAGGCGCGGGGAATGGGAGTCGAGTGAGGACTGCCCTGGGAACTGCATGGCACAAGAGGGGGCCTGTGGGTGGGAGAATTGGAGATTCTAGCCTGCCGGTGAAACCTTAGTGAGTCCATACATCTAGTAACCCCTTTGTAAAGGCTATTTTGTGATCTCTTGACCATACACCGACGGTTGTGTACTGGTATAATGGAGGTTCTGCAATCGCCGACGGGTGACGAAATCACAAACTTGTGGGTAAAGAGGTGCAAACTCTGCAGAGTCTAAAACTATCATGATAGCCGAGCTTACGGTCACAAGCACCTGGCTAAACTGCCATGATTAGTTGGGATGGTTACAGGGAAGGTTCTTGGTTATGGTTAATGAGTTTGTTATGGTTTGGTTGTTGGGACTGTGGAGTCCGGGTGATAAGATGGTTGCATGACTGTTGAGTCATGGCAGCGAAACTGGTCTCGGTGTGAGACAAAGTTGTTTATGAGATAAGATGGTAGCGAATACGTGAAGGTATTCGTGAGATGGTAGCGAATACGAGGAGGTATTCGTGAGTAAGAATGAGGTTGGTTAATGTTCGGGTGGAACATGGAAAGCGATGGAGGTATGTTGGTAATTTAATACATGCTGGGATTGCATTCATCTAAAGTTAAGTTGCTGTTTTATCATGGTTTTATAAATCTGCTTTTCTGCAAATAAGCCTTTTTGTACCTACCTTGTTTATGCGATGCATATCATGTGTTTTCCCGCACTTGCTGAGTACATCATTGTACTCAAACTTGCATTATTATTTTCATCATCAGCAGCGCGAGAAGCCTACTATGAAGACCGAGTGGAGCATTACGGCGTGTGATCTGTTCTCAACCTTGACTGTGGAGGGATTAGAGATGGAGCCACTTCTGCTTAGATTTGCTTCTGTATTAGCTAAATTGCTTCCGCTTTAGAATAAAGACTTCCGCTGTGGGCATGAGTCCAAGACTCATGAGGTATTGTAATAAACTCTGTTATTCGTGGTAATATATAATCTGAATTCAGTTTGTGGAACGTATGTGTATGTGTGATGAACATCCTGGGCACACATATGCATTAGTTCTCGATTCCGTGGTTTTTCCGCAGAATTGAGGGCGTCACAGATTGGTATCAGAGCCACGGTTTGACAGTAGGTTACACGCCTAGATAGAAACCTTAGATAGATAATAGAGCCACGGGTTACACCCCTAAATAGGAGTCACAAGGGTCCTAGGGTGAATAGCTTAGATTGGCCTTTAAACCCACCTTGACATAGCAAACCATCCTTGAATAGGAGTTGTGTGGGCCCTTGTGATGATTATTTGTGATTGTGTGCTTAGTGTGAGTTGTGGGACGTCTCAAAAACGTTGTCCATATCCATACATAAGAAGAACGAGGTGTGAAATGCTTCGGCACTTGATCACATGCTCATATGGGCTAATATATACAGTCTAACTCACCTTGATGCATATAGTTGAAGGGACTTACCTAACCTTCTAACCTTCTATTCTATTTCGTTCTCCCTCACAGATGGTGAGAGGAAATGCCAGCCAAAGGAACGTCCAGGAGGATGACCACGAGGAAGTTCCTGCTAACCCTGGAGCTGGTGAAAACCATCTGGAAAGGTTGATGGCCATGCAAAACCAGCTTATGCAAAGCATGATCCAAACTTTGGGTCAGTTGCAGGCCAACCAAAACCCCGTTCCGGCACCACCGCCACCACCACCGCCGGCTCATAACAGGTTGGGAGAGTTCATGAGGACTCGACCACCCACCTTTGCTCAAGCAAGCGATCCCATGGAGGCCGATGATTGGTTGAAATCCATGGAGAGGAAGCTCGCCATTGTTCAGTGCAACGACCGAGAGAAGGTTCTCTTCGCATCGCACCAACTTAGGGGAGCCGCTGCCGACTAGTGGGATGCCTTGAGCAACGCCCATGCCAACCCGGAGACAATCACTTGGACTGAGTTCAAGGAAAGTTTCCGCTCTCACTACATCCCTGCTGGTGTAATGATGCTCAAGAGGCAGGAGTTTGAAGGTCTCCGCCAAGGACAGAAGAGTGTGAACGAGTATCTCAACAAGTTCATACAACTGTCCCGGTACGCCCCCGAAGATGTCAACTCAGATCAGAGGAAGCAGTACCTGTTCATGAGAGGGTTGAACAATGAGATCCAGGTTCAGCTCCTCAACAATGACTACGTAAGCTTCTAGAAGCTGGTTGACAAGGCTATTGTGGTTGAAAACAAGATCCGAGAGATCGAGCAAAGAGTGCAAGAGGAAGATGCCATACCAGTCCCAAGGGAGCAACGTACGACCTAGGTACATGCCCCCTGCCCCGCAGTATGGATCGACCACTCCTGCGTACCGCCCTGGTCAGCCACCACAGCAACAATTCGTTGCACCGGCACCTCGTGTGGCCATGCCTCCAGCGCCCCGACCTAACAGTGGTGCTCCTGTTCAAAACGCCCGCCCCAACGTACCTGCTGCCGTAGGCAACAGGGCATGCTTTGCATGCGGGGAAGTAGGCCACTTCGCTAACCAGTGCCCGAGGAGAGGCCCTGGACAGCAAGGTAACGTGCCTAAGCAGAACCAACGACCAAACGGAGGGGACAACCAAGGGAAACATGGACCGCAGAACTATGCTCGTGGCCACGTAAACCATGTCACTGCTGAGGAAGCACAACAGGCTGAGGACGTCGCAATTGGTATGTTCCTTGCCAACTCCAACCCAGCCACCATCTTATTTGATTTCGGAGCATCGCATTCCTTCATATCATCCAAATATGTTGCCAAACATCATCTACCCGTATCCCACTTAGAATGTGCTATGTTAGTTAATTCTCCCGGAGGAGAAATGAGGACAAGTATAGTATGCCCTAGAGTAAGCCTTAAAATAAGGGGGGTAGACTTCCTTGCCAACCTTATTGTCTTGGACTCCCACGGGATTGACATCATACTCGGAATGGATTGGTTAAGCAAGCACAATGGAGTAATCCAATGTGCTGAAATGAGCGTGCAGTTGACAAACGAACACGGTATTCGTGTCGAGTTTGAGTCAGCCCAGCAAACAACCGAACGGGCAAATTTGAACCACGTCGAAGGAACAGCATTGGACAACATTCCAGTGGTTCAGGAATTTTCGGACGTGTTCCGGAAAGAGCTTCCAGGAATGCCACCTGATCGGGACATCGAGTTTGCCATAGATTTGGTACCCGGAACTGCACCTATAGCTAAGAGACTATACAAGATGCCCGTCAACGAGCTAGTTGAACTCAAGAAGCAGATTCAAGAACAGTTGGAGAAGGGTTTTATCCGTCCAAGCTCGTCACCATGGGGAGCTCCGGTACTCTTCATGGACAAGAAGGATGGAACCCAAAGAATGTGCATGGACTACAGGTCTCTCAACGAGGTGACAACCAAAAATAAATACCCTCTGCCCCGTATAGAGGACCTGTTCGATCAAATGAAAGGAGCCCGAGTATTCTCCAAGATTGATCTTCGGACGCGATACTTCCAGCTGAAGATTAAGCCCTCTGATATACCTAAGACAGCCTTTCGGACACGGTATGTTTCATATGAATATACCGTTATGTCTTTTGGATTGACGAATGCACCCGGATACTTCATGTACCTTATGAACAAGGTTTTCATGGAGTACTTGGACAAGTTCGTCGTGGTTTCCATTGACGATATTATGGTGTATTCAAAAAGTGAGGAGGAGCATGAAGAACATCTGAGATTGACCCTGCAGAAGTTGCGTGAGCATCAATTGTATGCCAAGCTCAACAAGTGTCAATATTGGCTAAAGGAAATATCTTTCCTAGGCCACATTATCTCCAAGGAAGGGGTATCGGTTGATCCTGGAAAGGTAAGAGATGTTCTGAAGTGGGACCAACCGAAGAGCGTGAGGGATATTCGGAGTTTCCTTGGGATGGCCGGATACTATCGGCGCTTCATTAAAGACTTCTCTAAGATAGCAAAACCTATGACGGAGTTGCTAATGAAGGGAAAAAACTTTCAATGGACACAAGCCTGCCAAGAAAGTTTCGAGGAACTCAAGAAAAGGCTAACCACAACACCAGTTCTGATATTGCCAGACGTAAGCAAGAGCTTTGAAATATATTGTGACGCATCCAGACATGGGCTCGGATGTGTACTCATGCAGGAAGGACAAGTGGTAGCCTATGCCTCAGGACAATTAAAGAAGCACGAGCTTAACTATCCTACGCATGACTTCGAGCTAGCCGCAGTGGTGCATGCATTGAAGATTTGGAGACATTATGTCCTTGGTCATCGATGTGAGATCTATACGGATCATAAAAGCCTCAAGTACATATTTACACAAACGGACTTGAATTTGAAGCAACGTCGATGGTTAGAACTCATCATGGATTATGATGTGGGAATCAACTACCACCTCGGGAAGGCCAATGTAGTATCTGACGCATTGAGCAGAAAGGGAGCATGTCACCAACTTACGGTTCGGGAGCTACCACCCAACCTACGGAAGGAGTTCAAACGGTTACACCTCAGATTCTTGAATAACGTGGAGATAATGGAGATCCACTCCCCATTGGAGCAAGAAATAAGAGAGGGCCAAGCAACGGACGAGGAGATCAAGGAGATCAAGGAAAGAATCCGACAAGGAATAGAGAAGGATTTCAAGGAGGATAAAAAGGGTACGCTTTGGCTAGGAAAAAGGATTTGTGTGCCGAACATAAGACACCTCCGCGGCATGATATTGAAGGAGGCACATGATTCACCCTATTCCATACATCCAGGAAGCACCAAAATGTACAAGGACTTGAAAACTTGTTATTGGTGGGATGGTATGAAGAGGGATATAGCCGAATACGTTGCCCTATGCGACACATGCCAACGGGTAAAGTCCGAACATCAAAAACCTGCTGGATTGTTGCAACCTTTGAAGATACCCGAATGGAAATGGGAGGACATTAGTATGAAATTCATTGTCGGATTACCACGTACTCAGTCTGGATATGACTCCATCTTGGTCATTGTGGACCGATTGATGAAAACTGCCCATTTTATTCTGGTAAAGACCAGTTATAACGTTGCACAATTGACAGAGTTGTACATGGAGCAGATCGTGTGCCGTCACGGAGTTCCGAAGAGGATAGTCTCAGATCGAGGTTCTCAATTTACCTCTAGATTCTGGAGGAAGCTGCAGAAGACCATGGGTACACGACTGGATTTTAGCTCCGCCTACAACCCACAAACAGATGGAAAAACCGAAAGGACGAACCAATTTTTGGAGGACATGTTGAGAGCTTGCGCTTTGAAACGTGGGTGTAGTTGGGATAGGAGTTTACCGTATGCCGAGTTCTCCTATAACAACAGCTATCAAGCTAGCTTAAAGATGTCGCCTTTCGAAGCCTTATATGGTAGACGGTGTAGAACGCCACTATTCTGGAACGAGACTGGAGAGAACCAGGTGTTTGGACCCGGAGTACTACAAGAAGCCGAAAAGCAGGTCCAAATGATATGGGAGAACATAAAAGCTGCCCAGTCGCGACAGAAAGGTTATGCGGACAATAGGCGTAGGAAGTTGACCTTTGAAGTGGGAGACTTCGTATACCTTAAAGTATCGCCTATCCGAGGCCAATGACGTTTCAACATCAAAGGCAAGCTAGCACCTCGCTACATCGGACCATTTAAGATTTTGGACAAGCGAGGAGAAGTAGCCTACCGACTAGAGCTCCCAAACCATCTCTCCGACGTACATGACGTGTTTCATGTATCCCAGCTCAAGAAGTGCTTGAGAATACCAGAGGAACAAGTGTCAATGGGAACGCTTGAACTTTAAGAGGACCTGACTTACGCAGAATACCCTGTCCGAATTTTGGACGTAAAGGAAAGGGTCACCCGGAACAAGGTGATTCGATGGTGTAAGGTACAATGGAGTCACCACACCGAAGCTGAAGCCACATGGGAGCGTGAAGAATATATCAAGGCAGAATTTCCCATCTATTTTCTACTAAGGAATCTCGAGGACGAGATTCAATTTAAGGGGGGTAGATTTGTGACACCCTCATCTCGGGTGTCAGCATATGTTCATGCTTTATGAAGAGTAAACATTTTAAGAAAAGAAGGAACAGTGAAAAAAATCAAAGGAATAGCCAATGAGAGCCGAATCCAGCTTTCAGAAAGCGCCGAAGACAACTCACCGCGGCCGCTGGCCATGTGGCGTGTTTGGAGCTCATCCCTGCGAAGTAGGGAGAGGCCGCTGCCAAGCTGGCTACGTGGCAGGCTCGGGGCTCGTCTCCGCAAAGGGAAGAGGTCCGATCAAGTGGGACACATGTTGGACACGGAGCTAGCCTCTACGGAATAAGCAAAGGCATTTCTGCAGGACACGTGTCATCCCTGGAGCTAGTCCTCGCGGAAATCAGAGGATCTGTCGCGCGGGATACGTGTCAATCTCGGAGCCCACCTCTGAGAGGTCTGTCGCTGCTGGACACGTGTCGACCTCGGGGCATGTCCCTGAAGAGAGAAGAAGAGGAAAGACCGGCGCCAACACGTGGCGTGCACGGAGCTCACCTCCAAAGGAGGGGGAGGTCTCGGTCGATTGACACGCGGCACAACTGGAGCTCGTCTCTGCGGAGAAGGAGATACCAGGCCCCGGAAGGACACGTGGAGCCTCCGGAGCTCGTCGCCGCGAAGGTAACGAGTTCTGGAACGGCTGATACGCGTAAGAATACCGGTACGTAAAGGAAACCGACCTGAATTCCACAACGTTACCGCACCAAATCACCTAAAGATAAGATGATAGGATCCAATGACGATCTGAATAAGACTTTTATTCAGGATACAATCAGATCAGGACTCTTCTCTTCCCGATTATAAATAGAACCCAGAACCTCTGGCCGGAACCACAAACTTCTTTTCCAACTCCTGAGCCGACGACTTGGAGCCCTAGCCCTAACTCACCGAGTAAACCATCGCCAAAGCGCAACAAGAAAGATCACCGGAGGAAAGCACAGCGGTCTGAGGAGGACCTCGAAGGCCGAAAAGAACATAAGGTAGGCCCCAATACCGCCTTACGATATCGTTGTGTTTTCTTTGCATCTGTTCTTTGATTCCTTATGAACAGAAGCCTTCTCGTGGATAGATCAATTGATGATCAGGTTGATCTAAAGACAAGATCATTGCCACGTCCACCTTTGATCCGAACACCTCGGTCCATGCAAGCCATGCAAAAACACGAACAGACCAATCTAATAAAATTAATCATAGGATAGCATGCATGTGCATCATCGCATCTAGTTTAAAGTTTGTGCATTGATTGCTGTGAATCTTGTATGCACGTGATCCTATCTAGCAGGACAAGCTCAGGGAGCTGTTTACGACGAACTGCAGCAACCAGGTTTTGAGAATCAAGAACAACCAGAACCGCAAGAACAAGGCAAGTGCTCCTTGACCATGTTGATCCTATGTTTTGGGTAAAACTATTATATTTTGGGAAAAGGTGTGTGTGCTGAGTCAAACATGATGGGAAAACCCTTTTATAGGAGTTTACTAGTTTTGGTTAAACCACCCTTGTCGCCTGGGAAGTTTATGAGTAGGGTATGGTTTTTGCTTTATGCTTCGCTGAGTCTATGCCATCGAAAGCGAAATAGATGTGTCTAACTAACTGCACTCGTATTGATAATGAGAAACTGATGCTGATAATGGACATGGATCGGAGGGAGATCTAGGCAAGACTGGGTTTGTGGATGAGGTAGCATGAGATGGTGGTTTTGCTTGCCGTAGATCTAAGGACCGGTTCATGCATGCACATGCCAGGATAACAGTGCCACCACAAGGCCAAGTATGGGTGCGACTTAGCTGAGTAATTAGATAAGTGGCTAGAGTGTTATGGACTTGGAAGGCGCGGGGAATGGGAGTCGAGTGAGGACTGCCCTGGGAACTGCATGGCACAAGAGGGGGCCTGTGGGTGGGAGAATTGGAGATTCTAGCCTGCCGGTGAAACCTTAGTGAGTCCATACATCTAGTAACCCCTTTGTAAAGGCTATTTTGTGATCTCTTGACCATACACCGACGGTTGTGTACTGGTATAATGGAGGTTCTGCAATCGCCGACGGGTGACGAAATCACAAACTTGTGGGTAAAGAGGTGCAAACTCTGCAGAGTCTAAAACTATCATGATAGCCGAGCTTACGGTCACAAGCACCTGGCTAAACTGCCATGATTAGTTGGGATGGTTACAGGGAAGGTTCTTGGTTATGGTTAATGAGTTTGTTATGGTTTGGTTGTTGGGACTGTGGAGTCCGGGTGATAAGATGGTTGCATGACTGTTGAGTCATGGCAGCGAAACTGGTCTCGGTGTGAGACAAAGTTGTTTATGAGATAAGATGGTAGCGAATACGTGAAGGTATTCGTGAGATGGTAGCGAATACGAGGAGGTATTCGTGAGTAAGAATGAGGTTGGTTAATGTTCGTGTGGAACATGGAAAGCGATGGAGGTATGTTGGTAATTTAATACATGCTGGGATTGCATTCATCTAAAGTTAAGTTGCTGTTTTATCATGGTTTTATAAATCTGCTTTTTTTGCAAATAAGCCTTTTTGTACCTACCTTGTTTATGCGCTGCATGTCATGTGTTTTCCCGCACTTGCTGAGTACATCATTGTACTCAAACTTGCATTATTATTTTCATCATCAGCAGCGGGAGAAGCCTACTATGAAGACCGAGTGGAGCATTAAGGCGTGTGATCTGTTCTCAACCTTGCCTGTGGAGGGATTAGAGATGGAGCCACTTCTGCTTAGATTTGCTTCCGCATTAGCTAAATTGCTTCCGCTTTAGAATAAAGACTTCCACTGTGAGCATGAGTCCAAGACTCATGAGGTATTGTAATAAACTCTGTTATTCGTGGTAATATATAATCTGAATTCAGTTTGTGGAACGTATGTGTATGTGTGATGAACATCCTGGGCACAAATATGCATTAGTTCTCGGTTCCGTGGTTTTTCCACAGAATTGAGGGCGTCACACCAAGGTAGCTCATTTCATCCCCATGAAAGAAAGCTACAGCGGATCCAAATTGGCAGAGTTGTACATGTCAAGGATCGTGTGTTACCATGGAGTGCCAAAAAAGATAGTGTCGGATCGAGGGACACAGTTCACCTCAAGGTTCTGGCAGAAGTTGCAAGAATCCATGGGAACCCATCTGAACTTTAGTTCTGCCTATCATTCCCAAACTGACGGGCAGACGGAAAGAACCAATCAGATCCTTGAGGATATGCTGAGAGCGTGTGCACTCAAAAACAATCGGAGTTGGGATAAGAACTTACCGTATGCAGAGTTCTCCTATAACAACAGCTATCAGGCTAGTATGAAGATGTCACCGTTTGAAGCTTTGTAAGGGAGGAAGTGTAGAACTCCACTATTTTGGAACCAAACGGGAGTAAGCAAAGTGTTTGGACCCGAAGTACTACAGGAAGCCGAGGCAAAAGTGAGGGAAATCCACAACAACTTGAGGATAGCACAGACATGACAAAAGAGCTATGCCGATGTACGAAGAAGAGAGCTCGTTTTCAACGTGGGGGACTATGTCTATCTCAAGGTGTCCCCTATCCGAGGACTTCGTCGATTCAAGGTGAAAGGGAAGTTATCACCTCGATACATCGGACCCTTTCAAGTTCTGGAGAGGAAAGGCGAAGTGGCATATCAACTAGAACTGCCGGCTCGCCTATCGGATGTGCACGACGTATTCCATGTGTCACAGCTCAAGAAATGTCTGAGAACACCTGAAGAGATGTCACCCATGAATGAGGTTGACGTAGCTGAGGATATGTCTTATGCCGAGCAACCATCCAAGATTTCGGGGACAATGGAGCGCCTCACAAGAAATAAAAGAATCCGGATGTGCAAGGTGCAGTGGAAGCATCATTCGGAAGAGGAAGCCACATGGGAGCGAGAAGACGAACTTAAGGCACAGTTTCCGGAATTGTTTTCCTAGAACCACCAATCTCGAGGACGAGATTTCTTTTTAGGGGGGTAGAGCTGTAACACCCCAAAACCTGTTAAGAGGGGAATTTAAAAAATTTTGGGCGTATTGCATGTGGTACAGAAATTCAAATTCAAATTGGAATTCAAATTAAACTCAAAACAGAAAAGAAAAACAAAAAGAAAAAACAAACCCCCCGGCCAGTGGGCCGAAACCCACCAGCCGGCCCACCCACCCCTCGCGCCAACTGCTGGACTCTTCCGCCCGCGCGCGATCGTAACCAACCCGGAAACCCGCGACCCCAGCCGAATCCCGGTCCCAGACGACTCAAACTCAATCTAAACAAACCCGCCGCCCACCCCCGTCTATAAAAACGCCGGCATCGCCCCGTTTTTCCCCCACGATCAGCCGTTTTTCCTCCTGGTGAGAACCAAAGTTTCTCCGGCCAATTTCTCTCGATCTTCGATCGGGATTTCTGATCTAACACGCTGATCTTGATCCACCGCCTCCAGGGAATCACGCAGGAGCAGAAAACTTGGTAGATTTCGCCCTAGACACAGCTCCGACGAGCGTCGCCGCTGTTCCAGCTCGGACCTCGTCGCCGACCGCCTTCCGGGACCTCCGAGCTTAAGAAAACCCCCGAGGTGAGATCCCTAACCACCCCTCTACCGATCTATGCCATGAAATCCCAGTTTTAGGAAGAATTGACGAAGATCCGAAGCTCTCCAGCGAGATCGCCGCCTCCCGCCGCCGCGCGCCGCCGGGCAGCGCCGCCCGCACTCGATCAGAGCGACGTGGCCGCTTGAGGGCCGTCTATTTTAAATCGCACGGTAGAATTTAAATCCCCGCGTACCGGTTCGACGTTATAATCTCAGCCGTCTGTTTTAAATTGGACGGTCCACGTCAGCCCCGCATTATAAAGGCCGGGATTCTTACGCGCTACCCCGTGGGGATCTCATAAAATACGAGCTAACCCCGGAAACTTCTGATCTAGCCCCTGGAACTTCAGAAATTCATGTAAATTCAATTAAAAATCAGTTTTTGCCCCTGGACTTAATAAAAATTAGCAAAACCCCTCTGTTATGCATAGTTAGGCCCCTGGAAATTCTTAAAATAATATAAAAGACCCTGTAGTGGGGTGAGTTTACCTTTTTAACCCTATATGATATTAAATTTAGAAATTTGAATATGGGATTAGTATTTAAAATTTAAAATATGGGACACACACATTGTAAATTCAAATTTAAACTTTCCTAGCACTTGGAAAACTTTGGAGTGAGATAAAAATAGATTTTTAGCTGAAATGGATCTGTCTAATTGATTGTTCACATTTATTAGTTATAGGGACACATTTTAGGCTAGGAAATAATTCGGAAAATTTATAAGATAAATTTAAATTAGTTTACATCAGAGGAGAAGTTCAAAATATATTATTTAATATTTTAGATCAGAACCTATTCTGTTTAGATGAGGTGTCTTACTATTTTCCTAATAAAGTTCACATTTAGGCATAGGAAATAAATCTGGAAATATAGCAAGCTAAGTGTGAATAACTAGAAAATGATAAATGAAGTTTCCAAAATCCAAAGAATTCAGTTTAGGATTGGTAGAAGGTCTGAAAACCATTTGGAGTAGGAGATTACCTTGCATGCACTCTTGGTAGCTAAAGAGGGTATTAAAGAATTTGTTTAAATTGGGAATTTATATATAGTGTACAAACAGAAATCTGAATACAAAAGTTAGAAATAATATACATATGTTTAAAAGTGCATGTAGGTCAAAAATCACCACACATAGAGTAACCACCACCCTTAGAAGTGTGAATGACTTTCATAGGTGTGAATGTTTGGGTTGTATGAAGTGAAAGTGTGAACTATGTCTTATGGATTGTTGTTTTCTTTTGCTATGTGTGATGGTATGAGTAGAACCTTCTCCAGAGCAAGTTTTCCCCTTCCAAGAACAAGACTTTCCATTCCCAGAGCAGCAGGAAGAAGGCAAGTGTCCTTGACCACTTTGTTCCTATACTAGGATGTGTAGATAGAGTTATTTGCATTGTCAATGGAAATATGAAACCCATGCTAGGAAGTTTCCCTAGAATTGCATTACCTTGTTTTCCTTGTAGCTTGGGATGGGATTTTAAATTATTATATCATTCATTCATATTACTTATGCTTAGCCATGCTTAGAATGGGATAAGTGGGATATGATATTATCAACTTGCTTACCTTACTCTTGAATGAGATATTATGAGTTATGTAGAGGTAGGGATCAAGACAAGTTTGATGATTTGGTTGGTGCTGGGTGCACGAGACTCGGGTTTGTGTTTAGTACTTGCCTGGATCCTAAGGACCGGTTCATGGAGCATGTAACCTGGCTTTACCGTGCCAACCACATGCTGAGATGGGGCAGCTTGGCCAATTAATTAGGTGTATCCCCGGTGTAGTATGGGTGTGTTGGATGGTGCGGGGAATAGGTGTCAGCTGGACTACCATATGAACCGCAAGGCTCAAGAGGGGGCCACTGCAACATGGTTGGAGCCTCTTGTATGCTGTTAGGGGTGAAACCTCAGTGGGCCCACGCTCGTCGGGAATCCCTTTGTAAAGGCTTCGTAGTGAACTCCTGGCTACACACCTGCGAAGTGTGAATGTGGTTCGTGGCCACTGGCATAATGGAGGTTCTTTTAGTCCACACGGCAACGGGGGATGAAATCACAACATGTGGGTACAGTGGTGCAAACTCTGCAGAGTCAAAACTGTCATGACAGCCGTGCTCACGGTAAAGAGAGGCTTGGACTTATTCATGATTAGAGGATTGATGGATTTGGAAGTTGAGAATGTTAAGCGGGGAGCTTAACATTGTAAATAATGTTATGGTTACTTGATTTTGATGATGGGTTGGGAGATTGGGACCATTTCACCTATGTAGTAATGTAGGTGCTTAATAAGCTAAGGTGATAGGTATTAATTGCGTAGTTGCTTTAACCATGAGTTCAACCTCCCCTTGTTCTAGCCATGCATGAAATAACTTTCCCACACTTGCTGAGTACCATTGGTACTCAACCTTGCATATTTGTTGGTTTATATTGCTGCTCAGGACAAGAGAATGATGTGGTGTTTAATGATCAAGACTTTGGACCCGAAGAAGGCTTCTAGGTTCATGGAGTCCCCCGGGCAACATCTGTGACGGAGCCCACGAGAATAATATTCCGCTGCTAGTTTATTTACTTGTGATGAACTTATTATCGTCCATCGAGACATATGTTATGTAAGACTTATTTATATTCAACACTTGGCTTTAATAAATGATGCTTCACTATTTGTCATCACATGTATGAGAAAATGATCCTGGCATACATGTGATATTCACTCGGTTGTTCTTCGGAGAAACTGGGTGTGACACGTGACGGGGTCTCCCAAATTGCACCACGCACGCCAGGGACAGACGTTGCTCGAATACCCCAAATGACATGAAGAGTCGTAGAGGATATTAAAGCGAGTCAGGTTACCTGCCACCCGTGGGGCTCCACCCTTCAGCTTGTGCGCACTGGTGGACAGCGCTTACGTGCACCCCCCAAGACATAAAGGGTCCCGAGATGCACGATTTTACGACATAAGCAAATAGGCTAGTATGCCACTTTCTATACACTAATAACATCCTTATATGGGCTACTAACTCGTTCCTCACTGGATTTTTTAAAAAGAGGCCCTTTGTATTGCGTTAAATCTCAAGCGAGCTCTGATACCAACGCTGACACGACCCAACGGTCTTGTCGAGCCAGGATCACGCTTATGGGTGCTGCGTTGCACAGCACCGGATAACACACATCAAAGGTACAAAGCGGAAGCAAAGTTTTATTACATAAACCAGTGTATGAACATTTTTACAGCAAAATATGTTCAGTCTACACTCACGGGCGTAGACTACGCATCGAGTTCACATTCAGCCCGTGAACGTGTCCCCGCTAGCACGCACACACACTAACACGGCGGCATTCACAACTCCCACTCGACGGGGTTCCCCTCCTGGGGTTCCGTCTCCTCCTCGGGAGTCCCTTCCTCATAGAACCCTGCAAAAGCTTCAAACACAAGCAGTGAGCACGAAGGCTCAGCAAGACTGACCCGTCTCTCCTAAACATGAAACTTCTACATGGAGGGTGATGGGTTACATGAGGAAAAATAAGTTGCAAGGACTTGCCTAATTAGTGGGACCTTACTTTCAAGTTTTAGCAGCAGGTTGTGAAGAACTTTATGCTAAGGCACATGAAAGAGCCGCAATCAAACAAGAAATGCATTTCTCTCATGTACTTTGCCCAAAGTGGAAAAGAACATTAGTTAGCTCTAAACTACAGCAAATCATTAACAATCAAAGTTCATCTTTCAATCAGCAACATTTTAACATGTATCTATCCTGTTCTTTCTACGTCGTGGTACAGTGAACAAGTGGTACTCACTGACCGCGATGGACGGCGATTATAATCGATTTACACCTGCAGGGTTACCCGAATAACCCGTCATGTACGCCCGTACTCGATGTTGCTTACAGAAACCATCACGGACGCCGTGCGTAATCACCTTTCACCCGTTAGCCAAATATTGAATCGGTCCTATCGTCCCGAGCAAGAGGTCTCTGCACGCGCATCTCAGTGCCGCCAGCCGATTTACACCTCAAACTCTCAACCTACCCTCTGAACGACAGACAATGCCTCAATACCCAGCTACCCGAGTTACATCGGTTTCCCCCGGTTCCCATATATCCGGTAGGTCTTCGGTACTGTTCTAGCTTGTTCAACAGGACTACACACGGCTCGGTCCTCAATCGACGCAAGCGGAGCTATAGCACAAAGGCCCCAAAGTCCTGCTGCCCTTACCCTCTGCTCGATCTCATTTTTCTTGCCATGTGTTTCATTTGCTATTTTTACCCGAGCGATGTGCCTCTAGCCTATTCTCGTGAGTAGTTCCAACTACTCGACTTGTACCGAATCCTACTCTATCGTAACATTGCAGTGGCTAACGAGGTTTTCAATCCTAATCCCATCCCATGGTTTTCTTGGCTATGCATTTGGGTTTCAAACAAGACTCTAATGCAAGAAATAAGTGATGCTCAAAGAAAGTGCTCAAAACAATAAAAATTTGTAAAGAGGTTACTGCAAACCGGAGCTTGCCTTGCTGCTCTTGGTCGTAGGCTAGCTGTTCTTCCGGAGTGACAAAGTCTAAGACTTCAGGCTCCTCCTCAACCTTAGCGACTACATGAGGTAAAAAGTATATGTATCAATTTAAATGCATTTGATTGGAACTAAACTTGTGAAGGTTGTAAGTCCCACTAGACAGACCCAATGACTCTGAAATTCTTACTGTGGTTTGGTTACAACCTAAGCAGAGACTTGGCCAAGTTTTAGTTGCAGCAAAGCTCAATTGAGCTCTCCACAAGTAATTCTGCACTTGACCTTAATTGGAGCTCTTAGGGTGTTCTAGGAATTTTCATGGAGCAAGCCATGACTTCCTGAAAACTAGATTTTCAGAGGATTCTTATGGAGTTGGTATCACTTAATTTGAAGGTTTCTAGCTAGATATATGAGCTAAACAATTTCAGAGAAATTCTGAAAATGTTTCTGAACATTTTCCATTTTCTCTGGAACAGTTTTATTAATCACACCATTAGGTGGATCAAATGAGCTCAAATGGATCTGAAATTTTTATGGTAGCTCAGGGATATTTTGGTGAACATCCCAACAAAATTTCAGAATTTTCCTCCAAACGATTCTCCAGTTAAAATTCTAAACATTTTAAAATTTGAAGAATTAATTCTGGAGAAATAAGGATTTTCATGAAGTGAAAATTGATTTGCTGGAAAGTACTCAGAGAGCTGAATCCAACAAAATTTGGTTCACTTGATTTGGAGTTTCCTAGCCAAAGTTATGAGGATTTGAAGTTTGAACGAAATCTGAAAATCTGGAAAAGTTCAAATCTGCCGGTGGGACCACGGTTACACGTGTTGGGCGCTGAGGCGATGGCACACCGGGGTCCACGGAATTTTTGCGCGCCAGCACACCAGAACCGAGCCGCATACTTATCCCAATTTAAAATCCGAGCCTCTGACGCGTGGGCCACCCGACTTCTTCTACCTCCCGACGCTCCCTCGCGCGCGCGCCGCCTCCCCTCGTCGGAGCAGAACCGCAGCTCGCCGGATTGCCGCTGCCAGCCACCACACGGTCTGAGACTCGCCGCTAGGAGGTTACCGAAGTCGAGAAACACGTCTGTGGTGTCAGTTCGAGCTGGTGGTGACCGGAAATACCCCGATGTGCGGCGGCCTCGGTTGAGGTTCGGCGCCTTCGACCGTGGGTTCTGACCCGCCAAGACCTCGAACAAATGGCTCTACAGCAACAGTACACCTCTAGGAAGCTCGACAAAGCCTCAAAGGTGTTCAAAACTGGCGGCAAGTTCGTCGGCACCGTGCGACCAATTGTGCCCGCCATGAACGCCTTTGATCGAGCTCAAAATCCGTCACTCCTAGCCGGTTTCATGCAATGGATGCTAAAAGGAAAATGATCGCCGGCTAGTCCAGCATCTATGTGCAAGATTTGATAACCTAAGAAGGATCAGAGAGCGGAACTTCAAGGAAACCGTACCGGAAGCTCGGGTTGAGGCCACCGGAGCAAAATCTGGAAATTCTCGGTGGATGCTTCACGGTTTGCTTCAAGAATCGGAGGAGAGAAGCACCAACCTAGCGCGCTCCCGTGGCCTGGATTTCTTGACCGTGAGAACCCCTGTGGAGGGCTGTCCACGATCACCCGATCGTCGGCCGAAGCTTGATTGCCGCTGCGGCGGTCGTTTTCGGGCAAAGAAGGCTGGAACTTGCTGGTTTCCGGTTTGGGAAGGTGGGTACGAAGCTCAGGGCAGGGTGTAGCAGCTCGGGGAGGAGAGGGTGTGAGTGTTTCACCATTCTCCCGATCAGTCGGAGCGGCAGAGGGAAGAACTTTGTCTCAGTGTTCTTGCGAGGGGGAAAAACGGGTGAGGGGACCTCGGCAGAGGCGAGGAGCGCCTTTAGAAGGCTCAGCACCGACCTGGCTCGCGCTTGGGCGAGCAGCTGGTGGCGCGGCGCCCCCCCCCCCCTCGGTGGCGCCCTCTTCTGAAGCCCGAAGACCCGATTGAGGGAATTTCAGTCGGTTGAATCTCTTCAGTGGCTGACATGTTGGTCCCACTTCCTTTTTAACCTCTGAACTTAACTCTCTATTACTGTTGTAAACAGTAATCCCCACAATGCCCAGGGTGATTTGAATTATCTACCCCTGAGCCATTTGAATTGGTTAGAATTCAAATTGGGTTTGGTTTGACTAAATTTTCAACACATATTCAGTTTGTAATTCAAATAAGGTTTTAATTTGCTAAACTTAGCTCATGTCAAGATCAACTGCAAATGGAGTGAAAATTGGTGTGTGAGCTCACAAAAATGTGCTGAGTAAGAATATGCCTCCCTTTTTTGAATTCAGGGGATGAAAACAGTTTGAATTTGAATTTGAGTTCAAACCACCCTCTTTCTAGCCATACCCAAAAGGACCTCAAAAAGTTTTGAATTTGGGTCAAACTTGGCATGGACATTCCTAGCAAGGTGTAGGAGTTTTTCAGATGTCCAACCCCTATATGATGCATGTGGGAAATGCCACTTTTGCATTGTGTGAGTTTGTTCTCTAATGATCATGTTGATGGTTGTTACTTGCTCTTCAAATGTATTCATCAACTTTCTTCAAATGAAGTGTGTGTGTCGTGTGATGAGCACCTTGAGTATGTGCCAAAAACTTAGGCCCTTACAGCCGGACCTCCACTCTCCTCGGAGGTGGGCTCTGAGGCCACGTGTGCAGCAGCGCCGCACCTCCTTTCTCCTCAGAGACGAGCTCCGAGAGCGACACGTGTCAGTGCCGGACCTCCCATCTCCTCGGAGGTGGGCTCCGAGAGTGCCACGTGTCCAGCAGCGCCGGACCTCCTTTCTCCTCAGAGACGAGCTCCGAGAGCGACACATGTCCTGCGGGGCAGGGCCTCGCTTCTCTGCAGAGACTAGCTCCGAAGTCAACATGTGTCCCACGGGGCTGAGCCTCACTTCTCCGCTGAGAATAGCTCCGAAAGCGACACACGTCTAGCGGGTCCGGACCTCCCTTCTCCTCGGAGGTGAGCTCCGAGGATGACACGTGTCCAGCAGTGTCGGACCTCTCGGAGGCGAGCTCTGAGGGTGACATATGTCCAGCGGGGCCGGACCTCTCGGAGGCGACCTCCGAAGGCGAGACGTGTCCCGCGGGGCCGAACCTCATCCCTTCCGCAGGGGTGAGCTCCGCGGGCGCCACGTGTCCTGCGGTGCCGGACCTCGCTCCCTTCGCAGGGGCAAGCTCTGAAGGCGCCACGTGGCCAGCAGGCCGCAGGAAGTGTCGACAGCGCTCCTCGGCGAATTGGAATTGGCTCCTTTCAGCTATCTTTCTCCCATTCCCCACCATTTTTATGATTCTTCCTCCCATTCTACTTCTTTTTATAATGTTCCTCTATATGCAATGCATGGATATGAAATTGAGGGTCTTACAAACCTACCCCCCTTAAACTGAATCTCGCCCTCGAGATTCGTTAGAGTAGAGAATAGATGAGGGAATTCTGCCTTGAGGTCTTCCTCACGCTCCCATGTAGCCTCGGCTTCCGTGTGATGGCTCCACTGTACCTTGCACCAACGGATCACTTTGTTCCTCGTGACCCTTACCTTCACGTCCAAAATTCGGACAGGGCGCTCTACGTAGGTCAGATCCTCTTGAAGCTCGAGCTTATCCATCGGTACTAGTTCTTCTGGTACTCTCAAGCACTTCTTGAATTGGGATAAGTGAAACACGTCATGCACATCAGAGAGGTGCGTTGGGAGCTCTAGTTGATAAGCTACCTCTCCTCGCTTGCCCAAAATATTAAATGGCCCGATGTAGCGAGGTGCTAACTTGCCTTTGACGTTGAAACGTCATTGGCCACGGATAGGCGATACCTTAAGGTACACGAAGTGTCCTACTTCAAAGATCAACTTTCTTGGCCTATTGTCCGCATAACCATTTTGTCGTGACTGAGCAGCCTTCAAGTTCTTCCGTATTGTTTGGACATGCTTCTCGGCGTCTTGCAGCACTTCGGGTCAAAACACTTGGTTCTCTCCGGTCTCATTCCAGAACAGCAGCGTTCTACACCGTCTACCATACAATGCTTCAAAAGGTGACATCTTCAAGCTGGTTTGATTGCTGTTATTGTATGAGAACTCAGCATACGGCAAACTCCTATCCTAACTACGCCCATGTTTCAAGACGCAGGCTCTCAACATGTCTTCTAAAATTTGATTTGTCCTCTCAGTTTGCCCGTCGGTTTGCGGGTGATAAGCGGAGCTGAAATCCAGTCGTGTACCCATAGCTTCATGCAGCTTCTTCCAGAACCTAAAGGTAAATTGGGTACCCTGATCTGAAACTATCCTCTTCGGAACTCCAGACGGCACACGATTTGCTCCATGTACAGCTCGGCTAGTTCTGCGATGCAGTACGTGGTTCTAACAGGAAGAAAATGGGCTGTTTTCGTCAATCGGTCCACAATAACCCAGATGGAGTCGTAACCCGACCGAGTACATGGTAAACCGACAATGAAATCCATGCTAATGTCTTCCCACTTCCACTCAGGTACTTTCAATTGTTGCAACAGTCCAGCGGGTCTTTGATGTTCGGCCTTCACCCGTTCGCACGTGTCGCATAAGGCAACATACAATCCTATAGTGCAGTTTTGTTTGTATGTTTTCTTGCATGTCTTGCATGTTTTAAGATGAACAAAAGTGTAAACATCAATTGTGGCCGTGGCGATGATCTCGACTCAAGATCTAGATCAGACCGATCAACACTTGATCTGTCCACAAAAAAGCTTCTGTTCAAAAGGATCGAGAGAACAGATGCAAAAAATAACGCGATGATGTCGTAAGGTGGTATTGGAGACCTACCTTACTTCCATGAGGTTTTTCCTCCTAGCAATGGCAGCGAAACAGATTGTCGGCTCTCCTCCGGCGATGGCAATCGTCTCTGGGCTCGTCGGTGATCTTCTGGTGGTCAAACTCCGGCGAAGGGGTTTATCTCGGCGAGTTTGGGGCTAGGGCTTCTAAATTGTCGGCTCAGGAGGTGGAAAAGAAGTTTGTGGTTGTGGCCAAAGGTTCTGGGTTCTATTTTTAATCGGTAAGAGAAGAGTCATAATCTGATCGGAATTCAAATAAAAGTCCTATTTAAATTGTTTTTGGATCTTAACAACTTATCTTTATTTGATTTGGTTGCAGTATTCAACGTAGAGGAGTTCATGTCGGTTTCCTCAGTAACGGTTACTCACGTAAAGAGGAAAACCACTTCAGAATCGCGTCCTTCCACAGGGATAGGCTCCGGAGGCTCCACGTGTCCAGCAGAGGCCTGGCCTTCCCTTTTCCGCAGAGGCGAGCCCTGGTTGTGCCGCGTGTCAGGCGGGCTAGACCTCCCTCTTACTCACAGGTGAGCTCCGCGTGCGCCACATGTCTGGTTGGTCGGGACCTCCCCTCTCAACAGAGGCGAGCTCCGCGAATGCCACGTGTCAGTTCCGGACCTCCGCTCTCTTCGGAGGTAGCTCCGAATTTGCCACGTATCAGTACCGGACCTCCCCTCTATTCGGAGGTGGCTCCGGATGTGCCATGTGTCAAGTAGCGCCAGACTTCCTTTCTCCTCAGAGACGAGCTCTGAGGTCGACACGTGTCTGTCAGCGTCGGACCTCACGGAGACGAGCCCTGGAGGTGACACGTGTCTGGTACTGTCGGACCTCCTGGAGGTGAGCTCCAGAGGTGACACGTATCCAGCAGGACCAGACCTCTCGGTGATGAGCTCCGAGAGCGACACGTGTCTAGCAGTGCCGGACCTCTCGGAGGTGAGCTCCGAGAGCGACACATGTCCCGCTCGGCTGGAACTTTCTTTTCCGCGGTGACTAGCTCCGAAGGCGACATGTGTCCTGTGGCTGAACTCGCTCTTCCGCAGAGGCTAGCTCCTTGGGCAACACGTGTCCCACGGGGTCGGACCTCGCCATTTTTCACAGAGACGAGCCCCGAGCCTGCCACGTAGCAAGTTTGGCGACGGACCTCTCCCCATTTCCGGAGATGAGCTCCGAACACGCCACGTGGCCAGCGAGCCGCGGGAGTTTTCTTCGGAGCTCTTGGTGAACAGGATTTGGCTCATTTTGGCTATCTTTTTCATTCCTTTTCTGTTTCAACTTCTTTTAAAAATGTTTTTCTAAATGAAACATGAATACATGCAGAAATCGAAATTGAGGATGACACAAATCTACCCCCCTTAAATTGAATCTCGCCCTCGAGATTCGTTAGTAGAGGATAGATGAGGAAACTCTGTCTTGATGTCTTCTTCACGCTCCCATGTGGCTTCAGCTTCGGTGTGATGGCTCCATTGTACCTTGCACCAATGGATCACTTTCTTCCTCGTGACCCTTTCCTTTACGTCCAAAATTCGGACAGGGTGCTTTGCATAGGTCAGATCCTCTTGAAGTTCAAGCTCATCCATCGGTACTTGCTCCTCTGGTACTCTCAAGCACTTCTTGAGCTTGGATACATGAAACACGTCATGCATGTCGAAGAGGTGCGTTGGGAGCTCTAGTTGATAGGCTCCTTCTCCTCGCTTGTCCAAAATCTTAAATGGTCTGATGTAGAGAGTGTAAAAGTCCCAAAAATGTGTAGGAATAAAAACCAAGGTTTGAGTTCATATGAGTGGCAAAGACATGAAAAATGGGACTTGCTAAAACTTTTCTTCATGCAAAGTAATACATGGATGACCATCCAAAATGAGGCTCACGTTTTTATTTAAAAGTGTTGAACCAATAAGGAGTTAAATACCTCATTGCATGTAAGTTTAGAATTCAGATTTGAAATTCAAAGTTCACACATGGGGTGGCCAAGGACTTTGATTAAAAATGCAGCCATATAGTTGGAATTATAGGGAGGAGTTTGATCACCAACTTTCTATTTGTAGGGTGGGCTCAAAAGAGAGTTAAAGAGAAGAATTTGCAAACTTCAACCAAATTCAAATTTGGCAAGCAAATTCAAACTTAATTGGAAGAGATCAAATTCTAGCCACCCTTTTTAAACTCAGCATCATAGGAATTGTGGGGATCAGCTTGGGAAGATATTTGAGAGGTACATGTGGAGTGGGACCCACATATAATAGAGCTAAAGAAGGAGCCTTGCACCCTAAATCTAAGCCTCAGTGGGGAATTCATCGAACAGAGCGTGAGCCACGAGCAGCTCCCACCGTGGAGCCACTGGGAGGCTCGGCAGCGCCACCAGCTGCTTCCTTCCCCCACGCACGGCGCCCAGAGGCGGTTCAGCGACTTGATCAACCCCCCCCCCCCCACCGGCCGAGGCAAAGCTCATTCGCTTTCCTCTCTCGCGAGAACGCCGAGCAACCCGAGCTCCTCCCCTCCGCCTCTCGGTCCGGTCGGAAGAACGGCAAAAACCACCACGCTCTTCCCTCCCCCGAGATGCTAAAACTTTCCCCGAGGTCAGCCTCCACCTCCCTGACCCGCAAGCAAGCGAGCTGCGGCCCCCAGTGCCCTAGAACAACCGCCGCCGTGGCGAACGAGTTCAAGAAGGTGTTCAGGCACTCGTGGACAGCCCCCCACAGGGGGTTTCACGGCCGAGCGATCACAGCTACCGACGCGCACGGGTGCGGTGCTGCTCTCAGCCCAAGCTCAGGCCGTGCCGCGAGCTATCGACGGCGAATTTCGAGGTTTTGCTCCGGCGACCCCATTCCGAGCTTCCGGTATGATTCTTTCAAATTCTTGCCCTCTGATTCTCCTTAAGTCATCAAATTTGGCACAGAGAAGCTGGACTAGCCGGCGGTCATATCCTCTTTAGCATCCGTGGCATGAAACTAACGGGGAACCACGAATTTTGAGCTCTACCGGGCGTGATCGCGGTGAACCCAATCGGTCGCACGATGACAACCTAGTTCCAGCCATTTCCGAGCTAATTTGAGGCTGTGCCGATCTTCCTAGAGGTACGCTGGATCTGTAGGGCTCGTCGGCACAGGTTTTGGCGGGCTGGATACCTTAGGCAACGCCGCCGAACCTCCACAGCAGCTGTCGCACGTCGCCGGCCATTTTCAGGCCGTCGGCAGCCCAAGCAAACCTCACAGCCGTGTTCCTCGATGCCCAAAACCCCTTGGCGGCGAGTCCGGGTTTGGATGGTGGCCGGAAACGGCCGGCCGGAGAGCACCGGCGAGCTCCGGCGAGGGGGAGAGCGCGGGCGCGGGGAGGGAGCCGAAGGAAGAAGAAGACGGGTGGGTCCCGTCTGTCAGCAGCAGAAAATTTAAACCCGGGAACGGGTGTGGCTGGATCCTGTGTTCTGGCGCACAAAATCCCGTGGCCCCGGTGTGGCTTCATTTCTATTGGCTGGGATTCAAAACAGTGGGTCCAGCGGGATTTTCTGTAGGAAAACAATTCCAGACCTAGCTCAATCTTTGGAAATTCATATCTCCCTGTAGAAAACTCCAATTTGAGTGGTTCCACTTGGGTTGGATTCATTTCTCTGAGTTCTACCCAAATATGAACTCATATTTGTACGAAAGTCAATATTATATTCTGGAAAATTCTGGGAAGGTTTTCTGAAAAAGAATTATTGAGGGAGTTTGGGTTATCCAAAAATCCCAAAATTATGCCAGAATATTCTTTAGCATGGTGTTGACCTACTAGCAAATTTTCAGCTCATTTGAGTAGAAATTTGCTAAATGCAAACTACTGTTTCAAAATAATCCAGAAACATTTTCAGAAAATGTTTCCCACTTCAAAAATCGATTCTGAGCAATCCATAGCTCCAAAAATCATAGGAAAATTTAGGCAAGCTCTATGAGGCATACTTGAAATTGTAGTTCCCTTAAATGAGCATGAAAATGCACATTACCTCAGAATTAATTCTTTTGAGTAGGAAAGCTTAAAGAATTGTTCTGGGAGAACTACTCAAGTAAAAGGGTTGAATTTCGAACCAGATTATCCTCATGTGATCAAAAACTGACATGTAAATTATCAGCCCAAGATGAGTCCTTGAACTCCCTGTTCTTTTTCTCCCTACTTATGTATAGGGAAAAATACATAAGAGATATTGTGAGAATTATGGAGGACACAATATGACTCCACATTAGCTGCAATTTTGCAAGCTAAATCCTTAGGTAGTATATAACCTGCTGTAAAAGTTTGGAGGCCATTGGAGTTCTTGTTCTTCAGTTGCACTCAAATCTTTTCAGCTTATCTATTATGTTCATTAGGGAACATGATTAGTGTATAGCTAAGGCCTTTAGGACAAATTAGTTCATTTCTGTACTTTGCACAACAGAGGCAAACCAAGCCATGCTTGGCTTTTCCACACAATCTCTGTTCCTAAGAGATTAATTCTATAACTTCTTTCCATTACATTCTATAAAACATGTGCATATGCATTTCAATAGGAACCACAACGAAGGGGACCTAAAGGAGTGATTCATCGAAGTGGATCAAGCTCCGGAGAGTCAAGGGTGGATCAGCAAGGACACTAACTGGTTATATACGACTACCATGCAAAACAGGCAAGCTCCGGTTTGCATTTAACAGCTGTTAAGTTTTGATTTTGTATTCACTTTCAGTTAAGAATTGAACTGTGCATTAGGTCTAATGTTTGATACCCCTCCTGCATAACCAAATGACCATGGAGTATTGGGTAGGTTTCTTTCACCGTGTAGAACTGGCATGCTTAAGTACGGTTTGGTAGAAGTCGAGTGCGGAGATGCTACTCGCAGTTCCAGGAACAATAGGGGCATACGGGATTAGTTCATAAATGAAGTAGCAAGTTAAAGTTGAGACCGGAAGGTTGTAGGGGAAGCAGGACATAGGGGCCTGGGTGCTATATACCTGTCCGTGTCGGTCAAGGACCGATCCGTATGCGGCCCTGTTGAACAAGTTTGAGTTGTGTACCGGACTCATGCTGGCTATATGGGACCCAGTAAACCGATGTACCTCAGGAAGCTGTCGTTGGGACTTTTCGGGTCGCCTCAGGCGGACGGCCGGTGTGCAGTATGTGGAGAATATTCTCATGACATCTCACATCGGCAGGTGCACCATGAGTAGCTACTGTACGGGGCGACTTGATCGATTCAGCGGTGGTGAAACGGGGGAAAGGCTGCCACGTACGACGTCAGTGATGGCTGCTGGAGGCAACGTCGAGTACGGGCGTACGTGTCATGTAGTCCGGGTGTTATTGATTCGAATCACCGTCGCTCGCAGAATGGACCGAGCATACTTGTTCTCACAGTCGTGACGTAGTATGAACTTGCATGAGAAAGGAACTAATCATTTTGGTGTGAAGTATTATCCTACCTTTGTATTGGATCTTGATGAATAGGCTAGTGCAAACTCGATTTTTTATGCCATGAGCAATTTACATCGGGGGAAAGCATTTCTTGTCTGATTGTGGACTCCCGATGTGGTGTGCCGAGGGTTACTTAAAAGGCTGCCAATAATACCTGAAAGTAAGGATTCACTTTTAGGCGACTTTAATTATGCTTATGCCATCCTATTTTAGGTTCATAACCTCACATAGAGTTTCCTGTTTAGGGTGACGGTTAAGTCTTGCTGAGCGTTATGCTCACGGATGCTATCCGAGTTGTTTTGCAGGTATTTGACTCGATGCTTATGTGGGTACCACCCCGTGGTTCACCCACTCCAAGATCGCATAGGGTGGTGCCGTGCGATGCGGCACCCAACAGCACACACGAAAAGAATAAAGAACAACATACAAACTTTTATTTGATATAAAACAGCGGAAGTCTTTTACAAAACCTAATTAACAGTGGAAGTTATATACATAGTTGCTCTCAAATCCTAACTAAGCAAAAGTGCAGCTGTCCAGCCCGGGGACGCTACACACTAGCAGCAAGTAACCGGAAATCACGGCGGCGTGCAGGGCTCCAGCTCGGCCGTGTACCCCGACGGGGGCATCACCTCGTCATCGGACCCCTCCTCATAGTTCTCACCTGCATGCAGCTCAAATATTGCAACCGTGAGCACGAAGGCTCAGCAAGTCTTAACCGTCAACCCTAGGCATGGAACTCTACGTGCAAGGATGTGTAAAGTAGGAAAGGACTTTGCAATAATGACACGCCTATAAGTTGATCCTTACTTTCAGTTTTATAGCAGCAGATTCATGTGCCTTAGGCAGCCTCACATCGGAAGTCCACAATCAAACAAGAAACGCTTTCCTCCGATGTGGAGATGCCCAAAGTGGAATATAAACTTAATTTGCTCTATAACTACAGCAATCAAGGTATTCAAGACATTTAATAGTTCAATACAGCATTTTCAGTTGGCTTCTTTCACTTCTTGCTACGTCACAGCGCAGTGAACAAGCGGGTACTCAAATAACCGTGAGGGATGGTGATTGCAATCAAGACACACCCAGATAACACGTTGCATACACCCACTTTCAGAAGCGTGAATCCACACCCCTTCCTACTCTGTTGTATGCAACAACCTTTCAAAGGCAACCCAAATGCCGAACCGGTCCATCCGTAACGGGTAGGAGGTCCCCGCGTGGAGCGTGACTGTGCCCACCGGCAGATTTATACCTTGCTACCCTCAACCCACTCCTATTTACGGTTGGGTAAGCCTCGACACCCAGGTTAACCAATTACATCGGTTTCCTGGTTCCCATATGCCAGTATGCATCCGGTACTGTTCGATACATGTCCAGCAGGGACGCACACGGACGGTCCTCAACCGACACCAACAGGGCTACGCACGTGAGACCTCTGTTCAATGCTTCCTATCCCCCCTGCTGGGTCTCATTTTCATAATTCAAGCCATTATCTACCTCTTTTCTTCCCGTATGATAAGTACTATCTCGCGAGTAGCTTCCAACTACTCGTCTTCTACCGAGATCCTAAACATTAGCATGGCATTCTCTACTCATCGAGTTTGTACACTACCCAACCCTTTATAGGATTTAAAAAGGCTATGCAGTTGGGGTTTCAATCGCCCTAACTCTAATGCATACATTTCAACCTAGACATAAGTGATACAAATGAAAAACTTTATAAAAGGTACTTAAGTGCAAACCAGGGCTTGCCTGGTTGCGAGTTAAAGGGGAAGTCAGCTTCTGGTGGAAGGACGTCCAAAGGCTCCGGTGCGTCCTCAACTTCGGTCACTATTATGAAATGTAATAAAATACATGTGTAAGTATTAAGGCGTTATAAGAATTGAAATACTATTCTTAGCTATTGCTATTTAGGATCCTTAATTGGCTTTGGGATTTTTACAGTGGATACTAGACTCTCTAAGGATGATTTTAGTCAAATTCGGAGGCATGTTATTGCACAATGTAGTCTTTAAAATTCCTACAAGTACAATGCTTCTCTGAATTTTGAGCCCAATTCAGGAGCTTTGACATGGCTAATGGTGGAAGATATGATTAGGGTAAGTTTCCATGGTTCTAACAAAATTTGTTTCACCATTTTTGGAGCTACCATCAGAGAGATATGAATTTTTGAACATAGACAGGAGTTCTGAAAAAGCTTCTGTTGAAATTTGAATTTCCAAATAAAGGCTGAACTTGGGAAGGCATTTTAGCCTAGCAAATGATCTCCAATGAAGCCCAAATTTTTACTGAAGATCAGTAACTATGGAAAGGATTTTCTGCCCAAATTTGATAATATTTCATAAAGAATTGCTCCTGTAATAAATCCCTAAAGGATTTATTAAAACAATTCTACAGAAATTCCTGGGCATGTTCATAGCCTAAAATTGGTTTCTCTGTAAAGTAATCCTCATGAGGATTCCAACAAAATTGGTCTCACTCGTTTTGGAGTTTTCTACACAAAGTTATGGGCTTGCAAAGATCAGCTAATTTCTGGAATTATTTCTCTATTAGAAACTTCAAATAATTGGAACTGGGCCCACTGTTTTAATTCGGACCAGTCAGATTTTGACAACACTGGGGGCTACGGGGTTATTCCCGCGCAGCCGCACCAGATCCGGCGCCACAAGCGGACCCGGCGCCTTCCTGGTGCCACTGACAGGTGGGGCAGGCCCCCACCTTCTTCAACCTCGCGCCTGGCCGGCCTCCTCGCCGGAGAAGCGACCGTGCCTCGTCGGAACGGCTGTCCCGTGCCTCAAACGGCTCAACCCTCGCCACCTGTGCCTAAAACCCGACGAGGAACACTTTGGTGAGCTCGGTGGCAGCGCTAACTGGCCGGAAATACCTCCCCGACGGTGGCAGTAACTCGGGCGACTCCGGCGATGTGGTGTTCGTCCGGCAAGCCCGGAATACAGCACCACCGTGACCTGGGGAGCTCGGAACACTACCCTGATCCCTCGGAAAACGGCTGGAAACATGAGCTCACCTTGCGACCGAAATGGTTCTTCCCCACCGTGAGGAAAAACACGGAGAACTCTTCGGACTCTGCATGGATTTGCTTGCCGTTTGCTCGAGAAGGGTCGTCATGGCTTGGAGAACCTATGCCTAGACTCTTGTGAGCCCCAACCCAATATGGCCCTGGAATTTCCCGTTTTCTTTCAACTCGGTTCCAAGGAACCGCCGGTGACAAACCTCGAATTCCGGCCAACCTAGACTATGACCTAGCTCCAAACTGGGAGGACGGCAAGAAAGGTCGACAACGCACCTAGAACACCAGTTGGATGAGCGTGAACGAGCCGGAGGTGGCCGGTCGACGGTGCGGCGTCTTGGCGCCAAGCTGGAAAGTGGAACGATGAGCTTAGGCTCAGTTCTCGGGACCAGCTCGAAGGAACGATAGGGGCTGTCGTCATAGAGGAACTAGAGGGCCTTGCGCACCTTCCTACGACCTCAACCGGTCGTGACAACGTCGGAGTGGTGTCAATGATGGACAGGCGACGCGGATCAACCGAGCGGCGGCCGAGGCTACGCGAACTGAGCAGGGAAAAGGTAAAACACGTCGGTGGACGTCCGAGAGAGCAAGGGGGGTTGTGCTGGGACTGTGGCATGCGCGCATGATCAAGTAGGCGGCAGAAACAGGAGGTGGTACGGCACACCTCGGGCGTGGGTCGGAGACGGGAGCTGTCGCGCCCCTGCTGTTCGACCGAATGGAGCAAAGGTGGTAGCTCCTGTGGGTGGCTGACAAATGGGCCCCACCTCCCCCCATTGTTTAATCCAACTTTCTCTGATCTTTTCCATCCAGCAACTCAAAATTTAAGGCTAGACTTTCACCCCAAGTTAAGTTTGAATTTGCTGAATTCAGAGGGTTTGAATTCGGTGTGAAATTTGGATGTGATTTGATCATTTGAATTTGAAAAAGAGTTTGAATTCTCCACTTTGTATTGCCTCAAAAATATAGCACACCAGCTCCAAAGTATCCAATTTTTGGCATGGCTGCTTATTACAAGGTGGAGAACACATTTGTGAAACCCAATTTTCAAATTGAGGGAATTGGAATTTGAAACTGAATTTGAAATTCAGAATAGAGGGCTTTCCCTTTTAATCCCAAATAAATATTGAAACTCCTCCAAATGAGCTGAAATTTGGAGGGGTGAATATTTGGACTATGAAGATCCAAGCTGTGCATTTAGATCCCCATGTTTGGAAGTTTTGGGAAGTCTAAACCCTCACTTTGAACTCACACTTATTATAATTCAAAGTTTTAATTCCCCTCATTTTTCATAAGTGTATATGAGCTGAATTTTCTTGCTACCAATTTTGGGGATTTTACATCCCTCCCCCCTTATAAAGAATCTCGTCCCGAGATTCCAAAGGAAAAGCAAAGTGGAGAAAAACTTTACCGGGTATATGATGATAGCAAGTCCAGATAGTACGTGCGTAGATAATCCTCGCTTTCCCATATCGTCTATGAACACCACCACAAACTTGTCCAACTCCGGCATGAACACTGAGTTCATGAGATACATGAAGTGTGTCGGGGCGTTGGTGAGACCAAAGGACATGACGAGGTATTCATACAACCCATATCTCGTCGAGAAGGCCGTCTTTGGGATATCCTCCGCTCGGATCTTGATTTGATGATATCCGGAGCGAAGATCCATCTTGGAAAATACACTCGCACCCACAAGTTGATCGAAGAGAATATCAATGCGGGGCAGTGGATATTTATTCTTGATGGTGACGGCGTTGAGAGGTCGGTAGTCCACACACAACCTCAAGGTTTCATCATTCTTCTTCACAAAAAGCGCCGAGCATCCCCATGGCGAGGAACTCGGTCGAATGAAACCCTTCTTCATCAAATCGTTGAGCTGCTCCTCTAATTCAGCCAGCTCATTCGGAGCCATCTTGTACGGTCTCCGTGAGATTGGTGTCGTCCCAGGTACGAGTTCAATCTTGAACTCGACATCTCTTTCGGGTGGCATGCCCGGAAGATCATCCAGAAAGACATCCGGGTATTCACGGACCACACGAATATCCTTGAGTTTTGTGGCTTCCGTGTTATATGTGGCTGGGGCTTCTTGAATCGAATGGTCAAGAATAAGAACATGTGGTTCATGGAGTGGAGAGTTTAGATGAACCACACGTGGAATGATGTCAAGAACAGCACCATGGCGATGTAGCCATGACATTCCTAAAATGACATCAAGTTTCTGACTCTCTAACATAATTAGAGAAGTCGGATATAGATTTCCACCCAACTGTAATGGTGCTCTATAGACCATTCTATCAGCTCTTATTTTCCCACCCGGAGAACATATCAAGTATGAATTATTTGTGGGAATGATAGGCAGTTGATATTTAATAACATAAGACTGACTTATGAAATTATGGGTGGCACCGGAGTCAAAAAGTATGACTACGGGATGATCTAGGTAAGAGAACGTACCCGCGAGGACGGGTTCGCCTTTCGGCACGTCTTCGATGGCTAAGTGGTGGACGTTGCCGGGTTTTGGTGCTGGTTTCTTGGGCTGGTTACGGGGCTGATTAGCACCCTGATATGGTGCTGCACCCCTGCTCTGTCGCGGCTCGGGGCAGTCCCTCGAAATGTGCCCGACACGGCCACACGTGTAGCATGTGTAAGGTGTCGGGGTCCCGCCGACTTGAGGACGAAATCCTGGTGCACGCTGTTGAAACTGAGGTGCACGCGGGACCATCCTTTGCTGTTGCTGTTGCTGTGGCGGATACGCCGGTCGGAAGCCCGGCGCATTATATTGCCGACCGCGAAACTGAGGCGGTCGCGTCGGTGGCTGCCATCTCTGACCGGATGGTGAGCGATACACCACACGGTATTTCTGTGGCGTCCCACCACTGCTGCTCGTCAGCGCGCTGCGTTTCCTCTTGTCAGAACCGCGCTCGCGCTGAGCATTTTCTTGTAGAATCGCGGCATTAACTAGGTCGTTGAATGTGCCACGATTGCTCTGGGCGAGATGGACCTTCATCTTTGAATTCAGGCCCCGGAAGAAAGCATTACGCTTGTTGTCTTCCATCCCCACAAATCCTGGCGCATACTGCACCAGCCGGTTGAACAACCTGGAGTACACATGAGCACTCCTCTCGCCTTGTCGTAGCGCCAGGAACTCCTGGAACTTCATTTCCATCACACCTGGAGGTATGTGGTAGGCACGGAACGCCTCCCGGAACTCCGTCCATGTGACGGCATGGCCAGCCGGTAAGGAGGCGGTGTAGTTCGCCCACCAGGTACCGGCTTCTCCTTGAAGCTGTTGCGCTGCATACAGCGCCTTCTGGTGTTCGGTGCATCGAAGCAGCCCAAACTTTGCCTCTAGAGTGCGGATAAAGCTGTCCGCCGCCAAAGGTTCTTCGGCCTCCGTGAAGGCCGGTGGATGGGTCACCATGAATTCTGAATATGAACTTTGTTGGGGCTGGCGTTGCCCATTGTCTTGGCGTCCTCCCTGATGGGACGCATTCTGCTGGACTAGCATCCGCAGCAACTCGGTTTGCTCGTCACGCGAGCCGAGCACTTCGGCGAGAACCTCTGCCAGGTTTCTTGGAAGTTCTGGCGGTGGAGGAGGTGGTTGCTGCTGCGTCGTGGTTTGCTCCGGAGGTGGAGACTCATCACCACGAACTTGACTCGGACCTCCCTCCTCATGCGTTGAACGTGTCGGCACCATTCTGCATTCAGATCATTCCAATGATCAGCACTTGTGGGTTTAGCCCATCCAGTCAATACAATGGTAATGCGAAAATGGAATAAATAGTCCGCATAACAATCACACATATGTATAAAGTATAAACTTTATGCAACATATACATCCCTGGACTGTGTCACATGATCGAGTTCCATAGTATTGAACTTTAAGGGTTTAAAAGTTCATTTCGACCATCGGGGTCACCACGGGATGTTAAGTGTGTTAGCATGCGTAATTCCTCGCTATTGTATTGGACCCAAGCATGTACTAACTCGAAGTGATATGTCAAATGCATAAACCCTTCAACTCCCAATCGCTGTTTTACAACAGCCACTGGACGTCAAACGGTGAAACTAAGTGTTTTGGTCGAAATACAGAAAATTCCAGAGAGCATTTGGTCTGCCCTGTTTTTGGACAGTGCCCACTCATCTGAGATTTTCATCCCGTTGGAGGGAGATTTTGTTCTGGAGCTCTACAGAAAGGTTGTAGAGGACTTCTAAACCTTTCCAGAATGGTATCCCACACCTCCATTGGTTCAACCAATATTAAGTTATACCCTGTTCAAGTTCAGCAAAATTTCTGCCGAAAACAGGGGAGATTATTCCTAAGCTTTTGAGACTGAATCTGTACTCCCAATTGACTCTTAGTTCAATATAGGAGTTTACTAACCCCTAAATGAATTCCTATACTTCATTGTGACTCTTTTCTTTGAAAATAAACTTTTATGCAGTCGGTGCTACGTTTCCTCACCAAAGAAAAAAATCCTAAACCGGTATTCCGGCATATACGTGTCACATGGTGGAACTAAAGACGTCACTCACAAACGGTTTTTACACGTCATGTGCTAACGTGGTTAATGTACCTGCAGAAAAACACACAATAATGGTGCACACAAGGGTTTTAGCATTTCAGGCAGTTCCATATGATAATAAAGACATACGGTCCGTATCATTGCCATACGGATCGTCCTTGAGTCAAGCCACGTCTCAAGGTACATGGTCGTGTTTTCACACCACACGACGGGGAACCCGAGTAGAGCGCGAACAGGTCATCACGGTTGGGAATTTTATCAACCCAACGGATACCACCTACTGCCTCATGACCTTTGAGGCACGCCGATGGCGAGCGCTGCGTATGGCCCTTTGAACATTGAACGTTCAAGAGTTGCATACTATCGTGTTGCTTACCACACGATGGGGTATTCTCACTTTTGCCTAAAGCATGCTGGAGATCAGCGTTTTCATATGCTCTCAGAACCATTAAGAGGTTCAGAGAATCATATTCACTACCGTGCCAAGCCACGGTATATCCTTCCATACTACTACTCGTATGGGGAGTTACCGCAATTAATCCGCCTGCTGTGGCGTACCTTACCTCTTACCTGACGTCGGAGCGTCGTTACAGAATGTATAACACATAAGTTAGCCTTTTCACCATAATATCTACTACTATCATAGACCTTATGTGGGCTTAATGACTAATCCTCACTCGACTACTTCTAAGTTTTCAAAATAGGCGCTTTTTGAGCGTGCTATTCCCAATGCGGCTCTGATACCACGACTGTGGGGACCACCCCGTGGTTCACCCACTCCAAGATCGCATAGGGTGGTGCCGTGCGATGCGGCACCCAACAGCACACACGAAAAGAATAAAGAACAACACACAAACTTTTATTTGATATAAAACAGCGGAAGTCTTTTACAAAACCTAATTAACAGCGGAAGTTATATACATAGTTGCTCTCAAATCCTAACTAAGCAAAAGTGCAGCCGTCCAGCCCGGGGACGCTACACACTAGCAGCAAGTAACCGGAGATCACGGCGGCGTGCAGGGCTCCAGCTCGGCCGTGTACCCCGACGGAGGCATCGCCTCGTATTCGGACCCCTCCTCATAGTTCTCACCTGCATACAGCTCAAATATTGCAACCGTGAGCACGAAGGCTCAGCAAGTTATAACCATCAACCCTAGGCATGGAACTCTACGTGCAAGGATGTGTAAAGTAGGAAAGGACTTTGCAATAATGACACGCCTATAAGTTGATCCTTACTTTCAGTTTTATAGCAGCAGATTCATGTGCCTTAGGCAGCCTCACATCGGAAGTCCACAATCAAACAAGAAACGCTTTCCTCCGATGTGGAGATGCCCAAAGTGGAATATAAACTTAATTTGCTCTATAACTACAGCAATCAAGGTATTCAAGACATTTAATAGTTCAATGCAGCATTTTCAGTTGGCTTATTTCACTTCTTACTACATCACAGCGCAGTGAACAAGCGGGTACTCAAATAACCGCGAGGGATGGTGATTGCAATCAAGACACACCCAGATAACACGTTGCATACACCCACTTTCAGAAGCGTGATTCCACACCCCTTCCTACTCTGTTGTATGCAACAACCTTTCAAAGGCAACCCAAATACCGAACCGGTCCATCCGTAACGGGTAGGAGGTCCCCGCGTGGAGCGTGACTGTGCCCACCGGCAGATTTACACCTTGCTACCCTCAACCCACTCATATTTACGGTTGGGTAAGCCTCGACACCCAGGTTAACCAATTACATCGGTTTCCTGGTTCCCATATGCCAGTATGCATCCGGTACTGTTTGATACTTGTCCAGCAGGGCCGCACAAGGACGGTCCTCAACGTGAGACCTCTGCTCACTGCTTCCTATCCCCCCTGCTGGGTCTCATTTTCATAATTCAAGCCATTATCTACCTCTTTTCTTCCCGTATGATAAGTACTATCTCGCGAGTAGCTTCCAACTACTCGTCTTCTACCGAGATCCTAAACATTAGCATGGAATTCTCTACTCGTCGAGTTTGTACACTACCCAACCCTTTATAGGATTTAAAAAGGCTATGCAGTTGGGGTTTCAATCACCCTAACTCTAATGCATACGGTTCAACCTAGACATAAGTGATACAAATGAAAAACTTTATAAAAGGTACTTAAGTGCAAACCGGGGCTTGCCTGGTTGCGAGTTAAAGGGGAAGTCAGCTTCTGGTGGAAGGACGTCCAAAGGCTCCGGTGCGTCCTCAACTTCGGTCACTATTATGAAATGTAACAAAATACATGTGTAAGTATTAAGGCTTTATAAGTATTGAATTACTATTCATAGCTATTGCTATTTAGGATCCTTAATTGGCTTTGGGATTTTTACATTGGATACTAGACTCTCTAAGGATGATTTGAGTCAAATTCGGAGACATGTCATTGCACAATGTAGTCTTTAAAATTCCTACAAGTACAATGCTTCTCTGAATTTTGAGCCCAATTCAGGAGCTTTGACATGGCTAATGGTGGATGATCTGATTAGGGTAAGTCTCCATGGTTCTAACAAAATTTGTGTCACCATTATTGGAGCTACCATCAGAGAGATATGAATTTTTGAACATAGACAGGAGTTCTGAAAAAGCTTCTGTTTAAATTTGAATTTCCAAATAAAGGCTGAACTTGGGAAGGCAGTTTAGCCTAGCAAATGATCTCCAATGAAGCCCAAATTTTTACTGAGGATCAGTAACTATGGAATGGATTTTCTGCCCAAATTTGAGAATATTTCATAAAGAATTGCTCCTGTAATAAATCCCTAAATGATTTATTAAAACAATTCTACAGAAATTACTGGGCATGTTCATAGCCTAAAATTGGTGTCTCTGTGAAGTACTCCTCATGAGGATTCCAACAAAATTGGTCTCACTCTTTTTGGAGTTTTCTACACAAAGTTATGGGCTTGCAAAGATCAGCTAATTTCTGGAATTATTTCTCTATTAGAAACTTCAAATAATTGGAACTGGGCCCACTGTTTTAATTCGGACCAGTCAGATTTTGGCAACACTGGGGGCTACGGGGTTATTCCCACGCAGCCGCACCAGATCCGGCGCCACAAGCCGATCCGGCACCTTCCTGGTGCCACTGAAAGTTGGGGCAGGCCCCCACCTTCTTCAACCTCGCACCCGGCTGGCCTCCTCGCCGGAGAAGCGACCGTGCCTCGTCGGAACGGCTGTCCCGTGCCTCAAACGGATCAACCCTCGCCGCCTGTGCCTAAAACCCGACGAGGAACACTTTGGTGAGCTCGGTGGCGGCGCTAACTGGCCGGAAATACCTCCCCGACGGTGGCAGTAACTCGGGCGACTCCGGCGACGTGGTGTTCGCCCGGCAAGCCCGGAAACCGACCGCGGTTGGGTCCTACAGCACCACCGTGACCTGGGGAGCTCGGAACACTACCCTGATCCCTCGGAAAACGGCTGGAAACATGAGCTCACCGTGCGACCGAAATGGTTCTTCCCCGCCGTGAGGAAAAACATGGAGAACTCTTCGGACCCTGCATGGATTTGCTTGCCGTTTGCTCGAGAAGGGTCGTCATGGCTTGGAGAACCTATGCCTAGACTCTTGTGAGCCCCAACCCAATATGGCCCTGGAATTTTCCGTTTTCTTTCAACTCGGTTCCAAGGAACCGCCGGTGACAAACCTCGAATTCCGGCCAACCTAGACTATGACCTAGCTCCAAACTGGGAGGACAGCAAAAAAGGTTGACAACGCACCTAGAACACCGGTTGGATGAGCGTGAACGAGCCGGAGGTGGCCGGTCGACGGTGCGGCGTCTTGGCGGCAAGCTGGAAAGTGGAACGATGAACTTAGGCTCAGTTCTCGGGACCAGCTCGAAGGAACGACAGGGGCTGTCGTCAGAGAGGAACTAGAGGGCCTTGCGCACCTTCCTACGACCTCAACCGGTCGTGACAACGTCGGAGTGGTGTCAATATGGACAGGCGACGCGGATCAACCGAGCGGCGGCTGAGGCTACGCAAACTGAGCAGGGAAAAGGGAAAACACGTCGGTGGACGGCCGAGAGAGCAAGGGGGGTTGTGCTGGGACTGTGGCACGCGCGGATGATCAAGTAGGCGGCAGAAACAGGAGGTGGCGCGGCACACCTCAGGCGTGGGTCGGAGACGGGAGCTGTCGTGCCCCTGCTGTTCGACTGAATGGAGCAAAGGCGGTAGCTCCTGTGGGTGGCTGACAAATGGGCCCCACCTCCCCCCTTTGTTTAATCCAACTTTCTCTGATCTTTTCCATCCAGCAACTCAAAATTTAAGGCTAGACTTTCACCCCAAGTTAAGTTTGAATTTGCTGAATTCAGAGGGTTTGAATTCGGTGTGAAATGTGGATGTGATTTGATCATTTGAATTTGAAAAAGAGTTTGAATTCTCCACTTTGTATTGCCTCAAAAATATAGCACACCAGCTCCAAAGTATCCAATTTTTGGCATGGCTGCTTATTACAAGGTGGAGAACACATTTGTGAAACCCAATTTTCAAATTGAGGGAATTGGAATTTGAAACTGAATTTGAAATTCAGAATAGAGGGCTTTCCCTTTTAATCCCAAACAAATATTGAAACTCCTCCAAATGAGCTGAAATTTGGAGGGGTGAATATTTTGACTATGGAGATCCAAGCTGTGCATTTAGATCCCCATGTTTGGAAGTTTTGGGAAGTCTAAACCCTCACTTTGAACTCACACTTATTATAATTCAAAGTTTTAATTCCCCTCATTTTTCATAAGTGTATATGAGCTGAATTTTCTTGCTACCACTTTTGGGGATTTTACAGCTTATGAGAAGGGATGCCGATGAGACTCGGGAACCTCCGAGTGTTTACTCAAAGAGCATCCTCGCCGCTGCAGATTGTTCTTCGTGTTGCTAGTAAGAAACGTACGCGGGCTGGATCGTTTCTTTGTTGCTAGTCTAGAATGAGTCGTGAGAGTGATAGTCTTCCGCTGTAGCTTACTCTGATATAAGTATTTGTAAAACTTTCTTGTACGCTTCCGCAAACTATTTATGTAATATGATGTGTTTCTATCGACCCGTGTGCTGTTGGGTGCCGCATATCACGGCACCACCCAACGAGGTCCTGTGGCCCCTCACCGCGTGGTAACAGGGCTGTTACACATGGAATCAGAGCTGCGTTGGGAACAGAGCACGGATTGAGCATCATATTATGTCAAAAACTTAGGATACGGTGAGATAACGGTACTAGGCCCACATAAGGACTATTATTAGCATATAATGAAGGTGGCAAGATAACTTATGTGTTATGTCGGAAAATCGTGCATCTCGGGAGATCTATGTCTTGGGGGGTACACGTATGCGCTGTCCACCAGTGCGCACAAGCTGAAGGGTGGAGCCTCATGGGTGGCAGGTAATCCAACCCGCTTTAGTATCCTCTACGACTCTTCATGTCGTTTGGGGTATTCGAGCAACGTCTGTCCCGGGTGTGCGTGGTGCAATTTGGGAGACCCCGTCACGTGGTCAGTAACGTGAACACATAGCTCAAGGCGTGTTTGGCTTGAGAACACCTGGGCGAGTAATGACGGCTGGGTGTACGAACTGTATGGATACTGGGTTCGGTGTGCAGCCGGGCCTGATGATTGAGTGTAGCTTATGTAGGTGCCAACCACGAAAACCTTAGTGCGTGTAGAACACGTTTGCGAGTGACCGTTTTAGTGCCACCTAAGGATACGTATATGCCGGTGTAATCCGGTTAGGTTTTTCTTTGGTGAGGCAACGTAGTACCGTCATATGTCTTACGGTGCATCGTCACCGTACTACACTGGATAGTTTTCTTTCCTATGAAGAAATCATTCATGACTAACTTCCAAACTAAAAATGGATGTGATAAGCACATATTAGTTACTGACCTCTTCATTTGAACTAAGTTTCAAAGAAGAGACTTGTTAGGTTCTTTTGATCTCAAAGGCAGAGTGCTCTGTTCAGACAGAAATTTTTTCTGTGCTTTAACAGAGCGTAACTCTGATTAGTTTAACCCAATGGAGGTGTTTGATACAGTTCTGGAAAGGTTATTAAGTGCTCTACAACTTTTCTGTAGAACTCCAGAACCAAATCAGACACCAACTTTGTTGAATGTCCAGATGAATGCAAACTGTTCAGAAAACAGAGCAGCTGCAAACTTCTCTGGATGTTGCTGTAAATTAGCCGTCACAGTCTGTAGAAAAATTTCTAAGGGTCATATGATACACCGTTGGAAAGGATAGGAAATTTGCAACAATTTTGTAGTTCATAGTGTGTTCAGAATTGTACTTCATTTGTATGTAAAACTGTGATGAAAACAGCCACATACAAATGAGATGCTGGCAAATTTTATCCAGAAAATTCTGTCAACTTTGAACAGTCATAGCTATTGATCCAGAGATGATCTAGGGGCATAAGAGCACTCGTTTTGGTATTCAACCGGAGTTATGAAAATGTTTCTAACCGGATCAAAATCTAGGTTAAGTACAGAAAGGTCGATTCTGTACAGAATAGAGGGATTGTTCTATTTTTGGCTTAGAAAGATGTGTAAACATGAAGTATTGTTATGCTTTCATAAAGTTTTAGCATGTTCATGTTTTGCATACTTTCACATACTGCTGATATCAAGTTTTGACTCTCCTCAAAATAATGCTTTTGCAGTATGGTGCGTACTTATTCACCGAGTAGGGCTGAAGGTTCTCGCCGAGACGATAATGACTCCACTCCACAACGGGCACCGCCATCAATGGTATGGGCGGAGGTCATGGCTCAGATGGTCGAGTCAAGTAAAGAGAACACAAGACTACTCCAAGCCTTGGTACAACAGGGCTTACTCCAACGCGCACAACAGGAGGTTCCACCTCGGAACACCTATTTGGACTTCTTGGTGACACAACCGCCAATTTTCACGGAAGCCAATGAACCAGTGGAAGCTGATCAGTGGCTTCGAGTTATGGAGTCCAAGTTTGGAGTGTTTGAGTGCGACGAATATCACAAGACATTATTTGCAGCTCAACAGCTCCATGGAGCCGCCGGAAATTGGTGGTTCACTTATCTTGCCACCGTTCCGGAAGGCCATCAAGTGGAATGGACGGAATTTCGTGAAGCATTCCGTGCTAGTCACATTCCTATGGGTTTTATCAAGGCTCAACAGCAAGAATTCAGAAACTTGAAGCAGGGGGACATGAGTGTCCTCGATTATGTCAATCGATTCAACCTTCTGGCACAATATGCTCCTGCTTATGCGACGAGCGAAGCTGCAATGTGTGACTACTTTTTCTATGGCTTGAGTGCCATACTAAATGAGAAGTTAGCTTTGTTCAATCAAGGCAGTTACACCGAGTTGATCAGTGCTGCTCTGCTGCAAGAACAAGCGACACTTGAGTGTCAAGCAGAGAAGAGGGACCGGGAGGATGTGCCAGAAGACACACCAGTTGTTCCTCGCAAATACCGTGTGGTGTATCACCCAACATCCGATGAAATATGGCAAACACCAGTGAGATCAACTCCGTACAGATTTCCTGCTGAGGAATCATGTCTTGAAGCAACACCTTTGCCGCAGCAATGAATGACACCTGTCACATCATTGCTGCAACCAAGTACATCAACTTCTCAACCACAAGTCAACGAAGAACCGGGGAAACCTCCGAGTTCTTATTGCCACCGTTCAGGGCATTTTAGGCAGGAATGCCGAGAGAAGTTGTTGAACAGCAGACAACCATCCTCGTCAGGTGGTATGCCGCCACCTGCTCAAGTCAACATAACAGCATTGCAATCCGGGAGTGTGCAACATCTTGCTATTGAGGATGTCCCGGAGGGAGCACCGGTGTTAGCGGGCATGTTCACTCTCAAAGACGTGCCCGTGCTCATACTTTTTGATTCCGGTGCAACCCACAATTTTATCAGCAAAACATGCGTGGATCAGCATCAATTATCCACCAATACTCCCACAACGAGTTTTCTTATACGTTCACCGGGAGGAAATATCTCTGCTAATCAGATTGTGTCCCGAGCAGCTTTGTGTTTGGGCGGAAAAATATACACAACATCGCTGATTATGTTGGATAGGCAGAAGATAGACATTATATTGGGGATGTCTTGGTTAAATCGTCACGGTGCCATTCTCAATATCCGTAACCGGACTGTCCAGATTGACTCGCCGATTCAAGGACAGCACACGCTGTTTTTAGACAGCAAAGATCCAGATATGGTAGAGGCCTACCACACGGAAGCGCTGAAGCTTGAAGATATTCCGGTGGTACGTGATTATCCCGACGTATTTCCCGATGATTTACCGGATATGCCACCCGAACGGGACCTCGAGTTCAAGATTGAACTGGCGCCGAGAACGACGCCTATCTCACGAAGGCCTTACAAGATGGCACCTAACGAGCTAGCGGAGTTGAAAGAGCAACTGAATGAACTAATGAGCAAGGGTTTCATATGGCCAAGTTCTTCACCTTGGGGTTGCTCAGCGCTGTTCGTTAAGAAGGACAAAACACTACGCCTATGTGTTTATTACCGTCCTCTAAATGCTGTCACGATCAAGAACAAGTATCCTTTGCCCCGCATCGACATCCTGTTTGATCAACTTGTGGGTGCAAAGGTGTTTTCGAAGATGGATCTTCGGTCGGGATATCATCAAATCAAAATCCGACCGGAGGACATACCGAAGACAGCGTTCTCGACGAGATACGGACTCTATGAGTACCTCGTCATGTCATTTGGGTTAACCAATGCTCCGGCACACTTCATGTACTTGATGAATTCTGTGTTCATACCGGAGTTAGACAAGTTCGTCGTGGTATTCATCGATGACATATTGGTTTACTGCAAATCTGAAGAAGAACACGCTGAACACCTGCGTATCGTGCTACAACGGTTGAGGGAGCACCAATTATATGCTAAGTTCAGCAAGTGCGAATTTTGGATTGACCAAGTGCCTTTCCTAGGCCATATTATTTCAGCGGAGGGCATTGCCGTGGACCCCAGCAAAATTGAACAAGTGCTGAAATGGGAATCTCCCAAGTTAGTCCACGAGGTCCGAAGTTTCCTAGGTTTAGCGGGGTATTATCGGAGGTTTATTCCGAGCTTCTCAAAAATTGCTAAACCAATGACGGAGCTTCTGAAGAAGGGCACAAAATAGACGTGGAATGCAGCATGTGAAGCCGCATTCAAAACTTTGGTGAAACATCTCACAACAGCTCCAGTTCTTGCTCAGCCGGACATGACGAAGCCATTTGATGTATACTGTGATGCATCCGGCATCGGTCTCGGCTGCGTTCTGATGCAAGAAGGGCGTGTAGTCGCCTATGGGTCTCGTCAACTGCGAAACCATGAGCAGCATTACCCAACTCACGATCTCGAGCTTGCTGCAGTGGTGTTGGCGTCAAAGATGTGGAGGCATTACCTACTTGGTAATCTTGTTTACCTCTACACCGATCATAAAAGCTTGAAGTATATTTTCACGCAGAAGGAGCTGAATATGAGGCAACGGAGATGGTTGGAGCTCATCAAGGATTTTGAAATTGAGATCCACTATCATCCGGGAAAAGCCAACGTGGTTGCCGACGCGCTTAGTCGGAAAGCCCACGTTCACAACTAGGCGGCTGCTGTGTTGGAAGCTTAAGAACCAAGTCTCCGTGTCATTCCGTATGGCGCGCTTTATAATCTCGCGGTCATTCCAACAATCCGTGAAGAGATTGTTGAGGCTCAAAGAAGAGACAGAGTTGTGTCTCACATACGGAGAAGACTAGACAACGGAGAGGTGAAATGTTTCCGGAAGGATGAGAACGGTATGATATGGTTTAATGACCGTATAGTGGTACCGCGCAATATGAAACTCCGGAAAAAGATCTTTGATGAAGCCCACCTGTCTAAGTTTTCCATTCATCCCGGAAGTAACAACATGTACCAGGATTTGAAACAGAAATTTTGGTGTACGAGGATGAAGAGGGAGATTGCTAAATACGTATCCGAGTGTGATACGTGTAGACGGGTCAAGGCTGATCATATGTGGAAAGCCGGACCGCTACAACCTTTAAAGATACAGGCATGGAAATGGGAGGATGTGAGTATGGACTTCATCGTCGGATTACCGCTCACATCCAGGAAGCTTGACTGGATATGGGTGATTGTCGACCGGTTGACAAAATCAGCTCATTTCATACCGGTGAACACTCATTATCGAGCAAGGAAATATACGGAGTTATTCATCTCCAGAATTATATGCTCACATGGTGTCCTGAAGACCATCATTTCAGATCGAGGTGCGCTGTTTGTTGCTCGTTTTTGGGAGCAGTTGCATGCCTCGTTGGGCACCAAGCTGATTAGGAGCTCCGCATATCACCCTCAAACCGATGGACAAACTGAGAGGATGAATCAAGTGCTTGAGGATATGTTGAGAGCGTGTGCCATTCACCACGGTAGGAATTGGGACGATCACCTACCGCTGGCGGAGTTTTCATACAACAACGGTTATCAAGAGAGTATTAAAATGGCACCGTATGAAGCTCTCTACGGCCGGAAGTGTCGCACACCACTGAATTGGTGTGAGTCCGGCGAAAGAGTTCTGTTTGGGATTGATTTTGTCAACGAAGCTGAACACCGAGTTCGGATGATACAAGAGAACTTAAAGGCTGCACAATCCCGACAGAAGAGCTACGCTGATCAAAGGCGTAGGCCATTACATTTTGACGTCGTAGGGCACGTGTATCTTCGTGTATCTCCGATGAAAGGAATTCACCGGTTCGGTGTAAAGGGGAAACTCGCTCCCCGTTTTATTGGTCCTTTTGCTATCACAGAGAAGTGCGGACCCGTAGCCTACCAGCTGGAATTACCGGCAAGTCTAGCGGGTGTTCATGATGTATTTCATGTATCACAGCTGCGGAAGTGCCTCAAATTTACCGCTGCTGTTCGCACCGAGGAAATCGACGAATTGAAACCGGACCTGACCTACACCGAGCGACCGGTTAAGATTTTGGATGAAAAGACCCGGGTAACCCAGAACCGGACGATCAAATTTTACAAGGTGCTGTGGAGTAATCACACCGCGGAAGAGGCGACGTGGGAAAGTGAAGATTATCTCCGCACCAACTATCCGGAATTTTTAGCGTTGTACAGTTTGTAATTACCTCTCCCGTCTTGTTCCTCTTCTGTAATCTCGGGACGAGATTCTTTTAAGGGGGGAGGAATGTAAAAGTCCCAAAAATGTATAGGAATAAAAACCAAGGTTTGAGTTCATATGAGTGGCAAAGATGTGAAAAATGGGACTTGCTAAAACTTTTCTTCATGCAAAGTAATACATGGATGACCATCCAAAATGAGGCTCACATTTTTATTTAAAAGTGTTGAACCAATAAGGAGTTAAATACCTCTTTGCATGTATGTTTAAAATTCAGATTTGAAATTCAAAGTTCACACATGGGGTGGCCAAGGACTTTGATTAAAAATGCAGTCATATAGCTGGAATTATAGGGAGGAGTTTCATCACCAACTTTCTATTTGTACGGTGGGCTCAAAAGAGAGTTAAAGAGAAGAATTTGCAAAGTTCAACCAAATTCAAATTTGGCAAGCAAATTCAAACTTAATTGGAAGAGCTCAAATTCTAGCCACCCTTTTTAAACTCAGCATCATAGGAATTGTGGGGATCAGCTTGGGAAGATATTTGAGAGGTACATGTGGAGTGGGACCCACATATAATAGAGCTAAAGGAGGAGCCTTGCACCCTAAGTCTAAGCCTCAGTGGGGAAATTCATCGAACAGAGCGTGAGCCACGAGCAGCTCCCACCATGGAGCCACTGGGAGGCTCGGCAGGGCCACCAGCTGCTTCCTTCCCCCACGCACGGCGCCCAGAGGCGGTTCAGCGACTTGATCAACCCCCCCCCCTGGCCGAGGCAAAGCTCATTCGCTTTCCTCTCTCGCGAGAACGCCGAGCAACCCGAGCTCCTCCCCTCCGCCTCTCGGTCCGGTCAGAAGAACGGCAAAAACCACCACGCTCTTCCCTCCCCCGAGCTGCTAAAACTTTCCCCGAGGTCAGCCTCCACCTCCCTGACCCGCAAGCAAGCTAGCTGCGGCCCCCAGTGCCCGAGAACAACCGCCGCCGCGGCGACCGAGTTCAAGAAGGTGATCAGGCGCTCGTGGACAGCCCTCCACAGGGGGTTTCACGGCCGAGCGATCACAGCTACGGACGCGCACGGGTGTGGTGCTGCTCTCAGCCCAAGCTCAGGCCGTGCCGCGAGCTATCGACGGTGAATTTCGAGGTTTTGCTCCGGCGACCTTATTCTGAGCTTCCGGTACGATTCTTTCAAATTCTTGCCCTTTGATTCTCCTTAAGTCATCAAATTTGGCACAGAGAAGCTGGACTAGCCGGCGGTCATATCCTCTTTAGCATCTGTGGCATGAAACTAACAGGGAACCACGAATTTTGAGCTCTACCGGGCGTGATCGCGGCGAACCTATTCGGTCGCACGATGGCAACCTAGTTCCAGCCATTTCCGAGCTAGTTTGAGGTCGTTCCGATCTTCCTAGAGGTACGCTGGTTCTGTACGGCTCGTCGGCACAGGTTTTGGCGGGCTGGATACCTTAGGCAACGCCGCCGAACCTCCACAGCAGCTGCCGCACGTCGCCGGCCATTTTCCGGCCGTCGGCAGCCCAAGCAAACCTCATAGCCGTGCTCCTCGATGCCCAAAACCCCTTGGCGGCAAGTCCGGGTTCGGATGGTGGCCGGAAACGGCCGGCCGGCGAGCACCGGCGAGCTCCGGCGAGGGGGAGGGTGCGGGTGCGGGGAAGGAGCCGAAGGAAGAAGAAGACGGGTGGGTCCCGTCTGTCAGCAGAAGAAAATTTAAACCCGGGATCGGGTGTGGCTGGATCCTGTGTGCTGGCGCGCAAAACCCCGTGGCCCCGGTGTGGCTTCGTTTCTATTGGATGGGATTCAAAACAGTGGGTCCATCCGGATTTTCTGTAGGAAAACAATTCCAGACCTAGCTCAATCTTTGGAAATTCATATCTCACTGTAGAAAACTCCAATTTGAGTGATTCCACTTGGGTTGGATTCATCTCTCTGAGTTCTACCCAAATATGAACTCAGATTTGTGTGAAAGTTAATATTATATTCTGGAAAATTCTGGGAATTTTTTCTGAAAAAGAATTATTGAGGGAGTTTGGTTTATCCAAAAATCCCCAAATTTTGCCAGAATATTCTTTAGCATGGTGTTGACCTACTAGCAAATTTTCAGCTGATTTGAAGATCATTTGCGTAGGAATTTGCTAATTTCAAACTACTGTGTTCAAAAGAATCCAGAAACATTTTCAGAAAATGTTTCCCAGTTCAAAAATCGATTCTGAGCAATCCATAGCTCCAAAAATTATAGGAAAATTTAGGCAAGCTCTCTGAGGCATACATGAAATTGTAGTTCCCTTAAATGAGCATGAAAATGCACATTACCTCAGAATTAATTTTTTTGAGTAGGAATGCTTAAAGAATTGTTCTGGGAGAACTACTCAAGTAAAAGGGCTGAATTTTGGACCAGATTACCTCATGTGATCAAGAACTCACATGTAAATTATCAGCCCAAGATGAGTCCTTGAACTCCCAGTTCTTATTCTCCCTACTAATGTATAGGGAAAAATACATAAGAGATATTGTGAGAATTATGGAGGACACAATATGACTCCACATTAGCTGCAATTTGGCAAGCTAAATCCTTATGTAGTATAGAACCTGCTGTAAAAGTTTGGAGGCCATTGGAGTTCTTGTTCTTCAGTTGCACTCAAATCTTTTCAGCTTATCTATTATGTTCATTAGGGAACATGATTAGTGTATAGCTAAGGCCTTTAGGACAAATTAGTTCATTTCTGTTCTTTGTACAACAGAGGCAAACCAAGCCATGCTTGGATTTTCCACACAATCTCTGTTCCTAAGAGATTAATTCTATAACTTCTTTCCATTACATTCTATAAAACATGTGCATATGCATTTGAATAGGAACCACAACGAAGGGGACTCAAAGGAGTGATTCATCGAAGTGGATCAAGCTCCGGAGAGTCAAGGGTGGATCAGCAAGGACACTAACTGGTTATATACGACTACCCTGCAAAACAGGCAAGCTCCGGTTTGCATTTAACAGCTGTTAAGTTTTTATTTTGTATTCACTTTCGGTTAAGAATTGAACTGTGCATTAGGTCTAGTGTTTGATACCCCTCCTGCATAACCAAATTACCCATGGAGTATTGGGTAGGTGTCTTTCACCGTGTAGAGCTGCCATGCTTAAGTACGGTTCGGTAGAAGTCGAGTGGTGAGATGCTACTCACAGTTCTAGGAACAACAGCGGGCATACTTGAGTGCTTCATAAATGAAGTAGCAAGTTAAAGTTGAGACCGGAAGGTTGTAGGGGCAGCAGGACATAGGGGCCTGGGTGCTATAGACCTGTCCGTGTCGGTCAAGGACCGATCCATATGCGGCCCTGTTGAACAAGTTTGAGTTGTGTACCAGACTCATGATGGCTATATGGGACCCAGTAAACCGATGTACCTCAGGAAGCTGTCGTTGGGACTTTTCGGGTCGCCTCAGGCGGACGGCCAGTGTGCAGTATGTGGGGAATATTCTCATGACATCTCATGTCGGCAGGTGCACCATGAGAGTAGCTACTGTATGGGGCGACTTGATCAATTCAGCGGGGGTGAAATGGGGGAAAGGCTGCCACGTACGATGTCAGTTATGGTTGCTGGAGGCAACGTCGAGTACGGGCGTACGTGTCGTGTAGTCCGGGTGTTATTGATTCGAATCACCGTCGCTCGCGGAATGGACCGAGCATACTTGTTCTCACAGTCGTGACGTAGTAAGAACTTGCATGAGAAAGGAACTAATCATTTTGATGTGAAGTATTATCCTACCTTTGTATTGCATCTTGATGAATAGGCTAGTGCGAACTCGATTCTTTTATGCCATGAGCAATTTACATCGGGGGAAAGCATTTCTTGTCTGATTGTGGACTCCCGATGTGGCGTGCCCAGGGTTACTTAAAAGGCTGCCAATAATACCTGAAAGTAAGGATTCACTTTTAGGCGACTTTAATTATGCTTATGCCATCCTATTTTAGGTTCATAACCTCACATAGAGTTTCCTATTTAGGGTGATGGTTAAGTCTTGCTGAGCGTTATGCTCACGGATGCTATCCGAGTTGTTTTGCAGGTATTTGACTCGATGCTTATGAGAAGGGATGCCGATGAGACTCGGGAACCTCCAAGTGTTTACTCAAAGAGCATCCTCGCCGCTGCAGATTGTTCTTCGTGTTGCTAGTAAGAAACGTCCGTGGGCTGGACCGTTTCTTTGTTGCTATATTAGAATGAATCGTGAGAGTGATAGTCTTCCGCTGTAGCTTATTCTGATATAAGTATTTGTAAAACTTTCTTGTACGCTTCCGCAAACTATTTATGAAATATGATGTGTTTCCATCGACCCGTGTGCTGCTGGGTGACGCATATCACGGCACCACCCAACGAGGTCCTGTGGCCCCTCACCGCGTGGTAACAGGGCTGTTACAGAGAGGTGCTAGCTCGCCTTTGACGTTGAAACGTCGTTCGCGTCGGATAGGCGATACCTTAAGGTATACGAAGTCTCCTACTTCGAAAGTCAGCTTCCTTCGCCTATTGTCCGTGTAGCCTTTCTGTCGTGACTGAGCAGCCTTCAAGTTCTCCCGTATTGTTTGGACTTGCTTCTCAGCTTCTTGTAGCACATCAGGTCCAAACACTTGGTTCTCTCCTGTCTCGTTCCAAAACAACGGCATTCTACACCGTCTACTGTACAATGCTTCGAAAGGAGACATCTTCAAGCTAGCTTGATAGCTGTTGTTATAGAAGAATTCAGCGCACGGTAAACTCCTATACCAACTACACCCATGTTTCAAGGTGCAAGCTCTCAACATGTCCTCCAAAATTCGGTTTGTCCTTTCGGTTTGCCCATCAGTTTGCGGGTGGTAGGTGGAGCTAAAATCCAGTCATGTACCCATAGCCTTCTGCAGCTTCCTCCAAAATCTAGAGGTAAACTGAGAACCCCGATCTGAGACTATCCTCTTTGGGACTCCATGGCGACACAAGATTAGCTCCATGTACAGCTCGGATAGTTGTGCAACGTTGTACTTGATCTTTATGGGAAGAAAATGGGCGGTTTTCGTCAATCGGTCCATGATAACCCAGATTGAGTCGTAATGTGACGCCCCGGTTCTGTGGAAAACCACGGAAACAAGAACTGATGCGTATGTGTGCCCAGGATGTTCATCACACATACATATATCATCAACAAACTGAATTTCAGAATATATATAACCATGAATAACAGGGTTTTATTACAATGTCTCATGAGTCTTGGACTCATGCTAGCAGCGGAAGTCTATATCTAGCAGCGGAAGTCTTCTAACTAGTGCGGAAGCAACTAAGCAGAAGCAGCGGCTCCATCTCTACTCCATCCCCACAGGCAAGGTTGAGGATAGATTACGCACCTAATCCTCCACGTGGTCTTCATAGTATTCTTCTCCTGTTGCTGATGATGAAGTAATAATGCAAGTTTGAGTACATGATGTACTCCGCAAGTGCAGGAAAATATGATATGGAGCTCACAACAAGGAAGATATAAAATGGCTCATTGCAGAAAGCAAAGTTTATTTCTTGAAAACATGATAAAAACAGCAACTTAAAATTAAGTGAATGTAATCCCACCATGTATTTAAACATTTACATACCTCCATTACGATTCATCCGTTTCCATGTCTCAACCACACATTAATGAACTTTGCTCATGAATACCATCTCATATTCACTACCATCTCACGAATACCGTCTCGTATTTGCTACCATATCAGGAATACCATCTCGTATTCGCTACTGTTCAATTTGTCTCACTCCGAGACCAATTCTCGTTGCCATGACTCAACAGTCATGCAACCAATTTCATCACCCGGACTCAACAGTCCCAAAAACCAAACCATAACGAAAACCGAACCATCCAAACCATCCCAAAATCCATCTCAACTAATCATGGAAGTTGGCCAGGCGCCCATGACCGTAAGCTCGGCTATCATGATAGTTTTAAGACTCTGCAGAGTTTGCACCTCTTTAACCACCAGTTTGTGATTTCGTCACCCGTCGGCGACTGCAGAACCTCCATTATACCAGTACACAACCGTCGGTGTATGGTCAAGAGATCACAAAATTGCCTTTACAAAGGGGTTACTAGATGTATGGACTCACTAAGGTTTCACCGGCAGGCTAGAATCTCCAATTCTCCCACCCACAGGCCCCCTCTTGTGCCATGCAGTTCCCAGGGCAGTCCTCACTCGACTCCCATTCCCCGCGCCTTCCATGGTCCATAACAATCTAGTAACTTACCTAATTACTTAGCTAAGACGCACCCATACTTGGCCTTGTGGTGGCACTGTTATCCTGGCATGTGCTCGCATGAACCGGTCCTTAGATCTACGGCATGTAACCACCATCTCATTCTACCTCATTCACAAACCCAGGCTTGCCTAGATCTCCCTCCGATTCACGTTCATTACCATTAAGTTCTCATTATCATTATGAGTGCAGTTAGCTAGACACATCTATCTCGCTTCCCAAAATCCCGTGGACTCAGCGAAGCAAAAAGTAAAAAACCATACCCGACTCATTAACTGTCCCGGCGACAAGGGTGGTCATCAAAATTAGTAAACTCCTATGAAAGGGTCTCCCATCATATTGACTCAAGAACACACACTTTTTCGTAAAAAAACAGTTTTCCAAAATATAGGATCAATATGGTCAAGGGGCACTTGCCTTGTTCTTGTGGTTCTTGTTGCTCTTGGATCTCGAAACCTTGTTGTTGCATCTTTTCGTAGACAGCTCCCTGAGCTTGTCCTTCTATACGCGATCACGCACATGCAAGATTCATAACAATCAATACCATGCACAAACTTTAACCAGATGCGATGATGCATATGCATGTTAATCCTATGATACAGTTTAGTTTGTACGTGTTCTTGCATGGCTTGCATGGTTTTACGATGAACAGAGGTGCTCGGATCAAATGTGGACGTGGCGATGATCATGACTTTAGATCAAACCGATCAACACGTGATCTTTCCATGAAAAAGCTTCTGTTCGAAAGGAATAGAAGAACAGATGCAAAGAAAACGCGATGATGTCGTAAGGTGGTATTGGAGACCTACCTTACGTTCTTCTTGGTCTCGGGGTCCTTCTTCTAGCAAGACAGATCGTCGGGGCTCTGTTCCAGCGATCTCTGGCGACTGAACTGTGGCAAAGGGGTTTACTCGGCGAGCTGGGGCTAGGGCTCTAAGTTGTCGGCTCAGGAGGTGGAAAAGAAGTTCGTGGTTGCGGCCAAAGGTTTTTGGTTCTATTTATAAGAGGAAAACGGAGAGTCCTCCTCTGATTGGAATTTGAACAAGAGTCCTATTCAAATTTTTTTTGAATCTTAACAACTTATCCTAGATTGATTCGGTGCGGTAACATTGTGGAAATCATGTCAGTTTCCTTCCGTACCAGTATTCCCACGTGTAGAGCGGAAAACCGTTTCAGAATTGTGTTACCTTCGCGGCGGTGAGCTTCGGAAGCTCCACGTGTCCTGCGGGAACCTGGGCTCCCTTTTCCGCAGAGACAAGCTCTGGTTGTGCCGCGTGTCAGGCGGGTGAGACCTCCCTCTTTCTCAGAGGCGAGCTCCGTGTGCGCCACGTGTCTGGTGGGTTGGGACCTCCCATCTCAATAGAGGTGAGCTCCGCGAATGCCACGTGTCAGTTCCGGACCTCCCCTCTTTTCCGAGGTGGCTCCGGATGTGCCGCGTGTCCTAACAGCGCTAGACTTCATTTCTTCTCAGAGATGAGCTCCGAGGTTGACACGTGTCCAATAGTGACGGACCTCCTGGAGATGAGCTCCAGAGGTGACATGTGTCCGATAGTGTCGGACCTCCCGGAGGTGAGCTCCAGAGGTGACACGTGTACAATAGGACCGGAGCTCTCGAAGACGAGCTCCGAAAGCGACACATGTCTCACGGGGCCGGACCTCTCGGAGGTGAGTTCCGAGAGAGACACGTGTCGCGCGCGGCTGATCCTCTCTTTTCCGCAGTGAATAGCTCTGCAGTCGACACGTGTTCTGCGGGACTGGCCTCGCTCCTTCCGCAGAGGCTTGCTCCGGGGGCAACACGTGTTCCACGGAGGTCGGACCTCTCCCCCTTTGTGGGGATGAGCCCCGAGCCTGCCACATAGCCAGTTAACGGTGGACCTCTCCCCATTTGCGGAGATGAGCTCCGAACACGCCACGTGGCCAGCGAACCGTGGAAATTGTCTTCGACGCTCCTCGGCGAACTGGAATTGGCTATTTTTGGCTATCTTTTTAATTCTTTCTCTGTTTCAACTTATTTTAAAAATGTTTTTCTACATGGAACATGAATACATGCAGAAATAAAAAATGAGGGCGTCACAAATCTATCCCCCCTTAAATTGAATCTCACCCTCGAGATTCGTTAGTAGAGAATGGATGAGGAAACTCTGTCTTGATGTCTTGTTCACGCTCCCATGTGGCTTCATCTTTGGTGCAATGGCTCCATTGTACCTTGCACCATCGGATCACTTGTTCCTCGTGCCCCTTTCCTTTACGTCCAAAATTCGGACAGGGTGCTCTGCATAGGTCAGATCCTCTTGAAGTTCAAGTTCGTCCATAGGTACTTGCTCTTCCGGCACTCTCAAGCACTTCTTGAGCTGGGATACATGGAACACGTCGGAGAGGTGCGTTGGAAGCTCTAGTTGATAGGCTACTTCTCCTCGCTTGTCCAAAATCTTAAATGGTCCGATGTAGTGAGGTGCTAGCTTGCCTTTGACGTTAAAACGTCATTGGCCTCAGATAGGCGATACCTTAAGGTATACGAAGTCTCCTAGTTCGAAAGTCAATTCCCTTCGCCTATTGTTGTAAAAGTCTCAAAAACGTGAATGCTAAGAAATGGGTGATTGAACGTCATCGTGTTTCTGGTTCATGAAAAATGGGACTTACAAAAACGTTCTTACATGAGATGGTATTCATGAGGTGCAACCACACGGGTTTAAGCATGCCTTTGAAGGTGTTGGATGAAGGTGGAGCTAAACTCATGTGTAATCATACATGTACATGAGAAAGAACAAAAATAAGGTCTTTAGTCTCAAATGCTCACCTCAAAGTGCTGCCAAATTTTTGAACACACATGGAACCTCACACAGTTGAAGGTGAGGAGAATTATGGTGGCCACTTTCTGATTTGAGGGTAAGCTAAAAAGGAATGGATTATGCTCATGTTGAGTTCATGCTGAGTTGAAGCATGTTAAGGCAAGGGAATGACTTGAGTTATGTCACATGAAATGATAAACTCAAACATGGACATGTGGGGAGAGCTAAAATGTGCTTTAGCTCATACTGAACACATGTTAACCTAGGGAGGAATTTCACTCCCAAAAACCTAACTCATAGGCACATTCCCTATGAGTAGAGTGGAGGGAAGTTTAAACCCCATTTTTGAACCCTTGCAAAGCATTTATGTTCAGATGGTCCAAAAGCATATATGTGAGATGACCATTGCAGTCCTCAGGTATTAAAGGGCTTAAGTTCCAAAATTTGAGAGATTCCAAGCTCATATACCACTTGTTCAATACATTGTTTGAGATCACCTTCAAATTCAAATTGGAGGGGCATGGTCAAACTGAACTTGTGAGGTTCAGCTTGGGACCAAAATTGATCAAGCATGGGCTAGGAGCAAACTAAAGTGTTTCACCCAAATTCAAATGGGTCATCACAAAAGAGGACTTAAATATTCAGTTTGAATCAAAGGATTTACTTCAAAGAGAAGAAGACCATTTCCCAATAGGAAATTCAAACTGTTGTTTAAAAAGTTGTAATTGCAATGGCAACCTCAAGGATCAGAGGGCATATTTGAATTCCTCAGGTCCAAATTATGAGGGGGCCAAGTTTTGAGCAAATTTGGAGAGGCTTTGATATGAATATCAAAGGAACTTGTAAGAGTCACTCAAATTTGAATTTAAATTTGAAACTGTGGCACAAATTGTCAAACGACAAAATGACCTTTGAATTTGGATCCCTAATAGCTGAAGTTTACAAGGTGCCAAAATTTGGATATTTAGGAGAGGAGATGAGTGGGACCCAATTGTCATTGAGGAGAGGGGAAGACTTAGCACTTAAGCAATATTTTCTTCTGTTCAGACTCAACCGGTTTCCTGCTTTTCGCTCGAAGGCGCCGAACAGCTGACGTCCACGCGCACGCCACCGAGGCAACGACGCAGCCAGCTCCCGAGCTGCTTCAACGTCGGTTCCCCCGCGCCCTTATCTCCCCTACACCGTGTTCTGTCGGCCACAAAACCGCTCCACGAGCCCCTGTTCTGTTTCCTCCCGAGAAAACCAGCCGCCGGCGCCGCGCCAGTTCGCCCCGATCGTGAGCCAGCGTCGTTCCCCGGCTGCTCGAGCTAGAGACACGAAAGAGGAGCGCCAGCGTGTGCACAAGAGTTTCCACAGCTCAGCTCCGGCGTTCGGGGCTGCTGTTGGCCGTAATCTGAGGATCAGCGCCGAAGCCGAGGGGTAAACGTTGGAAACCGACGTCGGGCTCTCGTGGGCAGCTCACCACTGTGGGTTTCATGCTCAAGTAGAAACACTCAGAGGTGTGCCATACCACCGTGGTACTCCTCCCCGGAGCTCAGCTCAAACGGTGATCCTCAGTGACAGAATTTGAAGTTTTTCCTCCGGAGCACGACCACGGACCCTCTGGTAAGGATTTCTCAAACTCGCACTTAATTTGTACTTAGAGATCACCAACTCGTGCACAAAGGGTCTAGGCTTAACAGCGGTCCGATCCCCTTCACAACCCTAGCTGGAAAAACCCCGTGGTTACAGCTAATTTTGAGCTTTTCGAGCGGCGATCATGGCGGGAACCGTAGGGCGCACGGTGAGCCCCCAAATTTAGTGATTCAAATTGGGTTGGATTCAGAATGAAAAGCTCTATCCAAAGATGCAACCCAATTTGCATGAAAACCAATAGAAAAGTCTGGAGAATTCTTTAAAGCTTTTCAGCAAAAGAATTTTAGAGGGAGTTTGGTTCATCCAAAATTCCCCAAATATTGCCAGGATATTCTTTAGGATATTAGGAGACTCCTGTAAAAGTTTCAGCTCATTTGGAGTTGATTTAGTTAGGGTAATTGTAATTCCAAGTTTCTGCATTCAAATGAATACAGAAACATTTTCAGAGAATTTCCAAAACTTGGAAACTCAGTTCTGGGCATTCCTTAGCTCCAAAAACCCTAGGAAAATTCAGGCATACTCTCTGAACTATGCTTGAAATTGTACTTCACTTTAATTTTCATGAAAGTGCAAATTTATTCAGAATTAATTCCTTTTTGCCTAAATGCTTAGGGAATTATTCTGGGTGATCTACTTGGTGAAACATTCTGAATTTTGGTCCAGAGGACGTTCTTGTGACAAGGAACTTACAAGAAAATTTCCAGCTCCATTGGAGCCCTGGATCAGTAGTGTTCTGTTCAACCAATTAGGTGCTGACCACCCAAGTGATGAGCCTCACTTCTCACTTGATGATAATGCTTAGACACACACCCAAACCACCACCCCCAGTGTCATTTTAAATTCTTGAACAGAGTACCAGTTTTAAACGTGTCTTTAGCACTGGTTAGCAAAAGTTTTATAATTAAACTTGTATGGATATTCAAAACGTGCAGTATTTAAACGTGGATAAGTGAAGATTGGATCAAGAGGCAAGAAGGCAGGGATTAAGCTTAAAGTCAGCAGAAACTAACTTCATAAACATCTGACTTTACTCACCTGCAAAACCAAGGCAAGCCCCGGTTTGCATTTAAGTTGTTTTTAAAGTTTTCTTTTTGTTCACTACTATTGGTCAAAGTTTGTATGTGCATTAGGTCAAGGATGTTTTATACTCCACTTGCATAACCAAACATGAACCCAGAGGTCAAGGGTAGAATTGTGTCATCTCTGTAGAATAAGGCCATGCTAAATAGACTAGGGCATCCGGTAGAAGACGAGTAGTTGGAATCTACTCGCGAGCTGTAGTTTAGAATATCATAAGTGTGGTTGGGAAAGGAAGCAAACTAAAGTTTACATTTCTAAAGATGAGACTGGGCAGAGGGGTTAGGCAGCGACAAGACGAGGTCTTGGTCGAGTAGCTCTGCCTGTGTCGGTAAAGGACCGATGCGTATGCCGCGTCCAGGAGCAAGTATTGAGTTGTGTATCGGATGCTTACTGATATATTGGAACCAGGAAACCGATGTACCAGGTTCACTGGATTGTAGAGGCATACCACATCGTCTCGTTAGACCTATGAGCCCGAGACGGCGCGACCAGTTCTACAGTTTAGTGTCCTAAGAAAGGTTGCCACATACGACGTAATGAAGGACGCCATAGTTGGGTCTTCAGAGGCGGGCGTATGTGTCGAGTTATCCGGGTAGTGTTTGATTCGAATCACCATCCCTCGCGGTTATTGAGTACCGCTTGCTCCCATGTTGTTACGTAGTAATCAACTTGTGTGGAAACAGTTTGCAAAAGTATAATTGCTGCTATGGTTATGTAAAGTTACATGAAAACCATGTTTGAAGTAGAGATAGAGCAAACTAAAGTTATTTTCTACCTTGGGACAAGTAACATTGGAATGAAGCGTTTCTTGTTTGATTGTGGAGTTCCAATGTTGCTAGGCGCAAGGTCACTACTATTATGGCTAAAATCTGAAAGTTAAGTATGAACTCGTAGGCGAGTCTTTTCGCAAATGACATGCTTAAGTTTTAGGTTACTTTCATGTAGAGTTTCATGTCTTAGGAGGGACGATTAAGTCTTGCTGAGCCTTTGTGCTCACTCTTGCTATATAAGTGGTTTTGCAGGTAAACATCAACACTATAAAGAAGGTTGTCCGGTGAGACTCGGGAACTTCTGAGTCATGTCACACATGGAGAACCTAGCCGCTGCCATGTCTTTGTGTTGCTAGCGAGAGGAGTCCGCGGGCTGGATCTCTCTATCGAGTGCTTCTTAGATATTCATCGTGAGCTGTTTATAGACTTCCGCTGTAGCTATTTTGTGTAAATTATTTACAAAGAATAATTGTAAGCTTCCGCACTTGATTTATGTAATACTGTGTTCCTTATATGTGTGCTGTTGGGTGCCGCACAACAAGGCACCACCCAATGCGATTCCTCGGGCGAGGCGGCATGGCCCCGTGATCGGGACCGGGCCCCCCTCAGCGTGGTATCAGAGGCGCATTGGTAATAGCGCACGGAATAAGGAGCGTATTACGACAAAAACTTAGGATACGGTGACGAAATGATATTAGGCCCACATAAGGACTATAGTAGTATAGTTACTTAAAGTGGCAAGATTAACATATGTGTTTTAATTCTGAATTTTCATTATGTAACGACGCACCTACGTTCTGGTAAGCATGGTCAGGAACGCCACCGAAAGTGGTTCAATTTCGGTTAGCTCCCCTGATGAGGAAAGTGGTTCAGGGTTAGATCTCACAGCTTGGTGTGAGATGTTAATATGAAACTCTTGGACTCTTCATGTTCCTGAGTTCATATGAAACGCTGATCCCTAGCGTGCATTAGGCAAGTAAGTGGAGACCCCATCATGTGGTCAGTAACGCGATAGTGTGTTCGTCTGGGAGTAGCCCAGGAGGACATACGCAGCGCTTGCCATCGGCGTGCCCTGCAGGGCAGTAGGTGGTATCCGTTGGGTTGATAATATTCCCAACCTTGACGACCCGTTCATGACATACTCGGGTTCCCCGTCGTGTGGTGATGAAACACGATCACGTACCTTGAGACGTGACTTAACTCAAGGACGGCCGTATGACAATGATACGGGCGTTTGTATTTACTTTCAATTATGGAACTGCCTGAAATGAAACAACCTTTGAGTGCACCACTATTGCGTGTTTTTCTTCAGGTACTAACCACGTACGTATCCTGTGTAGTACACGTGTGCGAGAGACCGTCATAGTGCCACTGATAAAATGGATATGCCGGTATAATCCGGTTTAAGATTTTCTTTTGGTGAGGCAACGTAGTACCGACATGTTATTACGGTGCATCGACACCGTACTACACTTAATAATATCTTCCCTATGAAGAAATGATTCATGAACTAACTTTCAACTAAAATGGAAGTTTGAAACAAATATTAGTTACTGAACTCCTATTTTGAGCTAAGATTCAAATGAGAGTATAATTAGGTGTCAAAGTTTTCAAAAACAGAGTGCTCTTTTTCTGGCAGAAATTCTTGCTGGACTTTAACAGAGCATAACTCTGAGTTGCTTGATCCAATTTATGTGTATGATACAGTTCTGGAAAGATTTTCAAGTGCTCTACAATTTCTTTGTAGACCTCCAGAGCAAAATCACACTTTAAGTTGGTGAAAAGTCCAGTTGATGGCAAACTGTTCAGAACCAGGACAGCAACAAAAACCTCTCTGGACCTTTCTGATTTTTTAAGCCATAACTTCCTTTAGAAAAATCTTTAAGGAGTCTATGATACACCATTGGAAAGGTTATGAGATGTGCAACATTGTTGCAGTTCAAAGTTGGCTCAGATTCTTATTGTATCTTCGTATACACTGGTGATAAGTAGCCACGTACAAAGGAGATGCTGGCAAATTTTACCCAGGAGATCTGTCAGCTTTGATCAATCATAACTTCTGATCCAGAGATGATCTGAAGGCGTATGAATACTAGTTGGAAAGATGTTGAAGTTAACTTTAACTTTGGTATTCAACTTGAGTTATGAATATGCTGTTAAACGGATCCACCTCTGGGTTAAGTGCAGAAAAGTCTGTTCTGTGCAGAAAAGTGGACTGGCTAGGCCTATCCCACGAAAGTGATTAAATTCGAGGATAGTCCGTTGGGACGTGAATATCCAATGTGTTTCCGATGAGTTACCGGGAAATGCCGGCTAACGAGTCGTCAAAGTTTAAGATTGAACTGACGCCAGAAACAACACCGATTTCACGAAGGCTGTATAAGATGGCACCCAATGAACTAGCAGAGTGAAGGAGCAACTAAGTGAACTTATGAGCAAAAGTTTTATATGACCAAGCTCATTAACTTGGGATTGCTCTGCGCTGTTTGTTAAGAAGAACCATGAGACACTAAGATTATGTGTTGATTTTTGTTCACTCAATGCCGTCACTATAAAGGGCAATGAGGGTACTCTATGGTTTAAAGACCATATAGTTATACCTCGTAAAATGAAGCTCTACAGTCAGAAATGTCGCACACCGTGGAAGTGGTGTGAGTACGGTGAAAGAGTACTGTTCGGGGTTGATTTGTCAACAAAGCCGATGGCCAAGTTCGAACGGTAGAAGCGAACTTGGAGGCTGTTCAATCCTGACAGAAAAATCACGATGGTCAAAGGCATCGACCGATGCATTTCGACGGCGTAGAACACGTTGTCTTTGCGTGTCTCCGATGAAAGGAATTCACTGGTCCGATGTAAAGGGGGGATTTTGCTCCCCGAGCCTTAGATCCACATGTTATCACGGAGATGTGTGGACCCGTAGCTTACCGGCTGGAACTACCGGCAAGCCTTGCTGGTGTTCACGCCATATTTCATATGTCATAACTATGGAAGTGGCTTAAAGCTACCATTGCCATCCACACCGAAGAACATGACTAGTTGAAGCCCGATCGTACCTACACCGAGCGACCGGATCAGACTATCGATGAGAAGAATCCGGAACACCTGGAATCGGATATTAAGATTTTACCAGGTGCTGTGGGGTAATCATACCATGGGAGGAACAACGTGGAGAACAAAGATTACCTCCACATGAACTATCCGGAGTTTTTATCGTCATACCACTTGGCATTACCTCTCCCGTCTCATTTTCCTATTGGAATCTCGGGACGAGATTCTTTTAAGGGGGAGGAATGTAAAAGTCCCAAAAACATGAATGCTAAGAAACGGGTGATTGAACGTCATCGTGTTTCTGGTTCATGAAAAATGGGACTTACAAAAACATTCTTACATGGGATGGTATTCATGAGGTGCAACCACACGGGTTTAAGCATGCCTTTGAAGGTGTTGGACGAAGGTGGAGCTAAACTCATGTGTAATCATACATGTACATGAGAAAGAACAAAAATAAGGTCTTTAGTCTCAAATGCTCACCTCAAAGTGCTGCCAAATTTTTGAACACACATGGAACCTCACACAGTTGAAGGTGAGGAGAATTATGGTGGCCACTTTCTGATTTAAGGGTAGGCTAAAAAGGAATGGATTATGCTCATGTTGAGTTCATGCTGAGTTCAAGCATGTTAAGGCAAGGGAATGACTTGAGTTATGTCACATGAAATGATAAACTCAAACATGGACATGTGGCGAGAGCTAAAATGTGCTTTAGCTCATACTGAACACATGTTAACTGTAACAGCCCTAACATTGTAAAGTTTGATTTCAACTTATGAAACAAAGTTAAGGCGAAGAAAGGCTATAATTGTGTCACATGAAATGATGAACACACAAATGGACATGTGAGGGAGTTAAAATTTTCCTCTAGCCCTTGCTCAACACATGTTAACCTAGGGGAAAGAATTAGACTCCCAAAAACTCTAACTCATGTGCACCTTCTCTATGAGTAGAGTGGAGGAAATTTAAATGCAATTTGAATTCTTTTGAAAGGATTCCTATTCAGATTGTACAAAGGCCCATATGTAAGAGCATAGATGCATTTCTCATGTATTCAAGAGCCTAAGTTTCAAATTTGGAGAATTTTTGGTTTCATATACTATTTATTCCGAGGATTAAATGAGGGCACGTTTAAATTCAAACTTGAATTTGAATTTTGAACCAAACAAACTCAATTTCAAAATCTGATTTCAGATTTGAGTTCCTCATAATTCCTTTGACCTATCCTCAAAGTTTGAACAAATTTGGAGCTCATTTGCTATTTTAAACGGAATTGGGGGATAAGAGGGAGATAATTGTGGCTGTGGACCCACCAGTCAGTCTCACAAAAATGCAAACCGACTCAGTTTTTTCTCTCGGGTGCACACAAGCGTGACAGAGCGCCGGAGCCGACCTCGCCCGTGCCACCTCCTGTTGTGAGCCACCGCTCAGTCTGATCAGCTACAAAGGGCGTGCACCAGAGCTCTTTTGCTTCTTCCACTCACGCTCGCTGTCTCTGTGATTTGCTCCCGTGAACAAGAACAGCTCGCCGCTCTCTGTTTTCCCAAGCACACCATAGCAATGAATCCCCCTTTTGCCCGAGCTTCCACAGCAAAAAGGTTCACCCCTGAGTGCTCTAGCCGGCTGTGAACTTCCCTCCGCTGTTCCATGCTTGCTGGCGTCTAGAAACAGAAGAGTTTCTGCTGCTCCCGTGTTGCACGTCGGAGAACCGAAACTGGACGCCGTGGACAGCCCGAACCAGAAGGGATCACGCCCAAGCAAGCCACCCCATCTGTGCACCAACAAGTCTAGTTGCTCACCTCCAAAGCTCAGCCCCAGCCATTGATCACAGAGGGAGAATTTCAAGTTTTTCTCCCGGGCGGCACAAACGGACCTTGAGGTAAGGAATTGTAAAATTCGTCCTCAATTCGTGTTTGTTGGGTCTCAAACTTCACACACAGGTTGTTAACTGCCTAGCACAGCTCCTCCATCGATTTTAGACCAAGAAATTGAGTGTAGAGTGAGCAATCCTAGCTCTTTTAGAGGGTATGCCGCTGGACCCTATCGGGTGCACGGTGCCGATAGGTTTAGAGCCATCTCCAGCTGGTTTAGACCTCATGCCGGTCTTCTACATGATCCCCTGGTGCTGTAGAGCCTAAGAACCGACCATTTGGTGGAGAATTCACCGTGCAAGACCTCGCCGGAGCTCTAGGGTTTGCTGTGGCCGGTGCGCCCTATTTTCCGGCGAGTTTCAGCCGCCGGGGACCTCACCAACGTGTTCAGCGTGGGGAAATATGGGGGGGCGGCTAGCAGGGGATCTGGAGTGGGCCGCCACTGGTGTGTTTGGCGCGAGTCTGGAGGTTAGGGATGACAGGTGGGACCCACTGTCAGCATTTAAACATTTTCCAGATTTTCCCACTCTAGTCCAAACTTTGGAGAGCCATAACTTTGTGTAGGAATGTCCAAAAATTGTGAAACAAATTTTGTTGTATTAATCTCAAAGAGTAATATCAAGGGGTGCAGACCAATGTTTATGAAAATCCCTGAATTTGGCTCATTAATTCATATAATTAAAACCTTGTATGAATTTTTACAGGAGTTCTGTATATTGGAAAATTCCCAAATTTGGACAGGACATTCTACCAAAATTCCTTGAACTCCAGTAAAAATTTCAGAGGCATTGGACCTCATTTGCTTGGTAAAATGATGTGTTCATTACTTATGTCTCTGAAAAATAGGAAAATGAACAGAGACAATTTCAGCTTTTCCCCATTCTTTGAAAAATCCATATCTCCATGTAGGAAACTCCAAAAATGGTAAAACCAATTCCTATGGACTCAGGACAATTTGTACTTCACAAAAAGTCTACTTTGCAGCATAGGAAAGCTTAATACTTAGGGGGTAAAGGCAGATTAGTGAAAATCACGTAAGGAATTATTGTGATCACCTTGCGCCATTTCATGAGCTCAATCTTTTCACACTGCCTAAATACCTTCCTTAGAGGCTGTGGTTAAATTCTCAGATTCATTGGACCTCTGGAACTTGAGCTACCATCTTTTAGGTTTAAGTGTTCATATAATTGACTTAATCACATGGTGATTACTAGTATCTCTTTTCACCCTAGATTTCATCTTCTCTAAGGTTTAGATCCAACAACAGAAACCTTGTTGTTGTTTATCTCTCTTATGTGTGAGTTAACTTGAACAACAGTTTTGAAACAGTTCCAAATTGCTTTCAAATACAAGTGCATCCTTCATCTTAATAGCTCACGTGACGTCGACGTTCGACGAGGACTTGACTCTGCAGCGAGGATCTCCATCTCGTGACGAGTTTGGCGGATTCTCCGGAGGAAGACTAACTTCTAGCTTCTAACAAAACCGTTGAGCAAGGCAAGCCCCGGTTTGCATATCGTTACCGTTTTAAATTTTGCTTTACTTCACATCATGTTTATTAGACTTGAGTGCATTATGTCTAGGTTGATTGAAACCCACTTGCATGCCTATTACATCCCTCATTAGAAGGTTTAGTGTAGGCTTTGCCTCGTTGTAGATGCTAGGCTAATGTTGTAGCTATCTCGGTAGAAGTCGAGTAGTAAAAAGCTACTCGCGAGAAAGTTCGAGTAATGGAGTTACTCGCGAGAGATAAATGATAAGAGCACCCTCATGAATATGAGATGGGGACGGGGATGTTCCTGTAGGATGGAGCACTCAAGGTTGGTCTCGACCTGCGATGGGTGTGATAATGCTTGAGACCACATTTGGCCTGGACCGGGATGGTAAGGCAAATGTGGAGGTTGGTTGTAGGCCCGTCCGTGTCGGTTAAGGACCGTATGTATGCGGCCCTGCTGGACAAGATTGAGCTGTACCGGATATATAGTGGGGTATGGGACCCATGAAACCGATGTAACTCGATGGACCGTGATATAGAAACTCATCCTTCGCGTGGGAATCGCGTTGAGAAGGCGGGAGATGTAAATCCTTTAGCGGGCAACTTCGACGTGTCCGCGTAGAGGACCATCCTACTCGGCGCGAAGCGTTTTTCTATGTCAGGGTGTCGTGTAAAAGGTTGCTGCATACAACGTAAGAAAGAGCTCTTGAGAGAGTCTTTCGAGGCGGGTGTATGTGTCGTGTAATCCGGGTTGTTATTGATTCGAATCACCGTCGCTCGCGGAAGAGGATTGAGCATACTTGCCCACTGCGCCGTGACTTAGTAATAAGAGGAACTAAGTCTCTTAACTTGCTGTTTGTGAATTAATCACTGTATTGGAACCTTGACTGAAGTAGATATAGAGCCAACTAAATTTCATTTCCACCTTAGGCTAGCAACATCTGGATAAGCGTTTCTTGTTTGATTGTGGACTTCCGATGTTGTGAGGCGTGAGGACCACTAAAATGAAGGCTAAAAGAATCTGAATATAAGGATCAAGTTTAGTCAAGCTGCATTTTGCAAATTCCTATGCCTATTGTCTTACTACCCCTGCATGTAGAGTTGCATGTTTAGGATTGACGGGTAAGTCTTGTTGAGCCTTAGTGCTCACGGTTGCTTCCGAGTTGTTTTTGCAGGTAGCAGGATACCTGCTATGAAGAGGGTTGGTCGGTGAGACGATGAACCTCACGGTTCGTTCAACTCATCGGAAACCTAGCCGCTGCCTTTCTTTGGTGAAGCTAGTAGGAAGCGTTCACGGGCTGATCGACTTCTCTTCGGCGTAGTTAGGGTCGAGAGTGAGTAGTTTGTCCAGCAAATTTAAATTTCCGCTGCGTGTGTACATTATGTTGTAAAAGAAATTATCTTGAGTAACAAAATGGTTCCGTTATGTTCTTATCGTCTTTTCGTGCATGCTGTTGGGTGCCGCATCACACGGCACCACCCACTGCGATTCCCGGGCCGGGCGTCACAGCGTGGTATCAGAGCCGCATTGGTAATGGCACGCATGAAAAGGGTCTATTTTTGAAAACTTAGGAGTATACGAGTGAGGAACGTATAGTATGCCCACATAAGGAGTATTATTAGCATAGTTATCTAAGGTTGCAAGCTAACAGTGTGTTACTCTTCAGTATTTAAATTCAGTAACGACGCACCTACGTGGAGGTAAGAATGGTAAGGAACGCCACCGAAAGCGGATCAATTTCGGTTAGCTCACCAATACGAGGAAAGTAGTGTGGGATGTTCCGTTCAGCAATGGACGAGAAGTGAATATGTTTTCTAAGACTCTTCATGTCTTAGAGACATATGAATGGCACTAGCCTCCAGTGCGCAAACCCAGGGGCAAGAGGAGGAGACCCCATCGTGTGGTTTGTAACACGAAGTATGTTCTCTAGGACTCTTCATGTCCTATGAGGATTACGGAAGCACTGTTCCACCGGTGTGCTTTATTGCAAAGGTGTGGATCCCCCGTCGGGTGGTGAATAACCCGATCATGTACCTTGAGACGTGGCTTGACTCAAGGATGGCCCGTATGGCAATTATACGGGGCGTATGTTTTTACTATGATATGGACCTGCCTGAAATTATAAACCGATGTGTGCATCATTATTGAGTGGTTTTCTGCAGGTAACCTAACCACGTTAGTACATGTCGTGTAGACAACGTTTGTGAGTGATCGTTTTAGTGCCACCATTTGAAACGTATATGCCGGTATAAATCCGGATAGGATTTTAATTTGGTGAGGAAACGAAGTACCGTGATATGTTTTGAACTGCATGAAAAAGAAGGTTTGAAAAGAAAAAGAGGAAATTTGGAGTCTAGGATTTCATTAAGGGTTAATGAACTCCTATATTGAACTAAGAGTCAATTGGGAGTATAGATTAATTCACAAAGACTTAGGAATAACCTCCCCTGTTTTTGGCAGAATTTTTGCTGAATTTGAACAGGGAATAATTTTTGTTTGGTTGAACCAATGGAGGTGAGTGATACATTTCTGGAAAGCTATTGAAGTATTCTACAACTATTCATTAGAACTCCAGACCAGAATCACCCTCCAAATGGATGAAATTCTCAGATGAGTGTGAACTGTACAAAAACAGGGCAGGCAGAAATTGCTCTCTGGAAATTTCTGTATTTCGACCATAACTTTCTGTAGAAAATTTTATAAGGTCAAGTAATACACCGTTGGAAAGCTTGTGATATATGCTATGAGTTTGTAGTTCAAAGTTTCTCCAGATTTGGAGTTTAAAGTGATGAAATCTTGCGGACAAAACAGCTACTTTCAAAGGAGGTCCTGTCAAAATTGTTCCAGATTTCTGTTAACTTTGAAATATCACAATTTTTGATCCAGAACATATATGAAGGCAAACGAATACTCATTGGAAATATATTGAAGTTAACTATAACTTTGATATTCAACTTGAGATATGAAATTGCCATTATCATATTCAAATTCTGGGGTTAAGACCAATTGGTCATTCTGAACAGAGTAGTGCTTATTGCCTATGCAACTTAAGACTTGTTGTGGACAGGGATGTTTCAGACTTCTCTAAGCTCCATAACATGTTCTTGAGTTATTTTTCAGTGTGTTCTACTGTTGGAATTAAGGGTTTGGACAAACTTGCTCACATTTGATAGATTTCAGTATTTTTAAAACCCTAGTTAGCTTGTGTAATGCTGCAATATTGATGTGATGCTTTTACGGTTATGTTTTCAATTCAAGTTGAGTTTAAACTTTGAATTTTAACCGTAAATTGCTCACTCTTGCAGCATGGATCGTGCTCATTCCAGGAGTGAGGTTGGTGAGTCGAGTCACGGCGAAAGTAATTCGCCACGACAAGAAGTGCCAACATCATCAACCGGATTGGCGGAAATCTTGACAAAGATGGCTGAGTCTCTGGATCTGTTGGTGCGACAAAGCATACGACAGGAGACACTACAGCAAAATCCCCCGCCAAGCACTTATCTGGATTTCTTAGCAAGACAACCACCGATTTTCTCGAAAGTGAAAGAACCGTTGGAGTCGGCTCATTGGCTCCAATGTATTGAAGCCAAGTTCGATACGCTTGAGTGCGATGAATATCAGAAGACTCTATTTGCCGCTCAACAACTCCACGGAGCCGCTGGAGCTTGGTGGGCAGAGTACATCGCTACTCTTCCTGAAGGTCATCGAGTGACGTGGGATGAATTCCGGAATGTTTTCCAGGCACGTCACATTTGTTCGGGAATTCTACGAACAAAGTATCAAGACTTTCTGGAGTTAAAGCAAGGCGAAAGGAGTGCGTATGAGTACTTCAAAGAGTTTGAAGACTTGATGCAATACGCCACTCATATGGTTGACTCGGAAGCGTTGAAGTGCGATAATTTCTTCCGAGGTTTGAATGTCGAACTTAAGGAACAAGTGACCTTGTTCAATAACGGTATTTACAATGAGTTGGTAAATGCCGCTATCATTAAGGAAGACATGCATCTTCGTTGCGAAGCGGAACTGAAAAGAAGTATACCGCCGGACAGTGACATCGAGGTTCGTCCGAACTATCGAGTGCGGTATTACTCGCCAGTTAGGCAACAAATTCAGCCTGTGGTGCAACTCTCACAACCACGGCTGGAGTTGATCACGTATGAGCCTCCACCTCAACAGCAGCGGATAGAAATTATTCGTGCAACCCTACCGCAACCAGCTACGCACGAATTATCTCCACCTCGTGTTAGTAGAGAGCTGAGGATTTCTACAACATGAAACCGTCGCGGAGCTGAGCAGAGTAACACTCGTGTGTTGTCTCAGCAATGCTCAGATCAGCATCGTGAACCTTCACAGAAGAATCGTTCAAAAGTTGGCAGGGTTAATTACACTGCTATTGAGGATATTGCTAAAGGTGAACCAGTTTTGGCAGGCATGTTCACTTTACATGAACAGCCCACTTTCGTGTTGTTTGATTCCGGAGCCACCCACAATTTTATTAGCAGAGACTATGTGCTGAAAAATAATCTTCCATTTAGCACAGTTAAGCATCCGTTTCATATCAGCTCACTCGGAGGCAAGATATCAACAGATGAAATCTTCTCACGGGCACCTTTATGTTTGGGTGGAAACATCTATCCTGCGAGCCTTATCATACTCAAAGGCCAAAGGATTGATATTATCTTGGGGATGTCATGGTTGACACATTATGGAGCTATCTTTGACATCAGCTCTCGGACTGTCCAACTGAATTCCCCAATACACGGTTGCAACACATTGAATCTTGTGGATCCATCACAACGTGTTGCAGCAGTGCATCAGATTGAAGCTCCTAAACTGGAGGATATTCCAGTGGTAGGTGAATATCCAGATGTGTTTCCCGAAGACTTGCCGGGCATGCCGCCCGAACGTGATGTAGAGTTCAAGATTGAACTAGCACCGGGAACAACACCTATTTCTCGGCGACCATATAAAATGGCACCGAAGGAGCTAGCAGAATTGAAGGAGCAGCTTAATGACCTCATGGACAAAGGTTTTATACGCCCAAGTTCATCGCCATGGGGCTGTTCCGCACTCTTCGTGAAGAAGAAGGACGAAACTTTGAGACTATGTGTAGATTATCGTCCACTGAATGCTGTCACTATCAAGAATAAGTATCCACTACCTCGCATCGATATTTTATTTGATCAACTAGTGGGTGCTAAGGTATTTTCCAAGATGGATCTTCGGTCCGGGTATCACCAGATAAAAATCCGGGCAGAAGATGTACCTAAGACGGCGTTCTCGACAAGATATGGTCTTTATGAATATCTTGTCATGTCCTTTGGATTGACCAATGCTCCGGCTCACTTTATGTATCTCATGAACTCGGTGTTCATGCCGGAGTTAGACAAGTTCTTCGTGGTTTTCATCGACGACATTTTGGTCTATTCAAAGTCAAAAGAAGAACATGCTGAACATTTGCGTATTGTACTCCAACGTTTGAGAGATCACAAGCTTTACGCAAAGTTCAGTAAATGTGAGTTTTGGATCAGCAACGTGCCGTTTCTTGGGCATATTATTTCGGCGGAAGGCATCGCTGTGGACCCAAGTAAAATCGAGCAAGTGCTGAATTGGAAATCTCCAACATCTGTTCATGAAGTGAGGAGTTTCCTAGGTTTAGCGGGCTATTACCGGAGATTTATTCCAAACTTCTCCAAAGTCGCTAAACCTATGACGGAGCTGTTGAAGAAAAGCACCAAGTATGATTGGAGCAATTCATGCGAACAAGCTTTTCAAACTTTAGTGAAGTATCTCACTACAGCTCCAGTTTTGGCCCAGCCAGACACTACGAAGCCGTTTGATGTCTATTGTGATGCATCCGGCATCGGTTTGGGTTGTGTGTTGATGCAATAAGGACGTGTGGTCGCGTATGGATCCCGACAACTCAGGGGTCATGAGAAGAATTACCCGACGCACGACCTTGAACTAGCTGCAGTGGTCTTAGCATTGAAAATGTGGAGACATTATCTACTAGGCAATCTAGTACATCTCTACACTGACCACAAAAGCTTGAAGTACATCTTCACACAGAAAGAACTGAATATGAGGCAGCGAAGATGGCTCGAATTGATCAAGGACTATGAACTTGAAATTCATTACCATCCGGGTAAAGCGAATGTGGTTGCCGACGCACTTAGTCGGAAAGCCCACGTTCACCATTTAGCCATGGCTGCACATGAAGAAAGAGAACCAAGCCTGCGCTTAGTTCCCTACGGATCACTGTTCAACCTCGCTCTTATTCCTACAATCCGAGATGAGATTGTAGAGGCTCAGAAGAGAGACAGAGGTATGTCTCACATCCGGAGGAGAGTGGACAGCGGTGAATTGAAGATGTTCCGCAAAGATGAGGAGGGTACTATATGGTTTAACAACCGCATAGTGGTACCCCGAAACATGAAATTGCGGAGGAAGATATTGGATGAAGCACATTTATCCAAGAACTCCATTCATCCGGGAAGCAATAAGATGTACCAGGACTTGAAATCTAAGTTCTGGTGGACACGGATGAAAAGAGAGATTGCGAAGTACGTATCCGAGTGTGATACGTGTCGGCGGGTTAAAGCCGACCATATGAGGAAAGCCGGACCACTTCATCCGCTGAAGGTTCCAGCATGGAAGTGGGAAGACATAAGTATGGACTTCATCGTCGGTTTACCCATGACCAGCAACAAGCATGATTCTATTTGGGTAATCGTCGATCGTTTGACCAAGACCGCTCATTTTATTCCAGTCCATACTAAATATGTGGCAAAGAAGTATTCGGAGCTGTTCATCTCGAGAATTGTGTGTTTACAGGGGGTTCCCCGCACCATCGTATCTGACCGAGGTGCGTTGTTCGTATCCAGATTTTGGGAGCAACTGCATGCTTCCTTGGGAACCAAGTTAATTCGGAGTTCAGCATATCATCCGCAAACTGATGGTCAAACGGAGAGGATAAATCAGATTCTGGAGGACATGCTACGGGCATGTGTCATCAATCATGGGAAGAATTGGGATGACTATCTACCGTTAGCAGAATTCTCATATAATAACGGTTATCAATCCAGCATCAAGATGGCCCCGTACGAAGCTCTTTATGGCCGGAAGTGCCGCACACCACTGAATTGGTGTGAGTCCGGCGAGAGAGTGGTCTACAGGATTGATCTGGTGAATGAAGCCGAGGAACGAGTGCGAGTGATTCAAGCCAATTTAAAGGCTGCTCAATCTCGGCAGAAGAGTTATGCAGACAAACGACGTCGACCTCTTCACTTTGACATCGGGGACCATGTGTATCTTCGTGTCTCTCCAATGAAAGGGGTTCATCGGTTCGGAGTGAAGGGAAAGCTTGCTCCGCGATTCATCGGGCCGTTTGCTGTCACTGAGATATGCGGACCCGTGGCCTATCGTCTGGAGCTACCGGCGTCACTTTTGGGTATTCACAATGTTTTCCACGTCTCTCAGCTGCGGAAATGTCTTAGGTATCCAACCGCAGTTCCTATGGAGAACATTGAGGATCTCCAACCGGATCTCACTTATTCTGAGTATCCGATACAGATTATTGACGAGAAGACTCGCGACACAAGAAATCAGACATTGCGATTTTACAAAATCTTGTGGAGCAACCACACCGCTGATGAAGCTACGTGGGAAAGCGAGGATTTTCTCCGTTTAAATTTTCCCGACTTGTTTGTACCATATGTCCAGTAGTCATTCTCCCTTCTTCTTTCTTTTTGTAATCTCGGGACGAGATTCTTTTAAGGGGGGAGAAATGTAACAGCCCTAACTTTTGTAAAGTTTGATTTCAACTTATGAAACAAAGTTAAGGCGAAGAAAGGCTATAATTGTGTCACAAGAAATGATGAACACACAAATGGACATGTGAGGGAGTTAAAAATTTTCTCTAGCCCTTGCTCAACACATGTTAACCTAGGGGAAAGAATTAGACTCCCAAAAACTCTAACTCATGTGCACCTTCTCTATAGTAGAGTGGAGGAAATTTAAATGCAATTTGAATTCTTTTGAAAGGATTCCTATTCAGATTGTACAAAGGCCCATATGTGAGAGCATAGATGCATTTCTCATGTATTCAAGAGCCTAAGTTTCAAATTTGGAGAATTTTTGGTTTCATATACTATTTATTCCGAGGATTAAATGAGGGCACGTTTAAATTCAAACTTAAATTTGAATTTTGAACCAAACAAACTCAATTTCAAAATCTGATTTCAGATTTGAGTTCATCATAATTCCTTTGACCTATCCTCAAAGTTTGAACAAATTTGGAGCTCATTTGCTATTTTAAACGGAATTGGGGGATAAGAGGGAGATAATTGTGGCTGTGGACCCCACCAGTCAGTCTCACAAAAATGCAAACCGACTCAGTTTTCTCTCTCGGGTGCACACAAGCGTGACAGAGCGCCGGAGCCGACCTCGCCCGTGCCACCTCCTGTTGTGAGCCACCGCTCAGTCTGATCAGCTACAAAGGGCGTGCACCAGAGCTCTTTTGCTTCTTCCACTCACGCTCGCTGTCTCTGTGATTTGCTCCCGTGAACAAGAACAGCTCGCCGCTCTCTGTTTTCCCAAGCACACCATAGCAACGAATCCCCCTTTTGCCCGAGCTTCCACAGCAAAAAGGTTCACCCCTGAGTGCTCTAGCTGGCTGTGAACTTCCCTCCACTGTTCCATGCTTGCTGGCGCCTAGAAACAGAAGAGTTTCTGCTGCTCCCGTGTTGCACGTCGGAGAACCGAAACTGGACGCCGTGGACAGCCCGAACCAGAAGGGATCACGCCCAAGCAAGCCACCCCATCTGTGCACCAACAAGTCTAGTTGCTCACCTCCAAAGCTCAGCCCCAGCCATTGATCACAGAGGGAGAATTTCAAGTTGATCACCTCCAAAGCGGCAGAAACGGACCTTGAGGTAAGGAATTGTAAAATTCGTCCTCAATTCGTGTTTGTTGGATCTCAAACTTCACACACAGGTTGTTAACTGCCTAGCACAGCTCCTCCATCGATTTTAGACCAAGAAATTGAGTGTAGAGTGAGCAATCCGAGCTCTTTTAGAGGGTATGCCGCTGGACCCTATCGGGTGCACGGTGCCGATAGGTTTAGAGCCATCTCCAGCTGGTTTAGACCTCATGCCGGTCTTCTACATGATCCCCTGGTGCTGTAGAGCCCAAGAACCGACCATTTGGTGGAGAATTCACCGTGCAAGACCTCGCCGGAGCTCTAGGGTTTGCTGTGGCCGGTGCGCCCTATTTTCCGGCGAGTTTCAGCCGCCGGGGACCTCACCAACGTGTTCAGCGTGCGGAAATATAGGGGGGCGGCCTGCAGGGGGTCTGGAGGTGGCTGGGAACTGGTTTTCCGGCGACCTCGCCGGAGTGGGCCGCCACTGGTGTGTTTGGCGCGAGTCTGGAGGTTAGGGATGACAGGTGGGACCCACTGTCAGCATTTGAACATTTTCCAGATTTTCCCACTCTAGTCCAAAATTTGGAGAGCCATAACTTTGTGTAGGAATGTCCAAAAATTGTGAAACAAATTTTGTTGGATTACTCTCAAATAGTACTATCAAGGGGTGCAGACCAATGTTTATGAAAATCCCTGAATTTGGCTCATTAATTCATTTAAGTAAAACCTTGTATGAATTTTTACAGGAGTTTTGTATATTGGAAAATTACCAAATTTGGACAGGACATTCTTCCAGAATTCCTTGAACCCCAGTAAAAATTTCAGAGGCATTGGACCTCATTTGATTGGTCAAATGATGTGTTCATTCCTTATGTCTCTGAAAAATAGGAAAATGAACAGAGACAATTTCAGCTTTTCCCCATTCTTTGAAAAATCCATATCTCCATGTAGGAAACTCCAAAAACGGTAAAACCAATTCCTATGGACTCAGGATAATTTGTACTTCACAAAAAGTCTACTTTGCAGCATAGGAAAGCTTAATACTTAGGGGGTAAAGGCAGATTAGTGAAAATCACGTAAGGAATTATTGTGATCACCTTGCGCCATTTCATGAGCTCAATCTTTGCACACTGCCTAAATACCTTCCTTAGAGGCTGTGGTTAAATTCTCAGCTTCATTGGACCTCTGGAACTTGAGCTACCATCTTTTAGGTTTAAGTGTTCATATAATGGACTTAATCACATGGTGATTACTAGTATCTCTTTTCACCCTAGATTTCATCTTCTCTAAGGTTTAGATCCAACAACAGAAACCTTGTTGTTGTTTATCTCTCTTATGTGTGAGTTAACTTGAACAACAGTTTTGAATCAGTTTCCAAATTGCTTTCAAATACAAGTGCATCCTTCATCTTAATATCTCACGTGACGTCGACGTTCGACGAGGACTCGACTCTGCAGCGAGGATCTCCATCTCGTGACGAGTTTGGCGGATTCTCCGGAGGAAGACTAACTTATAGCTTCTAACAAAACCGTTGAGCAAGGCAAGCCCCGGTTTGCATATCGTTACCGTTTTAAATTTTGCTTTACATCACATCATGTTTATTAGACTTGAGTGCATTATGTCTAGGATGATTGAAACCCACTTGCATGCCTATTACATCCCTCATTAGAAGGTTTAGTGTAGACTTTGCCTAGTTGTAGATGCTAGGCTAATGTTGTAGCTAGCTCGGTAGAAGTCGAGTAGTAAAAAGCTACTCGCGAGAAAGTTCGAGTAATGGAGTTACTCGCGAGAGATAAATGATAAGAGCACCCTCATGAATATGAGATGGGGACGGGGATGTTCCTGTAGGATGGAGCGCTCAAGGTTGGTCTCGACCTGCGATGGGTGTGACAATGCTTGAGACCACATTTGGCCTGGACCGGGATGGTAAGGCAAATGTGGAGGTTGGTTGTAGCCCCGTCCGTGTCGGTTAAGGACCGTATGTATGCGGCCCTGCTGGACAAGCTTGAGCTGTACCGGATATATAGTGGGGTATGGGACCCATGAAACCGATGTAACTCGATGGACCGTGGTATAGAAACTCATCCTTCGCGTGGAAATGGCGTTGAGAAGGCGGGAGGTGTAAATCCTTTAGCGGGCAACTTCGACGTATCCACGTAGAGGACCATCCTGCTCGGCGCGAAGCGTTTTTCTATGTCAGGGTGTCGTGTTAAAGGTTGCTGCATACAACGTAAGAAAGAGCTCTTGAGAGAGTCTTTCGAGGCGGGTGTATGTGTCGTGTATTCCGGGTTGTTATTGATTCGAATCACCGTCGCTCGCGGAAGAGGATTGAGCATACTTGCCCACTGCGCCGTGACTTAGTAAGAAGAGGAACTAAGTCTCTTAACTTGCTGTTTGTGAATTAATCACTGTATTGGAACCTTGACTGAAGTAGATATAGAGCCAACTAAATTTCATTTCCACCTTAGGCTAGCAACATCAGGATAAGCGTTTCTTGTTTGATTGTGGACTTCCGATGTTGTGAGGCGTGAGGACCACTAAAATGAAGGCTAAAAGAATCTGAATATAAGGATCAAGTTTAGTGAAGCTGCATTTTGCAAATTCCTATGCCTATTGTCTTACTACCCCTGCATGTAGAGTTGCATGTTTAGGATTGACGGGTAAGTATTGTTGAGCCTTAGTGCTCACGGTTGCTTCCGAGTTGTTTTTGCAGGTAGCAGGATGCCTGCTATGAAGAGGGTTGGTCGGTGAGACGACGAACCTCACAGTTCGTTCAACTCATCGGAAACCTAGCCGCTGCCTTTCTTTGGTGAAGCTAGTAGGAAGCGTTCACGTGCTGAACGACTTCTCTTCGGCGTAGTTAGGGTCGAGAGTGAGTAGTTTGTCCAGCAAATTTAAATTTCCGCTGCGTGTGTACATTATGTTGTAAAAGAAATTATCTTGAGTAACAAAATGGTTCCGTTATGTTCTTATCGTCTTTTCGTGCATGCTGTTGGGTGCCGCATCACACGGCACCACCCACTGCGATTCCTGGGCCGGGCGTCACATTAACCTAGGGAGGAATTTCACTCCCAAAAACCTAACTCATAGGCACATTCCCTATGAGTAGAGGGGAGGGAAGTTTAAACCCCATTTTTGAACCCGTGCAAAGCATTTATGTTCAGATGGTCCAAAAGCATATATGTGAGATGACCATTGCAGTCCTCAGGTATTAAAGAGCTTAAGTTCCAAAATTTGAGAGATTCCAAGTTCATATACCAGTTGTTCAAAGCATTTTTTGAGATCACCTTCAAATTCAAATTGGAGGAGCATGGTCAAACTGAACTTGTGAGGTTCAGCTTGGGACCAAAATTGATCAAGCATGGGCTAGGAGCAAACTAAAGTGTTTCACCCAAATTCGGATGGGTCATCACAAAAGAGGACTTAAATATTCAGTTTGAATCAAAGGATTTACTTCAAAGAGAAGAAGACCATTTCCCAATAGGAAATTCAAACTGTTGTTTAAAAAGTTGTAATTGCAATGGCCAACTCAAGGATCAGAGGGCATATTCGAATTCCTCAGGTCCAAATTATGAGGGGGCCAAGTTTTGAGCAAATTTGGAGAGGCTTTGATATGAATATCAAAGGAACTTGTAAGAGTTACCCAAATTTGAATTTAAATTTTAAACTGTGGCACAAATTGTCAAATGGCAAAATGACCTTTGAATTTGGATCCCTAATAGCTGAAGTTCACAAGATGCCAAAATTTGGATATTTTGGAGAGGAGATGAGTGGGATCCAATTGTCATTGAGGAGAGGGGAAGACTTAGCACTTAAGCAATATTTTCCTCTGTTCAGACTCAACTAGTTTCCTGCTTTTCGCTCGAAGGCGCCGAACAGCCGACGTCCACGCGCGCGCCACCGAGGCGACGACGCAGCCAGCTCCCGAGCTGCTTCAACGTCGGTTCCCCCGCACCCTTATCTCCCCTACGCCGTGTTCTCTCGGCCACAAAACCGCCCCACGAGCCCCTGTTCTGTTTCCTCCCGAGAAAACCAGCCGCCGGCGCCACGCCTGTTCGCCCTGATCGTGAGCCAGTGTCGTTCCCCGGCTGCTCGAGATAGCAACACGAAAGAGGAGCGCCAGCGTGTTCACAAGAGTTTCCCCAGCTCAGCTCCGGCGTTCGGGACTGCTGTTGGCCGTAATCTGAGGATCAGCGCCGAAGCCGAGGGGTAAACGTTGGAAACCGACGTCGGGCTCTCGTGGGCAGCTCACCAACGTGGGTTTCACGCTCAAGCAGCAACGCTCAGAGGTGTGCCGTACCACCGCGGTACTTCTCCCCGGAGCTCAGCTCAAACAGTGATCCTCAGTGACAGAATTTGAAGTTTTTCCTCCGGAGCACGACCACGGACCCTCTGGTAAGGATTTCTTAAATTCGCGCTTAATTTGCACTTAGATATCACCAACTCGTGCACAAAGGGTCTAGGATTAACGGTGGTCCGATCCCCTTTTCACAACCCTAGCTGGAAACCCCGTGGTTACAGCTAATTTTGAGCTTTTCGAGCGGCGATCATGGCGGGAACTGGCGGGCGCACGGTGAGACCCCATCTCGAGCCGTTACAGATCAAGTTTGAGCCAAAGCCGAGCACCCCCATGACTCCCTGATGCTTTAGAGCAAATTCTCAGACCCTTTGGCAAGCTAAGATGCTCGGACCACGGCGCTGAAGCTTCACCGAAGGGTGCGCACGTCGCCGACCTAGTTCCGAGCGCCTTTAGCTTGTGCTGACCCCGTAGATGAGTTGCTCGCCCCTGAAAACCCCCAGGCGGCAAGTACCGAGCCGGGAGACGGCCGGAAAGCCGACTCCGGCGAGCCCCGACGAGTTTCCGGCGAGGGGGCGGCGCGGGAAAAAGGGAACGGCCCGAGGTTGAAGACAACCGGCCGGTCCCACATGTCAGTGGTGATATTTTAAATCCTCGATCCGCTGCGGCCCCAGGATCCGGTGTGGTGGCGCGGGAAGGGTCCTGTGGCCCTGTGTGGCGTGATTCCACCGGCTGACACGTGTAGGATGGACCCACTGTCAGAGTTTAAACATTTTCCCGAATTAATTTGAATTCCAGATTTAGTGCAAACTTTAGAACCTCATAACTTTTGCTAGGAAGCTCCAAATTTAGTGATTCAAATTGGGTTGGATTGAGGATGAAAAGCTCTATACAAAGAAGCAACCCAATTTGCATGAAAACCAATAGAAAATTCTGGTGAATTCTTTAAAAGCTTTTCAGCAAAAGAATTTTAGAGGGAGTTTGGTTCATCCAAAATTCCAAAAATTTTGCCAGGATATTGTTTAGGATATTAGGAGACTCTTGTAAATGTTTCAGCTCATCTGGAGTTGATTTAGTTAGGGTAATTGTAATTCCAAGTTTCTGTATTCAAATGAATACAGAAACATTTTCAGAGAATTTCCAAAACTTGGAAATTCAGTTCTTGGCATTCCTTAGCTCCAAAAATCCCAGGAAAATTCAGGCATACTCTCTGAACTATGCTTGAAATTGTAGTTTACTTGAATTTGCATGAAAGTGCAAATTTATTCATAATTAATTCCTTTTTGCCTAAATGCTCAGGGAATTATTCTGGGTGATCTACTTGGTAAAACATTCTGAATATTGGTCCAGAGGACCTTCTTGTCACAAGGAACTTACAAGAAAATTTCCAGCTACATTGGAGCCCTGGATCAGTAGTGTTCTGTTCAACCAATTAGGTGCTCACCACCCAAGTGATGAGCCTCACTTCTCACATGATGATAATGCTTAGACACACACCCAAACCACCACCGCCAGTGTCATTTTAAATTCTTGAACAGAGTACCAGTTTTAAACTTGTCTTTAGCACTGGTTAGCAAAAGTTTTATAATTAAACTTGTATGCATATTCATAACGTGTAGTATTTAAACGTGGATAAGTGAAGATTGGATCAAGAGGCAAGAAGGCAGGGATTAAGCTTCAAGTCAGTCTGACTTTACTCACCTACAAAACCAAGGCAAGCCCCGGTTTGCATTTAAGTTGTTTTTAAAGTTTTCTTTTTGTTCACTACTATTGGTCAAAGTTTGTATGTGCATTAGGTCAAGGATGTTTTATACTCCACTTGCATAACTAAACATGAACCCTGAGGTCAAGGGTAGAATTGTGTCATCGCTGTAGAATAAGGCCATGCTAAATAGACTAGGGCATCCGGTAGAAGATGAGTAGTTGGAATCTACTCGCGAGCTGTAGTTTAGAATATCATAAGTGTGGTTGGGGAAGGAAGCAAACTAAAGTTTACATTTCTAAAGATGAGACCGGGCAGAGGGGTTAGGCAGCGACAAGACGAGGTCTTGGTCGAGTAGCTCTGCCTGTGTCGGTTAAGGACCGATGCGTATGTCGCGTCCAGGAGCAAGTATTGAGTTGTGTACCGGATGTTTACTGATATATGGGAACCAGGAAACCGATGTACCAGGTTCACTGGATTGTAGAGGCATACCACATCGTCTCGTTAGACCTATAAGCCCGAGACGGCGCGACCGGTTCTACAGTTTAGTGTCCTGAGAAAGGTTGCCACATACGACGTAATGAAGGACGCCAGAGTTGGGTCTTCAGAGGCGGGCGTAAGTGTCGAGTTATCCGGGTAGTGTTTTATTCGAATCACCGTCCCTCGCGGTTATTGAGTACCGCTTGCTCCCATGTTGTGACGTAGTAATCAACTTGTGTGGAAACAGTTTGCAAAAGTATAATTGCTGCTATGGTTATGTAAAGTTGCATGAAAACCATGTTTGAAGTAGAGATAGAGCAAACTAAAGTTATTTTCTACCTTGGGACAAGTAACATTGGAATGAAGCGTTTCTTGTTTGATTGTGGAGTTCCAATGTTGCTAGGCGCAAGGTCACTACTCATATGGCTAAAATGTGAAAGTTAAGGATGAACTTGTAAGCGAGTCTTTTCGCAAATGACAGGCTTAAGTATTAGGTTACTTTCATGTAGAGTTTCATGTCTTAGGAGAGACGGTTAAGTCTTCCTGAGCCTTTGTGCTCACTCTTGCTATATAAGTGATTTTGCAGGTAAACCTCGACGTTATAAAGAAGGTTGTTCGGTGAGACTCGGGAACTTCCGAGTCATGTCACACTTGGAGAACCTAGCCGCTGCCATGTCTTCGTGTTGCTAGCGAGAGGAGTCCATGGGCTGGACCTTTTCTCGGGTGCTTCTAGTTACTCGACGTGAGCTGGTTATAGACTTCCGCTGTAGCTATTTTATGTAAATTATTTACAAAGAATAATTGTAAGCTTCCGCTTTTGATTTATGTAATACATTGTTCCTTATATGCGTGCTGTTGGGTGCCGCATAACACAGCACCACCCAATGCGATTCCTCGGGCGAGGCGACACGGCCCCGTGATCGGGACCGGGCCCCCCTCAATTGTCCGCATAGCCCTTTTTGCGTAACTGAGCAGCCTTCAAGTTCTCCATTATTGTTTGGACTTGCTTTTCAGCCTCTTGTAGCACTTCGGGTCCAAACACTTGGTTCTCTCCGGTCTCGTAACAAAACAACGGCGTTCTACACCGTCTACCATACAACGCTTCGAAAGGCGACATCTTCAAGCTAGCCTGATAGCTGTTTTTACAGGAGAATTCCGCATACGGCAAACTCCTATCCCAACTACGCCCATGTTTCAAGGTGCAAGCTCTCAACATGTGTTCCAAAATTTGGTTTGTCCTTTCGGTTTATCCATCAGTCTGTGGGTGGTAGGCGGAGCAAAAATGCAGTCGTGTACCCATAGCTTTCTACAGCTTCCTCCAAAATATAGATGTAAACTGAGAACCCCGATCTGAGACTATCCTCTTCGGGACTCCATGGCGGCACACGATTTTCTCCATGTACAGCTCGGCTGATTGTGCAATGTTGTACTTGATCTTTATGGGAAGAAATGACATGACCCAACGGTCTTGTCGAGCCAGGATCACGCTGACGGGTGCTGCGTTGCACAGCACCGGATAACACACATCAAAGGTACAAAGCGGAAGCAAAGTTTTATTACATAAAAAGGTTTATGAACATTTCTACAACAAAATATATTCAGTCTACACTCACGGGCGTAGTCTACACATCGAGTTCACGTTCAGCCCGTGAACGTGTCCCCGCTAGCACGCACACACACTAACACGGCGTCGTGCACGACTCCCACTCGACGGGGTTTCCCTCCTGGGGTTCCGTCTCCTCCGCGGGAGTCCCTTCCTCATAAAACCCTTCAAAAGCTTCAAACACAAGCAGTGAGCACGAAGGCTCAGCAAGACTGACCCGTCTCTCCTATATATGGAACTTCTACATGATGGATGATAGGTTACATGAGGTAAAATAATTTGCAAAGAACTTGCCTAATTAGTGGAACCTTACTTTCAAGTTTTAGCAGCAGATTGTGGAGAACCTTATGTGAAGGCACATGAGAGAGCCGCAATCAAACAATAAACGCATTTCTCTCATGTACTTTGCCCAAAGTTGAAAACAACTTTAATTAGCTCTAAACTACAATAAGCCATTAACATGCAAGGTATGTCTTTCAAACCAGCAAACTTTTAACATGTGTCTAGCCTGTTCATTCTACGTCACAGCACAGTGAACAAGTGGTACTCACTGACCGCGTGGGACGGCGATTATAATCAATTTACACCTGCAGGTTTACCCGAATAACCCGTCACGTACGCCCGTACTCGATGTTGCCTACAGCAACCATCACGGACGTCGTACGCAACCACCTTTCACCTGTTAGCCAATTGTTGAACCGGTCCAATCGTCCCGAGCAAGAGGTCTCTGCGCGTGCATCCACAGTGCCGCCAGCTTATTTACACCTCGAGCTCTTAACCTACCCTCTGAACGACCAGCTATGCCTCAACACCCAGCTACCCGAGTTACATCGGTTTCCCGGTTCCCATATAGCCAGTAGGTCTTCGGTACTGTTCTAGCTTGTTCAACAGGCCCGCACACGGCCCGGTCCTCAATTGACACAAGCGGAGCTATAGCACCCAGGCCCCAAAGTCATGCTGCCCTTACTCTCCGCTCGGTCTCATTTTTCTTGCCATGTGTTTCATTTGCTATCTCTACCTGAGTCGAGTGCCTCTAGCCTATCCTCGAGAGTAGTTCCAACTACTCGACTTGTACCGAATCCTACCCTACCCTAGCATTGCAGTAGCTAAACGGGGTTTCAATCCTAATCCCAACCCATTGTTTTCTTGGTTATGCATTTGGGTTTTCAAACAAGACTCTATTGCAAGAAGTAATGGTGCTCGAAGTAAGTGCTCAAAACAGTATAAATTTGAAAAAGGATTAATGCAAACCGGAGCTTGCCTTGCTGCTCTTAGTGGTAGGCTAGCTGCTCTTCCGGAGTTAAGAAGTCTAAGATTTCGGGTTCCTCCTCAACCTTAGTGACTACATGAGAGAACATGTGTATGTATCAATTTAAATGCACTTGAATTGAAATTAAACTTGTGAAGACTATAAGTCCCACTATACAGACCCAATGAGTCAGAAATTCTTACTGTGGTTTGGATACAACCTAAACAGAGACTTAGCCAAGTTTTATTTGCAGTAAAGTTCATTTGAGCTCTCCACAAATAATTATGTACTTGACCTTAATTAGAGCTTCTAGGGTGTTATAGGGATTTTCATGGAGTAAGCCATGACTTTCTGAAAACTAGATTTTCATAGGGTTCTAATGGAGTTGGTCTCACATAATTTGAAGGTTCCTAGCCTATGATACGAGCTAAACAATTTCAGAGAAATTCTGAAAATGTTTCTGGACATTTTCTATTTTCTCTGGAACAGTTCTATTAATCACACCATTAGGTGGATCAAATGAGCTCAAATGGATCTGAAATTTTTATGGTAGCTCAGGGATAGTTTGGTGAACATCCCAGCAGAATTTCAGAATTTTCCTCCAAAGGGTTCTACAGTTAAAATTCTAAACAATTTAAAATTTGAAGAATTAATTATTTATAAGTAAGGAATTTCATGAAGTGAAACTTGATTTGCTGCAAAGTACTCAGAGAGCTGAATCCAACAAAATTTGGTTCACTCGATCTATAGTTTCCTAGCAAAAGTTATGTGGGTTTGAAGTTTGAACTAAATCTGAAAATCGGGGAAATGTTTAAATCTGCCGGTGGGTCCACGGATACACGTGTCGGGCGCCGAGGCGACGGCATACCGGGCTACAGGTTTAATTCCCATGCTGCCACAGTCGATCCGTGCCCACAGATGTTCAAACCGCCTAGTTTCCTCCCACTGACAGCGGGCCTGGCTCGGTCGTCTTCGACCACGCGCCTCCCGCGCGGTAGCGCCGCCGGGGTCGCTGGAGCACCGCCGAACTCGACCGTCCGGTCAGCTCCCGAGCTCCAACTCGCCGCTAGCCCCTAATTTGGTGCGCTAAACATGTTGGGAGGGTTTTCCCCTCGTCGACGTTGGCTCTAACCGAGCACGCGACGGCGCAGCAGCTCGGGAAGAGTCCGTTGACGTTGTCCCGGCGTACTAGCCTGCCAAACGCCTGGTGAAGCGGCTCTACAGAACCAGTGGTGGCTTGGGAAGCTCAACATGGCAATGGGTAGGCTCAAGGAAGTCTCCCCAGTGGGTCTCACCGTGCGTCCGATGCTGCCCGAATAAGCCGCCGTTGGCAAGCTCGGAATTTCACCATGTACAAGGGTTCTTACGCTATGTGTTGTGAAGCCAACTTGTGCGCCCCTAAGTTTAGCTGCTGTGTGTGAGGTTTCAGGGGATTTAAACAAACATCAAACGGGAATTTCAATGTTTCTTACCCGAAGGAGACTTTGCACAGGCCCAGGCAAAATTTGCAAAATTTGCCGTTGACGCTCAACCTCTTGGCCCAGGCTTTGGAGATGAGTTGCAGGAGGTGCTTGCGCGTCCGGAAACAGCTTGGTTTGATTGTGACATGCCCGGGATGAGGCTGCCCACGAGAGCACCTCTTCTCGTCTTGGTGGCGACTGCCACGGATCAGTGTGATTCTGGGGTTAGAGAGCACGAGATCACTGGATGATGGTTTGAGGGGGTAGTGGAGGGTACTGTGGTGCCGTTTTGCTGCTCAGCTGAGGCTTGTGCACGATATTTGAGGGTGGCCGACGCTCGGAGGAGCAGTGGCTTCTCTGATCAGTTTCTTGCGCGAGGCGAGGGACTGATCGGTTCTGCCCCCGGCTGGCTCGGCTGCGGGGATAAGAAGACCGCGAGGCGGTTCGCGGGTCGGGGCTGCAAGAAGCTGCTGTCCCGATCGCTCTCTCGCCATGGCGGCTGCTGGCTTGCGCGCGAGTAACCAAGCCCAGTGACTTGCGTCGGTTGAATTGCTATAGAGGCTGACATGTGGGTCCCACCTCCTTTTTAACCTCTGAAATTAACTTCCTCTCACTGTTACAAACAGTAATCCCCCTTATACCCATGGTTATTTGAATTATCTACCCCTGGGCTATTTGAATTGGATAAATTCAAATTGGGTTTGGTTTGAATATATTTTCAGCACATATGCAGTTTGAAATTCAAACAAAGTTTGAATTTGCTAAACTTAGCTCATGTCAAGATCAACTCCAATTGGAATGAAAATTGGTGTGTGAGCTCAAAAAATGTGCTGAGTAAGAATATGCCTCCCACTTTTGAATTCATGGGATGGAAACAGTTTGAATTTGAATCTGAGTTCAAACAACCCTCTTTCTATCTATACCCAAAAGGACTTCAAAAAGGTTTTGAATTTGGGTGAAACTTGGCATGGACATTCCTAACAAGGTGTAGGAGCTTTTCATATGCCGAGCCCCTATATGATGCATGTGGGAAATGCCACTTTTGCATGGTGTAAGTTTGTTCTCTAATGATATGGTTGATGGTGTTTACTTGCTCTTCAAATATGTTCATCAAGTTTCATCAAATGAAGTGTGTGTGTGGGGTGATGAACACTTGAATATGCACAAAAAACTTAGGCCCTTACATTCCTCCCCCCTTAAAAGAATCTCGTCCCGAGATTATAAGGTGAAAATGAGAGAGTGGATGGTGGAAAAATTACCGTATATGCGACTTGAAAATGTCGGGGTAGTTAGCACGAAGAAATCCTTCGCTCTCCCATATTGCTTCATCTATGGAATGATTATTCCATAGAACTTTGTAGAACCACAACGTACGGTTGCATGTGGTTCGGGCCTTTTCATCTATAATCTGAACCGGTTCCTCCCGATACGTGAGATCCGGTTTCAGTTCTTCTATGTCCTCCAGCTGAATGGTAGTTGATAGCTTAAGACACTTCCTCAGCTGGGAAATATGAAAGACATCGTGCACACCGGAAAGTGGTTCTGGTAATTTCAGCCGGTATGCTACTGATCCACATCTTTCGGTAATATGAAATGGACCGATGAATCGGGGTGCCAACTTTCCGCTCAGCCCGAATCTGTTCACGCCCTTCATTGGAGACACACGTAGGTATACTTGATCCCGGACTTCGAATTGTAGTGGGCGCCTCCTCCGGTCCGCATATTGTTGCTGTCGGGATTGGGCAGCTTTTAGGTTCGCTTGAATCAGCCAAACCTTTTCTTCCGCGTTATTGACAAGATCAATCCCGAAGGTAACCCTTTCGCCAGACTCACACCAATTCAGTGGTGTGCGGCATTTTCTCCCATATAGCGCCTTGTAAAGCGCCATCTTGATGCTGGCTTGGTACCCATTATTGTACGAGAACTTGGCCAACGGCAAGTGATCATCCCAATTCTTGCTGTGGTTGATAGCGCAAGCTCGTAGCATATCTTCTAGAATTTGGTTTACCCGCTCAGTATGTCCATCCGTTTGCGGGTGGTATGCTGAACTACGGATCAGCTTCATCCCCAATGCAGCGTGTAGCTGCTCCCAAAAACGGGACACAAATAAAGTGCACCGATCCGATATGATGGTATGGGGTACGCCATATAAGCATAGGATCCGTGAGATGTACAGTTCAGCATACTTCTTGGCGTTGTAGTTGGTGTTGACCGGGATGAAATGGGCAACTTTGGTGAGCCGGTCGATGATTACCCACACAGAATCATGTTTCTTAAAGGTGGTGGGTAAACCGACGATGAAGTCCATGCTCACATTTTCCCACTTCAAGGCAGGAACGCCCAGTGGTTGTAGCAGTCCCAGTTTCCGCATATGATCTGCCTTCACCCTTCGACAAGTATCACACTCGGACACGTACTTTGCGATCTCCCGCTTCATCCGTGTCCACCAAAACCTGCTTCTGAGTTCTTGATACATTTTGTTGCTGCCGGGGTGAATAGAAAACTTTGACAAGTGAGCCTCATCAAAGATTTTCTTCCTTAACTCCGGGTTACGGGGTACGACAATCCGGTCTTTGGACCATAGGACGCCGTCTCCGTCTTTCCGGAAACATTTCAGTTCCCCACTGTCTATACATCTCAGCAAATGTGACATGCCCTTGTCATTTTTCTGGGATGCCGCTATCTCTTCACGGATGGTGGGGATCAAAGCTAAGTTGTAGAGAGCACCATGTGGAATCACATGCAATGGTGGCGCGCTCTCTTCCAACGGTGTGATGGTAAGGTTGTTAATGTGTGACTTGCGGCTCAGCGCATCCGCCACTACGCTTTCCTTGCCGGGGTGATAATGGATCTCTATTTTGTAATCCTTTATCAACTCTAACCATCTTCGCTGCCTCATGTTCAGCTCCTTCTGAGTGAATATGTAATTGAGGCTTTTGTGGTCAGTATATAAATGAACGAGGTTACCGAGTAGGTAGTGCCTCCACATTTTAAGTGCGAGTACCATGGCAGCGAGCTCCAAGTTGTGAGTTGGATAATTCTGCTCAAGGTTTCGGAGCTGCCGTGATCCATACGCGACCACTCTTTGGTCTTGCATCAGCATGAGAGGACCCGACCTCCATCACAGGGCCGTGCCGCCTCGCCCGGGGATCGCATTGGGTGGTGCCGTGTTATGCGGCACCCAACAGCACACAAATAAGGAACAATGTATTACATAAATCAAAGCGGAAGCTTACAAATGTTCTTTGTAAATAATTTACATAAAATAGCTACAGCAGAAGTCTATAAACAGCTCACGGTGAATATCTAAGAAGCACTCGAAAAGAGGTCCAGCCCGCGGACTCCTCTCGCTAGCAACACGAATACACGGCAGCGGCTAGGATCTCCATGTGTGACATTGTAAGGGCCTCAGTTTTTGACACACATTTGCAGTGTTCATCACCACACCACACACCTCATGTGAGGAAGGATGATGAACACAAATGAAGAGCAAGTAAAAATTATCAACATGCCCATTAGAGAACAAACTCACATATTGCAAAAGTGGTATTTCCCACATGTGATATAGATGGGCTGGACATATGAAAACTCCTACACTTTGCTAAGGATGTCCATGCCAAGTTTCACCCAAATTCAAAACCTTTTTGAGGTCATTTTGGGTATAATTAGGAAGAGGGCAGTTTGTAACCATATTCAAATTCAAACTGTTTTTATCCCATGAATTTAAAAGTGGGAGGCATATTCTTAATCAGCACATTTTTGTGAGCCCACACACCAATCTTCACTCCATTTGGAGTTGATCTTGACATGAGCTAAGTGGGGCAAATTCAAACTTCATTTGAATTCAAAACTGCACTTGTGCTGAAATTCACTCAAACCAAACCCAATTCGAATCCTATTCAATTCGAATGGCTCAAGGGTGAATAATCTGAATCACCAGAGGTATTATGGGGTTCACTGTTCACTACAGTGATTAGGAGTAAATTTCAGAGGTTAAAACCACGGGTGGGACCCACATGTCATAGAGGGAAGAAGGAGAAACTTGCAACCAAAGTCAGAGTCTCGGTGGGAAATTCCACCGAGCAGCTGTCGGCTGTGCCACCGAGCAGCTACCGGCGCCACCAGCTGCCTCCCCCTCCGCGCGCTGGCGCCCACGGCGGCTTGCTCGCGCCCCCATGCGACCAGCACCGCCTCAGCCAAGCAGGAGTCGGCCGGCTTTATCTTCTCGCGGGCAAACCCGAGCAGCGGCATTGTCTCTCGCCGCAGCTCTCTGCTCAATCGGGAAAATCAGCAAAAATCATCTCCCCCTTCGTTCCTGAGCTGCTAGACAGCCACCTGAGGTCGCACTTCACCTCCCCAACACCAGAAATTTCTACAGGAAACAGGGCAACATACGACAGCCAGTATAACATACGACGGCTAGCTGTCGTATATAAACTTACGACAGCCCCGGCCGCAGCCCCGGCCGCTGCCCCGGCCACCCCCGCCAGCCGGCGCCCCAGCGGCCGAAGCCCCGGCCGCCGCCCCGGCCGGCCCCCGCCCGCCAGCCGGCGCCCCGACCGCCACCCGCCGCCGCCCCGGCCGCCCACGACAGCCGGCGCCCCGGCCGCCACCCGCCCGACAGGTGGATAATTTATTAGCTTTAGATGAATTGATATGGTTAGTTTTAATTATTGTCCATGTTTATTTGAATTGCTAGCTAGGTGTTTTTTTAATTGCTTAGAATTGATAAGTTTGTTAACTACGGTAAGTTTCATGACCTCTGAAATTATTTGACACTATATATGTTGTTGAACTTACACAATTTCATTGTTTTTTCAGACTAGGTATGGGCAAGAGGCTGTGAGGATACACGGCGAAGGGTTCGACTGGGAAAACTCCCCGAACATCGACCCTCAAGCCGCGTATGCAAGCGGAGGTGGAAAAGCACACGGAAGGTGAATTCATTTACTTTCATTGTTTTCAATTCAAGATTATTTAATTTTACCTTGAATTGATTCGTTTTTTTAGGCTTGCCATATTCTCTGGAGTCGTCAACTCTAGGGAGGCACGACCTGCGAGAGGCAGCTCCTCGCAGTCTTCGGCTGCAGGCTCCTCCAGCCGCCGTGTCACCGAGAGAGATCTCGAAGTCATGGCGCTTCGGGAGAGCTTGGCTCGGCAGGAGGAGGCCTTGGCGAGAGAGCGAGAGAACAACAGGGCTGCCATGGCGTACCATGCGTCCTATATGGCACAGATGCAAGCGGCAATGGAAGTAAGAAACATACAATTATAGTTTAATTGCATTGCATTTCAATTAGTTTTGTAAATTGTAATGTTTGAAATGGCAGGCGCTAGCTCGACAGCAAGGGCAGCAAATCCAGATACCGTTGTGGCAGCCACCTCCGTTCGTGCTGGAGCCGTCGCCACCACAGGAGCAGTTTCCTGGAGTACAGGTATAAAAATAAAGTTACATTAAGTGGAAGCCCCAACCGCTAAGAATCCTAATGAAACTAGAAAAACAATTGTAAACTTGTACATGTCACTTTGTTTCGCAGGGATCAGGGACGGAGGCTCAGACTCCATCGCCACAGCTAAGGGCGCCAGGTTCACCGCGGCAGGATGACTTCTTCGCTCCCGGAGGTAGTGGAGGGGCTAGTAATCAATAGATTTGTGATTTTGTTTTCATTTGTGTCAGACTTTGTGATTGTCGATGTGTATTATTGCACTTTGTTGTGAATTTATATATCAAACTGTTTTTTGTTGTCTTTGTATGTGTAGCTGGCCATCGAGCCAGGTTAGCCGTTTTCTATTTTTTTAAAAATGGAAAAGCTTATATACGACGGCCTGTATAATTTATATACAACGGCTGCTATACAGGGCCGTCGTATATAAGCCTATATTATATACGACGGCGGGGCCAGGCTGTCGTATATAAGGTCTTATATACGACAGCCAGGGCCCAGCGGCTGTCGTATATAAGACCTTATATACGACAGCCAGGGCCCAGCCGTCGTATATAAAGGCCCTGGTCCACTGGGCCAAGTCCACGAAACCGGCCGTTGTATATAAGCGGCCGTCGTATACATACTGTTATAGACGATGGACCGTCGTATATAACTATATATACGACAAATTATATACGACGGCCGTGAACCGTCGTATATAAACAACTGCCGTCGTATATAACCTATATACGACGGCTTCGGCTTTATATACGACGGTTTTAGCCGTCGTATGTTGACAGGAATCCTGTAGTGAAACCCCGAGTTCCGACCTCCTTTGCCCAAGAGCGATCGCCACCGCGGCGACCTAGCCTCAGCCGAGAGTCAGGCGCCCGTGGACAGCGTTCCACAGGCGTTTACACGGTCCAGCAAGAGAGGCAACAGGAGCACGCGACCACCGTGCTGCTCCCCTCCAAGTTTGGAAGCCAACCGTGAAGAATCCGTAGAGAATTTCTAGTTTTTGCTCCGGCGACCGTAACCCGAGCTTCCGGTACGGTTTCTTTAAATTCTCGCTCTATGATCTTTCGGAGGTCATCAAATCTTGCACATAGACGCTGGACTAGCCGGCGATCAAGTTCTTTTCTGCATCCGTGGCGTGAAACTGTCTAGGAGTAACGAATTTTGAGCTCGATCGAGGGCGGTCATGGCGGGCACGATCGGTCACACGGTGTCGACCGACTTGCCGCCATTTCTAAACCCTTTTGGCACCTTGTCGAGCTTCCTAGAGGTACACTGATGCTGTAGGGCTGTTTGTTCGAGGTGTTGGCGGGTTTAGAAGCCACGGTCGATGGTGCCGAACCTCAACCGAGGCCGCGGCACGTCGCCGAGCTATTTCCGGTCACCCCTAGACCGACCTGACACCACCGACGTGTTCCTCGACGTCGACAAACCCCTGCCGGCGAGTTTCAGACCATGGGAGGTCCGGCAGCGGCGAGCCGGCGAGCCCCGAGTCTGCTCCGGCGAGGTCGGCGGCGCGAGCGTGAGAGAACGGCGGGAGGAAGACGAAGCCGGCTGGCCCACGTGTCAGCGGCTAAAGAATTTAAATCGGGATCGGGTGTGGCCGGGGATCGGCTGTACTGGCGCGCAAATACCCTGTGAGCTCCGGTGTGCCGGACACCTCCGCGCTCGACACGTGTGATAGCTCCGGTGTGCCGGGCACCTCCTCGCTCAACACGTGTCCCCGCGGGCCCCCACGAGATTTGAACCATTCCACGATTTTCAGAATTCTTCCAAACTTCAAATCCTCATAACTTTGGCTAGAAAGCACCAAATCGAGTGAACCAAATTTTGCTGGATTCAGCTCTCTGAGTACTTTCCAGCAATTCAAGTTTCACTTCATGAAATTCCTTATTTCTCCAGAATTAATTCCTCAAAGTTTAAACTGTTAGGAATTTTAACTGGAGGATCCCTTGGAGGAAAATCTTGAAATTTGGCTGGGATGTTCACCAAAATATCCCCGAACTGCCATAAAAATTTCAGATCCATTTGAGCTCATTTGATCCACCTAATGGTGTGATTAGTGAAACTGTTCCAGAGAAAATAGAAAATATTCAGAAACATTTTCAGAATTTTCTCTGAAATTGTTTAGCTCATATCTTTAGTTAGGATCTTCCAAATTAAGTGAGACCAACTCCATTAGAACCCTCTAAAAATCTAGTTTTCAGAAAGTCATAGTTTGCTTCATGAAAATTCCTAGAACACCCTAAGAGTTCCAATTAAGGTCAAGGACATAGTTAATTGTGGAGGGCTCAAATGAGCTTTGCTGCAAATAAAACTTGACCAATTCTTTGTTTAGGTTGTAACCAAGCCACAATAAAAGTTTCACAGTCATTAGGTATGTCTAGCAAAAGTTATAGGCTTCACAACTTCAAACTCAAGACCAATGCATTAAATTAATACATGTATTGTTTCTATCATGTAGTCGCTAAGGTCGAGGAGGAACCCGAAGTCCTAGACTTCGTTACTCCAGAGGAAAAGCTAGCCTATGACCAAGAGCAGCAAGGCAAGCTCCGGTTTGCATTAACCGTTTTACAAATTATTATTGTTTTGAGCACATAGTTGTTTCCTTTATTCTGTGCATTAGAGTCTTGTTTGGAAGCCCCACTGCATAGCCAAGAGAACCATGGGTTGGGTTTAGGATTGCAAACCTCGTTAGCCACTGCATTGCTAAGATAGAGTAGGATTCGGTACAAGTCGAGTAGTTGGAACTACTCGCGAGCATAGGCTAGAGGCACTCGACTCGGGTAGTGATAGCACATGAAACACATGGCAAGAAAATGAGACCAAGCGGAGAGTAAGGGCAGCAGGACTTTGGGGCCTGTGTGCTGTAGCTCCACTTGTGTCGATTGAGGACCGAGCCGTGTGCGGGCCTGTTGAACAAGCTAGAACAGTACCGAAGACCTACCGGCTATATGGGAACCGGGAAACTGATGTAACTCAGGTAGCTGGGTATTGAGGCATTGCCCGTCGTTCAGAGGGTAGGTTGAGAGCTCGAGGTGTAAATCGGCTGGCGGCACAGAGATGCGCGTGCAGAGACCTCTTGCTCGGGACGATGGGACTGGTTCAATATTTGGCTGACGGGTGAAAGGTAGTTGCGTACGGCGTCCGTGATGGTTGTTGTAGGCAACATCGAGTACGGGCGTACGTGACGGGTTGTTCGGGTAACCCTGCAGGTGTAAATCGATTATAATCGCCGTCCCTCGCGGTCAGTGAGTACCACTTGTTCACTGTACCGTGACATAGAAAGAATAGGCTAGTTACATGTTAAAATGTTGCTGATTGAAAGATGTACATTGATTGTTAATGATATGCTGTAGCTTAGAGCTAACTAAAGTTCTTTTCAACTTTGGGCAAAGTACATGAGAGAAATGCGTTTCTTGTTTGATTGCGGCTCTCTCATGTGCCTTAGCGTAAGGTTCTCCACAACCTGCTGCTAAAACTTGAAAGTAAGGTTATACTAATTAGGCGAGTCCTTGCAACTGATTTTTACCTCATGTAACCCATTACCCTCATGTAGAAGTTCCATGTTTAGGTGAGACGGGTCAGACTTTCTGAGCCTTCGTGCTCACTGCTTGTGTTTGAAGCTTTTGCAGGGTTCTATGAGGAAGGGACTCCCGAAGAGGAGACGGAACCCCAGGAGGGGAACCCCGTCGAGTGGGAGTCGTGCACGCTGCAGAGTTAGTGTGCGTGTGTGCTAGCAAGGACGCGTTCAAGGGCTGAACGTGCACTTGATGCTTAGTCTACGCCCGCGAGTGTAGACTGAACTTATTTTGATGTAAACATGTTCATAACTTGTTTATGTAATAAAATTTCGCTTCCGCTTTGTACCTTTGACGTGTGTTATACGGTGCTGTGCAACGCAGCACCCCTCAGCGTGATCCTGGCTCGACAGGACCAATGGGGTCGTGTCAGACATGACTCGGAAGTTCCCGAGTCTCACCGGACAACCTTTATAGTGTCGAAGTTTACCTGCAAAACCACTTATATAGCAAGAGTGAGCACAAAGGCTCAGCAAGACTTAACCGTCTTTCCTAAAGCATGAAACTCTACATGAAAGTAACCTAAGACTTAAGCCTGTCATTTGCGAAAAGACTCGCCTACGAGTTCATCCTTAACTTTCAGATTTTAGCCATAATAGTAGTGACCTTGCGCCCCGCAACATTGGAACTCCACAATCAAACAAGAAACGCTTCATTCCAATGTTACTTGTCCCAAGGTGGAAAATAACTTTAGTTTGCTCTAACTCTACTTCAAACATGGTTTCCATGCAATTTATAATTAGCATAACAGCATTTCAAACTTTGCAAACTATTCCCAAACAACTTGACTACTACGTCACAGCGCAGTGAGCAAGTGGTACTCATAACAACGAGGGACGGTGATTCGAATCAAACACTACCCGGATATCTCGACACATACGCCTGCCTCTGAAGACCCAACTCTGGCGTCCTTCATTACGTCGTATGTGGCAACCTTTCTCAGGCCACTAAACTGTAGAACCGGCCGCGCCGTCTCGGGCTCATAGGTCTAACGAGACGATGTGGTATACCTCTACAATCTAGTGAACCTGGTACATCGGTTTTCTGGTTCCCATATATCAGTAAGCATCCGGTACACAACTCAATACTTGCTCCCAGGGCCGCATACGCTTCGGTCCTTGACCGACACAGGCAGAGCTACTCGACCAAGACCTCGTCTTGTTGCTTCCTAACCTCTCTGCCCGGTCTCATCTTTATAAATGTAACTTTAGTTTGCTTCCTTCCCCAACCATACTTATGATACTCTGAACTATAGCTCGCGAGTAGATTCCAACTACTCGTCTTCTACCGGATGCCCTAGTCTATTCAGCATGGCCTTATTCTATAGCGATGACAAAACTCTACCCTGGACCTCAGGGTTCATTTTTGGTTATCCAAGTGGGATGTAAAACATCCTTGACCTAATGCACATACAAACTTTGACCCATAGGAGTGAACAAAGTAAAAACTTTAGAAAACAACTTAAAATGCAAACCGGGGCTTGCCTTGGTTTTGCAGGTGACTAAAGTCAGTCAGTTGAGAGGAAGTCAGTTTCTGATGTCTTGAAGTTCACTCCTTCCCTTCTTTTTCCTTGATCCAAGTTCACCTTCTCCTTCTTCCCTTCCCATGTTTAATCACTACACGTTATGAATATGAATCCATGTTTAATTGTAAAACTCTTGCTAACAAGTGCTAAAGATAAGTTTTAAAACTGGAACTCTGTTTATGAATTTAAACTGACACTGGAGTGGTGGTTTGGGTGTGTGTCTAAGCACTATCATCAAGTGAGAAGTGAGGTTCATCACTTGGGTGGGGATCAACTAATGGATGAACAGAACACTACTGATCCAGGGCTCCAATGGAGCTGGAAATTTTCTTGTGAGTTCCTTGTCACAAGAAAGTCCTCTGGACCAAAATTCAGAATATTTCACTAAGTGGATCACCCAGAACAATAACCTAAGCATTTAGCCAGACAGGAATTAATTCTGAATAAATTTGCACTTTCATGCAAATTCAAGTGAACTACAATTTCAGACATAGATCAGGGAGTATGCATGAATTTTCTTAGGATTTTTGGAGCTAAGGAATGGCTAGAACTGAATTTCCAAGTTTTGGAAATTTTCTGAAAATGTTTCTGTATTCATTTGAATACAGAAACTTGAAATCATAATTACCCTAAATAATCAAGTCCCAATGAGCTGAAACTTTTACAGGAGTTTCCTAATATCCTAAAGAATATTCTGGCAAAATTTGGGAATTTTTGGATAAACCAAACTCCCTCTAAAATTCTTTTGCTGAAAAGCTTTAAAGAATTTTCCAGAATTTTCAATTGGTCTTCATGCAAATTGGGTTGCATATTTGGATAGATCTTTTCATCCTGAATCCAACCCAATTTGAATCACTAAATTTGGAGCTTCCTAGCAAAAGTTATGAGGTTCTAAAGTTTGAACCAAATTTGGAATTCAAATTAAACCGAGAATTGTTTAAACCCTGACTGCGGGCCACAGGGCCACGTGTAGACCGCTGAAACACGAGCCACACGGGCCACAGAGTATTTCCCGCATTGTCACAGGCAGATCCGAGGTCACAGAAGATCTATTCCCTCGCAACCGAGACTTACCCGTGGGCCAGCCCCCATCTTCGTCTTCCTCCAGCCGCCCGCGCTCCCGCGCTGCCGAGCTCGCCGGAGCTCTCGCCGGGAGTGGGTTCCGGTGCTCGGAACTTGCTGGATCTCGCCGCCCCCATGTATTCTCGTGCGAGGAACACGTTGCCGGGCTTATCTCAGCTCGACGACGGCCGGAAACCTAGGTGTGACGGCGACAGCGGCTGTGGCAACTCCGGCGATGTCACTAGGGCATTATACTGCACTGAACACGTAGCCGGTTTCGCGTACAGCACCACCACACCGAGGAGAACACGGAACCAACTGCCGATCTCGCTGAAACTCGCGGGAAGTATGACCTCACCGTCGGGCTAGGTCAAAATACGGCGAACATTCGAAAAATTTGATGAACAGCAGCTTAGCTCGATGGTCCTCGGTGGTTCTTGATCCTATGAACGCGCACGGAGGTCTGGAAGGTGTATGCTACGTTATGAGATGAGTAGTTCGATGTGTGAGACGAATTTGCCGAGTTTCTACCCTCGGTTATTATCGTAGGTCGTCGGAAGAAATGAAATTCCGGCGAGCACCGTCCAAGACAGGCAGCCGGGGTTGCAGTGAAGTGAGCAGAGGTATAGGCAAACCTTTTTGCTTTTGCAACTGGAGAGGAGAGGCTCTGGGGTGGCTGGGCGATGGATCCTTGTCCCGGCAGCTTCACCTGGTGCCGTGGAGACAAACCGAGCTCGACGACGAGGTTCCCGCGGGGTTAGGGCCAGTTTCTTGCATCGGTCACGTTCAGTGGCGTCTGGCGATGCTGTGGAGAGGTTCAGCGTGGTGTGCAGCGGCGTGGAGCAGCCGGCCGGCGGTGAATCGCTCGGGTGCATGCCGTCGGAGGAAAAATCGCCCGGGGGGGGGGGGAGGGGGCAGTACTCAAGTGAGGGAGAGCGCTGTCGATGCGAGGAGCGTATCACCGGTGCTGTGGTCGGCAGGGATATGTGAATCGATCTCAACTGAGGCGGTTCGCTCGTGGAGACAGCCGGGAAGCCACGGCGCGTTCGCTGTCGCCGCTGAGCTGCTGCTGTCGAACGCTCGGCAGAGGAGAAACAGAGACCTGTTTCTTTCTCACAGACAATTGGGCCCCACTGAACAGAAGACTTAAGGGGCAAGTCTATTTGGCTCAATGACAAGTGAGGTCCACCCCTGATCCTCCCAAAAGACTTCTAAACTTTGGCACCAAGCAAATTTAAATCCTGAAGAGCTCAGCTTCAAAAGCTGTTTGTAATTTTGACATTGTGTTCTTCAGTTCAAATTTAAACTCAAATTTCAAGGAAATTCATAGGCCCCCTTGATACTCATATCAAAGCACCTCCAAATTTTCTCAAAACTTGGCTGCCTCATAATTTGGACCTGAGGAATTCAAATATCTCCTCTGATCCTTCAGCTGGTCATTGCAAATACAATTTTTCAAACAACAGTTTGAGTTTCCTTTTTGGAAAAGGGGCCTTCTTCTATTTGAAGTAACTCCTTTGATTCAAACTTAATAATTAAGTCCTCTTTTGTGATAACCCATTTGAATTTGGTGTGAAACACTTCGGTTTGCTCCTAGCCCATGCTTGATCAATCTTGGTCCCAAGCTGAACCTCACAAGTTCAGTTTGACCATGCCCCTCAAATTTGAATTTGAAGGTGATCTCAAACAATGCTTTGAACAAATGGTATATGAGCTTAAAATCTCTCAAATTTTGGAACTTAAGCTCTTTAATACCTGAGGACTGCAATGGTCATCTCATATATATGCTTTTGGACCATCTGAACATGAGTGCTTTGCAAGGGTTCAAAAATAGGGTTTAAACTCCCCTCCCCTCTACTCATAGAGAGTGTGCATATGAGTTAGCTTTTTGGGAGTGAAATCCTTTCCCGGCTTAACATGTGTTCAACAGGAGTTAAAGAAGATTTTAGCTCTTCCCACATGTCCATGTTTGAGTTTATCATTTTATGTGACATAACTCAAGTCATTCCCTTGTCTAACATGTTTGAATTCAGTATGAACTCAACATGATCATAGCCCATTCCCTTTTTGGCTCACCCTCAAATCAGAAAGTTGCCACCACATTCTCCTCAATTCAAATGTATGAGGCTCCATGTGTATACAAAAGTTTGGCAGCAATTTGAGCTGAGCCTTTGAGACTAAAGTCCTTATTTTTGTTCTTTCTCATGTACATATATGATTTCACATGAGTTTAACTTCACCTTGGTCCAACACATTCAAAGGCATGCTTGAACCCATGTGGTTGCACCTCATGTATACCATCCCATGTAAGAAAATTTTTGTAAGTCCCATTTTTCATGAACAGAAACACAATGACATTCAATCATCCGTTCCTTTGCATTCACATTTTCTGGGACTTTTACACAGCACACATCCGAGCCCAATGCCGGATGCATCGCAGTACACATCGAACTGTTTTGTTGTCTCTGGCTGCGCCAAAACTGGTGCTGATGTTAGGTGCTTGACTAACGCCTTTAATGCTGCTTCACATGCTGGACTCCAAACATATTTGGTAGCCTTCTTCAGCAGCTCCGTCATCGGCTTGGCAATTTTTGAGAAGTTCGGAATGAACCTCCGATAATATCCCGCGAGTCCGAGGAAACTCCGTACCTTGTGAACAGTTCTCGGTGATTACCAATTCAGCACTTGTGTGATTTTACTCGGGTCTACAGCGATGCCCTCCGCTGAGATGATATGCCCGAGAAAAGGCACTTGCGGTATCCAGAACTCGCATCTGCTGAATTTCGCGTATAGTTTGTGATCCCGCAGCCATTGCAAGACTATACGCAGATGCTTCTTGTGCTCTTCCTCCGACTTGGAATATACCAATATGTCGTCGATGAAGACCACAACATTGTCCAGCTCTGGCATGAATACCGAGTTCATCAAATACATGAAGTGAGATGGAGCATTGGTGAGGCCGAAGTACATGACCAGGTACTCATAATGTCCGTACCTCATTGAGAAAGCTGTCTTCGGAATATCCTCAGCCCGTATTTTAATCTGATGGTACCCGGATCTTAAGTCCATCTTGGAGAAGATCTTTGCTTTGACCAACTGATCAAACAACATGTCGATCCGTGGCAACGGGTACTTGTTCTTGATGGTTACGGCATTTAGTGGACGATAGTCCACACAAAGCCGCAATGTCTCATCTTTCTTCTTCACGAACAATGCCAAACAGCCCCATGGCGAGGAGCTCGGCCTAATAAAACCCTTCTCCAGCAGGTCCGTTAGCTGAGTCTTCAGTTCAGCCAATTCCATGGGCGCCATCTTGTACGGCCTTCGGAATATTGGCATGGTTCCCGGTGCAAGTTCAATCTTGAACTCCACCTCTCTGATGGGCGGCATCCCCGGTAAATCATCTGGGAACACATCAAGGAACTCTCGGACTACTGGAATGTCTTCCAATTGTAACAGCCCTAGCTTTTGTAAGTTTTGATTTCAACTTATGAAACAAAGTTAAGACGAAGAAAGGCTATAATTGTGTCACATGAAATGATAAACACACAAATGGACATGTGAGGGAGTTAAAAATTTCCTCTAGCACATGCTCAACACATGTTAACCTGGGGGAAAGAATTTTGCTACCAAAACTCTAACTCATGTGTACCTTCTCTATGAGGAGAGTGGAGGAAATTTAAACACCATTTTGAACCTTTTAAAAGGAATCGTATTCAGATTGCCAAATACTTGCAAATGAATTCACCAATGCAATTTCTAGGTATTAAGGAGCTTCTGGTCCAAATTGGAATAATTGTGGGGATCATTTGCTATTTATTCCGAGGATTAAATGAGGGCATGTTCAAACTCAAACTTAAATTTGAATTTCAAACCAATTTCAAAATATGATTTTAGATTTAAGTTCCTCATAATTCTTTTGACCTATCCTCCAAGTTTGATCAAATTCGGAGCTCGTTTGCTATTTTAAATCAAAATTGGGGAAAAGACGGAGAATTGTGGCTGTATACCCCACCGGTCAGTCTCACAAAAGCGCGAACCGACTCCAGCGACGGCTGAGCGCGCGACAGCTTCTGGCAGCCGATCGCACACGACGCTCTCCGGTGCCACCTCCTCCTCCCCGGTGCTCTTATCTTCCCAGGAGGCTGCACAAGCGAACTGCTATTTCTCTCTCGCTGGTGCACGTTCTCAGCTTCTCCCGAGCAGAACACAACCAGCGCCCCTTTTCTTCTCCTGATTACCCAGCCACCGAGCACCGGATGCTTGAGGTCTCCACAGAAAAGACCTTCGCCCATGAGTGCTCTGGCCAGCTAGCACCCTTCCTCCGCTGTCCCATGCTTGCTGGCGCCTAGAAACAGCAAGGTTTCCTCTGCTCCCGAGCTCAAACGGAAGGAACCGGAACTGATCATCGTGGACAGCCCAAACCAGGAGGGATCACGCCCAAGCAAGGCACCCCATATGTGCACCAACAAGCCTAGTTGCTCACCCCCAAATCTCAGCCCTAGCTATTGATCACAGAGGGAGAATTTCAAGTTTTTCTCCCGGGCGGCAGAAACAGACCTTGAGGTAAGGAATTGTAAAATTCGTCCTCAAATCGTGTTTGTTGGGTCTCAAACTTCACACACAGGATGTTAACTGCCTAGCACACCTCCTCCATCGATTTTAGACCAAGAAATTGAGTGTAGAGTGGGCAATCCGAGCTCTTTTAGAGGGTATACCGCTGGACCCTATCGGGCGCACGGTGCCGATAGGTTTAGAGCCCTCTCCAGCTTGTTTAGACGTCATGCCAGTCTTCTACATGATCCCCTGGTGCTGTAGAGCCCAAGAACCGACCATTTGGTGGAGAATTCACCGTGCAAGACCTCGCCGGAGCCCTAGGGTTTGCTGTGGCCGGTGCGCCCTGTTTTCCGGCGAGTTTCAGCCGCCGGCAACCTCACCAACGTGTTCAGCTTGGGGAAATATGGGGTGCGGCCAGCAGGGGGTATGGAGGTAGCTGGGAAGTGCTTTTCCGGCGACCTCGCCGGAGGGGGCCACCACTGCCCTGTTTGGCGCGAGTCTGGAGGTTAGGGATGAATGGTGGGACCCACTGTCGGCATTTAAACATTTTCCAGATTTTCCCACTTTAGTTCAAACTTTGAGGAGCCATAACTTTGTGTAGGAACGTCCAAAAATTGTGAAACAAATTTTGTTGGATTCCACTCACAGAGTACGATCCAAGGTAAATAATGTATGAATTTTTACAGGAGTTCTGTTTATTAGAAAATTCACAAATTTGGACAGGACATTCTTCCAAAATTCCTTGAACTCCAGTAAAAATTTCAGAGGCATTGGACACCATTTGCTTGGTCAAATGATGTGTTCATTCCTTATGTCTCTGAAAAATGGGAAAATGAACAGAGACAATTTCAGCTTTTCCCCATTCTTTGTAAAATCCATATCTCCATGTAGGAAACTCCAAAAATGGTAAAACCAATTCCTATGGACTCAGTACATTTTTTACTTCACGAAAAGTCTACTTTGCAGCATAGGAAAGCTTAATATCTAGGGGGTAATGGCAGATTAGTGAAAACCACATAAGGATTTGTTGTGCTCACACGAAGCCATTTCATGAGCTCATTTTTGGCACACTGCCTAAATACCTACCATAGAAGCTGTGTTTAAGTTTTCAGCTTCATTGGACCTCTGTAACTTGAGCTACCATCTTTTAGGTTTAAGTGTTCATATAATGGACTTAATCACATGGTGATTACTAGTATCCCTTTTCACCTAGCTTTCATCATCTCTAAGGTTTAGATCCAAAAACAGAAACCTTGCTGTTGTTTATCTCTCTTATGTATGAGTTAACTTGTACAACAGCTTTGAGTCATTTTCTAAATTGCTTTTGAATCCATGTGCATAAATCATCTTAATAGCACGTGACGTCGACGTTCGACGAGGACTCACTCTGCAGCGAGGATCTCTATCTCGTGAAGAGTTTGGCAGATTCTCTGGAGGAAGACTAACTCCTATCTTCTAACAAAACTGTTGAGCAAGGCAAGCCCCTGTTTGCATATCGTTACCGTTTTAAATTTTGCTTTACTTCACCTCATGTTTATTAGACTTGATATTGTGCATTATGTCTAGGATTATTGAAACCCACTTGCATGACTATTACATCCCTGAGTAGAAGGTTTAGTGTAGGCTTTGCCTCGTTGTAGATGCTAGGCTAATGTTGTAGCTAGCTCGGTAGAAGTCAAGTAGTAAAAAGCTACTCGCGAGAAAGTTCGTGTAATGGAGTTACTCGTGAGAGGTTAATGATAAGAGCACCCTCATGAAAATGAGATGGGGACGGGGATGTTCCTGTAGGATGGAGCGCTCAAGGTTGGTATCGACCTGCGATGGGTGTGACAATGCTTGAGACCACATTTGGCCTGGACCGGGATGGTAATGCAAATGTGGAGGTTGGTTGTAGCCCCATCCGTGTCGGTTAAGGACCCTATGTATGCGGCCCTGCTGGACAAGATTGAGCTGTATCGGATATATAGTGGGGTATGGGACCCATGAAACCGATGTAACTCGATGGACTGTTATACAGAAACTCATCCTTCGCGTGGGAATGGCGTTGAGAAGGCGGGAGGTGTAAATCCTTTAGCGGGCAACTTCGACGTGTCCGCGTAGAGGACCATCCTGCTTGGCGCGAAGCGTTTTTTCTATGTCGGGGTGTCGTGTGAAAGGTTGCTGCATACAACGTAAGAAAGAGCTCTTGAGAGAGTCTTTCGAGGTGGGTTTATGTGTCGTGTATTCCGGGTTGTTATTGATTCGAATCACCGTCGCTCGCGGAAGAGGATGGAGCATACTTTCCCACTGCACCGTGACTTAGTAAGAAGAGGAACTAAGTCTCTTAACTTGCTGTTTGTGGATTAATCACTGTATTGGAACCTTGACTGAAGTAGATATAGAGCCAACTAAATTTCATTTCCACCTTAGGCTAGCAACATCGGGATAAGCATTTCTTGTTTGATTGTGGACATCCGATGTTGTGAGGCGTGAGGACCACTAAAATGAAGGCTATAAGAATCTGAATATAAGGGTCAAGTTTAGTCAAGCTGCATTTTGCAAATTCCTGTTCCTACTATCTTACTACCCCTGCATTTAGAGTTACATGTTTAAGAGTGACGGTTAAGTCTTGCTGAGCCTTAGTGCTCACGGTTGCTTCTGAGTTGTTTTTGCAGGTAGCAGGATGCCTGCTATGAAGAGGGTTGTTCGGTGAGACGACGAACCTCACGGTTCGTTCAACTCATCGGAAACCTAGCCGCTGCCTTTCTTTGGTGAATCTAGTAGGGAGCGTTCACGGGCTGAACGACTTCTCTTTGGCGTAGATAGGGTCGAGAGTGAGTAGATTGTCCAGCAAATTTTAATTTCCGCTGCGTGTGTACATTATGTTGTAAAAGAAATTATATTGAGTAACAAAATGGTTCAGTTATGTTCTTGAGCCTCTTTTCGTGCATGCTGTTGGGTGCCGCATCGCACGGCACCACCCACCGCGATCTCCGGGCCCCACAGCGTGGTATCAGAGCCGCATTGGGAATAGCAAGCATGAAACGAGTGTATTTTCAAAAAAACTTAAAGGTATACGAGTGAGGAACGTATAGTATGCCCACATAAGGAGTATTATTAGCATAGTTACTTGAGGTGGCAAGCTAACAGTGTGTTATCATTCAGTATTTCAATTCTGTAATGACGCACCTACGTGGAGGTAAGAATGGTAAGGAACGCCATCAAAAGCAGATCAATTTCGGTTAGCTCTCCCATACGAGGAAAGTAGTGTGGGATGTTCCATTCAGCAATGGACGGGAAGTGAATATCTTTTCTAAGACTCTTCATGTCTTAGAGACATATGAAATGCACTAGCCTCCAGTGCGCAAACCCAGGGGCAAGAGGAGGAGAGCCCATCGTGTGGTTTGTAACACGACTTGTTCTCTAGGACTCTTCAAGTCCTATGAGGCTTACGAAAGCGCTGTTCCACCGGTGTGCTTTATTGCAAAGGTGTGGAGCCCCCATCTGGTGGTGAATAACCCGATCATGTACCTTGAGACGTGGCTTGACTCAAGGACGGCCCGTATGGCAATGATACGGGGCATATGTTTTTACTATGATATGAATCTGCCTAAAATGATAAATCAATGTGTGCATCATTATTGAGTGGTTTTCTGCTGGTATCTTAACCACGTTAGTACCTGTCGTGTAGACAACGTTTGTGAGTGATCGTTTTAGTGCCACCATTTGAAACGTATATGCCGGTATAAAGCCGGTTAGGATTTTAATTTGGTGAGGAAATGTAGTACCGTGATGTGCTTTGAACTGCATGAAAAAGAAGGTTTGAAAAGGAAAAGAGTAAATTTGGAGTCTAGGATTCTATTAGGGGGTAATGAACTCCTAATTTGAACTAAGAGTCAATTGGGAGTATAGATTTATTCACAAAGACTTAGTAATAATCTCCCCTGTTTACAGCAGAATTTTGCTGAAGCTGAACAGGACATAACTTTTGTTTGGTTGAACCCATGGTGGTGAGCGATACATTTCTGGAAAGCTGTTGAAGTCTTCTACAACTCTTCAGTAGAACTCCAGATCAGAATCACCCTCCAAAAGGATGAAATTCTCAGATGAGTGTGAACTGTCCAAAAACAGGGCAGACACAAATTGCTCTCTGGAAATTTCTGTATTTCGACCATAACTTTCTGTAGAAAAATTTCTAAGGGTCCAGTAATACACCGTTGGAAGGATTGTGATATATGCTATGACTTTGTAGTTCAAAGTTTCTCCAGATTTGGAGTTTAAAGTGATGAAATCTTGCGGACAAAACAGCCACTTTGAAAGGAGGTGCTGTCAAATTTGTTCCAGATTTCTGTTGATTTTGAAATATCACAACTTTTGATCCAGAACTTATATGAAGGCAAATTAATACTCGTTGGAAAGATATTGAAGTTAACTGTAACTTTAATATTCAACTTGAGACATGAAATTGCCATTTTCATATTCAAATTATGGGGTTAAGACCAATTGGTCATTCTGAACAGAGTAGTGCTTATTGTCATTTAACTTGAGACTTGTTGTGGACAGGGATGTTTAGACTCCTCCAAGTTTCACATGTTCTTAAGTTATTTTTTTCGGTTTTTCCGACTATTGGAATTGAAGGTTTGGACAAACTTGCTCACGTTTGATAGATTTCAGAATTGTCAAAACCCTGGTTAGATTGTTTAATGCTGCAATATCTATGTGATGCTTTTACGGTTATGTTTTGGATTCAAGTGGAGTTTAAACTTTGAATTTTAACCGGAAATTGCTCACTCTTGCAGCATGGATCGTGCTCATTCCAGGAGTGAGGTTGGTGAGCCGAGTCACGGCGAAAGTAATTCGCCACGACAAGAAGTGCCGACATCATCAACCGGATTGGCGGAAATCTTAGCAAAGCTGGCTGAGTCTCTGGATCTGTTGGTGCGACAAAGCATACGACAGGAGACACTACAGAAAAATCCCCCGCCAAGCACTTATCTGGATTTTCTAGCAAGACAACCACCAGTTTTCTTGGAAGTGAAAGAACCGTTGGAGTCGGTTCATTGGCTCCAATGTATTGAAGCCAAGTTCGATATGCTTGAGTGCGATGAATATCAGAAGACTCTATTTGCCGCTCAACAACTCCACGGAGCCGCTGGAGCTTGATGGGCAGAGTACATCGCTACTCTTCCTGAAGGTCATCGCGTGACGTGGGATGAATTCCGGACTATTTTTCGGGCACGTCACATTGTTCGGGAATTCTTCGAACAAAGTATCAAGACTTTTTGGAATTAAAGCAAGGAGAAAGGAGTGCGTACGAGTACTTCAAGGAGTTTGAAGACTTGATGCAATACGCCACTCATATGGTAGACTCGGAAGCATTGAAGTGTGAATATTTCTTCTGAGGTTTGAATGTCGAACTTCAGGAACAAGTGACCTTGTTCAATAACGATATTTACAATGAGTTGGTAAATGCTGCTATCATTAAAGAAGAGATGCATCTCCATTGTGAAGCAGAACTGAAAAGAAGTATACCGCCAGACAGTGACATCAAGGTTTGTCCGAACTATCGAGTGCGGTATTACTCGCCAGTTAGGCAACAAATTCAGCCTGTGGTGCAACTCTAACAACCACGGTTGGAGTTGATCACTTATGAGCCTCCACCTCAACAGCAGCGGACAGAAATTATTCGTGCAACCCAACCGCAACCAGCTACGCACGAATTATCTCCACCTCGTGTTAGTAGAGAGTTGAGGATTTCTACAACACGAAACCGTCGTGGAGCTGAGCAGGGTCACACTCGTGTGTTGCCTCGTCAATGCTCAGATCAGCATCGTGAACCTTCACAGAAGAATCTTTCAAAAGCTGGCAGGGTTAATTATAGTGCTATTGAGGACATTGCAAAAGGCGAACCAGTTTTGGCGGGCATGTTCACTTTACATGAACAGCCCACTATCGTGTTGTTTGATTCTGGAGCCACCCACAATTTTATTAGCAGAGACTATGTGCTGAAGAATAATTTTCCATTTAGCACAGTTAAGCATCCGGTTCATATCAGCTCACCCGAAGGCAAGATATCAACAGATGAGATGGTCTCACGAGCACCTTTATGTTTGGGTGGAAACATCTATCCTGCGAGCCTTATCATACTCAAAGGCCAAATGATTGATATTATCTTGGGGATGTCATGGTTGACAAATTATGGAGCTATCTTTGATACCAGCTCTCGGGCTGTCCAACTGAATTCCCCAATGCACGGTTGCAACACATTGAATCTTGTGGATCCATCACAATGCATTGCAGCGGTGCATCAGATTGAAGCTCCTAAACTTGAGGATATTCTAGTGGTATGTGAATATCCAGATGTGTTTCCCAAAGACATGCCGGGCATGCCGCCCGAACGTGATGTAGAGATCAAGATTGAACTAGAACCGGGAACAACACCTATTTCTCGGCGACCATACAAAATTGCACCGAAGGAGCTAGCAGAATTGAAGCAGAAGCTTAATGACCTCATGAACAAAGGTTTTATATGCCCAAGTTCATCACCTTGGGGCTGTTCCGCACTCTTCGTGAAGAAGAAGGACGGGACTTTGAGACTGTGCGTAGATTATCGTCCACTGAATGCTGTCACTATCAAGAATAAGTATCCACTAAAGCACATCGATATTTTGTTCGATCAACTAGTGGGTGCTAAGGTATTCTGAAAGATGGACCTTCGGTCCGGGTATCACCAGATAAAAATCCGGGCAGAAGATGTACCTAAGATAGCGTTCTCGACAAGATATGGTCTTTATGAATATCTTGTCATGTCTTTTGGCTTGACCAATGCTCCGGCTCATTTTATGTATCTCATGAAGTCTGTGTTCATGCCGGAGTTAGATATGTTCGTCGTGATTTTTATCGACGACATCTTGGTCTATTTAAAGTCAGAAGAAGAACATCTTGAACAATTGCGTATTGTACTCCAACGCTTGAGGGATCACAAGCTATATGCAAAGTTCAGTAAATGTGAGTTTTGGATCAGCAAAGTGCCGTTTCATGGGCATATTATTTCAGCGGAAGGCATCACTGTGGACCCAAGTAAAATCGAGCAAGTGCTGAATTGGAAATCTCCAACATCACTTCATGAAGTGAGGAGTTTCCTAGGTTTAGCGGGTTATTACCGGAGATTCATTCCAAACTTCTCCAAAGTCGCTAAACCTATGACGGAGCTGTTGAAGAAAAGCACCAAGTATGATTGGAGCAATTCATGCGAACAAGCTTTTCAAACTTTAGTGAAGTATCTCACTACATCTCCAGTTTTGGCCCAGCCGGACACCACGAAGCCTTTTGATGTCTATTGTGATGCATCCGGCATTGGTTTGGGTTGCGTATTGATGCAATAAGGACGTGTGGTCGCGTATGGATCCCGACAACTCAGGGGTCATGAGCAGAATTACCCGACGCATGACCTTGAACTAGCTGCGGTGGTTCTTGCATTGAAAATGTGGAGACATTATCTACAGGGCAATCTAGTACATCTCTACACTGACCACAAAAGCTTGAAGTACATCTTCACACAGAAAGAACTGAATATGAGGCAGCGAAGATGGCTCGAATTGATCAAGGACTATGAACTTGAAATTCATTACCATCCGGGCAAAGAGAATGTGGTTGCCGACGCACTTAGTCGGAAAGCCCACTTCACCATTTAGCCATGGCTGCAGATGCAGGAAGAGAACCAAGCCTGCGCTTAGTTCCCTAAGGATCGCTGTTCAACCTCGCTCTTATTCCTACAATCCGAGATGAGATTGTAGAGGCTCAGAAGAGAGACAGAGGTATTGTAAGGGCCTCAGTTTTTGACACCTATTTGAAGTGTTCATCAACACACCACACACCTCGTTTGAAGTAAGTTGATGAACACAAATGAAGAGCAAGTGACCACCATCAACATGCTCATTAGAGAACAAACTCACATATTGCAAAAGTGGCATTTTCTACATGTGATATAGATGGGCTGGGCATATGAAAACTCCTACACATTGCTAATGATGTCCATGCCAAGTTTCATCCAAAATTCAAAACCTTTTCGAGGTCATTTTGGGTATAGCTAGAAAAAGGGCAGTTTGAAATCATATTCAAATTCAAACTGTTTTTATCCCATGAATTTAAAAGTGGGAGGCATATTCTTATTCAGCACATTTTTGTGAGCTCACACACCAATTTTCACTCCATTTGGAGTTGATCTTGATATGAGCTAAGTGGGACAAATTCAAACTTTATTTGAATTCAAAACTGAACTTGTGCTGAAATTTATTCAAACCAAATCCAATTTGAATTCTACTCAATTCAAATGGCTCATGGGTGAATAATTTGAATACCCAGGGGTTTTTTGGGGCTCACTGTTTACAACAGTGATTAGGAGTAAATTTCAGAGGTTAAAACCCCGGGCGGAACCCACATGTCATAGAGGGAAGGAGGAGAAACTTGCACCCAAAGTCAGAGTCTCGGTGAGAACTTCCACCGAGCAGCTGCCGACTCCACGCTCGGGAGCAGCTGCGCTCGCCACCGAGGAGCAGAAGCACCACCAGCTGCTTCACGCGCCCACACGCGAGCCCAAGGGCGGTTCCAGGGCCCTCTTAAGGCGCTCCACGGGGGCAGGCACCGATCATTTTCTCCTCTCCCGTGATCACCGAGCCACCAACCTGCCGCCTCTCTGCTCGATCGGAGAACCGCAAAACCAGCTCGCCTTCTACCTCCCCGAGCTGCTAGACGGCCACCTGAGATCGCACTCCACCTCCCCAATGCCAGAAACCCCGAGCTCCGACCTCCTTTGCCCGAAAACGATCGCCACCGCGGTGACCTAGCCTCAGCCGAGAGTCAGGCGCCCGTGGACAGCGTTCCACAGGCGTTTTCACGGTCCAGCAAGAGAGGCAACAGGAGCACACGACCACCGTGCTGCTCTCCTCCAAGTTTGGAAGCAAACCGTGAAGACTCCACAGAGAATTTCCTGTTTTTGCTCCGGCGACCGTAAACCGAGCTTCGGGTTCGGATTCTTCAAATTCTTGCTATATGATCTTTCGGTGGTTATCAAATCTTGCACATAGACGATGGACTAGCCGGCGATCAAGTTCTTTTCTGCATCCGTGGCGTGAAACTGTCTAGGAGTGACGAATTTCGAGCTCGATCAAGGGCGGTCATGGCGGGCACGATAGGTCACACGGTGCCGACCGACTTGCCGCCATCCCTGAACCCTTTTGACACCTTGTCTAGCTTCCTAGAGGTAAACTGATGCTGTAGGACCGTTTGTTCGAGGTGTTGGCGGGTCAGAACCCAAGGTCGACGGCGCCGAACCTCAACTGAGGCCGCGGCATGTCGCCGGGCTATTTCCGGTCACCCCCAGCCCGACCTGACACCACCGACGTGTTCCTCGACGTCGACAACCCCCTGGCAGCGAGTTTCAGACCATGGGAGGTCCGGCAGCGGCGAGCCGGCGAGCTCCGGGTCTGCTCCGGCGAGATCGGCGGCGCGGGCGCGAGAGAGCGGCGGGAGGAAGACGAAGTCGGCTGGCCCACGTGTCAGCGGCTGAAGAATCTAAATCAGGATCGGGTGTGGCCGGGATCGGCTGTGCTGGCGCGTAAATACCATGTGGGCCTCAGTGTGCCGGACACCTCCGCGCTCAACACGTGTCCCCGCAGGCTCCCGAGAGTTTAAACTTTTCCCCTGATTTTCAGAATTCTTCCAAACTAAGGGTGGGATTAGTGAAACTGTTCCAGAGAAAATAGAAAATGTGCAGAAACATTTTCAGAATTTTCTCTGAAATTGTTTTGCTCATATCTTTAGCTAGGGACCTTCAAATTAAGTGAGACCAACTCCATTAGGACCCCCTGAAAATCTAGTTTTCAGAAAATCATAGTTTGTTTCTAGGAAATCCCTAGAACACCCTAAGAGTGCCAATTAAGGTCTAGTGCATAATTAATTGTGGAGGGCTCAAATGAGCTTTGCTGCAACTAAAACATGACCAAGTATCTGTTTAGGTTGTAACCAAGCCACAGTAAAAGTTTCACAGTCATTGGGTCTGTCTAGTAAGAGTTATAGACTTCACAAGTTTAAATTCAATCAAATGCATTTAAATTAATACATATACTTGTATATCATGTAGTCGCTAAGATCGAGGAGGAACCCGATGTCCTAGACTTCGTTGCTCCGGAAGAGCAGCTAGCCTACGACCAAGAGCAGCAAGGCAAGCTCCGGTTTGCATTAACCTTTTTACAATTATTTATTGTTTTGGGCACATACATGAATACTACTGTTCCTTGCATTAGAGTCTTGTTTGGAAACCCAAATGCATAGCCAAGAAAGCCATGGGATGGGATTAGGATTGAAAACCTCGTTAGCCACTGCATTGCTAAGATAGAGTAGGATTCGGTACAAGTCGAGTAGTTGGAACAACTCGTGAGCATAGGCTAGAGGCACTCGACTCGGGTAGTGATAGCACATGAAACACTTGGCAAGAAAATGAGACCAAGCGGAGGGTAAGGGCAGCAGGACTTTGGGGCCTGTGTGCTGTAGCTCCGCTTGTGTCGATTGAGGACCGAGCCGTGTGTGGGCCTGTTGAACAAGCTAGAACAGTACCGAAGACCTACCGGCTATATGGGAACCGGGAAACTGATGTAACTCGGGTAGCTGGGTGTTGAGGCATAGCTGGTCGTTCAGAGGGTAGGTTGAGAGCTCGAGGTGTAAATCGGCTGGCGGCACTGAGATGCGCGTGGACAGACCTCTTGCTCGGGACGATTGGACCGGTTCAACATTTGGCTAACGGGTGAAAGGTAGTTGCGTACGGTTTCCGTGATGGTTGTTGTAGGCAACATCGAGTACGGGCGTACGTGACGGGTTGTTCGGGTAACCCTGCAGGTGCAAATCGATTATAATCGCCGTCCCTCGCGGTCAGTGAGTACCACTTGTTCACTGTACCGTGACGTAGAAAGAACAGGATAGTTACATGTTAAAATGTTGCTGATTGAAAGATGGACTTGATTGCTAATGACTTTCTGTAGTTTAGAGCCAACGAAAGTTCATTTCAACTTTGGGCAAAGTACATGAGAGAAATGCGTTTCTTGTTTGATTGCGGCTCTCTCATGTGCCTTAGCGTGAGGTTCTACGCAACCTGCTGCTAAAACTTGACAGTAAGGTTCTACTAATTAGGCGAGTCCTTGCAAATGATTTTTACCTCATGTAACCCACCACCCCTCATTTACAAGTTCCATGTTTAGTTGAGACGGGTCAGACTTGCTGAGCCTTCGTGCTCACTGCTTATGTTTGAAGCTTTTGCAGGGTTCTATGAGGAAGGGACTCCCGAAGAGGAGACGGAACCCCAGGAGGGGAACCCCGTCGAGTGGGAGTCATGCACGCCCAGAGTTAGTGTGCGTGCATGCTAGCAAGGACACGTTCAAGGGCTGAACGTGGACATGATGCGTAGTCTACGCCCATGAGTGTAGACTGGAACTATTTTGATGTAAATATGTTCATAAACTTGTTTATGTAATAAATTTTCGCTTCCGCTTTATACCTTTGACGTTTGTTATCTGGTGCTGTGCAACGCAGCACCCCTCAGCGTGATCCTGGCTCGACAAGACCGTTGGGGTCGTGTCAGCGCTGGTATCAGAGCTCGCTTGAGGTTTAACGCACTACAAAGGTCATCCTTTTCAGAAATCCAGTGAGGAACGAGTTAGTAGCCCATATAAGGATGTTATTAGTATATAGAAAGTGGCATATTAACTTATTTGATTATGTCGGAAAATCGTGCATCTCGGGACGTTCATGTCTTGGGAGGTGCACGTAAGCGCTGTCCACCAGTGCGCACAAGCTGAAGGGTGGAGCCCCACGGGTGGCAGGTAACCCGACCCGCTTTGATATCCTCTACGACTCTTCATGTCGTTTGGGGTATTCGAGCAACGTCTGTCCCTGGCGTGCGTGGTGCAATTTGGGAGACCCCGTCACGTGGTCTAAAACGTGAACACGTAACTCAAGGCGTGTTTGGCTTGAGAACATCCGGGCGAGTGATGACGGCCGGGTATACGAACTGTATGGATTCCGGGCTCGGTGTGCAGCCGAGTCTGATGATTGTTTGAGTTTCTGCAGGTAGCCTGACCACGAAACGGTAGGCGTGTAGCATCCGTGTGCGAGTGACGTTTAGTGCCACTGAATTAACGAAGCCGGCTAAGTCCGGCATAGGTTTTTCTTGGTGAGGTCGTAGTACCGACATGCTATTGTGACGCATCGACGTCACACCCAACTAAATGAACAACTTCATTTAAAACTTGAAGGGTTTGATCCAAAGTAGTAAAACTTGCTGTAACCTCTTCCCTTAATCAGGATATTCAAAGTTAACAAGTTTTCAACTTATAGGTTGTTAAGGACAGAGCACTCTGTTTTCAGCCGAATCAAGGCTGAAGTTAATCAGAGGTTAGAGGTTGAGTTCTTTCGAGGTTGGGGTCATATGAAACATTTCTGGAAAGCTTTGGAAGAGCTTTACAACTATTCTGTTGAGGTCCAGAGGTGTTTCATCCCTTAACCACTCGAAAAATGCAGTAGAGTTGAAACTGTCCAGAAAACAGGGCAGAGCTAAGACTCTCTGTAAACTCTCTGTAAATAGAGCATAACTCTGAGAAGATTGACCCAATTGAAGTGTATGATACAGTTCTGGAAAGGTTTTAATTGCTCTACAACTTGTTTGTAGAACTCCAGAGCAACATCACATGCCAAATTGGTTGAATGTCCAGTTGAATGCACACTGTTCAGAAAACAGGACAGCTGCAAATCTCCCTGGATGTTTGTGTAAAACACTTATAACTTTCTGTAGAAAAATCATTAAGGATCATATGATACACCGTTGGAAAATTTATGCGATAAGCAACATTGTTGTAGTTCAAAGTTTGTTCAGATTCCTAATGTATTTGCATATACAACTGTGATAAAACCAGCCACATACAAAGGAGATGCTGGCAAATTTTATCCAGGAATTCTGTCAACTTTGAAAAATCATAACTCTTGATCCAGAAGTGATATAGAAGCATGTGGATACTCGTTGGAAAGATATTAGAGTTAACTTTAACTTTGGTATACAACTTGAGTGATGAAAATGCATCGAACTGGATCAAAGTGTAGATTTAGTGCATCAAGGTCTGTTCTGTACAAAGGAAAAAAAATGAGTGATATCGTGCAGGCTAGTACAAGTTATATGCCCAAAAGCACCTGTTGGTGTTCCGAACGCCATTCGGTGAAATGTAGGCCCCTGTACGATTAACTCCTTAGAGATTGATTGCTGGTCAAGTACCACAACTTGCACCACCTCCAGAGCAGCAGCACCAGACGGTGGTTTGTACTCCATCGCTGCAGCTATATGTATCTAGGCTTCCAACCCCAAGTTAGAGAAGAGCCGGAGAGACATCCGTGCTCTAATTGTGGTCGGATGGACCATTGTGCTAGGTATTGTCTGGAGGGAATTCAAGGGTGCAGGTCATCATATTAAAAATGTTCAGACCCGTACCGATATCTGCAGAGAAGAGGACAGACAAGGGGCGACATTCACTACAAAGTGAGTGAAGATGTTACGGAAGGAGAAGCCGTGTTAGCAGAGATGTTTTCTCTGAATCGGCTACCGGTATTAATTCTCTTGGACTTAGGTGCCACACCTAGCTTTGTTAGTCAATCTTTTGTGGTTCAACATCAGCTCCAAACCACTTTTACAAAGAGGCAATACCTCATATCTTCGCCGGGGCAGCATTACAAGAAGTGATGTTATTTTCTGAGCACCTCTTTGTTTGCGGGTTAGACGATAACCCACGACCCTCTTTATTCTTGGGGTATGAAGATCAACATTGTTTTGGGGATATCGTGGTCGAATTACCACAAAGCGGTTCACAACATCAATTTTAAACCGTTAAGCTCAGACTCCCCACGGCACGGTCTTCATACATTAGTTTTGGGCGTCAGTCGGCAACAGATTGCAATATTGAACCACTCGGAAACTGTTAGATAGAGGCCAGTCCGGTGGTATGTAAATTTCAGGAGGTGTTTCCCAATTGTTTACAGGGCATGCCGCCCGAACATGACATAGAGTTCAAGATTGAACTTGCACCAGGAACGCCACTGAGTTTACGAAGGCCGTACAAAATGGCACCCAATGAAGGAGCAGAGTGAAAGACACCGCTGAATAACCCTATGAGCAAAGGTTTTATACGACTGGGTCGTTACCTTGGGGTTATTAAGCATTGTTTGCAAAGGAGAAGCACGAAACACTACAACTTTGTGTAGTGCTCGTCTGCTTAACACTGTGGCAATAAAAAACCAGTACCCGTTACCACAGATCGACGTACTGTTTGATCAGTTGGTCGAAGCAAAGATCTTTTCCAAGATGGACTTAAGATCCGGGTACCATCAGATTAAGATAAGGGCTGAGGACATTCCAAAGACAGCTTTCTCGACAAGGTACGGACTTTATGAGTACCTGGTCATGTCCTTCGGCTCACCAATGCTCCAGATCACTTCATGTACTTGATGAACTCGGTATTCATGCCGGAGCTGGACAAGTTTGTCGTGGTCTTCATCGACGACATCCTGGTATATTCCAAGTCGGAGGAAGATCACAAGAAGCATCTGCGTATAGTCTTGCAACGGCTGCGGGATCACAAGTTATACGCGAAATTCAGCGAATGCGAGTTTTGGATATCACAAGTGCCTTTTCTCGGGCATATCATCTCAGCGGAGGGTATCGCTGTAGACCCAAGTAAGATCACTCAAGTGCTGAATTGGAAATCCCCGAGAACTGTTCACGAGGTACGGAGTTTCCTCGGACTCGCGGGATATTATCGGAGGTTCATTCCGAACTTCTCGAAGATTGCCAAGCCAATGACAGAGTTGCTGAAGAAGGCTACCAAATATGTTTGGAGTCCAACATGTGAAGCAGCATTCAAGGCTTTAGTCAAGCACCTAACATCAGAACCAGTTTTGGCACAGCCAGACACAACAAAACCGTTCGATGTGTACTGCGATGCATCCGGCATTGGGCTCGGATGTGTGCTGATGCAAGACTGAAGAGTGGTCGCGTATGGATCACGGAAGCTTAGAAACCATGAGCAGAATTATCCAACTCACGACTTGGAGCTCGCTGCCGTGGTACTTGCACTAAAAATGTGGAGGCACTACCTACTCGGTAACCTCGTACATTTATGTACCGACCACAAAAGCCTCAAGTACATATTCACTCAGAAGGAGCTGAACATGAGGCGACGAAGATGGTTAGAACTTATAAAGGATTACTAAATAGAGATCCATTATCATCCAGGCAAGACAAATGTAGTGGCAGATGCGCTGAGCCGCAAGTCACACGTCAACAATCTGACCGTCACACCGTTGGAAGAGAGCGAACTACCACTACATGTGATTCCAAACGGAGCTCTCTACAACTTAGCTTTGATCCCCACCATCCGTGAAGAGATAGCGGCAGCCCAGAAGAATGACAAGGGCATGTCACATTTGCGGAGACGTGTAGACAGTGGGGAGCTGAAATGTTTCCGGAAGGACGGAGACGGCGTCCTACGGTAAAAGGACCGGATCGTCGTACCCCGTAATCTGGAATTACGGAAGAAGATCTTTGATGAGGCTCACTTGTCAAAGTTTTCTATTCACCCCGGCAGCAACAAAATGTATCAAGAACTCAGAAGCAAGTTTTGGTGGACACGGATAAAGCGCAAGACTGCAAAATACGTGTCCGAGGGTGATGCATGTCGAAGGGTGAAGGCAGACCATATGCGGAAACCGGGACTGCTGCAACCACTGGGCATTCCTGCCTGGAAGTGGGAGGATGTGAGCATGGACTTCATCGTCGGTTTACCCATCACTCATCAAAAGCATGATTCTGTGTGGGTGATCGTCGATCGGCTCACCAAAGTTGCCCATTTCATCCCGGTCAACACAAACTACAACGCCAAGAAGTACGCTGAACTATACATCTCACGGATCCTATGCTTGTACGGCGTACCCCGTACCATCCTATCAGATCGGGGCACTTTATTTGTGTCCCGTTTTTGGGAGCAGCTACACGCTGCCTTGGGGACGAAGCTGATCCGTAGTTCAGCATACCACCCGCAGACGGATGGGCAAACCGAGCGGGTAAATCAGATCCTACAAGACATGCTACGAGCTTGCGCTATCAACCACGACAAGAATTGGGATGATCACTTGCCGTTAGCCGAGTTCTTGTACAATAATGGGTACGAAGCCAGCATTAAGATGGCGCCCTACGAGGCGCTATACGGGCGGAAATGCCGCACACCATTGAATTGGTGTGAATCTGGCGAAAGGGTTACCTTCGGGATTGACCTCGTCAACAACGCGGAAGAAAAGGGTCGACTGATTCAAGCGAACCTAAAAGCCGCTCAATCCCGTCAGAAACAGTATGCAGACCGGAGAAGGCGCCCATTACAATTCGAAGTTGGAGATCACGTATATCTACGGGTGTCTCCAGTGAAGGGCGTAAACAGATTTGGGGTGACAGGAAAGTTGGCACCCCGATTCATCGGTCCATTCCAGATTACCGAAAGATGTGGATCAGTGGCATACCGGCTGGAATTACCAGAAGCACTTTCCGGTGTGCACGACGTCTTTCACATTTCCCAGCTGAGGAAGTGTCTCAAGCTATCAACTACCGTTCAGCTGGAAGATACTGAAGAACTGCAACCGGATCTCACCTATCGGGAGGAACCGGTGCAGATTATTGATGAAAAGGCCCGAACCACACGCAACCGTATGTTGTGGTTCTACAAGGTTCTATGGAGTAATCACTCCATGGACGAAGCGACATGGGAGAGCGAAGGATTCCTTCGCGCCAACTACCCCAACTTTTTCACGTCACAAATCCGGTAATTTTTCCACCGTCCTCTCTCTCATTTTCACCTTATAATCTCGGGACGAGATTCTTTTATGGGGGGAGGAATGTAAGGGCCTCAGTTTTTGACACCTATTTGAAGTGTCCATCACCACACCACACACCTCATTTGAAGTAAGTTAATAAACACAAATGAAGAGCAAGTAACCACCATCCACATGCTCATTAGAGAACAAACTCACATATTGCAAAAGTGGCATTTTCCACATGTGATATAGATGGCTGGGCATATGAAAACTCCTACACATTGCTAAGGATGTCCATGCCAAGTTTCACCCAAAATTCAAAACCTTTCCGAGGTCATTTTGGGTATAGCTAGAAAGAGGGCAGTTTGAAATCATATTCAAATTCAAACTGTTTTTATCCCATGAATTTAAAAGTGGTAGGAATATTCTTATTCAGCACATTTTTGTGAGCTCACACACCAATTTTCACTCCATTTGGAGTTGATCTTGATATGAGCTAAGTGGGACAAATTCAAACTTTATTTGAATTCAAAACCCAATTTGAATTCTACTCAATTCAATTGGCTCATGGGTGAATAATTTGAATACCCAGGGGTATTTTGGGGCTCACTGTTTACAACAGTGATTAGGAGTAAATTTCAGAGGTTAAAACCCCGGGTGGGACCCACATGTCATAGAGGGAAGGAGAGAAACTTGCACCCAAAGTCAGAGTCTCGGTGGGAACTTCCACCGAGCAGCTGCCGACTCCACGCTCGGGAGCAGCTGCGCTCGCCACCGAGGAGCAGCAGCGCCACCAGCTGCTTCCCGCGCCCACACGCGAGCCCAAGGGCGGTTCCAGGGCCCTCTTAAGGCGGTCCACGGGGGCAGGCACCGATCATTTTCTCCTCTCCCGTGATCACCGAGCAACCAACCAGCCGCCTCTCTGCTCGATTGGAGAACCGCGAAACCAGCTCGCCTTATCCCTCCCCGAGCTGCTAGACGGCCACCTGAGATTGCACTCCACCTCTCCAACGCCAGAAACCCTGAGCTCCGACCTCCTTTGCCCGAAAATGATCGCCACCACGGCGACCTAGCCTCAGCCAAGAGTTAGGCGCCCGTGGACAGCGTTCCACAGGCGTTTTCACGGTCCAGCAAGAGAGGCAACAGGAGCGCGGGACCACCGTGCTGCTCTCCTCCAAGTTTGGAAGCAAACCTTGAAGAATCCACAGAGAATTTCCAGTTTTTGCTACGGCAGCCGTAAACCGAGCTTCCGGTACGGATTCTTCAAATTCTCGCTCTATGATCTTTCGGTGGTTATTAATCTTGCACATAGACGCTGGACTAGCCGGCGATCAAGTTCTTTTCTGCATCCGTGGCGTGAAACTGTCTAGGAGTGACGAATTTCGAGCTCGATCAAGGGCGGTCATGGCGGGCACGATCGGTCACACGGTGCCGACCGACTTGCCGCCATCCCTGAACCGTTTTGACACATTGTTGAGCTTCCTAGAGGTAGACTGATGCTGTAGGACCGTTTGTTCGAAGTGTTGGCGGGTTAGAACCCACGGTCGACGGCGCCGAACCTCAACCGAGGCCGCAGCACGTCGCCGGGCTATTTCCGGTCACCCCCAGCCCGACCTGACACCACCGACGTGTTCCTCGACGTCGACAACCCCCTAGCGGCGAGTTTCAGACCATGGGAGGTCCGGCAGCGTGAGCCGGCGAGCTCCGGGTCTGCTCCGGCGAGGTCAGCGGCGCGGGCGCGAGAGAGCGGCGGGAGGAAGACGAAGCCGGCTGGCCCACGTGTCAGCGGCTGAAGAATTTAAATCGGGATCGGGTGTGTCCGAGATCGGCTGTGCTGGCACGTAAATACCCTGTGGGCCTCAGTGTGCCGGACACCTCCGCGCTCAACACGTGTCCCCGCGGGCCCCCGAGAGTTTAAACTTTTCCCCCGATTTTCAGAATTCTTCCAAACTTCAAATCCTCATAACTTTAGTTAGAAAGCTCCAAATCGAGTGAACCAAATTTTGTTGGATTCAGTTCTCTGAGCACTTTCCATAAAATCAAGTTTCACTTCATGAAAATCGTTATTTCTCCAGAATTAATTCCTCAAATTTAAACTGTTAGGAATTTTAACTAGAGAATCCTTTGGAGGAAAATCCTGAAATTATGCTGGGACGTTCACCAAAGTATCCCTGAACTACCATAAAAATTTCAGACCCATTTGAGCTCATTTGATCCACCTAAGGGTGGGATTAGTGAAACTGTTCCAGAGAAAATAGAAAATGTTCAGAAACATTTTCAGAATTTTCTCTGAAATTGTTTAGCTCATATCTTTAGCTAGGAACCTTCAAATTAAGTGAGACCAACTATATTAGGACCCTCTTAAAATCTAGTTTTCATAAAGTCATAGTTTGTTTCAAGGAAATCCCTAGAACACCCTAAGAGTGCCAATTAAGGTCAAGAGCATAATTAGTTGTGGAGGGCTCAAATGAGCTTTGTTGCAACTAAAACTTGACCAAGTCTCTGTTTAGGTTGTAACCAAGCCACAGTAAGAGTTTCACAGTCATTGGGTCTGTCTAGTAAGAGTTATAGACTTCACAAGTTTAAATTCAATCAAATGCATTTAAATTAATACATATACTTGTATATCATGTAGTCGCTAAGGTCGAGGAGGAACCCGAAGTCCTAGACTTCGTTACTCTGGAAGAGCAGCTAGCCTACGACCAAGAGCAGCAAGGCAAGCTCCGGTTTGCATTAACATTTTTACAAATTTTTATTGTTTTGAGCACATACATGAATACTATTGTTCCTTGCATCAGAGTCTTGTTTGGAAACCCAAGTGCATAGCCAAGAAAGCCATGGGTTGGGATTAGGATTGAAAACCTCATTAGCCACTGCATTGTTAAGATAGAGTAGGATTCGGTACAAGTCGAGTAGTTGGAACTACTCGCGAGCATAGGCTAGAGGCACTCGACTCGGGTAGTGATAGCACATGAAACACATGGCAAGAAAATGAGACCAAGCGTAGGGCAATGGCAGCAGGACTTTGGGGCCTGTGTGCTGTAGCTCCGCTTGTGTCGATTGAGGACCGAGCCGTGTGCGGGCCTGTTGAACAAGCTAGAACAGTACCGAAGACCTACCGGCTATATGGGAACCGGGAAACCGATGTAACTCGGGTAGCTGGGTGTTGAGGCATAGCTGGTCGTTCAGAGGGTAGGTTGAGAGCTCGAGGTGTAAATCGGCTGGCGGCACTGTGATGCGCGTGCAGAGACCTCTTGCTCGGGACGATTGGACCGGTTCAACATTTGGCTAACGGGTGAAAGGTAGCTGCGTACGGCGTCCGTGATGGTTGTTGTAGGCAACATCGAGTACGGGCGTACGTGACGGGTTGTTCGGGTAACCCTGCAGGTGTAAATCGATTATAATCGCCGACCTTCACGGTCAGTGAGTACCACTTGTTCACTGTACCGTGACGTAGAAAGAACAGACTAGTTACATGTTAAAATATTGCTGATTGAAAGATGGACTTGATTGCTAATGACTTGCTGTAGTTTAGAGCTAACGAAAGTTCATTTCAAATTTGGGCAAAGTACATGAGAGAAATGCGTTTCTTGTTTGATTGCGGCTCTCTCATGTACCTTAGCGTAAGGTTCTCCACAAGTTGCTGCTAAAATTTGAAAGTAAGGTTCTACTAATTAGGCGAGTCCTTGCAAATGATTTTTACCTCATGTAACCCTCCACCCCTCATTTAGAAGTTCCATGTTTAGGTGAGACGGGTCAGACTTGCTGAGCCTTCGTGCTCACTGCTTGTGTCTGAAGCTTTTGCAGGGTTCTATGAGGAAGGGACTCCCGAAGAGGAGACGGAACCCCAGGAGGGGAACCCCGTCGAGTGGGAGTCGTCCACGCCGCAGAGTTAGTGTGCGTGTGTGCTAGCAAGGACACGTTCAAGGGCTGAACGTGGACTTGATGCGTAGTCTACGCCCGTGAGTGTAGACTGGAACTATTTTGATGTAAACATGTTCATAAACCTGTTTATGTAATAAAATTTCGCTTCCGCTTTATACCTTTGACGTGTGTTATCCGGTGCTGTGCAACGCAGCACCCCTCAGCGTGATCCTGGCTCGACAAGACCGTTGGGGTCATGTCAGGTATGTCTCATATCTGGAGGAGAGTGGACAGCGGTGAATTGAAGATGTTTCGCAAGGATGAAGAGGGTACTTTATGGTTTAACAACCGCATAGTTGTACCCCGGAATATGAAATTGCGGAGGAAGATACTGGATGATGCACATTTATCCAAGTACTCCATTCAGCCGGGAAGCAACAAGATGTACCAGGACTTAAAATCTAAGTTCTGGTGGACACGGATGAAAAGAGAGATTGCGAAGTACTTATCCGAGTGTGATACGTGTCGAAGGGTTAAAGCCGACCATATGAGGAAAGGACCACTTCAACCACTGAAGGTTCCAGCATGGAAGTGGGAAGACATAAGTATGGACTTCATCATCGGTTTATCCATGACCAGCAACAAGCATGATTCTATTTGGGTAATCATCGATCGTTTGACCAAGACAGCACATTTTATTACAGTCCATACCAAATATGTGGCAAAGAAGTATGCGGAGCTGTTCATCTCGAGAATCGTGTGTTTACACAGTGTTTCCCGCACCATCGTTTCTGATCGATGTGCGTTATTCGTATCCAGATTTTGAGAGCAACTGCATGCTTCCTTGGGAACCAAGTTAATTCGGAGTTCACCGTATCATCCTCAAACTGATGTTCAAACGGAGAGGATAAATCAGATTCTGGAGGATATGCTACGGGCATGTGTCATCAGTCATGGGAAGAATTGGGATGACCATCTACCGTTAGCAGAATTCTCATATAATAATGGTTATCAATCCAGCATCAAGATGGCCCCGTATGAAGCTCAGTGGTCTATGGGATTGATCTTGTGAATGAAGCCGAGGAACGAGTGCGAGTGATCCAAGCCAATTTAAAGGCTGCTCAATCTCGGCAGAAAAGCTATGCAGACAAAAGACGTCGACCTCTTCACTTTGACATCGGGGACCACATTTATCTTCGTGTCTCTCCGATGAAAGGAGTTCATCGTTTCGGAGTGAAGGGAAATCTTGCTCCGCGATTCATCGGGCCGTTTGCTGTCACTGAGATATGCGGACCCGTGGCCTACTGTATGGAGCTACCGGCACCACTTTCGGGTATTCAAAATGTTTTCCACGTCTCTCAGCTGCGGAAATGTCTTAAGGACCCAACCGCAGTTCCTATGGAGAACATTGAGGATCTGCAACTAGATCTCACTTATTCTGAGTATCTGATACAGATTATCGACGAGAAGACTCGCGCCACAAGAAATCGGACATTGCGATTTTTGACACGACCCCACGGTCTTGTCGAGCCAGGATCACGCTGAGGGGTTCTGCGTTGCACAGCACCGGATAACACACGTCAAAGGTACATAGCGGAAGCAAAGTTTATTTTACATAAAGTGGTTTATGAACATGTTTACATCAAAATAAGTCCATTCTACACTAACGGGCGTAGACTACTCATCAAGTTCACGTTCAGCCTTTGAACGTGTCCTTGCTAGCACACACGCACCCTAATTATGCGGCATGCACGACTCCCACTCGACGGGGTTCCTCTCCTGGGGTTCCGTCTCCTCTTCGGGAGTCCCTTCATCGTAGAACCCTGCAAAAGCTTCAAACACAAGCAGTGAGCATGAAGGCTCAGCAAGTCTGACCCGTCTCACCTAAACATGGAACTTCTACATGAGGGGTGATGGGTTACATGAGGTAAAAATCATTTGCAAGGACTCGCCTAATTATTAGAACCTTACTTTCAAGTTTTAGCAGCAGGTTGTGGAGAACCTTATGCTAAGGCACATGAGAGAGCTGCTATCAAACAAGAAACGCATTTCTCTCATGTACTTTGCCCAAAGTCGAAAAGAACTTTAGTTAGCTCTAAACTACAGCAATTCATTAGCAATCAAGTCCATCTTTCAATCAGCAACATTTTAACATGCAACTAGCCTGTTCTTTCTACGTCACGGTACAGTGAACAAGTGGTACTCACTGACCGCGAGGGACGGTGATTATAATCGATTTACACCTGCAGGGTTACCCGAACAACCCGTCACGTACGCCCGTACTCGATGTTGCCTACAACAACCATCACGGACGCCGTACGCAAGTACCTTTCACCCGTTAGCCAAATGTTGAACCGGTCCAATCGTCCCCAGCAAGAGGTTTCTGCACGCGCATCTCAGTGCCGCCAGCCGATTTACACCTCGAGCTCTCAACCTACCCTCTGAACGACCAGCTATGCCTCAACACCCAGCTACCCGAGTCACATCGGTTTCCCGGTTCCCATATAGCCGGTAGGTCTTCGGTACTGTTCCAGCTTGTTCAACTGGCCCGCACACGGCTCGGTCCTCAATCGACACAAGCGAAGCTACAGCACACAGGCCCCAAAGTCCTGCTGTCCTTACTCTCCGCTCGGTCTCATCTTTCTTGTCATGTGTATCATGTGCCATCTCTACCCGAGTCGAGTGCCTCTAGCCTATGCTCGCGAGTAGTTCCAACTACTCGACTTGTACCGAATCCTACTCTATCTTAGCATTGCAGTAGCTAACGGGGTCTTCAATCCTAATCCAACCCCATGGTTTTCTTGGCTATGCAATTGGGTTTCCAAACAAGACTCTAATGCCAAGAATCATAATACTCAAGTAAATTCTCAAAATAATAAAAATTTGTAAAACGGTTAATGCAAACCGGAGCTTGACTTGCTGCTCTTGGTCGTAGGCTAGCTGTTCCTCCGGAGTAACAAAGTCTACGACTTCGGGTTCTAATGGAATTGGTCTCACTTAATTTGAAGGTTTCTAGCTAAAGATATGAGCTAAACAATTTCAGGGAATATTTTGAAAATGTTTCTGAATATTTTCTATTTTCTCTGGAACAGTTTCACGAATCACACAATTATCTTCATCAAATGAGCTCAAATGGATCTGAAATTTTTATGATAGTTCAGGTATATTTTGGTGAACATCCCAGCGAAATTTCAGAATTTTTCTCCAAAGGCTTCTCCAGTTAAAATTCCAAACAGTTTAAACTTTGAGGAATTAATTCTGAAGAATTAAGGATTTTCAGGAAGTGAAACTTGATTTTCTGGAAAGTGCTCAGAGAGCTAAATCCAACAAAATTTGGTTCACTCGATTTGGAGCTTTCTAGCCAAAGTTATGAGGATTTGAAGTTTGAAGGAAATCTGAAAATCGGGGTAAAGTTTAAATCTACCGGGGCCCGCGGGGACACGTGTTAATCGCGGAGCCGACAGCACACCGAGGCCCACAGGGTTTTTGCGTGCCAGCACACCCGATCCCGGCCGCAGCCTGATCCCGATTTAAAATATCTCCCGCTGACAGCTGGGGTCCACCCCATTCGTCAACCTCTCGTCGCCCGCTCTTTGCCGCCGGGGGACCTCGCCGGAGAGCTCGCCGGCAGCTTCTGTGGAGCTTCAAACTTCACGATCTTGGCCGCCCCTGCCTACTTTCACTCGGAGAACAGGGTTCTGGGGTCAGCTCGTCATGACAATGGCAGGTGCATGGTCGGCGACGAGCCGCCACCTCGGAAAGGCTTCGGCCGTGTCGGCTGACTTCCCTAGCACCTCGACTACTCGAGCAACCGGTCAGGAAGCATCAGTGGACCTCAGGGAAGGTCGACATGAGCTTGAGGCAGCTCGGGGGAGGCCCGAAGTAGGTCCTCACCGTGCGCCCGATGCCTCCCGCTTGCTCCGCCGTTGGTAAACCTCAAAATACGCCGGTTGCAGAGGTTCTCCGGCAAAAGGTTGTGAAGGCAACTTGTGCGTTACCGTGTCTAGTTTGTGTGAGAGCAAACTGAGGCCCTCTAATCCTTTCTAGAGTATGAATTCGATGGAACCGCACCCGAAGGTCGTTCTGCACACAGAAAGGGGAAAACTGAAAATTCGCCGCCGATGAGCAAGCACTCGGGCTGTGGCTCGGGGGTGAGCGGCACCGGTCACCAGCGCGTCCAAGAGTGCCTTGGCTCGGGCGTGACAACTCCCCGGTTGGGCTGTCCACGGGAGCCCGATGTGCGGCGGTTTTAAGTCACCGAATTGATCTTTTGGTATAGCCGAGATCAATCGATTTCAGCTGAGTTTTAGCAACAGGGAGGAAGGAGAAGAGTTCCTAGCACCTTGCCATAGCTCTGGAGGGAACGGGAAGGCTGTGATCGGCGCTCTCCGATCGGTTCTGAGCGGCGGAAGGACTTTGCCGGCGCTGTGTTCTTGCGGGGGAAGAAACGGCGATAGCTTCGGCCGAGGAGGGGGGGAGATGCCTTAAGAAGGCTCTGAACCGCCTCACGCCCACGCGTGGCCAAGAAGTGGCTGGCGCGGTGGCTCCCCTCGGTGGCGATCGCAGCGGCGACTCGGCAACCCGAGTGAAGAAAGTCTCAGTCGGTTGCTTTGAACCAGTGACTGACATGTGGGCCCCACCCGGGATTTTAACCTCTGAAATTCACTCCTAATCACTGTTGTAAACAGTGAACCCCAAAATACCCATGGTGATTCCCATTATTCACCCATGAGCCATTTGAATTGGTTAGAATTCAAATTGGGTTTGGTTTGAGTGAATTTCAGCCCAAGTTCAGTTTGGAATTCAAATAAAGTTTGAATTTGTCCCACTTAGCTCATGTCAAGATCAACTCCAAATGGAGTGAAAATTGGAGTGTGAGCTCACAAAATTGTGCTGAATCAGAATATGCCTCCCACTTTTGAATTCATGGGATAAAAACAGTTTGAATTTGAATATGGTTTCAAACTGCCCACTTTCTAGCTATACCCAAAATGACCTCAAAAAGGTTTTGAATTTGGGTGAAACTTGGCCTGGACATCCTTAGCAATGTGTAGGAGTTTTCATATGCCCAGCCCCTCTATATCACATGTGGGAAATACCACTTTTGCAATATGTGAGTTTGTTCTCTAATGAGCATGTTGATAGTGGTTACTTGCTCTTCAATTGTGTTCATCAACTTTCCTCAAATGAGGTGTGTGTGTATGGTGATGAACACTTCAAATATGTGTCAAAAACTGAGGCCCTTACATTCCTCCCCCCTTAAAGGAATCTCCTCCCGAGATTATAAGGTGAAAATGAGAGAGAGGAAGGTGGAAAATTACAGGATATGCGATGTGAAAAAGTTGGGGTAGTTGGCGCGAAGAAATCCTTCGCTCTCCCATGTCGCTTCGTCCGCGGAGTGATTACTCCATAGAACCTTGTAGAACCACAACGTACGGTTGCGTGTGGCTCGGGGCCTTTTCGTCAATAATCTGAACCGGTTCCTCCCGATAGGTGAGATCCGGTTGCAGTTCTTCAATGTCTTCCAGCTGAACGGTAGTTGATAGTTTGAGACACTACCTCAGCTGGGAAATGTGAAAGACGTCTTGCACACCGGAAAGTGCTTCTGGTAATCTCAGCCGGTATGCTACTGATCCACATCTTTTGATAATTTGGAATGGACCGATGAATCGGGGTGCCAACTTTCCTCTCATCCCAAATCTGTTTACCTCCTTCATTGGAGACACACGTAGGTATACGTGATCCCCGACTTCAAATTGTAATGGGCGTCTTCTCCGGTCCGCATATTGTTTCTGACGGGATTGGGCGGCTTTCAGGTTCGCTTGAATCAGTCGAACCTTTTCTTCCGCGTTGTTGACAAGGTCAATCCCGAAGGTAACCCTTTCGCCAGACTCACACCAATTCAATGGTGTGCGGCATTTTCTTCCGTATAGCGCCTCGTAGGGCGCCATCTTAATGCTGGCTTGGTACCCATTGTTGTATGAGAACTCGGCTAACGGCAAGTGATCATCCCAATCCTTGCCGTGGTTGATAGCACAAGCTCGTAGCATGTCTTCTATGATTTGATTTACCCGCTCGGTTTGTCCATCCGTCTGCGGGTGGTACGCTGAACTACGGATCAGCTTCATCCCCAAGGCAGCGTGCAGCTGCTCCCAAAAATGGGACACAAGTAAAGTGCCCCGATCTGATATGATGGTACGGGGTATGACGTACAAGCATAGGATCCGTGAGATGTACAGTTCAGCGTACTTCTTGTCGTTGTAGTTGGTGTTGACCGGGATGAAATGGGCAACTTTGTTGAGCCGGTCGATGATCACCCACACAGAATCATGCTTCTGCAAGGTGGTGGGTAAACCGATGATGAAATCCATGCTCACGTCCTCCCACTTCCAGGCAAGAACGCCCAGTGGTTGTAGCAGTCCCGGTTTCCGCATATGGTCTGCCTTCACCCTTCGACATGTATCACACAAGGACACGTATTTTGCAGTCTCCCGTTTCATCCATGTCCACCAAAACTTGCTTCTGGGTTCTCGATACATCTTGTTGCTGCTGGGGTGAATAGAAAACTTTGACAAGTGAGCCTCATCAAAGATTTTCTTCCGTAATTCCGGGTTACGGGGTACGACGATCCGGTCCTTGAACCATAGGACGCCGTCACCGTCCTTCCAGAAACATTTCAGCTCCCCACTCTCTACACGTCTCCGCAAATGCGACATGCCCTTGTCATGTTTCTGAGCTGCCTCTATCTCTTCACGGATGGTGGGGATCAAAGCTAGGTTGTAGAGAGCTCCGTGTGGAATCACATGTAGTGGTGGTTCGCTCTCTTCCAACGTTGTGATGGTCAAATTGTTGACGTGTGACTTGCGGCTCAGCGCATCTGCCACTATGTTTGCCTTGCCCGGATGATAATGGATCTCTATTTCATAATCCTTTATCAATTCTAACCATCTTCTCTGCCTCATGTTCAACTCCTTCTGAGTAAAAATGTACTTGAGGCTCTTGTGGTCGGTATATAAATGTACGAGGTTACCGATTAGGTAGTGCCTCCACATTTTCAGTGCACTTACCACAGCAGCAAGCTCCAAGTCGTGAGTTGGATAATTTTGCTCATGGTTCCTAAGCTGCCGTGATCCATACGCGACAACTCTTCGGTCTTGCATCAGCACACATCCGAGCCCAATGCCGGATGCATCGCAGTACACATCGAACGGTTTTGTTGTGTCTGGCTGAGCCAAAACCGGTGCTGATGTCAGGTGCTTGACTAAAGTCTTGAATGCTGCTTCACATGCTGGACCCCAAACATATTTGGTATCCTTCTTCAGCAGCTCTGTCATAGGCTTGGCAATCTTTTAGAAGTTCGGAATGAACCTCCGATAGTATCCCGCGAGTCCGAGGAAACTCCGTACCTCATGAACAGTTCTCGGGGATTTCCAATTCAGCACTTGAGTGATCTTACTCGGGTCTACAGCGATACTCTCCGCTGACATTATATGCCCGAGAAAGGCACTTGCGATATCCAGAATTCACACTTGCTGAATTTCGCGTATAGCTTGTGATCCTGCAGCTGTTGCAAGACTATACGCAGATGTTTCTTGTGATCTTCCTCTACTTGGAATATACCAGTATGTCGTCGATGAAGACCACGACAAACTTATCCAGCTCCGGCATAAATACTGAGTTCATCAAGTACATGAAGTGAGCTGGAGCATTGGTGAGGCCAAAGGACATGACCAGGTACTCATAAAGTCCGTACCTCGTCAAGAAAGTCGTCTTCGGAATGTCCTCAGCCCTTATCTTAATCTGATGGTTCCCGGATATTAAGTCCATATTGGAAAAGATCTTTGCTTTGACCAACTGATCAAACAACATGTCGATCCGTGGCAACGGGTACTTGTTCTTGATGATTACGGCATTTAATGGACGATAGTCCACGCAAAGCCGCAACGTCTCATCCTTCTTCTTCACAAATAATGCCGAACAACCCCATGGCGAGGAGCTCGGCCTAATAAAACCCTTTTCTAGCAGGTCCGTTAGCTGGGTCTTCAATTCAGCCAATTCCTTGGGCGCCATCTTGTATGGCCTTCGGGATATTGGCATGGTTCCCGGTGCAAGTTCAATCTTGAACTCCACCTCTCTATCAGGCGGTATCCCCGGCAATTCATCCGGGAATACGTCCGGGAACTCTCGGACCACTGGAATATCTTCCAATCTGATGGTTGTGGCTTGATAGACACTTGGAAGTTTTATTTCTGGACTGTCCAGAAATAAGGAGTGAGACTCGTGCATTTCTGAGTTCAAGTGCACAACTCGGAGGACGGTGTCTAAAACAGCGCCGTGGCGGTTTAACCACGACATCCCTAAGATGACATCGACCTTTTGTCCCTCTAAGATTATGAGAGACGTAGGGTAGACTCTACCCTCTAAGCACAATAGCGCTTTTGGGACCATCATGCTTGCTGAAATTTTCCCACCCGGTGAACAAATCACATAAGGACTATCGGTGGGTAGTATTTGCAAGCTATATTTATCAATGAAAGCTTGGCTAATGAAGCTATGCGTGGCGCCTGAATCAAATAGTACTATGGCGGGATGCTGGTGGAGTTGGAACATACCCGCAAGGATTGGCTCGCCCTCCGGCACGTCCTCTATGGCAAGTTGGTGGACGGTGCTGGGCCTAGGGTTTGCCCGCCGTGCATTAGTAGGGTTCCGGGGTTGATTCCTCCCTGAAAACGGTAATGCAACTCCGCCGCCTTGCCTCTCCGGGCAACTGCTCGTGAAGTGTCCTGGACGACCACACTTGTAACATGTGGCCGCTGCTGGTGTAGTGCTCGGGGGACGAAAGCCCGGCATGCGCTGCTGAGGTGCATACGCATGCGGCATCGCCCGCTGCTTCTGTTGTTGTTGTGGAGGTGGTACTGGCAGTGCCGGCCTGAATGCCGGTGAAGGGTACGGCCGACTGCGAAAAGGCATCGACCTCTGGGGTGGCTGCCAGCGTGAACCTGATGGTGGGCGATTCACCATCCGAAACTTCTGAGAAGGACAGCCTCCTTCTCCGCTGCTTTGCGGCGCGCTTCGCTTACGCTCCGCCGCCGCCAACTCCTTGCCGGAGTCCTCCTGAACAATCGCAGCATCAATGATGTCGTTGAGGCTGCCGCGATTGAACATCGCCAATTTGTCCTTCAGGAGCGGGTTAAGCCCCTGGTAAAAGTGATCCCGCCGCTTCTCGTCGGTATCTGCGTGATACGATGCGTAGAGCGTGAGATCGTTGAACGCCCTGGAGTATTCCAGCGCGTTCCGGCTCCCTTGCTGCAGGTGTAGGAATTCCTGCGTCTTCCTCTTCATCAAACCTGGCGGTATGTGATAGGCCCTGAAGGCCGTCCGGAACTCCGTCCAGGTCATAACTCGGTCGGTGGGCTGTGAAGCACAGAAGTTTGCCCACCATGCGCTCGCGGATCCTTGCAGCTGCTGGACCGCAAACTGAGTCTTGCGCTGCTCGCTTATCTGGAGCAGCCCGAACTTCTTCTCTATTGCGCGGTGCCAGTTGTCCGCGTCAAGAGGTTCATCCGCCCTTGAGAATACTGGGGGATGAGTCACCAGGAAGTCGGAGTAGGAGCTCTGTTGACGCTCCTCATGGTCTTGACGTCTCTCTGGGCGAGACGTATTCGCGATGAGAGTTTGCAGCAACTCCGTGTGCTGCTGATGTGAACCCGCCATTGCCGCGACGATGTCGGCCAATGTGACCGTTGGCAGTGGCGGTGGTGATGTTTGCTGTTGCTGCTGCTGTCCCGAGGAGTCCTCGGGAGGCTGTTGGGAGGTCCCTCCCCCTTGGCTAGTACACCCAACGTCAGGGTTGGCATGAGTATGCGTCATTCTGAAATTCAAAACAGCAGCGATTAGCACATGTCTTACTTAAAATTCCATAATAAACAGTAGGTATTGAAGTGACACATGAATAATTTGCACAACATTCACATATATTGATAAAGCATAAACTTTATACAAGATACATTATTCTCGGATCTCCGAGAAGTCGTGCTTATGTCGTCACTACTTATCCATACGCTACTGTCTACACGACATGTCACCGATTACAAAATTTGGGTTACACTACACTAGCTGCCCTACTTGGCAACTGTAATCCCCTACTCGGAGTAGAACTCGACCTCCTGCGGATCGTCCTCCTCCGGTACCTCTGCTGGTGGCTCTGGATCTACCACCTCTTCTCCCATTCCGGGTTCTCCCATTGCTGGAAGACCCAAGACCACCGGTACGCCTAACACCGGGGGTACGAGGTCCTGCAAAGCATGCACCTCGTCCATAGCTTGGTTGTAGTCCTCTTCCCAACCTTGTCCTTCCTCGATAGCGTCGTCCCGCTCTTGAGCAAGGTCCTCATTCTGCTGGGTTAGGGTCTGCACCAGTTCTTGTAACGCCGCGATGTCGACACAGCTCTTCTTCTTTGCCTTCTTCAGACGATGCAACTGATTGTGCTGTTCATTCAGTCGCTTGATCGTCGGAAGGAGCACATTACGGAGTGCGCTGTGAGCACTCTCGAAATGGTCTCCACGGCTCGTGCTCTCCTTGAGCTTCGTGGCGAGATGCTCCGTATGAACAGATTGGCTGTCCATCAAGGCGTTTCCTGCTCCCATCTGGAGGCTGAGATTTGCCTCCGCGGGGCTGTACCTTGGGCAATTCGGGTCCGTTGCCTCCAGGTACATCTCTTCCCACACATGCTGAGCCCGTCCCTCCTCTGGAACGAGCACGTATGGAGTGCCCTCCATAGCCTGCATGTGTAGTTGGCAGAAACGTGACATAGTGTTACGGGCTGCCACTTGCCACATCCCTTCCGGTTGTCTACCTCTCACCGTAACGGTGAACGGCACCCAACCGGGTGGCGTAGGTCCTGCAGGGACATCGACATGGATTGTCCACGTCTTGTTCCCCTATTCACCTTCTTCCTTGGTGAAGTACTGCGGCATGTGGGTGTATCCGAAATATTGAAGCATCCGCCTCAATGCTTCCGGATAGCCGCTGCGGTGAGAACAGTGGGACACCACCCACCCGTTCTCCAACTGCTCGTCTGCTGTCATCTGTAAAAATATATTTTAGAAATGTCAAATATTTATTTAAACAGTAAACCATTGAGTTATAACATAAGACATGTCATTGAACCCATAAAACTTGGAAACATAGTTCAAATTTTAAGCAAATTTGACTGCTGATCTGCTGTTCAACATGACAGCCCTGATCAGTTTCCATCTCAACCTGATTTATGCCATGTCAAAGGAAAAACCAATTCTGGAGCTCAACATAAAAGTTAAAGCTAACTTCAATAGATTTCCAGAAAGTATTTGCTTGGCCTAGGATCTGTCCTGGTTCAAAAGTCATGAGATGTCAAAGTTAACAGAATTTCTGGACAAAATGGGACAGCACCTCCCTGCTTTAAGTACTGTTTTGATCCAAGAATTCTAGTTAATTATGCGCTAAATCTGACAAAACTTTCTGTTACAAAGTTGTATACCATCTCATAAGCTTTCCAGAACTACCTCATTTTCTATTTTTGGATTTTATGCAGGAAGTTATGCTCAATTTACAGAGAGTTTACAGAGAGTCTTTGCTCTGCCCTGTTTTCTGGACAGTTTCAACTCCACTGCATTTTTCTATTGGTCAAGTGATGAAACACCTCTGGACCTCAAAAGAAAAGTTGTAAAGCTCTTCCAAAGATTTCCAGAACTGTATCATATGACCCCAACCTCGAAAGAACTCAACCTCTAGCCTCTGATTAACTTCAGCCTTAACTCAGCTGAAAACAGAGTGCTCTGTCCTTAACAACCTATAAGTTGAAAACTTGTTAACTTTGAATATCCTGACTAAGGGAAGGAGTTACTTCAAGGTTTTAGTGCTCTGGATCAAAAACTTTCAAGTTTTACAATGAAGTTGTTCATTTAATGGGGTGTGACGTCGATGCGTCACCAGATTATGTTGGTACTACGTCCTCACAAAGAAAAACTTATACCGGACTTAGCCGGCTTCATTAATTCAGTGGCACTAAACGTCACTCGCACACGGATGCTACACGTCTACCGTTTCGTGGTTAGACTACCTGCAGAAACTCAAACAATCATCAGACTCGGCTGCACACCGAGCCCGGTATCCATACAGTTCGTACAACCGGCCGTCATCACTCGCCCGGATGTTCTCAAGCCAAACACGCCTTAAGTTACATGTTCACGTTTCAGACCACGTGACGGGGTCTCCCAAGTTGCACCACGCACGCCAGGGACAGACGTTGCTCGAATACCCCAAACGACATGAAGAGTCGTAGAGGATACTAAAGCGGGTCCGGTTACCTGCCACCCGTGGGGCTCCAACCTTCAGCTTGTGCGCACTGGTGGACAGCGCTTACTTGCACCCCCAAGACATGAACGTCCCGAGATGCACGATTTTCCGACATAATCAAATAGGTTAGTATGCCACTTTCTATATGCTAATAACATCCTTATATGGGCTAGTAACTCGTTCCTCACTTGGATTTTTGAAAAAGATGACCTTTTAGTGCGTTAAACCTCAAGCGAGCTCGGATACCAACGCTGACACGACCCCACGGTCTTGTCGAGCCAGGATCACGCTGAGGGGTGCTGCGTTGCACAGCACCGGATAACTCATGTCAAGGGTACATAGCGGAAGCAAAGTTTATTTTACGTAAAGTGGTTTATGAACATGTTTACATCAAAATAAGTCCAGTCTACACTCACGGGCGTAGACTACGCATCAAGTTCACGTTCAGCCCTTGAACGTGTCCTTGCTAGCACACACGCACACTAACTCTGCGGCGTGCACGACTCCCACTTGATGGGGTTCCCCTCCTGGGGTTCCGTCTCCTCTTCGGGAGTCCCTTCCTCATAGAACCCTGCAAAAGCTTCAAACACAAGCAGTGAGCACGAAGGCTCAGCAAGTCTGACCCGTCTCACCTAAACATGGAACTTCTACATGAGGGGTGATGGGTTACATGAGGTAAAAATCATTTGCAAGGACTCGCCTAATTAGTAGAACCTTACTTTCAAGTTTTAGCAGCAGGTTGTGGAGAACCTTACGCTAAGGCACATGAGAGAGCCGCAATCAAACAAGAAACGCATTTCTCTCATGTACTTTGCCCAAAGTTGAAATGAACTTTCGTTAGCTCTAAACTACAGCAATTCATTAGCAATCAAGTCCATCATTCAATCAGCAACATTTTAACATGCAACTAGCCTGTTCTTTCTACGTCACGGTACAGTGAACAAGTGGTACTCACTGACCGCGAGGGACGGCGATTATAATTGATTTACACCTGCAGGGTTACCCGAACAACCCGTCACGTACGCCTGTACTTGATGTTGCCTACAACAACCATCACGGACGCCGTACGCAACTACCTTTCACCCGTTAGCCAAATGTTGAACCGGTCCAATCGTCCCGAGCAAGAGGTCTCTGCACGCGCATCTCTGTGCCGCCAGCCGATTTACACCTCGAGCTCTCAACCTACCCTCTGAACGACCAGCTATGCCTCAACACCCAGCTACCCGGGTTACATCGGTTTCCCGGTTCCAATATAGCCGGTAGGTCTTCGGTACTGTTCTAGCTTGTTCAACAGGCCCGCACACGGCTCGGTCCTCAATCGACACAAGCGGAGCTACAGCACACAGGCCCCAAAGTCCTGCTGCCCTTACTCTCCGCTCGGTCTCATCTTTCTTGTCATGTGTATCATGTGCTATCTCTACCCGAGTCGAGTGCCTCTAGCCTATGCTCGCGAGTAGTTCCAACTACTCGACTTGTACCAAATCCTACTCTATCTTAGCATTTCTGTAGCTAACGGGGTCTTCAATCCTAATCCCAACACATGGTTTTCTTGGCTATGCAATTGGGCTTCCAATCAAGACTCTAATGCCAAGAATCATAATACTCAAGTAAGTGCTCAAAACAATAAAAATTTGTAAAACGGTTAATGCAAACCGGAGCTTGCCTTGCTGCTCTTGTTCGTAGGCTAGCTGTTCCTCCGAAGTAACGAAGTCTAGGACTTTGGGTTCCTTCTCGACCTTAGCGACTACATGACATACAAGTATATGTATTAATTTAAATGCATTTGATTGAATTTAAACTTGTGAAGTCTATAACTCTTACTAGACAGACTCAATGCCTGTGAAAAACTTTTACTGTGGCTTGGTTACAACCTAAGTACAGACTTGGTCAAGTTTTAGTTGCAGCAAAGCTCATTTTAGCCCTCCACAATTAATTATATACTTGACCTTAATTGGCACTCTTAGGGTGTTCTAGGGATTTTCATGGAACAAACTATGACTTTCTGAAAACTATATTTTTCAGAGGGTTTTAATGGAATTGGTCTCACTAAATTTGAAGGTTTCTAGCTAAAGATATGAGCTTAACAATTTCAGTGAAAATTCTGAAAATGTTTCTGAACATTTTCTATTTTCTCTGGAACAGTTTCACTAATCACACCATTAGGTGGATCAAATGAGCTCAAATGGATCTGAAATTTTTATGGTATTTCAGGGATATTTTGGTGAACATCCCAGCAAAATTTCGGAATTTTTCTCCAAAGGCTTCTCTAGTTGAAATTCCAAACAGTTTAAACCTTGAGGAATTAAATCTGGAGAATTAAGGATTTTCAGGAAGTGAAACTTGATTTGCAGGAAAGTGCTCAGAGAGCTAAATCCAACAAAATTTGGTTCACTCGATTTGGAGCTTTCTAGCCAAAGTTATGAGGATTTGAAGTTTGAAGGAAATCTGAAAATCGGGGGAAAAGTTTAAATCTGTCGAGGCCCGCGGGGCCACGTGTTAAGCGCGGAGTCGACAGCACACCGAGGCCCACAGGGTTTTTGTGTGCCAGCACCCCCGATCCCGGCCGCAGCCCGATCCCGATTTAAAATATCTCCCGCTGACAGCTGGGGTCTACCCCCTTCGTCAACCTCTCGCCGCCCGCGCTCTGCTGCCAGGGGACCTCGCCGGAGAGCTCGCCGGCAGCTTCTGTGGAGCTTCAAACTTCACGTTCGTGGCCGCCCCTGCCTACTTTCACTCGGGGAACAGGATTCTGGGGTCAGCTCGTCATGACAATGGCCGGTGCGTGGTCGGCGACAAGCCGCCACCTCGGAAAGGCTTCGGCCGTGTCGGCTGACTTCCCTAGCACCTCAACTACTCGAGCAACCAGTCGGGAAGCATCAGTGGACCTCAGGGAAGGTCGACATGAGCTTCAGGCAGCTCGGGGAAGGCCCGAAGTAGGTCCTCACCGTGCGCCCGATGCCTCCCGCTTGCTCCGCCGTTGGTAAACCTCAAAATACGCCGGTTGCAGAGGTTCTCCGGCCAAAGGTTCTGAAGGCAACTTGTGCGTTACCGTGTATAGTTTGTGTGAGAGCGGACTGAGGCCCTCTAATCCTTTCTAGAGTACGAATTCGACAGAAACGCCCTCTAATTCGCCGCCGGTGAGCAAGCACTCAGGCTGTGGCTCGGGGTTGAGCGGCGCCGGTCACCAGCGCGTCCAAGAGTGTCTTGGCTCAGGCGTGACAACTCCCCAGTTGGGCTGTCCACGGGAGCCCGAGGTGCGGCGGTTTTAAGTCACCGAATTGATCTTTCGGTATAGCTGAGATCAATCGGTTTCAGCTGAGTTTTAGCAACAGGGGGAAGGAGAAGAGTTCCTAGTACCTTGCCGTAGCTCTGGAGGGAACGGGAAGGCTGTGATCGGCGCTCTCCGATCGGTTCTGAGCGGCGGAAGGACTTTGCCGGCGCTGTGTTCTTGCGGGGGAAGAAACGGCGATAGCTTTGGCCGTGGAGGGGGGAGATGCCTTAAGAAGGCTCTGAACCGCCTAACGCCTGAGACGGCCCCACGGGACCTCGTCGAGTGGTGCCGTGTTATGCGGCACCCAACAGCACACGGGTTGCAGAAACACATCATATTACATAAATGGTTTAGCGGAAGCGTACAAGATTGTTTTACAAATAAGTATATCAGAGTAAACTACAGCGGAAGACTATCACTCTCACGACTCATATCTAAACTAGCAACAAAGAAGCGGTCCAGCCCGCGGACGTTTCTTACTAGCAACACGAAGACAATCTGCAGCGGCGAGGATGCTCTTTGAGTAAGCACTTGGAGGTTCCCGAGTCTCATCGGCATTCCTTCTCATAAGCATCGAGTCAATTACCTGCAAAACAACTCGGATAGCATCCGTGAGCATAACGCTCAGCAAGACTTAACCGTCACCCTAAACATGAAACTCTAAGTGAGGTTATGAACCTAACATAGGATGGCATAAGTATAATTAACTCGCCTAAAAGTGAATCCTTACTTTCAGGTATTAATTGCAGCATTTTAAGTAACCCTGGGCACGCTACATCGGGAGTCCACAATCAAACAAGAAACGCTTTCCCCCGATGTAAATTGCTCATGGCATAAAAGAATCGAGTTTGCACTAGCCTATTCATCGAGATCCAATACAACACTAGTATAATACTTCACATCAATATGATTAGTTCCTTTCTCATGCAAGTTCTTACTACGTCACGACTGTGAGAATAAGTATGCTCGGTCCATTCCGCAAGCGACGGTGATTCGAATCAATAACACCCGGACTACACGACACGTACGCCCGTACTCGACGTTGCCTACAACAACCATCACTGACGTCGTACGTGGCAGCCTTTCCCCCGTTTCACCCCTGCTGAATCGATCAAGTCGCCCCGTACAGTAGCTACTCTCATGGTGCACCTTCCGACGTGAGATGTCATGAGAATATTCCCCACATACTGCACACCGGCCGTCCGCCTGAGGCGACCCGAAAAGTCCCAACGACAGCTTCCCGAGGTACATCGGTTTACTGGGTCCCATATAGCCAGCATGAGTCCGGTACACAACTCAAACTTGTTCAACAGGGCCGCATACGGATCGGTCCTTTACCGACACGGACAGGTCTACAGCACCCAGGCCCCTATGTCCTGCTGCTCCTACAGCCTTCCGGTCTCAACTTTAACTTGCTAATTCATTTTCGAACCAATCCCATATGCCCCTGTTGTTCCTGAAACTGCGAGTAGCATCTCACCACTCGACTTCTACCGAACCGTACTTAAGCATGGCAGTTCTACGCGGTGAAAGACACCTACCCAATACTCCATGGGTCAATTGGGCTATGCAAGAGGAGTATCAAACACTAGACCTAATGCACAGTTCAAATCTTAACCAAAGGTGAATATAAAATAAAAACTTAACAGCTGTTAAATGCAAACCGGAGCTTGCCTGTTTTGCAGGGTAGTCGTATATAACAGTTAGTGTCCTTGCAGATCCACCCTTGACTCTCCGGAGCTTGATCCACTTTGATGAATCACTCCTTTGAGTCCCCTTCGTTGTGGTTCCTATTGAAATGCATATGCACATATTTTATAGAATGTAATGGAAAGAAGTTATAGAATTACTTTCTTAAGAACAGAGGTTGTGTGGAAAAGCCAAGCATGGCTTGGTTTGCCTCTGTTGTGCAAAGAACAGAATTAAACTAATTTGACCTTGTGGCCATTAGCTATACACTAACCCTTTTCTCTAATGAACATAATAGATAAGCTGAAAAGATTTGAGTGCAACTGAAGAACAAGAACTCCAATGGCCTCAAAACTTTTACATCAGGTTCTATACTACCTAAGGATTTAGATTGCTAAATTGCAGCTAATGTGGAGTCATATTGTGTCCTCCATAATTCTCACAATATCTCTTATGTATTTTTCCCTTATACATAAGTATGGAGAATAAGAACAGGGAGTTCCAGGACTCATCTTGGGCTGATAATTTACATGTGAGTTCTTGATCACATGAGAGCCATCTGGTCCAAAATTCAGCCCTTTTACTTGGGTAGTTCTCCCAGAACAATTCTTTAAGCATTTGTACTCAATAGAATTAATTCTGTAGTAATGTGCATTTTCATGCCCAACTAAGTGAACTACAATTCCAAGTATGTCCCAGAGAGCTTTCCTAAATTTTCCTATGATGTTTGGAGCTATGGATTGCTCAGAACAGATTTTTGAAGTGGGAAACATTTTCTGAAAATGTTTCTGGACTCTTATGAACACAGCAGATTGTTTTTTAGCAATATCCTACTCAAATGATCTTCAAATGAGCTAAAAATTTGCTATAAGGTCAAAAATACGCTAAAGAATATTCTGTCAAAATTTGGGTATTTTTGGATAAACCAAACTCCCTCAATAATTCTTTTTCAGAAAACCTTCCAAGAATTTTCCAGAAATAAATAATTCGTTTCATACAAATTGGGTTGCAGATTTGGACAGAGATATTCAATATGAATCCAACCCAATTTGAATCACTAAATTTGGGGATTCCTAGCAAGAGTTATGAGGATCTAAACTTTGGGGAAAAATTCTGAAATTGACCTCTGTATATTTTCCCATTTTCAGAGACATAAGGAATTAACACCACATTTGGCCAAGCAAATGAGGTCCAATGCTTCTTAAAATTTTACTGGAGTTCAAGTATTTTTGGAAGACTCTCCTGCCCAAATTTGGGGATTTTCAAATACATAGAACTCCTGGAAAAATTCCCACAAGCTTTTCCTTCTATGAATTAATGAGCCAAAACCAGGGGTTTTCATAATTATTGGGTTGTACCTCTGGATTGTACTCTCTTAAAGGAATCCAACAAAATTTATCTCACTATTTTTGGAGCTTCCTACACCAAGTTATGCATTTTACAGGTTTGCACAACTCTCTGTTTGATTTTAAACAGCACAGTCGCACGTGGGGCCCACAGGTCAGGTGCTTCTTCAACCTCCCGCCAGAGCCCGCGGGTGCACACCGGCAGAAAGTTGGCATGGCTCGTTCTCTCTCATTTCTCCACCAAATGAGCTCCGGTTTCTCCCTACATGCTCCTGGGAACGTGGCGCAGCTGCCTGACAAGGTTTCCCCGCGTGAAAACGGCTGTAGGTGGGTCGGCACCGGCGGGGCGGCTCGGGAGCTCGACATGGACGCGTTCCAGCGTGTCTAAGGCATCTCCCGGCGAGCTACGATGTCCTACAGCATCCCTATGGTTCTAGGAACATGGAACGGAGATCAGATCGTGCAGGAAGTGGCTGAAACCTAGTCGTCACCGTGGATCATGGCAGTTTTGGCCGCCGGCGACGATTTCTCGTCGCCCGGGGCATAGGAGGGTCGGTTTCCTTTGATTTTCGGCGTGGGAGGGCGCTAGGACATCTAGTTGCTGTGGTTTGAATTGTAGGAGGTATGATCAATCGGTTTGGGGGAATTTCACGAATTAAACACAGGCTGTTCTATACGTGCGCCGGTGCCAAAAAAACGAATTCCGGCGAGCCGGCGTCGGGGGAGAGCAGGAGGACGACGGGATGAGGATCAGTACCTCCTGGCACACCTCTGTGACCTCTTGAGCCTGCCGGAGAGGCGCTGGGCTGGCCGGGAGACAGGGAGCAGTGGAGCAGCGTGGTGAGGTGCTCGGATCTCGGTTTGTTTGCGAGGAGAAGAAAGCAATTGTGCCTTGCTTCGGCCGGGGGGGCACGTGATCACATTGGGGGTGCGGCCAGGACCGACCCCAGGGCGCCAGCACGTGGAGACCGGCAGCAGGAGCTGTCATCGGCAAGCTGCTCGGTGGCGCTCGCAAGCTGCTCGGGAAAAGTTCCCACCGAGAGCAAAAGTTAGGGAGTAAGTCTCCTCCTTTAGCTCTATGACCTGTGGGTCCCACCCCCCATTTCTTCACCAAATATCTTCTCAATCTGATCTTTTCACTCCCCAAAATTCTAAGTTTTAAAAAGGTGGGCTAGAATTTGAATTCTTCAAATTCAGTTTGAATTTGCAAGACTAAATCTGAATTTGGTTTAGAATTTGCAATTTCTTCTCTTTAGCTCTCCTTTGAGCCCACCCTACAATTGAAAAGTTGGTGATAACCTTTTCCCTAAAAACTCAACTATATGGCTGCATGTTAATTCAAAGTTTTTGGGTCACCATATGTGTGAACTTTGAATTTTCAAATCTTAATTTTAAACTCACATGCAAAGAGGTATTTAACTCCTTATTGGTCCAACACTTTTTAAGTAAAAAGGTGAACCTCATGTTGGATGTTCATCCATGTATTACCTTGCATGAAGAAAAGTTTTAGCAAGTCCCATTTTTCATGTCTTTGCCACACATATGAACTCAAACTTTAGTTTTTATTCATACACATTTTTGGGACTTTTACATTCCTCTCCCCTTAAAAGAATCTCGTCCCGAGATTACAAAACAGGAACGAGACGGGAGAGGTAATTACAAACTGTACAAAGCTAAAAATTCCGGATAGTTGGTGCCGAGGTAATCTTCACTTTCCCACGTCGCCTCTTCCGCGGTGTGATTACTCCACAGCACCTTGAAAAATCGGATCGTCCGGTTCCGGGTTACCCGGGTCTTTTCATCCAAAATCTGAACCGGTCGCTGGGTGTAGGTCAGGTCCAGTTTCAATTCGTCGATGTCCTCAGTGCGAACAGCAGCGGTGAATTTGAGGCACTTCCGCAGCTGTCAAACATGAAATACATCATGAACACCCGCTAGACTTGCCGGTAATTCCAGCCGGTAGGCTACGGGTCCGCACTTCTCCGTGATAGCAAAAGGACCAATAAAACGGGGAGCGAGTTTCCCCTTTACACCGAACTGGTGAATTCCCTTCATCGGAGATACACGAAGATATACGTGCTCTCCGACGTCAAAATGTAACGGCCTACGCCTTTGATCGGCGTAGCTCTTCTGTCGGGATTGGGCAGCCTTTAAGTTCTCTTGTATCAACCGAACTCGGTCTTCGGCTTCGTTGACAAGATCAATCCCAAACAGAACTCTTTCGCCGGACTCACACCAATTCAGCGGTGTGTGACACTTCCGGCCGTAGAGAGCTTCATACGGTGCCATTTTAATACTCGCTTGATAACCGTTGTTGTATGAAAACTCCGCCAGTGGTAGGTGATCGTCCCAATTCCTACCGTGGTGGATGGCACACGCTCTCAACATGTCCTCAAGTACTTGATTCACCCTCTCAGTTTGTCCATCGGTTTGAGGGTGATATGCGGAGCTTCTAATCAGCTTGGTGCCCAACGAGACATGCAGCTGCTCCCAAAACCGAGCAACGAACAGCGCACCTCGATCTGAAATGATGGTCTTCGGGACACCATGTGAGCAAATAATTCTGGAGATGAATAACTCCGCATATTGCCTTGCTCGATAATGAGTGTTCACCGGTATGAAATGAGCCGACTTTGTCAACCGGTCGACGATCACCCATATCGAGTCATGCTTCCTGGATGTGAGCGGTAATCCGACGATGAAGTCCATACTCACATCCTCCCATTTCCACGCCGGAATCTTTAAAGGTTGTAGCGGTCTGGCTTTCTGCATATGATCAGCCTTGACCCGTCTGCACGTATCGCATTCGGATACGTATTTAGCAATCTCCCTCTTCATCCTCGTCCACCAAAATTTTTGTTTCAAATCTTGGTACATCTTGTTACTTCCGGGAAGAATGGAAAACTTAGACAGGTGGGCTTCATCCAAGATCTTCTTCCGGAGTTTCATATTGCGCGGTACCACTATACGGTCGTTAAACCATATTGTACTGTTCTCATCCTTCCGGAAGCATTTCACCTCTCCGTTGTCCAGTCTTCTCTGTATGTGAGACATACCTCTGTCTCTTCTTTGAGCCTCAACAATCTCTTCACGGATTGTTGGAATGAGCGCGAGATTATAAAGCGCGCCATACGGAATGACACGGAGGCTTTGCTCTTCATCTTCCAACTCAGCAGCCGCTAAGTAGTGAACGTGGGCTTTCTGACTCAGCGCGTCGGCAACGACGTTTGCTTTCCCTGGATGATAGTGGATTTCAATTTCATAATCTTTTATGAGCTCCAACCATCTCCGTTGTCTCATATTCAGCTCCTTCTGCGTGAAGATATACTTCAGGCTTTTATGGTCGGTGTAGAGGTGAACAAGATTACCAAGTAGGTAATGCCTCCGCATCTTTAACGCCAACACCACAGCAGCAAGCTCAAGATCGTGAGTTGGATAATGCTGCTCGTGGTTTCGCAGTTGACGAGACCCATAGGCAACTACATGCCCTTCTTGCATCAGAACGCAGCTGAGACTGATGCCGGATGCATCACAGTATACATTGAATTGCTTCGTCGTGTCCGGTTGAGCAAGAACTGGAGCCGTTGTGAGATGTTTCACCAAAGTTTTGAATGCGGCTTCACATGCTGTATTCCACATGTATTTAGTGCCCTTCTTCAGCAGCTCCGTCATTGGTTTAGCAATCTTTGAGAAGCTCGGAATAAACCTCCGATAATACCCCGCTAAACCTAGAAAACTTTGGACCTCGTGGACTGATTTGGGAGGTTCCCACTTCAGCACTTGTTCAATCTTGCTGGGGTCCACGGCAATCCCTTCTGCTGAAATAATATGGCCAAGGAAAGGCACTTGATCAATCCAAAATTCGCACTTGCTGAACTTGGCATACAATTGGTGCTCCCGTAACCGTTGTAGCACAGTACACAGATGTTCAGCGTGCTCTTCTTCTGATTTGGAGTAAACCAATATGTCGTCGATGAATACCACGACGAACTTGTCTAACTCCGGCATGAACACAGAATTCATCAAATACATGAAGTGTGCCGGAGCGTTGGTTAATCCAAATGACATGACGAGGTACTCGTAGAGTCCATATCTCGTCGAGAAAGCGGCCTTCGGTATGTCGTCCGGTCGGATCTTGATTTGATGATAGCCCGACCGAAGATCCATCTTCGAAAATACCTTTGCACCCACAAGTTGATCAAACAGGATGTCGATGCGAGGCAAAGGATACTTGTTCTTGATCGTGACAGCATTGAGAGGACGATAATCAACACATAGCCGTAGTGTTTCGTCCTTCTTCTTAACGAACAGCGCTGAGCAACCCCAAGGTGAAGAACTTGGTCGTATGAAACCCTTGCTCATGAGTTCATTCAGTTGCTCTTTCAACTCCGCTAGCTCATTAGGTGCCATCTTGTAAGGCCTTCGTGAAATAGGCGTCGTTCCCGGCGCCAGTTCAATTTTGAACTCGACGTCCCGTTCGAGCGGCATGCCCGGTAAGTCATCGGGAAATACATCGGGATAATCACGTACCACCGGAATATCTTCAAGCTTCAGCGCTTCCGTGTGGTAGGCCTCTACCATATCTGGATCTTTGCTGTCTAAAAACAGCGTGTGCTGTCCGTGAATCGGCGAGTCAATCTGGACAGTCCGGTTACAGATATTGAGAACGGCACCGTGACGATTTAACTAAGACATCCCCAATATAATGTCTATCTTCTGCCTATCCAACATAATCAGCGATGTTGGGTATATCTTTCCGCCCAAACACAAAGCTGCTCTTGACACAATCTGATTGGCAGAGATATTTCCTCCTGGTGATCGTATAAGAAAACTCGTCGTGGGAGTATTGGTGGATAATTGGTGCTGATCCACGCATGTTTTGCTGATAAAATTATGGGTTGCACCGGAATCAAAAAGTATGAGCACGGGCACGTCTTTGAGAGTGAACATGCCCGCTAACACCAGTGCTCCCTCCGGGACATCCTCAATAGCCAGATGTTGCACACTCCCGGATTGCAATGCTGTTACATGGATTTGAGCAGGTGGCGGCATACCACCTGACGATGATGGCTGTCTGGTGTTCACCAACTTCTCCCGGCATTCTTGCCTAAAATGCCCTGAACGGTGGCAATAAGAACACGGAGGTTTCCCCGGTTCTTCGTTGACTTGTGGTTGAGAAGTTGATGTACTTGACTGCAGCATTGATGCAATAGGTGTCATTCGTTGCTGCGGCAATGGTGTTGCTTCAAGACAAGATTCTTGAGCAGGAAATCTGTACGGAGTTGATCTCACTGGTGATTGCCATCTTCCATCGGATGGTGTGCGATACACCATCCGGTATTTGCAAGGAACAACTGGTGTGTCTTCTTGCACACCCTCCCGGTCCCTCTTCTCTGCTTGACACTCAAGTGTCGCTTGTTCTTGTAGCAGAGCAGCACTGATCAACTCGGTGTAACTGCCTTGATTGAACAAGGCTAACTTCTCTTTTAGTATGGCACTCAAGCCATAGAAAAAGTAGTCACACATTGCAGCTTCGCTCGTCGCATAAGCAGGAGCATATTGTGCCGGAAGGTTGAATCGTCTGACATAATCTAGGACACTCATGTCCCCCTGCTTCAAGTTTCTGAATTCCTGCTGCTGGGCCTTGATAAAACCCATAGGAATGTGACGAGCCCGGAATGCTTCACGAAATTCCGTCCATTCCACTTGATGGCCTTCCGGAACGGTGGCGAGATAAGCAAACCACCAATTCCCGGCGGCTCCATGGAGCTGTTGAGCTGCAAATGATGTCTTCTGATACTCATCGCACTCAAACACTCCAAACTTGGACTCCATAACTCGAAGCCACTGATCAGCTTCCACTGGTTCGTTGGCTTCCGTGAAAATTGGCGGTTGTGTCGCCAAGAAATCCAAGTAGGCGTTCCGAGGTGGAACGTCCTGTTGTGCATGTTGGAGTAAGCCCTATTGTACCAAGGCTTGGAGTAGTCTGGTGTTCTCTTGACTTGACTTGACCATCTGAGCCATGACATCCGCCCATACCGTTGATGGCGGTGCCCGTGGTGGAGTCGAGTCATCACCTTCTTGGCGAGAACTATCAACCCTACTCGGAGAATGAGTACGCACCATACTGCACAAAGATTATTGTTGAGGGGAGTCAAAACATGATCTCATCAGTATGTGAAAGTATGTAAAACATGAACATGCTAAAACTTTATGAAAGCATAACAAAATTTCATGTTTACACATCTTTCTAAAGCCAACATATTCAGTCCCTCATTCTGTACAGAACAGACCTTTATGTACTTAACCTAGAATTTGATCCATTTATTAGCATTTTCATAACTCAAGTTGAATACTAAAGTTAAAGTTAACTTCAGTATATTTTCAACGAGTACTCATATGCCCCTAGATCATTTCTGGAACAAAAGTTAGGATTGTTAAAAGTTGACAGAATTTCTGGCTAAAATTTGCCAGCACCTCCTTTGTATGTGGCTGTTTTCATCACAGTTTTACATACAACTGGGGTACAATTCTGAACAAACTATGAACCACAAAATCGTTGTAAGTTTCATAACCTTTCCAACAGTGTATTACATGACCCTTAGAAAATTTTCTACAGATTGTTATGACCAATTTACCGAAACATCTAGAGAAGTTTGCAGCTGCTCTGTTTTCTGAACAGTTTGCATTCATCTGGACGTTCAACCAAGTTGGTGTCGGATTTGGCTCTGGGGTTCTACAGAAAAGTTGTAGAGCACTTAATAAACTTTCCAGAACTGACTCAAACACCTCCATTGGGTCAAACTAATTAGAGTTACGCTCTGTTAAAGACCAGAAAAATTTCTGTCTGAACAGAGCACTCTGTCTTTGAGATCAAAAGAAGCCTAACAAGTCTCTTCTTTGAAACTTAGTTCAAATGAAGAGCTCAGTAACTACTATGTGCTTTATCACATCCATTTTTTAGTTTGGAAGTTAGTCATGAATGATTTCTTCATAGGTAAGAGTACTATCCAGTGTAGTACGGTGACGATGCACCGTAAGACATATGACGGTACTACGTTGCCTCACCAAAGAAAAACCTAACCGGATTACACCGGCATACACGTATCATTAGGTGGCACTAAAACGGTCATTCGCAAACGTGTTCTACACGCACTAAGGTTTTTCGTGGTTAGCACCTACATAAGCCACACTCAATCATCAGGTCCGGCTGCACACCGAACCCGGTATCCATAACAGTTTGTACACCTGGCCGTCATCACTCACCCAGGTGTTCTCAAGCCAAACACGCCTTGAGCTACGTGTTCACGTTACTGACAACGTGACGGGGTCTCCCAAATTGCACCACGCACGCCAGGGAAGACGTTGCTCGAATACCTCAAACGACATGAAGAGTCGTAGAGGATACTAAAGCGGGTCGGGTTACCTGCTACCCCTGAGGCTCCACCCTTCAGCTTGTGCGCACTGGTGGACAGCGCATACGTGCACCCCCCAAGACATAGACGTCCCGAGATGCACGATTTTCCGACATAACAAATAGGTTAGTTTGCCACCTTCATATTATGCTAATAATAGTCCTTATGTGGGCCTAGTACCGTTATCTCAACGTGTCCTAAGTTTTTGACATAATATGATGCTCAATCCGTGCTCTGTTTCCAACGCAGCTCTGATACCACGCAGAGACGGCCCCACGGAACCTCGTCGGGTGGTGCCGTGTTATGCGGCACCCAACAGCACATGGGTTGCAGAAACACATCATATTACATAAATGGTTTAGCGGAAGCGTACAAGATTGTTTTACAAATAAGTATATCAGAGTAAACTACAGCGGAAGACTATCACTCTCACGACTCATATGTAAACTAGCAACAAAGAAACGGTCCAGCCCGCGGACGTTTCTTACTAGCAACACGAAGACAATCTGCAGCGGCGAGGATCCTCTTTGAGTAAGCACTCGGAGGTTCCCGAGTCTCATCGGCATTGCTTCTCATAGGCATCGAGTCAATTACCTGCAAAACAACTCGGATAGCATCCATGAGCATAACGCTCAGCAAGACTTAACCGTCACCCTAAACATGAAACTCTAATTGAGGTTATGAACCTAACATAGGATGGCATAAGTATAATTAACTCGCCTAAAAGTGAATCCTTACTTTCAGGTATTAATTGCAGCATTTTAAGTAACCCTGGGCACGCTACATCGGGAGTCCACAATCAAACAAGAAACGCTTTCCCCCGATGTAAATTGCTCATGGCATAAAAGAATCGAGTTTGCACTAGCCTATTCATCGAGATCCAATACAACACTAGTATAATACTTCACATCAATATGATTAGTTCCTTTCTCATGCAAGTTCTTACTACGTCACGACTGTGAGAACAAGTATGCTCGGTCCATTCTGCGAGCAACGGTGATTCGAATCAATAACACCCGTACTACATGACACGTACGCCCGTACTCGACGTTGCCTACAACAACCATCACTGACATCGTACGTGGCAGCCTTTCCCCCGTTTCACCCCCGCTGAATCGATCAAGTCGCCCCGTACAGTAGCTACTCTCATGGTGCACCTTCCGACGTGAGATGTCATGAGAATATTCCCCACATACTGCACACCGGCCGTCCGCCTGAGGCGACCCGAAAAGTCCCAACGACAGCTTCCCGAGGTACATCGGTTTACTGGGTCCCATATAGCCAGCATGAGTCCGGTACACAACTCAAACTTGTTCAACAGGGCCACATACGGATCGGTCCTTTACCGACATGGACAGGTCTACAGCACCCAGGCCCCTATGTCCTGCTGCTCCTACAACCTTCCGGTCTCAACTTTAACTTGCTAATTCATTTTCGAACAAATCCCGTATGCCCCTGTTGTTCCTGAAACTGCGAGTAGCATCTCACCACTTGACTTCTACCGAACCGTATTTAAGCATGGCAGTTCTACGCGGTGAAAGACACCTACCCAATACTCCATGGGTCAATTGGGCTATGCAAGAGGAGTATCAAACACTAGACCTAATGAACAGTTCAAATCTTAACCAAAGGTGAATATAAAATAAAAACTTAACAGCTGTTAAATGCAAACCGGAGCTTGCCTGTTTTGCAGGGTAGTCGTATATAACAGTTAGTGTCCTTGCAGATCCACCCTTGACTCTCCGGAGCTTGATCCACTTTGATGAATCACTCCTTTGAGTCCCCTTCGTTGTGGTTCCTATTGAAATGCATATGCACATATTTTATAGAATGTAATGGAAAGAAGTTATAGAATTACTTTCTTAAGAACAGAGGTTGTGTGGAAAAGACAAGCATGGCTTGGTTTGCCTCTGTTGTGCAAAGAACAGAATTAAACTAATTTGACCTTAAGGCCCTTAGCTATACACTAACCCTTTTCTCTAATGAACATAATAGATAAGCTGAAAAGATTTGAGTGCAACTGAAGAACAAGAACTCCAATGGCCTCAAAACTTTTACAGCAGGTTCTATACTACCTAAGGTTTTAGCTTGCTAAATTGCAGCTAATGTGGAGTCATATTGTGTCCTCCATAATTCTCACAATATCTCTTATGTATTTTTCCCTTATACATAAGTATGGAGAATAAGAACAGGGAGTTCCAGGACTCATCTTGGGCTGATAATTTACATGTGAGTTCTTGATCACATGAGAGCCATCTGGTCCAAAATTCAGCCCTTTTACTTGGGTAGTTCTCCCAGAACAATTCTTTAAGCATTTGTACTCAATAGAATTAATTCTGTAGTAATGTGCATTTTCATGCCCAACTAAGTGAACTAAAATTCCAAGTATGTCCCAGAGAGCTTGCCTAAATTTTCCTATGATGTTTGGAGCTATGGATTGCTCACAAACAGATTTTTGAAGTGGGAAACATTTTCTGAAAATGTTTCTGGACTCTTATGAACACAGCAGATTGTTTTTTAGAAAATTCCTACTAAAATGATCTTCAAATGAGCTTAAAATTTGCTACAAGGTCAACAATATGCTAAAGAATATTCTGGCAAAATTTGGGTATTTTTGGATAAACCAAACTCCCTCAATAATTCTTTTTCAGAAAACATTCCAAGAATTTTCCAGAAATAAATAATTCGTTTCATACAAATTGGGTTGCAGATTTGGACAGAGCTATTCAATATGAATCCAACCTAATTTGAATCACTAAATTTGGGGATTCCTAGCAAGAGTTATGAGGTTCTAAAGTTTCGGGAAAAATTCTGAAATTGACCTCTGTATATTTTCCCATTTTCAGAGACATAAGGAATTAACACCACATTTGGCCAAGCAAATGAGGTCCAATGCTTCTGAAAATTTTACTGGAGTTCAAGTATTTTTGGAAGACTCTCCTGCCCAAATTTGGGGATTTTACATAGAACGCCTGGAAAAATTCCCACAAGCTTTCCTTCTATGAATTAATGAGCCAAAACCAGGGGTTTTCATAATTATTGGGTTGTACCTATGGATTGTACTCTCTTAAAGGAATCCAACAAAATTTATCTCACTATTTTTGGAGCTTACTACACCAAGTTATGCATTTTACAGGTTTGCACAACTCTCTGTTTGATTTTAAACAGCACAGTCGCGCGTGGGGCCCACGGGTCAGGTGCTTCTTCAACCTCCCGCCAGAGCCCGCGGGTGCACACCGGCAGAAACTTGGTATGGCTCGTTCTCTCTCATTTCTCCACCAAATGAGCTCCGGTTTCGCCCTACATGCTCCTGGGAACGTGGCGCAGCTGCCTGACAAGGTTTCCCCGCGTGAAAACGGCTGTAGGTGGGTCGGCACCGGCGGGGCGGCTCGGGAGCTCGACATGGACGCGTTCCAGCGTGTCCAAGGCATCTCCCGGCGAGCTACGATGTCCTACAGCATCCCTATGGTTCTAGGAACATGGAACGGAGATCAGATCGTGCAGGAAGTGGCTGAAACCTAGTCGTCACCGTGGATCATGGCAGTTTTGGCCGCCGGCGACGATTTCTCGTCGCCCGGGGCATAGGAGGGTCAGTTTCCTTTGGTTTTCGGCATGGGAGGGCGCTAGGACATCTAGTTGCTGTGGTTTGAATTGTAGGAGGTATGATCAATTGGTTTGGGAGAATTTCACGAATTAAACACAGGCTGTTCTATATGTGCGCTGGTGCCAAAAAAACGAATTCCGGCGAGCCGGCGTCGGGGGAGAGCAGGAGGACGACGGGATGAGGATCAGTACCTCCTGGCGCACCTCTGTGACCTCTTGAGCCTGCCGGAGAGGCGCTGGGCTGGCCGGGAGACAGGGAGCAGTGGAGCAGTGCGGTGAGGTGCTCGGCTCTCAGTTTGTTTGCGAGGAGAAGAAAGCAATTGTGCCTTGCTTCGGCCGGGGGGGGGGGGCACGTGATCACATTGGGGGTGCGGCCAGGACCGACCCCAGGGCGCCAGCACGTGGAGACCGGCAGCAGGAGCTGTCACCGGCAAGCTGCTCGGTGGCGCTCGCAAGCTGCTCGGGAAAAGTTCCCACCGAGAGCAAAAGTTAGGGAGTAAGTCTCCTCCTTTAGCTCTATGACCTGTGGGTCCCACCCCCCATTTATTCACCAAATATCTTCTCAAGCTGATCTTTTCACTCCCCAAAATTCTAAGTTTTAAAAAGGTGGGCTAGAATTTGAATTCTTCAAATTCAGTTTGAATTTGCAAGACTAAATCTGAATTTGGTTTAGAATTTGCAATTTCTTCTCTTTAGCTCTCCTTTGAGCCCACCCTACAATTGAAAAGTTGGTGATAACCTTTTCCCTAAAAACTCAACTATATGGCTGCATGTTAATTCAAAGTTTTTGGGTCACCATATGTGTGAACTTTGAATTTTCAAATCTGAATTTTAAACTCACATGCAAAGAGGTATTTAACTCCTTATTGGTCCAACACTTTTTAAGTAAAAAGGTGAACCTCATGTTGGATGTTCATCCATGTATTACCTTGCATGAAGAAAAGTTTTAGCAAGTCCCATTTTTCATGTCTTTGCCACACATATGAACTCAAATTTTAGTTTTTATTCATACACATTTTCGGGACTTTTACAACGCCTGCGCGTGGCCAAGCAGCTGCTGGCGCGGCGGCTCCCCTCTTTGGCGATCACAGCGGCGGCTCGGCGACCCGAGTGAAGAAAGTCTCAGTCGTTTGCTTTGAACCAGTGACTGACATGTGGGCCCCACCCGGGGTTTTAACCTCTGAAATTCACTCCTAATCACTGTTGTAAACAGTGAACCCCAAAATACCCATGATGATTCAAATTATTCACCCATGAGCCATTTGAATTGGTTAGAATTCAAATTGGGTTTGGTTTGAATGAATTTCAGCCCAAGTTCAGTTTGGAATTCAAATAAAGTTTGAATTTGTCCCACTTAGCTCATGTCAAGATCAACTCCAAATGGAGTGAAAATTGGAGTGTGAGCTCCAAAAATTGTGCTGAATCAGAATATGCCTCCCACTTTTGAATTCATGGGATAAAAACAGTTTGAATTCGAATATGGTTTCAAACTGCCCTCTTTCTAGCTATACCCAAAATGACCTGAAAAAGGTTTTGAATTTGGGTGAAACATGGCCTGGACATCCTTAGCAATGTGTAGGAGTTTTCATATAACCCAGCCCCTCTATATCACATGTGGGAAATACCACTTTTGCAATATGTGAGTTTGTTCTCTAATGAGCATGTTGATAGTGGTTACTTGCTCTTCATTTGTGTTCATCAACTTTCCTCAAATGAGGTGTGTGTGTATGGTGATGAACACTTCAAATATGTGTCAAAAACTGAGGCCCTTACAATTTTACAAAGTATTGTGGAGCAACCACACCCCTGATGAAGCTACGTGGGAAAGAAAGGATTTTCTCCGTTTAAATTTTCCCGACTTGTTTGTACCATATGTCCAGTAGTCATTCTCCCTTCTTCTTTCTTTTTGTAATCTCGGAACGAGATTCTTTTAAGGGGGGAGGAATGTAACAGCCCTAGCTTTTTTAAGGTTTGATTTCAACTTATGAAACAAAGTTAAGGCGAAGAAAGGCTATAATTGTGTTACATGAAATGATGAACACACAAATGGACATGTGAGGGAGTTAAAAATTTCCTCTAGCCCATGCTCAACACATGTTAACCTAGGGGAAAGAATTTCGCCCCCAAAACTCTAACTCATGTGCACCTTCTCTATGAGGAGAGTGGAGGAAATTTAAACACAATTTTGAACCTTTTAAAAGGAATCACATTCAGATTGCCAAATACTTGGAAATGAATTAACCAATGCAATTTCTAGGTATTAAGGAGCTTCTGGTCCAAATTGGAATAACTGTGGGGATCATTTGCTATTTATTCCGAGGATAAAATGAGGGCATGTTCAAATTCAAACTTAAATTTGAATTTCAAACCAAACAAACTCAATTTCAAAATCTGATTTCATATTTGAGTTCCTCATAATTCTTTTGACCTATCCTCCAAGTTTGATCAAATTCGGAGCTCGTTTGCTATTTTAAATTGAAATGGGGAAAAAGAGGGAGAATTGTGGCTGTGGACCCCACCGGTCATTCTCACAAAAGCGCAAACCGACTCCAGCGACGGCTGAGCGCGCGACAGCTTCTAGCAGCCGATCGCACACGATGCTCTCCGGTGCCACCTCCTCCTCCCCGGTGCTCTTATCTTCCCAGGAGGCTGCACAAGCGAACTGCTATTTCTCTCTCGCTGGTGCACGTTCTCAGCTTCTCCCGAGCAGAACACAACCAGCGCCCCTTTTCTTCTCCCGATTACCCAGCCACCGAGCACCGGATGCTTGAGGTCTCCACAGCAAAGACCTTCACCCATGAGTTCTTTGGCCGGCTAGCACCCTTCCTCCGCTGTCCCATGCTTGCTGGCGCCTAGAAACAGCGAGGTTTCCTCTGCTCCCGAGCTCAAACGGAAGGAACCAGAACTGATCACCATGGACAGCCCAAACCAGGAGGGATCACGCACAAGCAAGCCACCCCATCTGTGCACCTAAAAGCCTAGTTGCTCAGCCCCAAAGCTCAGCCCTAGCCATTGATCACAGAGGGAGAATTTCAAGTTTTTCTCCCGGGCGGCAGAAACGGACCTTGAGGCAAGGAATTGTAAAATTCGTCCTCAAATCGTGTTTGTTGGGTCTCAAACTTCACACACAGGATGTTAACTGCCTAGCACACCTCCTCCATCGATTTTAGACCAAGAAATTGAGTGTAGAGTGGGCAATCCGAGCTCTTTTAGAGGGTATACCGCTGGACCATATCGGGCGCACGGTGCCGATAGGTTTAGAGCCCTCTCCAGCTTGTTTAGACCTCATGCCGGTCTTCTACATGATCCCCTGGTACTGTAGAGCCCAAGAACCGATCATTTGGTGGAGAATTCACCGTGCAAGACCTCGCCGGAGCCCTAGGGTTTGTTGTGGCCGGTGCGCCCTATTTTCCGGCGAGTTTCAGCCGCCGGCGACCTCACCAACGTGTTCAGCGTGGGGAAATATGGGGGGGCGGCCAGCAGGGTGTCTGGAAGTGGCTGGGAAGTGCTTTTCTGGCGACCTCGCCGGAGGGGGCCGCCACTGCCCTGTTTGGCGCGAGTCTGGAGGTTAGGGATGACAGGTGGGACCCACTGTCGGCATTTAAACATTTTCCAGATTTTCCCACTTTGAATCAGAACAGAAAAGAAAAAGGAAAAAGAAAAAGAAAAACGGCCAGTGGGCAGAAACCCACCTCAGCCGGCCCAAACCCCGCGACCGCTCCCCCTCCCCCTCTCTCTGATGTGCGGGGCCCGCGTGTCATCTCCCTCTCCATGCGCGCGCCCAACCACCGCGCTACTTCCGCGCCGATCGCCGCTGCCACGCCCGATTTTCTTCCTCCGGAGCCGCGATCTCCAGCCCACGCATTGCTTCACATATAAACCAACCCCCGCCGCCCTCCCTCGCCCATTTAAACGCCAAAATCTGCCCCTTTTTCCACCCCGATCGGCCCGCCTCAGTTCCCGGTGAGAACCAAAGCTCCCATCGCCGTTTCCCTTCGATCCTCGTCCAGATTCTCTGATCTAACGGGCTTGTTGTGTTCCACCGCCGCCGGGGAGTCTTGCAGGTGAAGGAAACCCGGTATTTTGCGCTCTAGGCACAGCTCCGGTGAGCACCGCCGTGTTTTCCCCTTGGACCTCGTCGCCGACCGCCTTCCAGGGCCTCCGAGCTCAAGAAAAACCCCAAGGTGAGATCCCCTACCCCCCCTCTTCTGTTCTATGCCAAGAAATCTAAGTTTTAGGAAGTATAGACGAAAACATGAAACTCTCCGGCGAGATCGCCGCCTCCCGCCGCTGTGCGCCGCCGGGCAGCGCCGCCCGCACACGGCCAGGGCGACGTGGCCCCCTGAGGCCCGTCCATTTTAAATTGTGCGGCCCCGAATAGATCTAACCCGTACCGTTTCGCGTTATAATCTCAGCCGTCTGTTTTAAATCCAACGGCCCACATCAGCCCCGCGTTATAAAGGCCGGGAATCTTATGCGCTACCCCCTGGGGATCTCGGAAAACACGAGCTAGCCCCCAAAACTTCTGATCTAGCCCCTGGACCTTCAGAAATTCATGTAAATTCATTTAAAAATCAGTTTTAGCCCCTGGACTTAATAAAAATTAGGAAAACCTCTCTGTTTTGTGTAATTAGGCCCCTGAAAATTTAGAAAATAGTAAAGTAGGCCCTGCAGTAGGGTGGATTTGCCCTTTAGACCCTATAGGGTATTAAATTCAGAAATTTGAACATATGAGTAGAATTTAAACAAATGGTGATGTAAACACATGTGCAAATACAAATGTAAATTTTCCTAGCACATGGAAAACATTTAGAATGAGTTGAGAACTGATTTTAGGCTGAAATGAATTTTCTGACTAAGTGCTGTTTACTTTTATTATTTCTGGAAATTCATTTTTAGGCTAGAAAATAATTCTGAAATGGGTAAAATAAATTTAATTTGATCCCCATCAGAGAGGAAGTTCAAAAGTATTTTATTGAACATTTTAGATCAGAACCTATTATGTTTATGTGATATGTCTTACTATTTTAATATTAAAGTTCACTTTTAGGCATAGAAAATAAATCTGTAAATATAGGAAAATAGGTATGCATAATTAGAAAATGTTAAATGAGGTCTCCAAATCCAAAAACTTCAAATTAAGATTTTGTAGAAGATCTGGAAACCTATTTGGAGTAGGAAATTATCTTTCATGCAAATTTTGTGGCCAAGAAGTGTATTAATTAAATATAGAAAATTTGTTCAAATTGGAAATTCATATATAGTGTGCAATTAGAAATCTGAATACAAAAGTTAGAAATAATATATATGTTTAAAAGTGCATGTAGCCCTAAAATCAACACATCTAGGGTAACCACAATACTTAAAAATGTGAATGACTTTCATATGTATGTATGTGTGGTTTGCATGAGTGGAAGTTTCCCTAGATTTTCATTATCTTATTTCCTTGTAGCCTTGGTTGGGATTTATTTTATTATGTCATTTATTTATATACTTATGCTTAGCCATGCTTAGAATGGGATAAGTGGAATATCAGATCATCAACTTATTTACCATACTTTTCAATGAGATATTATGAGTTATGTAGAGGTAGGGATCGAGGCAAGTTGGATGATTTGGTTGGTGTTGTGTGCACGAGACTCGGGTTTGTGTTTAGTGCTTGCTTGGATCCTAAGGACCGGTTCATGGAGCATGTAACTTGGCTTTACCTTGCCAACCACATGCTGAGATGGGGCAGCTTGGCCAATTAATTAGGTGTATCTCCAGCGTAGTATGGGTGTTTGGATGGTGCGGGGAATAGGTGTCAGCTGGACTACCATATGAACCGCAAGGCTCAAGAGGGGGCCACTGCAGCGGGGTTGGAGCCTCTTGTATGCTGTTAGTGGTGAAACCTCAGTGGGCCCACGCTCGTCAGAAATCCTTTTGTAAAGGCCTCATAGTGATCTCCTGGCTACACACCTGGGAAGTGTGAACGTGGTTCGCGGCCACTGGCATAATGGAGGTTCTTTTAGTCCACCCGGCAATGGGGGATGAAATCACTACATGTGGGTACAGTGGTGCAAACTCTGCAGAGTCAAAACTGTCATGACAGTCGTGCTCACGGTCAAGAGCGGCTTCGACTTATTCATGACTAGAGGATGATAAATTTGGAAGTTGAGGATGTTAAGTGGGGAGGTTAACATTGGAAATGTTGTTATGTGTAAGGGCCTCAGTTTTTGACACATATTTGAAGTGTCCATCACCATACACACACACCTCATTTGAGGAAAGATGATGAACACAAATGAAGAGCAAGTAACCACCATCAACATGCTCATTAGAAAACAAACTCACATATTGCAAAAGTGGTATTTCCCACATGTGATATAGAGGGGCTGGACATATGAAAACTCCTACACATTGCTAAGGATGTCCATGCCAAGTTTCAACCAAATTCAAAACCTTTTTGAGGTCATTTTGGGTATAGTTAGAAAGAGGGCAGGTTGAAACCATATTCAAATTCAAACTGTTTTTATCCCATGAATTTAAAAGTAGGAGGCATATTCTTACTCAGCACATTTTTGTGAGCTCACACACCAATTTTCACTCCATTTGGAGTAGATATTGACATGAACTAAGTGGGGCAAATTCAAACTTTATTTGAATTCAAAACTGAACTTGTGCTGAAATTCATTCAAACCAAACCCAATTTGAATTCTACTCAATTTAAATGGCTCATGGGTTAATAATTTGAATCACCATGGATATTTTGGTGCTCACTGTTTACAACAGTGATAGGAGTGAATTTCATAGGTTAAAACCCCTGGTGGGACCCACATGTCAGCCACTGAAGCAAAAGAAACCGACTGAGAGCTCAGCTCGGGTAACCGCGCGCGCTGCAGCTGCCGCCACGGCGAAGCCACCAGCTGCTTGCCGATCTCAGCCGCGGAACTGACTCCCTGGGTCTTTATCTACCCGCCCGAGCGGTCACTGGCGCCTTCCACCGCTGCCTCGTCGCACTTCCACCCAAAACGCAGAAACACCTCGCCGCCCGAGTGAACCTTCGGTTCCTCATCGCCCGGCCAATCCAGTGATTCTCCCAGCGATCTGAGACCAGCACCTGGTGCGCCAAGCCATCTTCAACGCCCTCGCATCGGTTCCAGACCCTGCGCGGTCTTCCCCGAGCTCCACCGCGGCGATCTTGTCTCTGCCGGTTCAGCTCGAGCCTCCACTGCGGGAACCGTCCTTCCGGCTACCACAGCCCACCGTTCACGGAGCTGTGAACAGCAAAGAGGTTCGCCTCCAACCCCTCTTTCATTTCCGCAAGCTCCGACGGCGTGACAAGCACTGCCCCGGCCGGAATTTCATATTTTCGCGACGGTGTGCAAAAGGAAGGTCGGTACCGATCCGAAAAATTCGTAAGCCACACTGCATCACTCATACTCTTGTAGAGAGGATCACTTCTAGTAGCCCGTGCGGATCCATAGGAGCAAGAACCACGAAGAACCGTGGAGGGAAACCGCTGTTCTTCGAGTTTTAGTAGAAATCCCGATTTCCGGCCTAGGTCGCATGGTGACAGCCCAACGCAGCCTTTCCCGAGCTCCGTAGAGCTCATGTCGACCTTTCCTATGGTCCACTGATGCTCGACGACCCTTAGCATGGTCGGGGGAGGTGCTAGGGAGGGTGGACAACACGACCAAAGTTCTCCCGAGGCTGCGGCTCGTCGCCGACCAGGTGACGGCCGTTGTCATGATGAGCTGACCCCAGAATCCCATTCCCCGAGTGAAAGTAGGCAGGGGCGGCCAAAATCGTGAAGTTTGGAGCTTTACAGAAGCCGGCAGCGAGCCCTCCGGCGAAGTTCCCCGGCGGCAGAGCAAGGGCGTCGCGAGGTTGAAGAAGGGGGTGGACCCCAGCTGTCAGCGACCGATATTTTAAATCGGGATCGGGCTGCGGCCGGGATCGGCTGTGCTGGCGTGCAAATACCCTGTGGGCCTCGGTGTGCCGGACACCTCCGCGCTCAACACGTGTCCCCGCGGCCCCCCGCGACTTTAAACTTTTCCCCCGATTTTCAGAATTCTTCCAAAATTCAAATCCTTATAACTTTGGCTAGAAAGCTCCAAATCGAGTGAACCAAATTTTGTTGGATTCAGCTTTCCGAGCACTTTCCAGCAAATCAAGTTTCACTTCATGAAAATCCTTATTCCTCCAGAATTAATTCCTCAAAGTTTAAACTGTTAGGAATTTTAACTGGGGAATCCCTTGGAGGAAAATCCAGAAATTTGGCTGGGATGTTCACCAAAATATACCTGAACTACCATAATAATTTCAGACCCATTTGAGCTCATTTGATCCACCTAATGGTGTGATTAGTGAAACTGTTCCAGAGAAAATAGAAAATGTTCAGAAACATTTTCAGAATTTTCTCTGAAATTGTTTAGCTCATATCTTTAGCTAGGAACCTTCAAATTAAGTGAGACCAACTCCATTAGAACCCTCTGAAAATCTAGTTTTCAGAAAGTCATAGTTTGTTTCATGAAAATCCTTAGAACATCCTAAAAGCTTTGCTGCAACTAAAACTTGACCAAGTCTCTGTTTAGGTTGTAGCCAAGCCATAGTAAAAATTTCACAGTCATTGGGCTTGTCTAGTAAGAGTTATAGACTTCACAAATTAAAAGTTAATGCAACTGCATTGAAATTAATACATGTATTGCTTCTATTATGTAGTCGCTAAGGTCGAGGTGGAACCCGAAGTCCTGGACTTCGTTACTCCGGAGATACAGCTAGCCTACGACCAAGAGCAGCAAGGCAAGCTACGGTTTGCATTAACCTTTTACAAGTTTTATTGTTTTGAGCACATACTTGATTACGTTATTCTTTGCATTAGAGTCTTGTTTGGAAACCCAACTGCATAGCCAAGGAAACCATGGGTTGGGTTTAGGATGGCAAACCCCGTTAGCTACTGCAATGCTAAGATAGAGTAGGATTCAGTACAAGTCGAGTAGTTGGAACTACTCGCGAGCATAGGCTAGAGGCACTCGACTCGGGTAGTGATAGCACATGAAACACATGGCAAGAAAATGAGACCAAGCGGAGGGTAAGGGCAGCAGGACTTTGGGGCCTGTGTGCTGTAGCTCCGCTTGCGTCGATTGAGGACCGAGCCGTGTGCGGGCCTGTTGAACAAGCTAGAACAGTACCGAAGAGCTACCGGCTATATGGCAACCGGGAAACCGATGTAACTCGGGTAAGTGGGTATTGAGGCATTGCCCGTCGTTCAGAGGGTAGGTTGAGAGCTTGAGGTGTAAATCGGCTGGCGGCACTGAGATGCGCGTGCAGAGACCTCTTGCTCGGGACGATGGGACCAGTTCAATATTTGGATGACGGGAAAAGGTAGTTGCGTACGACGTCCGTGATGTTTGTTGTAGGCAACATCGAGTACGGGCGTGCGTGACGGGTTGTTCCGTTAACTCTGCAGGTGTAAATCGATTATAATCGCCGTCCCTCGCGGTCAGTGAGTACAACTTGTTCACTGTACCGTGACGTAGAAAGAACAGGCTAGTTACATGTTAAAATGCTGCTGATTGAAAGATGGACTTTGCTTGTTAATGGTTTATTGTAGTTTAGAGCTAACTAAAGTTCTTTTCAACTTTGGGCAAAGTACATGAGAGAAATGCGTTTCTTGTTTGATTGCGGCTCTCTCATGTGCCTTAGCGTAAGGTTCTCCACAACCTGCTGCTAAAACTTGAAAGTCAGGTTCCACTAATTAGGCGAGTCCATGCAATTGATTTTTACCTCATATAACCCATCACCCCTCATGTAGAAGTTCCATGTTTAGGTGAGACGGGTCAGACTTGCTGAGCCTTCGTGCTCACTGCTTGTGTTTGAAGCTTTTGCAGGGTTCTATGAGGAAGGGACTCCCGAGGAGGAGACGGAACCCCAGGAGGGGAACCCCGTCGAGTGGAAGTCGTGCACGCCACAGAGTTAGTGTGCATGTTTGCTAGCAAGGACACGTTCAAGGGCTGAACGTGGACTTGATGCGTAGTCTACGCCCGTGAGTGTAGACTGGACTTATTTTGATGTAAACATGTTCATAATCTTGTTTATGTAATAAAATTCCGCTTCCGCTTTATACCTTTGACGTGTGTTATCCGGTGCTGTGCAACGCAGCACCCCTCAGTGTGATCCTGGCTCGACAAGACCGTTTGGGTCGTGTCAGCGTTGGTATCAGAGCTCGCTCGAGGTTAAACGCACTACAAAGGTCATCTTTTTCGAAAATCCAGTGAGGAACGAGTTAGTAGCCCGTATAAGGATGTTATTAGCATATAGAAAGTGGCATACTAATCTATTTGTTATGTCGGAAAATCGTGTATCTCGGGACATTTATGTATTGGGGGGTACACGTAAGAGCTGTCCACCAGTGCGCACAAGCTGAAGGGTGGAGCCCCACGGGTGGCAGGTAACCCGACCCGCTTTGATATCCTCTACGACTCTTCATGTCGTTTGGGGTATTCGAGCAACGTCTGTCCCTGGCGTGCGTGGTGCAACTTGGGAGACCCCGTCACGTGGTCTGAAACGTGAACACGTAACTCAAGGCGTGTTTGGCTTGAGAACATCCGGGCGAGTGATGACGGCCGGGTGTACGAACTGTATGGATTCCGGGCTCGGTGTGCAGCCGAGTCTGATGATTGTTTGAGTTTATGCAGGTAGTCTGACCACGAAACGGTAGACATGTAGCATCCGTGTGCGAGTGACGTTTAGTGCCACTGAATTAACGAACCCGGCTAAGTCCGGTATAGGATTTTCTTTGTGAGGACGTAGTACCGACATAATCTGATGACGCATCGACGTCACACCCCATTAAATGAACGACTTCATTTAAAACTTGAAGGTTTTGATCTAAAGTAGTAAAACTTGATGTAACTCTATCCCTTGAACAGGATATTCAAAGTTAAAAAGTTTTCAACTTATAGGTTGTTAAGGACAGAGCACTCTGTTTTCAGCTGAATTAAGGCTGGAGTTAATCAGAGGTTAGAGGTTGAGTTCTTTCGAGGTTGCGGTCATATGATACATTTCTGGAAAGCTTTGGAAGAGCTTTACAACCTTTCTGTTGAGGTCCAGAGGTGTTTCATACTTTAACCACTCGAAAAATGCAGTAGAGTTGAAACTGTCAAGAAAACAGGACAGAGTAAAGACTCTCTGTAAACTCTCTGTAAATTGAGTATAACTTCCTGCATAAAAATCCAAAAATAAAAAATGAGATAGTTCTGGAAAGCTTATGAGATGAGTTACAACTTTGCAACAGGAAGTTTTGTCAGATTAGGAGCAGAATTAACTGGAATTCTTGGATCAAATCAGTACCTAAAGCAGGGAGGTGCTGTCCAATTTTCTCCAGAAATTCTGTTAACTTTGACATCTCATAACTTTTGAACCAAGACAGATCTTAGGCCAAGAAAATACTTTCTGGAAATCTATTGAAGTTAGCTTTAACTTTTATGTTGAGCTCCAGAATTGGTTTTGCTTTTAATGGCCTAAATCAGGTTGATATGGAAATTGGTCAGGGCTGTCATGGGAACAGCAGATCAGCAGTCAAATTTGTTTAAAATTTGAACTGTGTTTCCAAGTTTTATGGGTTCAATGACATGTCTTGTGTTATAACTCAGTGGTTTACTGTTTAAATAAATATTTGACATTTCTCAAATATATTTTTACAGATGACAGCAGATAAGCAATTGGAGAACGGGTGGGTGGTGTCCCACCGTTCTCACCGTAGCGGCTACCCGGAAGCATTGTGGCAAATGCTCCAATATTTCGGGTACGACCAGATGCCGCAGTACTTCACCCAGGAAGAAGGCGAAGAGGGGAACAAGACATGGACGATCCATGTCGAAGTCCCCGCAGGACCTACGCCACCCGGTTGGGTGCCGTTCACCGTCACGGTGAGAGGAAGACAACCGGAAGGGATGTGGCAGGTGGCAGCCCGTGACACCATGTCACGTTTCTGCCAACTACACGTGCAGGCTATGGAGGGCACTCCATACGCGCTCGTTCCGGTGGAGGGACGGGCTCAGCATGTGTGGGAAGAGAGGTACCTGAAGGCAACGGACCCGAGTTGCCCAAGGTACTACCCCGCGGAGGCAAATCTCAGCCTCCAGATGAGGGCGGGACGCCGTGATGGACAGCCAAGCTGTTCATATGGAGCATCTCGCCACAAAGCTCAAGGAGAGCACAAGCCGTGGAGACCATTTCAAGAGTGCTCACAGCACACTCCGCAATGTGCTTGTTCCGACGATCAAGCGACTGAATGAACAACACAATCAGTTGCGTCGTCTGAAGAAGGCAAGGAAAAATAGCCGTGTTGACATCGCGACATTGCAATAACTGGTACAGAATCTGACCCAGCAGAACGAGGACCTTGCTCAAGAGCGAGACGACTCTATTGAGGAAGGGCAAGGCTGGGAGGAAGATTACAACCAAGCCATGGACGAGGTGCATGCATTGCAGGATCTCGTACCTCCGGTGTTAGGCGTACCGGTGGTCTTGGGTCTTCCAGCAATGGGAGAACCCGGAATGGGAGAAGAGGTGGTAGATCCAGAGCCACCAGCAGAGGTACCGGAGGAGGACGACCCGCAGGAGGTCGAGTTCTACTCCGAGTAGGGGGTTACAGTTGCCATGTAGGGTAGCCAGGGTAGTATAACCCAACTTTTGTAATCAGTGACATGTCGTGTAGACAGTAGCATATGTATAGGTAGTGACGACATGAGCACGACTTCTCGGATACTCGAGAATAATGTATCTTGTATAAAGTTTATGCTTTGTCAATATATGTGAATGTTGTGCAAATTATTCATGTGTCACTTCAATACCTACTGTTGCATATGGAAATTTTTAAGTAAGACATGTGCTAATTGCTGCTGTTTTGAATTTCAGAATGGCGCGTACTCGTGCCAACCCGGACGTTGGGGGTACTAGTCAAGGGGGAGAGACCTCCCAACAGCCTCCTGAGGACTCCTCGCGACAGCAGCAGCAACAACAACAGCAAACACCGCCACCGCCACTGCCAACGGTTACATTGGCCGACACCGTCGCGGCAATGGCGGGTTCACATCAGCAGCACACGGAGTTGCTGCAAACTCTTATTGCCAATACGTCTCGCCCAGAGAGACGTCAAGACCGTGAGGAGCGTCAACAGAGCTCCTACTCCGACTTCCTGGCGACTCATCCCCCTGTATTCTCAAGGGCGGATGAACCTCTTGACGCGGACAACTGACTCCACGCAATAGAGATGAAGTTCGGGCTGCTCCAGATAAGCGAGCAGCGCAAGACTCAGTTCGCGGTCCAGCAGCTCAAAGGATCCACGAGCGCGTGGTGGGCCAACTTCTGTGCTTCACAGCCCACCGACCGAGTGATGACCTGGACGGAGTTTCGGACGGCCTTCAGGGCCTATCATATACCGCCAGGTTTGATGAAGAGGAAGACGCAGGAATTCCTGCACCTGCAGCAAGGGAGCCGGAACGCGCTGGAATACTCCAGGGCGTTCAACGATCTCGCGCTTTATGCGTCGTATCATGCCAATACCTACGAGAAGCGGCGGGACCACTTTTACCAGGGGCTGAACCCGCTCCTGAAGGACAAGTTGGTGATGTTCAATCGCGGCAGCCTCAACGACATCATTGATGCTGCGATTGTTCAGGAGGACTCCGGCAAGGAGTTAGCTGCGGCGGAGAGAAAGCGAAGCGCGCCGCAGAGCAGCGGAGAAGGAGGCGGTCCTTCTCAGAAGTTTCGGATGGTGAATCGCCCACCATCAGGTCCACGCTGGCAGCCACCACAACGGTCTATGCCGTTCCGCAGTCGGCCGTACTCTTCACCGGCATTCAGGCCGGCACTGCCAGTACCACCTCCGCAACAACAGCAGCAGCGGGCGATGCCGCGTGCGTATGCACCTCAGCAGCGCATGCCGGGCTTTCGTCTCCCGAGCACTACACCGGCAGCGGCCACATGTTACAAGTGTGGTCGTCCAGGACACTTCGCGAGCAGTTGCCCGGAGAGGCAAGGCGGCGGAGTGGCACCGCAGTTTCCGGGGAGGAATCAACCCCGGAACCCTACTAATGCGCGGCGGGCAAACCCTAGGCCCGGCACCGTCCACCAGCTTGCCATAGAGGACGTGCCGGAGGGTGAGCCAATCCTTGCGGGTATGTTCCAACTCCACCAGCATCCCGCTATAGTACTGTTTGATTCAGGCGCCACGCATAATTTTATTAGCCAAGCATTCATTGCTAAACACAGCTTGCCAATACTACCACCGATAGTCCATATTTAATTTGTTCACTGGGTGGGAAGATTTCAGCAATCATAATGGTCTCAAAAGCACCATTATGCTTAGCGGGTAGAGTATACCCCACGTCTCTCATTATCTTAGAGTTACAGAAGGTCGATGTCATCCTAGGGATGTCGTGGTTAACCTGCCACAGCGCTGTTTTAGACACCGTCCTTCGAGTCGTGCACTTAAACTCAGAAGTGCACGGGTCTCACTCATTATTTCTGGACAGTCCAGAAATAAAACTTCCAAGTGTCTATCAAGCCACAACTATCAGATTGGAAGATATTCCAGTAGTCCGAGAGTTCCCTGATGTGTTCCTGGATGATTTACCGGGAATGCCACCAATAGAGAGGTGGAGCTCAAGATTGAACTTGCACCGGGAACCATGCCAATATCCCGAAGGCCGTACAAGATGGCGCCCAAAGAATTGGCTGAACTGAAGACTCAGCTCACGGACCTTCTGGAGAAGGGTTTTATTAGGCTGAGCTCCTCGCCATGGGGCTGTTCGGCATTATTTGTAAAGAAGAAGGATGAGACGTTGCGGCTTTGCGTGGACTATCGTCCATTAAATGCCGTAACCATCAAGAACAAGTACCCGTTGCCACGGATCGACATGTTGTTTGATCAGTTGGTCGAATCAAAGATGTTTTCCAAAATGGACTTAAGATCCGGGTACCATCAGATTAAGATAAGGGCTGAGGACATTCACAAGACAGCTTTCTCGACAAGGTACGGACTTTATGAGTACCTGGTCATGTCCTTCGGCCTCACCAATGCTCCAGCTCACTTCATGTACTTGATGAACTCGGTATTCATGCCGGAGCTGGACAAGTTTGTCGTGGTCTTCATCGACGACATCCTGGTATATTCCAAGTCGGAAGAAGATCACAAGAAACACCTGCGTATAGTCTTGCAATGGCTGCGGGCAAAAGTTATACGCGAAATTCAGCAAATGCGAGTTTTGGATATCGCAAGTGCCTTTTCTCGGGCATATCATCTCAGCGGAGGGTATCGCTGTGGACCCGAGCAAGATCACTCAAGTGCTGAATTGGAAATCCCCGAGAACTGTTCACGAGGTACGGAGTTTCCTCGGACTCGCGGGATATTATCGGAGGTTCATTCCGAACTTCTCAAAGATTGCCAAGCCAATGACAGAGCTGCTAAAGAAGGCTACCAAATATGTTTCGAGTCCAACATGTGAAGCAGCATTCAAGGCTTTAGTTAAGCACCTGACATCAGCACCGGTTTTGGCGCAGCAAGACACAACAAAACTGTTCGATGTGTACTGCGATGCATCCGGCATTGGGCTCGGATGTGTGCTGATGCAAGACCGAAGAGTGGTCACGTATGGATCATGGCATCTTAGAAACCATGAGCAAAATTATCCAACTCACGACTTGGAGCTCGCTGCCGTGGTACTTGCACTGAAAATGTGGAGGCACTACCTACTCGGTAACCTCGTACATCTATATACCGACCACAAAAGCCTCAAGTACATATTCACTCAGAAGGAGCTGAACATGAGGCAGCGAAGATGGTTAGAACTGATAAAGGATTACGAAATAGAGATCCATTATCATCCGGGCAAGGCAAACGTAGTGGCAGATGTGTTGAGCCGCAAGTCACACGTCAACAACCTGACCATCACACCGTTGGAAGAGAGCGAACCACCACTACATGTAATTCCACATGGAGCTCTCTACAACCTAGCTTTGATCCCCACCATCCGTGAAGAGATAGCGGCAGCCCAGAAGATCGACAAGAGCATGCCACATTTGCGGAGACGTGTAGACAGTGGGGAGCTGAAATGTTTCCGAAAGGACGGAGACGGCGTCCTATGGTTCAAGGACCGGATCATCGTACCCCGTAACCTGGAATTACGAAAGAAAATCTTTGATGAGGCTCACTTGTCAAAGTTCTCTATTCACCCCGGCAGCAACAAGATGTATCAAGAACTCAGAAACAAGTTTTGGTGGACACGGATGAAGCGAGAGACTGCAAAATACGTGTCCGAGTGTGATACATGTCGAAGGGTGAAGGCAGACCACATGCGGAAACCGGGACTGCTGCAACCACTGGGCATTCCTGCCTGGAAATGGGAGGACGTGAGCATGGATTTCATCGTCGGTTTACCCACCACTTTTCAGAAGCATGATTCTGTGTGGGTGATCGTCGATCGGCTCACCAAAGTTGCCCATTTCATCCCGGTTAACACAAACTACAATGCCAAGAAGTACGCTGAACTATACATCTCACGGAACCTATGCTTGTACGGCGTACCCCGTACCATCATATCAGATCGGGGCACTTTATTTGTGTCCCGTTTTTGGGAGCAGCTGCACGCTGCCTTGGGGATGAAGCTGATCCGTAGTTCAGCATACCACCCGCAGACGGATGGACAAACCGAGCGGGTAAATCGGATCCTAGAAGACATGCTACGAGCTTGCGCTATCAACCACGTCAAGAATTGGGATGATCACTTGAGGTTAGCCGAGTTCTCATACAATAATGGGTACCAAGCCAGCATCAATATGGCACCTTACGAGGCGCTATACGGGAGAAAATGCCGCACACCATTGAATTGGTGTGAGTCTGGCGAAAGGGTTACCTTCGGGATTGACCTTGTCAACAACGCGGAAGAGAAGGTTCGACTGATTCAAGCGAACCTAAAAGCCGCCCAATCCCGTCAGAAACAGTATGCAGACCGGAGAAGGCGCCCATTACAATTCGAAGTTGGAGATCACGTATATCTACGGGTATCTCCAATGAAGGGCGTAAACAGATTTGGGGTGAGAGGAAAGTTGGCACCCCGATTCATCGGTCCATTCCAGATTACCGAAAGATGTGGATCAGTGGCATACCGGCTGAAATTACCAGAAGCACTTTCCGGTGTGCATGACGTCTTTCACATTTCCCAGCTGAGGAAGTGTCTTAAGCTATCAACTACCGTTCAGCTGGAGGATATTGAAGAACTGCAACCGGATCTCACCTATCGGGAGGAACCGGTGCAGATTATCGACGAAAAGGCCCGAACCACATTCAACCGTACATTGTGGTTCTACAAAATTCTATGGAATAATCACTCCATGGACGAAGCGACATGGGAGAGTGAAGGATTCCTTCGCGCTAACTACCCTGACTTTTTCACGTCGCATATCCGGTAATTTTCCACCGTCCTCTCTCTCATTTTCACCTTATAATCTCGGGACGAGATTCTTTTAAGGGGGGAGGAATGTATGGGCCTCAGTTTTTGACACATATTTGAAGTGTCCATCACCATACACACACACCTCATTTGAGGAAAGATGATGAACACAAATGAAGAGCAAGTAACCACCATCAACATGCTCATTAGAAAACAAACTCACATATTGCAAAAGTGGTATTTCCCACATGTGATATAGAGGGGCTGGACATATGAAAACTCCTACACAATGCTAAGGATGTCCATGCCAAGTTTCACCCAAATTCAAAACCTTTTTTAGGTCATTTTGCGTATAGTTAGAAAGAGGGCAGTTTGAAACCATATTAAAATTCAAACTGTTTATATCCCATGAATTTAAAAGTGGGAGGCATATTCTTACTCAGCACATTTCTGTGAGCGGCTTGGACTTATTCATGATTAGAGGATGATGGATTGGGAAGTTGAGGATGTTATGCGGGAAGCTTAACATTGGAGTTGAGACTATGTGTACTTCATATTGAGGATGGGTTGAGGGATTGGGACCTTTTCACCTATATAGTAATGGAGGTGCTTAATAAGCTAAGGTGATAGGTATTAATTGCGTAGTGCTTAAACCATGAGTTCAACCTCTCCTTGCTCTAGCCATGCATGACATAACTTTCCCACACTTGCTGAGTACCAACGGTACTCAAGCTTGCTTTTCTGTTGGTTTAAATTGCTGCTCAGTCCAAGGGAATGACGTGGTGTTCAATGACCAAGACTTCGGACCCGAAGAAGGATTCTAGGTTCACGGAGTTCCCCGGGCAACACCTGTGACGGAGCCCACAAGATTTATATTTCGCTGCTGTTTTATTTACATGTTATGAACATATTATCGTCCATCGAGACTTTATGCTATGTAAGACTTATTTTATATTCGAACTCTTGGCTTGTAATAAATGATGCTTCACTATTTGTCATCACATGTATGAGAAAATGATCCTGGCATACATGTGATATTCACTCGGTTGATCTTTGGAGAAACCGGGTGTGACAGATGTGGTATCAGAGCCAAGGTTGCCCGTAGGAACGTGGACCTAGGTAGAAATGGACGTGTTTAAGGACCATATTTTCTTATAAACTATTTTACAAAGGTGTGGGTTTAAATGTTATTTAATGGGGTCACTTTATTCATCTTGTCTCAACTTTTATTCAAAATACTATCTTTATTTACTCCTTATCTAACTTATTTTTTTAAATGCTTTATGTTTTAGATGGTTCGCATGGTCCGCACCGCTCGCAAGTCCACCGGAGGGAGAGTTCCTATAGCTGCCCTTGCCTTGAGAGAGGAGAACCGCCCGGTGACGTACCAGTCCTACGGGTTGGCAGTAGGAGGCTTGTTGCGCCATCTTCGTCGTATGCTCCACGCCGCCGGCAATGTTGGCAAGCTGATCATACACTACAGCTCCACCAGGACCCTCCATGAGAAGCGTGAAGAATGGAGCTCAGAGATAAGGATTATCCATGAAAACCAGCTGCTCAAGATCCACCGCTCTCCAGCTTGTCGGGCGACTCAGGCCGATGCTGAGAAGGATGTCACCTGGGAGGCCGTCACCTGCCAGAGTTACATCAACCATCGCCACCTGGACAGGACTGAGTACATGTATGTCCTCCAGCGTGAGAGTGGTACCGCGGAGTACAAGTACCCGCCAGTGCAGCAGGGGACTTCCCACGAGCACATGGACCTGAGCCTGGAGGATGCAGCTATGCTTAGCACTCGACTGCAGGAGTGCCAGCAGGAGCTTCAGGATGTTCGTGACACTCTGACTGAGGCGTTGCTTCGCGCCACCTTGAGGGCGAGAGAAAGAGGAGATGGGAATGAACTGTGTGTCACCGTGAATGACACGTGGACTCCTGACTCCCCAGACCGCCGGGCGAGCAAGCGTCGTCGCCCTTCTACACCAGCAGCTTCCCCACCTAAAGCAGAATCAGAGGGAAGCCGCAATGATGAGGAAGACCCCGACGAGCCAGCTCAGTGATATGAGTTATTAGAATTATTTCCCCTTATTTCCGCATGTTTATCGAGTAGTCGAGTCAATAACCCCTCTATTTGCTTGTTAGTGTTGGTGTGTGACGTGAGTTGTGGAAGCCATAGGCACTTGTCCACAACCTCGTCTTTAAGTTGCTTTGCTTTGGTGTGTGAACCCCTATGAATCAATAGTGCATTTATTTTCGCGTGAGACATGACACTCAAAGATCTATGTGAAATCTTCAGAAATTGTTTAGATATTAAGGCCTCAAAAGTTTAAGTTTGAATAAGCAATTTGGGAAGTTAATGCGTAATGATTAAAGTTAACATTTGGTTGATCATGATAGATGGATGGAAGAGGAAAAGGTCGTGGTGCCAACCCCAACAACAACAACGATGAGGCCGCCAATCCTCACCTTTCTGGAGGGCAAGACAGGGGTGATCGCGTGAAGGAGCTGATCCTATCTACCACATGATCGAAAATCAGAATCAGCTCATCCAGAGTTTAACTCAAGTGGTGGCCAACTTACACCAAGCTCCACCCCCACAAGATGCACCACGTCAACCAAGGTTGAGTGAGTTTCTAGGAACTAAACCCCCAAAGTTTGCAAGTTCTGCTGAACCTCTGGAGGCAGATGACTGGCTAAAGACCATAGAGAGCAAGATGAGGATCATACAATGCCAAGGGTATGAGAGATTGCTTTTTGCCTCTCACCATTTGCATGGACCTGCTGCTGATTGGTGGACCGCTTATGTGACAGCCCATCATGACCCTGAGAACATCACTTGGGAAGAGTTCAAGCGTAGTTTCCGCAACCATTACATACCAAGGGGTGAACTCAAAAACAAGAGAAAGGAGTTCTTGGGGCTGCAGCAAGGAAATATGACTGTGAGGGAATACCTCACTAAATTCCCCAACTATCCCGTTATGCACCACGGGACATCGAGACTGATGAGCAGAAACAGGACTGCTTTGTGGAAGGACTTACAGCGGAAATGCAGTGTGCAATGTCCTCCAACGAGTATGAAAGCTTCCAAAAGATGGTGCACAGAGCATTTGTTGTGGAAAGGAAGCTGAAGGCCTTGGAAAATGAAAACAAGATGAAGGCGGGATGGTCACACCAAGCCTCGGGTAGCAACACACGCCCACGTCTGATGCAGCAACCTGCAGGGCAGACGAGCCGTGCTGCGGTACCCTACTCAGCAACGAGAGGGTACGACCCGAACTTCAGGCCTCAGTCAGCACCAGCACAGCCACAACGTCAGTTTGTACAACAGCCTCGCCCCACATATCAACCTCGACCAGCAGTACAAGGACCCCCAAACCAACCCCAAGACAACAAAGGCCAGGCACCTAAGGTTGGGGTGCAATGCTTTAACTATGGTGAAGTGGGGCACTACGCCCATAAGTGCCCAAAGAAGAAGCCGGTGCAGCCGCAACAGCAGAATGTGATGCGAGGACGGGTGAACCACGTGACCATGGAGGAAGTGCAAGAGGCACCTGACGTGGTAATTGGTAAGTTTCCTGCCAATTTACACATTGCAACCCTGTTGTTTGATTCTGGTGCCACCCACTTGTTCATTGCTAAAAGGTTTGTTAAGAAGCATGATCTAGCCACAACTCAAATGGACCATATGCTAGCAGTAAACTCTCCAGGGGGAGAGATAAGGACAGGACAAGTGTGTCCCAAGGTGAATCTAGACATTAATGGGGTAGTATTTACTGCCAACCTCATAGTGATAGATTCACGAGGGATAGATATTATTTTGTGTATGGATTGGTTGACCAAACATAAAGGAATCATACATTGTTCGACAAGAACGGTGGAACTAACTCACCCTAGTGGCACAAGAGTAAAGTTCATAACTATACAAGAGCCTAGGAGGGACATTAAACTCAATCAAGTTGAGGTTGAAGTGGAGGAGATCAGGATCATCAGGGAATATCCAGATGTTTTTCCGGAGGAGTTGCCAGGTATGCCCCCCGATCGTGAAGTGGAATTCGCGATTGAGCTAGTGCCTGGAACAGCTCCGATATACAAGAGACCTTATCGGATGGACTCCAAACAGCTGGAAGAACTCAAGGAACATTTAAGAGAATTGACAAAAAAAGGGGTATATTCGCCCTAGTTCCTCACCATGGTGAGCTCCAGTGATATTTGTGCCCAAGAAGGACGGGACCCAAAGGCTATGCGTAGACTACCGTGCATTGAATGAAGTAACCATCAAGAACAAGTACCCATTACCCCGCATTGAAGACTTGTTTGATCAGTTGAGGGGAGCTTGTGTGTTCTCGAAAATTGATCTGAGGTCAGGATACCACCAACTTAAGATAAGACAAACTGATATTCCAAAGACGGCTTTCGTATCTCGGTATGTACTGTATGAATACACCGTCATGCCTTTCGGGCTAACAAATGCCCTGGCATACTTCATGTATCTCATGAACAAGGTATTCACGGAATATCTGGACAAATTTGTGGTGGTTTTCATAGATTACATTCTCGTCTTCTCCATAGATGAAGAAGAACATGAGAAACATCTAAGGTTGGTGTTGCAAAAGCTGAGAGAACACCAACTATATGCCAAGTTGAGCAAGTGTGAGTTTTGGCTGAAGAGAGTTCCCTTCTTAGGACATATAATCTCGAAGGGAGGAATCTCCGTAGATCCCGCCAAGATCGAGGATGTACAGAAGTGGAAGACCCCTGAGAATGTCACGAAAGTTCTAAGCTTCTTAGGATTGCTGGGTATTATCGACGATTTATCGAGGGTTTCTCCAAGATTTCGAGACCCCTCACCAAATTGTTGGAGAAGGGAGTCACATTCACATGGACACCGCAGTGCGAGACGAGTTTTCAGGAACTGAAGAAAAGATTGATAACAGCCCAAGTGCTAGTTATGCCAGATATGCAGAAGAAGTTTTTGGTGTACTGCGATGCCTCTGGAAACGGGTTGGGATGTGTTCTCATGCAAGAGGGGCATGTCGTGGCTTATGCGTCCCGGCAGCTCCGGAAACACGAGAAGAACTATCCTACACATGACCTAGAACTAGTCGTAGTGGTACACGCGTTGAAGATTTGGCAGCACTACTTGATGGGGAAGAGGACAGAGATATATACGGATCATAAGAGCTTAAAGTATATTTTCACACAGCCAGATCTCAACCTCAGACAAAGGAGATGGTTAGAGCTAATCAACGACTTTGATGTGGGCATCAACTATCATCCTGGGAAAGCGAACGTCGTGGCGGATGCTCTAAGCCTGAAAGTGCAGGTCAATAGGTTGAGCTTGAAGGACATGCCTACAGAATTGAAGGAAGAGGTTATAAAACTCAATCTATGTCTGGTGAATAGTGGTGAGGCCATCGCCATGGAAGTGGACTCCACATTAGAGAAAGACATCCACAATGGTCAGAAGAATGACGAGAAGATACAAGAGATTAGAGAACTCATCAAGGAAAATAAAGCCCCTGGGTTCAGAGAGGATGAACAAGGTACGGTGTGGCACGGGAAAAGAATCTGTGTGCCTCAAGTGAAGGAGATCTGTGAATTGATTTTGAAGGAAGCTCATGATTCCATCTATTCCATTCATCCTGGGAGTACGAAGATGTATCACTACCTCAAGAGCAGATATTGGTGGTATGGCATGAAGCGAGATGTCGCGGAACATGTTGCCCTATGTGACACATGTCAGTTGGTGAAAGCAGAACATCAACGACCCGCGGGATTATTGCAACCACTCAAAGTGCCTGAATTGAAATGGGAAGAAATCGGTATGGATTTTATAGTGGGACTACCTAGGACCCAATCAGGATATGATTCGATATGGGTCATCATCGACAGGCTAACCAAGGTAGCTCATTTCATCCCCGTGAAAGAAAGCTACAGCGGATCCAAATTGGCAGAATTATACATGTCAAGGATCGTGTGTTTCCATGGTGTGCCAAAGAAGATAGTGTCACATCGAGGAACACAGTTCACCTCAAGGTTCTGGCAGAAGTTACATGAAACCATGGGAACCCATCTAAATTTCAGTTCTGCCTATCACCCCCAGACTGACGGGCAGACAGAAAGAACCAATCAGATCCTTGAGGATATGCTGAGAGCGTGTGCACTCAAGAACAATAGGAGTTGGGATAAGAACTTACCGTATGCGGAGTTCTCCTATAACAACAGCTATCAGGCTAGTATGAAGATGTCACCATTTGAGGCTTTGTATGGGAGGAAGTGCAGAACTCCACTATTTTGGAACCAAACAGGGGAAAGTAAAGTGTTTTGGCCCGAGGTACTACAAGAAGCTGAGGCGAAAGTGAGGGAAATTCGCAACAACCTGAGGGTAGCATAGACCTGACAAAAGAGTTATGCCGATATACGGAGAAGAGAGCTTATTTTCAACGTGGGGGACTATGTCTATCTCAAGGTGTCCCCTATCTGAGGACTTCGTCGGTTCAAGGTGAAAGGGAAATTATCACCTCGATACATCGGACCCTTTCAGATTCTGTAGAGGAAAGGCGAAGTGGCATATCAACTAGAACTACCGGCTCGCCTATCAGATGTGCACGATGTATTCCATGTATCACAGCTCAAGAAATGTTTAATAACGCCCGAAGAAATGTTACCCATGAATGAGGTGGATGTACGAGAGGATCTTTCTTATGCCGAACAACCGGTCAAGATTTTGGAGACAATGGAACGCCTCACAAGAAATAAAAGAATCCGGATGTGAAAGGTGCAGTGGAAGCATCACTCGGAAGAGGAAGCCACATGGGAGCGAGAAGACGAGTTTAAGGCACAGTTTCCGGAATTGTTTTCCTAGAACCACCAATCTCGAGGACGAGATTTCTTTTAAGGGGGGTAGAGCTGTAACACCCCAAAATATGTTAAGAGGGGAATTTAAAATTTTCGTACGTATTGCATGTGGTGCAGAAATTCAAATTCAAATTGGAATTCAATTTCAAATCAAAACAGAAAAGAAAAGGAAAAAGAAAAAGAAAAAAAAAAGAAAACCCAACCGGCCAGTGGGCCGAAACCCACCAGCCGGCCCACCATTTCCCTGCGCCAGCCCACAGCCGCGCGCCCCTCTCTCCCTCTCACTGACACGCGGGGCCCGCGTGTCATCCCTCACCTCCCGCTCGTGCAAACCACTCGGACTCCTCCGTGCGCCCGATCGCAACTAACCCCGGAAACCCGTGTCCCCGAGCCGAATTCTGGTCCCGGATGACTCCAGCTCGATCCCAACAGACCGCCGCCCTCCCTCGTCTATATAAACGCCGACATTGTCCTGTTTTTCTCCCCCGATCGGCTGTTTTTCCTCCCGGTGAGAACCAAAGCTTCTCCAGCCGTTTTCCTTCGATCCTAGCTCGGATTTCCTGATCTAACGCGCTGATCGTGTTCCACCGCCTCCGGGGAATCTCGCAGGTGAAGGAAATCCGGTGTTTTGCTCTCTAGACACAGCGCCGACGAGCACCGCCGCGTTTTCAACTCGGACCTCGTCGCCGACCGCCTTCTAGGTCCTCCGAGCTCAAGAAAAACCCCGAGGTGAGATCCCCGACCTCCCCTCTACCGATCTATGCCATGTAATACCAGTTTTAGGAGGTATAGACGAAGATCCGAAGTTCTCCGGCGAGATCGCCGCCTCCCGCCGCCGGGCAGCGCCGCCCGCGCACGGCCAGGGCGACGTGGCCCCCTGAGGCCCGTCCATTTTAAATCGTGCGGTTCCTATTAGATCTAACCCGTACCGCTTCGCGTTATAATCTCAGCCGTCTGTTTTAAATCGGACGGTCCACGTTGGCCCCGTATTATAAAGGCCAGGATTCTTACGCGCTACCCCCTGGGGATCTCGAAAAACATGAGCTAGCCCCAGAAACTTCTGATCTAGCCCCTGGAACTTCAGAAATTCGTGTAAATTCATTTAAAAATCAGTTTTAGCCCCTGGACTTAATAAAAATTAGGAAAACCCCTCTGTTATGTGTAGTTAGACCCCTGGAAATTTATGAAATAATAAATGAGACCCTGTAGTAGGGTGGATTTACCTTTTTGACCCTATATGATATTAAATTCAGAAATTTGAATATGTGATTAGGATTTAAATTTAAAAGTGAGGCAAACACATTGTAAATTCAAATTTAAACTCTCCTAGCACTTGGAAAACTTTAGAATGAGTTAAAAATAGATTTTAAGCTGAAATGAATCTGTCTAATTGATTGTTCACATTTATTAGTTATAGGGACACATTTTTAGGCTAGGAAATAATTCTGAAAACTGATAAAATAAATTTAAATTAGTTTTCATCAGAGGAAATGTTCAAAAGTATATTATTTAATATTTTAGATCAGAACATATTCTGTTTAGATTATAAGTCCTACTATTTAATATTAAAACTCACTTTTAGGCATAGAAAATAAATCTGAAAAATAAAGGAAAATAGGTATGCATAATTAGAAAATGATAAATGAAGTCTCCAAATCCAAAAACTTCAGTTTAGGAATCGGTAGAAGATATGAAAACCTATTTGGAGTAGGAAATTACATTCCATGCAAACTTGGTAGCTAAAAAGTGTATTAATTAATATAAAGAATTGGTTCAAATTGAAAACTCATAGTGTGCAAACAAAAATCTGAATACAACAGTTAGAAATCATATACATATGTTTAAAAGTGCATGTAGGCTAAAAATCAACACATCTAGAGTAACCACAACACTTAGAAATGTGAATGACTATCATATGTATGTATGTGTGGGTTGTATGAAGTGAAAGTGTGAACTATGTCTTATGTATTGTTGTTTTCTTTTGCTATGTGTATTGGCATGAGTAGAACCTGCCCCAGAGCAAGTTCTCCCCTTCCAAGACCAAGACTTTCCATTCCCAGAGCAGCAGGAAGAAGGCAAGTGTCCTTGACCACTTTGATCCTATACTAGGATGTGTAGATAGAATTATTTGCATTGTCAATTGAAATATGAAATCCATTCTAGGAAGTTACCCTAGAATTGCATTACCTTTTTTTCTTGTAGCTTGGGATGGGATTTATTTTATCATGTCATTTATTCATATGCTTATGCTTAGCCATGCTTAGAATGGGATAATTGGGATATGAGATCATCAATTTATTTACCTTACTCTTGAATGAGATGTTATGAGTTATGTAGAGGTATAGATCGAGGCAAGTTGGATGATTTGGTTGGTGCTAGGTGCACGAGACTCGGGTTTGTTTTTAGTACTTGCCTGGATCCTAAGGACCGGTTCATGGAGCATGTAACCTGGCTTTACCATGCCAACCACATGCTGAGATGGGGCAGCTTGGCCAATTAATTAGGTGTATCCCCGGTGTAGTATGGGTGTGTTGGATGGTGCGGGGAATAGGTGTTAGCTGGACTACCATATGAACCGCAAGGCTCAAGAGGGGGCCACTGCAGCGGGGTTGGAGCCTCTTGTATGCTGTTAGGGGTGAAACCTCAGTGGGCCCACGCTCGTCGGGAATCCCTTTGTAAAGGCTTCGTAGTGATCTCCTGGCTACACACCTGGGAAGTGTGAATGTGGTTCGTGGCCACTGGCATAATGGAGGTTCTTTTAGTCCACCCGGCAACGGGCGATGAAATCACTACATCTGGGTACAGTGGTGCAAACACTACAGAGTCAAAACTGTCATGACAGCCGTGCTCACGGTCAAGAGCGGCTTAGACTTATTCATGATTAGAGGATGATGGATTTGGAAGTTCAGGATGTTAAGCAGGGAGCTTGACATTGGATATGATGATTATGGTTACTTGATTTTGATGATGGGTTGGGAGATTTGGACCATTTCACCTGTGTAGTAATGTAGGTGTTTAATAAGCTAAGGTAATAGGTATTAACTGCGTAGTGCTTTAACCATGAGTTCAACCTCTCCTTGTTCTAGCCATGCATGACATAACTTTCCCACACTTGCTGAGTACCCACGGTACTCAAACTTGCATATTTATTGGTTTAAATTGCTGCTCAGGTCAAGGGGATGATGTGGTGTTCAATGACCAAGACTTCAGACCCGAAGAAGGATTCTAGTTTCATGGAGTCCCCCGGGCAACGCCTGTGATGGAGCCCACAAGAATAATATTTCCGCCGCTAGTTTATTTACATGTTATGAACTTATTATCGTCCATCGAGACGTATGCGTTGTAAGACATATTTCTATTTGACACCTGGCTTGTAATAAATGATGCTTCACTATTGTCATCACATGTATGAGAAAATGATCCTGGCATACATGTGATATTCACTCGGTTGTTCTTCGGAGAAACCGGGTGTGACAGAACTCATCAAAGAGAATAAAGCTCTTGGGTTCAGGGAGGATGAACAAGGTACGGTGTGGCATGGGAAAAGGATCTGTGTGCCTGAGCTGAAGGAGATCCGTGAACTGATTTTGATGGAGGCTCATGTTTCCGACTATTCCATTCATCCTGGGAGTACTAAGATGTATCATGACCTCACGAGCAGATATTGGTGGTATGGCATGAAGCGAGATGTCGCGGAACATGTCGCCCTATGTGACACATGTCAGCTAGTAAAAGCATAACATCAAAGACCCGCGGGACTGTTGCAACCACTAAAAGTGCCTCAATGGAAATGGGAAGAAATAGGTATGGACTTCATAGTGGGACTGCCTAGGACCCAATCGGGATATGATTCGATATGGGTCATCATCGACAGACTGACTAAAGTAGCTCATTTCATCCCCGTGAAAGAAAGCTACAGCGGATCCAAGTTGGCAGAATTGTACATGTCAAGAATCGTGTGTTTTCATGGAGTGCCAAAGAAGATAGTGTCAGACCGAGGGACACAGTTCACCTCAAGGTTCTGGCAGAAGTTACATGAAACCAAGGGAACTTATCTGAATTTTAGTTCTGCCTATCACCCCCAGACTGACGGGCAGACCGAAAGGACAAATCAGATCCTTGAGGATATGCTGAGAGCTTGTGCACTCAAGAACAATAGGAGTTGGGACAAGAACTTACCGTATGCAGAGTTCTCCTACAACAACAGTTATCAGGCTAGTATGAAGATGTCACCATTTGAGGCATTGTACAAGAGGAAGTGCCGAACTCCACTATTTTGGAACCAAACTGGGGAAAGTAAAGTGTTTGGGCCCGAGGTACTACAAGAAGCCGAGGCGAAAGTGAGGGAAATCCGCAAAAACATGAGGATAGCCCAAACCCGACAAAAGAGCTATGCCGATGTACGGAGAAGAAAACTCATTTTCAATGTGGGAGACTATGTTTATCTCAAGGTGTCCCCTATCCGAGGGCTTCATCGGTTCAAGCTGAAAGGGAAATTGTCACCTCAATACATCGGACCCTTTCAGATTCTGGAGAGGAAAGGCGAAGTGGCATATCAGCTAGAACTACCGGCTCGCCTATCAGATGTGCACGATGTATTCCATGTGTCACAACTCAAGAAATGTTTAAGAACACCCGAAGAGATGTTACCCACGAATGAGGTGGACGTACGAGAGGATCTTTCTTATGCCGAGCAACCGGTCAATATTTTGGAGACAATGGAATGCCTCACAAGAAATAAAAGAATCCGAATGTGCAAAGTGCAGGGGAAGCATCACTCGGAAGCAAAAGCCACATGGGAGCAAGAAGACAAGCTCAAGGCGCAGTTTCCGGCTTTGTTTTCCTAGAGTCACCAATCTTGAGGACGAGATTTCTTTTAAGGGGAGTAGAGTTGTAACACCCCACAACCTGTTAAAGAGGGGAATTTAAAATTTTTGGACGTATTGCATGAGGTTAAACAATTCAAATTCAAACTGGAATTCAAATTTGAATCAAAACAGAAAAGAAAAAGGAAAAAGGAAAAGAAAAATGGCAAGTGGGCAGAAACCCACCTCAGCCGGCCCAAACCCGCGACCGCTCCCCCCTCTCCCTCTCTCTGACGCGCGGGGCCTGCGTGTCATCTCCCTCCCCGCGCGCGCGCCCAACCGCTACGCTACTTCCGCGCCGATTGCCGCTGCCACGTCCGATTTTTTTGCTCCGGAGCCGCGATCTCCAGCCCACGCATTGCTACATATCTAAACCAACCCCCGCCGCCCTCCCTCGACAATTTAAACACCGAAATCCGCCCCTTTTTCCTCCCCGATCGGCCCGCCTCAGTTCCCGGTGAGAACCGAAGCTCCCATCGCCGTTTTCCTTCGATCCTCGTCCGGATTCTCTGACCTAACGGGCTTGTTGTGTTCCACCGCCGCCGGGGAGTCTTGCAGGTGAAGGAAACCCAGTTTTTTGTGCTCTAGACACAGCTCCGGTGAGCACCGCCGCATTTTCTCCTCGGACCTCGTCGCCGACCGCCTTCCAGGGCCTCCGAGGTCAAGAAAAACCCTGAGGTGAGATCCCCTACCTCCCCTCTTCCGTTCTATTCCAAGAAATCCAAGTTTTAGGAAGTATATACGAAAACCCGAAACTCTCTGGCGAGATCGCCGCCTCCCGCCGCCGCGCAGCGCCGGGCAGCGCCGCCCGCACACGGCCAGGGCGACGTGGCCCCCTGAGGCCCGTCCATTTTAAATCGTGTGGCCCCGAATAGATCTAACCCGTACCATTTCGCGTTAATCTCAGCCGTCTGTTTTAAATTCAACGGCCCATGTCAGCCCCGCGTTATAAAGGACGGGAATCTTACGCGCTACCCCCTGGGGATCTCGGAAAACCCGAGCTAGCCCTGGAAACTTCTGATCTAGCACCTGGACCTTCAGAAAGTAATGTAAATTCATTTAAAAATCAGTTTTAGCCCCTGGACTTAATAAAAATTAGGAAAACCTCTCTGTTTTGTGTAATTTGGCCACTGAAAATTTAGGAAATAGTAAAGTAGACCCTGCAGTAGGGTGGATTTGCCCTTTAGACCCTATTGGGTATTAAATTCAGAAATTTGAACATATGAGTAGAATTTAAATTCAAATGGTGATGTAAACACATGTGCAAATACAAATGTAAATTTTCCTAGCACTTGGAAAACATTTAGATTGAGTTGAGAACTGATTTTAGGCTGAAATGAAATCTGACTAAGTGCTGTTTACTTTTATTATTTCTGGAAATTCATTCTTAGGCTAGAAAATAATTCTGAAAATGGGTAAAATAAATTTAATTTGATCCCCATCAGAGAGGAAGTTCAAAGATATTTTATGGAACATTTTTTATCAGAACCTATTCTGTTTATGTGATATGTCTTACTATTTTAATATTAAAGTTCACTTTTAGACATAGAAAATAAATCTGTAAATATAGGAAAATAGGTATGCATAATTAGAAAATGTTTAATGAGGTCTCCAAATCCAAAAACTTCAAATTAAGATTTTGTAGAAGATCTGAAAACCTATTTGGAGCAGGAAATTATCTTTCATGCAAATTTTGTGGCTAAGAAGTGTATTAATTAAATATAGAGAATTTGTTCAAATTGGAAATTCATATATAGTGTGCAATTAGGAATATGAATGCAAAAGTTAGAAATAATATATATGTTTAAAAGTGCATGTAGGCCTAAAATCAACACATCTAGGGTAACCACAACACTTTAAAATATGAATGACTTTCATATGTATATATGTGTGGTTTGCATGAGTGAAGTGTGGACTACGGCTTATGGAATGTTGTTTTCTTTTGCTATGTGTGTATTGGCATGAGTAGAACCAGCCCCAGAGCAGGTTCTCACCTTTCAAGATCAAGACTTTCCATTCCCAGAGCAGCAGGAAGAAGGCAAGTGTCCTTGACCACTTTGATCCTATACTAGGATGTGTAGTTAGAATTTAATTGCATTGTCAATTTGGAATATGATACGCAAACTAGGAAGTTTCACTAGATTTTCATTATCTTATTTCCTTGTAGCCTTGGTTGGGATTTATTTTATTATGTCATTTATTTATATACTTATGCTTAGCCATGCTTAGAATTGGATAAGTGGGATGAGATCATCAACTTATTTATCTTACTCTTGAATGAGATATTATGAGTTATGTAGAGGTAGGGATCGAGGCAAGTTGGATGATTTGGTTGGTGTTGTGTGCACGAGACTCGGGTTTGTGTTTAGTGCTTGCTTGGCTCCTAAGGACCAGTTCATGGAGCATGTAACTTGGCTTTACCGTGCCAACCACATGCTGAGATGGGGCAGATTGGCCAATTAATTAGGTGTATCTCCGGCGTAGTATGGGTGTTTGGATGGTGCGGGGAATAGATGTCAGCTGGACTACCATATGAACCGCAAGGCTCAATAGGGGGCCACTGCAGTGGGGTTGGAGCCTCTTGTATGCTGTTAGGGGTGAAACCTCAGTGGGCCCACGCTCGTCGGAAATACCTTTGTAAAGGCCTCGTAGTGATCTCCTGGCTACACACCTAGGAAGTGTGAACCCGGCAACGGGGGATGGAATCACTACATGTGGGTACAGTGGTGCAAACTCTGCAGAGTCAAAACTGTCATGACATGCGTGCTCACGGTCAAGAGCGGCTTGGACTTATTCATGATTAGAGGATGATAAATTTGGAAGTTGAGGATGTTAAGTGGGGAGCTTAACATCGGAAATGTTGTTATGGTTACTTAATTTTGATGACGGGTTGGGGGATTGGGACCATTTCACTTATATAGTAATGTAGGTGCTTTATAAGCTAAGGTGATAGGTATTAATTGCGTAGTGCTTTAACCATGAGTTCAACCTCTCCTTGCTCTAGCCATGCATGACATAATTTTCCCACACTTGTTGAGTACCAACGGTACTCAAGCTTGCTTTTTGTTTGTTTAAATTGCTGCTCAGGCCAAGGGAATGACGTGGTGTTCAATGACCAAGACTTCGGACCCGAAGAAGGATTCTAGGTTCATGGAGTCTCCCGGGCAACACCTGTGACAGAGCCCACAAGATTTATATTCCGCTGCTGTTTTATTTACATGTTATGAACATATTATCGTCCATCGAGACATTATGCTATGTAAGACTTAGTTTATATTCAAACTCTTGGCTTGTAATAAATGATGCTTTACTATTTGTCATCACATGTATGAGAAAATGATCCTGGCATACATGTGATATTCACTCGGTTGCTCTTTGGAGAAACCGGGTGTGACAGTTGCACAGCACCGGATAACACACATCAAAGATACGAAGCGGAAGCAAAGTTTTATTACATAAAAAGGTTTATTAACATTTGTACAAAAAATTTGTTCAGTCTACACTCACGGGCGTAGACTACGCATCGAGTTCACGTTCAGCACGTGAACGTGTCCCCGCTAGCACGCACACACACTAACACGGCGGCGTGCACGACTCCCACTCGACGGGGTTTCCCTCCTGGGGTTCCGTCTTGTAACACCCCAAAATCCTGTTAAGAGGGGAATTTAAAAATTTTTGGACGTATTGCATGGGCTGCAGAAATTCAAATTTAGCTGGAATTCAAATTCAAATTCAAACCAGAAAAGAAATGGAAAAAGAAAAAGAAAAACAGAAAAAAACCGGCCAGTGGGCCGAAACCCACCAGCCGGCCCACCCCACCCCGCGCCAAGCCCGCAGCCGCGCGCCCCGTTCTCTTTCTCGCTGACGTGTGGGGCCCGCCATCCTTCTTCCTCCTCGCACCCACGCTCGGCCGGCCGGGACTCTTCTCTCCTCTGAATCAAAACCGCCCCGGATACTCGCGTATCCCAGCCGAATTTCGGTTCTGGACGACGCAAACTCGATCACAACCGAACGCCGCCCCTCTCCGGCTATATAAACACCGGCATCTCCCCGATTTTCACCCATGATCAGCCGTTTTCCTTCCGGGGAGAACCCGAGTTTCTCCGGCCAATTTCGCTCGATCTTCGCTCGAGATTTCTGATCTAACGCGCTGATCTTGATCCACCGCCTCCGGGGAATCACGCAGGTGCAGAAAACTCGGTGGTTTGCGCCTCAAACACAGCGCCGACGAGCCTCGCCGTGAATTCACATCGGACCTCGTCGCCGATCGCTTTCCAGGACCTCTGAGCTCAAGAAAACCCCCGAGGTGAGATCCCCGACCTCCCCTCTACCGATCTATGCCATGAAATCCCAGTTTTAGGAAGAATTGACGAAGATCCGAAGCTCTCCGGCGAGATCGCTGCCTCCCGCCGCCGCGCGCCGCTAGGCAGCGCCGCCCGCGCTCGGTCCGAGCGACGTGGCTGCTTGTACGCCGTCTGTTTTAAATCGCACGGTAGAATTTAAATCCCCGCGTACCGGTTCGACGTTATAATCTCAGCCGTCTGTTTTAAATCGGACGGTCCACGTCGGCCCCGCATTATAAAGGCTGGGATTCTTACGTGCTACCCCCTGGGGATCTTGGAAAATACGAGCTAGCCCCGGAAACTTCTGATCTAGCCCCTGGAACTTCAGAAATTCATGAAAATTCAATTAAAAAAATAGTTTTAGCCCCTGGACTAAATATAAATTAGCAATAACCCTCTGATATGCATAGTTAGGCCCCTGGAAATTCTTAAAATAATATAATAGGCCCTGTAGTGGGGTGAGTTTACCTTTTTAACCCTATATGATATTAAATTTAGGAATTTGAATATGTGATTAGTATTTAAAATTCAAAAGATGGGACAAACACATTGTAAATTCAAATTTGAACTCTCCTAGCACTTGGAAAACTTTAGAGTGAGTTAAAAATAAATTTTAAGTTGAAATGAATCTGTCTAATTGATTATTCACATTTATTAGTTATAGGGACACATTTTTAGGTTAGAAAATAATTCTGAAAATTGGTAAAATAAATGTAAAAAGTTCACATCAGAGGAGAAGTTCAAAAATATATTATTTAATATTTTAGGTCAGAATCTATTCTTTTTAGATGATATGTCTTATTATTTTCATAATAAACTTCACAATTAGGTATAGAAAATAAATCTTAAAATATAGGAAAGTAGGTATGCATAACTATAAAAGGATAAATGAAGTCTCCAAATCCAAAGATTTCAGTTTAGGGTTTGGTAGAAGGTTTGAAAACCCATTTGCAGTAGGAAAATACCTTCCATGCATACTTGCTAGATAAGATGTGTATCAATTGAATATAAAGAATTTGTTCAAATGGGAAACACATATATAGTATGCAAACATAAATATGAATACAAAAGTAGAAATCATATGCACATGTTTAAAAGTGCATGAAAGTCCAAAATCAACACACATAGAGTAACCACAACACATAGAAATGTGAATGACTTTCATAAATGTGAATTTGTGGTTTGTATGAAGTGGAAATGTGAGCTATGTCTTATGGATTGTTGTTTTCTTTTGCTGTGTGTGATGGTATGAGTAGAACCTGCTCCAGACCAAGTTCTTCCTTTCCAAGATCAGGACTACCCATTTCCAGAGCAGCAGGAAGAAGGCAAGTGTCCTTGACCACTTTGATCCTATGCTAGGATGTGTAGATAGAATTATTTGCATTGTCAATTGAAATATGAAACCCATGCTAGGATGTTTCCCTAGAATTGCATTATCTCGTTTCCTTGTAGCTTGGGTTGGGATTTGTTTTATTATGTCATTCACTCATACTACTTGTGCTTAGCCATGCTTAGAATGGGATAATTGGGATATAAGATCATCAGTTTATTTACCATACTCTTGAATGAGATGTTATGAGTTATGTAGACGTAGGGATCAAGGCGAGTTGGATGATTTGGTTGGTGCTGGGTGCACGAGACTCGGGTTTGTGTTTAGTACTTGCCTAGATCCTAAGGACCAGTTCATGGAGCATGTAAGCTGGCTTTACCGTGCCAACCACATGCTGAGATGGGGCAACTTGGCCAATTAATTAGGTGTATCCCTGGCGTAGTATGGGTGTGTTGGATGGTGCGGGGAATAGGTGTCAGCTGGACTACCATATGAACCGCAAGGCTCAAGAGGGGGCCACTGCAGCATGGTTGGAGCCCCTTGTATGCTGTTAGGGGTGAAACCTCAGTGGGCCCACGCTCGTCGGGAATCCCTTTGTAAAGCCTTCGTAGTGATCTCCTGGCTACACACCTGGGAAGTGTGAATGTGGTTCGTGGCCACTGGCATAATGGAGGTTCTTTTAGTCCACCCAGCAACGGGGGATGAAATCACTACATATGGGTACAGTGGTGCAAACTCTACAGAGTCAAAACTGTCATGACAGCCGTGCTCACGGTCAAGAGCGGCTTGGACTTATTCATGATTAGAGGATGATGGCTTTGGAAGTTGTGGATGTTAAGCGGGGAGCTTAACATTGGAAATGATGTTATGGTTATTTGATTATGATGATGGGATGGGAAATTGGGACCATTTCACCTGTGTAGTAATGTAGGTGCTTAATAAGCTAAGGTGGTAGGTAATAATTGCGTAGTGCTCTAACCATGAGTTCAACCTCTCCTTGCTCTAGCCATGCATGGCATAACCTTCCCCCACTTGCTGAGTACCATCGGTACTCAAACTTGCATATTTGTTGGTTTATATTGCTGCTCAGGTCAAGAGAATGATGTGGTGTTTAATGATCAAGACTTTGGACCCGAAGAAGGTTTCTAGGTTCATGAAGGCCCCCGGGCAACGCCTGTGACGGAGCCCACAATAATAATATTCCGCTACTTTTTTATTTACTTGTTATGAACTTATTATCGTCCATCGAGACAAATGCTATTTAAGACTTATTTATATTCGACACCTGTCTTGTAATAAATGATGCTTCACTATTTGTCGTCACATGTATGAGAAAATGATCCTGGCATACATGTGATATTAACTCGGTTGTTCTTCGAAGAAACCGGGTGTGACAGAAGTGGTATCAGAGCCAAGGTTGCCCGTAGGAACGTGGACCTATGTAGAAATGGACGTATTTAAGGACCCTATTTTCTTAAAAACTATTTTACAAGGTATGGGTTGAAAAGTGTTATTTAATGGGGTCACATTCTTCATCTTACCCCAACTTTTATTCAAAATAGTATTTTTGTTTAAAATTTTATCTAACTTAAGTTTAAATGCTTTATGTTTTAGATGGTTCGCATAATTCGCACCGCTCGCAAGTCCACAGGAGGGAGAGTTCCCGTAGTTGCCCTTTCCCAAAGAGAGGAGAGCCGTTCGGTGACGTACCTTTCCTACGGATTGGCAGTAGGAGGCTTGTTGCGCTGTCTTCGACGTATGCTCCAAGCCGCCGGCAATACGGGCAAGCTAATCATACACTATAGCTCCACCAGGACCATCCGTGAGAAGAGGGAAGAATGGAGTTCAGAGATGAGGATTATCCACGAAAATCAGCTGCTCAAGATCCACCGCTCTCCAGCTTGTCAAGCGACACAGGTCGATGCGGAGAAGGATGTCACCTGGGAGGCAATCACCTGTCAGAGTCACATCTATCGTCGTCACCTGGACAGGTCTGAGTACATGTATGTCCTCCAGCGCGAGAGTGGTACAACGGAGTATAAGTACCCGCCAGTGCAGCAGGGGACTTCCCATGAGCACATGGACTTGTGCTTGGAGGATGCTGCTATGCTCAGCACTCGACTGCAGGAGTGTCAGCAGGAGCTTCAGGATGTTCGTGACACCCTGAAGGAAACCGAGGCGTTGCTTCGAGCTTGCTTGAGGGCGAGAGAAAGAGGAGATGGGAATGAACTGTGTGTCACCGTGAATAACACATGGACTCCTGACTCCCCAGATCGCAGGGCGATCAGGCGTCGTCGCACTTCTCCACCAGCAGCCTCCACACCCAAAGCGGAGTCAGAAGGCAGCCGCAATAATGAGGAAGATCCCGAGGAGCCAGCTCAGTGATACGAGTAGTATAGAGTCCTTCCCTTAGTTTAGCAGGATGTCGAGTAGTCGAGTCGTTACCTTAGTTAATGGTGTGTTAATGCTTGGTGTGTGACGTGAGTTGTGGAAGCCATGGGCGTTTGTCCACAACCTCGTCTTCAGGTTGTCTTGCTTTGAAGTGTGAACCCATATGAAATAAGTTCTCAAAACCTTAAATGAAATAAGTTCTCAAAACCTTAAAGTAAGCTAATACGTAATGCTTTAAATTGACATTTGGTTGATCATGATAGATGGCTGGAAGAGGAAAGGGTCGTGCTGCCAACCCTGCCAACAACAACGATGAGGCAGGCAACCCTCACCTTTCTGGAAGCCAAGACAGGGGTGGACGCCGTGAAGGAGTTGATCCCATCCACCAAATGCTTGAGAATCAAAATCAGCTCATCCAGAACCTGACTCAAGTTGTGGCCAACTTGCACCAACCTCCACCTCCACAAGCTGCACCACGCCAACCAAGGTTGAGTGAGTTTTTAGGAACTCAACTTCCAAAGTTTGCAAGTGCTGCTGAACCCCTGGAGGCAGATGATTGGCTAAAGACCATTGAGAGCAAGATGAGGATTATACAATGCCAAGGGTATGAGAGGGTTCTGTTTGCCTCTCACCAATTGCATGGACCTGCTGCTGATTGGTGGACCGCTTACGTGGCCGCCCATCATGACCCTGAGAACATCACTTGGGAAGAGTTCAAGCGTACCTTCCGCAACCATTACATACCAAGGGGTGAACTCAAAAACAAGAGGAAGGAGTTCTTGGGATTGCAGCAAGGAAACATGACTGTGACGGAATACCTTACTAAATTCACTCAACTATCCCGTTATGCCCCACGGGACATAGAGACTGATGAGCAGAAACATGATTGTTTCGTGGAAGGACTTACCGCAGAAATGCAGTGTGCAATGTCCTCCAATGAGTATGAAAGCTTCCAAAAGATGGTGGACAGAGCATTTGTTGTAGAAAGGAAGCTGAAAGCCTTGGAAAATGAAAACAAGAGGAAGGCCGGGTGGTCACACCAAGCCTCGGGTAGCAACACCCGCCCACGTCTGATGCAGCAACCCGCAGGGCAGACGAGCCGTGCTGCGGTACCCTACTCAGCACCGAGAGGGTACAACCCGAACTTCAGGCCTCCGTCAGCACAAACGCAGCCACAACGTCAGTTTGTACAGCAGCCTCGCCCTACATATCAACCTCGACCAGCAGTACAAGGACCCCCAAACCAACCCCAAGACAACAAAGGCCAGGCACCTAAGGTTGGGGTGCAATGCTTTAACTGTGGTGAAGTGGGGCACTACGCCCATAAGTGCCCAAAGAAGAAGCCCGCACAGCCGCAACAGCAGAATGTAATGTGAGGACGGGTGAACCACGTCACCATGGAGGAGGCGCAAGAGGCACCCGACGTGGTAGTTGGTAAGTTTCCTACCAATTTACACATTGCAACCCTGTTGTTCGATTCTGGTGCTACCCACTCCTTCATTGCCCAAGGGTTTGTTAAGAAGCATGATCTAGCAACAACACAAATGAACCATATGCTAGCAGTAAACTCTCCAGGTGGAGAAATAAGGACAAGACAAGTGTGTCCCAAGGTGAACCTAGACATTAATGGGGTAGTATTTACTGCTAACCTCATAGTGATAGATTCACAAGGGATAGATATTATCTTGGGTATGGATTGGTTGACCAAACATAAGGGAATCATCCATTGTTCGACCAGAACGGTGGAACTAACTCACCCTAGTGGCACAAGAGTAAAGTTCATAACAATACAAGAGCCTAGGAGTGATATTAAATTAAATAAAGTTGAGGTGAAAGTGGAGGAGATCAGGAGTATCAGGGAATACCCAGACGTTTTTCCGGAGGAGTTGCCAGGTTTGCCTCCCGATCGTGAAGTGGAATTCGCGATTGAGCTAGTGCCTGGAACAGCTCCAATATATAAGAGACCTTATCGGATGGACTCCAAGCAGCTAGGAGAACTCAAGGATCATTTAAGAGAATTGACAGAGAAGGGGTATATTCGTCCTAGTTCCTCACCATGGGGAGCTCCAGTGATATTTGTGCCCAAAAAGGACGGAACCCAAAGGTTATGCGTAGACTACCGTGCCTTGAATGAAGTAACCATTAAGAACAAGTACCCATTATCCCGCATTGAAAACTTGTTTGATCAGTTGAGGGGAGCTTGTGTGTTCTCAAAAATTGATCTCAGGTCGGGATACCACCAACTTAAGATAAGGCAAACTGATATTCCTAAGACAACTTTCGTATCTCGGTACGGACTGTATGAATACACCGTCATGCCTTTCGGGCTAACTAATGCCCTGGCATACTTCATGTATCTCATGAACAAGGTATTCATGGAATATCTAGACAAATTTGTGGTGGTTTTCATTGATGACATTCTCATCTTCTCCAAAGATGAAGAAGAACATGAGAAACATCTATGGTTGGTGTTGCAGAAGCTGAGAGAACACCAACTATATGCCAAGTTGAGCAAGTGTGAGTTTTGGCTGAAGAGAGTTCCCTTTTTTGGACATACAATCTCGGAGGGAGGAAATCTCCGTAGATCCCGCCAAGATCGAGGATGTACAGAAGTGGAAGACCCCTGAGAATGTCGGGGAAGTTCGAAGCTTCTTGGGATTGGCTGGATACTATCGACGGTTCATTGAGGGATTCTCCAAGATCTCGAGACCCCTCACCAATCTGTTGGAGAAGGGAATCACATTCACATGGACGCCGCAGTGCGAGACGAGTTTTCAGGAGCTAAAGAAAAGATTGACAACAGCCCCAGTGCTAGTTATGCCTGATATGCAGAAGAACTTTTCGGTGTACTGCGATGCCTCTGGAAACGGATTAGGGTGTGTTCTCATGCAATAGGGGCATGTCGTGGCGTATGTGTCCGGGCAGCTCCGAAAACACGAGAAGAACTATCCTACACATGACCTAGAGCTAGCCGCAGTGGTACACGCATTGAAGATTTGGCGGCATTACTTGATGGGGAAGCGGACAGAGATATATACGGATCATAAGAGCTTAAAGTACATTTTCACACAGCCAGATCTCAACCTCAGACAAAGGAGATGGTTAGAGCTAATCAATGACTTTGTTGTGGGCATCAACTATCATCCTGGGAAAGCAAACGTCGTGGCAGATGCTTTAAGTCGGAAACTGCAGGTCAATAAGTTGAGCTTGAAGGACATGCCTACAGAATTGAAGGACGAGGTTATAAGGCTCAATTTATGCCTGGTGAATAGTGGTGAAGCCATTGCCATGGAAGTGGACTCCACACTAGAGCGAGACATACGCGAGGGTCAAAAGAATGACGAGATGATACAAGAAATCAGACAACTCATCAAGGAAAATAAAGCCCCTGGTTTCAGAGAGGATGAACAAGGTACGGTGTGGCACGGGAAAAGAATCTGTGTGCCTGAAGTAAAGGAGATCCGTGAATTGATTTTGAAGGAGGCTCACGATTCCTACTATTCCATTCATCCTGGGAGTACGAAGATGTACCAGGACCTCAAGAGCAGGTATTGGTGATATGGCATAAAGCGAGATGTCGCGGAACATGTTGCCCTATGTGACACATGTCAGTTGGTGAAAGCGGAACATCAACCACCCATGGGATTATTGCAACCACTCAAAGTGCCTGAATGGAAATGGGAAGAAATCGGTATGGATTTCATAGTGGGATTGCCTAGGACCCAATCAGGATATGATTCGATATGGGTCATCATCGACAGGCTAACCAAGGTAGCTCATTCCATCCCCGTGAAAGAAAGCTACAGCGGATCCAAATTGGCAGAGTTGTACATGTCAAGGATCGTGAGTTACCATGGAGTGCCGAAGAAGATAGTGTCGGATCGAGGGACAAAGTTCACCTCAAGATTCTGACAGAAGCTGCATGAAACCATGGGAACCCATCTGAACTTTAGTTCTGCCTATCATCCCCAAACTGACGGGCAGACGGAAATAACCAATCAGATCCTTGAGGATATGTTGAGAGCGTGTGCACTCAAAAAAAATCGGAGTTGGGACAAGAACTTACCGTATGCGGAGTTCTCCTATAACAACAGGTATCAGGCTAGTATGAAGATTTCACCGTTTGATGCTTTGTACGGGAGGAAGTGTAGAACTCCACTATTTTGGAACCAAACGGGGAAAGCAAAGTGTTTGGACCCGAAGTATTACAAGAAGCCGAGGCGAAAGTGAGCGAAATTCGCAACAACTTGAGGATAGCACAGACACGACAAAAGAGCTATGCCGATGTACGAAGAAGAGAGCTCGTTTTCAACGTGGGGGACTATGTCTATCTCAAGGTGTCCCCTATCCGAGGACTTCGTCGGTACAAGTTGAAAGGGAAGTTATCACTTCGATACATCGGACCCTTTCAAGTTCTGGAGAGGAAAGGCGAAGTGGCATATCAACTAGAATTACCGGCTCGCCTATCGGATGTGCATGACGTATTCCATGTGTCACAGCTCAAGAAATGTCTGAGAACACCTAAAGAGATGTTAACCATGAATGAGGTTGACGTAGCTCAGGATTTGTCTTATGCCAAGCAACCATCCAAGATTTCGGAGACAATGAAACGCCTCACAAGAAATAAAAGAATCTGGATGTGCAAGGTGCAGTGGAAACATCACTCGGAAGAGGAGGCCACATGGGAGCGAGAAGACGAACTTAAGGCACAGTTTCCGGAATTGTTTTCTTAGAACCACCAATCTCGAGGACGAGATTTATTTTAAGGGGGGTAGAGCTGTAACACCCCAAAATCCTGTTAAGGGGGGAATTTAAAAATTTTGACGTATTGTATGGGCTGCAAAAATTCAAATTTAGTTGGAATTCAAATTCAAATTCAAACCAGAAAAGAAATGGAAAAAGAAAAAGCAAAACAGAAAAAAACCGGCCAATGGGCCGAAACCCACCAGCCGGCCCACCCCACCCCACGCCAAGCCCGCAGCCGCGCGCCCCGTTCTCTTTCTCTCTGACGTGTGGGGCCCACCATCCTTCTTCCTCCTCGCGGCCGCGCTCGGCCGGCCATGACTCTTCTCTCCTCCGAATCAAAACCGCCCTGGATACTCGCGTATCCCAGCCGAATTTCGGTTCTGGACGACGCAAACTCGATCACAACCGAACGCCGCCCCTCCCCAGCTATATAAACACCGGCATCTCCCCGATTTTCACCCACGATCAGCCGTTTTCCTTCCGGTCAGAACCCGAGTTTCTCTGGCCAATTTCGCTCGATCTTCGCTCGGGATTTCTGATCTAACGCGCTGATCTTGATCCACCGCCTCCGGGAAATCACGCAGGTGCAGAAAACTCTGTGATTTGCGCCTCAAACACAGCGCCGACGAGCCTCGCCGTGAATTCACCTCGGACCTCGTCGCCGATCGCTTTCCAGGACATCCGAGCTCAAGAAAACCCCTGAGGTGAGATCCCCGACCTCCCCTCTACCGATCTATGCCATGAAATCCCAGTTTTAGGAAGAATTGATGAAGATCCGAAGCTCTCCGGCGAGATCGCTGCCTCCCGCCGCGGCGCGCCGCCGGGCAGCGCCGCCCGCACTCGGTTCGAGCGACGTGGCTGCTTGTGCGCCATCTGTTTTATATCGCACGGTAGAATTTAAATCCCCGCGTACCGGTTCGACGTTATAATCTCAGCCGTCTGTTTTAAATCGGATGGTCCACGTTGGCCCAGCATTATAAAGGCCGGGATTCTTACGTGCTACCCCCTGGGGATCTCGGAAAATACGAGCTAGCCCCGGAAACTTCTGATCTAGCCCATGGAACTTCAGAAATTCATGAAAATTCAATTAAAAAAACAGTTTTAGCCCCTGGACTAAATAAAAATTAGTAATAACCCTCTGATATGCATAGTTAGGCCACTGGAAATTCTTAAAATAATATAATAGGCCCTGTAGTGGGGTGAGTTTACCTTTTTAACCCTATATGATATTAAATTTAGGAATTTGAATATGTGATTAGTATTTAAAATTCAAAAGATGGGACAAACACATTGTAAATTCAAATTTGAACTCTCCTAGCACTTGGAAAACTTTGGAGTGAGTTAAAAATAAAATTTAAGTTGAAATGAATATGTCTAATTGATTATTCACATTTATTAGTTATAGGGACACATTTTTAGGTTAGAAAATAATTCTGAAAATTGGTAAAATAAATGTAAAATAGTTCACAACAGAGGAGAAGTTCAAAAATATATTATTTAATATTTTAGGTCAGAACCTATTCTGTTTAGATGATGTGTCTTATTATTTTCATAATAAACTTCACAATTAGGTATAGAAAATAAATCTTAAAATATAGGAAAGTAGGTATGCATAACTATAAAAGGATAAATGAAGTCTCCAAATCCAAAGATTTCAGTTTAGGGTTTGGTAGAAGGTCTGAAAACCCATTTGCAGTAGGAAAATACCTTCCATGCATACTTGGTAGCTAAGATGTGTATAAATTGAATATAAAGAATTTGTTCAAATGGGAAACTCATATATGGTATGCAAACATAAATATGAATACAAAAGTAGAAATCATATGCATATGTTTAAAAGTGCATGAAAGTCCAAAATCAACACATATAGAGTAACCACAACACATAGAAATGTGAATGGCTTTCATAAATGTGAATGTGTGGTTTGTATGAAGTGGAAATGTGAACTATGTCTTATGGATTGTTGTTTTCTTTTGCTATGTGTGATGGTATGAGTAGAACCTGCTCCAATGCAAGTTCTTTCTTTCCAAGATCAGGACTACCCATTCCCAGAGCAGCAGGAAGAAGGCAAGTGTCCTTGACCACTTTGATCCTATGCTAGGATGTGTAGATAGAATTATCTGCATTGTCAATTGAAATATGAAACCCATGCTAGGATGTTTCCCTAGAATTTCATTATCTCGTTTCCTTGTAGCTTGGGTTGGGATTTGTTTTATTATGTCATTCACTCATATTACTTATGCTTAGCCATGCTTAGAATGGGATAATTGGGATATGAGATCATCAGTTTAAATACCATACTCTTGAATGAGATGTTATGAGTTATGTAGAGGTAGGGATCAAGGCAAGTTGGATGATTTGGTTGTTGCTGGGTGCACGAGACTCGGGTTTGTGTTTAGTACTTGCCTGGATCCTAAGGACCGGTTCATGGAGCATGTAACCTGGCTTTACCGTGCCAACAACATGCTGAGATGGGACAGCTTGGCCAATTAATTAGGTGTATCCCCGGCGTAGTATGGGTGTGTTGGATGGTGTGGGGAATAGGTGTCAGCTGGACTACCATATGAACCGCAAGGCTCAAGAGGGGGCCACTGCAGCGGGGTTGGAGCCTCTTGTATGCTGTTAGGGATGAAACCTCAGTGGGTCCACGCTCGTCGGGAATCCCTTTGTAAAGGCTTCGTAGTGATCTCCTGGCTACACACCTGGGAAGTGTGAATGTGGTTCGTGGCCACTGGCATAATGGAGGTTCTTTTAGTCCACCCGGCAACGGGGGATGAAATCACTACATGTGGGTACAGTGGTGCAAACTCTGCAGAGTCAAAACTGTCATGACAGCCGTGCTCACGGTCAAGAGAGGCTTGGACTTATTCATGATTAGAGGATGATGGCTTTGGAAGTTGTGGATGTTAAGCGGGGAGCTTAACATTGGAAATGATGTTATGGTTATTTGATTATGATGATGGGATGGGAGATTGGGACCATTTCACCTTTGTAGTAATGTAGGTGCTTAATAAGCTAAGGTGGTAGGTAATAATCGCGTAGTGCTCTAACCATGAGTTCAACCTCTCCTTGCTCTAGCCATGCATGACATAACCTTCCCCCACTTGCTGAGTACCATCGGTACTCAAACTTGCATATTTGTTGGTTTATATTACTGCTCAGGTCAATAGAATGATGTGGTGTTTAATGATCAAGACTTCGGACCCGAAGAAGGTTTCTAGGTTCATGGAGTCCCCCGGGCAACGCCTGTGATGGAGCCCACAAGAATAATATTCCGCTGCTATTTTATTTACTTGTTATGAACTTATTATCGTCCATCGAGACATATGCTATGTAAGACTTATTTATATTCGACACCTGGCTTGTAATAAATGATGCTTCACTATTTGTCATCACATGTATGAGAAAATGATCCTGGCATACATGTGATATACACTCGGTTGTTCTTCGGAGAAACCGGGTGTGACACGTCTCCTCCTCGGGAGTCCCTTCCTCATAAAACGCTGCAAAAGCTTCAAACACAAGCAGTGAGCACGAAGGCTCAGCAAGACTGACCCGTGTCTCCTATACATGGAACTTCTACATGATGGATGATAGGTTACATGAGGTAAAATAATTTGCAAAGGACTCGCCTAATTAGTGGAACCTTACTTTCAAGTTTTAGCAGCAGATTGTGTAGAACCTTACGCGAAGGCACATGAGAGAGCCGCAATCAAACAAGAAATGCATTTCTCTCATGTACTTTGCCCAAAGTTGAAAACAACTTTTATTAGCTCTAAACTACAACAAGCCATTAACAAGCAAGGTATGTCTTTCAAATCAGCAAACTTTTAACATGTGTCTAGCCTGTTCTTTCTATGTCACAGTACAGTGAACAAGTGGTACTCACTGACCGCGAGGAACGGCGATTATAATCGATTTACACCTGTAGGGTTACCCGAATAACCCGTCACGTACGCCCATACTCGATGTTGCCTACAGCAACCATCACCGACGTCGTACGCAACCACCTCTCACCCGTTAGCCAAATGTTGAACCGGTCCAATCGTCCCGAGCAAGAGGTCTCTGTGCGTGCATCCACAGTGCCGCCAGCCGATTTACACCTCGAGCTCTCAACCTACCCTCTGAACGACCAGCTATGCCTCAACACCCAGCTACCCGAGTTACATCGGTTTCCCAGTTCCCATATAGCCGTTAGGTCTTCGGTACTGTTCTAGCTTGTTCAACAGGCTCGCACACGGCTCAGTCCTCAATCGACACAAGCGGAGCTATAGTACCCAGGCCCCAAAGTCCTTCTGCCCTTACTCTCCGCTCGGTCTCATTTTTCTTGCAATGTGTTTCATTTGCTATCTCTACCCGAGTCGAGTGCCTCTAGCCTATCCTCACGAGTAGTTCCAACTACTCGACCTGTACCGAATCCTACACTACCCTAGCATTGCAGTAGCTAAACGGGGTTTCAATCCTAATCCCAACCCATGGTTTTATTGGCTATGCATTTGGGTTTTCAAACAAGACTCTAATGCAAGAAGTAATGGTACTCGAAGTAAGTGCTCAAAACAGTAAAAATTTGAAAAAGTGTTAATGCAAACCGGAGTTTGCCTTGCTGCTCTTGGTCGTAGGCTAGCTGCTCTTCCGGAGTTACGAAGTCTAAGACTTCAGGTTCCTCCTCAACCTTAGCGACTACATGAGAGAACATGTGTATGTATCAATTTGAATGCATTTGAATTGAATTTAAACTTGTGAAGACTATAAGTTCCACTAGAAAGACCCAATGACTCTGAAATTCTTACTGTGGTTTGGCTACAACCTAAACAGAGACTTGGCCAAGTTTTATTTGCAGTAAAGTTCATTTGAGCTCTCCACAAATAATTATGTACTTGACCTTAATTAGAGCTTCTAGGGTGTTCTAGGGATTTTCATGGAGTAATCCATGCCTTTATGAAAACTAGATTTTCAGAGGGTTCTAATGGAGTTGGTCTCACTTAATTTGAAGGTTCCTAGCCTAAGATATGAGCTAAACAATTTCAGAGAAATTCTGAAAATGTTTCTGGACATTTTATATTTTCTCTGGAACAGTTCTAGTAATCACACCATTATGTGGATCAAATGATCTCAAATGGATCTAAAATTTTTATGGTAGCTCAGGGATATTTTTGTCAACACCGCAGCAAAATTTCAGAATTTTCCTCCAGAGGGTTCTCCAGTTAAAATTGTAAACAGTTTAAATTTTGAAGAATTAATTCTGGAGAACTAAGGAATTTCATGAAGTGAAACTTGATTTGATGGAAAGTACTCAGATAGCTGAATCCAACGAAATTTGGTTCACTCAATTTGGAGTTTCCTATCCAAAGTTATGTGGGTTTGAAGTTTGAACTAAATCTGAAAATCGCGGAAATGTTTAAATCTGCCGGTGGGTCCACGGATACATGTGTTGGGCGCCGAGGCGACGGCACACCGGGCTACAGGTTTAATTCCCGTGCTGCTTCAGTCGATCCGTGCCCACAGACGATCAAACCGCCCGGTTTCCTCCCACTGTCAGCGGGCCCGGCTCGGTCGTCTTCAACCTCGCGCCTCCCGCGCGATAGTGCCGCCGGGGTCGCCGGAGCACCACCGAACTCGACCGTCCGGTCAGCTACCAAGATCCAACTCGCTGCTAGCCCCTAATTTGGTGCGCTGAACACGTTGGGAGGGTTTCCCCTCGTCGACGTTGGCTCTAACCGAGCTCGCGACGGCGCAGCGGCTCGGGAAGAGTCCGTTGACGTTGTCCCGGCGTACTAGCCTGCCAAGCGCCTGGTGAAGCGGCTCTACAGCACCAGTGGTGGCTTGGGAAGCTCGACATGGCGATAGGTAGGCTCGGGGAGGTCTCCCAAGTGGGTGTCACCGTGCGCCTGATGCTGCCCGAATAAGCCGCCATTGGCAAGCTCGGAATTTCGCCATGTACAAGGGTTCTTTTGTTATGTGTTGTGAAGCCAACTTGTGCGCCCCTAAGTTTAACTCCTGTGTGCGAAGGTTGAGGGGATTGAAACGAACATTAAACGGGAATATCAATGTTTCTTAGCCGAAGGTGACTTTGCACCGGCTGGAAGCAAACTGCAAAATTTGCCGTCGACGCTCGACCTCTTGGCCCAGGCTTTGGAGATGAGTTGCAGGAGGTGCTTGCACGTCCGGTAACAGCTTGGCTTGATCGTGACATGCCCGGGATGAGGCTGCCCACGAGAGCACCTCTTCTTGGCTTGGTGGCGACTGCCACGGATCAGTGTGATTCTCGGGTTAGAGAGCACGAGATCACTGGATGATTGTTTGAGGGGGTAGTGGAGGGTACTGTGGTGCCGTTTTGCTGCTCAGCTGAGGCTTGTGCGTGATATTTGCGGGTGGACGACGCTCGGAGGAGCAGCAGCTGCTCTGATCTGTTTCTTGCGCGAGGAGGCGAGGGACTGATCGGTTCTGCCCCCGGCTGGCTCGGCTGCGGGGATAAGAAGACAGTGATGCAGTTCAGCGGGTCGGGGCGGCAAGCACTGGCGGCTGCTGGCTTGCACGCGAGTAACCGAGCCCGGTGACTTCAGTCGGTTGAATTGCTATAGAGGCTGACATGTGGGTCCCACCTCCTTTTTAACCACTGAAACTAACTTCCTCTCGCTGTTGCAAACAGTAATCCCCCTTATACCCATGGTTATTTGAATTATCTACCCCTGGGCCATTTGAATTGGATAAATTCAAATTGGGTTTGGTTTGAATATATTTTCAGCACATATGCAGTTTGAAATTCAAACAAAGTTTGAATTTGTTAAACTTAGCTCATGTCAAGATCAACTCCAATTGGAATGAAAATTGGTGTGTGAGCTCACAACAATGTGCTGAGTAAGAATATGCCTCCCACTTTTGGATTCATGGGATGGAAACAGTTTGAATTTGAATTTGAGTTCAAACCACACTCTTTCTATCTATACCCAAAAGGACTTCAAAATGTTTTGAATTGGGGTGAAACTTGGCATGGACATTCCTAACAAGGTGTAGGAGCTTTTCATATGCCCAGCCCCTATATGATGCATGTGGGATATGCCACTTTTGAATGGTGTGAGTTTGTTCTCTAATGATAATGTTGATAGTGTTTACTTGCTCTTCAAATGTGTTCATCAAGTTTCATCAAATGAAGTGTGTGTGTGGGGTGATGAACACTTGAATATGTACCAAAAACTTAGGCCCTTACAAGAAAATGGGAGGTTTTCGTCAACCGGTTCACGATAACCCAGATTGAGTCGTAACCCGACTGAGTACGTGGCAATCCGACAATGAAATCGATACTTATATCTTCCCACTTCCACTCGGGTACCTTCAAGGGTTGCAACAGTCCAGCGGGTCTTTGATGTTCGTCCTTCACCCGTTGGCATGTGTCGCATTGGGCAACATACTCAGCTATGTCCCTCTTCATACCATCCCACCAATAACAAGTCTTCAGGTCCTTGTACATCTTGGTACTTCCGGGATGTATGGAATAAAGTGAGTCATGTGCCTCTTTTAATATTGTGTCGCGGATGTGCTTCACGTTATGCACACAAATCCTTTTTCCTAGCCAAAGCGTACCCTTCTCGTCTTCCTTGAAGTCCTTCTCTATTCCTTGTCGGTTCCTTTCCTTGATATCCTTGATCTCCTCATCCGTAGCTTGACCATCTCTTATCTCTTGTTCCAATGAAGATTGGAGTTCCATCACTTCCATCTCGTTCAAGAACCCGAGATGTAACCGTTCGAACTCCTTTTGTAGCTCGGGTGGTAGCTCCTGAACCGTGAGTTGGTGACATGCTCCCTTCCGGCTCAATGCATCGGCTACTACATTGGCCCTTCCAGGGTGATAGTTGATTCCAACATCATAATCCTTGATGAGCTCCAACCATCGACGTTGCCTCAAATTCTAATCCGTTTGGATGAATGTGTACTTGAGGCTTTTATGATCCGTATAGATCTCACATCGATGACCAAGGATATAATGTCTCCAAATCTTCAATGCATGCACCACGGCTGCAAGTTCCAAGTCATGTGTGGGGTAATTGAGCTCGTGTTTCTTGAGTTGTCTCGACGCATAGGCTACCACTTGTCCCTCTTGCATGAGCACACATCCAAGCCCTTGTCTGGATGCGTCACAATATATGTCAAAGCTCTTGCTTACGTCCGGCAATACCAAAACCGGCACTGTGGTTAGCCTCTTCTTGAGCTCCTCAAAGCTTTGTTGGAAAGCTGGTGTCCATTGGAAGGCTTTTCCCTTCGTTATCCAGCCATCCCAAGAAAACTCCAAATATCCCTCACGTTTTGCGGTTGGTTCCACTTCAGAACATCTCCCACTTTTCCGGGATCAACTGATACTCCTTTCTCGGAGATGATGTGGCCTAGGAACGGTATCTCCTTTAGCCAAAATTGACATTTGCTGAACATGGCATACAATTGATGCTCTCGCAGCTTCTGCAATGCAATCTCAAATGTTCTTCATGCTCCTCCTCGCTTTTCTAATACACCATGATGTCATCAACGAAAACCATGATGAACTTATCCAAGTACTCCATGAAAACCTTGTTCATGAGGTACATGAAGTATGCAGGTGCGTTCGTTAACCCAAAAGACATCACAGTATATTCATACGAACCATACCGCGTTCGAAAGGCAGTCTTGGGTATATCGGAGGGCTTAATCTTCAGCTGGAATTATCCGGACCGAAGATCAATCTGGGAGAACACTCGGGCTCCCTTCATCTGGTCGTACTGGTCCTCTATACGGGGCAGAGGGTACTTGTTCTTGATTGTCACCTCATTGAGAGACCTATAGTCCACGCACATCCTTTGAGTTCCATCCTTCTTGTCTATGAAGAGCACGGGGGATCCCCATGGTGACGAGCTTGGAGGTATAAATCCTTTCTCTAACTGCTCCTGGATTTGCTTCTTCAGTTCCACTAGCTCATTGACGGGCATCCTATATGGTCTCTTTGCTATATGTGCGGTTCCGGGTACCACGTCAATGGAAAACTCGATGTCCCGGTCAGGTGGCATAACGGGAAGTTCTTCCGAAAACAAGTCTGAAAATTCTTGAACCACTGGAATGCTCTCCAGGGTTGCTTCTTCGACGTGGTTCAATGTTGCCTTCTCGGTTGCCGGATGGGCTGACTCAAACTCGATACGGGTTCCGTGCTCGTTTGTCAACCGCACGCTCCTCTCAGTACATAGGATTACTCCGTTGTGATTGATTAACCAATCCATTTTGAGTATTATGTCAAGCCCTTGGGAATCCAAGACAATGAGGTTGGCAAGGAAGTCTACCCCCCTTATCTTAAGGTTTACTTTCGGACATACTATATTAGTCCTCATCTCTCCACCGGGAGAATTAACCAACATAGTATATTTCAAGTGTGATATGGGTAGATTATACTTGGAAACATACTTAGATGATATGAAGGAATGCGATGCGCCAAAATCAAATAAGATGGTGGCTGGGTTGGAGTTGCCAAGGAACATACCAATTACAGCGTCCTCAGCCTGTTGCGCTTCCTCAGCGGAGACATGGTTCACGTTGCCGCGAGCGTAGTTCTGCTGTCCACAGTTCCCTTGCTGTCCAGGACCTCCCCTCAGGTACTGGCTCGCGAAGTGTCCTGTTTCTCCGCATGCAAAGCATGCCCTGTTGCCCACGGCAGCAGGTACGTTGGTGTGGAGGTTTTGAACAGGAGCGCCCATGTTTGGACGAGGCGCAGGAGGCAAAAGCACCTGAGGTGCTTGTGCAACGGGTTGTTGCTGTGGTGGTTGGTTAGGGCGGTTTGCAGGAGCGGTCGATCCTTACTACGTTGTAGCTGGGGGCATGTACCGAGGTTGTAGGTTGCTCCCTTGTGGCTGGTATGGCATCTTCCTCTTGCCTTCTCGCTCGATCTCTCGGATCTTGCTTTCAACCACTATAGCCTTGTCAACCAGCTTCTAGAAGCTCACATAGTCATTGTTGAGGAGCTGAACCTGGATCTCATTGTTCAACCCTCTCATGAACAGGTACTGCTTCCTCTGGTCTGAGTTGACATCTTCAGGGGCATCCCGTGACAGTTGCGTGAACTTGTTGAGGTACTCATTCACGCTCTTCTGTCCTTGGCAGAAACCTTCAAACTCCTGTCTCTTGAGCATCATTACACCAGCAGGGATGTAATGAGAGCGGAAACTCTCCCTGAACTCAGTCCAAGTGATTGTCTCTGGGTCGACATGAGCATTATACAGGGCATCCCACCAGTCAGCGGCTACTCCCATGAGTTGGTGTGACGCGAAGAGAACCTTCTCTCGGTCATTGCACTAAACTATGGCAAGCTTCTTCTCCATGGACTTCAACTAATCGTCGGCCTCCATGGGGTCATTAGCTTGTGAAAAAGTGGGTGGTCCAGTGCTCATGAACTCTCCCAGTCGGTTGTGAGCCGGTGGTGGTGGTGGCGGTGGTGCCGGAACGGGGTTGTTGTTGTTGGCCTGCAGCTGACCCAAAGTTTGGATCATGGTCTTCATAAGCTGATTATGCATGGCCATCAACCATTCCAGGTTGTTTTCACCAGCTCCGGGGTTAACTGGAACTTTATCGTGGCCATCCTCTGGTTGCCACGGACGTTCTTTCCTTAGCGGCCGGCGTTTCCTCTCACCATCTGTGAGAGAGAATGGAATAGAATAGAGATTTAGAAGTTTAGATGGATCTCCCTAACTATATGCATCAAGTTGGACAGACTATATATATTAGCCTATATGAGGATGTGAACAAGTGCTGAAGCATCTCACATCTCTCTACTATGTGTGGATATGGACAACGCTGAAACGTCCCACAACTCACACTAAGCACGCAATCACAAACAATCATCACAAAGGCTCACACAACTCCTATTCGAGGCTTATTCAATGGGAGTCCTATGTGGTTTAGGGTGATACCAATCTGTGACTTCACCCTATGTCAAGGTGGTTTGGGGTGATACCAATCTGTGATCCAACTATGGCTTCTCCTAGGCTTGCATCCTATGTCAAGGTGGTTCCAATGCCAATCTATGCATCCTAAGCTTGCATCCTATGGTCAGCATGGCTTTTAATACCAATCTGTTACTTGCGGTACATCCTACAATCAACGTGGCTCTATAACCAATCTGTGCTCATTCTAGGTTTGTGACCTACAGTCAACCGTGGTAGCTTGGTACCAATTTGTGGATTGTACCAATCTGTGACTAGGCATGGCAGCTCTAATATCAATCTGTGACATATCTAGGCTATGTGATCTACGATCAACCTGTGGAAGGTTGATACCAATTTGTGTTTTCTATCTAGGCGTGTAACCTACCGTCAACCCGTGGCTCTGATACCAATCTGTGACGCCCCAGTTCTGTGGAAAACCACAGAAACGAGAACTAATGCGTATGTGTGCCCAGGATGTTCATCACACATACACATATCATACACAAACTGAATTACAGAATATATATAACCATGAATAACAGAGTTTTATTACAATGTCTCATGAGTCTTGGACTCATGCTAGCAGCGGAAGTCTTCTAACTAGTGCGGAAGCAACTAAGCAGCAGCAGCAGAGGCTCCATCTCTACTCCATCCCCATAGGCAAGGTTGAGGACAGATTACACGCCTAATACTCCACGTGGTCTTCATAGTATTCTTCTCCTGTTGCTGATGATGAAGTAATAATGCAAGTTTGAGTACATGATGTATCAGCAAGTGTGGGAAAATATGATATGTAGCTCACAACAAGGAAGATATAAAATTGCTCATTGCAGAAAGCAAAGTTTATTTCTTCAAAACACGATAAAAACAGCAACTTAACTTTAAGTGAATGTAATCCCAACATGTATTTAAACATTTACATACCTCCATTATGATTCATCCGTTTCCATGTCTCAACCAGACATTAATCAACTTTGCTCATGAATACCATCTCGTATTCACTACCATCTCACGAATACCATCTCGTATTTGCTACCATCTCACGAATACCATCTCGTATTCACTACCGTTCGATTCTATCTCATTCCGAAACCAATTCTCGCTGCCATGACTCAACAGTCATGCAACCAATTTCATCACCCGGACTCAACAGTCCCAAAAACCAAACCATAACCAAAACCAAACCATCCAAATCATCCCAAAATCCATCCCAACTAATCATGGAAGTTTGCCAGGTGCTCGTGACCGTAAGTGACACGACCCCACGGTCTTGTCGAGCTAGGATCACGCTGAGGGGTACTGCGTTGCACAGCACCATATAACACACGTCAAAGGTACAAAGCGGAAGCAAAATTTTATTACATAAATAAGTTTATGAGCATTTGTACATCAAAATAAGTCCAGTCTACACTCACGGGCGTAAACTACGCATTAAGTCCACGTCCAGCCCTTTAACGTGTCCTTGCTAGCACACACGCACACTAACTCTGGCGGCATGCACGACTCCCACTCGACGGGGTTCCCCTCCTGGGGTTACGTCTCCTCTTCGGGAGTCCCTTCCTCATAGAACCCTGCAAAAGCTTCAAACACAAGCAGTGAGCACGAAGGCTCAGCAAGTCTTACCCGTCTCACCTAAACATGGAACTTCTACATGAGGGGTGATGGGTACATGTGGTAAAATCATTTGCAAAGGACTCGCCTAATTAGTGGAACCTTACTTTCAAGTTTTAGCAGCAGGTGGTGGAGAACCTTATGCTAAGGCACATGAGAGAGCCGCAATCAAAAAAGAAACGCATTTCTCTCGTGTACTTTGCCCAAAGTTGAGAAGAACTTTAGTTAGCTCTAAACTACAGCAAATCATTAGCAATCAAGTCCATCTTTCAATCAGCAACATTTTAACATGCAACTAGCCTGTTCTCTCTACGTCACAGTACAGTGAACAAGTGGTACTCACTGACCGCGAGGGACGGCGATTATAATCGATTTACACCTGCAGGGTTACCCGAATAACCCGTCACGTACGCCCGTACTCGATGTTGCCTACAGCAACCATCACGGACGCCGTACGCAACCACCTTTCGCCCGTCAGCCAAATATTGAACCGGTCCCATCGTCCCGAGCAAGTGGTCTCTGCACGCGCATCTCAGTGCCGCCAGCCGATTTACACCTCAAGCTATCAACCTACCCTCTGAACGACGGGCAATGCCTCAATACCAAGCTACCCGAGTTACATCGGTGTCCCGGTTCCCATATAGCCGGTAGGCCTTCGGTACTGTTCTAGCTTGTTCAACAGGCCTGCACACGGCTCCGTCCACAATCGACACAAGCGGAGCTACAGCACACAGGCCCCAAAGTCCTGCTGCCCTTACTCTCCGCTCGGTCTCATTTTTCTTGCCTTGCGTATCATGTGCTATCTCTACCCGAGTCGAGTGTTTCTACCCTATGCTCGCGAGTAGTTCCAACTACTCGACTTGTACCGAATCCTACACTATCTTAGCATTGCAGTAGCTAACGGGGGTTTCAATCCTAATCCCAACCCATGGTTTTCTTGGCTATGCAGTTGGATTTCCAAACAAGACTCTAATGCAAGGAATAATAGTATTCAAGTATGTGCTCAAAACAATAAAAATTTGTAAAAGGTTAATGCAAACCGGAGCTTGCCTTGCTGCTCCTGGTCGTAGGCTAGCTGCTCCTCCGGAGCAACGAAGTCTAGGACTTCGGGTTCCTCCTCGACCTTAGCGACTACATGATAGAAGCAGTACATGTATTCATTTAAATGCATTTGTATTAAGTTTGAACTTGTGAAGCTTATAAGTCCCACTAGACAGACTCACTGACTATGAAACTTTTACTGTTGCTTGGTTACAACCTAAACAGAGACTTGGTCAAGTTTTAGTTGCAGCAAAGCTCATTTGGGCCCTCCACAATTAATTATGTACTTGACCTTAATTAAAGGCTTTTAGGGTGTTCTAAGGATTTTCATGAAACAAACTATGACTTTCTGAAAACTAGATTTTCATAGGGTTCTAATGGAATTGGTCTCACTTAATTTGAAGGTTCCTAGCTAAAGATATGAGCCAAACAATTTCAAAGAAAATTCTGAAAATGTTTCTGAACATTTTCTATTTTCTTTGGAACAGTTCCACTAATCGCACCATTAGGTGGATCAAATGAGCTCAAATGGATCTGAAATTTTATGGTAGTTCAGGGATATTTTGGTGAACATTCCAGCAAAATTTCAGGATTTTCCTCCAAAGAATTCTCCAGTTAAAATTCCAAACAGTTTAAACTTTGAGGAATTAATTCTGGAGAAATAAGGATTTTCATGAAGTGAAACCTGATTTGCTGGAAAATGCTCAGAGAGCTGAATCCAACAAAATTTGGTTCACTCAATTTGGAGCTTTGTAGCCAAAGTTATGAAGATTTGAAGTTTGAAGGAAATCTGAAAATCGGGGGAAAAGTTTAAATCTGCCGGGGCCCGCGGGGACACGTGTTGGGCGCGGAGGCGACACCACACTGAGGCCCACAGGGTTTTTGGCGCGCCAGCACACCTGATCCCGGCCGCAGGGCGATCCTGATTTAAAATATCTCCCGCTGACAGCTGGGGTCCACCCTTTCGTCAACCTCCCGCCGCCCGCGCTCTGCCGCCGGGGGACCTTGCCGGAGAGCTCGACAGCAGCTTCTGTGGAGCTTCAAACTTCATGATCTTGGCTGACCCTGCCTACTTTCACTCGGGGAACAGGATTCTGGGGTCAGCTCGTCATGACAACGGCCGGTGCATTGTCGGCAACGAGCCGCCGCCTCGGAAAGACTTCGGCCGTGTCGGCAGACTTCCCTAGCACCTCAACTACTCGAGCAACCGGTCGGGAAGCATCAGTGGACCTCAGGGAAGGTCGACATGAACTTGAGGCAGTTCGGGGGAGGCCCGAAGTAGGTCCTCACCGTGGGCCCGATGCCTCCCACATACTCCGCCGTCGATAAACATCGAAATACGCTGGGTACAGAGGTTCTCCGGCCAAAGGTTGTGAAGGCAACTTGTGCGTTACCATGTCTAGCTTGTGTGAGAGCGGACTGAGGCCCTGTAATCCTTTCTATAGTACGAATTCGATGGAACCGTACCCGAACATCGGTCTGTACCCAGAAAGGGGGAAACTGGAAATTCACCGACGGTGAGCAAAGACTCGGGCTGTGGCTCGGGGGTGAGCAGCACCGGTCACCAGTTCGTCCAAGGGTGCCTTGGCTCGGGCGTGATAACGCCCCGGTTGGGCTGTCCACGGGAGCCCAAAGTGCGGCGGCGTTAGGTCAGTGAATTAAGCTATCGGTTTAGCCGAGATCAACCGGTTTCAGCTGAATTCTAGCCACGGGGAAGAAGGAGGAAGGTTCCTAGTACCTTGCCGTAGCTCTGGAGGGGACGGGAAGGCTGTGATCAGCGCTCCCGATCGGTTCCAAGCGGCCGAAGGAGTTGTTCCGGCGCTGTGTTCTTGCGGGGGAAGAAACTGGCGAGGCTTCGGCCGAGGAGGGGGGGAATGCCTTAAGAAGGCTCTGAACCGCCTCATGCCCGCGCGTGACCAAGCAGCTTCTGGCGCGGCGGCTTCCCTCGGTGGCGATCGCAGCGGCGGCTCGGCGACCCGAGTGAGAAAAGTCTCAGTCGGTTGAATTCTCTCTGTGGCTGACATGTGGGTCCCACCCGGGGTTTTAACCTCTGAAATTCACTCCTAATCACTGTTGTAAACAGTGAGCCCCAAAATACCCATGGTGATTCAAATTATTCACCCATGAGCCATTTGAATTGAATAGAATTCAATTTGGGTTTGGTTTGAATGAATTTCAGTACATGTTCAGTTTGAAATTCAAATAAAGTTTGAATTTGTCCCACTTAGCTCATGTCAAGATCAACTCCAAATGGAGTGAAAATTGGTGTGTGAGATCACAAAAATGTGCTGAATAAGAATATGCCTCCCACTTTTAAATTCATGGGATAAAAATCAGTTTGAATTTGATTATGGTTTCAAACTGCCCTCTTTCTAGCTATACCGAAAATGACCTCAAAAAGGTTTTGAATTTGGGTGAAACTTGGCATGGACATCCCTAGCAATGTGTAGGAGTTTTCATATGCCAGGCCCTCTGTATCACATGTGGAAAATACCAGTTTTGCAATATGTAAGTTTGTTCCCTAATGAGCATGTTGATGGTGGTTCCATGCTCTTCATTTGTGTTCATCAACTTGATTCGAATAAGGTGTGTGGTGTGGTGATGAACACTTTAAACATGTGTTAAAAACTGAGGCCCTTACATTCCTCCCCCCTTAAAAGAATCTCGTCCAGAGATTATAAGGTGAAAATGAGAGAGAGGACGGTGAAAAATTACCGGATATGCGACGTGAAAAAGTCGGGGTAGTTAGCGCGAAGAAATCCATCGCTCTCCCATGTCTCTTCGTCCACGGAGTGATTACTCCATAGAACCTTGTAGAACCACAACGTACGGTTGCGTGTGGTTCGGGCCTTTTCGTCAATAATCTGAACCGGTTCCTCCCGATAGGTGAGATCCGGTTGCAGTTCTTCAATGTCTTCCAGCTGAACGGTAGTTGATAGCTTGAGACACTTCCTCAGCTTGGAAATGTGAAAGACGTCGTGCACACCGGAAAGTGCTTCTGGTAATCTCAGCCGGTATGCTACTGATACACATTTTTTGATAATCTAGAATGGACCGATGAATCGAGGTGCCAACTTTCCTCTCACCGCGAATCTGTTTACGCCCTTCATTGGAGACACACGTAGATATACGTGATCCCCGACTTCGAATTGTAATGGGCGTCTTCTCCGGTCCGCATATTGCTTTTGTCGGGATTGGGCGGCTTTTAGGTTCGCTTGAATCAGTCGAACCTTCTCTTCCACGTTGTTGACAAGGTCAATCCTGAAGGTAACCCTTTCGCCAGACTCAGAACAGTTCAATGGTGCGCGGCATTTTCTTCCGTATAACGCCTCGTAAGGCGCCACTTTATGCTGGCTTGGTACCCATTGTTGTACGAGAACTCGGCTAACGGCAAGTGATCATCCCAATTCTTGCCGTGGTTGATAGCACAAGCTCGTAGCATGTCTTCTAGGATCTGATTTAGCCGCTCGGTTTGCCCATCCGTTTGCGGGTGGTATGCTGAACTACGGATCAGCTTCGTCCCAAATGCAGCGTGCAGCTTCTCCCAAAAACGGGATACAAATAAAGTGCCCCGATCCGATATGATGGTACGGGGTACGCCGTAAAAGCATAGGATCCATGAGATGTACAGTTCAGCGTACTTCTTGGCGTTGTAGTTGGTGTTGACCGGGATGAAATGGGCAACTTTGGTGAGCCGATCGACGATCACCCACACAGAATCATCTTTCTGCAAAGTGGTGGGTAAACCGATGATGAAATCCATGCTCACGTCCTCCCACTTCCAGGCAGGAACGCCCAGTGGTTGTAGCAGTCCCGGTTTCCACATATGGTCTGCCTTCACCCTTCGACATGTATCACGCTCGGACATGTACTTCGCGATCTCCTGCTTCATCCGTGTCCACCAAAACTTGCGTCTGAGTTCTTGATATATTTTGTTGCTGCCGGGGGGGAATAGAAAATTTTGATAAGTGAGCCTCATCTAAAATTTTCTTCCGTAACTCCGGGTTACGGGGTACGACGATCCGGTCCTTGAACCATAGGACGCCGTCTCCGTCCTTCCGGAAACATTTCAGCTCCCCACTGTCTACACGTCTCCGCAAATGCGACATACCTTTGTCATATTTCTGAGATGCCACTATCTCTTCACGGATTGTGGGGATCAAAGCTAAGTTGTAGAGAGCTCCATGTGGAATCACATGCAGTGGTAGTTCGGTCTCTTCGAACGGTGTGATGGTCATAATGTTGATGTGTGACTTGCGGCTCAGCGCATCTGCCACCATGTTTGCCTTGCCCGGATGATAATGGATCTCTATTTCGTAATCCTTTATCAATTCTAACCATCTTCGTTGCCTCATGTTCAGCTCCTTCTGAGTGAATATGTACTTGAGGCTTTTGTGGTCAGTATATAGATGTACGAGGTTACCGAGTAGGTAGTGCCTCCACATCTTCAGTGCAAGTACCACGGCAGCGAGCTCCAAATCGTGAGTTGGATAATTCTGCTCATGGATTCTAAGCTTCCGTGATACATACGCGACCACTCTTCAGTCTTGCATCAGCACACATCCGAGCCCAATGCCGGATGCATCACAGTACACATCGAACGGTTTTGTTGTGTCTGGCTGTGCCAAAACCGGTGCTGATGTCAGGTGCTTGACTAAAGACTTGAATGCTGCTTCATACGCCGGACTCCAAACATATTTGGTAGCCTTCTTCAGCAGCTCTATCATTGGCTTGGCAATCTTCGAGAAGTTCGGAATGAACCTCCGATAATATCCCGTGAGTCCGAGGAAACTCCGTACCTCGTGAACAGTTCTCGGGGATTTCCAATTCAGCACTAGAGTGATCTTGCTCGGGTCTACAGCGATACCATCTGCTGAGATGATATGCCTGAGGAAAGGCACTTGCGATATCCAGAATTCGCACTTGCTGAATTTCGCGTATAGCTTGTGATCCCGCAGCCGTTGCAAGACTATACGCAGATGCTTCTTGTGATCTTCCTCCGACTTGGAGTATACGAGGATGTCGTCGATGAAGACCACGACAAACTTGTCCAGCTCCGGCATGAATACTGAGTTCATCAAATACATGAAATGAGCTGGAGCATTGGTGAGGCCAAAGGACATGACCAGGTACTCGTACAATCCGTACCTCGTCGAGAAAGCCGTCTTCGGAATGTCCTCAGTCCTTATCTTAATCTGATGGTACCCCTTAAGTCCATCTTGGAAAAGATCTTTGCTTCGACCAACTGATCAAACAACATGTCAATCCGTGGCAATGGGTACTTGTTCTTGATGGTTACGGCATTTAATGGACGATAGTCCATGCAAAGCCGCAACGTCACATCCTTCTTCTTTATAAATAATGCCGAACAGCCCCATGGCGAGGAGCTCGGCCTAATAAAATCCTTTTCCAGCAGGTCCGTTAGCTGGGTCTTCAATTCAGCCAATTCCTAGGGCGCCATCTTGTACGGCCTTCGGGATATTGGCATGGTTCCCGGTGCAAGTTCAATATTGAACTCCACCTCTCTATCGGGCGGCATCCCCGGCAAATCGTCCGGGAATAAATCAGGGAACTCTCGGAGCACTGGAATATCTTCCAATCTGATAGTTGTGGCTTGATAGACACTTGGAAGTTTTATTTCTGTACTGTCCAGAAATAAGGAGTGAGATTCGTGCACTTCTGAGTTTAAGTGCACAACTCGGAGGACGGTGTCTAAAACAGCGCCGTGGCGGGTTAACCACGACATCCCTAATATGACATCGACCTTTTGTCCATCTAAGAATATGAGAGACGTAGGGTAAACTCTACCCTCTAAGCACAATGGCGCTTTTGGGACCATCATGCTTGCTGAAATTTTCCCACCCGGTGAACAGATCACATAAGGACTATCGGTGGGTAGTATTGCAAGCTATATTTATTAATGAAAGCTTGGCTAATGAAGCTATGCGTGGCGCCTGAATCAAATAGTACTATGGCGGGATGCTTGTGGAGTTGGAACATACCCGCAAGGATTGGCTCACCCTCCGGCACGTCTTCTATGGCAAGCTGATGGATGGTGCCGGGCCTAGGGTTTGCCTCCGCGGGGTTGTACCTTGGGCAACTCGGGTCTGTTGCCTCCCGGTACCTCCCTTACCACACATGATGAGCCCGTCCCTCCACCGGGATGAGCGCGTATGAAGTGCCCTCCATCACTCTCACGTGTAGCTGGCAGAAACGTGACATGGTGTCACGGGCTGCCACTTGCCACATTCCCTCAGGTTGTCTACCTCTCACCGTGACGGTGAACGGCGCCCACCCGGGTGGCGTAGGTCCTGTAGGGACATCGACATGGATTGTCCACGTCTTGTTCCCCTCTTCGCCTTCTTCCTTGGTGAAGTACTGTGGCATCTGGTTGTATCCGAAATATTGAAGCATCTGCCTCAATGCCTCCGGATAGCCGCTGTGGTGAGAACAGTGAGATTCCACCCAGCCGTTCTCGAACTGCTTATCTGCTGTCATCTGTAAAAATATATTTGAGAAATGTCAAATATTTATTTAAATAGTAAACCATTGAGTTATAACATAAGACATGTCATTGAACCCATAAAACTTGGAAACATAGTTCAAATGTAAACAAATTTGACTGCTGATCTGCTGTCCAACATGACAGCCCTGACCAGTTTCCATTTCAACCTGATTTAGGACATGTTAAAGGAAAAACCAATTCTGGAGATCAACATCAAAGTTAAAGTTAACTTCAATAGCTTTCCAGGAAGTATGTGCTTGGCCTAAAATCTGTCCTGGTTCAAAAGTTATGAGATGTCAAAGTTAACAGAATTTCTGGAGAAAATTGGACAGTACCTCCCTGCTTGAGGTACTGATTTGATCCAAGAATTCCAGTTAATCCTGCCCCCAATCTGACAAAACTTCCTGTTACAAAGTTGTAACCCATCTCATAAGCTTTCCAGAACTACCTCACTTTCTATTTTTGGATTTTTATGCAGGAATTTATGCTCCATTTACAGAGAGTTTACAGAGAGTCTTTGCCCTGCCCTGTTTTCTGGACAGTCTCAACTCTACTGTATTTTTCGATTGGTTAAGGGATGAAACACCTCTGTACCTCCACAGAAAAGTTGTAAAACTCTTCCAAAGCTTTCCATAAATGTATCATATGACCCCAACCTCAAAAGAACTCAACCTCTAACCTCTGATTAACTTCAGCTATGATTCAGCTGGAAACAGAGTGTTCTGTCCTTATCAACCTATAAGTTGAAAACTTGTTAACTTTGAATATCCTGATGAAGTAAAGAGGTTACAGCAAAGTTTTAATGCTCCAGATAAAAACTTTCAAGTTTTACAATGAAGTTGTTCATTTAGTGGGGCGTGACGTCGATGCGTCACCAGATCATGTCGGTACTACGTCCTCACAAAGAAAAACCTATACCAGACTTAGCCGGCTTCGTTAGTTCAGTGGCACTAAGAGTCTCTCGCACACGGATTCTACACATCTACCATTTCGTGGTTAGACTACCTGCAGAAACTCACACAATCGTCATACTCGGCTGCACACCGAGCCCGGTATCCATACAGTTCGTACACCCGGCCGTCATCACTCGCCAGGATGTTCTCAAGCCAACCACGCTTTGAGTAACGTGTTCACGTTTCATACCACGTGACGGGGTCTCCCAAGTTGCACCACGCACGCCAGGGACAGATGTTGCTCGAATACCCCAAACGACATGAAGAGTCGTAGAGGATATCAAAGCAGGTCGGGTTACCAGCCACCCGTGGGGCTCCACCCTTCAGCTTGTGCGCACAGGTGGACAGCGCTTACGTGTACCCCCCAAGACATAAACGTCCCTAGATACACGATTTTCCAACATAATCAAATAGGTCAATATGCCACTTTCTATACACTAATAACATCCTTATACGGGCTAATAACTCGTTCCTCACTGGATTTTTGAAAAAGATGACCTTTTTAGTGCGTTAAACCTCAAGCGAGCTCTGATACCAATGCTGACACGACCCCACGGTCTTGTCGAGCCAGCATCACGCTGAGGGGTACTGCATTGCACAGCACCGTATAACACACGTCAAAGGTACAAAGCGGAAGCAAAATTTTATTACATAAACAAGCTTATGAACATTTCTACATCAAAATAAGTCCAGTCTACACTCACGGGCGTAGACTACGCATCAAGTCCACGTCCGGCCCTTGAACGTGTCCTTGCTAGCACACACGCACACTAACTCTGCGGCGTGCACGACTCCCACTCGACGGGGTTCTCTTCCTAGGGTTCCGTCTCCTCTTCGGGAGTCCCTTCCTCATAGAACCCTGCAAAAGCTTCAAACACAAGCAGTGAGCACGAAGGCTCAGCAAGTCTGACCTGTCTCACCTAAACATGGAACTTCTACATGAGGGGTGATGGGTACATGAGGTAAAATCATTTGCAAAGAACTCGCCTAATTAGTTGAACCTTACTTTCAAGTTTTAGCAGCAGGTGGTGGAGAACCTTACGCTAAGGCACATGAGAGAGCCGCAATCAAACAAGAAACACATTTCTCTCATGTACTTTGCCCAAAGTTGAAAAGAACTTTAGTTAGCTCTAAAATACAGAAAATCATTAGCAATCAAGTCCATCTTTCAATCAGCAACATTTTAACATGCAACTAGATTGTTCTTTCTACGTCACGGTACAGTGAACAAGTGGTACTCACTGACCGTGAGGGACAGCGATTATAATCAATTTACACCTGCAGGGTTACCCGAATAACCCGTCACGTACGCCCGTACTCGATGTTGCCTACAGCAACCATCACGGACGCCGTACGCAACCACCTTTCGCCCGTCAGCCAAATATTGAACCAGTCCCATCGTCCCGAGCAAGAGGTCTCTGCACGCGCATCTCAGTGCCGCCATCCGATTTACACCTCGAGCTCTCAACCTACCCTCTGAACGACGGGCAATGCCTCAATACCCAGCTACCCGAGTTACATCGGTTTCCCGGTTCCCATATAGCCGGTAGGCCTTCGGTACGGTTCTAGCTTGTTCAACAGGCCCGCACACGGCTCGGTCCTCAATCGACACAAGCGGAGCTACAGCACACAGGCCCCAAAGTCCTGCTGCCCTTACTCTCCGCTCGGTCTCATTTTTCTTGCTATGTGTATCATGTGCTATCTCTACCCGAGTCGAGTGCTTCTAGCCTATGCTCGCGAGTAGTTCCAACTACTCGACTTGTACCGAATCCTACACTATCTTAGCATTGCAGTAGCTAACGGGGTTTTCAACCCTAATCCCAACCCATGGTTTTCTTGGCTATGCAGTTGGATTTCCAAACAAGACTCTAATGCAAGGAATAATAGTATTCAAGTATGTGCTCAAAACAATAAAAATTTGTAAAAGGTTAATGCAAACCGGAGCTTGCCTTGCTGCTCTTGGTCGTAGGCTAGCTGCTCCTCCGGAGTAACAAAGTCTAGGACTTCGGGTTCCTCCTCGACCTTAGCGACTACATGATAGAAGCAGTACATGTATTAATTTAAATGCATTTGTATTAAGTTTGAACTTGTGAAGCTTATAAGTCCCACTAGACAGACTCACTGACTATGAAACTTTTACTGTGGCTTGGTTACAACCTAAACAGAGACTTGGTCAAGTTTTAGTTGTAGCAAAGCTCATTTGAGCCCTCCACAATTAATTATGTACTTGACCTTAATTAAAGGCTTTTAGGGTGTTCTAAAGATTTTTCATGAAACAAACTATGACTTTCTGAAAACTAGATTTTCAGAGGGTTATAATGGAATTGGTCTCACTTAATTTGAAGGTTCCTAGCTAAATATATGAGCTAAACAATTTCAGAGAAAATTCTGAATATGTTTCTGAACCTTTTTGTATTTTCTTTGGAACAGTTCCACTAATCACACCATTAGGTGGATCAAATGAGCTCAAATGGATCTAAAATTTTTATGGTAGTTCAGGGATATTTTGGTAAACATTCCAGCAAAATTTCAGGATTTTCCTCCAAAGGATTCTCCAGTTAAAATTCCAAACATTTCAAAATTTGAGGAATTAATTCTGGAGAAATAAGGATTTTCATGGAGTGAAACCTGATTTGCTGGAAAACTCTCAGAGAGCTGAATCCAACAAAATTTGGTTCACTCGATTTGGAGCTTTCTAGCCAAAGTTATGAAGATTTGAAGTTTGAAGGAAATCTGAAAATTGGGGGAAAAGTTTAAATCTGCCGGGGCCCGCGGGGAAACGTGTTGGGCGCGGAGGCGACAGCACACTGAGGCCCACAGGGTTTTTGGCGTGCCAGCACACCCGATCCCGGCCGCTTCCCGATCCCGATTTAAAATATCTCCCGCTGACAGCTGGGGTCCACCCTTTCGTCAACCTCCCGCCGCCCGCGCTCTGCCGCCGGGGAACCTCGCCGGAGAGCTCGCCGGCGGCTTCTGTGGAGCTTCAAACTTCATGATCTTGGCTGCCCCTGCCTACATTCACTCAGGGAACAGGATTCTGGGGTCAGCTCGTCATGACAACGGCCGGTGCATGGTCGGCGACGAGCCGCCGCCTCGGAAAGACTTCGGCCGTGTCGGCTGACTTCCCTAGCACCTCAACTACTCGAGCAACCGGTCGGGAAGCATCAGTGGACCTCAGGGAAGGTCGACATGAACTTGAGGCAGCTCGGGGGAGGCCCAAATTATGTCCTCACGGTGCGCCCGATGCCTCCCACATACTCCGCCGTCGGTAAACTTCGAAATACGCCGGGTACAGAGGTTCTCCGGCAAAAGGTTGTGAAGGCAACTTGTGTGTTACCGTGTCTAGCTTGTGTGAGAGCGGCTTGAGGCCCTGTAATCCTTTATAGAGTACGAATTCGACGGAACCATACCCGAAGGTCGGTCTGTACCAAGAAAGGGGAAAACTGGAAATTCGCCGCCGGTGAGCAAACACTCGGGCTGTGGCTCGGGGGTGAGCAGCACCGGTCACCAGCGCGTCCAAGGGTGCCTTGGCTCAGGCGCGACAACGCCCCGGTTGGGCTGTCCACGGGAGCCCGAAGTGCGGCGGCGTTAGGTCAGTTAATTAAGCTCTCGGTATAGCCGAGATCGACCGGTTTCAGCTGAATTCTAGCCACGGGGAAGAAGGAGGAAGGTTCCTAGTACCTTGCCGTAGCTCTGAAGGGGACGGGAAGGCTATGATCGGCGCTCCCGATCGGTTCCAAGCGGCGGAAGGAGTTGTTCTGGCGCTGTGTTCTTGCGGGGGGAGAAACTGGCGAGGCTTCGGACGAGGAGGGGGGGGGACGCCTTAAGAAGGCTCTGAACCGCCTCATGCCCGCGCGTGACCAAGCAGCTTCTGGCGCGGCGGCTTCCCTCGGTGGCGATCGCAGCGGCGGCTCGGCGACCCGAGTGAGAAAAGTCTCAGTCGGTTGTATCCTCTCTGTGGCTGACATGTGGGTCCCACCCGGGGTTTTAACCTCTGAAATTCACTCCTAATCACTGTTGTAAACAGTGAGCCCCAAAATACCCATGGTGATTCAAATTATTCACCCATGAGCCATTTGAATTGATTAGAATTCAATTTGGGTTTGGTTTGAATGAATTTCAGCACATGTTCAGTTTGAAGTTCAAATAAAGTTTGAATTTGTCCCACTTAGCTCATGTCAAGATCAACCCCAAATGGAGTGAAAATTGGTGTGTGAGCTCACAAAAATGTGCTGAATAAGAATATGCCTCCCACTTTTGAATTCATGGGATAAAAATCAGTTTGAATTTGAATATGGTTTCAAACTGCCCTCTTCCTAGCTATACCCAAAATGACCTCAAAAAGGTTTTGAATTTGGGTGAAACTTGGCATGGACATCCCTAGCAATGTGTAGGAGTTTTCATATGCCCAGCCCCTCTATATCACATATGGAAAATACCACTTCTGCAATATGTGAGTTTGTTCCCTAATGAGCATGTTGATGGTGGTTACTTGCTCTTCATTTGTGTCCATCAACTTGCTTCAAATAAGGTGTGTGGTGTGGTGATGAACACTTTAAACATGTGTTAAAAACTGAGGCCCTTACAGTAAGCTCGGCTATCATGATAGTTTTAAGACTCTACAGAGTTTGCACCTGTTTACCCACATGTTTGTGATTTCGTCACACATCGGCGACTGCAGAACCACCATTATACCAGTACACAACCGTCGGTCTATGGTCAAGAGATCACAAAATAGCCTTTACAAAGGGGTTACTAGATGTATGGACTCACTAAGGTTTCACCGGCAGGCTAGAATCTCCAATTCTCCCACCCACGGGCCCCCTCTTGTGCCATGCAGTTCCCAGAGCAGTCCTCACAAGACTCCCATTCCCCGCACATTCCACGGTCCATAACAATCTAGTAACTTATCTAATTACTCAGCTAAGCCGCACCCATACTTGGCCTTGTGGTGGCACTGTTATCCTCGCATGTGCTCGCATGAACCTGTCCTTAGATCTACGGCAAGTAACCACCATCTCATTCTACCTCATTCACAAACCCAGGCTTGCCTAGATCTCCCTCCGATTCACGTTCATTACCATTAAGTTCTCATTATCTTTACGATTGCAGTTAGCTAGACAAATCTATCTCGCTTCCCAAAATCCCGTGGAATCAGCGTAGCAAAAAGTAAAAACCATACCCGACTCATTAGCTGTCCCGACGACAAGGGTGGTTACCAAAACTAGTAAACTCCTATGAAAGGGTTTCCCATCACATTGAATCAAGCACACACACCTTTTCATAAACAAAACAGTTTTCCAAAATATGGGGTCAATATGGTCAAGGGGCACTTGCCTTGTTCTTGCGGTTCCTGTTGCTCTTGGATCTCGAAACCTTGTTGTTGCAGCTCGTCGTAGACAGCTCCCTGAGCTTGTGCTTCTATACGCGATCACGCACATACAAGATTCATAACAATCAATACCATGCACAAACTTTAACCAGATGCGATGATGCATATGCATGTTAATCCTATGATACAGTTTAGTTTTTACGTGTTCTTGCATGGCTTGCATGGTTTTACGATGAACAGAGGTGTTCGGATCAAATGTGGACGTGGCGATGATCTTGACTTTAGATCAAACTGATCAACACTTGATCTGTCCATGAAAAAGATTCTGTTCGAAAGGAATCGAAGAACAGATGCAAAGAAAACGCGATGATGTCGTAAGGTGGTATTGGAGACCTACCTTACGTTGTTTCTGGTCTCAGGGTCCTTCTCCTAGCAAGACAGATCGTCGGGGCTCTCTTCCGGCGATCTCTGGTGACTGAACTCCGGCGAAGGGGTTTACTCGGCGAGTTGGGGCTAGGGCTCTAAGTTGTTGGCTCAGGAGGTGGAAAAGAAGTTCGTGGTTGCGACCAAAGTTTTTCGGTTCTATTTATAAGAAGAAAACGGGGAGTCCTCCTCTGATCGGAATTCGAACAAGAGTCCTATTAAAATTGTTTTTAAATCTTAACAACTTATCTTAGATTGATTCGGTGCGGTAACATTGTGGAAATCTTGTCGGTTTCCTCCCGTACCGGTATTCCCATTCGTACAGAGGAAAACCGTTTCAGAATCACGTTACCTTCGCGGTGGTGAGCTCCAGAAGCCCCACGTGTCCTGCGGGAACCTGGGCTCCCTTTTCCATAGAGACAAGCTCCGGTTGTGCCACGTGTCAGGCGGCCGAGACCTCCCTCTTTCTCAGAGGCGAGCTCCGCGTGCGCCACGTGTCTGGTGAGTCGGGACCTCCCCTCTTAACAGAGGCGAGCTCCGCGAACGCCACGTGTCAGTTCCGGACCTCCCCTCTTTTCGGAGGTGGCTCCGGATGTGCCACGTGTCCTAACAGCGCCAGACTTCCTTTCTTCTCAGAGACGAGCTCCGAGGTTGACACGTGTCCAATAGTGACGGACCTCCCGGAGATGAGCTCCGGAGGTGACACGTGTCCGATAGTGTCAGACCTCCCGGAGGTGAGCTCCGGAGGTGACATGTGTCCAATAGGACCGGACCTCTCGGAGACGAGCTCCGAGAGCGGCACGTGTCTGTTGGGGCTGGACTTCTCGGAGGTGAGCTTCGAGAGTGACACATGTCCCGCGCGGCTGATCCTCTCTTTTCTACAGCGAATAGCTCCTCAGTCGACACGTGTCCTGTGGGACTGGCCTCGCTCCTTCCGCAGAGGCTAGCTCCGGGGGCAACACGTGTTCCACGGAGGTCGGACCTCTCCCCCTCTGCGGGAATGAGCCCCGAGCCTGCCACGTAGCCGTTGGCGGCAGACCTTTCCCCATTTGCGGAGATGAGCTCCGAACACGCCACGTGGCCAGCGAACCGCGGAAATTTTCTTCGGCGCTCCTCGGCGAACTGGAATTGGCTCTTTTTGGCTATCTTTTTTGTTCTTTCTCTGTTTCAACTTATTTTAAAAATGTTTTTCTACATGGAACATGAATACATGCAGAAATATAAAATGAGGGTGTCACACCTAACTCGACTGAGTACGTGGCAATCCGACGATGAAATCCATACTGATATATTCCCACTTCCACTCGGGTACCTTCAAGGGTTGCAACAGTCCAGCGGGTCTTTTATGTTCGGCCTTCACCCGTTGGCATGTGTCGCATAGGGCAACATACTCGGCTATGTCCCTCTTCATACCATCCCACCAATAACAAGTCTTTAGGTCCTTGTACATCTTGGTACTTCTGGGATGTATGGAATAAAATGAGTCATGTGCCTCTTTTAATATCGTATCGCGGATGTGCTTAACGTTAGGCACACAAATCTTTTTTCCTAGCCAAAGCGTACCCTTCTCGTCTTCCTTGAAGTCCTTTTCTATTCCTTGTCGGATCCTTTCCTTGATCTCCTTGATCTCCTTATCCGTTGCTTGACCGTCTCATATCTCTTGTTCCAATGAATATTGGAGTTCCATCACTTCCATCTCGTTCAAGAATCCGAGATGTAACCGTTCGAACTCCTTTCGTGGCTCGGGTGGTAGCTCCTGAACCGTAAGTCGGTGACATGCTCCCTTCCGGCTCAATGCATCGGCTACTACATTGGCCTTTCCGGGGTGATAGTTGATTCCAACATCATAATCCTTGATGAGCTCCAACCATCGACGTTGCTTCAAATTCAAATCCGTTTCAGTGAATATGTACTTGAGGCTTTTATGATCCGTATAGATCTCACATCGGTGACCAAGGATATAATTCTCCAAATCATTAATGCATGCACCACGGCTGCAAGTTCCAAGTCATGTGTGGGGTAATTGGGATCGTGTTTCTTTAGTTGTCTCGAGGCATAGAATACCACTTGTCCTTCTTGCATGAGAACACATCCAAGCTTTTGTCTGGATGCGTCACAATATTTGTCAAAGCTCTTGCTCACGTCCGGAAATACCAAAGCCGGCGCTGTGGTTAGCCTTTTCTTGAGCTCCTCAAAGCTTTCTTGGCACGCTGGTGTCCATTGGAAGGCTTTTCCCTTCGTTAAAAACTCCGTCATAGGCTTTGCTATCTTGGAGAAGTCCTTGATGAACCGGGGGTTGGTTCCACTTCAGAACATCTCCCACTTTTCTGGGATCAACCGATACTCCTTCCTCGGAGATGATGTGGCCTAGGAATGATATCTCCTTTAGCCAAAATTGACATTTGCTGAACTTGGCATACAGCTGATGCTCTCGCAGCTTCTGGAATGTCAATCTCTAGTGTTCCTCATGTTCATACTCACTTTTTGAATACACCATAACGTCGTCTATGAAAACCACGACGAACTTATCCAAGTACTCCATGAAGACCTTGTTCATGAGGTACATGAAGTGTGCGGGTGCATTTGTCAACCAAAAAGACATTACGGTATATTCATACGAACCATACCTTGTTCGAAAGGCAGTCTTGGGTATATCGGAGGGCTTAATCTTCAGCTGGAAGTATCCTGACCGAAGATCAATCTTGGACAACACTCGGGCTCCCTTCATCTGGTCGAACAGGTCCTCTATACGGGGCAGAAGGTACTTGTTTTTGATTGTCACCTCATTGAGAGACCTATAGTCCATGCACATCCTTTGGGTTCCATCCTTCTTGTCTACGAAGAGCGCGGGGGCTCCCCATGGTGACGACCTTGGACGTATAAAACCCTTCTCTAGCTGCTCTTGAATTTTCTTCTTGAGCTTCACCAGTTTGTTGATGGGCATCCTATATGGTCTCTTTGCTATAGGTGCGGTTCCGGGTTCCAAGTCATTGGAACACTAAATGTCCCGGTCAGGTGGCATACCTGCAAGTTCTTCTGGGAACACGTCCGAGAACTCTTGAACCACCGGAATGCTTTCCAGGGTCGCTTCTTCGACGTGGTTCAACGTTGCCTTCCCGGTTGTCGGTTGGGCTGACTCAAACTCGATACGAGTACCGTGCTCGTTTGTCAATTGCACGCTCCTCTCAGCACATTGGATTACTCCGTTGTGCTTGCTTAACCAATCCATTCCGATTATTATGTCAAGCCCTTGGGAATCCAAGACAATGGGGTTGGCAAGGAAGTCTACCCACCTTATTTTAAGGTTTACATTCAGACATACTATATTAGTCCTCATCTCTCCACCGGGAGAATTAACCAACATAGTATATTTCAAGTGTGATATGGGTAGATTATACTAGGCAACATACTTGGATGATATGAAGGAATGTGATGCTCCAGAATCAAATAGAATGGTGGTTAGGTTGGAGTTGGCAAGGAACATACCAATCACGACGTCCTCAGCTTGTTGCGCTTCCTCAGCAGGGACATGATTCACGTTGCCGCGAGCATAGTTCTGCTGTCCACGGTTTCCATGATTAGCTCCTCCATTCGGCCGTGGGTTCTGCTTGGGCATGTTGCTTGGTTGTCCAGGACCTCTCCTCGGGCATTGGCTCGCGAGGTGTCCTGTTTCTCCGCATGCAAAGCATGCCTTGTTGCCCACGACAGCAGGTACGTTGGGGCGAGGGTTTTGAACAGGAGCGCCCGTGTTGGGACGGGGCGCTGGAGGCAAAGGCACACGAGGTGCTTGTGCAACGGGTCGTTTCTGTGGTGGCTGATTATGGCGGTATGCAGGAGCGGTCGATCCATACTGTGGTGCAACTGGGGGCATGTACCGAGGGCGTACGTTGCTCCCTTGTGGCTGGTACGACATCTTCCTTTTGCCCTCTTGCTCGATCTCTCGGATCTCTTTCCACCACTATGGCTTTGTCAACCAGCTTCTGGAAGCTCACATAGTCATTGTTGAGGAGCTGAACCTGGATCTCATTGTTCAACCCTTTCATGAACAGGTACTGTTTCCGTTGGTCCGAGTTGACATCTTCGGGGGCATACCTTGACAGTTGCGTGAACTTGTTGAGTTACTCATTCACGCTCCTCTGTCCTTGGCGGAGACCTTCAAACTCCTGCCTCTTGAGCATCATTACCCCAGCAGGGATGTAATGAGAGCGGAAACTTTCCTTGAACTCAGTCCAAGTAATAGTCTCCGGGTCGACATGAGCGTTACAAAGGGCATCCCCCCAGTCAGCGGCTGCTCCCATGAGTTGGTGCGACGCAAAGAGAACTTTTTCTCGGTCATTGCACTGAACTATGGCAAGCTTCTTCTCCATGGACTTCAACCAATCGTCGACCTCCATGGGATCATTAGCTTGAGCAAAAGTGGGTGGTCGAGTCCTCATGAACTCTCCCAATCGGTTGTGAGCCGGCGGGGCGACGGTGGTGGTGTCGGTGGTGCAGGAACGGGGTTATTTTTGTTGGCTTGCAACTGACCCAAAGTTTAGATCATGGTTTGCATAAGCTGATTTTGCATAGCCATCAACCGTTCCAGATTGTTTGCACCAGCTCCGGGGTTGTCATTCTCAGGAACTTCGACGTGGTCCTCTTCTTGGTTGCCATGGACGTTCCTCCCTTGACAGCAGGCGTTTCCTCTCACCATCTTGAGAGAGATTTGGATAGAATAGAGGCTTAGAAGTTTAGGTGGATCCCTCCCAACTATATGCATCAAGGTGGATGGACTATATATCATCCTATATGACAATGTGAACAAGTGCCGAGGCATCTCACATCTCTCTGCTATGTGTGGATATGGACAACGCTGAAACGTCCCACAACTCACACTAGCACTCAAGCAAAAACAATTATCACAGCCGAGCTCCGGAGGTGACACGTGTCTGGTAGTGTCGGACCTGCACCACCGCCACCACCGCCGGCTCACAACAGACTGGAAGAGTTCATGAGGACTTGACCGCCCACTTTTGCACAAGCTAACGATCCCATGGAGGCTGATTATTGGTTGAAATCTATGGAGAAGAAGCTTGCCATTGTTCAGTGCAATGATCAGGAGAAAGTTCTCTTCGCATCGCACCAACTTATGGGAGCAGCCGCTGACTGGTGGGACGCTCTTTGCAATGCTCATGTCAACCAGGAGACTATCACTTAGACTGAGTTCAAGGAGAGTTTCCACTCTCATTATGTCCCTGCTGGAGTCATGATGCTCAAAAGGCAAGAGTTCGCAGGTCTCCGCCAAGGAAAGAAGAGCATGAATGAGTACCTCAACAAGTTCACGCAGCTTTCAAGGTATGCCCCCGAGGATGTCAACTCGGATCAAAGGAAGCAATACTTGTTCATGAGAGGGTTGAATAATGAGATCCAAGTTCAACAGCTCAACAATGACTATGCAAACTTCCAGAAGCTAGTTGACAAAGCTATAGTGGTTGAGAGCAAGATCAGTGAGATCGAGCAAGAGGGAGAGAGAAAGATGCCATACCAGCCACAAGGGAGCAATGTACGTCCCCGTTTCATGCCCCAGTTGCACCATGGTATGGCTCATCCACTTCTACTTTTCGCCCTAATCAACCACCACAGCAACATCCTGTTATGCAAGCACCTCGTGTGCCTTTGCCTCCTGCGCCCCAACCCAACATTGGCGCATATGCTCAAAACCACCCTCGCCCCAACATTCCTGCTGTCTTGGGCAACAAGGCATGTTTTGCATGCGGAGAGACGGGACACTTCGCAAGTCAGTGCCCGAGGAAAGGCCTTGGACAGCTGACCAACGCGCCAAACGGAGGAGCTACGCAAGGTAACCGTGGGCAGCAAAACTATGCTCGTGGCAACGTGAATCATGTCTCCGCTGAGGAAGCGCAACAGGATGAGGACGTCGTGATTGGTATGTTCCTTGCCAACTCCAACCCAGCCACTGTTTTATTTGATTCCGGAGCATCGCATTCATTCATATCATCCAAGTATGTTGCCAAGTATAACCTGCCCATATCACACATGAAATATACTATGTTGGTTAATTCTCCCAGTGGAGAGATGAGGACTAATATAGTGTGTCCTAAAGTAAACATTAAAATAAGGGGGATAGACTTCCTTGCCAACCTTATTGTCTTGGATTCCCAAGGGTTTGATATAATACTTGGAATGGATTGGTTAAGCAAGCACAACGGAGTGATCCAATTTGCTGAGAGGAGCATGCAGTTGACAAACGAGCACAGAACTCGTATTGAGTTCGAGTCAGCCCAACCGGCAACTGAGAAGGCAATGTTGAACCACGTCGAAGAAGCAACATTGGAAAGCATTCCGGTGGTTCAAGAATTTTTGGATGTGTTCCCGGAAGAACTTTCAGGTATGCAACCTGGACGGGACATTGAGTTTGCCATTGATTTGGTACCTGAAACTGCACCTATAGCAAAGAGGCCATATAGGATGCCCATTAATGAACTAGTGGAACTTAAGAAGCAAATTCAGGAGCAACTAGAAAAGGGTTTTACTCGCCCAAGCTCGTCACCGTGGGGAGCCCCCGTGCTCTTCGTGGATAAGAAGGGTGGGACCGAAAGGATGTGTGTGGATTATAGGTCTCTCAATGAGGTGACGATCAAGAATAAATACCCGCAGCCCCATATAGAGGACCTGTTTGACCAAATGAAAGGTGCCCGAGTTTTCTCCAAGATTGATCTTCGGTCGGGATATTTCCAGCTGAAGATTAAGCCCTCCGACATACCCAAGACTGCCTTTCTAACACGGTACGGTTCATATGAATATACCGTTATGTCTTTTGGGTTAACGAATGCACCCGCATACTTCATGTACCTCATGAATAAGGTCTTCATGGAGTACTTGGATAAGTTCGTCGGGGTTTTCATCGACTACATCATGGTGTATTCGAAAAGCGAGGAGGAACATGAAGAACATTTGAGACTGACATTACAGAAACTACGAGAGCATCAATTGTATGCCAAGTTCAACAAGTGTCAATTTTGGCTAAAGGAGGTATCGTTCCTAGGCCACATCATCTCCGAGGAAGGAGTGTCGGTTGATCGCGGAAAAGTGGGAGATGTTCTGAAGTGGAACCAACCACAGAACGTGAAGGATATTCAGAGTTTCCTTGGGATGGCTGGATATTATTGCCGGATCATCAAGGATTTCTCCAAGATACCGAAGCCTATGACTGAATTGCTAAAGAAGGGAAAATCATTTCAGTGGACACCCATTTCTCAAGAAAGCTTTGAGGAGCTCAAGAAAAGGTTAACCACAAAGCCGGTTTCGGTATTGCCGGACGTGAGCAAGAGTTTCAACATATATTGTGACGCATCAAGACAAGGGCTTGGATGTGTGCTCATGCAAGAAAGACAAGTGGTAGCCCATGCATCGAGAGAATTAAAGAAACACTAGCTGAATTACCCCACGCATGATTTGGAACTTGCAGCCATGGTGCATGCATTAAAGATTTGGAGACATTATATGCTTGGCCACCGATGTGAGATCTATACAGATCACAAAAGACTCAAGTACATATTCACGCAAACGGATTTGAATTTGAGGCAACATCGATGGTTGGAACTCATCAAGGATTATGATGTTGGAATCAACTATCACCCCGTAACGGCCAACGTAGTAGCTGATGCATTGAGACGAAAGGGAGCATGTCACCAACTCACGGTTCGGGAGCTACCGTCCGAGCTGCGCAAGGAGTTTGAACGGTTACATCTCGGGTTCTTGAACGAGATGGAAGTTATGGAACTCCATTCTTTGCTGGAACAAGAGATACGAGATGGCAAAGCAACGGATGAGGAAATCAAGGAGATCGAGGAAAGAACCCAACAAGGCATAGAAAAGGACTTCAAGGAAGATGAGAAGGGTACGGTTTGGTTAAGAAAAAGGATTTGTGTGCCTAACATGAAGCACATCCGCGACACGATATTAAAAGAGGCACATCACTCTTCTTATTCCATACATCCCAGCAGTACAAAGATGTACAAAGACCTGAAAACTTGTTATTGGTGGGATGGTATGAAAAGGGACATAGCTGAGTATGTTGCCTTATGCGATACGTGCCAATGGGTAAAGGCCGAACATCAAAGACCCGCTGGACTGTTGCAACCATTGAAAGTACCCGAGTGGAAGTGGGAAGACATCAGCATGGATTCCATCGTCGGATTACCACGTACTCGGTCGGGTTACGACTCCATCTGGGTTATTGTAGACCAATTGACGAAAACAGCCCATTTTATTCCTGATAGAACCACGTACCACGTCGCAAAACTAGCCGAGTTGTACATGGAGAAAATCGTGTGCCATCATGGAGTTCCGAAGAGGATAGTTTCAGATCGGGGTACCCAATTTACCTCTAGGTTCTGGAAGAAGCTGCATGAAGCTATGGGTACACGAATTGATTTTAGCTCCGCTTATCACCAGCAAACCGATGGGCAAACTGAGAGGACAAACCAGATTTTGGAACACATGTTGAGAGCTTGCGCCTTGAAACATGGGCGTAGATGGGATAGTGACCCGACCCCGATGGTCCTGTCGAGCCAGGATCACGCTGAGGGGTGCTGCGTTGCACAGCACCGTATAACACACGTCAAAGGTACAAAGCGGAAGCGGAAATTTTATTACATAAACAAGTTTATGAACATGTTTACATCAAAATACGTTTAGTCTGCACTCGCGGGCGTAGACTACGCATCAAGTCACGTTCAGCCCTCGAACGTGTCCTTGCTAGCACACACACACACTAACTCTGCGGCGTGCACGACTCCCACTCGACGGGGTTCCCCTCCTGGGGTTCCGTCTCCTCTTCGGGAGTCCCTTCCTCATAGAACCCTGCAAAAGCTTCAAACACAAGCAGTGAGCACGAAGGCTCAGCAAGTCTGACCCATCTCACCTAAACATGGAACTTCTACATGAGGGTAATGGGTTACATGAGGTAAAAATCATTTGCAAGGACTCGCCTAATTAGTAGAACCTTATTTTCAAGTTTTAGCAGCAGGTTGTGGAGAACTTTACGCTAAGGCACATGAGAGAGCCGCAATCAGACAAGAAACACATTTCTCTCATGTACTTTGCCCAAAGTTGAAAAGAACTTTAGTTAGCTCTAAGCTACAGCATATCATTAACAATCAATGTCCAGCTTTCAATCAGCAACATTTTAACATGTGACTAGCCTGTTCTTTCTACGTCACGGTACAGTGAACAAGTGGTACTCACTGACCGTGAGGGACGGCGATTATAATCGATTTACACCTGCAGGGTTACCCGAACAACCCGTCACGTACGCCCGTACTCGATGTGGCCTACAACAACCATCACGCACGCCGTACGCAACTACCTTTCACCCATCAGCCAAATATTGAACCGGTCCCATCGTCCCGAGCAAGAGGTCTCTGCACGCGCATCTCTGTGCCGCCAGCCGATTTACACATCGAGCTCTCAACCTACCCTCTGAACGACGGGCAATGCCTCAATACCCAGCTACCCGAGTTACATCAGTTTCCCAGTTCCCATATAGCCGGTAGGTCTTCGGTACTGTTCTAGCTTGTTCAACAGGTCTGCACACGGCTCGGTCCTCAATCGACACAAGCGGAGCTATAGCACACAGGCCCCAAAGTCCTGCTGCCCTTACTCTCCGCTCGGTCTCATCTTTCTTGCCATGTATATCATGTGCTATCTCTACCCGAGCAATGTGCCTCTAGCCTATTCTCACGAGTAGTTCCAACTACTCGACTTGTACCGAATCCTACTCTATCCTAGCAATGCAGTGGCTAACGAGATTTTCAATCCTAAACCAAACCCATGGTTTTCTTGGCTATGCAGTTGGGTTTCCAATCAAGACTCTAATGCAAAGAACAATATTCAAAGATGTGCTCAAAACAATAATCATTTGTAAAAAGGTTAATGCAAACCGGAGCTTGCCTTGCTGCTCTTGGTCGTAGGCTAGCTGCTCCTCCGGAGTAACGAAGTCTAGGGCTTCGGGTTCCTCCTCGACCTTAGCGACTACATGATATAAGACATACATGTATTAATTTAAATGCATTTATTAAGTTTGAACTTGTGAAGCTTATAACCTTTGCTAGATAGACCTAATGACTGTGAAACTTTTACTGTGGCTTGGATACAACCTAAACAGAGACTTGGTCAAGTTTTAGTTGCAGCAAAGCTCAATTGAGCCCTCCACAATTAATTATGTCCTTGACCTTAATTAAAGGCTTTTAGGGTGTTCTAAGGACTTTCATGAAACAAACTATGACTTTCTGAAAACTAGATTTTTAGAGGGTTCTAATGGAGTTGGTCACACTTAATTTGGGGGTCCCTAACTAAAGATATGAGCCAAACAATTTCAGAGAAAATTCTGAAAATGTATCTGAACATTTTCTATTTTCTCGGGAACAGTTTCACTAATCAAACCATTAGGTGGATTAAATTAGCTCAAATGGATCTGAAATTTTTATGGTAGCTCAAAGATATTGTGGTGAACATCTCAGTGAAATTTCATGATTTTCCTCCAAAGGATTCTCCAGTTAAAATTCCTAACATTTTAAATTTTGAGGAATTAATTCTGGAGAAATAAGGAATTTCATGAAGTGAAACTTGATTTTCTGGAAAGTACTCAGAGAGCTGAATCCAGCAAAATTTGGTTCACTCAATTTGGAGCTTTCTAGCCAAAGTTATGAGGATTTGATGTTTGAAGGAAATCTGAAAAATCGGGGAAAAGTTTAAACTCGCGCGTGGGCCCAGGGGACACGCGTCGCACGCCTAGGCGATGGCACATCGTGGCCCACAAGGATTTTGCGCGCCAGCACACCCGATCCCGGCCGCAGCCGGATCCCGATTCAAAATATCTCCCGCTGACAGCTGGGGTCCACCCCCTTCTTCAACCTCGCGACACCCGCGCCCCGCCGCTGAGGGATCTCGCCGGAGAGCTCGCCGCCGGCTGCTGTACAGCTACAAACTTCTCGATTCTGGCCGCCCCTGCCTACTTTTACTCGGGGAACAGGATCCGAGGGTCAGCTGCTCATGACAACGGCCGGAGCATGGTCGGCGACGAGCCGCCACCTCGGAATGACTTCGGCCATGTCGGCTGACTTCTCTAGCACCTCAGCTACTTGGGAAATCGGTCGGGGAGCATCAGTGGACCTCAGAGAAGGTCGACATGAGCTCGAGGCAGCTCGGGGAAGGCCCGAAATAGGTCCTCACCGTGCGCCCGATGCCGCCCGTTCGTTCCGCCATTAGTATACCTCAAATTACGCCGGGCACAGAGGTTCTCCGGCCCAGAGTTGTGAAGGCAACTTGTGCGTTACCGTGTCTAGCTCGTGTGAGAGCGGCCTGAGGCCCTCTAATCCTTTCTAGAGCACGAATTAAACAGAACCGTACCCGAAGGTCCTTCTGCACACAGAAAGGGGAAAAGTGGAAATTCGCTGCCGGTGAGCAACCACTCGAGCTGTGGCTCGGGGATGAGCAGCACCGGTCACCCGCGCGTCCAAGGGTGCCTTGGCTCGGGCATGACAACGCCCTGGTTGGGCTGTCCACGAGAGCCCGAGGTGCGGCGGTTCCAAGTTCCGAGTTTGATCTTTCGGCACAGCCGATATCAATCGGTTTCAAACGAATTCTAGCAACGGGGAGGACGGAGGAAGGTCTCTAGTACCTTGCTGGGGCTCTGGAGTGGACGGAGGAAGCTGCGATCGGCGTTCTCTGATCAAGTCCGAGCTGCGGAAGTTTTCGGCCGGCGCTGAGTTCTTGCAGGGAAGAACGGCGGTACCTCGGCCGAGGAGGGAGGGCAGGCGCCTTAAGAGGGCTCTGCACCGCCTCACGCCCGCGCGTGGGCAAGCAGCTGGTGGCGCGGCGGCTGGCCTCGGTGGCGATCACCGCTGCGGCTCGGCGACCCGAGTGAAAAAGTCTCAGTCGGTTTGATCTGAGCAGTGGCTGACATGTGGGTCCCACCTCCAGTTTTAACCTCTGAAATTTACTCCTAATCACTGTTGTAAACAGTGAACCCCATACTACCCTTGGCAATTCAAATTATTCACCCATGAGCCATTTGAATTGATCAAAGTTCAAATGAGGTTTGGTTTGAATGAATTTCAGCACAAGTTCAGTTTGAAATTCAAATAAAGTTTGAATCTCTCCCCCTTAGCTCATGTCAAGATCAACTCCAAATGGAGTGAAAATTGGTGTGTGAGCTCACAAAAATGTGCTGAGTAAGAATACGCCTTCCACTTTTAAATTCATGGGATAAAAACAGTTTGAATTTGAATATGGTTTCAAACTGCGCTCTTCCTATCTATACCCAAAAGGACCTCAAAAAGGTATTGAATTTGGGTGAAACTTGGCATGGACATCCTTAGCAAAGTGTAGGAGTTTTCATATGTCCAGCCCATCTATATCACATGTGGGAAATACCACTTTTGCAATGTATAAGTTTGTTCTCTAATGAGCATGTTGATAATTGTTACTTGCTCTTCATTTGTGTTCATCATTCTTCCTCAAATGAGGTGTGTGGTGTGGTGATGAACACTGCAAATGTGTGTCAAAAACTGAGGCCCTTACATTCCTCCCCCCTTAAAAGAATCTCGTCCCGAGATTATAAGGTGAAAATGAGAGAGAGGACGGTGGAAAATTACCGGATATGCGACGTGAAAAATTCAGGGTAGTTAGTGCGAAGGAATTCTTCGCTCTCCCATGTCGCTTCGTCCATGGAGTGATTACTCCATAGAACCTTGTAGAACCACAACGTACGGTTGCGTGTGGTTCGGGCCTTTTTCTCAATAATCTGCACCGGTTCCTCCCGATAGGTGAGATCCGGTTGCAGTTCTTCAATGTCTTCCAGCTGAACGGTAGTTGATAGCTTGAGACACTTCCTCAGCTGGGAAATATGAAAGACGTTGTGTACACCGGAAAGTGCTTCTGGTAATTTCAACCGGTATGCCACTGATCCACATCTTTCGGTAATCTGGAATGGACCGATGAATCGGGGTGCCAACTTTCCTCTCACCCTAAATCTGTTTACGCCCTTCATTGGAGACACCCGTAGATATACGTGATCTCCAACTTCGAATTGTAATGGGCGCCTTCTCCGGTCCGCATACTGTTTCTGACGGGATTGAGCGGCTTTTAGGTTCGCTTGAATTAGTCAAACCTTTTCTTCCGCGTTGTTGATAAGGTCAATCCCGAAGGTAACCCTTTCGCCAGACTCACATCAGTTCAATGGTGTGCGGCATTTTCTTTCGTATAGCGCCTCGTAGGGCGCCATCTTGATGCTGGCTTGGTACCCATTGTTGTATGAGAACTCGGCTAACGGCAAGTGATCATCCCAATTCTTGCCGTGGTCGATAGCGCAAGCTCGTAGCATGTCTTCTAAGATTTGATTTACCCGCTCCGTTTGCCCATCCGTCTGCGGGTGGTAGGCTGAACTACGGATCAGCTTCGTCCCCAAGGCAGCGTGCAGCTGCTTCCAAAAACGGGACACAAATAAAGTGCCCCGATCCGATATGATAGTATGGGGTACGCCGTATAAGCATAGGATCCGTGAGATGTACAGTTCAGCGTACTTCTTGGCGTTGTAGTTGGTGTTGACCGGGATGAAATGGGCAACTTTGGTGAGCCGATCGACGATCACCCACACAGAATCATGTTTCTGCAAGGTGGTGGGTAAACCGACGATGAAATCCATGCTCACGTCCTCCCACTTCCAGGCAGGAACGCCCAGTGGTTGTAGCAGTCCTGGTTTCCGCATGTGGTCTGCCTTCACCCTTCGACATGTATCACACTCGGACACGTATTTTGCAGTCTCTCGCTTCATCCGTGTCCACCAAAACTTGCTTCTGAATTCTTGATACATCTTGTTGCTGCCGGGGTGAATAGAGAGCTTTGATAAGTGAGCCTCATCAAAGATCTTCTTCCGTAGTTCCAGGTTACGGGGTACGACGATCCGGTCCTTGAACCATAGGACGCCGTCTCCGTCTTTCCGGAAACATTTTAACTCCCCACTGTCTACACGTCTCCGTAAATGTGACATGCCCTTGTCATTCTTCTGGGCTGCCGCTATCTCTTCACGGATGGTGGAGATCAAAGCTAGGTTGTAGAGAGCTCCGTGTGGAATCACATGGAATGGTGGTTCGCTCTCTTCCAACGGTGTGATGGTCAGATTATTGACGTGTGACTTGCGGCTCAGCGCATCTGCCACTACGTTTGCCTTGCCCGGATGATAATGGATTTCTATCTCGTAATCCTTTATCAGATCTAACCATCTTCGTTGCCTCATGTTCAGCTGCTTCTGAGTGAATATGTACTTGAGGCTTTTGTGGTCGGTAAATAAATGTACGAGGTTACCGAGTAGGTAGTGCCTCCACATTTTGAGTGCGAGTACCACGGCAGCGAGCTCCAAGTCGTGAGTTGGATAATTCTGCTCATAGTTCCTAAGCTGCCGTGATCCATACGCGATCACTCTTCGGTCTTGCATCAGCACACATCCGAGCCCAATGCCGGATGCATCGCAGTACACATCGAACGGTTTTGTTGTGTCTGGCTGCGCCAAAACCGGTGCTGATGTCAGGTGCTTGACTAAAGCCTTGAATGCTGCTTCACATGTTGGACTCCAAACATATTTGGTAGCCTTCTTCAGCAGCTCTGTCATTGGCTTGGCAATCTTCGAGAAGTTCGGAATGAACCTCCAATAATACCCCGCTAGTCCGAGGAAACTCCGTACCTCGTGAACAGTTCTCGGGGACTTCCAATTCAGCACTTGAGTGATCTTGCTCGGGTCCACAGCGATACCTTCCGCTGAGATGATATGCCCGAGGAAAGGCACCTGCGATATCCAAAACTCGCATTTGCTGAATTTTGCGTATAACTTGTGATCCCGCAGCCGTTGCAAGACTATACGCAGATGTTTCTTGTGATCTTCCTCCGACTTGGAATATACCAGGATGTCGTCGATGAAGACCACGACAAACTTGTCCAGCTCCGGCATGAATACCGAGTTCATTAAGTACATGAAGTGAGCTGGAGCATTGGTGAGGCCGAAGGACATAACTAGGTACTCATAAAGTCCGTACCTCGTCGAGAAAGCCGTCTTCGGAATGTCCTCAGCCCTTATCTTAATCTGATGGTACCCGGATCTTAAATCCATCTTGGAAAAGATCTATGCTTCGACCAACTGATCAATCAACATGTCGATCCGTGGCAACGGGTACTTGTTCTTGATGGTTATGGAATTTAATGGACGATAGTCCATGCAAAGCCGCAACGTCTCATCCTTCTTCTTGACAAATAATGCCGAACAGCCCCATGGTGAGGAGCTCGGCCTAATAAAACCCTTCTCCAGAAGGTCCGTGAGCTGAGTCTTCAGTTCAGCCAACTCCTTGGGCGCCATCTTGTACGGCCTTCGGGATATTGGCATGGTTCCCGGTGCAAGTTCAATTTTGAACTCCACCTCTCTATCGGGTGGCATCCCCGGCAAATCGTCCGGGAATACATCAGGGAACTCTCGGACCACTGGAATATCTTCCAATCTGATGGTTGTGGCTTGATAGACACTTGGAATTTTTATTTCTGGACTGTCCAGAAATAATGAGTGAGAACCGTGCACTTCTGAGTTTAAGTGCACGACTCGAAGGACGGTGTCTAAAACAGCGCCGTGGCGGGTCAACCACGACATCCCTAGGATGACATCGACCTTCTGTCCCTCTAAGATAATGAGAGACGTGGGGTACACTCTACCCGCTAAGAATAATGGTGCTTTGGAGACCATTACGCTTGCTGAAATCTTCCCACCCGGTGAACAAATTAAATATGGACTATCGGTGGGTAGTATTGGCAAACTGTGTTTAGCAATGAAAGCTTGGCTAATAAAATTATGCGTGGCGCCTGAATCAAACAGTACTATAGCGGGATGCTGGTGAAGTTAGAACATACCCGCAAGGATTGGCTCGACCTCCGGCATGTCCTCAATGGCAAGCTGGTGGACAGTGCCGGGCCTAGGGTTTGCCCGCCGCGCATTAGTAGGGTTCCGGGGTTGATTCCTCCCCGGAAACTGTGGTGCCACTCCGCCGCCTTGCCTCTCCGGGCTACTGCTCGCGAAGTGTCCTGGACGACCACACTTGTAACATGTGGCCGCTGTTGGTGGAGTACTCGGTGGACAAAACCCTGGCATGAGTTGCGGAGGTGCAAACGCACGCGGCATCGCCCGCTGCTGCTGTTGTTGTTGCGGTGGTGCTGGCAGTGCCGTCCGGAATGCCGGTGAAGAGTACGGCTGACTGCGGAACGGCATCGACCGCTGTGGTGGTTGCCAGCGTGGACCTGATGGTGGGCGATTCACCATCCGAAACTTCTGAGAAGGACCGCCTCCTTCTCCACTGCTCTGCGGCGCGCTTCGCTTTCTCTCCACCGCCGCTAACTCCTTGCCGGAGTCCTCCTGAACAATCGCAGCATCAATGATGTCGTTGAGGCTGCCGCGATTGAACATCGCCAATTTGTCCTTCAGGAGCGGGTTAAGCCCCTGATAAAAGTGGTCTCGCCGCTTCTCGTCGGCATCAGCATGATACGACGCATATAGCGCGAGATCGTTAAACGCCCTGCAGTATTCCAGCGTGTTCCGGCTCCCTTGTTGCAGGTGTAAGAACTCCTGCGTCTTCCTCTTCATCAGACCTGGCGGTATATGATAGGCCCTGAAGGCCGTCCGGAACTCCGCCCAGGTCATCACTCGGTCGGTGGGCTGTGAAGCACAGAAGTTGGCCCACCACGCGCTCGCGGATCCTTGGAGCTGCTGGACCGCGAACTGAGTCTTGCGCTGCTCGCTGATCTGGAGCAGCCCGAACTTCATCTCTATGGCGCGGAGCCAGTTGTCCGCGTCAAATGGTTCATCCGCCCTTGAGAATACAGGGGGATGAGTCGCCAGGAAGTCGGAGTAGGAGCTCTGTTGGCGCTCCTCACGATCTTGACGTCTCTCTGGGCGAGACGTATTGGCGATGAGAGTCTGCAGCAACTCTGTGTGCTGCTGATGCGAGCCCGCCATTGCCGCGACAATGTCGGCCAATGTAACCGTTGGCAGTGGCGGTGGCGGTGTTTGCTGTTGCTGTTGCTGTCCCGAGGAGTCCTCGGGAGGTGGTTGGGAGGTCTCTCCCCCTTGACTGGTACCCCCAACGTCAGGGTTGGCACGAGTACGCGTCATTCTGAAATTCGAAACAGCAGCGATTAGCACATGTCTTACTTAAAATTCCATAAGCAACAGTAGGTTTTGAAGTGACACATGATTAATTTGCACAACATTCACATATATTGATAAAGCATAAACTTTATACAAGATACATTATTCTCGGGTCTCCGAGAAGTCGTGCTCATGTCGTCACTACCTATACATACGCTACTGTCTACACGACATGTCACTGATTACAAAAGTTGGGTTACGCTACCCTAGCTGCCCTACTTGGCAACCGTAACCCCCTACTCGGAGTAGAACTCGACCTCCTGTGGGTCGTCCTCCTCCGGTACTTCTGCTGGTGGCTCTGGATCTACCACCTCTTCTCCCATTCCGGGTTCTCCCATTGCTGGAAGACCCAAGACCACCGGTATGCCTAACACCGGGGGCACGAGGTCCTGCAATGCATGCACCTCGTCCATAGCCTGGTTGTAGTCCTCTTCCCAGCCTTGTCCTTCCTCAATAGCGTCGTCCCGCTCTTGAGCAAGGTCCTCATTCTGCTGGGTTAGGGTCTGCACCAGTTCTTGTAACGCCGCGATGTCGACACGGCTCTTCTTCTTTGCCTTCTTCAGACGACGCAACTGATTGTGTTGTTCATTCAGTCGCTTGATCGTCGGAAGGAGCACATTGTGGAGTGCGCTGTGAGCACTCTCGAAATGATCTCCACGGCTTGTGCTCTCCTTGAGCTTGGTGGCGAGATGCTCCGTATGAACAGCTTGGCTGTCCATCACCGCGTTTCCCGCCCTCATTTGGAGGCTGAGATTTGCCTCCGCGGGGTTGTACCTAGGGCAACTCGGGTCTGTTGCCTCCAGGTACCTCTCTTCCCACACATGCTGAGCTCGTCCCTCCACCGGAACGAGTGCGTATGGAGTGCCCTCCATAGCCTGCACGTGTAGTTGGTAGAAACGTGACATAGTGTCACGGGCTGCCACTTGCCACATCCCTTCCGGTTGTCTTCCTCTCACTGTGACGGTGAATGGCACCCATCCGGGTGGCGTAGGTCCTGCAGGAACCTCGACATGGATCGTCCACATCTTGTTCCCCCCTTCGCCATCTTCTTTGGTGACGTACTGTGGCATCTGATTGTACCCGAAATATTGGAGCATTTGCCACAATGCTTCCGGGTAGCCGCTACGGTCAGAACAGTGGGAAACTACCCACCCATTCTCCAACTGTTTATCTGCTGCCATCTGTAAAAATATATTTGAGAAATGTCAAATATTTACTTAAACAGTAAACCATTGAGTTATAACATAAGACATGTCATTGAACCCATAAAACTTGGAAACATAGTTCAAATTTTAAACAAATTTGACTGCTGATCTGCTGTTCCCATGACAGCCCTGACCAGTTTCCATTTCAACCTGATTTAGGCCAATTTAAAAGCAAAACCAATTCTGGAGCTCAACATCAAAGTTAAAGCTAACTTCAATAGCTTTCCAGAAAGTGTTTGCTTAGCATCAGATCTGTCTTGGTTCAAAAGTTATGAGATGTCAAAGTTAACAGGATTTCTGGAATCAATTGGACAGCACCTCCCTGCTTTAGGTACTGAATTGATCCAAGAATCCCAGTTAATTTTGTTCCCAATCTGACAAAACTTTCTGTTACAAAGTCGTAACCCATCTCATAAGATTTCCAGAAGTACCTCATTTCCTATTTTTGGATTTTTATGCAGGAAGTTATGCTTAATTTACAGAGAGTCTACAGAGAGTCTTTACCCTGTCCTGTTTTCTGGACAGTTCCAACTCTACTGCATTTTTCGAGTGGTTAAGGGATGAAACACCTCTGGATCTCAACAGAAAAGTTGTAAAGCTTTTCCAAAGCTTTCCAGAAATGTATCATACGACCCCAATCTCGAAAGAACTCAACCTCTAGCCTCTGATTAACTTCAGCCTTGATTCAGCTGAAAACAGAGTGCTCTGTCCTTAACAACTTATAAGTTGAAAACTTGTTAACTTTGAATATCCTGTTCAAGGGAAGGAGTTACATCAAGTTTTACTACTTTGGAGCAAAACTTTCAAGTTTTAAATGAATTTGTTCATTTAGTTGGGTGTGACGTCGATGCATCACCAGATTATGTCGGTACTACGTCCTCACAAAGAAAAACCTATACCGGACTTAGCCGGCTTTGTTATTTCAGTGGCACTACTCGTCACTCGCACACGGATGCTACACATATACCATTTCGTTGTCAGGCTACCTGCAGAAACTCAATCAATCGTCAGACTCGGCTGCACACCGAGCCCGGAATCCATACAGTTCGTACACCCGGCCGTCATCACTCGCCCGGATGTTGTCAAGCCAAACACGCCTTGAGTTACGTGTTCACATCTCAGACCACGTGACGGGGTCTCCCATGTTGCACCACACACGCCAGGGACAGACGTTGCTCGAATACCCCAAACGACATGAAGAGTCGTAGAGGATACTAAAGCGGGTCGGGTTACCTGCCACCCGTGGGGCTCCACCCTTCAGCTTGTGCGCACTGGTGGACAGCGCTTACGTGCACCCCCGAAGACATGAACGTCCCGAGATGCACGATTTTCCGACATAACAAATAGGTTAATAAGCCACTTTCTATATACTAATAACATCGTTATACAGGCTACTAACTCGTTCATCACTGGATTTTTGAAAAAGAAGACCTTTGTACTGTGTTAAACCTCAAGCGAGCTCTGATACCAACGCTGACACGACCCCAATGGTCCTGTCGAGCCAGGATCACGCTGAGGGGTGCTGCGTTGCACAGCACCGTATAACACACGTCAAAGGTACAAAGCGGAAGCGGAAATTTTATTACATAAACAAGTTTATGAACATGTTTACATCAAAATACGTTTAGTCTGCACTCGCGGGCGTAGACTACGCATCAAGTCACGTTCAGCCGTCGAACGTGTCCTTGCTAGCACACACACACACTAACTCTGCGGTGTGCACGACTCCCACTCGACGGGGTTCCCCTCCTGGGGTTCCGTCTCCTCTTCGGGAGTCCCTTCCTCATAGAACCCTGCAAAAGCTTCAAACACAAGCAGTGAGCACGAAGGCTCAGCAAGTCTGACCCGTCTCACCTAAACATGGAACTTCTACATGAGGGTAACGGGTTACATTAGGTAAAAATCATTTGCAAGGACTCGCCTAATTAGTAGAACCTTATTTTCAAGTTTTAGCAGCAGGTTGTGGAGAACTTTATGCTAAGGCACATGAGAGAGCCGCAATCAGACAAGAAACGCATTTCTCTCATGTACTTTGCCCAAAGTTGAAAAGAACTTTAGTTAGCTCTAAGCTACAGCATATCATTAACAATCAATGTCCAGCTTTCAATCAGCAACATTTTAACATGTGACTAGCCTGTTCTTTCTACGTCACGGTACAGTGAACAAGTGGTACTCACTGACCGCGAGGGACGGCGATTATAATCGATTTACACCTGCAAGGTTACCCGAACAACCTGTCACGTACGCCCGTACTCGATGTGGTCTACAACAACCATCACGGACGCCGTACGCAACTACCTTTCACCCGTCAGCCAAATATTGAACCGGTCCCATCGTCCCGAGCAAGAGGTCTCTGCACGCGCATCTATGTGCCGCCAGCCGATTTACACCTCGAGCTCTCAACCTACCCTCTGAACGACGGGCAATGCCTCAATACCCAGCTACCCGACTTACATCAGTTTCCCGGTTCCCATATAGCCGGTAGGTCTTCGGTACTGTTCTAGCTTGTTCAACAGGCCAGCACACGGCTCGGTCCTCAATCGACACAAGCGGAGCTATAGCACACAGGCCCCAAAGTCCTGCTGCCCTTACTCTCCGCTCGGTCTCATCTTTCTTGCCATGTATATCATGTGCTATCTCTACCAGAGCAATGTGCCTCTAGCCTATTCTCGCGAGTAGTTTCAACTACTCGACTTGTACCGAATCCTACTCTATCCTAGCAATGCAGTGGCTAACGAGGTTTTCAATCCTAAACCCAACCCATGGTTTTCTTGGCTATGCAGTTGGGTTTCCAATCAAGACTCTAATGCAAAGAACAATATTCAAAGATGTGCTCAAAACAATAATCATTTGTAAAAAGGTTAATGCAAACCGGAGCTTGCCTTGCTGCTCTTGGTCGTAGGCTAGCTGCTCCTCCGGAGTAACAAAGTCTAGGACTTCGGGTTCCTTCTCAACCTTAGCGACTACATGGTATAAGACATACATGTATTAATTTAAATGCATTTATTAAGTTTGAACTTGTGAAGCTTATAACCTTTGCTAGATAGACCTAATGACTGTGAAACTTTTACTGTGGCTTGGTTACAACCTAAACAGAGACTTGGTCAAGTTTTAGTTGCAGCAAAGCTCAATTGAGCCCTCCACAATTAATTATGTCCTTGACCTTAATTAAAGGCTTTTAGGGTGTTCTAAGGACTTTCATGAAACAAACTATGACTTTCTGAAAACTAGATTTTTAGAGGGTTCTAATGGAGTTGGTCTCACTTAATTTGGGGGTTCCTAACTAAAGATACGAGCCAAACAATTTCAGAGAAAATTCTGAAAATGTTTCTGAACATTTTCTATTTTCTCGGGAACAGTTTCACTAATCATACCATTAGGTGGATTAAATGAGCTCAAATGGATCTGAAATTTTTATGGTAGCTCAAGGATATTTTGGTGAATATCTCAGAAAAAATTTCAGGATTTTCCTCCAAAGGATTCTCCAGTTAAAATTCCTAACAGTTTAAACTTTGAGGAATTAATTCTGGAGAAATAAGGAATTTCATGAAGTGAAACTTGATTTTCTGGAAAGTACTCAGAGAGCTGAATCCAGCAAAATTTGGTTCACTTAATTTGGAGCTTTCTAGCCAAAGTTATGAGGATTTGAAGTTTGAAGGAAATCTGAAAATCGGGGAAAAGTTTAAACTCGCGCGTGGGCCCAGGGGACATGCGTCGCACGCCTAGGCGATGGCACATCGCGGCCCACAAGGATTTTTTGTGCCAGCACACCCGATCCGGGCCGCAGCCGGATCCCGATTCAAAATATCTCCCGCTGACAGCTGGGGTCCACCCCCTTCTTCAACCTCACGACACCAGCGCCCCGCCGCCGAGGGATCTCGCCGGAGAGCTCGCCGCCGGCTGCTGTACAGCTCCAAACTTCTCGATTCTGGCCGCCCCTGCCTACTTTTACTCGGGGAACAGGATCCGAGGGTGAGCTGCTCATGACAACGGCCGGAGCATGGTCGGCGACGAGCCGCCACCTCGGAATGACTTCGGCCATGTCGGCTGACTTCTCTAGCACCTCAGCTACTTGGGAAATCGGTCGGGGAGCATCAGTGGACCTCAGAGAAGGTCGACATGAGCTCGAGGCAGCTCGTGGAAGGCCCGAAATAGGTCATCACCGTGCGCCCGATGCCGCCCGTTCGTTCCGCCATTAGTATACCTCAAATTACGTCGGGCACAGAGGTTCTCCGGCCCAGATTTGTGAAGGCAACTTGTGCGTTACCGTGTCTAGCTCGTGTGAGAGCGGCCTGAGGCCCTCTAATCCTTTCTAGAGCACAAATTAAACAGAACCGTACCCGAAGGTCGTTCTGCACACAGAAAGGGGTTCGCCGCCGGTGAGCAACCACTCGAGCTGTGACTCGGGGATGAGCAGCACCGGTCACCCGCACGTCCAAGGGTGCCTTGGCTCGGGCGTGACAACGCCCTGGTTGGGCTGTCCACGAGAGCCCGAGGTGCGGCGGTTCCAAGTTCCGAGTTTGATCTTTCGGCACAGCCGATATCAATCGATTTCAACCGAATTCTAGCAACGGGGAGGACGGAGGAAGGTCTCTAGTACCTTGCTGGGGCTCTGGAGTGGACGGAGGAAGCTGCGATCGGCGTTCTCCGATCAAGTCTGAGCTGCGGAAGTTTTCGGCCGGCGCTGAGTTCTTGCGGGAAAGAACGGCGGTACCTCGGCCGAGGAGGGGGGCAGGCGCCTTAAGAGGGCTCTGCACCGCCTCACGCCCACGCGTGGGCAAGCAGCTGGTGGCGCGGCAGCTGGCCTCGGTGGCGATCACCGCTGCGGCTCGGCGACCCGAGTGAAAAAGTCTCAGTCGGTTTGATCTGAGCAGTGGCTGACATGTGGGTCCCACCTCCAGTTTTAACCTCTGAAATTTACTCCTAATCACTGTTGTAAACAGTGAACCCCATACTACCCTTGGCAATTCAAATTATTCACCCATGAGCCATTTGAATTGATCAAAGTTCAAATGAGGTTTGGTTTGAATGAATTTCAGCACAAGTTCAGTTTGAAATTCAAATAAAGTTTGAATCTCTCCCCCTTAGCTCATGTCAAGATCAACTCCAAATGGAGTGAAAATTGGTGTGTGAGCTCACAAAAATGTGCTGAGTAAGAATATGCCTTCCACTTTTAAATTCATGGGATAAAAACAGTTTGAATTTGAATATGGTTTCAAACTGCGCTCTTCCTATCTATACCCAAAATGACCTCAAAAAGGTATTGAATTTGGGTGAAACTTGGCATGGACATCCTTAGCAAAGTGTAGGAGTTTTCATATGTCCAGCCAATCTATATCACATGTGGGAAATACCACTTTTGCAATGTATAAGTTTGTTCTCTAATGAGCATGTTGATAATTGTTACTTGCTCTTCATTTGTGTTCATCATTCTTCCTCAAATGAGGTGTGTGGTGTGGTGATGAACACTGCAAATGTGTGTCAAAAACTGAGGCCCTTACAGATAGGAGCTTGCCGTATGCTGAATTCTCCTATAACAACAGCTATCAAGCTAGCTTGAAGATGTCACCTTTCGACGCATTGTATGGTAGACGGTGTAGAACGCCGCTGTTCTGGAATGAGACCGGAGAGAACCAAGTGTTTGGACCCGAAGTGCTGCAAGACACCGAGAAGCAAGTCCAAACAATACGGGAGAACTTGAAGGATGCTCAGTCACGACAAAAAGGTTATGTGGACAATAGGCAAAGTGTGACACCCTCATTTTCGGGTTCTGCATGTATTCATGTTTCATGTAGAAAAACACTTAAAATAAGTTGAAATCGAGAAAGAATCAAAAGGTTAGCCAAAGAGAGCAAATTCCAGAGAGCGCCAAAGACAACTCCCGTGGCTCGCTGCCCACGTGGCGTGTTCGGAGCTCATCTCCGCAAATGGGTAGAGGTCCGCTGCTAAAACTGGCTATGTGGCAGGCTTGGGGCTCATTCCCGCAATGAGGGAGAGGTCCGACCCCGTGGGACACATGTTACCCCCGGAGCTAGCCTCTGCGGAAGGAGCGAGGCTAGTCCCGCAGGACACGTGTCGGCTGCGGAGCTATTCTCCGCGGAAAAGAGAGGACCAGCTGCGCTGGACACGTATCGCTCTCGGAGCTCACCTCCGAGAGGTCCGGCCCCGTTAGACACATGTCGCTCTCGGAGCTCACCTCCGAGAGGTCCGGTCCTATTGGACACGTGTCACCTCCTGAGCTCGCCTCCGGGAGGTCCGACGCTGATGGACACGTGTCAACCTCGGAGCTCGTCTCTGAGGAAAAAGGAAGTCCGGCGCTACTTGACGCGTGGCATTCTCGGAGTTCACCTCCGAAGTGAGGGGAGGTCCGGAACTGACACTTGGCGCACGCCGAGCTCATCTCTGGAGAGAGGCGAGGTTCCCGCCCGCCTGGACGCGTGGCGCACGCGGAGCTCACCTCTTAGTAAAGAGGGAGGTCTCGTCCGCCTGACACGCGGCACAACCAGAGCTTGTCTCTGCTGAAAAGGGAGCCAGGTTTCCGCAGGACACGTGGAGCTTCCGGAGCTCACCACCGCGGAGGTAACGAGTTCTGAAGCGGTTTTTTCTGTACGCGTGGGAATCCCCGGTACTGAGGAAACCGACACGAAATCCACAATGTTACCGCACCGAATCAATCTAATATAAGTTGTTAAGATTAAAAAAACCATTTGAATAGGACTCTTATTCGAAATCCAAACAGATTAGGACTCTTCTCTTCCTGATTATAAATAGAACGAAAAACCTCTGGCCAAAACCACGAACATCTTTTCCAACACTCGAGCAGACAACTTAGAGCCCTAGCCCCTAGCTCGCCGAGTAAACCTCTTCGCCGGAGTACAACCGCCGGAACAGACCACCTACGAGCCTGGATCACGATCGACATCGCCGGAGGAGCCCTGACGATCTGTTTTGCTAGGAGGGAGGACCGAAGAGATTAAGGTAGGTTTCCATTACCACCTTACGACATCATTGCGTTTTGTTTGCATCTGTTTTTCGATTCCTTTCGAACAGAAGCTTTTTCGTGGACAGATCATGTGTTGATCGGTTTGATCTAAAGTCAAGATCATCACCACATCCACATTTGATCCGAATACCTCTGTTCATCATAAAAACCCATGCAATCCATGCTAGAACACGTACAAACCGATCTAATAAAAACTGCATCATAGGAATTAACATGCATACGCATCATCGCATCTTGATTAGAGTTTGTGCATAATATTGATTGGTGTGAATCTTGTATGTGCGTGATCGCATATGCAAGGACAAGCTCAGGGAGCTACCTACGACGGACTACTTCAGAAAGAGTTTGAGCAACCGGAACCGCAAGAACAAGGCAAGTGTGTAAGGGCCTCAGTTTTTGACACATATTTGAAGTATTCATCACCACACCACACACCTCATTTGAGGAAAGTTGATGAACACAAATGAAGAGCAAGTAACCACCATCAACAAGCTCATTAGAGAACAAACTCACATATTGCAAAAGTGGTATTTCTCACATGTGATATAGAGGGGCTGGACATATGAAAACTCCTACACATTGCTAAGGATGTCCATGCCAAGTTCCACCCAAATTCAAAACCTTTTGAGGTCATTTTGGGTATAGTTAGGAAGAGGGCAGTTTGAAACCATATTCAAATTCAAACTGTTTTTATCCCATGAATTCAAAAGTGGGAGGCATATTCTTAGTCAGCACATTTTTATGAGCTCACACACCAATTTTCACTCCATTTGGAGTTCATCTTGACATTAGCTAAGTGGGGCAAATTCAAACTTTATTTGAATTTCAAACTGAACTTGTGCTGAAATTCATTCAAACCAAACCCCATTTGAATTCTAACCAATTCAAATGGCTCATGGGTGAATAATTTGAATCACCATGGGTATTTTGGGCTCACTGTTTACAACAGTGATTAGAAGTAAATTTCAGAGGTTAAAATTGGAAATGGGACCCACATGTCAGCCACTGAAGGAGATCAACCGAGTGGACTTTCAGTACTCGGGTCCCCGAGCTTCTCCCGAGAGCGCCACCGAGGGGAGGCCACCGCGCCACCACCTGCTTGCCGCCCACGGTCTCTGAACCGACTCCCGGGACCCTTATCTAGGCGTCCGAGCAGCCGCCGGTGCTCCCCATCCCTACCCCGACGCGCTCTTGCCCAACAGACTGAAACTCCTCGCCGCCCGAGTGAATTTTAGGTCCCTCATCGCCCGGCAGATCCAGTGACCCTCTCGGCGATCTGAGACCAGCACCGGGTGCGCCAAGCCATCTTCGACACCTTCGCATCGGTTCCAGACCCTGCGTGGTCTTCTCCGAGCTCCACCGCGGCGATCTTTTCTCTGCCGGTTCAGCTCGAGCCGCCGCTGCAGGAATCGTCCTTCCGGCCACCACAGCCCACCGTTCATGGAGCTGTGAACAGCAAAGAGGTTCGTCTTCAACCCCTCTTTCTTTTCCGCAAGCTCCGGCGGCGTGACAAGCACTGCTCAAGCCGGAATTTCTTGTTTTCGCGACGGTGTGCAAAAGTGAGGTTTGCACCGATCCGAGAAATTCGTAAGCCACACTGCATCATTCATCCTCTCATGGAGAGGATCACTTCTAGTAGCCCGTGCGGGTCCATAGGAGCAGGAACCACTAAGAACCGTGGAGAGGAACCGCTGTTCTTCGAGTTTTAGTGTAAATCCCGATTTCCGGCCTAGGTCGCACGGTGACAGCCTAACACAGCCCTTCCCGAGCTCCGTAGAGCTCATTTCGACCTTTCCTATGGTCCACTGATGCTCGATGACCCTTAGCTTGATTGGGTGAGGTGCTAAGGAGGACGGGCAACGCGGCCGAAGTTCTCCCGAGGCTGCTGCTCGTCGCCGACCATGTGGCGGCCATTTTCATGGCGAGCTGACCCAAGAATCCTGTTCTCCGAGTGGAAATAGGCAGAGGTGGCCAAAATCGTGAAGTTTGGAGCTTTACAGAAGCCGACGGCGAGCTCTCCGGCGAGATAACCCGGCGGCAGAGCGCGGGTGTCGGGAGGAAGAAGAAGCCGGCTGGCCCACACGTCAGCGGCTCAAAAATTCAAATCGGGATCGGGTGTGGCCGGGATCGGCTGTGCTGGCGCGCAGGAACCCCGCAGGCTACGGTGTGCCGACGCCTCAGTGGGCGACGCGTGTCCCCAGGGCCCACCCGCGAGTTTAAACTTTTCCCCCGATTTTCAGATTTCCTCAAACTTCAAATCCTCATAACTTGAGCTAGAAAACTCCAAATCGAGTGAACCAAATTTCGTTGGATTTAACTCTCTGAGCACTTTCCAGCAAATCAAGTTCCACTTCATGAAAACCCTTATTTCTCCAGAATTAATTCCTCAAATTTAAATTGTTTGGAATTTTAACTGGAGAATCCTTTAGAGGAAAATCCTGAAATATTGCTGGGTTGTTCACCAAAATATCCCTGAACTACCATAAAAATTTCAGATTCGTTTGATCTCATTTGATCCACCTAATGGTGTGATTAGTGAAACTGTTCCAGAGAAAATAGAAAATGTTCAGAAACATTTTCAGGATTTTCTCTGAAATTGTTTAGCTCATATCTTCAGTTAGAAACCTTCAAATTAAGTGAGACCAACTCCATTAGAACCCTCTGAAAATCTAGTTTTCAGAAAGTCATAGTTTGTTTCATGAAAATCCTTAGAACACCCTAAAAGCCTTCAATTAAGGTCAAGTACATAATTAATTGTGCAGGGCTCAAATGAGCTTTGCTGCAACTAAAACTTGACCAAATCTCTGTTTAGGTTGTAACCAAGCCCCAGTAAAAGTTTCACAGTCATTGGGTCTGTCTAGTAAGGGTTATAGACTTCACAAATTTAAATTCAATCAAATGCATTTAAATTAATACATATACTTGTATATCATGTAGTCGCTAAGGTCGAGGAGGAACCCGAAGTCCTAGACTTCGTTACTCCGGAGGAGCAGCTAGCATACTACCAAGAGCAGCAAGGCAAGACCCGGTTTGCATTAACCGTTTTTACAAATTTTTATTGTTTTGAGCACTTACTTGAGTATTATGATTCTTTGCATTAGAGTCTTTTGTGGAAACCCAACTACATAGCCAAGAAAACAATGGATTGGGTTTAGCATTTACCAACCCCGTTAGCTACTGCAATGCTAAGATAGAGTAGGATTCAGTACAAGTCGAGTAGTTGGAACTACTCGCGAGAATAGGCTAGAGGCACATCGCTCGGGTAGAGATAGCACATGATACACATGGCAAGAAAGATGAGACCGAGCGGAGAGTAAGGGCAGCAGGACTTTGGGGCCTGTGTGCTGTATCTCCGCTTGTGTCGATTGAGGACCGAGCCGTGTGCGGGCCTGTTGAACAAGCTAGAACAGTACCGAAGACCTACCGGCTATATGGGAACCGGGAAACCGATGTAACTCGGGTAGCTGGGTGTTGAGGCATAGCTGGTCGTTCAGAGGGTAGGTTGAGAGCTCGAGGTGTAAATCGGCTGGTGGCACTGAGATGCGCGTGCAGAGACCTCTTGCTTGCGACGATTGGACCGGTTCAACATTTGGCTAATGGGTGAAAGGTAGTTGCGTACGGCGTCCGTGATGGTTGTTGTAGGCAACATCGAGTACGGGCGTACGTGACGGGTTGTTCGGGTAACCCTGCAGGTGTAAATCGATTATAATCGCCGTCCCTCGCGGTCAGTGAGTACCACTTGTTCACTGTACCGTGACGTAGAAAGAACAGGCTAGTTGCATGTTAAAATGTTGCTGATTGAAAGATGGACTTGATTGCTAATGATTTGCTGTAGTTTAGAGCTAACTAAAGTTCTTTTCAACTTTGGGCAAGGTACATGAGAGAAATGCGTTTCTTGTTTGATTGCGGCTCTCTCATATGCCTTAGCGTGAGGTTCTCCACAACCTGCTGCTAAAACTTGAAAGTAAGGTTCTACTAATTAGGCGAGTCCTTGCAAATGATTTTTACCTCATGTAACCCATCACCCCTCATGTAGAAGTTCCATGTTTAGGAGAGACGGGTCAGTCTTGCTGAGCCTTCGTGCTCACTGCTTGTGTTTGAAGCTTTTGCAGGGTTCTATGTGGAAGGGACTCCCGAAGAGGAGACGGAACCCCAGGAGGGGAATCCCGTCGAGTGGGAGTCGTGCACGCCGCAGAGTTAGTGTGCGTGTGTGCTAGCAAGGACACGTTCAAGGGCTGAATGTGAACTTGATGCGTAGTCTACGCCCATGAGTGTAGACTGGACCTATTTTGATGTAAACATGTTCATAAACACGTTTATGTAATAAAATTTCGCTTCCGCTTTGTACCTTTGATGTGTGTTATCCGGTGCTGTGCAACGCAGCACCCCTCAGCGTGATCCTGGCTCGACAAGACCGTGGGGTCATGTCAGCGCTGGTATCAGAGCTCGCTTGAGGTTTAACGCACTACAAAGGTCATCTTTTTTAAAAAAATCCAGTGAGGAACGAGTTAGTAGCCCGTATAAGGATGTTATTAGCATATAGAAAGTGGCATACTAACCTATTTGTCTATGTCGGAAAATCATGCATCTCGGGACGTTTATGTCTTGGGGGGTGCACGTAAGCGCTGTCCACCAGTGAGCACAAGCTGAAGGGTGGAGCCCCACGGGTGGCAGGTAACCCGACCCGCTTTGATATCCTCTACGACTCTTCATGTCGTTTGGAGTATACGAGCAACGTCTGTCCCTGGCGTGCGTGGTGCAACCTGGGAGACCCCGTCACGTGGTCTGAAACGTGAACACGTAACTCAAGGCGTGTTTGGCTTGAGAACATCCGGGCGAGTGATGACGGCCGGGTGTACGAACTGTATGGATTCCGGGCTCGGTGTGCAGCCGAGTCTGACGATTGTTTGAGTTTCTGCAGGTAGTCTGACCACGAAACGGTAGACGTGTAGCATCCGTGTGCGAGTGACGTTTAGTGCCACTGAAATAACGAAGCCGGCTAAGTCCGGTGTAGGTTCATTCCGAACTTCTCAAAGATTGCCAAGCCTATGACGGAGCTGCTGAAGAAGGCTACCAAATATGTTTGGAGTCCAGCATGTGAAGCAGCATTCAAGGATTTAGTCAAGAACCTAACTTCAGCAGCGGGTTTGGCGCAGCCAGACACAACAAAACCGTTTGATGTGTACTGCGATACATCCGGCATTGGGCTCGGATGTGTGCTGATGCAAGACCGAAGAGTGGTCGCGTATGGATCACGGCAGCTTAGAAACCATGAGCAAAATTATCCAACTCACGATTTGGAGCTCGCTGCCATGGTACTCGCACTAAAAATGTGGAGGCACTACCTACTCGGTAACCTCGTACATTTGTATACCGACCACAAAAGCCTCAAGTACATATTCACTCAGAAGGAGCTGAACATGAGGCAACGATAATGGTTAGTACTGATAAAGGATTACAAAATAGAGATCCATTATCATCCGGGCAAAGCAAACGTAGTGGCAGATGCGCTGAGCCGCAAGTCACACGTCAACAATCTGACCATCACACCGTTGGAAGAGAGCGAACCACCACTACATGTGATTCCACATGGAGCTCTCTACAACCTAGCTTTGATCCGCACCATCCGTGAAGAGATAGCGGCAGCCCAGAAGAATGAAAAGGGCATGTCACATTTGCGGAGACGTGTAGACAGTGGGGAGCTTAAATGTTTCCGGAAGGACGGAGACGGCATCCTATGGTTCAAGGACCGGATCGTCGTACCCCGTAACCCGGAGTTAAGGAAGAAATTTTTTGATGAGGCTCACTTATCAAAATTTTATATTCACCCCGGCAGCAACAAAATGTATCAAGAACTCAGAAGCAAGTTTTGGTGGACACGGATGAAGTGGGAGATCGCGAAGTACATGTCCGAGTGTGATACATGTCGAAGGGTATAGGCAGACCATATGCGGACAGCGGGACTGCTACAACCACTGGGCATTCCTGCCTGGAAGTGGGAGGATGTGAGCATGGATTTCATCGTCGGTTTACCCACCACTCTTCAGAAGCATGATTCTGTGTGGGTGATCGTCGACCGGCTCACCAAAGTTGCCCATTTTATCCCGGTCAACACAAACTACAACGCCAAGAAGTACGCTGAACTGTACATCTCACGGATCCTATGCTTGTACGGCGTACCCTGTACCATCATATCGGATCGGGGCAATTTATTTGTGTCCCGTTTTTGGGAGCAGCTGCACGCTGCCTTGGGGACGAAGCTGATCCGTAGTTCTGCATACCACCCGCAGACGGATGGGCAAACGGAGCGGGTAAATCAGATCCTAGAAGACATGCTACGAGCTTGCGCTATCGACCACGGCAAGAATTGGGATGATCACTTGCTGTTAGCCGAGTTCTTGTACAACATTGGATACCAAGCCAGCACCAAGATGGCACCCTACGAGGCGCTATACGGAAGGAAATGCCGCACACCATTGAATTGGTGTGAGTCTGGCGAAAGGGTTACCTTCGGGGTTGACCTTGTCAACAACGCGGAAGAAAAGGTTCGACTGATTCAAGCGAACCTAAAAGCCGGTTAATCCCGTAAAAAACAGTATGCGGACCGGAGAAGACGCCCATTACAATTTGAAGTCGGGGATCACGTATACCTACGTGTATCTCCAATGAAGGGAGTAAACAGATTTGGAGTGAGAGGAAAGTTAGCACCCCGATTTATCGGTCCATTTCAGATTACTGAAAGAAGTGGACCAGTGGCATACCGGCTACAATTACTAGAAGCACTATCCGGTGTGCACGACGTCTTTCACATTGCCCAGCTGAGGAAGTGTCTTAAGCTATCAACTACCGTTCAGCTGGAAGATATTGAAGAACTGCAACCGGATCTCACCTATCGGGAGGAACCGGTGCAGATTATTGATGAAAAGGCCCGAACCACACGCAACAGTACGTTGTGGTTCTACAAGGTTCTATGTAGTAATCACTCCATGGACGAAGCGACATGGGGGAGCGAAGAATTTCTTCGCGCCAACTACCCCGACTTTTTCACGTCGCATATCCGGTAATTTTCCACCGTCCTCTCTCTCATTTTCACCTTATAATCTCGGGACGAGATTCTTTTAAGGGGGTAGGAATGTACGGGCCTCAGTTTTTGACACATATTTGAAGTATTCATCACCACACCACACACCTCAATTGAGGAAAGTTGATGAACACAAATGAAGAGCAAGTAACCACCATCAACATGCTCATTAGAGAACAAACTCACATATTGCAAAAGTGGTATTTCCCACATGTGATATAGAGGGGCTGGACATATGAAAACTCCTACACATTGCTAAGGATGTCCATGCCAAGTTCCACCCAAATTCAAAACCTTTTGAGGTCATTTTGGGTATAGTTAGGAAGAGGGAAGTTTGAAACCATATTCAAATTCAAGCTGTTTTTATCCCATGAATTCAAAAGTGGGAGGCATATTCTTAGTCAGCACATTTTTATGAGCTCACACACCAATTTTTACTCCATTTGGAGTTCATCTTGACATGAGCTAAGTGGGGCAAATTCAAACTTTATTTGAATTTCAAACTGAACTTGTGCTGAAATTCATTCAAACCAAACCCCATTTGAATTCTAACCAATTAAAATGGCTCATGGGTGAATAATTTGAATCACCATGGGTATTTTGGGACTCACTGTTTACAACAGTGATTAGAAGTAAATTTCAGAGGTTAAAATTGGAAATGGGACCCACATGTCAGCCACTGAAGGAGATCAACCGAGTGGACTTTCAGTACTCGGGTCCCCGAGCTACTCCCGAGAGCGCCACCGAGGGGAGGCCACCGCGCCACCACCTGCTTTCCGCCCACGGTCGCTGAACCGACTCCCGGGACCCTTATCTAGGCGTCCGAGCAGCCGCAGGTGCTCCCCATCCCTACCCCGACGCGCTCTCACCCAACAGACTGAAACTCCTCGCCGCCCGAGTGAATTTTCGGTCCCTCATCGCCCGGTCGATCCAGTGATCCTCTCGGCGATCTGAGACCAGCACCGGGTGCGCCAAGCCATCTTCGACACCTTCGCATCGGTTCCACACCCTGCGCGGTCTTCTCCGAGCTCCACCGCGGCGATCTTTTCTCTGCCGGTTCAGCTCGAGCCGCCGCTGCGGGAATCGTCCTTCCGGCCACCACAGCCCATCGTTCACGGAGCTGTGAACAGCAAAGAGGTTCGTATTCAACCCCTCTTTCTTTTCCGCAAGCTTTGGCGGCGTGACAAGCACTGCTCAAGCCGGAATTTCATGTTTTCACAACGGTGTGCAAAAGTGAGGTTTGCACCGATCCAAGAAATTCGTAAGCCACACTGCATCATTTATCCTCTCATGGAGAGGATCACTTCTAGTAGCCCGTGCGGATCCATAGGAGCAGGAACCACGAAGAACCGGGAGAGAAACCGCTGTTCTTCGAGTTTTAGTGGAAATCCCGATTTCCAGCCTAGGTCGCACGGTGACAGCATAACACAGCCCTTCCCGAGCTCCGTAGAGCTCATTTCGACCTTTCCTATGGTCCACTGATGCTCGACGACCCTTAGCTTGATCGGGTGAGGTGCTAAGGAGGACGGGCAACGCGGCCGAAGTTCTCCCGAGACTGCTGCTCGTCGCCGACCATGTGGCGGCCATTTTCATGGCGAGCTGACCCAAGAATCCTGTTCCCCGAGTGGAAATAGGCAGAGGCGGCCAAAATCGTGAAGTTTGGAGCTTTATAGAAGCCGACGGCGAGCTCTCCGGCGAGATACCCCGGCGGCAGAGCGCGGGCGTCGGGAGGAAGAAGAAGCCGGCTGGCCCACGCGTCAGCGGCTCAAAAAATTCAAATCGGGATTGGGTGTGGCCGGGATCAGCTGTGCTGGAGTGCAGGAACCCCGCAGGCTACGGTGTGCCGACGCCTCAGTGGGTGACGCGTGTCACCAGGGCCCACCCGCGAGTTTAAACTTTTCCCCCTATTTTCAGATTTCCTTCAAACTTCAAATCCTCATAACTTGAGCTAGAAAACTCCAAATCGAGTGAACCAAATTTTGTTGGATTCAACTCTCTGAGCACTTTCCAGCAATTCATGTTTCACTTCATGAAAACACTTATTTCTCCAGAATTAATTCCTCAATGTTTAAACTGTTTGGAATTTTAACTGGAGAATCCTTTGGAGGAAAATCCTGAAATTTAGCTGGGATGTTCACCAAAATATCCCTGAACTACCATAGAAATTTCAGATCCGTTTGAGCTCATTTGATCCACCTAATGGTGTGATTAGTGAAACTGTTCCAGAGAAAATAGAAAATGTTCAGAAACATTTTCACGATTTTCTCTGAAATTGTTTAGCTCATATCTTCAGTTAGCAACCTTCAAATTAAGTGAGACCAACTCCATTAGAACCCTCGGAAAATCTAGTTTTCAGAAAGTTATAGTTTGTTTCATGAAAATCCTTAGAACACCCTAAAAGCCTTCAATTAAGGTCAAGTACATAATTAATTGTGGAGGGCTCAAATGAGCTTTGCTGCAACTAAAACTTGACCAAATCTCTGTTTAGGTTGTAACCAAGCCCCAGTAAAAGTTTCACAGTCATTGGGTCTGTCTAGTAAGGGTTATAGACTTCACAAATTTAAATTCAATCAAATGCATTTAAATTAATACATATACTTGTATATCATGTAGTCGCTAAGGTCAAGGAGGAACCCGAAGTCCTAGACTTCATTACTCCGGAGGAGCAGCTAGCCTACGACCAAGAGCAGCAAGGCAAGCCCCGGTTTGCATTAACCGTTTTTACAAATTTTTATTGTTTTGAGCACTTACTTGAGTATTATGATTCTTTGCATTAGAGTCTTGTGTGGAAACCCAACTGCATAGCCAAGAAAACCATGGATTGGGTTTAGGATTTACCAACCCTGTTAGCTACTGCAATGCTAAGATAGAGTAGGATTCGGTACTAGTCGAGTAGTTGGAACTACTCGCGAGAATAGGCTAGAGGCACATCGCTCGGGTAGAGATAGCACATGATACACATGGCAAGAAAGATGAGACCGAGCGGAGAGTAAGGGCAGCAGGACTTTGGGGCCTGTGTGCTGTAGCTCCGCTTGTGTCGATTGAGGACCGAGCCGTGTGCGGGCCTGTTGAACAAGCTAGAACAGTACCGAAGACCTACCGGCTATATGGGAACCGGGAAACCGATGTAACTCGGGTAGCTGGGTGTTGAGGCATAGTTGGTCGTTCAGAGGGTAGGTTGAGAGCTCGAGGTGTAAATCGTCTGGCGGCACTGAGATGCGCGTGCAGAGACCTCTTGCTCGGGACGATTGGACCGGTTCAACATTTGGCTAACGGGTGAAAGGTAATTGCGTACGGCGTCCGTGATGTTTGTTGTGGGCAACATCGAGTACGGGCGTACGTGACGGGTTGTTCGGGTAACCCTGCAGGTGTAAATCGATTATAATCGCAGTCCCTCGCGGTCAGTGAGTACCACTTGTTCACTGTAACGTGACGTAGAAAGAACAGGCTAGTTGCATGTTAAAATGTTGCTGATTGAAAGATGGACTTGATTGCTAATGATTTGCTGTAGTTTAGAGCTAACTAAAGTTCTTTTCAACTTTGGGCAAGGTACATGAGATAAATGTGTTTCTTGTTTGATTACGGCTCTCTCATGTGCCTTAGCGTGAGGTTCTCCACAACCTTCTGCTAAAACTTGAAAGTAAGGTTCTACTAATTAGGCGAGTCCTTGCAAATGATTTTTACCTCATGTAACCCATCACTCCTCATGTAGAAGTTCCATGTTTAGGAGAGACGGGTCAGTCTTGCTGAGCCTTCATGCTCACTGCTTGTGTTTGAAGCTTTTGCAGGCTTCTATGAGGAAGGGACTCCCGAAGAGGAGACAGAACCCCAGGAGGGGAATCACGTCGAGTGGGAGTCGTGCACGCCACAGAGTTAGTGTGCGTGTGTGCTAGCAAGGACATGTTCAAGGGCTGGACGTGAACTTGATGCGTAGTCTACGCCCGTGAGTGTAGACTGGACCTATTTTGATGTAAACATCTTCATAAACTCGTTTATGTAATAAAATTTTGCTTCCGCTTTGTACCTTTGATGTGTGTTATCCGGTGCTGTGCAACGCAGCACCCCTCAGCGTGATCCTGGCTCGACAAGACCGTGGGGTCATGTCAATGTGCCCCTTGACCATATTGATCCTATGTTTTGGGAAATTGTTTTGTTTGCGAAAAGGTGTGTGTGCTGAGTCAAACATGATGGGAAACCCTTTTATAGGAGTTTACTAGTTTTTCAAACCACCCTTGTCATCAGGGAAGTTTATGAGTCGGGTATGGTTTTTGCTTTTATGCTTCGCTGAGTCCATGGGATTGGGAAGCGAGATAGATTTGTCTAGCTAACTGCACTCGTAAGAATAATGAGAAACTGATGTTGTTAATGAACATGGATCGGAGGGAGATCTAGGCAAGCTGGGTTTGTGAATGAGGTACCATGAGATGGTGGTTTTACTTGCCGTAGATCTAAGGACCGGTTCATGCCAGCCATGCCAGGATAACAGTGCCACCACAAGGCCATTTATGGGTGCGGCTTAGCTGAGTAATTAGGTAAGTTGCTAGATTGTTATGGACCGTGGAAGGCGCAGGGAATGGGATGTAAGGGCCTCAGTTTTTGACACACATTTGCAGTGTTCATCACCACACCACACACCTCATTTGAGGAAGGATCATGAACACAAATGAAGAGCAAGTAACAATTATCAACATGCTCATTAGGAAACAAACTCACATATTGCAAAAGTGGTATTTCCCACATGTGACATAGATGGGCTGGACATATGAAAACTCCTACATTTTGCTAAGGATGTCCATGCCAAGTTTCACCCAAATTCAAAACCTTTTTGAGGTCATTTTGGGTATAGTTAGAAAGAGGGCAGTTTGAAACCATATTCAAAATTCAAACTGTTTTTATCCCATGAATTTAAAAGTGGGAGGCATATTCTTACTCAGCACATTTTTGTGAGACCACACACCAATTTTCACTCCATTTGGAGTTGATCTTGACATGAGCTAAGTGGGACAAATTCAAACTTCATTTGAATTCAAAACTGCACTTGTGCTGAAATTCACTCAAACCAAACCCAATTTGAACTTTGATCAATTCAAATGGTTCATGGGTGAATAATTTGAATTACCAGGGGTACTATGGGGTTCACTGTTTACAACAGTGATTGAGAGTAAATTTCAGAGGTTAAAACTGGAAGTGGGACCCACATGTCAGCCACTGCTCAGATCAAACCGACTGAGACTTTTCTCACTCGGGTCGCCGAGCCGCAGCTGTGATCGCCACCGAGGGCAGCCACCGCGCCAGCAGCGGCTTGCCCACGCGCGGGCGCGAGGCGGTGCAGAGCCTTCTTAAGGCGCCTGCCCCCCCCCTCCTTGGCCGAGGCATCGCCGTTCTTCCCCGCAAGAACTCAGCGCCGGCCGAAATTTTCCGCAGCTCGGAATCGATCGGAGAACGCCGATCGCAGCTCCCTCCGTCCACTCCAGAGCCCCAGAAAGGTACTAGAGACCTTCCTCCGTCCTCCCCATTGCTAGAATTCAGTTCAAACCGATTGATATCGGCTGTGCCGAAAGATCAAATTCGGGACTTGGAACCGCCGCACCTCGGGCTCTCGTGGACAGCCCAACCAGGGCGTTGTCACGCCCGAGCCAAGGCACCCTTGGACGCGCTGGTGACCGGTGCTGCTCATCCCCGAGCCACAGCTTGAGTGGTTGCTCACCGGCGGCGAATTTTCACTTTTCCCCTTTCTGTGTGCAGAACGACCTTCAGGTACGATTCTGTTCAATTCGTGCTCTAGAAAGGATTAGAGGGCCTCAAGCCGCTCTCACACGAGCTAGACACGGTAACGCACAAGTTGCCTTCACAACTCTGGGCCGGAGAACCTCTGTACCCGGCGTAATTCGAGGTCTACCAATGGCGGAATGAACGGGCGGCATCGAGCGCACGGTGAGGACCTATTTCGGGCCTTCCCCGAGCTGCCTCAAGCTCATGTCGACCTTCTCTGAGGTCCACTAGTGCTTCCCGATCGGTTTCCCAAGTAGCTGAGGTGCTAGAGAAGTCAGCCGACATGGCCGAAGTCGTTCCGAGGTGGCGGCTCGTCGCCGACCATGCTCCGGCCATTGTCATGAGCAGCTGACACTAGAATCCTGTTCCCCAAGTAAAAGTAGGCAGGGGCGGCCGGAATCGAGAGGTTTGGAGCTGTACAGAGGCCGGCGGCGAGCTCTCCGGCGAGGTCCCTCGGCGGCGGAGCGCGGGCGTCGCGAGGTTGAAGAAGGAGGTGGACCCCAGCTGTCAGCGGGAGATATTTTAAATCAGGATCCGGCTGCGGCCGGGATCGGGTGTTCTGGCATGCAAAATCATTGTGGGCCGCGGTGTGCTGTCGCCTCGGCGTGCGACGCGTGTCCCCTGGGCCCACGCGCGAGTTTAAACTTTTCCCCGATTTTCAGATTTCCTTCAAACTTCAAATCCTCATAACTTTGGCTAGAAAACTCCAAATTGAGTGAAACAAATTTTGCTGGATTCAGCTCTCCGAGTACTTTCCAGCAAATCAAGTTTCACTTCATGAAAACCCTTAATTCTCCAGAATTAATTCCACAAAATTTAAACTGTTAGGAATTTTAACTGGAGAATCCCTTGGAGGAAAATCCTGACATTTTGCTGGGATGTTCACCAAAATATCCCTGAACTACCATAAAAATTTCAGATCCATTTGAGCTCATCTGATTCACCTAATGGTGTGATTAGTGAAACTGTTCCAGAGAAAATAGAAAATGTTCAGAAACATTTTTAGAATTTTCTCTGAAATTGTTTAGCTCATAACTTTAGCTAGGAACCTTCAAATTAAGTGAGACCAACTCCGTTAGAACCCTCTGAAAATCTAGTTTTCAGAAAGTCATAGTTTGTTTCATGAAAATTCCTAGAACACCCTAAGAGTTCCAATTAAGGTCAAGGACATAATTAATTGTGGAGGGCTCAAATGAGCTTTGCTGCAACTAAAACTTGACCAAGTCTCTGTTTAGGTTGTAACCAAGCCACAGTAAAAGTTTCACAGTCATTAGGTCTGTATAGCAAGGGTTATATACTTCACCACTTCAAAGTTAATACAAATGCATTTAAATTGATACATATATTGCTCTTATCATGTAGTCGCTAAGGTCGAGGAGGAACCCGAAGTCCTAGACTTCGTTACTTCGGAGGAACAGCTAGCCTACGACCAAGAGCAGCAAGGCAAGCTCCGGTTTGCATTAATCATTTTACAAATGTTTATTGTTTTGAGCACATCTTTGAATATTGTTGTGATTCTTTGCATTAGAGTCTTGATTGGAAGCCCAACTGCATAGCCAAGAAAACCATGGGTTGGGGTTAGGATTGAAAACCTCGTTAGCCACTGCATTGCTAGGATAGAGTAGGATTCGGTACAAGTCGAGTAGTTGGAACTACTCGCGAGCATAGGCTAGAAGCACTCGACTCGGGTAGTGATAGCACATGAAACACATGGCAAGAAAATGAGACCAATGTAACACCCCAAATTTTGATTCAAAACCCAAAACCATGTTCAGAGGGGAATTTAAAAATTTTTGGACGTGTTGCATGTTTTGCAAAAATTCAAATTCAAACTGGAATTCAAATTATACTCAAAACAGAAAAGAAATGGAAAAAGAAAAAGGAAAAACGGGAAAAAACTGGCCAGTGGGCCGAAAACGCCAGCCGGCCCAGCTACCCCCGCGCCAGCCAGCCCCCGCGCGCGCCGCGCTGCCTCTCACCGACGGGTGGGACCCACATGTCATCCCTAACCCCGCGACCCCGGACTCTCTCCCGCGCGCGCGATCGCAACCGATCTGGAAACCGCGTCCCGCAGCCGAATTCCGGTCCCAGAGGACTCCAACTCGATCACAACAGACCCACCGCCCTCCCCCGGCTATAAAAACCACCGATCCGATCAGTTTTTCCCACGCGATCGCCGATTTTCACTCCGGTGAGCACCGAGACTTCGCCGGTGAATTCTGGCCGATCTAAGCTCGGAAACTCTGATCTAACTCGCTGGTCTTGATCCACCTCCTCCGGGGAACTTTGCAGGTGCAGAAAACTCGGAGAGTTACGGTGCAAACGCAGCGCCGACGAGCTTCGCCGTGGTTTTGCCTCGGACCTCGCCGCCGATCACTTTCCAGGACCCCCGAGCTCGAGAAAACCCCCGAGGTGAGATCCCTGACCTCCCCTCTACCGATCTAGGCCATAAGATCACAGTTCTAGGTAGAATTCTCGCGGATCCAAAACTTTCCGGCGAGATCGCCGCTCCCCGCCGCCGTGCGCCGCCGGCAGCGCCGCCCGCGCTCGATCAGAGCAACGTGGCTGCTTGTGCGCCGTTTATTTTAAATCGCACGGTAGACTTTAAAACCCCGCGTACCGGTTCGACCTTATAATCTCAGCCGTCGGTTTAAAATCAGACGGTCCACGTCGACCCCGCGTTATAAAGACTGGAGTTCTTACGTGCTACCCCCTGGGGTTCTCTGGAACTGAGAGCTAGCCCCGGAAACTTCAGATCTAGCCCCTGGAACTCTAGAAAATCATGTAAATCCATTTAAAAATCAGTTTTAACCCTGGACTTAATAGAAATTAGGAAAAACACCTCTGATAAGTGTAGATAGACCCCTGGAAATTATGAAAATAATATTATAGACCCTGTAATGGGGTGAATTCATTATTTTAGCCTTGTTTAGTATTTAATTTAGAAAATTGAATATGTAACTAGTGTTTAAAAATTAAAAGGGGAACAAACATAATTGTCAAAATTAATTAAAAACTTTCTCAGTACTTAGAAAACTTTGGAGTGAGATAAAAATATATTTTTGGGCTGAAATAAATCTGTTTTATCTATTATTCACCTTTTATTAGTATAGGGACACATTTTTAAGTAAAGAATAGATAAAGAAAAATAGGGAAAATAATTATGAAATAGTATACATCATAAGCCATGGTCAAAATATGATTTTAAATTATTTAGGACCAGAACCTAATCTGTTTCGGTGATGTGTATTACTAATTTAATAATAAAATACACAATTATGCATAGGAATATAAATCTGAAAAATATAGCAACTAGTAAATGATAAATGGAGTTTCTAGAATACAAAGAATTCAGTTTAGGGTTGATAGAAATTGTGAAGGCGCATTGTATGCAAGTATAAATGTGGAAAAAAAATAGGAATCATATATATACATGGTTAAAAGTGCATGCAAGCCACAACTTAACACACATAAAGTAACCACAACACATATAATGGTAAAGAACTTTTATAAATATGAATGTGTGGTTTGTATGAAGTGTAAGTGTGAATTATGTCTTATGGAATGTTGTTTTTCTTTTGCTATGTGTGATGGTATGAAGTAGAACCTGTTCAAGAACAAGTTATTCATTTCCAAGACCAGGAATACCCATTTCAAGAGCAGCAAGAAGGAGGCAAGTGTCCTTGACCACTTTGATCCTATGCTAGGATGTGTAGATAGAATTATTTTGCATTGTCAAATGAAATATGAAACCCATGCTAGGAAGTTTCCCTAGAATTGCATTACCTTGTTTCCTTGAAGCTTGGGTTGGGATTTATTTTGTCATGTCATTTATTTACATGCATACGCTTAGCCATGCTTAGAATGGGATATATGGGATATGAGATCATCAGTTTATTTTACCATACTCTTGAGTGAGACATTGTGAGTTATGTAGAGGTAGGGATCAAGGCAAGTTGGATGTTTTGGTTGTGTGCTGGGTGCACGAGACTTGGGTTTGTGTTTAGTACTTGCCTGGATCCTAAGGACCGGTTCATGGAGCATGTAACCCGGCTTTACAGTGCCAACCACATGCTGAGATGGGGCAGCTTGGCCAATTAATTAGGTGTATCCCCGGCGTAGTATGGGTGTGTTGGATGGTGCGGGGAGTAGGTGTCAGCTGGACTACCATATGAACCGCAAGGCTCAAGAGGGGGCCACTGCAGCAGGGTTGGAGCCTCTTGTATGCTGTTAGGGGTGAAACCTCAGTGGGCCCACGCTCGTCGGGAATCCCTTTGTAAAGGCTTCGTAGTGATCTCTTGGCCGTACACCTGGGAAGTGTGAATGTGGATCGTAGCCACTGGCATAATGGAGGTTCTTTTAGTCCACCCGGCAACAGGGGATGAAATCACTACTTGTGGGTACAGTGGTACAAACTCTGCAGTGTCAAAACTGTCTTGACAGCCGTGCTCACGGTTAAGAGCGGCCTGGACTTATTCATGATTAGAGGATTGATGGTTTTGGAAGTTAAGCGGGGAGCTTAACATTGGAAATAATGTTATGGTTATTGGATTATGATGATGGGATGGGAGATTGGAACCATTTCACCTGTGTAGTAATGAAGGTGCTTAATAAGCTAAGGTGATAGGTATTAATTGCGTAGTGCTTTAACCATGAGTTCAACCTCTCCTTGTTCTAGCCATGCATGATATAATTTTCCCACACTTGCTGAGTACCCTTGGTACTCAACCTTGCATATTTGTTGGTTTATTGCTGCTCAGGTCAAGATAATGAGGTGGTGTATAATGACCAAGATTTTGGACCCGGGGAAGGCTTTTAGGTTCATGAAGACCCCCGGGCAACGCCTGTGATGGAGCCTAAAGAATAATATTCCGCTGCTAGTTTATTTACTTGTGATGAAGCATTAGTGTCCATTGAGACATTTGCGATGTAAGACTTATTTATATTCGACACCTGGCTTGTAATAAATGATGCTTCACTATTTGTCATCACATGTATGAGAAAATGATCCTGGCATACATGTGATATTCACTTGGTTGTTTCTTCGGAAAAACCGGGTGTGACAGAGGTGGTATCAGAGCCAAGGTTGCCCGTAGGAACGTGGACCTAGGTAGAAATGGACGTATTTAAGGGCCCTATTTTCTTAAAAACTATTTTCCAAGGTGTGGGTGGAAAAGTGTTATTAAAGGAGTCATTTTCTTCATCTTACCCCAACTTTCATTCAAAATAGGATTTTTGTTTGAGATTTTATCTAACCTAATTTTAAATTCTTTTGTTTTAGATGGTTCGCATGATTCGCACCGCTCGTAAGTCCATAGGAGGGAGAGTTCCCGTAGTTGCCCTTGCCGAAAGAGAGGAGAGTCGTCCCGTGACGTACCTTTCCTACGGATTGGCAGTAGGCGATTTGTTGCGCCGTCTTCGACGTATGCTCGAAGCCGCCGGCAATACGGGCAAGCTCATCATCCACTATAACTCCACCAGGACCATCCGTGAGAAGAGGGAAGAATGGAGTTCGGAGATGAGGATTATACACGAGAATCAGCTGCTTAAGATTCACCACTCTCCAGCTTGTCGAGCAACACAAGTTGACGCAGAGAAAGATGTCACCTGGGAGGCCATCAACTGCCAGAGTCACATCTATCGTCGCCACTTGGACAAAACTGAGTACATGTATGTCCTCCAACGTGAGAGTGGTACCACGGAGTACAAGTACCCACCGGTGCAGCAAGGGACTTCCCATGAGCACATGGACTTGTGTTTGGAGGATGCTGCTATGCTCAGCACTCGACTGCAGGAGTGTCAACAAGAGCTTCAGGATGTCCGAGACACCCTGAAGGAAACGGAGGCGTTGCTGCGAGCTTGCTTAAAGGCGAGAGAAAGAGGAGATGGGAATGAACTGTGTCACTGTGAGTGATCCATGGACTCCTGACTCCCCGGATCGCCGAGCGATCAGGCGTCGTCGCACCTCTCCACCAGCCGCCTCTCCACCCAAAGCAGAGTCAGAAGGTAGCCGAAATGAGGAGGAAGATCCCGAGGAGCCAGCTCAAGAGGACGAGTAGTGTAGAGTCTTTCCCCTAGCTAGCAAGAGGTCGAGTAGTCGAGTCGTTACGTAGTTAATGGTGTGATGATGCTTGGTGTGTGACGTGAGTTGTGGAAGCCATGAGCAATTGTCCACAGCCTCGTCTTCAGATTGTTTTGCTTTGGTGTGTGAACCCATAGGAAATAATAGTGCATTTATTTGGTGTGAGAAATAAACCCTCGTAAAATTTTAACGAAGCCTCAACACTTCAAAATACAAACAAATGAAAGTAGTAAGATGATACTAAACGATATCAAATTAACATGTGTTGATTCTGCCAGATGGCCGGAAGAGGAAAAGGACGTGCTGCCAACCCCGCCAACAACAATGATGAGGCATGCAACCCTCATCTTTCTGGAGGCCCGGACAGGGGTGGTCGCCGTGAAGAAGTTGATCCTCTCCACCAAATGCTGGAGAATCAAAATCAGCTTATCCAGAACTTGACTCAAGTGGTGGCCAACTTGCATCAAGTTCCACCTCCACAAGCTGCACCACGCCAACCAAGGTTGAGTGAGTTTCTAGGAACTCAACCTCCAAAGTTTGCAAGTGCTGCTGAACCTCTGGAGGCAGATGATTGGCTGAAGACCATTGAAAGTAAGATGAGGATTATACAATGCCAAGGGTATGAGAGGGTGCTGTTTGCCTCTCATCAATTGCAGGGACCTGCTGCTGATTGGTGGACCGCCTACGTGGCCGCCCATCATGATCCTGAGAACATCACTTGGGAAGAGTTCAAGCGTAGCTTCCGCAACCACTACATCCCAAGAGGTGAACTCAAAAACAAGAGAAAGGAGTTTTTGGGACTGCAGCAGGGAAACATGACGGTGAGGGAATACCTCACTAAATTTACTCAACTATCCCGTTATGCTCCACGAGACATAGAGACTGATGAGCAGAAACAAGATTGTTTCGTGGAAGGACTTACCACAGAGATGCAGTGTGCCATGTCCTCCAATGAGTATGAAAGTTTTCAAAAGATGGTGGACAGAGCGTTTGTGGTGGAAAGGAAGCTAAAGGCCCTGGAAAATGAGAATAAGAGGAAGGCGGGATGGTCACATCAGGCCTCAGGGAGCAACACCCGCCCACGTATGATGCAGCAACCTACGGGGCAGACGAGCCGTGCTGCGGTACCCTATTCAGCACCAAGAGGGTACAACCCAAACTACAGGCCACCCGCAGCACCTGCACAGCCGCCACGTCAGTTTGTGCAGCAGCCTCGCCCCGCATATCCACCTCGACCAGCAGTGCAAGGACCCCCAAACCAACCCCAGGACAACAAGGGCCCAGCACCTAAGGTTGGGGTGCAATGTTTCAGCTGTGGTGAAGTGGGGCACTACGCCCATAAGTGCCCAAAGAAGAAGCCTGCGCCGCCACAACAGCAGAATGTAGTGAGAGGACGGGTGAACCACGTCACTATGGAGGAAGCACAAGAGGCGCCCGACGTGGTAGTTGGTAAGTTTCCTGCCAATTTACACCTTGCAACTCTGCTGTTTGATTCTGGTGCTACCCACTCGTTCATTGCTCAAGGGTTTGTTAAGAAGCATGACCTAGCAACCACACAAATGAACCATATGCTAGCTGTAAACTCTCCAGGCGGAGAAATAAGGACAAGACAAGTATGTCCCAAAGTGAGCCTAGACATTAATGGGGTAGTATTCACGGCTAACCTCATAGTGATAGATTCACAAGGGATAGATATTATTTTGGGTATGGATTGGTTGACCAAACATAAAGGAATTATCCATTGTTCGACCAGAACGGTGGAACTAACTCACCCCAGTGGCACCCGAGTAAAATTCATAACCCTACACGAGCCTAGGAGGGACATTAAATTAAATCAAGTGGAGGTGAAAGTTGAGGAAATCAGGACTATCAGGGAATATCCAGATGTTTTTCCGGAGGAATTGCCAGGTATGCCTCCCGACCGTGATGTGGAATTCGCGATTGAGCTAGTACCGGGAACAGCCCCGATATACAAGAGACCTTATCGAATGGACTCCAAGCAGCTAGAAGAGCTCAAGGATCATTTGAGAGAATTGACTGAGAAGGGGTATATTCGCCCTAGTTCCTCACCATGGGGAGCTCCGGTGATATTTGTGCCCAAGAAAGACGGAACCCAAAGGTTATGCGTGGATTACCGTGCCTTGAATGAGGTAACCATCAAAAACAAGTACCCATTACCCCGCATTGAAGACTTGTTTGATCAGTTGAGGGGAGCTTGTGTGTTCTCAAAAATTGATCTCGGGTCGGGATACCACCAGCTCAAGATAAGGCAATCTGATATTCCCAAGACAGCTTTCGTATCTCGGTACGGACTGTATGAATACACTGTCATGCCTTTTGGGCTAACCAATGCCCCGGCATATTTCATGTACCTCATGAACAAGGTATTCATGGAATATCTGGACAAATTTGTGGTGGTTTTCATAGATGATATTCTCGTCTTCTCCAAAGATGAAGAAGAACATGAGAAACATCTAAGGTTGGTGTTACAGAGGCTGAGAGAACACCAACTATATGCCAAGTTGAGCAAGTGTGAGTTTTGGCTGAAGAGAGTTCCCTTTTTAGGACATATAATCTCGGAGGGAGGAATCTCCGTAGATCCCGCCAAAATCGAGGATATCCAGAAGTGGAAAACCCCTGAAAATGTCGGGGAAGTTCGAAGCTTTTTGGGATTGGCTGGATACTATCGACGGTTTATTGAGGGATTCTCCAAGATCTCGAGACCTCTCACCAAACTGTTGGAAAAGGGAATCACATTCACCTGGACGCCACAGTGCGATACGAGCTTTCAGGAGCTAAAGAAGAGATTGACAACAGCCCCAGTGCTGGTTATGCCAGATATGCAGAAGAATTTCACAGTGTACTGCGATGCCTCTGGAAATGGGTTGGGATGTGTTCTCATGCAAGAAGGACATGTCGTGGCATATGCATCCCGGCAGCTTCGGAAGCACGAGAAGAACTATCCTACACATGACCTAGAACTAGCTGCAGTGGTACACGCGTTGAAAATTTGGCGGCACTATTTGATGGGAAAGAGGACAGAGAAATATACGGATCATAAGAGTTTGAAGTACATATTCACACAGCCAGATCTCAATCTCCGACAAAGGAGATGGTTAGAGCTAATCAATGACTTTGATGTGGGCATCAACTATCATCCCGGAAAAGCAAACGTCGTGGCTGATGCTTTGAGTCGGAAAGTGCAGGTCAATAAGTTGAGCTTGAGGGACATGCCTGCAGAATTGAAGGACGAGGTTATAAGACTCAATCTATGTCTAGTAAATAGTGGTGAAGCCATCGCCATGGAAGTGGACTCCACACTTGAGCAAGACATACGCGAGGGCCAAAAGAGTGATGAGAAGATACAAGAGATCAGACAGCTCATTAAGGAAAATAAAGCTCCTGGTTTTAGAGAGGATGAACAAGGAACGGTGTGGCACGGGAAAAGGATCTGTGTGCCAGAAGTAAAGGAGATCCGTGAATTAATTTTGAAGGAGGCTCACGATTCCGACTATTCCATTCATCCTGGGAGTACGAAGATGTACCAGGACCTCAAAGGCAGGTATTGGTGGTATGGCATGAAGCGAGATGTCACGGAACATGTTGCCCTATGTGACACATGTCAGTTGGTGAAAGCTGAACATCAACGACCCGCGGGATTGTTGCAACCACGCAAAGTGCCTGAATGGAAGTGGGAAGAAATCAGCATGGATTTTGTCGTGGGATTGCCTAGGACCCAATCCGGGTATGATTCAATATGGGTCATTATTGATCGGCTAACCAAGGTAGCTCATTTCATTCCTGTGAAAGAAAGCTACAGCGGATCCAAATTGACAGAATTGTACATGTCAAGGATTGTGTGTTACCATGGAGTGCCAAAGAAGATAGTGTCGGACCGAGGGACACAGTTCACGTCGAGGTTTTGGCAAAAGTTGCATGAAACCATGGGAACCCATCTGAACTTCAGCTCTGCCTATCATCCCCAAACTGACGGGCAGACGGAGAGAACCAATCAGATCCTTGAAGATATGTTAAGGGCATGTGCACTCAAAAACAATAGGAGTTGGGACAAGAACTTACCGTATGCGGAGTTTTCTTATAACAACAGTTATCAAGCTAGTATGAAGATGTCACCGTTTGAAGCTTTGTATGGAAGGAAGTGCAGAACTCCCCTATTTTGGAACCAAACAGGAGAAAGCAAAGTGTTTGGTCCAGAAGTGCTACAAGAAGCCGAGGCGAAGGTGAGGGAGATTCGCAACAACTTGAGGATAGCACAAACACGCCAGAAGAGTTATGCTGATGTACGAAGAAGAGAACTCGTTTTCAACGTGGGAGACTATGTTTATCTCAAGGTGTCCCCTATCAGAGGACTTCGTCGGTTCAAGGTGAAAGGGAAGTTGTCACCTCGATATATCGGACCCTTTCAAGTTTTGGAAAGAAAAGGCGAAGTGGCGTACCAACTAGAGTTACCGGTTCATCTATCGGATGTGCACGATGTGTTCCATGTGTCACAACTCAAGAAATGTCTGAGGACGCCTGAAGAGGTGTTACCCATGAATGAAGTAGATGTAGCTGAAGATTTGTCTTATGCCGAGCAACCATGCAAGATTTTGGAGACAATGGAACGCCTCACCAGAAACAAGAGAATCCGGATGTGCAAGGTGCAGTGGAAGCATCACTCAGAAGAGGAAGCTACCTGGGAACGGGAAGATGAACTCAAGGCACAATTTCCGGAATTGTTTTCTTAGTAACACCAATCTCGAGGACGAGATTTCTTTTAAGGGGGGTAGAGCTGTAACACCCCAAATTTTGATTCAAAACCCAAAACCATGTTCAGAGGGGAATTTAAAAATTTTTGGACGTGTTGCATGTTTTGCAAAAATTCAAATTCAAACTGGAATTCAAATTATACTCAAAACAGAAAAGAAATGGAAAAAGAAAAAGGAAAAACGGGAAAAAACTGGCCAGTGGGCCGAAAACGCCAGCCGGCCCAGCTACCCCCGCGCCAGCCCGCTCCCGCGCGCGCCGCGCTGCCTCTCACCGACGGGTGGGACCCACATGTCATCCCTAACCCCGCGACCCCGGACTCTCTCCCCCGCGCGCGATCGCAACCGATCTGGAAACCGCGTCCCGCAGCCGAATTCCGGTCCCAGAGGACTCCAACTCGATCACAACAGACCCACCGCCCTCCCCCGGCTATAAAAACCCCCGATCCGATCAGTTTTTCCCACGCGATCGCCGATTTTCACTCCGGTGAGCACCGAGACTTCGCCGGTGAATTCTGGCCGATCTAAGCTTGGAAACTCTGATCTAACTCGCTGGTCTTGATCCACCGCCTCCGGGGAACTTTGCAGGTGCAGAAAACTCGGAGAGTTACGGTGCAAACGCAGCGCCGACGAGCTTCGCCGTGGTTTTGCCTCGGACCTCGCCGCCGATCACTTTCCAGGACCCCCGAGCTCGAGAAAACCCCCGAGGTGAGATCCCTGACATCCCCTCTACCGATCTAGGCCATAAGATCACAGTTCTAGGTAGAATTCTCGCGGATCCGAAACTTTCCGGCGAGATTGCCGCTCCCCGCCGTCGTGCGCCGCCGGCAGCGCCGCCCGCGCTCGATCAGAGCGACGTGGCTGCTTGTGCGCCGTTTATTTTAAATCGCACGGTAGACTTTAAAACCCCGCGTACCGGTTCGACCTTATAATCTCAGCCGTCGGTTTAAAATCAGACGGTCCACGTCGACCCCGCGTTATAAAGACTGGAGTTCTTACGTGCTACCCCCTGGGGTTCTCTGGAATTGAGAGCTAGCCCCGGAAACTTCAGATCTAGCCCCTGGAACTCTAGAAAATCATGTAAATCCATTTAAAAATCAGTTTTAACCCTGGACTTAATAGAAATTAGGAAAAACACCTCTGATAAGTGTAGATAGACCCCTGGAAATTATGAAAATAATATTATAGACCCTGTAATGGGGTGAATTCATTATTTTAGCCTTGTTTAGTATTTAATTTAGAAAATTGAATATGTAACTAGTGTTTAAAAATTAAAAGGGGGACAAACATAATTGTCAAAATTAATTAAAAACTTTCTCAGTACTTAGAAAACTTTGGAGTGAGATAAAAATATATTTTTGGGCTGAAATAAATCTGTTTTATCTATTATTCACCTTTTATTAGTATAGGGACACATTTTTAAGTAAAGAATAGATAAAGAAAAATAGGGAAAATAATTATGAAATAGTATACATCATAAGCCATGGTCAAAATATGATTTTAAATTATTTAGGACCAGAACCTAATCTGTTTAGGTGATGTGTATTACTAATTTAATAATAAAATACACAATTATGCATAGGAATATAAATCTGAAAAATATAGCAACTAGTAAATGATAAATAGAGTTTCTAGAATACAAAGAATTCAGTTTAGGGTTGATAGAAATTGTGAAGGCACATTGTATGCAAGTATAAATGTGGAAAAAAAATAGGAATCATATATATACATGGTTAAAAGTGCATGCAAGCCACAACTTAACACACATAAAGTAACCACAACACATATAGTGGTAAAGAACTTTTATAAATATGAATGTGTGGTTTGTATGAAGTGTAAGTGTGAATTATGTCTTATGGAATGTTGTTTTTCTTTTGCTATGTGTGATGGTATGAAGTAGAACCTGTTCAAGAACAAGTTATTCATTTCCAAGACCAGGAATACCCATTTCAAGAGCAGCAAGAAGGAGGCAAGTGTCCTTGACCACTTTGATCCTATGCTAGGATGTGTAGATAGAATTATTTTGCATTGTCAAATGAAATATGAAACCCATGCTAGGAAGTTTCCCTAGAATTGCATTACCTTGTTTTCTTGAAGCTTGGGTTGGGATTTATTTTGTCATGTCATTTATTTACATGCATATGCTTAGCCATGCTTAGAATGGGATATATGGGATATGAGATCATCAGTTTATTTTACCATACTCTTGAGTGAGACATTGTGAGTTATGTAGAGGTAGGGATCAAGGCAAGTTGGATGTTTTGGTTGTGTGCTGGGTGCACGAGACTTGGGTTTGTGTTTAGTACTTGCCTGGATCCTAAGGACCGGTTCATGGAGCATGTAACCCGGCTTTACAGTGCCAACCACATGCTGAGATGGGGCAGCTTGGCCAATTAATTAGGTGTATCCCCGGCGTAGTATGGGTGTGTTGGATGGTGCGGGGAGTAGGTGTCAGCTGGACTACCATATGAACCGCAAGGCTCAAGAGGGGGCCACTGCAGCGGGGTTGGAGCCTCTTGTATGCTGTTAGGGGTGAAACCTCAGTGGGCCCACGCTCGTCGGGAATCCCTTTGTAAAGGCTTCGTAATGATCTCTTGGCCGCACACCTGGGAAGTGTGAATGTGGATCGTAGCCACTGGCATAATGGAGGTTCTTTTAGTCCACCCGGCAACAGGGGATGAAATCACTACTTGTGGATACAGTGGTACAAACTCTGCAGAGTCAAAACTGTCTTGACAGCCGTGCTCACGGTTAAGAGCGGCCTGGACTTATTCATGATTAGAGGATTGATGGTTTTGGAAGTTAAGCGGGGAGCTTAACATTGGAAATAATGTTATGGTTATTGGATTATGATGATGGGATGGGAGATTGGGACCATTTCACCTGTGTAGTAATGAAGGTGCTTAATAAGCTAAGGTGATAGGTATTAATTGCGTAGTGCTTTAACCATGAGTTCAACCTCTCCTTGTTCTAGCCATGCATGATATAATTTTCCCACACTTGCTGAGTACCCTTGGTACTCAACCTTGCATATTTGTTGGTTTATTGCTGCTCAGGTCAAGATAATGAGGTGGTGTATAATGACCAAGATTTTGGACCCGAGGAAGGCTTTTAGGTTCATGAAGACCCCCGGGCAACGCCTGTGATGGAGCCTAAAGAATAATATTCCGCTGCTAGTTTATTTACTTGTGATGAAGCATTAGTGTCCATTGAGACATTTGCGATGTAAGACTTATTTATATTCGACACCTGGCTTGTAATAAATGATGCTTCACTATTTGTCATCACATGTATGAGAAAATGATCCTGGCATACATGTGATATTCACTTGGTTGTTTCTTCGGAAAAACCGGGTGTGACAACCAAGCGGAGGGTAAGGGCAGCAGGACTTTGGGGCCTGTGTGCTGTAGCTCCGCTTGTGTCGATTGAGGACCGAGCCATGTGCGGGCCTGTTGAACAAGCTAGAACAGTACCGAAGACCTACCGGCTATATGGGAACCAGGAAACTGATGTAACTCGGGTAGCTGGGTGTTGAGGCATAGCTGGTCGTTCAGAGGGTAGGTTGAGAGCTCGAGGTGTAAATCGGCTGGCGGCACTGAGATGCGTGTGCAGAGACCTCTTGCTCGGGACGATTGGACCAGTTCAACATTTGGCTAACGGGTGAAAGGTAGTCGCGTACGGCGTCCGTGATGGTTGTTGTAGGCAACATCGAGTACGGGCGTACGTGACGGGTTGTTCGGGTAACCCTGCAGGTGTAAATCGATTATAATCGCCGTCCCTCGCGGTCAGTGAGTACCACTTGTTCACTGTACCGTGACGTAGAAAGAACAGGCTAGTCACATGTTAAAATGTTGCTGATTGAAAGATGGACATTGATTGTTAAAGATATGCTGTAGCTTAGAGCTAACTAAAGTTCTTTTCAACTTTGGGCAAGGGACATGAGAGAAATGCGTTTCTTGTTTGATTGCGGCTCTCTCATGTACCTTAGCGTAAGGTTTTCCACAACCTGCTGCTAAAACTTGAAAGTAAGGTTCTACTAATTAGGCGAGTCCTTGCAAATGATTTTTACCTCATGTAACCCATCACCCTTCATGTAGAAGTTCCATGTTTAGGTGAGACGGGTCAGACTTGCTGAGCCTTCGTGCTCACTGCTTGTGTTTTTGAAGCTTTTGCAGTGTTCTATGAGGAAGGGACTCCCGAAGAGGATACGGAACCCCAGGATGGGAACCCCGTCGAGTGGGAGTCGTGCACGCCGCAGAGTTAGTGTGCGTGTGTGCTAGCAAGGACACGTTCAAGGGCTGAACGTGCACTTGATGCTTAGTCTACGCCCGCGAGTGTGGACTAAACTTATTTTGATGTAAACATGATCATAAACCTGTTCATGTAATAAAATTTCTGCTTCCGCTTTGTACCTTTGACGTGTGTTATCCGGTGCTGTGCAACGCAGCACCCCTCAGCGTGATCCTGGCTCGACAGGACCTCGGGGTCATGTCATCGTTGGTATCAGAGCTCGCTCGAGGTTTAACACAGTACAAAGGTCATCTTTTTGAAAAAAAAATCCAGTGAGGAACGAGTTAGTAGCCCGTATAAGGATGTTATTAGAGTATAGAAAGTGGCATACTAAACTATTTGTCTATGTCGGAAAATCGTGTATCTCGGGACGTGTATGTCTTGGGGGGTGCACGTAAGCGCTGTCCACCAGTGCGCACAAGCTGAAGGGTGGAGCCCCACGGGTGGCAGGTAACCCGACCCACTTTGATATCCTCTACGACTCTTCATGTCGTTTGGGATATTCGAGCAACGTCTGTCCCTGGCGTGCGTGGTGCAACTTGGGAGACCCCGTCACGTGGTCTGAAACGTGAACACGTAACTCAAGGCGTGTTTGGCTTGAGAACATCCGGGCGAGTGATGACGGCCGGGTGTACTAACTGTATGGATTCCGGGCTCGGTGTGCAGCCGAGTCTGATGATCGTTTGAGTTTCTGCAGGTAGCCTGACCACGAAACGGTATACGTGTAGCATCCGTGTGCGAGTGACGAGTAGTGCCACTGAACTAACGAAGCCGGCTAATTCCGGTATAGGTTTTTCCTTTGTGAGGACGTAGTACCGACATAATCTGATGACGCATCGGCGTCACGCCCCATTAAATGAACAAGTTCATTTAAAAAAAATTTTGAAGGTTTTGATCCAAAGTAGTAAAACTTGATGTAACTCCTTCCCTTGAACAGGATATTCAAAGTTAACAAGTTTTCAACTTATAGGTTGTTAAGGACAGAGCACTCTGTTTTCAGCTGAATCAAGGCTGAAGTTAATCAGAGGTTAGAGGTTGAGTTCTTTCGAGGTTGGGGTCGTATGATACATTTCTGGAAAGCGTTGGAAGAGCTTTACAACTCTTCTGTTGAGGTCCAGAGGTGTTTTGTAAAAGCCCAAGAAAAGAGACTTGCAAAAACTTTTCTTCACCTCATAACACCACAGTTTTCGTTGTGGATATCTTAGGAAATGTTGTGAAGAGGAAGTAACCTTCATCAAAAGAGTGATTATAGGGGAAAGTCTTCCTTTTCACAAAGTGGGATTTGGACATAGGAACATGAGAGGTTGAGCTCACCCCTAGAACATAAAAAGTCTTGGGAAGGTTCAGTCCAAGTTTCATAGAAATCCAACACTTTTTGAGGCACTTTTTGGGTTATTTGAAAAAGAGGCCAATTTGAATGTAAATTCAAATTGCAGCAACTCTCATCACCCAAATTCAAAAGTTAGCTTCATATTCTTATTCAGCACATTTTTGTGAGCTCACACACCAATTTTCACTCCATTTGGAGTTGATCTTGACATGAGCTAAGTGGGACGAATTCAAACTTTATTTGAATTCAAAACTAAACTTGTGCTGAAATTCACCAAAGCCGAACCCAATTTGAATTCTATTCAATTCAAATGGCTCAGGGGTGAATAATTTGAATCACCAGGGGTATTATGGGGCTCACTGTTTACAACAGTGATTAGGAGTAAATTCCAGAGGTTAAAACCCCGGGTGGGACCCACATGTCATAGAGGGGAGAAGGAGAAACTTGCACCCAAAGTCAGAGTCTCGGTGGGAAATTCCACCGAGCAGCTGTCGGCTGTGCCACTGAGCAGCTACCGGCGCCACCAGCTGATTCCCTCTCCGCGCGCTGGCGCCCAGGGCGGCTGGCTCGCGCCCCCACGCGACCGGCACCGCCTCAGCCGAGCAGGAGTCGGCCGGCTTTATCTTCTCTCGGGCAAACCCGAGCAGCGGCATTGTTTCTCGCCGCAGCTCTCTGCTCAATCGGGAAAACCAGCAAAACCATCTCCTCCTTCGTCCCGGGGCTGCTAGACAGCCACCTGAGCTCGCACTCCACCTCTCCAACGCCAGAAACCTCGAGCTCCGACCTCCTTTGCCCAAAGACGATTGCCACCGCGGCGACCTAGCCTCAGCCGAGAGTCAGGCGCCCGTGGGCAGCGTTCTGCAGGCGTTTTCACGGTCCAGCGAGAGAGGCAACAGGAGCGCGTGACCACCGTGCTGCTCTCCTCCAAATTTGGAAGCCAACCGTGAAGAATCCACAGAGAATTTCCAGTTTTTGCTCCGGCGACCGTAAACCGAGCTTCCGGTACGGTTTCTTTAAATTATCGCTCTATGATCTTTCGGAGGTCATCAAATCTTGCACATAGACGCTTGACTAGCCGGCGATCAAGTTCTTTTCTGCATCCGTAGCGTGAAACTGTCTAGGAGTGATGAATTTCGAGCTCGATCGAGGGCGGCCATGGCGGGCACGATCAGTCACACGGTGCCGATCGACTTGCCGCCATCCCTGAACCCTTTTGACACCTTGTCAAGCTTCCTAGAGGTACACTGATGCTGTAGGGCCGTTTGTTCGAGGTGTTGGCGGGTTTAGAAACCACGGTCGACGGTGTCGAACCTCAACCGAGGCCGCGGCACGTCGCCGAGCTATTTCCGGTCATCCCCAGCCCGACCTGTCACCCGCGACGTCTTCCTCGACGTCGACAACCCCCCTGGCGGCGATTTTCAGACCATGGGACGTCTGGCAGCGGCGAGCCGGCGAGCCCCGAGTCTGCTCTGGCGAGGTCGGCGGCGCGGGCGCGAGAGAACGGCGGGAGGAAGACGAAGCCGGCTGGCCCACGTGTCAGCGGCTGAAGAATTTAAATCGGGATCGGGTGAGGCCAGGGATCGGCTGTGCTGGCGCGCGAATACCCTGTGAGCTCCGGTGTGCCGGACACCTCCGCACTCGACACGTGTCCCCGCGGGCCCCGAGAGTTTAAACTTTTCCCCCGATTTTCAGAATTCTTCCAAACTTCAAATCCTCAGAACTTTGGCTAGAGAGCTCCAAATTCAGTGAACCAAATTTTGCTGAACTCAGGATTCTTAGTACTTTCCAGCAATACCAAATTCAGCTCATGAAAGTGAATAATTTTTTAGAATTAAATCCCTAAAGTTTAAACTGTTGGGAATTTTATCTGGAGAACTACTTTATGAAAAATTCTGAAATTTGGGCTAAGAGGATCATTGGAAAATCCCTGAATCCCAGTAAAATTTTCAGACTCATCCAAGTTCATTAGTTACCCTAATTGGGTGATTAAGGTGACTGCCCAGAGAAAATAGAAAAATGTACAGAAACATTTTTCAGATTTTCTCCAATCTTAATTAGGACATAACTTTCTGTAGGATTCTTCAAATGACATGAAACCAATTCCATTAGAACCGTCCTAAAGTCTAGTTTCCAGAAAGTAATGGTTGGAGTCATGAAAACCCCTGGAATTATTCATAGGCTCAAATATTGACCAAATGGGCTTTTATTTGTACAAGGTTCAAATGAACTTTGTTTCAAATGAAACTTGGTCAAGACTCTGGTTAGGACCCTACCAAGCCACAATAAAAATTTCAGAACCACAGGGGAGGGCTAACTAGAGTTATTAGTAAATAAGTATTCAAGTTCACACATTGCATTTAAATTTACATGTAGTATTGTATTCAACGTGTAACCATTGAAGAAGAGACTCCGGAAGTGCTGGACTTCCTTCTTCCGGACGAAGAACTAACTACTGACCAGCAGCAACAAGGCAAGCCCTGGTTTGCATTAACCCTTTTTATAAGTTTTATTTTGTTTACATGTGTCATATGAAGTATGTATGTGCATTAGGTATAGGATGAATGAAACCCCACTTGCATAACCAAAGGTTCCTAGAAGAGTGAGGGTAGTGTTTAGGACCTCGAGTAGAAAGGCTATGCTTAAAGATTCATAGGGCTTCGGTACAAGTCGAGTAGTTGGAATCTACTCGCGAGATAGGCTTGGGACACACAGGTTCGGTTGAGTGATGTGAGATCACTTTAGTAATGAAAATGAGACTAGGCAGGGGCTAGGGCGCAGCAAGAGAGAGTCTTGTGTGCGCAGCCCTGCCCGTGTCGATTGAGGACCGATCCGTGTGCGGCCCTGCTGAACAAGTATTGAACGTACCGAAGGCATATCGGATATATGGGCCCCGATAAACTGATGTAGCCTAAACCTCCGGGCGTCGAGGCATAACGCACCGATTTATAGGTGTAGGCTGAGGGCAGCAAGGTGGAAATCTGCCAACGGGCATCAGGTTGAAATGGAAACTGGTCAGGGCTGTCATGGGAACAGCAGATCAACAGTCAAATTTGTTTAAAATTTGAACTATGTTTCCAAATTTTATGGGTTCAATGACATGTTTTATGTTATAACTCAGCGGTTTACTGTGTAAATAAATATTTGACATTTCTCAAATATATTTTTACAGATGACAGCAGATAAGCAACTGGAGAACGGGTGGGTGATGTCCCACTGTTCTCACTGTAACGGCTACCCGGAAGCATTGTGGCAAATGCTCCAATATTTCGGGTACAACCAGATGCCGCAATACTTCGCCAAGGAAGAAGGCGAAGAGGGGAACAAGACGTGGAGGATCCATGTCGAGGTTCCTGCAGGACCTACGCCACCCGGTTGGGTGCCCTTCACCATCACGGTGAGAGGAAGACAACCGGAAGGGATGTGGCAAGTGGCAGCCCGTGACACTATGTCACGTTTCTGCCAACTACACGTGAAGGCTATGGAGGGCACTCCATACGCACTCGTTCCGGTGGAGGGACGAGCTCAGCATTTGTGGGAAGAGAGGTACCTGGAGGCAACGGACCCGAGTTGCCCAAGGTACAACCCCGCGGAGGCAAATCTCAGCCTCCAGATGAGGGCGGGAAACGCCGTGATGGACAGCCAAGCTGTTCATACGGAGCATCTCGCCACAAAGCTCAAGGAGAGCACAACCCGTGGAGATCATTTCGAGAGTGCTCACAGCGCACTCCGCAATGTGCTCCTTCCGACGATCAAGCGACTGAATGAACAGCACAATCAGTTGCATCGTCTGAAGAAGGAGAAGAGAAAAAGCCATGTCGACATCACGGCGTTACAAGAACTGGTGCAGACCCTAACCCAGCAGAATGAGGACCTTGCTCAAGAGCGGGACGACGCTATCGAGGAAGGACAAGGATGGGAAGAGGACTACAACCAAGCTATGGACGAGGTGCATGCTTTGCAGGACCTCGTACCCCCGGTGTTAGGCGTACCGGTGGTCTTGGGTCTTCCAGCAATGGGAGAACCCGGAATGGGAGAAGAGGTGGTAGATCCAGAGCCACCAGCAGAGGTACCGGAGGAGGACGACCCACAGGAGGTCGAGTTCTACTCCGAGTAGAGGGTTACAGTTGCCATGTAGGGCAGCCAGGATAGCGTAACCCAACTTTTGTAATCGGTGACATGTCGTGTAGACAGTAGCGTATGTATAGGTAGTGACGACATGAGCACAACTTCTCGGAGACCCGAGAATAATGTATCTTGTATAAAGTTTATGCTTTATCAATATATGTGAATGTTGTGCAAATTAATCATGTGTCACTTCAATACCTACTGTTGCTTATGGAATTTTAAGTAAGACATTTGCTAATTGCTGCTGTTTTGAATTTCAGAATGACGCGTACTCATGCCAACCCTGACGTTGGGGGTACCAGTCAAGGGGGAAAGACCTCCCAACCACCTCCTGAGGACTCCTCGGGACAGCAGCAGCAACAGCAACAGCAAACACCGCCACCGCCACTGCCAACGGTTACATTGGCCGACATCGTTGCGGCAATGGCGGGCTCGCATCAGCAACACACAGAGTTGCTGCAGACTCTTATTGCCAATACGTCTTGCCCAGAGAGACGTCAAGATCGTGAGGAGCGCCAACAGAGCTCCTACTCCGACTTTCTGGCAACTCATCCCCCGGTATTCTCAAGGGCGTATGAACCACTTGACGCGGACAACTGGCTCCGCGCCATAGAGATGAAGTTCGCGCTGCTCCAGATAAGTGAGCAGCGCAAGACTCAGTTCGCGGTCCAGCAGCTCCAAGGATCCGCGAGCGCGTGGTGGGCCAACTTCTGTGCTTCACAGCCCACCGACCAAGTGATGACCTGGACGGAGTTCCGGACGGCCTTCAGGTCCTATCATATACCGCCAGGTTTAATGAAGAGGAAGATGCAGGAGTTCTTACACCTGCAGCAAGGGAGCCGGAACGCGCTGGAATACTCCAGAGCGTTCAACAATCTCGCGCTCTACGCGTCGTATCACGCAGATACAGACGAGAAGCGGCGAGACCATTTTTACCAGGGGCTTAACCCGCTCCTGAAGGACAAGTTGGCGATGTTCAATCGCGGCAGCCTCAACGACATCATTGATGCTGCGATTGTTCAGGAGGACTCCGGCAAGGAGTTAGCGGCGGCGGAGAGAAAGCGAATCGCGCCGCAGAGCAGTGGAGAAGGGGGCGGTCCTTCTCAGAAGTTTCGGATGGTGAATCGCCCACCATCAGGCCGACGCTGGCAACCACCACAGCGGTCGATGCCGTTCCGCAGTCGGCCGTACTCTTCACCGGCATTCAGGCCGGCACTGCCAGTACCACCGCAACAACAACAGCAGCAGCGGGCGATGCCGCGTGCGTTTGCACCTCAGAAACGCATGCCGGGCTTTCATCCACCGAGCACTCCACCAGCAGCGGCCACATGTTACAAGTGTGGTCGTCCAGGACACTTCGCGAGCAGTTGCCCGGAGAGGCAAGGCGGCGGAGTGGCACCAAAGTTTCCGGGGAGGAATCAACCCCGGAACCCTACTAATGCCCGGCGGGCAAACCCTAGGCCCGGCACCATCCACCAACTTGCCATTGAGGACGTGCCGGAGGGCGAGCCAATCCTTGCGGGTATGTTCCAGCTCCACCAGCATCCCGCTATAGTGCTATTTGATTCAGGCGCCACACATAGCTTCATTAGCCAAGCTTTCATTGATAAGTATAGCTTGCAAATACTACCCACCGATAGTCCTTATGTGATCTGTTCACCGGGTGGGAAAATTTCAGCAAGCATGATGGTCCCAAAAGCGCCATTGTGCTTATAGGGTAGAGTTTACCCTACGTCTCTCATAATCTTAGAGGGACAAAAGATCGATGTCATATTAGGAATGTCGTGGTTAAACCGCCACGGCGCTGTTTTAGACACCGTCCTCCGAGTCGTGCACTTGAACTCAGAAGTGCACGAGTCTCACTCATTATTTCTGGACAGTCCGGAAATAAAACTTCCAAGTGTCTATCAAGCCACAACTATCAGATTGCAAGATATTCCGGTGGTCCGAGAGTTCCCTGATGTATTCCCGGACGATTTGCCAGGGATGCCGCCTGATAGAGAGGTAGAGTTCAAGATTGAACTTGCACCGGGAACCACACCAATATCCCGAAGGCCGTACAAGATGGCGCCCAAGGAGTTGGCTGAACTGAAGACTCAGCTCACGGACCTTCTGGAGAAGGGTTTTATTAGGCCGAGCTCCTCGCCATGAGGCTGTTCGGCATTATTTGTCAAGAAGAAGGATGAGACGTTGCGGCTTTGCGTGGACTATCGTCCATTAAATGCCGTAACCATCAAGAACAAGTACCCGTTGCCACGGATCGACATGTTGTTTGATCAGTTGGTCGAAGCAAAGATCTTTTCCAAGATGGATTTAAGATCTGGGTACCATCAGATTAAGATAAGGGCTGAGGACATTCCAAAGACGGCTTTCTCGATGAGGTATGGACTTTATGAGTACCTGGTTATGTCCTTCGGCCTCACCAATGCTCCAGCTATCTTCATGTACTTGATGAACTCGGTATTCATGCCGGAGCTGGACAAGTTTGTCGTGGTCTTCATCGACGACATCCTGGTATATTCCAAGTCGGAGGAAGATCACAAGAAACATCTGCGTATAGTCTTACAACGGCTGCGGGATCACAAGTTATACGCAAAATTCAGCAAATGCGAGTTTTGGATATCGCAAGTGCCTTTCCTCGGGCATATCATCTCAGCGGAGGGTATCGCTGTGGACCCGAGCAAGATCACTCAAGTGCTGAATTGGAAATCCCCGAGAACTGTTCACGAGGTACGGAGTTTCCTCGGACTCGCGGGATATTATCGGAGGTTCATTCCGAACTTCTCGAAGATTGCCAAGCCAATGACAGAGCTGCTGAAGAAGGCTACCAAATATGTTTGGAGTCCAGCATGTGAAGCAGCATTCAAGGCTTTAGTCAAGCACCTGACATCAGCACTGGTTTTGGCGCAGCCAGACACAACAAAACCGTTCGATGTGTACTGTGATGCATCCGGCATTGGGCTCGGATGTGTGCTGATGCAAGACCGAAGGGTGGTCGCGTATGGGTCACGGCAGCTTAGAAACCATGAGCAAAATTATCCAACTCACGATTTGGAGCTCGCTGCCATGGTACTTGCACTAAAAATGTGGAGGCACTACCTACTCGGAAACCTCGTACATTTATATACCGACCACAAAAGCCTCAAGGACATATTCACTCAGAAAGAGCTGAACATGAGGCAACGAAGATGGTTAGAACTGATAAAGTATTACGAAATAGAGATCCATTATCATCCGGGCAAGGCAAACGTAGTGGCAGATGCGCTGAGCCGCAAGTCACACGTCAATAATCTGACCATCACACAGTTGGAAGAGAGCGAACCACCACTACATGTGATTCCACACGGAGCTCATTACAACCTAGCTTTAACACCCACCATCCATTAAGAGATAGCGGCAGCCCAGAAGAATGACAAGGGCATGTTATATTTGCGGAGACGTGTAGACAGTGGGGAGTTGAAATGTTTCCGGAAGGACGGAGACGGCGTCCTATGGTTCAAGGACCGGATTGTCGTACCCCGAAACCCAGAATTACGGAAGAAAATCTTTGATGAGGCTCACTTGTCAAAGTTTTCTATTCACCCCGGCAGCAACAAGATGTATCAAGAACTCCGAAGCAAGTTTTGGTGGACACGGATGAAGCGTGAGACTGCGAAATACGTGTCCGAGTGTGATACATGTCGAAGGGTGAAGGCAGACCACATGCGGAAACTGGGACTGCTACAACCACTGGGCATTCCTGCCTGGAAATGGGAGGATGTGAGCATGGACTTCATCATCGGTTTACCCACCACCTTGCAGAAACATGATTCTGTGTGGGTGATCGTCGATCGGCTCACCAAAGTTGCCCATTTCATCCCGGTTAACACAAACTACAACGCCAAGAAGTACGCTGAACTGTACATCTCACGGATCCTATGCTTGTACGGCGTACCCCGTACCATCATATCGGATCGGGGCACTTTATTTGTGTCCCGTTTTTGGGAGCAGCTACACGCTGCCTTGGGGATGAAGCTTATCCGTAGTTCAGCATACCACCCGCAGACGGATGGGCAAACGGAGCGGGTAAATCAAATCTTAGAAGACATGCTATGAGCTTGCGCTATCGACCACGGCAAGAATTGGGATGATCACTTGCCGTTAGCTGAGTTCTCGTACAATAATGGGTACCAAGCCAGCATCAAGATGGCACCTTACGAGGCGCTATACGGTAGGAAATGCCGCACACCATTGAACTGGTGTGAATCTGGTGAAAGGGTTACCTTCAGTATTGACCTTGTCAACAACGCGGAAGAAAAGGTTCGACTGATTCAAGCGAACCTAAAAGCCGCTCAATCCCATCAGAAACAATACGCGGACCGGAGAAGGCGCCCATTACAATTCGAAGTTGGAGATCACGTATATTTACGGGTGTCTCCAATGAAGGGCGTAAACAGATTTGGGGCAAGAGGAAAATTGGCACCCCGATTCATCGGTCCATTTCAGATTACCGAAAGATGTGGATCAGTGGCATACCGGCTGAAATTACCAGAAGCACTTTCCGGTGTGCACAACGTCTTTCACATTTCCCAGCTGAGGAAGTGTCTCAAGCTATCAACTACCGTTCAGCTGGAAGACATTGAAGAACTGCAACTGGATCTCACCTATCGGGAGGAACCGGTGCAGATTATTGATGAAAAGGCCCGAACCACACGCAACCGTACGTTGTGGTTCTACAAGGTTCTATGGAGTAATCACTCCATAGACGAAGCGACATGGGAGAGCGAACAATTCCTTCACACTAACTACCCCAAATTTTTCACGTCGCATATCCGGTAATTTTCCACCGTCCTCTCTCTCATTTTCACTTTATAATCTCGGGACGAGATTCTTTTAAGGGGGGAGGAATGTAAGGGCCTCAGTTTTTGACACACATTTGCAGTGTTCATCACCACACCACACACCTCATTTGAGGAAGGATCATGAACACAAATGAAGAGCAAGTAACAATTATCAACATGCTCATTAGGAAACAAACTCACATATTGCAAAAGTGGTATTTCCCACATGTGATATAGATGGGCTGGACATATGAAAACTACTACATTTTGCTAAGGATGTCCATGCCAAGTTTCACCCAAATTCAAAACCTTTTTGAGGTCATTTTGGGTATAGTTAGAAAGAGGGCAGCTTGAAACCATATTCAAAATTCAAACTGTTTTTATCCCATGAATTTAAAAGTGGGAGGCATATTCTTACTCAGCACATTTTTGTGAGTCCACACACCAATTTTCACTCCATTTGGAGTTGATCTTGACATGAGCTAAGTGGGACAAATTCAAACTTCATTTGAATTCAAAACTGCACTTGTGCTGAAATTCACTCAAACCAAACCCAATTTGAACTTTGATCAATTCAAATGGTTCATGGGTGAATAATTTGAATTACCAGGGGTACTATGGGGTTCACTGTTTACAACAGTGATTAGGAGTAAATTTCAGAGGTTAAAACTGGAAGTGGGACCCACATGTCAGCCACTGCTCAGATCAAACCGACTGAGACTTTTCTCACTCGGGTCGCTGAGCCGCAGCTGTGATCGCCACCGAGGGCAGCCACCGCGCCAGCAGCTGCTTGCCCACGCGCGGGCGCGAGGCGGTGCAGAGCCTTCTTAAGGCGCCTGCCCCCCCTCCTCGGCCGAGGCATCGCCGTTCTTCCCCGCAAGAACTCAGCGCCGGCCGAAATTTTCCGCAGCTCGGAATCGATCGGAGAACGCCGATCGCAGCTCCCTCCGTCCACTCCAGATCCCCAGCAAGGAACTAGAGACCTTCCTCCGTCATCCCCGTTGCTAGAATTCAGTTCAAACCGATTGATATCGGCTGTGCCGAAAGATCAAATTCGGGACTTGGAACCGCCGCACCTCGGGCTCTCGTGGACAGCCCAACCAGGGCGTTGTCACGCCCGAGCCAAGGAACCCTTGGACGCGCTGGTGACCGGTGCTGCTCATCCCCGAGCCACAGCTCGAGTGGTTGCTCACCGGCGGCGAATTTCCACTTTTCCCCTTTCTGTGTGCAGAACGACCTTCGGGTACGATTCTGTTTAATTCGTGCTCTAGAAAGGATTAGAGGGCCTCAAGCCGCTCTCACACGAGCTAGACACGGTAACGCACAAGTTGCCTTCACAACTCTGGGCCAGAGAACCTCTGTACCTGGCGTAATTCGAGGTCTACCAATGGCGGAATGAACGGGCGGCATCGGGCGCACGGGGAGGACCTATTTCGGGCCTTTCCCGAGCTGCCTCGAGCTCATGTCAACCTTCTCTGAGGTCCACTGGTGCTTCCCGACCGGTTTCCCATGTAGCTGAGGTGCTAGAGAAGTCAGCCGACATGGCCGAAGTCGTTCCGAGGTGGCGGCTCGTCGCCGACCATGCTCCGGCCATTGTCATGAGCAGCTGACCCTAGAATCCTGTTCCCCGAGTAAAAGTAGGAAGGGGCGGCCGGAATCAAGAGGTTTGGAGCTGTACAGAAGCCGGCGGCGAGCTCTCCGGCGAGGTCCCTCGGCGGCGTAGCGCGGGCGTCGCGAGGTTGAAGAAGGAGGGGGACCCCAGCTGTCAGCGGGTGATATCTTAAATCAGGATCCGGCTGCGGCCAGGATCGGGTGTGCTGTCGCGCAAGTTCATTGTGGGCCGCGGTGTGCTGTCGCCTCGGCGTGCGACGCGTGTCCCCTGGGCCCACGCGCGAGTTTAAACTTTTCCCCGATTTTCAGATTCCCTTCAAACTTCAAATCCTCATAACTTTGGCTAGAAAACTCCAAATTGAGTGAACCAAATTTTGCTGGATTCAGCTCTCCGAGTACTTTCCAGCAAATCAAGTTTCACTTCATGAAAACCCTTAATTCTCCAGAATTAATTCCACAAAGTTTAAACTGTTAGGAATTTTAACTGGAGAATCCCTTGGAGAAAAATCCTGAAATTTTGCTAGGATGTTCACCAAAATATCCCTGAACTACCATAAAAATTTCAGATCCATTTGAGCTCATCTGATCCATCGAATGGTGTGATTAGTGAAACTGTTCCAGAGAAAATAGAAAATGTTCAGAAACATTTTCAGAATTTTCTCTTAAATTGTTTAGCTCATAACTTTAGCTAGGAACCTTCAAATTAAGTGAGACCAACTCCATTAGAACTCTCTGAAAATCTAGTTTTCAGAAAGTCATAGTTTGTTTCATGAAAATTCCTAGAACACCCTAAGAGTTCCAATTAAGGTCAAGGACATAATTAATTGTGGAGGGCTCAAATGAGCTTTGCTGCAACTAAAACTTGACCAAGTCTCTGTTTAGGTTGTAACCAAGCCACAGTAAAAGTTTCACAGTCATTAGGTCTGTCTAGCAAGGGTTATAGACTTCACCACTTCAAAGTTAATACAAATGCATTTAAATTTATACATATATTGCTCTTATCATGTAGTTGCTAAGGTCGAGGAGGAACCCGAAGTCCTAGACTTCGTTACTCCGGAGGAACAGCTAGCCTACGACCAAGAGCAGCAAGGCAAGCTCCGGTTTGCATTAACCTTTTTACAAATGTTTATTATTTTGAGCACATCTTTGAATATTGTTGTGATTCTTTGCATTAGAGTCTTGATTGGAAGCCCAACTGCATAGCCAAGAAAACCATGGGTTGGGGTTAGGATTGAAAACCTCGTTAGCCACTGCATTGCTAAGATAGAGTAGGATTCGGTACAAGTCGAGTAGTTGGAACTACTCGCGAGCATAGGCTAGAAGCACTCGACTCGGGTAGTGATAGCACATGAAACACATGGCAAGAAAATGAGACCAAGCGGAGGGTAAGGGCAGCAGGACTTTGGGGCCTGTGTGCTGTAGCTCCGCTTGTGTCGATTGAGGACCGAGCCGTGTGCGGGCCTGTTGAACAAGCTAGAACAGTACCGAAGACCTACCGGCTATATGAGAACCAGGAAACTGATGTAACTCGGGTAGCTGGGTGTTGAGGCATAGCTGGTCGTTCAGAGGGTAGGTTGAGAGCTCGAGGTGTAAATCGGCTGGCGGCACTGAGATGCGCGTGCAGAGACCTCTTGCTCGGGACGATTGGACCGGTTCAACATTTGGCTAACGGGTGAAAGGTAGTCGCGTACGGCGTCCGTGATGGTTGTTGTAGGCAACATCGAGTACGTGCGTACGTGACGGGTTGTTCGGGTAACCCTGCAGGTGTAAATCAGTTATAATCGCCGTCCTTCGCGGTCAGTGAGTACCACTTGTTCACTGTACCGTGACGTAGAAAGAACAGGCTAGTCACATGTTAAAATGTTGCTGATTGAAAGATGGACATTGATTGTTAATGATATGCTGTAGCTTAGAGCTAACTAAAGTTCTTTTCAACTTTGGGCAAGGGACATGAGAGAAATGCGTTTCTTGTTTGATTGCGGCTCTCTCATGTACCTTAGCGTAAGGTTTTCCACAACCTGCTGCTAAAACTTGAAAGTAAGGTTCTACTAATTAGGCGAGTCGTTGCAAATGATTTTTACCTCATGTAACCCATCACCCCTCATGTAGAAGTTCCATGTTTAGGTGAGACTGATCAGACTTGCTGAGCCTTCGTGCTCACTGCATGTGTTTGAAGCTTTTGCAGGGTTCTATGAGGAAGGGACCCCCGAAGAGAAGACGGAACCCCAGGAGGGGAACCCCGTCGAGTGGGAGTCGTGCACGCCGCAGAGTTAGTGTGCGTGTGTGCTAGCAAGGACACGTTCAAGGGCTGAACGTGCACTTGATGCTTAGTCCACGCCCGCGAGTGTAGACTAAACTTATTTTGATGTAAACATGATCATAAACCTGTTCATGTAATAAAATTTCGGCTTCCGCTTTGTACCTTTGACGTGTGTTATCCGGTGCTGTGCAACGCAGCACCCCACAGCGTGATCCTGGCTCGACAGGACCTTGGGGTCGTGTCATGGGAGTCGAGTGAGGACTGCCCTGGGAAATGCATGGCACAAGAGGGGGCCCGTGGGTGGGAGAATTGGAGATTTTTGCCTTCCGGTGAAACCTTAGTGAGTCCATACATCTAGTAACCCCTTTGTAAAGGCTATTTTGTGATCTCATGATCATGCTCCGACGGTTGTGTACTGGTATAATTGAGGTTCTGCAGTCGCCGACGGGTGATGAAATCACAAACTTGTGGGTAAAGTGGTACAAACTCTGCAGAGTCTTAAAACTATCATGATAGCTGAGCTTACGGTCACAAGCACCTGGACAACTCACATGATTAGATGGGATGGTTATTGGGAGGTTATGGATGGTTATGGTTTGGTTATGGTTTTGGTTTTTGGGACTGTTGAGTCCGGGTGATAAGACTTGGTTGCATGACTGTTGAGTCATGGCAACGAGATTGGTCTCGGTGTGAGACGAAATTGTTGTGAGATGAAATGGTAGCGAATACGAGATGGTATTCGTGAGATGGTAGGGAATACGAGAAGGTATTCGTGAGCAAATTTGAGAAAAAAAATTAATGTCTGGTTGAGATATGGAAAGTGATGAAACATAATGGAGGTATGTTGGTATTTTAATACATGTTGGGGTTACATTCACTTAAAGTTAAGTTGCTGTTTTATCGTGGTTTTGAGAAATAACTTTGCTTTCTGCAATGAGCCTTTTTATTTTTACTTTGTTGTGAGCTACATATCATATTTTCCCGCACTTGCTGAGTACATCATTGTACTCAAACTTGCATTATTATTTCATCATCAGCAACAGGAGAAGATTTCTATGAAGACCATGTGGAGCCTTAGGCGTGTAATGTTTCCTCAACCTTGCCTGTGGGGATGGAGTAGAGATGGAGCCGCTGCTGCTGCTTAGATTGCTTCCGCACTAGTTAGAAGACTTCCTCTGCATAGAAATAAGACTTCCGCTGTAAGATTAGAATTCCTCTGCCAGCATGAGTCCAAGACTCATTAAACTTTGTAATAAACCCTGTAATTCATGGTAAAATATATTCTGAATTTAGTTTGTGAAGTATATGTGTACGTGTGATGAACATCCTGGGCACACATACGCATCAGTTCTCGGTTCCGTGGTTTTCCACAGAATTTAGGGCGTCACACGAAGGAAGTTGACCTTTGAAGTAGGATACTTCGTGTACCGTAAGGTATCGCCTATCGGCCAACAACATTTCAACGTCAAAGGCAAGTTAGCAACTCGCTACATCAGGCCATTTAAGATTTTGGGCAAGCGAGGAGAGGTAGCTTATCAACTAGAGCTCCCAACGCACCTCTCCGATGTGCATGACGTGTTTCACGTATCCCAGCTCAAGAATTGCTTGAGGGTACCAGAAGAACAAGTACCGATGGATGAGCTCGGGCTTCAAGAGGATCTGACCTATGTAGAGCACCCTCTCCGAATTTTGGACGTGAAGGAATGGGTCACGAGGAACAAAGTGATCCGATGGTGCAAGGTACAGTGGAGCAATCAAACGGAAGCCGAAGCTACATGGGAGTGTGAGGAAGACCTCAAGGCAGAATCCCCTCACCTATTCTCTACTCTATCGAATCTCGAGGGCGAGATTCAGTTTAAGGGGGGTAGGTTTGTAACACCCTTAATTTCGTATACATGCAGGCATACATATTTCATATAGAGAAACATTTTAAATAAAGTAGAACGAGGGATAGATAGCTAAAAAGAGCCAATTCCAATTCACCGAGGAGCGCTGTCGACAGTTCCTGCGGCCGCTGGCCACGTGGCGTATTCGGAGCTCATCCCTGCGTTGAGGGTGAGGTCCGGCACTGCTGGCCACGTGGCAGGCTCGGAGCTCGCCTCTGAGGAAGGGCTGAGGTCCGGCCCCGCTGGACACGTGTTGCTCTCGGAGCTCGCCTCCGAGAGGTCCGCCCCATGGGACACGTGTCACTCTCGGAGCTCGCCTCCGAGAGGTCCGTCCCACGGGACACGTGTCGCCCTTGGAGCTCGCCTCCGAGATGTCCGACACTACGGGACATGTGTCATCCTCGGAGCACACCTCTGATGAGAAGGGAGGTCCGGCACCAATGGACACGTGTCGACCTCGGAGCTCGTCTCTTAGGGGAAAGGAAGTCCGGCGCTACTGGACACGTGGCACTCTCGGAGCTCGCCTCCGAGAGATCCGGTCCGCTGGACACGTGTCGACCTCGGAGCTCACTCCCGAGAAGAGAGGTCTGGTACTAACACGTGGCGCACGCGGAGCTTGCCTCTGAGGGAGAGGGAGGTACCACCCACCAGACATGTGGCGCACGCGGAGCTTGCCTCTGAGGGAGAGGGAGGTCCCGCCCGCCAGACACGCGGCGCAACCGGATCGCGCCCCTGAGGAAAAGGGAGGCCCGGCCCCCGCTGGACACGTGGCATCTCCGGAGCTCACCACTGCGGAGATACGAGATCCTTAAGCGGTTTTTCTCCTGTGCGCGTGGGAATACCCGGTACTAAGGAAACCGACACGATTTCCACGTTGATACAGCACCCAATCAATTGGAGATAAGTTGTTAAGATCCAAAACAAATGGAATAGGACTCTTATTTGAAATCCAATCGGAGTAGGACTCTTCTTTCACCCCTTATAAATAGAACCCAAAACCCCTGGCCGCAACCACGTACTCCTATTTTCCACCTCCCGAGTCGACGACTTGGAGGCCCTAGTTTCCAACTCGCCGAGTTACACCCCTCACCGGAGTTCAGTCGCCGGTGAGCACCGGCGACGAGCCGTCGCTGGAAAAGAACCGACGAACATAAGGAGAAGAGAGGTAGGTCTCCATACCCATCTTTCGACATTGTCGCATCCGTTTTCTTTGTTTCCTTCGGACAGAACCTTTTTCATGTGGACAGATCACATATTGATCGGTTTTTGACGGTGGTATTGATCTAGATCTTGAGTCAACATCATCACCACGTCCACACTTGATCCTTACACCCTTGTTCACCATAAAACCCCATGCAAGCCCAGTAGAACATACAAGAACCCGCACAAACTGGTCTAATGAAACTGCACCATAAGATCAGCATGCACCTACACCATTGCATCTTAAGTATAGTTTGTGCATGATGAATGATTGCTGTGAATCTTGTATGTGCATGTTCGTGAGTAGAAGGACAAGCTCAGGAAGCCATCTACGAAGGACTACAGCACCAGAACTTTGACACACGTGAGCAACCAGAACCAGAGGAACAAGGCAAGTGCCCCTTGACCATATTGATCCCATGTTTTGGAAACTGTTTTTTTGTGAAAACATGTATGTTTGAGTCAACTTGATGGGAAACCCTTTTATAGGAGTTTACTAGCTTTGTTAACCACCCTTGTCATCGGGAAAGTTTATGAGTCGGGTATGGTCGTTTGCTTTTTGCTTCGCTTAGCTTACGGGTTATGGGAAGCCGAGATAGAACATGTCTCTAAAATCCCCAAAAAGTGGTAGCAAGAATTTTCAGCTCATGTACACTTAGGAAAAATGAGGGGAATTAAAACTTTGAATTATAGCAGTGTAAGTATAAAGTGAGGATTCAAACTTCCCAAAACTTCCAAACATGGAGATCTAAATGCATAACTTGGATCTCCATATTCCAAATATTCAACCTTCCAAATTTCAGCTCATTTGGAGGAGTTTTAATAATTGTTTGGGAGTTAAAAGGAGAAGCCCTTTAATCTGAATTTCAAATTCAGTTTCAAATTCCAATTGCCGCAATTTACCAATTTGGTTGCACAAATGTGATCTCCACATTTGAATTAGCAGCCATGCCAAAAATCAGAAACTTTGGAGTTGGTTTGCTATGTTTTTGGAACAATACAAAATGGAGAATTCAATTTCCATTTCAAATTCAAATGATCAAACATAATTAAAACTCCACACCAGAATTCAAACCATTTGAATTCCAGAAATTTAATCCCTGACTTGGGGTGGAAGTATAGACTTTAATTCTGAGTAGCTGGGGTAAAATATCAGAGAAAAACTTGATTAAAAGAGAGGAAGGTGGGGCCCAGTAGTCAGCCTCACAACAGAGCCACCGCCTCTGTTTTGCTTCAGCTGGTCACCGAGGCGACGCCAGCTCCCTGCGCGACCCTCTCCCGAGGACGGCACCGCGCCAGCTCCTGCTTCCTGGCCGCGTGATCATCCCCGCGTCCCCCCCCAGATGCAGCACCGAAACGCTCTTTTGCTCCCTCGCAGGCTCACCGCTGCTCGGTTTCTCCCGCAAGGAAACTGCCCGGCGCCGTTTCTGTTCCTCCATCGCACACGCTCGCCTGAGCTCGGATGATCAAGCTCCAAGCAGCAAAAAGAAGCGCAAGTGTGTGCTCCAGCCTCCACCGTTCTTCCACCTAAGTTTCCTAGCTCGTGCTACGCGCAAACCAACAATTGGCGCCGGCGTTCGGAGGTGCCCGGCGGAACCACGTTCAGATCACCGTGGACAGCACACTATGGCCGGTGTCACCGCTGCTTCCCTACACAAGAAAGGTGCGTTGTTGCCCGTAGTTCGTGTTGCCGAAAGCCTCATGTCAATTGATCAATCGGTTAGTGAGAATTTTGAGTTTTACCAAATCCTAGTTCATAGCGACACTTCTCGGTCTATGATCAAATTCATCACACAGCAGTAGCTAGAGGTCATTCTGGTCTAGGAGAAGCTTCGCTAGTTCCCTACAGTCCCTCTCGCTCAAACGGCGCCAGAAACCATCCAGGACCGAAGGAATTCTTCGAGTTTTGTCGCCGTCGACGTTCTGCGGGCTTGGGTCGCCGGTGAGGTCCCCTCTCCAGTGGTTTTCATGGAGAGTGGGCTATGGGTCGATGTTGTCCATGCGACACTGGTGCTTTTAGAGTAAACCCTAGCCCAAAAGACCCACTGTCGAGTGAGAACGAGGTCGCCGAAGTGAGGTTCGACAGGGTCGCCGGTGCGAGCACCGTTCCGGCTGTTGTCATCGGCTCCCGACCCCACCATCGTGTTCAGCGTGGTGTAGAACTCACAGGTGGCGAGTTTTAGGAAGTTCGGACCACGGGAACCCCGTCCTGGCGAGCCTCGCCGGCGTGCGCCGCCGCAAGAGGCGCGGGCAGCGCGAGGAAGACGAAGGAGGGCCGGGTCCCACCGGTCAGCCTCTGTATAAGCGTGGGGATCAGTCTGTGGCGCCGGAACCAGTGCGGCTGCACGGGAAATAACTCCGTGGCCTCGGTGTTGCTGTCATCTGAGTGGATAGCACCATGGGTGGGCCCCACAGCCAGGATTTAAACATTTTCAGATTTTCCTAATGCAGTTCAAACTTTGGAGACACATAACTTTGTGTAGAAAACTCCAAAAAGCGTGAGACCAATTTTGTTGGAATCCTAAGGAGGAATACTTCACAGAGAAACAAATTGCTTGCTTTGAAAATGTCCAGGAATTTCTGTAGAATTGATTTTAGTAAATCCTTTAGAGATTTATTCCAGGAGCAATTCTTTATGAAACATTCCCAATTTTGGGCAGCAAGTCCTTTTCATAGTTACTGATCTCCAGTAAAAATTTGGGCTTCATTGGAGTTCAATTGGTAGGCTAAATTGCCTTCCAAAGTTCAGCCTTTATTTGGAAATTCAAATTTAAACAGAAACTTTTCAGAACAACTGTCCAACTTCAAAAATTCATATATCTCTGTTGGTAGCTCCAAAAATGGTGAAACAAATTTTGTTAGAACCATGGATACTTACCCTAATCAGATCTTCCACTGTTAGCTATGTCAAAGCTCCTGATTGGGGCTCAAAATTTAGAGAAGCCTTGTGCTTGTGGGAATTTTGACATTTCTCCAAATTTTGCTCAGATCATCCTTAGAGAGTCTAGTATCCACTGTAAAAATTCCAAAGCCAATTAAAGAACATAAATAGCAGTAGATATGAATAGAAGTTCAATTCTTATAAATCCTTAATACTTATACACATATTTTGCTACATTTCATTTAGTGACCGAAGTTGAGGACGCACCGGAGCCCTTGGACGTCCTCCCACCTGAAGCTAACTTCCCGTTTGACTCGCAACCAGGCAAGCACCGGTTTGCATTTAAGTACTTTTGCAAATTCTTTATTTGTATCACTTATGTCTAGGGTGAATGTTTGCATTAGAGTTAGGGTGATTGAAACTCCACTTGCATAACTTTTTAAATCCTATGGAGAGTTGGGTAGTTTACAGACTCGACGAGTAGAGAATGCCGTGCTAATATGCTTAGGATCTCGGTAGAAGTCGAGTAGTTGGAATCTACTGGCGAGGTAAGGATTTATCACATGGTTTGGTCAGAATAGAAAATGGCTTAAGAGTGGAGAAAGTGAGACCCAGCAGGGGGGGATAGGAAGCAGTGAGCGGAGGTCTCACATGCATAGCCCTGTTGGTGCCAATTGATAACCGAGTCGTGTGCGGGCCTGCTGAACAAGTATCGAGCAGTACCGGATTCCATACTGACATAAGCAGGAAACCGATGTAATTGGTTAACCTGGGTGTCGAGGCTTACCCAACCGTAAATAGGAGTGGGTTGAGGGTAGCAAGGTGTAAATCTGCCGGTGGGCACAGTTACGCTCCACGCGGGGACCTCCTGCCCGTTACGGATGGACCGGTTCGGCATTTGGGTTGCCTTTGAAAGGTTGTTGCATACAACAGAGTAGGAAGGGGTGTGGAATCACGCTTCTGAAAGTAGGTGTATGCATCGTGTTGTCCGGGTGTCTCCTGATTGCAATCACCGTGCCTCGCGGTTATTTGAGTACCGCTTGTTCACTGTTCTGTGATGTAGTAAGAAGAACAATAAGCCAGATAAACGATAATATGCTGTGATGAATTATTAAGTTTTGAAACCATGTTTGCTGTAGATGTAGAGCTAATTAAGTTTATCTTCCACTTTTGGCATCACCACATCGGAGGAAATCGTTTCTTGTTTGATTGTGGACTTCCGATGTGAGGGCTGCCTAAAGCTCATTAAACTGTTGCTATAAAATTGAAATTAACGATCAGCATGTAGGCGTGTCTTTATTGCAAAGTCCTTGTCCTATATTATACCTCCTGGCATGTAGAATTCCATGACTAGGGTGTCGGTTAAGTCTTGCTGAGCCATCGTGATCACGGTTGCAATATTTGAGCTGTATGCAGGTGAGAGCTATGAGGAGGGGTCCGAGGACGAGGCGATGCCCCCATCGGGGTACACGGCCGAGCTGGAGCCCTGCACGCCGCCGTGATCTCCGGTTCCATGCTGCTAGTGTGTAGCGTCCCCGGGCTGGATGGCTGCACTTTTGCATGGATAGGAGTAGAGAGTAGCTATGTATATACTTCCGCTGTATAGTTAAGATTTTGTACAAAGACTTCCGCTGTTTTATATCAAATAAAAGTTTGTATGTTGTTCTTTAATCTTTTCGTGTGTGCTTTTGGGTGCCGCATCGCACGGCACCACCCTCTGCGATCCTGGAGTGGGTGAACCACAGGGTGGTCCCTATAGTCGTGGTATCAGGGCCGCATTGGGAATAGCACGCTCGAGAAGAGCCTATTTTAAAAACTTAGAAGTAGTCGAGTGAGGATTAGTCATTAAGCCCACATAAGGTCTATGATAGTAGTAGATATTGAGGTGGAAAAGCTAACATACTTGTTATACATTCTGTAACGACGCTCTGACGTCAGATAAGAGGTAAGGTACGCTACCGCAGGCGGATCAATTGTGGTAACTCACCATACGAGTAAGACTATGGAAGGATATACCGTGGCTTGGCATGGTAGTTAATATGAGTCTATGTACCTCTTCATGGTTCTGAGAGCAAATGAAAAAGCTGATCTCAAGCGTGCTTTAGGCAAAAGCGAGAATACCCCATCGTGTGGTAAGCAACACGACAGTATGCAACTCTTGAACATTCAATGAGGCAGTAGGTGGTATCCATTGGTGTGATAAAATTCCTAACCGTGACGACCCGTTCGCGCTCTACTCGGGTTCCCCGTCGTGTGGTGTGAAAACACGACCATGTACCTTGAGACGTGGCTTGACTCAAGGGCGATCCATATGGTAACGATACAGACTGTATGTTTTTATTATGATATGGAACTGCCTGAAATACCAAAAACCATTGTGTGCACCATCATTGTGTGGTCTTCTGCAGGTACATTAACCATGTTAGTGCATGACATTTAGAAACCGTTTGTAAGTGACGTTCCTAGTTCCACCATTTGACACGTATATGCCATAATACCGGCTTAGGATTTTTCTTTGGTGAGGAAACGTAGTACCGAGATTGCATAAAAGGATATTTTCCAAATAAAAGAGTTAAAATGAGGTTTAGGATTTCCATTTAGGGGTTAGTAAACTCCTATATTGAACTGAGAGTCAATTGGGAGTATAGATTCAACCTCAAAAACTTAGGAACAATTTCCCCTGTTCTTGGCGGAAACATGCTGAACTTAAACAGGGTATAACATAGGATTGGTTGAACCAATGGAGGTGTTGGATACCATTATGGAAAGGTTTTGAAGCCCTCTACAACTTTTCTGTAGAGCTCCAGAACATATTTTCCCTCCAAATGGATGAAAATCTCAGATGAGTAGGTACTGTCAAGAAACAGGGCAGACAAAAATGCTCTCTGTAGTTTTCTGTATTTCAACCACAACTTCCTGTAGAAAAATTTCCAAGGGTCAGGCAAGACACTGTTGGAAAGTACAGGAAATGTGCTACAACTTCGTTGTTGAACGCTAGTCCATATTTTGCCTCTAAGGTGGTCAAGACTGTTGAATTATTCCGACTGGTCTGCTGGAGCAGAAGCTGGACAGTGAACACCATGTTGAAGTGTTTCAACCAAACATTTAGTTTCACCTTTCGACATCCAGTGGCTGCTGTAAAACAGCGAGTGGAGTCAAAAAGTTTATGCATTCGACATATCACTTTGAGCTAGTGCATGTTTGGGTCCAGTACAATAGCGAGGGATTACGCATGCTAACACAGTTAACATCCCGTGGTGACCTACGATGGTCGAAATGAACTTTTAACCAATAAAGTTCAATACTTTGGAACTCGATTGTGTGACATGGTCCAGGGATGTATATGTTGTATAATGTTTATACTTTATCCATATGTGTGATTATGATGCGTATCATTTATTCCATTCTCGCACTACTATTGTATAAACTGGATGCAATAAACCAACATGTGCTGATCGTTTGAATGGTATGAATGCAGAATGGTGCGTACACGGTCCACGCAAGAGGAGGGAGGTCCGAGTCAAGTTCGTGGTTGAGGGGGCCCGGTCCCAATCACAGGGCCGTGCCGCCTCGCCCGAGGAATCGCATTGGGTGGTGCCGTGTTGTGCGGCACCCGACAGCACACATATAAGAAACACAGTATTACATAAATCAAAAGCGGAAGCTTACAATTATTCTTTGTAAATAATTTACACAAAATAGCTACAGCAGAAGTCTATAAACAGCTCACGATGAATATCTAGCCCGTAGACTCCTCTCGCTAGCAACACGAAGACATGGCAGCTGCTAGGTTCTCCAAGTGTGACATGACTCGGAAGTTCCCGAGTCTCACCGGACAACCTTCTTTATAGCGTTGATGTTTACCTGCAAAACCACTTATATGGCAAGAGTGAGCACAAAGGCTCAGCAAGACTTAACCGTCTCTCCTAAGACATGAAACTCTACATGAAAGTAACCTAAGACTTAAGCCTGTCATTTGCGAAAAGACTCGCCTACGAGTTCATCCTTAACTTTCAGATTTTAGCCATAATATAGTGACCTTGCGCCCAGCAACATTGGAACTCCACAATCAAACAAGAAACGCTTCATTCTAATGTTACTTGTCCCAAGGTGTAAAATAACTTTAGTTTGCTCTATCTCTACTTCAACCATGGTTTTCATGCAATTTATAATTAGCATAACAGCATTTAAAACTTTTGCAAACTATTCCCACACAACTTGATTACTACGTCACAGCGCAGTGAGCAAGCGGTACTCATAACCGCGAGGGACGGTGATTCAAATCAAATACTACCCGGATAACTCGACACATACGCCCGCGTCTGAAGACCCAACTCTGGTGTCCTTCATTACGTCGTATGTGGCAACCTTTCTCAGGCCACTAAACTGTAGAACCGGTCGCGCCGTCTCTGGCTCATAGGTCTAATGAGACGATGTGGTATGCCTCTACAATCCAGTGAACCCGGTACATCGGTTTCCTGGTTCCCATATATCAGTAAGCATACGGTACACAACTCTATACTTGCTCCCAGGGCCGCATACGCTTCGGTCCTTGACCGACACGGGCAGAGCTACTCGACCAAGACCTCGTATTGTCGCTGTCTAACCCCTCTGCCCGGTCTCATCTTTAGAAACGTAAACTTTAGTTTGCTCCCTTTCCAACCCCACTTATGTGGTCCTGGAACAAAGCTCGCGAGTAGATTCCAACTACTCGTCTTCTACCGGCTGTCCTAGCCTATTTAGCACGGCCTTATTCGACAGCGATGACACAATTCTACCCTTGACCTTAGGGTTCGTGTTTGGTTATGCAAGTGGAGTATCACACATCCTTGACCTAATGCACATACAAACCTTGACCAATAGTAGTGAACAAAAGGAAAACTTTAAAAACAACTGAAGTGCAAACCGGGGCTTGCCTTGGTTTTGCAGGTGACTAAAGTCAGATAAGATGAAGTTAGTTGCTGATGATGACTTGAAGCTTAATCCCTGCCGTCTTGCTCCTTGATCAAATCTTCACTCATACACGTTTAACCACTACACGTTATGAATATGCATACATGTTTAATTATAAATCCTTTTGCTAACAAGTGCTAAAGACAAGTTTGAAACTGGAACTTCGTTTAAGAATTTAAAATGAAACTGGTGCTAGTGGTTTGGGTTTGTGTTTAAGCACTATCATCAAGTGATGAGTGGGGTTTCATCACTTGGGTGGGGATCAACTAATAAGGTTGAACAGGACATAATGATCCAGGGCTCCAATGGAGCTGGAAATTTTTTTGTGAGTTCCTTGTCACAAGAAAGTCCTCTGGACCAAAATTCAGAATGTTTTATTGAATAGGTCACCCAGAACAATTCCCTAAGCATTTAGGAATAAAGGAATTAATTCTGATTAAAATTGCACTTTCATGCAAATCCATGTGAACCATAATTTCGTACATAGCTCAGGGAGTATGTCTGAATTTTCCTAGGATTTTTGGAGCTAAGGAATGCCTAGAACTGAATTTCCAAGTTTTGGAAATTCTCTGAAAATGTTTCTGTATTCATTTGAATACAGAAACTTGAAATCAGAATTACCCTCATTAATTCAACCCCAAATGAGCTGAACCTTTTACAGGTGTCTCCTAATATCCTAAAGAAAATAATGGCAAAATTTGGGCAATTTTGGATGAACCAAACTCCCTCTAAAATTCTTTTGCTGAAAAGCTTTAAAGAATTCTCCAGATTTTTCTATTGGTTTTCATGCAAATTGGGTTGCATATTTGGATAGAGTTTTTCATCCTGAATCCAACCCAATTTGAATCACTAATTTGGGAGCTCCCTAGCAAAAGTTATGCAATTCCAAAGTTTGAGCGGAATTTGTAATTCAAACTGAATTGGAAACACTTTAAACTCTGACCGGCACACGTGTCAGTCCCTCGCTGTAGCCACACCACGGACGACAGCTGCCCAGTCTGTAGAAGCAGCAGATCGGGTGGCCGCAGCAAATCCCAGTCGACCGCCACGGCCACTGACCAGTGGGGCCAGCAGCTTCTTCTTCCTCCCGCCCCCCTTTTTTCCGCTCGCTCCACCCCCCTCGCCAGCGCGGTGCTGACCTCGCCGGATTTGACTTTCCGGCCATCTCACGGCCTGCTACTCGCCGCCGGGGGGTTTTCAGGGTCGGGAAACACGTCTACGGGGTTGGCTCGGGCTGCCGGTGGCCGGAAGTAGGCCGGCGACGAGCCGAGGCCTTCGGTGATGATCGGCACCGTCGCCTGACCCCTGTAGCCCGCTAACAGCTCAACTGAACCGCCTAAAAGTACCAGCAGAGGGTGGGCTAGCTCGGCATGGCATCAACGTGGCTCGGAAAAGGTGGCAAGTGGGGGTTCACTGTGCGCCCGAGGGTCCCCACCATGATCGCCGCTCGGAAACTTCAAAATGATCTGCTAATATGGGGTTTCAAGCCATGATTGGGGAGGGGATCGGGTCGTCCTCGAGTCTAGGTCCTTTGAGCACAGTTTAGTGACCTAAAGACGAGAAGGGAGTGAGAATTTGGAGAATTTGTACCAGAACATTGCCCGGTGGCCGCCGGCTAAGTTTTTCCGAATTCTCGCTCGGTGGTTCACGGCTTGCCTTGTGGTTTGGGTGGAAGCAGCAGGGCTCGCTGGCACGTCCGGGGACGTCCTTGCTTGGCCGTGAAAGGCGCTAGACTCCACTGTCCACGGGAGCGACGAGCTGCTGTGCAGTTCGGTTGCCGCGGAAACGAGCTTTGCTAGGGAAGGGAGGCCGGAACCGGACTGCTCTTGCGCTGAGGGAGTGGAGGACGATCAGGCCTTGCCGTTTTGCGGCTCAGACAGTGCTGCGCGCTGGTTTTGCATGCATTTCCGGTCAGACCCGAAACGGCGGCGAGCTCTGGGTTTATCGGGAACGAGGAGGAGAAGAGAAACACCATTGGCTCAGTTTAGAGGAAAAAGATCACGCCGAGGTAGGAAGGGAGGCGGTAAGCTGGTCGCCAGCGCGCGAGGGCGGGTGAGGCGGTGGCTTCGGGTTAGCCTCGGTGGCGCCCACGTGGTGATCGCGCTCGTGCGTTACCCGAGAGCAAGACTTAGGCAGTAAGTTTTGATCTCTCCTCTCAATGACATCTAGGGCCCACAGCCCCCCCCCCCTCTGCACCAAAAGATCTCCAACTTTTGACACCATGCAAATTCAGCTGTGAGGGGTCCAAATTCAAAAGCCAATTTGCCATTTGACAATTTTTGCCACAGTTTCAAATTTCGATGGAATTCACAAGTTCCTTTGATATTCATATCAAAGCACCCCCAAATTTGCTCAAAACTTGGCTCCCTCATAATTTGGACCGGAGAATCTCAAATATATCCTTTGATCTTTGAGTTGGCTATTGCAATTACAGCTTCTCAAACATCAGTTTGAATTTTCCTTTTTGGAGATGGCCCTCCTCTTTTTGGAAGTGATCCTCTTAGTTCAAACTGAATTTAGAGTTTTATTGCACATGCCAACACTTTCATGAGTAACACAAAAGTTTTTAAAGTCCCATTTCTTGCATATAAACTCAACTTTATTCATACCTCAAGTTTTCTATTTACAAGTTTTGGGACTTTTACATTCCTCCCCCCTTAAAAAGAATCTCGTCCTGAGATTCATGATCAAGGACAAGGTGGAGAGGACAACTACTACATATGAGCCTCTAACAACTCCGGATGATTGCGTTGCAAATACTCCTCGCTTTCCCATGTAGCTTCGTCGGACGTGTGATTTTCCCATAGCACCTTGAAAAATCGCAGCATCCGATTTCTGGTTTCGTGAGTCTTTTCATCAACTATCCGGGTTGGACGTTCAACATAAGTGAGGTCCGGCTTCAAATCTGCTATGTCTCCCGTGAGCATTTCCGTTGGAACCTTCAAACACTTCGGCAACTGAGATATATGGAAGACGTTATGAACTCCGGCTAAGGTTGCCGGCAGCTCCAAACGGTATGCCACGGGTCCACACCTTTCGATAATGGCGAAGGGACCGATGAAACGCGGAGCTAATTTTCCTTTCACTCCGAATCGGTGAATGCCCTTCATAGGAGATACGCGGAGGTATATGTGGTCCCCAACATGGAAATCCAGAGGATGACGTCTCTTATCCGCATAGCTCTTTTGTCTGGACTGAGCGGCTTTAAGATTTGCTTGAATAAGCCGTACCCGCTCTTCCGCTTCATTTACGAGATCAATCCCGTAAATAACTCTCTCGCAGGCTTCACACCAGTTCAAGGGTGTGCGGCACTTCCTGCCGTAGAGAGCTTCATAAGGCGCCATTTTGATACTTGATTGATACCCGTTGTTATATGAGAACTCCGCCAACGGTAAGTGGTCATCCCAGCTCTTACCGTGATGAATGGCACATGCTCTAAGCATATCTTCAAGTATTTGATTCACCCTCTCAGATTGCCCATCGGTTTGAGGGTGATATGTGGAGCTTCGAATCAATTTAGTTCCCAAGGATGTGTGTAGCTGTTCCCAGAAGCGGGACACGAACAACGATCCTCTATCGGAGACAATGGTACGGGGAACTCCATACAAGCAAAAGATTCGTGCTATGTACAACTCCGCATACTTCTTGGCGCTGTATTTGGTACACACCGGAATGAAGCGTGCTGATTTGGTTAACCGGTCAACGATTACCCAAATCGAATCATGCTTATTAGCCGTGAGAGGTAGTCCAACAATAAAGTCCATACTAATATCCTCCCACTTCCATGCCAGAACACTTAGCGGTTGTAGGGTTCCCGCTTTCTTCATGTGGTCGGCTTTAACTCGCCGACACGTATTACATTCTGATACGTATTTAGCAACTTCTCTCTTCATCCGGGTCCACCAGAATTTAGTCTTCAATTCTTGGTACATCTTGTTGCTGCCCGGATGAATATAAAATTTGGATAAGTGAGCCTCGTCCAAAATTTTCTTCCGCGGCATCATATCACGGGGTACGACTATCCGGTCCATTAACCATAGAGTGTCTTCATCATGTAACCGGAAACATTTCATTTCCCCGTTCTTCAATCTCCTTCTGATATGATCCATGCCCTTGTCTTTCTTTTGAGCTGCCATAACCTCCTCTTTTATTGTGGGTATGAGGGCTAGGTTATGCAGAGCTCCAAATGGAACCAAGTAAAGACTTGGTTCTTCCTCTTCTATCGGCGTGATGGTTAGGTTATGAATATGAGACTTCCGGCTGAGTGCATCGGCAACCACATTTGCCTTGTCCGGATGATAATGAATTTCAATCTCATAGTCCTTGATCAGTTCCATCCATCACCGTTGTCGCATATTCAACTCTTTCTGAGTGAAAATGTACTTCAAACTTTTGTGGTCTGTGTAGAGATGAACCAGATTTATCAATAGGTAATGTCTCCACATCTTCAAAGCTAGTACCACGGCAGCAAGGTCAAGATCATGAGTTGGATAATGTTGCTCATGATTCCGTAATTGCCGTGATCCATATACGACCACACGTACTCCTTGCATGAGTACACAACCAAGCCCGATGCCCGACGCATCACAATAAACATCAAAAGGCTTGGTTGTATCCGGTTGAGCTAGAACCGGGGCTGTTGTGAGGTGTTTCACCAACGCTTGAAAAGCTTCCTTACATGGCTTGCTCCAATCATATTTGATGCCCTTCTTCAGTAGCTCCGTCATAGGTTTGGAGATTTTTGAGAAGCTCGGGATGAACCTCCTATAATATCCTGCCAAACCCAAGAAGCTACGAACTTCATGGACTGATGTTGGAGACTTCCACTTCAGCACTTGTTCAATCTTGCTTGGATCAACAGCAATGCCATCTGCTGAAATAATGTGCCCAAGAAATGGCACTTTATTGATCCAGAAATCACATTTACTAAACTTTGCATAGAGCTTGTGATCTCTCAAGCGTTGAAGCACAATATGCAAATGTTTAGCATGTTCCTCTTCAGATTTGGAAAAGACCAAGATGTCGTCGATGAACACCACGACGAACTGATCCAGCTCCGGCATGAACACCGAGTTCATAAGATACATAAAGTGAGCTGGAGCATTGGTCAACCCAAATGACATGACAAGATACTCATAGAGTCCATATCTTGTCGAGAATGCTGTTTTCGGGATATCTTCCACTCGGATCTTGATTTGATGATACCCCGACCTTAAGTCCATCTTAGAGAAGACTTTAGCACCACTAGCTGATCAAAGATAATATCAATTCTTGGTAGTGGATACTTGTTCTTTATTGTCACAGCATTCAAAGGACGATAATCGACGCATAGCCTCAGCGTCTCATCCTTCTTCTTCACAAATAAAGCTGAGCAACCCCATGGTGATGAACTTGGACGAATAAACCCCCTTGTCCATCAGATCTTTGAGTTGCTCCTTCAATTCTGCTAACTCACTCGGAGCCATTTTGTATGGTCTCTGAGAGATCGGCGTGGTTCCCGGTATCAACTCTATTTTGAACTCCACCTCGCGCTCAGGTGGTAAGCCTGGAAGATTTTCGGGAAACATGTCCGGATATTCACGGACTACCGGAATGTCTTCAAAATTGCAAGCCTCGGCATTACATACTTCCGGTTCTTCGGAAACCGCTTCGCCGATGTACAACGTTTGACGCCCGTGAAGTGGAGAGTCCAAGTGAACACTCCTGTTCTCGATGTCCAGAACAGCCTTATGGAAGGTCAACCATGATATTCCCAATATGGCATTGATTCCCTGGTCTTCGAGAATGATGAGGGTGGTAGGATAAATTTGTCCACCCAAATAAAGTGGTGCTCGAGAAACGACTTCATTAGTTGATATGTCTCCACCTGGCGAATGAATAAGGTATGAACCTTTGGTAATAGTGGTGGAGATCTGATCCCGGATCACCGTTGCCCTTCTAATGAAGTTATGTGTCGCACCAGAGTCGAATAAAATGACAACCGGCTTGTCATTTAAGGTGAACCTGCCGGCAAGAACAGGTCCTCCTTTTGGCAGATCATCGACTGACACATAATTAACTGTCCCCACTTTGGACATAGCTTTTCTTTGCTGCCCAAGATCGCTCTGTGGAACTAGACCCGCAGACACATTGTTGCTGCTCGGTTCAGTGGCTTCATTGACCTTAAGATCATTGTCAAGCTGAAGTGGGACAGCGCTTGGCTCAGCTGAGAAATCACCTTGTTCATCTTCAACCTCCTGAGGGAAATAATATTCTGATGCACCTTGTTGATACTGAGGTGCATAAGAAATAATTTGCTGCTGCGGTGGAGGTGAATATGACCTCTGTGGAGTAGAAGAGTCGTCACACTCCCAGAATGATTGCACCTCTTGTGGAATCTCTCGACCGAAAGGTGAACGGATTACCAACCGATACTTCTGGGGTAGACGATTGTCTTCATCCTGTGATGAGTCCCTCTCCCTCTTTTCTTTGAGGTAGAGGTTGGAATAATATTCTTGTGCGATAGCACAGCTCACAAACTCATCAAAATTCTCTTGGCTAACTTGAGCCAATTCACATCGCAGCCTAGCCGTCAGCCCTCGATAAAAATGATAACCCTTCATGGCTGGTGACTTCACATAGTCAGGGACATATTGAGCTAAGCGATTGAATTCCTTCACATACTCAATAACATTCCTGTCCCCTTGCTTCAGACTCCAGAACTCATCATGACTTGTCTGCATTATGCCGGCAGGGATGAAACGAGCACGCAATGCAGCTTGGAATTCCGTCCATGTGACACGATGCCCTGCTGGTTGGACAGCAAGGTACTCTGCCCACCATGCTCTAGCAAAGCCGTGAAGCTGCTGAGTGGCATATAGAGTCTTCGAGAATTCATCACATTGGATCAACCAAAACTTGGACTCAATGACACGTAACCAGTGATTTGCTTCACAATGGTCAGCCGCCTCGGAGAATACCGGCGGTTGTGTCGCCAAGAAATCCAGATACGTGCTCTGGGTAGGCATGTGACGTTGAGCTTCTCGATCTATGCCTTGCTGAACTAGAGTTTGGAGAGTTTCATTCATCTTCGCCATAATTTCAGCCAATCCAGTTGACGATGGCTCTTGTGATGAAGTCGAGTCATTCCCACCACGACTTGAACCTCCAAGCTCCATTTGAGAATGTGTACGTACCACACTGCACGAAACAAAATTTTGAGTAAATCAAAATTCTATCTCAGTAGTAAGTAAAGATAAGTAAAACATGAACATGTCATGAACTTTATGAAAGCATAACCACATTCATGTTTAAACAAATCTTATGTACGCTAAGCTAATCAGCGGGACTACCCTGACCAGCTCACACAAACTCCAAATTTTACTCAAGTTATCAACAGATTCTTGACTTGAGTTCAATACCAAAGTTTTAGTAAACTTCAGTAGCTTTCCAACAAGTACTTATGTGCTCCTTAAGGATTTTTATACAGGAAGTTATGGCTTAAAAACAGAAAGGTCCAGAGAGGTTTTTGCTACTGTCCTGGTTCTGAACAGTTTGCCTTCAACTGGACTTTTCACCAACTTAACGTGTGATTTTGCTCTGGAGGTCTACAAAGAAGATGTACATCACTTAAAAATCTTTCCAGAACTGTATCATACACCTTAATTGGTTAAAGCTACTAAGAGTTATGCTCTGTTAAAGCCCAGCAAGAATTCCTGCCAGAAACAGAGCCCTCTGTTTTTTTGAAAACCTGGACACCTAGTTATACTCTCATTTGAGTCTTAGCTCAAAATAAGAGTTCAATAACTAATACATGTTTCAAACTTCCATTTTTTACTTGAAAGTTAGTTCATGACTCATTGATTCATAGGGAAGAGGATTATATGTTTAGTACGGTGTCGATGCATCATAAGAATCATGTCGGAACTACGTTGCCTCACCAAAAGAAAATCCTAAACCAGATTATACCAGCATATACGTATTATCAGTGGCACTAAGACGGTCTCTCGCACAAGGGCACTACACGAGATACGTACGTGGTTAGTACCAGTAGAAGAACCAATAGTGGTGCACTCAAAGGTTGTTTCATTTCAGGCAGTTCCATAATTGACAGTAAATACAAACGCCCGTATCATTGTCATACGGCCGTCCTTGAGTTAAGTCACGCCTCAAGGTACGTGATCGTGTTTCAACACCACACGACGGGGAACCCGAGTATGTCATGAACGGGTCGTCACGGTTGGGAATGTTATCAACCCAACGGATACCACCTACTGCCCTGCAGGGCACGTCGATGGCAAGCGCTGCGTATGTCCTCCTGGGCCATTTCCAGACGAACACACTATCGCATTACTGACCACACGATAGGGTCTCCACTTACTTGCCTAATGCACGCTAGGGATCAGCGTTTCATATGAACTCAGGAACATTAAGAGTTCAAGAGTTTCATATTGACGTCTCACACAAAGCTGTGAGACCAATCCCTGAACCACTTTCCTCGTCAGGGGAGCTAACCGAAATTGAACCGCTTTCGGTGGCATTCCTTACCATGTTTACCTGAGCGTAGGTGCATCATAACATAATGAAAATTCAGAATTAAAACACATATGTTAGTCTTGCCACTTTAAGTAACTACACTAATATAGTCCTTATGTGGGCCTAATAACGTTTCCTCACCGTATCCTAAGTTTTGTCGTAATACGCTCCTTATTCCGTGGGATATTACCAATGCGGCTCTGATACCACGCTGAGGGGGCCCGGTCCCGATCACAGGGCCGTGCCGCCTCGCCCGAGGAATCGCATTGGGTGGTGCCGTGTTGTGCGGCACCCAACAGCACACATATAAGGAACACAGTATTACATAAATCAAAAGCGGAAGCTTACAATTATTCTTTGTAAATAATTTACACAAAATAGCTACAGCGGAAGTCTATAAACAGCTCACGATGAATATCTAAGAAGCACTCGAGAGAGAGATCCAGCCCGCGGACTGCTCTCGCTAGCAACACGAAGACATGGCAGCGGCTAGGTTCTCCAAGTGTGACATGACTCGGAATTTCCCGAGTCTCACCGGACAACCTTCTTTATAGCGTTGATGTTTACCTGCAAAACCACTTATATAGCAAGAGTGAGCACAAAGGCTCAGCAAGACTTAACCATCTCTCCTAAGACATGAAACTCTACATGAAAGTAACCTAAGACTTAAGCCTGTCATTTGCAAAAAGACTCGCCTACGAGTTCATCCTTAACTTTCAGATTTTAGCCATAATAGTAGTGACCTTGCGCCCAGCAACATTGGAACTCCACAATCAAACAAGAAACACTTCATTCCAATGTTACTTGTCCCAAGGTGAAAAATAACTGTAGTTTGCTCTATCTCTACTTCAACCATGGTTTTCATGCAATTTATAATTAGCATAACAGCATTTAAAACTTTTGCAAACTATTCCCACACAACTTGATTACTACGTCACAGCGCAGTGAGCAAGCGGTACTCATAACCGCGAGGGACGGTGATTCAAATCAAACACTACACGGATAACTCGACATATACGCCCGCGTCTGAAGACCCAACTCTGGCGTCCTTCATTACGTCGTATGTGGCAACCTTCCTCAGGCCACTAAACTGTAGAACCGGTCGCGCCGTCTCGGGCTCATAGGTCTAACAAGACGATGTGGTATGCCTCTACAATCCAGTGAACCCGGTACATCGGTTTCCTGGTTCCCATATATCAGTAAGCATCCGGTACACAACTCAATACTTGCTCCCAGGGTCGCATACGCTTCGGTCCTTGACCGACACGGGCAGAGCTACTCGACCAAGACCTCGTCTTGTCGCTGTCTAACCCCTCTGCCCGGTCTCATCTTTAGAAACGTAAACTTTAGTTTGCTCCCCTTTCCAACCCCACTTATGTGGTCCTGGAACAAAGCTCGCGAGTAGATTCCAACTACTCGTCTTCTACCGGCTGTCCTAGCCTATTTAGCACGGCCTTATTCTACAGCGATGACACAATTCTACCCTTGACATCAGGGTTCATGTTTGGTTATGCAAGTGGAGTATCACACATTCTTGACCTAATGCACATACAAACCTTGACCAATAGTAGTGAACAAAGGGAAAACTTTAAAAACAACTTAAGTGCAAACCGGGGCTTGCCTTGGTTTTGCAGGTGACTAAAGTCAGATAAGATGAAGTTAGTTGCTGATGATGATGTAAAAGCCCAAGAAAAGGGATTTGTAAAAAACTTTTCTTCATCTCACAACACCACAATTTTCATTGTGGGCACCTTAGGAAATGTTGTGAAAAGCAGGTAACCTCCATCAAAAGAGTGATTAGAGGGGAGAGTCTTCACTTTCACAAAGTAGGGTTTATACACATATGATCACACAATGAGGAATTCAAAACTGTTGTGTCCAAACTATTGTTTGCAGCAGCTAACACAAGGATCAAGTGGCATATTTGGATTCCTTAGGTCCAAATTAGTGGGGAGGCAAAGTTTCATTAATTTTGAAAAGTCTTGCTGCCCATTTTTCCAAAGGAAATCAAATGGGCAAAGAATTCAAATGAATATTTGAATTTGCATGGAATTTGTCCAAACTTGTCAAATGAGCTCAGTTTCCAATTTTCAAACAACTGGGTTGGATAATTGTCAAACTTTGGAGATATTTTGAGGAAAAGAGGTACTGAGTTGTGGGGCCCACATGTCATAGGAATGAGTATACTTAACACTTAAGTTTCTCTCTGGACTTCACTCCACCGAGGTGTAACCCCGGGGCGACACCGAGCGGCCGCCCCCGTCGACCGAGGCTCCACCTCCTGCTCCCATTTCGCGCTGGCCTGCTCCTTATCCCGGAAACCGGCTGCAGCACGTTGCCATCTTCGCTTTGATCGCGCGCTAGCTGTTCTTCCCACGCGCAAACAGCAATCGGCGCTCACCGCCGCACTCCTTTCTCCCCGATCGCCGGCCTCAACCAAACCTCGGTTGTGCGCACCGGCAGTACAGAAAAGCAGCGCCTGTGCCTGCTCTACCACACCAGCCCCGCAACCCCAGAGGCCCTAGCCTGTGACGCGCACAATTCGGCAAACGGCGCCGAGAAAACAGAGCTGTCCGGCGGAGAACCGAAGCTGGTCTCACGTGGACAGACCCACCCAGAGCTTCTCAGGCCCGAGCTAGAGCACCCTCGGATGCGCTGGTAGCCCCTGATGCTCGTCCCCGAGGCTCAAGCCATGAGATGATCTACTAGGCTCGAATTTGGGAAAAGATCGCCGTCGGGCACCATCCGACCTTCTGATACGGTAATACCAAATTCGATCGTCCCTCTTGTTCTTAGGCCGTGAAACCTTGCACACAGGACCGCCACTAACCGGCGATCAGTAGTCCTTCACAACCCTAGTTGGAAATATGCACGTAGACCGCATGAAATCCAGAATTTCTGACCTCAAACGCGGAGGAGGTTTCGGGTGCACGGTGAGGCACCATTAGCCGCCGGTCCCGAGCAGTTCTGAGGCTAGGTCGAGCATCCCTTTGGTCCACTGGTGCTGTAGCGCCGTTCCACCGAGGTCTGGGCAGGCTAGGGTGACCGGGCGACGTTGCCGAACCAGTCCAGAGACGCCGCACCGTGGCCAGCTAGGTTAGAGCCATCGCCGACCGGGGAAGAGTCTTCCATCGTGTTCAGCACGGGAAATTAGGCCCTAGCGGCGAGGGAGAGCTCGGGGGATGGCCGGGAGGCCGGAATCCGTCGAACTCCGGCGAGCCCGGCGGCGCGCAGGCGCGGGTGGCCGGAGGTAGAAGACGACCGGTGGGTCCCGCCCGTCAGCGACGGTTTTTCAAATATTTGATCAGCTGTGGCGCAGGGATCTGGTGTGGAGGCGCGGGAAATAACCTGTAGCCTCGTGTGGCTTGCCCCGACGCGTGACACCTGTCCCCGGACCCACAGCCAGTATTTGAACATTTTGGGGAATTTCAGTTTTTAGTTCAAACTTTGAATAGCTACAACTTTGGGTAGGAGAATCCAAAAATTGTGAAACAAATTTCGTTGGATTCCTCTGATAGAGTACTATCCAAATGTAGAACCCAATTTGTATGAAACCCTTTAATTAATTCTGGAAAATTCTTTAAAGCTTTTCAGCAAAAGAATTTTAGAGGGAGTTTGGTTCATCCAAAAGTCCCCAAATTTTGCCAGAATGTTCTTTAGGACATTAGTAAACCCCTGTAAAAGTTTCAGACCATTTGGAGGGGATTTGGTCAGAGCAATTCAAATTGGAAGGTGCTGTGTTCATTTGAATACAGAAACATTTTCAGAGAATTTCCAAAACTTGGAAATTCAATTCTGGGCAAACCTTGACTCCAAAAATGCTAGGAAAATTCATGCAAACTCTATGAGCTATAATAGAAATTGTAGTTCATTAAGTTGAGCATGAACAGGGGTATTACCTCAGAATTAATTCTTCCTTGCTGATTTGCCAAGAGAATTATTCTGAGCAAACCACTCCATGAAAAGTGCTAATGTTTGGTCCAGAGAGTTTTCTTGTGACAAGGAACTCACACAAAAATTCTCAGCTCTATTGGAGCTCTAGATCACCCTGTTCTGTTTTACCCACTTAAGGGATTAAGATGAAAAAGGGGGAAAAAAACCACTTAGCACTTAACCATGTGACTAAGTCCAAGCCAAACCACCAACACCAGTTCATATTTAAATTCTTAAAACAAAGTTCCAGGTGTTAGAGGCTGGTTATTAGAACTAATAGTAGAGGTCTTACTCTAAAACTCACATTTGCATCTAAATTAACATGTAGTATTTCATTAACGTGTAGCCGTTGAAGAAGAGACTCCGGAAGTGCTGGACTTCCTCCTTCCGGACGAAGAACTAACTCCCGACCAGCAGCAACAAGGCAAGCCCCGGTTTGCATTAACCCTTTTTAAAAGTTTTACTTTGTATACATGTGTCATATGAAGTATGTATGTGCATTAGGTATCGGATGAATGAAACCCCACTTGCATAACCAAAGTTTCCTAAAAGAGTGAGGGTAGTGTCAAGGACCTCGAGTAGACAGGCTATGCTTAATGAGTCATAGGACTTCGGTACAAGTCGAGTAGTTGGAATCTACTCGCGAGATAGGCTGGGGACACACGGGTTCGGTTGAGTGATGTGAGATCACTTTAGTAATGAAAATGAGACTAGGCAGGGGCTAGGGCGCAGCAAGAGAGAGTCTTGTGTGCGCAGCCCTGTCCGTGTCGATTGAGGACCGATCCGTGTGCGGCCCTGCTGAACAAGTATTGAACGTACCGAAGGCATATCGGATATATGGGCCCCGATAAACCGATGTAACCTAAACCTCCGGGCGTCGAGGCATAGCACACCGATTTATAGGTGTAGGTTGAGGGCAGCAAGGTGGAAATCTGCCAACGGGCATAGAGAGATGCTCCGTGTGGGGAACCTCCTGCTCGTTTCGGTGCGACCGGTTCGACGTTTGGGCTGTTGGGTGAAAGGTTGTCCCGTACGACATCGAGTGAGCGTGCTGTGCAGCTCCACGGGTGGGCGTACGTGACGTGCTCTTTGGGTTTTCCCTGCAGGTGTATATCGAGTCGATTCGCCGTCCCTCGCGGTGACGAGTGCTGCTTGTTCACTGCGTCGTAACGTAGACTAATGGATGAAATATGTTGATTCAATGATGCTGATTGATATAATTGTATTGCTACATGTGTGCCACCAAATACTGCTTACTAAATTTCAGATTTCATGAACTGTTAACTTGTTGCTAAAAGATGAACTAAGGATGAACTTGTAGGCGTGTCGTTTTGCTGAAATGCTACCAACCTATGTCTTGGTATACCTCATGTAGAGTTTCATGCTTAGGTGAGTCGGTTAAGCCTTGCTGAGCCTTCGTGCTCACGGTTGCTGCTTAAGTGTTTTTCAGGTGAGGAGCCACCCACGGACTCGGAGTACGAGTCCACCGGCGAGGGTTACCCTCCGTCGGGGACCACGGCTGAGTGGGAGCCGTACACGCCGCGCTGAGCTGAGACGTGCAGCTAGTGTGGGTTGCCCTAGGGCTGGGCAACCGACTTTTGCTAGATAGGCGGGCGTGAGTTGTGTAGTGTAGACTTCCGCTGTGTAACATAAACAATAGTTGTAACTGAAGTTTGTACCTGTTTGTACAGTTTCAGTTGTTTTCCCATGTAATATATTATGTTCTTATGACGTGTGCTGTCGGGTGTCGCATCGCGTGGCACCACCCTCTGCGATCCTGGATGAGCGGATTCCGGTCCGCCACAGCCTGGTATCAGAGCTGCAGTGGGGATAGCACAGTACTAAAGGACTGCATTATGGGAAAAACTTAGGTATACGGTGAGGATTCGGTAGTTGCCCAAGTAAGGACTATATTAGCATAGTTACTTAAAGTGGCAAAGACTAACTTATGTGTTATAATTCTGAATTTCAATTATGTAACGACGCACCTACGCTCTGGTAAGTATGGTAAGGAACGCCACCGAAAGCGGTTCAATTTCGGTTAGCTCTCCCTGACGAGGAACGTGGTTCAGGGATTAATCTCACAGCTCGGTGTGAGATGTCAATATGAAGCTCTTGGACTCTTCATGTCCCTGAGTTCATATGCAACGCTGATCCCTAGCGTGCATTAGGCAAGTGAGTGGAGACCCCATCGCGTGGTCAGTAACGCGAAAGTGTGTTCGTCTGGAAATAGCCCAGGAGGACATACGCAGCGCTTGCCATCGGCGTGCCCTGCAGGGCAGTAGGTGGTATCTGTTGGGTTGATAACATTCCCAACCGTGACGACCCGTTCATGACATACTCGGGTTCCCCGTCGTGTGGTGTTGAAACACGATCACGTGCCTTGAGACGTGACCTAGCTCAAGGACGGCCGTATGACAATGATACGGGCGTTTGTATTTACTTTCAAATATGGAACTGCCTGAAATGAATAACCATTGAGTGCACCATTATTGTGTGGTTTCCTGCAGGTACTAACCACGTAGGTATCCGTGTAGAAAACGTGTGCGAGAGACCGTTTAGTGCCACACTCGAGACGTATATGCCGGTATGATCCGGTTAGGATTTTCTTTTGTGAGGAACGTAGTACCGATACATTGTAGGCATATGCATGAGTATAATGATGACAAAGAATTAAAATCTATAGGTTCAACAGTTAGGACCCTGGTTGGGTATAAGAATGGGATGGTGATGAGTGTAGTTCCAAAAGAGACTGAAAAACAGAGTGCTCTGTTTTGGGCAGCATGTTTGCTGATCTTCAACAGGGCATAACTCACAGGTCTTTTAGCCCAGGGAGGTGTGCTATATAGCTCTGGAAAGGTATTCAAGTACTCTACAACTTTGTTGTAGACTTCCAGAGCTGAAACTCGCCTTAAGATGGCTGAAATCCCAGAGGAATGTAAACTGTCCAGAACCAGGGCAGAGTAAAACATCCTCTGAACTGATATGTTTTTCAAATATAACTCCCAGTAGAAAAATATAAAATTGTCATATAATACACGCTTAGAAAGAGTAGAAGATGTGTGACATCTTTGCAATTCAAAGTTTCTGAAGTTTCAGCACAGAAATTAGGGAGAATTAGGGTTGAAGACAGCCACTTCCAAGGGAGGTGCTGTTAAAATTCTTCCAGAAATTCTGCTGACTTTGAATTAGCATAACTTTTTAGCCAAATCTGATCTGGGGGCAAATGCATACTCGTTGGAAAGATACTAAAGTTAACTTAAACTTTGTTATTCAACTTGAGTCATGAAAATGCACAGAACCAGATCAAAACATGGGATAGGTAGAAACTGGTCATTCTGACAGAAGAATGACAGTTGAGCTCATTGGAGAGGGTGTCGTACCCTAAGGGTGTTATACGTGATGACAACGCAATAATAATGTCTCGTAGAGACCAAACCCAGTTATGTTGAGCTTCCAAACAGGGGGTTCATCAAGTTGGATTAAACTAACTTGTGTTTGGTCTGGTAATGGTGTAGCTTGTGCAAAGTTATTACATTATCTACTTACGAGATATTTCGCATATTTGGTTGTCATAATGTTTTTACGCCCAGTTCTATTGGACTGCATGCCAAATGTTGCGGGACTGATGTTTAATGTCGTATGGTTGCAGATGGTTCGTACTAGGACCACGCACGAGGTTGGTGGCTCTAGCCAAGGTGGAGGCGATGACTCCCAGCCACCGGCCTACGACAGCACCCCGCAGCAGCAGCCACCACCGCCGCCTCCGCTTAGTCTAGCGGATGTGATAGCGGCATTGGTGGGAGGTCGTGAGGAGCAGACCGACCTGCTCCGCACGATCGTGCAGAATACGTCCCAGGCGGGAGGACGTCAAGAGCGAGGGCCTCGCGAGCCCCGCGAAGTGTCGTACTCGGATTTCATGAGTACGCACCCTCCAGTGTTCACCGAAGCCGAAGAACCACTGGAGGCGGACAACTGGCTGCGGACTATCGAGTCCAAGTTCGGGCTGCTCCAGTGTACGGAGCGGCAGAAGACGCTGTTCGCAGCACAGCAGCTCCACGGTGCCGCTGGTGCGTGGTGGGCGAATTATGTCGCCTCACGTCCGGCTGGCCATGCCGTGGAATGGCAAGAGTTCCGGGAGGCGTTCCGCGCCTATCACATTCCTCCCGGAATAATGAAGAGAAAGTTCCAAGAATTTTTGGAACTGAAGCAGGGCGGGAGGAGTGCCCACGACTACTCCCGTGCCTTCAACCATCTGGCGCAGTATGCGTCAGACTACATCTCCACGGAGGAGAAGAAGAGGGAGCACTTCTATCGGGGGTTACACCCCGAAATGAAGACCCACCTCGTACAATGGAACCGCGGCACATTCAACGATCTAGTCAATGCCGCCATCATGCAAGAGGACGCTCAGCGGGAGTTAGCAGCTGAGCAGAGGAAGCGTAGCGCTCCACCTAGCAGTGGTGGGAGTGGCGCTCCCCAGAAGTACCGTATGGTGTATCGGACACCATCCGGGCAGCAGTGGCAACCACCGGCGCGACCGCAACGGTTCGGGGGACGTCCCTTTCAGGCACCTCCGTTCCGTCCGCCGATGCCACCACCAAGACAGCAGCAGCAGCAGACGGTACCCCGGGCGTTTCCACCGCCACAACGCGCCCCAGGTTTCCGTCCACCGATCAGCGGGGGACCGCCCCGTTTCACCTGCTTCACATGTGGCCAGGCGGGCCACTTTGCGAAGGACTGTCCCCAGGGGCAGCAGAGCAGCGGGCAAGCCCAGTTTCAGGGCGGTGCTCGAGGCCGACCTCCGGCGAAGAAGGTTGGTCAGCGGACGGGAGGCGTCCGCAACCTCGACAATGAGGACGCCCCAGAGGGAGACAACGTGCTGGCGGGTACGTTTACTCTCAACCATCAAGCCATAGTCATACTATTTGATTCGGGTGCAACCCACAGCTTTATAAGTGCATCCTATGTGGCTAAACATCAATTGCAAGTCTTCCCAACCGACTGCACTTATATGATATGCTCACCGGGAGGGAAGATTTCAGCTAATATGATGATTCCAAAGGCACCTCTGTGCTTAGGTGGGAAGCTATATCCCACCACCTTGATAATCCTTATGGGACAGAAGATTGATGCAATCTTAGGGATGTCATGGCTGCAATACCATGGCGCTGTCCTAGAGACTCGGACACGGACGGTTCACTTAAATTCTCCATTTCACCGTCCGCATTCCATGATGTTAGACACGCCAGTCCGGGAAGTTTTAGCAATTAATAATGCTGAAGTTCTCAAGTTAGAAGACATCCCCGTAGTCCGGGAGTATCCCGACGTGTTCCCGGATGATCTTCCGGGCATGCCACCTGAGCGGGATGTCGAGTTCAAGATTGAACTTGCACCCGGGACTACGCCCATATCACGGAGACCATACAAGATGGCTCCAAATGAGCTGGCGGAACTGAAAGAACAGCTCAATGATCTGTTGAGCAAGGGTTTCATTAGGCCGAGTTCCTCGCCTTGGGGATGCTCGGCGCTATTCGTGAAGAAAAAGGATGAGACCCTGAGGCTGTGTGTGGATTACCGGCCGCTCAACGCCGTCACCATCAAGAATAAGTACCCACTGCCCCGTATTGACATCTTGTTTGATCAACTTGTGGGGGCAAGTGTATTCTCAAAGATGGACCTTCGCTCTGGATATCACCAAATCAAGATCCGGGCGGAGGATATCCCGAAGACGGCGTTCTCGACGAGATACGGCTTATACGAATATCTCGTCATGTCCTTTGGTCTCACAAATGCTCCAGCCCATTTCATGTATCTCATGAACTCGGTGTTCATGCCGGAGCTGGACAAGTTTGTGGTAGTGTTCATCGACGATATCTTGGTTTACTCCAAGACAGAAGCCGAGCATGCCGAACACTTACGGATCGTTCTTCAACGATTGCGAGACCACAAGCTCTACGCCAAGCTCAGCAAATGCGAATTTTGGATCAGCCAAGTGCCATTCTTGGGACATATCATCTCAGCTGAAGGCATCGCGGTTGACCCAAGTAAAATCGAGCAAGTGTTGAAATGGAAAGCTCCCACTTCAGTTCATGAAGTCAGAAGCTTCCTCGGGTTAGCGGGGTACTATCGGAGATTCATTCCAAGTTTCTCCAAGCTCGCTAAGCCGATGACAGGGTTGCTGAAGAAAGGGACCAAATATGTTTGGAACACGGCGTGTGAAGGAGCGTTCCGAACATTGGTGAAGCATCTCACAACAGCCCCGGTCTTAGCTCAACCGGATACAACAAAGCCCTTCGACGTGTATTGTGACGCGTCCGGTATTGGGCTTGGCTGCGTGTTGATGCAGGAAGGACGCGTGGTCGCTTATGGCTCACGCCAACTTCGGAACCATGAGCAGCACTACCCGACTCACGATCTTGAACTTGCTGCCGTGGTGTTGGCGCTGAAAATGTGGAGGCACTATCTCCTGGGGAACTTGGTGCATCTCTACACCGACCACAAGAGCTTGAAATACATTTTCACCCAGAAGGAGCTGAACATGAGGCAGAGGAGGTGGTTAGAACTGATCAAAGATTATGAGATTGAGATCCATTACCACCCCGGCAAGGCGAATGTGGTTGCCGACGCGCTGAGTCGGAAATCACATGTACATCAACTCACCATTACACCGGTGGAGGAGGAAGAGCCAAGTTTATACTTGGTTCCTTATGGATCGCTGTACAACCTTGCCCTCATCCCTACTATTAGGGAGGACATCATTGCAGCTCAGAAAACGGATAAAGGCATGGCACATCTCCGGAGACGGATAGACAATGGAGAGATTAAATGTTTCCGGAAAGATGATGAGGGGACGCTGTGGTTCAATGACCGCATAGTCGTACCCCGAGATATGAAGTTGAGGAAAAAGATCCTCGATGAAGCTCACTTGTCCAAATACTCCATTCATCCGGGCAGCAACAAAATGTACCAAGATTTGACAAAGAAATTTTGGTGGACACGGATGAAGCGGGAGGTAGCTAAGTACGTATCCGAGTGCGATACGTGTAGACGAGTGAAAGCTGATCACATGAAGAAATCAGGGCTGCTGCAACCTCTGAAGATCCCGGCCTGGAAATGGGAAGATGTGAGCATGGATTTCATTGTGGGATTACCCCTAACAGCCAACAAGCATGATTCCATATGGGTAATCGTTGATCGGTTAACCAAGACGGCTCACTTCATTCCGGTGAATACACGTTACAATGCCGGCAAATATGCGGAGCTATACATAGCGAAGATTCTGTGCCTATACGGGGTACCCAAGACCATTGTCTCAGATCGAGGTGCATTATTTGTATCTCGCTTTTGGGAGCAGCTACACGCTGCATTGGGTACTAAGTTAATCAGGAGCTCCGCCTATCACCCTCAGACCGATGGTCAGACAGAAAGGGTGAATCAAGTCCTGGAAGACATGTTGAGAGCATGTGCCATCCACCATGGTAGGAACTGGGATGATCACCTACCATTGGCGGAATTCTCGTACAACAACGGTTATCAGGCGAGTATCAAGATGGCACCTTACGAAGCTCTCTACGGTCGTAAATGCCGCACCCCATTAAATTGGTGCGAGTCCGGTGAAAGGGTCACATTCGGAGTTGATGTGGTGAACGACGCCGAAGAGCGCGTTCGGACAATTCAAGCCAATTTGAAGGCCGCTCAATCCCGACAGAAGAGCTACGCTGATAAGAGGCGTAGGCCGTTGCACTTTGACGTTGGGGAACACGTGTACCTCCGCGTGTCTCCAATGAAGGGCGTGCACCGATTCGGTGTGAAGGGGAAGCTCGCTCCCCGTTTCATTGGACCCTACGCTATCACCGAGAAGTGTGGACCAGCAGCGTATCGACTGGAGCTACCGGCATCTCTGGCTGGTGTCCATGATATTTTCCATGTTTCGCAACTGCGAAAATGCTTGAAGCATACAACTGCTGTTCCTACCGAAGACATCGGCGAGCTGAAGCCGGATTTAACATATGATGAATATCCGGTGGGAATTCTTGATGAGAAAGCCAGGACCACGCGTAGCAGAACGTTGTGGTTCTACAAAATACTCTGGAGTAACCACACCACCGAGGAAGCGACGTGGGAGAGCGAGGAGTTCCTTCGTTCAAATTACCCGGAGTTCTTGGCTTCTCAACACGGGTAAGTCCCTATTACATCGCTATCTCTTCTTTTATAATCTCGGGACGAGATTCTTTTAAGGGGGGAGGGATGTAAAAGCCCAAGAAAAGGGATTTGTAAAAAACTTTTCTTCATCTCACAACACCACAATTTTCATTGTGGGCACCTTAGGAAATGTTGTGAAAAGCAGGTAACCTCCATCAAAAGAGTGATTAGAGGGGAGAGTCTTCACTTTCACAAAGTAGGGTTTATACACATATGATCACACAATGAGGAATTCAAAACTGTTGTGTCCAAACTATTGTTTGCAGCAGCTAACACAAGGATCAAGTGGCATATTTGGATTCCTTAGGTCCAAATTAGTGGGGAGGCAAAGTTTCATTAATTTTGAAAAGTCTTGCTGCCCATTTTTCCAAAGGAAATCAAATGGGCAAAGAATTCAAATGAATATTTGAATTTGCATGGAATTTGTCCAAACTTGTCAAATGAGCTCAGTTTCCAATTTTCAAACAACTGGGTTGGATAATTGTCAAACTTTGGAGATATTTTGAGGAAAAGAGGTACTGAGTTGTGGGGCCCACATGTCATAGGAATGAGTATACTTAACACTTAAGTTTCTCTCTGGACTTCACTCCACCGAGGTGTAACCCCGGGGCGACACCGAGCGGCCGCCCCCGTCGACCGAGGCTCCACCTCCTGCTCCCATTTCGCGCTGGCCTGCTCCTTATCCCGGAAACCGGCTGCAGCACGTTGCCATCTTCGCTTTGATCGCGCGCTAGCTGTTCTTCCCACGCGCAAACAGCAATCGGCGCTCACCGCCGCACTCCTTTCTCCCCGATCGCCGGCCTCAACCAAACCTCGGTTGTGCGCACCGGCAGTACAGAAAAGCAGCGCCTGTGCCTGCTCTACCACACCAGCCCCGCAACCCCAGAGGCCCTAGCCTGTGACGCGCACAATTCGGCAAACGGCGCCGAGAAAACAGAGCTGTCCGGCGGAGAACCGAAGCTGGTCTCACGTGGACAGACCCACCCAGAGCTTCTCAGGCCCGAGCTAGAGCACCCTCGGATGCGCTGGTAGCCCCTGATGCTCGTCCCCGAGGCTCAAGCCATGAGATGATCTACTAGGCTCGAATTTGGGAAAAGATCGCCGTCGGGCACCATCCGACCTTCTGATACGGTAATACCAAATTCGATCGTCCCTCTTGTTCTTAGGCCGTGAAACCTTGCACACAGGACCGCCACTAACCGGCGATCAGTAGTCCTTCACAACCCTAGTTGGAAATATGCACGTAGACCGCATGAAATCCAGAATTTCTGACCTCAAACGCGGAGGAGGTTTCGGGTGCACGGTGAGGCACCATTAGCCGCCGGTCCCGAGCAGTTCTGAGGCTAGGTCGAGCATCCCTTTGGTCCACTGGTGCTGTAGCGCCGTTCCACCGAGGTCTGGGCAGGCTAGGGTGACCGGGCGACGTTGCCGAACCAGTCCAGAGACGCCGCACCGTGGCCAGCTAGGTTAGAGCCATCGCCGACCGGGGAAGAGTCTTCCATCGTGTTCAGCACGGGAAATTAGGCCCTAGCGGCGAGGGAGAGCTCGGGGGATGGCCGGGAGGCCGGAATCCGTCGAACTCCGGCGAGCCCGGCGGCGCGCAGGCGCGGGTGGCCGGAGGTAGAAGACGACCGGTGGGTCCCGCCCGTCAGCGACGGTTTTTCAAATATTTGATCAGCTGTGGCGCAGGGATCTGGTGTGGAGGCGCGGGAAATAACCTGTAGCCTCGTGTGGCTTGCCCCGACGCGTGACACCTGTCCCCGGACCCACAGCCAGTATTTGAACATTTTGGGGAATTTCAGTTTTTAGTTCAAACTTTGAATAGCTACAACTTTGGGTAGGAGAATCCAAAAATTGTGAAACAAATTTCGTTGGATTCCTCTGATAGAGTACTATCCAAATGTAGAACCCAATTTGTATGAAACCCTTTAATTAATTCTGGAAAATTCTTTAAAGCTTTTCAGCAAAAGAATTTTAGAGGGAGTTTGGTTCATCCAAAAGTCCCCAAATTTTGCCAGAATGTTCTTTAGGACATTAGTAAACCCCTGTAAAAGTTTCAGACCATTTGGAGGGGATTTGGTCAGAGCAATTCAAATTGGAAGGTGCTGTGTTCATTTGAATACAGAAACATTTTCAGAGAATTTCCAAAACTTGGAAATTCAATTCTGGGCAAACCTTGACTCCAAAAATGCTAGGAAAATTCATGCAAACTCTATGAGCTATAATAGAAATTGTAGTTCATTAAGTTGAGCATGAACAGGGGTATTACCTAAGAATTAATTCTTCCTTGCTGATTTGCCAAGAGAATTATTCTGAGCAAACCACTCCATGAAAAGTGCTAATGTTTGGTCCAGAGAGTTTTCTTGTGACAAGGAACTCACACAAAAATTCTCAGCTCTATTGGAGCTCTAGATCACCCTGTTCTGTTTTACCCACTTAAGGGATTAAGATGAAAAAGGGGGAAAAAAACCACTTAGCACTTAACCATGTGACTAAGTCCAAGCCAAACCACCAACACCAGTTCATATTTAAATTCTTAAAACAAAGTTCCAGGTGTTAGAGGCTGGTTATTAGAACTAATAGTAGAGGTCTTACTCTAAAACTCACATTTGCATCTAAATTAACATGTAGTATTTCATTAACGTGTAGCCGTTGAAGAAGAGACTCCGGAAGTGCTGGACTTCCTCCTTCCGGACGAAGAACTAACTCCCGACCAGCAGCAACAAGGCAAGCCCCGGTTTGCATTAACCCTTTTTAAAAGTTTTACTTTGTATACATGTGTCATATGAAGTATGTATGTGCATTAGGTATCGGATGAATGAAACCCCACTTGCATAACCAAAGTTTCCTAAAAGAGTGAGGGTAGTGTCAAGGACCTCGAGTAGACAGGCTATGCTTAATGAGTCATAGGACTTCGGTACAAGTCGAGTAGTTGGAATCTACTCGCGAGATAGGCTGGGGACACACGGGTTCGGTTGAGTGATGTGAGATCACTTTAGTAATGAAAATGAGACTAGGCAGGGGCTAGGGCGCAGCAAGAGAGAGTCTTGTGTGCGCAGCCCTGTCCGTGTCGATTGAGGACCGATCCGTGTGCGGCCCTGCTGAACAAGTATTGAACGTACCGAAGGCATATCGGATATATGGGCCCCGATAAACCGATGTAACCTAAACCTCCGGGCGTCGAGGCATAGCACACCGATTTATAGGTGTAGGTTGAGGGCAGCAAGGTGGAAATCTGCCAACGGGCATAGAGAGATGCTCCGTGTGGGGAACCTCCTGCTCGTTTCGGTGCGACCGGTTCGACGTTTGGGCTGTTGGGTGAAAGGTTGTCCCGTACGACATCGAGTGAGCGTGCTGTGCAGCTCCACGGGTGGGCGTACGTGACGTGCTCTTTGGGTTTTCCCTGCAGGTGTATATCGAGTCGATTCGCCGTCCCTCGCGGTGACGAGTGCTGCTTGTTCACTGCGTCGTAACGTAGACTAATGGATGAAATATGTTGATTCAATGATGCTGATTGATATAATTGTATTGCTACATGTGTGCCACCAAATACTGCTTACTAAATTTCAGATTTCATGAACTGTTAACTTGTTGCTAAAAGATGAACTAAGGATGAACTTGTAGGCGTGTCGTTTTGCTGAAATGCTACCAACCTATGTCTTGGTATACCTCATGTAGAGTTTCATGCTTAGGTGAGTCGGTTAAGCCTTGCTGAGCCTTCGTGCTCACGGTTGCTGCTTAAGTGTTTTTCAGGTGAGGAGCCACCCACGGACTCGGAGTACGAGTCCACCGGCGAGGGTTACCCTCCGTCGGGGACCACGGCTGAGTGGGAGCCGTACACGCCGCGCTGAGCTGAGACGTGCAGCTAGTGTGGGTTGCCCTAGGGCTGGGCAACCGACTTTTGCTAGATAGGCGGGCGTGAGTTGTGTAGTGTAGACTTCCGCTGTGTAACATAAACAATAGTTGTAACTGAAGTTTGTACCTGTTTGTACAGTTTCAGTTGTTTTCCCATGTAATATATTATGTTCTTATGACGTGTGCTGTCGGGTGTCGCATCGCGTGGCACCACCCTCTGCGATCCTGGATGAGCGGATTCCGGTCCGCCACAGATGACTTGAAGCTTAATCCCTGCCGTCTTGCTCCTTGATAAATCTTCACTCATCCACGTTTAACCACTACACGTTATGAATATGCATACATGTTTAATTATAAATCCTGTTACTAAAAAGTGCTAAAGACAAGTTTGAAACTGGAACTTTGTTTAAGAATTTAAAATGAAACTGGTGCTAGTGGTTTGGGTTTGTGTTTAAGCACTATCATCAAGTGATGAGTGGGGTTTCATCACTTGGGTGGGGATCAACTAATAAGGTTGAACAGGACATAATGATCCAGGGCTCCAATGGAGCTGGAAATTTTTTTGTGAGTTCCTTGTCACAAGAAAGTCCTCTGGACCAAAATTCAGAATGTTTCATTGAATAGGTCACCCAGAACAATTCCCTAAGCATTTAGGCATAAAGGAATTATTTCTGATTAAACTTGCACTTTCATGCAAATCCAAGTGAACCATTATTTCATAAATAGCTCAGGGAGTATGTCTGAATTTTCCTAGGATTTTTGGAGCTATGGAATGCCTAGAACTGAATTTCCAAGTTTTGGAAATTCTCTGAAAATGTTTCTGTATTCATTTGAATACAGAAATTTGAAATCAGAATTACCCTCATTAAATCAGCACCAAATGAGATGAAACCTTTACAGGTGTCTCCTAATATCCTAAAGAAAATCCTGGCAAAATTTGGGGAATTTTGGATGAACCAAACTCCCTCTAAAATTCTTTTGCTGAAAAGCTTTAAAGAATTCTCCAGAAATTTCTATTGGTTTTCATGCAAATTGGGTTGCATATTTGGATAGAGTTTTTCATTCTGAATCCAACCCAATTTGAATCACTAATTTTGGAGCTCCCTAGCAAAAGTTATGCAATTCCAAAGTTTGAGCTGAATTTATAATTCAAACTGAATTGGAAACACTTTAAACTCTGACCGGCACACGTGTCAGTCCCTCGCTGTAGCCACACCACGGACCACAGCTGTCCAGTCTGTAGCCGCAGCAGATCGGGTGGCCGCAGCAAATCCCAGTCGACCGCCACGGCCACTGACCAGTGGGGCCAGCAGCTTCTTCTTCCTCCCGTCCCCCTTTTCCCCGCGCGCTCCATCCCCCTCGCCGGCGCGGTGCTGACCTCGCCAGACTTGACTTTCCGGCCATTTCACGGACTGCTACTCGCCGCCCGGGGGTTTTCAGGGTCGGGAAACACGTCTACGGGGTTGGCTCAGGCTGCCGGTGGCCAGAAGTAGGCCGGCGACGAGCCGCGGCCTTCGGTGATGATCGGCACCGTCGCCCGACCCCTGTAGCCCGCTAACAGCTCAACTGAACCGCCTAAAAGTACCAGCAGAGGGTGGGCTAGCTCGGCGTGGCATCAACGTGGCTCGGAAACGGCGGCAAGTGGGGGTTCACCGTGCGCCCGAGGGTCCCCACCATGATCGCTGATTGGAAACTTCAAAATGATCTGCTAATATGGGGTTTCAAGCCATGATTCGGGAGGGGATCGGGTCATCCTCGAGTCTAGGTCCTTTGAGCACAGTTTAGTGACCTAAAGACGAGAAGGGGGTGAGAATTTGGAGAATTCGTACCAGAACGTCGCCCGGTGGCCGCCGGTGAAGTTTTTCCTAATTCTCGCTCGGTGGTTTACGGCTTGCCTTGTGGTTTGGGTGGAAGCAGCAGGGCTCGCTGGCGCGTCCAGGGACGTCCTTGTTTGGCCGTGAAAGGCGCTAGACTCCGCTGTCCACGGGAGCGACGAGATGCTGTGCAGTTCGGTTGCCGCGGAAACGAGCTTTGCTAGGAAGGGAGGCCGGAACCGGACTGCTCTTGCGCTGAGGGAGTGGAGGACGATCAGGCCTTGCCGTTTTGCGGCTCAGACAGTGCTGCGGCTGGTTTTGCATGCACTTCCAGTCAGACCCGAAGCGGTGGCGAGCTCTGGGTTTATCGGGCACGAGGAGGAGAAGAGAAACACCGTTGGCTCGGTTCAGAGGAAAAAGATCACGCCGAGGTAGGGAGGGAGGCGGTAAGCTGTTCGCCAGCGTGCGAGGGCGGGTGAGGCAGTGGCTTCGGGTTAGCCTCGGTGGCGCCCGCGCGGTGATCGCGCTCGTGCGTTACCCGAGAGCAAGACTTAGGCAGTAAGTTTTGATCTCTCCTCTCAATGACATCTGGGGCCCACAGCCCCCCTCAGCACCAAAAGATCTCCAACTTTTGACACCTTGCAAAGTCAGCTGTGAGGGGTCCAAATTCAAAAGCCAATTTGCCATTTGACAATTTGTGCCACAGTTTCAAATTTAAATTCAAATTTGGATGGAATTCACAAGTTCCTTTGATATTCATATCAAAGCACCCCCAAATTTGCTCAAAACTTGGCTCCCTCATAATTTGGACCTGAGAAACTCAAATATATCCTTTGATCTTTGAGTTGGCTATTGCAATTACAGCTTCTTAAACATCAGTTTGAATTTTCCTTTTTGGAGATGGCCCTCCTCTTTTTGGAAGTGACCCTCTTAGTTCAAACTGAATTTAGAGGTTTATTGCACATGCCAACACTTTCATGAGTAACACAAAAGTTTTTGTAAGTCCCATTTCTTGCATATAAACTCAACTTTATTCATAGCTCAAGTTTTCTATTTACAAGTTTTGGGACTTTTACATTCCTCCCCCCTTAAAAAGAATCTCGTCCCGAGATTCATGATTAAGGACAGGGTGGAGAGGACAACTACTACATATAAGCCTCTAACAACTCCGGATGATTGCGTTGCAAATACTCCTCGCTTTCCCATGTAGCTTCGTCGGACGTGTGATTTTCCCATAGCACCTTGAAAAATCGCAGCATCCGATTTCTGGTTTCGCGAGTCTTTTCATCAACTATCCGGGTTGGACGTTCAACATAAGTGAGGTCTGGCTTCAAATCTGCTATGTCTCCCATGAGCGTTTCCGTTGGAACCTTCAAACACTTCGGCAACTGATATATATGGAAGACGTTATGAACTCCGGCTAAGGTTGCCAGCAGCTCCAAACGGTATGCCACGGGTCCACACCTTTCAATAATGGCGAAGGGACCGATGAAACGCGGAGCTAATTTTCCTTTCACTCCGAATCGGTGAATGCCCTTCATAGGAGATACGAGGAGGTATATGTGGTCCCCAACATGGAAATCCAGAGGACGACGTCTCTTATCCGCATAGCTCTTTTGTCTGGACTGAGCGGCTTTAAGATTTGCTTGAATAAGCCGTACCCGCTCTTCCGCTTCATTTACGAGATCAATCCCGTAAATAACTCTCTCGCCGGCTTCACACCAGTTCAAGGGTGTGCGGCACTTCCGGCCGTAGAGAGCTTTATAAGGCGCCATTTTGATACTTGATTGATACCCGTTGTTATATGAGAACTCCGCCAACGGTAAGTGGTCATCCCAGCTGTTACTGTGATGAATGGCACATGCTCTCAGCATATCTTCAAGTATTTGATTCACCCTCTCAGATTGCCCATCGGTTTGAGGGTGATACGCGGAGCTTTGAATCAATTTAGTTCCCAAGGATGTGTGTAGCTGTTCCCAGAAGCGGGATACGAACAACGATCCTCTGTCGGAGACAATGGTACGGGGAACTCCATACAAGCAAAAGATTCGTGCTATGTACAACTCCGCATACTTCTTGGCGCTGTATTTGGTACACACCGGAATGAAGCGTGCTGATTTGGTTAACCGATCCATGATTACCAAAATCGAATCATGCTTATTAGCCGTGAGAGGTAGTCCAACAATAAAGTCTATACTAATATCCTCCCACTTCCATGCCGGAACACTTAGCGGTTGTAGGGTTCCCGCTTTCTTCATATGGTCGGCTTTAACTCGCCGACACGTATTACATTCTGATACGTATTTAGAAACTTCTCTCTTCATCCGGGTCCACCAGAATTTAGTCTTCAATTCTTGGTACATCTTGTTGCTGCCCGGATGAATAGAAAATTTGGATAAGTGAGCGTCGTCCAAAATTTTCTTCCGCAGCCTCATATCACGGGGTACGACTATCCGGTCCTTGAACCATAGAGTGTCTTCATCATGTAACCGGAAACATTTCATTTCCCCGTTCTTCAATCTCCTTCTGATATGATCCATGCCCTTGTCTTTCTTTTGAGCTGCCATAACCTCCTCTTTTATTGTGGGTATGAGGGCTAGGTTATGCAGAGCTCCAAATGGAACCAAGTAAAGACTTGGTTCTTCCTCTTCTATCGGCGTGATGGTTAGGTTATGAATATGAGACTTCCGGCTGAGTGCATCGGCAACCACATTTGCCTTGCCCGAATGATAATGAATTTCAATCTCATAGTCCTTGATCAGTTCCAACCATCGCCGTTGTCGCATATTCAACTCTTTCTGAGTGAATATGTACTTCAAACTTTTGTGGTCTTTGTAGAGATGAACCAGATTTCCCAATAGGTAATGTCTCCACATCTTCAAAGCTAGTACCACGGCAGCAACCATCGCCGTTGTCGCATATTCAACTCTTTCTGAGTGAATATGTACTTCAAACTTTTGTGGTCTGTGTAGAGATGAACCAGATTTCCCAATAGGTAATGTCTCCACATCTTCAAAGCTAGTACCACGGCAGCAAGCTCAAGATCATGAGTTGGATAATGTTGCTCATGATTCCGTAATTGCCGTGATCCATATGCGACCACACGTCCTCCTTGCATGAGTACACAACCAAGCCCGATGCCCAACGCATCACAATAAACATCAAAAGGCTTGGTTGTATCCGGTTGAGCTAGAACCAGGGCTGTTGTGAGGTGTTTCACCAACGCTTGAAAAGCATCCTTACATGTCTTGCTCCAATCATATTTGATGCCCTTCTTCAGTAGCTCCGTCATAGGTTTGGTGATTTTTGAGATGCTCGGGATGAACCTCCGATAATATCCTGCCAAACCCAAGAAGCTACGAACTTCATGGACTGATGTTGGAGACTTCCACTTCAGCACTTGTTCAATCTTGCTTGGATCAACAGCAATGCCTTCTTCTGAAATAATGTGCCCAAGAAATTGCACTTGGTTGATCCAGAATTCACATTTACTAAACTTTGCATAGAGCTTGTGATCTCTCAAGCGTTGAAGCACAATATGCAAATGTTTAGCATGTTCCTCTTCAGATTTGGAATAGACCAAGATGTCGTCGATGAACACCACGACGAACTGATCCAGCTCCGGCATGAACACCGAGTTCATAAGATACATAAAGTGAGCTGGAGCATTGGTCAACCCAAATGACATGACAAGATACTCATAGAGTCCATATCTTGTCGAGAATGCTGTTTTCGGGATATCTTCCGCTCAGATCTTGATTTGATGATACCCCGACCTTAAGTACATCTTAGAGAAGACTTTAGCACCCACTAGCTGATCGAAGAGAATATCAATTCTTGGTAGTGGATACTTGTTCTTTATTGTCACAGCATTCAAAGGATGATAATCGACGCATAGCCTCAGCGTCTCATCTTTCTTCTTCACAAATAAAGCTGAGCAACCCATGGTGATGAACTTGGACGAATAAACCCCTTGTCCATCAGATCTCTGAGTTGCTCCTTCAATTCTGCTAACTCACTCGGAGCCATTTTGTATGGTCTCCGAGAGATCGGCGTGGTTCCCGGTATCAACTCTATTTTGAACCCCACCTCGCGCTCAGGTGGTAAGCCTGGATGATTTTCGGGAAACACGTCCGGATATTCACGGACTACCGGAATGTCTTCAAACTTGCAAGCCTTGGAATTACATACTTCCGGTTCTTCGGAAACCGCTTCGCCGAGGTACAACGTTTGACGCCCGTGAAGTGGAGAGTCCAAGTGAACACTCCTGTTCTCGATGTCCAGAACAGCCTTATGGAAGGTCAACCATGATATTCCCAATATGGCATTGATTCCCTGGTTTTCGAGAATGATGAGGGTGGTAGGATAAATTTGTCCACCCAAATAAAGTGGTGCTCGAGAAACGACTTCATTAGTTGATATGTCTCCACCTGGCGAATGAATAAGGTATGAACCTTTGGTAATAGTGGTGGAGATCTGATCCCGGATCACCGTTGCCCTGCTAATGAAGTTATGTGTCGCACCAGAGTCGAATAAAATGACAACCGGCTTGTCATTTAAGCTGAACCTGCCAGCAAGAACAGGTCCTCCTTTTGGCAGATCATCGACTGACACATAATTAACTGTCCCCACTTTGGACATAGCTTTTCTTTGCTGCCCGAGATCGCTCTGTGGAACTAGACCCGCAGACACATTGTTGCTGCTCGGTTCAGTTGCTTCATTGACCTTAAGATCATTGTCAAGCTGAAGTGGGACAGCACTTGGCTCAGCTGAGAAATCACCTTGTTCATCTTCAACCTCTTGAGGAAAATAATATTCTGATGCACCTTGTTGATACTGAGGTGCATAAGAAATAATTTGCTGCTGTGGTGGAGGTGAATATGACCTCTGTGGAGTAGAAGAGTCATCACACTCCCAGAATGATTGCACCTCTTGTGGAATCTCTTGACCGGAAGGTGAACGGATTACCAACCGATACTTCTGGGGTAGACGATTGTCTTCATCCTGTGATGAGTCCCTCTCCCTCTTTTCTATGAGGTAGAGGTTGGAATAACATTCTTGAGCGATAGCACAGCTCACAAACTCATCAAAATTCTCTTGGCTAACTTGAGCCAATTCACATCGCAGCCTAGCCGTCAGCCCTCGATAAAAATGATAACCCTTCTTGGCTGGTGACTTCACATAGTCAGGGACATATTGAGCTAAGCGATTGAATTCCTTTGCATACTCAATAACACTCCTGTCCCCTTGCTTCAGACTCCAGAACTCATCATGACTTGTCTGCATTATGCCGGCAGGGATGAAACTAGCACGTAATGCAGCTTGGAATTCCGTCCATGTGACACGATGCCCTGCTGGTTGGACAGCAAGGTACTCTGCCCACCATGCTCCAGCAAAGCCGTGAAGCTGCTGAGTGGCATATAGAGTCTTCGAGAATTCATCACATTGGATCAACCCAAACTTGGACTCAAGGACACGTAACCAGTGATTTGCTTCACAATGGTCAGCCGACTCGGAGAATACCGGCGGTTGTGTCGCCAATAAATCCAGATACGTGCTCTGAGTTGGCATGTGACGTTGAGCTTCTCGATCTATGCCTTGCTGAACTAGAGTTTGGAGAGTTTCATTCATCTTCGCCATAATTTCAGCCAATCCGGTTGACGATGGCTCTTGTGATGAAGTCGAGTCATTCCCACCTCGACTTGAACCTCCAAGCTCCATTTGAGAATGTGTACGTACCATACTGCACGAAACAAAATTTTGAGTCAATCAAAATTCTATCTCAGTAGTAAGTAAAGATAAGTAAAACATGAACATGTCATGAACTTTATGAAAGCATAACCACATTCATGTTTAAACAAATCTTATGTACGCTAAGCTAATCAGCGGGACTACCCTGACCAGCTCACACAAACTCAAAATTTTACTCAAGTTATCAACAGATTCTTGACTTGAGTTCAATACCAAAGTTTTAGTAAACTTCAGTAGCTTTACAACAAGTACTTATGTGCTCCTTAAGGATTTTTCTACAGGAAGTTATGGCTTAAAAACAGAAAGGTCCAGAGAGGTTTTTGCTACTGTCCTGGTTCTGAACAGTTTGCCTTCAACTGTACTTTTCACCAACTTAACTTGTGATTTTGCTCTGGAGGTCTACAAAGAAGTTGTAGAGCACTTAAATATCTTTCCAGAACTGTATCATACACCTTAATTGGTTAAATATACTCAGAGTTATGCTCTGTTAAATCCCAGCAAGAATTCCTGCCAGAAACAGAGCCCTCTGTTTTTTTGAAAACTTGGACACCTAGTTATACTCTCATTTGAGTCTTAGCTCAAAATAAGAGTTCAATAAATAATACTTGTTTCAAACTTCCATTTTTTAGTTGAAAGTTAGTTCATGACTCATTGATTCATAGGGAAGAGGATTATATGTTTAGTACGGTGTCGATGCACCGTAAGAATCATGTCGGAACTACGTTGCCTCACCAAAAGAAAATCCTAAACCGGATTATACCAGCATATCCGTATTATCAGTGGCACTAAGACGGTCTCTCGCACACGGGTACTACACGAGATACGTACGTGGTTAGTACCTGCAGAAGAACACTCAATAGTGGTGCACTCAAAGGTTGTTTCATTTCAGGCAGTTCCATAATTGAAAGTAAATACAAACGCCCGTATCATTGTCATACGGCCGTCCTTGAGTTAAGTCACGCCTCAAGGTACGTGATCGTGTTTCAACACCACACGACGGGGAACCTGAGTATGTCATGAACGGGTCGTCACGGTTGGGAATGTTATCAACCCAACGGATACCACCTACTGCCCTGCAGGGCACGCCGATGGCAAGCGCTGCGTATGTCTTCCTGGGCTATTTCCAGACGAACACACTATCGCGTTACTGACCACACGATAGGGTCTCCACTAACCGAAATTCAACCGCTTTCGGTGGCGTTCCTTACCATGTTTACCTGAGCGTAGGTGCGTCGTAACATAATGAAAATTCAGAATTAAAACACATATGTTAGTCTTGCCACTTTAAGTAACTACACTACTATAGTCCTTATGTGGGCCTAATATCGTTTCCTCACCATATCCTAAGTTTTGTTGTAATACGCTCCTTATTCCGTGCGCTATTACCAATGCGGCTCTGATACCACGCTGAGGGGGCCCGGTCCCGATCACAGGGCCGTGCCGCCTCGCCCGAGGAATCGTATTGGGTGGTGCCGTGTTGTGCGGCACCCAACAGCACACATATAAGGAACACAGTATTACATAAATCAAGTGTGGAAGCTTACAATTATTCTTTGTAAATAATTTGCACAAAATAGCTACAGCGGAAGTCTATAAACAGCTCACGATGAATATCTAAGAAACACTCGAGAGAGAGATCCAGCCCGCGGACTCCTCTCGCTAGCAACACAAAGACATGGCAGCGGCTAGGTTCTCCATGTGTGACATGACTCAGAAGTTCCCGAGTCTCACCGGACAACCTTCTTTATAGTGTTGATGTTTACCTGCAAAACCACTTATATAGCAAGAGTGAGCACAAAGGCTCAGCAAGACTTAATCGTCCCTCCTAAGACATGAAACTCTACATGAAAGTAACCTAAGACTTAAGCATGTCATTTTCGAAAAGACTCGCCTACGAGTTCATACTTAACTTTCAGATTTTAGCCATAATAGTAGTGACCTTGCGCCCAGCAACATTGGAACTCCACAATCAAACAAGAAATGCTTCATTCCAATGTTACTTGTCCCAAGGTGAAAAATAGCTTTAGTTTGCTCTATCTCTACTTCAACCATGGTTTTCATGCAATTTATAATTAGCATAACATCATTTAAAACTTTTGCAAACTATTCCTGTAACACCCCCAAATCCTGTTAAGAGGGGAATTTAAAATTTTTTTGGACGTGTTGCATGTATTGCAAAAATTCAAATTTAAACTGGAATTCAAATTAAGCTCAAAACAGAAAAGAAATAGAAAAAGAAAAAGGAAAACAGAAAAAAACCGGCCAGTGGCCCGAAACCCACCAGCCGGCCCACCGATCCCGCGCCAGCCAGCAGCCGCACGCGCCCCCTTCTTCCCACTGACATGCGGGGCCCGCCAGTCTTTCTTCTTCCTCGCGCTCGCGCCCGCGCTCGGCCGGACTCTCTCACCCGAATCAAAACCGACCCGGATTCCTGCGTATCCCAGCCGAATTTCGTTCGTGGGCGACGCAAACTCGATCATAACCGGACGCCGCCCTCCCCCGTCTATAAAAACCCCGGCATTGTCCCGTTTTTCCCCCTGATCCGCCGACTTTCTCTCCGGTGAGAACCCGAGCCCCTCCGGTGAATTCTGGCCGATCTACGCTCGGGAATTCCGATCTAACTCGCTGGTCTTGATCCACCGCCTCCGGGGAACCTCGCAGGTGCAGAAAACGCGGTGGTTTGCGTTTCAAACACAGCGCCGACGAGCCTCGCCGTGAATTCACCTCGGAACTCGTCGCCGACCGCCCACCAGGACCTCCGAGCTCAAGAAAACCCCCGAGGTGAGATCCCCGACCTCCCCTCTACCGATCTATGTCATAAAATCACAGTTCTAGGATGAATTTACGAAGATTCGAAACTCTCCAGCGAGATCGCCGATCCCGCCGCTGTGCGCCGCCGGGCAGCGCCGCCCGCGCTCGATCAGAGCGACGTGGCCGCTTGTGCGCCGTTTATTTTAAATCGCACGGTAGAGTTTAAATCCCCGCGTACCGGTTCGACGTTATAATCTCAGCCATCTGTTTTAAATCGGACGGTCCACGTCAGCCCCGCGTTATAAAGACTGGAATTCTTACGCGCTACCTCCAGGGGTTCTCGGGAAATAAGAGCTAGCCCCGGAAACTTCTGATCTAGCCCCTGGAACTTCAGAAAATCATGTAAATTCATTTAAAAATCAGTTTTAGCCCCTGGACTTAATAAAAATTAGGAAAAACCCCTCTGTTATGTGTAGCTAGACCCCTGAAAATTCTTAAAATAATATTATAGACCCTGTAGTGGGGTGAGTTTACCTTTTTAACCCTATTTGATATTAAATTTAGGAAATTGAATATGTGGTTAGTATTTAAAATTTAAAAGGTGGGACAAACATATTGTCAAATTCAAATTAAAAACTTTCCCAATACTTAGAAAACCTTGGAGTGAAATAAAAATAGATTTTTGGCTGAAATGAATCTGTTTAATTGATTATTCACATTTATTAGTTAGAGGGACACATTTTTAAGTAGAGAATAATTCTGAAAATTAGAAAAATAAATGTAAAATAGTTTACATCAGAGGAAAAGATCAAAAATATATTATTAACTATTTTGGATCAGAACCTATTCTGTTTAGATGATGTGTCTTACTATTTTCATAATAAAGTACACATTTAGGCATAGGAAGTAAATTTGAAAATTATAGCAAGCTAGGTATAAATAATTAGAAAATGATAAATGAAGATTCCAAAATCCAAAGAATTCAGTTTAGGGTTGGTAGAAGTTCTGAAGACACATATGGAGTAGGAAAATACCTTTTATGCATACTTGATAGCAAAAAGGTGTAGTAATTGAATATAAGGAATTTATTTAAATTAGTATGCAAGTATAAATGTGAATACAAAAGTTGGAATCATATACACATGATTAAAAGTGCATGTAAGCCAAAGATTAACACACATAGAGTAACCACAACACATAGAATTTGTGAATGACTTTTATACATGTGAATGTGTGATTTGTATGAAGTGGAAGTGTGAATTATGTCTTATGGATTGTTGTTTTTCTTTTGCTATGTGTGATGGTATGATGTAGAACCTGCTCCAGAGCAAGTTCTTCCTTTCCAAGATCAGGACTACCCATTCCAAGAGCAGCAGGAAGGAGGCAAGTATCCTTGACCACTTTGATCCTATGCTCGGATGTGTAGATAGAATTATTTGCATTGTCAAATGAAATATGAAACCCATGCTAGGAAGTTTCCCTAGAATTGCATTACCTTGTTTCCTTGTAGCTTGGGTTGGGATTTATTTTATCATGTCATTTATTATTATGCATATGCTTAGCCATGCTTAGAATGGGATATTTGGGATATGGGATCATCAGTTTATTTTTACCATACTCTTGAATGAGATATTATGAGTTATTAGAGGTAGGGATCAAGGCAAGTTGGATGTTTTGGTTGGTGCTTGGTGCATGAGACTCGGGTTTGTGTTTAGTACTTGCCTGGATCCTAAGGACCAGTTCATGGAGCATGTAACCTGGCTTTACCGTGCCAACCACATGCTGAGATGGGGCAGCTTGGCCAATTAATTAGGTGTATCCCCGGCGTAGTATGGGTGTGTTGGATGGTGCGGGGAATAGGTGTCAGCTGGACTACAATATGAACCGCAAGGCTCAAGAGGGGGCCACTGCAGCGGGGTTGGAGCCTCTTGTATGCTGTTAGGGGTGAAACCTCAGTGGGCCCACGCTCGTCGGTAATCCCTTTGTAAAGGCTTCGTAGTGATCTCCTGGCTACACACATGGGAAGTGTGAATGTGGTTCGTAGCCACTGGCATAATGGAGGTTCTTTTAGTCCACCCGGCAACGGGGGATGAAATCACTACATGTGGGTACAGTGGTGCAAACTCTGCGGAGTCAAAACTGTCATGACAGCCATGCTCACGGTCAAGAGCGACTTGGACTTATTCATGATTAGAGGATTGATGATTTTGGAAGTTGTGGATGTTAAGCGGGGAGCTTAACATTGGAAATGATGTTATGGTTATTTGATTATGATGATGGGATGGGAGATTGGGACCAATTCACCTGTGTAGTAATGTAGGTGCTTAATAAGCTAAGGCGATAGGTATTAATTGCGTAGTGCTTTAACCATGAGTTCAACCTCCCCTTGTTCTAGCCATGCATGACATAACTTTCCCACACTTGCTGAGTACCATTGGTACTCAACCTTTCCAATTTTTTTCGTTTATATTGCTGCTCAGGTCAAGATAATGAGGTGGTGTATAATGATCAAGACTTTGGACCCGAAGAAGGTTTCTAGGTTCATGGAGTCCCCCGGGCAACGCCTGTGACGGAGCCCTCAAGAATAATATTCCGCTGCTAGTTTATTTACTTGTGATAAACTTATTATTATCCATCGAGACATTTACTATGCAAACCTAGCTTGTAATAAATGAAGCTTCACTATTTGTCATCACATGTATGAGAAAATGATCGTGGCATAAATGTGATATCCACTTGGTTGTTCTTCGGAAAAACCGGGTGTGACAGAAGTGGTATCAGAGCCAAGGTTGCCCGTAGGAACGTGGACCTAGGTAGAAATGGGCGTATTTAAGGGCCCTATTTTCTTAAAAACTATTTTACAAGGTGTGTGTTGAAAAGTGTTACTTAATGGAGGCACTTTCTTCATCTTACCTCAATTTTCACTCAAAATAGGATTTATGTTTAAAAGTTTATCTAACCTAAGTTTAAATGCTTTTTTTTAGATGGTTCGCATGATTCGCACTGCTCGCAAGTCCACGGGAGGGAGAGTTCCCGTAGTTGCCCTTGCCGAAAGAGAGGAGAGTCGTCCGGTGACGTACCTTTCCTACGGATTGGCAGTAGGAGGCTTGTTGCGCCGTCTTCGGCGTGCTCGAAGCCGCCGGCAATACGGGCAAGCTAATCATACACTATAGCTCCACCAGGACCATCCGGGAGAAGCGGGAAGAATGGAGTTCAGAAATGAGGATTATCCATGAAAATCAGCTGCTTAAGATCCACCGCTCTCCAGCTTGTCGAGCGACACAGGTCGATGCGGAGAAGGATGTCACCTTGGAGGCCATCACCTGCCAGAGTCACATCTATCGTCGCCACCTGGACAAGACTGAGTACATGTATGTCCTCCAGCGTGAGAGTGGTACCACGGAGTTCAAGTACCCACCAGTGCAGCAAGGGACTTCCCATGAGCACATGGACTTGTGCTTGGAGGATGCTGCTATGCTCAGCACTCGACTGCAGGAGTGTCAGCAAGAGCTTCAGGATGTTCGGGACACCCTGAAGGAAACGGAGGCATTACTGCGAGCCTGCTTGAGGGCGAGAGAAAGAGGGGATGGGAATGAATTGTGTGTCACCGTGAATGATACATGGACTCCTGACTCCCCAGATCGCCGGGCGATCAGGCGTCGTCGCACTTCTCCACCAGCAGCTTCCCCACCCAAAGCAGAGTCAGAAGGCAGCCGCAATGATGAGGAAGACCCCGAGGAGCCACCTCAGTGAATACGAGTAGTGTAGAGTCCTTCCCTTAGTTTAGCAGGATGTCAAGTAGTCGAGTCGTTATCTTAGTTAATGGTGTGTGTGAGGTGAGTTCTGGAAGCCATGAGCAATTGTCCACAGCCTCGTCTTCAGATTGTTTTGCTTTGGTGTGTGAACCCACATGAAATAATATTGCATTTATTTTGTGTGAGATATGAACCCTCAGAAAAGGATAACAAAGCCTCAACACTTCAAAGTACAAACAACTGAAAGTAGTAAGATGATACGTAATGCTTTAAATTAACATTGGTTGATCATGCCAGATGGCCGGAAGAGAAAAGGGTCGTGCTGCCAACCCCGCCAACAACAACGATGAGGCCTGCAACCCTCATCTTTCTGAAGGCCAAGACAGGGGTGGACGCTGTGAAGGAGTGGATCCCCTCCACCAAATGCTTGAGAATCAAAATCAGCTCATCCAGAACTTGACTAAAGTGGTGGCCAACTTGCATCAAGTCCCACCTCCACAAGCTGCACCACGCCAACCAAGGTTGAGTGAGTTTCTAGGAGCTCAACCTCCAAAATTTGCAAGTGCTGCTGAACCTCTGGAGGAAGACGATTGGCTAAAGACCATTGAGAGCAAGATGAGAATCATACAGTGCCATGGGTAAGAGAGGGTGTTGTTTGCCTCTCATCAATTGCATGGACCTGCTGCTGATTGGTGGACCGCTTACGTGGCCGCCCATCATGACCCTGAGAACATCACTTGGGAAGAGTTCGAGCGTAGCTTCCGCAACCATTACATAACAAGGGGTGAACTCAAAAACAAGAGGAAGGAGTTCTTGGGGCTGCAGCAAGGAAACATGACTGTGAGAAAATACCTCACTAAATTTACCCAACTCTCCCGTTATGCCCCACGGGACATAGAGACTGATGAGCAGAAACAAGATTGTTTCGTGGAAGGACTTACTGCAGAAATGCAGTGTGCAATGTCCTCAAATGAGTATGAAAGCTCCAAAAAATGGTGGACAGAGCGTTTGTGGTAGAAAGGAAGGTGAAGGCCTTGGAAAATGAAAATAAGAGGAAGGCCGAGTGGTCACGTCAAGCCTCAAGGAGCAACACCCGCCCACGTCTGATGCAGCAACCCGCAGGGCAGACGAACCATGTTGCGGTACCCTACTCAGCACCAAGAGGTTACAACCCGAACTACAGGCCTCCGGCAGCACCAGCACAGCCACAACGTCAGTTCGTACAGCAGCCTCGCCCTACATATCAACCTCGACAAGCAGTGCAAGGACCCCCAAACCAACCCCAAGACAACAAAGGCCAGACACCTAAGGTTGGGGTGCAATGTTTTAGCTGTGGTGAAGTGGGGCACTACGCCCATAAGTGCCCAAAGAAGAAGCCCATGCAGCCACAACAGCAGAATGTAATAAGAGGACGGGTGAACCACGTCACCATGGAGGAAGCGCAAGAGGCACCGGACGTGGTAGTTGGTAAGTTTCCTGCCAATTTACACCTCACAACCCTGTTGTTTGATTCTGGTGCTACCCACTCGTTCATTGCCCAAGGGTTCGTTAAGAAGCATGACCTAGCAACAACACAAATGAATCATATGCTAGCAGTAAACTCTCCAGGTGGAGAAATAAGGACAAGACAAGTGTGTCCCAAAGTGAACCTAGACATTAATGGGGTAGTATTTACTGCTAGCCTCATAGTGATAGATTCACAAGGGGTAGATATTATCTTGGGTATGGATTGGTTGACCAAACATAAAGGAATCATCCATTGTTCGACTAGAACGGTGGAACTAACGCACCCTAGTGGTACAAAAGTAAAGTTTATAACAATACAAGAGCCTAGGAGGGGCGTTAAATTAAATCAAGTTGAGGAGATCAGGACCATCAGGTAATATCCAGATGTTTTTCTAGAGGAGTTGCCAGGTATGCCTCCCGATCGTGAAGTGGAATTCGCAATTGAGCTAGTGCCCGGAACCGCCCCGATATACAAGAGACCTTATCGGATGGAATCCAAGCAGCTGGGAGAACTCAAGGATCATTTGAGAGAATTGACGGAGAAGGTGTATATTCGTCCTAGTTCCTCACCTTGGGGAGCCCCGGTCATATTTGAGCCCAAGAAGGACGGAACCCAAAGGTTATGCGTGGATTACCGTGCCTTGAATGAGGTGATCATCAAGAACAAGTACCCATTACCCCGCATTGAAGACTTGTTTGATCAGTTGAGGGGAGCTTGTGTGTTCTCGAAAATTGATCTCAGATTGGGATACCACCAACTCAAGATAAGACAATCTGATATCCCCAAGACAGCTTTCGTATCTCGGTACGCACTATATGAATACACTGTCATGCCTTTCGGGCTAACTAATGCCCCGACATACTTCATGTATCTCATGAACAAGGTATTCATGGAATATCTGGACAAATTTGTGGTGGTTTTCATAGATGACATTCTCGTCTTCTCCAAAAATGAAGAAGAACATGAGAAACATCTAAGGTTGGTGTTGCAGAGGCTGAGAGAACACCAACTGTATGCCAAGTTGAGCATGTGTGAGTTTTGGCTGAAGAGAGTTCCCTTCTTAGGACATATGATCTCGGAGGGAGGAATCTCCGTGGATCCCGCCAAAATCGAGGATATACAGAAGTGGAAGACCCCTGAAAATGTCGGGGAAGTTCGAAGCTTCTTGGGATTGGCTGGATACTATCGACGGTTTATTGAGTGATTCTCTAAGATCTCGAGACCCCTTACCAAACTGTTGGAGAAGGGAATCACATTCACATGGACGCCACAGTGCGAGATGAGTTTTCAGGAGTTAAAGCAGAGATTGACAACAGCCCCTGTGCTAGTTATGCCAGATATGCAGAAGAACTTTACGGTGTACTGCGATGCCTCTGGAAACAGGTTGGGATGTGTTCTCATGCAAGAAGGGCATGTCGTGGCTTATGCATCCCGACAACTCCGGAAGCACGAGAAAAACTATCCTACACATGACCTAGAACTAGCCGCAGTGGTACACGCATTGAAAATTTGGCGGCACTATTTGATGGGGAAGAGGACAGAGATATATACGGATCATAAGAGTTTGAAGTACATTTTCACACAGCCAGATCTCAACCTCAGACAAAGGAGATGGTTAGAGCTAATCAATGACTTTGATGTGGGCATCAACTATCATCCTGGGAAAGCAAACGTCGTGGCCGATGCTTTAAGTCGGAAAGTGCAGGTCAATAAGTTGAGCTTGAAGGACATGCCTGCAGAATTGAAGGACGAGATTATAAGGCTCAATCTATGCCTTGTGAATAGTGGTGAAGCCATCGCCATGGAAGTGGACTCCACACTAGAGCAAGACATACGCGATGGTCAAAAGAACGACGAGAAGATACAAGAAATCAGGCAACTCATCAAGGAAAATAAAGCTCCTGGTTTCAGAGAGGATGAACAAGGTACGGTGTGGCACGGGAAAAGAATCTGCGTGCCTGAAGTAAAGAAGATCCGGGAATTGATTTTGAAGGAGGCTCACGATTCTGACTATTCCATTCATCCTGGGAGTACGAAGATGTACCAGGACCTCAAGAGCAGGTATTGGTGGTATGGCATGAAGCGAGATGTCGCGGAACATGTTGCCCTATGTGACACATGTCAGTTGGTGAAAGCAGAACATCAACGACCCGCGGGATTATTGCAACCACTCAAAGTGCCTGAATGGAAATGGGAAGAAATCGGTATGGATTTCATAGTGGGATTGCCTAGGACCCAATCAGGATATGATTCAATATGGGTCATCATCGACAGGCTAACCAAGGTAGCTCATTTCATCCCCGTGAAAGAATGCTACAGCGGATCCAAATTGGCAGAATTGTACATGTCAAGGATCGTGTGTTACCATGGAGTGGCAAAGAAAATAGTGTCGGATCGAGGGACACAGTTCACCTCAAGGTTCTGGCAGAAGTTGCATGAAACCATGGGAACCCATCTGAACTTTAGTTCTACCTATCATCCCCAAACTGATGGGCAGACGGAATGAACCAATCAGATTCTTGAGGATATGCTGAGGGCATGTGCACTCAAAAACAATCGGAGTTGGGACAAGAACTTACCGTATGCGGAATTCTCCTATAACAACAGCTATCAAGCTAGTATGAAGATGTCACCGTTTGACGCTTTGTAGGGAGGAAATGCAGAACTCCCCTATTTTGGAACCAAACAGGGGAAAGTAAAGTGTTTGGTCCCGAAGTACTACAAGAAGCCGAGGCGATGGTGAGGGACATTCGCAACAACTTGATGATAGCACAGACACGCCAAAAGAGCTATGCCGATGTACGAAGAAGAGAGCTCGTTTTCAACGTGGGAGACTATGTCTATCTCAAGGTGTCCCCTATCTGAGGACTTCGTCGGTTCAAGGTGAAAGGGAAGTTGTCACCTCGATACATCGGACCCTTTCAAGTTCTGGAGAGGAAAGGCGAAGTGGCGTATCAACTAGAATTACCGGCTCGCCTATCGGATGTGCACGACGTATTCCATGTGCCACAACTCAAGAAATGCCTGAGGACGCCTGAAGAGGTGTTACCCATGAATGAAGTGGACGTAGCTGAGGATTTGTCTTATGCCGAGCAACCATCCAAGATTTTGGAGACAATGGAACGCCTCACCAGAAATAAAAGAATCCGGACGTGCAAGGTGCAGTGGAAGCATCACTCAGAAGAGGAAGCCACCTGGGAGCGAGAAGATGAGCTTAAGGCACAATTTTCGGAATAGTTTTCTTAGAACCACCAATCTCGAGGACGAGATTTCTTTTAAGGGGGGTAGAGCTGTAACACCCCAAAATCCTGTTAAGAGGGGAATTAAAAAAAATTTTGGACGTGTTGCATGTATTGCAAAAATTCAAATTTAAACTGGAATTCAAATTAAACTCAAAACAGAAAAGAAATAGAAAAAGAAAAAGGAAAACAGAAAAAAACCGGCCAGTGGGCCGAAACCCACCAGCCGGCCCACCGAACCCGCGCCAGCCCGCAGCCGCGCGCGCCCCCTTCTTCCCACTGACATGCGGGGCCCGCCAGTCTTTCTTCTTCCTCGCGCTCGCGCCCGCGCTCGGCCGAACTCTCTCACCCCGAATCAAAACCGACCCGGATTCCTGCGTATCCCAGCCGAATTTCATTCATGGGCGACGCAAACTCGATCATAACCGAACGCCGCCCTCCCCCGTCTATAAAAACCCCGGCATTGTCCCGTTTTCCCCCCACGATCCGCCGACTTTCTCTCCGGTGATCTATGCTCGGGAATTCCGATCTAACTCGCTGGTCTTGATCCACCGACTCCGGGGAACCTCGCAGGTGCAGAAAACGGGGTGGTTTGCGGTTCAAACACAGCGCCGACGAGCCTCGCCGTGAATTCACCTCGGACCTCGTAGCCGACCGCCCACCAGGACCTCCGAGCTCAAGAAAACCCCCGAGGTGAGATCGCCGACCTCCCCTCTACCGATCTATGCCATAAAATCACAGTTCTAGGAAGAATTTACGAAGATCCGAAACTCTCCAGCGAGATCGCAGCCTCCCGCCGCCGTACGCCGCCGGGCAGCGCCCCCCGCGCTCGATCAGAGTGACGTGGCCGCTTGTGCGCCGTTTATTTTAAATCGCACGGTAGAGTTTAAATCCCCGCGTACCGGTTCAACGTTATAATCTCAGCCGTCTGTTTTAAATCGGACGGTCCACGTCAGCCCCGCGTTATAAAGACTGGAATTCTTACGCGCTACCCCCTGGGGTTCTCGGGAAATAAGAGCTAGCCCCGGAAACTTCTGATCTAGCCCCTGGAACTTCAGAAAATCATGTAAATTCATTTAAAAATCAGTTTTAGCCCCTGGACTTAATAAAAATTAGGAAAAACCCCTCTGTTATGTGTAGCTAGACCCCTGAAAATTCTTAAAATAATATTATAGACCCTGTAGTGGGGTGAGTTTACCTTTTTAACCCTATTTGATATTAAATTTAGAAAATTGAATATGTGGTTAGTATTTAAAATTTAAAAGGTGGGACAAACATATTGTCAAATTCAAATTAAAAACTTCCTCAATACTTAGAAAACCTTGGAGTGAGATAAAAATAGATTTTTGGCTGAAATGAATCTGTTTAATATATTATTCACATTTATTAGTTAGAGGGACACATTTTTAAGTAGAGAATAATTCTGAAAATTAGAAAAATAAATGTAAAATAGTTTACATCAGAGGAAAAGATCAAAAATATATTATTAACTATTTTGGATCAGAACCTATCCTGTTTAGATGATGTGTCTTACTATTTTCATAATAAAGTACACATTTAGGCATAGGAAGTAAATTTGAAAATTATAGCAAGCTAGGTATAAATAATTAGAAAATGATAAATGAAGATTCCAAAATCCAAAGAATTCAGTTTAGGGTTGGTAGAAGTTCTGAAGACACATATGGAGTAGGAAAATACCTTTCATGCATACTTGATAGCAAAAAGGTGTATAATTGAATATAAGGAATTTATTTAAATTGGAAACTCATATATAAAGTATGCAAGTATAAATGTGAATTCAAAAGTAGGAATCATATATACATGATTAAAAGTGCATGTAAGCCAAAGATTAACACACATAGAGTAACCACAACACATAGAATTTGTGAATGACTTTTATACATGTGAATGTGTGGTTTGTATGAAGTGGAAGTATGAATTATGTCTTATGGATTGTTGTTTTTCTTTTGCTATGTGTGATGGTATGATGTAGAACCTGCTCCAGAGAAAGTTCTTCCTTTCCAAGATCAGGACTACCCATTCCAAGAGCAACAGGAAGGAGGCAAGTGTCCTTGACCACTTTGATCCTATGCTAGGATGTGTAGATAGAATTATTTGCATTGTCAAATGAAATATGAAACCCATGCTAGGAAGTTTCCCTAGAATTGCATTACCTTGTTTCCTTGTAGCTTGGGTTGGGATTTATTTTATCATGTCATTTATTATTATGCATATGCTTAGCCATGCTTAGAATGGGATATTTTGGATATGGGATCATCAGTTTATTTTTACCATACTCTTGAATGAGATATTATGAGTTATGTAGAGGTAGGGATCAAGGCAAGTTGGATGTTTTGGTTGGTGCTGGGTGCACGAGACTCGGGTTTGTGTTTAGTACTTGCCTGGATCCTAAGGGCCGGTTCATGGAGCATGTAACCTAGCTTTACCGCGCCAACCACATGCTGAGATGGGGCAGCTTGGCCAATTAATTAGGTGTATCCCCGGTGTAGTATGGGTGTGTTGGATGGTGCGGGGATTAGGTGTCAGCTGGACTACCATATGAACCGCAAGGCTCAAGAGGGGGCCACTGCAGTGGGGTTGGAGCCTTTTGTATGCTGTTAGGGGTGAAACCTCAGTGGGCCCACGCTCGTCGGGAATCCAATTGTAAAGGCTTCGTAGTGATCTCTTGGCTACACACCTGGGAAATGTGAATGTGGTTCGTAGCCACTGGCATAATGGGGGTTCTTTTAGTTCACCCGACAACGGGGGATGAAATCACTACATGTGGGTATAGTGGTGCAAACTCTGCAGAGTCAAAACTATCATGACAGCTGTGCTCACGGTCAAGAGCGGCTTGGACTTATTCATGATTAGAGGATTGATGGTTTTGGAAGTTGTGGATGTTAAGCGGGGAGCTTAACATTGGAAATGATGTTATGGTTATTTGATTATGATGATGGGATGGGAGATTGGGACCAATTCACCTGTGTAGTAATTTAGGTGCTTAATAAGCTAAGGCGATAGGTATTAATTGCGTAGTGCTTTAACCATGAGTTCAACCTCCCCTTGTTCTAGCCATGCATGACATAACTTTCCCACACTTGCTGAGTACCATCGGTACTCAACCTTGCATATTTGTTGGTTTATATTGCTGATCAGGTCAAGATAATGAGGTGGTGTATAATGATCAAGACTTTGGTCCCGAAGAAGGTTTCTAGGTTCATGGAGTCCCCGGGCAACGCCTGTGACGGAGCCCTCAAGAATAATATTCCGCTGCTAGTTTATTTACTTGTGATGAACTTATTATTGTCCATCGAGACATTTGCTATGTAAGACATATTCGACACCTGGCTTGTAATAAATGATGCTTCACAATTTGTCATCACATGTATGAGAAAATGATCCTGGCATACATGTGATATTCACTTGGTTGTTCTTCGGAAAAACCGGGTGTGACAATTCCCACACAACTTGATTACTACGTCACAGCGCAGTGAGCAAGCGGTACTCATAACCGCGAGGGACGGTGATTCAAATCAAACACTACCCGGATAACTCGACACATACGCCCGCGTCTGAAGACCCAACTCTGGCGTCCTTCATTACGTCGTATGTGGCAACCTTTCTCAGGCCACTAAACTGTAGAACCGGTCGCGCCGTCTCGGGCTCATAGGTCTAACGAGACGATGTGGTATGCCTCTACAATCTAGTGAACCCGGTACATCGGTTTCCTGGTTCCCATATATCAGTAAGCATCCGGTACACAACTCAATACTTGCTCCCAGGGCCGCATACGCTTCGGTCCTTGACCGACATGGGCAGAGCTACTCGACCAAGACCTCGTCTTGTCGCTGTCTAACCCCTCTGCCCGGTCTCATCTTTAGAAACGTAAACTTTAGTTTGCTCCCCTTTCCAACCCCACTTATGTGGTCCTGGAACAAAGCGCGCGAGTAGATTCCAACTACTCGTCTTCTACCAGCTGTCCTAGCCTATTTAGCACGGCCTTATTCTACAGCGATGACACAATTCTACCCTTGACCTCAGGGTTCATGTTTGGTTATGCAAGTGGAGTATCACACATCCTTGACCTAATGCACATACAAACCTTGACCAATAGTAGTGAACAAAGGGAAAACTTTAAAAACAACTTAAGTGCAAACCGGGGCTTGCCTTGGTTTTGCAGGTGACTAAAGTCAGATAAGATGAAGTTAGTTGCTGATGATGACTTGAAGCTTAATCCCTGCCGTCTTGCTCCTTGATCAAATCTTCACTCATCCACGTTTAACGACTACACATTATGAATATGCATACATGTTTAATTATAAATCCTTTTTCTAACAAGTGCTAAAGACAAGTTTGAAACTGGAACTTTGTTTAAGAATTTAAAATGAAACTGGTGCTAGTGGTTTGGGTTTGCGTTTAAGCACTATCATCAAGTGATGAGTGGGGTTTCATCACTTGGGTGGGGATCAACTAATAAGGTTGAACAGGACACAATGATCCATGGCTCCAATGGAGCTGGAAATTTTTTTGTGAGTTCCTCGTCACAAGAAAGTCCTCTGGACCAAAATTCAGAATGTTTCATTGAATAGGTCACCCAGAACAATTCCCTAAGCATTTAGACATAAAGGAATTAATTCTGATTAAACTTGCACTTTCATGCAAATCCAAGTGAACAATAGTTTCATACATAGCTCAGGGAGTATGTCTGAATTTTCCTAGGGTTTTTGGAGCTAAGGAATGCCTAGAACTGAATTTCCAAGTTTTGGAAATTCTCTGAAAATGTTTCTGTATTCATTTGAATACAGAAACTTGAAATCAGAATTATCCTCATTAAATCAACCCCAAATGAGCTGAAACTTTTACAGGTGTCTCCTAATATCCTAAAGAAAATCCTGGCAAAATTTGGGGAATTTTGGATGAACCAAACTCCCTCTAAAATTCTTTTGCTGAAAATTTTTAAAGAATTCTCCAGAATTGTTTATTAGTTTTCTTGCAAATTGGGTTGCATATTTGGATAGAGTTTTTCATCCTGAATCCAACCCAATTTGAATCACTAATTTTGGAGCTCCCTAGCAAAAGTTATACAATTCCAAAGTTTGAGCTGAATTTGTAATTCAAACTGAATTGGAAACAGTTTAAACTCTGACCGGCACACGTGTCAGTCCCTCGCTGTAGCCACACCACGGACCACAGCTGTCCAGTCTGTAGCGGCAGCAGATCGGGTGGTCGCAGCAAATCCCAGTCGACCACCACGGCCACTGACCAGTGGGGCCAGCAGCTTCTTCTTCCTCCCGCCCCCCTTTTTCCCGCACGCTCCACCCCCCTCGCCGGCGTGGTGCTGACCTCGCCGGACTTGACTTTCCGGCCATCTCACGGCCTGCTACTCGCCGCCCGGGGGTTTTCAGGGTCGGGAAACACGTCTACGGGGTTGGCCGGGCTGCCGGTGGCCGGAAGTAGGCCGGTGACGAGCCGCGGCCTTCGGTGATGATCGGCACCGTCGCCCGACCCCTGTAGCCCGCTAACAGCTCAACTGAACCTCCTAAAAGTACCAGCAGAGGGTGGGCTAGCTCGGCATGGCATCAACATGGCTCGGAAACGGCGGTAAGTAGGGGTTCACCGTGCGCCCGAGGGTCCTCGCCATGATCGCCGCTCGGAAACTTCAAAATTATCTGGGGTTTCAAGCCATGATTGGGGAGGGGATCGGGTCGTCCTCGAGTCTAGGTCCTTTGAGCACAGTTTAGTGACCTAAAGACAAGAAGGGAGTGAGAATTTGGAGAATTCGTACCAGAACGTCGCCCGGTGGCCGCCGGTGAAGTTTTTCCAAATTCTCGCTCGGTGGTTCACGGCTTGACTTGTGGTTTGGGAGGAAGCAGCAGGGCTCGCTGGTGCGTCCGGGGACGTTCTTGTTTGGCCGTGAAAGGCGCTAGACTCTGCTGTCCATGGGAGCGACGAGCTGCTGTGCAGTTCGGTTGCCGCGGAAACGAGCTTTGCTAGGGAAGGGAGGCCGGAACCGGACTGCTCTTGCGCTGAGGGAGTGGAGGACGATCAGGCCTTGCCGTTTTGCGGCTCAGACAGTGCTGTGCGCTGGTTTTGCATGCACTTCCGGTCAGACCCGAAGCGGCGGCGAGCTCTGGGTTTATCGGGCACGAGGAGGAGAAGAGAAACACCGTTGGCTCGGTTCAGAGGAAAAATATCACGCCGAGGTAGGGAGGGAGGCGGTAAGCTGGTCGCCAGCGCGTGAGGGCGGGTGAGGCGGTGGCTTCGGGTTAGCCTCGGTGGCGCCCGCGCGGTGATCGCGCTCGTGCATTACCCGAGAGCAAGACTTAGGCAGTAAGTTTTGATCTCTCCTCTCAATGACATCAGGGGCCCACAGCCCCCCCTCAGCACCAAAAGATCTCCAACTTTTGACACCTTGCAAATTCAGCTGTGAGGGGTCCAAATTCAAAAGCCAATTTGCCATTTGACAATTTGTGCCACAGTTTCAAATTTAAATTCAAATTTGGATGGAATTCACAAGTTCCTTTGATATTCATATCAATGCACCCCCAAATTTGCTCAAAACTTGGCTCCCTCATAATTTGGACCTGAGAAACTCAAATATATCCTTTGATCTTTGAGTTGGCTATTGCAATTACAGCTTCTCAAAAATCAGTTTGAATTTTCCTTTTTGGAGATGGCCCTCCTCTTTTTGGAAGTGACCCTCTTAGTTTAAAGTTCAAACTGAATTTAGAGTTTTATTGCACATGCCAACACTTTCATGAGTAACACAAAAGTTTTTGTAAGTCCCATTTCTTGCATATAAACTCAACCTTTATTCATAGCTCAAGTTTTCTATTTACAAGTTTTGGGACTTTTACAGTGGTGATGAGTCTCCACCTCCGGAGCAAACCACGACGCAGCAGCAACCACCTCCTCCATCGCCAGAACATCCAAGGAATCTTGCGGAGGTTCTCGCTGCAGTGCTCGGCTCGCGCGACAAGCAAACCGAGTTGCTGCGGATGATAGTCCAGCACAATGCGTCCCATCAGGGAGGACGCCAAGACAATGGGCAACGCCAGCCGCAACAAAGTTCTTATTCAGAATTCCTGGTGACCCATCCACCAGTCTTCACGGAGGCCGAAGAGCCTTTAGAGGCGGACAACTTTATCCACACTCTGGAGGCAAAGTTTGGGCTGCTATAGTGCACTGAACACCTGAAGGCGCTGTACGCAGCGCAACAGCTTCAAGGAGAAGCCGGTACATGGTATGCAAACTACATCGCCTCATTGTCGGCTGGCAATGCCGTCACATGGGCGGAGTTCCGGGAGGCGTTCCGCTCCTACCATATACCTCCCGGTGTTATGGAAAGGAAGCTCCAGGAGTTCCTGGCGCTACGACAAGGCGAGAGGAGTGCTCATGAGTACTCCAGGTTATTCAACCGACTGGCACAGTGTGCGCCAGGGTTTGTGGGAACGGAAGACGACAAGCGCAACGCGTTCTTCTGGGGCCTGAATTCCATGATGAAGGTCCATCTTGTCCAAAGCAATCGCGGCACATTCAACGACCTCGTTAATGCCGCGATTTTACAAGAGAATGCTCAGCGCGAGCGCGGTTCTGATAAGAGGAAACGCAGCGCGCTGACATGCAGCAGTGCTGGAGCGCCACAAAAATACCGCGTGGTGTATCGCTCACCATCCGGTCAGAGATGGCAGCCACCGGCGCGACCGCCTCAGTTCCGCGGTCGACAATATAATGCGCCGGGCTTCCGACCAACGTATCCACCACAGCAACAGCACCAGTAAAGGATGGTTCCATGTGCACCTCCGTTTCACCAGCGTGCACCGGGATTCCGTCCTAAAGTTTGAGGGACCCCGACACCTTACACGTGCTTCATGTGTGGCCGTGTCGGGCATATTTCAAGGGACTGCCCCGAGCCGCGACAAGGCAGGGGTGCCGCACCGTATCAGGGTGCTAATGAGCCCCGTAATCAGCCCAAGAAACCAGCACCAAAACCCGGCAACGTCCACCACTTAGCCATCGAAGACGTGCCGGAAGGAGAACCCGTCCTCGCGGGTACGTTTTCTTACTTAGATCATCCCATAGTCATACTTTTTGACTCCGGTGCCACCTATAGTTTCATAAGTCAGTCTTATGTTATTAAATACCAACTGCCTATTATTCCCACAAATAATTCATACTTGTTATGTTCTCCGGTTGGGAAAATAACAGCTGATAGAATGGTCTATAGAGCACCATTACAGTTGGGTGGAAATCTATATCCGACTCCTCTAATCATGTTATAGAGTCAAAAACTTGATGCCATTTTAGGAATGTCATGGCTACATCGCCATGGTGCTGTTCTTGACATCATTCCACGTGTGGTTCGTCTAAACTCTCTACTTCATGAACCACATGTTCTTTTTCTTGACCGTTCGGTTCAAGAAACTCCAGCCACATATAACACGGAAGCCAAAAAACTCGAGGACATTCGTGAGGTCCGTGAATACCCAGATGTATTTCCAGATGATCTTCCGGGTATTCCACCTGAAAGAGATGTCGAGTTCAAGATTGAACTTGTACCTGTGACGCCGCCGATATCGTGAAGACCATACAAGATGGCTCCGAATGAGCTAGCTGAATTAAAGGAGCGGCTCAATGATTTAATGAAGAAGGGTTTCATTCGACCGAGTTCCTTGCCATGGGGATGCTCGGTGCTGTTTGTGAAGAAGGATGAAACCTTGAGGTTTTGTGTGGACTACCGACCTCTCAACACCGTCACCATCAAGAATAAATATCCACTGCCCCGCATCGATATATTATTCGATCAACTTGTGGGTGCGAGTGTATTTTCAAAGATGGATCTTCGCTCCGGATATCACCAAATCAAGATCCTAGAGGAGGATACTCCGAAGATGGCTTTCTCAACGATATATGGACTATATGAATACCTCGTCATATCCTTTGGTCTCACCAACGCCCCGGCACACTTCATGTATCTCATGAACTCAGTGTTCATGCCGGAGTTGGACAAATTTGTGGTTGTGTTCATAGATGACATCTTGGTTTACTCCAAGTCCCAAAAGGAACACGAAAAACATCTTCATATCGTGCTTCAACGATTGCAAGACCATAATCTTTATGCCATGTTCAGCAAGTGCGAGTTTTGGATCAGCCAAGTGCCATTTCTTGGTCATATTATTTCTGCAAAAGGCATTGCAGTTGATCGAAGCAAAACCGAACAAGTGCTGAAATGGAAATCCCCCACATCAGTCCACGAAGTCAGGAGTTTCCTCGGGTTAGCAGGATATTACCGGAGATTCTTACCGAATTTCTCCAAGCTTGCTAAGCCGATGACTGAACTGTTAAAGAGGGGGATCAAATATGTTTGGAGCTCAACTCGTGAAGAAGCTTTCCAAGCATTAGTGAAGCATCTTACAACATCCCCGGTGTTAGCTCAACCGGATACAACCAAGCCCTTCGACGTATATTGTGATGCGTCTGGCATCGGGCTTGGTTGTGTATTGATGCAAGGAGGAAGAGTGGTCACTTATGGCTCACATCAACTTCGTAACCACGAGAAGCACTACCCGACTCATGATCTTGAGCTTGCTGCTGTGGTGTTAGCATTGAAAATGTGGAGGCACTATTTGCTTGGGAACTTAGTGCACCTCTACACCGACCACAAGAGTTTGAAGTATATATTCACTCAAAAGGAGTTGAATATACGGCAACGGATATGGCTAGTACTGATCAGAGACTATGAGATCGAGATTCACTACCATCCCGGTAAGGCAAATGTGGTTGCCAATGCCTTAAGCCGCAAATGTCATGTCAACAATCTGCCCATCACCCCACATGAAGAGGAGGAGCCGAGTCTGTACTTGGTTCCACATGGGGCATTATATAGTCTTGCTCTCGTCCCTACCATATTAGAGGAGATTATGGAAGCTCAGAAGAAAGACCTGGGAATGTCGCACATTCGGAGAAGAATGAAGAAGGGCGAAATGAAATGCTTCCGAAGGGATGAACACGGGACGCTATGGTTTAAAGTCCGTATAGTGGTACCCCGTGACATGAAGCTTCGGAAGAAAATCTTGGACGAGGCTCATTTGTCCAAGTATTCTATTCATCCGGGCAGCAACAAGATGTACCAGGATCTAAAAACCAGGTTTTGGTGGACACGGATGAAAAGAGAAATCGCAAAGTACGTATCTGAATTTGATACATGTCGGCGGGTGAAAGCCGACCATATGCGTAAAGCCGGACAGCTGCAGCCATTGAAACATTTCGGCATGGAAGTGGGAGGATATCAGCATGGATTTCATAGTCGGGTTACCTCTCACGTCTCACAAGCATGACTCGATTTGGGTGATAGTCGATCGACTAACCAAGTAGGCTCATTTTATTCCAGTACATACAAATTACGTGGCCAAGCAATATGCGGAGCTGTATATTGCAAGAAGTTTATGCTTGCACGGTGCACTGTTCATCGCTCAGTTCTGTGAACAGCTGCACACATCATTTGGGACCAAACTGATTCGAAGTTCCGCATATCACCCGCAGACGGATGGTCAAACTGAACGGGTGTACCAAGTGCTGGAAGACATGCTACGCGCTTGTGCCATCCACCACGGCAAGAATTGGGACGATCATTTGCCGCTGGCGGAGTTTTCTTACAACAATGGCTATCAAGCTAGCATCAAGATGGCGTCGTATGAAGCTCTCTATGGCCAGAAATGTCGCACACCCCTCAACTGGTGCGAGTCCGGCAAGCGAGTTATCTACGGCATTGAACATGTGAAGGAGGCTTAAGAACGAGTGCGAGTAATCCAAGCCAATCTCAAGGCTGCTCAATCTTGTCAGAAGAGCTAGGCGGACAAAACACGTCGCCCTCTCCACTTTGACATCGGAGACCATGTTTATGTCCGTGTGTCTCCGATGAACGGAGTCCATTGTTTCGGAGTGAAGGGTAAACTTGCGCCGCGGTTCATTGGTCCGTTTGCCGTCATTGAAAAATGCGGACCTGTGGCCTATCGCCTGGAATTACCAGCGTCGCTCGCAGGCATTCACCACGTCTTCCACATCTCTGAGCTGAGGAAGTGCCTCAAACCCTCCGCTGAAATCCGCACTGAAGACATCGAAGTTCTTCAACCGGATCTCACGTACACGGAGTATTCAATCCGGATTATCGAGGAAAAGACTCGCGCCACAAGAAACCGGACCTTATGGTTCTACAAGGTCTTGTGGAGTAACCATACCGCTGACGAGGCAACATGGGAAAGCGAGGACTATCTACAAACTTATTATCCGCACTTGCTGTCATCGTACCCCCAGTAAAGTTTCCCCACTTTGCTTTTCTTTTGGAATCTCGGGACTAGATTCTTTTTAAGGGGCGAGGGATGTCAAATCCCCAAAAAGTGGTAGCAAGAATGTCACACCCGGTTTTTCCGAAGAACAACCAAGTGAATATCACATGTATGCCAGGATCATTTTCTCATACATGTGATGACAAATAGTGAAGCATCATTTATTACAAGCCAGGTGTCGAATATAAATAAGTCTTACATAGCAAATGTCTCGCTGGACAATAATAAGTTCATCACATGTAAATAAACTAGCAGCGAAATAATTATTCTCGTGGGCTCCGTCACAGGCGTTGCCCGGGGGACTCCATGAACCTAGAAATCTTCTTCGGGTCCAAAGTCTTGATCATTATACACCACCTCATTATCTTGACCTGAGCAGCAATATAAACCAACAAATATGCAAGGTTGAGTACCGATGGTACTCAGCAAGTGTGGGAAAGTTATGTCATGCATGGCTAGAGCAAGGAGAGGTTGAACTCATGGTTAAAGCACTACGCAATTAATACCTATCAACTTAGCTTATTAAGCACCTACATTACTACACAGGTGAAATGGTCCCAAACTCCCATCCCATCATCATAATCAAATAACCATAACATCATTTCCAATGTTAAGCTCCCCGCTTAACATTCTTAACTTCCAAAAAACATCACTCCTCTAATCATGAATAAGTCCAAGCCGCTCTTGACCGTGAGCATGGCTGTCATGACAGTTTTGACTCTGCAGAGTTTGCACCACTGTACCCACATGTAGTGATTTCATCTCCCGTTGCCGGGTGGACTAAAAGAACCTCCATTATGCCAGTGGCTATGAACCACATTCACACTTCCCAGGTGTGTAGCCAGGAGATCACTACGAAGCCTTTACAAAGTGATTCCCGACGAGCGTGGGCCCACTGTGGTTTCACCCCTAACAGCATACAAGAGGCTCCAACCCCGCTGCAGTGGCCCCCTCTTGAGCCTTCCGGTTTATAAGGTAGTCCAGCTGACACCCACTCCCCGCACCATCCAACACACCCATACTACGCCGGGGATACACCTAATTAATTGGCCAAGCTGCACCATCTCAGCATGTGGTTGGCACGGTAAAGCCAGGTTACATGCTCCATGAACCGGTCCTTAGGATCCAGGCAAGTACTAAATACAAACCCGAGTCTCGTGCACCCAGCACCAACCAAAACATCCAACTTGCCTTGATCCCTACCTCTACATAACTCACAATATCTCATTCAAGAGTATGGTAAAATAAACTGATGGTCTCATATCCCAAATATCCCATTCTAAGCATGGCTAAGCATAAGCATGTAAATAAATGTCATGATAAAATAAATCCCAACCCAAGCTACAAGGAAACAAGGTAATGCAATTCTAGGAAAACTTTCTAGCATGGGTTTCATATTTCATTTGACAATGCAAATAATTCTATCTACACACCCTAGCATAGGATCAAAGTGGTCAAGGACACTTGCCTCCTTCCTGCTGCTCTTGGAATGGGTAGTCCTGATCTTGGAAAGGAAAGACTTGCTCTGGAGCAGGTTCTACTCATACCATCACACATAGCAAAAGAAAACAACAAGTCATAAGACATAGTTCACACTTCCACTTCATACAAGCCACACATTCACATTTATGAAAGCCATTCTAATTTCTATGTGTTGTGGTTACTCTATGTGTGTTGATTTTGGCTTACATGCACTTTTAAACATGTACATATGATTTCTATTTTTGTATTCATATTCACGTTGGCATACTATATATGAATTTCTAATTTAAATAAATCCCTTATATTTAATTGATACACATTTTAGCTACCAAGTATGCATGAAAGGTATTTTCCTACTTCATGTGTCTTCAAACCTTCTACCAACAATAAACAGAATTCTTTGGATTTTGGAAACTGCATTTATCATTTTCTAGTTATTTATACCTAGCTTGCTATATTTTCAGATTTATTTCCTATGCCTAAATGTGCACTTTATTATGAAAATAGTAAGACACCTCATCTAAACAGAATAGGTTTTGGGTCTAAAATATTAAATAATATATTTTTGAACTTCTCTTCTGATGTGAACTATTTTACATTTATTTTACTAATTTTCAGAATTATTCTCTACTTAAAAATGTGTCCCTATTACTAATAAATGTGAATAATCAATTAAACAGATTCATTTCAGCCAAAAATCTATTTTTATCCCACTCCAAAGTTTTCCAAATACTAGGAAAGTTTTTAATTTGAATTTACAATGTGTTTGTCCCATCTTTTAAATTTTAAATACTAAACACATATTCAAATTCCTAAATTTAATATCACATAGGGTTAAAAAGGTAAACTCACCCCACTACAGGGTCTATTATATTATTTTAAGAATTTCCAGGGGTCTAACTACACATAACAGAGGGGTTTTCCTAATTTTTATTAAGTCCTGGGGCTAAAACTGATTTTTAAATGAATTTACATGATTTTCTGAAGTTCCAGGGGCTAGATCAGAAGTTTCTAGGGCTAGCTCTTATTTTCCGAGAACCCCAGGGGGTAGCACGTAAGAATCCCGGCCTTTATAACGCGGGGCTGACGTGGACCGTCCGATTTAAAACAGACGGCTGAGATTATAACGTCGAACCGGTACGCGGGGATTTAAATTCTACCGTGTGATTTAAAATAGACGGCGCACAAGCGGCCACGTCGCTCTGATCGAGCGCGGGCGGCGCTGCACGGCGGCGCACGGCGGCGGGAGGCGGCGATCTCGCCGGAGAGCTTCGGATCTTCGTCAATTCTCCCTAAAACTGTGATTTTATGGCATAGATCGGTAGTGGGGAGGTCGGGGATCTCACCTCGGGTGTTTTCTTGAGCTCGGAGGTCGTGGAAAGCGATCGGCGACGAGGTCCGAGGTGAATTCACGGCGAGGCTCGTCGGAGCTGTGTTTGAACCGCAAACGACCGAGTTTTCTGCACCTGTGAGGTTCCCCGGAGGCGGTGGATCAAGACCAGCGAGTTAGATCAGAATTCCCGAGCGTAGATCGAGCAGAATTCGTCGGAGAAGCTCGGGTTCTCACCGGAGAGAAAAACGGCGGATCGTGGGGAGAAACGGGACGATGCCGGGGTTTTTATAGACGGGGGAGATGTGTGTTAGTTTAGATCGAGTCGGAGTCCTCCGGAACCAGAATTCGGCGGAAATCCGGTTGGTTGAGATCGCGCGCACGCGGGGGGACAGTCCGGGTTTCGGACGATCGGGGTTAGGGATGACAGGTGGGTCCCGCCTGTCTGCGAGAGGGGGCGCGGGCGCGCGGCTGCGGGCTGGCTCGGGAATTGGGTGGGCCGGCTGGTGGGTTTCGGCCCACTGGCCGGGAAGATTTCTTTTTCATTTCTGTTTTGAGTTTACTTCCAATTCCAGTTTGAATTTGAATTTTTGCAACACATGCAACACGTCCAAAAACTTTTAAATTCCCCTCTTGACAGGATTTTGGGGTGTTACAGCTCTACCCCCCTTAAAAGAAATCTAGTCCTCAAGATTGGGGTTCTAAGAAAACAATTCCGGAAATTGTGCCTTAAGCTCATCTTCTCGCTCCGAGGTGGCTTCCTCTTCCGAGTGATGCTTCCACTGCACCTTTCACATCCGGATTCTTTTATTTCTTGTGAGGCGTTCCATTGTTTCCAAAATCTTGGATGGTTGCTCGGCATAAGACAAATCCTCAGCTACGTCAACCTCATTCATGGGTAACACCTCTTCAGGCGTTCTCAGACATTTCTTGAGCTGTGACACATGGAATACATCGTGCACATCCGATAGGCGAGCCGGTAATTCTAGTTGATACGCCACTTCGCCTTTGCTCTCCAGAACATGAAAGGGTCCGATGTATCGAGGTGACAACTTCCCTTTCACTTTGAACCGACGAAGTCCTCGGATAGTGGACACCTTGAGATAGACATAGTCTCCCACGTTGAAAACGAGCTCTCTTCTCCGTACATCGGCATAGCTCTTTTGTCGTGTCTGTGCTATCCTCAAGTTGTTGCGAATTTCCCTCACTTTCGCCTCGGCTTCTTGTAGTACTTCAGGACCAAACACTTTACTTTCCCCTATTTGGTTCCAAAATAGGGGAGTTCTGCACTTCCTCCCATACAAAGCTTCGAACGGTGACATCTTCATACTAGCTTGATTGCTGTTGTTATAGGAGAATTCCGCATACGGTAAGTTCTTGTCCCAACTCTGATTGTTTTTGAGTGCACACGCCCTCAGCATATCCTCAAGAATCTGATTGGTCCTTTCCGTCTGCCCGTCAGTTTAGGGATGATAGGCAGAGTTGAAATTCAGATGGGTTCCCATGGTTTCATGCAACTTCTGCCAGAACCTTGAGGTGAACCGTGTCCCTCGATCCGACACTATCTTCTTCGGCACTCCATGGTAACACACGATCCTTGTCATGTACAACTCCGCCAATTTGGATCCGTTGTAGCTTTCTTTCACGGGGATGAAATGAGCTACCTTGGTTAGCCTGTCGACGATGACCCATGTTGAGTCATATCCGGATTGGGTCCTAGGCAATCCCACTATGAAATCCATACTGATTTCTTCCCATTTCCATTCAGGCACTTTGAGTGGTTGCAATAATCCCGCGGGTCGTTGATGTTCTGCTTTCACCAACTGACATGTGTCACATAGGGCAACATGTTCCGTGACATCTCGCTTCATGCCATACCACCAATACCTGCTCTTGAGGTCCTAGTACATCTTCGTACTCCCAGGATGAATGGAATAGTTAGAATCGTGAGCCTCCTTCAAAATCAATTCCCGGGTCTTGTTTACTTCTGGCACACAGATTCTTTTCCCGTGCCACACCGTTCCTTGTTCATCCTCTCTGAAACCAGGGGCTTTATTTTCCGTGATGAGTTGCCTGATTTCTTGTATCTTCTTGTTGTTCTTTTGACCCTCGCGTATTTCTTGCTCTAGTGTGGAGTCCACTTCCATGGCGATGGCTTCACCACTATTCACAAAGCATAAATTGAGCCTTATAACCTCGTCCTTCAATTCTGCAGGCATCTCCTTCAAGCTCAACTTATTGACCTGCACTTTTCGACTTAAAGCATCTGCCACGACGTTTGCTTTCCCAGGATGATAGTTGATGCCCACATCAAAATCATTGATTAGCTCTAACCATCTCCTTTGTGTGAGGTTGAGATCTGGCTGTGTGAAAATGTACTTTAAACTCTTATGATCCGTATATATCTCTGTCCTCTTCCCCGTCAAGTAGTGCCGCCAAATTTTCAACGCGTGTACCACTGCGGCTAGCTCTAGGTCATGTGTCGGATAGTTCTTCTCGTGCTTCCGGAGCTGCCGGGATGCATAAGCCACGACATGCCCTTCTTGCATGAGAACACACCCCAACCGGTTTCCAGAGGCATTGCAGTACACCGTAAAGTTCTTCTGCATATCTGGCATAACTAGCACAAGGGTTGTTGTCAATCTTTTCTTTATCTCCTGAAAACTCGTCTTGCACTGCGGCGTCCATGTGAATGTTATTCCCTTCTCCAACAGTTTGGTGAGGGGTCTCGAGATCTTGGAGAATCCCTCAATAAACCGTCGATAGTATCCAGCCAATCCCAAGAAGCTTCGAACTTCCCCGACATTCTCAAGGGTCTTCCACTTCTGTATATCCTCGATTTTGGCGGGATCCACGGAGATTCCTCCCTCCGAGATGATATGTCCTAAGAAGAGAACTCTCTTCAGCCAAAACTCACACTTACTCAACTTGGCATATAGTTGGTGTTCTCTCAGCCTCTGCAACACCAACCTTAGATGTTTCTCATGTTCCTCTTCATCTTTGGAGAAAACGAGAATGTCATCTATGTAAACCACCACAAATTTGTCCAGATATTCCATGAATACCTTGTTCATGAGATACATGAAGTATGTCGGGGCATTAGTTAGACCGAAAGGCATGACCGTGTATTCATACAGTCCGTACCGAGATACGAAAGCTGTCTTGGGAATATCAGATTGCCTTATCTTAAGTTGGTGGTATCCCGACCTGAGATCAATTTTCGAGAACACACAAGCTCCCCTCAACTGATCAAACAAGTCTTCAATGCGGGGTAATGGGTACTTGTTCTTGATGGTTACCTCATTCAAGGCACAGTAGTCTACGCATAACCTTTGGGTTCCGTCCTTCTTGGGCACAAATATCACTGGAGCTCCCCATGGTGAGGAACTAGGACGAATATACCCCTTCTCCGTCAGATCTCTCAAATGATCCTTGAGTTCTCTCTGCTGTTTGGAGTCCATCCGATAAGGTCTCTTGTATATCGGGGCTGTTCCAGGCACTAGCTCAATTGCGAATTCCACTTCACGATCAGGAGGCATGCCTGGCAATTCCTCCGGAAAAACATCTGGATATTCCCTGATGGTTCTAATCTCCTCCACTTTCACCTCAACTTGATTTAATTTAATGTCCCTCCTAGGCTCTTATATTGTTATAAACTTTACTCTTGTGCCACTAGGGTTAGTTAGTTCCACCGTTCTGGTCGAACAATGGATGATTCCTTTATGTTTGGTCAACCAATCCATACCCAAGATAATATCTATCCCTTGTGAATCTATCACTATGAGGTTAGCAGTAAATACTACCCCATTAATGTCTAGATTCACTTTGGAACACACTTGTCTTGTCCTTATTTCTCCGCCTAGAGAGTTTACTGCTAGCATATCGTTGATTTGTGTTGTTGCTAGGTCATGCTTCTTAACAAACCCTTGGGCAATGAACGAGTGGGTAGCACCAGAATCAAACAACAGGGTTGCAATGTGTAAATTGGTACGAATGTTACCAACTACCACGTCAAGTGCCTCTTGCGCTTCCTTCATGTTGACGTGGTTCACCCGTCCTCTCATTACATTCTGCTGTTGTGGCTGCGTGGGCTTCTTCTTTGGGCACTTATGGGCGTAGTGCCCCACTTCACCACCGTTGAAACATTGCACCCCAACCTTAGGTGCCTGGACTTTGTTGTCTTGGGGTTGGTTTGGGGGTCCTTGTACGGATGGTCGAGGTTGATATGCAGGGCGAGGCTGCTGTACAAACTGACGTTGTGGCTGTATTGGTGCTGCCGGAGGCCTGTAGTTCATGTTGTACCCTCTTGGTGCTGAGTAGGGTACCGCAGCACGGTTCGTCTGCCCTGTGGGTTGCTGCATCAGACGTGGGCGGGTGTTGCTCCCTGAGGCTTGATGTGACCACCCGGCCTTCCTCTTGTTCTCATTTTCCAAGGCCATCAGCTTCCTTTCTACCACAAACGCTCTGTCCACCATCTTTTGGAAGCTTTCATACTCGTTGGAGGACATTGCACACTGCATTTCTGCGGTAAGTCCTTCCACGAAACAATCCTGTTTCTGCTCATCAGTCTCTATTTCCCGTGGGGCATAACGGGAGAGTTGAGTAAATTTAGTGAGGTATTGCCACACAGTCATGTTTCCTTTCTGCAGCCCCAAGAACTCCTTCCTCTTGTTTTTGAGTTCACCCCTTGGTATGTAATGGTTACGGAAGCTACGCTTGAACTCTTCCCAAGTGATGTTCTCAGGGTCATGATGGGCAGCCACGTAGGCAATTGATGAGAGGCAAACAGCACCGTCTCATACCCTTGGCACTGTATGATCCTCATCTTGCTCTCAATGGTCTTTAGCCAATCATCTGCCTCCAGAGGTTCAGAAGCACTTGCAAACTTTGGAGGTTGAGTTCCTAGAAACTCACTCAACCTTGGTTGGCGTGGTGCAGCTTGTGGAGGTCGAACTTGATGCAAGTTGGCCACCACTTGAGTCAGGTTCTGGATGAGCTGATTTTGATTCTCAAGCATTTGGTGGATGGGATCAACTCCCTCACGGCGTCCACTCCTGTCTTGGCTCCCAGAAAGATGAGGGTTGCAGGCCTCATCATTGTTGTTGGCGGGGTTGGTAGCACGACCCTTTCCTCTTCCGGCCATCTAGCATGATCAACCAAATGTTAATTTAAGGCATTATAATTATCTTACTACATTCACTTTTTTTTACTTTGAAGTGTTGAGGCTTTGTTATACTTTCTGAGGGTTCATGTCTCATAAAAAAATAAATGCACTTTTATTTCATGTGGGTTCACACACCAAAGCAAAACAATCTGAAGACGAGGCTGTGGACAATTGCTCATGGCTCACGTCACACACCAAGCATTAACACACCATTAACTAAGATAACGACTAGACTACTCGACATCTTGCTAAACTAAGGGAAAGACTCTACACTACTCGTATCACTGAGCTGGCTCCTCGGGATCTTCCTCATTATTGCGGCTGCCCTCTGACTCTGCTTTGGGTGGGGAGGCTGCTGGTGGAGAAGTGCGACGACGCCTGATCGCCCGGCGATCTGGGGAGTCAGGAGTCCATGTATCATTCACGGTGACACTCAGTTCATTCCCATCTCCTCTTTCTCTTGCCCTCAAGCAGGCTCGAAGCAACGCCTTGGTTTCCTTCAGGGTGTCCTGAACATCCTGGAGCTCCTGCTGACACTCCTGCAGTCGAGTGCTAAGCATAGCAGCATCCTCCAAGCACAGGTCCATGAGCTCATGGGAAGTCCCCTGCTGCACAGGAGGGTACTTGTACTCCGTGGTATCACTCTCACGCTGGAGGACATACATGTACTCAGTCCTGTCCAGGTGGCGACGATAGATGTGACTCTAGCAGGTGATGGCCTCCCAGGTGACATCCTTCTCCGCATCAACCCGTGTCGCTCGACAAGCTGGAGAGCGGTGGATCTTAAGCAGCTGATTTTCATGGATAATCCTCATCTCTGAACTCCATTCTTCCCTCTTTTCACGGATCGTCCTGGTGGAGCTATAGTGTATGATTAGCTTGCCCGTATTGCGGCGGCTTGGAGCATACGTCGAAGACGGTGCAACAAGCCTCCTACTGCCAATCCGTAGAAAAGGTACGTCACAGGACGGCTCTCCTCTCTTTGGGCAAGGGTAACTACAGGAACTCTCCCACCCGTGGACTTGCGAGCGGTGCGAATCATGCAAACCATCTAAAACAAAAAGCATTTAAACTTAGGTTAGATAAATTTTTAAACAAAAATCCAATTTTGAATGAAAGTTGGGGTAAGATGAAGAAAGTGGCTCCATTAAATAACACTTTTCAACACACACCTTGTAAAATAGTTTTTAATAAAATAGGGCCCTTAAATACGTCCATTTCTACCTAGGTCCACGTTCCTACGGGCAACCTTGGCTCTGATACCACTTCTGTCACACCCGGTTTTTCCGAAGAACAACCAAGTGAATATCACATGTATGCCAGGATCATTTTCTCATACATGTGATGACAAATAGTGAAGCATCATTTATTACAAGCCAGGTGTCGAATATAAATAAGTCTTACATAGCAAATGTCTCGCTGGACAATAATAAGTTCATCACAAGTAAATAAACTAGCAGCGGAATAATTATTCTCGTGGGCTCCGTCACAGGCGTTGCCCGGGGGACTCCATGAACCTAGAAACCTTCTTCGGGTCCAAAGTCTTGATCATTATACACCACCTCATTATCTTGACCTGAGCAGCAATATAAACCAACAAATATGCAAGGTTGAGTACTGATGGTACTCAGCAAGTGTGGGAAAGTTATGTCATGCATGGCTAGAGCAAGGAGAGGTTGAACTCATGGTTAAAGCACTACGCAATTAATACCTATCACCTTAGCTTATTAAGCACCTACATTACTACACAGGTGAAATGGTCCCAAACTCCCATCCCATCATCATAATCAAATAACCATAACATCATTTCCAATGTTAAGCTCCCCGCTTAACATTCTTAACTTCCAAAACCATCACTCCTCTAATCAGGAATAAGTCCAAGCCGCTCTTGACCGTGAGCACGGCTGTCATGATAGTTTTGACTCTGCAGAGTTTGCACCACTGTACCCACATGTAGTGATTTCATCCCCCGTTGCCGGGTGGACTAAAAGAACCTCCATTATGCCAGTGGCTACGAACCACATTCACACTTCCCAGGTGTGTAGCCAGGAGATCACTACGAAGCCTTTACAAAGGGATTCCTGACGAGCATGGGCCCACTGAGGTTTCACCCCTAACAGCATACAAGAGGCTCCAACCCCGCTGCAGTGGCCCCCTCTTGAGCCTTGCGGTTTATAAGGTAGTCCAGCTGATACCCACTCCCCGCACCATCCAACACACCCATACTACGCCGGGGATACACCTAATTAATTGGCCAAGCTGCCCCATCTCAGCATGTGGTTGGCGCGGTAAAGCCAGGTTACATGCTCCATGAACCGGTCCTTAGGATCCAGTCAAGTACTAAACACAAACCCGAGTCTCGTGCACCCAGCACCAACCAAAACATCCAACTTGCCTTGATCCCTACCTCTACATAACTCACAATATCTCATTCAAGAGTATGGTAAAATAAACTGATGATCTCATATCCCAAATATCCCATTCTAAGCATGGCTAAGCATAAGCATGTAAATAAATGTCATGATAAAATAAATCCCAACCAAAGCTACAAGGAAACAAGGTAATGTAATTCTAGGAAAACTTCCTAGCATGGGTTTCTTATTTCATTTGACAATGCAAATAATTCTATCTACACACCCTAGCATAGGATCAAAGTGGTCAATGACACTTGCCTCCTTCCTGCGGCTCTTGGAATGGGTAGTCCTGATCTTGGAAAGGAAGAACTTGCTCTGGATGTAACACCCCAAAATCCTGTTAATAGGGGAATTTAAAATTTTTTTGACGTATTGCATGTGTTGCAAAAATTCAAATTCAAACTGGAATTCAAATTAAACTCAAAATAGAAATGAAAAAGAAAAAGAAAAGGAAAAAATAAACCCCCCGGCTAGTGGGCCAAAACCCACCAGCCGGCCCATTTGTTCCCGCGCCAGCCCGCAGCCACGCGCCCCCCCTCTTTCCCACTGACACGCGGGGCCCGCCAACCCTTCTTCCTCCTCGCGCTCGCGCCCATGCTCGGCCGGACTCTTCCCACCCCGAATCGAAACCGCCCCGGATCCTCGCATATCCCAGCAAAATTTCGTTTGTGGACGATGCAAACTTGATCACAACCGAACGCCTCCCTCCCCTGTCTATGAAAACCCCGGCATCGTCCCGTTTTTCCCCACGATTCGCCGATTATCCTTCCGGTGAGAAATCGAGCTTCTCCGGCGAATTCTACTCGATCTACGATCGGGAATTCTGATCTAACTCGCTACTCTTGATCCACCGCCTCCGGGGAACCTTGCAGGTGCAGAAAACTCGGTGATTTGCGGTTCATACACAGCGCCAACGAGCCTAGCCGTGAATTCACCTCTGACCTCGTCGCCGATCGCTTTTCAGGACCTCCGAGCTCAAGAAAACCCCCTAGGTGAGATCCCTGACCTCCCCTCTACCGATCTATGCCATAAAATCACAGTTCTAGGAAGAATTGACGAAGATCCGCTCTCCGGTGAGATCGCCGCCTCCCGCCGCCGTGCGCCGCCGGGAAGCACCACCCGATCTCGATCAGAGCGACGTGGCCGCTTGTGCGCCGTCTATTTTAAATCGCACGTTAGAATTTAAATCCCCGCGTACCGTTTTGACATTATAATCTCAGCCGTCTGTTTTAAATCGGACGGTCCACGTCAGCCCCGCATTATAAAGGCCGGAATTCTTACGCGCTACCCCCTGGGGTTCTCGGAAAATAAGAGCTAGCCCCGTAAACTTCTGATCTAGCCCCTGGAAGTTCAGAAAATCATGTAAATTCATTTAAAAATCAGTTTCGACCCCTGGGCTTAATAAAATTTAGGAAAAACCCCTCTGTTATGTGCAGCTAGACCCCTGAAAATTCTTAAAATAATATTATAGACCCTGTAGTGGGGTGAGTTTACCTTTTTAACCCTATATGATATTAAATTTATGAATTTGAATATGTGATTAGTATTTAAAATTTAAAAGATGGACAAACACATTGTAAATTCAAATTTAAACTCTCCTAGCACTTGGAAAACTTTGGAGTGAGTTAAAAAAGATTTTTAGCTGAAATGAATCTGTCTAATTGATTATTCACATTTATTAGTAATAGGGAAACATTTTTAAGTTCTTCATTTCCAAGATCAGGACTACCCATTCCAAGAGCAGCAGGAAGGAGGCAAGTGTCCTTGACCACTTTGATCCTATGCTAGGATGTGTAGATAGAATTATTTGCATTGTCAAATGAAATATGAAACCCATGCTAGGAAGTTTCCCTAGAATTGCATTATCTTGTTTCCTTGTAGCTTGGGTTGGGATTTATTTTATCATGTCATCTATTTACATGCTTATGCTTAGCCATGCTTAGAATGGGATATTTGGGATATGAGGTCATCAGTTTATTTTACCATACTCTTGAACGAGATATTGTGAGTTATGTAGAGGTAGGGATCAAGGCAAGTTGGATGTTTTGGTTGGTGCTGGTGCACGAGACTCGGGTGTGTGTTTGGTACTTGCCTAGATCCTAAGGACCGGTTCATGGAGCATGTAACCTGGCTTTACCGTGCCAACCACATGCTGAGATGGGGCAGCTTGGCCAATTAATTAGGTGTATCCCCGGCGTAGTATGGGTGTGCTGGATGGTGCGCGGAATAGGCGTCAGCTGGACTACCATATGAACTGCAAGGCTCAAGAGGGGGCCACTGCAGCGGGGTTGGAGCCTCTTGTATGCTGTTAGGGGTGAAACCTCAGTGGGCACACGCTCATCGGGAATCCCTTTGTAAAGGCTTCGTAGTGATCTCCTGGCTACACACCTGGGAAGTGTGAATGTGGTTCGTAGCCACTGGCATAATAGAGGTTCTTTTAGTCCACCCGGCAACGGGGGATGAAATCACTACATGTGGGTACAGTGGTGCAAACTCTGCAGAGTCAAAACTGTCATGACAGCCGTGCTCACTGTCAAGAGCGGCTTGGACTTATTCATGATTAGAGGATGATGGCTTTGGAAGTTTTGGATGTTAAGCGGGGAGCTTAACATTGAAAATGATGTTATGGTTATTTGGTTTTGATGATGGGATGGGAGATTGGGACCATTTCACCTGTGTAGTAATGTAGGTGCTTAGTAAGCTAAGGTGATAGGTATTAATTGCATAGTACTTTAACCATGAGTTCAACCTCCCCTTGTCCTAGCCATGCATGACATAATTTTCCCACACTTGCTGAGTACCATCGGTACTCAACCTTGCATATTTGTTGGTTTATATTGCTGCTCAGGTCAAGATAATGAGGTGGTGTATAATGATCAAGACTTTGGACCCGAAGAAGGTTTCTAGTTTCATGGAGACCCCCGGGCAACGCCTGTGACGGAGCCCACAAGAATAATTATTCCGCTGCTAGTTTATTTACTTGTGATGAACTTATTATTGTCCATCGAGACATTTGCTATGTAAGACTTATTTATATTCGACACCTGGCTTGTAATAAATGATGCTCCACTATTTGTCATCACATGTATGAGAAAATGATCCTGGCATACATGTGATATTCACTCGGTTGTTCTTCAGAAAAACCGGGTGTGACAGAAGTGGTATCAGAGCCAAGGTTGCCCGTAGGAACGTGGACCTAGGTAGAAATGGACGTATTTAAGGACCCTATTGTCTTAAAAACTATTTTACAAGGTGTGTGTGGAAAAGTGTTATTCAATGGAGTCACTTTCTTCATCTTACCCCAATTTCATTCAAAATAGGATTTTTATTTAAAAGTTTATCTAACCTAAGTTTAAATGCTTTTTGTTTTAGATGGTTCGCAGGATTCACACCGCTCGCAAGTCCACAGGAGGGAGAGTTCCCATAGTTGCTCATGCCCAAAGAGAGGAGAGCCGTCCGGTGACGTACCTTTCCTACGGATTGGCAGTAGGAGGCTTGCTGCGCCGTCTTCGACGTATGCTCCAAGCCGCCGGCAATACGGGCAAGCTAATCATACACTATAGCTCCACCAGGACCATCCGTGAGAAGAGGGAAGAATGGAGTTCAGAGATGAGGATTATCCACGAAAATCAGCTGCTCAAGATCCACCGCTCTCCAGCTTGTCGAGCGACACAGGTCGATGCGGAGAAGGATGTCACCTGGGAGGCCATCACCTGCCAGAGTCACATCTATCGTCGACACCTAGACAGGACTGAGTACATGTATGTCCTCCAGCGCGAGAGTGGTACAACGGAGTATAAGTACCCGCCAGTGCAGCAAGGGACTTCCCATGAGCACATGGATTTGTGCTTGGAGGATGCTGCTATGCTCAGCACTCGACTGCAGGAGTGTCAGCAAGAGCTTCAGGATGTTCGGGACACCCTGAAGGAAACGGAGGCGTTGCTGCTTGCCTGCTTGAGGGCGAGAGAAAGAGGAGATGGGAATGAACTGTGTGTCACCGTGAATGATACATGGACTCCTGACTCCCCAGATCGCCGGGCGATCAGGCGTCGTCGCACTTCTCCACCAGCAGCCTCCCCACCCAAAGCGGAGTCAGAATGCAGCCGCAATAATGAGGAAGATCCCGAGGAGCCAGCTCAGTGATACGAGTAGTGTAGAGTTTTTCCCTTAGTTAGCAAGATGTCGAATAGTCGAGTCGTTACGTTAGTTAATGGTGTGTTAATGCTTGGTGTGTGACGTGAGTTGTGGAAGCCATGAGCAATTGTCCACAGCCTCGTCTTCAGATTTTTTTGCTTTGGTGCGTGAACCCACATGAAATAATAGTGCATTTATTTTTGTGTGAGATATGAACCCTCAGAAATGTATAACAAAGCTTCAACTCTTCAAAGTACAAACAAGTGAAAGTAGTGAGATAATACGTAATACTTTAAATTAACATTTGGTTGATCATGCTAGATGGCCGGAAGAGGAAAAGGTCGTGCTGCCAACCCCGCCAACAACAACGATGAGGCATGCAACCCTCATCTTTCTGGAGGCCAAGACAGGGGTGGTCGCCATGAAGGAGTTGATCCCCTCCACCAAATTATTGAGAATCAAAATCAGCTCATCCAGAACTTGACTCAAGTGGTGGCCAACTTGCATCAGGTTCCACCTCCACAAGCTGCACCACGCCAACCAAGGTTGAGTGAGTTTCTAGGAACTCAACCTTCAAAGTTTGCAAGTGCTGCTGAACCTCTGGAGGTAGATGGTTGGCTAAAGACCATTGAGAGAAAGATGAGGATCATACAGTGCCAAGGGTATGGGAGGGTGCTGTTTGCCTCTCATCAATTGCATGGACCTGCTGCTGATTGGTGGACCGCCTACGTGGCCGCCCATCATGACCCTGAGAACATCACTTGGGAAGAGTTCAAGCGTAGCTTCCGCAACCATTACATACCAAGGGGTGAACTCAAAAACAAGAGGAAAAATTTTTTGGGGTTGCAGCAAGGTAACATAACTGTGAGGGAATACCTCACTAAATTTACTCAACTCTCCCGTTATGCCCCACGGGACATAGAGACTGATGAGCAGAAACAAGATTGTTTCGTGGAAGGACTTACTGTAGAAATGTAGTGTGCAATGTCCTCCAATGAGTATGAAAGCTTCCGAAAGATGGTGGACAGAGCGTTTGTGGTAGAAAGGAAGCTGAAGGCCTTGGAAAATGAGAACAAGAGGAAGGCCGGGTGGTCACATCAAGCCTCGGGTAGCAACACCGCCCACGTCTGATGCAGCAAACCGCGGGGCAGACGAGCCGTGCTGCGGTACCCTACTCAGCACCGAGAGGGTACAACCCGAACTTCAGGCCTCCGGCAGCACCAGCACCACCACAACGTCAGTTTGTACAGCAGCCTCGCCCTACATATCAACCTCGACCAGCAGTGCAAGGACCCCCAAACCAACCCCAAGACAACAAAGGCCAGGCACCTAAGGTTGGAGTGCAATGTTTTAGCTGTGGTGAAGTGGGGCACTACGACCATAAGTGCCCAAAGAAGAAGCCCGCGCAGCCACAACAGCAGAATGTAATGCGAGGACGGGTGAACCACGTGACCACGGAGGAAGCACAAGAGGCACCTGACGTGGTAGTTGGTAAGTTTCCTGCCAATTTACACATTGCAACCCTGCTGTTTGATTCTGGTGCTACCCACTCGTTCATTGCCCAAGGGTTTGTTAAGAAGCATGACCTAGCAACAACACAAATGAACCATATGCTAGCAGTAAACTCTCCAGATGGAGAAATAAGGACAAGACAAGTGTGTCCCAAAGTGAACCTAGACATTAATGGGGTAGTATTTACTGCTAACCTCATAGTGATAGATTCACAAGGGATAGATATTATCTTGGGTATGGATTGGTTGACCAAACATAAAGGAATCATCCATTGTTCGACCAGAACGGTGGAACTAACTCACCCTAGGGGCACAAGAGTAAAGTTTATAACAATACAAGAGCCTAGGAGGGACATTAAATTAAATCAAGTTGAGGTGAAAGTGGAGGAGATCAGGACCATCAGGGAATATCCCGATGTTTTTCCGGAGGAGTTGCCAGGTATGCCTCCCGATCGTGAAGTGGAATTCGCAATTGAGCTAGTGCCTGGAACAGCTCCAATATACAAGAGACCTTATCGGATGGACTCCAAGCAGCTGGGAGAACTCAAGGATCATTAGAGAGAATTGACGGAAAAGGGGTATATTCGTCCTAGTTCCTCACCATGGGGAGCTCCAGTCATATTTGTGCCTAAGAAGGACGGAACCCAGAGGTTATGCATGGACTACCGTGCCTTGAATGAGGTAACCATCAAGAATAAGTACCCATTACCCCGCATTGAAGACTTGTTTGATCAGTTGAGGGGAGCTTGTGTGTTCTCGAAAATTGATCTCAGGTCGGGATACCACCAACTTAAGATAAGGCAATCTGATATTCCCATGACAGCTTTCGTATCTCGGTACGGACTGTATGAATACACCGTTATGCCTTTCGGGCTAACTAATGCCCCGGCATACTTCATGTATCTCATGAACAAGGTATTCATGGAATATCTGGAGAAATTTGTGGTGGTTTTCATAGATGACATTCTCGTCTTCTCCAAAGATGAAGAAGAACATGAGAAACTTCTAAGGTTGGTGTTGCAGAGGCTGAGAGAACATCAACTATATGCCAAGTTGAGCAAGTGTGAGTTTTGGCTGAAGAGAGTTCCCTTCTTAGGACATATAATCTCGGAGGGAGAAATCTCCGTGGATCCCGCCAAAATCGAGGATATACAGAAGTGGAAGACCCCTGAAAATGTCGGGGAAGTTCGAAGTTTCTTGGGATTGGCTTGATACTATCGACGGTTTATTGAGGGATTCTCTAAGATCTCGAGACCCCTCACCAAACTATTGGAGAAGGGAATCACATTCACATGGACGCCGCAGTGCGAGACGAGTTTTCAGGAGTTAAAGAAAAGATTGACAACAGCCCCAGTGCTAGTTATGCCAGATATGCAAAAGAACTTTACGGTGTACTGTGATGCCTCTGGAAACGGGTTGGGATGTGTTCTCATGCAAGAAGGGCATGTCGTGGCTTATGCATCCCGGCAGCTCGGGAAGCACGAGAAGAACTATCCTACACATGACCTAGAGCTAGCCGCAGTGGTACACGCGTTGAAAATTTGGCGGCACTACTTGATGGGGAAGAGGACAGAGATATATACGGATCATAAGATTTTAAAGTACATTTTCACACAGCCAGATCTCAACCTCAGACAAAGGAGATGGTTAGAGCTAATCAATGACTTTGATGTGGGCATCAACTATCATCCTGGGAAAGCAAACGTCGTGGCAGATGCTTTAAGTCAGAAAGTGCAGGTCAATAAGTTGAGCTTGAAGAACATGCCTGCAGAATTGAAGGACGAGGTTATAAGGCTCAATCTATGCCTTGTGAATAGTGGTGAAGCCATCGCCATGGAAGTGGACTCAACACTAGAGCGAGAAATACGCGAGGGTCAAAAGGATGACGAGAAGATACAAGAAATCAGGCAACTCATCAAGGAAAATAAAGCCCCTGGTTTCAGAGAGGATGAACAAAGAACGGTGTGGCATGGGAAAAGAATTTGTGTGCCAGAAGTAAAGAAGATTCGTGAATTGATTTTGAAGGAGGCTCACGATTCCGACTATTCCATCCATCCTGGGAGTACGAAGATGTACCAGGACCTCAAGAGCAGGTATTGGTGGTATGGCATGAAGCGAGATGTCGCGGAACATGTTGGCCTATGTGACACATGCCAGTTGGTGAAAGCAGAACATCAACGACCCGCGGGATTATTGCAACCACATAAAGTGCTTGAATGGAAATGGGAAGAAATCGGTATGGATTTCATCGTGGGACTGCCTAGGACCCAATCAGGATATGACTCAATATGGGTTATCATCGACAGGCTGACCAAGGTAGCTCATTTCATTCCCGTGGAAGAAAGCTACAGCGGATCCAAATTGGCGGAGTTGTACATGTCAAGGATCATGTGTTACCATGGAGTGCCAAAGAAGATTGTATCAGATCGAGGGACACAGTTCACCTCAAGGTTCTGGCAGAAGTTGCATGAAACCATGGGAACCCATCTGAATTTCAGCTCTGCCTATCATCCTCAAACTGACGGGCAGACGGAAAGAACCAATCAGATTCTTGAGGATATGCTGAGAGCATGTGCGCTCAAAAACAACCGGAGTTGGGACAAGAACTTACCGTGTGCGGAATTCTCCTATAACAACAGCTATCAAGCTAGTATGAAGATGTCACCGTTTGAAGCTTTGTATGGGAGGAAGTGCAGAACTCCCATATTTTGGAACCAAACAGGGGAAAGTAAAGTGTTTGGTCCCGAAGTACTACAAGAAGCCGAGGCGAAAGTGGGGGAAATTCGCAACAACTTGAGGATAGCACAGACACGACAAAAGAGCTATACAGATGTACGGAGAAGAGAGCTCGTTTTCAACGTGGGAGACTATGTGTATCTCAAGGTGTCCCCTATCCGAGGACTTCGTCGATTCAAGGTGAAAGGGAAGTTGTCACCTCGATACATCGGACCCTTTCAAGTTCTTGAGAGGAAAGGCGAAGTGGTGTATCAACTAGAATTACCGGCTCGCCTTTCGGATGTACACGATGTATTCCATGTCTCACAGCTCAAGAAATGTCTGAGAACGCCTGAAGACGTGTTACCCATGAATGAGGTTGACGTAGCTGAGGATCTGTCTTATGCCGAGCAACCATTCAAGATTTTGGAGACCATGGAACGCCTCACAAGAAATAAAAGAATCCGGATGTGCAAGGTGCAGTGGAAGCATCACTCAGAAGAGGAAGCCACCTGGGAGCGAGAAGATGAGTTTAAGGCACAATTTCCGGAATTGTTTTCTTAGAACCACCAATCTCGAGGACGAGATTTCTATTTAGCGGGGTAGAGCTGTAACACCCCAAAATCCTGTTAAGAGGGGAATTTAAAAATTTTTGGACGTATTGCATGTGTTGCAAAAATTCAAATTCAAACTGGAATTCAAATTAAACTCAAAACAGAAATGAAAAAGAAAAAGAAAAGGAAAAAAATAAACCCCCCGGCCAGTGGGTCGAAACCCACCAGCCGGCCCATTTGTTCCCGCGCCAGCCCGCAGCCGCGCGCCCCCCTTTTTCCCACTGACACGCGGGGCCCGCCAACCCTTCTTCCTCCTCGCGATCGAGCCCGCGCTCGGCCGGACTCTTCTCACCCCGAATCAAAACCGCCTCGGATCCTCGCATATCCCAGCCGAATTTCGTTCGTGGACGACGCAAACTCGATCACAACCGAACGCCGCCCTCCCCCATCTATAAAAACCCCGGCATCGTCCCGTTTTTCCCCACGATTCGCCGATTTTCCTTCCGGTGAGAAACCAAGCTTCTCCGGTGAATTCTGCTCGATCTACGCTCGGGAATTCTGATCTAACTCGCTGGTCTTGATCCACCGCCTCCGGGGAACCTTGCAGGTGCAGAAAACTCGGTGATTTGCGGTTCAAACACAGCGCCGACGAGCCTAGCCGTGAATTCACCTCGGACCTTGTCGCCGATCGCTTTTCAGGACCTCCGAGCTCAAGAAAACCCCGGAGGTGAGATCCCCGACCTCCCCTCTACCGATCTATGCCATAAAATCACAGTTCTAGGAAGAATTGACGAAGATCCGAAACTCTCCGGAGAGATCGCCGCCTCCCGCCGCTGTGCGCCGCCGGACAGCTCCGCCCGCGCTTGATCAGAGCGACGTGGCCGCTTGTGCGCCGTCTATTTTAAATCGCACGGTAGAATTTAAATCCCCGCGTACCGGTTCGACGTTATAATCTCAGCCGTCTGTTTTAAATCGGACGGTCCACGTCAGCCCCGCGTTATAAAGGCCGGAATTCTTACGCGCTACCACCTGGGGTTCTCGGAAAATAAGAGCTAGCCCCGTAAACTTCTGATCTAGCCCCTGGAAGTTCAGAAAATCATGTAAATTCATTTAAAAATCAGTTTCGACCCCTGGGCTTAATAAAATTTAGGAAAAACCCCTCTGTTATGTGCAGCTAGACCCCTGAAAATTCTTAAAATAATATTATAGACCCTGTAGTGGGGTGAGTTTACCTTTTTAACCCTATATGATATTAAATTTATGAATTTGAATATGTGATTAGTATTTAAAATTTAAAAGATGGACAAACACATTGTAAATTCAAATTTAAACTCTCCTAGCACTTGGAAAACTTTGGAGTGAGTTAAAAAAGATTTTTAGCTGAAATGAATCTGTCTAATTGATTATTCACATTTATTAGTAATAGGGAAACATTTTTAAGTATAGAATAATTCTGAAAATTTGTAAAATAAATGTAAAATAGTTTACATCAGAAGAGAAGTTCAAAAATATATTATTTAATATTTTAGACCCAAAACCTATTCTGTTTAGATGAGGTGTCTTACTATTTTCATAATAAAGTGCACATTTAGGCATAGGAAATAAATCTGAAAATATATCAAACTAGGTATAAATAACTAGAAAATGATAAATGAAGTTTCCAAAATCCAAAGAATTCAGTTTAGGGTTGGTAGAAGGTTTGAAGACACATATGAAGTAGGAAAACACCTTTTATGCATACTTGGTGGCTGAGATGTGTATCGATTAAATATAAGGGATTTATTTAAATTAGAAATTCAGATATAGTATGCCAACATGAATATGAATACAAAAGTATAAATCATAAGTACATGTTTAAAAGTGCATGTAAGCCAAAATCAACACACATAGAGTAACCACAACACATAGGATTGTGAAGGGCTTTCATAAATGTGAATGTGTGGTTTGTATGAAGTGGAAGTGTGAACTATGTCTTATGACTTGTTGTTTTCTTTTGCTATGTGTGATGGTATGAGTAGAACCTGCTCCAGAGCAAGTTCTTCATTTCCAAGATCAGGACTACCCATTCCAAGAGCAGCAGGAAGGAGGCAAGTGTCCTTGACCACTTTGATCCTATGCTAGGATGTGTAGATAGAATTATTTGCATTGTCAAATGAAATATGAAACCCATGCTAGGAAGTTTCCCTAGAATTGCATTATCTTGTTTCCTTGTAGCTTGGGTTGGGATTTATTTTATCATGTCATCTATTTACATGCTTATGCTTAGCCATGCTTAGAATGGGATATTTGGGATATGAGGTCATCAGTTTATTTTACCATACTCTTGAACGAGATATTGTGAGTTATGTAGAGGTAGGGATCAAGGCAAGTTGGATGTTTTGGTTGGTGCTGGTGCACGAGACTCGGGTGTGTGTTTGGTACTTGCCTAGATCCTAAGGACCGGTTCATGGAGCATGTAACCTGGCTTTACCGTGCCAACCACATGCTGAGATGGGGCAGCTTGGCCAATTAATTAGGTGTATCCCCGGCGTAGTATGGGTGTGCTGGATGGTGCGCGGAATAGGCGTCAGCTGGACTACCATATGAACTGCAAGGCTCAAGAGGGGGCCACTGCAGCGGGGTTGAAGCCTCTTGTATGCTGTTAGGGGTGAAACCTCAGTGGGCCAACGCTTGTCGGGAATCCCTTTGTAAAGGCTTCGTAGTGATCTCCTGGCTACACACCTGGGAAGTGTGAATGTGGTTCGTAGCCACTGGCATAATGCAGGTTCTTTTATTCCACCAGGCAACAGGGGATGAAATCACTACATGTGGGTACAGTTGTTGAAACTCTGCAGAGTCAAAACTGTCATGACAGCCGTGCTCACAGTCAAGAGCGGCTTGGACTTATTCATGATTAGAGGATGATGGCTTTGGAAGTTTTGGATGTTAAGCGGGGAGCTTAACATTGAAAATGATGTTATGGTTATTTGATTTTGATGATGAGATGGGAGATTGGGACCATTTCACCTGTGTAGTAATGTAGGTGCTTAATAAGCTAAGGTGATAGGTATTAATTGCATAGTGCTTTAACCATGAGTTCAACCTCCCCTTGTTCTAGCCATGCATGACATAATTTTCCCACACTTGCTGAGTACCATCGGTAATCAACCTTGCATATTTGTTGGTTTATATTGCTGCTCAGGTCAAGATAATGAGGTGGTGTATAATGATCAAGACTTTGGACCCAAAGAAGGTTTCTAGGTTCATGGAGACCCCCAGGTAACGCCTGTGACGGAGCCCACAAGAATAATTATTCCACTGCTAGTTTATTTACTTGTGATGAACTTATTATTGTCCATCGAGACATTTGCTATGTAAGACTTATTTATATTCGACACCTGGCTTGTAATAAATGATGCTTCACTATTTCTCATCACATGTATGAGAAAATGATCCTGGCATACATGTGATATTCACTCGGTTGTTCTTCGGAAAAACCGGTTATGACACTGGAGCAGGTTCTACTCATACCATCACACATAGCAAAAGAAAACAACAAGTCATAAGACACAGTTCACACTTCCACTTCATACAAGCCACACATTCACATTTATGAAAGCCATTCTCATTTCTATGTGTTGTGGTTACTCTATGTGTGTTGATTTTGGCTTACATGCACTTTTAAACATGTACATATGATTTCTATTTTTGTATTCATATTCATGTTGGCATACTATATATGAATTTCTAATTTAAATAAATCCCTTATATTAAATTGATACACATTTTAGCTACCAAGTATGCATGAAAGGTATTTTCCTACTTCATATGTGTCTTCAAAACTTCTACCAACACTAAACTGAATTCTTTGGATTTTGGAAACTTCATTTATCATTTTCTAGTTATTTATACCTAGCTTGCTTTATTTTCAAATTTATTTCCTATGCCTAAATGTGCACTTTATTATGAAAATAGTAAGACACCTCATCTAAACAGAATAGGTTTTGGGTCTAAAATATTAAATAATATATTTTTGAACTTCTCTTCTGATGTAAACTATTTTACATTTATTTTACTAATTTTAAGAATTATTCTCTACTTAAAAATGTGTCCCTATTACTAATAATTATGAATAATCAATTAAACAGATTCATTTCAGCCAAAAATCTATTTTTATCTCACTCCAAAGTTTTCCAAATACTAGGGAAGTTTTTAATTTGAATTTACAATGTGTTTGTCCCATCTTTTAAATTTTAAATACTAAACACATATTCAAATTCCTAAATTTAATATCACACCTGGTTAAAAAGGTAAACTCACCCCACTACAGGGTCTATTATATTATTTTAAGAATTTCCAGGGGTCTAACTACACATAACAGAGGGGTTTTCCTAATTTTTATTAAGTCCAGGGGCTAAAACTGATTTTTAAATGAATTTACATGATTTTCTGAAGTTCCAGGGGCTAGATCAGAAGTTTCCGGGGCTAGCTCTTATTTTCTGAGAACCCCAGGGGGTAGCACGTAAGAATCCTGGCCTTTACAATGCGGGGCTGACGTGGACCGTACGATTTAAAACAGACGGCTGAGATTATAACGTTGAACCGGTACGTGGGGATTTAAATTCTACCGTGCGATTTAAAATAGACGGCGCACAAGCGGCCACGTCGCTCTGATCGAGCGCGGGCGGCGCTGCCCGGCGGCGCACGGCGGCGGGAGGCGGCGATCTCGCCGGAGAGTTTCGGATCTTCGTCAATTCTCCCTAAAACTGTGATTTTATGGCATAGATCGGTAGAGGGGAGGTCGGGGATCTCACCTCGGGGGTTTTCATGAGCTCGGAGGTCCTGGAAAGCGATCGGCGATGAGGTCCGAGGTGAATTCACGGCGAGGCTCGTCGGCGCTGTGTTTGAACCGCAAACCACCGAGTTTTCTGCACCTGCGAGGTTCCCCGGAGGCGGTGGATCAAGACCAGCAAGTTAGATCAGAATTCCCGAGCGTAGATCGAGCAGAATTCGCCAGAGAAGCTCGGGTTCTCACTGGAGAGAAAAACGGCGGATCGTGGGGAAAAACGGGACGATGCCGGGGTTTTTATAGACGGGGGAGGGCGGCGTGTTAGTTTAGATCGAGTCGGAGTCCTCCGGAACCAGAATTCGGCGGAAATCCGGTAGGTTGAGATCGCGCGCGCTCGGGGGAACAGTCCGGGTTTCGGACGATCGGGGGTTAGGGATGACAGGTGGGTCCCGCCTATCTGCGAGAGGGGGCGCGGGCGCGCGGCTGCGGGCTGGCTCGGGATTTGGGTGGGCCGGCTGGTGGGTTTCGGCCCACTGGCCGGGAAGATTTGTTTTTTTCTTTTTCATTTCTGTTTTGAGTTTAATTTGAATTCCAGTTTGAATTTGAATTTTTGCAACACATGCAACACGTCCAAAAAATTTGAAATTCCCCTCTTGACAGGATTTTGGGGTTTTACAAAGAATTTTCAGCTCATGTACACTTAGGAAAAATGAGGGGAATTAAAACTTTGAATTATAGCAGTGTAAGTTCAAAGTGAGGATTCAAACTTCCCAAAACTTCCAAACATGGAGATCTAAATGCATAATTTGGATCTCCATATTACAAATATTCAACCTTCCAAATTTCAGCTCATTTGGAGGAGTTTTAATAATTGTTTGGGAGTTAAAAGGAGAAGCCCTTTAATCCGAATTTCAAATTCAGTTTCAAATTCCAATTGCCGCAATTTGCCATTTAGTTCGACAAATGTGATCTCCACATTTGAATTAGCAGCCATGCCAAAAATCAGAAACTTTGGAGTTGGTTTGCTATGTTTTTGGAACAATACAAAATGGAGAATTCAATTTCCATTTCAAATTCAAATGATCAAACATAATTCAAACTCCAAACCAGAATTCAAACCATTTGAATTCCACAAATTTAAAACCTGACTTGGGGTGGAAGTATAGACTTTAATTCTTAGTAGCTGGGGTAAAATATCAGAGAAAAATTTGATTAAAAGAGAGGGAGGTGGGGCCCAGTAGTCAGCCTCACAACAGAGACACCGCCTCTGTTTTGCTTCAGCCGGTCGCCGAGGCGACGCCAGCTCCCGGCGCGTCCCTCTCCCGAGGACGGCACCGCACCAGCTCCTGCTTCTCGGCCGTGTGATCATCCCCGTGTCCCCCCCCCCCCCCCCCCCCAGCTGCAGCACCGAAATGCTCTTTTGCTCCCTTGCACGCTCACCGCTGCTCGGATTCTCCCGCAAAGAAACTGCCCGGTGCCGTTTCTGTTCCTCCCTCACACACGCTCGCCCGAGCTCAGATGATCGAGCTCCAAGAAGCAAAAAGAAGCGCAAGTGCGTGCTCCAGTCTCCACCGTTCTTCCACCAAAGTTTCCTAGCTCATGCTACGTGCAAACCAACAATTGGCGCCGGCATTCGGAGGTGCCCGGCGGAACCACGTTCGGATCACCGTGGACAGCACACTACGGCCGGTGTCACCGCCCCTTCCCTACACAAGAAAGGTGTGTTGTTGTCCGTAGTTCGTGTTGCTGAAAGCCTCATGTCAATTAATCAATCGGTTAGTGAGAATTTCGGGTTTTACCAAACCCTAGTTCATAGCGACACCTCTCAATCTATGATCAAATTCGTCACACAGCAGTAGCTAGATCTCATTCTGGTCTAGGAGAAGCTTCGCTAGATCCCTACAGTCCCTCTCACTCAAACGGCGCCAGAAACCATCAAGGACCGAAGGAGTTCTTCGAGTTTTTGTTGCCGTCGACGTTCTGCGGGCTCGGGTCACCGGTGAGGTCCCTCTCCGGTGGTTTTCATAGAGAGTGGGCTATGGGTCGATGTTTTCCATGCGACACTGGTGCTTTTAGAGCAAACCCTAGCCCGAAAGACCCACTGCCGTGTGAGAACGAGGTCGCCGAAGTGAGGTTCGACAGGGTCGCCGGTGCGAGCACCGTTCCGGCCGTTGTCATCGTCTCCCGACCCCACCATCGTGTTCTGCACAGTGTAGAACTCACAGGCGGTGAGTTTGAGGAAGTTCAGACCATGGGAACCCCGTCCCAGCGAGCCTCGCCGGCGTGCGCCACCGCAGGAGGCATGGGCAGCGCGAGGAAGACGAAGGAGGGCCGGGTCCCACCGGTCAGCCTCTGTATATACGCGGGGATCGGTCTGTGGCGCCGGATCCAGTGTGGCTGCGCGGGAAATAACCCCGTGGCCTCGGTGTTGCTGTCATCTGAGTGGATAGCACCACGGATGGGCCCCGCAGCCAGGATTTAAACATTTCCAGATTTTCCTAATGCAGTTAAAACTTTGGAGACCCATAACTTTGTGTAGGAAACTCCAAAAAGGGTGCCGTTCCTTAGGAGTAGTACTTCACAGAGAAACAAATTGCTTGCTATGAAAATGCCCCGGAATTTCTGTAGAATTGTTTTTAGTAAATCCTTTAGAGATTTATTCCAGGAGCAATTATTTATGAAACATTCCCAATTTTGGGGAGCAAGTCCTTTTCATAGTTACTGATCTCCAGTAAAAATTTGGGCTTCATTGGAGTTCAATTGGTAGGCTTAATTGCCTTCCAAAGATCAGCCTTTATTTGGAAATTCAAATTTAAACAGAAACTTTTCAGAACTCCTGTCCAACTTCAAAAATTCATATATCTCTGTTGGTTGCTCCAAAAATTGTGAAACAAATTTTTGTTAGAACCATGGAGACTTACCTTAATCAGATCATCCACTGTTAGCTATGTCAAAGCTCCTGATTGGGGCTCAAAATTCAGAGAAGCCTTGTGCTTGTAGGAATTTTGGAGACCACAATGTGCAATGACATTTCTCAAAATTTTACTAAGATCATCCTTACAGAGTCTAGCATTCACTGTAAAAATTCCAAAGCCAATTAAGGAACATAAATAGCAGCAGCTATGAATAGAATTTCAATTCTTATAAATCCTTAATACTTATACACATATTTTGCTACATTTCATTTAGTGACCGAAGTTGAGGACGCACCGGAGCCCTTGGACGTCCTCCCACCTGAAGCTAACTTCCCCTTTCACTCGCAACCAGGCAAGCCCCGGTTTGCATTTAAGTACTTTTGCAAATTCTTTATTTGTATCACTTATGTCTAGGGTGAATGTTTGCATTAGAGTTAGGGTGATTGAAACCCCACTTGCATAACCTTTTAAATCCTATGGAGAGTTGGGTAGTTTACAGACTCGACGAGTAGAGAATGCCGTGCTAATATGCTGAGGATCTCAGTAGAAGTCGAGTTGTTAGAATCTACAAGCGAGGTAAGGCTTTATCACACGGTTTGTTCAGAATAGAAAATGGCTTAAGAGTGGAGAAACTGAGATCCAGCAGGGGGTGATAGGAAGCAGTGAGTGGAGGTCTCACATGCGTAGCCCTGTTGGTGTCGATTGAGGACCGAGTCGTGTGCAGGCCTGCTGAACAAGTATTGAACAGTACCGGATGGCATACTGACATAAGCAGGAAACCGATGTAATTGGTTAACCTGGGTGTCGAGGCTTACCCAACTGTAAATAGGAGTGGGTTGAGGGTAGTGTGGTGTAAATCTGCCGGTGGGCACAGTCACGCTCCACGTGGGGACCTCCTGCCCGTTACGGATGGACCGGGTTCGGCATTTGGGTTGCCTTTGAAATGTTGTTGCATACAACAGAGTAGGAAGGGGTGTGGAATCACACTTCTGAAAGTGGGTGAATGCAACGTGTTGTCCGGGTGTCTCCTGATTGCAATCACCGTCCCTCGCGGTTATTTGAGTACCGCTTGTTCACTGTTCAGTGACGTAGTAAGAAGAACAATAAGCCAGATAAATGATAATATGCTGTGATGAATTATTAATGTTTTAAACCATGTTTGCTGTAGATGTAGAGCTAATTAAGTTTATCTTCCACTTTGGGCATCACCACATCGGAGGAAAGTGTTTCTTGTTTGATTGTGGACTTCCAATGTGAGGGCTACATAAAGCTCATTAAACTGTTGCTATAAAACTGAAATTAAGGATCAACATGTAGGCATGTCTTTATTGGAAAGTCCTTGTAGTATATTATACCTCCTAGCATGTAGAGTTCCATGACTAGGGTGTCGGTTAAGTCTCGCTGAGCCATCGTGCTCACGGTTGCAATATTTGAGCTGTATGCAGGTGAGAGCTATGAGGAGGGGTCCGAGGACGAGGCGATGCCCCCGTCGGGGTACACGGCCGAGCTGGAGCCCTGCACGCCGCTGTGATCTCCGGTTCCATGCTGCTAGTGTGTAGCGTCCCCGGGTTGGACGGCTGCACTTTTGCATAGATAGGAGTAGAGAGTAGCTATGTATATACTTCCGCTGTATAGTTAAGCTTTTGTACAAAGACTTCCGCTGTTTTATATCAAATAAAAGTTTGTAGGTTGTTCTTTAATCTTTTTGTGTGTGCTGTTGGGTGCCGCATTGCACGGCACCACCCTCTGCGATCCTGGAGTGGGTGAACCACAGGGTGGTCCCCACAATGTCTAGCTACTGCACTCATATGAATAATGTTAATGAGAACTTGATGATGATAATGAACATGAATCGGGGGAGATCTAGGCAAGCTTGGTTTGTGGATGTGGTAGAATGAGATTGTGGTTTACTTTCCGTAGATCTAAGGACCGGTTCATGCCAGCACATGCCAGGAAAACAGTGCCACCACAACGCCAAATACGGGTGTGGCTTAGCTGACTAATTAGGTAAGTTGCTAGATTGTTATGGACCGTGGAAGGCGCGGGGAATGGGAGTCGAGAGAGGACTACCCTGGGAACTGCATGGCACAAGAGAGGGCCTTTAGGTGAGAGAATGGTGATTCCAGCCTGCTGGTGAAACCTTAGTGAGTCCATACATCTAGTAGCCCCTTGGTAAAGGCTATTTTGTGATCTCTTGGCCATACACCGACGGTTGTGTACTGGTATAATGGAGGTTCTGCAGTCGCCGACGGTTGAGGAAATCACAAACTTGTAGGTAAAGTGGTGCAACCTCTTAAGAGTGTAAAACTATCATGATAGCCGTGCTTACGGTCACAAGCGTCTGGATACTCACATGATTAGATGGGATGGTTATTGGGATGGTCATTGGTATGGTTTTGGATTGGTCTTTGGATTTGGTTTCGGGACTGTTGAGTCTTGGTAATGATAATGGTTTCAGGACTGTTGAGTCTTGGCAATGAGAATGGTTTCGGGACTGTTGAGTCGTCACAATGAGATTTGGTTTCGGTTATGAGAAAGATATGAGTATGAGATGGTTATTATGAGCATGAGAAAGAGGCTGGGAAAGATTATGCTTGATTGAGACATGAAAAGTGGTGAATTATGAAGGAGGTATGTTACTGTTTATTTAAATATATGTTGGGATTAAATTCACTTAAAGATAATTGCTGTTTTTATCATGTTTGTGAAATAAACTTTGCTTTCTGCAATGAGCCTTTTCGTTCCATACCTTGCTGTAAGCTACATATCATATTTTCCCACACTTTCTGAGTACATCATGTACTCAACCTTACATTATTACTTAATTATCAGCAACAGGAGAAGAGTACTTCGAAGATCATGTGGAGTAATAGGCGTGAGTATAGGGAAATAGGCGATGCGCTACTCTAGCAATTCGACCGTATCACCCAGGAAACATGCGAGTAAGAAGGTCTTGGATCGTTACCACTAGACGCACAGCGCAGAGGATCGTAGATATGCGTCGTAGCCGATCAGCGCAGCAGTAACAGCAGCGCCTCCACGGATTCCACACGTACAAGGAGGAACGTCGTGCGTCGGTGTGCTAGCAGCGTGCGCGCGACAGGGGTTTCGGCAGCTAGCCTGTGAGGGGCGGCGGCTGGGGCTTTTATGTGGTGGAGTCATCTGCCCCTATGTCACACCCGGTTTTTCCGAAGAACAACCAAGTGAATATCACATATATGCCAGGATCATTTTCTCATACATGTGATGACAAATAGTGAAGCATCATTGATTACAAGCCAGGTGTCGAATATAAATAAGTCTTACATCGCGAATGTCTCGATGGACAATAATAAGTTCATCATAAGTAAATAAACTAGCAGCGGAAAAATTATTCTTGAGGGCTCCATCACAGGCGTTGCCCGGGGTCTCCATGAACCTAGAAACCTTCTTCGGGTCCAAAGTCTTGGTCATTATACACCGCCTCATTATCTTGACCTGAGCAGCAATATAAACCAACAAATATGCAAGGTTGAGTACCGATGGTACTCAGCAAGTGTGGGAAAGTTATGTCATGCATGGCTAGAACAAGGAGAGGTTGAACTCATGGTTAAAGCACTACGCAATTAATACCTATCACCTTAGCTTATTAAGCACCTACATTACTACGCAAGTGAAATGGTCCCAAGCTCCCATACCATCATCATAATCAAATAACCGTAATATCATTTCCAATGTTAAGCTCCCCGCTTAACATACACAACTTCCCAAAACCATCAATCCTCTAATCATGAATAAGTCCAAGCCGCTCTTGACCGTCAGCACGGCTGTCATGACAGTTTTGACTCTGCAGAGTTTGTACCACTGTACCCACATGTAGTGATTTCATCCCTCGTTGCCGGGTGGACTAAAAGAACCTCCATTATGCCAGTGGCTACGAACCAAATTCACACTTCCCAGGTGTGTAGCCAGGAGATCACTACGAAGCCTTTACAAAGGGATTCCCGACGAGCGTGGGCCCACTGAGGTTTCACCCCTAACAGCATACAAGAGGCTCCAACCCCGCTGCAGTGGCCCCCTCTTGAGCCTTGCGGTTCATATGGTAGTCCAGCTGACACCTACTCCCCGCACCATCCAACACACCCATACTACGCCGGGGATACACCTAATTAATTGGCCAAGCTGCCCCATCTCAGCATGTGGTTGGCACTGTAAAGCCAGGTTACATGCTCCATGAACCGGTCCTTAGGATCCAGGCAAGTACTAAACACAAACCCGAGTCTCGTGCACCCAGCACACAACCAAAACATCCAACTTGCCTTGATCCCTACCTCTACATAACTCACAATATCTCATTCAAAAGTATGGTAAAATAAACTGATGATCTCATATCCCAATTATCCCATTCTAAGCATGGCTAAGCATATGCATAATAATAAATGACATGATAAAATGAATCCCAACCCAAGCTACAAGGAAACAAGGTAATGCAATTCTAGTGAAACATCCTAGCATGGGTTTCATATTTCAATTGACAATGCAAATAATCCTACCTACACATCCTAGTATAGGATCAAAGTGGTCAAGGACACTTGCCTCCTTCTTGCTGCTCTTGAAATGGGTAGTCCTGGTCTTGGAAAGGAATAACTTGCTCTTGAGCAGATTCTACATCATACCATCACACATAGCAAAAGAAAAACAACAATCATAAGACATAGTTCACACTTCTACTTCATACAAACCACACATTCACATTTATGAAAGTCATTCACCATTATATGTGTTGTGGTTACTCTATGTGTGTTGATTTGTGGCTTGCATGCACTTTTAATCATGTGTATATGATTCCTACTTTTATGTCCACATTTATACTTACCTACTGTATATATATGAGTTTCGCATTTAAATAAATTCCTTATATTCAACTACTACACCTTTTCACTACCAAGTATGTATGAAAAGTATTTTTCTTCTCCATATGTGCCTTTAGAATTTCTACCAACCTTAAACTGAATTCTTTGGATTTTAGAAACTTCATTTATCATTTACTAGTTGCTATATTTTCAGATTTATTTTCCCATACATAAATGTGTTCTTTATTATGAAATTAGTAATATACATCATCTAAACAGAATAGGTTCTGGTCCTAAATAATTTAATAACATATTTTGACCCTTGCCTCTGATATAAACTATTTCACCATTATTTTCCCTATTTTCTAAACTATACATTACTTAAAAATGTGTCCCTAAATGTGAATAATAAATTTAACAGATTCAATTCATCCCAAAATATGTTTTTATCTCACTCCAAAGTTTCCTAAATACTGAGAAAGTCTTTAATTAAATTTTGACAATTTGTTTGTCCCACTTTTTAATTTTTAAACACTAGCCACATATTCAATTTACTAAATTAAATACTAAACAGGGCATAAAAGGTAAACTCACCCCATTACAGGGTCTATAATATTATTTTCAGAGGTGTTTTTCCAAATTTTTATTAAGTCCAGGGGCTAAAACTGATTTTTAAATGAATTTACATGATTTTCTGGAGTTCCAGGGGCTAGATCAGAAGTTTCCGGGGCTAGCTCTTATTTCCCGAGAACCTCAGGGGGTAGCACGTAAGATTTCCAGTCTTTATAACGCGGGGCTGACGTGGACCGTCCGATTTTAAACCGACGACCGAGATTATAACATCGAACCGGTACGCGGGGGTTTAAGCCCTACCGTGCGATTTAAAATAAACGGCGCACAAGCGGCCACGTCGCTCTGATCGAGCGCGGGCGACGCTGCCGGCGGCGCACGGCGGCGGGAAGCGGCGATCTCGCCGGAGACTTTCGGATCTTCGAGAATTCTTCCTAGAACTGTGATTTTATGGTATAGATCGGTGGAGGGGAGGTCGGGGATCTCACCTCGGGGGTTTTCTTGAGCTCGGAGGTCCTGGAAGGTGATCGGCGACGAGGTCCGAGGTGAAACCACGGCGAGGCTCGTCGGCGCTGTGTTTACACCGCAAGTCACTGAGTTTCCTGCACCTGCAAGGTTCCCCGGAGGCGGTGGATCAAGACCAGCGAGTTAGATCGGAGTTTCCGAGCGTAGACCGGCCAGAATTCGCCGGAGAAGTCTCGGTTCTCACCGGAGGAAAAATCGGCGATCGCGTGGGAAAAACAGAACGAGGCCGGGGTTTTTATAGACGGGGGAGGGCTGCGGGTTTGTTTAGATCAAGTGGGAGTCCTCCGGAACCAGAATTCGGCCGGAAATCCGGTCGGTTGCGATCGCGCGCGTGCGGGTGAACAGTCCGAGTTTCGGACGATCGGGGGTTAGGGATGACAGGTGGGTCCCACCTGTCTGAGAGAGAGAGCGCGGGCGCGCGGCTGCGGGCTGGCGCGGGGCAGGGTGGGCCGGCTGGTGAGTTTCGGCCCACTGGCCGGTTTTTTTCTGTTTTCCTTTTTCTTTTTCTATTTCTTTTCTGATTTGAGTTTAATTTGACTTCCAGTTTGAATTTGAATTTTTGCAAAACATGCAACACGTCTAAAAATTTTTAAATCCCCCTCTTAACATGATTTAGGGTTTTGAATCAAAATTTTGGGGTGTTACAACTCTACCCCCCTTAAAAGAAATCTCGTCCTCGAGATTGGTGGTTCTAAGAAAACAATTCCGGAAATTGTGCCTTGAGCCCATCTTCCCGCTCCCAGGTGGCTTCCTCTTCTGAGTGATGCTTCCACTGCACCTTGCACATCCGGATTCTTTTATTTCTGGTGAGGCGTTCCATTGTCTCCAAAATCTTGTATGGTTGCTCGGCATAAGACAAATCCTCAGCTACGTTCACTTCATTCATGGGTAACACCTCCTCAGGCGTCCTCAGGCATTTCTTAAGTTGTGACACATGGAATACATCGTGCACATCCGATAGACGAGCCGGTAACTCTAGTTGATACGCCACTTCGCCTTTCCTTTCCAGAACTTGAAAGGGTCCGATGTATCGAGGTGACAACTTCCCTTTCACCTTGAACCGACGAAGTCCTCTGATAGGGGACACTTTGAGATAGACATAGTCTCCCACGTTGAAAATGAGCTCTCTTCTTCGTACATCGGCATAGCTCTTTTGGCGTGTCTGTGCTATCCTCAAGTTATTGAGAATTTCCCTCACCTTCGCCTCAGCTTCTTGTAGTACTTCTGGACCAAACACTTTACTTTCCCCTGTTTGGTTCCAAAATAGGGGAGTTCTGCACTTTCTCCCGTACAAGGCTTCAAACGGAGACATCTTCATACTAGCTTGATAGCTGTTGTTATAGGAAAACTCCGCATACGGTAAGTTTTTGTCCCAACTCCTATTGTTTTTGAGTGCACATGCCCTTAGCATATCTTCAAGGATCTGATTGGTTCTTTCCGTCTGCCCATCAGTTTGGGGATGATAGGCAGAACTAAAGTTCAGATGGGTTCCCATGGTTTCGTGCAACTTCTGCCAGAACCTTGAGGTGAACTGTGTCCCTCGATCCGACACAATCTTCTTTGGCACTCCATGGTAACACACGATCCTTGACATGTACAACTCTGCCAATTTGGATCCGTTGTAGCTCTCCTTCACGGGGATGAAGTGAGCTACCTTGGTTAGCCTATCAATGATGACCCATATCGAATCGTATCCTGATTGGGTCCTAGGCAATCCCACGATGAAATCCATGCTGATTTCTTCCCATTTCCATTCAGGCACTTTGAGTGGTTGCAATAATCCCGCGGGTCGTTGATGTTCTGCTTTCACCAACTGACATGTGTCACACAGGGCAACATGTTCCGCAACATCTCGCTTCATGCCATACCACCAATACCTGCTCTTGAGGTCCTGGTACATCTTCGTACTCCCAGGATGAATGGAATAGTCGGAATCGTGAGCCTCCTTCAAAATCAATTCACGGATCTCCTTTACTTCAGGCACGCAGATTCTCTTCCCGTGCCACACCGTACCTTGTTCATCCTCTCTGAAACCAGGAGCTTTATTTTCCTTGATGAGTTGCCTGATTTCTTGTATCTTTTCGTCGTTCTTTTGACCATTGCATATGTCTTTCTCTAGTGTGGAGTCCACTTCCATGGCGATGGCTTCACCACTATTCACCAGGCATAGATCGAGCCTTATAACCTCATCCTTCAATTCTGCCGGCATGTCCTTCAAGCTCAACCTATTGACCTGCACTTTCCGACTTAAAGCATCGGCCACGACGTTTGCTTTCCCAGGATGATAGTTGATGCCCACATCAAAGTCATTGATTAGCTCTAACCATCTCCTTTGCCTGAGGTTGAGATCTGGCTGTGTGAAAATGTACTTCAAACTCTTATGATCCGTATATATCTCTGTCCTCTTTCCCATCAAATAGTGTCGCCAAATTTTCAACGCGTGTACCACTGCGGCTAGCTCTAGGTCATGTGTAGGATAGTTCTTCTCGTGCTTCTGGAGCTGTCGGGATGCATAAGCCACGACATGCCCTTCTTGCATGAGAACACATCCCAACACGTTTCCAGAGGCATCGCAGTACACCGTGAAGTTCTTCTGCATATCTGGCATAACCAACACTGGGGCTGTTGTCAATCTCTTCTTTAGCTCCTGAAAGCTCGTCTCACACTGTGGCATCCAGGTGAATGTGATTCCCTTCTCCAACAGTTTGGTGAAAGGTCTCAAGATCTTGGAGAATCCCTCAATAAACCGTCGATAGTATCCAGCCAATCCCAGGAAGCTTCGAACTTCCCCGACATTTTCAGGGGTCTTCCACTTCTGGATATCCTCGATTTTGGCAGGATCTACGGAGATTCCTCCCTCCGAGATTATATGTCCTAAGAAAGGAACTTTCTTCAGCCAAAACTCACACTTGCTTAACTTGGCATATAGTTGGTGTTCTCTTAGCCTCTGCAACACCAACCTTAGATGTTTCTCATGTTCTTCTTCATCTTTGGAGAAGACGAGAATGTCATCTATGAAAACCACCACAAATTTGTCCAGATATTCCATGAATACCTTGTTCATGAGATACATGAAGTATGCCGGGGCATTAGTTAGCCCGAAAGGCATGACAGTGTATTCATACAGTCCGTACCGAGATACGAAAGCTGTCTTGGGAATATCAGATTGCCTTATCTTGAGTTGGTGGTATCCCGACCTGAGATCAATTTTCGAGAACACACAAGCTCCCCTCAACTGATCAAACAAGTCTTCAATGCGAGGTAATGGGTACTTGTTCTTGATGGTTACCTCATTCAAAGCACGGTAATCCACGCATAACCTTTGGGTTCCATCCTTTATGGGCACAAATATCACCGGAGCTCCCCATGGTGAGGAACTAGGACGAATATACCCCTCCTCCGAGAATTCTTCTCAAATGATCCTTGAGTTCTTCCAGCTGCTTGGAGTCCATCCGATAAGGTCTCTTGTATATCGGGGCTGTTACAGGTACTAGCTCAATTGCGAATTCCACTTCACGATCGGGAGGCATACCTGGCAACTCCTCCGAAAAAACATCTGGATATTCACTGATGGTCCTGATTTCCTCAACTTTCACCTCAACTTGATTTAATTTGATGTCCCTCCTAGGCTCGTGCATTGTTATGAACTTTACTCTTGTGCCACTAGGGTGAGTTAGTTCCACCGTTCTGGTCGAACAATGGATGATTCCTTTATGTTTGGTCAACCAATCCATACCCAAAATAATATCTATTCCCTGTGAATCTATCACTATGAGGTTAGCAGTAAATACTACCCCATTAATGTCTAGGTTCACTTTGGGACACACTTGTCTTGTCCTTATTTCTCCACCTGGAGAGTTTACAGCTAGCATATGGTTCATTTGTGTGGTTGCTAGGTCATGCTTCTTAACAAACCCTTGAGCAATGAACGAGTGGGTAGCACCAGAATCAAACAGCAGGGTTGCAAGGTGTAAATTGGCAGGAAACTTACCAACTACCACGTCGGGTGCCTCTTGTGCTTCCTCCATAGTGACATGGTTCACCCGTCCTCTCATTACATTCTGCTGTTGTGGCTGCGCAGGCTTCTTCTTTGGGCATTTATGGGCGTAGTGCCCCACTTCACCACAGCTAAAACATTGCACTCCAACCTTAGGTGCCTGGCCTTTGTTGTCTTGGGGTTGGTTCGGGGGTCCTTGCACTGCTGGTCGAGGTGGATATGCGGGGCGAGGCTGCTGTACAAACTGACGTTGTGGCTGTGCTGGTGCTGCCGGAGGCCTGTAGTTTGGGTTGTACCCCCTTGGTGCTGAGTAGGGTACCGCAGCACGGTTCGTTTGCCCTGCAGGTTGCTGCATCAGACGTGGGCGGGTGTTGCTCCCTGAGGCTTGATGTGACCACCCGGCCTTCCTCTTATTCTCATTTTCCAAGGCCTTTAGCTTCCTTTCTACCACAAACGCTCTGTCCACCATCTTTTGGAAGCTTTCATACTCATTTGAGGACATTGCACACTGCATTTCTGCGGTAAGTCCTTCCACGAAACAATCTTGTTTATGCTCATCAGTCTCTATGTCCCGTGGGGCATAACGGGATAGTTGAGTAAATTTAGTGAGGTATTCCCTCACCGTCATGTTTCCCTGCTGCAGTCCCAAAAACTCCTTCCTCTTGTTTTTGAGTTCACCTCTTGGAATGTAATGGTTGCGGAAGCTATGCTTGAACTCTTCCCAAGTGATTTTCTCAGGGTCATGATGGGCGGCCACATAGGCGGTCCACCAATCAGCAGCAGGTCCATGCAATTGATGAGAGGCAAACAGCACCCTCTCATACCCTTGGCACTGTATGATCCTCATCTTACTTTCAATGGTCTTCAGCCAATCATCTGCCTCCATAGGTTCAGCAGCACTTGCAAACTTTGGAGGTTGAGTTCCTAGAAACTCACTCAACCTTGGTTGGCGTGGTGCATCTTGTGGAGGTGGAACTTGATGCAAGTTGGCCACCACTTGAGTCAAGTTCTGGATGAGCTGATTTTGATTCTCCAGCATTTGGTGGAGAGGATCAACTCCTTCACGGCGACCACCCCGGTCCTGGCCTCCAGAAAGATGAGGGTTGCATGCCTCATCGTTGTTGTTGGCGGGGTTGGCAGCACGTCCTTTTCCTCTTCCGGCCATCTGGCAGAATCAACCAATGTTAATTTGAAAACATTTAGTATCATCTTACTACTTTCACTTGTTTGTACTTTGAAGTGTTGAGGCTTTGTTATACTTTTCTGAGGGTTCATTTCTCACACAAAATAAATGCAATATTATTTCATGTGGGTTCACACACCAAAGCAAAACAATCTAAAGACGAGGCTGTGGACAATTGCTCATGGCTTCCACAACTTACGTCACACACCAAGCATTAACACACCATTAACTTAACTGAACGACTCGACTATTCGACATCTTGTGAACTAAGGGAAGGACTCTACACTACTCGTTTTCTTGAGCTGGCTCCTCAGGATCTTCCTCATCATTTCGGCTGCCTTCTGACTCTGCTTTGGGTGGGGAGGCTGCTGGTGGAGAAGTGTGACGACGCCTGATCGCTCGGTGATCCGGGGAGTCAGGAGTCCATGTATCATTTACGGTGACACACAGTTCATTCCCATCTTCTCTTTCTCTCGCCTTTAAGCAGGCTCGCAGCAACGCCTCCATTTCCTTCAGGGTGTCCCGGACATCCTGAAGCTCTTGTTGACACTCCTGCAATCGAGTGATGAGCATAGCAGCATCCTCCAAGAACAAGTCTATGTGCTCATGGGAAGTCCCTTGCTGCACTGGTGGGTACTTGTACTCCGTGGTACCACTCTCACGTTGGAGGACATACATGTACTCAGTTTTGTCCAAGTGGCGACGATAGATGTGACTCTGGCAGGTGATGGCCTCCCAGGTGACATCTTTCTCGGCATCGACCTGTGTCGCTCGACAAGCTGGAGAGTGATGAATCTTAAGAAGCTGATTTTCGTGTATAATCCTCATCTCTGAGCTCCATTCTTCCCTCTTCTCACGGATGGTCCTGGTGGAGTTATAGTGGATGATTAGCTTGCCCGTGTTGCCGGCGGCTTCGAGCATACGCCAAAGACGGCGCAATAAGCCTCCTACTGCCAATCCGTAGGAAAGGTACGTCACCGGACGGCTCTCCTCCCTCTCGGCAAGAGCAACTACGGGAACTCTCCCTCCTGTGGACTTGCGAGCGGTACGGATCATGCGAACCATCAAAAACAAAGAGAATTTTAAACTTAGGTTAGATAAACTCTTAAACCAAAAATCCTATTTTGAATGAAAGTTGGGGTAAGATGAAGAAAGTGACTCATTTAAATAACACTTTTCAATCCACACCTATAAAAAGTAGTTTTTAAGAAAATAGGGCCCTTAAATACGTCCATTTCTACCTAGGTCCACGTTCCTACGGGCAACCTTGGCTCTGATACCACTTCTGTCACACCCGGTTTTTCCGAAGAACAACCAAGTGAATATCACATGTATGCGAGGATCATTTTCTCATACATGTGATGACAAATAGTGAAGCATCATTGATTACAAGCCAGGTGTCGAATATAAATAAGTCTTACATCGCGAATGTCTCGATGGACAATAATAAGTTCATCATAAGTAAATAAACTAGCAGCGGAAAAATTATTCTTGAGGGCTCCATCACAGGCGTTGCCCGGGGTCTCCATGAACCTAGAAACCTTCTTCGGGTCCAAAGTATTGGTCATTATACACCACCTCATTATCTTGACCTGAGCAGCAATATAAACCAACAAATATGCAAGGTTGAGTACCGATGGTACTCAGCAAGTGTGGGAAAGTTATGTCATGCATGGCTAGAACAAGGAGAGGTTGAACTCATGGTTAAAGCACTACGCAATTAATACCTATCACCTTAGCTCATTAAGCACCTACATTACTACGCAAGTGAAATGGTCCCAAGCTCCCATACCATCATCATAATCAAATAACCGTAACATCATTTCCAATGTTAAGCTCCTCGCTTAACATCCACAACTTCCTAAAACCATCAATCCTCTAATCATGAATAAGTCCAAGCCGCTCTTGACCGTGAGCACGGCTGTCATGACAGTTTTGACTCTGCAGAGTTTGTACCACTGCACATGTAGTGATTTCATCCCCCGTTGCCGGGTGGACTAAAAGAACCTCCATTATGCCAGTGGCTACGAACCACATTCACACTTCCCAGGTGTGTAGCCAGGAGATCACTACGAAGCCTTTACAAAGGGATTCCCGACGAGCGTGGGCCCACTGAGGTTTCACCCCTAACAGCATACAAGAGGCTCCAACCCCGCTGCAGTGGCCCCCTCTTGAGCCTTGCGGTTCATATGGTAGTCCAGCTGACACCTACTCCCCGCACCATCCAACACACCCATACTACGCCGGGGATACACCTAATTAATTGGCCAAGCTGCCCCATCTCAGCATGTGGTTGGCACTGTAAAGCCAGGTTACATGCTCCATGAACCGGTCCTTAGGATCCAGGCAAGTACTAAACACAAACCCGAGTCTCGTGCACCCAGCACACAACCAAAACATCCAACTTGTCTTGATCCCTACCTCTACATAACTCACAATATCTCATTCAAGAGTATGGTAAAATAAATTGATGATCTCATATCCCAATTATCCCATTCTAAGCATGGCTAAGCATATGCATAATAATAAATGACATGATAAAATGAATCCCAACCCAAGCTACAAGGAAACAAGGTAATGCAATTCTAGGGAAACATCCTAGCATGGGTTTCATATTTCAATTGACAATGCAAATAATTCTACCTACACATCCTAGTATAGGATCAAAGTGGTCAAGGACACTTGCCTCCTTCTTGCTGCTCTTGAAATGGGTAGTCCTGGTCTTGGAAAGGAATAACTTGCTCTTGAGCAGGTTCTACATCATACCATCACACATAGAAAAGAAAAACAACAATCATAAGACATAGTTCACACTTCTACTTCATACAAACCACACATTCACATTTATGAAAGTCATTCACCATTATATGTGTTGTGGTTACTCTATGTGTGTTGATTTGTGGCTTGCATGCACTTTTAATCATGTGTATATGATTCCTACTTTTATGTTCACATTTATACTTACCTACTGTATATATATGAGTTTCCCATTTAAATAAATTCCTTATATTCAACTACTACACCTTTTCACTACCAAGTATGTATGAAAATATTTTTCTTCTCCATATGTGCCTTTAGAATTTCTACCAACCTTAAACTGAATTCTTTGGATTTTAGAAACTTCATTTATCATTTACTAGTTGCTATATTTTCAGATTTATTTTCCTATACATAAATGTGTTCTTTATTATGAAATTAGTAATATACATCATCTAAACAGAATAGGTTCTGGTCCTAAATAATTTAATAACATATTTTGACCCTTGCCTCTGATATAAACTATTTCACCATTATTTTCCCTATTTTCTAAACTATTCATTACTTAAAAATGTGTCCCTAAATGTGAATAATCAATTTAACAGATTCAATTCAGCCCAAAATATGTTTTTATCTCACTCCAAAGTTTCCTAAATACTGAGAAAGTCTTTAATTAAATTTTGACAATTTGTTTGTCCCACTTTTTAATTTTTAAACACTAGCCACATATTCAATTTCCTAAATTAAATACTAAACAGGGCTAAAAAGGTAAACTCACCCCATTACAGGGTCTATAATATTATTTTCAGAATTTCCAGGGGTCTAGCTACACTTATCAGAGGTGTTTTTCCAAATTTTTATTAAGTCCAGGGGCTAAAACTGATTTTTAAATGAATTTACATGATTTTCTGGAGTTCCAGGGGCTAGATCAGAAGTTTCCGGGGCTAGCTCTTATTTCCCGAGAACCTCAGGGGGTAGCATGTAAGATTTCCAGTCTTTATAACGCGGGGCTGACGTGGACCGTCCGATTTTAAACCGACGACCGAGATTATAACATCGAACCGGTACGCGGGGGTTTAAAATCTACCGTGCGATTTAAAATAAACGGCGCACAAGCGGCCACGTCGCTCTAATCGAGCGCGGGCGGCGCTGCCGGCGGCGCACGGCGGCGGGAAGCGGCGATCTCGCTGGAGACTTTCGGATCTTTGAGAATTCTTCCTAGAACTGTGATTTTATGGTATAGATCGGTGGAGGGGAGGTCGGGGATCTCACCTCGGGGGTTTTCTTGAGCTCGGAGGTCCTGGAAGGTGATCGGCGACGAGGTCCGAGGTGAAACCACGGCGAGGCTCGTCGGCGCTGTGTTTACACAGCAAGTCACCGAGTTTCCTGCACCTGCAAGGTTCCCCGGAGGCGGTGGATCAAGACCAGTGAGTTAGATCGGAGTTTCCGAGCGTAGACCGGCCAGAATTCGCCGGAGAAGTCTCGGTTCTCACCGGAGGAAAAATCGGCGATCGCGTGGGAAAAACAGAACGAGGCCGGGGTCTTTATAGACGGGGGAGGGCGGCGGGTTTGTTTAGATCGAGTGGGAGTCCTCCGGAACACGAATTCGGCCGGAAATCCGGTCGGTTGCGATCGCGCGCGCGCGGGTGAACAGTCCGTATTTCGGACGATCGGGGGTTAGGATGACAGGTGGGTCCCACCTGTCTGAGAGAGAGAGCACGGGCGCGGGGCTGCGGGCTGGCGCGGGGCAGGGTGGGCCGGCTGGTGGGTTTCGGCCCACTGGCCGGTTTTTTTCTGTTTTCCTTTTTCTTTTTCTATTTCTTTTCTGATTTGAGTTTAATTTGAATTCCAGTTTGAATTTAAATTTTTGCAAAACATGCAACACGTCCAAAAATTTTTAAATCCCCCTCTTAACATGATTTAGGGTTTTGAATTAAAATTTTGGGGTGTTACACCCTAACCCTACCCCTCATATTTATAGGCGCGCTAATGGGCTTTTAGGTCACAGGCCCATTAGTACCCTAATTTCTTATGGATCAAATATCCATCTGGCCTTTATCCGAATTGTTATGATTGCCTCTTGGGCATATCACCAACAATCTCCCACTTGCACTAGAGACAATCATATAGCCAAGTTTTTCAATGTTCCATCCCCTTAAGTGTGTGACCCGTTAGGTTCATGTACAGTCGGTTATGAATGAAAACCGTTTTCAGACACATATCAGTAGAGGTACCTAGTAGGACATACTGACTCCCGAATGTACATAAAGATCATATTGGCTGAACTAGATACATTCACATGCTAATTCCTTTGCCACACAATACCAGTCAAGCTCAAGGCGAGATACATGCCATCCTTGTGATAGCTCGACCATTCACTCGATCAAATAGTTGATTCAAATCTATGACTAACTTTTAGTCATAATGATTAACTCCTTAATCACTATGGCATGGCCATGCACTTTCAATCCAACTATCTCGAGGGGCCCAGAGATATCTCTCCTATTATTTAGGAGGGGAAAATCCCATCTTGATCCGCACACATCTCATTTCATGCTTCATCATGTACCTAAAGACTATTTTTATGACCACCCAGTTACGGAGTAGCGTTTGATAGTTTCAAAGTGCACAACTACACATAGTGAGAAACAATGGCAATCTCAGGTCTAACAATCTAGCAGGTGTATCACTCAAGACCAACTGATGGCACATATGTAAATAACAATCCCAACAGTGTCTCGGAATGGGTCTATCCAACACCATGTTCACTAACATGTGTTCACATTATTAATTTGATATCTCCATATCTATGATCCATGAAACGTGATCATCAATTAATACATGTGCTAGTCTGCGTACTATCATTATCTCATATAACGATGTAGACTAGGGATCATTTTGAGTAACATTATAATTAACAAAGAGTCTCACGAACAAGTCACATACTTGATGATCAATGTGAATAATAGTTACTCAAATAGTACATAAACATAGATATGACACAAGTCTCCCACTACACACTAGGATCACTGATGTAAGTATCTAATACCCATACATCTCGTGTGCGTCTCATGATTTGATTGTCGAAGAGGCTTTTTCAACGGATCTGCCATATTCAAATCCGTATGCACCTTGCATATATTCACATCACCTCGGTCGATAATCTCTCGAATGAGATGATAGCGTCGTAGTATATGTTTGGATCTTTTGTGTGATCTAGGCTCCTTTGCATGTGCAATGGCTCCATTATTGTCGCAATAGAGATCCACAGGTCCGGACGCACTAGGAACAACACCCAACTTAAAAACAAATTTTCTGATCCAAACAACTTCCTTTGCAGCTTCAGAAGCTGCAATATACTCCGCCTCCGTCGTTGAATCTGCTACTGTGTCTTGCTTGGAACTTTTCCAGCTCACTGCCCCTCCATTGAGGCAGAACACAAAACCGGATTGCGATCTAGAGTCATCCTTGTCTGTTTGGAAGCTAGCATCGGTGTAACCTCTTACAACGAGCTCTTCTTCACCTCCAAACACTAGGAACACATCCTTAGTTCTTCTCAAGTACTTAAGTATGTTTTTGACAACTGTCCAATGAGCCTCACCATAATCTGATTGATACTTGCTCGTAACACTTAGAGCATAGGATACATCTGGGCGTGTACACAGCATGACATGCATGATAGATCCAATAGCCGAAGCATAAGGAATAGCTCTCATCCTCTTTTGCTCATCAGGCGTCGAAGGACACTGACTTTTTCTTAGAGTGATACCATGTGACATTGGCAAGAAACCTTTCTTAGAATCTTGCATATTGAATCGATTCAATATCTTGTCAATATATGTGTCTTGGCTTAATCCAATTAACCTTTTAGATCTATATCTATAGATCTTTATGCCCAAAATGTACGTTGCCTCTCCTAAATCCTTCATTGAGAAACTTTTCCTTAATGAGGATTTAACAACATCTAGTACTGGAATGTCATTTCCGATCAATAATATGTCATCTACATATAGGACCAGAAATATAAGTGCGCTCCTAGTAACTTTCTTGTAAATACAAGGTTCTTCTACATTCTTGATGAAACCAAACCCTTTGACCACTTCATCAAAACGTAGATTCCAACTCCGAGATGCTTGCTTCAATCCATAGATGGACTTTTGAAGTTTGCATATTTTTCTAGCATTTTAGGATCGACAAAACCCTCAGGTTGTGTCATGTACACATCCTCAGTCAGAATCCCATTAAGAAAGGTTGTTTTGACATCCATCTGCCATATTTCATAATCAAAATATGCAGCAATTGCTAGGAGAATCCGAACAGACTTTAGCATAGCGACGGGCGAAAATGTTTCATCATAATCAACACCTTGAATTTGTTTGAAACCTTTCACCACCAATCGTGCTTTATAGATGTGAACTTTTCCATCCATACCAATCTTTTTCTTGAAAATCCATTTGCAATCTATCGGTCTCACACCATCGATTGGATCAACCAAGTTCCAAACTTGATTCTCATGCATGGATTCAATTTCAGATTCCATGGCTCCAAGCCATTTCTCAGAGTCGGGTCCCATTATTGCTTCAGTGTAGGTCACAGGCTCATTATTGTCCAACAATACCATGTCCTGTGGTTCCGTGGTTAGGAGTGTCAACTTTTCAGTTGCACGACGTACCCTTGTAGACCTTCGTCGGGCTGGTGTTTCATCAAGTGGTTGTACAACATCTTGTACATCCTGTATAGGATTAGAGGGTGCCAAAACATTTTCAGGTATTTCTTGAATTTCTTCAAGATGCACCTTGCTCCCACTAACTCCTTTTGAGAGAAACTCTTTATCCAAGAAGACACCATTGTGAGCAGTAAACACATTACCCTCCATTTTACTATAAAAATAATATTCTTTGGTTTCCCTAGGATATCCCACAAAGAAGCATTTGTCTGATTTGGGAGTAAGTTTGTCTGACGTCAAACGTTTGACATAAGCATCACGTCCCTAAACTTCGAGGAAAGACAATCCGGCACGTTTCCCGGTCCACATCTCATATGGTGTCTCCTCAACACACTTAGTTGGGACTCTGTTTCGTGTAAACGCAACAGTTTTGAGAGTATAACCCCGAAAGGATAGTGGAAGATCAGTCTGGCTCATCATCGAACTAACCACGTCTAACAATGTTCAGTTCCTCCGCTTGGACACCCAATTCCATTGAGGCGTTCCAGGTGGAGTCAACTGTGGAACAATTCCACATTGTTTTAAATGATCATAAAATTCATGGCTCAAATATTCACCCCCACGTTCAGATCGTAGAAGTTTAATTGTCTTGCCCAACTAATTTTGTACTTCATTCTCAAATTCTTTGAACTTTTCAAAAAATTCAGACTTGTGCCTCATTAGATAGACATATCCATATCTACTAAAGTCATCGGTAAAAGTAATGAAATACTGAAAACCACCTCTAGTTACCGAACTCATTGGTCCACATACATCGTATGTATAAGTCCCAACAAGTCACTTGCCCTCTCACTTTGACCAGTGAAGGGTGCTTTGGTCATCTTCCCAAGCAAACAAGACTCGCATGTGTCAAGTGATTCAAAATCAAATGAACTTAAAAAACCATCTTTATGGAGTTTCTCAATTCGTTTCTCATTTATATGACCTGAGCGACAATGCCAAATAAAAGTGGGATTTGGATCATTTCGTCGAGCCCTTTTTGTATTAATGTTATAGACTATTTTATCCTCAAGATCAAGAACATATAATTCATTCACTAATGGACATTGAGCATAGAAAATATTATTATAATAAATAGAACAACATTTGTTCTTTATTATAATCTCATAACCATTAACATCTTCCAAACATGAAGAAGATATAATGTTCTTGCTCAAAGAAGGAATGCAATAACAATTATTTAATTCCAAAACTAATCCTGAAGGTAATGACAAGTGATAAGTTCTGATAGCTATGACAGCAACCTTTGCTCCATTGCCAACCCGAACATCCAACTCGCCTTTTGCAAATCTTCTAGTCTCACTTAGACCCTGCAACGATTTGCAAGTGTGAATCATTGATTCAGTATCAAATACCCATGATTCACTAGAAGATGTAGCAATATTGATTTCTAAACATTTATATCTGAAGTGGAAGTCTCACTCCCGTTCTTCTTTTTATCCTCCAAGTACTTCTTGCAGTTCCTAGACCAATGCCCCTTAGCATGACAGTGAAAGCATTCATCATTAGGAGAAGGGCCTGATTTACCCTTTTGCTTTGAGCTTGAAGGCTCATTGGGAACCTTTCCCTTGTATTTTGGATGCATCACACGCTTCCTCTTTTTATTCTCCTTTTGAACCATCATCACATGAGTGGTGTTTTTCTTAATTCTTTACTCGGCTGTTTTAAGCATCCCATGCAATTCAGCCAACATTTTCTCCATCCCATTCATTTGATAATTCAATATAAATGGCTCATAGCTCGGTGGGAGTGACTGGAGAATAACGTCAATAGCCAGGTCATCCTTGAGTTCAGAACCAAGTTTGTCCAAAGTCTCAATGTAACCAATCATCTTGATTACATGGGGACTGACCAGGCTACCTTCTGCCAGCTTGCATGAGAACAAGGACTTTGAGAGGTTGTACCTCTCAGCCCTTGCTTGGTTCTCAAACATTGCACGTAGCTCCTGAAACATAGAATAAGCATCTGTATGCTCATACTGTTTCTGTAGATCAGGGGACATTGTGGCAAGCATGAGGCAACTTGCATTAAGCGCATCATCGCAGTGCTTCTCATAAGTCCTATGAGTTGTGGCATTTGCATCATCGGGGAGGTCATTGGGGTATGGTTTCTCAAGAACATACTCAATTTTCTCTTGCCTGAGAACAATTCTCAGGTTGCGGTACCAGTCAATAAAGTTAGCTCCATTGAGCTTTTTTTTTCTCAAGCACAGATCGCAAACTGAAACCGGAATTGTTACTAGCAGACATGATCTATAATAGAAAATAAATATGCAAGGTTTTAGCACTATGTTATGTATCAATCTTTTATTAACAGTTTAATAAAATACACCACCACTATATGAGCATCGTCCTCCCTCTAACGACATATAGTGGTCCAAGATCCATATTCACTAATTTCTAGTGAGCTTTGGCTTCACTGCTAGAAAATTAGTGACATAGGTAAACAACCATTGTTAATCATATCTCTATATGATTCTTGTTTGTTGGGTGACATCCAATGCCCCGGCTCCCAACACTATGCCATAAAGCCCAAAACCGTTTTGATAGCTTTGTTGAGTAAACCAATACTAAGCATGTGAATGTCCAACATTCACCCTATTCATTATGATACATGACAGTATTTTGCTTTGGCAAACCTAACAGACAACGATCAAAACAACATAGGTGCAGCTATAGGTAAATGGCATCAAATACTCAACTGTTCCGAGGGAAGCTATTCTATCATGACAAAACATCCACCATATGAAAAGCATGAAAAGAATAGTAAAACATCACAGGCATACGATCATATCATATATGTGAATAGTATGGCCTTTAGGATCATAGTGGTCTCCATCACCATGGTTCCATCATGATCTACACCGCCATGTCTCCCTTCTTATGGTGATCACCATCGCCATCATGCTTGAGGTTTCTCAATGAATATAAAAGAAGCTAATACATCTAATAGCTATCAAATAAATTACATGAGAGATCAGGCATCACAGGGCGACACGTAGGTCGTTATACAATTATGTGACAACCTCAACCAGGTTGTGTTAAATTTGCAACACGTAGGCTGCACGAATTTTACACACAGATCATCACATCGCATTTAGGCCATACCATTCACATCATTCCCTTCAAAAACAAGTTAAGCGTAGAACAATGTCTATCGCGAAAAAACATAATGATGTCACTATAGCAGACAGCAACGGCGTGAAAGTTTCCTAGAGGGGGGGGGGGGGGTGGATAGGCTAATAAAACCTGAAATTAAAATAAACAGCGGATAAAACCAGAGTAGGCCGGACTAGTCCGGTATGAGGTCGGACTAGTCCGGTCTGAGCCTAATTTGTGTTTTAGGTTTCATTTTGAGTTTGTTCGAGCTGAAAATATATGTTAGTCAAATGATATCACAAATTAGTTGAGAATAATTAGTTTGCAAAATAATAGAACAGTTTGCGAGAAATAACACAATGAATGCTTGATAAGTAATTCTAGTGAGCAAGTAAAATAGTAGAGAGGACAGGAGACACGATTTATTCCGAGGTTCGATTCCATACAGGAACCTACGTCCTCGTTGAGGAGTCCACCAAGGATGTAACACCCCAAAATTTTGATTCAAAACCCTAAATCCTGTTAAGAGGGGGATTTAAAATTTTTTGGACGTGTTGCATGTTTTGCAAAAATTCAAATTCAAACTGGAATTCAAATTAAACTCAAATCAGAAAAGAAATAGAAAAAGAGAAAACAGAAAAAACCGGCCAGTGGGCCGAAACCCACAAGCCGGCCCAGCCAGCACCCGCGCCAGTCTGCAGCCGCGCGCGCCGCTTCCTTCCGCTGACAGGTGGGACCCACCAGATCTTCGTCTACCTCGCGACAGCGCCGGGCTCCCTCGCACCCGAATCAAAACCGATCGGGATTTCGGCGTATCCCCGCTGAATTCTGTTCGTAGGCGACGCGGACATGATCTAAACCACCCCGCCGCCCTCCTCCATCTATAAAAACCCCCGGCCTCGTTCTGTTTTTCCCACGCGATCGCCGATTTTTACTCCGGTGAGAACCGAGACTTCTCCGGCGAATTCTGGCCGATCTAAGCTCGGAAATTCCGATCTAACTCGCTGGTCTTGATCCACCGCCTCCGGGGAACCTTGCAGGTGCAGAAAACTCGGTGACTTGCGGTGTAAACACAGCGCCGACGAGCTTCGCCGTGGTTTCGCCTCGGACCTCGTCGCCGATCACCTTCCAGGACCTCCGAGCTCAAGAAAACCCCCGAGGTGAGATCCCCGACCTCCCCTCCACCGATCTATGCCATAAAATCACAGTTCTAGGAAGAATTCTCGAAGATCCGAAAGCCTCCGGCGAGATCGCCTCTTCCGGCCGCCGGCAGCGCCGCCCGCGCTCGATCAGAGAGACGTGGACGCTTGTGCGCCGTTTATTTTAAATCGCACGGTAGGGTTTAAATCCCCGCGTACCGGTTCGATGTTATAATCTCGACCGTCGGTTTAAAATCGGACGGTCCACGTCAGCCCCGCGTTATAAAGACTGGAAATCTTACGGGCTACCCCCTGGGGTTCTCGGGAAATAAGAGCTAGCCCCGGAAACTTCTGATCTAGCCCCTGGAACTCCAGAAAATCATGTAAATTCATTTAAAAATCAGTTTTAGCCCCTGGACTTAATAAAAATTAGGAAAAACACCTCTGATAAGTGTAGCTAGACCCCTAGAAATTCTGAAAATAATATTATAGACCCTGTAGTGGGGTAAGTTTAACTTTTTAGCCCTGTTTAGTATTTAATTTAGTAAATTGAATATGTGGCTAGTGTTTAAAAATTAAAAAGTGGGACAAACATATTGTCAAAATTAAATTAAAGACTTTCTCAGTATTTAGGAAACTTTGGAGTGAAATAAAACATATTTTGGGCTGAATTGAATCTGTTTAATTTATTATTCACATTTAGGGACACATTTTTAAGTAATGAATAGTTTTAGAAAATAGGGAAAATAATTGTGAAATAGTTTACATCAGAGGCAAAGGTCAAAATATGTTATTAAATTATTTAGGACCAGAACCTATTCTGTTTAGATGATGTGTATTACTAATTTCATAATAAAGTACACATTTATGCATAGGAAAATAAAACTAAAAATATAGCAACTAGTAAATGATAAATGGAGTTTCTAAAATCCAAAGAATTCAGTTTAGGGTTGGTAGAAATTCTGAAGGCACATATGGAGAAGAAAAATACTTTTCATACATACTTGGTAGTGAAAAGGTGTAGTAGTTGAATATAAGGAATTTATTTAAATTGGAAACATATATATATATATAGTATGTAAGTATAAATGTGAACACCAAAGTAGGAATCATATACACATGATTAAAAGTGTATGCAAGCTACAAATCAACACACATAGCGTAACCACAACATATATAATGGTGAATGACTTTCATAAATATGAATGTGTGGTTTGTATGAAGTGGAAGTGTGAACTATGTCTTATGGATTGTTGTTTTTCTTTTGCTATGTGTGATGGTATGATGTAGAACCTGCTCAAGAGCAAGTTATTCCTTTCCAAGATCAGGACTACCCATTTCAAGAGCAGCAAGAAGGAGGCAAGTGTCCTTGACCACTTTGATCCTATGCTAGGATGTGTAGCTAGAGTTATTTGCATTGTCAATTTAAATCTAAAACCCATGCTAGGAAGTTTCCCTAGAATTACATTACCTTGTTTCCTTGTAGCTTGGGTTGGGATATATTTTATCATGTCATTTATTATTATGCATATGCTTAGCCATGCTTAGAATGGGATATTTGGGATATGAGATCATCAGTTTATTTTACCATACTCTTGAATGAGATATTGTGAGTTATGTAGAGGTAGGGAGCAAGGCAAGTTGGATGTTTTGGTTGTGTGCTGGGTGCACGAGACTCGGGTTTGTGTTTAGTACTTGCCTGGATCCTAAGGACCGGTTCATGGAGCATGTAACCTGGCATTACAGTGCCAACCACATGCTGAGATGGGGCAGCTTGGCCAATTAATTAGGTGTATCCCCGGCGTAGTATGGGTGTGTTTGATGGTGCGGGGAATAGGTGTCAGCTGGACTACCATATGAACCGCAAGGCTCAAGAGGGGGCCACTGCAGCGGGGTTGGAGCCTCTTGTATGCTGTTAGGGGTGAAACCTCAGTGGGCCCACGCTCGTCGGGAATCCCTTTGTAAAGGCTTCGTAGTGATCTCCTGGCTACACACCTGGGAAGTGTGAATGTGGTTCGTAGCCACTGGCATAATGGAGGTTCTTTTAGTCCACCCGGCAACGGGGGATGAAATCACTACATGTGGGTACAGTGGTACAAACTCCGCAGAGTCAAAACTGTCATGACAGCCGTGCTCACGGTCAAGAGCGGCTTGGACTTATTCATGATTAGAGGATTGATGGTTTTGGAAGTTGTGGATGTTAAGCGGGGAGCTTAGCATTGGAAATGATGTTATGGTTATTGGATTATGATGATGGGATGGGAGATTGGGACCATTTCACCTATGTAGTAATGTAGGTGCTTAATAAGCTAAGGTGATAGGTATTAATTGCGTAGTGCTTTAACCATGAGTTCAACCTCTCCTTGATCTAGCCCTGCATGCTGTAATTTTCCCACACTTGCTGAGTGCTATTGGTACTCAACCTTGCATATTTTGTTGGTTTATATTGCTGCTGAGGTCAAGATAATGAGGTGGTGTATAATGACCAAGACTTTGGACCCGAAGAAGGTTTCTAGGTTCATGGAGACCCCCGGGCAACATCTGTGACAGAGCCCACAAGAATAATATTCAGCTGCTAGTTCATTTACTTGTGATGAACTTATTATTGTACATCGAGACATTTGCTATGTAAGACTTATTTATATTCGACACCTGGCTTGTAATAAATGATGCTTCACTATTTGTCATCACATGTATGAGAAAATGATCCTGGCATACATGTGACATTCACTTGGTTGTTCTTCGGAAAAACCGGGTGTGACAGAAGTGGTATCAGAGCCAAGGTTGCCCGTAGGAACATGGACCTAGGTAGAAATGGACGTATTTAAGGGCCTTATTTTCTTAAAAACTATTTTACATGGTGTGTGTTGAAAAGTGTTATTTAATGGAGTCACTTTCTTCATCTTACCCCAACTTTCATTCAAAATAGGATTTTTGTTTGAGATTTTATCTAACCTAATTTTAAAATTCTTTTTGTTTTAGATGGTTCGCATGATTCGCACCGCTCGCAAGTCCACAGGAGGGAGAGTTCCCGTAGTTGCCCTTGCCGAGAGAGAGGAGAGCCGTCCGGTGACGTACCTTTCCTACGGATTGGCAGTAGGAGGCTTATTGCGCCGTCTTCGGCGTATGCTCGAAGCCGCCGGCAACACGGGCAAGCTAATCGTCCACTATAATCCACCAGGACCATCCGTGAGAAGAGGGAAGAATGGAGCTCAGAGATGAGGATTATACACGAAAATCAGCTGCTTAAGATTCACCACTCTCCAGCTTGTCGAGCAACACAGGTCGATGCGGAGAAAGATGTCACCTGGGAGGCCATCACCTGCCAGAGCCACATCTATCGTCGCCACTTGGATAAAATTGAGTACATGTATGTCCTCCAACGTGAGAGTGGTACCACGGAGTACAAGTACCCACCAGTGCAGCAAGGGACTTCCCATGAGCACATGGACTTGTGCTTGGAGGATGCTGCTATGCTCAGCACTCGACTGCAGGAGTGTCAACAAGAGCTTCAGGATGTCCGGGACCCCCTGAAGGAAACGGAGGCGTTGCTGCGAGCCCGCTTAAGGGCGAGAGAAAGAGGAGATGGGAATGAACTGTGTGTCACCGCGAATGATACATGGGCTCCTGACTCCCCAGATCGCCGAGCGATCAGGCGTCGTCGCACTTCTCCACCAGCAGCCTCCCCACCCAAAGCAGAGTCAGAAGGCAGCCGAAATGATGAGGAAGATCCTGATGAGCCAGATCAAGAAAACGAGTAGTGTAGAGTCCTTCACTTAGTTAGCAAGATGTCGAATAGTCGAGTCGTTACGCTAAGTTAATGGTGTGTTAATGCTTGGTGTGTGACGTGAGTTGTGGAAGCCATGAGCAATTGTCCACAGCCTCGTCTTCAGATTGTTTTGCTTTGGTGTGTGAACCCATATGAAATGATAGTGCATTTATTTGGTGTGAGATATGAACCCTTAGAGAAGTATAACAAAGCCTCAACACTTCAAAGTACAAGCAAATGAAAGTAGTAAGATGATAATAAATGCTTTCAAATTAACGTTGGTTGATTCTGCCAGATGGCTGGAAGAGGAAAAGGACGAGGTGCCAACCCCGCCAACAACAACGATGAGGCATGTAACCCTAATCTTTCTGGAGGCCAGGACCGGGGTGGTCGCCGTGAAGGAGTTGATCCCCTCCACCAAATGCTGGAGAATCAAAATCAGCTCATCTAGAACTTGACTCAAGTGGTGGCCAACTTGCATCAAGTTCCACCTCCACAAGCTGCACCACGCCAACCAAGGTTGAGTGAGTTTCTAGGAACTCAACCTCCAAAGTTTGCAAGTGCTGCCGAACCTCTGGAGGCAGATGATTGGCTGAAGACCATTGAAAGTAAGATGAGGATCATCCAGTGCCAAGGGTATGAGAGGGTGCTGTTTGCCTCTCATCAATTGCATGGACCTGCTGCTGATTGGTGGACCGCCTACGTGGCCGCCCATCATGACCCTGAGAACATCACTTGGGAAGAGTTCAAGCGCAGCTTCCGCAACCATTACATCCCAAGAGGTGAACTCAAAAACAAGAGGAAGGAGTTTTTGGGACTGCAGCAGGAAAACATGACGGTGAGGGAATACCTCAATAAATTTACCCAGCTATCCCATTATGCCCCACGGGACATGGAGACTGATGAGCAGAAACAAGATTTTTTCGTGGAAGGCCTTACCGCAGAGATGCAGTGTGCAATGTCCTCGAATGAGTATGAAAGCTTCCAAAAGATGGTGGACAGAGCATTTGTGGTAGAAAGGAAGCTAAAGGCCTTGGAAAATGTGAATAAGAGGAAGGCCGGTTGGTCACATCAAGCCTCGGGAAGCAACACTCGCCCCTGTATAATGCAGCAACCTATGGGGCAGACGAGCCGTGCTGCGGTACCCTACTCAGCACCAAGGGGGTACAACCTGAACTACAGGCCTCCGGCAGCACCAGCACAGCCACCACGTCAGTTTGTACAGCAGCCTCGCCCTGCATATCCACCTCGACCAGCAGTGCAAGGACCCCCGAACCAACCCCAAGACAACAAAGGCCAAGCACCTAAGGTTGGGGTGCAATGTTTTAGCTGTGGTGAAGTGGGGCACTATGCCCATAAGTGCCCAAAGAAGAAGCCCGCGCAGCCACAACAGCAGAATATAATGAGAGGACGGGTGAACCACGTCACTATGGAGGAAGCACAAGATGCACCCGACGTGGTAGTTGGTAAGTTTCCTGCCAATTTACACCTTGCAACCCTGCTGTTTGATTCTGGTGCCACCCACTCGTTTATTGCTCAAGGGTTTGTTAAGAAGTATGACCTAGCAACAACACAAATGAACCATATGCTAGCCGTAAACTCTCCCGGTGGAGAAATAAGGACAAGACAAGTGTGTCCCAAGGTGAATCTAGACATTAATGGGGTAGTGTTTACTGCTAACCTCATAGTGATAGATTCCCAAGGGATCGATATTATTTTGGGCATGGATTGGTTGACCAAACATAAAGGAATCATCCATTGTTCGACCAGAACGGTGGAACTAACTCACCCTAGTGGCACAAGAGTAAAGTTCATAACAATACACGAGCCTAGGAGGGACATCAAATTAAATCAAGTTGAGGTGAGAGTGGAGGACATCAGGATTATCCGGGAATATCCAGATGTTTTTCCGGAAGAATTGCCAGGTATGCCTCCCGATCATGAAGTGGAATTTGCAATTGAGCTAGTGCCTGGAACAGCCCCGATACAAAAGAGACCTTATCGGATGGACTCCAAGCAGCTAGAAGAACTCAAGGATCATTTGAGAGAATTGACGGAGAAGGGGTATATTCGTCCTAGTTCCTCACCATGGGGAGCCCCGGTGATATTTGTGCCCAAGAAGGACGGAACCCAAAGGTTATGCGTGGATTACCGTGCCTTTAATGAGGTAACCATCAAGAACAAGTACCCATTACCCCGTATTGAAGACTTGTTTCATCAGTTGAGGGAAGCTTGTGTGTTCTCGAAAATTGATCTCAGGTCGGGATACCACCAACTCAAGATAAGGCAATCTGATGTTCCCAAGACAGCTTTCGTATCTCGGTACGGACTGTATGAATACACTGTCATGCCTTTCGGGCTAACTAATGCCCCGGCATACTTCAAGTATCTCATGAACAAGGTATTCATGGAATATCTGGACAAATTTGTGGTGGTTTTCATAGATGACATTCTCGTCTTCTCCAAAGATGAAGAAGAACATGAGAAACATCTAAGGTTGGTGTTGCAAAGGCTGAGAGAACACCAACTATATGCCAAGTTGAGCAAGTGTGAGTTTTGGATGAAGAGAGTTCCCTTCTTAGGACATATAATCTCGGAGGGAGGAATCTCCGTGGATCCTGCCAAAATCGAGGATATACAGAAGTGGAAGACCCCTGAAAATGTCGGGGAAGTTTGAAGTTTTTTGGGATTGGTTGGATACTATCGACGGTTTATTGAGGGATTCTCTAAGATCTCGAGACCCCTTACCAAACTGTTGGAGAAGGGAATCACATTCACATGGACGCCACAGTGCGAGACGAGTTTTCAGGAGCTAAAGAAAAGATTGACAACAGCCCCAGTGCTGGTTATGCCAGATATGCAAAAGAGCTTCACGGTGTACTGTGATGCCTCTGGAAACGGGTTGGGATGTGTTCTTATGCAAGAAGGGCATGTCGTGGCATATGCATCCCGGCAGCTTCAAAAGCACGAGAAGAACTATCCTACACATGACCTAGAACTAGTCGCAGTGGTACACGCGTTGAAAATTTGGCGGCACTATTTGTTGGGGAAGAGGACCGAGATGTATACGGATCATAAGAGTTTGAAGTACATATTCACAAAGCCAGACCTCAACCTCGGACAAAGGAGATGGTTAGAGCTAATCAATGACTTTGATGTGGGCATCAACTATCATCCCGGGAAAGCAAACGCCGTGGCCGATGCTTTGAGTCGGAAAGTGCAGGTCAATAAGTTGAGCTTGAAGGACATGCCTGCAGAATTGAAGGACGAGGTTATAAGGCTCAATCTATGTCTAGTAAATAGTGGTGAAGCCATCGCCATGGAAGTGGACTCCGCACTCGAGCGAGACATACGCAAGGGCCAAAAGAATGATGAGAAGATACAAGAGATCAGACAACTCATCAAGGAAAATAAAGCTCCAGGTTTCAGAGAGGATGAACAAGGTACGGTGTGGCACGGGGAAAGGATCTGTGTGTCTGAAATAAAGGAGATCCGTGAATTACTTTTGAAGGAGGCTCACGATTCCGACTATTCCATCCATCCTAGGAGTACGAAGATGTACCAGGACCTCAAGAGCAGGTATTGGTGGTATGGTATGAAGCGAGATGTCGCGGAACATGTTGCCCTATGTGACACATGTCAGTTGGTGAAAGCAGAACATCAACGACCCACGGGGTTATTGCAACCACTCAAAGTGCCTGAATGGAAATGGGAAGAGATCAGCATGGATTTCATCGTGGGATTGCCTAGAACCCAATTAGGATATGATTCGATATGGGTCATCGTTGATAGGCTAACCAAGGTAGCTCATTTCATCCCCGTGAAAGAAAGCTACAGCGAATCCAAATTGGCAGAGTTGTACATGTCAATGATCGTGTGTTACCATGGAGTGCCAAAGAAGATTGTGTCGGATCGAGGGACACAGTTCACCTCAAGGTTCTGGCAGAAGTTGCACGAAGCCATGGGAACCCATCTGAACTTTAGTTCTGCCTATCATCCCCAAACTGATGGGCAGACGGAAAGAACTAATCAGATCCTTGAAGATATGCTAATGGCATGTGCACTCAAAAACAATAGGAGTTGGGATAAGAACTTACCGTATGCGGAGTTTTCTTATAACAACAGCTATCAAGCTAGTATGAAGATGTCACCGTTTGAAGCTTTGTACGGGAGGAAGTGCAGAACTCCCCTATTTTGGAACCAAACGGGGGAAAGTAAAGTGTTTGGTCCAGAAGTACTACAAGAAGCCGAGGCGAAGGTAAGGGAAATTCGCAACAATTTGAGGATAGCACAGACACGCCAAAAGAGTTATGCTGATGTACGAAAAAGAGAGCTCGTTTTCAACGCGGGAGACTATGTTTATCTCAAGGTATCCCCTATCCGAGGACTTCGTCGGTTCAAGGTGAAAGGGAAGTTGTCACCTCGATACATCGGACCCTTTCAAGTTTTAGAGAGGAAAGGCGAAGTGGCGTATCAACTAGAGTTACCGGCTCGTCTATCGGACATGCACGATGTGTTCCATGTGTCACAACTCAAGAAATGCCTGAGGACGCCTGAAGAGGTGTTACCCATGAATGAAGTGGACGTAGCTGAGGATTTGTCTTATGTCGAGCAACCATACAAGATTTTGGAGACAATGGAACACCTCACCAGAAATAAAAGAATCCGGATGTGCAAGGTGCAGTGGAAGCATCACTCAGAAGAGGAAGCCACCTGGGAGCGGGAAGATGAGCTCAAGGCACAATTTCCGGAATTGTTTTCTTAGAACCACCAATCTCGAGGACGAGATTTCTTTTAAGGGGGGTAGAGCTGTAACACCCCAAAATTTTGATTCAAAACCCTAAATCCTGTTAAGAGGGGGATTTAAAAATTTTTGGATGTGTTGCATGTTTTGCAAAAATTCAAATTCAAATTGTAATTCAAATTAAACTCAAATCAGAAAAGAAATAGAAAAAGAAAAAGAGAAAACAGAAAAAACAGGCCAGTGGGCCGAAACCCACCAGCCGGCCCAGCCAGCACCCGCGCCAACCTGCAGCCGCGCGCGCCGCTTCCTTCCGCTGACAGGTGGGACCCACCAGATCTTCGTCTACCTCGCGACAGCGCCGGACTCCCTCGCACCGAATCAAAACCGATCGGGATTTCGGCGTTTCCCCGCTGAATTCTGTTCGTAGGCGACGCGGACATGATCTAAACCACCCCGCCACCCTCCCCCGTCTATAAAAACCCCGGCCTCGTTCTGTTTTTCCCACACGATCGTCGATTTTTACTCCGGTGAGAACCGAGACTTCTCCGGCGAATTCTGGCCGATCTAAGCTCGGAAATTCCGATCTAACTCGCTGGTCTTGATCCACCGCCTCCGGGGAACCTTGCAGGTGCAGAAAACTCGGTGACTTGTGGTGTAAACACAGCGCCGACGAGCTTCGCCGTGGTTTCGCCTCGGACCTCGTCGCCGATCACCTTCCAGGACCTCCGAGCTCAAGAAAACCCCCGAGGTGAGATCCCCGACCTCCCCTCCACCGATCTATGCCATAAAATCACAGTTCTAGGAAGAATTCTCGAAGATCCGAAAGTCTCCGGCGAGATTGCCGCTTCCCGCCGCCGTGCGCCGCCGGCAGCGCCACCCGCGCTCGATCAGAGCGACGTGGCCGCTTGTGCGCCGTTTATTTTAAATCGCACGGTAGGGTTTAAATCCCCGCGTACCGGTTCGATGTTATAATCTCGGGCGTCGGTTTAAAATCGGACGGTCCACGTCAGCCCCGCGTTATAAAGACTGGAAATCTTACGTGCTACCCCCTGGGGTTCTAAGGTAATAAGAGCTAGCCCCAGAAACTTCTGATCTAGCCCCTGGAACTCCAGAAAATCATGTAAATTTATTTAAAAATCAGTTTTAGCCCCTGGACTTAATAAAAATTAGGGAAAACACCTCTGATAAGTGTAGCTAGACCCCTAGAAATTCTGAAAATAATATTATAGACCCTGTAGTGGGGTAAGTTTAACTTTTTAGCCCTGTTTAGTATTTAATTTAGGAAATTGAATATGTGGCTAGTGTTTAAAAATTAAAAAGTGGGACAAACATATTGTCAAAATTAAATTAAAGACTTTCTCAGTATTTAGGAAACTTTGGAGTGAAATAAAAACATATTTTGGGCTGAATTGAATCTGTTTAATTTATTATTCACATTTAGGGACACATTTTTAAGTAATGAATAGTTTTAGAAAATAGGGAAAATAATTGTGAAATAGTTTACATCAGAGGCAAAGGTCAAAATATGTTATTAAATTATTTAGGACCAGAACCTATTCTGTTTAGATGATGTGTATTACTAATTTCATAATAAAGTACACATTTATGCATAGGAAAATAAATCTGAAAATATAGCAACTAGTAAATGATAAATGGAGTGTCTAAAATCCAAAGAATTCAGTTTAGGGTTGGTAGAAATTGTGAAGGCACATATGGAGAAGAAAAATACTTTTCATACATACTTGGTAGTGAAAAGGTGTAGTAGTTGAATATAAGGAATTTATTTAAATTTGAAACACACATATATATATATATATAGTATGTAAGTATAAATGTGAACACCAAAGTAGGAATCATATAGACATGATTAAAAGTGTATGCAAGCTACAAATCAACACACATAGAGTAACCACAACACATATAATGGTGAATGACTTTCATAAATATGAATGTGTGGTTTGTATGAAGTGAATGTGTGGTTTGTATGAAGTGGAAGTGTGAACTATGTCTTATAGATTGTTGTTGTTCTTTTGCTATGTGTGATGGTATGATGTAGAACCTGCTCAAGAGCAAGTTATTCCTTTCCATGATCAGGACTACCCATTTCAAGAGCAGCAAGAAGGAGGCAAGTGTCCTTGACCACTTTGATCCTATGCTAGGATGTGTAGCTAGAGTTATTTGCATTGTCAATTTAAATCTGAAACCCATGCTAGGTAGTTTCCCTAGAATTGCATTACCTTGTTTCCTTGTAGCTTGGGTTGGGATATATTTTATCATGTCATTTATTATTATGCATATGCTTAGCCATGCTTAGAATGGGATATTTGGGATATGAGATCATTAGTTTATTTTACCATACTCTTGAATGAGATATTGTGAGTTATGTAGAGGTAGGGATCAAGGCAAGTTGGATGTTTTGGTTGTGTGCTGGGTGCACGAGACTCGGGTTTGTGTTTAGTACTTGCCTGGATCCTAAGGACCGGTTCATGGAGCATGTAACCTGGCTTTACAGTGCCAACCACATGCTGAGATGGGGCAGCTTGGCCAATTAATTAGGTGTATCCCTGGCGTAGTATGGGTGTGTTGGATGGTGCGGGGAATAGGTGTTAGCTGGACTACCATATGAACCGCAAGGCTCAAGAGGGGGCCACTGCAGCGGGGTTGGAGCCTCTTGTATGCTGTTAGGGGTGAAACCTCAGTGGGCCCACGCTCGTCGGGAATCCCTTTGTAAAGGCTTCGTAGTGATCTCCTGGCTACACACTTGGGAAGTGTGAATGTGGTTCGTAGCCACTGGCATAATGGATGTTCTTTTAGTCCACCCGGCAACGGGGGATGAAATCACTACATGTGGGTACAGTGGTACAAACTCTGCAGAGTCAAAACTGTCATGACAGCCGTGCTCACAGTCAAGAGCGGCTTGGACTTATTCATGATTAGAGGATTGATGGTTTTGGAAGTTGTGGATGTTGAGCGGGGAGCTTAGCATTGGAAATGATGTTATGGTTATTGGATTATGATGATGGGATGGGAGATTGGGACCATTTCACCTGTGTAGTAATGTAGGTTCTTAATATGCTAAGGTGATAGGTATTAATTGCGTAGTGCTTTAACCATGAGTTCAACCTCTCCTTGATCTAGTCCTGCATGCTGTAATTTTCCCACAGTTTCTGAGTGCCATTGGTACTCAACCTTGCATATTTTGTTGGTTTATATTGCTGCTCAGGTCAAGATAATGAGGTGGTGTATAATGACCAAGACTTTGGACCCGAAGAAGGTTTCTAGGTTCATGGAGATCCCCGGGCAACGCCTGTGACGGAGCCCATAAGAATAATATTCCGCTGCTAGTTCATTTACTTGTGATGAACTTATTATTGTCCATCGAGACATTTGCTATGTAAGACTTATTTATATTCGACACCTGGCTTGTAATAAATGATGCTTCACTATTTGTCATCACATGTATGAGAAAATGATCCTGGCATACATGTGACATTCACTTGGTTGTTCTTCGGAAAAACCGGGTGTGACAAAGGACCGGGTCTTTTCCAACCCTTCCCTCACCGAGCGATCACCAAGATCAAGATCGGGCTTTCTCGCTATCAATCGAATGTGAATACAATGCTCTTAGGGGCTACTCACACTTTGAGGCTCCCTACACCAACCAAGTAGTTCTAGAATTCAAAGTACAACTGTTAAGAACTCAAAAACAGTTAGAGTGCAAGAGAATCAAACCGAGAGCTCAAAACGTCGGTCACCATGTATTTCCTCTCACAAAAACCACTAACTCCTTAAGATCCGATCTTAGGGGTCTAGAAGGTGAGGAAAGAGGCTTAGAAGAGCTCTAGGAATGAGTTTTCAGCGCTTGGGTTCGTGTCAATTCAATTCTCAGCCGGGGGGTCTCCTTTTATAGAAATCACGGCATTTAGCCGTTACCAACTAAAGCCCGGACTAGTCCGGTCCCAACCCCAGACTAGTCCGTTCTTGAGGGACCACTCACGTCACAGCTTACCAAATAAAGTTTTAGTGACCGTTAGATTCAAACGGTCATGAATCCCCGGACTAGTCCGGCCAAGAGCGGACTAGTCCGATCTCAATCAGGAACCTTTGTTCCGTATGAGAACAGACTAGTCTGGTATGGGCGGACTAGTCCGGCCCCAAGGGCGGACTAGTCCGGTCTTACCAGACTTAGTCTAAGAACTCTCTAATCTAGGGCTGCGGACTAGTCCGACCAACATCGGACTAGTCCGAGCTCGCACAGGAACCTTTGTTCCGTCCTAAATCAGACTAGTCTGAAGGGAACGAACTAGTCCGGTACACGGAGCAGACTAGTCCGATGTCACTCAAAGACTTCTTCTCCGGACTACAGCGGCTTAGTCCGCTTAGCGGACTAGTCCGGCCCTCTGAGACTTAGTCTCATAACGGCTCTGACTCACATGATAACCGGACTAGTCCGGCCTGGGACGGACAAGTCCGAACTCACTCAGAGACTTTCTATCCGGTCTAAAACGGATTAGTCCGGGTAGGAACGAACTAGTCCGGCCATTTGTCCGGACAAGTCCGGTCTTCCATTTTCTTCATATCTATGACTACTTCATCTCATGATTCTAACGTTCTATCCTTTGTTTGAGCTCTCTAGTGATTCTCAAGCACTCTAAAAGAGAACACCCTATACACAACTAGAAAAATGTGAAGATTAATAGAAATAGCTATTTTCTACTCTTTCAAGTCTTCTTCTTTTCCTTTTGCTTCTTGAGAGACTCCATATCCATTATTTTGATAAACACCTGTGCTCATACTTAGTAGAAACTTATTAGCATCTTAATTGTCGTCATCAATCAGCCAAAACTACGGGGATTATCTAGATGCACTTTCAATCTCCCCCTTTTTGGTAATTGATGACAACTCATTAAGATTTTCGAAAAGTAGATATAGTAGATTGTTTTCATAAAGATTTACTCCCCCTAGATGTGTGCATAATGGATTATCAAGAACAAAAAAAATATGCACAAGAGTGAGTTTATGGGGAATTTCATGCTTCCATGTGTTGTGGTGGTGTGACTAAGTATAAGCAGTAACCACATTAAGAAAGATAAAACATTTACGAGCAAGCAAATTTCATTATGGCATAATTTGAAGAGGTAAAGTAGCATAGTCATTACAAGCATAATGTAGCATAGTTATTACAAACCAGCATGAAATGAGTTTAAGGAGCAAGACTATGACTAGACTACTCCCCCTTATTCTCTCCCCCTTTGGCATCAGGGCACCAAAAAAAGGGAAAGAAAAGGAGAAAACCTAATCACTATCATCTTGATCTTCGTCGTGGTCACTCTGAGTCTCTTCGTCCTCATCCTCATCTTCATCGTCATCCTGGTGATGGGTGTGGGAGGCAGGAGGAGCAGCTGAGGAGGATCCAAAATAGGCAAGCTCATCCTCCGTGAGAGTGGGAAACTCAGTCACGTCGTCATCGTCTGATGACGGTGGAGACATAGGTATCTCCATCTTGTCGCACATGGCCTTGAGATACTTCTCTTGGCGTTGCTTCATCTTCTGCGTGCGAACTTCCACCTTTCGGCACGAGGAGAATATGGCCTTGAAGATCTTGAGCAGTCCACTAGAGGAGCCACTCGATGACGGAAGAATGGATGGTCCGGCAGAAGAGGATGGAGCTGTAGTGGATCTTCTGCCCATGGATGCAGGAGGGCGAGGAAGAGGAGTCGGCATCTAAGGACGGAGCTTCCTGTGCTTCACATCCTTTGCAAACTCTAGCCCTGTGACTTTTTCAATCATGCACATGATGTATGGTGCATAGCCACAGGATCTGTTCAGGGTGTGGGAGATGTTGAAGATGTCGTTGTAGATGTAGTCAAAGACATTGAATTTTTCTTCTTCATTGAGCAGCTTCAACAGGTTTCTGAGGTACCCCTGTATCATCCCCGCATGTCCATATTTTGGAGCTAGAGTCTTCCTCAGAACTCTGTTCATCACTCCAAAGAAAGGTTTTATGTTGTGAGTTGAGAATGCCTCATAGGAGAGATAGGAAGGATACATGAAGTCCAAATCATCCTTTCCCAGAGTTCTCTCATTGTGAACTATGATCTCATAGTTCAAGTGCTCCCCAAGTCCTAGGATGCGAGCAAACTCATCATATAGAACTGAGTACACCACCCCATTTGTCATCCAAGTGATTTTCCTGTTTCCATAGGTGTGGAAGTCACAGGTTGTGTAGAACTGGACTATGACTTCAATGTTCCAATCATATTGAAAATCCATCAAGTCATTGATCCCATGGCGTTCTGTTGCTTCAATTACTGCATTAAAGGCTTGATGTTTATTGTTGGCCATGTATGGCCAGTCCACCGACTGAGCATCAACTACCGGTGTCTTCATTGGGAGATAGACATGCCAGTAGTAGTCACAATGGAAGTCACACCAGAAGCGAGGGTCTGGTGTGGACTTCTCGTACTTGTAGACCTCCTCCTCCCGGAACCTTCTGGCTTCGTTGGCCCCTTTCCCCTTGAAGATTGCACTTGCCAAATTGGGTTGGTGGTTTGGGTTGTGCATGGGAGGTGCCCTTTCAAGGGGCCCAATAGGTTCCTGTGGGGGATTTTCCCTTCCACGTCTAGGGTTCTCACGAATGACGAGTCCCCTGTTGGCTAGAGCCTTTTTTCTGGAAGGATCAGCTGCTTTGCCTTTTCCTTTGTCCTGGGTCGATTTTTGTGGCTTGGTAGGCTGTTTGTCCTTCAGGGTGACTAGTCTCTTCCTCCTCGGAGGGTCAACGGACTGGGAGGCTTCGGCTTCCCTATCAGCCCGTTTCTTCGTCCGAGCCTCCCTTGCAGCAGCCTCTACTGCCTCTGCCTCGGCTGCCGCACGATAAGCGGCTTGACAAGCTGCTTCAGCCTCGGGATTGGGAAGAGGGCTGTCGTTGGGTCCTGACATGATCTGGTGAGGAAAGAAGTATTTAGTTGATGGAGTATTGTGTTTAAATTAGTTTACAAACCCAAAGTTAGAGGTTAAGACTGTATCATCCGGACTTGTCCGAACAGGAGGCTGACTAGTCCGATCCGGCCGGACTTGTCCATTTGGAGTCCGGACTAGTCCGAACTTTACAGTTTTAAACCCTAACTAATGTGATTTGCTTACTAATTCATCAAAGTAGGTGCAATACTATGGGGTTTTGAAATAATATTGCCTAGGAAACTCAGAGAAGCCCTAAGGTACCCAAGATATGTGCTAGGAATAGGATTTTTGTGAAAATTCAAGGCTAGGTTAAAAAGTACCTTGGAGTGAAGGAATGTGATGAAATCCGCAGTTCGAAGGAGCGGAGATGGTCGGAGAGGAGTTCCCCGCACTCCACAAGCCTTGAATCGAGAATGCCTTCGAGGGATTTGAGGGAGAACTCCAAAATCGCCAATGGGGGCGAGTTTTGTAGGAGAGAAGTGCAGTGGAGGTGAATGAGGGAGAGAGAGGGGTTTTAGCCCGACCCTTGGAGGTTAAGCCTCCAAGGGCCGGACTAGTCCGGTCCCCAGTCCGGACTAGTCCGGTTAGTCGGACTAGGTCCGGACTAGTCCCTAGTCCGGACTTGTCCGGGTGCCAGGCGGACTAGTCCGTTGTGGACATGTCCGCTGCTCCTCGGACTTCTTTAGAATGCCCGGACTTGTCCGTCCCCTTGGTCGGACTAGTCCGGCTTTTAAGGTTAAAAAATTCTTATACATCAGAATTTTGCCTTTGTTTGCGGTGGATTTACTTGCACCTGCTATATGATCCATTTATATATATATATATATATATATATATATATATATATATATATATATATATATATATATATATATATATATATCAGACGCATCCAAAGATGTTGAGCACAGCAACTTCCGACTGCGACATACTCCGCCTCAGTTGTGGAGAGAGCAATGGAATTTTGTTTCTTGGATGACCATGATACTAGGGACCTACCCAATAATTGACAAGTCCCTGAGGTGCTTTTTCTATCTTTTTTACATCCGGCGTAATCCACATCGGAGTATACGATGAGATTAAACTTAGACCCCTTTGGATACCATAATCCTAGGTTGGGTGTGTGAACTAGATATCTTAGGATCCTTTTAACGGCTGTTAAATGACATTCTTTAGGTGATGCTTGAAATCT